>CM060908.1:844216495-849216495 GCA_030737815.1 Allium fistulosum
TCCTCGATATCTTCCTGAGTCCCTTCAAAGGGGGCACAATGGGGTTAATTGTTTCCTCTCTTCACTCTAGAACAATCTTTACAACTGCCTTGCTTCCGGGAAGTCCGATTCTACAGCCGTCTTCCAACAGCCCAAATAAAGATAGCAGTTCATTAGTTATGAGGAGTTTGATGTCCCAAACCTCAATGGGGGTAGCGTGGATGGTGGCAACGGCTCTAGAGAACTCAACGCCTTCAAGACATGGATGAACACTTGAAAGAACTTCAAATGTTAGCGAATTCATACAAAAAGTTATAACTTGAGTCAGTAAACTTGAGAGAGAAGTGGAAGTAACACTTACGTCCTTCTAACCATCATCTTGCGAATCCAGGAGGGCATCACACATATAACCATTCGTGTTTGAATAGTGAAAGCTTGTTCTAGGCACCCATCATGACTTGACAATTCGGTGAAGATTCGAGGAAGATGTAAGAAGTGCTTCCCGATCGTCTTTTGAAATTATAAATAAATCTGATGTCTTCAAGAGTGGGCGGACGATACAGAACATTCATGAATAGCAAGAAAGTACCATGGTTGAAAGCGTAACTATTGGGATGCAGTTGTATAGGAGTGATCCGTAGATATCTCAACATCTCCCGGACAAAGGTTGAATGGCGGGACACATCCAGCCTAGCACATGAACTTGTTGCATGCAGTATATCAGGTTGGGGGCAAGTGAGGTCTATCTTGCCTCGTAGGAACTAAGACATCGTCAAACGGAATTCCGAGGATTGAGCATAACTGACAAAGAGCAGCTTCGTCGATTCAAGAAGCTTGTGAATCCACTTGATTATCAAGAAGAATGGCGCCCTCAATAGCATTAGGAGCAGGGCTGATGATTTCCGTTGGAAGAACCAGAATGTCAAAAAAGAGATCGATTTGTGGGTTAGAAGCTTTTGGTTATTCTACATGATGGCTTGGAGAAGGCCTTCCGGATATAGTTGCAGAACTTGACCTCGCTTCAGAAACATGTGGTCTCATTGCCGAATCGGAAGACATGATAATTGAATGCTTCGTGCGTCTGGAATATATATCAGCTATACTCAGTAGATAACTGAGATTAGAAATAATAACATGTTCCTCCCGTGTTAAGTGTGAACTAGTGTCGTGCAATGCAGTTTGAAACAGAAATAAACAGTTTGAAATTAGAAAAGCAAGAATAAAACGACGAGACTTAGAGTTTTGTCTAAAGAGACCGTCATCGTTGACCGTCTTAATTGGCAAGAATGTTGATCGGCAACGAAAGCTTTGGGATCAACGATCGGCATATTGAATTATGAAAACTATTATCTACGTTCATTAACAAGTTCTTTACCAAGTCCATATTGAGAAGTCTGGAAGTCTAGTCGTTTAATCTTAAGTTCGACAATCCAAGTATGCAAGTCATATTGTCTATTGTGATCAATATTCGAGTTCAGCAAGGCAAACTAATGTTAAGTGTTCAAATGAGTTAGATTGAATTGACCTTTCATGTGAATACTGATCCCTTCACTTTATTGTCGATCCCTTTCCACAGCCATTTCCTACCGATCACTCCTCTAAGCTACTTACTACCAATCCCTACACCAAAGCAAACAACACTGATCCCTCATCTACACTACTTCCTACCGATCCCTATACCAGAGTAAGCCACACTGACCCCTATCCTATAATATCACAGCCTAATGCTGATCCCTATCCCATACCGATCCCTTTTTCTCCTTTCCAATCCCAAGCTTTAACTTTCCTTCACCCCATCGACTAAAGAACATCACCTCTACCGGTCCCTATCCTATACCGATCCCTGCCATCGACTTTTCATCATACAACGAACCCAACCTTTCTCCATTCCTATCTCCTTCTCCATTAAGTCCTTCCACCCAAACCCATCTTTTTCCTCTTCCTTCTCTCTCTCTCGTGTCCAAGAGCTCGCCGTCGCCACCTTATGCTCCCGTTAGAAGCTCAAAATTCATAACTTGATTGTATAATTAAAAGAGATTTCATACCTATGTATATCGAGTTAAATTAAAGGCGAGTGTTCAAGGCTTGTTGGATTGGAAATGAAGGGAGAGCGACTTTAGAGGACTGATTGAACTCATGTTTTTATTTAAGGTTTAGGGTTGAAGAGTTTTTGTTTGTTAAAGAGGTTTTGTGGTATCCTGGGTTCGGCAGAGAGGTTTGTGCGAAGGCAAGAGAAATAAAAATGAGAAGGTAATAAAACATGAATGAAGGAATGGAGAAAAGTTTGTTTATATACGTGTATATGGAGGAAGAACCGATCGCAGGAGGTTGAGCATGTCAAAAATGAGGAGGAGGGATCGACATCGAGATATGTCAATCCCTATTCGCATAGCCTTAGTAAGGTATCAGCATGCCAAGTGCCAATCCCCCTAAAAAAGAAAAAAAAATGAAAAATGAAAAAGGAGAAATGATGGATGAGTTAAAAGTCAATGGCGATCGTTATTATGAAGGTTTGACAGCAAACACGAACATATAGAATATTATAAAAATTGGCAACGACCTATGAACGTTTGAACACGTCTAGGAGTCAATAACAAAAACGTGTATATGAATATGAACGGTAATGGTTTGAAAGTTTAGCTTTTTGAAATCAACAGGAATTGCAATCAAACCTGAAACTCTTAAGTTTGAGGCTGGATCAGATAATAAAAGGCTTATAAATCCCGCATTACCGGATTTGTATATGCTGACGGAATATGGCATTGGTCTTACATTATTGAAAGTCAACCAAGCATCATAGCAATCAACGGAGGATTCAATGCCTCCACAAACGATTCGAAAAAGGGATAGCAACCAATCAAGAAGCTGAATGGGCTTCTTTTCGGCAATTCAGACTTTTTTACTCAGAGCATGTCATGTTACTCACGAGACGTACTTTGGGAGGCAAGTGTTACCCGGTATCCAGACATGGCTATATTAGATTGATCACGCAAGAAAAATTCGACTGTCCTCAAGAAGGATGACCGTGAAGCAATGGCTGCAGGACCTAGAAGTAGACTTCAGATGGCTATACGAAGCCCGGATTGGACGGAGTTGATAGATAGATGAAACAAGATGTTAGAAATATGGAAATTAGCTTGGATAGACCAGGGATTGGCATAGCTGGGTTGTACTCTAAGAATCGGCATATTCGTTTGGATGGATAGTCAACATGGATGAAGTATTAGAGGGATCGGCATAGGTGATGATGCTTGGTTCAACATGACTTGTTAGTACTCGAGGGATCGGCATAACATTCAGGATGAGGAGGGTTCGACATAACATTCTGGAGCAAGAGGGATCGGCATAGTGTTAAGTGATAAGACGGATCAGCATGTTGAGTCATAAGAGGGATCGGTAGAGTATAAAGGAATTAGATGGATCGGCAAAGCACTATTGAAATGTAGGGATCGACGTTATGTAACTCAAGGAATAAGCAAGCATGGTTCGGCATATTGGATGGATCACTATAGAGTGCAAAAGGGATAGGCATGTTTCTCTTAGAAGGGATCGGCAGCAATGACTTTAAAATGGGTTCGAACCAAAGATTAAGAAAAAACACAAGCTCCACGTATCCAATCAACATGATATTTGGAGAGCCATCATATCTAAGCATGAAGAGGCCACCAAAGGGATCCCTGCCCCAAAATCAACCAATGGAGGGATCGGTACCGATACCTCTCCATTGGGAGTTGGGCCTAGCGCCCCCTATAGTGGGCTCATATGGATAAGGAGGTCCTGTAGCCGAAGTTTTAGAGAGATTGGTGGTCGCCTTTACCTATAAATACTGACCTAGGGGGTCACTCTGAGGATCTTTACGCTGTTGATTACATAGCTCTTTTATTGTAATCAACTTTCTTCAATATTCTCTTACTTCTTGTTGTTTGCTACTATAATCAAGATTATAGTAAATCAATAAAGAGAATATTCAAAGTGGACATAGGAAATTGATGCCAAACCACTATAAATCCTATTGTTCTTAATTTCTATTTTGATTTGCTTATTGTTATGCTATATTCCTCTATTTTAATTTAGTTTTTTTCATTTACTTCTCTACACAAACTCATTCTTGGGGTGTTTGTGGCCAATTTGGTTGCAAACAGGTACATTGATATTTCTAAACTATAAGTAAACAACACGTTGTTGATTTTAACGATGTACTTGTGTCAAAATCAGCCTTAGTTGTTTTAATACTTAACATTGGATTAATAAATGATGTCTTTTATAGTAAGTATAAAAGATGCTAGGAATGTCCCAAATGATATGCAAGGACACCTTAATAAAATGTTTAATATGGAACATGTAAGATTGATTCCTTTGCATTTGCAATAGGAATTATCATGCATCTTATGTTGTCTACGATATCATGATTTGTTTATGTATTTGGTACATGAAGCAAATATCAAATCCGAATTTATATCATTAAATGGTTGTTTGAAGTGTTCTCAAGTATTTATGAAATACTAGAGAATTATTATAGAAACAATAAATTCTTTATGAAGGAATGTTCAGACTCAAATTTTCAAAAATAATATCGACTATAATATGTCAATAACAAATCTTTAAGTTGGAAATGTTCCAAATGAAAGACCGTGGCTGATTCAATGAAAAAAGGCTAGGTACATTGCCTTGTATAGCGCCGCAATTAAAAACAATGTATATAAAAATATAAGTGTACAAATTTATAACTGAGCCGATTTCAAATGTTGAGAATCTCATGACATAGTTATATGATAACAATGTTGTAATATAGTTCGGAACAGAACTTAGAGCTCACTTTAAGTCGAGAGACATACTCCAAATTATTCCACATGATAAAACAGTTTATTACCGTAGGAGAGAGTTGATTGACAAAGTAGATAATTAAAACATAATAGCGTACCCGTTCATAAAGGGACTGACAGAATTGGTTTTGAGAAAACTGAATGGAGAAGTTGAAATAACATTCCATAATTAATCACAAGTGAAAGTGGGAGATTGTTAGAGTTAGGGGTATGCCCTATGGGCAATTATATAATTTGTTACATATATCTAAATCGTTGACCAATCTTGTTCGAAATAAAGGTATTTTCTTTCTATTATATACTTGATATAATGTGGTTATATTAATTAATCAATTTAAATAAAAGTATATTTAATAGAAAATCCATAAATGGTATGTTTTGTGATAGTAATTACAAAGTATTGTAACCGTGAGTAATTTATCACAATGAAACAAATATACCATTTTAAATGTTCCTAGCCAAGATGCATAAAGCCTGGATATCGATGTATCCATTGAGACTAGAGTACGTAACACTCTCCAAATGCTGGGCAGTGTATTACTAATGACTATTGGCGGCGCAAGGTAACATACTGATAGTTATTGCATAACTATGGAATGACTCATTAGGTAGTTTTTTGTTGGTTAATATAACTAAGGTCAAGCAGAGAATATCGATGTGAATAATATACACAGTTCTCTCGACTTGAGAATATTATTGATCTTCAATGTGGAAGTTTTGCTTTGATTATAGTTAAATCGTGGCATGGCGTCCATTGAATGACTGTAGTTGGATTGAGTGGAAGAATTGGAAGTGAAACACTATTCAAGAGAGGATTCGTCTCCTCAGTTATATGAGGTTAGTATCACGGTCAACTGAAGTCAACTCAAAGTCAAAGTCTCTGGCCAGAGGATTTCAGTCAATAATAATTATTATTATTAAACCAAAGACTTTGTGTTTGGACTATAAAGTGGAATATGGATGATATTGGAATTTTGACCATTACCAAATTCCATAAATCCAAAGTGATATAGTTTTGATGAAGAGAATTGGTGTAAATAATTGTCACTATTAGGTACCGCTTATAATAAGTAAAATTGGATTTTACCAAAAGATGTGTAAGCGATAAATTTGGCCAAAATGTCACACCACATGTTAAGTGATGTGTGAACATTAGTATTTGAATAGTTCGATATTAATCGTTAACTGAATTTACACCTATGAGTCACACAACCATAATGATGAATTCTCTAAAAAACCACATGATTTAATTAATTTATAAAATGTTGCAAATTGATTAAATTAATTGATATTTGAGAAATATTAATTATAATTTATTTGATGTTTGGAATTTTTTTGCAATTATTTTAATGCATTTATAAAAGTTATATTTGCGTGCATTGATATATGATAACGATGTAATTTAAAGATAATTGCATGAAATGATTCAGGAAAATTTTATTTCATTTGATGACATGATTTGTGGAAATTTTATGTCATCTGTTGACATGAATTGTGAAAATTTTATGTCATTTGTTGACATGATTTGTGGAAATTTTATGTCATTTCATGACATACGTGTAAAGAAAGGATTGGAGAGAGAGAAACAATTAAGGGAATAAATTAGGAAAGTTTTAATTAAAGAATAGAAAAGGTTTCATTCTTCCAAATAAAACATATTCTCTAATTCATTCTGTACGGACAATTCATTCTTTCTCTCTCTATCTCCTAACTTTTCATGGCAGAAACAAAAAAAGGAAAACAAATATTCAAAATCTTTCAACTCCAAATAAAAAGATCAAATAAAAAAAAAGTGGTTCATCTATCTCTTGAAAGGATATGATGTAGATCTTGAAGATCTGAGGAGATATCATCATTTAAGGTATGATTTCTAGGCAACATCCTAAGGTGATTCAATCGGATCTAGAAGCATTCTTCATTCAAGGTGCAAATCAAAGGCAACATCAACAAGGTGTGTTTTAAGGATTGGGTAGCAAGGTATGTTATTTTCTATGTATAGATAGTAATTTTGCAATGTTTGATGGAAATTTAATTTGACTTTCAGAATTTGTATGATGTCTTACTGTCTTGCTTAATTAAAAAATTGTTTATGAAGATTGAATTATTTGTTGAATGATATGATTGAGTTTTCATTTAATAGATCAAAATTAAATTTGTTTACATTTTAAAACAACATTTAAGTGTAGATCTATGTTTTTAAACATTCTAATTAAAGTGTAATTCTTCAGATCTGAATGTTTACATGTTCGAATTGTTTAGCAGCTTTTCATTACTTTGTAAAGTAAAACTAAATCTATATATTTTAAAATACAATGTTTTATTTTAATTTTATGTTTTAACATTTAATTTGAATTCCATTTCTTTAAATCCGAAAATTTACAATTTCATGTTGATTGATTGAATTATATTTAAAGTTAAAAATGAAATTTATATGGAATTAATACAATGTTTCAATTGTAAATCTATGTTTTAATCTTTCATAACAAAGTGTAATATTAGTTTTGAATGTTAATATATGTATGTATATATGTATGCATGTATTACTTGTACTTTTTATTGCATTAGATATTTACATATGAATAAAAGGAATTTTAACAACAAATCAAAATTTTGAAATTGATTGTAATAACTATTTAATTTATATTATTAGAAAGCTTTGATTGAATTCCATATATACATATTTGGATCACTTGTATGTGTTCATATAAAATTTATTTTTCTTTACATATATTGTCATATTATGAAATCATTTCTCTTTTTTAATTAAGACAGTAAAGTATGCATACAATTCATTGTTTACCTTCTATATTCTTACAATTTTGTACATATTGGTTTTCATTAATATGTTGCATTAATTAAGTTTGCTAAAAGGGAAACTGTATCAATCGCCCTTCATCCCTTATTTATTTTCATTTCAATTCCTATGTAATAATCATTTAAATTGTTCTTGTTTATTTTATGTATAAATATCAATTACCACTGACTATGTACACTCTCTATATGTTGCACTTGCACAATATTTACTGTGAATATATTTACAATTCATGTTTAATTTAGAGTAGTCATTAATGTTATTTTATTAATCAATTATTTAATTTAATTAAGAGAAGGAAATGAAAAGTTTCCTTCTCTAACTAAATTTATGATCCCTCATTAATTGAATAATTTAAAAGAAAGGAAATGAAAAGTTTTATTCTCTAAATAAATTTATGCCCCCTCATTAATTGAATAAGTTAAGAGAAAGAAAATAAAATATTTCCTTCTCTGAATAAATTTGAAAAAGTTTCTTTCTCTGACTAAATTTATGATCCCTCATTAATTGAATAATTTAAGAGAAAGGAAATGAAAAGTTTCCTTCTCTAAATAAATTTATGCCCCTCATTAATTGAATAAGTTAAGAGAAAGGAAATTAAATATTTCATTCTTTGAATAAGTTTGAAAAGTAAACGTCACACACAAATTTGTATATAAGAGTATATTTGATGCACTCTAACTTACATACACATTAAATTAAAGTGAAACTTTATTTATGAAGTTAAATAAAATATTGATTTTATTTAAAAGAAACTTGGAAAAGTTCCAAATGAATTTAGACTTCATAGTCCCATTAAAGATCCAAAATGGATAAAACGTTTGAACTTCACCCATTTCTTCCGCTGCGGGCTGGCCCTGTTCCTTCAGCTTCCGCTCTCATTAGAAAAATAATAAATTGGAAGTGAAACCCTAAGTCCTAATTTATAAAGGCTCAAATCAGCGCTAACCATCAGATGGAACCGAATTAGATTTAGGCCACATGGCCTAAAGTAACCGCTGCCTTCAAAACCCTTTGGGTCAACCACCTTGGACCCATGGTCGACTGCTCATGGTTAACCTATGGTAGGTCATGGTTGACCCATATGGGAAATTTCGCTGTATTTTGATGCATTTGATTCCTTTGTTGATTTCTTTCTCTTATTGTCAAATTAACGTTGATTAACGCTATCTCTTAACTTAATTATATTTCTCAAATGTTAAATTACCATTAAATTTAATGGTGTTTACCAATCATTAAGTAATTTCAAATTATTTCCTTAATTACGTATATAAACGTTTCCAACTATGAAAATTCACACGTTAATAACTTTTTCATTTGAACTCTGGTTGGAAAAGTTTATGTATCAAATTGATTAGAAAATCGCTAAGAATCCAATGGTTTAATTTTTGTGGCCAAATTCTAACATTCACAAAATTTCTATTTTCATGTTTTATTATTTATTAATTAATTAACATAAAAACGCGGGGTGTTACATTAAATTATATCTAGAATTATTTGTTCTAGAAAAAACATTTTCTGCCATTTCTCATTGTAGAAAATCAATCTGCTTTTGTGCCAAATAGAAAAATTGGAGAAACTATATAGCTAGCTCATGAGCTTGTCAGAGATTTCAATAAGAATAGAAGAGCAAAATGTGTGTTGAAGTAGACCTTCAGAAGGCATATAATATGGTTAACAGAGAATTTGTCAGTTACATGTTATTTAATATGGGTTTTCCTCTCTCATTAGTAAACTTGACCTATGAATGTATTAGCACTCCCACTTTCTCCATTATATAGATGTAATTCGCTATGGATTTAATTTTGGATTGCATCAAGGTGACCCTCTTTCTCCCTATCTTTTTCGTGTTGCCATGGAATTTTTCTCACATATGATGGAGGATGATCTTATACTAAATCAACTCCAACCTATTATGTCAAATCAACCAGTTATCACTCACTTATTATACGTTGATGGTGTTATGATATTTCTAAGGGCCACAAACTCAAATGCAGTTATTATGATCAATATATTCAATCAACTCGCAAGCATAGTTGGAGTGCAAATAAATCAGGTTAAATCAAAGTTGTACGTTAGTAGAGACGTTCCCAATAAAGTTCAACTACAATCAATTTTGGGGATGGAAGAAGACAGTCTACCAGTAAAATATTTAGGTGTCCCCCATCAACCGATTATATTCATGCGTCACATTGCACATCTTTGTTAAATAAGGTGTTTGGTAAATTTAAGGAATGTGATAGTGATCTACTATCTACTGTAGGAAGAGTTGAACTAATTCAAAGTACTATTACACCAATAGTGCTATATTGGTTGCTTATTTATCAACTACCTAGTTCAGTGTTACATAAGATTGAAAAAATGTGTGCAGATTTTTTTGGGCTAAAGGGAATCATAAAATTTCTTAGGAATTATTGTGCATACCAAAATTAGAAGGAGGAATTGGGATCAAATTATTTAAAGACCTTCGTCAAACAGCATTATTGAAAGGTTGTCATCTACTAGAGAGTTGGTCAGTATGATTACACAAATTACAGTTTCATCAGATCAAAGTAATGATCATTGTAAAATTGCTTATTCAAGTTCATTTAAAATTTCATCAATATGGGACAAAATTAGATCAATTTCACCTACTGTTGATTGGGGTAAAATAATATGGCATCGAATTACTGCTAAAAAATTCCATTTTACTACCTACAAAGCTTGCATGGGTCGTGTTCCTACAAAGTATAGATTATGTCCATGGAGAATTCTAGACACAGCAAACTGCGTACTATGCAATCATGAAGTGGAAACACATACACATTTATTTTTTTAATGTAATTATAGTACTCATCTGTGGATCAAGCCAGGAGCTGATTTTGTCTTTCGCTTATACCCGAGCTAACATTATTTAATGAGCTGGAACTTATCAATAACTGCTTCAATCGAAAAGGAGTTAGCCAAGACATAGCTTTTACCACCTCTACTATGGTTATTCACCATATATGGTTGGAGAGAAACAACAGAGCCTTAGGCGCCAAAATTTTAACTGTTGGGCAACGAGGAAAATTAATCGAAGTGGAGATAAGAGCCCAATTTCATAGGCGATTTAAGGAGATTAAGCAGGAAGACAAGGTTTTGCTTCGGAGCTGGAACATTGCTTTTGATCTAGGATAGAGGGTAGTGGCGCATTTTTAGGGTTTGTGTTATCGTTGTTGATGGACTAGGCATGTCTATATTCTTTTATGTACATAGGGGTGTATTATGTTATTTATTGTTAGTGCGTTAAATGTATGAGGGTTGTCATTCTCTTTTTCCTTGCTAGTATGGCAAGGTATTTTAAGGAGGCGGAATCCTTAATGTTCTTTTCATCATTAATAAAGAAACCATTTTCAAAAAAGATTAGTTTTACATATTTTAAATATCTTTAACTACTTTATTATTTTCAACTTGGAAAACTATTTACTTGGCAACATTTAATGTTTTGGATTTTAAATTTGAATCTATTTTATTGACTTGGTCAAATCTATTCAAATATTTTAAATGGTTTATTTCATTTAATATGTAAAATTATATATATATATAGAAGTTTTAAATGTTTTGAAAACAAGTTCAAGAAAGAATAAAAGAAGGCTAAAAGATTCCATTTTTACATTTCCTTAATTGCCATTTAAAGGGCTTTTACGTTTTCTTTTAATGCCACTTAAATGCACCACTACACATTCATTTATACCTTTTTGTTTCAAATCTATTCAAACATTAAATTATTCATGCCATTTAAAACATAAGTTAATTTGTATATATAAACATTCCAATATAAGTTTAAATTATTTTGTGAAAATAGTTTCGTGTATAAATGGGCAATGTATATGTTATAGACGCAAATCTCAACATCTATATACGTATATATTAACTATGTACACCTATTGCCATGTTGCACTAACACATTTTACACTAGAGTATATTTGGATATACTCACAATTTATGCCTAGTATAAATTTAGTCATAAATGTTATTTAATAAGTCAATCAATTTAATTTAAGAGAGAGAGATGAATGGTTTCTCTCTCTAAATAAGGCAAAATCTTCCCTTAGTTAACTATATAAATTAAGCGAGAGAAACGAAAGGTTTTATTCTCTAAATTAATTTTAACATGTAATTTACACACATTTACATATAAGAGTATATTTGATATATTCCATTTTATATAAACATCTCATATTGATTAAAATATAAATATTCAAAGCCTTTTTAAACAAATTTAAATAAAATAATATTTTATTTACTTATTAGATTTGATCTAAAATCCATTTAGACTTCATAGGCCCAATAAAGATCCAAAAGGGTTTAAAAATTTGAAATTCGCTCATTTCTTCGGCTATGGGATAGCTCAATTCCAACAATGGTATCCGAGTGATGTTGGCTGAGGCATTCACCTGGTATATTGGATGTCCCAGGTTCGATCTCTACAACTAGCATGATAGAGGGTTCTCACATTGTGATTTGTGGTGAAGCATTTCCTTTTACCCCTATATGTCATGTGATGGTTGTGCTAATTGAAAGGTTGCATGTAAAGCACGCACGTGAGGTACCTAGTTGTGTCACCCTAAAGGAGTTTGGTTTGGAGCAACAATAGTATCAGAGCTCACTAGCCCTATGCGATCTAAACAAGTCATGTTAAGGTTAACTAATTAAGTCTGCCCACTTAGTATGGTGTTTAAAAAGGTAATGTATAGGATTGGAATTGAGTAATCAAGTACCTTGTTCTATTTGGTTACTGGACTAGCCTGAAAAGTGAAATGAGCCCAATGGTTGCCCCTAATAGAAAATGCCCAATTTGATTTAGGCCTTGGGCTAATTTTCAAAACTGTTTTGAAAATCAAAATAAAAGAATTTAAATTTAAAAGTTATTATACAACATAAGTTATCAAAATATTTGAAAAGATAATGGTATTTTCAAAATGTTTGAAATATTTAAATACTGATTTCAAAATTTAAACTTTGTTAATAAGATAATAAAATGAATTAATTAAATAGGTTTATTAATTAATACTTATATACATGTATTATATATTGATATATGTTATGTTATTTTAAAAGCGTTTAGATAACATAGTATACATAAATATATATAAAATAAATTTTCAAAACTAATATAATTTAATTAAAATTATTTAATTAAATAAATTAGCAAAAGGTTAAATAAATAAATAAATAAAAGGTAAATTAATTGTGCAAATTAATTAAAGGTTAATTAAATAAAAATACACATATAAGATATATGTGTTAAACTATAAAGGTTATAGTGTATGCGTATATATACTACTCGATGTAAATGTTAAAATAGAACAATATAAAATTAAATAAAGAGTTAATTAATTAAAATTAATTAAATAAGATTTAAATAATAGAATGTGATAAATAGGATTATTATATAAGTTAGTTAAAATATATAAGTTATATAATAATTGAAACTTATATAATACAAATGCATAAATCAAAGGTGGAATGGTAAGAAACCCAAATAGACTTAAAGAATAAATACATGCATATAGTACGTATTGAAAGTCTATAGGTTCTTTACAAATAATGTAATTTACACACACACACACGTGTGAGGATGCATATTACTAACTATGTTAAGCAGAGAACGATAATTAAATATAAATAATATATATAATAGAAATGATCACACCAGATATTTTATACTGGTTCGGACATCTCGTCCTACGTCCAGTCCCGAAGCTTCCCTTCGGAATTTCCTTTAACCAACTAACCCTCTCTTCGCCCGAAGGAATAGTGTAATGACCTAAAATTTCAGTCATTCGAATTTGGAACATTTAATTGGTTTTAAATATTGAAAAGTTAATTTTATAAGTTAAATAACTTATACTTATAATATAGCGATTTATTTGATAATTAAATTGCTAAATTTAATATTTGAAATTTTTTAAATAATTGAATCTTGAATTTAATATGAATGAAAATGATTTCTAAAGTAGATTTAAATTCTATTTGAATCAGAATGAAGTTAGTAAATTTTTAAGTTTAATTTAAAAGCGAATAAATAGAAATTGGAAATTTCTTGATTTAATTAACGTGTAAAAATAGTCTTTTTGGACACTGTCTCGGATTTTGACGAAACTAGTTTCATTGGATCCCTAATAGTGAATTATTATATGATGTCAAATTTTGTGGCGATTGGACACATCGTTTGGTCGTGCGTGTTCGAAATGCGTAGAAATTAATTAAAGAAATTTAAATTAAAATAACTCGATCTGAAAAACTATCTTCTGAATATGATAGAATTGGCTTCCGATATATATATATACATATTCCATTGTGTTCGGAATAGGGGTATAACATATAGAACATCAGGCGGCACACTTCGTTTGGAGTTCGGAATTTTCACGGATGAATAGTGCCACGTGAAATTTTCTATAAATAGCCCCAACCTTTCTCCATTTTTTAAACCCTAACCCTAAAATGTTCTTAGCTGCCATTAAACATTTCTATCTGATGGCCATTGTCGATCGTAGCCTCTAGGAGCCAAATTAATCAAAGACTTCAACTAGAGAAATGTAGAGCACATCGATACAAACTCGATCAACGGATGGATCGTCGTCCGGTGTGGTATGGCGGCCAAAATCGGCCTTCGTTCATTTGCATTTTTGGGTTCGACCGTGGGGGTTCTCACGCATATGCGCACGCAAGTGGCCGCGAGCAGGTGGGGGGTTGGTCAGCGGTAGGTGGTGGCTAGCACGATCGACGTCGAACAAAACAAAATAAAAAATTTCACGCACGGGCCTGGAAGGAGGTAGAGTGCGAGGGAGGGAGAGGGTAAACGTTTTAAATTTATTTTATTTAGTTAATTAAATTAATTATCTCGTTATGTTAATAATCCATAACTTATTCGTATGAGGTCCGTTTCGAGTGCGACAAGTTGCGTTGCGTTCGTATCAGCGAGCACTATGCTATGTGGTTGGATTGGACAAATTCGGAGCTAGTTTTAATTTTGAGTTAAATTGAACAACCGTTCAATTTTAATTCAAACTGGAGCGCTTTTGCGATTTCTGGCATTTTTGTGAGTTAACTCACCTCACTGGCCTACTTATATTTTTATATAAGTGGGAATAAATTTATTTATGATGTTTGTTGCTTGCTTGGATGATATACTATATATATTAGTTGTTTTGCTTATATTCCCGCCTATTGGAGCGAATGAGACCCTATTACGTTCCCATGTAAGAGCAGATGACCCTTTGTATACAAATCCCGCCTTGAAGCGGTTGATTTTGTTTTTATGATTATATGTTGTCTGTGTTGCGGGGGGCAAGTTAGAAGGATCCAACAAGATCCTTCACCACTGTTGACTTACTTTTCATATATATGCTGATATATGATGTTTTGGATGTCATGTTGATGTCTTTGATGTGATTTGACTTATTTAGTGCTATAGTAGCATTGGGCCTTATTTTTGATATTTTGAAATATTGAAATAATAATTTTGATTTGAAAGGATTCGAAGTGATTTGGGAAGTATATATGCTTTAATGATTTTTAAATTACAAAAGGAATGAATTTGTTTTTAAAAGAAATAAAAAGTTATTATTGTTGATGTTAAAAAAAATATAGTTTTGAGAAATACTTTGAAAATATATTTTGAATAAGTTATAAAAGGATTTATAAGGGTGATATTTTTATATATAAAGAAATAGATTTGTAATCGAAATTTATAAATATTGTGTAAATGATTTTGAAGTTGATTTGGTAAATGGATTTTATAAATGAATTTGATTTATAAAGAAATGGATTTTGATAGTAAAATTAGTTTTTATAAAAGAATGGATTTGTAAATAGAATTTTGTAAATAAAGGAATTTAATAAATAGAAGCTTTATAAAATCAAAAGTAGATTTATAATAATAGTTTTGTAAATATGGAAATGATTTATGTTGAGACTTAAATATGGATTATTTATTTAAGGATTTTGAAAGAAATATTTTGATAAAGTAATGGTTTTAAAAGTAATTTATCCTTTGGAAGTAAAAGTTTCAGAAATAATAATTCCAGATGGAATTAAATGTTTTGAAACATGTTTTAAAATGTGATAAGTAACGGAAACATAGATTTCAACATTCATTGTTGTAATAGACGTTTTCGAGGAAGTATGGAAGGCATGGACTATAACACTATTGTTATAGTAAATGATTTTCGAAAGGAAATGTTTTATATAGTATATGAGATTTTATATATATATTATTTAATTGAATCCCTATACTAATTTTTTTGGGTTGTCGTAACGATGTTTTACACAACATTCATTTTGACCCAATAAAATTATATTTTGACCATCCATCGTGAAATACACGAATCATTCTTATGATCGTACTAAAGGCTTGGTCATGTAGGAGCACTGCTTTCTATACTTAACACGCGTCCAGAGGCATATGAACCCTTGAGTTGTACGGCTATAGAAATCTATTTTGCATGTCTCCAAATGGTAGTGTTATTGAATATACTTATACTATTGATATAAGTATATTGAAATATTTTTCTAACTGTTGAAAATGAAGTGATTTGTGAATATGCTTATATTGTAGATATAAGTATATGGAAATGTTTTCCAATGTAGAAAGAATGAAATGGTTTTGAGAATATATCTTTTTAAAAGATAATTTGAAGTAAATATGTAGAGATTGATTTAATTAATAAAAGATTAATTAAATGGGCCTAGTGACTGCTTATGTACTAGATATTGTTTGCCTGCTTTGATAGTTAAATAATCGACTATCAAATATTTGGCCTCTTTATCGTTGTTGGTTCGAAGAGACCGGGGTCGGATTTATCCGAGAACTACTTCGGACCAACGTATATGCGCTCGAATGTGCAGGTTTGGAAGACATTGATATTTGGGATTTTCTTAATGAAGGACTGCTTGTTGATCATTCGGGGATAAACTCTCAATATACATATAGTAGCAGTGGTCTCTTCATTTTGAAATATCCAATGCAAGGACTATTCGCTACTAATCCTAAGGGTAATTCCCGACCGGATGTGGTATAAGAGTGCCTTCGGTTTGTCCTATTCCTGGACAACTTGTATGGATGGATGTCTGACATTGCATTTTTGAGATTACATAGTTGACTTTTATAAACGCGCATCTGCTTGGTGGCGGAGAAGGCAACTTCTCTTAGCTTAACACCCTTCTCTGAGACGTACGAGCTCAGAGGTTGTATGTTTGTGAAAGTTAATAGTGATTGAAGGAATGGTAGTGTGGCATTCAAAGTGATATGTGCTATATGAAAGGTAATCATGACCTTAGGCCTCACACCCGGAAATGACCAAAACAGGGTAGATGCAGCAGGGCTATGTGGTTCGCAACCATTAAGATATGATCACCCCCTCTAGATATATTTATTTCCAATATAACATTTGGGACTTAAACTATTGTGGATGTATGCTATGAGGGCCCTCGGAGAGATCGGTAACGACCTGGGTGATGACATATTCGGTACTATCTAGTGAGAAAGGTAGGCCGATCTTGTGTTGGTATAGGGCAGATGTTCTGTGCCTAGGTATATTCCTCTAGAGATGTACTGCCGAAAGGTAGTCCTTTCACCTGGTCATTTGTATGAAAATACATTCACCACTACGTGCCTGCCATTTTGTTTGTATAACCCACGTTTGTGGCTAGTATGATGGAATTTAATAATGTAACAATTTCGGCTATGATTGATATTATTTGTATACTAGACACTAGTATAATATAACAGGATTTGATATGAATTGTTTTATTTATTATAGGGTAAAAACCCGTCCGTGTTTATGTGTGGGCGTGGTCTTACGAGATACCTTTGTTTTGATAAAGAAAAGTTTTTATAACTTTAAAATAAATTTAGTTGAGATGTGTTTTCTCACGCTGGTTTACCAGACTGATCCGGGTGTTCTTCCCTTTCAATGCTCGTGTCAGACCGAGTATATTTATAGGTTTAGATTTGATGCTATTGGACCATTAGCAGACGAGCTGGAGGTCTTCTATTTGTATTCACGTATATGTTTATTCTTCCACTGCATTTTTGTTAAATTATCAGCAATTGTAAGGACATGTTATTATAACTGTCCAGGCTGATGATTGTGATTGATTGTTGTACTCCGTTAAATGTATGTCTATTATATTATTGTTTATGTTTGTAAAGATTATTGATATGATATTATATGTTTTTTGCTGCGATTGTGAGATTCTGTAATGGTTTTAGTTTCCACTATTTCTCTTGTTCTTCTTCTCTTCTTCTTCTCTTCTCTTCTTCTATCTTTCTTTCTTTCCCATGATTATAGGTTTTTCTAGCATTCGATTGCTCAACACACAATATAGTGGATGTATTAGTGTTAATATTCGAGAGTCAAAAATCAAGTTCGTCATAAATAGGCTAATACAAAAGTATATCTTTGACAATTTTGTGTTCCAAATAACACGGATTTTGATCAATAGTACAAATCTTCCTATGATCTCCTTTGAGTATGTGAATATGAATGGTTTGAGTTGTAGGAAGTGGTTTAACCAAAATTATAATATGGTTATGATAGATTGAGAGTATGTAAGCAATTGTATGCACAAGAGAGTAATAAGAAATCAAGAGAGAATAGATTTAATTAATTCAATTCAGTTGATCTCTAAATCTCAATCATGGTAGAATTTACAGATTTAAAGAGATGTAGATGAAGATTTGTGACTATTAGATAAGGTCTATTCATTTTAATAGCTGCAACCTTTCGATGAAGAGTTAATTTCTATTCGTTCAACAGAAGTGTCTATTCAGAATTGTGCAATTTTTCAGATGACAGACATCTATGGTAAAACCTCAGACATCCATGACTTTAGAAAATAATTTCCCAAGGATTGTCACAGACGTCTGTGAATGTTAAATGCAGTTTTTCACTTTATGTTCAATGTATACGAAATTGTGTGTGCATATATACTCAAGGAGACCTTACAACATTTTATCTAAGACTCTTTTATGGTAGAATAACATTACTAATTATAGTATGGTTGATAGATCTTTGTTTGTCTTTGAGCCCCAATTTTCTTCGAGTCCCAATATCTTCGAGCATGATGTCTTATTGTAGTATATACCTGTTATCTTCATAAGATGTATATAATATATATGATTGTATAGTTGTTGTTATTGAAACATTGAATGGAGGTTATAACACGTATACCATAATTTCTAATGTGCCTGACACTTGAATCACGAGGGTATTTTGTAAGAAATACATTATTACATAAGTCGATATCACTCAATTAAATATATTAAAGATTATGAATCTTTAATATAAGTGTTGTCCTTTACCATTTATATATTAATAAACTACTTGCTTACTCTCTGGTTGTTGAGCAAACTCAAGATAGAGATGTCATGTGTAATGTTATTAATATATTGACTAGACGATCTAAGATAACTATATATATTTGTTGAGCAAACTCAAGGTACATATATTATACTTAGGCCGTCACGAAATCGTAGGTACGAGTGAATATTTTCTTTCAATTTGTTAAGCAAACTCAAGGTCGAAAAAAGATTAGGGTAAGGAACCATGGGTTAGGAGTTGTATATGATACAACCGATAAGAAGTTATCCATCTTTTATGGGGCTATGACTTGTTAAGCACATGCAATGTCAGAATCCCAAGTCAAACAAGTCCTAACACCCACTAGTGAAGTTGAAAGGCTTCTATTTTTCATCTTAGGGTTTGGAGAAACATAAAAGACTAGTTGGAGCCTCGTTAGAAAAATGAAATGGTAACATTTAACATTTCTAATATTGTAAGAACATATTCTATGTATAATTAAAATGATCTACTTCGATAAATTTGTGCATAAAATATAATTGGTAAAATGTTTATCACTTAAAATATACAAAGGAATTGAATTAAATATTGATAGAGAAATATAAAATATACTTGCCAATAAATTTTGCATGTTGATGCATGCAAACGCCTAATTATACAACCACTAAATAGTTCGTAACTTGGTCATTTGTGAGTTTACTTGCTCGAGACCGTGTATTGCCTTCAATGAGTTCTAAACTCTAAAAACAATACAAGAATAGGGATATTTGATCCATATGCGATCACATATAAATATTATATGGTGAACGGTCACAATTCGTAATGTATGAAACCTCAACGGAATTAGTTTATTGAAATAAGCAAATAAATTATAGTGTGTGATCGTATATTCAATATAATTAATTACAATAACAATCATGTTGTGATAAATGTAACGCTAGACAAAGGCTATGTGATAGATCAAAGAATTCGAACATTAAAATGTCAATTTGATCAGTTTACGTAAAGTGTAATTATTTGATATCCTTAAAAGTTAAGGATGACCAAATGCAGTTTTGTAAAGAGTTCGTTGTGATATTATAGTAAGGATTTCCTTTAATGGTTCGACCACTTAGAAAGGAAATCGAATGTATAATAGTGGATGTAACTTAAGGCATGGTAGGGATGCTGAAGCGAATGGTCCTTCTGCTTCATAAAGAAATTCAGAAACAAGAATTGTAAAATAATTATAGACACTTAACATTGGAATGATAAATTCATTCAAAATTATTTTCATATAGAAAATTGTTTTCTATAATATTCATTTCTTGGAATTAAAGATACTTGATTGGAAAATTCACGACTATAAACCAGTTACTATAAATTAAATAAATAGCCTATATTACGTGGTTAAATGGAGCTACATATTTCATATGCTATTGTAGTAGGTGCAAATAGTGGGAGCATGTCATATAATACTTTTTGGTCACATTAAGTTACGAAATTGTTTACGTAAACATACCACGCATTATTTATAAAGTAAAATCATTTTATAGGTGATGACTGAAGAATAAACATAGTTTTATTTCAATGAGAATACTGTGAATATTCATTATGAAATAAATTTATAATGTGGTATTTGTTATTCATAACAAAAGTGATGTATTGGAAAAACTGAAGTATCTAAAATTATTTAAATTATTTTGGAATTATAGACTAAGCCATGGTTCCAAGAAGTAATTCTTCGATCATATGATTATTAATCATATGGCACTAGTGAATTATACCTTAGATAATTAAAGGCAAAGCACTCATTCGATGGGAGCATCATAAGAGTTTGATGAACTCTTTGGGTTGATACATATAGATGTATGCAATCACAAGTCTGATAATACCAAAATAGTTCCATGCACTTTTTTATATTCACCGATAAAGTATCACAAACATGAATATGTGCACTTGATACCCATGGAGCACGTCTATGATAATTTCATAGAATATAAAATGGAAGTGAATAAAATAACATGCCATAAAATGATTCGATTTGATCGAATGGGTAAGTATATTGGAAAGAGTTCCAAACGTACCTAAAATGAATATAGATTTAGTATTAAGAGGCACTCCTCCCTATAATACATAATGATGTATTAATAAGAAGTAATCGAACTTTATTGGACAAAGCACGATTAGTGTTGAGTGATGTTGAGTTAAATTCTTTCTATAAGGTGTGTACTTAAGAGTAGTACACAAAGTTAAAATAAGTATGATCCAAAGGATAGTTAACAAAATCATGCAAGATAAGAATTTATAGAAACCCATCATGTCCTAGGCTAAGGAGTTGGCGGGTTTTGTGAGTCGAAAGGATGCACATAATAATTGTACATAAGGGAAGTGAATCACACCAAAAGGAGTTTGGGAACGATAGTCATTAGATGACTAATTTATTTTGTGAACATAAATATTGTAAACTAATACCGATTTAATTTTATATAAGGTGATTTATAAATTTATAAAATGTTTATGAATGCATGTTCTGTTGTATTGAGAAACAATTGTTGTTTCATAAAATACTGAGTTCATAGAAAAGGAATTTCTTTAAGAAATTATTGGTATTAAAATGGATGTGGATACGATCCAAGGATAAAATGGAATACGTGGGATGAAATGAAATTAATCTAACCTAAACAAAAACATCACATTAAAGTGTCTAATAAGTATTCTCAAATAATAAAGAGAAACTATGAGTTTCTTATCAATGTCGAGAATAGATAATCCTCAGTTGTCAATTAAGCCAATAAGAGTATTGACTCTACGATATGGCATGATGTGTAAATTCGAAATGGATTCCAAGTACAATATCAAATTGTGATTTTGATAGTTATACCTGAAGGGATGTGATACATCGACGGGATTGTGCTTTAAGGGCTAGACTAATGCAGTTGGAATTTATTAAGCAACGTTGATAAGAATAATCTCATAAATTTTAGTTGTTAAAATTAGCATAATAGATTCGTTATTCAACGTTCTCAAGTCAATTCGGAATTACTCAAAAATTATCACATGGTATGACTTTGTGTTTTGGTACATATGTGTTGAAATGAAAATTCTAAATAATGATTTAGAATTGACTATTTGCACATAACAATCAAAGTGTCTTGAAGTCGGTGGGAGCGATACTGAGTTTCTTGTTTTGTGGATATGATCCAAAAACAGATACGAAAGTGTCGTTCGACATGCATCAAAATTGAACAAGTGTTTTGATAGAAATATTAAATAGTTTGATTGTCAGTCAAAATATAGAGAAAGTGTGTGTTTATAAGAAAGAAAATTAAAAGGTACATAGGTGTTTCTAAACCATAAGTAAACAATGGTAATAGCCTATATATTTCTAAACCATAAGTAAACAATTTGTCTTTTATGGATATTATAAAGGATATTGGGAATGTCCTAGACTATATGTAGAAACACTGTATAAAAGTGTTTAACAAGGAACATGTGAAATGGATCCTTATGCATTGGTAATAGGAGTTAGCATACATGTTATGTTGTTTACGATATCGTGATTTATTTATGTATTTGATACATGAAGCAAATATCAAATCCAAATTGATATCACTAAATGGTTGTTTGAGATGTTCTCGTGTATTTATAAAATAGTAGGGAATTGTTTGCAGAAATAATGAACTCCTTGTGAATGAGTGTTTGACTTATATTTCATAAGTGATACTGAGTATAATATGTCAAGTAATAAATTCAAGTTATAAAGCTTACAGTTGGAAGTATTCCAAACAAAACGCTGCGGCCAATTCAATGAAAAGGTTACATATATCGCCTTGAATATCGACATAATAAAAGCGAAGTATATATAAATGCACAAATTTATAACCCCCATATATGGTATTGTGAGTATTGAGTGTTGAAACTGGGTCAGTCCGTAGTGGAAGTAATGGGTGAATTTTTTTAAACCATTTTGGATCCTTATTGGCCTATAAATTCTAATTTATTTAGAACATATCTAAATTTTATTTTAAATAAAATCATTATTTTATTTGAAATTTATAAAATGATTTTATATTATGTAATTAATGTTATATTATATATATACGCATATCATACAAAAACATGTGTGTGTGTTGTGCATGTATAACATATCAATATGTGCAAGATATAACATATCCATGTATAGGTGCTAGGATTTACACTGCAAAGGGCATGTTAGCTCATCTAATATACAAATACATTGTCTAAATGTATGTTTAAATGCTTTTATTTATATATATAAAAGTTACAAATACATACATATATATATAAATAATTTTGTATGAATAAATATATATGTATAAGTATGAAATATTAATATTATGTATATATTTATAACTATATAAATATATTTAAATCATTTATAAATCTTATTAATATATATACACATATGCAAAGCCGAGAAGAATATGTGTGTGTGTGTATTAAATACATATATAGATATATATATAAAAATAATAATAAATATATTATAACATAATAATATATTAATACATATATGATATAATATAAATATAACATAAAAATTCCTCGAAGGTAGACTTTTATGGCTTCTCTTCCCGCTTCTCTCTCCTCCCATACTTCGAACTTGCGCTTCTTCCTACTCTGACCATATCGTCCATCCTTTATCTGTTCGCATCCTTCTCCTTGTTTTGTCCTACCTGCACCCGATTCTCCTCCTTCCTCTATTCCTCCTCATCCTAACTCTGATCCTCCTGTTCCTTCCCCTCTCTGCTCCCTTGCTATCTTTGTCTTCTTCTCCTCCTGTTCAACCTCCTCCCCCTCCTCTTCCTCATGGAACTCCCATTTCAAAAGAAAATCACGAAATGCAGGTAAGTGCAATCCAGTTGACATCCCCCTTTCCTATGCTGGTGATGATTTGATGCCCTCTGGTGATGTGTTGAAAGTAGGTAATGAAGTATGGAAGGAGTATCTTGTAGGCTTCTTTCTTGACAAGCCTCTGCCTTACACTGTTATAATTTAGCATCTTCAAAGGGTTTGGCAGCTTAAGGGGGCTATTAGAGTCAAATCTGATGGATTCCTCTTTCTCTTCTTGTTGTCTTGTGAGGAGGATAGGAAGAGAATCGCTGAAGCTGATCCTATAATCATGAAAAACAAATTGTTTATTGTAAAACCTTAGTATAATTCAGTAAGCAATGGTTGTGAGACCATAAAATCAGTCCCTGTTTGGATTAAACTTTACAATATTCCCCTTTATGCTTGGACCCACCTAGGCATTAACTGACTAGCATCAAGGTTAGGGAAGTTCTTGTGTATGGATGAGTCTACAGAAAGGTTGGAAAGGGTTAAATTTGCTAAGTGTATGATTGAAGTCTCACTAGAGCGGGAGTTGCTGATCAATTCCATATGCAACTCATGGATGGAAGTAAGCAGGTAGTTCAAATAAGTTATCTATGGAAACTAGAAAGGTGTAGTATGTAAACAGTTTGGGTAACCTAAAGAAAGATTGTCTGTTCTTAACAATGTGGAGGTTCAAAAAAAGAGTCCATTGAAGAAAAAGTTAAAGACATTGAAAGCAGGGAGGATGTAAAGTTGAATAGGATAAGGAGTATAAAGCAAACACGGCAAAGAGTTGCTTTTGGTAAGAGGAAACAAAGAAATACTCCTATTGGAAAACAAGTGAATGGATTTGATAAAGGAAAGAAGGTTGAGAGAGATGTATAAGAAAGAAACTTGAATGAGGCGGGAAATGAAACCGAGTTTCAAGTTCAAGGTGAAGTTGTTACAAAGGAAAAAAATGCTAGATCCTTCCACTTTTAATAAATTTGCAGCGTTAATGTTAAGGAGGATCAGGTGAATGATGTTTTGTGTGATTTAGAGAGTAAGATGGAGAAGGAGGAAGAGATAGTAGGTGATAAGTATTTATCAGTTGTAGGGGGGAGTAGTAAAAATGTGGTGAATATTGAAGAAGTGAAGGAAACAAATGAAACTGCTTGTGATACTGAAATTGTGCATGTATGTACCAATATTGTGCATGTGAATGAAGTTTCACTGCACCAAGATGTGATTTTAAGTACGAGCCAGGGTTGCACCATCCAAACAGTAAACCTCACTGTCTCTCAGCAACCTTCTGTTATGGATTTAGTGGATAAAAATTATGTGCAAGCTAATGGGGATTCAGAGAAAACAAATATGCATGTTCCTATGCGTGCAACTGATCATAGTTCTTTACTTCAATCCTCTATTGTTTCTGGCTCAACTATCTTATCAAAATCATCCTCCCCCTCTCCCTCTCATCCAAATAAATCTCACAATCCTCTTTCTAATAATATTGTTCTGATCATATTAAATCTCTACCAGGTTGGGCATTACCTCATTCCCTCAGTGATAGTGTCCAGTCCAAATCTCAAGTAGTAGCAAAATCAGCTCATTCAAAATCATTTTATCATAACAAAAATAATAAGAATCCAAGGGAAACAAGTTTGGAACTCCTCTTTTGAAATATGTTTCCTTTATCTCTCCTAAAGTTAGAAATGCTCATGTCTCTAACATCACTAATTCTCCATCAACAAGGAGCAAGAAAAGTCTCAATTTCCAATCCCTCTAGTTTCTATTATGTTACACAACCTAGCAGTGTGGAATATAAGGGGAGCTCACAATAATATGAAACTCGATCAAGTCAAAAATCTGATCCATCTTCATAATCTTCATCCTTTTGCAATTCTTGAAAAAAGCTAAACTCCCATCTTACCTCATGTGCTGCCAAGTATATAAATCCTCTTTGATCTCTCTCTATTAATTTTCTTAATGCTCCTTATGGGAAGATTATGGTCATCCACAACCCTCTAACTTATTGCCTGACCTCTATTCTAAGTACAAGGCAACTATTGCATTTCCATGCCCTTCATATCCCGTCCTCTTCTTATTTTTATCTATTAATTATATATGCTGATAATTCCAATGACTCAAGGAAAAATCTTTTCAGTCTTCTCCCTTCCTCGAGGCAAGATTCCCATCCATGGATAGACATGAGTGATTTCAATAGCTGCCTTGATTTTGATGATAAGAAAGGAGGTAATCCTTTGACGGCTAGGGAAATTATGCCTCTCAACATAGCAATCACGGATTCTTCTCTCCTAACTTTCAAAAAAACAAGTGCAAAGTTCTCTTGGAATAATAGAAGTAGGAGTGGTACCAAATCTTTTTCCACAATTAATTATGCTTTCTGTAATTTCAAGTCTGTCACTTCTTGGCCATCCATCCCATCTTCCTTTCCACAACTAATCCATTCTGATCACTACCCAATTATCATCTCCTCTGGCTTGTCTACTGTGAAAGTCAAAAGAAGTTTTAAATTTTTTAATGCTTGGGTTTATGACCCTGATTTTTTTAAACATAGTTAATGATGCTTGGGCTAATAATTATTTTGGAAATTCTATGTACATTCTTAGTAGGAAACTTAAGGCTACTAAGTTTGCTCTCAAGGATTGGGCAAGACTAAAATATGGTAATGGTGATCAATTGTCCTCTAATCTCAAGGTAGAACTGAAGGCAGCTTAGAACCACATGATGGCTAACCCTGATGATGAACAAGCAGCAACAGAAGAAAGTAGGCTTTTCTCAGTATTAAACGAAGCCTTACTCACTGATGATAATATCAAGAGACAAAAGTTAAGATAGAAGTGGGCTGCCCAAGATGATAAAAAATCTGCTTATTTCCATGGCTCTCTGAAGATAAAGTAGGTCGAAGACCAAATAACATCAATTTTGGATGATGGTGGCTTACTGCATTCCTCACCTGAAGCTATGGACTTATCGTTATTGAATTACTTTTCCAATCTCCTGGGTAAATCTTACAACTTTTCACCCAATTTAAACATGATTTCTAACATTGTTCTCCCTAGAATCAAGCCTGCTGACATAGCTATCCTTTTCTCTCCCATATTTGATGAAGAGACTAAAAGAGCCATCTTCTCATTAAATAAAAGTGCGAGTGATGGGCATGATGGATTTAATGCCACCTTCTTTACAAATTGTTGGGATGTTATTTCTTCTGAGTTGCTAAAGGTAGTTCATAACTCCTTTAACAAAAACAAGATGCTGGGAGTTATCAATGCAACTAATTTAGTTCTAGTTCCTAAGACCTCTCCTGCTAGTTTTGTTAGGTTCTTTAGACCAATCTCATGTTGTAACGTGGTTTATAAATGTATTTCCAAAATTTTGGCCTCTAGACTTGTTTTGTGTTTGATAACCTGATTTCCACTAACCAAGCTGATTTCTTACCTCAAAGAAGCATATTGAATAATATTTTACTTGCCCAGGAATTAATCTAAGGATATAATCAAACCTAATCCTCTCCCAGTGCAATGCTTAAGTTGGATTTGAGGAAGGCTTATGACAGCATACATTGGACTTCCATAATGAGAATTATGACTACTATAACATCCCCTACTTGGAGGCCCAAAACTAACGGCAACGGATGCTGCAGTCATCCATAGTTATTAATCCTCAGCGACCAAATACGGTAATGTTAGATACAACGAAATAACAAAAACACTAGATATGTAAAAAAAATCACAAAAAAACTTTCACATTCCATTTCAAATCATTTTAAATTCATTACATTATCCCCATACGATAACCACGTTCAGAGAAAATATACTTATAACAACATACGCCAAGAGCGACATATGAAGATGTCCCCTTGGATGACCAGAGTATATGTAAGCAATTAAGCAATTTTCTATTACAACAACAACATAGCAGAATCGAAATAAAAGAGAACTCTAGATAGCTATCATGCCCCCCTGCACGTCTCCAGAAGCTTATTCGTCTAATGAGGTACCTGAAAACCTCAACTCTCAAACTACTCAAAATCAATTGAGTACCCGAGAGTTTAAGGGGAAAACATAAACTTTGAGTCAGACATAAAGCCTGATATGAATAATAATCTACCATCTCAAATCATTTAGAAATCTAGTAAGACCACGCCGCTTAGCGGAATGGGTTTCCCCATCACTAGTATCCTAAAACTTTTATAAAACCATATATTGTGCTCCTACATCCATAATGGTTAAAACATCTCAAAATAATATGATGATATGCAAAATAGGTAAATTAATTCTGGATTACCCATCCCCTTTCATTTTGACTATTTGTCTCGGTTATAGTTTCTAGGGTTACTATTAACCTATTAGTTCTCATGGGCTTACTAATAACCTATTTAATGAGTAATGGCTCCCTATCTAGTTACATAGTTTTCATGGGATTACTAAGAACATATTGGCCCTTGCCAATATCTTTACTGTTCATGGGCTTTCCCTGAACCTATTGGTAACTACAATATCTTTCCACTTATTCTAGTTTTCATGGGTTGACTAGGAACCTATTGACATCTGTCAATATCTTAATCCGGATATAGTTTTCATGAGTTCACTATAAACCTATTGGCCCCTACCAATATCAAATCATAGTTTTCATGGGCTAACTATGAACCTATCTTCCTGACATCTTTATTTATGCATAGTTTTCATGGGCTTACTATGAACCCTGTTAGCCCCTACCAATATCTTTTCCTATACACAGTTTTCATAGGCTTACTGTAAACCTATTGGCCCTTGCCAATATCTTCTTTTAATATTTTAGCATCCTATACTCTAGTCTTCCTAACCTCCTGGATACAATTCTACTTATTCAGGAGTTAATTTAATTTATATTCACTACTGAGTCAACCTAACTGGTTATTCGGCCCTTCCCCAAATTACCGTTATGGGTCCATTACAATGTGAATATATTCTAATACATATATGAAGAAACAAACATAATAATACAAACCCCTATGGTTTAATATCCTTGAAATCATTTTATATAAAACTTGGTTAATCCCTTTAACCCATTAATCAAGGAAACCTTCTTCAAAACTCCATTTCAGATACTTTATTTATGCCATGATTTTCCTTCAAAATGAGATTGGGTTATTTGTTTTGAAAACTAAGGCTTTCGAAGCCTTAAAACATCACTTTCGAAACCCCTGGATAACCTCCTTTGAAAGCAAGAAAACTTCTTTTCAAAACACTGCATATAAACCTTTCGAAGCTCTTTAAATCATCTCTTTTGAAACCAAAATATACCTTTCGATTGCTTAATAAATCTTAGAAACATAGCTTCGAAACCAATGAAAGTACCCCTTTTGAAACCATTGGGTTTACTCAAAAACATCTTTTGGGTCAAAGTGAATATATACAAAAGTATCTCTTTCGAAACTTGAATCTTTATATACAATTATTTGGGGAAAGCTTGATGGCGTCGACGCCATCCTTTCGAAAGCTTCAAAACATTTAAGTAAAACATTGAAGGTTAGCATCGAAACCCACTTTCGTGGCCATTGCCTTCAAAACCCTTAAACCCTTTCGATAGGATCTAGGAATTGGCTTAGTACATCTTTAAAACAAAAGCTACCCTTCGAAATCATTGATGACTTCAACACACTCGAAAGGCAAAAGAATGGTAGTAGGGTTTCGACTAGGTCGTAACCACCATTTTCGAAAGCATTGTTTTATAGATAAAGAACACATTCGAAAGCTTACACTTAAAAATGAAAGATGGCAACCTTCTTCGAACGCTATTTAGAAAACCTCTTTCGACAGCATATGTTTCGATTCCTTCGAAAGCTTTAGTAAAAAAAGGCAGGCGCTTAACATTTAAAAGAAACACAAAGATATCAACCCCATCAGAAGCAATGCTTTCAACACCATACCTTCCACCTTTCTCCAATCCACTACGTACCAACGTTGATACCTTGTGCATTGTTTTCGACTTCGTGGGGTTTCGACTTGATTGAAGGCGGAACTATATGGTCGAAAGGTGCTTCTAATAGAGGCGGAACCCACTTTTCTGGGTAAATCTGATTTAATGCCAATTAAAGCAATCACTTTCTAACTAACCTGCCCACAAGTAAACATGTGATTGGTTGCCTCAACTTTTCAAATTCTTACCAAAATAACTGATGCTTAATTTCAGATCTAAACCAAAGAAAATTAAACAATTAAGCCCTTCCATTAAGCAAAACCAAAATTGCACTTAAATCCTTATTCTAAAATAATTTATTCTCCAAAGAAAATCTCATAGGAAAAATCCCCAAAAATTACAAAAATTCATTTTTAACATGTTATCTAACATATCTAAATTTCAGACCCAAATTCTCAATATAATTTCTAAAATAAAATTCTAAATCCAATTAACCATATTTTCCTTTGAATTTTTTTTTGAGGAAAAATGTGTGGTCCTCTACGCATAGAGGAGAGCACACATGTGAATATATATATATATATATATCACGGATAAGGAGCTGCCAACATGCCTGGCAGGTAACAAAAACAAATATACATATAACTAACCTCAGATACTCCTAAGATGAGTTCCGGCAAGGCCACCACCCATCACACCTCAATATCAAGCTCCGGCATGGCCACCACCCAATATTAAGGTGTTAAAAGTACCAAAAAGACTAGAGAACTGAGTGACGACACAAACTAAAAAAGAAAGCTCCAAAAGTCTGAATCAGAAGAAGTGAATAAGCATCTGCTCTAAAAAGGATTGTAGAATAGAGAGGCCGCTCTGAAGACTCTGATCAAGAAGGAGTGTCAAACTGGAGAATAGATCGTCTTGAATAAGTACTCCATAATGAAGATAGCAGATTCCTATTTCTGAGGAGATAACTGCAAGAAGTCCTGGATGAAGAAACTCTGCTCTGATGACCTCTCTACAATCTGATATCCAGCATCTGAAGACAAGAGAAACCTGCAAAATGAACCTAAAATCCTATCTCTCAAACCTGTATCTGACAAATGACTAAGGAAAAAAAAATTAGAATGATACATATATATATATGTATATTTATATAATAAATATACATATATATGTATTTATAAGGAATGAAATAAAAACCTAAATAAGACTATAAGGAAAGAAACTAAAGAAACGAATAAACTGAAAACTAAAACCAAACAGAGACTAGAACAAAAATTGAGACGAATCTGGCTTATTTATCTTTAATCATAAGAAAGCTATGATTTAAAGTGAGATCATCATATAAATTTGGAAAATTATTAATAATACTATTATTAGTGCTATAAAAGCTATTGTTATGTTTAAAAAAGTTAATATTATAACTAACCTTGTTAAGATACCGTTTGAAAACGATATTTGTAGCTAATTTATATTTGGGATTAGAAATCCAATTAAAACAAAACGTTGAAATTGAAAAAATCAATTTGTTAAAATGACTATTATTATTATTAAAAATTCTTTGATTTCTCTCAAACCAAATAAACCAACTAATAATAATAAATAAAGTGTCTAGTAAAAATCTAATATTCTTATTGAATTTGAATCTATAATTTTTCCAGTAGAATTCACAATCCGAAATTTTAGTTATTATATTAAAGTTAAAAATTTTAAGAGTATTAGTTAGGATGTAATTAGAATCCAAACAATCATAATATATATGATTAGTATCCTCAAGATGCAGATTACAAAAGTAACATTTATTATCATTTTGAATGTTTTTTCTCTTTAAAAATTCTATTGTATTAAGTTTTCCATGAAGTATTAACCACATGTGAATTTTGGATTTAGGAGGAGCATTAGATTTCCACATATATTTAAAAGAGTTATTTATAGTACCCGAAAAATTAATAAATCTATAAAAAGAATTTGGAGTATATTTCTTGCTCTTATCCCATTCCCAACTAATAAAATCATTATCATTATCAATATTATAAAGATTTAATCTGGCATAAAGCAAAGAAAGTTGCCTAAGGGTTGATCCTACTAAAATTCTGTTAAAACTGAAATTCCAAGGAGGATCATTATCCGGAGTATAAACTTCATTAATTAAAGCATACTTAAAGTTACTAATATCATACAAATCCTTAAATTCAAACTTAAGAGGCAAGATCGAAATCCAGCAATCATGCCAAAAAGAAGTACAATTTCCTGAATGTACTATCGTCTTAGTTCCTAAGTTAAAATTTTCATAACATTTTAAAATGTTTTTCCAAAAATTAGAAAAATTATGGGAAAATGAATAATCAATTTGGTATAAATTGATATTACCGTTATAGTATTATATAGAAATGATCTCTTTCCAAATAGCGTTATCGTTTATATCTTTAAACTTCCAAAGCCATTTACCTAAAAGAGACAAATTCATGTTACGCAAATTTATAACTCCTAAACCACCCTCCTTTTTAGCTTTACAAACAGTTTCCCAGTTTACTAGACATTTTATATTGTTATTAATATTATCCCCACTCCATAAGAAATCTCTTCTAATTTTATCAATTTTATCAATAACTGTTATCCCGCTTTTTGGTCAAAGCCGGAATATCAAACAAATTGGCAAGAAAGGATGGATATCAGGATTGGAGGTCAACTGGAAACAAGGTTGTAATCGATGTCGTCAAAATTTGGCCGAGCTCCGATCAAGGCAGAATTGATTAGGAATGACAATCAAGGTTAGGAGAGGCTATGTTTCAATTTTCAGGACGATCGGAGTTCGTACGCACGAGATATGGATGAATTAAAATGCACAGAGCACGGTTTGAATCGATGTACTTCGCATCGATGGATGTTGGTTCGAATCGATGAAGGTTCGAATCGATTGAAGTTCACTGCACTTCGTATCGATATGGTTCGTATCGATGAAGATGGAATCAGTCGTCTGTTCCGGGACAACATGTTCGAATCAATCAAGACAAAGCATAATACTTCGAATCCATGGGGCCAAGGAGAGTTCGAATCCATCGGATTAGGGTGCTTCGTATCCATCAAAGAGAAGGTGCTTCGAATCCATGTAATTGAAGAGCCTTTGTATCAATCGACTATGGCCTACCTTGATCGATTCGAAGGAATCATCCATTTGATCGATTCGAAGGCAGCGTACTTTCGAATCTGTTGCCTCGAATCCACCAGGATAGGACGGCTAAAACCATGGACTCGACCCAATCAACACGGCGAGGAAAGCGGATCAAGCCCTGAAGATGAGGCCACTTCACCAAGCGCGCACGCGACTTGATCGAGTCGAAGGAGGTGGATACGAAGCAATGGATTCGAACGGATGGAATCGAAGGCGACAGCCAACGAAATTCTACAACTTGAATCGATCATATCTTGAGATCTACAAATCCACAAGCAATGAAATTTTCACAGTAGCTTGAGTACGTGTTGAAGAATGTTCACCCCAAATTTCAAGTCAATTGGACAATTTCTTGATCGATTCGAATGTAGCTTCGAATCGATCCCAAAGTGGGCCCGGATTTCCAGAAAGCGGGCGTGTGGGCCCCCTCACGTGCCAGAACTGGTCTCCCTTCAATTTAGGCGAAATATCAGCCTCCTACACCTATAAATAGACCCCCAGGTCATTCAAAAAGGAGGTCGGACAATTTCGAGAGCTAAAGAGCGCCCAGACTCTGCCAGATTTACTCCAGATCACCACTGCTGCCTTAGATTCAGACTTAGCTCAGAAAATCAGTTGTAATACAACACACGAAATTGTAATCTTCAAGCATCGAGCAATAAAATCACAAAAACCTTGAAGTGGACGTAGGCCGGAGATAGCCGAACCACTATAAATCGTGCGTCACTATTCATTATTTCTTGATTGCTGCTTGTTACTTGCTTAGATCTGTGGTTTGTGTGTGAATATTGTTGATCTGTATTCATACGCTGGTGCTTTCACTACACTTGGGGTTTGTGACCATTTTTGGTGCAAACACTTTGGTGCTTTCACTGAGAAGGACTAGCACCCGCTACATCGGATTGAAGTTTAGATTTGAAAGACAATGACTCGACAAACAAGTAGAAGGCAAAGAGCTGAGAGAAGCCAACAGGGAGGAAGTCAAGAGGCATCCTCCGGAGCTGGAGAGGGACAAGCTTCGATTTACATTACCAGAGACGAAATGGAAGCTATGGCAAATTCATTGCATGAGAGGTTGCTGAAGAGTCAACAGGATATGATGCAGACTTTCTTCGAGCAGATGAGAGCTGCAGGAACACAGAACCTTGGACCAACTATAGCGACTACAAATGTGGAACAAGGAACTAGGGTTGCAGAACCCAATGGAGGACAGAATACAGAACTGGAAGGCAATCAACAAGGGCTTGGGGGCAGGCCAACAGGATCCAACGCAGAAGGACCTTTGGAAGGAGTTCAGCAGGCTAGGGCCAACGTTGCGGCTAATGAGCCACATGAAGAATATGTGCTGGAGTTCCCTCGGGAGCATGGGGGGAAACCCCTAACAGGCAACGCTGAATTAATGGAAATCATTAGGAAGACTATGCGTGGAGGTTTGACCAAGAGAGATTTGGAAGGAGTGAACAGGAGTCCGTTCGCTCGGAAAATCAGGATAGCTCAGAATCCACCTAAGTTCAAGTTACCTAGCGTGGAAGCGTATAATGGCAAGGCTGACCCGACTGATCACTTAATGAGATACACTAGACACATGGAAGTGCTGGGGGCATCGGAGGAAGTGATGGCCAGATGTTTCCCATTGTACTTGACAGACCTAGCTGCAATGTGGTTTAGGCAGCTGGGAGAAGGATCTATCAGGACTTGGAGGGAATTGGTGGATAGGTTTTTGGGGCAGTTCCGGGTTCATATCAAAAGACCTAAGAACGTGATGACGTTAACATCGGTAAAGCAAAGAACAGATGAATCGCTTAGAGCATTTTTAACTCGATTTAATGAGGCGGTTGCTTCGGTGGATCGGCCGGATCCATCGATGGTTTTGATGGCGGCAGTGTCAGGAGTCAGAGAGGATTCAGATTTTAAGGTATCTTTAGTACGAGACCCACCACTGGATCTCGGGGAATTCTTTCACGAAGCTGAAAGGTTCCTTCGGCAAGAAGATGCATGTATGGATTTAAAGTTAAAGGAGGTGAATGCGACTGAGGGTGGAGGACCATCCAACGGAAACCCGGATAAAGACAAAGGAAAGAGGAAGCTGGACGATGATTCAGGAAAAGCCGGGAAGCGATGGAAGGATCCAAAGTTTTCCACATACACAGGATTAAACGAGACGCAGGAGCGGATATACATGGAAACCCGGAATCGCCTTCCTTACCGGAGGTCGGCTAGGAGAGAACCTTCTGAACGAGAAAGGGCATCAGGAAAGCATTGTCTCTTCCACGATTTGGACGGGCATGATACCAACAGCTGCAGGCACCTGAAGGACATAATTGAGGAGCATGTGAGGAATGGACAATTGAGGCAGTATGTTGGGGCTCGGAATGCAGCGGTGGAGCAGGAGCAACCACCACCCACCTCAAGCCATGATGGCATGAGGCCCAGGAATGATGGTCGATTGGTTATCCATTGACCAGGATAATATGAAATAAGTAACAAACCATTGGCGAGCAACCAAGTCATTTACACATGTACAGGGACGGAGATAGCCCTTAGGCATGCTCTGAATGATGATACACCGCGAAGCTATGGTTTGCGAAATCTGTTTTCTTTTGTTTTTGGATTGGACACTTGTTTTTCTGGTTTGGTTTTGGAGTTTGGATTGAACTCCTGGTTTTGTTTGCTTTCTGTTTTGGATTTTCGTTCGGATGACTGGTTTCTGTTTTGGGTTTTCTGTTTTAGATGTTGGTTTGGATTCCTGATTTTCGGATTTTATTTGGATTTTGGATTGGATTTTGGATTGGATTTTGATTGGATTCTTTTTGGTTTTTGATAAACGGTCGTCAGGTATGGATTATGCCTGGCAGGGGGTGAGTCTTTTTTCCCGAACGTGGTAAATTGACTCATTCAGGTCGTCGAGTATGGACTATGCTTGGCAAGGATCCGGAGTGACCAGGATTCGGCCTAGGACTTAGGCCCCCTATTATGGATTATTGTTTCAGGTCGTTGAGTATGGACTATGCTCAGCAAGGGTCCGGAGCGACCAGGATTCGGCTTACGACTTAAGCCATGGCATTACTTACGTCCAGGAACACTGGACCACGGTCGTCAGGTGTGGATTGCGCTTGGCAAGAACCCGGAGAGGTTAGCTCAACGTCCAGGTACACTGGACCACGGTCGTCAGGTGTGGATTGCGCTTGGCAAGAGCCCAGAGAGGCTACGGATTTGGATATCGACCCGGAGAGGTCTTGGATTCGGTTGTTGGATAAGGATGGACTAATAACTCAGTCTTCGAGTTTGGATGGGCATGGAATTGGCTACGGACTTTGGATATCGGATTCGGAAACTATTCAAAACACGCCTTCTTATCACAAGGCATGTTTTGGGGGGCAAATGTTATCCCGCTTTTTGGTCAAAGCCGGAATATCAAACAAATTGGCAAGAAAGGATGGATATCAGGATTGGAGGTCAACTGGAAACAAGGTTGTAATCGATGTCGTCAAAATTTGGCCGAGCTCCGATCAAGGCAGAATTGATTGGGAATGACAATCAAGGTTAGGAGAGGCTATGTTTCAATTTTCAGGACGATCGGAGTTCGTACGCACGAGATATGGATGAATTAAAATGCATAGAGCACGGTTCGAATCGATGTACTTCGCATCGATGGATGTTGGTTCGAATCGATGAAGGTTCGAATCGATTGAAGTTCACTGCACTTCGTATCGATATGGTTCATATCGATGAAGATGGAATCAGTCGTTTGTTCTGGGACAACATGTTCGAATCAATCAAGACAAAGCATAATACTTCGAATCCATAGGGCCAAGGAGAGTTCGAATCCATCGGATTAGGGTGCTTCGTATCCATCAAAGAGAAGGTGCTTCGAATCCATGTAATTGAAGAGCCTTTGTATCAATCGACTATGGCCTACCTTGATCGATTCGAAGGGATCATCCATTCGATCGATTCGAAGGCAGCGTACTTTCGAATCTGTTGCCTCGAATCCACCAGGATAGGACGGCTAAAACCATGGACTCGACCCAATCAACACGGCGAGGAAAGCGGATCAAGCCCTGAAGATGAGGCCACTTCACCAAGCGCGCACGCGACTTGATCGAGTCGAAGGAGATGGATACGAAGCAATGGATTCGAACGGATGGAATCGAAGGCGACAGCCAACGAAATTCTACAACTTGAATCGATCATATCTTGAGATCTACAAATCCAAAAGCAATGAAATTTTCACAGTAGCTTGAGTACGTGTTGAAGAATGTTCACCCCAAATTTCAAGTCAATCGGACAATTTCTTGATCGATTCGAACGTAGCTTCGAATCGATCCCAAAGTGGTCCCGAATTTCCAGAAAGCGGGCGTGTGGGCCCCCTCACGTGCCAGAACTGGTCTCCCTTCAATTTAGGCGAAATATCAGCCTCCTACACCTATAAATAGACCCCCAGGTCATTCAAAAAGGAGGTCGGACAATTTCGAGAGCTAAAGAGCGCCCAGACTCTTCCAGATTTACTCCAGATCACCACTGCTGCCTTAGATTCAAACTTAGCTCAGAAAATCAGTTGTAATACAACACACAAAATTGTAATCTTCAAGCATCGAGCAATAAAATCATAAAAACCTTGAAGTGGACGTAGGCCGGAGATAGCCGAACCACTATAAATCGTGCGTCACTATTCATTATTTCTTGATTGCTGCTTGTTACTTGCTTAGATCTATGGTTTGTGTGTGAATATTGTTGATCTGTATTCATACGCTGGTGCTTTCACTACACTTGGGGTTTGTGACCATTTTTGGTGCAAACAATAACCCAATCTGGAAACAGATGCATAGACATCCAATAGATTGGTAAGGCTGATAAAACCGAGTTTATTAAAACTAGCCTACCTGCTCTAGATAGAAATCTTCCATTCCAATTAGATATCTTATTTTTAATTTTATCAATAATAATAAGCCAATCATCATGCTTGAGTTTGGTAGGTCTAATCACAAACCCTAGATATTCAAATGGAAAATTCATACTTTTGCAATTTAGAGTATTAGCAACTAAGTTTTCTACTTTTTCAAAATCATTTAAAACTAAAACTGAACATTTTTCAAAATTTATTTTTAAACCAGATAAAAGCTCAAAACTATAAAGAATAAACTTGAGAGTAAAAATGTGTCTAGGAAGATGAGAAGAAAAGAGTAACATCTGCAAATTGCAGAACCGATATACCATTACGCGATATGTCATTGCCAACGTTTCCTAGAGATTCATTATCTACAGCTCTTTTAATAATTTTAACAAAAACATCAGCGGCTAAGTTAAACAACAAAGGTGATAAGGGATCCCCTTGCCTTAAACCTCTCTTAGACTGAATTCTATTACCTAATATACCATTAACCATAATATTAGAATTTCCAGTTTTAAGTAAAGGTTAAAATCCAACTAATCCATCTATGTCCAAATCCTCTAGCATGAAAAATATCTACAAGAAAATCCCAATCCAATGAATCGAAAGCTTTAGCAAAATCAAATTTTAAAATCGCACAGGTTATGTTGTTCTTACAACAGTAGTTAATATATTCTTGAACAACAGCCACTCCATCAGTAATATTTCTCCCTTTAATAAAAGCCGATTGTGAACAATCAATTAAATCATTCATTCTTGTACTAAGTCTATTAGCTAGAACTTTAGAAATGATTTTAACTGAACAATTAATCAAAGAAATAGGTCTAAAATCTTTTAAGTTGTTAGCTCCTACTTTTTTATGCAGTAGAATAACATTTGCGAAATTAAATCTCCCTAATTGCAAATTACCATTATAAAAATCATTAAACAAATTAACTAAGTCAAATTTTAAAACCTCCCAAAAAGTTTTATAAAATAAAATAGGAAACCCATAAGGTCCTGGAGATTTATCACTTGGCATATCATTAATTGCTTTCCTAATTTCCTCTTCTGTAAAAGATTTATCTAACTCTGATAAATCAACAATAGAATCCGATGGATACAGATCAGTCCATCGAACATTGATTCTATATGACGCCCCGCCTCTATGCTCATAATAACAAAGAGTATTAAAAGAAATACCGTCTATTATTACGAAGAATAAGGCTGGATAGGAGCGACCATCCGTAGTTGGCCTTACACTAATATTGATTATCTCGATAGGAGTGGTATATACTTTTTGTTTTTAATCTATTATTTATTTACTCCCATCGACACACCCAATTCTAATATAAAACGAACTACGACGGTTCATAATAGTTTAGGACAATGAATATAATAACAACACAGATAATATAAATGCGGAACACAGATTAACAAAAATCTCATATATATATATAACTGATGTCAGTTACAATATAATTGACACAATACATATGATACAACTACAACTGTCGACTCTAGAAGTTATATATACAAGTACATTATCGACTAATATACATGAATACATATCGTTCTATACAATGACACGACTACTACAAAATGACAATGACAACTTCAGAAGATGTGAAAAGTCTTCATATCCCGAACAGCAACTCAAAGAAGGGAATCTACTACCTGAAATAACTCGGGTCTGACCCGAGTATTAAATTCAAAAGAAAATAATACACGGGTCAGTCTAATTCAAACTCAGTTATTAATGCACAGTAGCAGTAATAATCAAATATCAAATAGACGACAGTCACAGAAATCTCGTATATCCAACTCTCGATACGAGAATTGGATAACGGCAGATATAACACTAAGCAGTGTGAAACGACAAATCAACAAACCAAATCAGAATACAACTCCAAACTATTTGAAATTAACCAACGAAACAATTCAACAAATCGAAACATCAATTTAAAACTGTCAAATCTGATAGGGCTGCAGTACACGCACGCGTGTACTGCCTCGCCACTATCGCAGGAGATACACAAAAGCTCAGTGAAAGTCACAATGATCGCAAGGTCAAACCCCGAAATCGGGTTCAACTCAAGTGAATTTGAAAACAGGTCCAAATGCATTAATGCAATGCAAAACAACAAGGACCAAAACGGCATATAAAACCAACTGCAGTCACCACAAGTGTTCAAGGACAACTGTAAACAAGAAACTGAATGCTAAGGTCAAGCCATGGTCGTCATGACTCAACACAATTACAAAGCTTCAACAAATCAAAATAGCATCAAAGCAACTTAAATTAAGAGTTATGCAGTGATCAAAACAGACTGCAAGATGTAGGTAACCAATAGGCATGAAACCACTGTTGCAACATGTAAAATCTCCAATATATGCAGTAAAATGACTGCGACAAAACCCAAGTAGGACAGAATAAAGTCCTCAATAGATGCAGTAAAATGACTGTGACAAATAACAGAAGTTACTATATGAAGTCATGCAACAACAATACAAATTCAAGTATAGACATTCATGTCTATAACAATTGAAATCAATGAACAATTAAGTGCCAATGACAATACAAGAAGACAAGAATAAGATAACCAATGTACCAGTACGAACCAGTGATACTAGTGACTGCAAATGCAAGCAGGTAGGTACAATATAATGCAGACTGGAGTAAAATAGTGGACCATACAAGTCTGCAAACTTGCCTCATGAAAATAGAATGCACAGCAACCATCAAGAAGCCAAGACTATACAACCACGTGAAAGACAATAATGCATGACCACATCACAACAGTTCATTAATGACACTGAGGTGCACAAGAACAAGGATAAAAGCTGGATAGTGAAGTATCAAAACCAGAGCTACCAAAAATCAAAATGATCGAAGCCGAGTATCAAATGTAATAACAGTTCAATACCCAAGCAAATGACCGAAGTTAACCACGATCAGAAATATCAAGTTTAGATCTCGTCGAAATTACTAAATGCAGCTTTGACCAAACCCAAAAACAAAAGCATCCCAAAAATCCAATCCAATGCACTGTATCACATGTACAAGATACAGACACCGTTGGGACACAACGTCGTAGACTATCCATGAGTCAAAAGCAACTACTACGAGCAACATCGATTCAACCGACCAAGACAAAGTACACCACAGCACAAAAATTACAAGCTGCAACTACAACCCAAAATGCAACAGGTAAAACGATAGTGTATCACAGTGGAAACATGAGGAACACTATCAATATCAGTTAAAGCCGATGCCAACAGTGTAATCAAAATCGAAGATTAGCATCAATTCAAAGCCAAGGTGGTCAAGGCTAGAATTGAACGAATTCAGAGATAGAAATTCTCAAAGTCAACAGAGTACAACATCAATAAAGGACCCAGTTAAGGCAGCACTTACAACAGGTGGAAGGCTGCTATACTGTGACCGAAACAAATTAAACAGATAATTTCCGACATCATATATCAACGAATTTCCGGAAATCACATATCCGCAGTTCATCAGGGAAAACAAGACCGAGACCAACAAAGCAAATGCAAATCAAAATACAAGTTTAACAAAATCGAGTGGCCGAAGAATGGCCAAAGTCGACAACCCAAAAATCATCAACATCTCTAAATCGAACAGCCAACATAAATAGACTGGCGAATGAATTCAAAAGAACAAGCGCAGTTTCTACAATGAAGCTCAAAAGAATCAACGCCGAAGCGAAATTACCAAGAAAACGTACAACCCAAAATCAACGTCAAAACAAATCGAACTGTCGAATAAAATCATAACAACAGCAAAATATACGAACGAGCCAAAGTCACATAAGTGATTCCCATAGCAACTGCAGTTATCGACAGCGAACCAAAAGAAATGGTCACTCAATTCAGTTCAAACAATTACGAAAGGAAATGGTCAACGCAATTCAATTTGAACAATTACATACGAACAAAACAAGGGGTTCAAACCCTAAACAAGCGTATCATCATTAAACCAATTCGAGCTACAGAAACTTAGTCGAAATTAGATGTGAGTAATTTAATTACTCACCTTTTTTTTCCCGAGCAGCCAACAATCGATGAAGACTACGAACTTCCGAAGCAAAGATGAACCCTGAACCATTGCCCCATTTCCAGAATTGAAGTCTCGTCGCTTACAAGTAGGCAAAGCGGCGACTCCAACTTGAAGCCCTAATTTGATCGAACAAAGAGGAGGATGGGCCGCCATTTTCGATTTTCTTTCGTTCGTTTGTGAGTTAGGGATTGAACGAGTGAACTAAAAAGAGGAATGGGTTGAGATAATGTCACGGCAACTAAAATCAACATGGACCAAGGTAAATATTTCTTTCTTTAAAACCCACCAATGTTCAACAATTTATTAACGAATTTTAGCCCAAACTTTTATTAAAGAATTATACAAATCTGAAAAGAATTTCAATCGATTCAAAATTGCAATAGCTATTAACAACCGGTTTAATCGTCATCTGACGATATCAAAATAATTGTGGAATCTCGGGTTGTTACATATTATGTTTGATTTTAGAACCAAAAATATCCTTATAATAGTCAGTAAAAGCCTTGTTGAGATCTCTTTGATCAACTAACTCTATATTGTTAACAAATATAGAGTTAATTGTATTACTACATTTTCTGCCATTAGCAATATTATGAAAAAATTTGGTATTATTGTCGCCTTCGTTGATCCATTAAATTCTGGATCGCTGCTTCCAAATCACCTCCTCTTTTTCTAAAATAGAATTTAGTACATCTTTTAAATTAGAAAGAACATTACGTTCACCTAGATTAAGAGGTCTAGATTCTTCTATCTTGTTTATTTTAAGCATTTCATTAAGAATATTATCTTTTTTAATTTTTAAATTGCCAAAAACATTTCTGTTCCAATTTTTAAGAAAAATCCTAAGATCTCTAAGTTTAGAAATAAAAGCTTTTGCAGAATTTTCCTTATTTCTGAAATTATGGAAACTCAAAGAATTCCATTTACAAATAACTAAGTTCAAAACGTTAGATTCCAAAAGCAACATCCTTTCAAATTTAAAATTGTTCATAATAACTTTATGATACTCGCAAGAAAGGATAGAAGGTATATGGTAATCCATTGACTCTACAGATTGGAAATTTTTCCTCAATTTCGTCACTAACAAAAAATCTATTGAGAAGAGCCCTGGATGGAGACTCTCTAGCGTTACTCCAAGAAAAGTACTCTCTATTAGAAAGAAGAATTTCAATCAAATTAGAGTTAAAAATAAATTGATTGAATTCCTCCATAGCAGAGTAATCCCCTTCCCTAGGAATTCGCTCACCAATGAAATGCGTAACATTAAAATCACCCCCCATAATCCAAGAACCCGGGGCCAGGGATCTAAATTCTAAGCATTCATTCCATAAAATTCTCCGATAAATTTTAGAATTAGGCCCGTAAACATTAGAAATATTTAATAAAGAGTTATCAGAAAGATTAATAAGAATAACATGAAGAGAATGTTGCTTAACAATACATTGAAGTAATTTAAAACAACCATCTCGCCAACCTATCATTAATCCCGCTGAAGAGCCAACAGAAGGTTAAAAAACCCATTTTCTAAAGTGATAACCACCTAATCTTCTAAAGAAACGAACATCAGGACAGTTAATTTTGGTTTCTTGAAGTTAAGCTATATCTATAGAGTAGTCTTTAAAAAAAAATCTAAACTTATCACATTTGTTTAAATCATTCAAACCTCTAATGTTCCTACTCAAGATCCTCATAGATGAACTGAACTAGCCCTCTCTAATTCCTTACATCTAATATACTCCCGATCTAACTCAATATCAGTAAAAATAAAAGATGTGTCACGAGCTAGCTGACTAAATTCAGTAGAAGAAAGACTACTTAAAGCATAAGTAGAAAACGTACTACCCAAAGTAGGGCTCATACCTGAGCCTGGATACGTAGTACCACTCGTGGCACTCGATCCAGGTAACTCACCTAAAGGAGAAGACTGACAGTTGCGGATTCTAGCACTTCGACGAACTGAACCGCTAGAAGCTACTGATCGCCTACGCTTTCCTCTCTTCAAAAATGCGAAGTTAGGGATAGAGCAAATGTTATTCTCCAACCTGTCAGACTTCAAAACATCTGAAGCAACTATTACTGACTCGTCATTCAATTCTGTTTTAGAAGAAACATAATAGTTCTCTCCGCATACAACAGTGACATAAACTAGACTGGGCTCTAAATCAATATAAAGTCTAGGCTCTAACTCAACAGCAATTTTATCACTTTGGTGATCGAAGGACATAAGATAATCCAGTTCATCTAAGTCTGCTTCATTATTTAAAACATTCATGCCTACGACTGATGGATAGGAAACATCACAAGTATAAGCTACTGCCTGATCTAAAAAAACTCTCTCAACTAGAATTAAAAACTGTGCACCATGCACACCATCTATAGCGTGCACATCTTCTAGTGGAAACAAAGTTGAATTTGAAAACACTTCAAAAATGCAAGACTTAAGATCAACAGATAAGTCATCCTCCTTCTGCTTTTCAAAGATAAATATCCAATCTTGAAAAACTTCAAGTTCGATCAAACAAACATCTCCTGAAACAACTTCTTCATCTGAAACAACTGGTTCAAGAACAGAAAAACACTTGGAAACATTGTTGTCAATAAAGGCTAATTTCTCTTCCACGGTTGAGTCTTCCATAGACAAACTTGCTGATTCCAACTCTATATCATTACTCACAACATTCTTCGAATAATCATCAAAATTCTCGATGTCAAAAGTCACAAGATCACCAGAAATATTACTACCTAGCGACTTGGTAACCTGTTTGATCGAATCAATCAATATATCATTACCAGTTTGCTCAGAGATAACCACCAAACACCCATCAATATTTGAACTATCATAATCTTGCCCCGAAGAGAGACATTCGAATTTATTGGATAAAGTTATCTCAAAACTATCATGAACACCGACTTTAGATTTGCGACATTTACAATTAATAAGAGTGAAAACATCCCTTTGTTCAACAACTTCTAACTGATCTTCAATAATTTCGAAGGCATTCAATGACGAAGAAGGCTCATCAGAATAAGCAGTAACAACTGGATCTAGCAACAAAGGATCAAAACCCGAATTGACTTCCATAACAGCAGGTTTCAGAAGAATGTTTGAATCTAAAATGGTATCCTCTGTGAAAATAGATTTTATCGAGTCAACAGAATTTTCCTCCATCACATTGATATTACCAAATTTATTACCAATATTTGGCGAGTTTATTATATCGAAATGGTAATAAAGTTCGTCAAGAAGCTTAATTCCTGTCTCTTTATTATACCAGAAATGATCAATCAGAATTACCCTAAGAAACAAAAATTTAAAAGCAAACTGGAATCCATGATTAATTAAACTTGGGGGAGAGATTCGCCTATTAACAACACACAATTCAGATTTGCCGAAAAAATCATCTGGGTTACCAAATTTTTCTTTATAGCCTTTTCCTACGTTTGGCTCATTAACAATGTCGAAATGATTCGATAACTCTTCCAGATAATTGATTCCAATATCTTTCATATACCAATGATAATCAAGTAACAGCCCCTTCAGTTTCAAAAATTTCAATACAAACTGAAAACCATGATTAATCGATGGCGAAGAAAATTCAGAGGAGGCCGATTTCAAAGAACAATCCTTTCTTTTATGACCAAAAACACCACAATCAAAACATCTGATTGGGTCTTGGCAAAGTTTTGCGATATGATTGAGATCTCCACATCTGAAACAGAAGCTCTTTCCCTTTCTAGAATCGATCCAATTAGCTTTTGGATTACGAATAAACTGTTCTTGAGATTGAGAAGGAAGGTGGTTCTTGACGGCTTGAGCATACGAATATGGTAGCGAGAAGCGATTGATCATATTAGAGCAATTTTGGGATGATGAAAATCTAGAAAACAGACGAATTCGAGAACGAGTTTCTTGAGAAGACGCCATTTTAATTTCCCTTTAATATAAATTTCGTTGGTAGAATTACTTTTAGTAAACTGATGGTTGTGTTGGCATAACTCCGCATAAGCGTTTTATTATCCATATGGCCCTTTTCCTTTGAAAATTCATAATAATCTTTCCATAGCTTGGAAAATTATCGAAATTAAAACCCAACTCCAAAATCTTGTTTTACATAACATATAATTTTTCAGTGGCATCAAACATCAATTTAAATAGGTTTTGCCCTAAAACCGCATAAATCCCCTTTTTAACAATTTTGTTTAAATCAAACAAATTATAATTCAAGCATATCATCATCCAAAACATCATAAAAATGAATTTAATCTTAAATCCGAAAACATATGATCATAAAAAAATAGAGATGATATAGATTATTATTCACCTTGATTAGGATAAGGAGATTGGATTGAGATTAATTTCCCTAAAGCTTGAATCCCTAGCTTTTGATTGAATTCCTCTTTTCTTTCTTTGTTAATGGCCGACTCCTCTATTAGTTTGCGTTTTGATTATTTTTGTGAAAATGAGAAAAATGAACGTGAATTGTATAAGGAACGAGAATATATAAGGGTTATGGTAATAGGGTGCGGCTATTTCCCAATATGCCCTTGTGTAATTTAATTAGCTTATAAACCATTCTTAAGCCCATTTAATTTCTTAAGCACGACCTCCTTATTATTTATTTAAAACTCAATCTCCTTATCACTCTAATTATTACCTTATTCTATTTAATTTATCTAATTAAATCTCTTGAATAATGTTATAAAAAATTAGGGGTGTTACAGGCTCCCCTCCTTGAAGAATTTCGTCCTCGAAATTCAGTAAGGACTAAATACTAAACATAACAATCATCTATAACGACTCCTAACAACCATACTAGTCCACCTAGCTAGCAATTATCTATATAAATCTAGTATAGACATACCCTCAAAGCAGATCAGAATAAGTATCTCGAATCATGTCTTCTGCTTCCCAAGTACAGTGCTCCTCGTTGTCGCTCCACTGAACTTTCACCAACTTGACTGTCTTGTTCCTCAATCTTTTCTCATCTCTCGCAAAAACCCGAACTGATTGTCTAAAAAAGTCAAATTAGGCTCTACTATCAAATCTTCCAACTCTATCGGAGGAATAGTAGTCTCTGGATTGTGCACATACTTGCGAAGATGAGACACATGAAATACATTATGGACACCTGCCCGGCAACTCTACTTTGTATGCGAGCTTTCCAAACCTCTCTATAATCTGGAATGGACCAACATGTCTCGGTGCCAGTTTCCCCGACTTCTCAAACCGTACCACACCCTTCATCGGTGACACTTTAATGAAAATCTTATCCCAAACTGAGAACTCTAGGTCTTTACACCTCTTATCTACGTAACTCTTCTGTCTAGACTGAGCTTCCTTCATCCTTTTCTAACCAAATCTGGATCTAAGACTACTCTGTCTCCAGTCTCCAACCAACATGCTGGCGATTTGCATGGCTTTCCATACAAAGCTTCCAAAGGCGCCATTCCTATACCAGTCCGATAACTATTATTATAGAAAAACTCAACCAAATGTAGGTGATCTTCCTAAGATCCACCAAAGTCCAATACACAAGCTCTCAACAAATCCTCGAGTACCTTATTGACTCTCTCTGTCTGCCCATCCATCTGAGGGAGATATGTAGTACTCATCTTAAGCTTAGTGCCTAACGCATCCTGTAGACTCTTCCAGAATTCACTAGTAAACAAAGTATCTCTATCGCTGACTATGCTACTAGGAATCCCATGTAGTCTAACTATGTTCTTCGTGAACAACTTAGCTAAAACAAGTGCCGTCTTGGTTGACTTAACTGGAATGAAATGGGCACTCTTGGTCAATCTGTCCACCCATATACTTTCATTCCCCCTATTTGACCTTGGCAACCCGTCTATAAAATCCGTGGATATCGAACCCCATTTCCAAGCTCGAATCTCCAAAGGTTGAAGCAATCCACTCGGCTTCTGATGTTCGGCTTTCACTTGTTGACAGTTTGCACATTGCCTAACCCACAAGCCAACATCCCTCTTCATACCTTCCCAATAGAAGCTCCTCTTCATATCTTGATACATCTTGGTCCCTCTAGGGTGAATCGTAAACTTGGGTCGATGACATTCTCTAAGAACTTCTTTCCTCAAGTTCTCAACATTTGAAACACACAACCGTCCCTTCTTTCTCAACCATCCTCTCTGGTCATGACCAAAATCCTTCAGATCATCGATCTCAGTTTCAACCTCAAGCCTTCTAATCTTCTCGGCTAATAATGGATCCTCCTTCTGCTTTAGAGCAATTCTCTCGATCAACACCGGTCGATCTTCTAAACAGGACAACATGGTAGTACTCAGACTAGAACTACTAGTCGATCTTAACTGCACACTACAGGTAGTCAAAGCTTCTAAATCCTTCCATTCTGCCAACATAGCTAACACCACATTCTGATGTCTTTTGCTAAGAGCATCCGCTACTTTATTTCCTTTCCCAGCAGTATACTCTATACCAAAATCATAAGCAGCTAAAAACTCCAGCCACCTCTGTTGTCTCATATTCAATTCCTTCTAAAAGAGTAAGTACCTTAAAGACTTATGATCTATGTATAGCTCAAACCTCTCCCCTAAGAGATAATACCTCTAAACCTTCAATGCGAAGATAACCGCAAACAACTCCTAATCACGAGTAGGATATCTCACTTCATGCGGTCTAATATATCCTTAAGCATATGCAATCACCTTACCCTTCTACATCAACACGGCTCTCAATCCAGTTCCACATGCATCGGTATACACCACCAACCCTTGGTTTCCGTCTAAAACTACTAACACAGGTGCATTGGTCAACAATAACTTAAGGAATGCTTCCTCACATTTGTCGGACCAAACAAACATCACATCTTTCCTGGTTAGCTTTGTCAAAAGTGCTGCTATCTGCGAGAAATCCTTGATGAATTTCCGGTAATAGCCAGCAAGTCTAAAAAAACTTCTAATCTCAGTCACCGTCTCTGGTCTCTTCCAATTATTAACAACTTCAAAATTATCTGGATCGACTGACAAGCCCTTCTCAGAAACCACGTAACCAAGAAACTTAACCTCTTTCTTCCAAAAATGACACTTGGAAAACTTCGCCTTCAGCTGATATTGCCTCAGTGTCTCAAGCACTAATCTAAGATGATCCACATGCTCCCTTTCATTCATAGAATACCAAAATGTCATTTATAAACACCAACGCGAACCTACCCAAATACTCACAGAAAACTTGGTTGATCAGATCCACGAAGAAAGCAGGTGCATCCGTGTTAATCCCTCTTTTGAATAGCGATTCAACGACTCAAGAAAAGGCCACGACCTAGCGACCTAGCAACCTAGTGACCTAGCGACCTAGCAAAGCAGCAAGTTAATCGCCCTGAAACTCCTAGCGACTTAACCGGTCTCGGCTCCCAACGACCTACGGCCTAAAGCACTTGGCGAGCTAGCACTGAAACGACATAACGACTTAACCTTCCAACAACTTCAACAAGTTAAGCGACCTAAGAAGAACAACGACTTAGCGACTCAACACAACAGTGGGTTCACGACCTATATACTACAGTCGTTCTTCTTATGCCGTTCTCCTAGCGACCTAATGACCTAACGAGTTAACGACCTAGCAACTAAATGAAGACAGAGCGACTTAACGACCCAAGGAACTCCAGAGTTAAGCCGCATGCCCTGCCTCTCCTTTTTAGGTTGCTAACGACCTAGACCAACCGAGATAACTTCTGAACTACGCATGCTAAGTTGCTCACAGTCAATATCTCATCCAGAATGATTCTGTTAAGTCGTCAATGACTTAAGCTATCTCGTGATCACTCTTAGGTCGCTCACGACCTAAAATACAGCCGACCTAAGCCCAGTTTCACCTATAAATACCCCGCCTACTCCGCACTTGAAGGGGGACGAATTTTTGGAAACGCCAAGACTCTGCTGATTTCTCTACTGACTTCAACACTTCAAAGGCAAAGGATACTTCAAAGAGTCTTTGAAAAGAATCAAGTTCATTCAACATGAATCAAAAGAGCTTTTCTGCATCAAAGTTCTGATTACTTGTCTTGATTGTGTTGTAATCAAAGAGTTATTGTAAAATCTGTAATCGAATCAGTCATAGAAGAGATTAAGTGGACGTAGGCTTGACTTTGAACCGAACCACTATAAAACTGTTGTCTTTTACTGTTTTCTGCTATTCTCTGCTTACTTTCAGTTCCCGTACCAACGGGTGGTGCTTTCACTATATCACAAATCACACCGAAGTGTTAGCGTACATTTTTCGCGTTAACATTTTTGGTGTTTTCACTGAGAACCCAACTCAGGAGTGCTTTCATCATTGCTTCACAAAGATTTGTGGAAAGACTCTCCCTAAAAACCAGAAGTCTAACCGAAATTATGGCTCCTGGAAGGAAAAGTAAGTCTACCAGATCTGGAGTTGCTCATGACAACACCGCCACTTCTCCCGCATCAAATCAAGCGGCTCCTAGAGTAGGAGTCACAAGGGAGGAATTAGATGACGTAGTGTCTGGGTTGTATCAACAAATGGAAGCCCAGAACGCTTTGATGTTGGACAAATTGAATGCTTTACTTGGAGTTAACCAGCCACCAGAAAACAACGAAGAAACCTTTACTGAAGATGTTCATGAACCCCAAGGGAAAAGTATTCCTCAAAGGGCAGCTGGCACCGCCGAAGGGGCACCTTCCCAAGTTGGAGGTTCAAGGCCGCAGCCAACTCTTCGTGAACGTTTGCCCAGGCAAACTTCCGAAAAAGTAGCTGACGTCTGTCCCGCGGAGCCTTTAAACAATGAGGAATACATCTCGGGAATGATTCGACAGATTATGAAGGAAAGCATGAAAAGCAAGGAAGATGAAAATTACTAGGGGTTTGCTCCAAGCAAAACTCCTTTTACTGAAAGAATTTTGAAGGCTGAATTTCCAAGGAAGTTTGTTCCTCCCACTATTCCGGCTTATCGGGGGACAAGCGATCCTAACCAATTCTTATACAAGTACGACTACACTACACCACAAAAGGCTTTTAACAGCGTTTGATAAACGCTGTAATACGATACAACAGCGTTAGTTCAAACGCTGTATAATGACATGCTATCTTATATACAGAACTTACAACAGCTTTTCGATAAACGCTGTTGAAACATCTCTTTGACAACGTTTCTTACAAGCTGTCAATAATGTTTTTACAGCGTTTTCAAACGTGCTGTATTATGTTTCAACAGCGTTAATAATTTAGTTGTCGAAGATGTTTTAATTCTACTTTAACTGTTTACAACAGCTTTTTCTAAACGCTGTTATTGAATCATAAACTATTTCGACAGCATGTGAAAAACGCTGTTATTGACTATTTCAAGATAATTACAGCACGAATTAAACGCTGTTGTTTCTTCATTGACAGCATTAATCAAACGCTGTCTTCTATTTATATAAAAGAATAAAAAAGAAAAGAAAGGTACTCCCAAGATTATAAATCTCCACTAAAATATTGATAGTACTAGAGCTACGTTAAATATAGATACTGAACCAAATTTAATAAAATATTACACTATTACAATTATACTTGGCCTTAACCAATTTATGACTTGAAAATCTACCTCCGAAACTCTACAACATCTTAGTACAGGTTCGGGTTTTCATAAAAAAAATGTAAAAACAACGGTAGCCTGTAAACAAGACAACCAACGTCAAGATACAAGAAATTGAATTACAAGAATAGTAATAGTACATACGGTCATCCAAGTTTGAACCCGTACAGAAAGTAGTCTTTTTTTGGGCCATCACCTTCTTAAGTCAAGCGACAACAGTGAAGAAGAGGAAGCAACTACCTTTTCACGCAGGTTGAATTTCTTGGCAATTATTGGTCGAACATCTTCAACTCCTACCAAGCTTTCCAAAATGGAAGTAATGAAAGCAGTTCTTTATCATTCCGGTCTTCAAACCAGCTCTCTATTGGGATTCCATTTTCTAACTGAAACCCAAATGCCTGCAAGTTTAAGTACAATGCTCCGAGTTAGAGACTTGTGCTGGTTCATGCTATTTAAATAGGCAACTCATCAAATCCATCACAACTTCATAGAAAACAATATTACTGATTATATTACATAAAATCTAATAAGTAAGCTAGTACATGGGGTTAAAGAGGATAATCAATTTCCCACTATTGTAGTATGCATCCATCCCAAGGTTAATTTACCTGGCAATATGATGAACTGGACTAGAGTACTAGCTAAACTAATGTACCAGACAGATAGTGAATATGATCAGAGTAGACTAAACTATGTCCTGAAACACCTGCTGCAATAAAGCATAGAACTGAAGCATTGAGAGCAATAGGAAGAACTAATCTGAAGCAGACGATCTGAAACAAACTGAAACAGGCTAAGTTAAAACACTTGCTACCAAAAACTATTTGATCTAAACTACTATGACCAACTGCAGTTATGGCTGAGATGAAGATTGCTCATATTAGTTAATTTTTATATACTCACATGTCTCTTTTTCTTAGCACGAGATAGGTGTATCTTTAACTAGGTAATTCAATAGCTATCAATAGTTGATTTTTACAAAATTTAATTAATAGTTATGAACTTAATCATTATTAATAGTTGATTATCCGGCATCTCTTAATCATAATGATATCGATTTCATTGCAGTTTCAAAAGGTAAAAGTGAAAAGGACGAATACAATCATTTGCCAAAATTTTGTCCTTTAACAAAATCCCATATCGCCAAGCTTTCAAAAGAATATAAAATATCCTATTTCGAAGAGTACTACTACCGATTTAAACTACTATAGAAGGTAAAGATAAAAGAGGAAATTAGGAGACTGAAAGAACTCAGTAAAAGAAAGCACTCTAAAGAAAATTCTGAAGAATCTCTTACTCTAAAAAAATTCTATACTGGATATTTTATAGATCCTAATTGTTTTGACAATGAATATGGGTTTGAAGGTGTCAGCCTACAATATGGAGCTAGTGAACTAGAGAACATATGGCAACATTTAAAAAATAGGTATTAAATCATTATAGTATACGACCACTGACACAACCTAGACACAGTGGGGTCACTCAAATGTAATTGGTACAGAAATACTTTTAGTAGATCGACTTCAGGTTATGACATGAATTATCAAATCGTAAAATATTCTGAACACTATATTTTTGATAGTCAATGCAACTCACAACATGATTTCTTGAATTATTATTTTAGAAACAAATGATCAAAATAACATAGTTCTAAAAAATTATGATGTGATTAAGTAACATGTTTAGTGGAGAAACAATATCGATATATATATATATATACACACACATAATATTTTAGGTTAACTGTTTAATTATATGTACAGTTGAAAGCGGCGGAGAAGAAGAAGGAGAAGGAAGAGTATGAGAAGACGTGTGGCTTCCTGCATGCACGATGACTGTGTTTGGAAATCGATATTATTATGATTAAGAGATTTCCTCTACTCATCGACCCAACCATCTCCAATGCGTACCCATTACCTCTGACACAACCACCGATTCCACCCATATCGAAACCACCTGATATCCAACCCTATCCCTGTTCGAAAAACAATAGTCCGGACCTGCTGACTACATCTAACCTTCCATCCCCCGCTAAGGATCCACTTACCATATCAGAGTCTGCATCTACTACCACAGTGCCGTGGGCATCACTTTCCAAGTCTAAGCCTAGAAATGCTAGCAAATACTCACTGAGATCTTTCAATCTAACATACGAAGGGGTAAAATACTGGAATCAACATCTAGATGGGTTTTTCTTGAATGATAAGCTGCCATACAATACTGTTATCTACCATTTGCAGAAGATATGGCGACTTAAAAGAAAATATAAGGTGAAATCCGACAACTCGAATTTTTATTTTGAATTTTCTGATGAAGGAGATAGACAAAAGATTCTTGAAAGTGATTCGATTTTTATTAGAGGCAAAATGTTTATTATCACTTCGTGGAAATCCACTTTCAAAAGTGCACAATCCTAAATTAAATTGGTTCCTATATGGGTGCATTTTCACAAAATTCCAATACTTTCCTAGACATTACTAGGCATTAACTGGCTGGCTTGTCACTTGGCTAAACTAGTTTGTCATAATGAAGCTACTGAAAAAATGCAGTGATTTGAATATGCAAAATGTCCAATAGTAATTAAACTTGATAAGGAGCTGCCTAACCTTATTAAATGTGGAGAAGGAGATGATGTTGTTTTTGTTGAAGTTTATTATGACCGGAGACCGAAAATATGTCCACTGTAAATGTTTTGGTCATGAAGCTGCTACGTGTATTGGTAAAATACAGTGCATGCACACTGATACATAATGCAAAGAACAATTGGTACTTGATACTCTGTGTAATCCAATACAACATGATACAGTTGATACTGATAATGCGAGGAAAGGTGGTGCTGCCACTAAGAATGATGAACTGCTGGATGGATAACTAAAACACACAAACATTGGATTAAGAAGAAATCTCATGCACGTTAGGTACATAAGAATGACTCGATAGCTGCCAAAAATGTGAATGATGCTGTATATGTACATGGTCATGTACATGATCAAGAAATAAATAATGTTGTTCATGGTCATATACATGCTCAAGAAACAAATACTACTGTTCTAAATACTGCCTCTACTGATTTTTACAAAACTTAATTAATAGTTATGAACTTGTTGTCTTTATAAACTTAGTTGATTTTTTTTAAACTTAATTAATTTTTAAAAACTTATTTTTTATAAACTTGTTTAATTTTTATAAAATACATTGTTAACTTAGTTAGTTTTTATGAAAAAATAATTACTTTTTATAAATTTAGTTGATCTTCATAAAACTTAGTCGACTTTGTTAAACTTTTATAAAACTAATTAATTTTTATAAAGTTACTTAAATTTTATATAGCTTAGTTAAATTAGTTAATTTTTATAAACTTAGTTAATTCATATAAGCTTGGTTAATTTTTATAAAATTTAGTTAAGTTTTATAAACTTGTTTGATTTTTATAAACTTAGTAACTTTAAATTTTATAGAACTTAGTTAACTTATTAATATTTTATAAAAATTAGAATTTTATAAAATTAATTAATTTCTATAGACTTAAATAATTTTATAAAACTAAGATAAAAACTTATAAAATTTAGTTAATTTTTATAAAACTTAGTTAACATAATTAGTTTGGTAGCTATATATGCATATGCTACAACTAAATTCTAACATTATCGTATTTTGGAAAAATCCAACCAGTGAATTATGAATAAAGTAATAAATGCTTACCCAACAAGTGAACATGAATAAATAATGAAAAGGTAACAAATTTTGTGTAACTGTAGATGTACCTTTATCATTGTACAATGCTACAACTTGATGGAAACCTTCATTTTCTCAAGCATATTGAATTGCTCTTAAACCAGAAGCAGCTAAAGCCTGAAAAATAACAACTGGCATTTTAACTAAGAAATTTAGATAAAAAATCAAATGCAGTGAAGTCAATTATAAAAATACATGGAAAAGTGAAGAAGCAACAAAAAAGAAAAAATGATCAATAAAAAATGACAACTAAAGTATTATAACTAAAAACTCCGATATACTATCAAAAAACAATAAAAAATCATAAGTAAAATCATTCAACATGGTCTTATGGTTGATAACATTAAATTTTCTTCTTAAACCGTCAAATGAATATATAAATAAACTACATCTCATTTATATGTATACAAACATATGCCTACAGGAAATAAAATTAGCACCTCAAGTGCTTTTGTGCTCTCTGTTCCCTCTTATCTTTCCAAGAAGCATGATAAATTTGTTGTTTTGAGTTGTTGCCTTGTTCCCTAGTAGACTCGTGTGAATTGATTTTATTCTCTCTATTTCCTGCATCATCCCGAGTAAAGCTTCCTTAGAAACCTCAAAAACTAAATCTTGCTTACAAGAGAAAATAAATAATTTCAACGCCCACATACCTAGAGCTGCATCAAAATTATGCACGACAAGCTAAGCATAATTACTAAATCGTCAATATATATGGTTTTTCACCAAAAATTAGAACATTTATCGACTAAGTTACAATATATATATATATATAACTTAGATTAGTTCAAAAAATTAGAGCAACTCAAAACTTATAACATTTATCTTAATTCCAATATATATTACAATAGTGCAGACAATGAATTAGTTAAAATTCTAATAAAAGATGAATATATGCTATCTAGATACATCCATTGGAAAATATTAGTGTACTCTAATTCAAAATGCACAACAAAACCAGTATAACAATGGGTATAAACAAGAAAACTAAAACGCGGCAACAACCAAAACCAACTAATAGTAAAGGAAAAGAAAGTATAAGAAAATGCAGAAAATCCTGACATAAATATACATGGAGGCAACACCTTTCATCCCTTAAATTGGTAAAACACAATATATTCTTGTCTCTGATGTTATAGTGTTTTTTTGATCCAAATTTAACATCAAATTTCTGATTATATGATTTTCCCTACAATGGATTGGTAATAATAAAAGCAAAAGTACTGACCGGTATGGGAAAGAATAAAAAAGTGAAATTGAGCAAGAAACTACCTCAGGAATAATGCCAGGAAAACTAGATACAAAAGCATATTATTGCTTGTTAGCCTTGATAACCCGAGAATAATGTCCTAATGCTGCAGGTGCTTTCTCAGAACGAACAACTTCTTTCTTATCTAATATATAGACAGACAATTTAAAAGCTACAAACGCCTAAGCATATGCTTATAATACATAGACATACGCATGCAGGTTGGCAAATACATACACAAACGGTTAGTTGGAGATGATGAAGGATATGAATTCACTATCGTATTGCATATGATATAGGAATATGTTATATTTTAGGCATGGAGTAATTCAATGTGGGCATTGGAAAACAAAAAGTAACAGTGAAAGGCATACTCACACCTAATGTTTTTAGGCCTTCTCAAAAACTAAAAGAAAACTACCTCCTGTCTATTGTAGGAAAACCACTATTTGTAGAATTTTCCAGACATAATACTCAACTCGTATCGTGAAAAAATGAGTATAGTTCGTTAATTCTTAGCAGCAGCTTATATACTCCGTGACTCCCTTTAGTTGCTGCACCACCTTTCGTATGCACTGGTCTCAAGTTTGCACAACGAATATAACTTCATACATTAGACAAAGACATAATATCTGCTTCAGGATGATCTTTGATGCAATTAACCTTCAACTGCAAAATCACCATACGAAAATTGATAATAATCAAATACACAGTATATGAAACTTGTGTCCAAAGTTGTAATAAATAATGTGAATGAATATTCAAATGACACCCCTTACCTTGCCGTTCCCAACTTGAAGTTTTGCTTTCAAATTGGAAAGATCTACTTTCATGTATAGTACACCATATGTACTCTGTGGTACATAATTGAGGCTGAAGCCACTCTTCAACGTTCAGTTCAAACTGAAATTCATTTGAAAGAACATCACCAGAAATTGATGGTTTTAAACGTGAAATGCTTTGAAGAAGACATAGAATATATGGAAGCAAACACGCATACACATTGTTTCCCTGTTCAGAACAACTTCGGGAAATATTAGTATTGTTGTTGCTAGCATACAATGAGAACTTACTTTGTATTTATGATACTGATCTGCTGCTATATCGCCGGTCCTGTTGTCGAGTATGTCGTAACCTGTCAAGACATCAATTAAACTTTCAGATTATACAATCTACTTAGTTTTCTTACCAACTTGAATATTTGAATATGTTATATTTGAACAGGGAAAATGTAATATCCCGGAAATTTTAACAATATCAATTTAATAATCTGTTGAATAATTAAATTGATATGGATAATCTTTGATAATAAGATTTGAATTTAATTTAATAATCTGATTAAATTAGTATTAATTGATGATTTTATCTTTTAAAAGTTAATAAGATATTTTCTATTTGAATATATATATATTTATTTGTATATGTTGTAAATAGAAGGCTTTGGCAAATTGGGAATTTATATTTAATTTAATCCGGAATTTTCAAAGATATTTAAATAAGTAATTTTATAGCTTTAAAATACTTTAAGAAAATATTTAATTGGTTTAAGATATTTTTACTTAAGTTTAAATAAGATTTACAAAAATGGTTTGTTTTATTTCTTTTAAATATTTCTTGATAATATAATCTCTTGTTTAAAATATAAAATATGTTATTTTCAAATAATAAGTATAATGTATTATTTTTAATATGTATGAATTTTTATTTATAAATATAATTAGTTTTTTTTTTCTTTTTAAAAAGATATATATATAGATAAGTGTATAAATAAATAAGAAAAGGCTTTTTAAATAATTTTAAAATAAATAGAATTATGAGTAATTACTTAAAGGACATGTGTCATTTATCTAAAGCTTTGTAAAAACATGTGTAATTAAATAAACAAATGTATAGGACAAGTGTCCTTATTTATTTTCTTTTTCTTTTATTTTATAAAATCAAAATTACATATATATAAACAATTGCATATATTCATTTCATTCTTTCTATTTTTCCTCTTCAAAAACAAGAAACTCTTTCTCTAAACAAATCTGAAAATCAGATCAGTAAACTTTCTTGTTCATGTTCAAAAATCTAATACCTCAATCCAATTCAAAAGCCTGAAAATCAATACCACTTCTCAAACTTTTCCTCTAATCTAAATCAGTAATTATCTTTTAAGAAAATGAATTCATATTCAAATCTGGAAATCTTCCTCAAACAAAATCAAATGCTTCAAACTGAGATCAGTAAACATCTTCCTCAAAACCAAATTCATTTTCTCAAATCAAAGAATCAGCCTGCAACCTTCATTTTCAAAAATCTGTCTGCCTGCATATTTCTTTTCAATCTGGAAAGCAACTCAAAACTGCTTGCATTCATTCTTCTAACTAGAGGCAACATGCAAGATTCAGTAGCATGCAAAACTTCTGGGGATTTAAAGCATTTCAGTTTCAAGTTTTAAAAAGATCAAATCATTTTCCAGTTTAAGTCAAAGCCTGTTCAAGTTTTCAAAAGCTTAAGTCTGCCTCTGTTTCTTTTTTTTTACAGGTGAGTAACATTTTTACTTGAATTAAATTAGGAAATCATGATGCATGTTTAACCCGGTGATAAATATTGTTTGGATGTGAAAGTTTGTTGATGATTTTGTATATACATGAATGTATATAAGTATGCATGTATGATATAGTTTCTCTGATCTGTTTATTTGCCAAACTCCAGAATTCTCCTTTAGATCTCTTTCTACTTGATTTAGTTTTTATTAGGATTTAACTTATTAGTAAGTATTGTTTAATTATCATATACTAAGGTTTTAAAAAGCTTAGTTAAGTCAAAATTCATACCTGAGTGCCCCTGTAATCTAAAACAACAGAGATATGTTATAATAAAGTGAAAATTTGAACTTTATAATTTATATATTCAGACTTATAAATTGAAAACATAGATGATAATATGATTTTTAGCATGAATATCATAGTTTTTAGCTTAGTTTAATAAGAGCAGTTCTGGGTTATGTTAGAAATGAAGTTCTGGTGATTTTGATCATCTCAGTGAAATTTGAAGTTTGAAATCTTTAGTAATGGTAGTGGAATGATCATGGATGATAGGAAAATTGTCAGGAGAATTTTTAAGGAAGTAAGGCAGAAATGATTTGGGTTTGAAATTTTTAAACCTAGTTTTAAGATAGGCTACGAATTCGTTTCGTTTGTTTTCATGGATGGATCGAGTGTTCTAGGACTTTGGGAAATGGAAGTTTAGGTATAGACGAAGGCATGGCCAGAGAATTAGATTCTCTGATGGTCGAAATCGCGAGCACGAGCGGTGTTGCCAGGTTGGTCAGTGGTGATGGTTTCTTGTTCCAGGTAGGATGAATGCTCGAATTTGAATTCGAGTAGGAATCGAAGATAGGTTGATCGTTTTCTAGTATGTGGATGAACGTGGATTTGTGGAGATACTCGTCGATGACCGGAGTTGCCGTAGGTGACCGTGCACGTGCACGAGATCGGAAAGGTATCTGGGTGAAGTCTGTTTACTGGAGAAGACGAATGCAAGTCTCGGGTTTGCTCGTGGGAGTCTCGGGAATTTTGATGTGCGACTCGAAGTTGTTGGAGCTGGAAGGTTGGACTCAGTGACAAGGAAAGACTCGAGACTTTTGAGTGTTTTTGCGAGAGAGACTCGGGGAAACTAGGGTGGGAACTCGAAGCAGATTAGGTAGGACTCGAGTACCTTTTAGTTGACAGGTTTTTAAAAACTGTCTGTTTCTAAAGTTTTAAACTGGTTTTAAATTTATAAAGAAGATTGTAAACAAGAATTTAAGTCAAGTTTAACTATGTAGATTCAAGTTGGTTTTGAATCTTAAAGATTTGAAATAAATAAGTTATAAATTTATATATTTTAAATAGGTTTTAAATGGTAGTTAGATTTAATTAAATGTTTAAAAATAAAAGGGAAATTGGTTTAAACTCTTCTTAAATTTCTTTTATAAGAGATAAGATTTTTAATAAGAAAAGTTTTTAAATTGGTTTTAAAAACTTAGTTAAAAATAAATTGATATTCATTTTAAATACAGAATTTAAAATGAAATTTTAAAAGTAAATTTGAAATGGATGTTTCAAAAAAAAAAAAAAAAAAAAAAAAATTAAATGATAACTTGTTTATCAATAAGAATAAAGTTTATCTTAAAATAATTAAAGACTTGTGTTTATATAGTTTATTAGGAAATTTAAATGGATAATTAAATTGTTTGATAAATTAATCATTTAGATTAATTAAATAAATAATTAAAGGTTTAAACTAATTTATTTATGATTAAGATTAATTAATTAGGGATGATTTATTTATAATTGAGGATTATAAATTAGAGTATTAATTAATGGTTAAGAATTAATTAATAGAGTAATTAAATAATTAAGTTATGGTTAATACTTAATTAATTTAGTAATTAGAGATTAATAAATTGGTTATTAAGATTTATTAATTTAGAATTAATAATAATTAATATAAGTTAATTACTTAAGGAAAGTAATTAAATAATAGTTAATGAAGTCATTAACTATGGATTATTAAATAATTAATTAATAGGGTTAATTTTGATAATTAATTAGATTAATTAATTTGAAGATAATCAATTTTAGAATTTGTTTAAATGTAATTACTTAATGGAAGTAATTAAGAATTAATTACTTATTGTAATTAATTGAAGTCAATTTGATTTGTTAAGTTAATTAATTAAGTTTAATTAATTTAGAAAAATCAAGAGATGATTTGATAATAATTACTTAATGTAATTATTAAAATAAGATTATTTAGGGAAGTAAATAATATGATAATTACTGGAAGTAATTAGTTGAATAAATGATTTTATTAATAGAAGTAATTTGAGTTAATTACTTTGAATAATTAATCAAGAGATTAATTAAGAAATTAATTAAGGAGTAATTAATTTAGTTGATGAAAGTAATTAAGGGGAGTTAATTACTAGATGAGATTAATCAAGGTGATTAATAAATGTTGTTTAAATAAAAGTTAATTACTTAATGTAATTAATTTAATTAAGTAATTAATTATTAAGTGGTAATTAAGGATCATTAATTAATATAATTAATGATGTAATTAAGAATTGATTAATTAAGTAATAATTAATAAATGAAGTGATTAATCAATGAAATTAATTAAGAATTAATGTAATTAATTATAGTTGATTAACTTAATTAATTTTAGTTAATTAATTAATGATGTAATTAAAGGTTAATTACTATAAGTGGTTAAGGTTAATTAATTTGAGTAATTAATTAAAGATAAATTACTTAAAGGTAATTAAGAGATAATTAATCAAAGAGGATTAATTGAAAAAGGTAATTAGAGGATAATTATTTAATTTATAATTAATTAATATATAAGTAAGCAGGATTTATAAAATAAAGTAATTAATTTGATTAACTTTAAATAAATTAGAGATGATATAAATCATTACTTATAGATGGATGATAATACTGAATGCTTTGCATTGATTGATATCTCTTATGAGATATATGCTGTGTGATATGGATGGTTAGTTGAATTATGATAATATGAATTATCTGATGATATTGATAATGTTGATTATCTATTGTAATGGTGTGAATTATCTTTCTATGTGAATAAAGATAATTGAATTAAATTGTTTTAACCTTTAAAACAACTTGGCCTTAAAAGATACGCTTTGGATTTCGATGAGACCGGGATCGGGTTTCCGTATACCGGATTTCCAGGTCTGGAGACCCGAATACCACATCGATCCAAATTAACGATAGGTCGTAAATCAAGTGAAGATGAAGATTCAGAGTGCAAGGGTTATTGTCGTTAACTCTGAGGGTGATTCCAAAACGAGTGTAACGAGATAATGCCTTCGGTTTCGTTCGAACCCGGAACGAACTTATATGGATTGAATGCTTTCAGCACATCGTCAAGTGGACGATGAGCATTCTAAGATAGATGTGTTCTATTTAAAGGTAATCGTGACCTCAAGCCTCACAAACCGGGAATGGCTAAAACAGGGGAGGTGCAGCAAGGTTAGTGGGTAGCACCCAAGTAGGACAAGATTACCTCTGTCTAGAAGTCCCTTCTTATTTCGGCTTAGTGTGTGCGGTTGCTGATCCCAACCGTGAGGTATCTTGTGCGGGAATTATCCAGTAAGGGATGTTCCGGCCTTGTGTTGCAGGGGATTGGGAGTGATCCTCGGTACGGTGATCTAGGCCACGTACTGTGACGGGCGGTACCCCGGTAGCCCTGCCATTGTATGGAAATCCAACTTCCAATAAGTGATAACGGACTTGATATTGTACATATGTATGCTGGAATTTAATGAATGTAACAATTTCGGCTATTTCATATTTATTTGAAAACCCTAGACCTATTATAATACAATCGAATTTCCTATCAAGTGTTTTGGTTAGCGTAAGGTAAAAACTTACCCATATTTATTGGTGGGGAGTCTTACGTGATACCTTTTCTTTCAAAAAGGTTTTGAAGTTAAACAAGTTTAACCTGTTACTCACACCAGACCCATGTCTGACCCAAGTTGTTTATTTCTGTTTTATAAACTCTTGGGTACTCAAATTTTTACGAGTAGCCAAGGGATTCAGGTTAGCCTTGACGAATTGTGGAGGAGCAATGGAGCAGGAGGCTTCAGCGTTGTAGATATAGTTAGTAGTTTCCGCTGTGTTGATCTTTGTATTGATCTGTATTATGTTGAGATGTAATAACTAGACAGATGTTTATAACTGTCTAGTATGTGATGTGTAATCTGTGTAACTCTGATAGATGATGTATATGATACTATGTAATATTTATGTGATATAATATATTTTGTTCGTTTCCGCTGTGAGTATTTGTGTTTGTTTCTTTTCTCTTCCTCTCTTTTCTACTTCTCACCCCTTTCTTTCTTACTGTCGATGCGATTTTCCGGGAGTGGAAAGTCGGGTCGTCACACGTGGTATCAGAGCTGAGGCTAGCGATAACCTTGGCTCTAGTGGGAATTTGAGTGTATTAATAGATATGAGCGCGTATTTGTTAGTGAATATAAAATGATTTTATATTGTGTTAATTGATCGGTTGAGTGGTATATGGATTCTGGTCAATACGAGTAGCTAACGTTATTGATAGGGATCTCTAAACACTTGAACCAGGCCAACGGACACAATATTGTTTTAAAGAGGTAAATGAAATAATTTTACCCAGAAATAATTTCTATATAAAAAGTATCATTTTAAATATATATATATTTCTACCTATTTGTTGGGTTACCTGTTCGGGTTTTCCAATATAGGATATAAAGGTAGATAGGGAGGTGGTGTATGAAACACGACTACCAATAGTTAGAATTTGAGTGTTGAGGTTGGAAGTGTATCTGTCGAGACTGTAGACCTAATACCGTCTCGAGTAAGTTTTGCTATGGTAAAGGATTTCATCGATCTCCGAAGGAAACTGTAATGGTTCGGAGTTTATCTCTGAAGTTTGGATGAGTAAAGTTGGATCTGTCGGTTGAACAGAAGCGAGTGATGGTACCTTGATACCTCAGGTAATAGTAGCTGTATGATGAGATACAGTGACGATGGATGTTCCTGAAGATGTTTTCTTTGGAACAAGATTAAGGAAGTGTGTCTGTTTCGGTGTTGTCGCTGAATTCAGCATGGTGTTTCTGCTTTGGTTTGGAGTTCGAGTTTCTCGAAGAGCTTTGGATAGGAGCATCAGGGTCAGCAGTGCTACTCGGAGTGTTCTGTGATGGCAAGAAGTTTTCTAGCTGAGCAGTTTTTCTGGAAGTGAAGATCAGAAGCAGCAGAATGGATCCATTTCTTCGATAAATTGGATAAATAAGTGTAAGCTGTTCGGATTGTGTAAAGAGGAACAGTTTTTCTTTGGAAATAGGTTGGGTTAATCGCAAAAGTGACTTGTGATTGCTGAGTGTTCTCTTGGGTTGTCAGAGTTTTTCTGGATGTCTTCAGAGAAGTCAGAAGTTTGTCCGCATCTGAAGGTTGAGTTTTCTTATTGACTGGATTCCAGGAGTGGTACCGGTGGTTCAGCCTAGTTGAAGGATAGTTCCTAGAGATAGAGTTGGGTGAAGCAGCTCAAGTTTTGATGGAGTATCTTAGTTTTCTTGTTGAATCTGTTGAACCATTTTTCTGGATGAGTTGTTCAGTCTTTGTTTGTGTTCTCCATCAGTATTCTTATCTACTTCAGATCAGAGTTGGGCAGCAGAAGCAGTTTGGAAGTGCATCTGTCTCATTTTGGATAGGAGAAGTAAGTTCAGTCTTCTATTGTTTGAGGAGTAAAGTTGTGGATCTCTTCCTTGTTTTGATTTGGATAAGTATTTGGTCTTCCGGATTGAATTGTCAGTTTGGACAACTGGAATTTGTTGTATTTTACGTATCTCTGAGGGAGTACGTATTTGATCTATCTTTGGTTTTGGAACCAGCAGTTCAGGAGGTTTGGTAGTTGAGTCAGACTCGTCTGTAGTCTGATATTCTGTTTAGTTCTGTAGATCTAGTTGAGTAGGAGATCTATAGCTTAGTTGTTTAGATTATTTGTAGAGCGAGTATCCCGGTATATATATACTTGGGGAAACTCGAGGAATTTTATCTAGAATTTGGTCTAGATAGTTGAATTGTTTGATTGAATGATTTGGTTGCTATGGTTGCTAGCATATGAATGATAGTAGATGCTTGTGTTTTGAATTTAATATCTTTAATAAGATTATTAAATTACCTTTGTTTAAATTTCGGGGACGAAATTATTTTAAGGGGGGAGGAATGTAATATCCCGGAAATTTTAACAATATCAATTTAATAATCTGTTGAATAATTAAATTGATATGGATAATCTTTGATAATAAGATTTGAATTTAATTTAATAATCTGATTAAATTAGTATTAATTGATGATTTTATCTTTTAAAAGTTAATAAGATATTTTCTATTTGAATATATATATATTTATTTGTATATGTTGTAAATAGAAGGCTTTGGCAAATTGGGAATTTATATTTAATTTAATCCGGAATTTTCAAAGATATTTAAATAAGTAATTTTATAGCTTTAAAATACTTTAAGAAAATATTTAATTGGTTTAAGATATTTTTACTTAAGTTTAAATAAGATTTACAAAAATGGTTTGTTTTATTTCTTTTAAATATTTCTTGATAATATAATCTCTTGTTTAAAATATAAAATATGTTATTTTCAAATAATAAGTATAATGTATTATTTTTAATATGTATGAATTTTTATTTATAAATATAATTAGTTTTTTTTTTCTTTTTAAAAAGATATATATATAGATAAGTGTATAAATAAATAAGAAAAGGCTTTTTAAATAATTTTAAAATAAATAGAATTATGAGTAATTACTTAAAGGACATGTGTCATTTATCTAAAGCTTTGTAAAAACATGTGTAATTAAATAAACAAATGTATAGGACAAGTGTCCTTATTTATTTTCTTTTTCTTTTATTTTATAAAATCAAAATTACATATATATAAACAATTGCATATATTCATTTCATTCTTTCTATTTTTCCTCTTCAAAAACAAGAAACTCTTTCTCTAAACAAATCTGAAAATCAGATCAGTAAACTTTCTTGTTCATGTTCAAAAATCTAATACCTCAATCCAATTCAAAAGCCTGAAAATCAATACCACTTCTCAAACTTTTCCTCTAATCTAAATCAGTAATTATCTTTTAAGAAAATGAATTCATATTCAAATCTGGAAATCTTCCTCAAACAAAATCAAATGCTTCAAACTGAGATCAGTAAACATCTTCCTCAAAACCAAATTCATTTTCTCAAATCAAAGAATCAGCCTGCAACCTTCATTTTCAAAAATCTGTCTGCCTGCATATTTCTTTTCAATCTGGAAAGCAACTCAAAACTGCTTGCATTCATTCTTCTAACTAGAGGCAACATGCAAGATTCAGTAGCATGCAAAACTTCTGGGGATTTAAAGCATTTCAGTTTCAAGTTTTAAAAAGATCAAATCATTTTCCAGTTTAAGTCAAAGCCTGTTCAAGTTTTCAAAAGCTTAAGTCTGCCTCTGTTTCTTTTTTTTTACAGGTGAGTAACATTTTTACTTGAATTAAATTAGGAAATCATGATGCATGTTTAACCCGGTGATAAATATTGTTTGGATGTGAAAGTTTGTTGATGATTTTGTATATACATGAATGTATATAAGTATGCATGTATGATATAGTTTCTCTGATCTGTTTATTTGCCAAACTCCAGAATTCTCCTTTAGATCTCTTTCTACTTGATTTAGTTTTTATTAGGATTTAACTTATTAGTAAGTATTGTTTAATTATCATATACTAAGGTTTTAAAAAGCTTAGTTAAGTCAAAATTCATACCTGAGTGCCCCTGTAATCTAAAACAACAGAGATATGTTATAATAAAGTGAAAATTTGAACTTTATAATTTATATATTCAGACTTATAAATTGAAAACATAGATGATAATATGATTTTTAGCATGAATATCATAGTTTTTAGCTTAGTTTAATAAGAGCAGTTCTGGGTTATGTTAGAAATGAAGTTCTGGTGATTTTGATCATCTCAGTGAAATTTGAAGTTTGAAATCTTTAGTAATGGTAGTGGAATGATCATGGATGATAGGAAAATTGTCAGGAGAATTTTTAAGGAAGTAAGGCAGAAATGATTTGGGTTTGAAATTTTTAAACCTAGTTTTAAGATAGGCTACGAATTCGTTTCGTTTGTTTTCATGGATGGATCGAGTGTTCTAGGACTTTGGGAAATGGAAGTTTAGGTATAGACGAAGGCATGGCCAGAGAATTAGATTCTCTGATGGTCGAAATCACGAGCACGAGCGGTGTTGCCAGGTTGGTCAGTGGTGATGGTTTCTTGTTCCAGGTAGGATGAATGCTCGAATTTGAATTCGAGTAGGAATCGAAGATAGGTTGATCGTTTTCTAGTATGTGGATGAACGTGGATTTGTGGAGATACTCGTCGATGACCGGAGTTGCCGTAGGTGACCGTGCACGTGCACGAGATCGGAAAGGTATCTGGGTGAAGTCTGTTTACTGGAGAAGACGAATGCAAGTCTCGGGTTTGCTCGTGGGAGTCTCGGGAATTTTGATGTGCGACTCGAAGTTGTTGGAGCTGGAAGGTTGGACTCAGTGACAAGGAAAGACTCGAGACTTTTGAGTGTTTTTGCGAGAGAGACTCGGGGAAACTAGGGTGGGAACTCGAAGCAGATTAGGTAGGACTCGAGTACCTTTTAGTTGACAGGTTTTTAAAAACTGTCTGTTTCTAAAGTTTTAAACTGGTTTTAAATTTATAAAGAAGATTGTAAACAAGAATTTAAGTCAAGTTTAACTATGTAGATTCAAGTTGGTTTTGAATCTTAAAGATTTGAAATAAATAAGTTATAAATTTATATATTTTAAATAGGTTTTAAATGGTAGTTAGATTTAATTAAATGTTTAAAAATAAAAGGGAAATTGGTTTAAACTCTTCTTAAATTTCTTTTATAAGAGATAAGATTTTTAATAAGAAAAGTTTTTAAATTGGTTTTAAAAACTTAGTTAAAAATAAATTGATATTCATTTTAAATACAGAATTTAAAATGAAATTTTAAAAGTAAATTTGAAATGGATGTTTCAAAAAAAAAAAAAAAAAAAATTAAATGATAACTTGTTTATCAATAAGAATAAAGTTTATCTTAAAATAATTAAAGACTTGTGTTTATATAGTTTATTAGGAAATTTAAATGGATAATTAAATTGTTTGATAAATTAATCATTTAGATTAATTAAATAAATAATTAAAGGTTTAAACTAATTTATTTATGATTAAGATTAATTAATTAGGGATGATTTATTTATAATTGAGGATTATAAATTAGAGTATTAATTAATGGTTAAGAATTAATTAATAGAGTAATTAAATAATTAAGTTATGGTTAATACTTAATTAATTTAGTAATTAGAGATTAATAAATTGGTTATTAAGATTTATTAATTTAGAATTAATAATAATTAATATAAGTTAATTACTTAAGGAAAGTAATTAAATAATAGTTAATGAAGTCATTAACTATGGATTATTAAATAATTAATTAATAGGGTTAATTTTGATAATTAATTAGATTAATTAATTTGAAGATAATCAATTTTAGAATTTGTTTAAATGTAATTACTTAATGGAAGTAATTAAGAATTAATTACTTATTGTAATTAATTGAAGTCAATTTGATTTGTTAAGTTAATTAATTAAGTTTAATTAATTTAGAAAAATCAAGAGATGATTTGATAATAATTACTTAATGTAATTATTAAAATAAGATTATTTAGGGAAGTAAATAATATGATAATTACTGGAAGTAATTAGTTGAATAAATGATTTTATTAATAGAAGTAATTTGAGTTAATTACTTTGAATAATTAATCAAGAGATTAATTAAGAAATTAATTAAGGAGTAATTAATTTAGTTGATGAAAGTAATTAAGGGGAGTTAATTACTAGATGAGATTAATCAAGGTGATTAATAAATGTTGTTTAAATAAAAGTTAATTACTTAATGTAATTAATTTAATTAAGTAATTAATTATTAAGTGGTAATTAAGGATCATTAATTAATATAATTAATGATGTAATTAAGAATTGATTAATTAAGTAATAATTAATAAATGAAGTGATTAATCAATGAAATTAATTAAGAATTAATGTAATTAATTATAGTTGATTAACTTAATTAATTTTAGTTAATTAATTAATGATGTAATTAAAGGTTAATTACTATAAGTGGTTAAGGTTAATTAATTTGAGTAATTAATTAAAGATAAATTACTTAAAGGTAATTAAGAGATAATTAATCAAAGAGGATTAATTGAAAAAGGTAATTAGAGGATAGTTATTTAATTTATAATTAATTAATATATAAGTAAGCAGGATTTATAAAATAAAGTAATTAATTTGATTAACTTTAAATAAATTAGAGATGATATAAATCATTACTTATAGATGGATGATAATACTGAATGCTTTGCATTGATTGATATCTCTTATGAGATATATGCTGTGTGATATGGATGGTTAGTTGAATTATGATAATATGAATTATCTGATGATATTGATAATGTTGATTATCTATTGTAATGGTGTGAATTATCTTTCTATGTGAATAAAGATAATTGAATTAAATTGTTTTAACCTTTAAAACAACTTGGCCTTAAAAGATACGCTTTGGATTTCGATGAGACCGGGATCGGGTTTCCGTATACCGGATTTCCAGGTCTGGAGACCCGAATACCACATCGATCCAAATTAACGATAGGTCGTAAATCAAGTGAAGATGAAGATTCAGAGTGCAAGGGTTATTGTCGTTAACTCTAAGGGTGATTCCAAAACGAGTGTAACGAGATAATGCCTTCGGTTTCGTTCGAACCCGGAACGAACTTATATGGATTGAATGCTTTCAGCACATCGTCAAGTGGACGATGAGCATTCTAAGATAGATGTGTTCTATTTAAAGGTAATCGTGACCTCAAGCCTCACAAACCGGGAATGGCTAAAACAGGGGAGGTGCAGCAAGGTTAGTGGGTAGCACCCAAGTAGGACAAGATTACCTCTGTCTAGAAGTCCCTTCTTATTTCGGCTTAGTGTGTGCGGTTGCTGATCCCAACCGTGAGGTATCTTGTGCGGGAATTATCCAGTAAGGGATGTTCCGGCCTTGTGTTGCAGGGGATTGGGAGTGATCCTCGGTACGGTGATCTAGGCCACGTACTGTGACGGGCGGTACCCCGGTAGCCCTGCCATTGTATGGAAATCCAACTTCCAATAAGTGATAACGGACTTGATTGTGTACATATGTATGCTGGAATTTAATGAATGTAACAATTTCGGCTATTTCATATTTATTTGAAAACCCTAGACCTATTATAATACAATCGAATTTCCTATCAAGTGTTTTGGTTAGCGTAAGGTAAAAACTTACCCATATTTATTGGTGGGGAGTCTTACGTGATACCTTTTCTTTCAAAAAGGTTTTGAAGTTAAACAAGTTTAACCTGTTACTCACACCAGACCCATGTCTGACCCAAGTTGTTTATTTCTGTTTTATAAACTCTTGGGTACTCAAATTTTTACGAGTAGCCAAGGGATTCAGGTTAGCCTTGACGAATTGTGGAGGAGCAATGGAGCAGGAGGCTTCAGCGTTGTAGATATAGTTAGTAGTTTCCGCTGTGTTGATCTTTGTATTGATCTGTATTATGTTGAGATGTAATAACTAGACAGATGTTTATAACTGTCTAGTATGTGATGTGTAATCTGTGTAACTCTGATAGATGATGTATATGATACTATGTAATATTTATGTGATATAATATATTTTGTTCGTTTCCGCTGTGAGTATTTGTGTTTGTTTCTTTTCTCTTCCTCTCTTTTCTACTTCTCACCCCTTTCTTTCTTACTGTCGATGCGATTTTCCGGGAGTGGAAAGTCGGGTCGTCACAGAAAATGTGACTGCACATCCTTGGTTTCTCTGCTTGTTGCAAAGATTTGGAAAAAAACATACCTTAAACCTAATTAAGGTTGAAAAGGAGGAGTAGGTGCGATCTTGTTAAAACTTAAAACAAACTCTTTGATATTTTGATAAGATCTATTTATTGAATTTTAGACATAAATACCAGAATGTGTAAAGATATCCCAAATGCTTTGCTTTCTTCCATCCTCTGAAGCTGCTCCTTCTACCTATGGTACATATCACACATATCAAACAAATTATCTACTGGGAAAATTTGCAAAACACACTCTTTGAGTTTGAGTTAATTGTACTTTTAATACACTCTAGTTAGTTCTTACCCCACTTTATTACACTTGTACTTTTAATACCACTTGCGTTGCCAAAAGCAAAACAAAGCAAGCACTTGTATCATTTTGATGCTTTTTTTGGTTCACGATCGAGAAGAAAAGTTCCAACTCACACACCACATATATATTTAATAAGCGATATAAATATTGTTATTAGAAAGTCACTGTCTATCTTTAGTTTCAGTTTATTTACTTTACTGGATAAATCAACTAAATTAATCGGGTTACCAAATGCACAAAGTATGTATATATGTGTAGAAAATTAAAAAGTAAAAGAACAACGTGAATAAGATGTGCTCCAGCTGCTTGCATTATTTGCCCGCCAAATTTGACTCCTCCGTCTTAAACCTTATCTCTTCTGTCTCTTCATTATGTCCCCAATCCCCATCTCAAACAATTTACTCTTCATCTTTATCTGCTATTATTATTATTATTACTATTATATCCTTTTATGTGGTTATCTGTCCTAGTCTAGAATCAAAATCCTATAATTATTTCTCTTTTACTTTTTACGAGCAATTTTAAAAAGTTGAAGAATAAAACTTAGCCGAACTAATAAACTATTAGAGAGATCAAATTCTCAGACGATTAAATTATTTATTATTAGTGTTACTATCAGCGGGTACCTATGCCAGCTGATAAAAGAATGATCGCTCTAGTGGATCTCCACATCACCGTGTACCTATGCCAGCTGCAAAAGAACAAGTGCCTATTAACAACTAGAGTACCATATATTAACAAAATATATTAAAAGAAGTTGATAGATTGAGTTTTTAAATTTTGTGATGGTGGTCAAAATTTTACAAAGACATGGCACAACTAATGATAATTTAGAAACCAAAATTTACACAGACGCATAATAATATACCTTAATAAGTAACATATGGAGGGTAACTTATTTTCAAACCAAGGCAGAGTTACATACCATTACAATGATAATGACAACATTAAACCATACTGGTTTATACATACATTAAAGTTACTGAACTGAAATTGATTAGAATGTCAACAACATTAAGCAACAATCAAATACCAGAACTGCATTTACCTCTAGAAAATTGTATACAAGCAGACTAACATATTAATCTCTAAAGGTCATCAGTCGCACATTTCCTAAATGAAAATTTATTGCCTTCAACTTATATTTGCATTGATTTTCAACTTATATAACAATAAGACTGAAAATGTTTGAAATTAATTGTAGTATTAAGCCGGCATTGCGTTAGACTTTATTTTTTATGTTAAGAAGCTCGTTCCTAGTCACTAAGTAAAATTGATTCGGCAATTGATGGTAACTTGATCTAGTGCTGATTAGCAACTTGAAAACTATAAAATTAAAAGAGAGAAAAAACTGATGATTAAACACAAATATAAGGAATTATGTGCAAGACTGAAGAAAAAACAGACATCACTAAACAAAGTCCAAACTCAATAATAAGTGAATCCATTATATTCAGGAGCAACTATAGAGATAGAAATAGAGTATTTCAGCCAGTGGATCTTCATTGAATTTTAATACATGAATAGAAAAACAATGATATTTAGCAGGTAAAAACTATTTTATCACCAGCGTGTCTATTTTGAAATGCTTTTTGATCAAATTATTTGTACTTTTTGTAATTAAAACACTAATAAAAATTCAAAGTTTCTATGATGAGAAACGATTAAATCTTGACTAGCCATTTGCAAACAAACTGTTGATTATTGATTAATCCTACCATACAAAGACCTATCTTTTTTTCTCTAGAACTTACAAACATAACTACCGTATTATACATGATAATAATAAAAAGGAAGCAATTTCAGATGTTGCATCTAAGGTTAAATAAATTACCTCAAATCTGATTTTTGAAGAGAATTGACAAAAAATTACTAAGTGAGGCGCTCTTTGAGTGGACTTGGAATCAGATTAATCTTCTCGTGTTTGCCAACAATGGGTTCACGGGGCTTTAGGGCTTAAGTGATTTCCAATAAGAGATTCAAAGGGAATTAGGGCTTTGTGCTAATCGGATATTACAGGAGAGCATAGAGGAGGAACGACCTTTCATGGGAGATTTCATATTTATTTATGCTTAACTTCCGCGATTGGATTAAGGATTTTACTTTTACACAGAGCGAAGTTAGGAAGGAAGAAAGGAAGGCGGCAAAGTAACCGCGTAATGAAAAAATTCTCAAAACGAATAGGGTAAGTTTAAACAGCGTTCGGTTTCTAATTTTTATTTTTCAAAGTTATTTTGTCAGCAGCTATGGAAAAAACGCTGTTTGCTAATGCCGTTGAAAGCACATTTTCTTGTAGTGCTAGCATATGACAGGTGCCAGGGCAACGGACGAGATCAAGTGCAGATATTTTCCTACGTACTTAGAGGGAGTTGCCTTGCTTTGGTTCACAAAGCTGCCAGTTCGATCTATGGATCAGTTCTCCAACCTAACCCGGAAATTCAAAGATCAGTTCAGGTTATATGCCTCGAAGGCCAAGGACATAATGTCACTATCCAGCCTCGAACAAAACCCCGGAGATTCTATCAAATCTTTCTTAAACCGCTTCAACATAGCCTTGGCCAAAATTGATAATGTAGAGCCTCGAATGATTCTGACCTACTTGATGCGAGCTATTGATAAATCAAGTGAATTCGGAAAATGGCTAAAGATGAAAGAGCCAAACTCACTTGAGAAGTTCTATAAGAAGGCTGATGAATTCATGCGCTTAGAAAGCCTTCATGTACTGGCAAAAGTAGACGTGGCTGAAGTCAAGAATAACAATGTTGCCACTAACAAAAAGGAATCTGGTGGTCAGAAGAGGGAGAATGATGGTAGGAAAGGGCAGAAAGATATGAAGAAACTTCGCTTCTTTAAACCTTCATATTTTACTCCCTTAACTGATACTCCAGAAAATATCTTTTTCGCGGCCAAGGATGTTGTCGAATACCCCAAACCACCTGAGATGAAGCTTGGGAAAAATGCTTTGCATAATGGGAGATTCTGTTGGTTTCACAATCAACCTGGCCACGACACTAATGAATGTCGCCATTTAAAGAATTTGATTGAAGAGCTTCTGAGACAGAATAAACTACAACAATATGTGAAGAGAAATAGAAGTGACCCAACTTCATCTACTCAGGGGCAACAAGTTCCTGCTCATCAATCCAACTCAGGTGAGAGGACTGTAGCGCAGGAATCTAAGAGGCCCATCATCAATGTTATCACAGGGGGTCCTCACCCAGCGGGTAGAAGTTGGGGTGAGATGGAGAGATATGCTCACGCTTTGAGATATATCCCAGCATAAGAAAATGTTTTCGTCTTAGAAGATGCTGCACCTTTGAAACAGCAAAGGACTTTTAACGAAGACATCATATTTCGGGCTAGAGACACTACGCCATAGATTGCATACTGCAACACCGAAGAAGTGATGCAGGAAGTGCCAAAAAATGTTGCCGTAGGCTAAAAAAGGGCAAAGGCCACACTTTCTCGGTGATGCATTTTGCCGCGTTGCCGCAGACCTCAAAGGCAACATTTTGACTATCTAAGGCAACATTTTGACTATCTAAGGCAACATAAGAAATATTGTTGCAATAGAACCCTATTTGGGTCTATAGCAACATCCATAGGTGTTTGTAGCAACATTCCAAAATGTTGCTATAGATATAAACTTTTTGAATTTGTGGGGCCCACAATGTAGATCATATTTGATTTTTTAATAGAAATAAATATTTATTTAATAAAATGCTATTGCACAGAATTTGATATTTAAACAGTAATTTATTTAAATAAATATTTTATTTCAACATTTGAAATAATACAAATTCCTGACTCAACTATTTTACAATTCAATGATATATAACACTGATATTTACATATACAGATATTCCTCACTACATCACTCAGTTCACTCATTACATATGCAGTTTCAATTTATATAGACACCGACAAATATATGGCGAGCCGAGTGCCGAGCCGAGTGCCGAGCCGAAGGCGAGTCGAAAAGCGGGTCCGGGCGCAGCGCCGGCGGGGGTCCGGGGCACCGCAGTCCCGGCGGGGATCGAGCCTTCTTTGAAACGACGTAAAATGATGCACAAATGAAGATCGAGCCTTCTTTGAAACCACCCTTCACCATATTACAACTTTCCCAAACTTCCCAAACTTCACCAACCTTCAATACTCTATAAACACCAGAACACTCACCAAACTTAGCTGTAATAATCATCAAGCAAATAATTGTAAGTAAATCCACAAATAGTGACACTGTTGTAACAAGAATAGTTCAGTAAGTAACTTTCTCACTGTGTAGGTAAACGCTGAAACGGGAAGACTACTTTGTAGTGATCTTTTACAACATGATACGGGGGATTAGAATCGAGAAAAGGTCCAACCAAGTATTCCGACCAATAGTCCATTCCTGCTTGAATAATTTCAACCAACAACACCATCACTCCATCAATAACAGAAGTTTCAAAAGAATGAGGTGTGTACATACCCACATTTGTTGGCAACGATGTGAATAGCAAGGTCCATTTGTTAGAGGCCAAGGGAAGCAGCTGTCCAGTATAAATCAGAATTATCAGTAGCACTAATAGAGGCATATTGTCGAACATCTTGAGCCCGCTCACAACCCAAACCGACTTCTGCAGAAATCTGTGCATCAAAACTTATAACCATAACATAGTTAATATTAAAAACAAAATCACCTATATTATCACAAACCAAAACACCAACAGCCAATGCTGATACATCCAACTCAACAGACAAAGGGCCTGTGTTCAAAAAGGCAAGACGCGCGCAGGAAAAATCACAAACTGGAGTATTGGGCTTTGTTTTAATACCGAAAATAGGCGACAAAGGAGAAGACATTCGATCAATGGTATCTACCAGATCCATAAGCGAAGAAGTCAAGTCGCAAATAGGAGAGGATGACGATGGTGCGGCCACCAGATGAAGCTATGAACTGTCAACCAGATCTGGTCGGCGAGGTTGCTTCTGTAGGATGGCTAGACAAGGGCTTATATTTACAAGCGCTTGCCATGGGAAGGGAAGAGAGGTGGGAGACAAGATCCGATTATGAGAATTGGAATTGGGGGAGAAGCCCTAATTTTTTGATTCTGCGCGATTTGGAGGAGAAAGAAATGAAAAAGAAGCGCGTGAATGAAAATGTTAGCGGGAATCAGAGGAAGCGTACATGATAGTGGATGAATGGTTGAGATTTTGTTTTAACTAATGGTATGGATCGCTGAAGTGTAATTTTGTTTTAATTTTTTTTAATTAGAATATATCTATAGCAACACTATATCAAAATGTTGCATCGTGTTACACTTGTTTAGCTAGAGCAACACATTTTTATGGCTAAGGTAACACCAAAAATACAACGTTGCAGTAGGACCAAAATTTTATAGCTGTCGCAACATTTTAGCTGGCAACACCTTGCAAATCTGTTGCAGAAGGCCATCTATGGCGTAGTGAGACTTTGTTGGAGTTGAAGCTCCCACCATGGATCCTTTGGTAATATCTACAGGCATCGGATCAGCCATTGTAAGAAGAGTGCTTGTTGATTGCGGCGCCTCTTGCAATATCCTCTTCAGAAAGACGTTTGATCAGATGAAAATTCCCATGGCTGATGTCCAAGCTTCCTCGTAGAAGATTGTTGGGTACACTGGAGAACCAAAACAGCCAATTGGGACTATTGACTTGTTTGTAGAACTCGGAGAAGGAGAAAAAAAGGTTGTCCGAAAGCTAACTTTTGTAATCGTTGATGAATTTTCCGCTTACAATGCCTTCTTGGGCCGACCAACTCTTGCTGCATTCAAGGTCATTCTCGCCCCATGGTGCCTGACTATGAAGTTCCCCACTGATAATGGCGTCGGTGTTGTGAAGGGGGACCAAAATGCCGGGCGAGAATGCTATTTCACATAGTTGCAGGAAAGAAGGAAAAGAGAAATGGATAAAGGTGCGGCAGCTCCGCTCCGCATCAAAGAACCCACCATGTAGCAATTACGGGGTGGACCCTGCACTGGTGAGCACAGTGGTGCATGAAAAGAGATTGATCCCAGAAAAACCAGTGCAGGGGAAAGTAGAGTGGTACCGGTGGAAGTGACGGTGCCGATATCTGTTGATTTGAATGACCCAAACAAGGTGCTGAATGTGGGTTCACAACTTGGTATGACGGTTCAGAACATGCTGATATCATTCTTGAAAGCAAATCTGGATGTATTCGCTTGGAGTCATGCCGACATGTGTGGAATATCTCCAGAAATCGCAGTGCATGCTTTGAATATTGATCCAAAATTCACATCCGTAAAACAGAAAAGAAGAACCCAAGGTCCTGAAAGGTCAACAGCTTTAAAAGAAGAAGTAGATCGGCTCATGGAAAACGGTTTCATCAAAGAATCCACTTATCCAAATTGGGTCTCTAATCCGGTGTTGGTTAAAAAAGCTAATGGGAAGTGGAGAGTATGCATCGACTTTTCAGATTTGAACAAAGCATGTCCCAAAGGCTGTTTCCCATTGCCCAGAATTGATCAGTTGGTGGATGGAACAGTCGGGCATGAATTAATGACTTTTATGGATGCTTACTCAGGATATAATCAGATTATGATGCATGAGCCAGATCAGGAGGACACGAGCTTCATCACTGATGTTGGTCTTTACTGCTATAAAGTCATGCCCTTCGGACTAAAGAACATAGGGGCAACTTATCAAAGACTTGTTAATGCCATGTTCAAACCCCAGATTGGCAAGACTATGGAAGTGTATGTTGATGATATGTTGGTGAAATCAAAGAAAGCAGTGGATCACATGGATCATTTGGCAGAAATGTTCACGGTTCTCCGAAAGTATGGAATGAAGCTAAATCCTCTGAAATGTTCGTTCGTGGTAGAGTCCGGAAAATTCTTGGGTTTCATTGTAAGTGCTAGGGGCATCGAAGCTAATCCTGCTCAGATTACTGCTTTAAGAGAAGTCAAAGCCCCTAGAACAAAGAAGGAATTGCAAAGCCTCAATGGGAAAGTCGCTGCTTTAAGTCGGTTTATTTCCAGGGTCACTGATAAATGCATTCCCTTCTTTGACGCTCTGAAGAAAGGAAAGAAAAACTTTGAATGGACTCCCGAATGTCAGAAAGCTTTTGAAGAACGGATTCATCACATGGAAAAGCCTCCAATACTTTCTCAGCCTAGCAATGGTGAAGATCTTTTCATATACTTAGCGGTTTCATCTCATGCTCTCAGTGCAGCATTGGTACGGGAAGACGCAAAAGTTCAACATCCGGTTTATTACATTAGCAAAAGATTCACTGAGGCAGAGATGAACTATTCAAAGCTGGAAAAGCTCGCCTATTGTTTGTTAATTGCGTCCAGAAAGTTGAGGCCATATTTCCAGGCTCATCCTATCAAAGTCCTCACTGATCAACCTCTAAAGCAAGTCCTATTTCGCCCTGAAACTTCGGGTCGTCTTCTGAAGTGGAATATTGAACTCAGTCAATACGATATCACCTACCATCCCCAAAGAGCAATCAATGGACAAGCTTTAGCAGATTTTATCGCAGAATACACAGATAAAGGTGGCAGTGAGGAAGAAGTGACTAATGACATCCCGATCCGATGGAAATTATATGTTGATGGTGCAAGAAATGACTATTGCTCTGAAGCTGGGGTTGTGCTTGAAACCCCCGAAGGGCGATCATTGTGCTATGCATTGAGATTAGAATTTCCTTCGACAAATAATGAAGCAAAATATGAAGCTCTTATTGCCGCCTTGAAGATTGCTAAAGAACTGAACATCAAAGTATTGCAGATCTTCAGTGATTCCCAGCTTATTGTATTCCAAGTCAAGAAAGAGTTTCAAACTAAAGGAGGAAATCTGCCTGCTTACTTGTCAAAGGCCTGGGAGCTTCTCGATGATTTCGATCATTATACAATCAGCCATATACCCCGGGAAGAGAACATGAAGGCAGATTCTCTCGCAAAGTATTCAAGCTCTGGCGAAGCTCAATTATTAGGATTGGTCCCTGTGGAAGTCTTGTCAGCCCCAAGTACCGATGAGATGGATATTGACTGGATCATGACTGTATCTCAAGAACAGGAGTCGTGGATGACCCCTATCAAGGAATATCTACTCAACGGCACCTTGCCAGAAAACTCAAAAGAGCGCCAGAAGCTGTTAAGAAAATCCCCGAGATATGTAATTCAAGGCGGCCATTTGTACAGACGAGGATTCTCGATGCCACTACTCCGATGTGTAACCAAAGAAGAGGCTAAGACAATTTTAGCTGAAGTGCACGGAGGAGAGTGCGGGGATCATTCAGGTGGCCAAACTCTTGCTAAGAAAATTCTCCGCTATGGGTATTTTTGGCCAGATATTAATCGAGATGCTGCTAGCTACTCCCGAAAGTGTGACAGATGCCAGAGATTTGCAAAAATCCCAAGAGCACCTTCCACCGTGCTAACACAGATGGTCAGTCCATGGCCATTCGCCATTTGGGGGATAGATCTCATCGGACCTTTGCCGATTGCCAAGTCCGGAATCAAATATGCTATTGTTGCTGTTGATTATTTCACTAAATGGGCTGAAGCTGAACCATTGGCTACTATTACCTCTAAAAATATGATAAACTTTGTGACTAAAAATATCATTTGCAGGTATGGTGTGCCTCAGAAGATAATCACAGACAATGGTACCCAAGTCGAAAGCGAGGAATTCCATAACTTTTGCAAGCGATTAAAGATCCGGAAAAGCTTCTCAGCAGTGGCTCATCCGCAGGCAAACAGGCAAGTGGAAGCAGTGAACAAAATTATCAAATCAACCATTAAAAACAGCTGGAAAAAGCAAAAGGTGGTTGGGTCGATAAACTGCCACTAGCATTATGGGCTTATAAAACTACCCACAAAACTGCGACTGGGCACACTCCATTTTCATTAGCATATGGATCAGAAGCAATGATTCCCGTGGAAATAGAGGTCCCTCACACAGGAGAATTCATTTCAACCAAGCTGAAAATGAAAAGCTGCAACTTGAAGCACTTGTCTTACTTGACGAAAGAAGGAAAGAGGCTGAGCTCAGAGTTGCAGCTAATCAGCAAAGAATAGCCAGGCACTTCAATTCTAAAGTCCGCCAACGCAGCTTTGAAATTGGGGATCTGGTCTTGAAAAGGATCATGACAGCAACAGGAGTGTTTGGGCCAAACTGGGAAGGGCCATATGTCATAGGCAAAAAACTTCTCGATGGCACTTTCAAGCTCACAACTGTCGAAGGAGATCCAATTCCGAGAGCCTGGAACAGAAATCACTTGCGTCCATATTTTACTTAGAAGCTATGCTCAAATTTGTAAAATGATTATGGATGTATCATTCTTGTATTGTAGGCGATTGTAAAATCAGTGTGACTCAGCAATAAGAACTATAAAGTGGATGTAGGCCTAATTCTTGGCCGAACCACTATAAATCTTGTGTCTTCTACTACTATAAAATGCCTGTCTCATATTGATGTGCAAATATATTAAATATGATTGCTAAAATGTTGATTTAATATTGCAGGCTATAGAAAGCAAAGCTTACCTATTCAATACATTGCAAGGCCAAGCAATTCCTACAAATCACTCGACAAACAAATGTCAATTCCTACATAAGAAGTGCTTCTCATAAATAGTTGGTGATTCCACCGAAGGGGAACCTTCCCAAAGTGAAGGTTCCAGGCCCTTGCTAACTGATTGTGATCGTTTGTGCAAACAGACATCCGGTTAAGTAGCTTGCATCTGCCCCGTGGATTCACTTAACAATGAAGTACACTTCTCTGGAAGAATCAAACAACCTGCAAAAGAAAGGAACATGAACTTAAGAGTGATAACGAGGAATCACTAAAAAAATAGATGGTGAAAAGACATGGGCAAGCAGTCAAAAACAGCCAAAATGGGATCTTGTCTCTCAACAAAAAGGTTGGTGGAACCACCGAAGGGGCACCTTCCCAAAGTGAAGGCACCGGGCCCTTGCTACTTAATTGCGATCGTTTGTGCAAACGAACATCCAATTAGGTGGCTTGCGTCCGCTCCGTGGAACCACTTAACTGTGAGATGCAACCTTCCTGGCAAACGAAACATTCAAAGCCCTCTCCGGAGGCACAATTCAAAGCCCTCTCCGGAGGCACAATTCAAAGCCCTTTAATGAGGCACGCTGTAAAATGAAATGTTTTTCTCAAATAACAAGGTTGATGGTACCACCGAAGGGGCACCTTCCCAAAGTGAAGGCACCGGGCCCTTGCTAGTTAATTGCGATCGTTTGTGCAAACGAACATCCAATTAGGTTGCTTGCGTCCGCCCCGTGGATCCATTTAACTGTGAGAAATAACTTTCAGGCAAACAAATGAAGCCCTCTTCGGAGGCACACTTCTACTCTCATGGGAACGTTCTTCCCCAAAAAAGTTGAAGTGCCAAATAAAGCCCTCTAACGAGGCTCACCGTAAAATGAAATGTTTTTCTCAACCAAAAAGGTTGGTGGTACCACCGAAGGGGCACCTTGCCAAAGTGAAGGCACCGGGCCCTTGCCAATTAATTGCGATCGTTTGTCCAAACGAACATCCAATTAGGTTGCTTGCGTCCGCCACGTGGATCCATTTAACTGTGAGAAATAACTTTCAGGCAAACAAATGAAGCCCTCTTTGGAGGCACACTTCTACTCTCATGGGAACATTCTTCCCCAAAAAAGTTGAAGTGCCAAATAAAGCCCTCTCCAGAGGCACACTTCCACAAGTTGAAATGCAAAATCAAAGCCCTCTATGGAGGCCCTCTTCACCACGTAGGAGAATCCACTTTTCAAAAATAAAAGTGACCATCTACGAAAGTTGAAGTGTTTAAAAAAAGAAGAGAAAACTTCTCTGATACAAAGCACACTCTACTAAAGCAGAATGATATTTCCTCAAAACGGAAGAATTATTCTCTAGAATAAGAGTACAAGTCTTTTCAAAATGGAGAATATTGCAATAAGCCGTGGTATGGGGGAAATATAGTTACATTAAACATTAACAAAAACAACGCTCAAACAGCATACCACGAGCTCACTGCAATATCATGCAAAGAAAATAAAGAAACTTGTGCTAAAATAGGGAATAAATGCATTCACAAATACAGACAAAAGATTGTACAAGTAAAAAGAATTGTTTTATTCCATACTATAAAATGTTTTTATACATGTGCAGATTTAAAAAAAAAGCGGGGGCCGGTACCCGCACAATCTACGGTCGATACAGATCTTTAGATACAACCAAAAAAGGAGAGCAAGAAGGATAAAGCAAGACTCATTTCCTCTTCTTCCCGCCGCCTTTTGAGCCCTCACCTGGCCTAATGGTTAACTTCTTAGGTCGGTTTGAACTCTTCGGGGAGGAAGGAGAAAGAGGTGCAATTGGGTCCTCTTCTGTTTTCTCATCATCAACAGGAGCATCCTTCTTTTTCTTTGAAATTCCACGCTTTCCCCTCTTCTTTGAAGAAGATTCGCTGCCCAGAGAGATAAGATCAGAAAGCTTTGTATCATCGGCAGTGAATTTATCCGGGGTCCTCTCACCCTCCTCAAGTTCTTCGGCCTTATGCTCTTGTGAAGCCGTCGGGTCATCTAAACCTTGAAGAGCTTCTATTTTTTCTTCTTGTGATCCTGGTTGAGAAGCAGAAGGAGGAGTAACTTGAAGAGGTGGAGGGGCAACAGCGGGAGGAGGCAAAGCCTATACAGCACTTATTGTTTTCACTACAGAAGAAGAAAAGTCAAACATCAGTATTCCTCGCAAAAGAGAGGAGATAGTGGCACGTCGAGGCTTAAGTAATAAGCAAGAAATTCATCGAGCTCATGTGAGGCAAACGAGTAGTCCACTTGAGCTAGATCAATGTTGAAGTTACCTGGAGAAGTTGGCTTTATCACGTCAATTTCATAGTCTTGGGCTTCGGTGCTTTCTTGGGCCTCATCTTCGGCGTGGGCAGTTGCAGTTTTGGTTTCGGCTTTAGCAGGAGACGGAGAATGGTAACTAGAGCCAATAATATCAAGATCGACCGAAGACGAAGGTCGAGTTGGGTCGGTCAAAGGTGCCTTCCCTGGATGTTGTCCTTCCATTACTTCGGCTCGCTCTTTGGCAAGCTGCTCTTTCCATCTCGCAAGGGCAGCACGACCATCATCGTCCAAATAATTAGCCTCAAAATCCTCCTCGGTGTAGCCGGTGTCTTTAAGCACATCAACTACTGCCTCACACACTTCAGCCAATGTAACTTCGTACTTTGGGCCCAAGAAAGAAAGACTGCCATGCCCCAAGATGCTAAGAACGTAAAACTCGAAAAGAGTGGAGCTAATGTTGGCCTTGGTTGCTTTATGAGAGTGTTCGGTTGCTGCTTTCCCAGCGATAGCCTCATCACGCTCTCTTTCAGCCTTAGCAAGCTGGGCCTTTAACTTTGTAATCTCCATATCTTGAGAGCTAGTCTTTTCACGCAACTGAGCAGCATCTTTGCGGTAGATTTCTACAATTTTCCGCTCTGCCTCAAGTTTAGCCTCAACGTCTCGTTGAGTGGCGTGGGCATCTCTTACTTGTTTTTGGAGAACCTCTTCCTTTTGTGTATAAGAAGTGGAAGAGGTGGTAAGATCATCCTTAAGTTTCTTAACTTCAGCCTCAAGCTCCTCGTTGAAGGTGGTGATGCTTTTCATCTCTGCATCATGCTGACCAAGAATTTTTTGCCACTCAGACTTATCATTCTTCATAGTCAGCATAGCCTCAAGATTGGCATGATTTACCCTTTGCAGCTCGTCAACTAGTTTTTGCCAGCTGGACATTCTTTCTATATCGAGCTTGACAGCATCAAGATTTCTCAGCATGGCTTGTTTATCAATTGGAACTAAGTCCAAATCGAAGCGCACTCCTTTCAAACACCAATTCGGAAATCGGCTATGGAGTGTAGGCGGAGGCTTCTCGACTTGATAAGGAGGCCTATTGATGATTGATTGAATATCAGCTCTTTTAAGGGCAAGAGAGTTGGAAGGGATGTCTAAAGAAATAGAAGCAGCGGGCACTTTAGAAACTTCAGATAAAGACTTGTCGTCGAGTTTGGCCCGCTTGCTTGGATCTTCAGTTATATGACTCTTCCCCCTATCGTCATGAGATTTTCTTTTGTGGGAGTCATCATCCCTTTGGTAAGAGTCATGGCAGTCATCTCTTCTTCCATACCGTTCCTCATAAGCCTGTCACTCACGACCTTTCCTAGTCGCTCGTTCCTCATCGGTCTCCCTGGGTGCAGGGAGATAGCGTCGAGGATCATAAGAGTCACGCCTTGCGTAGCGTTGGAAGTCATCGTAATAAGAGCCGATGCGTCCCATAGGAGAACCTGAAAGTGAAGAAGAGACAAAAATTTAGAAACCTTCGAAATAAAGAAGCTAAGTGCACATAATTGCCAAAAATCCTAAGTGTGTGTGTGGCGTGCGAACTATGCGCGTCAAGCTACAAACCACTCTTTGGCTTAGGAGTGATGTCAACTTTTACAGCAAGAGTCAATTCTTGGGCCAATGGAATTGATCGCAAAGCGGATGTTGCTTCAATCGCTGGAGAGGCAAGTTTAGGAATGGTGATGTCGTCTTTAAAGAGCTCCTGAGAAGTCACAATGAGATCACTCAGTCCTCCGAAAGTATCAGGCTTCCCAGAATGTTGAGGAAATTCCTCTTCTTCAATAACTGGGGGAAGTTTAGATTTGGCAGATAACCCTACACCGTCAGCAGAACTGGAGCATTTCACTAACGAAGTCTCTACAATAAGTTCTTTTGGTGCAGGTTCCTCCACGGAGACTGGGGCATTTGATGCTTCTGCTTGAGAGCTGGGGGCATCACGAGACTGAATAGAACGAGAGGAATGCAAGAGCCCGAATTGATGCAGAAATTCGTTCCTCTGCAGAAACTTAATGCTTCTCTCATTGGCAGTTACTGCACTCAACCTCTCGAAAGTCGGTTTGTGACTAGAATCTTTAGAGGGAGGAGGAAGAGCTGCAAAAGTGAAAAAAAATAAGTTAGCACTTGACAACTCGAATTTTGAAAGGCTCAGAAATGAAGTGAATAGAGATAGAAAGTCTTACTTCCTACTCTCCAGATGCCGTAGAATCCCGGGGGGCAACAGACAGAAGAATTGGTTTAGAAACCCGTGAGCGCTCTCGGGAAGATCCATGATTAGTTTGCGGTTCCTTGCGCTCCTAACCAGAGTAATAGAGGGGTGATCTTTGTTCCTCCCAAATGTACACAGATAACATATCTCCTCAAAGCTTGGGAGGCGGTCAAGCGTCCTCCTGAATAATACGCACAACCCCATCAAAATGGCATAGCCATGGGGGTGCAATTGGAATGGGGAAATGGTTAATCGAAGAAGAAGTGTTCTGAGGAAATCATTGAAGGGGGGAATGGCTCCGTTCAGACACATGTGGCGATTGATTGCAATAAAGCCATGTGGCGGCCTGTCAGCAGTGTCGTTTACTCCGGGGAGCAAAGCATCCGCTTCGGCAATACCAAATTGCATGCATAACTGGGTGAAGGTTCGTTGGTTCAGTGTAGTTGGAACTCTTTCCGAAGGGTTATCCAAAGGAGCAGCAATCGGAAAGACTTCATCGGTCCGATCTGATATCTCTTCTTGTACTTGTTGAGAAGTCATTCTACACAAGGAACTGGATATTCAAATATGAAGGTGCATGTTTCCTAAAAGCGTGTGAAGTGTTGTGCAAAGCTACTAAAATAACAAGTAAATAAAAGTAAAACTCGAAACAATACTGGTTGGCATACGTCAATTCAGGATGATTCAAAGCTTGTTATTAGATCAAAATTGAATGTAGTGTCAATGCTGATAATATTCGACGGTAAGCAGTTATAACTGTGTGAATTTTGCATTGACGCTTCATTTAAGTTAGTTGATTCACAAAATTTCATTCTTGACTAGATTCAGATTATTTTACTTAAGTAAAATAGTATCTTTTTGGCCTAATCCATCACTCGATGTGGGCAGTCGATGATGAGTATATTCGTCCCAGTTTTCTGCATTATAATAACAGGTTGTTAACAATCAAATGATGATGCAATCTGTTTGGAGGCAGTTCAAGTTATAAGTCTAGCCACATTTTATGAATTAAGAAGTGCAATACTTAATCTTGTTCAAACATATGCTGTTCATACTATTCAAAGCCGTGGAATGATAAGGCATGTGCAAGGAAGCTGGTCGCGGGTTAAGACTATCAGGCTTTAAGTCGCAGCAAGGCAAAAAATGCTTAAGTTTTAGCTCGTTTGAATACAATAGCGACCTAAAAAGTTACGACCTAAAAAGTTAACTCGCTTAAGTTATGGCGCGACCCAAAAATAGGCTGTTGAAGGAGTTATCTCGCCTGGAGCAGTGTAATACATATCCTAAGTCGTTTAAACCTCTAAGTGATTCCAGTAAACTCTAACGACATATGTTAGGTTGCAGATGACTATGTCGCTCAGAAGGCTACTCATGTGATTTGCTCTAACGGCTTAGCTTAAGTCGCAAAATATCTAAGTCGTTCAGACTCCCATAACCCGTTAAAAGTTTATATGTCGCCCAGGCTCCCTAGGTCATCAAGAATGTTAAGCCATTCAATTCTATAAGTCGCCCTAAGGGTATCTCGGAAAAACCGAGCTTTCTTCCACTAAAATACCTAAGTCCTGCTCTCCACTCATCAACTGCCACGCGTCCATCCCCTCCAATTCGCCAGAAATGTCACAAATCCATTAACCCGAAACCTCTCCATCTCCTCCATGCTTCAAAAACCCACAATCAACTCCAAAAAACTCCCAATTCACCCCAAAACTTCACAAAACCCTAAGACAACACATTTTTCGAGAATAGTGCACTCGCCAACAATCGGCGATGATCGGAAAGCAAATCGAGGTGCAGTTTCCTAACGCAGTAGCTAAAATTGCAAGAAATCAATTGTGGAGGAATGAGTGGTGAGTATGATGGCCGGACGATCAAGTTTACCTAAATCCGTTGTTGAAGATGATGATCGGAGGCACGGGGGGAGGAATTTCGCTTCAATTCTCAAGCTCGAATGCAACAATGGCGGCAAGGAAATAAGCAGTAAAGTGAAGAGAATAACACGGCTTAGCAATTTATATAGAAGAAAAGGAGAAGAAGATGAATAGACGCACGAGTTAGCGGAGTTCTTGAGTCGCCAACGACTTAGCAGGGTTAAATCGAAGCACGCGACCTATAACTTAGGCATGTACTTCGAGGGGCAAGTGTTAATCCCTCTTTTGAATAGCGATTCAACAACTCAAGAAAAGGCCATGACCTAGCGACCTAGTGACCTAGCGACCTAGCAAAGCAGCAAGTTAATCGCCTTGAAACTCCTAGCGACTTAACCGGTCTCGGCTCCCAACGACCTACGACCTAAAGAACTTGGCGAGCTAGCACTGAAACGACATAACGACTTAACCTTCCAGCAACTTCCAACGAGTTAAGCAACCTAAGAAGAACAACGACTTAGCGACTCAACACAACAGTGGGTTCACGACCTATATACTACAGCCATTCTTCTTATGCAGTTCTCCTAGCGACCTAACGACCTAGCAACTAAATGAAGACAGAGCGACTTAACGACCCAAGGAACTCCAGATTTAAGCCACATGCCCTGCCTCTCCTTTTTAGGTCGCTAACGACCTAAAACAACCGAGATAACTTATGAACTATGCATGCTAAGTCGCTCACAGCCAATATCTCATCCAGAATGATTATGTTAAGTCGTCAACGACTTAAGCTATCTCGTGATCACTCTTAGGTCGCTCACGACCTAAAATACAGCCGACCTAAGTCCAGTTTCACCTATAAATACCCCGCCTACTCCGCACTTGAAGGGGGGCGAATTTTTGGAAATGCCAAGACTCTGCTGATTTCTCTACTGACTTCAACACTTCAAAGGCAAAGGATACTTCAAAGAATCTTCGAAAAGAATCAAGTTCGTTCAACATGAATCGAAAGAGCTTTTCTGCATCAAAGTTCTAATTACTTGTCTTGATTGTGTTGTAATCAAAGAGTTATTGTAAAATCTGTAATCGAATCAGTCATAGAAGAGATTAAGTGGACGTAGGCTTGACTTTGAGCCGAACCACTATAAAACTATTGTCTTTTACTGTTTTCTGCTATTCTCTGCTTACTTTCAGTTCCCGTACCAATGGGTGGTGCTTTCACTATATCACAAATCACACCGAGGTGTTAGCGTACGTTTTTCGCGTTAACAATCCGTTAACCCGAAGGGCATTACTAACCACTCGTACGAACCATACCTAGTCTAAAATGCTGTCAAAGGAATACTGTCCTCTGCCACTCTTAATTGATGGAAACCTGTCGCTAAATCCAACAGGGAAAACACTCTGGCTCCACTCAACTAATCAAATAGATCATCAACTCTCAGCAAAGGATACTTATTCTTGATCGTCCTATCGTTCAACTTACGATACTCGATACACATCGTCAACAACCCATCTGGTTTCTTCCCGAACACCGTGGCCACTCCCCAAGGCGAACTGCTTGGTTTAACAAAATTCCTTCCTTCTAGATCCACTAGCTGCACCTTCAATTCCTTCATTTCAGTAGGTGTCATCCATCTAGGTGGTCTACTTACAGGTTAAGCTCTTGGTACAAGATCTATCCAAAACTCAACATCTCGTTTCATGGTAGTCCTATGACCGACTCAAAGACATTTGAAACTCTCTTGCTACTCAAACCCGACTTAGCTCTTCTCCCACTTCCATTGCACTTAACAAAGCACAACTACTCCGGTCAGAATTCTCCACTGAGAATATAATTTAGTTATGACTATCTGGGTGTCTCAGTGATATTTCCCCACCTTGGCAAAATATCCTAGCCTCATACTTGCTCACCCAATCCATACCCAAAACGATTCTGAAATCTACGAAATCGAAAACATACAGACTGCATGCAAACTTATGACCTAACAAGTCAAGTTCTAACTGGTGACATCTTATCCCCGGAGCTGCATACCCTCCTACTGGATTCGCAACCCTTAAGGAAGTAACAAGGTATGTGGGTTCTAAGCATAACCTATCAACCAAACACTGGGATATAAATGAATGTGATGCTCGGGTATCAAATAGTATCCTAACCGGTATACTCTGAATCAAAAATGTACCTTCCATCACAGTCTTTTCTTTTTCAACTGCAGTTGGCTTAGCAGATGATGGTCCAACAGCAAAAACATTTCCCTTGTCCGCCCTAACCGGTTCTAGACACTGATTCTTATAATGCCCAACTTGGTCACAGTTGAAGCACTTCATATTCTTCCTATTTGCAGCCTTCTTCCCCTTGCTTGGCCGGCACTCATTTGCAAATTGACCCTTCTTGTCACACTTAAAGCAAACTAAATCATCCTTTGCCTTATTGGCAGCTTCTCCCTTCTAGGCTCCATTCTTCTTAAAGAACTTTCTCTTCTTTCCCTGAGAACCCTGGGTTTCAACTTGCTTCTCTCTAACACAAATAGCAAGCATCTCCTCATGGCGGATTGCTATCTCCACAACCATATTACAAGGATCACTGATATGTGTCAGGGTCACCCTAGCTAGCTCGGGTCTCAATCCGCTAATGAACCTCTCATTTCTCCTGATGTCAGTGTCTATAGTAGCATGTCCATATTGAGACAACTTATCAAATTTAGTAGCATACTCGATTACCGACATCTCTCCCTGCACTGAATCCATAAACTTTCTTAGCAATGCTGACTTAGCAACTTCAGATAAAAATTGTCTTATTCAAATCTCCCTCTAAAATCTGCCCAAGTCAACTCCTCCTCTGGAACCCCGGCAGTAACACTATTCCACCAATGAAGTGTTGCCCCTTGCAACTGCCTAGAGGCCAGCCTCCTCTTCTGCACATCATCCAAACCAAAATTAGAAAAGATTCTCTCATAATGTAACAACCAATCCTCAACTTCTATGGCATCCTTCGTTCCCATAAATGGTTTCCCACCAAGATTGGTGTAATCTTTACTCAGCTTAGCATAATTATTCCTAACTATAGCCACAGGATTAGCTCCTCCAACATTTCTAGCAACTCCTGCTTGCATCATATTGATGAAGAACTGATACATCGCCCACATATCTACTGGTGGATTTCCAGCACCCACATTGGCATCAGCATTTTGGTTAGCATTAGCCTATCGACCCGGATTCCTCCTGGTGGGTCAAGCATTTCCATTGATTGTGGTGCTTCCTCCATCGAGATTTCCTCTTCCGTTACATGCTTCCGTATCTTCTTTCTCATAAATCTGCATATAAGCCTTAATAAGATACAGAAGAATGGTCTAAGAGAGAGAGGAGATTACGTACTTATATATATATCTATATATCAAATACAAGTACATTACTATAGTGTCAACCTAAACCCCGATCTTGTTTTTTGATTCATTGGATTATGTTTGAAAATCTTTTAGGTTTAAATTTCTTTTGAGTTTCATAAACCTATGCTCTGATACAAACATGTAACATCCGCTAATTTGAGGCCCAAAACTAACGACTACGGATGCTACAGTCATACATAGTTATTAATCCTCGGCGACCAAATACGTTAATGTTAGATACATTGATATAACAAAAACACATGGATATGTAAAAAATTTAAAATCACAAAACAATTTTCACATTCCATTTCAAATCATTTTAAGTTCATTACACAATCGTCATACGAGAACCACGTTCATAGAAAATATACTTATTACAACATACGCCAAGAGCGACATATGAAGATGCCTCTTTGAATGATCAGAGTATATGTAGGCAATTAAGCAACTTTGCTATTACAACAACAACATAGCGGAATTAAAATAAAAGAGAACTCTAGATAGCTATCATGCCTCCTGCACATCTTTAGAAACTTATCCGTCTAATGAGGTACCTGAAAACCTCAACCCTTAAACTACTCAAAATCAATTGAGTACCCAAGAGTTTAAGGAGATAACATAAACTTCGAGTCAAACATAAATCCTGGTATGAATAATAATCTAGCATCTCAAACCATTTAGATATCTAGTGAGCCCATGCCGCTTAGCGGAATGGGTTTTCCCCTCACTAGTATCCTAAAACCTTTATAAAACCATATACTGTGCTCCTGCATCCATAATGGTTAAAACATCTCAAAATAATATGATGCTATTCAAAAAAAGGTAAATCAATTTTGGATTTCCCATCCCCTTTCATTTTGACTATCTGTCTCAGTCATAGTTTCTAAGGTTACTATTAACCGATTTGTTTTCATGGGCTTACTAATAACCTGTTTAATGATTAAGGACTCCCTGTCCAATTACATAGTTTTCATGGGATCACGTAGAACCTACTGGCCCTGCCAATATCTTTACTGTTTCAAGGGTTCTCCTTGAACCTATTGCTAACTCCAATATCTTTCCTCTTATCCTAGTTTTCATGGGTTGACTAGGAATCTATTAACAACTTTCAATATCTTAATCCGGATATAGTTTTCGTGGGTTCACTATAAACCTATTGGCTCTTGCCAATATCAAATCATAGTTTTCATGGGCTAACTATGAACCTATTTTCCGGGCATCTTCATTTATACATAGTTTTCATGGGCTTACTATGACCTATTAGCCCCTGCCAATATCTTTTCCTATACACAGTTTTCATGGGTTTACTGTGAACTTATTGGCCCCTACCAATATCTTCTTTTAATATTTTAGCATCCCATACTCCGGTCTTCATGACCTCCTAGATGCAATTCTACTCATTCATGAGTTAATTTAATTTATATTCACTACTGGGTCAACCTAACTGGTTATTCTGCCCTTCCCCAAATTACCGTTATAGGTCCATTACAATGTGAATATATTCTAATACATATATGAAGAAGCAAATATAATAATACCAACCCATGTGGTTTAATATCCTTGAAATCATTTTATATAAAACTTGGTTAATCCCTTTAACCCATTAATCAAGGAAAATTTCTTCAAAACTCCATTTCAAAACACTTTATTTATGCCATGATTTTGCTTTAAAAATGAGATTGGGTTATTTGTTTTGAAAACTAAGGCTTTCGAAACCTTAAAACATCACTTTCGAAACCCTTGGATAACCTCCTTTGATAGCATTGAAAACTTCTTTTCAAAACACTGCATATAAACCTTTCGAAGCTCTTTAAATCATCTCTTTTGAAACCAAAATATACCTTTCGATTGCTTAATAAATCTTAGAAACATAGCTTCGAAACCAATGAAAGTACCCCTTTCAAAACCATTGGGTTTACTCAAAAATATCTTTTGGGTCAAAGTGAATATATACAAAAGTATCTCTTTCGAAACTTGGATCTTCATATAAAATTCTTTGGGGAAAGCTTGATGGCATCGACGCCATCCTTTCGAAAGCTTCAAAACATTTAAGTAAAACATTAAAGGTTAGCATCGAAACCCACTTTCGTGGCCATTGCCTTCAAAACCCTTGGACCCTTTCGAAAGCATCTAGGAAGTGGCTTAGTACATCTTTAAAACAAAAGCTACCCTTCGAAAGCATTGGTGACTTTAATACACTCGAAAGGAAAAAAACGGCAGCAGGGTTTCGAATAAGTCGGAACCACCATTTTCGAAAGCATTGTTTTATAGACAAAGAACTCATTCGAAAGCTTATACTTAAAATGAAAGATGGCAACCTTCTTCAAATGCTCTTTAGAAACCCCTTTCGACGGCATATGTTTCGACTCCTTTGAAAGCTTTAGCAAAACAAAGGCAGGCGCTTAACATTTAAAAGAAACACAAAGATATCGACCCCATCGGAATCAATGCTTACGACAACATTCCTTCCGCCTTTCTCCAATCCACTGCGTACCAACGTTGATACCTTGTGTATTGGTTTCGACTTTGTGGGGTTTCGACTTGATTGAAGGCAGAAGTATATGGTCGAAAGGTGCTTCTAATAGAGGCGGAATCCACTTTTCTGGGTAAACCTGATTTAATGCCAATTAAAGCAATCACTTTCTAACTAACCTGCCCAGGTGTAAACATGTGATTGGTTGCCTCAACTTTTCAAATTCTTTACCGAAATAACTGCCACTTAATTTTAGGTCTAAACCAAGGAAAATTTAACAATTAAGCCCTTATATTAAGCAAAACCAAAATTGCACTTAAATCCTTCTTCTAAAATAATTTATTCTCTAAAGAAAATCTCTTAGGAAAAATCTCCAAAAATTACAGAAATTCACTTTTAACATATTCTCTAACACATCTAAATTTCAGACCCAAGTTCTCAATATAGTTTCTAAAATATATTTTTAAACTCAATTAATCAAATTTTCTTTTGAAAATTCATAATAATTTTTCCATAGCTTGGAAAATTATCAAAATTAAAACCCAACTCCATAATCATGTTTTACATAACATATAATTTTTCCATGGCATTCAAACATCAATTTCAATCAGTTTTTCCCTAAAACCGCATAAATCCCCTTTTTAAAAATTTTGTTTAAATCAAAAAATTTATAATTCAAGCATATCATCATCCAAAAATTCATAAAAACGAATTTAATCTTAAATCCGAAAACATATGATCATAAAACAAAATAGAGACGATATGGATTATTATTCACCCTGATTAGGATAAGGAGATTGGATTGAGATTAATTTCCCCTAAGCTTGAATCCCTAGCTTTTCATTGAATTCCTCTTTTCTTTCTCTGTTAATGGTCAGCTCCTCTATTATTTTGTGTTTTGATTTTTTTGTGAAAATGAGAAAATGAACGTGAATGGTATAAGAAACGAGAATATATGTAGAAAGATGTTGAACTAGTGCTCGGAATGCGCCCTCACATTTCATAGTCCATTCAAAGTTTCGTTTCCCTTTTCCGAGTGTGGATATTTTCTAATATGCCCTTGTGTAATTTAATTAGCTTATAAACCATTCTTAAGCCCATTTAATTTGTTAAGCATGGCCTCCTAATTATTTATTCAAATCTCAAGCCCCTTATCACTCTAATTATTACATTATTCTATTTACTTTATCTAATTAAATCTCCTGAATAATGTTATCGAAAATTAGGGGTGTTACCGCTATGATGAATTTTCCAAAACATTTTGTTGCTTGGATTATACTTGCATTTCTACTCTAAGATTCTACCTGAACTTCAATGGTAAATCTGTTGGTTTTTTAAGAGCAATCATGACATAAGACAAGGAGATCCTATCTCCTCTTACATCTTCATTTTAGTCATGGAAATATTCACTTAGATTTTAAATTCTAAATTCTAGGCCTCTCTAATTAAGTATCACTCTAAATGTAGGCATCCCTAAGTTACATCCCTAATGTTTACAAATGATGTTATGATTTTCACCAAGCATGATTCCTCTTCCATAAGCTGTATTCTCCCATCTTTAGATAGTTTCTTTTTGATGACTTATCTCAAACTTAATCTGTAGAATTCCCATATGTTAGTTTCGGGAGTTCCCCAGTCTTTATATGATGCCTTGTTTCTTTCATCTGGACTGCAACATATGTTAGAAAGCATGGTCAACCTAGGCATACTGCTAACTACTGCTAGGGTTAAATCTGTGCAGTGCTTTCCTTTTTTCAATAAAATAACCGCTTCTTTAGACTGTTGGGCAAACAGACTTCCGAGTCAACCAGGAAGGCTTGTGTTGATAAATCTATGAGTTTCTCAATGATGTTTTATTAGGCAAGGACTGTTGTGCTTCCTAACAAACTTCTGTGGATGATAAGAAGAGCTATGATAAGGTTTTTTTGGACTAGCAGCATTCACAATAAAAAGATCATCCCATGTGCTTTCAGTAAGTTTGAATCCCCTATCAGGAAAGTGGTCTAGGTGTATTGAACATCAAACAGTGGAATATTACTACTTTTAGTAAGCATTTTAATTCTCTGTTATGCAAGTCTGATAGTATTTGGGTGAAATGGACTCATGTGCACAATATTAATAGAAAGAACTTTGATTAATGGAAACTCCCCAAACTTGTAGCTGGACTTAGAGGAAATTATTAAGCCTGAGGAGGACCTTCCTTCCTCTTCTGAAAATAAATCTATCTCTGAATAGTAGTGTAAGTTTCTAGGATGAACCTTGGGCTGATCATGCTTGATTCTTTCGAAAACCCTATCTTATGACCAAATGATACAATCCGATATTTCTTTATCTACTAAAGCAAAGTAATTTATACATGAAGGTGTTTTAACCCTTCCTTACACAAGCAACCAGATAATTAGATTTTTATGGTCTCGTCTCCAAATCAAAAGGTTTCCTGTTGTCACGCATGATCAAATTGTGTGGGCTTTAAAAGATAAAGCTCACTTCATCAAGGTTGTGTACAATGCAATATCTTGGTTGGAGAATATGCCAAGTTTCAAATGGAGCAGAAGTATTTGAATCAATCACTCTTCTCCTAAGAAAAATCTACTATTGTGGAAAGTTTTAAAAGAAGCTTTACTAACCAAGACTAAATTGATTTCGATAGGAATGAACATCAGCCCTATCTGTGATTTCTGTCAGCATGAAAATGTGACTTGCTTTCATCTGTTTTTAACTGTAATGAGATCTTTACATGATGGAGTAGACTGATGGTTAAAGTAGGAAGGAATGACATGGTGAGAGAAAGTAATGAGGAATGGAATTTGATTTTCAAGGCTACGAGGTGGAGAAGCAACAGGTCATATATGATCCCATTTTGCTTGAAGAAATTCCGAAGGATAATGTGAAAAGAAAGAAACAAAAGGCATTTTAAGAATAAAGAAAAAGGAAGAATGGCCTTGTGGAATGATATTGTGGATGAAATAAAAATAGGATTGAAGTTTTCTCTGTTTGGATTTGATGCTGCCTCTATCTCTTCTTGGAATTAGGGTGGTGGTTTTTGTTTTGCTGCTTTGTTGTTTTTTCTGTGTTTACTCTCCTATTCATCTTAGTATGCCTTTGTATGTGCTTGTGTGTTTTTTTTAGGCTCAAATCTTGTTTTGGCTCATGTATTTTACTGTTTTTATGCAACAAAAATCTAGTAGAGGACTAGTTCACCTTGCTAGCTTTGCTAAAAAATAGATTAATACTTATAATTTATACAAAATTATATATATACAATATGTATTTACCTGGTCATGCGCAAGTTTTTGATATTATTATTTTTTAAATTTCAAAATATATTTAATGTAAATATCCATATATTAAAAAAATTGTTTCTAAAACATATTTTGAATTTTGAATTTTTATTAAAATGTTGAATGATATTTTTTAATTTTGAATATTAAATATATAACTTTAAAATTAAAAATCAATTTTTAAATCAATTTTTTAATTTTTGGTCTATAATTAAATATTTTATTAATTTTTTATCGAGTGTATGTTATGTATTGATTTAATTTTATAAAATATAAAACATAATTTATAATATATATATAATATAATTAATTCATATGATTAGTTGATTTAAATATTATTAAATATTTATAAAATTATGTAGCCATGTTCTGTAGAAGTATGATGTAGCATTTAAATTACAAACTATATACATTGTATGTTAAATTATTTATAATAAAAAATTGTTTTTTTAATTTAAGCCAAGCTGCATATATGACTTCTTTTATAAATTTAAAAGTATATACAAACATGCAACCAATCTAATTGTGATAATATATTTATATATTAGAATCGTCACCTATAACAGTGTAATATATATGATGTAAGCATTATATGTAAATATTAATATTCATAAATTGGTTAGGAATATACCTTATGTCCAATCCCTATAAGTACATTTGAAACGATGGGATTTGCTCCTTGAACTGATTTCTAATCCATCAAAGTGCCAGTCTCTGAACTGATGACCACCAACTATCGAATAGAACTGTTTTTACTTTGATTTGAACTTGAAATGATTGAGGATGGGGGAGATAAAGTTCGACCAAAAATGAGAGGGTTTGGAGGCTTCTAAAAGTATGAAATAGGTGTGGGTTGATATGTTTATATAGAGGAAGAAAAGGAGAAAAGTTAGGATCTGAATCTTTACATATGCTCCATGCCTTATCTCCAGAACCCTATCCCACCAAGATGTCATCATATAGTCCCCTATCAAGCCTATTAGAGCCAAACTAACTAGCCCCTTATATGAGCTGAAAACCTACTAAAGCTTAAACAAAATATTTTGCAATTAAATCTAGTTTAAGATGGATCGATGTCACATGTAGATTAGTATATTTGTAACTATTATAAATACATTTAATAATATATGTTCATCAAATAAAAATAAATTTTTATAATTAATATTTCATAAATATTAATTAATTTATATCAATTACAAATCAATTAAATCGTTTGGTCAAAGGAGGATTCATCTTTTCGGCTGTATGACTCGTTAGGTGTAAATTTGGTCAGCGATTAATATCGGACTTTTCGAATATTAACGTTCACACATCACCTAGCAGGTAGTGTGACATTTTGGCCAGATTTATTGCTTACTTGATTTCGGTAAAATCCAATTTTACTTTGTTAAGAGTTAATCGGTTGTGATTGTTGTTTACACCAATTCTCTTTGTTAAAACTATATCATTTTGGACTTATAGAATTTGGTAATGGTCAAAATTCCAATACCTTCTGTATTCAAGTCTATAATCTAAACACAAAGTCGTTGGTTCAATAATAATAATTAGTATCAACTGAACTACTCTAGTCGGAGATTTTGACTTTAAGTTGACTTGAGTTGGTCGTGATACTAACCTCATATAACTGAGGAGACGAATCATGTCTTGAATAGTTTTTCACTTCCAATATTTCCACTCGACCCAATTATAGACACTCGGTGGACGTCATGTCATGATTTGACTATAATCAAAGTAGAGCTTTCATATTTAAGGTCAACAACATTCTCAAGTCGAGAGAACTGTGTAAATTAGTCACATCGATAACTTTTGTTGACCTTAGTTATATTAACCAACAAAAAAAACTATTAAGTGAGTCATTCCATGGTCATTTATTAACTATCAATATGTAACCCCTTAGTGCCCTTAGCAGTCATGAGTAATACATTGCCTAACATTTGGATATCGTTACGTATTCTAGTCTCATTGGATACATCGATATCCAGTCTCGATTTATCTTGACTAGGAATATTTAAAACGATGTGTTTGTTATATTGTCATACAATACTCATGATTACAACTATTTATAATTACTATCACAAACACACCATTTATGGATTTTCTATTAAATATATTTTAATTAAATATTTAAATACTTTTAACACATTATAACAAATATATAATAAAAAGAAAAACATCTTTATTATGAACGACAATTGATTATAGAGTTAATTAATTTATAATAAATTACATAATTTCCCTAGGGCAAACCCCTAACTATATCAATCTCCCCCTTGCACTTGGGGTCAATTGTGGAATCTCGATCCCATCCCTTCAATCAACTTCTCGAGAGCCGACTGAGTTAGACCCTTAGTGAATGGATCTGCTATGTTATCCTTGGTATTTACCCTTTGTATCACGACCTCTTTCTTCTCAATGAATTCTATAATGAGGTGGAACATTCAAAAAATATACCATGAATTCTTGTTTACTATCGATTCGTTTGTGTATGAATCACCATGTTGTTATCATTGAATAATGTCGTAGGATTCTCTATATTGGGAATGACTTCGAGTTCACTCAAAAACTTGTGCATCCAGACCACCTCTTTAGCTACTTCATTAAGGGTGATGTAATCTGTTTGCATTGTCGAATCAGCTACTATCTCTTGTTTGGAACTTTTTCAACAAATGACATAACTAAACACTGACTTACTATCACCTATATCACTTTGAAAGCTAGAGTCTGTATCTGTGCAGTTAAAGCGCTTGATCTATAGCGGTGAAGATGCAAAAAGTTATGATAGGGATAAAGCGGGGATATAGCAAAGGTGCAAAAAGCTTCATTAGATATTGAACCAAATATTTAAAGTTAATTCATTCTCATTCTCACATCATTCATGTAGAAAAAAGAAATATTATTTAATCTTATATAACAAAACTGAAGAATATCATAATTTATCCAGTCTAAATTTGGTGACTACGATGGATTTCTAACTAATATTGAGCACTTATGCCGTAATATTAGGTCTTTATCCTAACTTTTTTATTTGGTTTAAAAGAAAACTTGTCAAATCAACCTTTTTTATAGCAATGTTGCTAAAACGGATGCTAAAAAGACTTGATTTAAAGAGTATAGCAGAAAATAGCGGGGGCTTAAAGCAGATCTGCTATTTAATAATGTTAAATTTAAAAAGCATAGTGGACGAAGGGCACTATGTGCTATAGCAGGGATTTTGTGGAGCTTTAACTGCATAGGTCCATATACACCTTTATAAGGAGGTCTCCACTCCCATATAAGAGGAATAAGTCTTTAGTATTTCTTAAATATTTTAGTGTACATTTTGCAATCGTCCAATGTTTTTCACCATGATTAGACTGGTATCGGCTTATGCATCATAACGCGTATGCCACATCCAATCTACTACATAGCGTAGCGTATATTATGGATCCTATAGCTGAAGCATAGGGAGTCCTCTTCATATGCTTTTTCTCCTCATCAGAGCATCCTTCTTAGAAAGGACGATTCCAAACTGCGTTGGAACATTTTCACGCTTGGAATTCTCCATACTAAACCTTTCTAGTATGATGTCTATGTACAAGGACTGGGACATTCCCAACAACCTCTTAGATCTATCTCGATAGAACTTTATATCTAGTATATAGGTTGCTTCTCCCAAATCCTTCATGGAGAAATTCTTGGAAAGCCAAGCTTTCATCGATTGCAACAACAAAGTTTCATTGCCAATAAATAATAGATCATCGAAATATAGCATGAAGAAAACAACAGCATTGCCCTGTTCCTTTTTGTGTACACATGCTTTCTCTATGTTCTGATAAAAAACCAAACTATTTGATTACCTTATCAAAACACTTTTTCCGACTCCTTGAAGCTTGTTTAAGTCCATAAATGGACTTTAACAACTTGCAAGCCTCGCCCTCACTCCCACTGACCACAAATGCCTTAGGCTGCTACATATATATGGTTTATTCTAAATCACCATTTAGAAATGCCATCTTTACATCCATTTGCCATATTTCATTGTCATAGAATGCAGCAATAGCTAGCATAATCTGAATAGACTTAAGCATGGCTACAGACGAAAAGGTCTAGTCATAATCAATACCTTGAATTTGATGAAATCCTTTTGCAACTAGCATAGCTTTGTAAATTTCTACTTCTCCATCTGCATTTAGCTCCTAAAAAACCATTTGCAGCCGATGGGTTTAATCCCTTCAGGTACATCCGACAAAGTCCATAGTTTGTTTTTGTACATTGAATTCATCTCGGATTCCATTGCTCCCAGCCAGAGTGTAAAGTATTTACTCTATAGTGCTTTTTGGAAGGACAGAGGAGTGTGGTCATCTAAGACACAATCCTCCTTCTATCCATCTACGAGAAAATCATAGTATCTCTCTGGTGCGTGAATTCCCTACTAGACCATCTAATATGTCGTTTGTTTTTGTATATGGGTAAACTCGGTTCTTCCACTGGTTCGACCTTAGTAACTTCTTAGATCTCATCCAAGTCTACAACCTCACTATTAATTTCCTATGACAAAAATTCCTTTGTATAAAGATAACATCTCAAGAAATAATAACATTTTATTCCTCGGTATTATAGAATATATATCCATTAAAATTTTGGGATATTCTGTAAATTTACACAGTACCGATCTTGCCTCTAGTTTATTTGGACCAACATTCTTAACATATGCTTGACAGCCCCACACCTTCAAGTACTTGAGTTGGGGTTTCTTACCATGCCACATCTCATATTGCATTTTAAGCATAGATTTAGTGGGCAATAAGTTCAACATATGCGCTGCAGTTTCTAGCGCATATCCCCATTAGAACAGGGGTAACTCGGTCTTACTCATCATGGAACGAATCATATGTTATAGAGTTCGATTCCTTTGCCTCCTACGCACCATTGTGCTGTAGAATATAGGGTGGAGTAACCTAAGAGATAATCCTATTATCTTTTAAGTATTGTTGGAGCTCTTGTCCAACGTACTCGCCTCCTCGATCTAATCAAAGAATCTTAATCTTTCGACCTATTTGGTTTTCTACTACATTTTTACTTTCGATAAATTTCTCAGAAACAACAGATTTGTTCTTCATAAGATACAGATATTCTAGTCTCAAAAAAATCATCAGTGGAGGTAACAAAGTAAGAACTATTATCCTTGGTGATTACACGCATCGGGCCACATACATCACAATGCACTAACCCTAAGAGTTCATCAACTCTTTCATTACTCATACTGAAGAGATGCTTGGTCATTTTACCTTTGAGATACGACTCATGTTAGAAGCAGGCCAGCCCGCAGCGGAAATTATGGTTGAATTAAAAAATATATTCCCTTATTGGATCTTTATTGGGCCTATAAAATCTAATTTATTTAGAATATTTTTAAATTATATTTAAATAAAATCTCTTGTTTTATTTAAATTTATAAATTTTAGTAGTTTTATTTACTTTATATATTAATACATATAAATATACACATATGTATCATATACATATATGTATGTATATGCATGTGTAACATGATAACCCATGTAAGGTATATCATGCCCGTGTATAGATGTTGGGATTTACATCGCAACGGACATGTTATCTCATCCGATATACGATGTATATTGTCTAAATATATGTATGTATATAAACTATTATCTATATATAAATATTATGAATAAATAAATATATATGTATATGTTAAGTTTATTTAAATAATTTTATATAAATGTAAAATATTTAAATATATATATATGTATGTATGTATGTATAGCATTTATAGATAAAATATAAATAATATATGCAATTTATTATAATTATCTATTTAAATATAAATAAGTTATTTAAATATAAATATTATATATATATATATATATATATAATTGTGAATAATATATGTACCAACATATATAACGATAAAATATAATTTTTTTATATTTAAAATAGTGTGTGTATATATCAATGAAGTTTAATGGCTGTGCATGTTAACCTTTTTAGGTGACTTTCCTTCGCTCCCATTCTCAAGCCTTTCCTCACCTTCACTTCTTTCCTTCATCCCGTTCGCACTGCTCATTTTCTCCTCTTTTCATGTTGCGCCCTCCAAACTTACTAGCTCCGCCTGTTTCTTCACCGTCGTTGACCAGATCTAGCCATTTATTCAATGCCCTGATCTCTGCCACCTTTGTTCCTCGATCTCCTAGATTCGCTATTGTTCACCCATGATCGATGTTGATTGGACCTGCTTTGTCAAATTATAACCCAGCTTCTCTCTTGCAAACATTGGTATCCGATCTCAAAATCTCAAAAGACAAATCACCTGTAAGACTCATTTCCGGCATTCTAAATTGTCGATCTCAGATAACTCCTCTCTCACCACTACTTATGGCTGCAACCAACGGTTATGTTGAACAGTGGACACAACTAGAAAATCCTGGCCTGTGTGCTTCTGTGTCAAAAATTATTTCTGGTAATATAGGTGTTTTGGCTCCTGTGATAAATGATATGCATGCGTTTTCTAAAATATATGGCAAGGCTATTAATGAAAAATTTGTAGTTAGCTCGAGAGATTCTGAACGGTCAGGTTTGGTTGGGAATGCTTAATGCTCTCATGGCGTTTGAGGAAATGGGGCCAACAATCATATGCAGGAATCCCAAGTCTCTGTTATAGTGCCTACTATTAAGAAATGGACTTCGTTATTTAGGTCATTGCCAAAAAATTGCTGGCACCTTCGCTCCTTCTTCGTTTAATACGGTCACGATAGACAGTGTTAGTGTGCCTCTAGCTAAAGTGGTTTAAGAGGGCATGAACTATTGGTTTGATCATTTAGTCGGTTTTTTCCTAGACACTTCTCCTCCATATATTGTTGTTTGTGGTAGACTCAAACAAATCTAGAAATTGAAAGGTAGTCTCCAAGTTTAATTTTTCAATACCATGTTTTATTTCAAATTCACTAATAAGGAAGATAAGTTGCGAGCTCCGAAGACCAGTTCGTTAATCATTGTGGGGAACCATTTATTATCATTCCATGGAGTCTAGAGGCGGACAAAGCAAGAGAGAAGGTCCTCTCGATCTCGATTTGGACCACCTTTACTCATATTCCTTCCGTCCTGCAGCCATTGATTGGGTTAAAGTGGCTTGCAAGTCTCATTATTGACCTCAAGTGTTCTGATTCTAGTATCGAGACCCATAAGAATTTACACTATGCTAGAGATTTAATTGAGATCTCTCTTGATAATCCTTTGTCGTCGAAGCTAAAAGTTAAATTAGCTGAAGGAAATGATGTGGAAGTCGATGTTCAGTACAGATGGAAACTTGATATTTGCTTACCTTGTCAGTCTTTTGGGCATACATTGGACACGTGTTCGGCTGGTTCTATCTCTTCGACCCGGCCGCCTCCTACCAAGATTCCTCTCTTCGGTCTAGTTCAGAAATAGGTCCCAAAGATTAGGATTCCCACTTCCTCTGACTTTGCTATATCTATTCCAGAAGCGGGTACTTCCTTTGACGCACTGGTTTATGTTGCCACACCAGATTCTGCTCCAAAGAACGATATTATTTACTAGAACTCTATCGAGCATGCTTGGATACATAATGTTTTAGAAATGAGGTACGATCTGACGGACAATAATTTTCGTATGTTTGTAGGTGAAGAAAGGGAATCTAGAAGACTCGCATATCAAATAGAGGGGGAAGGTCTAACTTTAACTACTTCTGGAGATGAAGGTCAACTTAATTGGCAACTGTTTTTGGATGCATCTTGGAATAGGAAACATCTCTATACCATGTGCTCGAGGTCGTTTGATCCTAAACTTAAAACTCTCTTCTCTTTTGTTCAATATGTCCATAGCCCTAGTACTAACACTAATGTCAGTAATTATAGAGGGGATTAGTTGTCCTCCTTTGGATGGCAGTTTAGACCTATTTGTCTAACTCCTGTACTTTTCTATTGTCGATGTTTTAGCTGATTTGGAGCATGTTACGATCACTTGTTCTTTAATGATTTGAGTAATAAAAGTGGACGACACACTTAAAACGCCGGCTAGCCTTGCTAAAAAATAATAGTATATATACATAAATATAGTTATAATATATATATATATTAATAAAATTAATTTTTTATGAATTCTAGATCGTGTATACAGTACAAAAAAATTTATTATTAATTTTATAATTTTAATATATATTTTTAATCGAATATTCATTCAAAATTACATGAAATATTAATAAAAAATTATTTGTGAAACATTTTTTCAAATATTAAATTTCCACTAAATCATATATGATATTTTGAAGTTTGAAAAAAATTCTATATTTTTTAGCCTATAATAATAATAATAATAATTAAAAATAGGAAAAATGAATTTTCTTTTTTAATTTTTTTTGGCCGAGAGCTTATCTTATGATAAGTTAATTTTATAAAATTTTAAAAATAATTTTCATAATATATTTTATTTTATATGCTTTATTTATATAGTATATTGATTCAAATAATATTAAATAATTATAAAAATTAATTTTTTTTGTTGTCAAAAATTACTATTGCTATATAGTTATATGTATAAAATTATATGATCAATTTTAACCACAGAATCATATTGTAATTAAATATAAACCATATATGTATTATTAAATAATATATATATATAATAGGCCGTTGTATAAATCTGATATATATGTATAAGTATATATAATTGAGTTTTTTATTTATAAGTATATACACACATGTAACCAAACTAACTTATGACAACATTAATACATATTAGAATCATCATCTAACTAACAATATAATAATAATATATACATAATGAAAAAAAATTCAGAAGATTATAAACTATAATTCAATGGAATCATACCTAATAACCAAAACCTTGAAGCACACCTTGAAAGAATGAACTCTCCCATTTGCAACCTTTTCCGGTTTAGCGGATTGCTAATCCTTGAACCATTGACCTTCAGCTATCGGATAATAGCTGAATTGATTTAGTTTGAGCTTAGGATATTAGATATATGAGAGAGGGAAGGTTGGCCAACAAAGGAATGTGGATGGAGGCTCTAAAAAGCTCTTTATCAAATGGACGAAAAGATGTTTAAACAGAGGAAGGAAAGAAGAGAGTTTAGGATCATATCTTTTACACAATGTTCTTCCATCTCAGCCACTCATTTTCACTTCTCTTTAGCCATCAACTAGCTGCTTCTAACCCCTTTATTCCAGCTGATCCTATCAACCCCATGTTGGGCTATAAATCCATTTAGAGCCTGGATGAATATTTTACATACTAAATCTAATTTAAAATGCTTATGATATCGTATATTGATTAAGCTATTTATAACTTTTATAAATATATTTAATATTCATCTATCAAATCAAAATAAAATTTATAAATAAAATTTCATAAATATTATTTAATTTAATTAATTTATAACAATTATAAACTAATTTAATTGTTTGGTCAAATAAAATTAACCATTTCGGTTATGTGACTCTTCATGTGTAAATTTGGTCAACGATTAATATCGAACTATTTGAATATTAGTGTTCACGAGTCACTTAGCAGGTGGTGTGACATTTTGGTCAAATTTGTTGCTTACCTATTTTCTGTAAAATCCAATTTCACTTTGTTAAGCGTTACCCGGCTGTGACTTTTGTTTACACTAATTCTCTTCATCGAAACTATATCATTTTTGACTTATGGAATTGGTAATGGTCAAAATTCCAGTACGCCATATTCAACTCTATAGTCCAAATATAAAGTCCTTAGTATAATAAAAAAAGTTATTATTAACCGAAATGCTCTGGCCAAAGACTTTGACTTTGAGTTGACTTGAGTTGACCGTGATATTAACCCTATATAACTGAGGAGACGCTTCACTTCTAATACTTCCACTCGACCCAACTATAGCCACTCAATGGACATTGTGTCATGATTTGACTATAATCGAAGCGGAGCTTTCATATTGAAGATCCATGGTATTCTCAAGCTGAGAGAACTATGTAATCAGTCACATCGATATTTTTTGTTTGACCTTATTATATTAACCAATAGAAAACTATCGATTGAGTCTGTAACAACCTAATTTTTAAACAAGTATCAATTGAAGTTCATAATAGTAATTTAATTAATTAAATGGAATTTGGAAATTTATTTGATATTTTAATTTTGTAGTCATTTAATAAAAGGATTTAAAATGTGAAAATATATTTTATAAAGATGAAGTAATTTGAATAAATTGTTAATTTTGGGAAGAAGTGATTTTTAATAGGAACTTATGTTTATTTAAATTGAATAGAATTTAGTTATAAAAGTAAAAGAAAAGGAAAAATATTTCAACCAAGACCAAAAATTCATTAGCCCAAGCCTAAGTTTTTAAATCTAGATTTTTCTAAATCCAGATTTTTTCTTCATTCTTCAATATTTTCTCACGTACACTTTCCCACCTCATTTTGCACTATTCCCTAGAGAAAATTACGCAAACCCTCCTTTCTTGGATATAAACTCGTATATATAATTAATATCTTTCTCTATTAGCATGAAATATAAAATGGGCGGAGTAGCAAGGACGAAAAGAGTTGGTCCAACCAGTAGCTTTTGTATTTATGATTTTGGATGGTTTTGTTTGTACTGTGGTGTTTGATTTGATATTGTAGTTGAGTTTACATTTGATTTTGATTAGAGTGCGCAGTGAAAAATCTATTTATTAGTTTCTGCTGGGTGTGTTTATTGTAGTTCCTTGTGTTTGTTTAGCTATTTGAAATTATTGGTACTGAATTTAATTTTGAAATTCCTATGTATTTAAAAGCAGTTTGAAATTGTTTTGAAATTATCAATGAGTAGATACAAGTAAAGACTTTTTATATATGCAAATATAAATCATTATGATTAAATAATTTTGGAAGTTAAGTATAATGGGCAATATTTTGAAAATGCATATATACTATAAGTATGGTATTAAGTTCAGTTTTAAATTGAATTAGTAAAAGATTTATTAAATAAGTATATTGAATGATTTGTATAAAATAATATTTATAGATATTTTTGTAACGAAATTGTGTTAACCTATCCATTGAGTGAGTTAAGAACTCTGATCGATATGTCTAGCCAACGTTATCGTTAGGGATTCATAAACACTAGAACGAGACACTTGGACAAAAAGTTTTGAAAAATAAATATTTTGAGTAAAGTTAAAGAATTTTGGAAGATATTGAATACAAAATGATGGTTAAATAGAGTTGGTAACTTTGAATAAGTGATGTTTAAAATCTATAATTAAAAGGTTTCGGAAATAATTCATTATTATTTAATGCTATTGAATTTTGGAATTTTGAATGTAAGCATAAGTTTAGTTTAAACATTAATTCTATTGAAATATGAAAAAAAAAGTATAGACTCGCTAATGAATATTTTTGAAATGTTAAATTTTGAAAATAAATTTGAAACTTCCCTCCATATATTAATTTAAGAATGTTGAATAATTATGTAAGTTAATGGAAAAGAGTTCGCAAAACAGAGTTTGAGAGTAATTTTGTAATGACAAGGTGTTTGGAATTAAGTAATAAATTAAAGAAGATTTCAATTAATAAAGGAAAGAAAGTTTAGTAGAAATTTGATTGAAATTTTTTTGTTTTTGTTTAAGATATTTGATAAGAATTTGAAGTTGAATCAAGTTAAATTGAATAAGATGAAATCTTGGAAAAATTGATTATTTGAGATTTGATCAGTGAATTGTTTTAGTAATTTTATTTTTAAATTTGGGTAAAAGATTTAGTTAATATGAGTAAATTTAGTATAATAGGTTTGTTATAATTTTCCTTATAGGAAATTGTGATGATGCAATTTTCTTAAGTGGGAAAGTCTATAACAACCCGATTTTTAAGCAAGTATTAATTGAAGTTTATAATAGTAATTTAATTAATTAAATGGGATTTGGAAATTTATTTCATATGTTAGTTTTGTAGTTATTTAATAAAATGATTTAAAATGTGAAATATATTTTATACAGATGATGCAATTTGAATAACTTGTTAATTTAGGGAAGAAGTGATTTTTAATAGGAACTTGTGTTTATTTAAATTGAATAGAAATTAGTTATAAAAGTAAAAGAAAAATGAAAATATTTCATCCAAGCCCAAAAATTCGTTAGCCCAAGCCCAAGTCTCTAAACCTAGAGTTTTCTAAATCCATATTTTTCTTCGTTCTTCAATTTTTACTCACGTACACTTCCTCACCTCATTTTTCATCTTTCCATGGAGAAAATTACACAAACCCTCCTTTCTTGGATAACTAAAATTAAACCAATTAAATTTCTACAAATTCCTAAATTTGAGTATGCGATTAATTATATCATTGTGCATCCATGGTTCGAAGATTATCGGGTTGCATTGCATGTGAAAGGAGAGAAGGAGGAAGAAGACGCGTATACAGGTGAGTATTCATTCACTCACAATTCTATGCCTAAACCCTAGACTTCTTATATATGCATGAATTAAAATGATAATTGAATACACACACACGGTTGAGTGCTTGAAGTTGGTTATGATAACGGTGATGTAGGGGACGAAAGTGATAAGGTAATTCACGGCCTGGAGCTTAATTGCTCCATGCATTCACCGACCGGTGGACCGATCATGGATGACCGGTGCACCGGTGGGTAGTGTAGGCATGCATTTTTCCATTTTCTGTCGTGTTTTTGGTGAGTGTGTGTATGGCGGTGTATTTGTATAGGTCTGTGGTTGTGTGTTTTTTGTACTGGGTATGTGTGTGTGTTGTATGACTATATATGTATGTGTTGTATGCAGATGTACCTTGAGATTATTAGCATTGTTTGTGTGTTTGAGTGGGTGTGTTTGTGCTTTGTATGCATGCGTTAGACAGTGAGTGTTTATGTGCACATGTAGTAGAGTATGTATAGGTGCATTTATATGTGTTCGTGTGTGAGTAGAAGTAGCTGTGTTTTGTACAAGTTGAGGTGTATATGTTCCAGTACATGTATATGTGTGTACGTGTCAATGTGCGTTGAGTTTTTATGGTGTGTTTTTACTTAACTAATTTTGGTTTCATTTGCATGCGTATGTAGACTACCTTGTGTTTGCTCCTATTGTGTATTTGCCTTGAACAATGTGTTTGCGCATTGGAGCCATTTGTGTATATTTGTATTTACTTTGATTTTGTACATATTAGCTCAACTCTTGTTATTATAAAATTGTAGCTACAATATTTTTTTGGTTGTGTTTTATTGGTAAATATGAATATCCACCAGCTTAAATCATTTGGAAACGAGTTTTAGTGAATTTTATATATGCAGCCCTATATGGTTGTGGCCATGGTAATGTTTTTATTTATATGTATATATAATAAGCTAAAATCAAATATACTTAAATTCTAATAAATATATACTTTTTTTTTGAAAGGCAAGCAGGGTTGAATGGTCCCTTACCATATTTATTAACCACACAAAAACAAAAACAAAAAGAGAGCAATAACAAGCTAGAGCTCCCAAAAGCAAATAGGGAAGACTAAGAAGTAAATAAGAATGAAAGACTTAAAACAAACCAAACAAGAACAGCACAAGGAAAGGAAAGAATAAAAACCCTAATCCAGAGAGCCATAAGCAACATGTAGGGAAGACTTTTCCTTGACTCTAGATATTATGATGTTTATCAAGGCACTTTCAAGTTTCATTTTATTCTCAAAAACACTAGCATTTCTCTCAGCCCATATCACATCCACATAAACTTTCAGAAGCAGTAACAGCCTATAAGATGAAGCATCCTTCCATCTTGTTCTTCTGAAGACTCTATTCCATTCAGCACTACCATTCATTATTGGCTCAGAAAATCCTCCATTGAAGAGAATAGCTTTCCAGATTCTTTTAGTAACCATACAATCAAAATAGAGGTGTGAGCCATCTTCAATATGATTATTGCAGAAGTTACACATCAAGTCCACAGAAAAACCTCTCCTACATAATTTATCCTTGGTCATGAGTGCATTTCTTAGGACTTTCCATAAAAAGAAGTTCAGTTTTTGTTAAGTGTTTGTATTCCAGACTCTAGCATGCCATCTAAAGATAGGGCTATTCTCATCTCTTATCAAAGCTTTATAAATTCTTAATATGGAGTGCTGCCCAAGATTAGCAGTCCACACATACCCATCATCACCAGCAGGGTACTTCTTTCTTTGCACAACAGCCCACAGCTGATTGATGATAGGGTTGGAGGAGTAAGGCAAAACAATTTCACCGTTATAAAAATAATCAACTGCCCTGGCATTCAAGGGGATGCCTATTTGATTCCTCTGCTCATAGGAGAGCAAATCATGCAATATAATTCCTCTTCCCACCCATGGTTCAAACCAGAATTTAGCTTTACTATCAGGGCCAAGCACAAGCTGGACATGTGAAAGTAAACTGCCCATGTGTTTAAGGATTGATCTCCACACCCAACCACACAGAGGAGAGCGTTTAATTTTCCAAAAGTTCTTATTGCCAAGATGATGATGCCTAGCCCATTTAACCCACAAATTAGGTTTTTCATTAATCAGATTGTCAAAATGCTTTGAAAATGCAGCTTGATTCCAAGTCCTCATACATTTTATTCCCAATCCACCATATTTTTGTGGTTTCTCCAATTTCGCAAAAGCAATAGGAATGAGTTTTGTAGAATACATATCCCAAGTCCATAGAAAATGATTCATTGCTTTCCTGATGCTAGATAAAAGAGCAGAAGGTAAATAAAGCACCTACACCAATAAACAGTCATAGCTTGTATTATAGATTTTATGATTGTGGTTCTGCCTGCCTAAGATAACTTATTGCTTGCCCATCTATTCATAGCTTCAGTTATTCTTTCAAACAGAGGCAAACAAGCAGTTGCTCCAATTTTTCTAGAGCACAAAGGGATACCCAGATGCATGGTACCCTCAGGAAGATTAGGAAGTTGACTTTCATGGTGTATGTTCTGATTGTCATTGTCATTGAGTCCTGCCACCATTAGGAATGACTTGCTTCTGTTGACTTGTAGACCAGTGCACTTCTCAAAAGTGTGAAGGATGCCTTTGACACATTCCATTGAAGATACTGTAGGCTTAATAAAAAAGTATAACATCATCTGCAAAAGGAAGAGAGGTAATGAGAGGATTCCTGCATTTGGAATGCAACTTGAAATTGTTGTTCCTGACTTGATTGTTAATAAGCTGAGTAAAAAATTCCATCATAATTATGAACAAATAAGAAGACATCGGGTCTCCCTGTCTTATTCCTCTCTGACTTCTAAAATATCCAACAGTGCCACCATTGTAACATAATGAGAAGGAGACTGTTGAAATACATGTATATATCCAACTGACAAAGTGGCAAGGAAACCCCATTAATCCCATAATACCAGTCCGGGCTTCCCAGCTAACTGTATCATAAGCTCTTCTTATATCAAGCTTCATCATAGCTCTTGGAGAAACATGAGCTCTACCATAACCATTAAGTAGTTCATGAGTAACCAGCACATTATCTAGGATACTTCTATTATTCAAAAATGCAGCTTGGTTCTCAGAAATCACTGTAGGAAGCACATGTCTAAGCCTAGCAGCAATAACTTTAGATATGCATTTGTATATTATGTTACAGCAAGCAATAGGACGAAATGCATTAAGAGTAGCAGCATGCTTACCTTTTGGCACCAAACATAAGTTGGTAGCATTTATGGGAACAGGCAATTTATTGTGCTCGAAAAAATTATGCATGGCTGCCTTGAAGTCATTAGCAATGACATCCCAACAATGAATAAAGAAAACAACATTAAAACCATCAGGACCACCACAAGAATCCATCTTCATACCAAACATAGCATTATATATTTCTTCATCAGTTACTCTTGAAGACAAAAATTGGATATCAGACTCAGACAGGACAGGCAAAGGAGTAGACATGAGCTCATGAGAGTTAGGGTTCCATGCTTCATTTGGGGAGTAAAGATTGATATAATGATCAATGAAAGCTTTGTCAATTTCATCTGGCTTGTTTAAAATCCTTCCTCATCTTGTATCTGGTGGATGTTTCTTTTTGCATTTTTAATTTTTAGGGTACTATGATACAGTTTAGAATTTCTATCACCATACAAATCCCACTCCTTCCTCAATTTTTGTTTCTTCATGCTTAGCTCAGAGGCCATTGCTTCTGATAATAGCTGTGTTAGTTCATGTTCTTGCTCAGATAGACTGCTATTACCTGGATCTTCAAGCATACTCAATTGAATAGTAGACAGTTGATTCTGCAGATTATTGGAGTTCTTGTTACCATCACCATACTTGTTCTTTGCCCATCTCTTTAAAGCTTCCTTGGTTGCTTTCAATTTTTGCTGCAAAATAGACATTTTGTTACCAAATTTAGGATGATTCCATACATTAACAACTAAAGGCATAAATTCTGGATCTTTGATCCATGAGTTAAAAAAATTAAAACTGGAGTTCCTTTTAATGGCATTGCATTCAGTGGCTAAAAAAATAGGTGAATGGTCAGAGAGCAGAGGAGGGAGGATATGATTCAGAGAATTAGGGTATTGAGTTAGAGCTTTGGTGTTGAGAAAGGTTAAGTCAAGTCTACTCATGGTTCTCACTCCTGATCTACTTTTGTTGTTCCAAGTGTATTTTGGACCAACATAGGCAGCTTCATGTAAATTGGAGGAAGAGATAGCATGGTTGAGAGGAGCAATGTCAGAAATAGAAAGGGGAGTGCCACCACAACGATCATCAGCAGCTAACATACAATTAAAATCTCCTAACACAAACCAAGGATGTGTTTCCTTCCTAAGATGTGGTAAATAGTTCAGCATATCTTGTCTTGCTGCAACATGGTTTTCCCCATAAATAAAGGTCAGATAGAAGGAAGTTGTGGTTGGTAAATGCAAGGCATGGAAATGAATGAATTGTTTGTGGGATATAATTGGAGTGAGAGTGTAGAAGGTTGGATCAGAAAGAACCATAATTCTGCCATATGGAGCCTCAATCAGATTATGCTGAACACTCCATAGTGGATTAATATGATTGGCTGCTTTGAGGGTAAGATCAATGTTAAGTTTGGTCTCCAGAATGCCAAAGATTCCAAGATTATTATCAGAGATAATTTGTTTTGCTTGCACAAGTTTTATTTCCAAATGTACACCTCTTATATTCCAAAACCCTATTTTTTGTAACATGGATTAAACTAATGGTTGATTAGTTTGTAATCTCATAGACCTTCTAAGGCCTGAATTTGGGGTTGTATCCTTTTCGGGTAATGTTTCTACATAGTCAACATCCTTGCCTTTGTCAAAATCTGACAGGTAACTTCCTTTTTTCCTCTTAATACTGCTGTGATTCTTATGTTGAGGGATTGGAGTTTTGGACAGTGTGGATTGTGGGTATTCTTGAGGAAGTATATAACCAGGAGGGGGAGATATATGAGAATAAGGAGGTATGGATTGATAGTTAGGGGTTATGGTTACTTCTGAAACATGCACACTGACATTGTGTGCATGTGAAGTTTCAGTTTGCTCATGATGATTGAGCATATTGATGGAATGAGATGCTTTGGTTATAGTGTTTTGAGTCAGCTTACTGGGTAATAGGGAATGCACACAAATTCCACCCAAATTGTCTTTACTTCCATTATTTTCTGAATGCTTATTTGTTTCAGCTTGCATATCTACCTTTTGTTTTCCTTTTGTCAGTTCGTACTCTTTTGCCTTTCTTACCCCAACCAATTCCTGAACTAGCATCCCATAGTTTTTAGCAAGTTGAGAATTAGCTTCTAGATCTGCTTCATCAATTTGCACTTCTGAACTCCTCTCCTTATCTTCACCCAAACTTTCTTTAGCCACTATTGCTTCCTCAATGGTCAATCCAGTTGCACCATTTAACTGTTCAGTATAAATTTTATTTCCACTACCTCCAATACTCAGTTCACCATTTTCCTCGGTCAAATTTTGCAGGACTTGAAATTTATTGCTCGTATTATTCTCTAATTCCTCAACAACTTCTCCTTCTTCAACTAAATCCACAACATTGTCCTTGTTATTATAAGTTTCAATTCCTACTTTCCTTGTTTCATTTTCTTTGTCACTTCCATCCCTACCACTCCCACCATCTTCCTTAGTCTTCATAAAATCACTCTTTCTTTTGCTCCCATGCTCAACTTTTTTCCAAACTCTAGAGGACTTATTATGCATAATATTGACATTTTGATCTTTCACCAGGGAACCTTTATTTGGAGCTTGTTTTGACAAAGTATTTGTATCATTCTTGATTGCTTCATCTGACTTTACACTATTTTTGCAACTAGAAATATCATGCCCAAACACCTTACAAGTTGTACATGCTTGTGGCCTCCACTGATATTCCACAAAAACAGTTTGTTTTGTTCCATCCTTACACAGTACTTGAAAGCTATCAACTAATTCGGAGATGGGTGTCACTTCCACCAATGCTTTAGCATAGGTCAACCTTTCCATTCTTTCTGTACTTTCGTCCAAACATTTAACACACCCTATTCTTCCAGCAAGCCAATTGATGCCTAGAGGGGACAACGCTGCTAGTGGTATGTTTTAGATATGTATCCAAATAGGAACTGAAGTGACTGAGCAGCAAATATTGCTTACTGTGGGGTCCCATTGTTTTACAATAAACAATTTATTCCTCATGATTATTGGATCAGCCTGGATGATTCTTCTCTAATCATCCTCACTTGAAAATAGGAACATAAAGACTATTCCATCTAATTTAACCTTAATGCTGCCCTTCAATCTCCACACTCTCTTAAGGTGTTGCACCACTGCTGTAAATGATAGGGGTTCGTCTAGGAAAAATCCAACTACATAATCTTGCTATATACTTTGCCCAGCTTCTTGAACAGAGTCAGGAAGCACCAATTCATCCCCAACAAATTCATTGATGAAGTTAACAGGCATGTACTTCCCCGCATTGCGTGGTTTGTTCTTGAATAGAGAAGTCCATGGTTGTTGACTTGTGTTGCTGATGGGAGGGTTAGACTGAACATACATAGGAGGAGAGGAGTTAGGAATGCTTATAGAGGAAGAGGCTAAAGGATGGGCAGAGAGTAAGGGAGGGGGATCAGGGTCAGGCACAAGAGGGACAGGGGTAGGCAAAGGTTGGGCTGGAAAGGAAGGAGAAAAGTTGAGCTCTGCCATTAAAGGAAAAAAAAAGAAAAAAAAAGTTTTATGAATAAATTGACTTACTAGTTATTATATATATAAGTTTGAAAAATTAATAAAGTGACTTTAATTATATTACTTAAATAATTTTTAATTATCATTTTATGAAAATGTGATATTTTAATATATAATAATTCAAGCTTTTGAAAATGTAATCGCTTGTTTATGAATAAATTGATATATTTGGATGCTCTATAATTATTTAAAATATTATTAAATGTTCATAAATTAGGGAATAAATGTTATGTGCTACATTTTGTTACTATAAGAAAGATACGAGTTTTCTAATGTTATTGGTAAAAATTAAATTATTATTTAATTTATAACAAATTGAGAAGCTGATTATTTATTGTTAAGTGATTATATATTCATTTTTAATAAATTATCTAATTCTAATTACTTAATATGTTATATTAAATTATATGTTATGAATGAACAACTGTGATATATTTGTATATTTGTTGTTATATTTATTTATTTAAACAATAATCTCATAATTCTTTTTCGATTTATTGAATATTGATTTGGTTGTATATACGGATATATATATATATAATTGGTTAATCTATTTTATTTTTCTCTTCTGAGTTTGCTTCCTTTATCATATATATTATTTTGAACTATATGAATGATTCACCGTTGATAGTTATTTGATTGATAATTTAATATGATATGGTGATGACATCCTTCTGTGTGATTCTTGATATTTCTATTCTATGTGACGAGAAATTAGAATAAATGGATTTATACCGTCTAGTATGGGACTTTCGATAATATTTCTCCGATTATTCTTTGGACTCATATACAGAATACTGGATAGTTTGAGTGTAGTTTATAAGAACTGAATAAACCTTTGAGTATCACACAAAGGTATGGGATGCTATTGTGATATTATTCGGTTATTCATTGTAAGTTGACGACACTCACGTAATGGGAATAAAGTGGATAGTGTAAGGGGATACACATGGTGATATATGGCTTTGTGCCTATGGTGGTATGTTTTAGTTGGTATCAGAACTAGTTGGCTATGTGCATGTGATAGGGGGTTCTTGTTTTGTGATCAGTGGCGAAGCATTGACTCTTACCCTTACACATCCCATTTGGGTTGGTTGCTTTGTGCGACAGTTGAGAGGCTGGCCATAAAACTAGTGTTTGACATATCGGTTGTAGCCACGTGAGAGTTAGACATTGTTTCAATTGAGTATCAAAGCTAGTTAGTTGTGTACACATGATAGAAAGTTATCACTTTGTGATCAGTGGTGAAGCATTGACTCTTACCCCTACACATCCCATTTGGGTTGGTTGCTTTGTGCAACAATTAAGTGACTGGCCGTAAAACTAGTGTTTAAGGTATTTGCAGTGGACACATGAGAGTTGGACAATGTTTTAGATGGTATTAGAGCAGGTTTAGAATAATACATCATATATTAGAGACACGAGTCGATACCTTAAATGAGACTTAGAGTCCCTAGCCGTTGGGTGTGTTGAATAACTTTCGATGATAAAATATAGTATATTATATATATATAGGATAATTGCTGGGGTAATCATCAAGGGGACGTATTTATAATTTTATAAATATATGTACCGATATATATAATTAATACCTTTCTCTTTTGACATGAAATATAAAATGGTTAGAGTAGCTAGGACGGAAAGAGTTTGTCCAACCAGTAGCTTTTTTATTTATGATTTTGGATAGTTTTGTATTGTACTGTGGTGTTTGATTTGATATTGTAGTTGAGTTTACATTTGATTTTGATCAGAGTGCGCAATGGAAAATCTATTTATTAGTTTCCGTTGGGTATGTTTGTTGTAGATTCTTATGTTTGTTTGGCTATTTGAAATTGTTGGTATTGAATTTAATTTTGAAATTCCTGTGTATTTAAAAGCATTTTGAAATTACTAATAAATAAATACAAGTAAAGACTTTTTATTTATGCGAATATAAATCATTATTATTAAATTATTATGGAAGTTAAGTATGAAGAGCAATCTTTTGAAAATGTATATATACTATAAATATGGTATTAAGTTAATTTTTAAATTGAATTAGTAAAAGATTATTAAATAAGTATATTGAATGATTTGTAAAAATAAAATTTATAGATATTTTTAAAATAAAATTGTGTTAACCTGTCCATTGTGTAAGTTGAGAATTCTGGTTTATATGTCTGGCCAACGTTATCGATGGGGATTTCTAAACACTAGAACGAGACACTTGGACATAAAGTTTTGGAAAACAAAAATATTTTGAGTATAGTTTAAGAATTTTGAAAGGTATTGAATACATAAGGTGATAGTTAGAAAGAGTTAGTAACTTTGAATAAGTGATGTTTAAAATTTGTATTTAAAAGGTTATGGAAATAATTCATTATTATTTAATGCTATTGAGTTTTGGAGTTTGGAATGTAAGCATAAGTTTAATTTAAACATTTATTCTTTTGAAATATGAAAAAAGTATAGACTCAATAATGAATATTTTTGAAATGTTAAAATTTGAAATTAAATTTGAAACTTCCCCTCATAAATTAATTTAAGAGTGCTAAATATTTATATAAATTTATGGAAAAGAGTTTGCAAAATAGAGTTTGAGAGTAATTAAGTAATAATGAGGTGTTTAGAATTAAGTAATAAATTAAAGAGGATTTTAATGAATAAAGGGAAGAGGTTTCAGTAGAAATTTGATTGGAAAATTTTTGTTTTTCTTAAAGTTATTTGATAAGAATTTGAATTTGAATCATGTTTAAATTGAACAAGGTGAAATCTTAGAAAAATTGATTATTTTATATTTGACAAGTGAATTGTTTAAGTAAAATATTTGGTAAATTTGGGGGAAAATATTTAGTTCATATGGGTAAATTTAGTATAATGGTTTGTCATAGATTTTACTTAAAAGAAATTGCGAGGACACTATTTTCTTAAGTTGGGAAGTTTGTAACAACCCGATTTTTAAGCAAGTATTAATTGAAGTTTATAATAGTAATTTAATTAACTAAATGAAATTTGGAATTTTATTTGATATGTTAGTTTTGTAGTTATTTAATAAAAGGATTTAAAATGTGAAAATATATTTTATAAAGATGATATAATTTGAATAGGATGTTAATTTGGGGAAGAATTGATTTATAAAAGGAACTTTTGTTTTTTTAAATTGAATAGAAATTAGTTATAAAAATAAAAAAATAGTTCAACCAAGCCCAAAAATTAATTAGACCAAGCCCAAGTTTTTAAATCTAGAGCTTTCTAAATCCAAATTTTTCTTTGTTCTTTAATTTTTACTCGTGTACACTTCTCCACCTTATTTTTCATCTTTCCCTAGAGAAAATTACACAAAACCCTCCTTTCTTGGATAATTAAAATTAAATTAATTAAATTTCTACAAATTCCCAAACTTGAATGTGTGATTCATTATATCATTGTGCATCTATGGTTCAAAGATTATCGGGTTGTGTTTCGTGTGTAAGGAGTGGAGGAGGAAGAAGACGCGTATACAAGTGAGTATTCACTCACAATTCTATGTCTAAACCCTAGACTTCTTATATATATGCATGAATGATGAATTAAGATGATAATTGAATATATATATATATATATATATATATATCTGTGTGTGTGGTTGAGTGCTTGAAGCTGGTTATGATAACGGCAATGTAAGGGATGAAAGTGATTAAGGAATTCATGGCGTGGAGCTTAATTGCTCCAGGCATTCACCGATCATGGACCGGTTATGAATGACCGACGCACCGTTAGGTAATATGGGTGTTCAATTTTTCGTTTTGTGTCGTGTTTTTGGTGAGTTTGTGTATGGCTGGGTATTTGTGTGGATCTGTGGTTGTGTGTGTTTTGTACATGGTATGTGTGTGTTGTGTGACTAAATATGTGTGTGTTGTGTGTTGCTGTGCCTTAAGATTATCATCGGTATTTGAGTAGGTGTGTTTTTTCTGTGTATGCGTCAAGGGTGTGTGCATGTAGTAGAGTATGTATAGGTTCATTTATATGTGTTCATGTATGAGTAGAAGTAGTTGTGTTTTATGTAAGTTGATGTGTATGTGTGTGTTCCAGTGCATGTATGTGCATGTACATGCTAGTGTGTGTACATGCGAGTGTGCGTTGAGTTTTTGTGGTGTATTTTCTACTAAACTGATTTTGGTTACATTTGTATGCGTATGTAGACTACCCTGTGCATTGCTCCTATTGTTTGTTTGCCTTTGAACGGTGTGTTTGCGTGTTGGAGACCTTTGTGTATACTTGTATTTACTACGATTTTGTACATTTTGTTCTACTGTTTTATTATTACAAAACTAAAACTATAGTATATTTTGTTAATTGTGTTTTATTGGTAAATATGAATATCTACCAGCATAAATCATTTGGAAATGAGTTTTAGTTAATTTTATGTGTTGGCGGTCCTATATGGCTGTGGTTGTAGTAATGTTTTTATTAAAATATATATATACTTATAAAACAAGCTAAAATCGAATATACTTAAATTCTAATAAACATATACTTACTAGCTATTATATATATATATATATATATATCAAAATATAAATATAAGTTTGACAAATTAATAAAGTGACTTAATTATATTACTTAAATAGTTTTTAATTATCATTTTATAAAATGTGAGATTTTAATGTACAATAATTCAAGTTTTTGAAAATGTAATCGCTTATTTAGAATAAATTAGTAAATATGGATGCTCTATAATTATTTAAAATAGTATTAGATGTTCATAAATTAGGGAATACATATTATGTGCTAAATTGTTTTATTATAAGAAAGATATGAATTTTCTAATGTTATTAGTAAAAATTAAATTATTATTTAATTTATAACAGATTGGGAAACTGATTATTTATTGTTAAGTGATGATATATTTAGTTTTAATGAATTATCCAATTCTAAGTACTTAATAAGTAATATTAAATTATATGCTATGAATGAACAACTATTATATATATTTTTATTTGTTGTTATATGCATATATTTATTTAAACAGTTATATTACTATTCTATGAATTCTTTTCCTATTTATTGAATATTGATTTGGTTATATATACAGATATATATTTGATTAATTTATTTTTATCTTGCTCTTCTGAGTTTGCTTCCTTTATCATATATATTATTTTGAACGATATGAATGATTCACCATTGATAGTAATTTGATTGATAAATTAACATGATATGGTGATGACATCCTTCTGTGTGATTCATGATATTTCTATTTTGTGTGACGAGAAATTAGAATAAATAGAGTTATAATACCGTCTAGTATAGGACTTTCGGTAAGGTTATTCTTTGGACTCGTTAGAATGAATACTGGATAGTTTGAGTGTAGTTTACAAGCAGTGAATAAACGTTTGAGTATCACGCAGTGGTATGGTATGCTATTATGATATTTATTCGGTTATTCATTGTAAGTAGACGACACTAACATGACGTGAATAGAGCGCATAGTGTGAGGTGGTACACATAGTGATATATGATTTTGTGCCTATATTTAGTGAGTATGGCTTTGTGCCTAACCATGACTTCGTGTTTATATGTACTAATTCGATATGCCACTATTACGATATACTTCTATATTGTTTGTTGGATAGGACCAGATGGGTAGAACCCATCCTAGCGGCTTGATTGTGGGGTCGCTTCCAAGATTTGACCCTATATGGCTTTATGCCTATATTATTGCTTAGTGCTTGTAGCTTAGTGCTCCCACTTTGTTTGATTGCCCTTGTGTCACTTGGGCAGTAGTCTATTGCCTATAGAAGCATTTGTAGTGTCGCGACTGATGAGTCCTTGCACTATAGAGCACACTGATGGATATGTGTCACGATGACTGTGTGGTAACTAAAGACTATAGAGACTTAGTGTCTCTGGAGCTTGCTTAGTGCTATCAATCTCCCTTTTGGTACTGACGGAGTAGTAGATTGGCATATACAATTGATACGCCTTATTTGTAGTATTGATGTGGGCCAAATACCAAATATTATTATATAGATCGCTGTAATTGGGACTTTGTGTCTATCGTACAGCCATTTCCCATCATGATATTTATAGACAGATGTTATATGAGGAGATGAGAATATACATGTGATACATATCTAGTGTACAGTGGATTCTTATTTGATAGGTAGCCTATCATATCTTATATATATTGATGATGTTGCTTTATTATCAAGATTGAGAGATATATTTATACATTTCTTATTGCTAGCTTGATTATACTTAGCGATATCTCATTTATTGATATTGTTGGATTTAGATGATGATTTCTGGATATGTATGATTCACCCATTAATGTTGATTATGTGGTTTCGAATTTAATGTGTTTCTAAATAGATGATGACATCTTTTGATATCAATGTTGACGGTTTCATATGGATTTGAGTTATTTGGGTGATGCAATGCTTAGAGGTTTATTTATGACATTACATATATTTGTTTGACGATTTATTATCAATGTTAAGGTTATCATATTATTATTCTATGTTTACATGTGTTACCTTTGTTATATACCCTTGATTAGACTAGTCTGACCTGTGTGTTATTTTATAATACTCCGGTCAGTCCAATACTTTTCAGGTATAGGGACGACATGACCAACATTTGTTTTGTTTAGGCTTAAAGGAGTATTATATTAAGATTGTTATTTGATACTTGTATAACATTGATTATACATTTGATACTGAGATGTATATTGATTATACATTGTATCATGTCGAGATATTTGACACTTGAGATGATTTGTAGTTTATCTGTATTGTGTGTGTGTATTATGTTGTCGCTGCGATTGACTCTGTGTTCTCTACATGATATTGTATATTATGTATTGTTCTGTCTTGGAGGCACGTATGCTTATTACTTTGTATTGATATTGTGTACGTATAGATGAATTACATATTTGATGTTTGATATGTACAAGTGTTAGTCTAAGGTAATATTCACATGTGTACTCCATATAGTCTCATTCTCCATATTATCTGACAGTATTACTCTATAATACTCTTGGATAGTATGGGTATGGAGGTGGGTGTTTCAGATTCATTCCATAGTTATCCAATAACTTACACTACTTAACCCCTAGGTTCCCCCAATAGTCATGAATAATCATTGTCCAACATTTGGATAGCGTTACGTACTCTAGTCTCAACGGATACATTGATATCCTGTCTCGATGCATCTTGACTAGAAACTTTTAAAATGGTATATTTGTTTTCATTATGATAAATTACTCACTGTTATAGCACTTTGTAACTACTATCACAAAACATACCATTTATGGATTTTCTATTAAATATATTTTTAAATTAATTAATTAATATAACACATTAAATCAAGTATATAATAGAAAGAAAACACCTTTATTTTGAACAAGATTGGTCAACAAGTTAGATATATGTAACAAATTACATAATTGCCCTTATGGCATACCCTTAACTCTATCAATTACCCACTTTCACTTGGGGTCAATTATGGAACCTTATTCCAACTTCTCCAATCGATTTTCTCAAAACCAATTATGTTAGTCCCTCAATGAACGGGTATACTATTATGTTTCAATTATCTACTATGTCAATCAACTCTCTCCAATGTTGATAAACTACCTTTATCATGTGGAACAATTCAGAGTATGCATCTTGACTTCCAGTGAGCTCTAAGTTATGTTATGAACTATATTTTGACATTGTTATCATATAATAATGTTATGAGATTCTCAACATTTGGAACCACCCTCAGCTTAGTTAAAAATTCTGCATTATATTTATATATATATATATATATTGCTTTTATTTCGAAGCTATTCAAGGTGATGTACTTAGCCTTTTTTACTTAATCGGCCATGGTCTTTCACTTGGAACATTCCAACTAAAAGATTCTTAACTCAAATTTAATATTGACATATTATACTCAATATCACTTATGACACTCCTTTATGTGGAGTTTTTTATTTCTATAAACAATTCTTAGTATTTCATAAATACACGAGAACACCTTAAACAATTATTTAGTGATATCAATTTGTATTTGATATTTGCTTCATGTATCAAATACATAAATAAATCACGATAACGTAGACAATATAACATGTATGATAATTCCTATTGCTAATGCATAAGGAATCCATCTTACATGTACCCTATTAAACAATTATAAGGTGTCCTTGCATATCATTTTGGGACATTCCCAATAGCTTTTATACTTACCATAAAGGGAATTATTTACAAATCCAAATCGAGTATTAAAACAACTAAGGTTGATTTTAACACAAGTACAACGTTAGCAATCAGCTCTATGTTGTTTACTTATGGTGTAGAAATATCTATGTACCTTTTATCGTTCTTTCTTATGAACACACATTTCCTCTGCATTTTGATTAATAATCAAACTATTTGATAATTCTATCAAAACACTTGTTCAATTTTGATGCTTGTTGAACGACACTTTTGAATCTGTTTTGGATCATATCCAAAAACTCATGAACTCGTATCGCTATCACTGACTTCGAGACACTTTGGTTATTATGTGTAAACAGTTTACTCTAAATCATTATTAGGAATTTTCTGTTTCAACACATACGTACCAAAACAAAAGGTCATACTAGGTGATAATTTTGTGAGTAAAATCCAAACCAACTTGAGCACATCAAATGTTGAATCTATTGCGTTAATTTGAACAGTTGAAATTTACGGTATTATTCTTATCAATGTGGCTCACTACATTCCAATTGCATCTGTCTTTCTAATAAAGACACATTTGCAGCTAATGGATCATATCCCTTTGGATACCACTATCAAAATCATATTTTGATAATGTACTTGGAAACCGTTTCGGATAAGCGCATCGTATCATATCATAGAGTCAATACTCTTAATGGTCTAATTAAACAATAGAGGATTATTTATTCTTGACATTGATATAAAAACTAGCAGTTTCTCTTTAATTTACAAGAACACTCATCAAATGTTCTAATGTATTTGTGTTCATTAGGTTCGATCAATTTCATTTCATCCCATGTGATTAGTTTTATCATCGGATCATATCCAAACTTATTTTACTACCAATAATTTCTCAAAGAAATTCCTTCGTTGTGAAGTTGGTATTTCTTGAAACAACAATTGTTTCTCGGTGCAATGGAATAGATATTCATAAACATATTATGAATTTCCATATATTTAAAACTAATTTGGTTTTAGTTTACAAAACTTATGTTCAAAACATAAATATGTCATACAATGATAGTCTTTCTCCAAATCCTTTTGGGAGATTCATACAAGTTCCATCACGAACAATTATTACGTACAGACTTTTGATTCGCACAACTTGCCAACTCCTTGGCCTATGATAATAATAATATTAACCTTGTGTGCTACTCTTGAGTACACGACCTTATAGAAAGAAGTTAACTCAACTTTACTCATAATTAATCGTACTTTGTCCAACAAAGTTCGATTACTACTTATCGATGCATCATTATGTATCATAGGAAGGAGTGACCTTTTGGGACAGAATCTTTATTCATGTTAGGTACATATGGAACTCCTTCCAATATACTCACCCATTCGATCAGATTGAATCATTTCTATCACATGTTACATTATTTACTTCCGTTTTATATCTATGAGCTTATCTTACATTTATACATGTGTATCAAATATACATGTCCATGTCTGTGATGACTCATCGATGAATATGACAAAGTATGGAAACAATTTAGTATTAATAGACTTATGATTACATGCATCTATATGTATAATCTAGAGAGTTCATCAACTCATATGATGCTCCTACTAAATGAGTGCATTGCCCTTGAACGTTTAAGATATAATTAACCAGTAACATATGATTCATAATCATATAATAAAAATTATTTCTCAAAACTACGGCTTAATCTGTAATTCCAAAATAATTGTAAATACTTTTAGATACTTCAATATTTTCAATGCATTACTTTTGTTGTGAAAACAAATACCACATTATAGTTTTATTTCATAACTAATATTCATAATATACACATTGAAATACAACTATGTCTATTTTTCAGTCGACACCAAAAAATAGTCATTATTTCATAAGTAATGTTCGATACGTTTTACGAAAACAATTTTCATAATTTGATGCTATTAATAAGTGCTATATAGCATGTTCCTACTATTTCCGCCATTACTATAATAGCACACTAAATTCAGAGGTCCATCATTCACTTAATGTAGAGTATTTATTTCATATACTGCAACTAGTTTACAATGGAGAGTTCTTTGACAAATATCTTGAACTCAAAGAAATAAATCTCATAGAAAACAATTATCTATATGAAAATACATTTCAAAATAGAAATCGTATTTCTCATTCCAATGTTAAGTATCAATTATTATTTTTACAATTCTCGTTTCTGATGTTTCTTTATGAAGCAGAAGTGATTATTCATTCTACTCATTCCAACTGTACCTTAAATCACATCTACTCTTGTATATTTGTTTTTCTTTCTTAATGGTCGAGCCATTCAAAATAAAACCCTTACTACAACATCATAACAAACTCTTTACAAAGATGCATTTGATCATTCTTAACATTTAAGGACATCAAATATGTTGCACCTTGCGTAAACTAATCAAACTAACATTATAGCGATCGAGTTCTTAGATTTATATTGTAGTTTTGGTCTTGTATTACATTTAGCACAATATGATCTTTATTGTAATCAATCAAATTGAATACTCCATCACGGTATGGTTTATTTGTTTGCTTCGAATAAACTAATTTCATCGAAGTATCGTACATTATGAACTATGACCATTCAACATATAACACTTATATGTGATAGTATATGGATCAAATATCCATAGTCCTGTATTGCTTTTGAGTTCGGAACTCATAGAATGAAATACACAGTCTTGACCAAATAAACACATAAACAACCAAATTTTGAACGTATTTAGTAGTTAGAATCTAGGGCTTGCATGTGATTTGAAACGTTAACATGTTGTAAGCATTTATTGGTAAGTATGTTATATTTCTATTTGTCAATCTTCAATTCAATTCATTTGTATATCTTAAAACGATGCACAAATTTATCAATGTAGATTATCATAATATCATATAGCATATGTTCTTAAAATATTAGAAAGGTTAAATGTTATCCTTTTATTTTTCTAATAAGACGCTCACTAGTCTTTTATGTTTCACCAAACCCTAAGCTGAAATATAGAAGTCTTCCGACTTCACTAGTGGGTGTTATGACTCGTATGCCTTGGGATTCTGAATTTGAGGAAAGCTCAACAAATCATAGGCCCACATATGATGGATAACTCCTTATCGGTTGTATCACATGAAACTCCTAACCCTGGGTGCCTTGTCCCAATTGGGCCTTTACCTTAAGGAAAGCTCAACAAGTAAAGTGGGATTATTCACTCGGATCTATCATTTCGCGACGGCCTAAGTATAATGCACATACCTTGAGGAAAGCTTAATGAATATGTGCAGTTATCTTACCTCGTGTATTCAATATATTAATATACTACACATAACATCCTTAGCCTAAGGAAAGCTCAACAACTAAAGAGTATGTAAGTTATCTATTAATATATAAATGATATAGGGCAACTTTATATTAAAAATACATAATCTTCAATATATTATATCGTGTGATATCAACTTGTGGAATAATGTATTTTTTATGAAATTCCCTCTTGATTCAAGTGTCAGACACATCTGAAACCATAGTATATGTACATTTACATATGTATTTCTTCCTTAAGTCTAATTAGGATTTCTTAATGTTCCACCTTTAGTTTATACATTCATATTATATAAGTTTTATTATTATATAACTTTTATATTTCATATTACTTATAAAATAGTCTTATGCATAATTTGATATTAATTAAATCGTATTTAATTAATTTTTAATTAATATTATATTATTTTAGTATAAAATTTTTATTACATATTATAACCTTTATAGTATTACGTATATGTCTTATATATGTGTATATTTATTTCATTAGTTAACCTTTAATTAATTAATTTAATTATTTAACCTTTAATTAATTTATTTAATTAGTTAACCTTTAATTAATTTATTTAATTAAGCGATTTTAATTAAATTATATTTATTTCAAAATTCAATTCATATACATATATGTGTATTTATGTTATTTTTAAACATTTTGAAACAACATAATATAAATCATAATATATACTATATGTATACATTTATTAATCATTATTTCTAGCAAGGCTAGCTGGGTTGACTGGTCCCCTTCTAGATTATTGCAAGCATAATAAGCATTGAATCATAACAAGCTATGATCCAAAATACGAAAAATAAAAAAGACCAAAAAATAAGGAGAGAAAAGAATAAAAAGAAAAGGACAAAAATAGAAACCCTGGCACCAACTATTTAGAATGTACATATCATAACCATTTGTGCTTGAAGCTATTCCATGTTTGATAGCTTTCATGATATCACACCAAAGCTGCATACCAGATTTGCTATTCCCATTGAAAACTCTCTCGTTTCTTTCTTTCCACGCTGCTTAGATGAACTTTTAAGAACAGAAGGCTTTGACTGTCCTTCCATTTTGTTGCCTTGTAGATTAAGTCCCATTCAATTGCATTGTTACTATTAATGTTGCTTCTGCCTGCCTTTGTCATCAGCTTGTGCCACAAAGGAAATGTGATAGAGCAGTTGAAAAATAGATGTAAGTTGCTCTCCTCTTCTGATAAATAGAAAATACATGCACCATCAACATATATTCCCTTATGTAACAGTCTTACTTTAGTGTGTAACACATTCCTTATGACCTTCCACAGCAGAAAATATCACTTTCCTTGTAATGTATGTTCCATATTCTTTTATTCCAGGAAAAATTTGAAGATCGGAGTGCCTAAAAATACATTTATAGACAGAGGATATAGAGTGATTAGTACAATGCTGAGACCAAACAACTTTTTCAGACTGAGAATAAGGTTAGGGGATCTGTTGTATTTCATACAATAAGTTTCTAATAACCCGATTACTAGTATAAGGAAGGGACACAATGCCTTCATAAATAAAATCTATATCTTTTGCATTGAGGGAGATGCCAGACTGTAACATCTAATATGACAATATATTCTTCAGGATCAGCCCTTGCTTAGACCAAGGATCACTCCAGAATTTAGCATGCCCATTAGTTGCAGTAATAGTCCTTATGTGAGGAAGCACGGTTGATCTTAGTTTGAGTATAGCACGCCAAACCCAGCTACAATTTTGAGGAATATCCATTAACCAGAAATCTTTATTGCTAATGTTATGCCTGAGTGTCCAATCAACTCAAATGTTATTATTTTTATTAAGCAAATTGTAAAGTGCTTGCTAAATGCAGCTTTGTTCCAGTTGAGTAGGTTGATGATGCCTGATCCACCATATTTCCTTTTTTGTTCCAGTTCAGTATCATCAAAATAAGCTTCCTTGGAAGAAGGAAGGTTCTGCACCAGCAAGAGGAGTGCATTTATTAACTAATTAATTTATTCTATTAATCTTATTAATAAATTTTGAAATTAATATTTATTTCCAAACAATTTGAAATTTTTTATTATATTATAACTTTTATAATAGTTGTATATCTTATTTTAAATTTAACTTTTAAATTTAAAATTTTATTTTTTATTTTCTAAATAATTTTGAAAATTAGCCCAAGATCCAATTCAAATTTGGGCCTTTTCTATTAGGGATAACTTTTGGGCTATGAGCTTAATAGTTAACCCTAACATGACTAATTTAGATTGCATAGGTTATTGGGCTCTGATACCGTTGTTGGAACTGGGTTAGCGCACAACAAAAATTATGGGTGAATTTCAAAAAAAAATCCCTTATTGGATTTTTATTGGGCCTATAAAGTCTAATTTATTTAGAACATTTCTAAATTTTATCTAAATAAAATCTCTTATTTTATTTAAATTTATAAATCATATAGTTTTATTTACTATATATATTAATACATAAAAATATACATAAATATATCATATAAATATATAAATGTGTGTGCGTATGTAACATTGTAACCCGTGCAAGGTATAACATGCATATGTATAGATGTTACATCATAATGGACACGTTAGCTCATCTGATATTTATATATGTTATCCAAATATATGTACGTATATAAACCATTATTTCTATATAAATGTATATGTTAAGTTTGTTTAAATAATTTTATATAAATGTAAAATATTTAAATATATATGTATATAAATTTAGTTTATAAATAAAATATTAATAATATATATGCATATTATTATAATATATCTGTTTAAAAATTGGAAAGCGTGCTTAGATGAGATCAAGGAAGGCTTCGCAATTCATTCAGGCTTCTCGCTTCTTATGTTCGATCACAGCACCGGAAACTAGAAAGCCTAAGCATGTTGTTGCATCCTCGCATTGCACCACCAAGTCCTTTGTTGCAGCTCACCATCTTCAACATGCATGCCTCTAATTAAAGTCCAACGAAACTGGATTAGTATTAAGAATATGCTGCACCTCTCTTTGCTAATACTGACAGATCATTACTCAGCATACCATCGGGTTCAAATGCTCATATATTCACTGTAGTGGCGGCAGTCCTGCCGCCAACCATCAGACACTCTTATTGCATACACGTGCAGTCTGCTTCATGACTGTCCACCTATGTGCAGCTTGGGTCCTCTACATGTCCCTTGCTTTGCATTTTTCCGCATGTTCTTTGCTCAAGTCTCATGATTCACGCCACTATGCTTTTGCACAACAGGTTACTGCCTTCATGCCACGCACACTTTTACATGGGTACATGCCTACAGATCTCACGCACTACAGCCCAACATCAGTTTCACATCATGTCAACCTACAATTTACAGCTTCTCAATCTTGTTTGTAATCCTTCCACGTGCAGCTTCTCAATTGCAAGCAGCAATTCCTTACATTTTTTATATAAAGCACCTTTCCTTATGCTTAATTATGTACATAACTCTCTCATCTGCTTATTTTTTACCCATCGATCATTTTTGGGATGATCTTTTTGCATATGTTTGACTATATGGAACATTTGTAAGCCTGTGTATTGGTTTGATTTTGATTAAATAAAATTCGAGTGCTCTCCACCTTTTTAAGGACCACTCTTCTATTAAAAAAATATCTGTTTAAATACAAATAAGTCATTTAAATATTAAAATAATATATTTTCTAAACCATGAATAATATATGTACCAATATATATAATGATAAAATAAGTTTTTATATTTAAAATAATATATATATACACACACACATAAATATAGTTATAATATATAAATATACATATTATAATTAAAAAAAATTAATTTTTTTATAAATTCTAGATCGTATATACAGCACGAAATTTTTTATTATTAATATTATTACTTAAAATATATTTTTAATTGAATAGTCATTTGAAATTACATGAAATATTAATAAAAAATTATTTTGTAAACATTTTTTCAAGTTTTCAATTTCCAGTAAATCTTATATGATATTTTGAAGTTTAAAATAATTCCATATTTTTTCGATCAAATTTTATTTTTTATTAATTTATTAATTTTTGGCCTATTATAATAATAAGTTTTAAAAATAGCATACATGATTTTTTATTTTTTGGACAAGAGGTTAGCTTATGATAAGTTAATTTTATAAAATTTAAACAAAAAAATTTACCGTAACATATTTTATTTTATATGATTTATTTATGTAGTGTATTGATTTAAATAATAATAAACAATTATAAAAATTAGTTTTTTTGTTATCAAAAATTACTATTGCTGTATATTTATATGTATAAAATAATATGATCAATTTTATCCATATAATCATAATATAATTAAATATACACCATATATGTATAACTAAATAATATATAAATATATATACCTGCTTCCTGGTAATCAGGTCGTGGGTTCGATTCCCGCCTGCCCTACTTCCAATTTCAAGGCGTGGAGGTGGGTCCCCATAAAACCTATAAATGGTTGGGGGCATCAATTCTCTGTTGCTGGGCTGGCTGACCTCCCTCCTGTCTGTGGTCGGACCAGGTAAGGGGGGCTCCTCTCATCCCTTCGATTTCATCAGGGCTCTGGGTTGAGTTTTTTCAAAATAATAATAATAATAATATATAAATTAATAAAATAATAACTAATATATATATAATATGCCGTTGTATAGATTTGATATATATATATATATAATTAATTTTTTATTTTATAAGTACATACACACATATAACCAAACTAACTTTTGACAACATTAATACATATCAGGATCGTCACCTAACTAACAATATAATAATTATACATAATGAAATATTATTTAGAAGATTATAAACTATAATTCAATGGAAATCATACCTAAGAACCAAAACCTTGAATCACACCTTGAAAGGATGAACTCTCCCATTTGAAACATTTTCCGATTCGGCAGATTGCTAGTCCTTGAACCATTGACCTTTAGCTATCGAATAGCAAAAAATTGATTTGATTTGAGCTTAAGATATTAGAGAGATGGGAGAGAGTAGGTTGGCCGGTAAAGGAATGTGGAAGCTCCAAAAAGCTCCTTATCAAACGGGGGAAAAGATGTTTAAATAGAGGAAGGAAAGGGGAGAGTTTAGAAGCATATCTTTTACTCAATCTCCTCCATCTCAGCAACTCATTTTCACTCCTCTTTAGCCCATCAACTAGCTACCTCTAATCCCTTTATTCCAACTGATTCTATCAGCCCCATTTTAGGCTATAACCCCATTTAGAGCCCGAATGAATATTTTTCATTTTAAATATAATTTAAAACGCTAATCGATATCGTATATCGATTAATGTATTTATAACTTTTATAAATATATTAATATTCATATACCAAATCAATATTAAATTTATAGATAATATTTCATAATATTATATAACTAACTAATTTATAACAATTATAAACTAATTAAATCGTTTGGTCGAAGGAGAATTCATAGTTTCAGTTGTGTGACTCGGCTGGTGTAAACTTGGTCAATGATTAATACAGAGCTATTTAAATATTAACGTTCATACATCACTTAGCATGTGGTGTGAAATTTTGACCAAATTTATTGCTTACTTGGTTTTGATAAAATCCAATTTCACTTTGTTAAGCATTACTCGATTGTGACTTTTATTTACACCAATTATCTTCGTCAAAATGATATCGCTTTGGACTTATAGAATTTGACAATGGTAAAAATTCTACATCATCCATATTCAACTTTATAGTCCAAACATAAAGTCCTTGCATCAAGAATAATAATTATTATTAACCAAAATGCTCTGCCTGAAACTTTGACTTTGAGTTGATCGTGATACTAACCCCATATAACTGAGGAGACGAATCCTCTCTTGAATAATGTTTCACTTTCAATACTTCCACTCGAACCAACTATAGTCACTCATGGATGTCGTGCCTTGATTTGATGAGTATAGTCAAAGCAGAGCTTTCATATTGAAGATCCATAGTATTCTCAAGTCAAGAGAACTGTGTAAATCAGTCACATCGATATTTTCTAGTTGACCTTAGATATATTAACCAACAGAAAAATGTCAAATGAGTCGTTCCATAGTTATCCAATAACTATCGGTACGTAACCCCTAGGTGCCCCCCAGCAGTCAAGATTAATACACTGCCCAACATTTGAAGAGTGTAACATACTCTAGTCTCAACGGATACATCGATATATAGTCTCGATGCATCTTGACTAGGAACATTTAAAATGGTATATTTGTTTTCACTGTGATAAATTACTCACGGTTACAATACTTTGAAACTACTATCACAAAACATATTATTTATGGATTTTCTATTAAATAGACTTTTAATTAAATTAATTAATTAATATAATACAATGTATCAACGTATAACAGAAATAAAACATCTTTATTTCGAACAAGATTGGTCAACAAGTTAGATATATATAACAAATTACATAATTGCCCCTAGGGCATACCCCTAAATCTATTAACTCACACCTGTCAAATGATTCAGAATCAAGTGATGGGAGAAAACCTTCAGTTTTCAGTTTATGTAGTCATTTGTAAATAATATGACTAGCCTACAATGCCAAAGATAACTATCATTCGTATTATTAGAAGAACTATTCATAAAACACATAAAATTAGTATTGATCACATCTATGTCATTTTCAAGAATACCATCAATGAAATATATACCCAATCTTAGATAATCTAGAAACAGAAATAATCTCTCAAATAAAGTCTTTTAAAAAATAGCACTTATTTAATATCTAAACTACTCAACTAGGCAAAACTAAATGATTGACTCATATTGCATCTATAAAGATCCATCAGCAACTTGGAGCCTCATCCCTCCTTTTGTCATATGATGCCAGTTCCCAAGACCCTGAAACAAATTACAAATATGAGTTCCATATCCAGTATCAAGGATTGAAGACATTTTATTGATTACAAAACAATTTAGAATCATAAATGTGCCTGATGGAGCCACAGAACCATTTTGCTTCCTTTCTCTAACACTCTTCAAGTAGTCAGGACAATTCCTTTTCCAGTGACATTTCATGTAGCAACGGTGACATTCACCATTGTCATCGGTCTTCTTACTTTTCTTGTTTTTCTTACCTTCTCTTTTTTGCTTCTTCAAGCTCATCGAAAATGATGCATTACTCTTAACTAAACATACAACCTTTTGATCCTTTGATGCAGACTTGGTCGACCTCAACATATCACGGAGTTCCATAAGAATCACATTTAAACGATTCATATTATAATTTAGTATGAACGGTTCATACTGAGGAATAAGAGAACCAAGGATCAAATCAACTTGCAATTCATTGCTTATTTTTACGTCCAACCGCGAAATCCTATCAATATATCCCTTTATCATTAGCATGTAATCTTCCACTTTTTGTCCTTTGGTCATTTTGGTATTGAACAGCTTCTTCCTAAGCACGTACCTTGTGGAACATGACTGTTCACCAAACAGGGCCTGGAGACTATCAAATATCTTATGGATAAACACATTTTTTCATGCTGCCTTTATAATGGCTTGTCTAACGTAGACAACATGAAAACTTGGGTGAACTCTAGGTCCGACGCTCATTTTTCATAAGCAAGTCCTAGTTTAGGGTCTACATCATCAGTGGGTTGTTCTTTGTATTTGCATGTAATAGTTGACCGTAGGCGCTCGTACGTTAACACTATTTTAATTGATCTTATCCGGTCGGTATAGTTTGGTCCAGTAAGCTTGTCATTTCATAAAACAGTTTTAAAGTTGTCATTTCAGCAACTTTAAGTGGTAGATTATTAGGACAAATCAAAGTAGATGTTCTTATAATATTAGTAATGTTAAACTTTATGTTTCATTTTATTGATAAGCTCCCACTAGTATTTTATGTTTCCCCAAACCCTAAGTTAAAACATATAAGTCTTTTGACTTCACTAGTAGATGTTAGGACTCGTCCATCTTGGAATTCTGACCTTGAGTTTGCTTAACAAATCATAGCTCCACATACAATGGATAACTCCTTATCGATTGTATTATATACAACTCCTAACCCTTGGTACCTAGTCCTAATTTCACTTCGACCTTGAGTTTGCCCATAAAAGAAATGAAATTATTCACTTGTACCTACCATATCACGATGGCCTAAGTATAGTATATGTACCTTGAGATTGCTCAACAAATACATATAGTGACCTTACCTCGTCTATTCAATATATTAATAATATATCTAAACAACCTATTATTTGAGCCGGGAGCTTAATAGTTAACCCAAACATGACTAATTTAGACCACATAGGCCATTGAGCTCTGATACTATTGTTGGAATTGGACTAGCCCGCAGCGAAAGTAATGAGTGAATTTCAATTTTTTTTACCGTTTTGGATCTTTATTGGGTCTAAGAAGTTAAATTTATTGAGAACATTTCTAAATTTCATTTTAAATAAAATCATTATTTTATTTACATTTATAAAATAATTTTATATTATGTAATTAATGTTTTATTATACATATACGTGTATCATACACACACATATATGTGTGTGTGCATGTGTAACATATCAATCCGTGCAAGGTATAACATGTCTATGTATAGGTGTTGGGATTTACATCGCAACGGGCATGTTAGCTCATCTAATATATAAATATACTATCCAAATATATGTTTATATACTTATATATATATATATATACTACAAATACACACATATATATAAATTATATTTTTATAAATAATTTTGTATGAATTAATATACATAGATACACACATCTCTACTACTAATAATGAGAATTCAGTCAATAGAAAATCAACCATGTCTTTTGGACCTACCTAAAATACCCTTGGTAGATTCTTCGCTTTTCGCTTCTTCCTCTCTTCCCAAACTAAAAAAACTCTAGAAAATCCTAAATCCATTTCCTTCCATCCCACTTTCGAAAATCCTAAGTAGGGTCTATTTATCAAACTGCGACTCCCGATCTAAGTCTTCTCAAACTTTGACAATTAATCAACCCTTTTGACCCCCATTCAACAGGATAATGTTCCTCTTCCACTCTAATACCCAAAAGAGAGAGGCGGGATTGATGATGTCTTTGCCAATTTCTACAATTCAAGCTCTATAGGCCAAAATTCAAGCTATATTTGTTAACCACTCTTTTTCATGTTAGTTATTTGGCACTAAAGGTTTATCTTTGAAATTTAGTACATTCACCATTCTTAGTTGAATAATTTGGTAACTCTACTGCAGCTTTTATTCAGCTTTGAATATCTGCATTTATCACACTAATGCAGAATTTTCTTTTTTGATGCTTTTGATCTTAATCTTCTAATTTCGATTTAGGTATGATTTCTCAAATGATTGTCCTGCTTTTAATTGTTGGTGGTTCTACCTTTTACTTTTTACCATGAAACTTTCGTAAGACAGTTTTTTCTTCTTCGATTCTTTAGCATCTGATTCTAATTTTTGATATGAATTTTTATAAAAAAAATTGGCTGTTATCTTCAGTGGGTTTGATTTTGTTTCTTTACTACGAAAGTTTCTAAAATTGTTGATATTTTAGTTCTGAGCTATGACTCATTAATATGATTGGCATATATTCATGATCGTTCATAGTTTGGTTAAGTTATATACTACATGAATGATGGTACTGATGACATAATGATATACGAGTATCAATCATAGTTCATTGTTTTGTTACTTTTGAACAAGCCAGTAGTGTCACTTTTTCATGCATATAAACCAATTATTCCAACAGATTTCTACATAGTAGTAAGGGGCTCTCAACTCATCAAACTGTCAGGATACTTAAAAGAGGTACGATGTTACCTTCTGTTCATCTTTTGATGTTACCTTCTGTTCATCTTTTCGGAATTTGTATAACGCACTTTAAATACTATATCAGGAAAATAGGCACAGGGAAGAAGTTGCGAAAAAAATTAGTCTCAGGGACAGCAAGTTTGATTTTTAGTCTGAAGGACACTTTTTAGTGTAAACAGAAAATGATAGTTACAACTATCATTCTGTGATTTACACTAAAAAATGTCCTTCAGCCTAAAGAGCAAACTTCTTGTCTCTAAAACTAAATTTTTCTACAACTTTTTCCTTGAGCCTAAAATCCCCATAGTATATTATTTATATGTTTTGATTGTTCCTAAAAATATATTGTAATGTAATTTTGAAAATGATATTTGTTTTGTTGAACTTTAGACTGCTACAAATTCTAATACACAATATCACAAGCTTTTCATCTTTATCAAGACTACTATACAATGAATTTTGCAAGCCATACATTTCTATTTCAAATAGAGATCTTTAGAATAGAACCTTCAACATATTTGGTTATTACGATCTTCATGCATCAATTTATTTTTAATTTTCTTATTTCACAAATGGTTTAACATATGGATATTATCATTTTCTTATGTTACACATAGCATACAAACTTCAAAACTGATCTACTTTACTTTGTTTTACTTTCATTGTTTATTTTACTTATTTTTATCTCTTTATGCGTTTAAAGTTCAATGTATTATGATAATTACTTGCAGGAACTTAATCTAATACTGCATTTTCATTCAATATTTCCATAAAATAGTAGCTTTCTATAGGCACCCAAAAATTTAATGCAATTTACTCTGAATGTACTATTAATCTACGCTCAGCATTGTAATACCAACAAAAAATATTTGAAGTTATTAATTGTTTTGTTATCCATGAATTTGCTTTTTATACAAAAAATGTTTCAACTGATGATCATTTACCTGTAGATTTCTATATCAAATGTGTATTGTAATATAACAACAAAATGATTGCCAATATACAAAATTTACCGTCGTTGACGATAGAGACCATAGCTAGAACTTTGTTCTTTACCCAATATGAGCAAATTGATTTCAGTGTTACATCTCTTATAATGTAATATGAGATAAATAAGACAATTGGACCTTTCATTATCGTGTTGGGATGTACATCAAAAATGGATAGAGGGTGGAAACTGCGAGCCATGCCTTGAAGACGTGAGAGATGAAATCTGAGATATGGTCAAACCAATAGATCCACTAAAAATAACTCTGGCTGATCTATTAGTATGCAAACAAGGAGGCACTATTGCTAGCATGACTATTGATGTTTGTGAATTTTGGTCAAACGGTGACATTTTTTGGTGCTTTTAATGTTGATGTGCAACTCGGGTCCATATGTTAAAGCTATGGTTTTGCTGAGCTGGGTACAATGGCTTGGCTTGTATTTTTTTACACTGATTTGATATTAATAATTTTATTTTTGCTTAATTTTTGTCCCTTGAATGCTATATTGATACTGATTGTTTTATATTGTTATTAGTAGTTGCATATGGTTGTTTACGGGCTATTGTTATGCTTATTGATATTGATAGTTTTATATGGATGTTTAGCTATGTTACTATTGTTGTGCTATATTACGTACCCATTATAGTACATTATATTTATAATTAGTTGGGAAATATCGTTATTTATAATGAGTTGGGAAATATCGTTAATGCATGATGTTTGAAATTAAGCAGTTTACGATTATGTATATGCACTCATAGTTTTGTGGATCTACATTCACTAAATTACATCCTTTTCAGCAAATTGTGGACACAATCACACAATTGTGATTTGACCACTTACAAAGCGCATGAAAGTGAACAACCTGAATTGTAACGATCCAGAATTTCTGTCATTTGAAATTCGTATATTTAATTGATTTTAAATATTAACAAGTAAGATTTGTAAGTCGAATAAATTTAATTTTGAATATAGTGATTTAATTGGCTAATTAAATCGATAATTTAATATTTAAAATTCTAGAAATAATTGGAAATTGGATTTAAATGTGTATAAAAATGATTTATAGAGTTATATTAAATCATATTGAAGTTAGAACGATGTTATAGAACTTTTAAAATTGAATTAAAAGTTAAATTATGATAATTGATTATTTTAATATTTAATTAACAAGTAAAAATAGTCATTTTTCAAATAGTCTTGGATTTCGATGAAACCAATTTCATCGGATCCGTAATGTGAAATTTTTGTATGGTTTCAAATTTTGTGTCAATCGGATTTACGGTTTGTCCGGGGCAAGCCAAAACGCATAGAAATCGTTTTAATCGATTTAATTTAAATTTGATCATTTATTTCCGTAACTCGCACATATGACCGAATTAGCCTCCGAAACACGTTCCATTGTGTTCGGAACGCGGGTTAAACCCTAGAAATGTCAGCCGGCACGCTTCGTTTGGAGTTCGGAAAATTCGGGTGAATAGTGTTTTGAGAAATTTTCTATAAAAGGACGCAACATTTTCTATTTTTCACTCAGAAACCCAAGCTAGGGCTAGCCGCCGTTTGCAAAGCAATGGCCGAAAATGCTCCATACTTTCTCCCTCAAAATCCCTAGATCCATCCACTTATAGCAAAAGTTTCCAACTACAAAATGATAGAGGGCGACGAGATCTCTCGGATCGACGGTGGTGATCGAAAACGAAGAGATGGATCAACGACAATTTTCATTTGAATACATGCGTTTCATTCACGATTTCTGAGGCAAGGGGGCAGCCGAGTGCATGCGGTCGCTGGCCGATGGTAGGTGGGCTTGTGGGCATTCGAGTGGAGGGCGCCGATCGTCTTCAAATGCAACGGAGTGGTCGCGATAATCGTTGATAAATGGCGGCATTGGGTTAATGTTCGTATGTGATTCACCTGGGGAAGAAGGTGCTAGTCACGGCCATGATTTGATTTAAGAAAATGGATGGCCCAGATCGAGTGAAGGTTAAAAAAATAAAAGGAAAATGAAATTAATTTATATATAATTTGTATAAACTTTGTAACATCATAACTTTGTCATACGAGGTCGAAAATTGACGAAACAAATTGCGTCGGAACCGTATTGACGAGCAATACGCAATGGAAATTGTTTGGAGTCAATTGGAGCTAGTGATAATTTTGAGTAAAATTAAACGTGCGTTTAATTTTATTTGAAATAAAACACTACAACTGTTATCAAAAACTCAAGGTGAGAACTCCTCACTCAATCGAATTTGTTTCGATCTAAATTTAAAATAGTTAAATTTAAAATTGCTTGATTGTGTGTTTGGATTGATGGTTGTTATCTATTGTGTACCCTATACGCCGCATATTAAGCGGAGGTTATTATATTAAAAACATATACCGCGATATTCCACCTCGAAGTGGAATTGGTATTATATATGTATTTGGAGTTGATTTCCCGCATTATATAGCAGATGAGACCCTATTGCGCCGCATAATAGCGGATAGTATTTTATAAATCCCATATACCGCGATATTCCACCTCGAAGTGGAATTGGTATTGTGCTAACATCTGTGGATGCAGGGAAACAGGTTGGAGGGATCCAACTGGATTCCTCAAACATTTGAATTTATTTCATATGTTGTGAGTTGATTATTTATAATCTCCATGTGATTATATTTGTGAATTGGAATTGTTGAAGGCTATAATTTAGCCGAATATATTTTTGGTATCGTTGGATACCAGAAATAAATAAAATTGGATTTTTAAAATTCAAGTTGAAAGTTATTGTAAAAACTTATTTTTGAGAATTGGATAAAATTAAAAGGAGTTTTAAAAAGATAAAAGTCTTATTTTTGAACTATATTGAATTAAATTTCAAATTTTGGGAAAAAGGGCTTAGTAAAGGGATTTTTAATAATATTATTTATAAGTTGAAGAATTTATTTAAAATTTGGATTTTTAAATAGATTTGAAGAGATAAAGAAATTTATTTTAAAAAGGAAATAACTTTGGAAATTTATAAGGAAATTTTATCGGTTTTGGTAATTAATTAAGGATAATTAATTAAGTATTAGTTATTAATTAAGGGTTAATTTATGATCAATTAAAGGATAATTTAATAAATGTTTTTGTAATTAATTGATTATTAATTTACCATAACTAGTAAAATTTATTCATAGAAATTTACCAGATTTAAATTAGTCAGATAATTAAAGTAATCCTACTTATGGATGTTTGAATCGTATTGGATGTTGAATTATTTGATATCCCAAATATGTGATGCTTTGTGATATATCTTGTTCTGTGTTGTGATTTGTGATCTATTTATCTATGATATGAATATTTGTGATCTGTGAATTAAAGATAAGCGTTATAGTTTATACCGCTTATCAACTATATTTCTGTGTTTTGATCTGTGATGGTTGAATGTTGTTGCACTATTGTGTTAAACCCCTGGACTACACCATACACACACAAATGTGAATTTCACGTGGAAATCGGTTAAGTCACAGATTTTTTATCAATTTTGAAAATTGAATTCTTGAATCCAAAATAGTTTTGGAATTGAAATTGAAAGTTTTTGAAAATGAGTTTCAAAAATTAGAGTTATTTTAAATAACTTAATAAAAATTGGAATTTAAATCATTTGATTTAAATTTTGAATTCAATACTTGAAATTGAATTCAATGATTTGGGAACTATGGTCTAAAAGATTGTACAAGTTATAAAAGGTGTTTATATGGGTTTTTTACCCATTTAAAAATATGGTTTTGGAGATTTAAATTTAAATCCAAGTTTTATACTTGGATGGCTTTAACCTGTGTAATTGTAACCAGTTTTTTCCAAAACGAAAACTATCCGTTTTCAAATAATAATAGTTTTCATAAAGTGAAAAGACTTCCAATTTGTATCAAAACATTTCAAGTTGAAATGAAATTGTAAATAGTTTGGAAAAACTATGAATTGACCTTTGTGAAGATGATTAAGCTTTATTTTGAAATCAAAGAAGATTTTAAAAGGTGTATCTTTTATATTATAAAAGACTTGAATTGTGAATAGTTTTGAAAGCTATAAGTTAAATCTTGATTTAAAGATTTAATGGGTTAATCCAATTGAAATGGGAAATGATTTGGGAATCTGTGAATGAATCTTTGTGAAATTGGGTGAACTTTGTGAAGTAAATCTTTTTGTTTAAAGATTTAAAATGGTAATTTGTTTAAACCATTTAAAGGAAAGGATTTGGGTAATAAGTTGTGACTTAATTGAAATCCCAATATCCATATGTTTTAAATATCGTAATCACTATTCGGTTTAGCCGGGAAAGGACCTTTGTGTCATATAACCCATTTCGAATAATTATATGACGATATGGATAACATTTGAAGACCGGTGGTGAAGACCGGGTATTTGTGAAAACGATAGGATGACCTATCGATTGTCTCTGCACCGTTAGCTACGGTATAGAGATTTCCTTTATGATGGGAAGTTCGATCGGGATTGTGAATACCCGGATTGCAAGGGCTTCTTTGGAAGTGCCTTCGGTTCTATTCGAACCTGCAACAGACTTGTATGGTTACATGTTTGACATTACATTTTGATATATAAAGCTGATTTCTTTCAAATACATTTCTGTTGGTGGCGAAGAATTTATTCTCTTAGCTTAACACCCTTCTTTGAGACGTACGAGCTCAGAGGTTATGTAGTTGAAGGTTATCAGTGATATACTCCCAATTTGGTAATGTGACATGCTGAGTGCTGCTATGTGTTGATCATTTATTGATCATTTGTGATCAAAGCATGGCTTTGTGAAAAAGCGTAGCTTTGTGGACGAGACCTCTTCGGACCTCACAACCCGAAAATGGTCGAAACATGAATGATACGGCAAGGTTATGAGGGTCGCTCCCTTTAGGGTATGTCATTTCCTTCTGGAAAAGGGTGGTATCAGGTATGGAGCCCTGGTATTTAACCTATGTGGTTGCTCCAATCTCATTTACTCTGTGTGATTGTTGATGTGTGATCGAGGTGCCTCGGATAAAGGTCCCAAAGGACCGGGGGGTGGCATATTCGTGTAGTAGTTACCTAGTGTAAGAGGTAACCCGGCCTTGTGTTGGCAGAGATCCGGTTAGGTTCTCGGGACGTCCCGCCAGAGGCGTACCCATTGACAGTGGGAAGTTCCTTAGCCTGACCATTTGTTGGCAATCCATCTTCCAATACGAACCTTGTACGATATTAGTTGTAGAACCTGCCATTTACTTATGGTGGTCACCACTGTTTAGATGGTAGCTATAGTAGGCATAGTTCGAAATGTCTATGCTGGCTAAGATTAATATTATACTTTCGAAATGTTTTCCACTATGCACTAATAATAATAATCTAATGACTTTGCGTAGTAAGCATGTTTGACTATCATAAGAAGAAATCTCCTCCAATTCTGCGTTTGCATTGTGTGTGTGGCGGAAGGTCTTATGGTAGTTTCATTTTCCAAAAACATTGCGGATGTCTTCTACTTCCTTTGTTGTTTGTTTAAAGATAAACTGTTTTTAGTTCTCACACCAGTCCCATGACTGACCTGGAGTTTATTGTTACCTTCCTAAACTCTGGGTGCCCATAATTTTCCACACGGGCAGCCTAGAGTCAGGTTATCAGGTCATTCTGGATTTCAGAAGTGATGTGGAGTAATAGAGGCGAGCTGGATGGTGAGGCGTATCACCTGTATATGATATTATTATTCCGCTGTGTATTCTGTATGAGGACAAGTTTGTATAACTGTCCATTGATGTATTGTGTGTATATTGACTCTGATGATGTAATGTATAAACTGATATAGTTCTTTGATTTAAAGATTATTCTTTTATCTATTATATGTTGTTCCGCTGCGATATGTGAGATTCTGATATATTTTTGTTGTTGTTTCTTCTTTCTTTCTTTCTGTCTTCTTCTACCTCTTCTTTTTAACCATAACAATTCCGTTTTCCAGCATTCGATTGCTCGGCAGTTGATACAGTGGACGTATTAATGTCGATTTTCGGAAGTCTTTTGGAACTACCTAAAATACCCTTGGTAGATTCTCCGCTTTTCGCTTCTTCCTCTCTTCCCAAACTCAAAAAAACTCTAGAAAACCCTAAATCCCTTTCCTTCCATCCCACTTTCGAAAATCCTAAGTAGGGTTTGTTTATCAAACTGCGACTCCCGATCTAAGTCTTCTCAAACTTTGACAATTAATCAACCCTTTTGACCCCCATTCAACAGGATAATGTTCCTCTTCCACTCTAATACCCAAAAGAGAGAGGCGGGATTGATGATGTCTTTACCAATTTCTACAATTCAAGCTCTATAGGCCAAAATTCAAGCTATATTTGTTAACCACTCTTTTTCATATTAGTTATTTGGCACTAAAGGTTTATCTTTGAAATTTAGTACATTCACCATTCTTAGTTGAATAATTTGGTAACTCTACTGCAGCTTTTATTCAGCTTTGAATATCTGCATTTATCACACTAATGCAGAATTTTCTTTTTTGATGCTTTTGATCTTAATCTTCTAATTTCGATTTAGGTATGATTTCTCAAATGATTGTCCTGCTTTTAATTGTTGGTGGTTCTACCTTTTACTTTTTACCATGAAACTTTCGTAAGACAGTTTTTTCTTCTTCGATTCTTTAGCATCTGATTCTAATTTTTGATATGAATTTTTATAAAAAAAAATTGGTTGTTATCTTCAGTGGGTCTGATTTTGTTTCTTTACTACGAAAGTTTCTAAAATTGTTGATATTTTAGTTCTGAGCTATGACTCATTAATATGATTGGCATATATTCATGATCGTTCATAGTTTGGTTAAGTTATATACTACATGAATGATGGTACTGATGACATAATGATATACGAGTATCAATCATAGTTCATTGTTTTGTTACTTTTGAACAAGCCAGTAGTGTCACTTTTTCATGCATATAAACCAATTATTCCAACAGATTTCTACATAGTAGTAAGGGGCTCTCAACTCATCAAATTGTCAGGATACTTAAAAGAGGTACGATGTTACCTTCTGTTCATCTTTTGATGTTACCTTCTGTTCATCTTTTCGGAATTTGTATAACGCACTTTAAATACTATATTATTTATATGTTTTGATTGTTCCTAAAAATATATTGTAATGTAATTTTGAAAATGATATTTGTTGTGTTGAACTTTAGACTGCTACAAACTTCTAATACACAATATCACAAGCTTTTCTTCTTTATCGAGACTACTATACAATGAATTTTGCAAGCCATAAATTTCTATTTCAAATAGAGATCTTTAGAATAGAACCTTCAACATATTTGGTTATTACGATCTTCATGCATCAAGTTATTTTTATTTTTCTTATTTCACAAATGGTTTAACATATGGATATTATCATTTTCTTATGTTACACATAGCATACAAACTTCAAAAATGATCTATTTTACTTTGTTTTACTTTCATTGTTTATTTTACTTATTTTTATCTCTTTATGCGTTTAAATTTCAATGTATTATGATAATTACTTGCAGGAACTTAATCTAATACTGAATTTTCATTCAATATTTCCATAAAATAGTAGCTTTCTATAGGCACCCAAAAATTTAATGCAATTTACTCTGAATGTACTATTAATCTACGCTCAGCATTGTAATACCAACAAAAAATATTTGAAGTTATTAATTGTTTTGTTATCCAAGAATTTGCTTTTTATACAAAAAATGTTTCAACTAATGATCATTTACCTGTAGATTTCTATATCAAATGTGTACTGTAATATAACAACAAAATGATTGCCAATATAGAAAATTTACCGTCATTGACGATAGAGACCATAGCTAGAACTTTGTTCTTTACCCAATATGAGAAAATTGATTTCAGTGTTACATCTCTTATAATGTAATATGAGATAAATAAGACAATTGGACCTTTCATTATCGTGTAGGGATGTACATCAAAAATGGATAGAGGGTGGAAACTGCGAGCCATGCCTTGAAGATGTGAGAGATGAAATCTGAGATATGGTCAAACCAATAGATCCATTAAAAATAACTCTGGCTGATCTATTAGTATGCAAACAAGGAGGCACTATTGCTAGCATGACTATTGATGTTTGTGAATTTTGGGCAAACAGTGACATTTTTTGGTGCTTTTAATGCTGATGTGCAACTCGGGTCCATATGTTAAAGCTATGGTTTTTCTCAGCTGGGTACAATGGCTTGGCTTGTATTTTTTACACTGATTTGATATTAATAATTTTATTTTTGCTTAATTTTTGTCCCTTGAATGCTATATTGATACTGATTGTTTTATATTGTTATTAGTAGTTGTATATGGTTGTTTACGGGCTATTGTTATGCTTATTGATATTGATAGTTTTATATGGATGTTTAGCTATGTTACTATTGCTGTGCTATATTACATACCCATTATAGTACATTATATTTATAATGAGTTGGGAAATATCGTTATTTATAATGAGTTGGGAAATATCGTTAATGCATGATGTTTGAAATTAAGCAGTTCACGATTATGTATATGCATTCATAGTTCTGAGGATCTACAATCACTAAATTACATCCTTTTCAGCTGATTGTGGACGCAATCACACAATTGTGATTTGTCCACTTACAAAGCGCATGAAAGTGAACAACCTGAATGGTGCTGAAATATGTAATGGTTTTGAAGGGCATGGTGTCCACAAATATGGCATGATACTCCTCTAGCACTTTGAATCTTCAACTCGGTGAAGTAAAAAGAAGTAGGATCCTCTCCCAGAATTAGTTACCAAGTAAACTTTCAATAGCCATGAAGGTAAAGTAACCCAAAACATAGAAGTTGGTTCCATCTTTAATATTAGCATGGCATGTACATAGAATCCTATCATCATGGATTACATTATATCACTAAAGTGACATATTACAATTGTGTGATCAATGATTATGGCCACAATTACAATTACATATATGGATTACAATCACATTTGCTAGACCCAATTTAATATATGGATCAGTGATTGTGTTAAGTATTCCCAAACTTTTAATAAACATTTTTTTACCGTTTGTTTACTTCAAAGCACAAGGTTTTGTGGACATATTACAGTTGTATACACAATTAAATATATGTATTCATGGTTTTATGGATATATTACAATTGTGTACATAAATATACGAATTCATAGTTTTGTGTAGATTAAACCTCTAACTTTTACTTTTATTATTACAATACTTCACAATTACAATTGTGTGATCGGTATCCTAATTTTTGAATGTTGCTTTATTCACTGGATATAATAATACCTTCCACTTACAAGTAGAAAATAAGAAGCAAATAGTACAGTGGTTAAGTGCATGTCTATATGAACATGCACATACACTCGTATATATATATATAAACATAAGTATGAAATATTGATAATATATATATAACTATATAAATATATTTAAGTCATTTATAAATTATATTATACATACTTACATAAATATAAATATAATATATATATATATATATTATAAAATCGAGAAGAATATATATATATATATATGGATATATATTAAGAAAAGTTATACATATGTATATGTATATATATATATATATATATATATTAAATGCATATATACATATAAATGTATATATATATTATAATAAATATCGATGAATAATTATAAAATATAAAAAATGTATATATAATAAATATGTGTTTGCCTGGTCATGCAAACGGCTTAGATATTTTTCTTTTTTTAATTTTTAAATATTTTTTACGTAAATATTTGTACGAATATTATTAATATATTAATAAAAATTATTTTCAAAACATATTTTGAATTTTGAATTCGTAGTAAAATTCTGAATGATATTTTATAATTTTGAATATTTAATGCATAATTTTAAATTTTAAAATCAATTTTAAATTTTCGACCAGTAATTAAGTATTTTTAAATTATAAAAAATTATTTTTACTTTAATTTTTGTTGTGAGTATGTTATGTATTAATTTAATTTTATAAAATATAAAACATAATTTATAATATGTGTGTCTATATATATATATATATTAATATAATTTATTTATATGGTTAGTTGATTTAAATGTTAATAATATATATGTAAATATTTTTTGGTTTTGCTGAAAATATTATACCTACTAAGCCTTGTATATAAAATTATATAACCGTGTTTGGTAAAAGATGATGTAGAATTTAAATTATAAACTATATACATGCATGCATGCATACACATATATATAAATGTTGTATATTCAATTATTTATAATAAAATATGACTAATTTTTTTCTATAAATATAAAAGTATATACAAACATACAACCAATCAAATTATGACAATATATTTATATATTGGAATCGTCACCTAACTAACAGTATAATATATACGATATAAACATTATATGCAAATTTCAATATTCACAAATTGGTTAGGAATACACCTTATATCCAATGCCAATAAGTACACCTTGAAATGATGGTTTTTTCCTCCTTGAACTGATTTTCAGTCTAATAGAGTGTTGGTCTCTGAAATGATGACCACCAGCCATCAAATAGAATTGTTTTACTTTGATTTGAACCTGAAATGATGGTCGATGGGGGAGATATAGTTCGGCTAGAAATGAAAAGGTTTGGAGGCTCCTAAAAGTATGAAATGTGTGGGTTAAGATGTTTTAGAGGAAGAAAAGGAGAAAAGTTATGATCTGAATCTTTACCTATTCTTCCTGCTTTATCTCCACAAACCTAACCTATAAAGATGCCATTATATGGCTGCCTATCATGTCGTATTACAGCCGAACAGCCTACCATATGGATTTTAAACCCATTTAAAGCCCGAACAAAATAGTTGTAATTAAATTCAATTTTACACGTATCGATATCGCATATCGATTAATATATTTATAACTATTATAAATACATTAATAGTTGTTCATCAAATTAAAATAAAATTTTATAATTAATATTTCATAAATATTAATTAAATTAATTAATTTATAACAATTACAAATTAATTAAATTGTTTGGTCAAAGGAGTATTCATCATTTCGGTTGCGTGACCCATTAGGTGTATTAGTCCATGACTAATATCAAACTATTTGAATATTGATGTTCACCGTCAGTTAGCAGGTGGTGTGACATTTTGGCCAAATTCATCACTTACTTGAATTTGGTAAAATCCAATTTTACTTTGTTAAGTGTTACCCGGTTATGACTATTGGTTACACCAATTCTCTTCGTCACACCAATTCTCTTCGTCAAAACTATATCACTTTGAACTTATGGAATTTGGTAATGGTCAAAATTCCAATACCGTTCGTATTCAACTTTATAGTCCAAACACAAAGTCCTTGGTTTAATAATAAAAATTATTATTAACCAAACTACTTTGGTCAAAGATTTTGACTTTGAGTTGACTTGAACTGTCCATGATACTAATCTCATTTAACTGAGGAGACAAATCCTTTCTTGAATAGTGTTTCACTTCTAATACTTCCATTTGACCCAACAATAGTCAATCGATGGACGTTGTGTCATGATTTGACTATAATCAAAGTGGAGCTTTCATATTGAAGATCAACGGTATTCTCAAGTTGAGAGAACTGTGTAAATTAGTCCCATTGATATTTTCCATCTGACCTTAGTTGTATTAACCAATAGAAAACTATCGAGTGAGTTTTTCCATAGTAATCCAATAACTATCAGTACGTAACACTTTAGTGGCCTCAACAGTCATGAGTAATACACTGCCCAACATTTGGAGAGCCTTGCGTACTATAGTCTTATCGGATATATCAATATCCAGTCTCGATGCATCTTGATTAGGAATATTTAAAACGTTATGTTTATTATATTGTGATACAATACTCAAGATTACAACTATTCATAATTGCTATCACAAACAAACCATTTACGGATTTTCTATTAAATATATTTTAATTAAATATATAAATATTTATAACGCATTATAACAAATATATAACAGAAAAAACACCTTTATTACGAACAAGAATTGATTGCAATGTTACTTACAATAAATTACAAATTTTTCCCTAGGGCATAGCTTTAACCCTATCATTAAGAATACTAATCATTGTTATATGATAACAATATAACAATAAGAGCTCACTACAAGTCAAGAAACATACTTCGAATAGTTCCATATGATAAAAATAGTTATCAACATCGGAGAGAGTTGATTGACATAGTAGATAATTAAAACAGCATAGCAGATCCATTCATAAAAGGTCTAATTCAATCAATTCTCATTAAACTGATTAGAGGGACGGGATTGAGATTCCATAATTGATGTCAAGTGCAAGTGGGAGATTGATAGAGTTAGAGATATTTCCTAAGGGCAATTATGTAATTTGTTACATATATCTAACTCGATAACAAATCTTGTTCGAAATAAAAGGTTTTTTCTTTCTATTATACACTTGATATAATAAGTTAGGTTAATTAATTAATTTAGTTAAAAGTATATTTGATATAAAATCCATAAATGGTATGTTTGTGATAATAGTTACAAGATGTTGTAACTATGAGTAATTTATCATAATGAAATTAAACATACTGTTCTGAATATTCCTAGTCAAGATGTATCAAGAATGGATATCGATACATCCGTTGAGACTAAGTATGTAACACTCTCCAAAAGTTGAGCGGTGTATTATTCATGATTGCTGGGGGCACTAAGGGGTTACATACTAATAATTATTGGATAACTATGGAAAAACTCACTCGATAGTTTTATATTAGTTAATGTAGCTAAGGTCAAACAAAAGATATCGATGTGATAAAATTACACGGTTCTCTTGACTTGATAATACTGTTGATCTTTAATGTGGAAGCTCTGCTTTGATTATAGTTAAATACTGACACACCGTCCATTGAACGACTACGTTTGGATCGAATGGAAGAATTGGAGTAAAAAAAATTTAAGAGAAGATTCGTCTACTCGGTTATATGAGGTTAGTATCACGGTCAACTGAAATCAACTCAAACTCAAAGTCTTTGACCAGAGCAGTTCGATTAATAATTATTATTATTATTGAACAAGGACTTTTGTGTTTGAATTATAAAGTTGAATGTGGACGATATTGGAATTTGACCATTACCAACTTCTATAAGTCTTAATGTGTATAGTTTTAACGAAGAGAATTGATGAATTATCGCTATTGGCCACTTATAATAAGTAAAATTGGATTTTACCAAAGGTGTGTAAGTGATAAATTTAGTCAAATTGTCACACCACTGGCTAAGGTGGCGTGTGCACGTTAATATTAGAATTATTTGAAATTAATTACTGACTGAATTTACAACTCTGAGTCGTACAACCGTAATGATGAATACCCCATAAAAGTACATGATTTAATTAATTTATAAAATGGTGTAAATTAATTAATATTTAAGAAATATTAAATATTATTTAATTTAGTTAATGTTTGGGCGTTATTTGTAATTATTTGAATGTATTTATAAAAGTTATACTTGCGTGTATTGATATACGATCTTGATGTAATTTTAAATGGATTTAAATAAAGATAATTACATGAAATGGTTTATGGAAATTTTATATCATTTAATGACATGTAATTTCAACCATATCATGTGTAGAGAGAGGAGTAAAGACATAGAGATAATCAAGGAAATTAATTAGGGAAGTTTTAGTTAAAGAATGGAAAATGTTTCATTCTTTTAATTAAAACAAATTCACTAAGTCATTTTCTACAGACAATTCATTTTTCTCAATTCATATTTTTCTCTTCTCTCCTCCTAACCTTCCATGGTAGAAAAAATAAAAATTTCCAAAAATTTCAACTCCAAATCAAATGCAAACATAAAAAATAATAATAAAACATAAGTGGTTCATCCATCTCTTGTAAAGATCGGATGTGGATCTTAGAGATCTGAGGAGATCTTTTTCATTCAACGTGTGTTTCTTAGGCTACTTTTTACGGTAATTTTCTAATCTCAATTTTAATTATACATCACATCTTTTAGTGTGGATTATATCCCACATAAAAACTAATAGATATACATTATTTTCTTGTCCTTTCGCAAGCTCTATATGGACCTCCCTCCTTTCTAATGGAAGATTTCACAAACCTTCTTCGAGCTTGAGAGATGAATGGATGAATATCTTCAGTGAATCGAGATGGAAATCGCCCAAAGATCTCATTCTTCTTATTCTTCTAAAATGTTTTGCTGCAGCTATTTAGGTCGAGCACAATGCAAGGATATTTTCTAATATAACTTCTTCATAGGGTGCTATTCTACGGATTATTTATCATCAAGTATTGAGGGACATGAAATCAATGCATGAAAAGTTGCACCCAATCTCCCATATAGGAGTTGGATAAACTCCTCTCTCTTATGCACTCTTTGTTTTTGCCTGCCCATTTTGTCTTTAGGCTTTTTATTTCCTAATTTTTGTTGAGCCTTTTCTTGTCTGCCTTGTTTTGGGCTTTTCTCTATTAAGGATGTATATGTTAACAGTTTTTGATAATTAATAGGCTTGGCTCCCTTAGCCGTTACCTTCCAAAAAAAATATCCTACATATTTTACAATGATTTTATATGTGCTAATGTTGTCACCTATAACCTTTAGAATTTGCATATATAAGTATATATTTGAACCTTTTATGTGTTGTAAATATCATTGTTGGAGTTTAGCATTTTTAAAAAATTAGGGCCAAATTGTTTAATACATATACATACATACTTTAAACATTGATAACTTTAATACTATATGTATATTTTACATACAATGCGTTTTTAAATAGTTTGTGCTTTTAAAATAATGATGACATTATTTAGGACACCTTTTATGTTACAAAATTATACATACATACATACATATATATATATATATTAATTTTAAATATTCTAAATATCTTTAACTACTTTATTATTTTCAATATAGAAAATTATTTACTTGGCAACATTTGAGGTTTTGGATCTTAAATTTGAACCTATTTTGTTAACTTAGTCAAATCTATTCAAATAGTTTAAATGGTATATTTCATTTAATATGTAAATTAATTTATATTTATTTATTTATTTATTTACATACAAGTTTAAAATGTTTTGAAAACAAATTAAGGAAAGAATAAAAGAAGGCTAAAAGGTTTCATCTTTACATTTCTTTAATATTGCCATTTAAATGCCTTTTACGTTTTCTTTCAATGCCACTTAAATGTGCCACTACCCATTCATTTAGACCCTTTTTTCAAATCTATTCAAACATTAAATTATTCATTTCATTCAATATATAAGTTAATTTTGATATATGTATATATAAACATTCCAATATAAGTTTAAATTATTTTGAAACAACCATTGTGCATATAAATGGGCAATGTACACATTATAGATGGAAATCCCAACATCTATATACGTAGTTATTAACATGTACACCTTTTTGCCATGTTGCACTTACACATTTTACACTGGAGTATATTTGGATATATTCATAATCTATGCCTAGTATAAATTTGGTCACAAATGTTATTTTATAAGTCAACCAATTTAATTAAAGAAAGATAAAAGAAAGAGAGATGAAAGGTTTCTCTTTCTAAATAAGACAAAATCTTCCCTTAATTAACTTTATAAATCAAGAGAGAGAAACAAAATGTTTCATTCTCTAAATTAATTTTAACACGTAACTTTACACACATTTACACATAAGAGTATATTTGATATACTCCATTTTTTATAAACATTTCATATCGATTAAAATATAAATGTCCAAAACCATTTTAAAAAAAGTTAAATAAAAATAGATTTTACTTAAAACTTTATTAGATTTGATATAAAATCCATTTAGACTTCAAAGGCTCAATATGGATCCAAAAAGTTTTTTTTGAATTCACTCATTTCTTCCACTGTGGGCTGGTCCAGTTCTAACATGTCTATCACTAATTTATCTTTTTTCGAACAATGTCAGCTGATGAAATGACCAATCATTCCACTAATGGGATCCACCCTGACTAGAGTCATCCTAACTCCACTAATAGGTCGAATGTAAGCAACATGAATACATAGTAAGCATCCTTACTAAGCGTTAATAGCCCATCTTAGTCCTAGAATCCCTATCATTCACGTTGCCGGTTTATTTATTTTAGTTATAATACCACCTTGATGTTTTGGCACCTTACCATAACTCCCATTTGGAGTTTATTAATCTTTTAGGATTGAACCCTATCGTGGCACCTTGTCATATATCCTTGGACTTTAGACTAATAGTCAAGACACCCTGCCATCCAATAATTCCATGAGTCGGTATATTTTTACGATCATAGTCCAACCTCTTTCTTTTATTCATTCATAGTGTACCCTACACTTTCCTTAGATAAAACATATTAATCTTTGGTTAATGATACATATCGTTTATTAGCCTCTCTAAGCTTTCTTTCATTTCAAAAATAAATTAACACAATTTTAACTTATAAAATTTCTCCATTATTTCATCCCTATGAAATAGTTTTTTAGAAGCTTAGAAACTGTCTTTCATTGTGTACTAAGTATTTCTTATTTTACTTAGAAAAATATAACTTCTCAAGCCATCGCAAGTTGACATTAATTGGTGCGTATTGGCTATCCCATAGCCTTCGAACGTTGAGTCTAGTTATCGCATGTTAGCAATCCCATAGCCATCGCGTGTTGATTAATCCTTGGTCGTTGCTAGTTAATAGCTTCCCAAGCTATCGCACATTGACTCCCCATAGCCATTGCATGTCAACTACCTTAAGCCATCGCACATTGACTCCCCTGAGCCTTCGCATGTTAACTCCCCTGAGCCTTCGCATGTTGACACCTTGAGCCTTCGCGTGTTAACTCCCTTGAGCCTTCGTGTGTTGACTCCTTTGAGTCTTTGCATGTTGAGGAACGTTAACTGACGAGAGTTGATAGCTTCCGAGTGTTGAGCTCAAAAGAGCTTTCGCGTCTTGACTTTCCCAAAGCCATCGCAGGTCGATAGTTTCCCTAAGCCTCGAGTGTTGACTCTTCCCAAGAGCCATCGCACGTTGGTAGCCTATGTTCCCACGGGTTGATACTTGCAAGCTTTCGAAAGTTGAAACTGGCAATCTTGTAATTAGATTGAAAAAAATTTCGTTGCTTTGTTAAGTAATCTCTTTTCATCAAATCCTACTTAGTGTCGACTTCTCGTTGGCTAATCTATCTCATTACAGTTCACTTTTCAAAATGAGCTAACTATCTTTTCCATTTATTAATTAATTACTAATAAGTAATTATTTCTTTCCTTAGCCAATTAATTCTTATAAAATCAAAATTTTATGGAAAAATCCCAAAAATTTACCAAAAATCAAATTTAATGTATTTTGACTCATATCGAAATTTCACGTCAAAATAATTATTTTCATTATTTTTAATAATTAATTTCCCGAAATTAACTCTTTTCTTAACTTAGAAAATTTGTACAAATTCCAAATTAAACCAAAAATTATTAAATTAAAAATCCATCTTCATTTCATCATTATAACATCATATCTCAATTTTGAATCATTTAACTTTGGTTAATTTATGTTTTCCCCTAAAACATGAACAAAATTACTTCATTTAAATCTCAAATTACAATTAAAACAATGTTTAGGGCATCCAAGCATGTTAATCATCAAAACATTCAATTATAATCAAAATACGAACTCAAATGGGTTAGGAAGGTTTTAGGGAAAATTTTACTCATTTTTATTACAAAAACCTTGAAATATCCCTTCTTCTTAAAAGATGATAGGCTGAATCTTCTAAGTTTGATTTTTCCTCTTTCTATTGCTAAAATGGTGGTCGGCCTTGACTTAAGCTTTTGGGGATTTGTTTTGTAAAATGGAATGAAGTGGAACAGAATGAGGGGTTAGGACTAAAGGAATTGGCTAATGATTTTGGTTTGAGTTAACATCCCATGTGGTCTAGTCTCACTAATGCTTCTCCTATAACACCAAATATTCTTATCTAAAACTTAGGTTTATTTATTTTTATTTACAACGCGAACCTTAATTCCTTTAATTACCTTTGGTCCATTCAATTAACCTTTTAAAGTGTCCCACACTTAATTAATTAGATCTCTCTTAGGCAATTCTTACAATTAAACTATTTTATCCATCTTTTAATAATTTCTATTATTAATATATAATTAATTTATCATATTATGGACCCTTCAAAATATGTGGTGTTATAATTATGGAAGATGCATACAGAACTAATAACTGCTCAATCAATTAACAACGTTCCTAACTTGCAACACCTTCAACAAGATAATCCAACTTCTAGAGCTAGGAACTAACCACTAACTAGGCATTGAACATGACACTTTTTCCTAGAGGCTACAATCTAATGGTAGTTGTTTGGTAAAATCTTTCTATAAATTGCTAAACTTCTTAGGTAAACGTTGTAATTTTCAATCTTTGTGGCGATTTGAAATACCACCAAAAATCAAGCTGCATATATGGTTATTGGCCCATGGTAATTTAAACGTTATTTCCCATCTGAATAAGAAAAACTTTAATCTACCTCACATGTGCTTCTTCTATGATTCGGCTGAAGACAACATCTAGAATCTTTTCATCAATTGTGACATAAGTTCCAACTTTGGATACTGTGTGCTTCTAATATTAGTTACTATACATCCTTCTTTAGAAATTGTTTTTGGAACCAGTGGGAATTTGATAGGCATCTGGTCTTAAATAAAAAATGAACATGAAGTACCTAATACTTATCTATGCATGGGTCGTGCGAAGTAAAATGTAACATCCCACTATTTTGGACCATTCAAATCGACAATAAATCCATACATATCGGACTTGAATACTTCAAAATAGTGGATTGTCAATAAAATTTGGAGAAAATAAAATCAAATACAGAATCACAGACACAGAATATCAGAATAACTCGCAGCGGAAATAAAATACCATAGTAGTTCATGAAGCTACTATATACAAACTCTCAAAACATATACAAAATCTCATAGTCAAAATAAATATAATAGTAGTCAGGATACATAAATCAATAATACATAGACAATACTGAATAGGAAATAACTGAAATAGAAGTCGATGAACCGATAGATAAATAAGCTCCAACAGATCTTTAGCTCTAGAAGGTGAATCCAAAGCTGTGATTCTCAGGCTGACCCGAGCGTAAAGTAAAACACAAACACTCGAGTCAGGACATGCATACTTATACAATGTAAACCAACTCAAGTGAACTGTAATATAAATGCATAATAACTTAAAGGATGCTTGGGATTGCCCATCCTTTAAGGATCAATCAAACCATCAATTAAGTAGTAATAAACACTATCATAGGAATATCCATAATAAGTAAACAATGCAAAATAACAGTGTTAATGTGACTAGGGTAGCGCAGAGCTGCAGTAATCGCTCACCACTAGCCACACTCTCAAATCAAAGGTGTACATCTAAATAAATCACAAGGAAATAAAATAGCATACAGAGAAGTGTTCTCGTGGTTAACATTTCAAAATGGTTTATAATTCCGAATTAAAATACTTCATTTAAACCATTTAAAAGTAAAGTCTTTATACCTTTGAATCAATATTCAATTACCAAGAATTTAGCCTTTTCTGAGTTCATTTATTTACTTAAATACATTAAAACATTAAAATTCCAGCTTTCACACCATTTAGAAAGTGTTGCGGTAAGTTATATTTGAAAACAATTCAATTCAGCAAAGAGCATTTATAAACTGTTGTAATAGTTCAGTTTTAGTGCAAAAATAGTTCAATTCAGAAAAGACAGCATTTACAAAACTGCTGTAATAGTTCAGAGTTCAATTTAAAGATTTTAGTTCAATTCAGCAAAGACAGCACTTGCAAAGTGTTGTGATAATCCTTAGTTAGATTTTAGCCTTTTAGTTCACTTCTGAAACTACAGCACTTACAAAGTGCTACAGATTCACTTTAGTTCAGATTTTAGTTATTATTCAGAAACGATAGCATTTCTGAAGTGCTACTAATTAAATTTCCAGATTTACACTAAAATTTCAGAAACAATTAAACTTCAATTTAAACCATTTTAATTATATAAAAATCATATTTTCCACTTTAAAAATGGTCATTTAAATACCCTTTAACTTATGATTTCTATAAAGTAAATTCCACAAATAAATATTAAATTTTTCATTACTTCACTTATTAAATTCAAGTGTACAATTTTCCTATTCTTTACATTCACTTAACACTTTAATTTAAATTTATCATTTTACAAATAAAACTTAATTTCCATTTTATTTTCTTTTACTTACTTCCATTTTTAAAACCAAATATCACAAATTCCAAGTCAAGTTAAATTCCAAATTTCCATTTTAGCATTTATTTATTTAACACTTTTAACTTATAGAAAAATCACTAACCCTTTATTAAATCATTTTATATTCAATTTAAATCAAATTATCATAATTTACATTTTTAAAATACTTAAAAATATCCAGAGAAATATATAAAATAACCACGGGTCTGTATACTATTTTCTAACCTGTCAAGTGATATGGATAATATATCGTTTCAATCCGTAATTTACAAAGAAAAATCCGGGTTCTATCATTTCAAACCCGCAATCCCAAGTTAATAAAAATAAATAAAAATCACTCGAGCCTATCATTTCAGCCCATAATGATTTTTCACTATTCTAAAGTCCGTTCGGGTATGTATCATTTCAACCCATAGTGATTCTATTTTACAGGGAACTTGCAGTGTGATTAACAGAAATAAATAAACAGTGTAATAAAATAAAACATAACAGATGATGAGACAAGTTTATAACAGGGTTTAACATCATATAATTAACATCACAGGCAGATATAACATGATATAACAATTCTACACATTCACTTGTTGTCACTTCACTAATTATATAAGTATAAATGTCATGAGTGAAAACTCACCTCTTTACGCTGGAGTTAGCAAACAACACACACAAATGAAAATCCAAAAAGCACGATAGCACGACTTTTAATTTGAGTGGAGAGAGAGCCAAGTTTTTATCTTGTACACAACCAATAGAACAAGATAATATGAATATGATTTCAACCCAAATACACTTATGATTTCAACATAGAATACATATTGAAACATTTAAAAATAAAAGCAAAATGAACAAATTGAATTTGACCAATGCCTCAACCTTCATGTGCTTGGCCTAGGGTCAGGTGTGCTCGGCCAAAGTGGTGCATAGGGCTAGGGTATGGGTTCATGAAGGCAAGGCTATAAGGAGATGAAGGGATGGAGGTTACATCACAAGAATACAAAGGGTTTTAAGGCAAATGAGCGGTTTTTGGTGCACATATGGGTTCGGCCTGAGGACAATTGGGCTCGGCCATGCTAGGGGAAGGTCAGGTGAGGTCAGGAGCTGCGGCCAGAGGTGGTGGAGGGACTAGTGGTGGCGGCTAAGGAGGTGGTCTAGGTGAAAAATGAAGGGTATTTGCATGAAGAGCTCGGCTAGGCAATTCAAGGTGATTTTGCAACATTTGGTGATGATAGCTTCAAAGAGGCTCACGACCTAGTCAAGTCAGAGGGAAAGGATGGTGGAGTGGCCGTGGATGGTGGTGGAGTTGGACGGTGGAGGTGGTGGAGGAGTATGGCCGAACAAATGCAAGAAGAGGCAAGGCAGTTTCAATGGAAAAATTAAATAAAAAGAAGAGAAAATAGTAGAAAAATATAAGAGCCATTACCTTCTTCCTTTCAGATCTGAAACCTTGCGTGAAAAGTGAGATAAGAAGAGATGTTTTCACGTGAATTTTATAAAGAAAAAGTCACGGCTATCAAGGAGAAGTTATGGTAGAAAATTAAGGGATGGAAAGATAAAAAGGTAATAAATCAAAACGTAACGCATGCCTTTAATTAAAAATAGGTAACATATCTAAATTTGATTTGTTTCTCATCTATTTAATAAAATATATGCCAAAGAAATAATTCAATAAATACATACCGTTTATATAAACACTATATAAATAAATAAGAAAACGGTTATAGAAACGTATAAATTAATTGCTATTTACATCTTTGTATGTTACTTAATTTACAAAGTATATATCCAAATTAAGTGAAACAAAAACGGACAAATGTTGTAAATATATACATAACATGAGATGTTACATATATATACACAATTATAACATGATATATCAACCAAAAATATTACTTATATTAATTAAATAAACATTTAAAGGTATGCCTTTTAAAACAATACCGTGTGTGTGTGTGTGTATGAAATTTCTTTCCAAGAAATAAATAGGGATCTAAATACTTATCCATTTAATTACTAAATGAATGTATAAATAAGAAAAATAAGGTAGATATAGATATTATGAAGAATAAATAAATATTTTTAGGAAAAGTAGGAAATAAATAAAGAAAATACTTTATTTAATGGAAACTAGAATTAAAGATTGAAAACAATATACAATCAACATTTGAACATTATAACTACACTTTAAAAATGTTTTTAAAAATAAAATATATGCAAAACATATCATGTTACACAAATTAGAACATGATTTTACAAACAAAGATATTATTTATATAAATTTAAAATAAACAAATTTGTTAAATAAAACAATTTACACACAATATTGTAAAAAGCATAACTTTCACAATATTAATCCGATTTGAACGAAACTAAAAGCAGTATTCTTGAAATTAAATCTATTTTCATAATAAAAAATAAAATTCAAAATTTCAAATATTTAAATTTTAAATTTAAAAGTCAAAGTTTGACCATTTTGACCAAAATCCACTTTTAATAAATAAAATAAAGTTTTCAAATCAGGAAATTCAATTTAAAATAATTAAAATATACAATTAAAATAATCACAAAATGCAGAGTTGTTACATAAAAGAAACAATAAATGCTTTAACTCTACGCACAAAACTATATACCACTCAATAGTAACTTTTGGATAGATTCATGTTTTGGGTCTCTTCAGTTTAGAATTATAGTAAATGAAGGGATAACAATGAGGAATCGACTAGTAGCAACGGTAGGATATCTATCAGCACGATACTAGAGTAAACAATGTGTGTAAATTACTATATTTATTTATATATGACTATTTGTGTGATATGTTACTTGATTTTTACTAGTGACCGAGTGCGTTGGTCGATAACTATGTACTAAGTGCACCTAACTATTTTATCTAATCAAATCAACGATATGCTTATATAGCCTTGCTCTACACATCAATTTGCTTAAAAATAATTTTTTTCATAAGAATCATGGGAATTGCTAATGTTTCACTGATGTCGATTCCTACACTTTTGTTCAAACAAGTAACAAGAGAGGTATATGTAAAAGACGATCCAGTAAAGACTATGATATATATTTTATTTTTTGAAGTTAGACTTGGAGTAAGGCTTCCCATTTCAAAGCGAGATTCTGTTATTATCTCTCATATATCATATCAACAAGCTTTGCAACTTATCTTGAGTCCCTCGACGGTGTATTTTGCTACCATTCAACACCGAAAGATAAACAATGTTCCATCTAAGGTGACAAAGTGATGGGTGAATCCATATTTGTAGAATGTTGCATAGGTTGTATATCAGGTTGTTTAAGAAAGGTGTAAAATGAACCAAGACTATTCTTCTTGCATAGTAGAGGGCATGTGTGCACCCTCTCTAGTTGTATGTGTACCGTTAAATATAATTTGTATCAATTACAACTCTTTGGTTGGTCTTCTCTTATACTTTAAAATAGAAGTGCTAACTCTTAAAGGAAAAATTCAAAAAAGTTTTGGTAAGTGAATCGAATAAACATATAAATACGAAGCAAAGAAAAACATACCATCACATGATCAAACCACCACTCCTTACCACCGCATACAGATCCTTTTATATGATCCCAAACAGTTTTGTTTTGTTGCACATACTTTACCATTTGACTCATTCTTTCCCGTCACCGTAATATTTTTGTCTAACTTGCTTTTTGATAACCGGTTATTCATCTAGAATGGTCTCTACAACTTGATTGACTACCTATGTTACTTATTTGCGCACTCCTTTCTTCTAATTCATGAATGCGACGTAGGTTTCACATCTTAAGAAAATAGAGGTAGCATGGTTGGACCAATATTTTGAACTATTACAAGACGGTTTTCAAAAAACATTTGTGGTGAAAGAAGGTAAGAAGAGAAGGTGATCCGATATGCAATGGAACTGTGTGTCAGATAGAAGATATTACTATAGTAACTACGTTAACACTCTCGGGTGGATCCAACGCGAACAGTAAGTCTGACTCTCGATTGGTATTTCCCTAAAAGGTAGTTCAATCTTTGAAGAACGGAGACTCTTCAACCAACAAAGGCGAACGATGATGGAACGTGTATTCTATTACGTGTTAACAGCCAAATTCATTGAAATCCCCAAATCAACAACAAGAAATCAGTTAACTAATCCCTAAACAGAGTCGATTTGAAATCACTTCTATGCAGAGAAAAATCCATCATGTGCAAATCCATCTTCTTCCTCACTCGAAATCGAATGGCCTTCCCCTCTATCACATCAGCATCACCTTAAAATGGCAGGAAGCGAATGGTGGCAAACGAAGAGGGGTGACAGCGACTTGGACATGAAATCGACAGTGGCGACGTGGGTAAAATGATTGGGTGCAGCATCGAGGTGATGAATCTACCTTGTATTGGAATCTGGGAGGGATTGAAGAAAGATGGAGTGTTTGAAGTCGAAAATTCCTTGAAACCATAACTCGAAAATAGTGGAGGAAGAAGATAGTTTAGTAGCAAATGAAAGCAAAGAAGAAAATTTTTTTTTCTAGGTGTTCAATTTATATGAACTAGATGCATCGATTGGTACCCGTCTATATATGGATCAGTATAGATCCATAAAGCATAAAAAAAATGGAATGAATTGGCATGTATACCTGAACATGGACCAATTCTCAGTGATAATTAAGGTGAACGAGCTTTCTAGACTACAAAAGTACAAGATTTATATCTGCCAAGAAGACGCGACTTGATTAGCATGTGGATATGAAGTGTTTTAAAAATACAACATTACATGGAAATGGTTCGTGTAATGGAAGCATTTGTAGATCTCAATTTGGTCGGTTGTCTTGGTTCAAAGCACGATTTGTATTTATAGAAGCGTACTATGAAAGACAGGTGTTATCCAGTATTTTTTACAAGCGATATTTTAATGATATCGGACTATGAAATAATGAAGGAATGGATACTAGACTCAATGACTATCGAGTACGAAGAGTCGCAAAGGAAAAGAAGGGAAAATTTGTTCGGGATCGGTCCGTGGTTGGATCGGTACAATTGGGCCATCTTACGCGCAATTCCCAGTGAATGATGAAGAAATCATGGCAAGAGAGAAAATAGAGCAACTTGGTTAAGCCTATGGATCAGTATTGATGCATAGATTCTCTTCTTAAAGCCAACATTTTCATTAAATACATGAAGAAACAAGTTTTGAAGCATTAAAGGAAAATTGACTCAGAGAATGAAGCAACTAGACTCGATTAAAATGAAAGAAAACACAAGAAAATAAGATAAGTTTATCGATCGGCACTGAATCTTATATGGATCGGTACCGATCCATAGATATTTTGGAGTTTGATTCAGTCATTCTCTTATCTTTGTGAATCTAAGTGTTGAACGAGTTTCACAAGCTTGTGTACCTCATTGGTAAAACCTTGGATTCAAAGAATGGAGGTTAGAGGTTCGAATCATGACAAATGTATAGATTGCAACATTTCTAAAGTTCGCGTTTTCAAAAATTGTTCACCTTCAAGAACTTGTAGCTCATGATATGATTCAAAGAATGATATAAGCACATGGATTTGAACATAAACATAACCAAACTACTATAAAACTTGTCTTTTGCTATTCCGATTACCCTTCTCCACTTTTCATATTATTCATTTAGATCTATTGCTATTGAATACAATTTTACAGAGTGTTTGATCAATTTTTTAACTAACATAATATGCAGATCGTGCCAAACTTTTGAAACCACTTCTGACCTAACGCGTAGTAAAGTTCAACGAAAACATTTTAACATTAATTATCATAGAGAGATCAAACAAAATACATGACTTCATTTAATACCATCATTGACTAAATCAAAAGAAAAAGTAACTCGGGCAAAGATTAACAAGAAAAAGGCTACTAAAGATACAAATCTATTAAATAATAGTAAAACAGAAAAATTTAAAGCTCTCTTATTAATTCTAGGATTTTCCTCCTCTCTCCTTAATTCTCTCTAGATATTTCATTTTCACATCCTCACAATTTATTGTTGTTATAATTATTACAATGTTTCTACCTGTTCTTTCTTTTATCGTTAAAATTTAATATTAATTTTAACGATTATTTATATATTTTTTCAAGTTTTTCTGTTATTTTACATTTAAGTCCATATATATTAAAATTTAGTTAGGTGATCATAAATTTAAACTTTTTAAATAAATACAATTAACGAATATTCATTAATTGATCTAATAAATTTTTAAAAATGGCAATCAATATGTGTACCACATTCATATTGACAAAAATGGTAACACTAATTTTTCAGTCAAGTCCGGATAGTTTTAAATTTCCACAGCTATATACAAACTATTACAATGTTCTACTGATATTCTCTTCCATCATTTTGCATTTAAATGTCAACATTCAATAATTTTTATGCCAACATTCAATAATTTTTACAATTATTTACGGATTTCTTCTAAGTTTTATTATATTGTTTTACATTCAAGTCCATGTATTTGAATTTATTAATTGACCTTGAATTTAATTTTTTAACTAAATCCATTTAACAAATATTTATTAACTAATCTAATAAATTATAAAAAATGATAATTCAATGTGTATACCGCATTTGTACTGACATAAATGGTAAACTATATTTTCATTCAAGTCCACATAATTTAATATTTTCACAATTGTATACAAAATTATCCTTGATACTTTTATATTTTTCTACATTTAAATTCATAAAATTTCTTTCTTTCTAAAATTATTTATTTAATACAAAGGAATATATACATAATTTTTTCTTTCTAAAGTTGGTATTTCATTACAAGCAAATATATACAAAAAAAATTGTTTTCAAAATTGGTACATCATTACAAACATATATAACGTTTTTCCTTCATAAAATTTGGTATGTCAAATGGACTCTTTATCATTATTAAATTATATTTTGTGAAAAATAACATTACAATTAGTGATAAGTGATGAATGTTTGTATTCAGTAATATTGAAAAAAGAATAAATATTTTCAATTAGTACGTTTTTGTACAAAAAGTTACATTTTAATTAGTTATATTCGTAATCTGAGTTAATCAATGGACAAAAAATATACCATATTTTGATTAGAAATATTTTTCCTTCATATTTTCTTTTCTTTTTTTTACATAAATGTTAAATATTCTTTGAAAAGTTTTATTATAAAGTTAAAATAGTAAAGTATGAAACAATGGATTAAAAATCATTTTTTTACATAATTAAAATGACAATGTGATTTGTAACGTTTCAGGTTTTATTTTCACTTAATATTTCTTTTAATAGTTAAATAAATATGTTTATCACTCTAATAATATCATATAATTATTTTGATAAATATGTGCTGCAAGAACTATAAACGCATACAAATATATTGAGTCTTTGGTATTACGCTTCTACTTTTAGGTATTTTTCGTCATTCTCTCAAATAATATTTGAAATTTAATGTATACATCATTTATCTTTTAGTCAAATGTATCAAAACCTAAATATCAATTTCAGAATATATATACATGAATATTTATTTATGAAATTTTATAAAAATATCAATTTCAAAATTTAGTAAGAATGCTTATTTTCATTTATTTGATTGTCAAATAATGAATTCAAAAAAATAATAAATTGATATGTAACTCATTTTTATCAACAAAAATTATAATTTAATTTTTATTCAAATATAAAAATATATGAATCTCATAACAAAAATACACAGTTATAAATATAGTAATTTTAATTTATAACTCATTCATTCAAACAAAATTCATCAAATATTGCATAATAAATTATATTCTTTAAAAATAGTTATAATATTATTTTTCTAAACATATCATGTGCAACGCAAGGATTACACACTAGTATAGTAGTAAATAGTAATATTTATATAAAAACATTACAAACTTGTAATCAAAATCGCTAAAAGCGCTGAACAACAAAAGCAAATACAACAGTTTCACTTGCAGAAACAACAATCAAGACACTCCCCCTAAACATCACTCGCAAATAAATAAAAATAAATAATCAACCGTAATTATTATTTCATACATAAAACTTGTAGCTAAAAACGAGTTCACTTGGCGCTAGCCAACTCCTTCCTGAGCTGCTTGGCAGCTTGGACCATGTTAGTAAGGGCCGGGTTTACCTCAGCATACTTACGTGTCTTCAACCCACAGTCAGGGTTAACCCACAAAATGTTGGTCTCCAGAACTGCAAGCATTTTGTTGATGCGGTCTGCAATTTCTTCAGTTGATGGGATTCTTGGAGAGTGGATGTCGTACACACCTGGGCCGATACCAGCTCCATATTTAACACCTTCACGGAACACAGAGAGAAGCTTTTCATCAGAGCGGGAGTTCTCAATTGTGATCACATCAGCATCCATGTCGATAATTGAGTGGATGATGTCGTTGAAGTTGGAGTAGCACATGTGTGTGTGGATCTACATGCACAAACATATATAAATTAGCAACATATTCACTACATTTAATGTACTTCGGTAAGAATTAGCAAGCAAAAAAGCAAACCTGAGTAGTGTCTTGGACGCCAACATTGGTGATACGGAAAGAGTGCACAGCCCAGTCAAGGTAGAAAGCATGCTCCGACTTGCGAAGAGGCAACCCTTCTCTAAGAGCAGCTTCATCAATTTGAATGACAGTAACTCCAGCAGCTTCAAGGTCTTCTACCTCTTTCTTAATGGCAAGTGCGATCTGGTAGCAAGTCTCGAATCTAGGTTGGTCGTTTCTTACAAAAGACCAGTTGAGGATGGTAACTGGACCGGTAAGCATTCCCTTCATTGGACGGGAAGTCATGCTCTGTGCCATTGAGGACCAAAATACAGTCATTGCCTTTGGGCGGCTGACGTCACCGTAAATAATTGGGGGCTTAACACATCGAGAACCGTATGATTGCACCCATCCATTGGCAGTGAATGCAAATCCGGATAACTGCTCACCGAAGTACTCAACCATGTCATTTCTTTCGGGCTCTCCATGGACCAAAACATCAATATCAAGCTCTTCTTGGAGCTTCACCACTTTGCTGATTTCCTCCTTGATGGCCTTAACATACTCCTCTTCGGAGATCTTTTTTGCCTTGTATTCACGGCGCACTCTTCTAAGTTCGACTGTCTGGGGGAATGAACCAATGGTTGTGGTTGGGAGAATGGGAAGGTTCAGTTTCTTTTGTTGAGCATCCAATCTAGCACTAACGTTTGTAGCTCTGCGGTGGTCAGAACCCTTGAGTGCAGCAGCAGCTTTCTGAACTTCCTCGTTGGTGACTCTTGGAGATGACTTCCTTGAAGCCTGAGCAGCAGCGTTTGCTGAGAAGAAAGCCTCATCCTTTTTACCATCCAATGCCTTGGCAAGTGCGTTGACTTCCACGACCTTTTGTGCAGCAAATGCCAACCATGATTTGATTTCATCGTCCAGTTTGGTCTCGTTAATCAAATCAACAGCAGTATGCATAAGCGAGCATGAAGTAGACACCACAAGCTTGTCTGCACAACAAAGAAAAAACGTATTATTTCCAGCAGATAAAAGCATGACCAACACTTACCATAGTTTAAACTTCAACTTTATGACTAAGTATAAGAAAAGTGATACCAAGGTAATAGCATTAGCATGCACCATAATATAGTTATAAAAGTTGAATGTGGACAACAAAATCGTACATATATGATACAGATTAGGGAACAAGGTAATCAGCTCTCAGCGAACAAATTCATGAGTTTGAACTAAGAAGATCACATTAAGTATGATAATATATCACAAATCACTATATAATAATTCATATGTTGTCACAATATAATATCTTTTCTTAGGATTGAGCCATTGAAAGCATTGTACTCTGGATCCACATTTTAAAATATAAAATTGATATGATACAAAATTCATGAATAAGGATAATGCAAAAATATGTGTATACCTTTGCCTACAATAGACTCAAGACTGCTAAGTTCATTGAGGGATGAAGCAAGATCATTAGCCCAAATGTTCCTTCCATCGACAACTCCTGCAAAAAGAAACTTTCCAGCAGGAAAGCCAGCACTTTTGATCAAGTCAAGGGTCTTGGTTCCACGAACCAAGTCAAATCCATAACCAGAAATGCCTTTCAAGCTGGTAAGGGTCCTAAGAAGACGACAAAGACATACATGAAGTGAGAATATAACTCAGGGTATACCATATACCAGTGAAAGTAACTATTAGAACTTGGTGCCAACTAACTTGTATGCTTCAGCTGGAACATCAGCAAAATAGCTCACAACGAGTGCATCAATACCAGAAAGAGTTGATTCCAGCTCAGAGTATGCATCAGTAAACGCTTGCAACTTGCTGGAATCAAGATCTAACACAAGAGTTGGCTCATCAAACTGAATCCATGCTGCACCTGCTGCCTTCAATTCTGTGATAACTTCCCTGAATATGATTATAAAAAAATCCATATTAAAAGCAGTGGCTAAAACAAAGTAACAACATAATCATGATGGATGACTCACTTATAAACAGGCAACACTTTATCCAAGAGCGAAAGAGTGGAAAATGACTTCTCTACACCTTTAGCAGGCTTTGAAAGCAACAAGTATGACACAGGTCCTACAAGCACTGGTACGGTATCAATTCCAAGCTGCGGTAACAAGAAAAAAAAAGATCAATGTAACGTATATAGATATATTGTCAACGATATGTATGTGTGTGTACCAACAGTAACTAAGGTAAGTTACGATACAGATGATATTAGATCTAATTTAACTTAAAGGTAGCCATGAAGTTGGATTCGCATGATTAATACAACAATATAATTATATTATTCTTCTCAACATGGACAAGCAACTTATGTAAGGTGAAAGATACAACTTCCAACACATGATGCATGCATATTGCATAGACGCAATCACTAGAGCTTCATATAACATATGAATTCACAGATAAAGATTCTCCTAAGTCATGAATTCCGATAAGAGAACTAAGTAAAAGGGCACCAAAACCATACCGCTTTTGCCTCCTTGTATTCGTTCACGGCCTTGTGAGAGGAGTAGCTGAATGCCATGTCAGGGCTCAATTCAGGAACTATGTAATGGCTGCACCAAAACAAAACAGGTTAACTAACACATCACAATATATTGAAAACCAATTCTCTATAAATCGACATGTTCTGTAAAGAACTTACTAGTTGGTGTCAAACCACTTGGTCATTTCCATAGCAGGAAGTGTGGCATTTCCTCTTGCCATAGAAAAATACGTATCAAATCCAATTTCTCCACCATTCCACCCATACCTCGGTGGAACAGCACCAAGCATTGCGGTGGTGTCAAGTACTTGATCATAGCACGAGAAAGTGTTGCTTGGAATAAACTGGGTCCCAGCATCAAGCATTTGTTTCCAAATGTTGCATCTTAGGTCAGCAGCAACTTTCTGCAAATCCTCGGCACTGCTCTTCTTGTCCCAAAATGATTCCAAAGCAAATTTAAGCTCTCTCTTTGGCCCCATGCGTGGATATCCAACAATGTGTGATGCCATTTTTCTGGAGACACGTGTGAAACTACATTAATACCAATTTAAAACCTAAAGAGCTTAATTAACTTACAAAACAAATATATTATCATTCATTAGTCTATGACAATGCTTCACCAATGGGAAGCAACATATTTAATTGTATTTTTACAGTACAAAAGAAATTAAATTAATCAGAGATTTGCTGAGTTATATGAGTATGACAAACAGTGTTACGTGGTAATGTGGTATGACTGTTCTCAAAATCATGGGCAGTTGATGTATGGAAAATTAAGTACCTAAAGAAAATTTTCTTTGAATAGATCACTTTCAGCAAAAAATTAACACAAGCATTCCACTTTAGAAACTTAGGCCCTTTTTGAACATAATAGCACTTAATCAACAATTGTACAGACATGATTTCAATCACGTCGGTGCTAATTCATTACAGAATAATTTTTTACACTGCCTCCATCTTAAGTTACGGCAATATGAAATTGGGGGAAAGTTAACACTGACGCGATTTGAATTCGCATCAGTGAAAATGGCTAACTAAACGTCAACATAGTCAAAAGTAATCTATGTTTGTAATAAGTTTCAAAGGTGACGTGTTTTTGTTATTCATTGCTAAATGTGGTCTACTTAAGAAATTTTCATTATCTAAAGAAATTTTAATCTAGCTTCTGCTCTGCTTGATTTAATGTAAGTCTTTTTACACTTTGGCGCCTATTTCCATCAGTAAATATTTATGTTGTGCCACGCTCATGTATACATCCAAGCAATTTTAATCTAGCTTCTAAGCCGTCACATTCAGGGTTCATTCCTTGGATTATTCCTGATATCAATTATTGAGCACCAACCCAGCTCTCTTATGTATGTTCCTACATTAGAGCAATTGTGGTTGGCCGCCTTCACTCATTCAGATGTAAAGATGGATGTTAGAGACATATAAAGAGTGGATAAGTTAAATTCCTTTTCTTTTGCTTGCAGTTACATTTTTAGACTATTGGACAAGAAGGTGGTAACTGGTAAGTCTTTAAAGTGGGGACAAGCTATCTTAGTTTTCTTAATAGTTAAGCTGTTAACTTACGAACCGGTTTTGACAGTCAGATATAAAGCGGCTGTAGCGAGCAACGCAAGGCACTTATCTTTTTATATTTATCTTTTAACCATCTATAATTTTTTTGTTTCTCACATGGGAAAAATGTATTGGGACCCAAAATGGTGAAATAATTGGTGACACAATAAACGTTGTATTGCTCCTTGATTTCAATTCCATATGTGAACACAATGAGGTCCAACAATCCAGCTCTATTGTGTCACCAATTGTGTCTTATTTTGTGTCCAATAGCTGGCATATGCAAAACTCTACCTACACTAAGCTATGATTATCAGTACTTTTTCCACTGAAAAAAAATTAATACAAACAAAATAGTGAACTTGCTAAACACATGATTCATTTAGAATAGCAACAGTGAGCTTGCTAAACATATGATTCAAACGGAAGAGCAACATCTATATTCCTTGTTGGATTTATGTTTAAAGCCGGGCTTTTTTATTATTATGGTTTTTAGGCAACATTTAAGCAACATATACTCTTAAATGGTTTATTATTATTATGAGAATTCCAGACAACCAAGTGTCATGGTAGATGATATAATAGATGATTACTAGTTGGCCTATACAGAGAGCCACATACTAGATGTTTAAACAGAATAGCCATAATATATGAATCCTTGAAAAGTTTGTTCATAAACAGACAAATCATGTTGTGCGGCAATTTTGAATATCTAAGTTTGTAAATGATACTATGATATGATTGTTGTGGACAACAGATATTTAACTTCAAGTATATATTATGTGTTTTCCAATCATCAAATTGCAACTCCCAGATGGTTGTTCACCAATCACTGAACCATCCTAAAGGTTGATCTGTGAGATGTCTAAAGCAAATAGATTGCAGTCCAGTGATGCATACGTTTAGTTCATATATACATTTTAAGATTTAGCAGCATTAACGGACTAAAATTAGAGTAAGACTTGCTATACAACAATACAGTGCCTCAGATCTAATCAAATTCAATCAAACAAACCCAGATCTAAATGAAAAATGCAAATCTAGATCTAAAACTAACAACGTCGACTTCAGATTCAAACACAAACAATAATATAATGAAGATCATTCAAATAAAATGATGACCAAATCGAAATAATTCAAAATTAAAGTAAGAGAAAAGGGGATTCGATACCTTAAAAACGAGAATGAAGCGATTGTAGATGAATGAAAGACGAGGAAGAGAGAGTGCGGAATGGGAGTGTTAAATAGGGAGAGAAGATGGGGTAGCTGTGATTTGGATCTGAATCACACCAACAAATGACAATTAATAATGCATTTAAAAATATCTGATATTATTTAAAAATTCCACCAACCCCTTGGAATAGATTTGCCTCTGCATCTGGACATTTATTTAGTGGGTACTTCCATCAAGAGTTTGGGCGTGAGCCAGGAAATTAGACAAGGGCATTAGACTCCAATTATGGGAGGAGTAATATTTTTTTGGGAAATTTTAATACGGTATAACTATAAAAAAATTAACCTTATGTCCCTTCAAACCCTTATTTTCAAAAACAATATTTGAAATTCACGGGACTTTTGGATAATTTTACCAAACTTAACATGCGCTTTTAGGGTAACATCTATAACTCATAACCGTCGTAATACACATTGTAACGGTAGCTTTTAAATTTGAAAACGAGAGAAGTAAAAAAAATCCAAAAAGAGAAATGTAGAATATAGTTTTTAAAAGGAAGAGACGTAAAACAAATAAGCTTAGAAAAGATGGATATGTCCCTAATTTCCACATATTATATATTTTTTTTCTCTCTTCTAACAAATGATTTCGCTCTCTTCTAACAAATCAAAAATAAATCCGTAGTTTGTTGCCACCATCCATCCCCACCGCCACAGCTCGTGCGCCAACACCTTTACCAGTGTCAACATTTCCAGCCCACAACCTTGAAAACTAAAAAAATAAAACTAAAACTAAAAAATAAAAAATAAAAAACCTTGTAGTGATATGTGTTGTATATGTAAATCCCTACATGTGAAAATATGAACAATTCATCCATGAAAGGGGAACAAAAAGAATAGACATTAACGAAACACACTAACTTTTGCTCCCGTTTGGTTTGCCATTTTTGGTTTTCGAACAAACAAAAATGTGTAAGATGCGTGTAATTTTAAAAGACAATCAATTTTAAAAATGAAGTTAATATATCAAACATAGAACAAAATTATTTTATTTTTTGTATTCTAAAAAATAACAAAAGCACAAAAAACAATTCACTTCCTCCGTCGTCCTTCCATCATCGTAATGACTTAGATTTTAAATCTTCAATCTGCTCTTTTTGTAATGCATGTCAAAAACGCGAAATACAACAATCAAAATGAAATCAAATGGATCCTTAATCGCTACCAGATTAGAATGCTGCAGCGCACCATGAGCCTCACCAGCGACCGGAGCCATAGCTAACACTACCCTCACATTTGACGGTAACCTTTAGAAAATGAACAGTAAAATACTAAATTAAAGCAACATTATATAAATGCAATGTTATATTTAATTTTACAATTTAAAAAATGCTAAGTTAAACTAGCATCATACATATGTAATATTAAATTAGCTTTTAAAGTTAAAAAAAATGCTAAATTAGACAAGCGTTTTTTTGAATCTAATGTTGAACTCGCTTTTACGGTTCAGAAAATTCTAAATTAAATTAGCATTATAAGTGCATGTAGACACACATACACACACATTTCTACAATACAAATAGCGCTACTTTATTTAGGAATTAAAAGAAAATCTTTGTCTCTGGCCATCGCTGCCGCCGTCGACAGCGTAATACCAACATCAACCACCTCACTGCTAGTTCTCCATCTAAAATCACCCTTCCTCATCAAAATTGAACCCTAACCCTACAATCACCACAACCACGTCCCTTCCCAAACAACCCCCATCCCCTCAACGTGTCACCTCTCATGCTGCCTTCACATACCGGAACCATTGCCCACTCAATCGTTGTACAATTTGAGAATGATGTTTGTTTTGTGATTGATTATTGCAAAGACATACATACATACATATATATAGACACGCAGACGCGCGTGTATATGTGTGTATGTACACACGCGCCCACAGACACACATAAAATAAAAGTGGTAAAAATTTTCTGTAGAGTGTTCATTTTGATGTCTCGATTTACGCTTATGTGATTGAGGCTAAAATTCAAACCTCATGATGTTGAAGCTAATTAAACCCTACTTGAGGTTATTTTCCAATTCCTGTAATCCCCTGTAAGAATTTAATGTTAGTTTAGGATTTACTTTTATTTTCTATCTATACTTTATTTTCTTGTCGAGAATCGTATTTGTATGTCTTAAGCGGATTTAAGTCAGCCTATTGCACTACAAGATTAAACGGCTATTCCAACGTCTCGTAGCCGTTGGCGGCCGTTGGAATAGCCGTGTAATAAAATTAACGCTTTCCAACGGAACCAACGGCTATTTTTCAACGGAATTTCCAACGGCCGCCAACGGTTAATAGCCGTTGGAAACCGTTACAAGCCGTTTGAATAAAATGTCCAATAAGCCGTTGGAAACCGTTGAAAATCTGGGTTTATTTTGCTATACAACAGCAAGCCTATTCACCTTCCAGCCACACCATTTTCAATCCATTCTATTTTCAATACATTTCCAATCCATTCCACACATATATATCAATATCAATATAAAGAACACACATAAATCAATTAAACACCAATATAAACAAACCAAACCATTCAAACATCATAAACCGTACCATCAACGTAAATACCATCAAAACATGTCAACAAACCACGTACATACCATCAAAATATCGTTCTCACCCACTCCGTACCAATATATACAACATTAAAACACATAATAACCATCTCCAAGTCAATATATACATCGTTCAAACACAAATACTAAAAAGCATACCTCCTCAAGCATCTTCGTCGTCGCCTTCGGAAGCACCAGACGACGAAGGAAAGGTACCATGATTCTGCACATACTCCGCAAGCTTTTGATTCAGCTGCTCCATCTGTACAGCTCGTAGACGATTCTCCTCCTGTAGCTGCTCAATCATAGCTCTAAGCTCCTTAATTTCTTCTTTGTCTTGGGCCTTTTGAGCTTGTCGAGTCTGCAAATAGAAATAATAGCAAAAGGGTTGTCTCAGCATATAAAATATTATAACACTATATATCTAAACGCTAATTTGTTGTACATATGTAAAAGGATTAATTACCGTTACGTTCCCGAAGCCATAACGTCTACTCCGCTGCGTCGGATCCATAACAGCGTCAAATATGTTATCTTGCTCCTCCTGTGTCAACTCATCACAACCAGACTGCTGAAGCGCATAAGCCCATGCCTTCTGTAACCTTGACTATAATGAAAAAAAACAATTTCAGTTGAAAAATAGTAGAATGTAATTTTTATTTTACATAGCTAGTAATTAATAAACTTATCGATGTAAGTATTAGAAATTAAAAAACGCATACATATGCCTCAGTCGCCTTATCCTGATCATCCCGCTGATATGTGATTTTGCCAGACTCGTCTACTTGCCTAGATGCGTGGGTGTGAGCAAATAGTCCACTAAGCCAACGGGATGTCCATAAGCTCGTTCCTGCAATTGATAATTTGGATAATTTAACTCCACATAACTTACTGAAATGATCAATATACAAATGTGATAATAGATAAATTTATCAAATCTTCGCGGTGTTGCTGGAAAGATTTGGAGCCTCCACGATGAGTTACTGGATTCCTGCTCCTGTTTACTGAGTTCCTTTCTGACTCCTCCTGCAAATTTACAATGAATAATTATTTATTAAACGTTAAAAAAATTACTGAGATTCATTATAGATTTACCTTGGACTCCTCAGAGTTCCACCAGTCACAGCTGCGCTCATCCACTTTGGTTTTTTCTCCACTTTTTTAATCTCTGACATCTTCTCCCTATAATTCATAGCGATCTTTGAGTTCCAGTGTCGCTGAACTAAGTTGATGTCAGACTCTTGCAAATCTACTTCGCCCTATACAATGAGAAAATATTACTAATTATTTATTTGTATTTAATTAATCATTTTGTAAAGCGGTATAAACTTACTAGAAAACCTTGCCAAATGGTCTCTCTCACATCATCGGGGATCTTGCTCCACTTAAGCCAGCAATCGCTCATCCTGCCCATATACGCCTGCTTAGAAATGTTCAGAACCACTTTAGATGCTCCAACTCAAACCCACTGCGTTAAATATAAAATAGAACTTTAGACAATTATAGATATATCATGTACAAAAAATTAAATTGCTATGCTGCTAATTATGATAAAGTAAAAAAATTATAAATCGTTCATTTTATATTTTGTTTAAATTTTATTTACTGATTTAGTAAACATGTACTAAATTTTATATTTTTTCTACAAACTTTATTTTAAATAAACAACTATTGATTCATTGCCACTTATGTGTCTTCTTTGATGGTCGGTCATCCTACTTCCCATTACAAACACAATAGTAATTATATTCCGTAAATCATATCATTTTAAACGATTTCACAAAATTTCGGCAGCATTTCCCCCGTGTTCCTTGTATCGTACACAAATACGTGTACACAAGGAACGTAAAGGAAATGCCGTCGAAATTTTGTGAACCGTTTAAAGTGATATGATTGACGAAATATAATTACTTTATAGTGTTTGTAACTTGTCCAATACATGGACAAATCCGACAAATGATGTATCAGATGAATAGAGTTGTCCGTTTTGTGGAAAAAACGAATATCCCTAAAACGATCATATACAACACTTGTCAGACGGAGCCAAATATATTTAAGGATTTAAATATTTGTTTATATTAATTTATAACTCGTTTAATTAATATTGGTTTATATTTTACCGTTTTATTACATAAGTACTAAATTCATTTATACACAAAATTCATTTATACACTAAATCAATTCGCGTGTTCGCACAAATACAAAACCCGTGTTCGCACAAATGCAATATCCGTTCTAACGGCTTCCAAATGCAATAAACTCTATCACACACATACGTTCAATATTAACCAAATCAACATAAACTAATGCAATATCCTAAATTACAAAATTTTCAATCGGTAATAACTTGTTCATTATGAGATAATAGTTGCAATTAGGGAATACCATGATGTAATATGCATACACTAACAAGTATGAATCAATCACAATTCAAATTAAACCCTAAATAAAAAAAAACTAAATATTAGGTTTAGCAAAATTACCGATTTAAATAGCTAGAAGGGTGGAGATGGACTGGAGCAGCTTCTAGATGGCGTCGGATGTGGTTGGGATGGTGCTTGGGGCGGCGGTATCAGGCTAGGAGGTGGTAGAATGGGGGAATTGGATGAAAATATAGATTGGGGAAGGAGATAATGAGCTTCAGGTCGGCTCTCGGGAAAATATGCAGGAAAATTTCCAACAGCTTCCAACGGCCGCAAACGGGTTCATTCCAACGGTTACGACAAAATCCAACGAGCCGTTGGAAGCCGTTAGAAATGCCGTTGGAGGCCGTTGGAACATGAGTGTTGGAATACACTGTATCTCTAGTAGTGTTGCCTATTCTTAATTTTGATTGGATGGAAGATTAAATCATCAAACTCTCATCCACTTTTTACGTTATTATTTGGAAATCAAAATTGTATTTACATTGAGATTTTTGTATTTTGGAAATTCATTTGGTAAATAAAGCTTTATTCAGATAAAAAAAAGGTTTTCACTAACTTTCAATTATTGGCGATTAAATATTTGAAAAGAAATAAATTGTTATTTATTTAGAACAAATGACATTGAGTTTGTCAACTTTGTTAATACGTTTTCAAATATTCTAAATCAGTGTTGCACGTCCCAAACCGTAATCATTGATCATCTTGACTAAACGAACCACTACGTTCATTTATGTACAGTAAATAATCTTTAGTATGCATTTTGCTTAATGATCTAATACAGTAGTTAATGTAGTTGTCACAGATTTGAAGAACAAACACTAATTGGTCAAACAAAATATTTGCTAAAGTAGAAAGAATTGAAGTCGACCGAGTGTATATTTCAAAATAAGCCATGAAATTTCAAAGAATTTCCATATGTTATTATTGGTTATGTTTCAAATATATATTGATACGGCATTATATAAACCTGGAATAGACAGTTATAATAACTAGTACGTGAGTTTTACATTAAGTTTTACACAGTTTGATTAAACCACAACCAGCTAGGTAATATTTTTAATTGTTAATGGAGCCGTTACCAATATTTTTCTTTAGTATAATTTACTTGCATATTGATTGTTAACTCATAGTGGGCTAACATACATGATGATATTTAATTAGTCGTTTACATGTTGGAGGAAGACATTATGCATTGCAGTACATTACCGCTTTACGTGAGTACAAATTTGCTTTCAAAGAGAATTTTTCAAAGTGGGTGGGTGGGTAATATAAGTGGAAGACTTGAGCCTTCACACATACGTTGAAATGATGGCTGCACAGATGTGTGCAGGTACGTTTTAAAGACCGTGTTTTAATATAGTTTGATTATTTTAAAGCACTAAATGCACGGATGGTATGAACTTTGTAGTATAATGTCAATCTAGGAATGAATTTTATTTATTTATTATAAGATATTTTGACATGTGCAATGCAATGAAAGTTTTATATAGTTTGGTAAAAACAAACTGAAAAACATAAAAAAAAAAGTAATTTTTTTGTTGTAACAGGGTTTGAACTTGTAACATTATTTATGTTTTAAAATTTCCATTTAAAGATAGATGTTAATATTTGTTCACGGTGAGATTTAAATTAATGACCTCTTGTTTGCATGAAAAGACATTTTTGAAATTTCACGGTCGGACCAAAAAATTGTGTTTTATTTGAATTATTAATAAAGATTAATGAAGATTTATAGGTTGGTCGATTTATCTAGAAAGATCTTGCATTACTTATTCTAATGCAGTCATGTATATTTGACTCGCTCTTTGAAGTCTAATTATAATTAAATTTGAACAATTCTATTCTATGAATAATTGGAATCAACATTTATGTTTGAATATGTCTAAAGTAATTGTAGCGAGATTTTATCTCATAATTTTTTGAGGAGATCATATGAAATAACAATTTAATATTTAAAAAGTTATATATAGGAGTAATTTGAGAAGTTCACGATCGGACCAAAAGATTATGCTTCTATTCCAACTATTAATAAAAATTTATTTTTATTTTTTTAAGAAACAAAACACAACGAAACAGTGCTACATTTGTATTATCCAGGTTTTCCCCAAGAACCAGCCCAATACACTATAAATCAAATGGGCAACATGAAATATTTGTTATAAAATAAACAAAAAATAAATAAGAGTTGAAGCTATTAGGGAGAGTAGATGTTTTATTCATTATGATCAATGATACATACAGGTGAGCTCTTTTTATAAACTCTATATGGAATGAAATTACAAGAATTTCTTTTAACATTTAGTATACTTACCCTTATTACTGAATATATATATATATATATATATATATATAACAATAAGAATAATTACTTCATTAAAAACCTATATTATGAAAGACCCAATGGTAGAAATCATAAATAAGGAAAATAGTGCAACTTTATTTATCTTTAAATAACATGTTTTTTAATATTATTATAAGAGTTGATACTTCTAGATCAATATAATGCCTCGTTAAAACCTTACTGACAAAAACCAAATGAGAAAAATATCCGTGAAGGAAATACATTACATTATAGCATTTTTTTGGATGCTTTCCCTGATCATTATTCAATTTGTTGATGCAGTCGATGCATACAAATTTTATACACCATCTTTTGAAGCATTGATATTGAAAGTGCCTTTGTGAATAGATCTGCCGGATTTTCTTAGAACTGAATTTCTTTCACCTCTATCTTATTATCCTTTTGTAATTCATGTGTGAAGAAAAATATAAGACAAGCGTGCTTCGTCCTATCACCCTTAATGTAACCCGCTTGGATCTGGGCTATGCAAGCGGATTGTCTTCATAAATAATAGTTAATCCTTCTGTAGCTGAGGAGAGTTGACATGTCTTTCGAGTATGCTTTGTTAATGATCTTAGCTAAATACATTCTCGACTTATTTCATGTAGTACTAGTTTTTCAGAGTGATTAGATAATGTTGCTACCAATGTTTGCTTCATAGATCGCCATGAAATAGCTGCATCACTATTACTGAATACATACCCAATTTGTGATCTCATTTTATGTAGGTCAGAAAGGTAACCTGCATCAGCATAGCTAACTAGATTCGGATTATTGCGTATGTCAGAATAAAACAAGCCTAAACTTGTCGTTCCACACATGATATGTTTTATCCCATCCTAGTGTCTTTTCGTTGGTGCAGAACTATATCTTGCTAGAAGATTTACTAAGAATGCAATATCTAGTCTCGTGCATTGTACTAAAGATAAAAATGCACTAATGACACTAAAATATGATACTTTTGAACCAAGCACATTTTCACCATCTTCTTTTAGGTGGGAAAGGTCTTTTTTAATATCTAAAGATTGACAACCATTGGCGTACCAAGTAGATATGCTTTGTCCATTTGAAAATGCTTCGGAATTTTCTCTATATAGTTTGACCGATGGATCATTATGTCATTAGTACTATGCTCGATCTGCAGGCCAAGAAAATATTTAGTTTTTTCAACATCTTTTATTTCAAATTCTTTCTTTAAATATTTATTGTTTCAACAATCTCTTTCAAAGCCCTAATCAAATTTATACCATGAACATAAACTGCTAAAATAGAAAATCTTTTTACTGTTTTTCTTTATAAAGACACATGGATAAATGAGATTGTTTTTATGTCTCGCTTTTACCAAATATTCACTAAGACGGTTATCCACGTTCTTCCAGATTTCTTCAAATCATATAGTGATCGTCTCAGTTTTAATGGGTGTATCGCCTTTAATTTGCTTCAGGCAATTTATATCCACTTAGAATTTTCATGTAAATATCAATATCTAAACCACCGTAAAGGTAAGCTATCATGACATCAGTTAGCCTTATGTCTAGTTTTTCAGAAACTATAAGGCTTATGAAATATCAAAATGTTATGACACATGTCTCCTTAAAGTCAAAACTCGGCCTCTGTAGGAAACCTTATGTGAGAAATCGTGCTTTGTATCTCATGATTTCATTTTTATCATTTCCTTTTCTAATGAGTACCCATTTATAACCTACTGGTTTAACATTTTCTGGTGTTTTCCATATTAGTCCAAACACACCATGTTTTTCAAGTGAACCTAGTTCAACTTGGATAACATGTTTCCATTATGGCCAATCACATTTTTTAGATATTCATTTATGCTAGTTGGTTCGATATCATTATTCTTATTATCGTCATGACTTTCGGTTATTTCAATAGCTATTGTGAAAGAGAATACACCATCAATTAGTATTTTACTTCGATCCCACATTTTTGCATAGTTCTTATAAAATATTGAGATTTCGTTATTATTAGGTACCATTTTACTTTTAGAAGCTTATATTATTTTTTCTAGGATAATAGTTCCTTCTACATTTTTAGAGAATTGAGATTTTCATTTAAGTGAACTTTTGGATCATTTATAATCTCTTCAGGAGGTTTATCAATTGCTAATTTTTCATTATATTTTCATTTTCTAGACGCCAAGTCTTTTGAACCAATGTGTCTTCCATGCTTTTGTCTTGCTTTAGATTCATTTGCTGCTAAATTCAACTCTAGTCCTTCTGGCACTTTAATTCTAGCTGGTGCATTTGCTGCTAAAATGTGAGATTTACTTATTTTCGCAGCATCACTAAATGCATCTGACATTTGATTTGCAATACTCTAAAGATGCATAATTCTCTGTAACTCATATTGACATTGTTTGGTATATGGATCCAAATGAGATATAGATGGATTATTCCATGATATTTTACGCCGTTCTACCGAGTTAGTCTTTTCTCCCATAATGGCGGGAAAATTGTCTCATCAAATATACAATCTGAAAATCTTACACTGAAAACATCACCTTTAAGAGGATCAGGATAACGAATTATTGATGGTGAATCAAATCAAACATAAGTTCACAACCTACATCGAGGACCCATTTTAATACAAAGTGGTGGACTAATATGCACATGTGCAGCGCAACCAAATTTTCATAAATGTGAAATATTTGGTTGAGATCCGATTAAGAGCTATGATGGTGAAAATTGATTATAAGATGTTGATATAATTTTAACCAATATTCATGCATGCAAAATTACATATCCCCAAGCCGAAACATGTAATTTTAATTGCATAAGCAACGGTCTTACAATAAGTTGCAGACGCTTAATTAATGATTTTGCTAGACCATTTTGAATACCAACTTGAGCTACTGGATGTGCAACTTCAATTTCTAATGATGAGCGATAGTCATAAAATACTTGAGAAGTAAATTTTCCTGCATTTTCTGGTCGAATTGATTTAATTTGATAATAAGGGAAGTGTGCTCTCAATTTGATTATTTGAGAAAATAATTTGGCAAATATCATATCTCTTGTAGAAAGCAAACTTACATGTGACCAGTGTGTTGATACATCAATTAATACCATAAAATATTTAAATTGTCCACATTCAAGGTGGATTAGACCGCATATATCATCTTGAAGTCTTTGTAGAGACGTTGGAGATTCAGTGATGATTATACTATATGAAGGTCGAGTGATTAATTTTCCTTGTGCACATAGGGTATGTAAGTAATCACTTGGTAAATTCAATTGGTTTGATAAACATGCCCATTTGAATTATTAGCGATTTTATGCATCACAGTTAACCTAGGATGACTCGAGCAATAATTCCAATAAATCAGTGTCTTTGTATGTGTGAGCTTCTGGCTTATGTTTACGGAGTGTGATTCAATTATGCCAATTTTCATGCAATAAAACGAGCACGAAAATAAAAAAAATGAGATACTGATAATATGTGCTCTGGCTTTCTAGATGTCGCATGCAATAGTAAGAAAAATGCAAATGCACCCAATTAAAGAAAATATAAGTATGGTGCACAATAATGATATAACACATATAATATAAGGTAACATTAAAGGAAAGTGTAAACCATGAACTATACGATGTAATTCTGGTTTCACCAAATAAATCAAGTATTAACAAAAAAACAAGCAAACTTTTCTACATACCATATGAAGCACAAATACCACTTCAAAGCTGTCATATTCATGGACAACCAAACAAAATAATAATATAAAAGTACTAATGAATTATCAGTACGTTTTATTGCTTCTCCATCACTTATATACAAGTCATGGAGATAATAAAATACAATATATGTATGGCAAGAAAACCATTAATATTATTGTAGATGTAAGAAAGTTTATGAAAATAATAATATGGAAAGTAGCATGAAATAGGTTAGTAATCAAATTTTAAGGAGTGAAATCTACGAACTTGAAAACTTCATAAACTTTAATTTATTTTTGATATTTGAATAAAACAAGGAAAATAGAAGAATTGGTATATTATAGTAAAGTATCTACCACCATTTCAATATTTTAAGTGGTTAATACGAAAAAAGTAGTATAATAGTTGAATAGATATCGCTAATTGACCAAGTGAATCAACTTTAATGCATAATTAGTCATGCCATATGTATCATTATATCTTGAATTTTTAGATCATTTTCTTTTAGTGGAACTTCAGGTTATTTAGTGTAATAAAACTTCAAATTCACTTATTTATGAGAACTTTAGATATCCTAGTTTACGAAATTCCAAAATTTTAGATCTATAAGAACATCAGCTTCTTAAGCTTTTTAGACTATAGAAATTCATTTCAAGTGTTAAATCAAAACTGACATTGAATATTTAATATAGCGTTCCAAACACATGTTATCATAGTGCTACTAATGTATTTGTTATAACACATGTTATTGTTACATGTATTGATTTAAGCAATCATGGATATCTCTTCTGGAGATGGCTAATTCATACAAGTACCAAGTTGCAATTTATGAAAAATTAGAACTTCGGGTTCAAAGACTTTTGGAATCTTTGGATTTTCAAACTTTAAGAACTTTACATTCTTGATTCTTTCGTATTGTAATTCAAGTATCAACCTTGCTATTTAATATAAATGTAAAAAAGCATATATTTTTAAGGAATAAAACTACTACCGCGGACTATTCATATAAATCTTCCATAACCAATGCTTGTTAGGTAGAAAATTTTATACATATTTTATAGCTTATATAACATCCCCCAATTCGAGACTCGAAAATGAATGTCGATGATGCTGTAGCCATCACCAACCAGTGACGGAAGCAAGTTCAGTGTATTTAAATAACGACTAAGTAAATAGAGCAGCTAAAATATTTTCCATTACATAGAAATTTCTTAATATTCATTACATGTATTTTCTTCAAAATTAACCTCATAGTCGTTCCCATGCAGGGGTTAAAGAATAATAGAAAATAACATAGTAAAGAAACAGGTCAGCATATGAAGATCCCGCCTGAACTTCTAAAAAGGGCGGAAACAACATCTTTATTAGCTAACAAAGCATCCTGCTCCATCTTCGATCTGCATACTGCGGCTCACATTATAAACTTGCATATCTTATAAACTCAACATACTCAAATTAGCATCCACGAGTTTATAGGGAAAAATAATAATAAAAACACGGTCAGACATAAAGTCCGTTGTAAATAATAATTATCCAAAACAAACATATATTGGGATCACAATATATTACACGGAATGAGTTTCCACCTCACTATTCACAACATCATACGTGAAATAAACATGGCTATTGATGCACATATTTATTATTGTGCAAAATCTTCGAGAATGCCTCCTTAGGCGGTTCCATTCTACTACTGCGCCCCGAGCACAGTCCCCCTTTAAAATTCCCACTTTAGATTAACCTTTGATCTTATATTGATATATGCTACTGCACCCCCGATGCAGTTCCAACTAAGCCCTCAATTAAGTTTGTCTTTAATTTGATATTGCCTAGATTCTGCCTTCTGTAGTATCCTTTTAATTCATTCATTAAATTTTATACCGCATAGGCCTAGCCCCCTGTAGAATTCTTTACGTTCATTCATTAAACCTTTTTTTTTAGTTTTAAACTGCTTGGAATAATACCACCGCAGTCTCCATGTATTTATTTACTTAAGTTTCGGACTACTGTGAAACAGCCACCTGCAGTGCTTATGTTTTCATCTACTTAAACTCTGGACTACTGTAAAATAGCCACCCACATTCCCTAAACATTTGTTTAATTTGAAACTGCTTGGAATCACCCCAACGCAGTCTCTTGGAAGTTGAATGCCTCTCCTTACCTTCCCCAGGCATGCATCAGAGTAAGCGTTCCCATCTGACGTCAATAGCCCTTCCAACCCTACCTCTAGCGTGGGAGTTCTTCCTCTTCTATCCAGGGCCTCTCGCCAAGTCCTATATAATTGTCTTATATTTACATACCTTACCTTGGCATAGTATCACCCTGCCCAAACCTATGTGCGTTATTCACTTTCTTATTAAGTGTTCCCTTCCAAATTGCGGCACAATATGTTTTGACATATGGAGGTGCAATTTAGCCTCTCTCAAGCTTAAATTTTGCGATGCATCATGTCTTCCACATATTGCGGCGCAGATCTGCTTTCCTCAAAACCTCCGGATTCCCTTGGCAAATCACTATCTCGTCCCCGCATGCACAGTTCTTCTTATAAAATGTAATGCCACTACCTCAGCTTTGTACCAAACAAAGTATGACACATTTGTTACCGTCTTTACCCATCTCCACCTCTGATACATCACGATTCCACTTTCTATTATTGACAATGTCCTTTGTTCTGTTGTTTTAATTTTTTTTCTTTTCAGATTTTGATATGGAACGTGTTCCTTGTTTATCTAACACTTGTTTCCCCTGCATAATCATGATTTACTATCAACCGTGCAGTTTCCTTTTTCCTCAGCGTAGTTCCTGTCTTATATTAGCTTACTTTCTTTTATGAAAACCTTAATGAAATCCCAGAAAATTCGTGGATAACTGTTCTAATATACTTTATTCTTTATTTTGATTTTCACAAGTATTTACCTTATTTATTTTCTAGGTATTCTTCTTCATTAATTTATAATAAATTATTTTTATGTAAGGACCTTCTCAAACTAAAAACCCATTTCTAAGATCTTAGTTAGAACATCATATAAAATTTTGATAGCATTTCAAAATCATTCGAGTAAGGGAAATACATCTAAACATCCGGTGTTCATCTATTTTCCTTCAAACATTCGTTAAACATTTTACTTGTTAATGAAATTCCATATGAAACTCCATCATATATAGAAGTATAAAAAATCATACCAAAATCAGATCATTGGGTATGGTAAAATAAGTTCAGTATTACCCACCTAGATCTTTAAAATATCTTGCTTTATTCTTTTTAACCTCCCTTTATCTTGTGTTTTCTTATCATGTCTTTATTTGCTATCTTTAGGCTACCACCATTAATGTTTCTCTTATCTTTTGTTTTATTTATAGTAGAATGAAATGAATGAATGAAAAAAATAATGTTTATTGTCCCGCAATAATTTGGGCTTGGACCATCATACTCTTTTTCATTGATTCATTACCCCATTTTCTTTCATTTAGCTTATCTTGACCCTTTAATTAATTAATTAAATTAATAAATAATTATGGATTGTTACCATCTTCCCTCTTAAAGGAATTTCGCCCCGAAATTTAGTTAAGGCATAATAATGATTTTCCCATCTATCCTATGCTTACTCTTCATCATAAACCCATGAATTCTCAATTCACAAAGACGGACTAGTTCTATTTACTAACACAACAATCAAACATAATATTCATACATACACACACACACACATATATTATCTACAACAAAACAATTCAACATATAGCTCATATGCTAATCTGAAACGAACAATTCTGGATAGATCTTCCTACTTTATCTTCTGTATCTCACTTGTAGTCTTCTCGATTTGCGCTCAACTAGACACATATTAGCTTCACCACCTTGTTTTAAAGGTACTTCCCATCCTGATCCACTATCTGAATTGGTCTATGCACGTAGGTCATAGTCGGTTCCATGACCAAATCTTCTGCTGCCCCCGGATCAACCACTGCATTTAGACCTCTAATGCATTTCCACAGATGTGATACGTGAAACACATTATAAATCCCTGCAAAAATGCTAGGTAGTCTCACCTTATACGCCATCTTTCCAATTCTTTCTACGACCGAAAATAGTCCTACATATCTGGGTCTTAACTTACCAGTCTTCCTAAAATGCATCATGCCTCTCATCGGAGAAACCTTCAGGAACACCTAATCGCCTGCTACGAACTCCAGTTCTTTCCTTCTTGTGTTGGCATAAATCTTTTTCTTCGAATATCTTGCCTTCATCCTAATTCATATCATCTCTACTTTCTCAACAGCATCCTTAACTACATTCGGTCCTAACACAATCCAATCCCTTGCCTCCAACCAATATGCAAGTGATTTACATGGTATTCCATACGATGCCTCAATAGGGCCATTCCAATACTACTCTGGTAGCTATTGTTGTAGAAAGCTCTACCGAATGTAAGTAATCTCCCAAGATCCATCAAAGGCTAAAGTGCAAGCTCTTAGCAAGTCTTCCAAGACCTTGTTGACCCTATTGGTCTGCCCATCTATCTAGGATGGTACATGGTACTCATGTGCAATTTTGTACTTAATACCTTTTGCAAACTACGCCAAAACTCATTGGCAAATAATGGATCTTGGTCGCTAAAATAATGTTAGGCACTCCATGAAATCTCACTACTACCTTCATATATACCTCCGCTAACCTCAGCGCAGTTCCCATGGCCTTCACTAGAATGAAATGGGCACACTTAGTGAGTTTATCAACTATAACCCATATGCTTTCATTCCCTGCCCTTAAACTTGGTAACCCATATACAAAGTCCACAGATATTGAATCCCATTTCCAAACTTGAATCTTCAAAGGCTGTAGGAGCCCGCTAGGTTTCTGATGCTCCACCTTCACTTGTTGGCATGTAAGACACCTACTTACATATTCTCCAACATCCTTCTTCATCCTTTTTCATATCCCGATACATCTTAGTACCCCTAGGGTGAATTGTGAGCTTTGAACGATGGCATTCGTCCAATACTTCCTTTTGCAGTCCTTCTACATTTGGGACATATAACCTACCATTCCTCCACAGTTTGCCTTCTCCATCAACAATAAACGCCTTCAGCTCTACTGCCATGATTTATGAGTCTAAGCTCCTTATTATATCAACATAGAAATTGTCTCCTTTCTACAGTTCAACAATTCTTTCTATCGGTGCAGGCCTTACTTCTAAGCATGGTAGCATCCTAGAAGTACCGCTCGAACCTACACTGGACAGAAACTGCACATCACACACAGACAATGTTTCCAAGATGTTTTATTCTTCTGACATAGCCGAAACACAACTCTGTTATTTTTGGCTTAGGGCATTAGCCACTATATTTCCCTTCCCTGGGTTATACTCTATCCTAAGATCATAAAATGCTAAAAACTCTAACCACCTCTATTGCCTCATGTTCAGCTCCCACCGAGAGAAAACAAGTATCTTAAGAACTTGTGGTCAGTAAACAACTCATATCTTTCTCCTAAAAGAGAATGTTTCTAGATCTTCAATGCAAAGATGATGGCTGCTAACTCCAAATCATGAGTTGGATATGGAACTTCAAAGGGTCGCAGCTGCCTAGATGCATATGCAATTACCCAACCTTTCTACATCAATATTGATCCTAACCCTAAACCTGATGCATCGGTATATACTATCATGCCATCATTCCCTTCAGGTATCACTAACACACGCGCATTCGTTAATCGACACTTCAATTCCTAGAATGCCTTTGTGAAGAGACCGCCATATACCACCGACACAAATAATAACTAAATAGTGCGCTGTATTCTTGCCCGGCTGATATAGGATGATCATTAGAGTTGAAATAAACAAATGCAGCATAAAACCTGCCGTATATCACATAGCGCATGGACAAAATATAATATCACATATGAAGCAGAAGGGATAGTAATAACAATGTGAATAAATCATCATCAGAGTGTAGTATCCACAGAGTTATACATCAATAAATAGTTTATAAACAGAATAAAACTCAACAACTATCTCAAATACAATAGTAAAGAGAAATAGGCAAGCACTATCATGGCACCATAGTGTTGCTCAATGAAATAAGCGTAGATTCCACATATGTATATAGTATGCGCCAGATCCATCTAGCTCGTCCTTTGAATAGCTACTGCATCACCTAGACCGGTTATCTACTCTACTCATTTAAGAGAGCATAAGATTATAAAAAGCAAAGCATAAAACCTCGAGTTAGACAACAGTCTGCCATGAACAATAAATATATCTCAAAATGCTATACAAGTAAATATGGTAAGGAATAAGAATACACAAACCATACCCGACCTGTCCCTGCAACCAAAGAGTTAGCACATAACAGTATAATATGCTACTGTATGATATCATAAAGGTACAATACAAAATATTATAGTGTATGTCCCAATATCCCCATCTCCTACCTACTTCTAATGATATCTCGAGTGATAGCCCAGAAAGCAACTAAGCAACCATAGTATCCATCAAACAACCCCTACAATCACTCTTCCTCTATGCCCTGAATATATGATAACTCGTACAACCTCCTTGCTGCTAGGGACTAATGGAAAATCACGGTTCTCCATTGTTCTCTCGTATCTCACAACCAAAGCTGGATACGTGTCTTGCAGCCCAAAGCTGGACACTAGACCTGAAAGCTCCAGGGTATACAGGTCCCTCGTTTGACCTATGGGCATCCCTATTTACAATACCTCTGCTTCGAATGCAACAAACTCCGAGTTATCAATGATTCCTTGGCACTTTCAATCGAGCCCTCCTTTGCTCCTTTTGGACACCAAGCCCTTCTTGCTCAATCCAGTTTCCATTATCTAGGATCCTACCATGTTCCTCCATTCCACAGCTCCCAATATGAGCCCCTTCGGTACCTACTCCCTACACGAGTCACAAATCGAAGGTTATAGAGTCCTCAACCTTCGACGCCTACTCCCATCATAAGTCACAAATTGAAGATTCATAGCCTTTATCGTGCTGTTACATCATCATCCAACCTGATACGAACAAGCCATAAGCTCCAGCACAACCTACAAAACCTCAACAGCAGTCCCTAGAAGTTCCACTATCCCTAGACTCACCATGTGAAGTCGGTGTCGACCTCTCAACTCGGTGCCGACATCTTCTCCACTTAGCCTCTCCACGACTAAGTTTCCTTCCACTCCTTCCTTGCTTTTAGTACTTCATATCCAGGTGCTTTGACTCCGACCTCTCTACCCAAGACATGTCATCATAGAGCAAGTCCACTCTTCAAAGCAACCAACTTTATATCCTAGAAACAAGTCGTCATAGCCTTAAGCACTTGACCGACCACCAATCCAATATCATAGGAAACCTCCACTAGCAATATCACTGCCTTCCCCAAAGTTTTTGCCACTATGGACTAACCTACAAATGTCGATATCGAATTCTCATGACAATTTTGACTTCTGTACTTAAGGAATTAGAGCTTACAACTTAAACCCCAAGCCCTTCCAAACCTCTAGAGCTTCCCCTCCATGTTTGGTCCAATTCCGACCATCAATGCCTCTGATATGCACAATCCTCCAACCTAACTTCCTATGCAACCTTAACACTGGCAAACAACATCAAATCTTATCATCCAAAAATAGAATAACAAGTAGTTTCATCGAATCCAACAATGCAATCCATCAAAACAAGATACACATGTCAATTTACAACATAGATATACATATAACATGAATATATGAGCATAACCAATGGTAATTTCTAACCAATCTATATCACTTTCATAATTTAACATGTAATTAAAGTTAGAAAAGATTTTATGGCCAAAAATTGATTTAAAACATGTTAAATCCTACAATTCTACCATATAAACATGCATAGTATAGTGAGAAGGCATAAAACACTCACCAATTACCAAATTCAACCAATATAGGTGTAGATCAACTGCAAACTAAAGCAATGCAATTCAGCCAAATGGATTATCTTTATCTTCTAATTGATGATCTATGCGCCATTCTCTAATCCGGTTTGATTTAGAGAGTAATTTGGATGATTTTGGATGAAATTAGGATGAAATTAGGGCTAATTGGGGTTTAGACCTGATTTAGAATAAGTGGGAAAGTTTTTATTTGACTCCTACAACCCCTATTTATAGTTATTCCCTAATTAAACTAACGGACCAACTAATGAGCTTCACTAATTAAACACTAATCCTGGTCAGCAGTTCTTAAAACTTAAAACAGCTATAACTTTCTAACAATAACTCCGTTTTTCTATTACAACCACTTAAGGTAAATTATCATCCCGAAGTAGTGGAACTGGTTTGAGACCCCAATTCAACTCCTATCAAAAGTTATATCCCAAACAAGGTTTTTAGGATCAAAATGGTCATATAGAAATTTGGAAAAAATCACAAGTGTGTAAAATATCTCCAAGAGTCTTATCTAAAAATTATAGAATCATACGACCTCACATGAATAAAATAAAATTATTTTATGATTCTCTAATACGTAAAATACGGGTCGTTACATTCTCCCCCTTTAGGAATTTCACCCCCGAAATCCCCAACAAGTCGAAGGTAAGCAACCATAGTTATCCCGCATGCCTATCAATCACAAAAAACCACCACTTAGATCAATCATGCAACCATGCAACCAATAGTATAAGTGACATGTCCTAGCATGCAGAATACTAACCTATCAAATATAACATACAATAGCGATAATAGATACGATAAACAGTGGATCTTACCATTCAAAGAGCTCCGGACATGTGGTCCTCATGCTCTTCTTCGTCTCCCACGTACAATCGTCATCACTTTCACTCCATTGTACCTTTACTAGCTTCAGCGTCTTTCTCCTAAGTTGTTTTATATCGTGCCCAACAATATGAAGCGGCCTACGAGATTTAGAAACTTATGGTTCTACCTCAACCACTTCTAGCTGATCCGATGTAATCATGCCTGAGTCATGCACAAACTTCCGTAGACAAGAGCTATGAAAGACATTGTGCATGCTCGCCATCTTCTGAGGTAAGTCGACCTTATATGCTAGCTTTCCAACTCTCTCGATTATTAGAAATGGTCGTACAAATCTTGGGGCCAACTTCTCCTTCCTCCCGAATTGAACCACGTTCTTTAGAGATGAAACCTTCACAAACACCATATCTTCGACAAAAACCTCTAAACCTCTTCGTGTCTTGTCAGCATGGCTATTCTGCCTATCTGTTAGTCCTTGAGAAGGATGGTTTTGATGACAATAACCTTAGGACTTGTTATAAAATATAAATACTAACATTATAGTTTAGATATATATATATATATATATATATATGAAGGATATAAACATGCAGGTACCAAGAATGAAGACTGTACAGTATAGAGATACAAGACTGATGAATTTAAAGATCAAAGATATCAAGATTGAAGACTCATGAGTATCAAGAAATCAAGTTATCAAGAGTTCAAGATTTTAATAGTACAAGATAAGTATTGAGTCTAGAATTATGTTAAAACTTCATAATAGCACAGAAATCTTCATTCCATATTTCATTTGGGATGGAACCCATTTCTACCTTCTTAGTGGCTTACAAACCCACGACAAGTAGCTTACAAACCTACGACAAGTGGCTTACAAACCCACGAACATCCTGGTTTTGTACAAGTTCTCGAGTCCTGATGTGATGAGATATTCTGCAGGAAGAAGCTTGCAAAACTACTTCAAAATAGTTTTTCAAAACGATTTTCAAAACTGCTTTTCAAAATGTTTTAGCCTTAAAATATTCTTTGTTTTTAAATAAAATCTTGTTTTAAACTTTTTTTGTTTTTAAAAATATCTTCTAATTTTTAAATATTCTTTATAATATATATATACTTGAGATTTAAAATCAAATTTATATATACATTCTAAAAATATATTTTTCTACTCTTCTTTATTTTAAAACATAGGGAAATTAGTTTATTTTACTCCAGAATCATTTCATCTTGTTTTCCTTTCAATATCATTTTCAAAACAAATTTTACATTATTTTTAACTAGGGTATGTCAACATCATGGGATACCCCATGTCGACATAGTGTCCGTTAAATTCAAAATTCAAATTTTCAAAAGAAGTGTCTATTCGTCGTATCCTTTCACGAATAGATATGGCTGTTGATTTCCTATAATTACCAGTAGTTCTAAATGAATTTTCAACCAGATTTCATTTGTTTTCTCTTCTCTTCATCTTCCACATTTATTCTAAAGAATTCCAAACTATACTCTACCGAAATACCAAGTGAATCAAACTTGATTATCTCTTGTTTGATTCTCTGCCATTCTCTCTGTAAGATCTCAGTGCTATTCAGAGTTATAGGATTATTTGTAAATCAAACTGTTAAGTAAAAGGTGCGGTTGATCCTTGAAATCAATTGGGTGTGATTGTTGCCCCGAAAATCGATTAGGTGATCTTGTGGCCTGGTAAATCAAGAGAGTTTGCCCCGGACTCAAATACAGAAGGGTGTACCTCATGGCCTTGAAATCGAGGGTGTAATCTGGGAGATTATTTTTTATAAGAAATCCGTACGTTTGTGCGGGACTGGATGTAAGGTAACTCCGAACCAGTATAAAATCCGGTGTGTTCTTTCCTTTACTACATTTATTTATTATTTGCATTTGTGTCTAATTCTGTGATTATATCTGTGTCTGTGAATTGCATTTGTTGGTAATTAAATTTACATAAGTTTCAAAAAGATTTAGAAAATCCACATAACACTATTCACCCCCCTCTAGTGTTATTCAAGCCTTAAGACTCGTAATCTGCATTTCTCACACTATCTAGGTAGCTTTCATTCGCTGCTGAATGATCTCAATCTTCTCTAACGTTTCTCTTATCATATCTGGCCCAAGTATTGATTTCTCACCCGCTTCCCATCAACATGTAGGAGCGCTATATGGTCTTCTATACAATGCTCCATATGGAGCCATACCAATACTCGATTGATAACTATTGTTATATGTGAACTCCACCAAATGCAAATGGTTATCCAACAATCCACCAAAGTCTATAATGCATGTCCACAAAAGATCTTCTAGTATATGATTTACCGTCTCGGTCTTCCCATCGGTTTGTGGATGATAAGCTATACTTAGATGCAGCTCCGTCCCTAACGCCTCTTGCAAGCTCTTTCAAAACTCACTAGTGAATATGGGGTCCCGGTCGCTCACATTGCTCTTTGGTACACTGTGAAATCGTACTGTCCACTTTACATACAACTCTATTAGCTTGGACACTGTTCTACTTGACTTGGTGGGTATAAACTTTGCACTCATGGTCAACCGATCTACTATGACCCAAATGCCATTATATACCCTGCTTGAGTCCTCGACGGTCCATTTATAAAATCCATTGATACTTATTCCTACTTCCACTCAGGAACATCTACCGATTGCAAATATCCACTCAGTTTCTTCTGCTCTACTTTTACCATCTGGCAATTCATACACTTCAAGATGAATGCCCCAACATCCTTTTTCATGCCTTCCCAGTAGTGGGTTCGCTTTGTGTCTCGGTACATCTTATTACCACCAGGATGAATAGTCGATCTAGAATGATGACATTCTCTTAGCACTTTATCTCGTAATTCATCCACAACGGGAACAGTCGACCTTCCATCTTCACAAAGCCAACCTTCTCGGTCGAGTTCGTATTGCTTTATAACTTCAGACTCTGCTCCCTCTTCTATCTTTATTATGATTTATGCTAGCCTAGCATCCCTCTTTTGACTAGTACCGATCCTTTCAATTAGAGTAGGTTTAATTGATAAGCTTACCAACATTTCAGGTTCTAACTCGCAATAAGGCCTAAAATCGAATCCATCAATATACTCCATTTGCTTCCATTCTAAGAACATTGCTCCCAGCCCAACATATCTTCTATTCAATGCATCAGTGACTACATTCCTTCCCGGGGTACAGGAAATTCTAAAATCATAAGAGGCCAAGAACTCCAACCATCATTGCTGTCGAAGGTTGAGATCTTTCTGAGTGAAAATGTACTTCAAGGATTTATGGTTGGTAAATAGCTAAAACCTTTCTCCTAACAAATAGGGCATCCATATCTTCAAAGCAACAAATCATGAGTTGGATAATTCCTTTCGTGCAGTTTTAGTTATCGGCTAGCATATGCAACAACTTTTCCTTTCGACATCAAAACCGCTCTTAATCCAGTACCACAAGCATCTGTGTATACTGTCAATCCTTCATTCCCACTTGGAATAGTTAGCACTGGTGCAGTTTTCAACCTTTCCTTAAGAGTCACAAATGCATGCTCATACTTCGCTTCCCATACAATAGTCTGATTCTTCTTCGTCAAATTGGTCAATGGTTCCGCTACCTTCTAGAAGTCCTTTATGAAGCGCCTATAATATCCCATCAATCCTAGGAAACTCCTCACATCCGTGCATTGTTGGGTTGATTCCAATCTTGGACCACTGCCACCTTCATAGGATCCACTAATATACCTTGTCCCAAAACGACATGACCCAAGAATCTCACTTCTTCCCTCCAGAAGTGATATTTAGAGAACTTCGCTCTCATCTTGTGCTTCCTCGATATCTCTAGCACAATCCTTAAGTGCGTCTTATGCTCCTCTTCAGTTCTAGAGTAGATCCATGAACACAAGCACGAACTGATTCAACTCGTCCCTAAAAACCCGATTCATGAGATCCACAAAGTATGTTGGAGCATTGGTCAATCTAAATGGAATTACCAACCACTCATAGAAACCCAACAGCATATGAAACACAGTAATAGGCACACTCTCCATTGATACTCTAAGCTGGTGAAATCCTGTTGCTAAATCCATTTGAGAGAACACCTTCACACCGTGCAGCTGATCAAACAAGTCATCTATACGTGGAAGTGGATATTTATTTTTGTTCATCGCTTTATTTAGCTCATGATAATCCACACACAACCTCAAAGAGCCATCCACCTTAGTTGCTAATACAACATGTGCGCCCCACTCGGATATGCTTCTTCGAATGAACCGCTTCCTCAATAGGTCATTTAGTTGCACCTCAATTCCTTTTGCTCTCTAGGTGCCATACGCCTCAAAGGCATAACTGTCGGTCTGGCTTCCTTCACCAAGTCAATTTCAAACTCGGCCTCTCTATATGGCAACAATCCAGTCACTTTCTCAAAGACATATGGATACACCCTAGCGATAAGCACTGATGATAACCCCTCTAATGGAACCTCTAATGAATATAGAAAGCTGACCATCATCCCATCCTCTGGTAGGCAGCTAATTACTACTGTTCGCCCATCCACATCCTCGATTGTCACCAACAGCTTCTCGCAATTCACCACGACTGCATAGCTCTTCAGCCAGTCTGTTCCCAAGATAATCTTGAACCCCACGAAATTCAAAACAAAGCAATTACATACAAAAGAGCATCCATAACTTAATAATTCTAAACTGCTACAAACCATGCATAGCTAGTCGAGCCTCCAACTGGGTTTTTCACGATTAAAGGCTAGTCTACTATCTTGGGTATCAATCCCAATCTTTTTAATAGGTCACTACGTATAAATGAATGCGAAGCACTAGTATCAAAAAAAACTCGAACATGAACATCACCAATGGAAATCATATCTTGAATGACGATCCCTTTCTCCTTCTCCTTCGCCGATGGAGCACTCGACGAAGTTGGGACTGCATCCAAAGCATACGCCTTCATAACCTGCTTATCTTTCATAGGTTCTGGACAATTCCCCTTCAAATGCCTAGGTTGTCACGGTTGTAGCACTTCTTCTTATCAATTACTTTCCAATCCTTGATCAAGTGACCCTTCTCATTACATCCATAACAAACAGGCTCCCATTTACCCTTCTTCTTACAGTCTTTTTCTTAGGATTATTTCCTCTTCCCATTCCACTTCTTCTTGCCTTCACCGCTTTGCTGGGGTTTTGGCTCCTCCTTTTCACTAGAAACAGCAGTGATAGTCTTAGCCTTAGGATATAGGTTTTCATGGCGAAGTGCCTTCTCTACCAGCTTCTCAAAAGGCTCCTCAATATGGTCCACTAGCTTCTCTCCAAGATAGTCATCCAACCCAATGACGGACTTCTCATTCTTTCTCAATGGAGTGTCGATGAATGGCATCCCATACTTAGATAGAGCATCAAATTTTGCCACATACTCAGAAATAGACATTTCTCCTTGCTTGAGATCAGCAAATTTCCTAAACAGAACCGACTTTTGAGCAGTCGGAATAAACTTCTCCTCAAATCTTGCCTTGAACTAGTCCCAACTAAACTAATCCCCCAGAGCAGCAATAACATTCACATTCCACTAATTCATGGCTCGACATTGTAGTTGCCTTGAAGCCAACTTTCTTTTCATTGCATCTTCCACCTCCATATCCTAAAAGATGCGCTTACAAGTATCAATCCAGTCCTGTACTTCTATGGCTGATTCCGTCTCTTGGAATGGCTTCCCTATAAGAGTAGAGTAATCCTTGCTTAGCTTGGAAAAATCAGCCCTAAGCGCTTGCACTGGAGCACCTCCAACAATTCCCACTCTAAGAGTATTCCTCATCATGTTTGCCATCATAGCATTGAACGTGGCTTGGGTATAAGGCATAAAATCTCCTAATCCCGCACCTTCCTCCACTCCTAAAGCACAATTCCATACAGCATTTCCTATATGCTGGCTCATTCTTATATGTAACAAGAATGATTGGTCTCTCATAAAAGAAAACTATGTCTATAGTTCTCAAGTGCATGCGACTTATACTATATTGTTATATAATTTTGAAGACCAAACTTATAACAAGTACACACTCTCCCATATACATATATACTCTCGATCTGTCTAAGGTGATCCCACCTACCCTATCTCTACTGGATCACGGTATCAACTTCGGTTAATTGTGTAACCTGGCTCTGATACTAAATGTGATGACCGCCTTATACCATCGACATAAATAATAACTAAATGGCGCGCTGCAGTCATGCCCGGTTGATATACGATGATCATTAGAGTTGAAATAAACAAATGCAGCATAAAACCTGTCGTATATCTTATAGTGCATGGACAAAATATAATATCACATATACAATAGAAGAGATAGTAATAACAATGTGAACAAATCATCATCAGAGTGTAGTATTCACAGAGTTAAACATCAACAGTAGAGTTTAAACAATGAAATCAAACTCAACAACCGTCTTGAATACAATAGTAAACAGAAATAGGCAAACATTTTCATGACTCCACAATGTTGCTCGGCGGAATAAGCATGGACTCCATATATATATATATATATATAGTACGTGCTAGCTCTATCCAGCTCATCCTCCAAACAACTATTTGATCACCTAGACCCGTTATCTACTCTACTCATTTAAGAGTACCCGAGATAATAAGAAGCAAAGCATAAAACCTCGAGTCAGACAATAGTCTGGTATAAGCGATAAATGTATCTCAAAATACTATACAGGTAAATATGGTAAGGAACAAGAGTACACGAACCATACCTGACATGTCCCTTCAACCAAAGAGTTAGCACATAACAGTATAATATGCTACTCTATGATATCATAAAGGCACAATACAACATATAATAGTGGATGTCACAATATCCCTATCTACCAACTTCCAATGATATCCCGAGTGATAGCCCAGAAAGTAACTAAGCAGCCATAGCATCCATCAAACAATCCTTACTATCACTCTTCCCTTATGCCATGAATATATGATAACTCGTATGTCCTCCTTGCTACTAGGGACTAATGGAAAATCTCAGTTCTCCATTGTACTCTCGTATCTCACAGCCCAAAGATGGATACGGTCTCGCAGCCCAAACCTGGATATGTGTCTCGCAACCCAAAGCTGGACACTAGACCTAAAAGCTCTAGGGTATACAGGTCCCTCATTTGACCCATGGCCACCCCAACTTACAGTATCCCTGCTTTGAGTACAAAAGACTCCGAGTTATCAACGATTCTTTGGCACTTTCAATCAAGTCCTTCTTTGCTCCTTTTTGGACACCGAGCCCTTCTTACTCAATCCAGTTTCCATTATCCAGGAACCCACCATGTTCCTCCACTCCATAACTCACAATACGAGCCCCTTCGGTACCTACTCGCTACATGAGTTACAAACTGAAGGCTAAGGAGTCCTCAATCTTCGACAACTACTCCCATCATGAGTCACAAATCAAAGATTCAAAGCCTTCATCGTGCTATTACAACGTCATCCAACCTGATACGAGCAAGCCATAAGCTCCAGCACGACCTACGGAACCTCAACAACAGTCCCTAGAAGTTCCACCATCCCTAGACTCACTACGTGAAGTCGGTGTCAACCTCTGAACTCGGTGCTGACATCTCCACTTAGCCTCTCCATAGATAAGTTTCTTCCCACTCCTTCCTTGCTTCTAGTACTTCATACCCAGGTGCTTTGACCTCGACCTCTCTACCTAAAACATGTCAACATAGAGCAAGTTCACACTTCAAAGCAACCAACTTCATATCTTAGAAACAAGTCATCATAGCCTTAAGCACTTGACCTGTAACATCCCCTATCTGAAGGCCCGAAGCTAAGCGCTACAGATGTTGTAGTCATCCATAGTATTAACTTCCGGTGACCAAATACGGTAATGTTAATGGTATCCATAATATCAGAAGCACTTGAATGTGAAATAAAATCATCACAGATTAAGACACTTTTCTGATTACATTTCAAAACAACATTTCATATCAAAGTTACATAATACCAAACATTTTCCCAGGTTCAGATCAAATATAATTATTACAAAATACGCCAAGAGCGACATATGAAGATGCCCCTTGGATGACCAGAGTACTAAATAGTCATAACAGACTTAATACAACACAACAGAAATAAAACATAACAACTCCTAAATAGCTAACTTCAGCCTCCTACTCGTCTCCGGGAGCTTTATTCGTCCACCTAATAAAACCTGAAAATCCTCAACCCCCATCCTACTCAAACCAATTTTGAGCACCCAAGAGTTTATGGAGAAAAACATAAACTTCGAGTCAGACATAAAGCCTGGTGTGAATAATACTATACATCTCGGTTATTTGATATTAAGTGAGACCACACCGCTTAGTGGAACGGGTTTCCCCCCACTAATATTCTTTTAAAACATATCTTTTGCAAATCTTAATCCTGCAACCAAAACTGGTTAAAATAATAATATTAATATCATGAAAGCATATAAATCAGGTAACAAATGGACTATCTGTCCGAACAATATAGTTTTGTTTGGCTACCTATTAACCTTTGGTTGACTCGGGTCTACCAGACAAAATAAACAAACAATCTAACTTTTGTTAGATACTCCTCTTCTAGACGGTCTGTCCTTAACTAACTTCTTCAGGGTCAACTGATCCTAATGGTTTTGTAGACTCACCAATAACCTATCCTCACTCTATATATTCTTTTCTGTGTGTAACATCATTTTAGTATTACCTGTGACTAAACCCTACACATTGGAATTTTGGAATAAATTAGCTAGGGGCAAATAGCTAATGTATAGGGGGCGACCCTATACCAGTCCCATCTGGTATTCTAATATTTGAGTCATTTTACTTAGGGTTAACTACCCATAAATTTTCCTTGAAAAACCTTTCCTCTCAAATTGATTTAAACCTTTAAATCATTCTTTAAACAAAGAAAATATACTCTATGCTTTACCCAAATCACTTTGCCATGTTATATATACTTTACACAAAACTTTGTTGTTGGAAACATTTAACCTTCGAAAGTACTCCTTTCAAATCCATTAAAAGTATCCCTTTCGAAACCAAGTAAACCACTTTGATTTATAACTTTAGGCCGTAGGCCAAAACATACCCATTCGAAACCATTTATAATCACCTTTCGAAAACTTTGAAAACATCCCTTTCGAAATCCTTAAAACCTTAGACATCCTATCTTTTAAACACTTAACATTGCCTTTTGAAAATATTGGAAACCTTCCTTTTAAACCTTTCGAAACCATTAGGGAACCACCCCTTCAAAACCTTCATTTAGACCTTTCGAAAGCATTAAAATCCTTTGTAAACATCAAACCTTTCGAAAGCATTTGGGTTCAAGTAAAACATGTGGAAACCTTTCGATACCATTTAAAACCTTTCCTTTCGAAACCTTTGGGTTCTACCTTCAACAGAATAAAAGAGTCATAAAACATCTAAGTCGAAAGCACCCTTCCAAAAGCTATTTCCTAAGTAAAGAAGTGATGGTGTCAAAACCAACCCTTCGAAAGCATGGGAGAAGTGGCTAGGTTTTAAAAACAAAGTATCCTTTCAAAAACATTGCTTCGAAAGGTAGAAAGTGGCAGTAAGGGGTTTCGGCCCCTTCAAAAGCATTTACTTAAAACAAAAGGCGCAACCTAATTTGAAACCATTCCTTAAATCAATTTAACCCAGTCGAAAGCATTCCTTTCAAAAGCAAAGCAGGCGCATTTTCATTTGAAAGCAAAGTAGCGCTTTGACTTCATTGGAACCCCTTGTTTCAACCCAATACCTTCCGTCTATATCCAATTCACTATGTACCAAATCATTGATACTATGTGCATTTGTTTCGATGGCGATGGAGGCAGAAGTACTCAATCAAAACCTTAGTGCCGAAAGTGACAAAACATGTAAAAAGCATTTAAAATCTGATTTTTAGCTTTTTAAAATAATCTTTTCAACTAACTTGCCTTGTTTTTCAAAATATTATTGGTTGCTATTCTTTTCTAAAAGTACTGTCAAAATTTCAGAAAAAACTAATTAAATTATTTACAAAATACCCCTCCTTCTTTTATAACTATATAAAACATTTAAGTCCCATACCCAAAATAATTTTATATATTCATTTAAAAACTTAGGAAAATTCTATAAAAAATCCTATAAATCATTTTAATATGTTTTCTAACATATATAAATTTCAGACCCAAAACATATATAATTTAACCGTAAATTATTTTAAACCGAAATATCCATTTTCCTCACTAGAAAATTAATATAAAATTCACATTAATTCAGAAAATTTGAAAATTGAAACCCATCTCTAAAATATCATTTTTGATCTAAATCTAAAATCGCAAGACATTTGTATGTCATTTAATAGGGTTTTCACATTAAAATATATCATAAAATCCATATGAAGTATTATAAATCATCAACAAGCATATATATTTACCTCTAACAATCAAAACATGGAAAAACCTTGAAAAATAATTCGGATTTAAACTAAAACTGGAAACAATTAGAAAACATGAGATGTAGTCACTATTCACCTTAGCTTTGTGATTAAGGAGTTTGAGATTTGAGAATGGATTAAGTTGATTTAGCTTCTTCCTTTTGCTTATCTTCCTCTTGTTCTTGCTTAGTGGTGGCCGGCCTGTATTTTTAATTTTGTAATGAATGTTTAGAATGAACACGGCTTAAGGTTTTAGGGTATTAGAATGTGCCTTTTCCTTATTTTGCCCCCATCTAACTTCCCTTATCTATTTCATTCTAATTCATTTTAGTTTATTAGTTAACATGACACGACTACCCTTACTAATCACAAATCTCAATCCCATAATCATTACATTATTTTATTTAATTTAACTAATTAACTATCCTAAATAATGTTACTAAAAATTAGGGTCGTTACAAACTCCCCTTCTTAAAGAATTTCGTCCTCAAAATTATGATAAGGTACTCAACAAATCAATCAAAAAGGTAAAGCATACTATCAACAAATCAGGATAAGCGTCTCTAATCCTGCTCTCAATCTTCCAAGTATAGTCTCTCTCATCGTCGCTCCATTGGACTTTAACTAATCTGACTGTCTTGTTTCTTAGACACTTCTCATCTCTCGTGACTATACGAACTGGCTTTCTAACTATAGTCAAGTTTGGCTGTACTACTAAGTCCTCTAAATAATCAGTGCTATAGTAGTCTTTGGATCTCAAATACACTTCCTTAGATGAGAAATATGAAAAACATCGTGGAGTCCTACCAAACTGTTCGGTAACTCTACTCTACATGTGAGTTTCTCGATCCTTTCTACAATAGGAAGTGGTCCTACAAATCTCGGTGCTAACTTCCCTGATTTTCCAAATTGAATTACACCTTTCATTGGTGACACCTTAATGAAAACATGATCTCCTACCGAGAACTCTAAGTCTTTCCGTCTTTTATCACCATAACTCTTCTGCCTAGATTGAGCTTCCTTCATCCTAGCTCGAATTAACTCAATCTTTTCTGCAGCTTCTCTAACTAAATCTGGACCAAGAACTAACCTATCTCCGGTCTCTAACCAACAAACTGGAGATTTTCACGGCCTTCCATGCAAAGCTTCAAACGGTGCCATCCCTATACTAGCCTGATAACTGTTGTTATATGAAAACTCGACTAAGTGTAGATGGTCTTCCCATGATCCTCCAAAATCTAACACAAAGCTCTTAATAAATCCTCTAAGACTTTGTTAACTCATTCTGTTTGCCCATCGTCTGTGGATGGTAAGTGGTACTCATATTGAGCTTGGTTCTTAGAATCTCCTGTAGACTCTTCGAGAACTCGCTAGTGAACAAGGAATCTCTACCACTTACTATACTATTAGGAATTCCATGAAGTCTAACTATATTCTTCATAAATAACTTAGCCAAAACAGGTGCCGTCCTAGTCTACTTAACTGGAATGAAATGGGCACTCTTGGTTAACCTATCGACTATGACCCATATACTTTCATTTCCTCTATTAGATCTTGGCAACCCGTCTATAAAATCCATAGAAATAAAATTCCACTTCCATACAAGAATATCCAATGGCTGAAGTAACCCAATTGGTTTCTAATGTTCGGCCTTTACCTGTTGCCAGTTCAAACACTGCTTTACCCACAAGCCTACATTCTTCTTCATACCTTCCCAGAAGAAACTCCTCTTCATGTCCTGATACATCTTAGTTCCTCTCGGATGAATAGTGAACTTCGAACGATGGCATTCCTCCAAAATCTCTTCCCTTATGTCTCCTACATTTGGAACACACAACCTTCCTTTCTTTCTTAACCATCTGTTCTGGTCAAGACTAAAATGCTTCGAGTCATCGCTCTCTGTTCCATTCCTTAACTTCTTGATCCGTTCGACTAATACTGGATCCTCCTCCTATTTAGAAGCGATCTTTTTGATCATCATCGGTCGAACTTCTAAACAAGACAACACAGCAGTTTCTCCACTAGACTCAACTTCAGATCTCCACTGCACTCTGCAAGTTGTCAATGCTTCCAAATCCTTCCACTTAGCTATCATTGCCAATACTGCGTTCTGATGCTTTCTGCTAAGCGCATCCGCAACCTTATTGCCTTTTCCTTGTGTGTACTCAATTCTAAAGTCATAAGCAACAATAAACTCCAACCATCTTTATTGCCTCATGTTCAGCTCCTTTTGAGAGAAAAAAATACTTCAACGACTTATGATTCGTATAAAGCTCAAACCTCTCTCCCAAAAGGTAATGTCTCCACACCTTCATGCAAAAATCACCATTGCTAATTCCAAATCATGAGTCGGGTACCTAACCTCATGTAGTCTAAGCTGTGAAGCATAGGCAATCACTTTACCTCTCCGCATTAACACAGCTCCTAATCCAGTTCCACATGCATCCGTATATAGTACCAAATCCTGATCCCCTTCTGGAACAACTAGTACAGGTGCATGAGTCAATAAGTGTTTCAAGCTCTGGAATGCTTCCTCGCACTTATTGGTCCAAACAAACTTTACATCCTTTCATGTTAGCTTAGTCGTCGGTGATGCTATCCGCGAAAAATCCTTAATGAATCTTTGGAATATCCAGCTAATCCAAGAAAACTTTTTATCTCAGTCATTGTCTCGGTTCTCTTCTAATTATTCACTGCCTCGATCTTAGTCGGATCTATAGACAACCCTTTCTCTGAGACTACATGACCATGAAACTTCACTTCCTTTTTCCAGAAATGACACTTCGAAAACTTCGCCTTCAGCTGATGCTGCCTCAACGTCTCAAGCACCACTCTAAGATGAACTTCATGCTCCCTTTCATCCTTAGAGTATATCAAGATATCATCTATAAATACCAACACGAACCTATCTAAGTGCTCTTTGAAAATTCATTTCATCAAATCCATAAAGAATACTGGCACATTAGTTACTCCGAATGGCATCACTAACCATTCGTATGATCCATATCTAGTTCTAAACGCCGTCAAAGGAATACTATCCTCTGCTACTATAAGCTAATGGAAACTTGTTTCTAAATCCAACTGAGAAAATACTTTGGCTCCACTCAACCGATCGAACAAATCGTCAATTCTAGGCAACAGATATCGATTCTTTACCGTCTTCTCATTCAACTTACGATAATCGATACATAACCTCAATGATCCGTCCGGCTTCTTAACAAACACTGCGGCTGCTCCACAAGGCAAACTACTTGGCTTAATAAAAACTATTGCCTTCCAAATCCATCAACTGCACCTTCATCTCCCTCATCTCGGTAGGTTTCATCCTACTTGGCGGTCTACTCACTGGTTCTGCTCCACATACTACATCTATCCGAAACTTGATGGCTCGTTTCGATGGTAGTCCTACTACATGTTCAAAAACATTCACGAACTCTCTAACCACGAAAACTTGATTCAACTCATCTTCTACCTCAAAAACACCCAATAAAGCATTCACCTGACAACTACGGTTTTCTACGGTATATACAATTCGATCCCTACAGTCAGGGTGTCTAAGCGATATTTTCTTATCATGGTAAAATATCCTTGCATCATACTTACTTAACCAATCCATACCTAAAATAACTCTGAACCCTACGATATCAAATGCATGCAAATTGTAAACAAAGGTATGACCTAACAAATAAAACTCTAGGTGGTCACACTTCATCCCCAGTGTCACATATCCTCCTATCGGATTTACAATCCTTAAGGAAGTAACTAAGTATGAGGGTTCTAGGTTAAGCTTATCTATTAAACAACGAGATATAAAAGAATGCGATGCTCTAATATCAAACAGAATGCTAGCTAACATACCATGAATCAGAAGCGTACCTCCCAACACATCATTTCCTTTTTCCACTACTGTTGGCCTCGAGGTAGCTGGCTCTAATGCAAACACCTTTCCTTTACCATCCTTAGCTGGCTCTTTGCACTAGTTCTTATAATGTCCAATTTGATCGTAGTTAAAACACCTCACCTCCTTCTTCTCCACAACTTTATTTCCTTTGCCCGTCCGGCACTCATGGACATAGTGTCCCTTCTTGTCACACTTGTAACAGACAACCTTCGACTTTCCTTTCTTGGCAGCTCCACCTTTTTGAGCTCCTTTCTTATGGAAGAACTTCCTTTTCTAACTCTGCTCCACCTGGACTTCCTTTGACTTGTTTCTCTCCAGAAAAGAAATCATCTCCTCATTCCTTAAACCATCTCAACCATAACATCACAAGGGTCTCTGATGTGCGGTAATGTAGCCTTTGCCAACTCAGGCTTCAACCCCCTAATGTACTTCTAGTTCCTCTTAATCACAGTGTCTACAGTGGCATAACTATACTTTGCCAACTCCACAAACCTTGTAGCATACTCCAACATAGTCATCTCCCCCTGCTCCAACTTAGCAAACTTCCTGAGCAAGGTAGACTTCGCCATCATAGACATGAACCTCTCCTCGAACCTCCTCTTAAACTCAGCCCATGTCATCGTCTCTTCATTCACTCCAATCGTCACACCATTCCACCAGTATAAAGCTGCTCCTTGAAGCTATCTCGAAGCAAGCCTTCTCTTCTGGTCATCATTGAGCCCCAAATCTGCAAAGATTCTCTCATGGTGTAGTAATCATTTTTCTACTTCAATGGTGTCTTTATCGATGAATGGCTTTCCTCCCAACCGAGCATAATCTCTACTCATAATAGCATAATTATTGACTACCAGAGCTTCCTGAACTCCTCCTCCAACTACTCTAGCAGCAACACCTGCTTGCATCATGTTTACGAAGAACTGATACATCGCTCCTATGTCAACTTGCGGGACTCCATCACCCATATTTCTAGCTTGTTCCTGACCTTGGTTCCTTCTCGTATTTGGTATGGCATTACCATTTGTTGTGGTGCTTCCTCCAAGGTTAACTCTTCCACTTCTAGCATCCATATCTGTATTCAAGCCCCGTAAGATACAGAAGAATAGCATAAGAGAGATATGAAACTAGAGATATAACATATACTTATATATAACAAATACAAGTACGTTACTATAGTGTTATCCCATACTCTAATCTTATCTTTAATTCCTTAGGATTATGTTTTCAAAATTCATTTTTGTTTAAAGTTTTTCATAAACCTATGCTCTGATACTAAGCTGTAACATCCCCTATCTGAAGGCCCGAAGCTAAGCACTACAGATGCAGCAGTTATCCATAGTATTAACTTTCGGTGACCAAATACGGTAATGTTAATGGTATCCATAATATCAGAAGCACTTGAATATGAAATAAAATCATCACAGATTAAGACACTTTTCCGATTACATTTCAAAACAACATTTCATATCCAAGTTACATAATCCTAAACGTTTTCATGGGTTCAGATCAAATATAATTATTAAAAAAACCGCCAAGAGCGACATATGAATATGCCCCCTTGGATGACCGGAGTACTAAACAGTCATAACAGACTTAATACAACACAACGGAAATAAAACATAAAAACTCCTAAATAGCTAACTTCAGCCTCCTTCTCATCTCTGGAAGCTTTATTCATCCACCTACTAAAACCTGAAAATCCCCAACGCTCAGTCTACTCAAATCAATTTTGAGCACCTGAGAGTTTAGGGGAAAAACATAAACTTCGAGTTAGATATAAAGCCTGGTGTGAATAATACTATACATCTCGATTATTTGATATTAAGTTAGACCATGTCGTTTAGCAGAATGGGTTTCCTATCACTAGCAAATCTTAATCTTGCAACCAAAACTGGTTAAAACAATAATATCAATATCATGAAAGCATATAAATCAGGTAACAAATGACTATCTATCCGAACAATATAGTTTTGTTTGACCAACTATTAACCTTTGGCTGACTCAAGCCTACCGGACAAAATAATTAAATAATCTAACTTCTGTTAGATACTCTTCTTCTGGACGGTCTGTCCCTAACTTACTTCTCTAGGGTCAACTGATCCTAATGGTTTTGCGGGCTCACCAATAACCTATCCTCGCTCTGTATATTCTTTCTGTGTATAATATCATTTTAGTCTTACCTGTGAAAAAGCCATGCACACTGGAATTTTGGACTAAATTAGCTAGGGGAAAATAGCTAATGTATAGGGCGCGACCCTATACCAGTCCCATCTGGTATTCCAATATCCGAGTCATTTTACCAAGGGTTAACTACCCATAAATTTTCCTTGAAAAACCTTTTCTCTCAAATTGATTTAAACCTTTAAATCATTCTTTAAACAAGGAAAATATACTCTATGCTTTTCTCAAATCACTTTGCTATGTTACATATACTTTACACAAAACTTTGTTGATGTAAACATTTAACCTTTGAAAGTACTCCTTTCGAATCCATTGAAAGTATCCCTTTCAAAACCAAGTAAACCACTTTGATTTATAACTTTAGGCCTTATGCCAAAACATACCCTTTCGAAACCATTTATAATGACCTTTTGAAAACTTAGAAAGCATCCCTTTTGAAAGCCTTAAAACCTTAGACATCCTATCTTTTAAACACTTAACATTGCATTTCAAAAACATTGGAAACCTTCCTTTTAACCCTTTCGAAACCATTGGGGAACCACCCCATCAAAACCTTCACTTAGACCTTTCAAAAGCATTAAAATCCTTTGTAAACACCAAATCTTTCGAAAGCATTTGGGTTTAAGTAAAACATGTGGAAACCTTTCGAAACCATTTAAAATCTTTCCTTTCGAAACCTTTGGGTTCTACCTTCAACAGAACAAAAGAGTCCTAAAACATCTAACTCAAAAGCACTCTTCCGAAAGCTATTTCCTAAGTAAAGAAGTGATGGTGTCAAAACCAACCCTTCGAAAGCATTGGAGAAGTGGCTAGGTTTTAAAAACAAAGTATCCTTTCGAAAACATTACTTCAAAAGGTAGAAAGCGACAACAAGAGGTTTCGGCCCTTTCGAAAGCATTTACTTAAAACAAAAGGCGAAACCTAATTTGAAACCATTCCTTAAATCAATTTAACCCAGTCAAAAGCATTCCTTTCAAAAGCAAAGCAGGCGCATTTTCATTTGAAAGCAAAGTGGTGCATTTTCATTTGAAAGTGAAGTAGCGCTTCGACCCCATCGGAATCCCTTGTTTTGACCCAGTACCTTCCGTCTATATCCAATTCACTATGTACCAAATCATTGATACTATGTGCATTAGTTTCAATGGCGATGGAGGCAGAAGTAATCAATCGAAACCTTGGTGCCGAAAATGGCGAAACATGTAAGAAGCATGTAAAATCTTATTTTTAGCTTTTTAAAGTAATCTTTTTAACTAACCTGCCTTGTTTTCAAAATAGTATTGGTTGCTAATTTTCTTTTCTAAAAGTACTGCCAAAATTTCAGAAATAACTAATTAAATTATTTATAAATTACCTCTCCTTCTTTTATAAATATATAAAACATTTAAGTCCCATACCCTAAATAATTTTATATATTCATAAAAACACTTAGGAAAATTCTACAAAAATTCTTATAAATCATTTTTAATATGTTTTCTAAAATATATAAATTTCAAACCCAAAACATATATAATATACTGTAAATTATTTTAAACCGAAATATCCATTTTTCTCACTAGAAAATTAATATAAAATCCACATTAATTCAGAAAATTATGAAAATTGAAACCCATCTCTGGAATATCATTTCTAATCTAAATCTAAAATCGCAAGGCATTTGGGTGTCATTTAATAGGGTTTTCACATTAAAACATATCATAAAATCCATATGAAGTATTATAAATCATCAACAAGCATATATATTTATTTCTAACAATCAAAACATGGCAAAACCTTGCAAAATAATTCATATTTAACCTAAAATCGAAAAAATTTAGAAAACATGAGATGTAGTCATTATTCAGCTTAGCTTTGTGATTAAGGAGTTTGAGATTTGAGAATGGATTAAGTTGATTTAGCTTCTTCCTTTAGCTTATCTTCCTTTTGTTCTTGCTTAATGGTGGCTGGCCTCTAATATTAATTTTGATAATGAATGTGTAGAATGAACACGGCTTAAGGGTTTAGGGTATTAGAATGTGTCTCTTCGCTATTTTGCCCCTTATCTAACTTCCCTTATCTATTTTATTCTAATTCATTTTAGTTTATTAGTTAACATGGAATGGCTACCCTTACTAATCACAAATCTTAATCCCCTAATCATTACATTATTTTATTTTATTTAACCAATTAAATATCCTAATAATGTTACTTAAAATTAGGGTCGTTACATGACCAGTCACCAATCCAACACCATAGGCAATCTCCACTAGCAATTTCACTGCCTTTCCCAAAGTCGCTACCACCATGGACTAACCTACAGATGTTAGTACCGAATTCTCATGTCGGTGCCAACTTCTGTACTTAAGGAATTAGAGCTTGGGACTTGGACCTTGAGCCCTTCCTTTCCTCCAAAGTTTTCCCTTCAAGTTTCATTCAATTCCGACCATTTGTGCCTCTAATATGCTCAATCCTCAAACATAACTTCCTATGCAATCAAAACACTAGCAAACAACATCAAATCATATCATCCAAACATATAATAAGAAGTAATCTCCTCCAATCCAACATGCAATCCATCAAAATAAGATACACATGTCAATGTACAACATAGATCTACATATAACATGAATATATAAGCATAAGCAATAGTAATTTCTAATCAGTCTAGATCACTTTCATAATTTAATATGTAATTAAAGTTAGAAAAAATTTTATGTCCAAAAATCAATTTAAAACATGTTAAATCCTACAATTATACCATATAAGCATACATAGCATAGTAAGAAGGTATAAATCACTCACCAATTAGCAAATTCAAACAATATGGGTATAGATCTAATCCGAATAGCAAACCGAAGCAATGTAAATCAACCAAATGGATAATATCTATCTTTTTTCTGATGATCTATTCGCCACTCTCTAATCCACTTTGATTTAGAGAGCAATTTAGATGATTTTGGATGAAATTAGAATGGAATTAGGGCTAATTAGGGTTTAGATCTGATTTAGAATGAGGGGAAAAGTTTTCATTTGACTCCTGCAGCCCCTATTTATAGTGATTCTCCAATTAAACTAATGAGTCAACTAATGGGCTTCACTAGTTACACACTAATCCTGGCCAATAGTTCTTAAAACTTAAAATAGCCATAAATTTCAAACCGTAACCATTTTTTTCTATTATGACCACTCTACGAAAAGAGAAACATTATTCCGAAGCAATGGAACTAGTTTGAGACCCTAATTCGACTCCTATCAAAATTTATATCCCAAACAAGGTTTTTAGGGTCAAAATAGTCACATAGAAATTTGGGAAAATCAAAAATGTGTAAAATATCCCCAAGGGTCTTATCCCAAAATCGTTGAATCATACGATCGTATGTGAATAAAATAAAAATATTTTATGATTTCGCAATACGTATAAAATAGATCATTACATCTTCTCACACTACTTCATTCACACAAACTGCTAACTTTTCTGGGCCAGTTTCATCATTTGCGCAGCTACACAAGAGAAGTCTTTAATGAATCTCCGATAGTAGCCAGCCAAGCCTAAGAAACTTCACACCTCAGCCACAGTCTTCGGTCTCTTCCACCCATTTACTATGTTAACTTTGAATGATCTACTGCTAACCCTTCTTTTGAAACTACATGGCCTAGGAACTTTACTTCCTTTATCCAACAATGACACTTAGAAACTTTTGCTTTTAACTTACGTCGGCTCAATGTCTCCAACACAAGCCACAAGTAACCTGCGTGCTTCTCCTCATCCTTTGAATATACCAAGATGTCATCTATGAACACCAACACATATCTATCCAACTTGACTTGGAAAATTCTATTCATCAAGTCTACAAAGAACGTAGGTGCGTTGGTTACTCTAAATGGTATTACTAGCCACTAATATGAACCGTACCTCATTTTGAACGTAGTCCAAGGAATGCTTTCCTCTGCAACTCTCACCTGATGGAACCCTAAAGCCAAGTCTAGGTGTGAAAACACCTTAGCTCTTTTCAGCTAATCAAATAAATCATCAATTCTCGGCAAAGGATACTTGTTCTTCATGGTTATTTCATTCAGCTTTCGATAGTCTATGCATAGTCTTAACGACCCATCAGACGTCTTCACCAACACTACTGCAATCCCCCAAGGTGAGCTACTCAGCCTTACGAAGCTTTTTCCTTCCAATTCTACCAACACCTTCTTCAACTCCTCTATCAACTTTGGAGGCATTCTACTTGGGGGTCGACTAAATGGTTCGATTCTTGGTAACAGCTCTATATGAAACTCTACTTTCCTAGGGGTGGTAACCTCAAAATCGGGTCGATCACATCAGCAAACTACGGCACACTCGCACTACTCCTAGTTCTTCCATCTCCGAAGATAAAGCAAACAAAATACATTTACACCAAGTTTCAGACTCCTCTGAAACTACAAATACTCTTTCGTTTCGGTCTGGGTGACTCGAAGTTAATATTCTTTTGGTGCGGCATATTCTAGCGTAGTAATGCTCCAACTAGTTCATCCCTAAAATAATTCTGAAGCATATAAAGTCAAACACTTAGGGATCACAAGAAAACTTACACCCACCTAACTCAATATCTAGGTCAACGCATCTCAATACGAGAGTGGCATACCCTCCTATCGGATTAGCTACACATATGAAGTAACTAAATAGGTAATCCATAACCCCGGTCTATCAACCAAGTCTTTAGCTATATATGAGTGTGGCATCAATATCAAATAGTACTCTAACTGAAATACTATAAATCAAAGCCATACCTTCTAAGACTTTTCCCTTGCCTTTCTCTTCAGCAGATGGTCCTTCCCTTGGTCCCTCCAAGGCATAAACCTGTGCTTTAAGCTCTAGGCAGTCTCCCTTTAGATGTCCCATTTTATCATACTTAAAGCACTTCACTGTTTCAAGATTCTTTGGCATCGACACTTTGTTGCACAATGTCCCTTTTGTCCATAGTTAAAACAAGCAACTTCTGCGGCAGTAATCTCTCCACCTTTTCCCTTTGGCACTCCCTTCTTTCCTTTGGTATATGGAGTAAACTTCTTCTTCTGCTCTGCTTTGGGTCTTGTCTCCATTCTTCTCTGTTCCTAATACATCCCGTCATACCTTCTAGCCATGTCAACTACAAACTCAAAAGAGATGCTAAGTAAGCCATCACCTTATGGTCAAGACCCTACTTCAAACCCCTAATGAACTTCTCATTCTTCTTCATTGAAGTATTAATGACCTCCTTATTATACTTAGCTAAAGAGTTAAACTTCTAGGGCCATAAGGTTACCCTGTTTCAGATCAATGAATTCTCTGAATAGCACGCTCTACTGAGACTTTGATATGAACTGAGCCTCGAATCTTTCTTTAAACTGCTTCTAGGTATCTCCTCCTCTGGGGTTCAGCAATTATTGTCTCCCACCAGTCTAATGCATCTTTTTTTCCATTGCCTTGATGCCAGCCTTCTCTTCTATGCATCATTCAACCCTAAATCTCCAAATTTGCACTCGTAAATTCTTAGCCAGTCCATTACTTCAACCATGGGCTCCTTCCCTATAAATGTCTTCCCTTATAATATTCTATAGTCTTTGTTCATCTTTGGGAAGTTCTCTCTCACTGTCGCAGGTATTGGCTCAGCAACCTCCAATGCAGCTTCCCCATCATTTGGACCATGAACTACTTAAACAAGAGGTTTACATCCATGCCCACCATATTTACTGGATGCACTGCTTCCTCCCCTATTGCTCTTGGTACTTCTCCCATATTCCCTTTATTGGTCTATATACTTTCAACCTCCCTCCTTACACTTGATCCTTCTACCATAATTCGCCCACTTCTCAGATCAATCTTGCTTTTTTTGTTAAGCAGGTCTTTATTAGAAATGGAAAGAAAGGGAGTGAAAAAAATAGAAGGATATATATATATATATATAGCAACACACAAGTACAATATATATAGATATATATCGTACTTGTATGTTGCTATATAGATATATAGTAGCACTTCCCCTCATAGGTTGTTCATTTCTATTCTAATTACTGCTCCTTTCTTTTCTAGCTATGTTTTATTTAAGTGTCCCCTAACCTAAGCTCTGATACCAACTATAACATCCTCTACTTCGAGACTTGAAGATGAACACCAATGATACTGCAGTTATCACCAAAATTATTTTCCAACGATAGAAGCGAGTTCAATGTTTTCAAATACAGACTAAGTAAATAGAGCAGCTAAAATATTTTCCATTACATAGAAGTTTCTTAATATTCATTACATACATTTCTTCCAAATTAACCCCATAGTTGATGCAGCCCAGCCTGAGCCTGATTTTCCAACCCAAGATTTGAAGCTTGAAGCAGCGCAAGCTGACGTTATCTTAGGTCGCGAGCGACCTAACGAACTCATAAGTCACCAGCGACCTAATGAATTACGACCTAGCGAGGTATGCGAGTTAAGTTATGAGTTCGAGAGCAACGACCCCACAAGTTTATGCCACATTTCCTTAAGTCGTTTGAAGCTTAGATCGTTCCAGAAAAATAGGTCGCGAAGTCCTAGGTCGCGTGTAGAATCCCTATGCCGCTTTCCAGTTAGGTCGCTAAAATTCATATGTCGCTCATTATTAAGTCGCTCAGAACATAGTGATGAGCTACGACCTAAATCTACTGTGCTACGACCTAGGCAAGATATGCCACACTCTCACATGCCAATCTTCTTAAGTCGCGTCAACATTAAGTCACAACCACCTTAGGTCGTAAGACGTATGCTGTGACGCCCCACCTCTATGCTCATAATAACAAAGAGTATTAAAGGAAATACTGTCTATTATTACGAAGAATAAGGCTGGATAGGAGCGACCATCCGTAATTGGCCTTACACTACTATTGGTTATCTCGATAGGAGTAGTATATACTTTTTATTTTTCATTTATTATTTATTTACTCCCATCGACACCCCCAATACTAGTATAAAACGAACTACGACGGTTCATAATAGTTTAGGACATTAGATATAACAATAACACAGATAATATAAATGCGGAACACAGATAAAAGCAAAAGTCTCATATATATAACTGATGTCAGTTAATACATAGTTGACACAATACATATGATACAACTACAACTGTCGACTCTAGAAGTTATATATATAAGTACATTATCGACTAATATACATGAATACATATCGTTCTATACAATGACACGACTACTTCAGAAGATGTGACAAGTCTTCAAATCCCGAACAGCAACTCGAAGAAGGAAATCTACAACCTGAAATAACTCGGGTCTGACCCGAGTATTAAATTCAAAAGAAAATAATACACAGGTCAGTCTAATTCAAACCCAGTTATTAGTGCATAGCAGCAATGATAATCAAATAGTCAAATAGACGACAGTCACAGAAATCTCGTATACCCGACTCCTCGATAAAAGAATCGGATATCGGCAGATATAACACTATACAGTGTTAAACAACAAAACAACAATCCAAATCAATTTAAAATGAACCATTTCAAACTACGCTTAATAAAACAGAAACAGATGGCATCAAATTAAATTAAATCTCGGTGTGGCTGCAGTACACGCACGCGTGCACTGCCTCGCCACTACCGTACGTCGAAACTGCAAAGGTCAAACCCAACTATTGGGTTCAACTCAAGGTCAATGTCAAAAGAATCAAAATGGCATTAGACAACAGAAAGAATCAGACAAACCAAAATGGAGCAGTAGACAGGAATGCCTCGGCCATCAAATGCAACACAAGGGAAATAGAAACATACAGACTATACAAATGATCAAGCGAGGCAGGTAGCATCAACTACACTATAATGTCAAAGGCTGGAAATCAACAAAACACTTCAGTATGAAAACAACTACAATGCAGATGGCATCAAACCAGAGAACATCAAACCAAGAATGCCATGATGTAGATTGCAAGATAGTCGAGACTCAATCTGAGCACCAACCTAAAACAATGTCAAACAGTGCTAACCTAAATGAATGGAGACAACAGAGACTAGAGACCACAAGCAATGCATTAAGTAAATGCAGCTGACATTAAGTGAATGGCAACAAGTATTGCATCAGTGACCCAAAACATATGTAGTGAAAATAGAGGTAATGTTCAGGGCCAAGACAAAGCATACGACAGTGCGTAAAGTACAAACTGCACCCGAACTACAGGACAACATATACAGGCATACACCAGTTTATAAAACAGTGGTGAACCACTTCATGTCAAACTCAATGAGTACAAGGAAATAAAGGCTAAAAGTTCAAGTCGAAGTGTGTACGAGTTGCAGCAGTATGCAACATAGTGTAGCATATACACAATGACACCAAGCAGTAGTTATCAAGCATCTAGTCAAGTATAGCCTCAACGCGCGACATAAAATCTGCAAGTACAGGGGAGTAATACGTGAAGCACACATGAAACCTATAGTTCAACTGATCAGAGATGGAAGTTAGTAGCATCAGACCAAAGTGCTCAAAGGAAATGGTCCAACATGAAACGAAGTCTGCGTGCCACAAGGTCAGAGGCAATGCAAACTACAGATCTAACACGAGTACAACAGGAGATGCAAAATAAACTGCACCAAAGAGCAATGACCAATTCAGGTGACAATGCTAATTTGAACAAGTATACATGCATCAGAATGTATATGCAGTGTATAACAAAGTCGAGGATACAGCGCCCAAGGATGTCAAAGTCAGGTGACTTCAACACAAAATGCCAACCTAAGCAGTATTTAACAGATAACCGAAATCAAACATGTCACAAGAGAAGTCTTGGGACAAGTCAAATATGACTGAAAACTTCAAATCATTAAAAGCTCGAAATCAGGGATGTCAAGTGACCGGAGTCAGATACAAGTATCAACTTTAAACAAGGCGTAACTGCTGAGGTCGTGCCACTGCAGGAAGGGATCAAATTCAATGCAGAGTTCGACAATGTCTATGTCACACTCAAAACATTTTCACAAAGGCGCGAAGGCACACATAGGCACAGAGGCACACAATGGCACAACTAGGCATAGAGGCACAGTACTAATTTGAAAAGAACTCAAAATCAATCGATCGAAGTCAAATATTTTTACAGTCAAAGTCTAGGGATATTACACCCTACGTCAGAACAGAGAACAACATATCATCACAATTTCAGGGAATCATATACATAAAACCAAGTGACCGAAGTCATGGAAGCACATCAAGGTCAATGAGAAATTCTCGATACCAAAAATGACCGAAGACAATTTGAACACCAACAAGTATTTACGAACGAGCACCGAAGGGATTCAAACCCAATTAAAACCCCAATTCATGAAATCGAATCAAGATAGCAAAATTCATCACCAACGAAATATACTCGAATTTAACAAGTCATAAATCGTAACCGGGTAATTACAAAAATCACGTCGTACAATCAAATGTCATCACGGCAACTCATTAAGACGCAGAAGGTAAACAAATCAGAAAACAACAACTTCCCACATAGTCGAATAGTCGACAAAACCCATGACGAAATCAACAATCAAATACGAACAAAACTCATAGGTATCGAACACTAATAACTTGAGAAAGGATTAGATGTGAGTGGAACACTCACCATTTTCGACGAGGCAGTGAAGCTAAAACCCTAGCATTCGAACGAAGACGAGCACGGCCAATCGGAAGGAGATGCGATACCGATCGACGCGAGAAGGTAGAGCTACGGCCAGCAGCGACTTCGAATCTAAAGCCCTAATTCGCCAGGACGACTGCCATTGATTTATCTCGTTCGCTATGCTATAGTCTTCGAATCGGATTGAAGATGAAAGAGGGGAACGGTTTCTTTTCTTTAATTTGAAAAGAGGAACGAAGGAGACTGCATTAGTGCCGCCATTTATTCTCGTTTTCATTTTTAGGGTTCGAATAAAAATCCCCGAAAGAAAAGGGGAATGGGTTACGATAAATAACACGGCAACACAATCTTGGGCCACAATACTCTTCTTTTTTTTCTTTAAGGCCCGTGCTAATACTTACAAATTCAAAAAGAATTTCAATCCGATATTAAAAGAATATCGATTGGTTAACGCCAAAAGTAATTAGCAGCCGAATAAAATCGTCAAATGCCGATAATAATAAAATCGTGAAATCCCGGGTTGTTACAGACTCCCCTCCTTAAAGAAATTGCGTCCACGCAATCATAGGGAATAAATGGATAAAAGGTAACAACCAAAAGAGCATGGCAATGTCGAATGTACAAGCAAAGCAAGTGTCAGTGGGGAAGTATTAGATAAGAAATCAAAAGGTTCGACTGCTTCAAATCAAAAGAACCAACATCGTGGGAATCAGGGATCAAAATCAGACGACTAACAAAAGCAAGAACAATCGAGTTCCAGCAACTAAAAGAGAAGGAAAAACAGAGCAGAAATCTCATACAGAGCACGAATTGAATGTGAGTAAATCAAATTACTCACCTGAATCGCCAGAGAAAAAGACGAAGCTCAAATCTCAAAAATCGCAAATATTCAATCATCAAAACGATAATTGAATTTTCAAATCGCAAATATTTACTTATCTCAAACGATAATCAGAAAACAAATATTCAATTATCAAAAACGATAATCAAATTTCTCAAATCAACGAATATTTAATTATCAAAAGCGATAATTAAATCTCAAATCAGCAAATATTTAATTATCAAAAGCGATAATTAAATCTCAAATCAGCAAATATTTAATTATCAAAAGCGATAATTAAATCTCATATCAACAAATATTTAATTATCTAAAGCGATAATTAAATCTCAAATCAGCAATTATTTAATTATCAAAAGCGATAATTAAATCTCAAATCAACAAATATTTAATTATCAAAAGCGATAATTAAATCTCAAATCAGCAAATATTTAATTATCAAAAGCGATAATTAAATCTCAAATCAGCAAATATTTAATTATCAAAAGCGATAATTAAATCTCAAATCAACAAATATTTAATTATCAAAAGCGATAATTAAATCTCAAATCAGCAAATATTTAATTATCAAAAGCGATAATTAAATCTCAAATCAACAATTATTTAATTATCAAAAGCGATAATTAAATCTTAAATCAGCAAATATTTAATTATCTCAAGCGATAATTAGAAACAACAAATATCCGATTATCAAAAATGATAATCAGAACTCATATCAACAAATATCTAATTATCACAAGCGATAATTAGAAACAACAAATATTTAATTACCGATACGATAATTAAATCTCATAACATCAGATATCTAATTACCTGCAGATAATTAGAAACAACAAATATCTAGAAATCAATTAAGAAGACTAGAAAATCAACATAAAAGCTTGGATCGATCCCATCAGATGGCGAGTTTTTAATTCGCCGCACGTGCATCTCAGAGTGGCCGAAGCCTACCAAGTACTCAACATAATTTTGGCGCCCATCAGATTGACCCGAAGGTCCGCAGAGTGACCCGAAGGTCTAGTACTAGTATTTGACCCGAAGGTCCGCAGAGTGGCCCGAAAGCCCAACAAATGACCCGAAGGTCCAACAAATGACCCGAAGGTCCTCATAGTGGCTCGAAAGCACACAAAATCATCAAATATTTCAATTAACGAGTCCGGAATTAACCGAAATAGCAAACGCACATGTCCCATACCACGTGTTTTACTAAATCGTTTGATTCTCTTCATCGTTTCCTTGAAAGTGCAAAATTGTGTATTTTGTAAAAATACATTTCACATTCTCAAACGGACAAGTTCGGAATTAAGCGAATCAGTAAAAGAAAGGGGTCATAGTCCTCGATTTTGCTGAAACGTTTAAATCGCTTCCTCATTCTTTTGAAAGCGCAAACTGTTAAAATTTCTGAAAACAATTTTATTTATTTTGTAAAAATAACAATTCACATTCTCAACTGGACAAGTCCGGAGTTAAGCGAAACAGTAAAAGAAAGGGTTCATAATCCTCGATTTTGCTGAATCGTTTAAGTCGCTTCCTCATTCTTTTGAAAATGCAAACTGTTAAAAATTTATAAAACAATTTTCATTTTTAAAACGATTTTCCAATCACGTGATTAAAACAGCAAATCAGTAACAATTTCGATAAGGAAACTGTACTTCTCAAAATACCGTAAAAACGGTTACACATCAGTATTGCGGAATAACCGCTTGAAAATCCACTTTTAAAACTTGACGGTTACTTAAGCCAAGGTGACAGTAATTTTTAAACGTCAAAATCTCATCAAAATAATTTACATCAAAATGTAATATCAGTGAATTTTCATTCATCAAAACGCCACAAAACACCGTGCTTCAAAATATAGCATTGGTGTAAAATCCCGTTATGAAAATAACGGCAACAAAATACGTTTCATAACCAAGCATCGGTTCAACGTAAAATAAATGCAATAACGTGCAATTCAAATTTTTGCACGTACTACAAAATGAACAAAGAAATCATTCGAATGTATCTTCAATGAAGATAATTCAAAACAGTAAAAATCTAATCAATAGATGATTAGTACAAAAGAAAGCCAGCGGAAATTTCAACAAAAATCACATAACTGTAATTTCTTCGAATCCTCAATTCGGATTCGAAATTCTCAAAGAAACAAAATAATTACAGCTATGTAAACAACAAATGAAATTCATATCAATTTTGTATTTCGATTTTTAAATCAAAAAGAATATCAGTTGTACTCAGCGAAGACAGTTTCACTGTTTCCGCTGCGCACTCTGATAAACAGAACACAAATCAATCAAATCATCAGAACACAATTTCACTATTATTTTTAAATAAAGATATTTAAAAATTTCATCCAAATTTCAAAACTTTAGTTTTGACTCAAGTACAAATAAAACATCGACCAATAGTTGTAACATATGTTCCATCCAAGTTATGTTTTATATTATGTCCATAAACCCCAAGCTCTGATACCAACTGTGACGCCCCACCTCTATGCTCATAATAACAAAGAGTATTAAAGGAAATACTGTCTATTATTACGAAGAATAAGGCTGGATAGGAGCGACCATCCGTAATTGGCCTTACACTACTATTGGTTATCTCGATAGGAGTAGTATATACTTTTTATTTTTCATTTATTATTTATTTACTCCCATCGACACCCCCAATACTAGTATAAAACGAACTACGACGGTTCATAATAGTTTAGGACATTAGATATAACAATAACACAGATAATATAAATGCGGAACACAGATAAAAGCAAAAGTCTCATATATATATAACTGATGTCAGTTAATACATAGTTGACACAATACATATGATACAACTACAACTGTCGACTCTAGAAGTTATATATACAAGTACATTATCGACTAATATACATGAATACATATCGTTCTATACAATGACACGACTACTTCAGAAGATGTGACAAGTCTTCAAATCCCGAACAGCAACTCGAAGAAGGAAATCTACAACCTGAAATAACTCGGGTCTGACCCGAGTATTAAATTCAAAAGAAAATAATACACGGGTCAGTCTAATTCAAACCCAGTTATTAGTGCATAGCAGCAATGATAATCAAATAGTCAAATAGACGACAGTCACAAAAATCTCGTATACCCGACTCCTCGATAAAAGAATCGGATATCGGCAGATATAACACTATACAGTGTTAAAAAACAAAACAACAATCCAAATCAATTTAAAATGAACCATTTCAAACTACGCTTAATAAAACAGAAACAGATGGCATCAAATTAAATTAAATCTCGGTGTGGCTGCAGTACACGCACGCGTGCACTGCCTCGCCACTATCGTACGTCGAAACTGCAAAGGTCAAACCCATCTATTGGGTTCAACTCAAGGTCAATGTCAAAAGAATCAAAATGGCATCAGACAACAGAAAGAATCAGACAAACCAAAATGGAGCAGTAGATAGGAATGCCTCGGCCATCAAATGCAACACAAGGGAAATAGAAACATACAGACTATACAAATGATCAAGCGAGGCAGGTAGCATCAACTACACTATAATGTCAAAGGCTGGAAATCAACAAAACACTTCAGTATGAAAACAACTACAATGCAGATGGCATCAAACCAGAGAACATCAAACCAAGAATGCCATGATGTAGATTGCAAGATAGTCGAGACTCAATCTGAGCACCAACCTAAAACAATGTCAAACAGTGCTAACCCAAATGAATGGAGACAACAGAGACTAGAGACCATAAGCAATGCATTAAGTAAATGCAGCTGACATTAAGCGAATGGCAACAAGTATTGCATCAGTGACCCAAAATATATGCAGTGAAAATAGAGGTAATGTTCAGGGCCAAGACAAAGCATACGACAGTGCGTAAAGTACAAACTGCACCCGAACTACAAGACAGCATATACAGGCATACACCAGTTTATAAAACAGTGGTGAACCACTTCATGTCAAACTCAATGAGTACAAGGAAATAAAGGCTAAAAGTTCAAGTCGAAGTGTGTACGAGTTGCAGCAGTATGCAACATAGTGTAGCATATACACAATGACACCAAGCAGTAGTTATCAAGCATCTAGTCAAGTATAGCCTCAACGCGCGACATAAAATCTGCAAGTACAGGGGAGTAATACGTGAAGCACACATGAAACCTATAGTTCAACTGATCAGAGATGGAAGTTAGTAGCATCAGACCAAAGTGCTCAAAGGAAATGGTCCAACATGAAACGAAGTCTGCGTGCCAAAAGGTCAGAGGCAATGCAAACTACAGATCTAACTCGAGTACAACAGGAGATGCAAAACAAACTGCACCAAAGAGCAATGACCAATTCAGGTGACAATGCTAATTTGAACAAGTATACATGCATCAGAATGTATATGCAGTGTATAACAAAGTCGAGGATACAGCGCCCAAGGATGTCAAAGTCAGGTGACTTCAACACAAAATGCCAACCTAAGCAGTATTTAACAGATAACCGAAATCAAACATGTCACAAGAGAAGTCTTGGGACAAGTCAAATATGACTGAAAACTTCAAATCATTAAAAGCTCGAAATCAGGGATGTCAAGTGACCGGAGTCAGATACAAGTATCAACTTTAAACAAGGCGTAACTGCTGAGGTCGTGCCACAGCAGGAAGGGATCAAATTCAATGCAGAGTTCGACAATGTCTATGTCACACTCAAAACATTTTCACAAAGGCGCGAAGGCACACATAGGCACAGAGGCACACAATGGCACAACTAGGCATAGAGGCACAGTACTAATTTGAAAAGAACTCAAAATCAATCGATCGAAGTCAAATATTTTTACAGTCAAAGTCTAGGGATATTACACCCTACGTCAGAATAGAGAACAACATATCATCACAATTTCAGGGAATCATATACATAAAACCAAGTGACCGAAGTCATGGAAGCACATCAAGGTCAATGAGAAATTCTCGATACCAAAAATGACCGAAGACAATTTGAACACCAACAAGTATTTACGAACGAGCACCGAAGGGATTCAAACCCAATTAAAACCCCAATTCATGAAATCGAATCAAGATAGCAAAATTCATCACCAACGAAATATACTCGAATTTAACAAGTCATAAATCGTAACCGGGTAATTACAAAAATCACGTCGTACAATCAAATGTCATCACGGCAACTCATTAAGACGCAGAAGGTAAACAAATCAGAAAACAACAACTTCCCACATAGTCGAATAGTCGACAAAACCCATGACGAAATCAACAATCAAATACGAACAAAACTCATAGGTATCGAACACTAATAACTTGAGAAAGGATTAGATGTGAGTGGAACACTCACCATTTTCGACGAGGCAGTGAAGCTAAAACCCTAGCATTCGAACGAAGACGAGCACGGCCAATCGGAAGGAGATGCGATACCGATCGACGCGAGAAGGTGGAGCTACGGCCAGCAGCGACTTCGAATCTAAAGCCCTAATTCGCCAGGACGACTGCCATTGATTTATCTCGTTCGCTATGCTATAGTCTTCGAATCGGATTGAAGATGAAAGAGGGGAACAGTTTCTTTTCTTTAATTTGATAAGAGGAACGAAGGAGACTGCATTAGTGCCGCCATTTATTCTCGTTTTCATTTTTAGGGTTCGAATAAAAATCCCCGAAAGAAAAGGGGAATGGGTTACGATAAATAACACGGCAACACAATCTTGGGCCACAATACTCTTCTTTTTTTTTCTTTAAGGCCCGTGCTAATACTTACAAATTCAAAAAGAATTTCAATCCGATATTAAAAGAATATCGATTGGTTAACGCCAAAAGTAATTAGCAGCCGAATAAAATCGTCAAATGCCGATAATAATAAAATCGTGAAATCCCGGGTTGTTACATATGCCGCATTGACTTAGGTCGCTGACCTTAAGTCGCTCTCCGATTGGTGCTATTTTCTACTTTAGGTTGCATAGAGCATATGTCGTTGAAGGGTTAGGTCGCAAGGTCATTCAAGCTTATGCCGAAGTGAAGATGATCCTGATGCTGTGTCAAAGTTTTAGGTCGTAAGTCGCATGCTTTGTTAAGACGTGTGTGTTGTATTTTCTTCATGTTGTTATTTACTTAGGTCGTTGGATTCTTAGGTCGTTTGTTGTGGTCTATACAAATGTTCTGTTAGGTCGTTAGCGACCTATGTTAGGTCGGTCATGTATGTTAGGTCGTGATGGCCTTGTAATGTGTTGTGAAGTAATGTGTTGTATTGTATTTTTTGTTTTTAGGTCGCAGGTGTTAGGTCGTTCACGACCTATGTGTTGTAATGTGTTGAGTTGTGTAAGTGTGTTGTTGTAACCCTATAAATAGGGATGGTGGTGTCATTTGTAAAGTTAGTTGATTTTGAATAAAACTTTGTTTGAGAGCTTTGTGCCTCTTCTTAAATTGGTAGTTGAGTGTATCTCCTATCTCCACCTTCGGCATTCGAGTGCGCTCGAATCAACGATTGTTGAAGACAATTCAGGGTATCAAGTGCGCTTGATCAACGTTCAAAGAATTGCAGATCTTCTTTCACGGCATCGTGCGCGATAAACGTGACGAAGATAGCTAGATTCCAGTATCTTTGAGATCAACAGAATTGGGCGTTTGGTATTTTCAATCCACCGATTGCTACTTTCCCCGTTTCATACATTTCTGTTATCCGCCGCTGCATCATTTGGTATTAGAGCGAGGTTTATCCAATCATAGCTAAGCCGAGTCTTTGGAGCCAATTCTTATTGAAGAATTTGAAGTTAAGGCCGAGGGTTAGAAGTTGAAGCCGTGCATCACTTTAAGAGTCAAGGCCGAGAATTAAAGTTGAGAAGTTTTAACAATGCCGCCGAGAAGAGCTAATCGCCATCAGAATGTTGAAGCGTTGTATAGGAGAGAAGAAGCCGAGCAAATGGAACAACGCATCAATGAAAAGTTTGATGAAGGCATTGGGAAGTTAGAGAAACTGATGAATGATATGAATCAAAGTCAAAGGAGAAGGTCGCCAATCTCGAACCATGGAGGAAACAGAGTTTCGCCATCGGTTACGGAAGCGAGGAGGGTGTCGCCGCAATCTTACTGAGAAAGAAGAGAATCTTCAGTTTCATTGAGAAGAGAACATCATGAGTATAGAGATGAAGAGAGAAGAACTCCACATGAGTTTGAACAAGAACCATATCGTGATGTTGAAAGACAAAGTAGAAGGGATATGCATGATCATAGAGATGTGGGTGGTCGAGATCGTTATCGAAGTACATCTGTTTTTGATGAAGATGGTGATAGATGTAGTGCTCATTATCGAGATCGAGACCAAGTACGAAATGCATATCGGGATGTTGAAGATGATCGACGATGGGAGTCGGGGATGAAAACTGAAATTCCAAAATTCAAGGGTGGAATGGTAGCGGAAGAATTTTTGGATTGGTTGTCTAATGTGGAAGAAATTTTTGACTTCAAAGAAGTTCCCGAGCATCGTAGAGTGAAGTTGGTTGCTACACGATTGAAAGGAAGAGCTATGGCATGGTGGCAGCAAACTAAACTAACACGAGAGAGAATGGGAAAGTCAAAGATTGAGTCATGGGAGAAGATGAAGAAGTTAATGAAAGCTACATTCTTCCTGTATAATTATCAGTCTATTATGTATCAACGATTGTAGAATCTGAGACAGGGAACAAAGTCAGTGAATGATTATGTAGATGAATTTTATCAATTGATTGCGAGGAATGACATCATGGAGACGGAGGAACAGCTGACAGCTAGATTTGTTGGAGGGTTGAGAATGCAAATTCAAGATATGGTGAATATGTTTGATCCCATATCTGTTGCTGAAGCACATCAAAAAGCTCTAGCTTGGGAGAAGCAAGGTAGGAGAGGAGGTGGTGTGTTTACAAATTCCAACAACCAGAACAAGGATGTTAGTAGCAGTGCGGATGTTTCCAAAGTCGTCAGTAAACCGAATGTGAATGAAGTCAACAAAGCAAAGGTCAATAGTAGTCTCAAATGCTTTAATTGTCAAGAGTTGGGCCATAAAAGTAATGAATGTACAAAACTAAAGAAGCGAGCAGTGATTGTAGAGATTGAGAATGAAGGTGCAGAGGTAGAGTGTGTCAATTCCCTACCAGTTGAAGAAGAAGAATTATTGACCGGAGATGAGGGTTGTAGTTTGTTGATGAGGAGATCTTGTTTAACACCAAAGCAAGAAGATGATTCTAGTTAGTTGAGGAGCAATATTTTCCAGTCAACATGCACTATTCTGGGAAAGGTATGTAAATTTGTGATTGATGCAGGAAGCTGTGATAATATCATTTCTTCAGAAGCTGTAAAGAAGTTGTCATTGAAAACAGAGAAGCATCCAAACCCCTACAAATTAGCTTGGTTGAGGAAAGGGGGGGAAGTGAAGGTTAATCGAAGAGCTTGTGTTAATTTTTCCATTGGGAAGAAATACAAAGACGAAATTTGGTGTGATGTGGTTGATATGGATGTGTGCCATCTGTTGTTGGGGAGACCGTGGCAATACGATAGAGTTGTGCAGCATGATGGTCGCACCAACAGCTACAGTTTTATGTTCGAGGATACACGAATCATTTTGGTTCCTAAAAGGCGTCAACAGAGTGAAAACAAATTGGAGGAAATTGAGGAGCTAAAGACTTTGTTGTCTTTAAAGGAATTTGTTGATGTGGAAGATGAAGTCGATTGTTTTCAATCACCAAAGTTTGATAAAGATGAAGTTGATGATTTTCAACCAACGAAATCTGATGAACATGAGGTTGAAAATTCACATTCAACAAAGTTGGATGAGGGTGAAGAAAGTAAGTCAGGAGATGAAGAGGGTAATTTGTTGATGAAGGAGGTTGATCCGACTAGTCTACAATCTACAAGAGAGTTTGCTAAAGAAGTGGAGGGTAGTGCAGAAGTATTCCTGTTGAATGAAAATGAAACCAGTGAAAGTGCTGAAATTCTCAAGCCAGTGGTGAATGAATGTGAAGATGTAGATCCTGCAAAGTTATCCAAGGAATTACTGCCACTAAGGGACGTACAACATTATGTTGATCTAGTGCCAGGTGCTATTGTACCGCATATGCCACGTAATCATATGTGTCCGAAAGAGCAGGTAGAGTTGAGAAGATTGGTTGATGGGTTTCTGTTCAAAGGAAGGCAATTGTATACTCCTGATTGCAGTTGGCGAATAAGAGTTATCAAAGACTTACATGTAGAAAGACATGAGGACTGTGATTGTACCATGCAGTTGATTGCAACGACTTGTTTTGGGCCATCAATAAGGAAGGAGGTTGGAAGGTTTGCTCAGAGGAGCCATAATTATCAAAATTCAAAAGAGTCCGCGACAAAGTCAGGTTTATGTATGTCATTACCTATACATACTAGATTATGGGTGGAGGTAAATATGGACTTTGTATTGAGTTTGATGAAGACGCAAAGTGGCAACGAATCTTTCTATTCGATGGTTGAACAGTTTTTTGTTGGTACTTACAATAAGCTAGATGTTGGAGGGATGGGTCGTTTGGAAATTATGAAGGAAATTTATGAGAATGATTGTAAGTTGAGCTTGCCGGATCATCGACCTATTACTAACGTTGACAATATCAAACACTTGGTTCTGTTTCACGAGGATGAGAGTGTCGACGACGAAGAAACTGTAAATTCAAGGACGAATTTCTGTCAACCGGGGGAGGATGATGCAGCCCAGCCTGAGCCTGATTTTCCAACCCAAGATTTGAAGCTTTAAGCAGCGCAAGCTGACGTTATCTTAGGTCGCGAGCGACCTAACGAACTCATAAGTCGCCAGCGGCCTAATGAATTACGACCTAGCGAGGTATGCGAGTTAAGTTACAAGTTCGAGAGCAACGACCCCATAAGTTTATGCCACATTTCCTTAAGTCGTTTGAAGCTTAGATCGTTCCAGAAAAATAGGTCGCGAAGTCCTAGGTCGCATGCAGAATACCTATGCCGCTTTCCAGTTAGGTCGCTAAAATTCATATGTCGCTCATTCTTAAGTCGCTCAGAACATAGTGACGAGCTACGACCTAAATCTACTGTGCTACGACCTAGGCAAGATATGCCCCACTCTCACATGCCAATCTCCTTAAGTCGCATCAACATTAAGTCAAAACCACCTTAGGTCGTAAGACGTATGCCGCATTGACTTAGGTCGCTGACCTTAAGTCGCTCTCCGATTGGTGCTATTGTCTACTTTAGGTCGCATGGAGCATATGTCATTGAAGGGTTAGGTCGCAAGGTCGTTCAAGCTTATGCCGAAGTGAAGATGATCCTGATGCTGTGTCAAATTTTTAGGTCGTAAGTCGCGTGCTTTGTTAAGACGCGTGTGTTGTATTTTCTTCATGTTGTTATTTACTTAGGTCATTGGATTCTTAGGTCATTTGTTGTGGTCTGTACAAATGTTCTGTTAGGTCGTTAGCGACCTATGTTAGGTCGGTCATGTATGTTAGGTCGTGATGGCCTTGTAATGTGTTGTGAAGTAATGTGTTGTATTGTATTTGTTTGTTTTTAGGTCGCAGGTGTTAGGTCGTTCACGACCTATGTGTTGTAATGTGTTGAGTCGTGTAAGTGTGTTGTTGTAACCCTATAAATAGGGATGGTGGCGTCATTTGTAAAGTTAGTTGATTTTGAATAAAACTTTGTTTGAGAGCTTTGTGCCTCTTCTTAAATTGGTAGTTGAGTGTATCTCCTATCTCCACCTTCGGCATTCGAGTGTGCTCGAATCAATGATTGTTGAAGCCAATTCACGGTATCAAGTGCGCTTGATCAACGTTCAAAGAATTGCAGATCTTCTTTCACGGCATCGTGCGCGATAAACGTGACGAAGATAGCTAGATTTCAGTATCTTTGAGATCAACGGAATTGGGCGTTTGGTATTTTCAATCCACCGATTGCTACTTTCCCCGTTTCATACATTTTTGTTATCCGCCACTGCATCAATAGTCGTGCCTACGCTAGGGTCAAATAACAATAAAAAAAATAACACAGTAAAGAATCGGGTCAACAGATGAAGATACCGCCTGAACTTCTAAATACAACAAAAACAACATCTTTATTATCTAACAAAGCCTCCTACTCCATCTTTAATCAGCATATTCTGGCTCTGATTATAACCTGCCAATCCCATAAACTCGACCTTCTCAAATGAGCGTTCGTGAGTTTATGAGGGAAATAATAATAAAACACGAGTCGGACATAAAGTCTGGTGTGAATAATACTTACCTAAAATCAACATATAGTGAGACCACACCGTACCACACAGAATGAGTATCCCCTCACTATTCACAACATCATACGTGAAACAAACATGGCTACTGATGCACGTATTTCTTATTATGCAAAACCTTCGGAATGCCACCTTAGGCAGTTCCCTTCTACTATCCATGGGTGCGGTCCCTATTTAAATTCCCACTTTAGATTAACTTTTGATTTTATATTCATGTATGCTACTACACCCCCGGTGCAGTTCCAACTAAGCCCTCATTCAAGTGTGTCTTTAATCTGATGCTGTCTAGAATCAATCCCCTGTAGTATCCATTTAATTCATTCACTAAATTTTATACCACATAAACTCGGCTCCCTGTAATGTTCTTTATGTTCATTCATTATACCTTTTTTTAGTTTCAAACCGGTTGGAATTATCCCACTGTTATCTCCATGTATTTATTTACTTAAGTTCTGAACTATTGTGAAATGGCCATCCGTAGTCCTTATGTATTAAGTTACTTAAAATCTAGACTATTGTGAAACAGCCACCCGTAGTCCCTAAATATTTGTTTAATTTGAAAATGCTTGGAATCACCCAACCACAGTCTCTTGGAAGTTGAATGCCTCTCATTACCTTTCCTAGGTGTGCATTCGAGTAAGTGCCCCCACCCGCCATCGATAGCTCTTCCAAACCTATCTCTAGTGCATGAGTCCTTCCCCTTTTATCCGTGGCCTCTTCTCGTGTCCTTCCTAGTTTTCTTATACTAGGTTCCTTCCACACCTTTCCCTGGCATAGTATCACCCTGCCCTAACCTGTATGCGCTATTCACTTTCTTATTAAATGTTTCCTTCCAAATTGCGGTACGGTATGTCTTTTACATATAGCGGTGCAGTTTAGTCTCTCCTAACCTTACATTTCATTGTGGTATGTCTTCCAAATATTGTAGCTCAGATCTGCTTTCCTTGAAAGTCCTTGGATTCCCTTGGAAAATCACTATCTAGTCCCCGTATGCATAGTTCTTCTTATAAAAAATGTCATGCCTCCATTTCAGCTCCGTACCAGACAAAGTCTGACATGTCAGTTACCGTCTTTACATGTGTTGCCCTCTGATATGTTACAATTTCACTTTCTGTTAATAATAGTGTCCTTTGTTATTATTTTTTCTTTTTAGCTTTTTATATGGATCTTATTCCCTGTTTATCTAAACTTGTTTCCCCGTATAATCATGACTTACTATCAACTATGCAGTTCCCTTTTCCCCAATGCAATTCCCATCTTAGCTTATTTTCTTCATGGAAAACCTTACTAAAATCCCAGAAAATTCATGGATAACTGTTCTAATATACTTTATTCTTTATTTTGATTTTCATAGGTATTTACCTTATTTATTTTCTAGGTATTCTCCTTCAATAATTTGTAATAAATTATTTTGACATAGGGACCTTCTCAAACTAAAAACTCGTTTCTAAGGTGATAGTTAGAACATCATATAAAATTTTCATAGCATTTTGAAATCATTATAGTAAGGGGAATACATCTAAACATCCCATATTCATCTATTTTCCCCAAAACATTCATTAAACATTTTACTTATTAATGAAAATCCATATGAAACTCTATCATATATAAAATATAAAAAATCATACCGAAACCAAATCATTAGGTACGGTAAAATAGATTTAGTATTACTCACCTAGATCTTTGAAATATCTTGATTTGTTCTTCTTAATGCCCTTTTATCTTATGTTTCCTTATCCTCTCTTTATTTTCTCTCTTTAGGCTACCACCATTAATGTTCCTCTCAGCTTTTATTTTATTTTTAGTAGAATGTAATAAATGGATGGAAAGTGTAACGTTTATTGTCCTGCAATAATTTGGATTTGGGCTCTCATACTCTTTTTCATTAATTCCTTACCCTTTTTTTCCTTTCATTTAGCTTATCTTGGTCCTTTAATTAATTAATTAATTAAATTAATAAATAATTACGAGTTGTTACAGCTAAGATACAAATTGAAATATTAAGATAAGAAATGGAAATCAGTTAGATTTAAACACAAATAGATCATATATGAAAGATTTGCAGGAAATAAATTAATAGATATGAAATTAGAAGTCGAGATATATCAAATCCGCAAGTAATAAAATTAGAGTTAGTAGATCTGAAACTAATTAACAAACCTATTGATTTTAGAATTGCAAAGAGTTTCATACTAATAACGTGTTATAAAATAAACAAGAGCAGGAGCCAATTGAATGAGGTGATCATTTATTCATTGTGATTAATAATACAAGACAAGTAAGCACTATCTATAGACTCTATATAGAATAGAGATTACAATAATACCCTTTAATATTTAGCACATTCAACTTATTACTTATATAATTACAACAATATTTACTTTAACTTACCTTTTCACGTGCCTTTCAAATTAAAATTTGAGATAAACATAAGCTCCCCATCGACCTTTTTAATGAAACTGTTCGTTTAATGCACATCACTTATGTTTAAAATAACAAAGTACACTTGACATAAGGTTTCACATTGCAATGGCAATGGATGCATTGGAATTGTATATAATGTCGAGTATTGGCTTGAATTCCAATCCAATGATGTCCATGTGTGATGTCTATAAGAGTCTTTATAGGAAGACGAAATTGGATAAATAAGAGAGAGGGAAACTCTAGTCCCTCGTCCTGCACGATCTAAGCAATTCAACTTAAAATCAATTATTCACGTCAAAAATAACCAAACACCTAATAACAGAGATCTGATAGTGTGCATAATCCTAAGTGTGATCAAGTGCTAGTTTTTAGGAGGTGAGATCTATGTTCATCAAATATGTTAGGTTCTTACTCTAATTCAAATCATAAACCATGAGCATATATACTAGCAAGAGCAAAATGCTGAAAAATTAAATGTCATAGAATTTTTATAGTGGTTCAGCGATCACTGGCCTACATCCACCGAGACTCCTTCATTTCTCTGTAGAGTTCATGTACAATGCAAAAAAAACAAAATAAAAGGGTCTACTTGTTGAAATAAATGAAAAATGCAACTTTAGAAATATAGTTTGGCTAATTCGGTTCGGTAGTTTCTAGTGCTCCAAACTTGTCCATCATTACTATTATTCATGGAGTAGGTATGACACACCTAAAAAATAGATATTTTACATGTATGACCAAGTCGGTTAGTAGTATTCGTTTTGATAGAAGTTCTGTTTGGTAGTATTTGGTTCGGTAAGCAATGACCTTACCCTTTTTTTTCATATTCGACACTTATTGTCTAACGTTTCTGTTGTTTAGTTTGAAACTAATTTTCTGTGCCATAAGTTCCTTGCTTTAAGTTAGAATTGGCGAAACTTGGAACAATAGCTTTGTATCAATGAGTAGAGCACTCAGTGCCTTTGGATAACATAACCAGTAGCTTGCTAAGGTGGAACCGAAATAGGTTAGGTGGAGGACCGATTTTAAAGTGACTATATTTTTCGATATGTAACTTAGATTGAGACGTGGTTTCGACCAAGTTTCATCCCTAACCTTAAGAATATTTTCCTATTGGTTTGGTGTGTTATGAGACCGTGTCAAATTTGATCCTAACACTTTTCCCTCCAAGGTGTGCTTCATGGATACAATTTTTTCTTGAGATCTGATCGTAGTGGGGAATTGCTGCAGTCGAGGCATAATTTCATAATGATTAAGTATGATCATTTGTCTAGCCTGCAAATCAAGAGGTATATCCTATTTATAAGATCATGAATATCCATTATTGTCCAATCATAAGTCTTTTCTTCCATTCTCATGGGTTTCACATTTTCAAGTGGCAAGGTGCTCTTACACCCTTAGATATTTCTATCAATCATCAATCGAAATTTATTCATAAAAGTAAGTCATAACTTTGCACTGCGTCCCCATAATCTACGAGGGTACTCAGTTTATGGAGTTTTATATTTCATGTTTAGAAGAAGTTGACCTTTTCTTGAGGAATTTATGGAAAAATTACACTCCACTGCCCTTGGTGGAGTCAAGTCCTTTCTTTAGGACTAGTCTCCACTATCTTTGGGGGAGTTAAGCCTAGTATCTAAGGATGAATGACTATACTTCGCTATTTTTAGTGAAGTTATACCCTGTCTTTGAGGTTAAGCAATAGTACACTCCATGTCTCTGATGGAGTTAAACCTTATCTCCAGGGCTATGAAGTTTATACCCCGCTGTCTCTGGCTAATTAGATTAGTTATTGATAGAGTTAGGGGTATGCCCTAGGGGAAATTATGTAATTTGTTATATATATCTAACTCGTTGACCATTCTTGTTCGAAATAAAAGGTATTTTCTTCCTATTATATACTTGATATAATATGATTATATTAATTAATTAACTTAATTAAAATACTTGATATAAAAATCCATAAATGGTATATTTTGTGATAGTAGTTACAAAGTATTGTAACCTTGAGTAATTTATCACAACGAAACAAATATACCATTTTAAATATTCCTAGTCAAGATGCATCGAGATTGGATATCGATGTATCCGTTGAGACTAGAGTACGTAACGCTCTCCAAATGTTGGACAGTGTATTACTCATGACTACTGGGGGCACCTAGGGGTTACGTAACTATGGAACGACTCACTTGATAGTTTTATGTTGGTTAATATAACTAAGGTCAAATAGAAAATATCGATGTGACTGATTTACATAGTTCTCTCGACTTGAGAATACCGTGGATCTTCAATATGAAAGCTCTGCTTTGATTATAGCCAAACCATGGCATGGCGTCCATCGAGTTACTATAGTTGGGTCGAGTGGAAGTATTGGAAGTGAAGCACTATTCAAGAGAGGATTCGTCTCCTTAGTTATATGCGGTTAGTATCACAGTCAACTCAAGTCAACTCAAAGTAAAAGTCTCTGGACAGAGAATTTCGGTTAATAATAATTGTTATTATTTAACCAAGGACTTTGTATTTGGACTATAAAGTTGAATGTGGATGAGGTTGGAATTTTGACCATTACCAAATTCCATAAGTCTAAAATGATAGAGTTTTGACGAAGAGAATTGGTGTACATAAACGCCAGAACTGGGTAAAGCTTATTAAACTAAAATTGGATTTTACCGAAAATGAGTAAGCGATAAATTTGGCCATAATGTCACACCACCTGCTAAGTGACGTGTGAACGTTAACATTAGAATAGTTCAATGTTAATCGTTGACCAAATTTACACCCAAGAGTTACACAGCCGAAATGATGAATTCCCTTAAGACCGAACGATTTAATTAGTTTATAATTGTTATAAATTAATTAAATTAATTAAAATTTATGACATACTAATTATAAAATTTAAATATGATTTGAGAAATAAATAATGTTATATATATTTATAACAGTTATAAATATATCGATCGATATACAATATCGACAAGCGATTAAATTAGGTTTAATTGCATAGTATTTTGGCTTGGGCTTAGATGGGTTTAAAGCCCATCATTAGAGTTGCAAAATGTCAGTTTTGGGAATGTTTAGGGGTGGCTAAAACATAGGGAATTGGCTTGGAGATAATGGGTTGAGATCAAGTGAAAATGGAATACAACTCTCTCTCTCTCTCTATATATATATATATATGTATATATATATATATCTAAAATAATAACCAACCTTTTTTTGGCCGCCATTACCTTCTACATTGCTGGTTAAAACAAATCCCTCAATCCACTCTAAAATTCTCATATATATTTCAAATTAAAATAATACTATTCGATAGTTAGAGGTCGGTGATTCCGGACTTGCAATCTAACGAATCAAGAACAGTAAAAGGAAGGAAAGTCATTGCTTCAACGCGGATTCAAAGGCATCATTAAATTGGTAATTTTAATTCATATTACAATAATTAAATTATATTCTATGATCCTATAATGAGCAATTTCATATCTGTTTAAATATATTGCTACTATATGTTTAGTTAGGTGAGATTTTGTAAGTAAATGTAGTTGTCACAAATCAGTTTGGTTATGTGCATAATTTGTTTATTATACTATTTGATTTATGTATAGACAAATGACTGTACAAAATCAATTTTTGTCATTAATAATTTTTTTATATATATTTATTAATAAATTCATATATATATATATATTAGTGTATATTTCTCTCTCATAATGGCATATATGCATATATAAGATATATATATGATTTAAAATTTTTACTACACTTATTTATATATAATATGAATTTAAAAATTCGAAAATTAATTAACATACACATATTCATATTTTTTAAATTAACATTTATTGAATTTTGAATTGTTTATTATATATAAAATATAGATTAAAAATTCGATTTTATATTTAAAAAATATTATATCATTCCAAAAATGTATAAAAAAATTTAGGATTTTTTCAATAAAGTTTATTATTTTTAATAATTAATATTATTTCGAAAAAAATGTTTATGATTTATTAAAAATAATACTTTAATTGAAAAATTCTTCAAAACTTTTCATAACCTTTTATTCATGATCCTAGAATTTCTAAAATTTTAAAATTTGAAATTTTAATAAAATATTATTTAATTAATTATTGTCGAAATCAATGTATTTGTTTTTAAAAATAATATTTCAACTTTGAAAAATCTCCAGATTTTTCTAAGCTCTATTTTATGATCCTAGATTTTTCAAAATTGTAAAATTTGAGTTCTCATCAATAGATTATTTTATGTTAATTATTTATGGATGAAAACATTATTTTATTCATAATATATACAAATAAAAATACTAAAATTATTATGTTTGCAAAAATAAGTTAATTTTGAATTATAAATAATTTTTAATAATTGTTCTCTCTCTTTCTATATATATTTATCTATATATAAATTTTTTATGTTCATATATCTTTATTAATAGTTCTAATCCCTTTGGTGTCACACTTATTTTGTATCAGCGTGAACTACCAAAAATGCCCCTCCATCTTAATATCGTTTAAAATTTAGATCTAACTTCTTTTATAAATTCAAAATTCTCCTCTACAAATATTACCGAATCTTTCTTAATATCCCTTAAACATAGGATCTGATAAATAAATCTCTACAAATATTATCAAACCTTAGTGCCACTTAAATATAAGATCTAATAACTAATTTATTTTTACAAATTCGAAATTTTACTCTACAAATATTACCAAATCTTAATACCACTTAATCTAACATATTCAATTTATAGAAAAATAATTTACGCATAAAGCACGTGTCATTATCACGCGCGAAGCACGTGCCATAACGCTCGTTATATTTAACTAGTGTGTAACATGTGTGTTGCACACGATAATGTTGTTAAAAAATAATCTTTACAATTTAATCATTGTTGAAAATTGAACTTTTTTTAAGTAGTGTATGATAAATTTATTGAAATAAAGGAATTTATAATTTAAAATGACATGCAACGCTCAGATGTAAGGTAGAGGGTCGCTAACCACATATTCATGTAGCAATTATTATCTTAACTTGGTAATAGCAAACACAATATACATACATATCTATATATATATATATATATATGTGTGTGTGTGTGTGTGTATAGTTTGCTACTGTATATGTAAATAGTTGATGCTATGTGATACGATTATTTTTTATATATATGGATGAAAAAAATGAATTTTCCATTTTTATTAATATGAATATTGTATATATATATTTTTAAGGATTTATAACGAAATAATGAATGTTACAGAATTAAATATATTTAAATATTTTAAATCAATGATCAACTTAACTAATTAAATATATGGAGCTTCATGTTAGAAAGTAGGGAAAAAAATGAGAAGAGCTTTGTATGTAATTGTAGCTGAGAAAAACATCTTACAATCAACTTATCTGCACATGAACTTTTATTTATTATCTGATATTTCAATTAGTAAACTTTTTGAACTTTGTAGTTAATCATAAATTTCATATTGTTGTAGGAGTGTCATGTTTACAACTTTAATATTTGCAACAAAAATAAAATTATGTAGCGCTATTTTGAGTTATGTGTTGGGTAAGTTTTAATATCATGTTGAAAATGTGAATGTCTCCATAACCTAATTTTTATTAGAGTAATCCATGCTTCCACACCCATGTTGTGAAATATAAATTTATCCTTCAAAAGTTGTAAAAAATGAAATTTTGTAATGCAATGCATGATATTTTTTGAGATAAATGGATTATAAATTAAAAAAATATATTATTGTTCATGTTTACATTTTACGTTATGCGATTCATATATCTTTATATATGAATGAAAATAATAATTTTATCTTTGCTTATATATATGAATATTGTATACGTACTCAATTGGTACATTTTAAGATTTATTAGATGAATTAATAAATATTAGTTAATTGAATTTATTTGAATGATTTAAAATAAATATCACATAATTAGTCAAATATATGGATATGAGTACAAAATATTAGGAGAGAATTGAAAAGGGGTTGTAAGTAACCATGGAAATTTAAAATATAGGTGTTTAAAGCTAAAAATATAATTTTTTACTTTAATGCATGATAACTTCATTAATATAAACCAATTATAAAATAAATTTGTTATTATTGTTGGTGTATATAATTTATGCTATGTGATTTACGTATCATTATATGCAAATGAATTTTTTTTATCAATTTGTTAATGTTAGTATGGTATACTATTGAAATTGTTCATATTTTATGGTTTACATGACGTATCGAATATTCATTAGCTGAGTTTATCAAATTGTTTAAATTTTAAATTATGTAATTAATTTAAATGTATGTACTTAAATATAAAATATCAGAAGGGAATTAAGAAGGCATTTGTGAATAATTATAGAAAATTTTAAAAGTATGCATTTGATTATAATTTTGCATTGGAAGTTTATTAGAATAAAAGTGATAAATTAAAAATTTAAAAGTAAAATATCTAGAGAGAGAATTAAGGAGAGTAGAGAAAGCTCCAACAATTAATAAGAGAGCTTGAATTTCTTATGCTTTACTATTATTTAATAGATATATTTATACATACATATGTGGTGCGTGCGTGTGTATTTTGTAACACATATACATGCACATATTTGGACAACATACATGACATAAAAAATGAGCTAATATGTCTGTTGCGATGTAAATTCCAACATCTACATATGGACATATTATACCTTTCCTGGATTATTATGTTACACATGCACTCACACATATATGTATATGATACATTTATGTATAAACTAAATCAAATAAAATTAATTTCATATCTTAATATACTTGAATTTAAATAAAATAATTGTTTTTGTTTAAATGAAATTTAGAAATGTTCTAATATAGTTAGACTTTATAGGTCCAATAAAGATCCAATATGGTAAAATTTTGAAATTTACCCATAACTTTCGCTGCGGGCTGGTCTAGTTTCAACAATGGTATCAGAGCCCAATAGCCTATGCGGCCTAAATTAGTCATATTAGGGCTAACTAATTAAGCTTGCCCACTTAGTATGGTTGTAACATTCCCCCTTCTGACCGCCTCCAGTCGGTAATTAAACCAACTAGAAACGTTCAAAAAGACGAATTGTTATTTAGTTTATAAGGTTTAAACAGAATCAGCCACAGAAACACAGAATAATAACAATGAATTAAAACAAATGAATCTTTATTTCATTACTATAAATCTTTTTGAATACATCAGAGTTTATACAATTTTAATACTGATACAGCGGAATATCTTAAAATACAATTTTCTTCTGAAAACTAAAGTAATTCTTTTCTCTCTCTCTAACTTCGCTGCTCGAAAATCTTCAAGCTGTAAAAATACTCGGTCTGACCCGAGTATTACATTCAAAAGAAAATAATACACAGGTCAGTCTAATTCAAACCAGTTTATGAGTGCATAGAAGCAATAATAATCAAATAGACGACAGTCAAAATAATTCCCGTCTATCCAATCCTTTTAACAAAGAAATCGGATAACGAAAATTTTAACACTAAACAGTGTTAAACAATAAATCAGCAGATTTAAATCATCAACAGAGATAAATAAACAATTTATCAAATCGACTAAATCAATTTAAAACAATTGAAATTGTCACTTTAAAACCATCAGAGTTCGATTGGCTGCCGTACACGCACGCGTGTACGGCCTCGCCAATATGGTATAAAAATCAATGCATCACGAGCAAAGAAATGTCAATTCAAAAACTGTCGAGTTTGGGTGGCTGCAGTGCACACGTACATACATGTGCACTGCCTCGCCAATATCGCACGAGATACACAAAAACTCAGTGAAAGTCACAAATGATCACAAGGTCAAATCTGAGCGACAAGCTAGATTCAACTCAAGTGTTTCAAAGACTGTACAATTCAAAATGTACAACAGCAAACCAGACTAGATTACATCAAGACATGCAACACTGGAATAGACAGTGCAACAAAGTGAAGATAAAACTCAACTCAACTTGAAGACTGGTGCAACTCACTACGGCGAAGACCAAATCCAGACCAGGCAACAGAGAAGTATATCAGCTACATGTATGCAATGCAGACAGGTCGAAGTCATAGATCAGAGAATCTAACTTCAAAAGTGACTCAAACCAGAATTTCGAAATGTCACGGACCTGAGTGCAGCAGTGAATGGCAACAAGGCAAATGTACATGAATGTATGTACACTATGCTAACATAACAACAATTCAAAAATGAAGCTACCTGATCAGTACACATGACCATGAAATCAAACCAGAGGAAACTGAACAAGTGACAGAGCAATAAGAGCACACTGAAGATTCTACAGTCTTACATGAAACCAACAATATCAAGTGAACATCAAAATGCTAAATGACTCGAATAACTCAAGTGATACAAGGACAATGCTCAGTTCACATCAATACAAAGAAATCAAACATGATCAGGTCTGGACAGTACCATCTAACCAAAATTCAAATGAACATGGGCAGCAAGCTCTAGATATCATGCAGCAGTGGATATAGGTATATAACAAGTATACTGCACAAATGAACAAGACTCAACAATGCCAAGACCAGCAGTCGAAATGCACCAAAACTGGGATACAAGTAGTGCTACCGAGCTCGAGAATATACATGCGTGAAGACCAACAGCAAGTGGTGAATGCATGACAAGTTCAACATAATGTAACTAGACAAAAGTCAGAGGGTAGTGTGATACAAAATTATCACGCTACAACTACAAGTACATCACTATACAGTACAATACATGCATACACAAAACATATGTGGGTATGCACATATATTGTAAGACACAAGAAGTAGTGATGTAACTGGAAAAATGAAGAGACCAGAGAAATGCAAATGAAGGTCAGTAGTGTACAACAAAATGAAATAGTGGACAGAGCTGCCTCGGCAAGCAAGACTGTGAGTAACATAGCTGCAGCATAAAAAATGGTATATATATATATAAACCTAAACAAAGTTAGAGAATAGTTCAAGTGATGAAGCACAAGTATCAGACTCAGATCAGGTCAGTGTTGAACCCTGACACAACACCACTGACTCCAAATGAAACAAGTCTCGACCAAAATCAGTGAACTCTACTCAATGAAACAACATACAAATGCACATATGAATGACCAGTGAACATCAGTGGTAAGGTCAAGAACAAGTTAAAGCAAAAATCATCACATCATCCAGGAAAACACAAATGGCCAGAGAAATGAACAAAGCCACTAAAGGAATGCAGACCCAAACCCAGACTCAGATGAAATGGCCGAGTATTAATAAAATGATCAGACTACTAAGAATATAACCAGATATGAAACAACAAATTCGTCAAACAACAACCGGTGACAATAATGCATCCGAGTACAAGCAAGACGTTTGCAAAGTCGAGATGAACAAATGGAAGTGTCGAAGTCATGACAATATACAGGAGTCAACAAAGAAATTCACGAGAGAGAAAAAATGAATGACCGAGTGCAAAATATACGATATTAATCAACTCGAAGACAAGTGATCAAAATCAAATATGCGTATACAATTCTTTTGAAATAGCCAACAAGTTAAAAGAGGAAAGTTATTTGCCGTATGACTCAAGGAAAAATCAAATGCCACAAAATCAAAACCGTGGGAATCAAGTTGTCACAATATCAGGAAATCGAGAAATAGGAAAGTCTCGAAGTTCATATAAATTCAACCCCAAAGAATCATCACAAAATCAAATCAAATTTGCCGATCATCATAGTAGGCATGAAATAGATGTGAGTAGGGGGGAACTACTCACCTTAGAACGAATTGGAGCAGATCGAAGGAGGAACGAACAAGGTCGCCGAAGCCCTAGTTTCCTCTCGTCGCCATTTTTTATTTGCTTTCGATTTTTTTTTCTTTTTTCGTCTGATCGAAATAGAGAAAGGGGAGGGGGTGCGTCGTGTTTTACAAAAGAAGGGGTAAGGGGATCGGTATGGGCTGGGGTATGGTTGGGGTACGGGTTAGGGTATGGTGTTTGTTTTATATTTTTTTTTCTTTACTTTTTTTTTCTTTTTAAAACTGATTTGTTTTGTATTTATTTTCTTAAATGTGTTTTGTTTAAATCTTGTTGCTAAAATTTAAATTATGTGTATTTATTTTGTACAAATAAAAATTTAATAAGAGAATTCAAATCAATTTACAAATTCCAATAAAATTTAACAATAAATTTTAAATCGTTCATTGACGAAGATTTTATCGTTTTAAAATTTCCAACAATAAACAGCAAATATTTGTCAACTTTAATCGTTTATCGATGATTATAATTCGGGCAAAAATCCAGGTTGTTACAGAAATTCAATTTGAATTCGATTTAATTTTCTACGCGTTTTTACGCCGTATGTTCACAAAACAATTCCGATAAATACGAAAATTGAAATCCAGTAATAATTCAATATTACGGACCCAATGAAACTGGTTTCGTCAAATTCCGAGACTGTGCCTCGGAAGGTTATTTTTAAATTCAATTTAAACGATAATATTTCAAAACTGAACAAATCGCTTTCAAATTCAATTCTGAAGCTTCTATTATCTTCAGTATTATCAATATGAATTTCTAAGCCTTTAAATTATTTTTAACCGGCTTAAAATTGAAGATTCAAATTTTATTCAACTTTCAATAGATTAAATTCAAAAATTTAATCGCCAATTCATTCTGATAATTTGAAATTCAAGTCAAATCATCGTTCAAATATTTAAAATTAATTAAATATTTTCAATTTAAATTGTTCAAAATTCAGGGTCGTTACAATGGTGTTTGGAAAGGTAATCTCTAGGATTGGAATTGGGTAATCAAGTACCCTGTCTTACCTAGTTACCGGCCTGGCCCAAAAGGTGAAGTGAGCCTAAAAGTTGTTCCTAATAGAAAAGGCCCAACTTAATTTGGGCCTTGGGATAATTTTCAAAATCATTTTAAAAATTGACATTAAAGATTTAAATTTAATAGTTAAATTTAAAACAAAACATGTTCATTATAAAAATTATAATACTACATAAGTTTTCAAAATGTTTGAAAGGATAATGATATTTTCAAAATCTTTAAAAATATTTATATAATAATTTCAAAATTTAAATTTATTAATAAGATTAATAAAATTAATTAATTTAATATGTTAATTAATTAATGCATATATGCATGTATTATATATGTTGATATATGTTATGTTATTTTAAAATGTTTAAGATAACATAAGTATACATGTATGTATACAAGATAAATTTTGAAATTAATAAATTTTAATAAAAATAAAAACTTGTTTAATTGAATAAATTAATTAAAGGTTAATTAATTAAATAAAATACACATATATATGATATATGTGTGTTACACTATAAAGGTTATAGTATACACTATAAATGTTATAGTAGATTTGTCCAATATAAAAGTTATATTGGAATACTAATTTAAAATTAATCAAAGAGTTAATTGATTAAAATTAATTAGATAAGATTTAATTAATGATATATTATACATAAGACTATCATATAAGTAATATGAAATATAAAAGTTATATAACAATAAAATTTATATGATATGTGTATAAACTAAATGTGGAACATTAAAGAAACCCAAATAGACTTGAGAAATAAATACATATGTAAATGTACATATACCGTGATTTCTGATGTGTCTGACACTTGAATCGCTGGGGTATTTCATAAGAAATAAATTATTCTATAAGTCGATATCACTCAATGTATATATTGAAGATTATGAATCTTCAATATTATGTTGTCCTCTACCATATATATATATTAATAAATTACTTACATACTCCTTAGTTATTGAGCAAACTTAAGCTAGAGATGTTATATGTAGTATTATTAATATATTGAATAGATGAGGTAAGATAACTATATGTATTTGTTGAGCAAACTCAAGGTACATATACTATACTTAGGCCATCATGATATGGTAGGTATGAGTGAATAATCTCTTTCGATTTGTTGAGCAAACTCAAGGTCGGAATGAGATTAGAACAAGGAAAAATGGGTTAGGAGTTGTATGTGATACAACCGATAAAGAGTTATCCATCGTTTGTGGGGCTATGATTTGTTGAGGAAACTCAAGGTCAGAATACCAAAACAAACGAGTCCTAACACCCACTAGTAAAGTTGTAAGACTTCTATGTTTCATCTTAGGGTTGGGAGAAACATAAAAGACTAGTGGGAGCCTTATTAGAAAAATGAAATGGTAACATTTAACCTTTCTAATATTGTAAGAACATATTCTATATAATGTTATAATAATCTACAATGATAAATTTGTGCATTTAATATGATTGATAAAACGTTTGTCAATTAACATATATAAACAAACTGAATTTAAAGTTGACAAATAGAAATATAATATATACTTACTAATAATTCTAATTGCATGTTATATAATGTTTCTATTCCCATGCAAGTGCCGAATTTCAACTACTTAATACATTCGTAAGTTGGTCACATATATGTTTACTTGGTTTAGACCGTGTATTGCATTTTATGAGTTTTTGAACTCTAAATGCAATTCAAGACTATGGATATTTGGTCCATATACTTTCACATATAAATGTTATATGGTGAACAGTCATAGTTTATGGGGTACAATATTTCGATGAAGTTAGTTCATTCGAAGTAAGCCAATAAACAGTATTTTAAGATCATGTATTCAACTTGACTGATTTCAAAAGGATCATATTGTGTTAATGTAACACAAGACCATAAACTACGAGATACATCTAAGAACTCGATCGTTGAATGTCATCTTGATCGGTTTACATAAAGTGCAACATATTTGATGTCTTAAATGTTAAGAATAATCGAATGTGCTTTTGTAAAAAGTTCGTTATGATATTGTAGTAAGGTTTTCTTTTGAATAGTTTGACCATTTGAAAGAAAAACTAATGTATAAGAATAGATGGAATTTAAGGTAAAGTTGAAATGAAGAGAATGAATAGTCACTTCTGCTTCATAGAGAAACATTGGAAATAAGAATTGTAATAATAATTGATACTTAATATTGAAATATGAAATATGATTTTTATGCCGAAATGTATTTTCATATATAAAATTGTTTTCTATAACATTTATTTCTTTGAGTTCAGGATATTTGATCAAAGAACTCTCCATTGTAAACTAGTTACAGCATATGAAATAAGTAAACAATATTAACAATATTAAGTGAATGATGGACCTCTAAATTTAGTACGCTATTATAGTAATGGCGGAAATAGTGGGAGCATGTCATATAACACCCAATGATTGCATCAAATTATGAAAATTATTTTCGTAAAATGTACTGAACATTATTTGTGAAATAATGTTTATTTTTGGTATTGACTGAAATATAGATATAACTATATTTCAATATGAGTATTATGAATATTCATTATGAAATAGAACTATATTATGGAATTTGTTTTCATAGTAAAATTGATGCAACAAAAAAATACATACGTGTCTAATATTATTTACAATTGTTTTGGAATTATAGACTAAGTCGTAGTTTTGAGAAATTATTTTACTATATGATTATGAATCATATGATACAGGTTAATTATATCTCAAATAATTAATGGCTATGCACCCATTCAGTGGGATCATCATAAGAGTTGATGAACTCTTTGAATTAATACATATTGATGTATGCAATCACAAGTCTATTAATACCAAAAGGGTTCCACATACTTTGTTATATTCATCGATGATTTATTACGAACATGTACATATGTATTGGATACACATGTTGTAAGTTTATGATAAAATCATAGAATATAAAGGAAAAGTAAATAAAATAACATGCAATAGAATAAAATGATTTGATTTGGTCGAATAAGTGAGTATATTGGAAAGAGTTCCAAATGTACCTAGAAATGAATATAGATTCAATCTCAAAAGTCACTCTCCATGTGATACATAATGATGCATCGATAAGGAGTAACCATACATTGTTGGATAATTTACGATTAATTGTGAGTGAAGTTGAGTTAGTTTCTTTCTATAAGGTCATGTACTTAATAGTAGTACACAAGGTTGATATTATTTCATCTAAACAACAGTTTACAAAATCATACAAGATAAGAGTTTGTAAGAAATCCCAACATATCCTAGGCCAAGGAGTTGGCAGGTTGTGCGAGTCGAAAGATTGCACGTAATAATTGTTCACGAGGGATCTTGTATGAATCTCCAAAAAGTTTTTTTGGAAAGGTCTGTCATCAAATGACATATTTAAGTTTTGAATATAATTTTTGTAAACTAAAATCAGTTTTATAAATAAAAAGGATCATAAAGCGTTTATGAATCCCTATTCTATTTGCACTAAGAAATAATTGTTGTTTCAAGATATATCAACTTCATTGTGAAGGAATTTCTTTGAGAAATTTTTGGTAGGTAAATTGAATTAGAACCGATCCATAGATAGAACTGATTATATGAGATGAAGTGAAATTAATAACCTAAATGAACATATAGCATTAGAATGTCTAATAAGTATTCTCGTACATCGAAGATAAACTATGAGTTTCTTATTAATGTCGAAAATATACATTATCCTCGGTTGTTCAATTAAACCATTAAGATTGTTGACGCTATATGGTATGATGCGCAAATCTGAAAGAATTCCAAGTACGCTATCAAACTATGGTTTTGGTGGTCGTAACCAAAGAGATTTGATCCATCGGTCGAGATTGTGTCTTTATTGGAAAGACTAATGTGGTTGGAATTAAATGAGCAATGTTGATAAGAATAATATCACAAATGTCAATTATTGAAATTAGCATAACAGAATCAGTATTCAACATGCTCAAGTTAATTCAGATTTACTCACAAAATTATCCTCGATAAGACTTAGTGTTTGGTACTTATGTACTAAAATGGAAAATTCTAAATAATGATTTAGAGTAAGCCGTTTACGCATATTAACCAAAAATGCTTCAAAGTCAGTGGGAGCAATATTGGGTTTGTGAGTCTTTGGATATGATCCAAGAAATGATACGAATGTATCATTTTATAAGCATCAAGATTGAATAAGTATTTTGATAGAAATATCAAATAGTTTGATTTTCAATCAAAGTGCAGAGGAAGTGTGTGTTCATAAGAAAGAACGTTAAAAGGTACATTGATATTTCTAAACTATAAGTAAACAACACGTTGTTGATTTTAACAATATGCTTGTATTAAAATCAACTTTAGTTATTTTAATACTCAATTTTGGATTGTAAATGATGTCTTTTATGGTGAGTATAAAGATATAGGGATTGTCCCAAAACGATATACAAGAGCACCCTATTAAAAGGGGAACATGTAAGTTGGATTGCTTATGCATTAGCAATAGCAATTATCATACAAGTTATGTTGTGTATGATATTGTGTTTTGCTTATGTATTTGATACATGGAGAAAATATAAAATCCAAATTGATATCACTAAATGGTTCTTTGAGGTGTTCTCGCGTATTTATGAAATACTAAAGAATTGTTTATAGAAATAGCGAACTCGTTATGATGGAACGTTTGGACACAAACTTTTATAAGTGATATTGAGTATAACATGTCAATGATAAAATTCAAGTTAAAATCTTTAATTTGAAAATGTTTCAAAATTAAGGTGATTGTGGTCGATTCAATGAAATGTTGAGAACATTAACTTGAATAGTGCTACAATAAACCAATGTATACAGATATAAATGCACAAATTTATAAATGAGCCATGGGTGATTCCAAATGTTGAGAATCCCATAATATTGTTATAAGATAACAATGTCATGAAATTGGTCATGATAGAACTTAAAGCTCACTGGAAGTTGAAAGACATTATTCGAATTGTTTCACATGATAAAGGCAGTTTATCAGTGTTAGAGAGAGTTAATCGACAAAATAGATAATTAAAACATAATAGCATACCCATTCACTAAGGGAATGAACTAATTGGTTTTGAGAAAACTGATTAGAGAAGTTGGAATTAGATTCCATAATTGATCCCAAGTGCAAGTGGGAGATTGATAGAGTTAAGGGTATGCCCTAGGGGTAATTATGTAATTTTTTACATATATCTAACTCGTTGACCAATCTTGTTCGAAATAAAAGGTATTTTCTTCCTATTATATACTTGATATAATGTGATTATATTAATTAATTAACTTATTAAAAGTATATTTAATATAAAAATCCATAAATGGTATATTTTGTGATAGTAGTTACATGTTGTAATCGTGAGTAATTTATCACAACGAAAATAATATTCCATTTTAAAAATTCCTAGTCATGATGCATCGAGACTGGATATCGATGTATCCGTTGAGACTGGAGTACGCAACGCTCCCCAAATATTGGGCAGTGTATTACTCATGACTACTGGGGCACCTAGGGGTTACGTACTAATAGTTATTGGATAACCATGGAACGACTCACTCGATAGTTTTCTGTGGTTAATATAACTAAGGTCAAATAGAAAATATCGATGTGACTGATTTACACAGTTCTCTCGACTTGAGAATACCATAGATCTTCAATATGAAAACTCTGCTTTGATTATAGTCAAATCATGGCATGGAGTCAATCGAGTGACTATAGTTGGGTCGAGTGGAAGTATTGGAAGTGAAGCACTATTCAAGAGAGGATTCGTCTCCTCAGTTATATGCGGTTAGTATCATAGTCAACTCAAGTCAACTCAAAGTCAAAGTCTCTGGCCAGAACATTTCGGTTAACAATAATTGTTATTATTGAACCAAGGACTTCGTATTTGGACTATAAAGGTGAATGTGGATGAGGTTGGAATTTTGACCATTACCAAATTCCGTAAGTCCAAAATGATATAGTTTTGACGAAGGGAATTGGTGTAAACAAATGTCACAACCGGGTAACGCTTATTAAACTTAAATTGGATTTTACCGAAAATGAGTAAGCGATAAATTTGGCCATAATGTCACACCACCTGCTAAGTGACGTGTGAACGTTAACATTAGAATAGTTCGATGTTAATCGCTGACCAAATTTACACCCAAGAGTTACACAGCCAAAATGACGAATTCCCTTAAGACCGAATGATTTAATTAGTTTATAATTGTTATAAATTAATTAATATTTTGAAATAGTAATTATAAAATTTGGATATGATTTGAGAAATGAATAATGTTATATATATTTATAACAGTTATAAATATATCAATCGATATATAATATCGACAAGCGATTAAATTAGATTTAATTGCATAGTATTTTGGCTTGGGCTTAGATGGGTTTAAGGCCCATCATTAGGGCTGCAAAATTTCGGTTTTGGGAAAGTCTAGGGGTGGCTAAAACATTGGGAATTGGCTTGGAGATAATGGGTTAAGATCAAGTGAGAATCGGTAAAAGTATTATATCATTCCAGAAACGTATAAAAAAATTTAGGATTTTTTCAATAAAGTTAATTTTTTAATAATTAATATTATTTCAGAAAAACTGTTTATGATTTATTAATTGAAAAATTCTTCAAAATTTTTCGTTACCTTTCATTCATGATCCTTGAATTTTTGAAATTTTAAAATTTGAATTTTTAATTAATTAATTATTTCCGAAATCAATGTATTTGTTTTTTTTGAGAAAAAAAGTGAGATCCTCTTCGAATAGAGGAGAGCACACATGCGAATATATATATATATATCACGAATAAAGTGCTGCCAACATGCTTGGCAGGTAACAAAAACCAAATACATATATATCAAATCTCAAGTACTCCTAAGATGAGTTCCGGCAAGGCCACCACCCATCACACCCCGATATCGAGCTCCGGCATGGCCACCGCCCGATATTAAGGTGTTAGAAGTACCTAAAAAACTAGTGGAAAAACAAAAACTACTGGATGACGTCCCAGACTAATGAGGAAGCTCCAACCAACTGAATCAGGAGAAGTGAATAAGCATCTGCTGAAAAGAGAAACCGCTCTGAAGCCTCTGAACAAGAGAAAGGGGTACCCTCTTGAAAAAAGTACTCCATAATGAAGATAGCAAAATCCTAAATCTGAGGAGAAACTGCTAGTAGTCTTGGATGAAGATACTCTGCTCTGGTGACGTCCCAGACTAATGAGGAAGCTCCAACCAACTGAATCAGGAGAAGTGAATAAGCATCTGCTGAAAAGAGAAACCGCTCTGAAGCCTCTGAACAAGAGAAAGGGGTACCCTCTTGAAAAAAGTACTCCATAATGAAGATAGCAAAATCCTAAATCTGAGGAGAAACTGCTAGTAGTCTTGGATGAAGATACTCTGCTCTGGTGACCTCTCTACCATCTAATGTCCAGCAATCTGAAGATATGAAAACCTGCAAAGTGAACCTGATATCCTATCTCCCATACCTGTAACTGGAAAAAGACTAAAGAAAAAATTAGAATGATACATATATATATATATATATGTATATTTATATAATAAATATACATATATATATGTATTAATAAAGAAGGAAATAAAAACATAAATAAGACTAACTGGACAATAACAGTGTAAATAAAATACCTAAAAGCCAATACCAAACAAAGACTGGTACAAATATTGAGACGGATCTATCTTATGAACCTTTAATCATAAGTAAGTTATGATTAGAAGTGAAGGCATCATCTAAATTAGAGAAAATATTAATAATACTATTATTAATGTTAAAAAAATTATTGTTGTGTTTAAAAAAATTAATATTATGATTAACCTTGTTAAGATACCTTTTGAAAAGGATATTTTTAGCTAAATTATATTTGGGGTTAGAGATCCAATTAAAACAAAATGAAGAAATTGTAAAAATCAATTTGTTTAAATGACAATTATTATTATTGAAAATTCTTTGATTTCTTTCAAACCAAATAAACTAACTAATAATATTTCAACTTTGAAAAATATCCAGATTTTTTCTAATCTCTATTTTATGATCTTAGATTTTCGAAAATTGTAAAATTTGAATTTTCATCAATAAATTATTTTATGTTAATTATTTATGGATGAAAACATTATTTTATTCATAATATATACAAATTAAAATACTAAAATTATTATATTTGCAAAACTAAGAGAATTTTGAATTATAAATAATTTTTAATAATTATTTCTCTCTTTCTATATATATATTTATCTATATATAAATGTTTTATGTTCATATATTATATATAATATATTTATACATACATATGTGTGTGTGTATTTTGTAACACATATACATGCACATATTTGGACAACATACATGACATAAAAAATGAGCTAATATGTCTGTTGCGATGTAAATCCCAACATCTATATATGGGCATATTATACCTTTCACGGATTATTATGTTACACATGCACTCACACACACACAGATATATATATATATATATAACATTTATGTATAAACTAAATCAAATAAAATTAATTTCATATCTTAATATATTTGAATTTAAATAAAATAAATGATTTTATTTAAATAAAATTTAGAAATGTTCTAATTAAGTTAGACTTCATAGGCCCAATAAAGATCCAATAGGGTAAATTTTTTGAAATTCACCCATAACTTCCGCTGCAGGCTGGTCCAGTTCCAACAGTTATAATGTACTATTCTTGGTAGAGTTGAATGAGTTTATACTTTGCTGTCTCTGAAAGAGTTAATTGACTTTATACTCCATTGTCTCTAGTAGAATTATTTGGGTATATACTCCACTGTCTTTGGAAGAGTTGTCAGATTTATACTTTGTTATTTTTAGTAGAGTTCAAGAACAACCGATAAGTCATTTTGAACATTTCACGGTGAAAGAGGTTCATTGCTTCTAGGTCAGAAAGCATCTAACAAACCCAACCATTCGTTCGTAGATAAAAGGAACTTGCATCTTTTAAACCGAGAGGCATTCGATGAACCTATCCAATCGTTCGCAAAATGGAAAGGACTTATAGCTATTTATTCTTCACAACTTGCATGCACATCCATCTCTGAATGCATGGTAGTAGATGAACATGCTCTGGAGTTCATCGGGGATCCAAATCGATGCCACCGGGTGAGGTTTATACTCTTCCACAAGGACTCAGTTCCATTGACGGTCCGCGGACTGCAGTTCGTGGCACTCTTGTTAGAGTTACCACAAAGGGCGAAACCAAGCCCAATAATTCATATGTTAATTCCATAATGTTATATTATTAATCATAACATAGTACTATAAGTTCATATTATGCAGAATATGGTTCAATCAATTCATAAATCAATCACAAGACAAGGTCTAATCGTCTAGGAAAATCAAGTTCATAACTATGCAGTTCAAACATAGTTAAGAAATTGCGGAAATCAAATCTTAATGTTTGGATCGAAATGTGTCTTGGATTTTAGCCAGAGCATGCCTATGAGATCTATCTTTGGATCTCATACATTTGTAGGCATACCAAGGTACACACACAAACTTTATTTTAATAGGAAATAAATAAACAATGGATCGTCCCTTAGTGCCTTCAAAGGATGACCATGAACCTAGGTAGGCCACCCAAGCTACCACCAATAATCACTACCTTGCTCATGTGGAGATTGTCGCACGATTAAAGCTTAACCACTATTTGTTGGGCTCTTAGCATATTGCAACAATCTTTTACCTCAGATGTACTTCGATGATATCTTTGAGATGTCGATGTTCATTGGTCTCATGACCATATATCTCATGGAAGATGCAGTATTTTCCAGTTTCCATCTCTACTACAATTGACTCTCTTTTCATCGGTTCACCATAATCCACGGTTTCCCTAGTCACAAGATAGATTCTTTTTTGATGTTTTCATTATCTCTGAATAGGGAAACTTGTTATGTCCTCATCTGAAACATTTCTTTTTTCCGGCTTTCTCATCCATTTTTTGCTTGCCTTTATCCTAAAACTTTTCACCTCCCACTTGATTGACATTGATTGGTCCTGCCTCGATATCAAAATCCTCCAAGCACATGTACTTGTTATCTTGATAGTGGAAGTCCTCCAAGTTGACTGGTTGACTTGCAAAAGATGTCGCTTCCTGATTGCCTCTATGAGCAGACTGCTCTCCATCCAACAACTCCCTCTTTGATTCTTACTTCCTAGCTGGTGGCTTCACGATCTAAAATGAGATCTCATGATAGCATCAAAATGTTTACATCAAAAAATGACCAAACACCCAGGAACAAAGATCTGGTAGAGCCTAAGATCCTATCGTGATCCTAGTGTTGAGTTTTTAGGAGGCAAGATCTCTTTCGTCAAACATGTGAAGTTTTTACTCTAATTGATATCATAAAACACATATATATACTAGAAAGCAAAAAATAAAGTGTAAAAAAACTAAATGACAAAAGAAAATTTATAGTCATTTGATAATCTCTGACCTACATCCATTGTGACTCCTTCATTTCTTAATAGATCTTAAGTACAATTGAGAAATAAAAGTAAAGGGATCTATTCGTAGAAAGAAATGAAAAGTACAACAATAGAAATTTGGTTTAACGAATTCAGCTTTGTAGTTTCTAGTGCTCCAAATTTGTTCGCCATCACTATTAATCCATGGGGTGTTTGTAAGTACGATGCTCCTATAAATAGTCAATTTCCATGTATGAATAAGTCGATTCGGTGTTGTTCGGTAAAGTTTTGTTCGGTAATATGCAGTTCAATAGTATTCGGTTTGTTAGTATTAGGTTTGGAAAACAAAGTACTGGACCATTTTCCTTTTCAGCACTTACTTACTACCGGATTTTTTTGTTGTTCAGTTTCAGACTAATCTTCTTTGTGTCATAACTTCTTCATCTAAAGTTAGAACTGAGCAAAACTTGGCCAATAGTTTTGTACCATCGAGTAGAACATTTCGGTACCTTTGCATATTCCATTTTGGTGATGTAGCTAGTAGCTCTCCAAGGTGGAGCCCAAATCACTTACGCGGAGGATGGATTTTAGGATAACCATATCTTTCAATCTGTAACTTAGATTGAGACATGGTTTTCGTTAGATCAAGTGCATTGGAAGTCGGGTTAAAAGTGATAATTTCAAAAAAATCCTTCTATTAATTTGCATAAGATCATATTTTATGTTTACATGAATAGACATTTTATATTAAATCATATTTAATATTGATTAATAAAAAAAATTGAGCAATAATTTTAATTTAATAATTTATAATTTAATTATAATACCTTTTCAAAATTTAATTTTATATTTTAATTTTAATAACATGTTTATGTTCATAATACAAAGATTATAACTGTATTAAAGTGATGGCCTAACTTAGGGTAAACATGATGAAGGTATATACGTAATTAACCATTATGATTTATGGTCAATGAATAGGTTTAAGGCCAAAAGTCAATGATGATGTCATATATATACACGCAAATTTTTTTATACATAATATGAACTAATAATTATTATTATTACATTCAACCATTAAATTATCAATATATATATATATATGTATATGTATACAATATAATGTTATTTCAAAAGTTATATATATACACACATATATATAATAAAATAATATTATTTTGGGGTATATATTATAAACACGCACACACATATACCATATATATTTTAAAAGTGTAACAACTTGTACCTTAATGGGCTTGAATTTTGACTAATGGAAACCCTAGTCCATTTGGGCATGGATCATTGGTGTTGGTAACCTGAAATAAACATTAATATTAGGGAGCCATCTACAAAAACTCATGGTGGAATATAAAATATAACAAAACATATATAATATGTTATTTTTAAAATTTCTAAAAATAGCGAAGAAGAGAAAATGGTAGAGCTCTGCTGCTCTGTCCAAAAATATGAGAAGAAAAGTGACAGGATAGGACTTTATTTATAGGCCCACGAATCAATTCTTCCCGTCCAATTAGATTTTTTATGTACTAACAAAACTGGGCTGTTTGGCTAAGGTTCAGGGCATGTCGGCCCTAGGTCAATCAATCGACTGACCGTAGGCACCAGTCGACCACTGGCAGTCGATTGATTGTGCCCTACTATCGACCGGTAGGGTCCAGATGTTAATTATTATTTAATTCCTTAGTTCCTTTTAATTATTTTCGATCAAAAAATTTCAAATGCTTATAACTTCTTCACTTGAACTCCGATCACAAAATTTTATATGTGAAAGCTGCTTAGAAAATTGTCATGAACACAATGGTGAAAGTTTCATGGACAAATTTTAATGTTTGCTCAAATTCAATTTTGGAGCACTAATAGTTATTTATTAATTCTCTTTAATTAATTACTGTTTATTTTACTAGATGTTACAAAATATGTATAAATAAATAAATAAAAATAAATCATTTAATAAATTAAAATTTAAAATTTTAAATATTTTGAACGTTCAAAACAAAAAAATTCAAAATAAATTATATCTTTCACTCTTATTATCAAAAAATGATTTGGAAACCATATGCAAAATAATTTATTTTATTACATATATATAATACATACTTATACGTACGTATATACATATACGTACGTATATACATATACGTACGTATATACATATACGTACACATATACATATACATATACATATACATACATATATATATATATATTTGTAATCCGCAATAAAATTTTAAAGTGTTTTTTAATCTAGAAACTATGAGCTAAAAGAACTTTTTTCTAATATAATCTATGTGTATACATACATACATACATACAAACGTATATAGAAAAATCTAAACTAAATTTTAAGTTTTATTGGCTTTTAAAATGAAAACAAATTCTTCTAATTTAAAATGTGTGTAACAATTTATAAATGATTTAAAGATTAAAGTGTTTAATTATATATATATATAGCCGAAATTTTTATTTTTATTTTATTAGATACTCAAACAGATTTTTAAATGTGTGGATATATACATATATATTTTAATGTTTTATTTATTCATTTAAAATATAGTTTAATTTATAATTTTTTTATAGAAAACTATGGCTGAATTAATTAGGGAGCATGCATCAAAATGTATGTATACATATAACAATTAGTTAAAATAAGATTTTGCCTCATCGAGATCTAGTCAATAATCGAACACCTTGATTTATAGTTTTTTCCTTCATCAGATGCATTGTTCTTTCTTCTTGACCATGGGATGTAACTCCATCCACAAGGTGTCATAATTGTCTAGTTGTGAAAGCTAGGGTTATAGTTTAGTCAATTTATAAGGAGAATGAATACGGTTACTAATTATACCAACTAGACTACAAATCTCTAGCCCCTTTCTCTCAAACCTTGAAGACTATGTTGCCAACCTACCTCTCCTTGCTTTGGCCACCCTCCTTAGTTTGGTGTTTAAAACTTCAGGTTAAATTGATTCAACAATATCAATTATTTATTTAATTAATTTAAGTTATTTCTTTAATTAAATCAACGTATAACTTTTATACACCGTTTTAGTTAATTTTTAGGTTTCAAATAAATAATTAAAATGCCATAAAAATTTAATATAACATTTCTGTTAATTTTATTATTAATCTATAACATTTATAAATTAATTTTACATTGGTCAAACTCAGAAATTAACTAACAACATGGTTGTGCTGACTCTCGGATGTGAGCTCAGTCCTCGATCAATATCTAAGCAATTTAAATACTAAAGACTATATGGACTTTGCTAAAATAAAGTATCGGGCACAAATTCGGTCTCTTATAGATCATTTAGGTGAAATCCAATTTTCAGTCTTTATTAAGATGCACCCAGGAACGACATTTTGTGCACATTTTCATTTTTTCAATACTGTATTAGTAAGATATATGGAGTTTAGTAATGCCCGGCTCTAGCGATCAAATTATTAGAGGGAGTTTATGTAACATCACCCACTTATAGGTCCTAAACTAACGGCTACGGATGTTGCTATCATCCATAGTTATTAATCCTCGGCGACCAAATGGTAATGTTAGATAATTGATACAACAGAAACACAAGGATATGAAGAAATTTTTAACACTATTTAAACAAATTTCTCATTTCATTTCAAATCATAACAAATTCATTACATAATCCCAAATTTCGAGAACCACGTTCAGAGAAAATATAATTATTAAAACATACGCCAAGAGCAAAATATGAAGATGCCCTCTTGGATAATCAGAGTATATATATAGGAAACTAAACAACTTTGCCTTTACAACAAAACACAGCGACATAAAAGGAAAAGAACTCTAAATAGCTAGCTTGCCTCCTGCTCGTCTCCGAAAGCTTATTCATCAACTAATAACCTGAAAGACCCTTACCCTCCGCCTACTCAAATTAGTTTTGAGCACCCGAGAGTTTAAGGGGAAAACATAAACTTCGAGTCAGACATAAAGCCTGGTATGAATAATAATCTAACATCTCGAACCATTTAGATATCTAGTGTGACCATGCTGCTTAGCGGAACGGGGTTTCCCCTCACTAGTACCTTATAAAAAAATTATAATAACCATATACCGTGCTCCTGCATCGACAATGGTTAGAAACATATCAATTTATAATATTATGATGGTGTGCAAACAAGAAAAATATCCTGTAATTCCCATCCCAATTCATTCGACTATATGTCTTAGTTATAGTTCCTAGGGTCACTATTACCCTATTAGTTTTCATGGGCTGATTGATAACCTGTTTAAAGCTTATGGACTATCTGTCCGGTCTCATAGCTTTCATGGGATCACCAAGTACCTATTGGCCCCTGCCAATATCTTCATTCAATTATTTCATGGGTTCTCCCTGAACTTATTGGTATCTCCAATAACTCCCCTTATATCATAGTTTTCATGGATTGACTATGAACCTATTGACTTGTAACAACCCACATATTTTACAATTTGTATATTTAAATGTTTAATTTAAATATAGCATCGTTAGTCGGATTTAAGTCCGAAAATGTCACTATTTCGTAAAAGAACAGTCGAATTAGTGAAAAGACAATGTGGATCGTGCTATTTGGAAGTGCCTATTTGAAAACACATTCAAACAGAAATTCAGACGTTTGAAATGGGTCGTTCAGACGTCTAAAATTGCTCGAGTCAAACCAGAAAGGAAATAGGCTAAAATTGCCATTTTCAGATGTCTGAAATAAACGATTCAGACGTCCGAATATTGTAATAGACAACATATATTTTTCCAGATTCAGACGTTTGAATCGTTCATTTCAGACGTCTGAATGAAGATTGAAATTGAGATTCAACAATTTGGACTCGTGACCACTTCCATTGAGTCCGAAATGGTGTTTGCGACCTTTTTGAGTATAAACATCGATATGTTTTGAGTTGGGTAAAATTTTGAATTTTTCAACTAGGGCTTTGGGTTTGGGTTTCAGCCCATCAACCTTCTAATAACCTAACCCTTCATCCAACTCCTCTTCACTTACTCTATTATTTCCTAACACTCAAGCTAAAAGAAAAATGGGGGAAGAGAAAAGAAATTAGAAATTCCTAAGCCCTAATTCTCTTAGGAATTATCAACTTCAAGCTAGAAATCAAAGAAAAGTTTAGGTAAGCATCCTCTTCATCTTCTCCATCTCAATCCCTCTTCAATTTTCAGAAATTCGTATAACCTAACTTAGGAAAAACTTCACCTTTGGTATTAGATTGAAGATTCTAGAGGTAGTGTTGAAGAGAGATCAACCTATTGCTTGTTCTAGAGCTTATTATTTGTGTTTGGGTTTAAAAGGTGAGTTTTAGGAACTCACATCTATGTCTATAACTTTGATAGTTGTTGGGTATGAATTCCTAACATCTGTTTCTTCTCCATTTGCCTTTGAATTGAATTGGTTTGATGAATATTCCAATTTTTGGTGTTTTGAAATCAAAATCTATGAAAATCCTTATATGGATGTCGGGACATGTTGGACGGAGTGTATTGGTGAGTTTTTAAGGTTGGGTTGTCGTTTGGCGTAAACCCCTAGCGATCGCCACTCATCCGATCGTTTCCGATATGATTTGGCCATCATTGGCCTGGGAAAAATATTGCCCGGAGCTTCAGGTTCAGACGTATGAAATATCCAATTCAGACGTCTGAATCTGCTTGTCTCGGCCCAATTTGCCTAATTTGTGTGGGTTTCCAATTTTATTCGATTCGTGTTGATCCAATTTGTTGTTATCATTTGTTATCGACTTTGATGACTTCTTTTTCAAGATTTTTGGGAATATCCATTTTGATGGATTCGGTATCGATTTTTATGATTTTAATTCACGTCGTCGAATGTGGATTTGGTGATTGATTGTTTCTACAATCATTTCTGTGATTTGTCACTTTAAAATATAAAGGTTTTCTATACTAGTAGTAAATACTCAAACTCTTTCACAAAAATGATTTCACCACTACTTTTAAATACAAAGCTCGTTTCTAAATCCGTTTTCCAATCTATTAGTATATACAAACCTTTACCTCATTCATATGAGAAATCTAATTAAATGACTTAGTAAAACAAGTGGTATGAAACGCTTGTGTTTACTTCATCGGTTAATTTTTGGAATTGTTCGATTGAAAATCTTGTGACAATCTTTGAGTGGAAATCTATAATTTGTTCGTAAATATTTGAGTTAAGCTAGTGGTTATAGGACATGAAGCTAAACTCTTATATTTACTAGCTTAGTGTAATTGACACTTTTTAATTGATCGATGATGATCATTTTATGATTTAGACAAGCGATTGAGCGATGTCTCTTTGTTGGTATGGGGATTAAACCCCGTTTGAGGAGCTTCGGCTCAAATTTGGCGGGGCAGCGACCCGTGGTCTTCAGGCCATTTGCAGAGCTTCGGCTCAAATTTGATGGTTAGCGACCATGGAATAGCGTTCCGTTTGGGATACATGTGTTGGTGAGTTTTCAGGTTCCCGTTTGAGACAGGCCTTCCCCCTTTTTGTGATTTCTGAATTTCTAGTATTTATGTTGATCATTCTGAGATTTAGACTACCGTTGTGCGATGTCTTTTTGTCCGCGTGGGGGACTATACCCCGTTATGTTGAGTTTCGTCTCATTTATTTTATGGGCTAGCGTCCTATGTTCCGAATTATTTGAGTTTTGGTTCATCGGACGTACCGTTATTGTACTGCGTCGTTGCACTGGCTTATTTTATGGATTAGCGTTCCATTTGCGTTTCTGGATTTCTAGTATTTACGTTTCACCGACTTTGCGATTGGCATCGATATGTTTGCCAATATTTATGTTTGGTGATTAATTTAAAGAATGTGCCATTCTTTTTGGATGTTTGAGAATATTTGAGATATTATATGATTTTTGTTGTTGCCTTATGTATACTTGTTATAATATGACATTTTTGTTATCACACGTTTTTGTCAAATCTCTTATCCTATCTCATTTTATCTGATATTTATAGCTAGACTGATCCGTTTATTATTTTCTTCTTAAATAATACTCGAGTCAGACCGAGGTATTTCAGGTGCTTCTGCTTGACTTCTTATCAGGGTCCGCCACCTGACTTTTGGATAACTACTTTAGCATAGTAGTTTTTGTTATTATACATTTGAGATGGAGACTCCTTGTTGTATACTTATTCTTTTGTCTAGCACTTATATCTGTTCTTTTGTGATGTAGTGGATCTAGTTTGACCACTACTTTGATGTACACTTTTATGTGTTATATTCATATCTGATTCCGCCTTTGTGATATGAATATCTGTGTCTGATTTGTGTTATGTTTATTTCTATATTTGTTTCTGAAGTCCACATAGCCACTGTGTGGTAGGTTTGAGTTTGTATTTGATATGTCGGATTTCCTCTTGAAATGAAATGTAACTTATATTATCTGACATATCGGTACTCGCACAAAGCAATTACAAAGATGGTTGCTCCTCAATAGCCTTATTCTTCATGCTAGTCGACGACATTACCCCGTAGTGTCCTTGGCTAGTGTGAGTATAGAGGTGGGGCGTCACAGCTTGGTATCAGAGCCAAACTTCAGAACAATGTAGAATAATCTAGCAAGGATCATTTTCCTATGTCTCTCTTAAGATTCGTGCCATAGGTTTTAATTCGAGTCTTCGTACCGTTCTATCCTATTTCTTTTTATGATGCCTTGTTTTATCAATCAAGTTTCTTTGATATTCATTTTGAGAATAACCTTTTTCTTTCTTTCTTAAAGAAGAAGAGATGGTTAGATCTAGCAGTCCCAGCGCCGGTCAATCCAGTAGTCCTTCAATGGATGGCGTATTTATGTCTGTCCAACAACTTTTGGATCTTGTAAATAATCAAAAGTTTATCTGTGCTTTGAGTAAGGACCTCAAAAAGGTTTTGCCTCTGAAACTAGAAGTTCCTTTCGATCAGCTTGTAGATATCACTCTTCGACTTGAAGAGGCCAATAAATAAAGTGATGTTGAAGTTATGGATGCCAAACAAAACTTCAACATCAACAAGAAGAGGCGTATTAAGTTCAAAAGCCCTAATCCCAACAAGAAAGGGAGACAGGCAATTTTAGTAGCAAAGATTCCTACCTCTAGTCGTGGACAATGCTACAATTGTGGTTCTACGGACCACTATGGGATTGAGTGTCCAAAACCCTTTTCTTGTCGCTATTGCAAAAGGGTGGGTCATCTTTTATTTTCATGTCCCAAAATTCAAAGTAGGAGAGATGGAAAGCTGAATGTTGCACAAGCACCTAGTAATGCTTCTCATGGTCAAGGTATTTCTCCTTTTATCCTTGATGGCATTATTTTATTTCATGATCTTCCTATTTGATTTCTTTTGATACGGGTGCGTCCCACTCATTTATATCAAAATAACTTGTTGATTCCTTTTCTTTAAATATTATGGGCTTGATGACTTCACTGAGAATTGCAGATCCGATTGGTGGATCTGCAACACTCAGTTTACTTTGTGAAAATGTCGAGATTATTTTATGTGATTATTCTTTTCGAGCCGATTTGCGTGTTATGTGTTACTTAGGGTTCGAAATTGATTTTTGGGAAAGGATTGGCTTGATCATTGTGAAGCCCACATCCTATGTCTTGAGCGGACTGTATACCTTCGACATTCTTAATATGTTAAGCAGATTTCTATTGTTTTTAAAGATTTTGATTTCCAAATTTGGTCGCAAGATTTTATTCTTTAAACCCACTTGATGAGGAAGATTTTATTTCCCTCACTCAAGTAGTTTGTGAGTTTTCCGGTATTTTTAGTTTGTCTTAGGATTATCACATAAGCAATCTAATGTGTGGTGCTAAGGTCTTTTCACCTCGACCTTGCCACCGGTTTTCAACAGCTACGAGTTGCGGAGGATAGCATTCCACTTATCGCATTCCGCACTCGTTATGATTCTTATGAGTGGTTCGTTATGTCATTCGGTTTGACGAACCTTCTACCTTAATTCATCCATCTTATGAATCGAGTATTCTATGAATATCTCGATGAGTTTATTCTTGTATTTATTGAGTATGGATGAAAACAACAATTTAAAATTTGTAAATCTTTTCAATAAGATATTTATAAGTATGATAGGATTTTGTTCTTCAAACGAACAAAGAATATTCATAAATTTTTTAAAGAGACATGTTTATCATATAGAAGATGATTTTGTGTTGATTTTCCCATTGAGTGCTTTAAGAATTCTGGTCGATGCGCCTGATCAACGTTATCGATAGGAATCTCCTAAACGCTATGATGAGACAGTCAGACACAGTAAATTGACTTGTAAAAAAGTAATTTTTTCTAAAAAAAATGATTACATAAAGTTAATTATAATTTAGAATGTCTTAGCTTTTCGGGAAAGAGGACCAATTAAAAGAACTCTTTTCCGAAGCTTTTATTCTTGTGATTCCCAAAGGGAACCACAACTTTATTGTTTGTACCGATGCTAGTCGTATTGGTTTGGGTGTCATTCTCTTGCAAAGGGAATGTGTTATCACATATGCTTATTGACAATTAAAGCTTGTCGAGACTAGATATGCCACTCATGATTTAGAACTCGCGGCTATTGTTTTCTCCCTTAGAATTTGGCATCATTATCTTTTGGGAGAGAATTTTGTTCTCTACACCGATCATAAATCTTTGAAGTATTTATTTTCTCAAAAGGAACTTAATTTGCGTCAACAACGTTGGCTCGAGTTCCTTGCATCTTATGATCTTTATATTCTCTATACTTACGGAAAGGGAAATCGTGTTGCTGATGCGCTTAGTCGTAAGCAACAAGCGGTTGTTTCCATGATGATATCCGAATGGAATGATCTCGCGACTTTATCCACTTGTGAGATTCGAGATCGTGAATCCGATTTATGTTCATCTCTTGTTTTGTGTAGCCTTGAGGCTCATCCTTCTCTTTTAGACAGCATTCTTGAAGCTCAAAAGCATGATCCCGAATTGGTTCTTCTTAGCCAAAGTTGTAGGGATAAAATTGATATCGAAGGTTTGAAAGACTTTGATATTGATGCTCGTGGCGGTATTCGAAAATTTGGTATACTTATCGTGCCAAATATTTGTGATCTTCGTAAAGATATTTTAGAAGATTCTCATCGATCTAAATTTACCATTCATCCCGGTAGTAGTAAAATGTACGCGGATATGAAGTGACTTTATTATTGGGGTGGAATGAAATCTGACATTGCTAACTTTATTAAGCGTTGCATGACTTGCCAACTCGTTAAGGCCGAACATCAAAGGCCCGGTGGGTTATTGCAACCTTTGGACATTCCAGTTTGGAAGTGGGATCAAATTTCCATGGATTTTATTGACGGTCTTCCCCGTTCTCGTTCAGGTCATGATGGTCTATGGGCGATTGTTGATAGACTTACAAAATCCGCCCATTTTATTCCCGTTCGGTCCAATCAGACCGTACCTCTTTTGGCCAAACTCTATGTCAAGGAAATTGTTAAATTGCATGGAGTTCCTACTTCTATTGTTAGTGATCGTGATCCATTATTTACTAGTGGGTTTTGGAAGGGTCTTCAAAAAGCTTTGGGAACGAAGCTTAATTTTAGCACCGCTTATCATCCTCTATCCAATGGACAAACCGAGCGTGTGAATCAAACTCTTGAAGATCTCCTTCGTGTAGGTGTTCTTGATTTTGGTGGAAGTTGGGAGGATCATATCTCTCTTGTTGAGTTTACCTACAATAATAGCTTCCAATCTAGTATTGGTATGACACCTTGTTAGGCACTCTACGGAAGGCCATGCCGATCTCCTTCGTGTTGGCTTGAAGCCGGTGAGAAGCTGGTTTTAGTTCCAGATTTTATTCGTGATGCCATAGAAAAGACTGACCTTATTCGTCATAGGATGAAAGAAGATCAAAGTAGACAAAAATCCTATGCCGATAATCGAAGAAGGAAATTAGAATTTTCTATGGGAGATTTTGTGTTTATTCATGTTTCACCTATGAAGGGTGTTGTGCGTTTCAGTCGATCGGGAAAATTAGCACCTCGATATATTAGCCCATTTCCCATCACCAAACGCATTGGTTCCGTGGCTTATCGCCTTTTATTACCGGCTCAATTTTCCGCTATTCATGACGTATTCCACGTCTCTCAATTACGGAAATGCCTTCGAGATTCCGATTCTGCTCTTGAGCCCGATGTTATTGAAAAAAAATTGAAGTTTCGCCTAATTTGACTTATGAACAACATCCTATCCGTATCATTGCTTCGGAGGTTAAACGCCTTCGAAATAAAGATGTTCCTCTTGTGAAAGTTCAACGGTCCTCAAATCCTAAGGATTGCTCTTGGGAATCTAGAGAATTCATCGAACGAACACATCCGGACTTACTCTCTCATGCTCATTAAGGTGAATTTCTTATTTCAATTTTCTTCTCTTTGTGTGGATATGTTTTTATGGTTGTTACTCTTTATTTTCTTCTTAATTATTGTGAGGATGCAATTTCCTTAAGGAGGGGAGTCTGTAACACCTGCATATTTTACGATCATATATTTAAATGTTTAATTTAAATATAGCATCGTTAGTCGGATTTAAGTCCGAAAATGTCACTATTTCGTAAAAGAACAGTCGAATTAGTGAAAAGACAATGTGGATCGTGCTATTTGGAAGTGCCTATTTGAAAACACATTCAAACAGAAATTCAGACGTTTGAAATGGGTCTTTCAGACGTCTGAAATTGCTCGAGTCAAACCAGAAAGGAAATAGGCTAAAATTGCCATTTTCAGATGTCTGAAATAAACGATTCAGACGTCCGAATATTGTAATAGACAACATATATTTTTCCAGATTCAAACGTTTGAATCGTTCATTTCAGACGTTTGAATGAAGATTGAAATTGAGATTCAACAATTTGGACTCGAGACCACTTCCATTGAGTCCGAAATGGTGTTTGCGACCTTTTTGAGTATAAACATCGATATGTTTTGAGTTGGGTAAAATTTTGAATTTTTCAACTAGGGCTTTGGGTTTGGGTTTCAGCCCATCAACCTTCTAATAACCTAACCCTTCATCCAACTCCTCTTCACTTACTCTATTATTTCCTAACACTCAAGCTAAAAGAAAAATGGGGGAAGAGAAAAGAAATTAGAAATTCCTAAGCCCTAATTCTCTTAGGAATTATCAACTTCAAGCTAGAAATCAAAGAAAAGTTTAGGTAAGCATCCTCTTCATCTTCTCCATCTCAATCCCTCTTCAATTTTCAGAAATTCGTATAACCTAACTTAGGAAAAACTTCACCTTTGGTATTAGATTGAAGATTCTAGAGGTGGTGTTGAAGAGAGATCAACCTATTGCTTGTTCTAGAGCTTATTATTTGTGTTTGGGTTTAAAAGGTGAGTTTTTGGAACTCACATCTATGTCTATAACTTTGATAGTTATTGGGTATGAATTCCTAACATCTATTTCTTCTCCATTTGCCTTTGAATTGAATTGGTTTGATGAATATTCCAATTTTTGGTGTTTTGAAATCAAAATCTATGAAAATCTTTATATGGATGTCGGGACATGTTGGTCGGAGTGTATTGGTGAGTTTTTAAGGTTGGGTAGTCGTTTGGCGTAAATCCCTAGCGATCGCCACTCATCCGATTGTTTCCGATATGATTTGGTCATCATTGGCCTAGGCAAAATATTGCCCGGAGCTTTAGGTTCAGACGTCCGAAATATCCAATTCAGACGTCTGAATCTGCTTGTCTCGGCCCAATTTGCCTAATTTGTGTGGGTTTCCAATTTTATTCGATTCGTGTTGATCCAATTTGTTGTTATCATTTGTTATCGACTTTGATGAATTCTTTTTCGAGATTTTTGGGAATATCCATTTTGATGGATTCGGTATCGATTTTTATGATTTTAATTCACGTCGTCGAATGTGGGTTTTGGTGATTGATTGTTTCTACAATCATTTCTGTGATTTGTCACTTTAAAATATAAAGGTTTTCTATACTAGTAGTAAATACTCAAACTCTTTCACAAAAATGATTTCACCACTACTTTTAAATACAAAGCTCGTTTCTAAATCCGTTTTCCAATCTATTAGTATATACAAACCTTTACCTCATTCGTATGAGAAATCTAATTAAACGACTTAGTAAAACAAGTGGTATGAAATGCTTGCGTTTACTTCATCGGTTAATTTTTGGACTTATTCGATTGAAAATATCGTGACAATCTTTTAGTGGAAATCTACAATTTGTTCGTAAATATTTGAGTTAAGCTAGTGGTTATGGGACTTATATTTACTAGCTTAGTGTAATTGACACTTTTTAATTGATCGATGATGATCATTTTATGATTTAGACAAGCGATTGAGCGATGTCTCTTTGTTGGTATGGGGATTAAACCCCGTTTGAGGAGCTTCGGCTCAAATTTGGCGGGGTAGCGACCCGTGGTCTTCGGGCCGTTTGCGGAGCTTCGGCTCAAATTTGATGGTTAGCGACCATGGAATAGCGTTCCATTTGGGATACACGTGTTGGTGATTTTTCAGGCTCCCGTTTGAGATAGGCCTTCCCCCTTTTTGTGATTTCTGGATTTCTAGTATTTATGTTGATCATTCTGAGATTTAAACTAGCGATGTACGATGTCTCTTTGTCCGCGTGGGGGATAATACCCCGTTATGTTGAGCTTCGTCTCATTTCTTTTATGGGCTAGCGACCCATGTTCCGAATTATTTGAGTTTTGGTTCATCGGACGTACCGTTATTGTACTGCGTCGTTGCACCGGCTTATTTTATGGATTAGCGTTCCATTTGCGTTTCTGGACTTCTAGTATTTACGTTTCATCGACTTTGCGATTGGCATCGATATGTTTGCCAATATTTATGTTTGGTGATTAATTTAAAGAATGTGCCATTCTTTTTGGATGTTTGAGAATATTTGAGATATTATATGATTTTTGTTGTTGCCTTATGTATACTTGTTATAGTATGACATTTTTGTTATCACACGTTTTTGTCAAATCTCTTATCCTATCTCATTTTATCTGATATTTATAGCTAGACTGATCCGTTTATTATTTTTTTCTTAAATAATACTCGGGTCAGACCGAGGTATTTTAGGTGCTTCTGCTTGACTTCTTATCAGGGTCCGTCACCTAACTTTTGGCTAACTACTTTAGCATAGTAGTTTTTGTTAGTATACATTTGAGATGGAGACTCCTTGTTGTATACTTATTCTTTTGTCTCGCACTTGTATCTGTTCTTTTGTGAGGTAGTGGATCTAGTTTGACCACTACTTTGATGTACACTTTTATGTGTTATATTCATATCTGATTTCGCCTTTGTGATATGAATATCTGTGACTGATTTGTGTTATGTTTATTTCTATATTTGTTTCTGAAGTCCACATAGCCACTGTGTGGTAGCTTTGAGTTTGTATTTGATATGTCGGATTTCCTCTTGAAATGAAATGTAACTTATATTATCTGACATATCGGTACTCGCATAAAGCAATTACACATATGGTCGCTCCTCAACAGCCTTATTCTTCATGCTAGTCGATGGCATTACCTCGTAGTGTCCTTGGCTAGTGTGAGTATAGAGGTGGGGCGACACATGACTTCTGTCAATAACTTAATCTAGATATAGTTTTCATGGGTTCACTACAAACCTATTGTCCCCTGCCAATAACTCTTACTAAACATAGTTTTCATGGGTTTACTACGAACCTGTCTAAACTGGCAACCTCTTAATTAGTCTTTAGGCATCCTTTATTCTGGTCTACCTGACCTCCTGAATGCAACTCTATTCATTCAAGAGTTAACTTAATTTATATTCACTACTGGGACAACCTAGCTGGTTATTCTGCCCTTACTTCCCAAAATACAGTTATGAGTCCATCACATAGTTACTATATTTATAGAAAAAGCATATACAAAAATAAAACCAATATCTTTGGTTTAATACCCTTGAAATCATTCCCCCTGAAGTTTGGTTAGTCCCTTTAACCCATTATTTTTATTAAGGCAAGCTTCTTCACCAAATTTAAAAGCATTTTAAAGCTCTTTTATAGTGCCATGGGTTTTTCCTTTTGAAAATGAGATTGGGTTCTTTTTCTTGAAAACTAAGGCTTTCGAAACCTTAGACCTTTACTTTCGAAACCATTGGAATACCTCTTTCAAAAGCATTCAAATCTTCTTTTCAAAACTCTAAGCATATGCCTTTCGAAACACTTTAAACATCTCTTTCGAAACCAAGAAACCACACCTTTCGAAAGTATGAAAGAATCACTTATTAACCATTAAAAGCATAGTTTCGAAACCATTTGAAAGTACCCCTTTCGAAAGCATTGGGTTTAATCTTAAACATATCTTTTAAGTCTAAGTTAATATAAGCGAAAGTACCCCTTTTGAAACCATTAATCTTCAAATAAAAGAGTTTGGGGAAAAACATATGGTTTTGGAACCATCCTTTTGAAAGCATTAGTCTTTAAGTAAGCCCATAAGAATGATAGCTTCGAAACACCTTTTGAAGCCATTGCCTTTGAAACCTTTAGTATAAGTGGCTACTGGAGCCCTTTCGAAAGCATTGATTTAAAAATAAGGCAACCATTCGAAAGCTACCCTTTATGCAAAAAAGCGGCAACCTTTTCGAAAGCTATGTCAAACCCTTTCGAAAGCATTCTTTTAAAAACAAGGCAAGCATCGTTTCTTTAGAAAGCAAAACGAACGCTTCGACCCCTTTGGAAAGCTTGGTTTCAACTCTATACCTGCCGCCTTTCTCCAATCCACTACGTACCAAAGCCTTGATACCTTGTGTATTGGTTTCAAGTCGGTAGAGGCGGAAGTATAGGGTCGAAAGGTCGCTACTGGATCCAGCGAAATAATAAACTTATGCAAACCTGTTTTATTGCCTTTTTAAGTAATACTTTTCAACTTACTTGCCTATTTGTAAAAATATGATTGGTTTCCATAAAATTTAACAAAATGTTTTCTAAAAGACTGCCGAATTTATTCAGAAAGTAATTAAAAATAATTAGCAAAATAGCGCCTCCCTTTAACAAAACAATTAAGACATTTAAGTCCTCCATCTTATACAATTTAATTTACATAGTAAATTACTTAGGGAAAATCCCCAAAAATCATAGAAATTCACTTTTAATATGTTAACGAACATATATAAATTTCAAACCCAAATTCCTTTTTATATTTATCGAAATAAATATTTAAACCCAATTATACATATCTTCCTTTGAAAATTCATAATAAATTATCCATAGCTTGGATTACGAAATTTTAAACCCATCTCTAAAATAATGTTTTTCATAACATATTAAATCCTCATGACATTCGAAACCCGTTATATACAATTTTAGCCTTAAAATCGAATAAAACCTTTTATCAAAGAAACTTGTTTGAATATAACATATCATGGACTCCAAGCATATCATCATTAAAATCATCATATAGGATTTAAACTTTAAACCCAAAATCAAATGCTCATTAAAAATGAAAATGAGATGGTTTTGATTAATATTCACCTTGATTTGGATAAGGACTTGAGATTTTCTCTTGTTTAATTCCCCTTGCTTAATTCCTTAGCTTTTACTTGAATTTTTCTCTTCTTTTCCCCTAGGTAATGGCCGACTTGCTCCTTGGTTTAATTTTTAGTATTTTGAACTTGTGCAATGAAAATAAGAATAAGGGTTAAGGGTTATGGTAGACAGATATTCCCCATAATACCCTTGCCTTATTCTTTTGTTAGATAACTTAGAAAACCATTTACATATACCCATTCTTTTAATTTTTCTTTAGTTAAGCTCGACCTCTATTTTAAATTTTGAAATCTCAATCTCCTTATCTTTCTAATATTTACATTATTCTATTTAATTTATCTAATTAAATCTCTTGAATGATGTTATTAAAACCAGGGGTGTTACAGTTTACCGCCATAAAGCTTAGATAAAAGAGCATGGAAGAAGCACAATATATCATATACAATAAATACTTTGGGTCAACACTGATATGTTTTAATACTTGAATACATCTGAAATAATATGTATCACGTCTTGACATAGAGTAATGTACACGAGTTTTAAAATTAAGTAACTCAAAAATAAGGAACACTTATAAATAATTGATGATACATGTATCGATATCACAATGGAAATGGAAATCTATGTATGTATGTATGTATGTATGTATATATATATATATATGTATATCTCAAAATATAGCTAATACATAGAATAATCAAATTACATCACTATGAACTCTGTACAATACAATAACAGACCACTTCTAATGTCCATGTAACGACTCTTCCTACAACTAATCTTCAAACAAGTTTACAACTTCTAGAATTATCTGAACTCCATCATCTCTCTGAATGAATTAAACTATGCTATGGATTTAACTTCTAGGTAACGGTTGCTAAGCTCAAATATAGTGATATTTATAATATACATTATCTATAACACTCTCCAATGGTTGCTCAACAAGCAAGACTGACTGACATCCATAGATGGATATCCCAAAATCACAACACCTCAGTCTGACCTAAAGCCTTTTCATATAAATACAAACCTTGAGTCGGGATAGAAATTTAGCTGTGACTATAACAAAATCATAAACAATAAATGTACAATGTTGGGTTTAAAAGTGACATTTTCAAGCACACAAATGTCACTCACATCCATAATTTATCAAAATGGTTTTAACACATGTATCACGGTTCTATTCATCATGACTCACAGTTGCAAGTCTAGCCAACTAGGATATTACAATCTATCCATATTATATAAATTGCTTTTTACTGTATAAACTCAAATTATCATTTCAAATTATTCATTTTACAAGGTCGATAAATTCTAGTTTTTCTTACGAGAAGGCTATATCATATTCTCGTTTATGAGTCCCAATAGGATTTCACATTGATAAATCTCCTTAGTGGATTTACCCTCCATATAGATTAATTGCCATGGCAAGTCATCATGGTCTTTCACTCGTATAATTTTGATCTAGGCCTCCACACGATCCCTTTTTTGTCATACCCATCTGGTATTTGAAGACGTGATAAATCTTACTTGTGCTATACTCCACTTTCAATCTCCATCTGGTGGCAGCATTCCTCTTTTTTTGCACTATGCTTTGAAAATCCATGGTATCTTCAGTATCTTTGTATGTCCTGGCAATAGGTCATTTCAAAACTATGACAAGGATAAGGTCGTCACGATTCGGGTTGCGATCCTTAAATCAATCTGCTAGGATGTGTATTAGCAGTCTGGTAATTAATACCTCATAACATTCTTTTCAAATGTTAAATTTATTGCTTTTCAAAATATTTTACTTTCATTATCGTAAATATTTCCAAATGACGTTTTATCCTAATTTCAATAAATGTCATGTACGTGCATATCCTCGTAACAAAACATCAATGACCAAATCTTGATAATTAAATACAACAAAACACATATTATAATCATAAGATATAATAAACTTGCATAGAATACCATGGGTGAAGCATACATCATAATCATATACATGCATTTCTAGAATCAGACAAGTATTTAAAATCAACTAAATTCAATCAAAGCATACAAGTTATCCATTTGAATCCAATCAAGCAAGTTTTTAATCATGTATTATAACATGAGTATACTAGCACAGCGTGGGTGAAATAAATAATCAATAATTTGCATCAAATATAAACAAACTTTCTATCCACCCAGTTTAAATCCATACTTTGTATTTTATAAAATATTCTTGTCTTCCGAATTATATAAATATGTACTTGGTTTTTATTTCTGTAAAATCATGTTATAATTCTTTTAAATTTGACCAAGTATTATTTAATACCATTTGGTATTCAAATCAAAATCCTATACTTGTATTTACATAATAAATGAATTTCAAATTCATCTATAAAACGCTTTCAATATTATTTCAAAGCAATTATCAAAAAATTATTAAATAAAAAAGCTCATATATTTAAACGTTCATCTTTTATGCTTTAAATTCAAACTCAAAATTATTTCTAAAATAAGTAACTTCATCTCATAAAGCTTTTCAAAGTTCAAAATCCAAGTAACAAGATTCATATCATATAGGATTTTAACTTCAAACTTAATTTAAATCCTATTATTTTCAATTTGAAAATAATCCAAATTCAAGTTCCATTCATTACAAAATAATCTAACTTTTGTTAATAAATATTATTCCATAAAAATTCTATTCAAAAGAATTTAAATATTTAAATCCTTTCTTCCTTGCAAATTTAAATCATCGAATTACTTAATTATAATTCAAGTTTTTACATTTTAAAATACCATTTCAAAATCCGAAAATACCTTTACAAAATCTGTCTTTATATTTTCACGTTAATTTACAAAAAACGCACTTCTTTTTTGTTTTCTAAAACTAAATACACTTCAAAATCAATGATAAATAAAGTTACAAAACCTTCAAAAACCACTTAAAAATATTAGATTATCAATCTAGAGAATTTTAACACGTTTTCCATATAACATAGCTTAGTTCCCTCAAAGTATTTTTATACTTACCTACCTTAGATTTCAATATAGGTTTAGGAAGTATACACTTCCTTCTTTTCTTTGGAACAAAAATATAGTAAGTTCAAAAATATTTTAGAAATCATTCATTTATAAACCAAACTATATTGTGTTTGTAAAGTGTAAATCAAGCTGAAGATCATTAAAAAGGTTTAAAACAAAAAAAGGAAGAGGTAGAAATCAAGCATGTGAAAACTGGTTGAAGTTTTGAAATAATACTTACTATGCATTAGCTTAAAAACATTTCAAAATGCATTAAATTATATTTCTATTGTGTTATCTGTTTCTGAAGTGTATATTAAAACAAAAATCATCACATCGATGTTAAACAAGTAAAGGAAAAAGTGGCAATCAAAAATACATACACTGGTTAAAAACAATTTTGGCACCATCGGTCGACCGCTGGTGGCTTGGGTAGTAGACAGTCGTGATAATAATTTGGGCAGTAATGCCCAGAACTCATCTGTTTCGATCGCCATTTGGTTGGTGATGCATAATTTTCTCTGTATTTTCACATATACATGCAATAAGATCGAAGCAATATGAATCCAATGGCAACGAAGAAGATAATAGTGTATATAAAAGGCAATTGTAAATTTTACTATAAAGAAAATGTAAACAAAAAGTAGATTAAACTCACATCTTATTACTCTTGATCCTTGTTGAATGTATGAAAATTCTCGTTATGATTACGAAGATGAAGACAATAAAGGCATTTAATAGTTTTCAAGCTTTCAGGTGGAAAAAATGGAGCGATGTATAGGTTTTGGGAAGAATAATTTAGGGATAAGGAATAACATAAGTTAAAAATATAATGATGAATAATTAGATAAGAAAGAAGAAGGTGGTCCAATCAAAATTTAGTTTAATATTTTAATAAACTCGAACCCCTAACCATCTTTTACTCGAACCGCCTATTAACCAATATTTTATACCCTTTTAAAATTCCACTCAATGCGTTTTATCCTAATTTAATATTTTATTCTTAAAACGGTTTTTCTTTTTGAAAATGTTATTTTCTAGTTTCAACGATTATAAATAATTGTTTTTATTTTCTAAAATAATTCCATAATTCCGCAAATATTTGTTTATTTTTCCAAAATAAATTTTCAAATAACTTTTGAATTGTTAAAACACACTTCAAACTTCAAATTTGAATTTTACATTAATATTCTTCTTTTATTATTGACAAAATCCAAAAATCACTTTTATTGAATTAAATTAAATAAATCTCCTAAAATTATTTTTTGATCTCATTTATAAATTTTCTCACCATTTATAAAGTTAAAAATAATTTCCTGTAATTCAAATCCTATTTGATATTCAAATTTCTTCGCTTTACATTCAAAATTTATTTATTCATCAAAATTCCTATTTAAAATCCCAAAACACATTTTATTATAACTAATCAAATAACGAGATGTTATAGACTCCACTCCTCAGAGAAATCGCATCATCGTAATTTATTGAAGAGTACTATAACTTATGTTTACTATATCATTTTGTAAAACAATATAACTACACATCACTCTTTGAATCAAGACTCATCATCCATGCATGCAACAATTAACCAAACATCTATGACTCGATAAAATTAAATACGCTCCTAATGTTTCAAAACTAACCTAGTTGTGATCATTGTCTTAGTTCCTCGGTCTTCCACATATAATCTTTAGGGTTACTTAACTGTTGGACGAAACATTCTTTACTTCTCAACTACTTTATCATCCCACTTGGGTTCTAAAACATTATCCAGACCTCAAACATAACTGGGATTTTAAGAATTATATCAATTGCTACAAAAATAAAAAAATTATATAGTTCAATCCACTCGAACAGTTATAACATGAGTACCTTTGGTGAGTTAATCTGCTATCATTTAACCATCCTCATTTTTAATATGGTACTTTAAGGAATAGAAGTAATTTGGTGACCTTCTGATGCTCGCCTTTTACTATCTAACATTTAATACATTGCTTCAACTATTTGTTGATGTCTCTCTTCATCTCTTTCAATCATATATTTTCTTTATCTCTTTATATATCTTTATTTAAGTTGGATAAATATAAGTCGATTATATTCATCGAGAATCTCTTCTTTTAACTGGCTGTATTAGGAATACCTAGCCTTCTTTTATATATCTCAAACTTCCACTCGAGCTTAACTCGAGTCTATTGGAATTTTAAGAATCATTATTACCCTATAATTTTCTAATTTTATTTGCTCATTTAGAACATCATTATGACAAATCAAGATTCAGTATCGAACATGTCTGGTCGAATCCTAAAGCTGGTTAATACAATTCTTTACTTTTACTCTTTTAAATTAAAGATATTAGGAAAACAATAAGTCCATTGTCTTTCGTTACTCAAAAATCTCCAACTCAATGCTTAATTTCTTCATCTACGTGAAGAAATCTATTGAATGGTTGAATACTTGAAATTTTAATCAATCTGAGTTCCATTGCCTTCTAAGCGGTAGACATTTATGCTAGAGCCGGGCCAACATGCAATGGGGTAAATGGGTAAATTTCAAAAAAAAAATTCCATTTTTGATCTTATTAGACCGACAATGTCTAAATTTATTTACATCCATCGAAATTAATTTTAAATAAAATCAATATTTTATTTTATTTATGTATAATGTTTTATTTTAATGCTATATTTATATATTGTAATATGACATGTGTGTCATATACACACGTGTTTGTATATGCACGGGCAACATATATAATGTATATTGTTTAACATGCTTGTGTATGAGTGCTGGAATTTACATCGCAATGGACAAATAGCCCCTCCATATACATATATGCTATCTAATATGTATGTATATGTGAATATATTTAGTTTAATACAATATAAAATTATTCTTGTGAAAAGTAAATATTTGTATGCATTATACACACACACACACATAAATATATTATAATATAAAATAACCTTAGATATTAATATAAATAATCTGGAATTTAGATTCAGATTTAAAATTCATTTTTAAATTTTTGACCTAGATCTACATAAAATATCTACTAATTTCAAGCTCAAAATCATTTATTTTAATATATATATATATATATATATATTTGAAACTGAAAATATAAATTTTTTACGAAAAATTACATATACATATAACCAAGTACACAAACTAAATTAAATATAAAGTTTAATATGAAATAAACATATATACATTTTTTTAGTGTTAAAATTATTAAATATATATATATCTTGATTATTAGCTGGAATATTAGGTGTCTGCATGATTTGAATAAATGCGATAAAATTAGAGCTTTTTTTCAAGATTACTTTATTGATATTGCCCTTTTACAGGAAACGAAAATAGATTGACCTGATCTTCGTTTTTATAGAAGATTAGGTGGTTATCATTTTAGACAGTGGTCATGTTTATCTTCAATTGTAGCTTCGGGAGGAGGGGGTGGGGTTTACTTATATGGTGGCGTGATAATTCTTTTAAACTTCTTAAAATTATTACTAAGCAACACTGTGACGACCGCCCATGACCCCCGCACTGAACCTAGAGATAGTGCGCTGTAAAGTGTGCCAGGCAGCCATGGACGATTGTCAGGGTAAATTAAAAACAGCAGAATCTATCGTATAACTCACAGCGCATGGACAAAATACAATAGAATATATATATAGTGAAGCTTCACAGAATAGAATGTCATCATATAAAACTTCATAATAGTTGAATACAAACATCTGAATAGTCAATACATCAAGCCTCACTACATATCACTCAGAGAATTATACAAGCAGCGGAACATCCAGTACATATAGTAAGAAAATAATATGCAAGCCTCCAGCTCATCTTCGTCATCAGCATCGTCGGAAGCAAGAACAGCACCTGTCACCTGCTACCTAGTCTGCCCGTCCCAAAATGGACGAACAGCCCAAGGCAATAAGAGTTAAAACATAAAGCCTTGAGTCAGACAACAGTCTTAGTGAGCGGTAAATTAACTAACAACATACCAAAAGAGCATAAAGGAAAAAGGAATAGGAATCCAACCCTCCCACTCCCCCTCTTTCTACAGTGATAGCCCCCAGACACACACTAAGCAGAAGCAAACATAGCATAGCAAACATTTAGAGTAAAGCAATTATCACTCGAGTCAAGGGCGATGTTTTCCAAGTACAAACCCCCAAGGCCTAAACCAAGATCAGATAAGCACCCAGAAAATACCGCTCTTGAGACCGAATGACGATACAACCAAACATCCATGACTCTGGCTATCACTGTTATCATTGCTTCGATATCACCGTTAATTGAATGACCGGCACATTCTTTCAGCCGTCCGTCAAGGGCTAATGGAAACCCCGGTTCTAGACATAACTCCACACGTCATCAAAACCCGTGCCTAGGACTATCGAATCTGCCCAGAGTACTTGACTACCAATCAGTAGTCTTTAGGGACTATCGAATCTGCCCAGCGTACTCTTGCTTTGAGCATGCTAGAACCTTCAAAAACGATGAAATCTCAGCCTTCTAGTCATCCTCCTCGACGACTATTTCCATACTAGCTCAAGCGCCTCTCGAGCAAACCATTATCCTCAAACTCGAACCATTTCACCGAGTTATCAACATGCTTGGAATGATCCCGTCTGGATTAGACCAAGACTATCTCATATCATGCCTCGCTTCATCACATCCTAGCAAAGCCTCATCTCAACATCATCATCAAATCTATGCATATGAGCTTCATCATCCGCTACATATGCCACGAGCAGCTTTCCCAAATCAAGAGCCTTTCCCTTAGCTTTTGAATCATCGTCGACCATCTTGTCTAAATCAAATCATCAATCAACTAATTCATAACAATCAACCAAGTCAATCATTAATCCAAGTAATTAAACATTCAAACATGATCTAATAAACAATTATAACAATAATGGCAATCTTGTAAATAAAGAGTCGAAATCTAACAAGCATGAAAACATGAGTAATATCTCTGTAACTTGATGAATGAACTTGCATAGGTTAATCATGTAGTAAAATGGATGTCAAATCATCATGAACAATAGATCTATACTTAAGTTTACGGAAATGCATGGAAATCACTATTTTAACACCAAATCAAGCCAACGATCCGATATACTCCTTTGGATCCGTGTGAGAGATAATCACCACTCACCAAATCACCTAAACACCTCAAAAGCAACACACTTCAGATATGGACAGCGAAGGATCTAACTCGATCTATCACAAATCCGCTTCAAACGATGAAATCTCTCTTCGATGGATGTAGATCTTCAATCTAAGCTCTTGGATCTTCGATTTGGATGGAAGGAATCACAAGATTAGAGTGGAGAAAAGAAGTGAAGAAGTGTAGAACTCGAGCTCTCAAAATAGCAGCACTTCGTTGCTTCAAAATCCCGATCCTAAAAATGAAGAAATGGACGTGTATTTATAGGCAGATTTTCTAGGTCGTCCGCCCCCTTAGGTCATCCACGACCTAACAACCCCAACCTAAGACCTAACAGATCTGCACATCCACGACCTACGACCTATCGCATCCGCACGACCTAACTTCTTAGCCCTTACGCGACCTAACATAAGTCGCGACCTAACTGAGATGCCGACCTAACACACACGACCTAACTGTACTCAGCAATCCACCTTAGGTCGCTTACAACCTAACTTCAACACAAGGTCTCACGACCTAACTATAACGACTTAGCACCTTTAGGTCGTCTAACGACCTATCTATTCACAGAAGCTCACGACCTAACTAACTTAGGTCGCTTACGACCTAACTAAACACAGAAGCTCCCGACCGAACTAAACACAGCACCCCATAGGTCGCTCACGACCTAACTACTTAACTAGAATATGACTTAACATCCACGCGACCTAACGACTCAACCCACTTATCTTCTTAACTCGTCCACGACCTAACCTTCTTAGGTCGTTAACTCGCTTAGTTCCTTAGGTCGCTAACTCCTATAGGTTACTCTTAGGTCGTTCACTCTCTTAGGTCGCTCCATCCTCTTAAGTCGCTCATCCGACCTAACCTACCCCACGACCTAAGCCACCACACGACTTATCTCCTATACGACCTATCCCAAAATCCTTAGGTCGCCAACTTCCTTAGGTCGCTCCACTTCCTTAGGTCGTCTACTCCGACCTAACTACTATACGACCTAGGACTTAGACTATGGACGACTTATCAACAATGCGACCTAATGATAACTGTTTTACGATGTTTCGATCCGTAAAAATACGGGTCGTTACATTCTCTCCCCCTTAGGAATTTCGCCCCCGAAATTCCAAACAAACAAGAGCAAACAAATACTATTCTGCATGCCTACCATCCATAGCAATCAACAAACCATGCATCCAATTACTAGCCTAGCATGCAGAATTCTAAGACTAGAACAAGTTACAATGTCGTTAGATGACACGACACCTTAGGGCCATACCTTGAAGAGTTCAGGATGAGTTGCCTTCATCCTCTCTTCCACCTCCCATGTACAGTCGTTATCATCATCAATCCATTGTATCTTGAGCAACCTAATCACCTTCCTCCTAAGCTGTTTCGTGTCGGTTTCCACAACACGAAGCGGCTTACGAGGTCTCTTATCGACTGGATCAACTTCGAAATCTTCACAGCTATCAGCAGAAACCATTGTATTCGAGTTGTGCACATACTCCCGTAGATATGATACATGAAAAACATTGTGCACAACCGACATCTTCTCTGGTAACTCCAATCTATAGGCGAGCTTTCCAATTCGCTCGATGATCGGGAATGGTCTGACAAATCTCGGAGTCAATTTTCCTTTCTTCCCGAATCGAATAACATTCTTCAGTGCAGAAATCTTCACAAAAACCATATCACCAACGTCGAATTCCAAATCCTTATGACGCTTATTGGCATAACTTTTCTAACGGTCTTGGGCTGCCTTCATTCATTGCCGAATGATCTCTATACAATCTGAAGTCTGTCGAATCATCTCTGGCCCAAGCATCAGCTTTTCTCCTGTTTCTAACCAACATGTCGGAGAGTTACACGGTCTTCCATACAATGCTTCATACGGTGCCATACCAATGCTTGACTGGTAACTGTTATTATACGAAAATTCCACCAAATGAAGATGATCTTCCCATGATCCTCCAAAATCTAAAACACAAGCTCTAAGGAGATCTTCCAAAACTCGGTTAACTCTCTCAGTCTGACCATCTGTTTGGGGGTGATAAGCTGTACTCAAACACAACTCGGTTCCCAAAACCTCCTGGAAGCTCTTCCAAAATCCACTAGTGAACAATGGATCTCGATCGCTCACTATACTCTTCGGAATACCATGGAATCGAACTATCCACTTAACATACAACTCAGCCAACTTTGATGCAGTCCTAGTCGATCGAACAAGAATGAATCTTGCACTCTTAGTCAGACGATCTACAATAACCCAAATCCCTTCATTTCCCATTCTTGTTCTAGGTAACCCATCAATAAAATCCATCGATATTTGCTCCCACTTCCGTGTAGGAACTTCTAATGGCTGAAGCAATCCACTTGGCTTCTTCTGTTCGGCTTTTACCAACTGGCAGTTCATGCACTTGGAAATAAAATTTCCAACATCCTTCTTCATACCTTCCCAGTAATAGGTTCTCTTCATATCCCGATACATCTTGTTTCCACCTGGATGAATTGTCAACTTTGAGTGATGACTTTCCTTCAGCACCTCATTCCTCAATTCATCTACATTGGGAACAACTAGTCGTCCTTGCTTCCGAAGCCAACCCTCTCGATCGACCTCGAATCCTTTATCCTTTTCTGGGTCCAATCCAGATTCCAAATCACGGATAATCTTGACAAGCTTATCATCTCGCTTTTGACTCTCGCCAATTCTTTCCATAAGAGTCGGTCTTATTGATAAGTTTGCCAACATCTCAGGTTCCAATTCACATCTGGGCCTGAAGTCAAATCCAGATAAATACTCGAGATTCTTCCATTCTGAAAACATGGCTCCCAATCCTGCATGTCTTCGACTTAACGCATCTACCACTGCGTTACCCTTTCCCGGAGTATAGGCTATATCAAAATCATATGATGCCAAAAACTCTAGCCATCGTTGCTGCCGAAGATTCAAATCCTTTTAGGAGAAAAGATACTTCAACGACTTATGATCTGTAAACAACTCGAATCGAACTCCCAATAGATAATGTCTCCACATCTTCAGAGCAAAAACAATCGCTGCCAACTCCAAATCATGAGTCGGATAATTCCTTTCTTGCGGCTTCAGTTGTCGACTTGCATACGCAACAACTTTATTCTTCTGCATCAGCACTGCTCCAAGTCCAGTACCACATGCGTCGGTGTAAACCATCATCTCATCATTCCCACTTGGAATAGTCAAAACAGGAGCACTCGTCAATCGCTCTTTCAGGATTCCAAAAGCTTGCTCACACTTAGCATCCCATCTGAATACTTGGTTCTTTTTCGCCAATCCTGTTAATGGTGCAGCTATCTTGGAAAAGTCTTTGATAAATCGACGATAATATCCTGCTAATCCAAGAAAACTTCTCACATCAGATGCATTCTTAGGTCTAACCCAATCCTGGATTGCTGCCACCTTAGCGGAATCAACCGCTATTCCATTTCCAGAAATAATATTGCCTAAGAACCTCACTTCACTCTTCCAGAAGTGACACTTCAAAAACTTAGCCTTCAGCTGATGTTTCCGTAAGATTTCCAAAACAATACGCAAGTGCGTCTTGTGCTCTTCTTCAGTTCTGGAATAAATCAGAATATCATCCACGAACACTAGCACGAACTTGTTCAACTGATCTCTGAACACTCTATTCATAAGATCCACAAAATATGCTGGCGCATTAGTCAATCCAAACGGCATTACCAGCCACTCAAAGAAACCGGATGGTGTTCTAAAAGCAGTCTTCGGCACACTATCCTTAGACACTCTCAACTGGTGAAATCCCATTGCCAAAACCATCTGAGAAAATACCTTAGCTTCGTGAAGCTGATCAAACAAGTCATCTATTCTCGGCAATGGATACTTGTTCTTCTTAGTCACTTTATTCAGCTCACGATAATCCACACACAACCTCAACGATCCATCTGCTTTGGTTGCGAACACAACTGGTGCACCCCATTCGGACACACTACGCCGAATGAATCCTTTCTGTAAAAGGTCATCAACCTGCACCTTCAACTCCTGTTGTTCCCTAGGCGCCATCCGCCTAAGAGGCATCACAACAGGTCTGGCTCCTTCAACTAGATCTATACGAAACTCGATCTCTCTATGCGGCGGTAACCCTTTGACCTCGTCAAAGACATCCTCAAATCCATTAGCGATTGGCACAGATGACAGTCCATCCCGTGGAACAACCAGCGAATACATGAAGCTCATGAAGACGCCTTCTTCATGCTTACATCGTATCACAATCTTTCACCCCTCCACATTCTCGACTGTCACCTCCAACCTTTCACAATCAACCTTTGCCGCATACTTCCTAAGCCAGTCCATACCCAAAATAATTCCGAACCCCGCAAAGTTCAGAACAAAACAATCACAAACAAAAGAGCAATCATGACTCGATACAATCAGACCATGGCATAGCATACACAAACAAGACGAACCTCCAACTGGATTAGTCACAACCAATGGCCTATCAACAATATCCGGCTCTAAACCCAACCGGCCTACAAGTTCATTACAAACAAACGAATGCGACGCCCCAGTATCAAACGACACTCTAACTGGAACACCACATATGGAAAGAGTACCTTGAACCATCACACTCTTTCCTCTCTCTTCAGCGGTAGGAGCTTTTGTAGATGACGGAACAGCTCCCAAAGCATAAGCTTGCACGATCTGCTTATCCCTCCTCGGTTCTGGACAATTCCTCTTAACATGCCCCGGCTTGTCACAGTTGTGGCACTTCACCGGCACCTTTGGATTCTTGCAATCCCTGGAGAAATGGCCCTTCTGCTGACAATTGTAGCCGGTCACTTCGCCCTTCGGCTTCTTCTGGCTATCCTTACCCTTTGGCTACGGCTGCTTCCTCTTCTTGTTTCTACCCTGTTGTGGTCTAGACTCTTCCTTAGTCACGGCAACAACAGATCCCTCTTTAGGAAACAGATTCTCATGCCTGAGGGCTTTCTCCATAAGCTTCTCAAATGAATCGTCCAAATGATCCACCAACTGCCTCCCAAGATAACTATCCAAGCCCATCACAAACTTCTCATTCTTCTGGTACGAAGATTCAATATACGACCGTGCATACTTGGACAAAGCTTCAAACTCAGAAACATACTCAAGAACTGGTCTTCCATCTTGCTTGAGCTCCACAAACTTCTTGAACAGAACAGACTTCTGAGCTATAGAAATGAACTTAGCTTCAAATCTGACTTGGAATTGCTCCCAAGTAATTTCTTCCTCCGGAGTATCAATGGTGATAGAGTTCCACCAATCAGAAGCTCTCCCTTGAAGCTGCCTTGATGCTAACTTCCTCTTAGTCACATCCTCAATTCCCAAATCACTAAAGATCCTTCTACAAGCATCTATCCACCTCTGGACTTCAATGGTTGATTCTGTTCCTAAGAAAACGTTCCCTCCAAGAGCAGTATAATCCTTACACAGCTTAGAAAAATCCACCGGTCTTGGAGCCTGAACTTGAACTCCAACATCTACCGATGGCCCCGGGGCTGGTATCCTTCTCATGATCGAGGTCATCATAGCCTCGAACATAGCAGCATAATCTGCAGCCCCCTCAGTAGCACGACCTTCCCTAGCAGCTGGTCTCCCTCTTCGACTCATTCTCAATATCTATAAAAAGGAATGATTAATACACCTTGAGAAACAACTGCATAAGGAATTCAAATCCTTCTAAACTACTATATTATATATAGTAATCATCCATCAAAATACAATTACGTCTCTCATACGTAGTTACGTCAGCAAGCGTTGGGTAAAATCGATTAACCAATGCTCTGATACCAAATGTGACGACCGCCCATGACCCCCACACTGAACCTAGAGATAGTGCGCTGTAAAGTGTGCCAGGCAGCCATGGACGATTGTCAGGGTAAATTAAAAACAACAGAATCTATCGTATAACTCACAGCGCATGGACAAAATACAATAGAATATATATATAGTGAAGCTTCACAGAATAGAATGTCATCATATAAAACTTCATAATAGTTGAATACAAACATCTGAATAGTCAATACATAAAGCCTCACTACATATCACTCAGAGAATTATACAAGCAGCGGAACATCCAGTACATATAGTAAGAAAATAATATGCAAGCCTCCAGCTCGTCTTCGTTATCAGCATCGTCGGAAGCAAGAACAACACCTGTCACCTGCTACCTAGTCTGTTCGTCCATTTTGGGACGGGCAAACTAGGTAGCAGGTGCTGTTCTTGCTTCCGACGATGCTGATGACGAAGATGAGCTGGAGGCTTGCATATTATTTTCTTACTATATGTACTGGATGTTCCGCTGCTTGTATAATTCTCTGAGTGATATGTAGTGAGGCTTGATGTATTGACTATTCAGATGTTTGTATTCAACTATTATGAAGTTTTATATGATGACATTCTATTCTGTGAAGCTTCACTATATATATATTCTATTGTATTTTGTCCATGCGCTGTGAGTTATACGATAGATTCTGCTGTTTTTAATTTACCCTGACAATCGTCCATGGCTGCCTGGCACACTTTACAGCGCACTATCTCTAGGTTCAGTGCGGGGGTCATGGGCGGTCGTCACAAACACCCTTTGCATATAATTGTCATTAACCTTAGCGATAACTCTTTATTAAATATTTCTAACATTTATGGACCAAACTCGAAAATTGATCGTCGAGTTCTATGCAACGAATGTTTAGAATTTAGATCAGTTGCTCCTGGATCTTGGATTATGGGTGGGACTTTAATGTTACACGTTTTTTAGGAGAGCGATCACCCCATGAAGGTAATTTCTCTTCTATGGAAGAATCAATTTATTATTAATAGTAATTTGATAAAATTGCTACTAACTAATAGAGAATTCACTTGGAGTAATACTAGGGAATCCCCTTCAATGGCTCTTCTAGATAGATTTTTTGTCAGTGACAAAATTGATGATAAATTTCCTATTTGTAGAGTTACTGGATTGATTCTGACCATTGCCCTATCATTCTTACATGTGATCATCATAAAATTGTTAATAAAACTTTTAAATTTGAAAAAAAAATATGGTTATTAGAATGTAATTTCCCTAATCTAATTAAAAATAAATGGATGTCAATGAATTATAATAATATCAGGAATACAGTTAACTCTGCAAAAAAAATTGTTTTAAAACTTAGAGGTCTTAGAAATTTTCTTAAAAATTGGAATAAGAATATATTTGGCAGTATTAAAATTGAAAAAGAATATGTACTGTCTGAAATGCTTAAAATTAATAAGATAGAAGAAACAAGACAACTAAATATTAGAGAGCATAATGTACTCGCTAATTTAAAAGAAGAGGTTATGTGGAAACAGAGATCTAGAATTCAATGGATTAATGAAGGTGATAACAATACAATTTTTTTTATAATATGGCTAAAGGTATAAAACGTAGCAATATAATAAATTCTATTTTTGTGAATGATGTTGAATTGGTTAATCAAAGGGATTTAAATAAGGCCTTTGCTGATTACTATAAAGATATTTTTGGCAATAAGAATAAGAATAGAATAAATGTTAGATGGAATGAACTATATCCTATTGAGTCTAGAATTAATCTTACCGACTTTGAGAATCCTTTTTCTAAAGAGGAAATTTTGAAGTCTATTAACGACATACCTAGTGATAAAGTTCTGGGTCTAGATAGTTTTCCTATTATATTTTACAAAATATTTTGGGATGTTTTATAATTAGATTTAATTAGCATGTTTAATGAATTTTATAATGGGAAACTACAATTGTGAAGATTTAATTTTGCAAACGTCATTCTATTACATAAAAAAATCGGTGCTAATAATTTAAAAGATTTTAGACCAATTTCTTTAATTAATTGTTCTGTTAAAATTATTTCAAAAGTTTTACCAAATAGACTTAGTACAAGAATAGATGATCTAATTGATTTTTTACAAACCGCTTTGATTAAGCGGAGAAATATCACGGATGGAGTGGCTGCTGTTCAAGAGTACATTAATAACTGTTGTAAGAATAACATTACATGTGTGCTTCTAAAACTTGACTTTGCGAAAGCTTTTGACTCGGTAGATTGGGATTTTCTAATTGGTATGTTGCTGGCTAGAGGTTTTAGTTGCAAATGGATTGGTTGGATTATGACTTTGCTTAAAACTGGTAATTCTAGTATAATGGTTAACAGGCTTTTAGGAAATAAAATTCAATCTAAACGTGGATTACGACAGGGTGATCCTTTATCGCCTCTCTTGTTTAACTTAGCTACAGATGTCTTCGCTATGATAATTAAAAATGTTTTGGAAATGGATCTTTAGGATGCGTTGGTAGTGAAATTTCACGTAATGGTCTCTCTATTCTTCAATTTGCTAATGATACCTTACTATTTGCTTCTCATTTGCCAAATCACATCATTACCCTTAAATTTATTTTATACAGCTTTGAACTGCTTTCAGGTCTAAAAATTAATTTGGATAAAAGTTCGGTTTTAGTATTAAATGATGTTGATAAGGTTGAAGGTTTAGTAGCTAATATGCTTAATTGTAAAACCATGAATTTCCCTACTGATTATCTTGGATTTCTGATTAGACCAACTAAACTTAAGCATGATGACTGGCTAATTATAATAGATAGAATTAAAAATAAAATTTCTAATTGGAATGGTAGGTTTTTATCGAGAGCGGGTAGATTAATTCTTATCAATTCTGTTTTATTTACTCTTCCGGTTTATTGGATGTCTATGCATCTTTTTCCAGAGTGGGTGATCAATAAAATTGATAAAATGAGAAGGGACTTCTTATGGAACAACGATAATCCTTAAAGTAGTCTAAAATGCTTAGTTAACTGGGAAACCGTTTGTATATCGAAAAAGGAGGGAGGACTAGGTGTTATTAATTTATGTAACATGAATTTGTCTTTATTAGGGAAGTGGTTGTGGAAATTTAAGGATATAAATGATAATTCTATTTGGAAAGAAATTATATCTAAACATTATTATAACGGTAGTAATAATTTATACCAAATTACATCTTCAATTAACAATAAATTGTCTAAGTTTTGGAAATCAATTTTAAAACATCATGAGATTTATAACCTTAGTACTAATACGATTGTTCATTCAGGAAATAATACAACTTTTTGGTATGATCGTTGGATATCTGTCATTACTCTTAGGGTCAAATTTAAAGAACTTTTAGAAACTTGTAACTTTAAAAATGTTTTAATTAAAGATGTTTTTTCTCTAGATAATGATCCCCATTGGAACTTTAGTTTTAAACAAAAAAAACAATATTTTTAACATTAATAATTACAACATTAGCATTTATTCAAATTCAAATGATGATGTCACTGATTATCATAATGTTCTTTCGATCAAAGGAACATAATGTTAATATTTTTTAGATTTTTAAAATTTTATAAGTATAAAAGTACATATTTTATTAATTTTTATGCCTTTTTGTTATCATGAACACTATTTCATAATATTAGAGTAAGTTAAGATTTTTGCATAATGAGTTTTGAACCTTTTATTAGTCTATCTCTTATTATAGTTTCTTTACTGTCTTATAGTTTTAACATTAATTTTATTACTTTTATTTCATTAATACATATATACGTATATAAATAAAAATTTATATACATATATATATATATGTATTATTCTTATATTTTTATATAGTTCTATCTGCAGGTACATGTTTAGGTTAAATATGGTGCTAGAATGTTATTTGTAGGGTTTCAGGGTTGCTTTCGCCAGGATTGCTGGTGTAGGATCGTTGTTTGGAGAGATTTCTTATTTTAGATCTAGATCATCCGTGTTTGCAGTGAGATGTTCATTCTCTAGTGGAGCTGCTTGTTGATCTCATTTGTGCACTTGGATGCACCATGGATTATTTTGGGTACTTCTGACACTTCATTATTGGGCGGTGGCATTGCCGGAGTTCGATATTGAGGTGTAATGGATGGTGGCTTTGCTGGAGCTCATTCAAGAAGTTACCTGAGTTTGTTTTCTTAGATTTTTGTGTTTGATTTGTCACCTGCCAAGGATGTTGGCAGCTCTTTTGTTATCGGTGATATATATATATATGTGTGTGTGTGTGTATGTATGTATGTATGTACATGTGTGCTCTCCTCTACTCTAGAGGATATATATATATATATATCTTCGATCAAATTGTATCCGTCAAAACAATAAAAAATAAATAGATCCTTGCAGATTTGAATTTTTTTAAATAAAATATTTCCGTAGGGAAATCATAAAAAATCATTTTTTTTCAAAAACAAACATCAAAACATATTTGCACGAATTTATATATTTATATGTGTATTTTATAATTATTTGTATACATGCACATTCTATGTAAAAGTTAGATTTTATATTTAAAATAAATATACATATATATGGTTTTTAATTTAAATGTATTTATATAGAAAATTTCCTTTTTTAGACATACATTATGTATAAAAATTAGTAAAATTATATGTATATACGTTTTGTACACTAATATACATACACATGTTTAAAATAAATTTGCTTTAATTTTATATCAAAAATTAGAGATTAGTTTTTTTACTGGCCAAATAATATATATATGTGAACATATATAAAAAAGAATTGTAATACACACACATGAACATATCCTATGTTGATAGAACGGACATACATGGCTTCGTGATATCATATAAATTAATAAAAGTAGCAGAATGATATGATAGATAAATATAATCATATATATATATATATATAAATTGAATAATTACATATCCAGTGCATTAAAGTAAAACCTTGGAACGTTGAATCCATTAATTCCTTAAATCTAAATTCAAACCTTCAAAAAGAGCTGCCAAACTAAAAGCAGCAACCACCAGTCATTGAATTTGATTTAATTTGTGCATTCAAAAGCATGAAATTGAGGAGGTGGGAAGCTATGATGGTCAACCTTTGCTGGTTAAAATGGAGCAAAAGGAGAGAGGACTAAAAAATAGGGTTAGAGAAGAATAAGTAGCAAGAACCCAAGGAGTAAAAAGGGGATATAGATCCACCGTTTGTTCTTACCAATTCACCTCTTTTTGAATCAAAACACCACCCTACATCTCCCTGATATGGTCGACCACTATAAACTCCCTTCTAGGCCTCAAAATCGCTTCAAGCTTGATCAATATAAAATGCATTTAAATCCAATTCAAATGCACATAGATGCCATATATCGATAATGTGTTTGTAACTATTACATACTCACTATCTAATATTGATCAACCAAATTAAATAAATGTTAATAATTAATATTTCACAATATTAACTAATTTAATTAATTTTTAACAATTACAATTAATTAAATCAGACGGTATAAGGAGTATTCAACCTTTCGATTGTGTGACTCTAAGGTGTAAATTCGGTTAGCGATAAATATCGAACAATTCATACATTAATATTCGCGCATGGCAGGTGGTGTGGCATTATAGCCAAATTTATCGCTTACATAGCTTCAGTAAAAATCTAATTTTACTTATTTAAGTGTTACACAATAGTGACGGTTTTTCACATCAATTATCTTTTTTAAAACTATATCACATTAGGACTTGTGGAATTTAGTAATGGTCAAAATTCCAATATCATCCATATTAAACTTTATATTCTAAACACAAAATCCTTGGTTCAGTAATAACAGTTATTATTATTACCTGAACTACTTTAGACATAGACTTTGACTTTGAGTTGATTTCACTTGACCGTGATACTAACCCGATATAATCGAGGATATGAATTCTTTCTTGAATAGTGTCTCACTTCCAATTCTTCCACTCGATCCAATTATAGTCATTCGGTAGACGTCGTGCCATGATTTAACTATAATCAAAGTGGATTTTCCATACCGAAGCTTGACAATACTCTCAAGTCGAGGGAATTATATAATATAGTCACATTAATATTTTATGTTTCACATTAGTTATGTTAACTAACAAAAAGCTATCGAATAATTCATTCCATAGTTATCCAATAACTATCAATACATTATCCCTTGGTGCCCCCAACAATCATGAGTAATACACCGCCCAACATTTAGAGAGCGTTACGTACTCTAGTCTCAACGGATGAATCGATATCCAATCTCGATATATCTTGACTAAGAATATTTAAAATAGTACATTTATTTTATTATGACAAGTCATTCATGATTACAACACATTGTATACTATCACAAAACATACCATTTATGGATTTTCTATCAAATATACTTTTAGTTAAATTAATTAATTAATTAATATAACACATTATATCAAATATATAATAGAAAGAAAAACCTTTTCTTTCGAACAGGATTGGTTATTGAGTTAGTTACATGTAATAATAATATAATTGCCCCTAGGGCATATCCCTGACTCTATCAATCTCCCACTTGCACTTGGAACCAATTTTGGAATCTCTATCCATCCCTTCGATCAGTTTGATGAGAACTGATCGAGTTAGACTCTTCGTGAATGAATATGATATATTATTTTAATTGTCTACACTGTCAATTGTTATCCGACATTTTGACTCGGCTATATCCAAACCGATTGGACAAGTTAGATTCGACTGTCATTAAAGCCAGTAATTCCAGAGCGGTGATTGTGGGGTCCAGAAGTTAAGTATAGATGGTAATATGAAACCATGATCTAACGGAATCAAAAGATATGCTATACATAACGTTTTAAGTATGGAATATAGTTCAATATAGAAGAGGGATCAGCTATAATCACTCTCAATCATAGGGATCAACATATTTCAGCCAAATAAGTGCAACTCAATGGAAAACAATCAATATCTCAAGACCTATAAGTCCAATACATATGAAACTTTGAGAGCAAGACGCGAGGACTCTAGGGACTCCACCCTAGGGATCTCATCTCAAAAGGACTATGCAAGGGGGATCGGCCTTCTTCCATCCATAGGGATCGACCAGAATTAGTTAACAACACACATTGCAGCAAAGATCGAGTAATAACTCAAGTTATACTAATCCAATTGATATGAAAACTGGAGACTAAGCATATTACAACAAGGAGAAGCTCCTATAGGGATCACACCCCTAAATTCCTCCAAAATAAGGATCGGCACCGATCCCAATTTCTTGGGACATGGGCCATATGATCCCTCCTGTAGGCTCATTGGGTTTTGGAGATCCTTCTGTTGAATTTTTAAGGAGATATTTCAGTTTCTTCCTCTACAAATACATGCTTGATTGTTCATTTTCGGGAACTTTACACTGCTTGTTACTTTGTACTCTATTGTAACAAAGGATTTTCATCTGATCCCTATTGTACTCAGTTGATACGCCATCGGAAAGGAGACATGAGAAACGGCGATATATTTCATTCACCTCTTATTACTAATGTTTTATTAGTTAAAAATTTAAAACATAATTTTTTAAGTATTAGTCAATTATGCGATAGAGGTTTTAGTATATCCTTCTTAAAAGATTAATGCTAAATTTTCGATCAAAATAAAAATCTAATTTTCGAAGGAGTTAGAGAAAGAAATATTTATATTTTAAATAAGAAAATCAATCACAATATAGATATGTGTTTAATAGGGAAAGATAATGATCCATGGCTATGGCATAAAAGATTTGTCACATTAATTTTAAAGCTATCAGTAAATTATCTAAAAACAATTTAGTAAAAGGTCTACCAAAAATGAATTATAAAGTAAATAATATATGTGATGCGTTCCAATTAGGAAAACTAAATAAATCATCTTTTAGATCTAAGAAAATTATTTCTACATTACAACCTCTTGAAATATTGCATTTGGATTTATTCGGTCCCACTCAAGTTCAATGTATAAATCATAACAAATAAGTTTTTGTAATTGTAGATGATTTCTCTAGATATACATGAACATTATTTTTGGAAAACAAAAGTGATACTTTTGAATCATTTAAAATTTTTTCAAAAAGAATTAAAATTTCAAAAGGTCTAAAAATTAAAAATACAAGATGTAATTATGGTGGCGAATTTGAAAACGAGCTTCTTGAAAAATTTTGTAACAAAAAGGGTATTAGTCACAATTTCTCATTTCTTAGAACTCCATAGCAAAATGGAGTTGTAGAAAGAAAGAATCGGAGGTTATAGGAATATGCTAGGACTCTACTTAGTGGTTGAAGGAACTAGGCCAACCCGCAGTGGAAGAAATGGGTGAATTTCAATATTTTTACCATATTGGATCTTAGTTGGGCCTATGAAGCCTAATTTATTTAGAAAATTTCTAATTTTTCTAAAATAAAATAATTTATTTTATTTAAATAGTTAAAGGGAAGTTTTTAATTTCAAATGTATAGTGTATCAAATACACCTAACATTTAGTTAATATATAGGGAATGAAACCTTTCATTTCTTTCCCTAAAACAAGAATTAATTGCATTAAATGGAGAGAGAAACCTTTCATTTTCTCTCTTTAATTTGAATTGATTGATACATTAAATGTCATTAATTAATAATTTATTTATGGTAAGATTTATTACTATGTCCATATGTATTCTAAATGTACAAATTATAGTTTGAGAATTATTTAATTTTGTTTTATTTATTTATATAAGTATATAAATAAATATGTATATATATATGAACCATATATATATATGTATATATATGTATATACATATATATGTGTGTGCATGTGTAACATCATAATCCGTGAAGGGTATAATGTGCCCGTATATAGATGTTGGGATTTACATTGCAACGGACACATTAGCTCATTTTGTGTGTACTGTAATTTGTTCAAATATGTGCTTGTATAATATGTCAAAATAGAATATTAATATATGTATATGAATATATATATATGTATATATTATATATACATACATACATATATATATTATTGAATAAACCAGTTTCTGCCATAATAAATTAATGTAAAATAATTACAAGATTAAAATACAATTTTTATAATTTTAGAAAATCTGGGAATATATTTTGGGTTTAAGATTAATTTATGGAATTTTTTTATTAAAATAATATTTATTATTAAATAGTTGATAATAGCCCTTAATCAACTGAAATTTTCTAGAATTTTCTAGAATTAAATAGTAGATGAGACATATTTTTAGGCTTAGGAAAATTTTCTAGAATTTTCTCAATTGAAATTATATTTTTAAAATAATTAAGTGCAGTTCGAAAATAAATTAATTATAAAAATATTAAATTAAGTTTTAAAAATATGAATTTTTTTCTAAAGATACGAGTGAAACATACAATGCTTATAATTTTTTTTTAGAATTTTATCAGTTGAATTTTATTTTTAATTAAATAACTGATTGCGGGCCAAAAATTAATTAATTTTAAAAAATAATAAATTAAGTTCAAAAAATCTTAAAATTTTACATTAAGCATCTTATATGGTTTAAAAAATATAGAATTGAAATTTTGAACCATTAGTTATTTTATACATAATAAACAATTCACAAATCATTAAACAATAATAAACCATGTATATACATATTTAATAAAATAATTATATATTTTATGATTCACAATAGGTATAAATCATCATAATAATTTTTTTAATTAAATATATATAAGATATAAACATATATACAATTATACATATAGACAATTTGCAAATCTGTATACATTTAATCTAGATCTATTTATATGTATTAATATAAATCAAAATTAAATTTTATTAAAAAAAGCAATTCAAAAATAAATGAACAAACAAAATTTTACAACAAGCACATAACCAATCCAATTGTAACAAACACATGTACCCACAAAAATCTCACCTAATCTAAACAATAAACAGTTCTGAATACAAACAAGTGATTTGGATGTAAATCAACATTCATCTGATAAACTAGAAATCAAAACAATAATAATATATAAAATTTCACCACTTAATGAAGCCTTTGCTTCCACGTTAAACAATGAATTCTCTTCTAAGAACAATTCACAATCCATCGGGTTGTTAATCCGGAATTGGAGACTTTCCACTACAAATTAGTATTTTTTTAATTTTAATCGGATTTCATAATTTTTGGGATGATTTTAGAGGAGAATTGCTGCCATTAAAATAAGGAAGAAGAAGACGAAAGTGGCGGCTCAAAAATAAATTAGACTTTTACTAGGCTTTTGAGATTAGCTTTTATATAGGTAGGATAAGAGAGCAAATAATGATCTCAACCACACATCTCAAAACCCTAATCTCATGCATGGTAGCTGGCCATTTCCTCTATCAAAACCAATGAATTTCACCTCTAAAATTCATGGGTTGTGAGCCCATTTAACCTAATTTAAATATACATAATTATATTCAACTAAATTCGTTGTCGATATCTCATATCGATCAACATGTTTATAATTTTTTATAAATACACGCAACAAATTTATTTCTCAAATCATATCCAAATTTCATAATTATTATTTCATAAATGTTAATTAATTTAATTGATTTATAACAATTACAAACTAATTAAATCATTCGGTTTTAAGAGAATTCATCGATTTGGTTGTGTGACTCTTGAGTGTAAATTCGGTCAGCGACTAACGTCGAACTATTCAAACGTTAACGTTCACACTTCATTTAGCAGATGGTGTAACATTATGGCCAAATTTATTGCTTACACATTTTTGGAAAAATCTTATTTTAATTTAATAAGCGTTTCCCAGTTATTACAATTATTTACACAAATTCTCTTTGTCAAAACTATATCACTTTGGACTTATTGAATTAGGTAATGGTCAAAAATTCCAACATCATCCACTTTCAACTCTATAGTCCAAACATAAAGTCTTTGGTTCGATAATAACAATTATTATTAACCGAACTACTCTGGCCAGATATTTTGACTTTGGGTTGACTTAAGTTGACCGAGATACTAACCCTATATAACTAAGGAGACGAATCCTCTCTTGAATAATGCTTCACTTCCAATACTTCCACTCGACCCAACTATTGTCACTCGATGGACGCCGTGCCATGATTTGACTATAATCAAAGTGGAGCTTTCATATTGAAGATTCACAGTATTCTCAAGTCGAAAGAACTGTGTAAATTATTCACGTCAATATTTTTCGTTTAACCTTAGTTATATTAACCAACAGAAAACTATCTAATGAGTCATTTCATAGTTATCCAATGACTATTAGTACGTAACACCTAGGTGCCCCAGTAGTCATGAGTAATACACTGCCCAACATTTGGAGAGCGTACGTACTCTAGTCTCAATAGATACATCGATATCAAGTATTGATGCATCTTGACTAGGAATATATAAAAAGAGGTATTTATTTTTATTGTGATAAATTACTCATGAACACTTTGTAACTACTATCACAAAACATACCATTTATGGACTTTCTATTAAATATACATTTAATTAATTAATTAATATAACTACATTATATCAAGTATATAATAGAAAGGAAACACCTTTAATTCGAACAAGATTAGTGAACGAGTTAGATATATATATAAAATTACATAATTGCCCTTAGGGCATACCCCAAACTCTATCAATCTCCCACTTGCACTTGGGGTCAATTATGGAATCTTATTCCTACTTCTCCAATCTGTTTCCTCAAAACCAATTGGGTCAGTCCCTCAGTGAATATGTATGCTATTATATTTTAATTTTTCACTTTGTCAATCAACTCTCTCCGACGGCGATAGATTGTTTTATCATGTGGAACAATTCGGAGTATGTCTCTCGATATCCATTGAGCTCTAAGTTCTGTTTATGAGCTATATCGTGACATTGTTATCATGTAACAATGTATGGGATTCTCAACATTTGGAATCGGCTCAGTTACAAATTTGTGCATACACACACACACGCTTTTATTACTATTCAAGGCGATGTACTTAGCCTTTTTCAGTGAATCAGCCATGGTCTTTCATTTGGAACATTTTCAACTTAATGATTCTTAACTTGAATTTATTACTGATATATTATATTCAATATCACTTATGATGTTTGAGTCTGTACACTCCTTCATAAGGAGTTTTTGTTTCTATAAACAATTCTCTACTATTTCATAAATACACTTCAAACACTTCAAACAACCATTTTGTGATATCTATTTGGATTTGATATTTTCTTCATGTATCAAATACATAAACAAATCACTATATTGTAGACAACATAAAATGTATGATAATTCCTATTACCAATGCATAAGGAACTCATCTCATATGTTCTGTATTAAACAATTTAATAAGGTGTCTTTACATATCAATTTGGGTCATTTCTAGTATCTTCTATACTCACTATAAAAGACATCATTTACAATCCAAAGTTGAGTATTAAAACAACTAAGGTTGATTTAACAGAAGTACGTCATTAAAATCAACAACGTGTTGTTTACTTATAGTTTAGAAATATCAATGTACCTTTTACGTTCTTTCTTAATGAACACATGCTTCCTCTGCACTTTGATTGAAAATAAAACTATTTGATATTTCTATCAAAATGCTTATTCAATTTTGATGCTTATAAAATGACACTTTTGTATCATTTCTTGGATCATATTCGTAAACTCGCAACCTCTATATCGCTCTCACTGACTTTGAGACACTTTGGTTGTTATGTGAAAATAGACTATTCTAAATCATTATTTAGAATTTTCTATTTCAGCACATATATACCAAAACACTAGGTCTTATCAAGCGAAAATTTTGTGAGTAAACATAAAATAACTTGAATACATTGAATAAAAAATCTATTACACTAATTTCAGCAGTTGAAATTTACGAGGATATTCTTATCATCGTTGCTCATTAAATTCCAACTGTGTTAGTCTTGCTCATAAAGACACTTCGCGGCCCATGGATCACATCCCTTCGGTCATGATTACCAAAACCATATTTTGATAGCGTACTTGGAATTCTTTCGTATTTGCACATCCTACCATATCATAGAGTCAACACAGTTAATGGTTTAATTAAACAACGAAGGATTATATTTTCGACATTGATAAGCAACTCATAGTTTCTCTTCAATGTGCGAGAGTACTTATTAGACACTCTAATGTGATGTGTTTGCTTAGGTTAGTTAATTTCATTTCATCTCATTTAATCAGTTCTATCTATGGATTGTATCCAATTCCATTTTACTACCAATAATTCCTCAGATAAATTCCTTCACAATGAAGTTCGTATTTCTTGAAACAACAATTGTTTCTCAATGTAATAGAACAAATATTCATAAACGTTTTATGAATTTCTTTATTTATAAAACTGATTGGGTTTTAGTTTACAAAACTTATGTTTTAAACATAAATGTCATCTAATGATAGTCTTTCCTAAAAACCTTTTGGGGAGATTCATACAATATCCCTCATGAACGATCATTACGTGCAATCTTTCGAATCACACAACCTGCCAACTCCTTGGCTTAGGATATATTGGAGTTTTGTTATAAACCCTTATCTTGTGTGATTTTGTAAACTGTTCTTTAGATGAAATAATATTAACCTTATGTACTATTCTTAAGTACATGACCTTATAGAAAGAAACTAACTCAACTTAACTCATAATTAATCGTACATTGTCCAATAAAATTTGATTAATCCTTAATGATGCATCATTATGTATTACATGGAGGAGTGAATTTTGAGATTGAATCTTTATTCATTTTTAAGTATGTTCGGAACCTTTTCCAATATACTCACTCATTCGATCAAATCGAATCATTTTTATTGCATGCTATTTTATTTACTTCTGTTTTATACTCTGTGAGTTTACCATAGGCATATTACATGTGTATCAAATACACATGTCCCTGTCAGTGATAACTCATCGGTGAATATGGCGAAGTACGTGGAACTGTTTTTGTATTAATGGACTTATGATTGCATACATCAATATGTATCAATCCGAAGAGTTCATCAACTCTTATGATGCCCCCACTGAATGGGTGCATAGCCCTTAATTGTTTGAGATATAATTAACCAGTATCGCATGATTCAAAATCATATAATACAATTATTTTCTCAAAATTATTTTCTCAAAACTATGGCTTAGTCTATAATTCCAAAATAACTGTAAATAATATTAGATACTTCTATATTTTCCAATGCATTACTTTTGTTATAAAAATAAAAACCACATTATAGTTTTATTTCATAACGAATGTTCATAATATTCATATTGAAATATAGCTATGTCTATTTCTTAGTCGATAAATAGTCATTATTTCATAAATAATGTTCAGCATGTTTTACGAAAACAATTTTTGTAATATAAAGCAATCAATAAGTGTTATATGGTACGCTTCCACTATTTCCGCCATTACTATAATAGCGTACTATATTCGAGGGTCCATCATTCACTTAATATAGATTTATTTATTTCACATACTATAAATAGTTTACCGTAGAGAGTTCTTCGATCAAATATCTTGAACTCACGAGGAATAAATATCATAGAAAACAATTTTCTATATGAAAATATTTTTCCAAATAGAAATCATATTCTTATTCCAACATTAAGTATCAATCATTATTACTACAATTCTTATTTCTAATGTTTCTTTATGAAGCAGAAGTGACTATTCACTCTCTTCGTCCCAACTATACCGTAAATCACATCTACTCTTGTACATTCGTTTTTCTTTCGAAATGGTCAAACCATTCAAAAGAAATTCCTTACTACAATATTCTAATGAACCCTTTACAAAAGCGCATTCGATCATCCTTAACTTTTAAGAACATCAAATATTTCGCGCTTTGCGTAAACTGATCAAACTGACATTTCAATGATCGAGTTTTTAGATTTACATTGTAGTTTTGGTCTAGTGTTATAGTTAACACAATATGGTCCTTTTGTAATCAATCAAATTGAATACTCGATCTTGCACTAAGGTTTATTTGGTTTTTCGGATGAACTAATTTCATCAAAATATTTTACATCACAAACTCTAATCGTTCAACATATAACATTTATATGTGATTGTATATGGATCAAATATCCATAGTCTTGTATTGCTTTTAGAGTTCGAAACTCATAGAATGTAATACATGGTTTGGACCAAATAAATGCATAAGTGACCAAAATACGAATGTATTTAGTAGTTGTAATATTAGGTACATGCATGGGTATTGAAACGTTAATACACAATAATTTGTTATTGGTAAGTATTTGTTATATTTCTATTTGTCAGTCTTTATTTCATTTGTATATCTCAATTGATAAACATTTTATCAATCCTATTAAATGCACAAATTTATCAATATAGATTATTATAACCTTTATATCGCTCTCACTAACTTCGAGACACTTTTGTTATTATGTGCAAATAGACTATTCTAAATCATTATTTATAATTTTCTATTTTAGCACATATATACCAAAACACTACGTCTTATTAAGTGATAATTTTGTGAGTAAACCTGAAATAACTTGAGTACATTGAATAACAAATCTATTACGCTAATTTTAACAGCTGAAATTTATGAGGATATTCTTATCAACGTTGCTCATTAAATTTCAACTGCATTAGTCTTGCTCATAAAGACACAATCACGACCGATGGATCACATTCCTTCGGTCACGACTACCAAAATCATATTTTGATAGCGTACTTGGAATTCTTTCGGATTTGCACATCATACCATATCATAGAGTCAACACTCTTAATGGTTTAATTAAACAACCGAGGATTATATTTTCGACATTGATAAGCAACTCATAGTTTCTCTCCAATGTGCGAGAATACTTATTAGACGCTCTAATGTGATGTGTTTGCTTAGGTTAGTTAATTTCACTTCATCTCATCTAATCAGTTCTATCTATGGATTGTATCCAATTCCATTTTACTACCAATAATTCCTCAAATAAATTCCTTCACAATGAAGTTCGTATTTCTTGAAACAACAATTGTTTCTCAATGCAATAGAACAAGTATTCATAAAAGTTTTATGATTTTCCTTATTTATAAAACTTATTTGGTTTTAGTTTACAAAACTTATGTTTAAAACATAAATATCATCTAATGATAGTCTTTCCCAAAATCCTTTTGGGGAGATTCATACAAGATCCCTCATGAACAATTATTACGTTCAATCTTTTGACTCACACAACCTGCCAACTCCTTGACTTAGTATATATTGGAGTTTCTTATAAACCCTTATCTTGTGTGATTTTGTATACTGTTATTTAGATGAAATAATATTAACCTTGTGTACTATTCTTAAGTACATGACCTTATAGAAAGAAACTAACTCAACTTCACTCATAATTAATCGTACATTGTCCAGCAAAGTTCGATTAATCCTTATCGATGCATCATTATGTATCACATGGAGGTGTGACTTTTGAGATTGAACCTTTATTCATTTTTAGGTATGTTCAGAATCTTTTCCAACATACTCACTCATTCGATCAAATCGAATCATTTCTATTGCATGTTATTTTATTTACTTCTTGTTTTATACTCTATGAGTTTACCATATACATATTACATGTGTATCAAATACACATGTCCCTGTCTGTGATAACTCATCGGTGAATATGACGAAGTACGTGGAACCGTTTTTATATTAATGGACTTATGCTTGCATACATCAATATGTATCAATCTGAAGAGTTCATCAACTCTTATGATGCTCCCACTGAATGGGTACATAGCCCTTAATTGTTTGAGATATAATTAACCAGCATCACATGATTCAAAATCATATAATAAAATTATTTTCTCAAAACTATAGCTTAGTCTATAATTCCAAAATAACTTTAAATAATATTAGATACTTCTATATTTTCCAATGCATCACTTTTGTTATAAAAACAAATACCACATTATAGTTTTATTTCATAACGAATATTCATATTAAAAAATAGCTATCTCTATTTCTTAGTCGATACCGAAAAATAGTCATTATTTCATAAATAATGTTCGGCACGTTTTACGAAAACAATTTTTGTAATATAATGCAATCAATAAGTGTTATATGGTTCACTTCCACTATTTCCGCAATTACTATAATAGCGTACTATATTCGAAGGTCCGTCATTCACTTAATATAGATTTATTTATTTCACATACAACTAGTTTACCGTGGAGAGTTCTTCCATCAAATATTTTAAACTCAAGAGAAATAAATGTCATAGAAAAAAATTTCTATATGAAAATATATTTCGGAATAGAAATCATATTTCTTATTCCAACACTAAGTATCAATCATTATTACTACAATTCTCATTTCTGATGTTTCTTTATAAAGCAGAAGTGACTGTTCACTCTCTTCGTTCCAACTATACCTTAAATCATATCTACTCTTGTACATTCGTATTTCTTTCTAAATGGTCAAACCATTCAAAAGGAAATCCTTACTACAATATTGTAATGAACCCTTTACAAAAGTGCATTCGATTATCCTTAACTTTTAAGAACATCAAATATGACGCGCTTTGCGTAAACTGATCAAACTAACATTTCAATGATCGAGTTTTTAGATTTATATTGTAGTTTTGGTCTAGTGTTATAGTTAACACAATATGATCCTTTTGTAATCAATCAAATTGAATACTTGATCTTGCACTAAGGTTTATTTGGTTTTTCGGATGTACTAATTTCTTTGAAATATTTTACATTACAAACTCTAACCGTTCACCATATAACATTTATATGTGATTATATATGGATCAAATATCATAGTCTTATATTGCTTTTAGAGTTTGAAACTCATAGAATGTAATACATGGTCTAGACCAAATAAATGCATAAGTGACCAAAATTTGAATGTATTTAGTAGTTGTAATACCAAGTACTTGCATGGGTATTAAAACGTTAATATGTAATAATCTGTTATTTGTAGGTATATGGTATATTTCTATTTATCAATCTTCATTTCATTTGTATATCTCAATTGATAAACATTTTATCAATCCTATTAAATGCACAAATCTATCAATATAGATTATTATAACATTATATAGCATATGTTCTTACAATATTAGAAAGGTTAAATGTTATCATTTCATTTTTCTAATAAGGCACCCACTAGTCTTTTATGTTTCATCAAACCCTAAGTGAAACATAGAAGTCTTTCGACTTCACTAGTGGGTGTTAGGACTCGTCTGTCTTGGAATTCCGATGTTAAGTTTGCTCAACAAGTCATAGCTCCACGGTCGATGGATAACACCTTGTCGGTTGTATCACATACAACTCCTAACCCTTGTTACCTTGTCCTAACCTCATTTTGACCTTGAGTTTGCTCAACAAATCGAAAGAGATTATTCACTCATACATACCATATCGCGATGGCCTAAGTATAATATATGTACCTTGAGTTTGCTCAATAACTACATATAGTTATCTTACCTCGTCTATTCGATATATTAATAATACTACACATAACATTTCTAGCTTGAGTTTTCTTAACAACTAAGGTGTAACGCCCCACCTCTATACCCACGCCAGCCAAGAACACTACGATGTAGTGCTGTCGACTAGCACGGAGAATAAGGCTGTTGAGGAGCGACCATCCGTGTAATTGCTTTGTGCGAGCACCGATATGTCAGATAGAGTAACATGCATTTCTATTTCAGGAGGAAATCCGACATACCGATGCAAACTCAAAGCTACTACACAGTGGCTATAATAGTTTAGGACAATAGATATAAAAATAACACAGATAACATAAATGCGGAATACAGATGGAACGAAAAGTCTCATATATATAAAAACTGATATCAGTTACAATACATTTGACACAATACAAATGATACAACTACAACTGTCGACTCAAGAAGTTATATATACAAGTACATTATCGACTAATATACATGAATACATTATCATCTTAAAACAGACACTGACTACTACAACAAGACGAAGACCACTTCAAATGATATATAAAAAGTCTTCATAGCTCTAGCAGCAACCCAAAGCTAAAAATCTACAACCTGTAAATACTCGGTCTGACCCGAGTATTAAATTCAAAAGAAAATAATACCCGGGTCAGTCTAATTCAAACTCAGTTATTAATGCACGGAAGCAATAATAATCAAATATCAAATGGACGGCAGTCATAGAAATCTCGTATACCCAACTTCTCGATAAGAGAACCGGATAACGGCAGATATAACACTAAACAGTGTTAATCCACAAAACAGAAATCCAAAGCAGTTTAAACAATTGAAATGTCGATTTAAAAACATCAATGCTAATTGGCTGCAGTACACGCTAACGTGTACTGCCTCGCCAATACAGCCTACGAATTACGCAACAGATCGATGAATCAAGAACAAAAGAAATATCGATTAAAATCTGTCAATTCAGTGTGGCTGCAGTGCACGCACGCGTGCACTGCCTCGCCACAACAGAATATAAAGTCACCACAACTCCGAGTATTAATCAGTAATTAATACGTCGAAAAATCAAAATATCTAACCCAGATTGGTCAGAAAGTAAACAGACTCAAAAGATATCACAAGAGATACGAGTGAAGCCACAACATAGGCTTCAACAAGCATAGGAACATGAACAGCTAAAGACAGCAACAAGAATGGGCAGACATGACTTAACATGTATGAATGGCCTCAACGTCAAAGACAGAGAGACCAAAATGAAACTGCACATGCCTCAATAACAACTACATGGAACTGGAGCTTGCAACTTAAATAGAAAATGCACGTGAACCACATGGAAACAGTTCAAGGAAACAGTGACAACTCAAATACAATCCAAATGCCATCAGTGAATATGATAACCCTGCAACAACTACGCTACGAGTACCACAGGCACATGGAGATGCAGTGAAGCCAATATGGCAAATAATGATGAAGCATATAAGTGCAGGCAACGAAAATTAGAGAAGTACAAAATGGTCAAGTTGTAAAACCAAGACTACAGGCACATGGTCAAGTGAACTAGTTCAAAAAGGCACAAGAGAGTCGAAGTGCACAAGAGATACAAGTGCAGACACAACTGAACAAGTTCAAGTGACGAACAGAGGGAAGCAGTGAAGCACAACAGTGAAGGCTACAGGTTCAAGTGACTCAAACTAAATGCACAAATTACTTACAACATGAGTGCAGCAGTCCAACAACTTAAGTGAAGCTACAGATCAACAGGGAAGAACTCAGTGATTAAACTATGAAGGCAACATGCAAGCTCGACTAGCAGGTGAATGTGCAACAACAACAAAGCAGAAGCAATCAAGTTCAACAAGACCAGTACAAAACAGTGACAACATCACAAACAAACTCATCAAGCCCATAGTCAACAAACAAACTAGCATCAATGCATACTGGAATGAATGCATCAAAGTGACAAAGGGATCAGATTAAAATACATTGTGAAAATCAGTGACTCAAGATCAAAGATTCAAATGCAAGGTCAACGCATCAACAACAAAAATGCAACAGTTCATACATGAAGTCAGAGATGAGCACAAGATACAACATGCCCAACTTAATATGAATTGCAGTTCAACTGAAATGAACACAGGTGAAGGCAGAGACCAAGAAGTGATAACATGAAACAGTGAGTATCACGACAATATCAAAGCCGTGACTATCAACAAATTATACCAATCGAAGAAAGCGGAAAGCATTAAAATTGAACTAAATGTGAGTGATAAGAAATCACTCGAGTTCACATCAGTGATAGCCGAGAAAACAAACAACAAGATTTACACATAACTAGATTAAATTAGATGTGAATGAGAGTTACTCACTCACCTTTTTCTGGTCGAGAAGACGAGTCGAACTCGATCAAAGGGGAGAAGCCGCGAACTAAGCCATCTGTTGCGATCGAACAGCTCGAAGTGGAAGTGGTGACATCACTAAATCGAACGAAGCCAAGCACGAGATCCCTTCGACGAATTGAAGCAGACGTTCGAATTGAGGAAGAGTCGAAGCCGTGGTCCTCAAGAGCGATCGAGCGAGAACGAATTCGTGCCGCCATTTCCTTTTCTTTCGCTCGTATGATTTAGGGTTTACAATCGAAAGGAATGAAAGTAAAAAGGGGACGGGTTATCTTTTATAAATACGGCACCAAGAAGAATATGGATCAAGATGATTTTCAAAGCCCACAACCCTTTTAACAAATTTTTAAAAGAATTTCAACTGGTTAAATTAAAATTCCAAACAGCGATTTGCTAGGAAAAGCAATCGTCTAAAGACGATAATTAATCGGTATGAAATACTGGGTTGTTACAGACTTCCCTCCTTAAAGAAATTGCGTCCTCGCAATCATAAGGAATAAATGGACAAAAGGTAACAACCAAAAGAGCATGACAATATCGAATGCATAAGCAAAGCAAATGTCAGCAGGGAGGTATCAGATTTAAAATCAAAAGGTTCGACTGATTCAAATCAAAAGAATCAAAATCGTGGGGATCAAGGAATCAAAATCAGATGACTATATGAACAACCCCAGACATGATCATCGGCTAACAAAAGCAAGAACAATCGAGTTCCAGCAATTGAATGAAAAGGAAAACAGAGCAGAATTCACAACTGCACGAATTAAATGTGAGTAAATCAAATTACTCACCTGAATCGCCAGAGAAAAAGACGAAGCTCGAATCTCAAAATCGCAAATATTCAATCATCAAAAACGATAATCGAATTTCACAAATATTTGATTATCAAAAACGATAATCAGAAACACAAACATTCGATTAGTCAAATCGAAAAATATTTAATTATCTCAAACGATAATCAAATTTCACAAATATCTGATTATCAAAAGCGATAATCAGAAATCACAAACATTCGATTAGTCAAATCGAAAAATATTTAATTATCTCAAACGATAATCAAATTTCACAAATATCTGATTATCAAAAACGATAATCAGAATCACAAATATTCAATTAACGAGTCCGGAATTAACCGAAGTAGTAAAAGTATGGTTCCATACTCCTTACTTTTGCTAAATCGTTTAAATCTCTTTATCGTTTCCTTGAAAGTGCAGAATTGTGTGTTTTAAAAATAACATTTCACATTCTCAAACGGACAAGTCCGGAATTAAGCGAATCAGTAAAAGAAAGGGGTCATAGTCCTCGATTTTTCTGAAACGTTTAAATCTCTTCCTCGTTCTTTTGAAAATGTAAACTGTAATTTTTTTTTTTTGAAAACAATTTTAATTTATATTTTTGAAACAACTTTTAAAAATAAAGAATTTTGAAAACACGTGATTAAATTAGCAATATTAGTAGCATCTTAGATAAGGAAGTTGCACTTCTCAAAGTACAGTAAAACGGACAACAAATTCAGGATTGCGGAAGAACCGCTTGTAAATCCATTTTAAAATTGACGGTTAATGAAGTTAACACGTCAAAATCCCATCAAAGTAACTGGCATCGAAATATAATACCAAATGAATTTTCATTCATCAAAAATGTCACAAGAATCTTCTCAAAGATAGAAAGGGATATCATACCCTAAACTTGTATTCATAACAAGTCAATAACACATGAATTCACCAATGCACAAAAATTGATAAACATATCAATAGAAATCACGAAAATTGGTGAAGCACAAAATTCCAGAAATCATCACAAGAAATCCAGAAATCACAAGAAGGGGGGAGGCCTAGCATAAAAACGGGAGTATGAAAACTCCAAAACACCGGTATCACAAGACGAGACGCTATCTCATGGTGGCTAACCATTAAAGTTTCACACAGGAATGGTCCGAAGACCGTGGGTCGCTATCCCACACGTGTGAGTCGGATTACACAGATTGAGGTCTAGGCTAACCTCGCAGAGAAAGAGACATCGCACATTTGCTAGTCTAAATCATAAAAAGGAAAAGGGGAATGCCTATCACAAAATGGGAGCATGAAAACTCCAAAACACCGGTATCACAAGACGAGACACTATCTCATGGAAGCCATCCATTAAATTTTCACACAGGAATGGTCCGAAGACCGTGGGTCGCTATCCCACACGTGTGAGTCGGAATCACACAGATTGAGGTCTAGGCTAACCTCGTAGAGAAAAAGATATGTGTGAGTGGAATCACACAAATTTAAGGTCTAGACTAACCAAAAAGCAAAAAGGTATGTGTGAATGGAATCACACAAGTGGTGTCTAGTCTAACCTTGCAAACAAAAAGATATGTGTGAGTCGGAATCACACTACTGCGGTCTAGACTAACCTTGCGAACAAAGAGATATGTGTGAGTCGGAATCACACTACTGCGGTCTAGTCTAACCTTGCAAACAAAGAGATATGTGTGAGTCGGAATCACACTACTGCGGTCTAGACTAACCTTGCGGACAAAGAGATATGTGTGAGTCGGAATCACACTACTGCGGTCTAGTCTAACCTTGCAAACAAAAAGATACGTGTGAGTCGGAATCACACTACTACGGTCTAGACTAACCTTGCAGACAAAGAGATATGTGTGAGTCGGAATCACACTACTGCGGTCTAGTCTAACCTTGCAAACAAAAAGATATGTGTGAGTCGGAATCACACTACTGCGGTCTAGACTAACCTTGCGGACAAAGAGATATGTGTGAGTCGGAATCACACTACTGCGGTCTAGTCTAACCTTGCAAACCAAAAGATATGTGTGAGTCGGAATCACACTACTGCGGTCTAGACTAACCTTGCGGACAAAGAGATATGTGTGAGTCGGAATCACACTACTGCGGTCTAGTCTAACCTTGCAAACAAAAAGACATCGCACAATTGCTAGTCTAAATCATAAAATGATCGTCATGATCAACGAGAAGTGTCAATTACACTAAGCTAGTAAATATAAAAGTTTAGCTTCATGTCCCATAACCACTTGCTTAACTTAAATATTTACGAACAAACTGTAAATCTACACTAGAAAATTGTCACAAAAGGTTCAATCGAACAAGTCCAGGAGTTAACCGACGAAGTAAACGCAAGCGTTTCATACCACTTGTTTTACTAGGCCGTTTAATTCAATTTCTCATACGAGTGAAATAAAGGCTTGTATATACTAATAGATTGGAAAACGGTTTAAGAAAAAGAGCTTTGTAGTAAAATAGTTTTGAAATCGTTTGGAAAAAAGGATTTTAATATTTACTACTAGTATAGAAAACCTTTATATTTTTAAAGTGACAAATCACAAAAATGATTGTAGAAACAATCAATCACAAGAATTCAAATACGAAGATGTGAATGGAATCCAAAGAAATCGATACTGAATCCATCAGAAAGTATGTTCACAAAAATCCCGAAGAAAATGTCATCAAAGTTGCTAATAAATGATAGCAACAAATCAGGGAAATGATCAAGAATCGATTAAATCAGGAAACCAAGTCAGTTCACTAAAATTTCACATTCGAAGACGTGAATAAAATCCAAAGAATTCGATTCCAAATTCATCAAAGTAGGAATACCCAAAAATTCCAGAAATAGAAGTTATCAAAATCGACAAAGGTGATAACAACTAATTAGAAAAGAAGAATCGATTATCAACTGGAAAAACAAAGCAAACCGAGCAGAAATGCATAAATGACTTCAACAAAAGTAAGAATCAAGTCAATGTCGAAGTCAACAATTAATAGCCGCAGTCGAGTACAAAATGAATCAATCATCATTATCAAAGAAACCAACGGCAAACAAAATCAGAGTCTTGAAAATCAAGAAATTAGCAATTTCTCAAAAACAAAGTGACCGAAGTCGAAGGGAAATCCAGATGAGGAAAACACAAAATATCAAGTTCAAAATCGCTGAGATTCAAACTAGATGTGAATGAGAAATCAAAATCACTCAATTTGCAACTGGTCCAGCTATTTTTCATCACAGTGTAACAGGTACACAATGACACTCATAGCATAGAACAAAAGTGGAACAAAGTCCAAAAGTCAAAATGGCTTTAATTTTCCAAATTAAAACAAAATCAACATCGGCTAAATCAATTCGAAGCCGAAAACACAAGCATAAGCGTTAGGAATTCATACCTAACAGTCAAAAATAGTCATATATAAAGATGAGAGATAAAACATCGACAAATAGTTGTAACACATGTTCCATCTAAGTTATGTTTTATAATTGTCCTAAACCTCGCTCTGATACCAAGCTGTAACGCCCCACCTCTATACCCACGCCAGCCAAGAACACTACGATGTAGTGCTGTCAACTAGCACGGAGAATAAGGCTGTTGAGGAGCGACCATCCGTGTAATTGCTTTGTGCGAGCACCGATATGTCAGATAGAGTAACATGCATTTCTATTTCAGGAGGAAATCCGACATACCGATGCAAACTCAAAGCTACTACACAGTGGCTATAATAGTTTAGGACAATAGATATAAAAATAACACAGATAACATAAATGCGGAATACAGATGGAACGAAAAGTCTCATATATATAATAACTGATATCAGTTACAATACATTTGACACAATACAAATGATACAACTACAACTGTCGACTCAAGAAGTTATATATACAAGTACATTATCGACTAATATACATGAATACATTATCATCTTAAAACAGACACTGACTACTACAACAAGACGAAGACCACTTCAAATGATATATAAAAAGTCTTCATAGCTCTAGCAGCAACCCAAAGCTAAAAATCTACAACCTGTAAATACTCGGTCTGACCCGAATATTAAATTCAAAAGAAAATAATACCCGGGTCAGTCTAATTCAAACTCAGTTATTAATGCACGGAAGCAATAATAATCAAATATCAAATGGACGGCAGTCACAGAAATCTCGTATACCCAACTTCTCGATAAGAGAACCGGATAACGGCAGATATAACACTAAACAGTGTTAATCCACAAAACAGAAATCCAAAGCAGTTTAAACAATTGAAATGTCGATTTAAAAACATCAATGCTAATTGGCTGCAGTACACGCTAACGTGTACTGCCTCGCCAATACAGCCTACGAATTACGCAACAGATCGATGAATCAAGAACAAAAGAAATATCGATTAAAATCTGTCAATTCAGTGTGGCTGCAGTGCACGCACACGTGCACTGCCTCGCCACAACAGAATATAAAGTCACCACAACTCCGAGTATTAATCAGTAATTAATACGTCGAAAAATCAAAATATCTAACCCAGATTGGTCAGAAAGTAAACAGACTCAAAAGATATCACAAGAGATACGAGTGAAGCCACAACATAGGCTTCAACAAGCATAGGAACATGAACAGCTAAAGACAGCAACAAGAATGGGCAGACATGACTTAACATGTATGAATGGCCTCAACGTCAAAGACAGAGAGACCAAAATGAAACTGCACATGCCTCAATAACAACTACATGGAACTGGAGCTTGCAACTTAAATAGAAAATGCACGTGAACCACATGGAAACAGTTCAAGGCAACAGTGACAACTCAAATACAATCCAAATGCCATCAGTGAATATGATAACCCTGCAACAACTACGCTACGAGTACCACAGGCACATGGAGATGCAGTGAAGCCAATATGGCAAATAATGATGAAGCATATAAGTGCAGGCAACGAAAATTAGAGAAGTACAAAATGGTCAAGCTGTAAAACCAAGACTACAGGCACATGGTCAAGTGAACTAGTTCAAAAAGGCACAAGAGAGTCGAAGTGCACAAGAGATACAAGTGCAGACACAACTGAACAAGTTCAAGTGACGAACAGAGGGAAGCAGTGAAGCACAACAGTGAAGGCTACAGGTTCAAGTGACTCAAACTAAATGCACAAATTACTTACAACATGAGTGCAGCAGTCCAACAACTTAAGTGAAGCTACAGATCAACAGGGAAGAACTCAGTGATTAAACTATGAAGGCAACATGCAAGCTCGACTAGCAGGTGAATGTGCAACAACAACAAAGCAGAAGCAATCAAGTTCAACAAGACCAATACAAAACAGTGACAACATCACAAACAAACTCATCAAGCCCATAGTCAACAAACAAACTAGCATCAATGCATACTGGAATGAATGCATCAAAGTGACAAAGGGATCAGATTAAAATACATTGTGAAAATCAGTGACTCAAGATCAAAGATTCAAATGCAAGGTCAACGCATCAACAACAAAAATGCAACAGTTCATACATGAAGTCAGAGATGAGCACAAGATACAACATGCCCAACTTAATATGAATTGCAGTTCAACTGAAATGAACACAGGTGAAGGCAGAGACCAAGAAGTGATAACATGAAACAGTGAGTATCACGACAATATCAAAGCCGTGACTATCAACAAATTATACCAATCGAAGAAAGCGGAAAGCATTAAAATTGAACTAAATGTGAGTGATAAGAAATCACTCGAGTTCACAGCAGTGATAGCCGAGAAAACAAACAACAAGATTTACACATAACTAGATTAAATTAGATGTGAATGAGAGTTACTCACTCACCTTTTTCTGGTCGAGAAGACGAGTCGAACTCGATCAAAGGGGAGAAGCCGCGAACTAAGCCATCTGTTGCGATCGAACAGCTTGAAGTGGAAGTGGTGACATCACTAAATCGAACGAAGCCAAGCACGAGATCCCTTCGACGAATTGAAGCAGACGTTCGAATTGAGGAAGAGTCGAAGCCGTGGTCCTCAAGAGCGATCGAGCGAGAACGAATTCGTGCCGCCATTTCCTTTTCTTTCGCTCGTATGATTTAGGGTTTACAATCGAAAGGAATGAAAGTAAAAAGGGGACGGGTTATCTTTTATAAATACGGCACCAAGAAGAATATGGATCAAGACGATTTTCAAAGCCCACAACCCTTTTAACAAATTTTTAAAAGAATTTCAACTGGTTAAATTAAAATTCCAAACAGCGATTTGCTAGGAAAAGCAATCGTCTAAAGACGATAATTAATCGGTACGAAATACCGGGTTGTTACAGGAGTATGCAAGTAATTTATTAGTATATATATCTATATATATGGTAGGGGACAATTTTATATTAAAGATTCATTATCTTCAATATATTTTATCGAGTGATATCGACTTATGAAATAATGTATTTCTAATGAAATACTCTCATGATTCAAGTGTCAGACACATCATAAATCATGGTATACGTACATATATATATGTATTTATTCCTTAATTCTATTTAGGATTTCTTTTAATGTTCCACCTTTAATTATACGTTCATATTATATTACTTTTATATTTCATATTACCTATATAATAGTCTTATGTATAACATTATATTAACTAAATCTTATTATATTAACTAAATCTTATTTAATTAATTTTATTTAATTAACTCTTTAATTAATTTTATATTAGTATTCCAATATAACTTTTATATTGGGCATTTCTATTAGTGTATGTTATAACCTTTATAGTATAACACATATACCTTATATATATGTGTGTTTTAATTAATTAACCTTTAATTAATTTATTTAATTAAACTATTTTAATTAAATTATATTAATTTCAAAATTCAGTTCTCATACATGCTTGTATATTTATGTTATTTTAAACAATTTAAAAACAACATAACATATATCTAAATATAAATACACGAACATGTTCGTTAATTAATTAACTTATTTAATTAATTTACCGTTATTAATCTTATTAATAAATTTAAAATTTGAAATTAATGTGAATTATTTTTCAAATATTTTGAAAAATTATGTTATATTATAACTCTTATAATAATTATATTTTATTTTAAATTTAACGTTAAATTTAAAATCTTTAACTTTAATTTTCAAAACATATTGAAAATTAACCGAAGGCCATATTCAAGTTGGGCCTTTTCTATTAGGGGCATCCTTTAGGCTCACATCACCTTTCAAGCCAAGCTAGTAACCAGGTAGGACATGGTACTTGATTACCCAATTCCAATCCTAGACATTACCATTCTACACATCGTACTAAGTGGGAAAACTTAATTAATTAGCCATGATATGGCTAATTTAAACCGCATAAGCTATTGGACTCTGATACCATTAGAGGAACTGGGCCAGCTCACAGCGAAAGAAATAGGTGAATTTCAAAAAAAATTATCCTATTGGATCTTAGTTGGGCCTATGAAGCCTAATTTATTGAGAACATTTCAAAATTTGTTTTTAATAAAATCATTTATTTTATTTAAATTAGTTAAAGGGAAGTTTTTAATTTCAAATATATAGTGTATCAAATACACCTGACATTTAGTTAATATGTAGGGAATGAAAACTTTCATTTCTTTCTCTAAAACAAGAATTAATTGAGAGTATTAATTGCATTAAATGGAGAGGGAAACCTTTCATTTTATCTCTTTAATTTGAATTGATTGATACATTAAATGTCATTAATTAATAATTTATTCATGGCCAGATTTATTACTATGTCCATATGTATTCTAACCGTGCAAATTGTAGTTTGGGATTTATTTAGTTTTGTTTTATTTATATATATATATATGAACCATATATATATATATATATGTGTGTGTGTGCATGTGTAATATCATAATCCATGAAGGGTATAATGTGCCCGTATATAGATGCTGAGATTTACATTGCAATGGACACATTAGCTTATTTTGTGTGTACTGTAATTTGTTCGAATACGTGCTTGTATAATATGTCAAAATAGAATATTAATATATGTATATGAATATATATATATTATTGAATAAAACTGTTTCTGCCATAATAAATTAATGTAAAATAATCACAGGAATGTGCCAGGACTCTACTTAGTAGTTGAAGGAATTGGGCCAGCGAAGTGGAAGATATCAGTGAATTTCAAATTTTTTTACCCTATTGGATCTTAGTTGGGCCTATGAAGTCTTATTTATTTAGAACATTTCTAAATTTGTTTTAAATAAAATCATTTATTGTAACGACCCAGAATTTTGAACAATTTAAATTTAAAATATTTAATTGATTTTAAATATTCGAATGATAATTTAATTTGAAATTCAAATATCAGAATGGTATTTGTCAATTAAATTATTGAATTTAATTATTGAAACTGGGTAAAATGTTGTATCTTCAGTTTTAAGCTGATTAAAAAATAATCTGAAGACTTAGAAAATTTATATTAATAATTCTGAAGGTACTGGAACTTTCAGAATTGAATTTGGAACTGTTCTGTTCAGTTTTGAATTTATATCGTTTAAATTGAATTTAAAAATAGCGGTCCGGGGCACAGTCTCGGAATTCGACGAAACCAGTTCCATTGGATCCGTAACATTGTATTATTATCGGATTTCAATTTTCGTAGTATTCGGAGTTGTTGTGTGGGTGTACGATATACAAACATGCTGAAATTTATATCGAAAACAATACTTATACTGACTGTTAAATAAACTTAACATCAAAACTTTTACAAAATTTCTGTAGCCTTCTTCTACACGCCATCTTCTATCTCAACACGTGTAATGTTTTAAACACGCCAACGTCTTTTCATGTCTCCTGCCCTCTTCAAATCGCGTACAGATGTCCTTCGTTTAATCAAAAATCAAAAGAATGACCACCGCCTTCAAAATTTTAAACAGCAAATTCCTTATCTCCCCCACTGCTTCCTTTCAATTAAAACGAAAACGAGACTCAATTCGTTTCGTATAAATAAAGTAATGGCCGACTCTTCTCACTCGAATAAATCCCTCTTCCTTCTAACCGTTTAAAACCCAAAATCGAATTCACGAAAAAAAATAGGGTTGGGAAAAACAAATTTGATTCGTTGGAAAACGAATGGCGGCGAAGGAATGGGTGCTTGGTCGAACTCGAGCACATCACGCGATCGACTTCGCGCCTGTTCGAAGTCGTGGTCGCGACTCAGTGAAGCTGTGATGAGCGCGCAAGCCGAGGCGATGGATATCGCGATGGCAACGAAGCTAGGGTTTCGATTCATGCAAGGTGAGCTTGGGGTCAGCGACTAGTGACATCGACGCAGTGATGGCGACGACAACTTCGGCAGGTGGTCGCACGCATATCGATGGCACTCACGATGTCGTAGGCGATACTGGGAAGAGATGCAAGGGTTCGTACTCGTTCGATCAACAAGTAGTGTCGTGGAAGGCGACTCGTTCTCGCAGGCGATTTTGGGGCAGCGTGAAAACGTGGGTGGTGATCGATAGTGAAGGCCGAGATGTTTTCTCTGGTAATCTTTTGTCTTGAATTATTATTTACTAATTAAATTTTAACTTAAAGGCATTACAGTAGATTAAAAATATGTATAAGAAGATCTGTTTTAATATAAATGTGAAAGTATGTATGCAGGTTAGGGAATTTACTTCGCTAATGTTTGTAAAACAATTTATTTTAGTTAAATTCGTTATATATATATGTATAAAAATATATATACCGTAGAATTAATATAGTTTGTTTCAGATGTATATATATAGTTGCAGAGAATAATATGATTAAGTATAAATGTTTATAAAATGACATATATATATATATATACGAAAATAAGCTTTTATAAATGGAAAATTTTAAAATATTTGAATTATGAAAAATCAGATTTTTGATTATGTATATATATTCTATAAGTATGTACATATGTAGTTTCCAGGAAATAAAATAAAATAAGTATAATATTTTGAAAATGGAGATCTTAAAAATATGGAAGGCATTTTATAAAAACCTGGTTTGGAGTCTCAAGAGATATTTAAATGAGAAATTAGTTTAAAATAAAACTATCAGTAAATTTAACTATTAAAATGAAATCACCAATGAATCAAAATTTTAAAATGAAAATTTAATTATTCAGTGGATTCGAATATTAATAAACTGTGTAAATATTTATACAAGGTATAAATCAAGATAATTGGGTCGAGATTGGAAATGGACTGCAAATAAAAGCTAAGGTGAGATCTTCTCACTCAGATTTAAATTTGAATTGCAGTTATTGATTGTTGTTTGGATGTGCTATTAGATATAGTAGGATATATCTATATATATAGCAATATATACATATTGGCATATGTATATATTGGATTGATTGATTTCCCGCCTCGTATAGCGGATGAGACCCTATTGCGCCGTTAGTAAGCGGATGATTTTTATAAAACCCATATACCGCGATATTCCACCTCGAAGTGGAATGGTATTGTGCTAACGTCTGTGGATGCAGGGAAACAAGTTGGAGGGATCCAACTGGATTCCTCACCAGTGTTTATTTATTCACAGATATTGTGTTATATTCTGTTATCATATTGATATATGATATTGAATGTTGTGATTGACTAATTGGTGCGTTGCATCATCGGATTTAGTTTTGAAGTTTAAAAATAACGACTTTTACTTTAAAAGGATCTTAAAGTGATTTTTGAAAGTAGACGTTTTATTGAATTATTAAATGAATTTATTTCAAATAAAGATGTACAAAATTGATATTTATAACTTTAAAATATTGGTATTATAAAACAAGTTTTTATAAGCGTTATAATGAATTTTTAAGAATTCATAAGTAAATGAAATTTATAAATTGTGAACTTATAAATGAAAATGATTTTGTAAAATAAATGAATTATAAGTATTTAACTTATAATATGGATTTTTGGTATATACATTGAGTTGTAAATTGAATTGGTCGTTAAAGGAGATTTATAAAATCGAAATTAGAAAATAGAAATAGAATTTATAAACGTTGTTTTATAAATTTGAAATCAATTGAATTTGATAAATTAAATGTAGAAGGTTATTAAAGGAAATATATTCGCGATTTTGGATAGCGAATTATCCTTGAAATAAAATGTGTAGAGATTATTGAAATATAGTTAAGTGAATTATATTCACGATTTTGGACAGTGAATATATTATTGAATAAAATGGTTATGTTTGGGAAAGCAATATTTGAAATGAAGTTAACTGTTTTAACAATGTTTTAAAATGTGGTAAATATCCAAATCATAGATTTCAACATTTATTGTTGAAATAGACGTTTTTGAGAAATAAGGAAATGGTGGACTATAACACTGTTGTTATAGTAAATGATTTCCGAAAGGAAATGTTTTTATGTAGTATTGGGATTTATACATCTATCTTAAAAATTCGAATCCCTATACTAGTGATTTTGAGTCGTCGTAACGATGTTTTACGTAACATTCGTTTTGACTCAAATAGATGTTGTTATAGTAAATGATTTCCTTAAAGAATGAATTTATACTTAATATTGATTTAAGTATATCGATTTTTTTCAAATGTTGAAATAAATAGATTTGTGAATTACTTATTATTAAATAAGTATGGAAATGCTTTTCCAATATGAAATGAAATGTTTTTGAGAATTTATCTTCTTAAAGATAAATCGAAAGTGAGTATTTGAAATCGATTTGAAAATCGTATATCAGTAGATATTTGAAATATAAATTCACTATGGAATTTATAAAAGAAAGGGGATCTATTTAAAAATAAATATTGATTTATTTTTTTGAAGTGTGGAAATTTTATATCTAGTAATGATATTTTGGAAATTAAATAATTTGGAAAATTATTTGGAATCTGATGATGTTGCGCATCTTTATTGATAGTTAAATAACCGACTATCAATAATTACCTTGAATGGGTATTTGTTGTGAATTGGATGAATTTGAATGCCACACTTATTTTTGAATAAGCGCTCACTATTCGGGTTAGCCGGGAAAGGACCATGGGGTCGTATAACCCATTCCGAATATGTGATACGTCGTTATGAATTGCATTCGCTGACCAGTGTTGAAGACCGGATATTTTTGAAAACGGAAGGATTACCGTCGAGTTACTCTACATCGGCTGATCTCTGATTTAGAGGTTTTATCACCCTTAGTGACGGGAAGTCCGGACGTGATTGGAAATTATCCGGATTTGCAAGGGCTTCGTGAGAAGTGCCTTCGGTTCTGTTCGATCCCGGAACAGACTTGTATGGATTGTATGTCTGACGTTACAAATTGAGATATAAAGCCGATTTCTTTCAAATACATATCTGTTGGTGGCGAAGAATTTATTCTCTTAGCTTAACACCCTTCTCTGAGACGTACGAGCTCAGAGGTTATGTAGTTGAAAGTTATCAGCGATATATTCCCAATTTGGTAATGTGACATGCTGAGTGTTGCTGTGTGATGATCAGTGTTTGATCATTTGTGATATGATCATTTGTTTGATCATTTATCTTTGTGATCATAGGTTGATCATCTCTTGACCCAAAGCATGGCTTTGTGACAAAGCGTAGCTTTGTGGACGAGACTTCGTCGAGCCTCAACAACCCGGAAATGGTCGAAACAGGAATGTTGCGGCAAGGTTATGGGGGTCGCGCCCTTTAGGGTATGTCATTTCCTTCTGGAAAGGGGTGGTGTCATGGTATGGAGCCCAGATACTTACTCGTGTGGATACACTTTCTTTATGATGTGTGATGTTGGTTACCGAGCGCTCGGATAAAGGTCCCAAAGGACCGGGTGATGACATATTCATGAGTTACCTGTTACAGGGGTAACCCGGCCTTGTTTGGCAGAGAGCAGTTTGTCTCTCGGGACGTCCAGCCAGAGGCGATCCTATTCGGCAGGAGGAAAGGAAGTTCCTTAGCCTGACCATTTATTGGAAAATCTAAAGAAACAATACGAACCTTGTACGATATTAGTTGTAGAACCTGCCATTTACTTATGGTGGCGCCCCACTGTTTAGATGGTAGCTATAGTAGGCATAGTTCGGAATGTCTATGCTGGCTAAGATTAATATCATACTTTCGAAATGTTTTCCACACTAGACATTAATAATAATATCCAATGATTGGCGTAGTAAGAATCTTTGACTATCATAAGAAGAAATCTCCTCCAATTCTGCGTTTGCATTGTGTGTGTGGTGGGAGGTCTTATGGTAGTTTCATTTTCCAAAAGCATTGCGAATCTGTTTTATTTTCTTTGTGAAAATAACTGTTTTACGATCTCACACCAGTCACCATGACTGACTCGGAGTTTATTGTTCCCTTCTAAACTCTGGGTGCCCATAATTTTCCACACGGGCAGCCTAGAGTTATTTTTATCTGGATATTCAAGATATTCTGGAGCTTTGGGGATAAGCTGGATGGCGAAGCGTACTACCGTACTTGCTTTATTCCGCTGTGTATTCTGTATGAGGACAGGTTTATATAACTGTCCATTGTTTGTATTGAGTTGTACATTGACTCTGATTGATGTATGTATAAACTAATATAGTCTTTGTTGTAAAGATTATTGATTTATCTATTATATATTGTTCCACTGCGAAATGTGAGATTCTGATATTGTCTCTGATTCTGTGTTTTCTGTAGCTGTTCTTCTTTCTTTTTCTTCTATCTTTTCTTCTACCTCTTCTTTTAACCCTAATGGTTCGATTTTCCGGCATTCGATTGCGCGGCATTTGATACAGTGGACGTATTAATGTCGACTTTTGAGCGACGAAAAGTCGAAATGTTACATTTATTTTATTTAAACTAGTTAAAGGGAAGTTTTTAATTTCAAAATGTATAGTGTATCAAATACACCTAACATTTAGTTAATGTATAGGGAATGAAACCTTTCATTTCTTTCCCTAAACAAAAATTAATTGAGAGTATTAATTGCATTAAATGGAGAGAGAAACCTTTCATTTTCTCTATTTAATTTGAATTGATTGATACATTAAATGTCACTGATTAATAATTTATTCATGGCAAGGTTTTTTACTATGTTCATATGTATTCTAACTGTACAAATTATAGTTTGACATTTATTTAATTTTTTTATTTATTTATATAAGTGTGTGTGTATATATATATATATGAACCATATATACATACATATATGTGTTGCATGTGTAACATCATAATCCGTGAAGGGTATAATGTGCCCGTATATTGATGTTGGGATTTACATTGCAACGTACACATTAGCTCATTTTGTGTGTACTGTAATTTGTTCAAATATATGCTTGTATAATATGTCAAAATAGGATATTAATATATGTATATGAATACACACACACACATATTGAATAAAAAAGTTTCTGCCATAATAAGTTAATGTAAAATAATCGCTTGATATAAATACAAGTTTTATAATTTTAGAAAATCTAAAAACATATTTAGGGCTTAATATTAATTTATGGAATTTTTTTAATTAAAATAATATTTATGATTAAATAGTTGATAATAGCCTTAAACCAAATTAATTCTTAAAAATATGAAATCAAGTTAAAAAATTCTAAAACTTTTTCTAGAGGTAAAGGAGACATATTTTTGGGCTAAGGAAAATTTTCTAGAATTTTTTCTACTAAACTCATATTTTTAATTGAATAATTACTGTAGTTAAAAAATAAATTAATTATAAAAATATTAAATTAAGTTATATTAATCTAAATTTTTTTTGAAGGTACTTGTTTAACATCTAATGTTTAAATATTTCCAGAATTTTATTAACTGAATTTTTATTTTTAATTAAATAATTGATTACAGGCCAAAAGTAAATTAATTTAAAAATAATAATAAATTAAGTTCAAATAATCTTAAAATTTTACAATTAGCATCTTACATTGTGCAAAAAATATATAAAATATACAATTGAAATTTTGAACCAATAATTATTTTATATATAATAAAAAATTCACAAAATCATTAAATAATAATAAAATATGTATATACATATTTAATAAAATAATTTTATATTTTATGATTCACAATTGGTATAAAACCTCATGAGAATTTTTTTAGATTAAATATATACAAGATATAAACATATATACAATTATACATATAGACAATTTCAAATATGTTATCTATTTATATATATTAATATAAATTAAAATATTTTTTTTAAAAAATTTCAACAATAAATAAATAAACAAAATACTACAACAAGCACAAAACCAATTCAATTGTAACAAACATATGTACCCACAAAAATCTCACATAATCCAAACAATAAACAGATTTGAATACAAACAAGTGATTTGGATGTAAATCAACATTCATATGATAAACATGAAATCAAAACAATAATAATAAATAAAATTTCATCTCCTAATGAAGCCTATGTGTCCATGTTAGACGATGAATTCTCTTCTAAGAACAATTCCCAATCCATCAGGTTGCTAATCAAGGAATGGTGACTTTCTACTACAAATTAGTATGTTGTAATTTAAATTGGATTTGAGAATTTTTGGGATGATTTTAGAAGATAGTTGCTATCATTAAAATGAGGAAGAAGAAGAAGAAAGTGACGGCTCAAAAATGAATTAGCCTTTTACTAGGGTTTTGAGATTAGCTTTTATATAGGTAGGATAAGAGAGCAAATAATGATCTCAACCACACATCTCAAAACACTAATCTAATGCATAGTAACTGCCTGCTTCCTATATAAAAACCAATGACTTTTACCTCTAAAATTCATGTGTAGTGATCCCATTTAACCTAATTTAAATATACATAATTATATTCAACTAAATTCGTTGTCGATATCTCATACGATAAACATGTTTATAACTTTTTATAAATACACACAACAAAATTATTTCTCAAATCATATCCAAATTTTATAATTAATATTTCATAAATTATAATTAATTTAATTGATTTATAACAATTATAAACTAATTAAATCATTCGGTCTTAAGAGAACTCATCGATTCGGTTGTGTGACTCTTGGGGTGTAAATTCGGTCAACGATTAATGTCAAACTATTCAAACGTTAACGTTCACACTTCACTTAGCAGGTGGTGTGACATTATGGCCAAATTTATCGCTTGCTCATTTCGGAAAAATCTTATTTTAATTTAATAAGCGTTACCCAGTTGTGACAGTTATTTATACTGATTCTCTTCGTCAAAACTATATCACTTTGGGCTTATTGAATTTGGTAACGGTCAAAAATTCCAACATCGTCTACATTCAACTCTATAGTCCAAACATAAAGTCCTTGGTTCAATAATAACAATTATTATAAAATGAACAACTCTGGCTAGAGATTTTGACTTTGGGTTGACTTGAGTTGGCCGTGATACTAACCCCATAAAACTGAGGAGACGAATCCTCCCTTGAATAGCGCTCCATTTCCAATACTTTCACTCGACCCAACTATAGTCACTTGATGGACACCGTGCCATGATTTGACTATAATCACAGTGCAGTTTTCATATTGAAGATTCACAGTATTCTCAAGTCGAAAGTACTATGTAAATTATTCACATCGATATTTTTTGTTTGACCTTAGTTATATTAACCAACAGAAAACTATCGAATGAGTCATTCCATAGTTATCCAATAACTATTACTATGTAACCCTTAGGTGCCTCCAACAGTCATGGGTAATACACTGCCCAACATTTGGAGAGTATTACGTACTCTAGTCTCAACGGATATATCGATATCCAGTCTCGATGCATCTTGACTTGGAACATTTAACATGGTATATTTATTTTTATAAATTACTCATGTTTTCAACACTTTGTAACTACTATCACAAAACATACTATATATGGATTTTCTATTAAATATACTTTTAATTAATTAATATAACTATATTATATCAAGTATATAATAGAAAGGAAACACCTTTATTTCGAACAAGGTTAGTCAACGAGTTAAATATATATAACATATTACATAATTTCCCCTAGAGCATACCCTAAACTCTATCTGTGGTAGTCAACTACCAAAACATTTCTGGGGAGAAGCCGCATCTACTACATGCTTAAATCATGTCACTATTCGACCCTTAACTAAACATACACCATATGAACTTTTTAGTGGTAGAAAACCTAACATATCATATCTATGAATTTTTGGATCAAAATGTTTTATGTTAAATACAAATGATCAACTAGGGAAATTGAATCCAAAATACGATGAAGGAATATTTATTGAATATTCATAATGAAGTAAAGCATATAGAATATATAGTAAACGTATAGAAACTATAGAAGAAACTTTAAATGTTTCATTTGACGACAATTTCAAAAATAATAAAAATGATGAAAAAAATATTATAAACAACCAATCATAGAAAATCCACCTCAAAATTGTATAAATAAAGAACATCAAATCACATAAAATCCAATTGAAAATGAACTTAGAACTCCACCACGATTTTTAGAAGATCATCCAATTGAAAATATGATTGGTGAAGTAAATACAAATGTCAGAACTAGACATTAATTAAATCAAATGGGTCATATTGCATTTATATCTAATATAGAACCTAAAAATCCTAAGGAAACTTCAACTGACGATTATTGGATTTTACCTTTGCAAGAAGAGTTAAATCAATTCGAACGAAATGACGTTCGAGAATTGATACCAAGGCCAAATGATCAGTCGTAGATACGAAATAGGTTTACTAAAATAAAGCTCATGAAAATGGAAATGTAACTCGAAATAAGGCAAGATTAGTTGCACAAGGATATAATTCAGAAGAGAGGATAGACTATGAAGAAACTTTTGCTCCTGTTGCAAGACTTGAAGCAATACAAATCTTACTAACCTTCTGTTGTCATCGTAACCTTAAACTTTATCAAATGGATGTTAACCGTGTATTTTTAAACGGTTTTATAAAAGAAATTTTTTTGGTAGAACAACCACCTCTTTTTAAACATGAAAAATTTCCTTATCACGTCTATAAACTTAAGAAAGCTCTTTACAGTATGAAACAAGCACCCCGTGCTTGGTATGAATGACTAAAAGACTATCTTATATATTCTAGATTTGAGATTGGAAAAGTTGATCAAACTTTGTTTATAAAACGAGATAATAAAGATATATTAATTATACAAATTTATGTGGACGAAGTCATTTTGAAGATTTATGCAATGAGTTCTCAAAAATAATGACAAGTGAATTTGAGATGTCTCGTATATGAGAAGTCTCATATTTTCTCGGTCTGCAAATTAAACAACTTAGCAATGGTATTTTTATTAATTAAAAAAATATTGTACTAATTTAACAAAACATTTTGGAATGAAAATAACATCAAGTAATCTGACACCTATGAGCACCACGGTTCATCTTGATAAAGATGAATATGGAAAAAGTATGGATAAAAAATTATACCGAAGTATGATTGGATCTTTACTATACTTAACCGCTAGTCGGCCCGATGTCATGAAGAGTGTCTGTCTGTGTGCATGATTTCAAGCAAATCTCAAAGAATCACATTTGCAAGCCGTGAAATGAATTTTGCGATACTTAAGCAACACTAGAGACCACGGCCTCTTTTTTCCAAAAGAATGTCCTATCGAACTTGTGTCATATAGCGAAGCTTATTTCGGAGGATGTTAAACAGATATACGATCGATACTTGTCACTTCATTGGACAATCGCTAGTATCATGGTTTAGTAAAAAGCAAAATTATGTTTCACTATCGACGTGTGATGCATAATATATATCTGCTGCTTTAGCATGTGCATAAGTGATATACAGGTAACAAACTCTTCGTGACTTTGGGATATGCCTAAATAAATCTCCAATTTATTATGATAATACAAGTGCTATTAACTTGTAAAAGAATCCAATAAATCATTCTCGTACCAAACACATTGATGTTCGTCATCATTTTTTACGTGACGACATAGAAAAGGATGTGATATCTCTTGAATTTGTTTCCTCCGAAAATCAAATAGCAGACAATTTACTAAACCTCTAAATGAAAATAATTTTATCAAGTTACATCGAGAACTTGGTATTATATGTCTATAGGATTTAAGTTAATATACACTTTTTTTCATATAAATAACTAAAAAAAATTTCCTTTACAATTATGTTTTAGAAACAACAATTATGAAATAAATTTGTTTAACATACACTCAAATCATAAAATAATAGCTTGTTTTAAAACCATGGAATACAACAAAAATTCATACCATGAATTGTTTTTTTATTTAGAATGAATATATATATATATATAATAGTCATACTTTTAATCACACTTTAATCGGTGAAAATAAAACATTTTAACCATAGAACACATACCATGAATTAACCTTCTATATTTAGAATATATATAAAAATATAATAGCAAATTCTTTTAGCACCACAAATAAAAATAAATTCTAATAGTGAAAATAAAGTTTGCCTTAACTTTCATAGTATCCTACTCATATATATATATCGAAACTATCATAATAATTACAAAGCTTACAACAAAAATTACTCTTCAAGATCATATCTACAAAAATTTCCAGAATGTCTTCAAACTATGATTCAACTTATTCATTTATCGATTACAGCAAACACATTTCAAAAAGATATCTTTCAAGTCCGACCAAAAAACTTCACCATCTAATAAATCATCTTCATTTAATATCATTCCATCCTGACTCATCACATTGATTTCTCTCTAAGGGGTAATAAAGTCAAATAGTCAATCAATCTCGAATCATCATCTTCCTATACCAAAATTGATGAAATATTTCACTACCAACAAGAGATGATGGGAGTTCAAAAAGAGATGTATTACGAGCAAAGAAGACAAGGAGCACATCTAAATATTCTGGAAAGGTGTGTTCTGGCAATATGAGATCATTCACCAATAAAAAATAGCATACGAAAAAACACTCCTCAACTAATGGAAACTCCAATGAATAAATAAGACATAACACCAAGAAACTCTTGGAAAGTGGAACCATCGAATAATGAATGGAATCACACTCCAGTTTGAACAAATATATGGTCTTCGCTTAAGTCTTTAAAAGATCAAACTAAGATTGAACCAAACTCAGAAGAACTCTATCCTTCAGAGGAGTCGGAGCCAATTGAAGAAAAATAAATTTTCATGTATATATGTTTCTTCACTTATATATATATATATATTGATATAATAATGTTTGTATTTTCTGATTATATATTCATAAAATTAATTGATTTGTATCTCGAAATGATTCTATACAAACGAGACAATGCTTATTCAAAGAGCCTAAAATTTTAGAACACAGAAATACAACGGTTCAACCGATTGAATGCCATAGTTTAATCGATTGAACAAAGAAAGATAAAAAAATTCTAAGTGTGACGGCCGGGATTTTTGACGCTTGAAAATCGACATCAGTACGTCCACTGTATTACATGCTGAACAATCGAATTCTGGAAATACCAGATCGTTAGGGAAAGAAGAAAGAGGTAGAAGAAGAAAATAGAAATAACACACAGAATCTCACAATCGCAGAGGAACAATATATAATAGATAACAACTGATCTTTATACAAAAAGAACTATAACTGTTTTATACATTACATCATCAGAGTACAATACATCAATAAAATAATAGTGGACAGTTATAACAACTTGCCCTCACAAGTGCTGAATATACAGCATACCATACACAGCGGAATAAAATCAAGTATGTGTGATACGTCATCGCCATCCAGCCCGTCTCCTGAGCTCCATAGCATCACTATCCTGTATCTTTAATACTCGGTCTGACCCGAGCATTATAATAAAATAACATCTGAGTCTGTTTGGAAAACCAGCATGAGAAAACACACTCAATTTGAATTATTAAAGTTCAAAATCCTTTTGAAAATCAAAGGGATCTCGTAAGACCACGCCATAAATAAACATGACGGGTTTTTACCATACGATAATCAAAACATTTCATATCAAAATCCTCTGATATTATAATAATGTCTAAGTATAAGTACTTATTCAAATAGCTGAAATTGTTACATTAATTAAATTCCAGCAATACTAGGCTCTACAATCAAAACCGTAAAGGCACGTATGGAGAATGGATTCCAACTGAATGACTAGGCACTGGGGTACCACCTGTCACGGTACCTGTCTAGAACACCGTACTGAGGACCACTCTGGGATCCCCTGCTACACAAGACCGGACTACCCCTTAAATTGGATAGCCCGAATAAAATTATTCCACGGTAGGGATCAACAACCGCACCACACAGCCGAACAAAAGAAAGGGACTCTAGATAGAAGTAACCTTACCCTACTTGGGTGCGACCCACTTAGCCTTGCTGCATCTCCCTTGATTTTCAGTCATTCCCGGTTGATGAGGCTCGAGGCTAAGCGTTACCTTTGATAGAAATATTCACTTAGAATGCTCATTGTCCTCCAATAATAATGTACCGATAGCATTCATCCATACACGTCCGTTCCCGGTCCGATTGGAACTGAAGGCACTATTCCTACTACATCCATTTTGGAATCACCCTCGGGATTAGTAGCGATTATCCCTTGCACTTCACTGCTCCATCTTCGACTTCAAGCTCTTGTCTTCATTCCGAAATTGTACTCGTTGGATCGAAGTGGTTTTCGGATTCACAAATCCGATCCCGGTCTCTTCGAAACAACGTTCGCCATTTCCCGGTAAACTCAACCCCGGTTCTTTAGGAAATAAACAGACGGAAATAAGATAGGAGATCACCTCCTAACCGTTAGTGGACGGATTTCCTTATCAACGTCATAGAAGAACGAAACGAGTTTATATGTACAGTATAGCACCTTGAACGGTAACTGTACCATATAATTCCCGTACTTCTTCTAGATATTTCCAAAGTTATATTTGGGTCCAGATTTGATAGTCGGTTATTTAACTATCAAATAAACAATAAATTCAATCAAATAATTTATTTCCACTGAAAAACACTAAGTCTTGTTAAATTTATTTTTTAAATAAACTAAATCACTTTATCCAAAAATATACACAGAATATTTAAAATAAAGCTACTTAAATCACTTTATTCAAAATGATAAATATGAAATTCTATAATAATTTTCCAAGTAAAACTTTAGCCAAAACTACTTATAAAATAAAGCTATTATATGAAATATTAATATTTAATAATATACCTTTTTAAATCGTAATATTAATTTAACCTTTAAAAATAATTAACTATTATAACTAACTTAATTTATAAATACTTAAACAATTTTTTTGAACAACTAAAAATAAATTTTCTAAAAACATTCTTTTAAACACTTATAAATTTCTAATTTATTCTTAAAAATCTTTCCTTTAAAATATACTTAACTTTCCAAAAAAATACTTTTCCACTTCAATAAAACCGGTCTTGTCATTTATAAATCCTTCTCGATTTATCTCCAGTTTAAATTTACGTTCCAACTCCGTAAATTTCCTTTCCCACATTTTTAAAAATAAAAACACTATTTATTTTTAAAACGAATTACCATCTCCTTATAAATTTCCACCGTGGATTTATAATTTCAAATTTATCCACTGATAAACACTTCACTTAATTTATAAACCCAGTTTATAAATCTCATAGTCTCTTTTCCTGTTTCATCACTTTTCACCGCACTTAATCGATTTTCAAGATAAAACTCCATTTTTAAATAAATTTCCCAATACATCCCAAAATCCACTAATTTAAGGTCTTACTTCCTTTTTATGATTTAAAAATCTTTATTTAAATCTATGACATTTATTCCATATTTTATTTATTTCAAATTCCCTCTTTAATTTTCTCAAATCTATTTTAAATCTCGAATTTTAAAATAAATACTTTTATACTTAAACAAATCGCTTAAGCCTCAATATTAAATACTTTTATTCAAATATTCCAAAATCTCTATCTTTCCATATTTAGAAATTATCAAGTACAATTTTAAAATCAAACTATTCATTTTTCCTAAATTCATTACTTTTAAATTTATCCAACTTTACTATAAATCTCTTACTTTAAAATTTCCTTTTTTTATTTCCCTTTAAAAAATGCAATATTAATATTTTAAAAATGCCAAAAATATATCCAGCAATGTCATAGCATCCAATAAATTAAATTTTCCAACATAATCTATCATAGATTATTCAACATTTCATATATCACTGAAATGAAAATAAATTCAGCATTTTTGAGGAATCCAGTTGGATCCCTCCAACCTGTTTTCCTACATCCACAAATGTTAGCACAATATAAAAATACCAATCCCACTTCGAGGGGGATATTGCGGTATATAGGGTCATCCGCTATTATGCGGGGCGCATAGGGTCTCATTCGTTATATAATGCGGGAATATCAATCACTCCAATATATATACTACTATATATATAATACCACATCCAGACTGATAATAGCAATCACATTCAATCTATCAACCAATAATTTAATTTTTAGTATTTAAATTAACTAGTAATCCAATTTGAGTGAGATTAACTCACTTTTGATTTTTTTGTATCGATTCTAGCAACGAACCAACTTGGCTATTTTCATTTGATTCAGGACCTTGTATAAATGAATTTTTTTTCGAATTAGCATTTGACATGATTTAACTACCATTTACATTCTCACTTTAAAATTTAATTTATTGGCCTAATAAACTTTAAATTACTTTACTGTTAAACTTCCAGATAAATGAAATAAAGATCAACAAATTAAATTAACAATGAATGAACAGTGAAAGAACAAGACATTGGCGTGTAGAGTAGTGAATGAACAGTGACTGAAGAGAAAGGAAAAGGTTATGATGTGGAATTATTTGTCAAATCAATTTTATAAATATTATTTAAATTTTAACCGTCTCGAATTTGCAACTCAAAATCTCGATCTCCTATCGAGGCGTGCTGCTGGACGTTTATAATGTTATACCCTTATTCCGAATGCAATGGGAAAGGTTTTGAGTCCTAATTCGATCGTATGGAGAAGATAGCTTTTTGGACCCAGATATTATATTGAAATTTCGATATAAATTTCAGTGCTTTACCTACCGTACGACCAAACGATAACTCCAAACATTACAAAATTTGAAATCCGATAATAATACACTATTACGGATCCAATGTAAGTGGTTTCGTCAAATTCCGAGAATGTGTCCCGGAAGACTATTTTTAATTGTCAATTTAAACGATATATTTTCAAAACTAAACAAATCACTATTAAATTCAATTTTAAAACTTTTATTATCTTCAGTATTATCAATATAAATTTTATAAGCCTTTAAATTATTTTTAACAAGCTTAAAACTCCAGATTCAATAATTTACCCATTTTCAATTTATTAAATTCAATAACTAAATTATCCAATAAATGGTTATATTTGAAATTCAAGTTAAAAATTTACTTTTAAATATTTAAAATCACTTAAATATTCCAATTTCAAATATCCAAAATCCCGGGTCGTTACATTCCTCCCCTCTTATAAGAATTACGTCCTCGAAATTGCTAGGTAAGAAGAATGGTCCAATACCCGTCTACTATTTTCCCAAAACAATTTTTTATTAAAGACACACTGTCACGCTTACTAAATTTCCCCAAACCATCCATATGTTCCAAATAATATTATCCCATCAATAATTCAAATTATAGTTTAAAACCAAATTTTAAACTATCAAAATTTTCTAACTCCTTAAATTTTTGAAAAATTTCGCCAGCGTCTCATTTACGTGGCTAGCTCGGAACAACTACATAACTGCCTCTACGGGCCCCAAATTTCAAAAGAAAACACAAGCCAAGTGGGTAGATCAGAAAACCATCAAATTCCATATGACAATTTAAATACATACCTTTTTATCGGGCAATAAAATTTATCTTCAGAAATCAAAGACATCATTTATCTTTTGCTTTTAAATACCTGCACCTTATCTACCAATAATATCCAATCCTATAATTCAAAATCATTTTATTCATTTGTTTTCAAAATTTTCAAAATTTATTTCATTCAAACCCGTACGATGTACATATATCATCCGTACGCAATATCAAATCTGATCGCTCACTCGATCACACAACTTCACTTCCGAACTAGTATCGTCCACCCGACTTCCTAGTGCGGACTCAGATCTAGTTCCTTGATCCGAAACCGTCATTCTCTTTGCATAGCCATATACTATGATAGAGAATTTTAGGATCAATCAAAAATCCATATCTAGGGTTCGCCATCGAAAATCGAGTGAAAAATCCCAACTCGGATCGATAAGACTATCTCGAAATTCTGTGCTCGAATCTGGATCCAATTGCTATGCGAATAAAATAATATACGTACATCCTACGTATTTATCTCAATTGATTATTAGCTATATCAATTTTCTTTTTATTCACATTTATTTTGATTTCCGTCCACTTATTCACAAATATCCCTTTTTCCACAACTTTCACTAAATCTTTACTCACATACTTCTCAATATATTTTCCCAATACCAATTTTTCTTAAGAATTTATCCCTCAATTTTCTTAAGTTTATTATAAATATTTTATATACTTCTTATATTTATTTCCACTTCATCACTTAATTTTTCACCCATTTTTATTCAAAAATTAAATTCCAGTTCCATTTGAATTCAGTTTGCCTTCCAAATCTTCAATATTGATTTTTATCGACCATATCCCAACCATATTTGATTCACTAATTTATTTTATATTTCAATCAAATTTTATTTCCAACTTTTTATTTAATTTAGTCCAACTCAACAAATTCATAATTTTTTTCTTTATTTTAACAGATAAATATTATTCCAATATTAAATTTCAATTTCATTTACCTACTAATTAAATAATCTATTCCAACTTAACAAATTCTATTTCCGATAATTCTCTTTCCACCTAGCATACTTAGGCTAAACTCCCAAATTCACTTTACATTTAAACTCAAGTTAAGTTTAATTCCATTCCAACAATCACATTACGAAATTTTATAAGTTTCAAACTTATTTATATTCCATAAACATTTTAAACCAACTCCAGAGTCTTTAAACAATCACTTAAGTATTTCAAAATCATTTTTGAAATCAATTGTATCCCAAAATCCTTTGGTATATCGAACTATTCCTTTGAATTTCATAACCAAAACCGGTTTTGCAAACAACTCTAATTCAAACATTCAGGTGGCAATTCCTCCCTTGGAAACTCGAAAATGAATACCGATGATGCTGCAGTCATCACCGAAATTATTTTCCAACGACCGAAGTGAGTTCAGTGCTTTTATCCTTTTAAAAACCATCTTTAAATATCTTATCTCAAATATTTTCCAAATAACATCACCAATAATTTTCAACTTTGAAAAACACTTTCAAAACCGACGGGATTTAAATCCCCAAATTTTCACTCCTTTAAAATCTACTTTTGAATATTCCTTTGGAATTCTTTTTCAAATTATAAATCACGTTTAAAACTCACATTTACAAATTCCATTTTGTTATATGAATTTATTTCTTAACTTTTGGTTATAATATCATCTTTTATTTCAATTACCATAACAACAATGATAATAATTTAATATCATCATTTCCTAACAACCAAGCAACCCTATATACCTATAATAATTTACAAAAAATTATTTCCTTTATATATAAAATAATTTGGGTAAAATTATTTCATTTACCCTATTTCAAAATATACTGTGTCGAATTGTTCTGTCCAAGTGTTTAGAGATCCCTATCAATAACATTAATTACTCGTATTGACCAGAATCCATAAACCACTCAACAAATCAATTAGCACAATATAAAACGATTTTATATTCACTAACAAATATGCGCTCATATCTATTAATACACTCGAACTCATTCTAGGGTGCTACTGACCCTATCTCTAATTAGTAATCCCCACCAGAGTCAAGGTTCTCGCTTAACCTTCACCTCTGATACCAAGTGTGACGGTCGTGATTTTCGATGCTCGAAAATCGACATCAATACGTCCACTGTATTACATGCCGACCTATCGAATGCCGGAAATACCAGATCGTTAGGGAAAGAAGAAAGAGGTCGAAGAAGAAAATAGAAATAACACACAGAATCTCACAATCGCAGCGGAACAATATATAATAGACCACAACTGATCTTTATACAAAAAGAACTATAACTGTTTTATACATTACATCATCAGAGTACAATACATCAATAACACAATAGTGGACAGTTATAACAACTTCCCTCACAAGTGCTGAATATACATCATACCATACACAACGGAATAAAATCAAGTACGTGTGATACGTCATCGCCATCAAACCCGTCTCCTGAGCTCCATAGCATCACTATCCTGTATTTGTAATACTTGATCTGAACCAAGCATTATAATAAAATAACGCCCGAGCCAGTCTGGAAAACCAGCGTGAGAAAACACACTCAATTTGAATTATTAAAGTTCAAAATCCTTTTGAAAATCAAAGGTATCTCGTAAGACCATGCCACAAATAAACACGACGGGTTTTTACCTTAGGATAACCAAAACATTTCATATCAAAATCCTCTTATATTATAATAATGTCTAAGTACAAATACTTATTCAAATAGCTGAAATTGGTACATTAATTATTTCCAATAATACTAGGCTCTATAATCAAAACTGTAAAGGCACGTATAGAGAATGGATTCCAACTGAATGTCTAGGCACTGGGGTACCTGTGAGAAATGCGGATTAAGGATCTTAAGGCTAGAATTAACACTAGAGGGGGGTGAATAGTGTTTTAAGAAATTTGTTAATCTTTTTGAGTTTTATCTTAATTTGTTAACAATGTATGCACTAATCAGACACAGATATGAACACAGAATCAAACACAGATGCAAATATAAAGTAAAAGCAGTAAAGGAAAGAACACACCGGATTTTATACTGGTTCGGAGTTACCCTACATCCAGTCCCGCACAGCTAAGTACAGATTTCCTTTCAAACTCAATTCAACAATTACAACCCTCGGTTTCAAGGCTACGAGGTACACCCTCCAGAATAACGATCCTCTGGGTAGAGATACTTGATTTCTGGGGCAACAAGTTCACCTAATTGATTTCCAGGGCTACAATCACACCTTCTCTCGCTCAATTGATTACAAAAAGTCTATAACTCAGATTAGCACTTGGATCTTGTAGAGATAGTGGAGAGAATCAAAACCAGAAATTATCTAGTTAGATTCGATATTGATTTCGGTAGAGTAATGGTGTAATTTGTAAATAAGAAAGTGGAGAAGAAGAAGAGAAGTTAAATCAGAGAAAAGTGATTAAAAATTCGTTGAAACTGACCCCTATTTATAGAGGAACAACAGCCATGACCATTCATGAAAAGTTATGGCGAATAGACACTTCTTTTGAAATTTGAATTTTGAATTAAAACCGTCACCATGTCGACATAGTGCCTATGGGCATGTCGACATCCCTCAGCCAAAATTGATGTTTTGAATTTCTATAAAAATAATATTTATCTTATATAAAAACTATTTAAAACTTTATAAATATACTTGAATATAGTTGAAATTCATAAGTAAATATAAAGAACAATATATATATATATATTATTTAACTATAATTTAAATCAAAGTATAAATAATTTAAAAGTTAAATATATTATTTGAAAAGACAGTTAAAATCAGGAGTAATTTTGACTCTGAAAATAAAGATGTTTTGAGGCAAAAATAATTTAAAATCGGAATCGAGGGTTTTGAATCTTTTAAAAGGAAAGTTTTGAAATCATTTTGAAAACAAGATAATTTTGAAAAATCATTTGAATTAAGCTTAGTGGATACAAAACAATGTCCCACTAGATTTTCGTAGGTTCCATCCTACTTAGGGTTCCATCCCTTTAACGGGCGCGAAGTGAATTCCATTCCACGAATAAATTGGATATTAAGATGCCAGTGCTTTTCTACGAGTTTTAACAAATATTCCTAATAAAACAAACTTAACCTTGAAATCTTGAACTCTTGATAATCTTGATACTCATGAGTCTTCTATCTCTATATCTTGAATCTCTATACAGTACAGTCTTCATTCTTGATACCTGCATGGTTAGATCCTGCATATACATATATATCTAAACTTGTAATGTTATATTTTATAATCTATTCTAAGGTTGTTGTCATCAAAACCATCATCTCATGGACTAACAGTACCACCTGTCACGGTACCTATCTAGAACACCGTACCGAGGACCACTCCGGGATCCCCTGCTACACAAGACCGGACTACCCCTTAAATTGGATAGCCCGAATAAAATTACCCCATGGTAGGGATTAGCAACCGCACCACACAACCGAATAAAAGAAAGGGACTCTAGATAGGAATAACCTTACTCTACTTGGGTGCGACCCACTTAGCCTTGCTGCATCTCCCCTGATTTTCAGTCATTCCCGGTTGATGAGGCTCGAGGCTAAGCGTTACCTTTTTTAGAAATATTCACTTAGAATGCTCATTGTCCTCCAATGAAAATGTACTAATAGCATTCATCCATACAAGTCCGTTCCCGGTCCGAACGGAACCGAAGGCACTATTCCTACTACATCCATTTCGGAATCAACCTCAGGATTAGTAGCGATTAGCCCTTGCACTTCACTGCTCCATCTTCGACTCCAAGCTCTTGTCTTCATTCTGAAAACGTAATCGTTGGATCAAAGTGGTTTTCGGATTCACAAATCCGATCCCGGTCTCTTCGAAACAACATTCGCCATTTTCCAGTAAACTCAACCCCGGTTCTTTAGGAAATAAACAAACGGAAATTAGATCGGAGATCACATCCTAACCTTTAGTGAACGGATTTCCTTATCAATGTCCAAAAAGAACGAAATGAGTTTATACGTACAGTATAGCACCTCCAATGGTAACTGTACCATATAATTGCCGTACTTCTTCTAGATATTTCCAAAGTTATATTTGGGTCCAGATTTGATTGTCGATTATTTAACTATCAAATAAACAATCAATTCAATCAAATACTTTATTTCCACTGAAAAACACCAAGTCTTATTAAATTTATTTTTAAAATAAATTAAATCACTTTATCCAAAAATATACACTTAAAATATTTAAAATAAAGCTACTCAAATCACTTTATTCAAAATGATAGTTATGAAATTCTATAATAATTTTCCAAGTAAAACTTTAGCCAAAAATACTTTTAAAATAAAGCTATTATATGAAATATTAATATTTAATAATTTACCTTTTTAAATCATAATATTAATTAACCTTTAAAAATAATTAACTACTATAACTAACTTAATTTATAAATACTTAAACAATTTTTTTGAACAACCAAATAATAAATTTCCCAATACATCCCAATTTCAGGTCTCACTTCCTTTTATGATTTAAAAATCTTTATTTAGATCTGGGACATTTATTCCATATTTTATTTCTTTCAAATTCCCTCTTTACTTTTCTCAAATCTATTTTAAACCTTGGATTTTAAAATAAGTACTTTTATACTTAAACAAATCGCTTAAGCCCCATTATTAAATACTTTTATTCAAATATTCCAAAATCTCTATCTTTCCATATTTAGAAATTATCAAGTACAATTTTAAAATCAAACTATTCATTTTTCCCAAATTCATTCCTTTTAAATTTATTCAACTTTACTATAAATCTCTTACTTTAAAATTCCTTTTATTATTTCCCTTTAAAAAAAATTCAATATTCATATTTTTAAAATGCCAAAAATATATCCAGCAATGTCACAGCATCCAATAAATTAAATTTTCCAACATAATCTATCACAGATTATTCAACATTTCATATATCACTGAAATGAAAATAAATTCAGCATTTTTGAGGAATCCAGTTGGATCCCTCCAACCTATTTTCCTACATCCATAGATGTTAGCACAATATAAAAATGCCAATCCCACTTCGAGGGGGATATCACGGTATATAGGGTCATCCGCTATTATGCGGGGCACATAGGGTCTCATCCGCTATATAATGTGGGAATATCAATCACTCCAATATATATAGTACTATATATAATACCACATCCAGACTGATAATAACTATCACCTTCAATCTATCAACCAGTATTTAAATTAACCAGTAATCCAATTTGAGTGAGATTAACTCACCTTTGATTTTTTTTGTATCGATTCCAGCAACGAACCAACTTGGCTGTTTTCATTTGATTTAGGACCTTGTATAAATGAATTTTTTTTGAATTAGCATTTGACATGATTTAACTACCATTTACATTCTCACTTTAAAATTTAATTTATTGGCCTAATAAACTTTAAATTACTTTACTTTTAAACTTCCAAATAAATGAAATAAAGGTCAACAAATTAAATTAACAGTTTTAAACTTAAGTATCATTAAATTAAAAATGTTTTAAAATTAAATTACGTCAATTCGAACAGGAAACCAAAAATCGACGAGCTTCTGCTCAAAACAAGGTTACTGTTCTCATCGCTCATCTCCACTGCACTCGCCGTTCACCAGCAACTCGTCACCGAACCCAACGATGACGTGCCTCCATGCTCACCAAAATTCGAGCCAAGCCCTCACCCTCCTGTGCTTGAATGAGCTTCGCCCTTGTCGCAGAGCCGCGACCTCCAACGCCCAACTAAGCTCGAAAGCCGCCACCACTATTCAGGTCGATAAGACCATTTACGACGAGCGACGTCACCGCCGAAAATCTCGAACGAGATCGCAGCCAGTCCCTCATCAAACGAATGCGCTCCCATCCTTGCAGCTAATCGCTCGACTTGATTTCCAAAATACGAATTCGATTTGAAAAAAAAGGAAGCCCGCTCTTTTTTTTTTCTTCTTCGAAGCATCGGCCATGATTTGTTTTCCACTAGGAAGAGAAAGGAAGGGCCGATGATTTTTACTGCAGGCATAGGTACATATATATATTTCAAAATGTTTCTTTTCGTTTCGAATTCAATTGAAAGGAAATGATGTGAATTTGATAGAGGAGGGAAAGAATAAGACGTTGGCGTATAGAGTAGTGAATGAATAGTGACTGAAGAGAAAGGAAAAAGTTATGATGTGGATTTATTTGTCAAATCAATTTATAAATATTATTTAAATTTTAACCGTCTCGAATTTGCATCTCAAAATCTCGACCTTCTATCGAGGTGTGCCGCTAGGTGCTTATAATGTTATACCTCTATTTCGAACACAATGGAAAAGGTTTTGAGTCCTAATTCGATCGTATGGAGAAGATAGCTTTTTGGACCCAGTTATCATATTGAAATTTCGATATAAATTTCAGCGCGTTTACTTACCGTACGGCCAAACGATATCTCCAAACGTTACAAAATTTGAAATTTTCTAATAATACAATATTACGGATCCAATGGAACTGGTTTCGTCAAATTCCGAGACTATGCCTCCGAAGACTATTTTTAATTGTTAATTTAAACGATATATTTTCAAAATTGAACAAACACTACTAAATTCAATTTTAAAACTTTTATTATCTTCAGTATTATCAATATAAATTTTATAAGCCTTTAAATTATTTTTAACAAGCTTAAAACTCCAGATTCAATAATTTACCCATTTTCAATTTATTAAATTCAATAACCAAATTATCCAATAAATGGTTATATTTGAAATTCAAGTTAAAAATTCACTTTTAAATATTTAAAATATTCCAATTTCAAATATCCAAAATCCCGAGCGTTACACTAACCCTTCTATCAGTCGACTAACTACACCAAATCAGTCATCTGATCTGCCTCATTTTTTCACTATTTTCTTTCGACCATTAATTTATTCGCAAACAGTCGACTGAACTATAATTCCATTCCACTGAACATAACTAGATTATTATTTCCACTACAGATTCAATCGACCAAATCCTTAATTCAGTTGACTTCTCCTGATTTTTGCATTTTTTTTAAAAAGCAACAAAGAAAATTTTCAAACAGGCACGTCTTTACATGCACCAACCTTTTTAGTGGTCTAGTATCTATTCACTTCTTTATATTTCTGAAAATTAAAGTTTACATTCACTTTACTATCTTCTTCAACAAATAACCAAAATCTTCCAAAGCTCTAAATTTACAAACCCACAAATAGCTCCAAAAAGATTAAGAACTTCTTCCGTGGTCTCTCCATCGCTCAAATCAGGGATTGGCTTCATAATGACACTATCGTACAATGGTTCAGTAACATGAAGAGAGCACGAATCTTCGAGGGTTCATTCATAAAATTCAATGATTTTGATAGTTATGCTATCCGCGAACTAGCTGAAGCCAACCATACTGACTCTCTTCTAAGCTTTGACGCCAACAGCGTCAAAATCTACTCACTATTGGTAAAACTCTTTTACGCAAACTTGAATTTAGATCATATGAATCTAGTTTGTGGTGTAAAAATTTATCTTCCTTTACAAAGATTTGGTCATATTTTAAAATGTCCCTCAAAAGGAGAAGATTTAGAGGACATTGATGTCAACATGTAAGTCCAGGATGAATTAAGTCAGTGTTTTCCCGTCGATGACATAGTTGTACTTAAAGCAAAATTCCTTTGCCTCAAAGCAAGAATAATGCATTGAGCCCATATTCACTCTATACAACCAAGAACCGGTAGTTATGAGAAGATTTATAAATATGATTTTCAAGCCTTATATGCAATATGGAATTAACATAACGTTAAGTGGTCAAAATCCATTTAGATGAATTTTTAACTTTCAACCAAGGTCGAATGAAAATGATTAACTATGGCGCTTATATAATATGTATCTTGTTAAACTTTAGCGTCCCTCTTCCAAGTTCTAAATTTACCACCATTGGATCCCTTAATGCCAAACTCTTAGCCTCATAGGCCTTCCTCATATAATGGAGAGTCATAATATTATATCTTTTGATCAATGGAAGGCGAATAAAGAAGCTGATCATTCCTAACCTACCATTTCAACCGTTGCCTCCATTTCTCAACCACCTCAAAACTAACTTAATGAAGATAACATAAAGGAGATAGGCATAGACACACAAGCTAGACAATCCTATGCTATTATATCTCACAACCAAATCAAGCTTGATCGACGTCTATCATGGGTAGAGCATACAATCACACAGATGGGTAATAAGCTTGATCGAATTAAAGGGTTCTTGAACAAAATTCGGGATAAATTGTCATGTGCTTCAACCACTTTTGCACATATGCCTTCCAAAAAAATTCCTCTAAATACCGAGCATTTAAACTGGACAACAACCGAGGAAGAAGATGATAGTGATGATAAAGAGGTTGGTGAGATAAGTGGAAGTCACGATATCTGATGTTTGATGAGCTATCCTATATCTTTACTTATGCAGTTCTACTATCCTATATCTTTATGGTTGGTGAGACAACTAGATTATTATTTCCACTACAGATTCAATCGACCAAATCCTCAATTCAATCGACTTCTCCTGATTTCTGCATTTTTTTAAAAGGAAGAATGAAAATTTTCAAACGGGCACGTCTTTACATGCATCTACCTTTTCAGTGGTCTATCATCTATTCACTTATTTATATTTTTGAAAATTAAAGTTTACATTCACTTTCTTCTTCAACAAATACCCAAAATCTTCCAAAGCTCTAAATTTAAAAACCCACAAATGGCCCCAAAAAGAACAAGAACTTCTTTCGTTGGTCCCTCCATCGCTCAAATCAGGGATTGGCTTTACAATGACACTGCCGTACAAAGGTTCAGTAACATGAAGAGAGCATGAATCTTCAAAGGTTCATTCATAAAATTCAATGATTTTGATAATTATGCTATCAGCGAACTAGCTGAAGCCAACCATATTGACTCTCTTCGAAGCTTCGACGCCAACAACGTCAAAATCTACTCACTATTGGTAAAACGTTTTTATGAAAACTTGAATTTAGATCGTATGAATCCACATAACAAAGAGGATTGCATTTAGACTCTAGTTTGTGGTGTAAAAATTTATCTTCCTTTACCAAGATTTGGTCATATTTTGAAATGTACCTCGAAGGAGAAGATTTAGAGGACATTGATGTCAACATGTAAGTCCGAGATGAATTAATTCATCGCTTTCTTGCCGATGACTTAGTTGAACTTAAAGGAAAATTCCTTCGCCCCAAAGCAATATAATGCATCGAGCCCTTACATTATACAACCAATAACCGATAGTTATGAGAAGATTTATAAATATGATTTTCAAGCCTTATACGCAATATGGAATTAACATAATGTTAATTGGTCAAAAATCATTTTAGATGAATTTTTAACTTTCAACCAAGGTCGAATGCAAATAATTCACTATGGCGCTTATATAATATGTATCTTGTTAAACTTCAGCGTCCCTCTTTCAAGTTCTAAATTTACCACCGTTGGATCCCTTAATGTTAAAACTCTTAGCCTCATGGGACTTCCTCATAGAGTGGAGAGTCATAATATTATATCTTTTGATCAATGGAAGGCAAATAAAGATCATGCCTAACTTACCATTTCAATTGTTGCCTCCATTTCTCGACCACCTCAAAACCAACATAATGAAGATAACATAAATGAGATAGGTATGGACACACAAGCTAGACAATCCTATGCCATTCTATCTTGCAACTAAATCAAAATGGATCGACGTCTATCATGGGTAGAGCATACAATCACAAAGATGGATAATAAGCTTGATCGAATTAAAGGGTTCTTGAACAAAATTCAGGATAAAGTGTCATGTGCTTCATCCACTTTTGCACATATGCCTTCCAAAGAAATTCCTCCAAATACTGAGCATTTAAATTGGACAACAACCGAGGAAGAAGATGATAGTGATGATGAGGAGGTTGGCGAGACAAGTGGAAGTCATGATATTTGATGTTTGATGAGCTATCCTATATCTTTACTTATGCAGTTCTACTTTTTTTTAATGTTATGTTGTGATGTAATCTATGTTTATTTCAAAATATATGGTTATGTTTATGTGTTTAGTTAATGCTTAGAACAACTATTGTTTATGTTTTTATATTTGTGACAAATGTTAGTTACGGTTATGATTGTGTTTATGCCAAAAGCATTGTTTATGTTTCTGTTGGTTGTGACAAATCTGTTGTTTATATTTATATTAGTTTTATTGTTATGACAAGTAATATATGCCTATGTTCGAAAATATTTATTTGTATCATCGCAAAATTATTCTTTTTGTTATGAAAATTTGTTTTGAATAATGTTCTCATATTAACGTTACTTGTTCAAATTACTGTACTTATAAAATTGTATATATCTTTTGTTCACAAAAGACACTGATATAAGACAGCTCTTTCCTTACACATTTTGATTGCTCCTATTGATACCCATTTCCTTTTTGTTAATGACAAAAGGGGAGAATAACTATGCCATATCGATGGGGGAGTATAGATTTATGAGGAGAAGAATCTATATATCGATTACTTTAAAATGTATAGTTGTCATCATCAATAAGGAGGAGAATATTAGAAGCTCATATTTTGATATTTTGATAGTGATAACTATACAACAATATATTGTGTATACTAACCACTTGCATAGGAAAATATTAATCAAACAAGGAGACGTACCCATAAAAAGAAGACCAGGATGACACAACTAATGTAATACCAGCCATAGCATCTTAGTCTAGAATTATAATGTTGTTAAAATCTCTTCTACATGGTATACACACACACTTGATCACAAATCAATTTCAAAGACCGAAGACAAAAACCATAACATTCAGTCGACTAAATAGGGTATAGAAGTCGATTGAATATATGTACACATTTATAATTAAACATTGATACAATTTAAGTCGACTAAAATCATGATTCAATCTAAAAACTAAACACTAGTTAAGTCAACAAAATCAAGGATTACAATCGATTGAAATTGGGCTATTTTGAACTAATTTCATTCTGATTTGAAATGTGGCTTTTCACTCAAATTCAGTTGACTGGCTAGCTTCATTCAGTCGACTAAATCTGTGTAATAGCTATACTTGTCAAATTTCGAAAAGGATGCTCTTCTCCATGAAAAGCTACTCCTCTTCGTTAGTGGCTACAGCTATTTCCATTGACCATTTCTCTTCATTAAAGGTTGCAACTATACATCTTCTATATAAGACAATCAAATTAGTGAATTTAAAACTAAATCTTTTTCGCTTATTCTTCTATCTTGCTTTTGAATTCTCAAGTGCTTTCATATACTTATATTGCTTTCAAACTGATCACTTGCACATTCAATTCTATTTTCCTTATGATCATATTACTTTCATATTCATCACAAATACACTCAATACACTACAAAGAAGAAAATTTTGGGAAGGTTGTACTCATTGGCTAATCATGTTATACATGAGCATAAGAAGTCATAAACAATTTTACTTTTTTTGTAGACGAAGTCCTGTTGGAAATTTTCAGGCATGAAGTCCTGTTTGGTAGCTCAAGCGGTTGTAATACCTATTCTTCCGAGTTAAGTGAGGGTGTCGCCAGTTAATTCCAGAAGGAGTCTGAGAATGGACGTAGAACAGGAGTTCGAACCAGTATAAAAATATCTAGCGCTATTGACTTTATTGCTTTACTTTTATATTACTATTTTTGCACAAGTTAAACACTTAGATAAATATTCATATTACTCGATCCACACAGACTTTCATTTGGTATCAGTGAAAGGTTATCATTTAACCGTAACACAGTTTTGATATTTATGTAATATGGATAATAATACTGCAAGAAGTTTTTATGAAAGTCGGTCTACTACACGACCACCACTATTTAATGGACTAAACTACAATTATTGATTAACTAGGATGAGGATATACATGCAAGCTAATGGCTATGACACTTGGAATATCACTCAACAAGAATACACTGTACCTACCACTACTTATGCACAATGGTCAAACACAAAAAACCCAAATGTTACTGCTAATGCTAAAGCTATGAATATGTTGTTTTGTTCTTTAGATAAAAATGAGTCTAATAGAGTTTGTATGTGCATATCAGCATATGAATTTGGCATACCCTTAAAATAATTCATGAAGGTACAAACAAGGTCAAACAAAGTAAGATTTCAATGCTCAAAAATCAATTTCAAAACTTTAGAATGAATCAAGATGAAACTATATGTAACATGTACTCTAGATTTAAAGACATATATTACTCACTTCTAACACTCGGAGAAAATACACTGATTTTGAGATGTTAAATAAAATTTAAACATGTTACTTGATCATAATTTTCAGAACTAGGCTAGCTTGCAGCGGAAGAAATGAGTAAATTTCTATTTTTTTAATCATATTTGATCTTTATTGGGTCTATAAAGTCTAAATTATTTTGAATATTTCTAAATTTATTTTCAATAAAATCATTAATTTATTTAAATTTATATTATAATTTTTATATTATGTAATTAATATTATATATATATATATTTGTATCATATACACATATTTGTGTGTGCATGTGTCACATAGCAATCCGTGCAAGGTATAACATACCCGTGTATAAACATAGGGATTTACACCGCAACGGACATGTTAGCTCATCTAGTTACAAATATATCGTCAAATGTATGCTTACCACTTTAATTTATGTATATAAAATATTACAATTATGTGTTTATTTATTAACTATATTTCATTTAAAATAATTTATATCAATATATACATGGAATTTATAAATTTATATATATATATATATATATATAATTATATAAGAATATTTTAAAACATTTATAATTATATTAGAATTTAATTTTTTTTTATTTTTTCTACAAAACCGAAAGAAATACATATATATATAAATTTATTTTATAAACGTATATACTAAACACACATATATACATGCATATATATATAATTTTTTATTTAATATATATATATAATTTAATAATAATAATATATATATATATATATATTAATACTTAAATAAAAACATACAATATATACATATATCTTAAAAATATATACATCTGATAACTCTCACGGCAAAGATTTTTTTAAAATTTAAATAAATAAATATTAAAAATTAAATTTTGATATGAAAATTAGTGAAAATTAAATAAAAATTATTTTTCAAAATATAATTTGGAATTCTAAAATACCAGTAAAAGTCTGAGTGATATTTTAATACTTAAATATTATGTATATAATATCATAATTTAAAAACCAATTTTAAATTCAATTTTAATTTTAGCTAATACTTAAATAATTAAATTAAATGTAACTTTTTTCTACGGAAAGCATGTTAGGTACTAATTTAATTTATAAAATATAAAACATAATTTTATATAAGTGAATATTAGGCTCAGGTCCTTAAAATCAAACTTAATACACTAAAATTCTCCCTAAAAAAAGATTGTAAATTAGGTGTTTATAATTAAGTTACTGAATAATTGCATACATTAATGCAGTGATTTAGTGAATAACTGCAGAAATTTATGTAATTATATTCAAGAATTGCATAAATGTTTGCAATTATTCAGTGAATAATTGTGGAAATTTCCGCAATTATATCCAAAAATTGCATAAATGTCTGCAGTTATTTTGTGAATAATCATGGAAATTTCCGCAAATCTTTTGGTGAATAATTTTTCTTTAATCCTAGTTTTAGCAAATAATTTTTGCGCATTAGTCTAATTTCGAAGTTGGCTAAATTTCTAGTTCACATCAGAGTATATGATTGGTTAAGTGTTTGTGTCGACATTTTCATATGTCAGGCATGATAGTATTAATTATGTTTATTATATTTTACCCCCGCATGGGCGCATTTGGTATTATTAAAATGTAAAGGCACTTATGTGTAATAGAATTTATTTAGTTGATCGTTTACTTAATGCATTTGGAAAAAACCTGATATCATTTTATCTTTTAAAAATAATTTTGGTGATAACTGTAACATTTTTGTACTATTATAATGTAAAGGCAATTACTTATAATGAAATTTATTTAGTTGATTTGTTTATTTAATGCATTTGAAAAATAAATTGATCTCATTTTGTATTTAGTCGGCGTTCATTCTCAGATCTCGAAGTGGGATGTTACAACCGATCCAGATGGAATGTTTTGGACCAATTAGAGATTTATGGGGGGAACATAGTTTTTGACATGAATTAATTTATTGCTGAACATGTCGTCATAAAACCGATTGATTTGTAAGCTATTGTTGTTTATGAAATCACATTCCTGAGGAAGAGAAATGAAATGATTTTGGCTGATTTTACAGTTTTGATTGGAATGGGAACTGTATTATGCCTTGATCAAGTTGTTGTCTGTCATGACCCGACTTTCTATCACAAGAAAGTTGTATCATGATGAAGAAAGAAAGGGATAGAAAAGAGAAAAGATAGATAAGAAAGAACTAAACAACAACAGAATCTCACAGCGGAACGAATAAATTATATTAATCACATAAGTATTACATAATATACAACATCAATCAGAGTTACACGGATAATACATCACATACTAGACAGTTATAATCACCTGTCCAGTTAATACAACTCGATACCAACACAGCGGAAAACTATATATCTATAACGTTGAAGCCTCCTGCTCCATTGCTCCTCCATAATTCGTCAAAGCTAACCTGAATCCCTTGGCTACTCGTAAAAATTTGAGTACCCGAGAGTTTAAGAAAACAGAAGATAAACTCCGGGTCAGACATGGGTCTGGTGTGAGTAACAGGTTTAAGTTGCTTAACTTTAAAAATCCTTTGGAAACAACAAGTATCACGTAAGACTCCTCACACATAAACATGGGTAAGTTTTTACCTTACGCTAACCAAACATTTGATAGGAATTTCTATGATATTATAATAGGTCTAGGGTTTTCAAGTAAATAAGAAATAGCTGAAATTGTTACATGATTAAATTCCAGCATATATACTAGCCAACAAGTGGGTAATACAATCAAATCCGAGGGCGCTTATTGGAGATTGGATTCCATACAATGGCAGGGCTACCGGGGTACCGCCCGTCACAGTACGTGGCTTAGATCACCGTACCGAGGATTACTCCCAATCCCCTACAACACAAGGCCGGAACCATCCCTTACTGGATAATTCCTGCACAAGACACTCCAACAGTTGTTGCAATCAACTGCCCACACAACCGTAATAAAAAGGGACATCTAGACAAGGGAAATCTTGTCCTACTTGCATGCTACCCACTAACCTTGCTGCACCTCCCATGTTTTAGCCATTCCCGATTGATGAGGCTTGAGGCTACAATTACCTTTAGAGAACACATCTCTTAGAATGCTCATCGTCCACCTGACGATGTTCTGAAAGCATTCAATCCATACAAGTTCATTCCGGGTTCGAACGAAGCCGAAGGCATTATCTCGTTACACTCATTTTGGAATCACCCTCAGAGTTAACGACAATAACCCTTGCACTCTGAATCTTCCTCTTCACTTGAGTTTCACGACCTATCGTTAATTTGGATCGATGTGGTTTTCAGATATCCAAATCTGGAAACCCGATCCCGGTGTCATCGAAATACAAAACGTATCTTTTAAGGCTAAGTTGTTTTAAAGTTAAAACAATTCAATTCAATATTATCTATATACACATAGATAGATAATTCACAATATCACAACATATAATCACATTATCACCATAAACTGATAATCCATATTATCAACTCAAACAGATAATCAGTATTATCATACTTAAAACAAGCATCCATATCACATAGATATTATTCATCTCCTATCTGAGATCACAATCAATCAATGGTATATCAATATCATTCATCCATAAGCAATGATTTATTATTCACAATCTATAATTAATTTAAAATGAATTAAATTAATTACGTATATCTTTAATTAATTTAAAGTAAATTAAATTAATTACTCATTCCATAAATCCTGCTCGTACAACCATTAACTGATTATATATCAAATTAATTAATCATTCTCTAAGTATTCATCTTGATTAAACACCTTTGATTAATCATTCTCTAATTACACTAAGTAATTTAGTCCTAAATTAATTCCACAAATTTATTATCCTAAATCATTTATAGTAATTAACATTCAATTACTTCATTTATTAATTAAATATAATTAATTACATTTATCCTTAATTAATTACATTAATTAATCACCTCATTATTAATTATTCCTTAATTAAAAAATTCATAATTTCATCATTAATTATATTAATTAATGACCTCTAATTTATATTTAAATTAAACTACTTCATTTAAATTAATTACATTAAGTAATTTAATCTTTAATTAAACCCAATTATTAATTCCCCTTGATTAATAATAAACCAGTAATTAACTATCCTTAATTACTTATTAAATAAATTAATCATCCCATAATTAATTATCTCCATTAATTAATCCTTTGATTTATTACAAAAGTAATTACCCAAATTACTTCACTTACAAATCATCTTGTATTAATTACATCAAGTAATTATCATCTAATTACTTCCCTAAGAAATTATGCTCCATTAATTACACTGAGTACTTTCACTTTCAATTTATCAAATGATTATCTTAAATGAATTAAACTAAATTAATTAACTTAAATTAATCATATCATCAAAATTAATTACAATAAGTAATAAATCTCTTAATTACTTTTATCAAGTAATTACATTTAACAATTTACAATAGATTATCTAAATTAATTAATCTAATTAATTATCAAAATTAATCACATTAATTTATTATTTTAAATAACCCTTAGTTAATTATCTTCATTAACTAATAACATTTCTTAATTTACTTCTTAATTAATCTCTAATCATAAATTAATCTAAATTATTAATTTATAAATTAAATACATAAGTCACCCTTAATTATCTTATTAATTAATTCACTTCAATATCTTAATTATCACTAAGATAAATTATTCCTTTAAAATGATTTCATAAATATTGAAGTGTATTTTAAACATTACCCCTCTAAATTTAGATTCAAATTTCATTTTGAATTTAAGATTCCAAATGATTATATATTTAACTTTTCATTCAAAATCCTTTTTATAAAAGAACTTTATCAAAATCCAATTAAAATATTTATTTGAAAACAAATTACTTTAAAAATCTATTTGATTTAAACTTGTTTAAAACATTCAGATTTAAAAACTGATTTAAATCACAGATTTGAATTCATGAAGAACTTGAATCTATTAATTTAACTTTGATTTAAATTCTTTGATTTAGACTTGCCTTAAACCCTTGATTTTTAAAATTCTTGATTTAAAAATCCAAATTCATTTTTAAACCTTAAGATTCAAAAGTTCCATTTGAATCTATACTTTATCTTTGAATTTAAACCACTGTTTAAATTCTGGTTTCAAAATTTTAATTTAATTAAAAAAACTGAAACTACATTTAAATGAATTAAAACTTTTACTTCATTTAAGATAATAAATTTGAATTCATACTTCAACTGGATTTAAACTCTGATTTAAATCTAGTATACAAATCTAAGTTTTCATTTAAAATTGGTTTGCTGCCAGGTTTTACAAAAGCCTGGAACAAACTTCTGACTCGAGACAACATAATTGTTTTGAGTCCTTGCTTCTCCTGCTTCGAGTGAAGCACTCGAACAACTCGAGTATTCCCCAAGTTAAAATTCCTCTGCACACAAAGAAAATCCATCAGAGTTCAACTGCACGGTGCATGTGCGCATCGCCAGCGACCAACTCCAGTCGTCTCCACTTCATCGAGCACATCGGCAACCACCTACAAACCATCCTCCGATCCTCAGCAAATCCATTCTCCACACAGATTCGAATTCGAGTATGAACTCGAAAACCTGGAACTTGAACTGCCTCATCACCAAACCTGGAACATCACGTCGTTCGCCCAACCTCGACGATCAGAAACCCAAGAACCCTGGCCGTCTACTCATCATTGACCAACCTTCCATCACTCAAGACACTTCACATTCGATCAACTATAGAAGGAGAGATGATCGAATTTCCCAGCCTTGTTAAACCTAGGGTTCCAAACAAAGAATCCACCACCGCTGCCTCCTCGATGAAATGCATCATCATCAACCATTTTTCCTGGCCTCTCCAATCACTCATCTACCTCCAGAACGAACCTCAACCACTCCAATCAACGGTATTGCCCGAGGCAACCCAAAATTCCTAAATCGATCAAACTAGAAATGCAAACTCAAATCATTACTAATAAATGTGATTCAAGTTTTAAAAATCAGGATTTTGCTTAGGGATTCAGTTTATAAACTTGAATTTATAATCCAAGATATTTAAAAGTATCATTTATATTAAACTTTAACTGTTCTTTAAGGTTTTTAGAGCAGACCTACTTTGTTTAACTTGAATTCAAATTTTAAAATTTACTTTATGATCGAACAAACATATTTTGTTTAGATACTTTGTCATAACAATCAATAGATTAAGCAATAATGATTTTTGATTTAAATCTGAGCTTGAAATTTTATAAACAGAGATGTTTTCCAGATCATTAAAAAGGCAGGCATCATATATACACAGAATTGCATAAATATATATACATATAAACATACTCATTTCAGACATAAGCAACATATGTTAATATTCTTAAGCATTTTAAATTTAAGTTACTCACATATGATTTTAGAAAAGGGACAGAGCACAATTGTTTGCAAAGGTTTGGACTTTTAAAAACTGGAAAATGGCTTCTTTGATTTTCCTTTGAATCATCTTGCCCGGTTGTTGTAATGCTTTAGTTTATATAAAAAAATGGAAATTCTACTTGTATTTTCAGGTTTGCTATGACTTGAACGAATGAAAATAAGTATAGATATAGAAGAGTTTTACAGAGGTAGGTGTTTACTGGGTATACTTTTCCAGTACACTATTATTATGTTTTGATCAGAGATTTTTATAAATGGAGGCTGAATTTTGTTTAAACAATTCGATTTTGACTTTACTTGTTTTGTTGAGAGGAAAGCATTAAATGAATAAGTACTTTATGTCCCCTACTACTTATTTTTATGTGTATGATATTTTGTTACTTTGCTTTGTTCTTGCATTCTAAACTTTTATAGGTTACATACAATACTTATTTGCCTGGGTATGTTTTATATCTTATATACATAGCTATTTTATATTTTTAAACCATAGGTTATAGATTTTAATTTATGTACTTTAGTTTTAATCCTAGCACATGTACTTATTTTATTCCTCTTTTATTTTAAAACTCAGACTATCAAATACTACATTTATTTATTATTATTTTATTTTATACTTATATTAAATATTTATAAGGTTTATTTTATTTAAACATTTTTGAAAGACTTCATCTCAAATTTACAAATCATAGTTTCTTCCAAAATATATATAACAATTTCTATTTATATTAAAAATCTATTTGTAAAAATATTACATTATTAATATTGTTTAAAAATAACTCATTATTAAGTTAACATAATTTATAAAATAAATTATCACTTTATTACTTATTTTCATCAAGCTATATTTAAAAAGAACAAACAAAACCTTTTATTAAATTTAAATTTAAGCTAAAATCATTTAAACAAATTTTAACTTTAAATCTTGTGTATATTTTAAAGACAAATGGTTATTTATTTAATATTAACATTAAATCAAATCAAATTGTAATTACTAAAAATATTAAAATAATAAAATATGTTTTTACTTGTTAAATTAAAAACATAGCTTACCTATTTACAATATATACAAATATATATACATTATAAATAGAAAACAATTTATTAGCTTTTAAATGATAAATTATCAGTTAAATATTTATTTAAAAGAAAATTATTAAATCAATTAAAATCTTATTAACAAATATTATCAAATCAATTTAATTTTTAATGCAGATTATTAAATTGATATTGCCCAAAATTCCGGGATATCACATTCCTCCTCCCTTAAAAGAATTTCGTCCCCGAAATTTAAAACAAAGGTAATTTAATAATCTAATTAAAAATTTAATTTTAAACACAAGCATATATTATCAAACATATGCTAACAACCATAGCAACCAATTCATCCAATCAAACAAATTTAACTATCCAGACAAAATCCTGGATAGAATTTCCTAGAGTTTCCTAGGTATAAATACCAGAATACTCGCTCTACAAAATCCAAACAATCTAGCTACTAAGTTACACATATCTAGATCTACAAAACAAGATAGGATATCAGACTACAAACAAGTCTGATTCAACAACCAAAACTCCCTGAACTGCTGGTTCTAAAACCAGAGATAGATCTCACACGTACTCCCTCAGAGACACGTGAAACACAACGAATCCCAGTTATCCAAACTAACAATTCAATCCTGAAGATCAAACACTTATCCAAAATCAAATCTCCGACTCCGGAATCCAAATTCCTCCATCTCTTATTCACAAAACTCTTCGGACGATCATGGGCCCCCTACGCCCTTCCTGATCAGCTCATCCTTCGCTGATACCTCTCGAAACAATCTGAACCAAAACAATCCAACAAAATGACCTTTCCAAGATCAACCAAACTTAGAACACAAACTCTATTCCAAAATCAGAAGACTGATCTCACTTCTCACATCCGGAAGAGATAAAACAAATGCACTCTAATCTGGCCTCAGATCTTGAAAAATTTCCTGTAGAAACTCTCTAATCCAAAACACTGCAACTTCCAGTTGCTTCCACTCTACAACAGCTGCCACCATGCTTCCACTGCGCGCTCTGATCTGAAACAGATGAGAATGCTGATGACGAACACAAGCAAAGACTGGACAACACATTCCAAAAATATGGTTCAACAGATCCAAAAATAAAACTCAGAAGTTTCCCCAAAACCTGAGCTGCTTCACTAAATTCTTCCTCCAAAAACCATCCTACTACTAAGCTGAACCATCGGTACCACTTCTGGAATCCAGTCGATACCAAACTCAATCTTCAGATGTTAGCAAAACTCTAACTTCCCGAAGACATCTAGAAAAAACTCTGAAACACAAGAGAACACTCAGCTATCGCAAGTCACTTTTACGATCAACCCAGCCTAATTCCAAAGATACTGCTTTCTCTTTATCAATCAGAATAGCTTATACTTATGTAGCCAATCCATCGAAGAAACGGAACCACTCTGCTGCTACTGAACTCTAATGCTAAGCTAGAAAGCTTCCTTGCCAACACATAGAACACTTATAGCTGCGCTGGTGACACCAATGCCAAGGAATTCCTAATCCAAAGCTATTCGAGAAACTCGGACTTCAAACCAAACAGTAACACCCTGCTGAACACAGCCACAACACCGAAGCAGACACACTTCCTTAACTTGTTCCAATCAAACATCTTCGGAGACATCCATAGTCACTGTGTCTCATCACATAGCTACTACATCTTGAGGTATCAAGATATAATGACTCGCTTCTGTCCAACCGACAGATCCAAACTCTAGCTCATCCAACTAACACTTTAATGATGAACTCCGAACCTTAACAGGTTTCCTTCAGAGATCGATGAAATCCTTACACCATCCAAGCTCACTCGAGACGGTATTAGGTCTACAATATTGACAAATACACTTCCAACCTCAAACATTCAAACTCCAACCATCGGTAGTCGTGTTACACACACCACTACCTTATCTACCTTTATAACTTATATTGGAAAACCTGAACAGGTAACCCAACAAATAGGTAGATATATATATATATATATATATATATATCAAAATTACAAATACGCTCTCTCAAGAAAGATACCACTCTAGAGCTTAGGTATTCGCTCAACCTATGCTCTGATACCAACTGTCACGACCCGACTTTCTATCACTAGAAAGTCGTATCATGATGAAGAAAGAAAGGGATAGAAAAGAGAAAAGATAGAGAAGAAAGAACTAAACAACAACAGAATCTCACAGCGGAACGAATAAATTATATTAATCACATAAGTATTACATAATATACAACATCAATCAGAGTTACATAGATAATACATCACATACTAGACAGTTATAATCACCTGTCCAGTTAATACAACTCGATACAACACAGAGATACCAACACAGCGGAAAACTATATATCTATAACGCTGAAGCCTCCTGCTCCATTGCTCCTCCATAATTCGTCAAAGCTAACCTGAATCCCGTGGCTACTCGTAAAAATTTGAGTACCCGAGAGTTTAAGAAAACAGAAGATAAACTCCGGGTCAGACATGGGTCTGGTGTGAGTAACAGGTTTAAGTTGCTTAACTTTAAAAATCCTTTGGAAACAACAGGTATCACGTAAGACTCCCCACACATAAACATGGGTAAGTTTTTACCTTACGCTAACCAAACATTTGATAGGAAATTCTATGATATTATAATAGGTCTAGGGTTTTCAGGTAAATAAGAAATAGCTGAAATTGTTACATGATTAAATTCCAGCATACTAGCCAACAAGTGGGTAATACAATCAAATCCGAGGGCGCTTATTGGAGATTGGATTCCATACAATGGCAGGGCTACTGGGGTACCGCCCGTCACAGTACGTGGCCTAGATCACCGTACTGAGGATTACTCCCAATCCCCTGCAACACAAGGCCGGAACCATCCCTTACTGGATAATTCCCGCACAAGACACCCCAGCAGTTGTTGCAATCAACTGCCCACATAACCGAAATAAAAAGGGACATCTAGACAGGGGAAATCTTGTCCTACTTGCGTGCTACCCACTAACCTTGCTGCACCTCCCCTGTTTTAGCCATTCCCGATTGATGAGGCTTGAGGCTACGATTACCTTTAGAGAACACATCTCTAAGAATGCTTATCGTCCACCTGACGATGTTCTGAAAGCATTCAATCCATACAAGTTCGTTCCGGGTTCGAACGAAACCGAAGGCATTATCTCGTTACACTCATTTTGGAATCACCCTCAGAGTTAACGACAATAACCCTTGCACTCTGAATCTTCCTCTTCACTTGAGTTTCATGACCTATCGTTAATTTGGATCGATGTGGTTTTCGGATATCCAAATCTGGAAACCCGATCCCGGTCTCATCTAAATCCAAAACGTATCTTTTAAGGCCAAGTTGTTTTAAAGTTAAAACAATTCAATTCAATATTATCTATATACACATAGATAGATAATTCACAATATCACAACAGATAATCACATTATCACCATAAACAGATAATCCATATTATCAACTCAAACAGATAATCAATATTATCATACTTAAAACAAGTATCCATATCACATAGATATTATTCATCTCCTATCTGAGATCACAATCAATCAATGGTATATCAATATCATTCATCCATAAGCAATGATTTATTATTCACAATCTATAATTAATTTAAAATGAATTAAATTAATTACTTATATCTTTAATTAATTTAAAGTAAATTAAATTAATTACTCATTCCATAAATCCTGCTCGTACAACCATTAACTAATTATATATCAAATTAATTAATCATTCTCTAAGTATTCATCTTGATTAAACACCTTTGATTAATCATTCTCTAATTACACTAAGTAATTTAGTCCAAAATTAATTCCACAAATTTATTATCCTAAGTCATTTATAGTAATTAGCATTCAATTACTTCATTTATTAATTAAATAAAATTAATTACATTTATCCTTAATTAATTACATTAATTAATCACCTCATTATTAATTATTCCTTAATTAAACAATTCATAATTACATCATTAATTATATTAATTAATGATCTCTAATTTATATTTAAATTAAACTACTTCATTTAAGTTAATTACATTAAGTAATTTAATCTTTAATTAAACCCAATTATTAATTCCCCTTGATTAATAATAAACCAGTAATTAACTATCCTTAATTACTTATTAAATAAATTAATCATCCCATAATTAATTATCTCCATTAATTAATCCTTTTATTTATTACAAAAGTAATTACCCAAATTACTTCACTTACAAATCATCTTGTATTAATTACATCAAGTAATTATCATCTAATTACTTCCCTAAGAAATTATGCTCCATTAATTACACTGAGTAATTTCACTTTCAATTTATCAAATGACTATCTTAAATGAATTAAACTAAATTAATTAACTTAAATTAATCATATCATCAAAATTAATTACAATAAGTAATAAATCTCTTAATTACTTTTATCAAGTAATTACATTTAACAATTTACAATAGATTATCTAAATTAATTAATCTAATTAATTATCAAAATTAATCACATTAATTTATTATTTTAAATAATCCTTAGTTAATTATCTTCATTAACTAATAACATTTCTTAATTTACTTCTTAATTAATCTCTAATCATAAAATAATCTAAATTAATTAATCTAATTAATTATCAAAATTAATCACATTAATTTATTATTTTAAATAATCCTTAGTTAATTATCTTCATTAACTAATAACATTTCTTAATTTACTTCTTAATTAATCTCTAATCATAAAATAATCTAAATTATTAATTTATAAATTAAATACATAAGTCACCCTTAATTATCTTATTAATTAATTCACTTCAATATCTTAATTATCACTAAGATAAATTATTCCTTTAAAATGATTTCATAAATATTGAAGTGTATTTTAAACATTACCCCTCTAAATTTAGATTCAAATTTCATTTTGAATTTAAGATTCCAAATGATTATATATTTAACTTTTCATTCAAAATCCTTTTTATAAAAGAACTTTATCAAAATCCAATTAAAATATTTATTTGAAAACAAATTACTTTAAAAAGCTATTTGATTTCAACTTGTTTAAAACATTCAGATTTAAAAACTGATTTAAATCACAGATTTGAATTCAAGAAGAACTTGAATCTATTAATTTAACTTTGATTTAAATTCTTTGATTTAGACTTGCCTTAAACCCTTGATTTTTAAAATTCTTGATTTAAAAATCCAAATTCATTTTTAAACCTTAAGATTCAAAAGTTCCATTTGAATCTATACTTTATCTTTGAATTTAAACCACTGTTTAAATTCTGGTTTCAAAATTTTTATTTAATTAAAAAAACTGAAACTACATTTAAATGAATTAAAACTTTTACTTCATTTCAGATAATAAATTTGAATTCATACTTCAACTGGATTTAAACTCTGATTTAAATCTGGTATACAAATCTAAGTTTTCATTTAAAATTGATTTGCTGCTAGGTTTTACAAAAGCCCGGAACAAACTTCTGACTCGAGACAACAGAAATTTGTTTCGAGTCCTTGCTTCTCCTGCTTCGAGTTAAGCACTCAAACAACTCGAGTATTCCCCGAGTTAAAATTCCTCTACACATAAAGAAAATCCATCAGAGTTCAACTGCACGTGCGCATCGCCAGCGACCAACTCTAGTCGCCTCCACTTCATCGAGCACATCGGCAACCACCTACAAACCATCCTCCGATCCTCAGCAAACCCATTCTCCATACAGATTCGAATTCAAGTATGAACTAGAAAACCTGGAACTTGAACTGCCTCATCACCAAACCTGGAACATCACGTCGTTCGCCCAACCTCGACGATCAGAAACCCAAGAACCCTGGCCGTCTACTCATCATTGACCAACCTTCCATCACTCAAGACCCCTTCACACTCGATCAACTATAGAAGGAGAGATGATTGAATTTCCCAGCCTTGTTAAACCTAGGGTTCCAAACCAAGTCCACCACCGCTGCCTCCTCGATGAAATGCATCATCATCAGCCATTTTTCCTGGCCTCTCCAATCACTCATCTACCTCCAGAACGAACCTCAACCACTCCGATCAGCGGTATTGCCCGAGGCAACCCAAAATTCCCAAATCGATCAAACCAGAAATGCAAACTCAAATCATTACTAAAAAATGTGATTCAAGTTTTAAAAATCAGGATTTTGCTTAGGGATTCAGTTTATAAACTTGAATTGATAATCCAAGATATTTAAAAATATCATTTATATTAAACTTTAACCGTTCTTTAAGGTTTTTAGAGCAGACCTACTTTGTTTAACTTGAATTCAAATTTTAAAATTTACTTTATGATCGAACAAACATATTTTGTTTAGATACTCTGTCCTAACAATCAATAGATTAAGCAGTAATGATTTTTTATTTAAATCTGAGCTTGAAATTTTATAAACAGAGATGTTTTCCAGATCATTAAACAGGCAGGCATCATATATACACAGAATTGCATAAATATATATACATATAAACATACTCATTTCAGACATAAGCAACATATGTGAATATACTTAAGCATTTTAAATTTAAGTTACTCACCTATGATTTTAGAAAAGGGACAGAGCACAATTGTTTGCAAAGGTTTGGACTTTTAAAAACTGGAGATTAAATGGCTTCTTTGATTTTTCTTTAAATCATCTTGCCTGGTTGTTGTAATGCTTCAGTTTATATAAAAAAAAATGGAAATTCTACTTGTATTTTCAGGTTTGCTATGACTTGAACGAATGAAAATAAGTATAGATATAGAAGAGTTTTACAGAGGTAGGTGTTTGCTGGGTATACTTTGCTGGTACACTATTATTATCTTTTGATCAGAGATTTTTATAAATGGAGGCTGAATTTTGTTTAAACAATTCGATTTTGACTTTACTTGTTTTGTTGAGAGGAAAGCATTAAATGAATAAGTACTTTATGTCCCCTACTACTTATTTTTATGTGTATGATATTTTGTTACTTTGCTTTGTTCTTGCATTCTAAACTTTTACAGGTTACATACAATACTTATTTGCCTGGGTATGTTTTATATCTTATATACATAGCTATTTTATATTTTTAAATCATAGGTTATAGATTTTAACTTATGTACTTTAGTTTTAATCCTAACACATGTACTTATTTTATTCCTCTTTTATTTTAAAACTTAGACTATCAAATACTACATTTATTTATTATTATTTTATTTTATACTTATATTAAATATTATAAGGTTTATTGTATTTAAACATTTTTGAAAGACTTCATCTCAAATTTACAAATCATAGTTTCTTCCAATATATATATATATATATATATATAACAATTTCTATTTATATTGAAAATCTATTTGTAAAAATATTACATTATTAATATTGTTTAAAAATAACTCATTATTAAATTAACATAATTTATAAAAGAAATTATCACTTTATTACTTATTTTCATCAAGCTATATTTAAAAAGAACAAACAAACCTTTTATTAAATTTAAATTTAAGCTAAAATCATTTAAACAAATTTTAACTTTAAATCTTGTGTATATTTTAAAGACAAATGGTTATTTATTTAATATTAACATTAAATCAAATCAAATTGTAATTACCAAAAATATTAAAATAAGAAAATATGTTTTTACTTGTTAAATTAAAAACATAGCTTACCTATTTACAATATATACAAATATATATATACATTATAAATAGAAAACAATTTATTAGCTTTTAAACGATAAATTATCAGTTAAATATTTATTTAAAAGAAAATTATTAAATCAATTCAAATCTTATTAACAAATATTATCAAATCAATTTAATTTTTAATGTAGATTATTAAATTGATATTGCCCAAAATTCCGGGATATCACATTGTCAAACATGCCTTGATCAAGTCGATTGATTTGTAAGCGATTGTTGTTAATGCAATCACTTTTGCTGGGGTAGACAAATGAAATGAGTTTAATTGATTTAACAGTTTTGATTAGAATGGGAACAATATTATGCCTATAAAAACAAATTCACCGATCGCTGTTTGATTATAATGGGTTTCAAATTCAAAACACATATCTTAGTGTTATTTCAGCGGTACATGATTTCGATACACAGAGGTCATGACTTTTATCTAAAAGGGTACTTTTGGCACAGGTCCTTATTAAATTTCAAAATTCACGAAAAGTCCTTCACTAAATTTCAGTGTAAATTAGGTCCCTATTTTTTATTCACGATTATTGCAGAGCATGATGCAACATTTCATAAAAGTTGCTGACATTTCCGCAACATTTCTGTACACTGTGAACGTAGTGTATGAAAGTTGCTGAAATATCAACACTTATTTATAAAAGTTGCTGATATTTCAGCAACATTTATGTATACTGTGAACACAGTTTATGAAAGTTGCTGAAATATCAGCACTTGTTTATAAAAGTTGCTGACATTTCAGCATTAATTTTTCTTTGTTTTTACAATAAAACTTTGACACAGATAGTTGCTGAAATATCAGCACTTATTTATAAAAGTTGCTAACATTTCAACAATAATTTTTCTTCGTTTCCAGAAAACAGAGACCCGCTTTACAATGAAACTTTGACAGGGACCCGCTTTACAATATGAAAGTATGATAGGGATGCCTCCCTAATTTCCACTATCTAAAACTTGGTCATAAAAATTGACAGTATAAATTACAACATCCATCAGTTATAATATTTTACTGTATATATATGTTAATCCTATCGTTCTTAGTTTATTCTATATATATTCTATTTTAAAGAAGAAAATATGTCAATGAATTGTTGCAACAATGTCATACTTTTGATCTGTGTGTACATATTTGAATGAACTTACTCTCTTCTGATTTTATTTTTTTCAGTCAATGAATATTTGGTGATGTGGTGATAGTGGTATTCATAAGAACATAACATAGTCATAGAGGAAAAGGAAAATAAAATGGAAATAACAATTAAGTAACAGATTAGACATTCAAAAGTGGCCAACTAAAACAAGATTAAAAATGATTCACTACATCTATTCATGACTCCTATCCGTGATCAAAACATAAAACTTTGATTCTTCATCACAAAATCAAACAAAAGAAAAGATTGCCTGCACCTTCAAAGTATGAATTAATATCCAATCCCAACTGTACATAAACTAAACCCAACATCAACAATCAATTCAAAACAACCCTCGCCTGCACATGGGACATGTAGTTTTCTTTTCAAACCAGCGAGCAATGCAGCTCACATGGAAGACGTGATTGCAGGGCAATCTCATCCCTTGGAACCACCTCATTTGAACATGGTCTAAACACACGGCACAGTCATAGCATTCCACATCACCACACCTATCTTTTCTAAAGCCTTCGCCTTCCATCTCCTTCACCATACCCACCGCTTCATCAGGCAACAAAACGCTGTCAATACTTGCCTCAGCGTCTATGCATATATCACCATTAGCAGAGTCTAAAAGTTCCTTGATAGACCGATTGATTTGGGTTTCAAAGAACTTCATGTGTTCCTTTTTGACTGGGTAGTCATCGGTCTTAATTTTCAGAGGGCAAAATCGAGAAGCCTTGATGGTGTAGCCGCGGACAAAAGGCTTATCAAATAATGGACAGTCGAAGCTGTAGGAGACGTGCCTTTCTGAAGAAATCTGCAACAGTTTGGTGTGGTCTTTGAGGGTGAAATGAACGGATATGGAAGGGTCTTTAGACTTGGGTGAAAGCTTGGCTTCCAGATGAATGCTGCATTCCTTGTCGAATTTGTTGATGATTTTGTGCCGTGGAAACCATTCATGAGGGGTGAGGGGAAAGTCGAAAGATTCAGTGTCATCGGGCACTGAATTGGAAGAGGAGGGAGGAGGATTGGGAGGCATCAGTTCATGAGGGAGATAGGGAACTTTGATTTCTGCCGCCATTGTTGCTTGCGGATTAAGTTTCCAATTGGTGGGGTGTTATGTGAGTGAGACGCGGAGTTTAGATGTAGATATATTTATAGGTTTTTTCTTCTGCTACTGACTGGGAACTTTCCTCTTTTTGATAACGCTGATATCTATGACTTGTTACTGCCGATATATTTGGATCTTGACTTCAGTAAACTGATTGCCTTTACCTGTTAAAACAAACTCACCCTTTTTGACATTTTCTCATCCCTTTCAAACCCACCCAAACCTCCACTTCTTCCGGTTTGATCAAACATATTTGATGGCTTTTTCGGGGTACATGGTCTGAACTTCTTCTGTTTTTTTTTTTTTTTTTTTTTGTAACATCAGTTGCTGCTGTGTGGATATGTTAGAAGTTGAATAATCTAATTGCATTTATTTTTTAAAACCAACTCGACTTTATTGATCATTTTCTCATCCGTTTCAAACCTCACCAAATGTCTAACTTTATTGCAATTAATATGGCTATATACATGAGAATAAATCACCTATATTTATTGATTTTCTTTTCTCCATATGGACCGTGTGTGTATTTATGTCAACCAAGTACTTACTATACACTTTTTTTCTTAATCAAATGGACTAGTTGACGGCTTTTAGTGTGAAGCTACAAAAACAAAAAACATGCTTTTGACATATTTTTTTAAATTTCTTCAATGTTATTTACTTTGTTTTCTTAACAAATATCTCCTTAAATATATCTAATACTAAAAAAATTTTCAATATATTATCATTTGATGTTTTCATTAATTTTAAATATTATTATTTTGTACTCGAACAGTCTGCTCACCATCGTCATGCAGTTTTTACTGTGTGGACACATTAGAACCTGAATAATCTAATTGCAATTTATTTGGTAAAATCAACTCAATTTTATTGATCGTTTTCTCACCCGTTTCGAACCCCTAACTTTATTGCTATCAATATGTCTATATACATGAGAATAAATCACAAATACTTTTACTACATTCAAAATTTAACCAAATCAATCGCATCATCGTCATTTGAAGCTTCACCTAACACACTTACTATGTTTTGTGAATATTAGTTTCAGGTTTCGTTTAATAATTCAACTGTAAAATAGATCCACTGCTCAATCAAACCATGATCCACCCACTCACTAAATTTCAATTATTAAAATACGATCACTTTCGCAGGCTAATCGAATATAAAAGCCGTTTTCACCATTAAATCACAATTTTGTATACTTTGCAAATACTGTTTTGATAGAGGTCACAAATAAGTAGCTTTCACTGGTAAGGTACGTCGATGTGGGAAACCCTCCCCTCACCAAGAGAGATAGAGATTTGAGATTGTAGCTGCCTCATAGAGGAAATCTCAATAAGAGCCTTGGAAAACCGAAGGAACTGTCTACGCTCGGGAGAAATATCAAAACAAATAAGTTGTCCAATATGGTTGGCTATCTTGTTTATTCCCTCAAAGCAATTGAAAAATGGAAGGAATATTTGTAATGTGCGCCCAAAACAGGAATAGGTAAGACTTGTTCGCATGCAAGTCGACTGAAGGGAACCATTGGATAATGATAAATACCTTGCCCTCAATAATAATAAGGTCTGACTCCAAAACACGAGCTCTCTCTTCGGTGAGGGGGGGGGGGGAGAATTTAAAAAAGTACATCGAGCTGTCACATCTAACATTAACCGTACCATGCAAACGCCACAAACCAAGGACGTGCCTTTTGAAAACTGAGTAGTGAGGAGCTTCATCTAAGAAGCCAACTAAATAATCTTTCCAAAATTCAATTCCAGCATCAACAATTTCCTTAGAAGGGGGACATGCGTATCCACAAAACCGACATCATAATGCCTGCATTGCTAGGCTTATTCTTAAACAAAGATAACCAAGAGCAAGACGGCTTATGACATTCAGCACTATAATTGGAACAACCATTTAATTTTTCAAAAGAGGAATCAACAGTGATAACTTTTATACAATTGTTGTTTTTGTTGATATTTTAATGCAATGTTAAAATAGATCCATTTTACTAAATTTAGAAGATGCAATTTTAAGTAGTTTAATATCGTTGTAGGTAGATTTTAGATATTTAAAGCTTTAAAATTATAGTCGAAAGATGTAATTAACACATCATTGTTATGCAGTTAATTTTTTTAATACTTTGAATCAGTCTTAAATAGATATATTTTAATGCATTTGAAAGATGCAGTTTTAAGTGATTTAATATGATTTTAGTAAGTTTTATCGATTTTAAAGCACTAAAATTGCATTTGTAAAATGTGGAAATTAACTCCATAACTATTATGTTTTTTTTGATGTGTTGAAATTGATTTAAATAGATCTATTTTACCGCATTTGAAAGACATAGTTTCAGGCAGTTTAATAATTTTTTAGTAGATTTTAGCGAATTAAAAACTTAAAACCACATTTGTAAGATGTACCGATTAACCACATAACTGTTATGTAGATTTGTTTTTTTGGATGTTTTGAATTAGATTAAAATAGATCTATTTTACTGCATTTGAAAGACGTATTTAGTAGATATTAGCGATTTTAAAGCCTTAAAACCACATTTGTAAGATGTACTAATTAACTACATGTATTATATATATATATATAAATCAGATTTAAAATAGATCATTTCACAACAAAAGGCATTGTCGTTAGCGACGGTTCGAATGTGATGCCGGCCGTCGCTAAAAGGCAATGCAAAAATAGTCGACACCAATAGGTTTTGCGACGGCTTTTGCGACGGCTAGTGTTAGGAAGTTAGACACATGACAAATCCAGAGTGGTCATTAGGATATCGCTGATCGATGCTAGCCGACGTAAAATTGGATAAATTGGCCGTAGCAGGCCATCGTTAGCTGGCGCAAGCCTAGGCAAGTGTGTTGTTGCAAGCTGACGCAAGCCGTCGCAATACTAGGTAATTGTTTTTATCTGCAGCTTTTATTTGAGCCATCCAACCGTGCAAATGTCACAATATCTCTATCCATCTCATCTACAACACATATAAATCCAATTTCTCAAATACAACCATCGCATATCACACATAAGCAAGTATATAATACAAAAATCAATATTTCCATCAACATTCCATCAAACAACGTCTATATTATATCAAACAACACAACCATACTTAAAAATACTCATGTCTATCAAACAAAACATTCAAAAATCCTTTAAACAACACAACCATACCAACAAATACTCATGTCCATCAAACAAAACATCCACAAAACCATCAAAAAACACAATCGTCAAACAAGTATCAAATCCATCAACACATGTCAAATAAATACAAAACAAAACGAACAAAATCCATCAAACACCACAATCATACCTACACATCGTCATCTCCCGACCTATCCTCCCCATGCATTCTCCCGTGCTCTGCTAACTATGTCGTAATTCGCTTATCTATCAGCTGCGCCAATCCTCTGCTCTTCCGCCAATCATTGAACTCTACCATCTGCTGTTTCAGCTGAGCTATCTCCTCCTCTGCCTAGGATCTCCTATAAGCCGTCTGGGTTGTTATCGCCTATAAAATAGTTGATAGCGAGTTATAATTTATTCTCAATATTAAAAAATATATATATTAGTTAGTAAAGTAGTTTACCTCCTGATTTTCGTAACCGTAATACCTATTTCGCGAAGGAGGGTCAATCAGAGCATCCCATATATAGCTCGACTTCTCCAAGCTCAACTCACGGCCAGTGAACTGCACCACTCGAGCATGCTCTGCACCATATCTTTCCTGCGATGATGAACAGAAGTTTGCTACAATAAATATTCAGTTTAAAACTTATGAAATGTGAAGTAAAAATATTAAGCATGTTTATCATTACGGATTGAGATTTATTGTCCGTCCAAACATATGAAACAAAATTAAAGCCTAAATTCTGTCTAAAACAAAATTAAAGCATTTTGGAACTAAAGACTTTATACACCGCACTTTTGTATAATTTTGACAGCACTTCACTTCACTTCTCTTCCACGCATAACTTTGCATCCAGTTGGTATATTGTTGTTGTATTTTCTAAAATAAATTAAAGCCCTTTGGGACTGAAGGCTCTAATTTGTTGTTGTTGTATCTGTTAAAATAATACTTAACGATTATTTTCAAACTGAAATTTATTATTTCACTTCACTTCATTTCTCAATTTTATAACTCATTCAACTATTTAAATATTTTATTAACTAAATTTGAAATTTTAAAACATATTATACACTTGTTTTTCCGCAAACTAAATAAACATTGTTCTAAACTATAACAAACATTCGCGTAAACTTTAAAACATTATATTCATTTCTTAGTTTTTTTAAAAATCGATTTTAGTGCAATATTTGTTTCAAAAAAATTGTTACTTCAAAGTAAAATTTATTTTTTCTTAATTTATTATCTCACTTCACTTCATTTTTTAATTTTATAATTCATTCAACTATTTAAATATTTTATTAACTAAATTTGAAAATTTTAAACATATTATACATTTATTTTTGCGTAAACCAAAAAAACATTGTGCTAAACTATAACAAACTTTCGCGTAAACTTTAAAACATTATATTCATTTGTTAGTTTTTAAAAAAATTGATTTTAGTACAATTTTGTTTCAAAAAAAATTATTATTTCAAACTAAAATTTATTATTTCTTAATTTATTATTTCACTTCACTTCATTTCTTAATTTTATAATTTATTCACCTATTTAAATATTTTATTAACTAGTTGTGAAATTTTAAAATATTTTTTATAATTCATTTAGTTATTTAAATTTTGAACTGATTTTTTAAACTAAAATTTGAAGTTGGCACTAATTTTAATCAAGAATTATACACTAATTTTTGCACTTATCTTAATCAATAATTATACACTAATTTTAAAACATATTTTATAATTCATTTAACTATCTAGCAGCATATTAATCAATAATTATACACTAATTTTGTGTAAATTATAACAAACATTATTTTAAACTGTACTAAATATTCACGTAAACTTATCAAAAAGCATATTAATCAATAATTATACACTAATTTTCGGATGTTATATCAACCTTAATTTTTTATTACAAATTACACAATCAAACCACTAATTAATATTCTCAAATCAACTAATACACCATCATCATCAACTAATACGCAGTAATCATCAATTTCAAACCCATAATCAATCAATTTTCAAAATTAGGGTTTAAATAATACCTCAATTAAGCTGAAATTAGAGAGGAAGGCGGTGGACGTCCATTAGTGGTGGCTGGCGGCGATAGCAGCTGCAAAAAGTGGGCGCGGTTGAAAAATGGCGGCAACAGCAAAGCGTGAGGTGATGGGTAGGTGACATGTGTAGATGGGAGGCAATGGCGGTGGCAACAAAGGGGAGGCGGGAGGCGGCGGCAGCAAGGGTGCGAACGATTTTTGTGCGAAAGAATGAATTTTTTTCAGGTTCACGGGTTTTTGATTTATGTACACAGATCTGTGTCGGTCACTTATTCTAGCCTCGTCGGCCGATGCAAAAGGCCGCCGCTATAGGCAGCATTCCTTGTAGTGTTTGAAAGATGTAGTTTTAAGTAGTTTAATATTGTTTTATGTATATTTTTGTAATTTTAAATTCTTAAAAATGCATTTGTAAGATGTGGTAATTAACTGCATAACTGTTATGTAGATTTTCGACTTCTGAATTTATTTTAAAATACTTTTATTTTACTACTTTGAAAGATGCAATCAGTTCTCCGTTACGATATTTATATTAAGTTATTAAGGTTTTTGAAAATGAATTTTTTACATATGCATAACACTCATCATTAAAAAGGTAATAGAATTTATAAGTAAATGGTGAAATACGTTTATTGATCTGTGGCTTTTACAAATATACATTTTGTTTTAAAGATTTAAAATAAATTATAGGGTGATGTATACAAATGGGGATGAGAATAACATGCAGCAAAGAAGAAGATTTTAGAGTAAGGACTTGATTTAGAGAAAATTATTAGCATGGGCTTTTCGTCCATTTTAATTATTAATAGGAACCTATTGTCCAAATCCCTTATATTTTAAATTAAACAATTGCAAGTATTTCATTTAAGTTATAGATTTCATCTTCAAATAGATAAACAAATAAAAACAGAACAGATTAAAACTAATGTGTAATCTGTGCATTGCACATGACGATATTGTTAATGTTAGAACCTCATATTTTGATATTTTGATAGTACAACTATACAATAGTATATTATGTATAGTATACTAACCACTTGCACAGGAAAAGATCAATCAAACAAGGAGACGTACTCGACAAAAAGAAGACCAGGATGACACAACCAATGTAATATTAGTCATGGCGTCTTAGTTTAAAATTATAAAGTCGTTAAAATCTCTTCTACGTGGTATACACACACACGCTTGATCACAAATCAATTTTAAAGCTCAAAAACAAAAACCACAACATTCAGTCGACTGTATAAGGTATAGAAGTCGACTGAATATATGTACACATCTATAACTAAACATTAATACAATTTAAGTTGACTAAAAACATGATTCAGTCGACTAAATCAAGGATTCCAGTCGATTGAAACTAGGCTATTTTAAACTAATTTCATTCTAATTTGAAACAGGGTTTTTCACTCAAATTTAGTTGACTGACTACCTTCATTCAGTCGACTAAATCTGTGTAACAGCTATATTTTTCAAATTTTTGAAAGGATGCTTTTCTCCACGAAGAGCTACTCCTCTTTGTTAATGGCTGCAACCATTTACATTAAGCATTTTTCTTCATTAAAGGTTGCAACCATACATCTTATATATATAAGGCAATCAAATTAGTGAATTCAAAACTAATTCTTTTTCTCTTATTCTTCTGTCTTGCTTTTGAATTCTCAAGTGCTTTCATATACTTATATTGCTTTCAAACTGATCACTTGCACATTCAATTATATTTTCCTTGTGATCATATTACTCCCATATTCTTCACAAATACACTCAATACACCACAAAGAAGAAGATTATATGAAAGTTGTACTCATTGGCTAATCCGTGCTATACAAGAGCATGAGAAGTCAAAAAAGTAAAAATCTAATTTTCAAAAGAGTTAGAGGAAAAAATATTTATATTTTAAATATGAAAATCAATCACAATATAGATATGTGTTTAATAGCGAAAGATAATGATCCATGGCTATGTCACAAAATATTTGTCACATTAATTTTAAAGTTATTAGTAATTTATCTAAAAACAATTTAGTAAAAGGTCTACCAAAAATGAATTATAAAGTAAATAATATATGTGATGCGTGTCAATTAGGAAAACTAAATAAATCATCTTTTAAATCTAAGAAAATTTTTTCTACATTACAACCTCTTGAAATACTACATTTGGATTCATTCGGTCCCACTCAACTTCAACCTATAAATCATAACAAATATGTTTTTGTAATTGTAGATGATTTCTCTAGATATACATGAACATTTTTTTTGAAAAACAAAAGTGATACTTTTGAACCATTTAAAATTTTTACAAAATGAATTCAAATTTCAAAAGGTTTAAAAATTAAAAATACTAGAAGTAATCATGGTGGCGAATTTGACAACGAGCTTTTTGAAAATTTTTGTAACTAAAGGGTATTAGTCACAACTTCTCATTTCCTAGAACTCCATAGCAAAATAGAGTTGTAGAAAGAAAGAATCAGACGTTACAGGAATGTGCTAGAACTCTACTTAGTGGTTGAAGGAACTGGGCCAGCGCATAGTGGAAGAAATGGGTGAATTTCAAATTATTTTTACCCTATTGGATCTTAGTTAGGCCTATGAAGCCTAATATATTTAGAACATTTCTAAACTTTTTTTAAATAAAATTATTTATTTATTTAAATTAGTTAAGAGGAATGTTTTAATTTCAAATGTGTAGTGTATCAAATACACCTGACATTTAGTTAAGTACAGGGAATGAAACCTTTCATTTCTTTCCCTAAAACAAGAATTAATTGAGAGCATTAATTGCATTAAATGAAGAGAGAAACCTTTCATTTTCTCTCTTTAATTTGAATTAATTGATACATTAAATGTCATTAATTAATAATTTATTCATGGCAAGATTTATTACTATGTCCAGATGTATTCTAACTGTACAAATTGTAGTTTGAGATTTATTTAATTTTGTTTTATTTATTTATATAAGTGTGTGTGTGTGTGTATATATGAACCATATATATGTGTGTGTGCGCGCGCATGTGTAACATCATAACCCATGAAGGGTATAATGTGCTCGTATATAGATGTTGGGATTTATATTGCAACAGACACATTAGCTCATTTTGTGTGTACTATAATTTATTCAAATATTAAATAGTTGATAATAGCCCTTAATCAGATTAATTCTTAAAAATACGAAATCAAGTTGAAAAATTCTGAAACTTTATTGGAGGTACATGACAAATTTTTAGGCTTACGAAAATTTCTAGAATTTTCTCAACTCAAATTATATTTTTAATTAAATAATTAATTGATGTTCGAAAATAAATAAATTATAAAAATATTTATTTAAGTTTTAAAAATATAAAAAAAAATTCGAAGATACAAGTGAAACATCTAATGCTTATAAAAAAATTTCAGAATTCTGTCAATTGAATTTTACTTTTAATTAAATAACATATTGCAAGCCGAAAGTAAATTAATTCTAAAAAATAATAAATTAAATTCAAAAAATCTTAAAATTTTACATTAAGCATCTTGCATGGTGTAAAAATTCTAAAATATATAAAATTGAAAATTTGAACCATTAATTATTTTATACATAATAAACAATTCACAAAATCATTAAATAATAATAAAATATGTATATACATATTAAATAAAATAATTATATATTTTATGATTCACAATAGGTATAAAACATCATAAGAATTTTTTTAGCTTAAATATATATAAGCTATAAACATATATACAATTATACATATAGGCAATTTGCAAATCTGTATAAATTTAATCTAGATATATATATATATATATATATTAATATAAATCAAAATTAAATATAAAAAAACAATTCAAAAATAAATGAACAAACAAAATTCTACAACAAGCACATAACCAATACAATTGTAACAAACACATATACCCATAAAAATCTCACCTAATCTAAACAATAAACAGATCTGAATACAAATAAGTGATTTGGATGTAAATCAACATTCATATGATAAACTAGAAATCAAAACAATAATAATAAATAAAATTTCACCTCTTAATGAAGCCTTTGAGTCCATGCTGAACAATGAATTCTCTTCTAAGAACAATTCCCAATCTATCAGGTTGTTAATCCGGGATTGAAGACCTTCTACTACAAATTAGTATTTTTTTATTTAAATCGGATTTCATAATTTTTGGGATGATTTTAAAGGAGAGTTGTTGCCATTAAAATGAAGAAGAAGAAAATAGCGGCTCAAAAATGAATTAGCCTTTTACTAGGGTTTTGAGATTAGCTTTCATAAAGGTAGGATAAGAGAGCAAATAATGATCTCAACCACATATCTCAAAACCCTAATCTCATGCATAGTAGCTGCCCCCTTCCTCAATCAAAACCAATGACTTTCACCTCTAAAATTCATGGTTGTGAGCCCATTTAACCCAATTTAAATATACATAATTATATTCAACTAAATTTGTTGTTGATATCTCATACCCATCAACATGTTTAAAAAAAATTATAAATACATGCAACAAATTTATTTCTCAAATCGAATCCAAATTTTATAATTAATATTTCATAAATATTAATTGATTTAATCGATTTTTAACAATGGTGAACTAATTAAATCATTCGGTTTTAAGAGAATTCATCGATTCGGTTGTGTGACTCTTGGTTGTAAATTCGGTCAGCGATTAACGTCGAACTATTCGAATGTTAACTTTCACACTTAACTTAGCAGATGATGTGACATTATGGCCAAATTTATCACTTACTCATTTTTGAAAAAATCTTATTTTAATTTAATAAGCGTTACCCAGCTGTGACAATTATTTACACCAATTCTCTTCGTCAAAACTATATTACTTTGGACTTATTGAATTTGGTAATGGTAAAAAATTCCAACATCGTCCACTTTCAACTTTATAGTCCAAACGTAAAGTATTTGGTTCAATAATAACAATTATTATTAACCGAACTACTCTGGCCAGAGATTTTGACTTTGGGTTGACTTGAGTTGACCGAGATACTAACATCATATAACTGAGGAGACAAATCCTCTCTTGAATAGTGTTTCACTTCCAATACTTCCACTCGACCCAACTATAGTCACTCGATGGAAGTCATGCCATGATTTGAGTATAATCAAAGTGAGCTTTCATATTGACGATTCACACTATTCTCAAGTCGAAAGAACTATGTAAATTATTCACATCAAAAAATTTCGTTTAACCTTAGTTGTATTAACAACCAGAAAACTATCTAATGAGTCGTTCCATAGTTATCCAATGACTATTAGTACGTAACACCTAGGTGCCTCCAGCAGTCATGAGTAACACACTGCCTAACATTTGGAGAGCTTACGTACTCTAGTCTCAATAGATACATCGATATCCAGTCTCTATGCATCTTGACTAGAAATATTTAAAATGATATATTTATTTTTATTATGATAAATTACTCACGAACACTTTGTAACTACTATCACAAAACACACCATTTATGGATTTTCTATTAAATATACTTTTAATTAATTAATATAACTACATTATATCAAGTATATAATAGATAGAAAAAACTTTTATTTTGAACAAGATTAGTGAACGGGTTAGATATATATAACAAATTATATAATTGTCCCTAGGGCATACCCCAAACTCTACCAATCTCCCACTTGCACTTGGGGTCTATTATGGAATCTTATTCCTACTTCTCCAATCTGTTTTCTCAAAACCAATTGGGTCAGTGCCTTAGTGAGCATGTATGCTATTATGTTTCAATTTTCTACTTTGTCAATCAACTCTCTCCGATAGCGATAAACTGTTTTATCATGTGGAATAATTCGAAGTATGTCTATCGACATCCAGCGAGCTCTAAGTTCTGTTTATGAGCTATATTGCGACATTGTTATCACGTAACAATGTTATGAGATTCTCAACATTTAGAATTGGCTCAATTATAAATTTGTGCATATAAACACACACATGCTTTTATTGCGGCAATATTCAAGGTTATTGTACTTAGCCTTTTTCATTGAATTAGCCGCGGTCTTTCATTTGGAACATTTCCAACTTAAAAATTCTTAACTTGAATTTATTATTGACATATTATATTCAATACCACTTATGATGTTTGAGTCTGTACACTCCTTCATAACGAGTTTTTGTTTCTGTAAACAATTCTCTAGTATTTCATAAATACACGGGAACACTTCAAACAACCATTTAGTGATATCTATTTGGATTTGATATTTGCTTCATGTATCAAATACATAAACAAATCACGATATTGTAGACAACATAAAATGTATGATAATTCCTATTACCAATGCATAAGGAACTCATCTCACATGTTCTGTATTAAACAATTTAATAAGGTGTCTTCACATATCAATTTGGGACAATCCCAGTATCTTCAATACTCAATATAAAAGATATCATTTACAATCCAAAGTTGAGCATTAAAACAACTAAGGTTGGTTTAACAGAAGTACGTCGTTAAAATCAACAACGTGTTGTTTACTTATAGTTTAGATATATCTATGTACCTTTTAACGTTCTTTCTTAATGAACATATGCTTCCTCTGCACTTTGATTGAAAATTAAACTATTTGATATTTCTATCAAAATACTTATTCAATTTTGATGCTTATAAAATGATACTTTTGTATCATTTCTTGGATCATATTCGAAAACTCATAACCTCTATATCGCTCTCACTGACTTCAACACACTTTGGTTATTATGTGCAAATAGACAATTCTAAATCATTATTTAGAATTTTCTATTTCAGCATATACATACCAAAACACTACGTCTTATCAAGTGATAATTTTGCGAGTAAACCTGAAATAACTTGAGTACATTGAATAACAAATCTATTATGCTAATTTTAACAGTTGAAATTTATGAGGATATTCTTAACAACGTTGCTCATTAAATTTCAACTGCATTAGTCTTGCTCATAAAGACACAATCGCGACCGATGGATCACATTCCTGCGGTCACGACTACCAAAATCATATTTTGATAGCGTACTTGGAATTCTTTCGGATTTGCACATCATACCATATCATAGAGTCAACACTCTTAATGGTTTAATTAAACAACCGACGATTATATTTTTGACATTGATAAGAAGCTCATAGTTTATCTCCAATGTGCGAGAATACTTATTAGACGCTCTAATGTGATGTGTTTGCTTAGATTAGTTAATTTCACTTCATCTCATCTAATCAGTTTTATCTATGGATTGTATCCAATTCCATTTTACTACCAATAATTCCTCAAATAAATTTCTTCACAATGAAGTTCGTATTTCTTGAAACAACAATTGTTTCTCAATGCAATAGAACAAGTATTCATAAAAGTTTTATGATTTTCTTTATTTATAAAACTTATTTGGTTTTAGTTTACAAAACTTATGTTTAAAACATAAATATCATCTAATGATAGTCTTTCCCAAAATCCTTTTGGGAAGATTCATACAAGATCCATGAACAATTATTATGTGCAATCTTTCGACTCACACAACCTGCCAACTCTTTGACTTAGGATATATTGGAGTTTTTTATAAACCCTTATCTTGTGTGATTTTGTAAACTGTTATTTAGATGAAATAATATTAACCTTGTGTACTATTCTTAAGTACATGACCTTATAGAAAGAAACTAACTCAACTTCACTCATAATTAATCGTACATTGTCCAACAAAGTTCGATTAATCCTTATCGATGAATCATTATGTATCACATGGAGGAGTGACTTTTGAGATTGAATCTTTATTCATTTTTAGGTATGTTCAGAACCTTTTCCAATATACTCACTCATTCGATCAAATCGAATCATTTATATTGAATATGACAGTACGTGGAACCGTTTTTATATTAATGGACTTATGCTTGCATACATCAATATGTATCAATCTGAAGAGTTCATCAACTCTTATGATGCTCCCACTGAATGGGTACATAACCCTTAATTGTTTGAGATATAATTAACCAGTATCACATGATTTAAAATCATATAATAAAATTATTTTCTCAAAACTATAGCATAGTCTATAATTCCAAAATAACTGTAAATAATATTAGATACTTCTATATTTTCCAATGCATCACTTTTGTTATAAAAACAGATACCACATTATAGTTTTATTTCATAATGAATATTCATATTAAAAAATAGTTATGTCTATTTCTCAGTCGATACCGAAAAAATAGTCATTATTTCATAAATAATGTTCGGCACGTTTTACGAAAACAATTTTTGTAATATAATGCAATCAATAAGTGTTATATGGTACGCTTCCACTATTTCCACAATTACTATAATAGCATACTATATTCGAAGGTCCATCATTCACTTAATATAGATTTATTTATTTCACATACAACTAGTTTACCGTGGAGAGTTCTTCCATCAAATATTTTAAACTCAAGAGAAATAAATATCATAGAAAAAAATTTCTATATGAAAATATATTTCGGAATAGAAATCATATTTCTTATTCCAACATTAAGTATCAATCATTATTACTACAATTCTCATTTCTGGTGTTTCTTTATGAAGTAGAATTGACTGTTCACTCTCTTCGTTCCAACTATACCTTAAATCATATCTACTCTTGTGCATTCGTATTTCTTTCTAAATGGTCAAACCATTCAAAAGAAAATCCTTACTACAATATTGTAATGAACCCTTTACAAAAGTGCATTCGATTATCCTTAACTTTTAAGAACATCAAATATGACGCGCTTTGCGTAAACTGATCAAACTGACATTTCAATGATCGAGTTTTTAGATTTATATTGTAGTTTTGGTCTAGTGTTATAGTTAACACAATATGATCCTTTTGTAATCAATCAAATTGAATACTTGATCTTGCACTAAGGTTTATTTGGTTTTTCGGATGAACTAATTTCTTTGAAATATTTTAAATTACAAACTCTAACCGTTCACCATATAACATTTATATGTGATTGTATATGGATCAAATATCATAGTCTTGTATTGCTTTTAGAGTTTGAAACTCATAGAATGTAATGCATGGTCTAGACCAAATAAATGCATAAGTGACCAAAATACGAATGTATTTAGTAGTTGTAATACTAGGTACTTGCATGGGTATTGAAACGTTAATATGCAATAATCTGTTATTTGTAGGTATATGTTATATTTCTATTTATCAATCTTCATTTCATTTGTATATCTCAATTGATAAACATTTTATCAATCCTATTGAATGCACAAATTTATCAATATATATTATTATAACATTATATAGCATATGTTCTTACAATATTAGAAAGTTAAATGTTATCATTTCATTTTTCTAATAAGGCACCCACTAGTCTTTTATGTTTCACCAAGCCCTAAGTGAAACATAAAAGTCTTTCGACTTCACTAGTGAATGTTAAGACTCGTCCGTCTTGGAATTCCGACGTTGAGTTTGCTCAACAAGTCAGAGCTCCACGGTCGATGGATAACTTCTTGTCGGTTGTATCATATACAAGTCCTAACCCATGTTACTTTGTCCTAACCTCATTTTGACCTTGAGTTTGCTTAACAAATCGAAAGAGATTATTCACTCATATATACCATATCACGATGGCCTAAGTATAATATATGTACCTTGAGTTTGCTCAACAAATACATATAGTTATCTTACCTCGTCTATTCAATATATTAATAATACTACACATAACATCTCTAGCTTGAGTTCGCTCAACAACTAAGGAGTATGCAAGTAATTTATTAATATATATATATGGTAGGGAACAATTTTATATTAAAGATTCGTTATCTTCAATATATTATATCGAGTGATCGACTTATGGAATAATGTATTTCTTATGAAATACTCTCATGATGCAAGTGTCAGACACATCATAAATCATGGTATACGTATATATACATATGTATTTATTCCTTAAGTCTATTTAAGGTTTCTTTAATGTTCCACCTTTAATTATACATTCATATTATATAAGTTTTATTATTATATAACTTTTATATTTCATATTACCTATATAATAGTCTTATGTATAACATTATATTAATAAAATATTATTATATTAACTAAATATTATTTAATTAATTTTAGTTAATAAACTCTTTAATTAATTTTATATTAGTATTCCAATATAACTTTTATATTGGACATATCTACTATAACCTTTATAGTATAACACATATATCTTATATATGTGTGTTTTAATTAATTAACCTTTAATTAATTAAACTATTTTAATTAAATTATATTAATTTCAAATTTAGTTCACATACATGCATGTATATTTATGTTATTTTAAACAATTTAAATACAATATAACATATATCTCAATATAAGTACACACACATGTTCATTAATTAATTAACTTATTTAATTAATTTACTGTTATTAATCTTATTAATAAATTTAGAATTTGAAATTAATATGAATTATTTTTCAAACATTTTAAAAAATTATGTTATATTATAACTCTTATAATAAACATATTTTATTTAAAATTTAACGGTTAAATTCAAAATTTATAACTTTAATTATCAAAACATTTTGAAAATTAGCCCAAGGCCCTACGTAAGTTGGGACTTTTCTATTAGGGGCAACCTTTGAGCTCACATCACCTTTCAGGCCAGGTTGGTAACCAGGTAGGACATGGTGCTTGATTATCCAATTCCAATCTTAGACATTACACTTCTAGACACCGTACTAAGTAGGCAAGCTTAATTAATTAGCCCTAATATGACTAATTTAAACCACATAAGCTATTGGACTTTGATACCATTGAAAGAACTAGGTCAGTCCGCAGCGAAAGAAATGGGTGAATTTCAATTTTTTATATCCTATTGGATCTTAGTTGGACCTATGAAGCCTAATTTATTTAGAACATTTCTAAATTTGTTTTAAATAAAATCATTTATTTTATTTAAACTAGTAAAAGGGAAGTTTTTAGTTTCTAATGTATAGTGTATCAAATACACCTAACATTTAGTTAATGTATAGGGAATGAAACCTTTCATTTCTTTCCTTAAAAGAAGAATTATTGAGACTATTAATTGCATTAAATGGAGAGAGAAACCTTTCATTTTCTCTCTTTAATTTGAATCGATTGATACATTAAATGTCATTAATTAATAATTTATTCATGGTAAGATTTATTACTATGTCCATATGTATTCTAACTATATAAATTATAGTTTGAGATTTATTTAATTTGTTTTATTTATTTATATAAGTATAAATATATATATATATGAACCACACACACACACACACATATATATATATATGTGTGTGTGTGTGTGTGTGCGCGCGTGCGCGCAAGTGTAACATCATAATCCGTGAAATGTATAATGTGCCCGTATATAGATGTTGGGATTTACATTGCAATGAACACATTAGCTCATTTTGTGTGTACTATAATTTGTTCAAATATGTGCTTGCATAATATGTCAAAATAGGATATTGATATATGTATATGAACACACACACACATATTGAGTAAAATAGTTTCTGCCATAATAAATTAATGTAAAAAATCGCATGATAAAAATACAAGTTTTTATAATTTTAGAAAATCTGAAAACATATTTAGGGCTTAAGATTAATTTATGGAATTTTTGTAACTAAAATAATATTTATTATTAAATAGTTGATAATAGCCCTTAATCAAATTAATTCTAAAAAATATGAAATCAAGTTGAAAATTTCTAAAACTTTTTTTGGAGGTAGAGGTGACATATTTTTGGGCTTAGGAAAATTTTCTAGAACTTTCTCAACTAAAATAATATTTTTAATTAAATAATTAACCGCTGTTCGAAAATAAATTAATTATAAAAATATTAAATTAAGTTATAAAAATCTAAAATTTTTTCTAAAGGTACCTGTTTAACATCTAATATTTAGAAATTTCTAGAATTTAATCATTTCAATTTATATTTTTAATTAAATAATTGATTACATGCCAAAAGTAAATTAATTTTAAAAAATAATAAATTACGTTCAAAATATCTTAAAATTTTATGGTAAACATCTTACATGGTGCAGAAAATATATAAAATATAAAATTGAAAATTTGAACCATTAATTATTTTATAAATAATAAACAATTCACAAAATCATTAAATATTAATAAAATATGTATATACATATTTAATAAAATAATTTTATATTTTATGATTCACAATAGGTATAAAACCTTATAAGAAATTTTTTAGATTAAATATATATAAGATGTAAACATATATACAATTATACATATAGCAATTTGCAAATCTGTATACATTTAATATAGATCTATTTATATATATTAATATAAATCATTTTTTTTTTAAATTTCAACAATACATATATAAACAAAATACTACAACAAGCACAAAACCAATCCAATTGTAACAAACACATGCACCAACAAAAATAATCCAAACAATAAACAGATTTGAATACAAACAAATGATTTGGAAGTAAATCGACATTCATATGATAAACATGAATTCAAAACAATAATAATAAATAAAAGTTCACCGCCTAATGAAGCCTTTGAGTCCACGTTAAACAATGAATTCTCTTCTAAAAACAATTCCCAATCCATTAGGTTAGTAATCCGGGAATGGAGACTTTCTACTACAAATTTGTATTTTTTAATTTAAATTGGATTTGAGAATTTTTGGGACTATTTTAGAGGAGAGTTGCTACCATTGAAATGAGGAGGAGGAAGAAGAAAGTGGTGGCTCAAAAATGAATTAGCATTTTACTAGGATTTTGAGATTAGCTTTTATAGGTGTAGGATAAGAGAGCAAATAATCATCTCAACCACACATCACAAAACACGAATCTCATGCAAAGTAGCTGCCCCTTCCTCTATCAAAACCAACAACTTTCACCTCTAAATTTCATGGGTTGTAAGCCCATTTAACCCAATTTAAATATACATAATTATATTCAACTAAATTCGTTGTCGATATCTCACATCGATAAACATGTTTATAACTTTTTATAAATACATGCAACAAAATTAATTCTCAAATCATATCCAAATTTTATAATTAATATTTCATAAATATTAATTAATTTAATCGATTTATAACAAGTATAAACTAATTAAATCATTATGTCTTAAGAGAATTCATCGATTCGGTTGTGTGAATTTTGGGTGTAAATTCGGTCAGCGATTAATGTTGAACTATTCGAACGTTAATGTTCACACTTTACTTAGCAGGTGGTGTGGCATTATGGCCAAATTTATCACTTGCTCATTTTCGAAAAAATCTTATTTTAATTTAATAAGCATTACCTAGTTGTGACAATTATTTACACCAATTCTCTTCGTCAAAACTATGTCACTTTAGACTTATTGAATTTGGTAATGGTCAAAAATTCCAACATCGTCCACATTCAACTCTATAGTCCACACACAAATTGTTTGGTTTGTTAATAATAATAATTATTAAATGAATTACTTTGGCCAGAGATTTTGACTTTAGGTTGACTTGAGTTGACCGTGATACTAACCCCATATAACCGTGGAGACAAATCCTCTCTTGAATAGTGCTTCACTTTCAATACTTCCACTCGACCCAACTATAGTCACTTGATGGACACTATGCCATGATTTGACTATAATCAAAGCGGAGCTTTCATATTGAAGATTCACATTATTCTCAAGTCGAAAGAACTGTGTAAATTATTCACATCGATATTTTCTATTTGATCTTATTTATATTAACCAACAGAAAACTATTGAATGAGTTGTTCCATATTTATCCAATAACCATTAGTACATAACTCCTAGGTGCCTCCAACAGTCATGAGTAATACACTGCCCAATATTTGGAGAGCGTTATGTATTCTAGTCTCAACAGATACATCGATATCCATTCTCGATGCATCTTGACTAGGAACTTTTAGAATGGTATATTTATTTTTATTGTGACAAATTACTCATGGTTACAACACCTTGTAACTACTATCACAAAATATACTATTTATGTATTTTCTATTAAATGTACTTTTAATTAATTAATTAATATAACTATATTATATCAAGTATATAATAGAGAGGAAACGCCTTTATTTCGAACAAGATTAGTCAACGAGTTAAATATATGTAACAAATTACATAATTGCCCCTAGGGCATACCCCAAACTCTGTCAGTGGTAGCCAACTACCAAAACTTTTCTGGGGAGAAGCTGCGTCTACTACATGCTATGACTTAAATCGTGTCACTATTCGATCCTTAACTAAACATACACCATACGAATTTCTAACGGTAGATAACTTAATATATCATATCTATGAATTTTTGGATCAAAATGTTTTATGTTAAATACAAATGATCAACTAGGAAAATTCAATCCAAAATCTGATGAAGGAATATTTATTGAATATTCAGAATGAAGCAAAGCATATAGAATATATAATAAACGTACGAAAACTATAGAAGAAACTTTACATGTTTTATTTGACGAGAATTTCAAAAATAATAAAAATGATAAAAAATATATTATAGAACAACCAATCATAGAAAATCCACCTCAAAATTGTATAAATGAAGAACAACAAATCACATAAAATCCAATTGAAAATGAACTTAGAACTCCACCACGAATTTTAAAAGGTCATCCAATTGAAAATATAATTGGTGAAGTAAATACAAATGTCAGAACTAGACATCAATTAAATCAAATGGGTCATTTTGCATTCATATCTAATATAGAACCTAAAAATCCTAAGGAAGCTTCAATTGATGATTATTGGATCTTAGCTATGCAAGAAGAGTTAAATCAATTCGAACGAAATGATGTTTGGGAATTGGTACCAAGACCAAATAATCAGTCGTAGGTACGAAACGGGTTTACAAAAATAAAGCTAATGAAATTGGAAATATAACTCAAAATAATGCAAGATTAGTTGCATAAGGATATAATTAAGAAGATGGGATAGACTATGAAGAAACTTTTGCTCATGTTGCAAGACTTGAAGCAATAGGAATCTTACAAACCTTCTGTTGTCATCGTAACTTTAAACTTTATCAAATGGATGTTAAAAGTGCATTTTTAAACGGTTTTATAAAAGAAATTGATTTTGTAGAACAACCACCTCTATTTAAACATGAGAAATTTCCTAATCATGTCTATAAACTTAAGAAAGCTCTTTATGGTTTGAAACAAGCACTCTGTGCTTGGTACGAGCGACTAAAAGACTATTTTATAAATTCTGGATTTGAGATTGGAAAAGTTGATCAAACTTTGTTTATAAAACAAGATAAGAAAGATATATTAATTTTACAAATTTATGTAGATGATCTCATTTTTGAAGACTTATGCTATGAGTTCTCAAAAATAATGACAAGTGAATTTGAGATGTCTCATATAGGAGAACTCTCATATTTTCTCGGTCTGCAAATTAAACAACTAAGCAATGGTATTTTTTATTAATTAATAAAATATTATACTAATTTAATAAAATGTTTTAGAATGAAAATACATCAAGTAAACTAACACCTATGAGCACTACGGTTCGTCTCGATAAAGATGAAAAGGAAAAATTATGGATAAATAATTATTTCGAAGTATGATTGTATCTTTACTATACTTAACCGCTAGTCGACCCGATATCATGATGAGTGTCTACCTGTGTGCATGATTTCAAGCAAATCCTAAAGAATCACATTTGGAAGCCGTGAACTGAATTTTGCGATACTTAAGCAACACTAGAGACTACGGCCTCTTCTATCCAAAAGAATGTCCTTTCAAACTTGTGTCATACAGCGACGTTGATTTCGGAGGATATCAAACGGACAGGAAGAGTACGAGCAGTACTTGCCACTTCATTTTACAATCTCTAGTATCGTGGTTTAGTAAAAAGCAAAATTGTGCTTCACTATCAACGTGTGATGTATAATATATACCTGCTCCTTTAGCATGTGCATAAGTGATATATATGTAACAAACTTTGCCTTTGGGATATACCTAAATAAACCTCCAATTTATTATGATAATACAAGTGCTATTAACTTGTAAAAGAATCCAACAAATCACTCTCGTACCAAACACATTGATGTTCGTCGTCATTTTTTACACGACGACATTGAAAAGGATGTGATATCTCTTGAATTTGTTTCCTCTGAAAATCAATAGCAGACAATTTACTAAACCTCTAAATGAAAATAATTTTATCAAGTTACATCGAGAACTTGGTATTATATCTCTACAGGATTTAAATTGATATACACTTTTTTTCATATAAATAGCTAAACAAAATTTCCTTTACAATTTGTTTTAGAGATTACAATTATGAAAATAAATTTGTTTAACATACACTCAAATCATAAAATAATAGCTTGTTTTAAAACCACAAAATACCATGTATTGTTTTTCTTTATTTAGAATGAATATATATAATAGTTAAACTTTTAATCACACTTTAATTGGTGAAAATAAAACGTTTTAACCATAGAACACATACCATGAATTAACCTTCTATATTTAGAATATATATATATATATAATAGTAAATCCATTTAGCACCACAAATAAAAAAAATTCTAGTAGTGAAAATAAAGTTTGACTTAACTTTCATAGTATCCTACTCATATATATATATATATATATCCAAATTGTCATAATAATTAAAAACTTACAAAAAAATTACTCTTCAAGATCATATCTATAAAAAATTTCCAAAATGTCTTCAAACTATGATTCAACTTATTCATCTATCGATTATAGCTCACACATTTCAAAAAGCTCTCTTTCAACTCCAACCAAAAAACTCCACCATCGAATAAATCATCTTCATTTAATATCATTCCATCACCGACCCATCACACTGGTTTCTCTCCAAGGGGTTAGAAAGTCAAACAATTAATCAATCTTGAATCATCATCCTCCTGTACCAAAATTGATGAAATATTTCACTACCAACAAGAGATGATGAGTGTTCAAAAAGAGATGTATTACGAGCAAAGAAGATAAGAAGCACATCTAAATTTTCTGGAAAGATGTGTTCTGGCAATATGTGATCATTCACCAACAAAAAATAGCATACTGAAAAACACTCCTCGATTAATGGAAACTCCAATGAATAAATATGACATAACTCCAAGAAACTCTTGGGAAGCGGGACCATCGAACAACGACTGGAATCACACTCCAGTTTGAACAAATATATGGTCTCCACTTAAGCCTTTAAAAGATCAAACTAAGATTGAACAAACTCAGAGGAAAGCTATCCTTCAGAGGAGTCGGAGCCAAGTAAAGAAAAATTAATTTTTGTGTATATATATTTCTTCACTTATATATATATATATGTGTGTGTGTGTGTGTATTGATATAATAATGTTTGTATTTTCTAATTATATTTAAGTAATATGGATAATAATACTGCATCAAGTTTTGTTGAAGGTCAGTTTACTGCACGACACCACTATTTAACGGACAAAACTACAATTATTGATCAACTAGGATGAGGATATACATGCAAGCTAATGGCTATGACACTTGAAATATCACTCAACAATAATACACTATACCTACCACTACTTACGCACAATGGTCAAACACACAAAAACCAGATGTTACTGTTAATGCTAAAGCTATGAATATGTTGTTTTGTTCTTTAGATAAAAATGTGTTTAATAGAGTTAGTATGTGCACATTAGCATATGAATTTGGTGTACCCTTAAAATAACTCATGAAGATACAAACAAAGTCGAACAAAATGAGATTTCAATGCTCAAAAATCAATTTCAAAACTTTAGAATGAAATTATATGTGACATGTACTCTAGATTTTAAGACATATATCACTTACTTCTAGCACTCGAAGAAAAATACACTTATTTTGAGATGTTAAATAAAATTTAAACATGATAGTTGATCATAATTGTCGGAACTGGGCTAGCTTGCGCGGAAGAAATGAGTAAATTTCAATATTTTAATCAAATTGGATCTTTATTGGGTCCATAAAGTCTAAATTATTTTGAATATTTCTAAATTTATTTTAAACAAAATCATTATTTTATTTAAATTTATAATATAATTTTATATTATGTAGTTAATATTATATTATAGATATATAAATTTGTATCATATACACATATTTGTGTGTGCATGTGTCACATAGTAATCCATGCAAAGTAGAACGTACCCATGTATAAATACAGGGATTTACACCACAACGGACATGTTAGCTCATATAGTATACAAATATATCGTTCAAATGTATGCTTACACACTTTGATTTATGTATACAAAATATTATAATTATGTGTTTATATATTACTATATTTCATTTTAAATAATTTATATTAATATTTGTATGGAATTTATAAAATTATATATATATAATTATATAAGTATATTTTAAAACATTTATAATTATATTAAAATTAATTTTTTAATCTTTTCTACAAAACCGAAAGAAATACATTTTTTATATATATAAACGTATATACTAAACACATATATACATGCATATATATAATTTAATAATATATACATATACATATATATATATATATTAATACTTAAATAAAAACATGCAATATATATATATATATCTCGAAAATATATACATCTGATAACTCTCACGGCAAAGAAATGTTTTTTTAATTCAAATATATATACATTAAAATTAAATTTCGATATGAAAATTATGGAAAATTAAATAAAAATTATTTTTCAAAATATAATTTGGAATTCTAAATTACCAGTAAAAGTCTAAGTGATATTTTAATATTATGTATTTCATATTATAATTTAACAAAAAAATTTAAATTCAATTTAATTTTTGCTAATATTCAAATAATTAAATTAAATGTAATTTTTTTTGCGGAAAGCATGTTAGGTACTAATTTAATTTTATAAAATATAAAACATAATTTTATATAATACATATATATTGATATATTTAATTTACAAAATTGATTAATTTAAATAATATTTATATATATATTAAAATTATTTTATTTTCGCTAAAGATATTTTAAGTATGAAACTATTTATGTAAAGCCATTAAATCATATTTTGTATAGAATAAGATATAGTATTTAAAGTATAAAGCTTATATATAATTAAATAATGCTTATTAAAATTAATTAAAATAAAAGTAAATGTTCTTTTTTTTGTGCCATGCATATTACAGGTGGATTTATGTCATATATTTTTTATAAATATTATAAGCATATAAACATACAACTATTCTAAATTTGACGATATACTAATATACTAGAATCGTCATCTAACTAATATAACAGTAATATAATATATAAATAATAAATCAATAGTATATAATTGTAGATCGGATTATTACTTTATACCAATGCGAAAAATTCACACCTTGAAGCATTGAAATGAACTCCTGAATCAAATTCTAATTCTGAAGGTGCTATCTCCCGAATTGCAGATCGCCGGCTATTAAATGGTGTTTAACTTTATTTGATTTTAGCTGGAAAATTGAAGAAGAGGGGATGATGAATTCAGGGGATTGGAGGCTTCAAAAGTTCTCAAAAAGGTGTGGGTTGAGATGCTTTTATAGAGGAGTGATTAGAGAGATAAGTTAGGATCTAGATTCTCTTTTCTCTCTTACCAATCCTCTTTCTCTTATCCATCCAAACCAAACCCATCTTGAAATCATATGACCACACCCAATCATGCTCTCATCATGGTCGAAACACACTAGCCTATATGGGCTTCAAACTCATTTAAAGCCCGAACAAACTATATTTCATTTAAATCTAATTTAAACGTGTATCGGTCTCATATATCAATTAATATATTTATAACTGTAATAAACATATTCATAATATTTGTTCATCAAATCAAAATAAAATTATATGACTAATATTTCATAATTATTAATTAATTTATAACGATTACAAACAAATTAAATCATATGGTCAATGATTCGAATATCAAACTATTCGAATATCGGTTGTGTGACTCTTTAGGTGTAAATTTGGACAACGATTAATATTGAACTATTCAAATATTAATGTTCACACGTCACTTAGCAGATGATGTGACATTTTGGCTAACTTTATCGCTTACTTGGTTTTGTTAAAATTCAATTTCACTTTGTTAAGTGTTACGTGATTTTCACTATTATTTACACCAATTCTCTTCGTCAAAACTATATCACTTTGGACTTATAGAATTTGGTAATAGTCAAAATTGCAATATCATCCATATTCAACTTTATAGTCCAAACACAAAGTCCTTAGTTCGATAATAACAATTATTATTAACCGAAATATTCTGACCAGAGACTTTGACTTTGAATTGACTTCAGTTGACCGTGATACTAACCTCATATAACTGAGGAGACGAATCAACTCTTGAATAGTGTTTCACTTCCAATGCTTCCACTGGACCCAACTATAGTTGCTCGATGGACTCTATGTCATGATTTGACTATAATCAAAGCGGAGCTTTCATATTGAAGATCGATGGTACTCTCAAGTCAGTAGAAATGTGCAAATTTGTCACTTCGATATTTTCTATTTGAGCTTAGTTATATTAACCAACAGAAAACTATTGATAGAGTCATTCTTTGGTTATTTAATAATCGTTAGTACGTAATCCCTTGATGTATCCAACATTTATGAGCAATACTCTACCGAACATTTGGAGAACGTTACGTACTCTAGTCTCAATTGATACATCGATATCCAGTCTCGATGGATCTTCACTACGAATATTTAAAATGACAAGGTCATTATATTATGACACAATACTCATGATTACAACTACTTGTAAATACTACCACAAACACATCATTTATGAATTTTCTGTTAAATATATTTTAATAAAATACTTATTTATAACACATTATAACGGGAAGAAAAACACCTTTATTATGCTTGTGAATGTGTTCGATGGTCGTATGACTTGGTTCATAAAGTATGAATATAATTATAATTGAAATGATGCTATACATATGCTCATAATGTGATGTTTGTTTACAAGATATAATGTAATTGCTGCTGTTGCTTTAGTGAGGGGAAAACCTCATTCCGCTAAGCAACATGGTCTCACTATATGTATGTTTAAGGAAAATGTGTAATTCATATCAGGCTTTATGTCTTACACATGTTTTTATTATTGTTTTTCCCATAACTCATGAGTACACTACAAGAAAACTGTAGTTTACCTACGCCAATATGGCGTAGGCGGGGCGTAGGTAAATGCAATAGCTACGCAGCGCCTACGCCAAAGTTGGCGTAGGTAAAACCTGCGTAGCTAAAAATATGCCTACGCCTTACCTACGCCATCCGTAGTGGTGTTTCCTACGCCATTCCTACGCCTATATTTTTCTACGTCTTTCCTACGCCTATATTTTTTACGTTTTACCTATGCCATACACACGATTTTTATTTTTTGCTGTAACAATATTTGCTTTACCTACGCCTTTTCTGAAGCAATTTTTATATATTATATACTATTATATTTCTTTCATCGTACATTAAACAGAAACTAAAATCAACTTATTTCATGTATATAAACATTTCAACAAAACGATTAACATCAAATCATTCATCTTCAATTAAATTCAAATATCTCATTCATATTACAAAGTCAAATCAATATCAATCAAGTTCTCATATGTCTAAATAGTACGATATTACGTTCATAATACATGACATCAAACAGATACGACTAAGAATGAAAAATACCCTCATCCCTCACGACGATCATTTGACTCTCCATCAAATCGTTGTCGAATCATCTCAGTAAGCTGTTCATACTGCGTCTTTAGCATTTGACTCATTTGACGCTCCATCTTTTCCTTTAGTTCAGCTCTAGTTTGCGCTTCACCCCTGTTGATGCTATAAGTGGCATCTTTGTATTTCTGCATTTTATCAAATATTGCATCAATTTCTACATTTTATACTAATTAAAATAATATTTTGGTGAAAGTTTAAATATTTACTCCAGGGATATTTCCATAATAGGGTTTGCGATCCTTTCTTTTAGTGATAGCACCGGTAAGCATATCAAATACTTCTTCTTCGACTTCATAAGTAATTTCCGCGCCTTCACTTTTCAATTCTTCAATTCTAGCTTGATATTTTGCCTACATTTATAATTCTTAAGTTCAGATAATACAAAAATATAAAGAATGCTAAAAAAAATAGTGCAAGTGTAAAATATCCTAATTCAGTTTTGAACCTCACTGTAAACGCAACATGATTTCCTCAACAACCATAAACACTCCATCACAACATGACTTGGTGTTTTCTAATGCAAATGTTAAATGGATGTTAAGGAGTTGGTCTGAACACATTTTTTCAAGCAAAATAGCTTAATGGCAGTTAGTAGCAATCCATTTACCGTAACAAATCCCAGATGATTATTATAGCAATCAGTATAATGAGTATGGAGGAAAAAAGAATACTACAAATTAAATGCTTTGATAATGAACTTAGAGCTCTTACGTGCATCCTCCTTGCGACCTTGTAAAATGCTGAAGAACTTTGTTTTAATCTAACTGAGGATGAATAGTCTTCAGGTTATTCCAAGAATGTAGATTAGATTTTCTACAAAATAATACGCAAATCTCGACATCAAGCTACTTAGAGAGGGCGACGTCAAGCTTCGCGTATCTCGACATCCCTAGACGAGCTTGCATCTCTCGATCTCAGTTCGACTTCAGATCTAGGCATAGTCATTCGTGAGCCAGTAAACTTCAACGCAGCGCGGTCTTCAACAATAACTGATGGCAACAAACCTTAAATCTTTATGGCATTTCAAATGCTAAAGCAGCGCTATATCTCGAGCATATTGAAAAACAAAGCGGCGATGATAATTTTTGAAGTGGTGGTGAATTACCAGGAGGCGACGTCACACGATTTGAGTGAAGAGCACGTCACAATTTTTGTTTAGCAGTTAGGGTTTTATTCGTCGTGATTTGAACGGAGACGAGGCAGCTCAATTCGATGGCCCATTGGCCTTGCCCAATAATCAGCCTTGGGAATGAGGATTTATGGGCAGTGGCTGTGTTGATAATGGAGGGGATTATGTATTGAAGTAACCCCAGCAATTCTCACATCGAGGAAGAAGATGACCATCGACGCCGTACGCCGGCGACGATCCGCGTTCATCGGCGGAGAAGGGTGATATTGTGATTCCCCATGGAATTGAAGAAGATTCTAGGGTTTTTGAATCGATCGGGAAGCGATTGAGGGTGGCACGAACGGCCATTGTAAATTGCAATTATCGGATCTAAATTTTTGGAGATTTTTGTACATACGCCGCCGGTTTTCATAAATTAGGTTAATATTTTGGCTAAGACCATGGCGTAGGCATGGCGTAGGAACAATTCGTACGCCTTTCCTACGCCATGAAAACTTTGTAGAAAACTTTGTGGACGTGGAAAAGGCATAGGAAATTATCTACGATTTTCCCACGCCATCATTTTAACGTAAGGAGTTTCCTACGCCTTTTCTACGCTTTAATTATTTTTCAGCATGTCGAAGATGGCGTAGGTAAGACGTAGGAAATTTTCTTACGTCTTTCCTACACCATTACCTCTTTCTACGTGTTTCCTACGCCATATCTACGCCCCGCCTTTTGGCGTAGGAAAGACGTAGGAAATTTTATGTAGGAAATTGATGTGTTTTCTAGTAGTGGTAGTCATTTGAGTAGACTGAGTTTATGAATTAGACGGGTATGTTTTTGGAATGAGTTTGATTAGAATGGGTTTCAAATTCAAAACACACATCTTAGTGTTATATCAGTGGTTACTACATGATTTCGATACACAGAGGTCATAACTTTTATCTAAAACTTGGTTTTAAAAATTGACAGTATAAATTACAACATCCATCAGTTATAATATTTTACTGTATATATATGTTAATCCTATCGTTCTTAGTTTATTCTATATATATTCTATTTTAAAGAAGAAAATATGTCAATGAATTGTTGCAACAATGTCATACTTTTGATCTGTGTGTACATATTTGAATGAACTTACTCTCTTCTGATTTTATTTTTTTCAGTCAATGAATATTTGGTGATGTGGTGATAGTGGTATTCATAAGAACATAACATAGTCATAGAGGAAAAGGAAAATAAAATGGAAATAACAATTAAGTAACAGATTAGACATTCAAAAGTGGCCAACTAAAACAAGATTAAAAATGATTCACTACATCTATTCATGACTCCTATCCGTGATCAAAACATAAAACTTTGATTCTTCATCACAAAATCAAACAAAAGAAAAGATTGCCTGCACCTTCAAAGTATGAATTAATATCCAATCCCAACTGTACATAAACTAAACCCAACATCAACAATCAATTCAAAACAACCCTCGCCTGCACATGGGACATGTAGTTTTCTTTTCAAACCAGCGAGCAATGCAGCTCACATGGAAGACGTGATTGCAGGGCAATCTCATCCCTTGGAACCACCTCATTTGAACATGGTCTAAACACACGGCACAGTCATAGCATTCCACATCACCACACCTATCTTTTCTAAAGCCTTCGCCTTCCATCTCCTTCACCATACCCACCGCTTCATCAGGCAACAAAACGCTGTCAATACTTGCCTCAGCGTCTATGCATATATCACCATTAGCAGAGTCTAAAAGTTCCTTGATAGACCGATTGATTTGGGTTTCAAAGAACTTCATGTGTTCCTTTTTGACTGGGTAGTCATCGGTCTTAATTTTCAGAGGGCAAAATCGAGAAGCCTTGATGGTGTAGCCGCGGACAAAAGGCTTATCAAATAATGGACAGTCGAAGCTGTAGGAGACGTGCCTTTCTGAAGAAATCTGCAACAGTTTGGTGTGGTCTTTGAGGGTGAAATGAACGGATATGGAAGGGTCTTTAGACTTGGGTGAAAGCTTGGCTTCCAGATGAATGCTGCATTCCTTGTCGAATTTGTTGATGATTTTGTGCCGTGGAAACCATTCATGAGGGGTGAGGGGAAAGTCGAAAGATTCAGTGTCATCGGGCACTGAATTGGAAGAGGAGGGAGGAGGATTGGGAGGCATCAGTTCATGAGGGAGATAGGGAACTTTGATTTCTGCCGCCATTGTTGCTTGCGGATTAAGTTTCCAATTGGTGGGGTGTTATGTGAGTGAGACGCGGAGTTTAGATGTAGATATATTTATAGGTTTTTTCTTCTGCTACTGACTGGGAACTTTCCTCTTTTTGATAACGCTGATATCTATGACTTGTTACTGCCGATATATTTGGATCTTGACTTCAGTAAACTGATTGCCTTTACCTGTTAAAACAAACTCACCCTTTTTGACATTTTCTCATCCCTTTCAAACCCACCCAAACCTCCACTTCTTCCGGTTTGATCAAACATATTTGATGGCTTTTTCGGGGTACATGGTCTGAACTTCTTCTGTTTTTATTGATCATTTTCCCATCCGTTTCAAATTTCAAACACCAACAACCCAGTAATTTTATTGCTATTAATATGGCTACATACATGAGGAAAAATCACAAATACTTTATCACGGTTGTTATTACATTGAAAACTTAACCGAATTAACCATGCCCTCGTTAGTTAGTTGAAGTTTCATTTAGCATTCTTGCTATATTGTGTGAATATTAGTTTCAGGTACCATTTTATAATTGAAACATAAAACAGATCCCTTGATCAACAAATACCATGATCCGCTAATTAATTAAAATTTAATTTTTAAAACTCGATAACTATTTGTAGACTAGTTAAATTTAAAAATCGTTTTCATTATTAAATCGCAAATTATGAATGTTTTCCAAATGACATGAGTTTACGTATAAATAAACTTCTACATCATATTTCTTTCATTGTAGATTTAATTGCATTTCAGAAAAACAGTTAAACTTTGCAATTTTAGCTGTATCAATATGATGTATTTAAAACCGTGTCATATTAATACTTGTAACTACGTTAATAAGACGTAGTTATACAACATAACAATAATGTAGTTATAACTACATTATTATGGTGCAATTTTTAACTGTCATGGTGATGCAGTTAAAACTATGTCCTGTTAGTGAAAGTTTAACTGCTTTAGTAAGCCGTAGCACTATGCAACATTATATTGTTGCATTAAGATGCATCATGGTGATGTAATCAAAACTACGTATGAGGTATGCATTTTCAATTAACTACTTTATCTTGATGTGGCTAAAGCTACATTTGGGTGATGCAACAGTTAATCGAATATATAATTGGTATGCGGCTAATTACTTTGAATATTTTAATGTAATTCTAACTTAGGTTTATTTTTCGATGTAGGTTTTAGTTGTTACTATTTTTAAAAGCTATAAAGGCATTTAAGAGCTGCAGTAATTAACCGCATAACTGTTATGCAATTGAACTTTTTAATATTTTAATACAAGTTTAAATATTATTTTTTTTAACATTTTTATAGCTTTTAGGTATCTTTTGTTGGATAACTACAATAAAACTCTACTCTCTCATCATCTGATATTATGTTATTTTCCTCTTTCTATATCATTATTTCTATTACTTATTAATTAGGCGTGGGTGGTATGGATTACCAGACAAACTCATACACACATGCACGTGCGGCGTGGGCGAATGGACGCATGTGACGCTTTAATGGTGCACTTGGCACTAAAAGGAGATGAGCTTGGTTCTTCATTACTCTTCATTTTCTTTTTTCTATTATTATTTCAGCTCTCAAAACTAAAAAGACAAATTTTTTTGGTTTTATATCTGTTAAATTGTGATTAATGGAAATTATGATTGTATTTAAAGAATTGATTTTCCATTGCCCTAATTGTTCAAATTTATCACCTTTTGAGTTATGAACTGAAGTTTTAGTCCACCCATTTATTGTTGTTATGTTTTGATGGAAAAGACTCATAAAACAATCTAATTTATCTTCTTAAAATCTCCCAAAAATATTTAAGCAATTGTTTTTCTACACTCCTCCGAATTCTTCAACCTTGAGTGCACAAGATTAATATTTTTTGTGAACCTTGGAAAGCGATCAGCAACCAATGATTGCACCTTAGATGTACCAGAATTCACTTTCAACATAGTGACCCGTCCACGGCACAATCTCTTGCTCTTTGTTACATATCTTTTCTTACAATTTGAAAGTGAATTTTACAGTAAAGAGTAACGATTTTTCCAATCAACCGCACTCTTCCCTATCCTTCCAGATTTGAATCATTGGATGAAACCAACTAAAAAAGTTGGTCTTAAAATTTACTCATCTTGTTCGAGCATTACAAGTCTATTATGTTTTGTATGCTAAACCCCCTTCTATTGAGGTTTCAGAAACAGTTGTTGTGACCATAACTAAAATAGCACAACAAACCTTCTACCAAAATTTTGGATAACGATGAAGTCAAAAAGAAATTTGAAAAGGATAAAAAATTGTTTAGGGACACATGCTCACATACATGTCAAACAAACATGTTGATCTGTTTGTCGACCAGAAATCAGCAAAGATCATTGGGAAACACTTGAAAAGAAGTATGGAGATGATGATGCAAGAAGAAAATAGTACAGGGTGAAAGAACCATATATATATATATATATATATATAGTATTTTGATGATAACAACCATACGATAATGCTATTAACGTGTTTATTGAGTTATTTCATGTCAAAATAATGTTGGAAAGGTTGAAAAATAAATTGCTAATGTTATACGTACATGGTAAAATTCGAATCCAAGCGGGCTAAGAATATAGCATATGCCTTTACCATTGCACCATATAAGACTTTGTTTTGAAATGCAAACAGTCGACTGAATGGGAGGACCAGTTGACTGAACCAAGTCAACTAAAAAACCTATATAATTACCATTTTTTGGTTGTGGTCTTTGGAATATTTTTTACACTAGGTCAGTCAACTGAATGGAGATCTCAATCGACTGAACCTAGTCCACTAATTATATATTTAGTCTTTTGATTATAGCTATGTTCTCGGGCTTGAATTTTACAAAGAGTTAGTCGATTGAACTCCATCCCTAGTCCGTTAAATTCACAGAAAATGACTAATTCATGAAAAGATGTTTTCACAACTCTTCGCACCTACAGTTGCTTCTCTTCATCACTAGCGAATCTAAAAGGTTGCACCCCTATTTTAGCATCCCTGTAACACTTATATAATCCTCTAACCATCCTTGAATCACAATACAACATCATACAGCTCCATGCTTTGATTTCCTGCCTAAAACTCTCAATCCTAAAAGCAAGAGTCCAAACTTCAAAGAGATTCAATGGATTCAGATAATATTAAATAGTGCGCTTCATCTCCACATCCCATATTCTAGTCGAATAAACTTCTTAGTCTCTACACATCCACTTAATATCGTTTGTTTCGGTTATATAAGTCATTATGTATCAAAGAGATAATCTATACATCAAGATACGTTGTATTAGAAAGTAACATTTGTTATACTACTTATAAAAGTTGTTGAAATCCTGTTGTAGTATCTTTAGACGGTGTTGAAGTCATGTTCAGTTTTTCAAGTAGAGTCTGTAAATATGTTTCTCCAGGTCAAGTGAGGGTGTTGCTTAGTTAATTCCAAAAGGAGTCTGGGACTAGATGTGGGATGGGTGGTCTAAATCAGTATAAAATCGACTATGTAATCTACTATATTATTTCCGCTGCATTTACATTATCTATTACCATCGACCTTCTTTGATCCTATGCACAACAACTAACAAGTGGTACCAGAGTCTGGTGTTCTACTGATCATAACAACATCCTAGAACAATATCCAGAAAGAGAAGATCCAATCAGAGCTCAAAGATAGTTGAGAAATAGCAAAATTTTAAAAACAAGCAACAATCAATAGAATCAAAGTACATATGCTGCGTGGCTAATCTCAGATTAAAATTGGTAGGCTTGGATTCATTATATAGCGATCTTTTACAAAAAACATAAGAACTTATTAAAAGATTTTAAAGCGTAACAAAAGGTCAATTTTATTGCCTTAGATAAATTAGATAATTGTGAGCATAAAATTACTATTTTAAAGGAAGAAAATAATTTTTTAGTAAAACAAACTAAAGTTTTCGAAAATACATTAGAACTTTTTTTACAAAAAGAATTTCTGTTAAAAGATAACGAGCGTTTAAATGATAAAAATAATGATCTTTTGAAGGAAATCAAAATTTTGCAAAATAAAAGTATATTTTTGGAATTTTATTTTAATGAAACTAACTCTAAATTTTTATCTCTTGAAAAAGAAAATTGCATTTTGAATGGTAGAAAATTAGATTTAATTAAAAAAACACAAGCTTTTTAAAAAAATTATGTTATTTTGCAAAAGTAAATTTTCGACTCTAAAGCGAATTTTGACAAATTAAATGAGGAAGTTACAAATTTCAACAAAGGAAAAAATCATTTATCGTCCTTGATAATAAATAATAAAAGAAGTTTAGAAGCACGATAAACATAAATATAGTACTAGATATGCATTTTTGTATACAAATTTTAATGCTAGTACTAAAAGTATAAATAGTTCTAAAACCACTTCGTGTCATGACAGTATTATACTTAGAAATAGAAAACATCAATTTAATATTAAATCAATGACAATTAATGTTGATATATCGGTTCCGCTAATTTAACCAATCATGATAGATAACTATACGTTAGCAATTATTACGACTCTGTGATTAATAATAAAATTTATATTTTAAGGGATCAATCACATCCAATTGAATATGGTTTCCTATGTCACTGACTCTATATTTTTATAAAAATGGGTATTATCATTTTGTTTACACTTTGACATATACACTAGATACTTATCACTTTACATTAATATTAAATAATTTTTTATTTACTTATCATGATACTTCCTATCTCTTTTATAAAGGGGAGAAATGTAACAACCCGAGGTTCCGTATCGATTGATCATCGTCATTAGACGATTAAATCGGTAGCTAATTATTGTTGGTATTTTAATCGATTGAATTCTCTTCGAATGTTGGGTTAAAATTCTTTTAAATAATTTTGTTAAAGAATATATGGGCTTTAATTGAACATTTCCCTTTTTAAATTTTATTCAGCCCATTTCTATATGTTGACAATGTTGTGAGATAAAGGCCTATGCCTGTTCTCTCCCCCTAACTCATTTTCTATTCGAACCCTAAACAAAGCGAATGAAATAATGGCAGCTCTCATTTCTATGCTCGTTCGTTCCTCAAAGAATTAGGGCTTCACAAATAAATGGTGGTTGTCTTCTAGTTCGTCTTCAACTAGGGCTTCGTGAATTCGTGTCGCCGCATTCAAGTTGATCGATCGAAGCTCCTTTGCCTGTCGATCAACCGTCCCCTGGTAGCTTCCTTCGGCAGCTTCTATTTAGGTCGAGTTCGACTTTGAGTGGATCTACGTTCGCCGATATAAGGTGAGTAATTTACATTACTCACATTTAATTCAAGCACTTATAACTCTGAGTTGTGATTTCCACTGCTTTAAGTCCTTGGGTTTTCGGTTGTATACGAACGTTTGAATTCGTCCTGATTTACCTTGGCCATTCTAATTTGATCGAATACTGAGATGAGTTCTCTGATTTTAGTGTTCGTGTTTCTATGATTTTGTTCTTGTTCGATTATTAAGTTCGACACTTGATTTATTGCCATTCGTATGTGTTGGAGGTGATGTTTATGTTTTAGGTGTTTCCAGTATTTTGACGATGCCGTAATAATTTTGAGTTGGTTGGGGTATTTGGGTTTTGTTGGTTCGAGTTGCACTTTATGATGAACGTCGGCTATAACTTTGAATTAGGGGAATGTTTTAGGCTTCGGCCTCCGCCTGCTATTCGATCTTAGTTGGGGTTTTCGTTGTTGAGATTAATTTTGATCGAGTTGGGGCCATTTGAAGTTAATTTATAATTTGGACTCGGTTCCATTTTTCTGTTCGACCCTGACCATTTTTGGTGTATCACTGTAGCATATTATGATGTATTCATTGTCGACAGTAGCACCTTTCGACCTGATGCTTCACCCCGATTATCTACATTATATATGAGTGTTGGCAAGCCTTTCATTTTGTTTGATCACTAGTGTATTCTGATGCATTGGGTTTTGTGGATTTCGGGTGTCTTTGGGATTAACTTGGATTTGTGAATTTGGAACTAGTCGGTAGGCATTGGCCCGTTCTTTTAGCATGAAGTTATCGTGCATTTGAGTGTACCATGCGTTCATGTGCTGCCTGGTCGCCATATTGGCTTCATTACATCTTCATTCTACCTGCACACTGTTGCCAGTTGCTAAGTCTTGACATTCATGGGTTGGTTCACTCTGTCCTTTTAGCATGCATTCCGTTGTTCACTGATTCATTTTTAAGTTGCATTCTGTCTCCAACATGCCATACTGTCTAGACCTTTGCACATGCTCTTTTGATTTATTTAGTATGGACATTTGCTTATGTCCATGCAGCCTGATACTTTGAGTTGTATACCATACAGTTGCAGTTGCCACTGTGAACCTGAATCCATACTTATGTACTTTGGTACTGACCAGTCACTTCTTGATCATTTTGTTAAGTTTGAATGTGTAGTCTTCATTGTATGTCTGCACTCACATCTGTTTTACCTTGTATTACATGATGATGGTCTTTGAATTGTACAGTTGCACTTGTAGTTTGCATTGAATCTAGTATCATTCTTTGAGACAGTTGCATATTGTCTCACTTCGATTTTTGTTCTGGCTTCGAACGTGTGGACTTCGTCTTGTGATCTTGCATACCTGTAGCATGCTTGACTTTGGCCATGCTTCATATCTGAACTGTCATATGACCATATGTATTTGTGGTTGCACTTCATTCGTCTTGTTATCAATGCCGCACTCGTCTCTTGTTATTGCTTTTCACTGATCTGTCTTGATCTGGGTTGTTGGTTTTGTGGTGCACTTGCTTGGCCATTTTGTACTTCTGGCCTTCAGTTGGTTCTGGTTTTGCTTGTGTTATTGCCTTTGTTGGTTCGTGATTGTTTCAGATTGATTTTGAGATTTTTACAGCGAGTTGAATCCGGTCTCAAAGACCCGGGTTTGACCCTGTAAGTTTATTTATGTTGACTTCTACCATTTTGATCGCGGTTAGCTTTCACCGTCGTGATGATTTCACGTACTGTGTGGCGAGGCAGCGCACGCGTGCGTGTGCTGCAGCCACACAGAAATTTGATGTGTTTGATCATTTTGAGATTTTTGATTTGATGATTTACACTGTTTAGTGTTATATACGCCATTATCCAATTCTCGTATCGAGAGTTGGATATATGTGATTTCTGTGACTGTTGTCTATTGACTATCCGATTATCATTGCTGCTATGCACTAATAACTGAGTTTGAATTAGACTGACCCGTGTATTATTTTCTTTTGAATGTAATACTCGGGTCAGACCCGAGTTATTTCAGGTTGTAGATTTTCTTCTTTGAGTTGCTGTTCAGGATATGAAGACTTTTCACACCTTCTGAAGTTGTCAGTGTCATTGTATAGAACGATATGTATTCATGTATATTAGTCGATAATGTACTTGTATATATAACTTCTAGAGTCGACAGTTGTAGTTGTATCATATGTATTGTGTCAATTATGTATTAACCGACATCAGTTATATATATATGAGACTTTTGTTTTTATCTGTGTTCCGCATTTATATTATCTGTGTTATTGTTATATCTAATGTCCTAAACTATTATGAACTATCGTAGTTTGTTTTATACTGATAATTGGGTGTGTCGATGGGAGTAAATAAATGATAGATGAAAAATAAAAAGTATATACCACTCCTATCGAGATAACCAATATTAGTGTAAGGCAAATTACGGATGGTCGCTCCTATCCAGCCTTATTCTTCGTAATAATAGACAGTATTTCTTTTAATACTCTTTGTTATTATGAGCATAGAGGTGGGGCGTCACAGTTGGTATCAGAGCTTGGGGTTTATGGACATAATATAAAACATAACTTGGATGGAACATATGTTACAACTATTGGTCGATGTTTTATTTGTACTTTGAGTCAAAACTAAAGTTTTGAAATTTAGATGAAATTTTTAAATATCATTATTTAAAAATAAAAAGTGAAACTGTGTTTTGTTGATTTTATTGATTTGTGTTCTATTTATCAGAGTGCGCAGCGGAAACAGTGAAACTGTCTTCGCTGAGTACAACTGATAATCTTTTTGATTTAAGAATCAAAATACGAAATTGATATGAATTCCAATTGTTGTTTACATAGCTGTAATTATTTGTTTCTTTGAGAATTTCGAATCCAAATTGAGGATTCGAAGAAATTGCAGATATGTGATTTTTGTTGAAATTTCCGCTGGCTTTCTTTTGTACTAATCATCTAGTGATTAGATTTTTGCTGTTTTGAATTATCTTCGTTGAAGATACATTTGAATGATTTCTTTGTTCATTTTGTAATACGTGCAAAAATTTGAATTGCACGTTATTGCATTTATTTTACGTTGAACCGATGCTTGGTTATGATACGTATTTTGTTGTCGTTATTTTTATAACGGACTTATTACACCAATGCTGAATTTTTGAGGCAAGGTGTTTTGTTGACAATTTTAATAAATGAAAATTCACTGATGTCACATTTTGATGTGAATCCTTTGATGAGATATTTGATGTTTTAAAATTTCTGTCGCTTTGACTTCAGTAACAGCCAAAATTTTAAAAGTGGATTTTCAAGCGGTTATTCCGCAATACTGATTTGTGACCGTTTTTACGGTATTTTGAGAAGTACAATTTCCTTATCGAAATTGTTACTAATATTGTTGTTTTAATCACGTGATGGGAAAATCGTTTTAAAATGAAAATTGTTTTATAAATTTTTAACAGTTTGCGTTTTCAAAAGAATGAGAAAGCGACTTAAACGATTCAGCAAAATCAAGGATTATGACCCCTTTCTTTTACTGTTTCGCTTAACTCCGGACTTGTCCAGTTGAGAATGTGAATTGTTATTTTACAAAATAAATAAAATTGTTTTCAAAAAAAAATTTTACAGTTTGCGATTTCAAAAGAATGAGGAAGCGATTTAAACGTTTCAGCAAAATCGAGGACTATGACCCCTTTCTTTTACTGATTCGCTTAATTCCGGACTTGTCCGTTTGAGAATGTGAAATGTATTTTTACAAAATACACAATTTTGCACTTTCAAGGAAACGATGAAGAGAATCAAACGATTTAGTAAAACACGTGGTATGGGACATGTGCGTTTGCTATTTCGGTTAATTCCGGACTCGTTAATTGAAATATTTGATGATTTCGTGTGCTTTCGAGCCACTATGAGGACCTTCGGGTCATTTGTTGGGCTTTCGGGCCACTCTGCGGACCTTCGGGTCATTTGTTGGGCTTTCGGGCCACTCTACGGACCTTCGGGTCAAATACCAGTACTAGACCTTCGGGTCACTCTGCGGACCTCCGGGTCAATCTGATGGGCGGCAAAATTATGTTGAGTACTTGGTAGGCTTCGGCCACTCTGAGATGCACGTGCGGCGAATTAAAAACTCGCCATCTGATGGGATCGATCCAAGCTTTTATGTTGATTTTCTAGTCTTCTTAATTGATTTCTAGATATTTGTTGTTTCCAATTATCTGCAGGTAATTGGATATTTGTTGATATGAGTTCTGGTTATCGTTTTTGATAATCAGATATTTGTTGTTTATAATTATCGCTTGTCATAATTGGATATTTGTTGATATGAGTTCTGGTTATCGTTTTTGATAATCAGATATTTGTTGTTTCTAATTATCGCTTGTGATAATTGGATATTTGTTGATATGAGTTCTGGTTATCGTTTTTGATAATCAGATATTTGTTGTTTCTACTTATCGCTTGTGATAATTAGATATTTGTTGATATGAGTTCTGGTTATCGTTTTTGATAATCAGATATTTGTTGTTTCTAATTATCGCTTGTGATAATTGGATATTTGTTGATATGAGTTCTGGTTATCGTTTTTGATAATCAGATATTTGTTGTTTCTAATTATCGCTTGTGATAATTAGATATTTGTTGATATGAGTTCTGATTATCGTTTTTGATAATCAGATATTTGTTGCTTTTAATTATCGCTTTTGATAATTAAATATTTGCTGATTTGAGATTTAATTATCGCTTTTGATAATTAAATATTTGCTGATTTGAGATTTAATTATCGCTTTAGATAATTAAATATTTGTTGCTTTGAGATTTAATTATCGCTTTAGATAATTAAATAATTGTTGCTTTGAGATTTAATTATCGCTTTTGATAATTAAATATTTGCTGCTTTGAGATTTAATTATCGCTTTAGATAATTAAATATTTGTTGCTTTGAGATTTAATTATCGCTTTAGATAATTAAATAATTGTTGCTTTGAGATTTAATTATCGCTTTTGATAATTAAATATTTGCTGCTTTGAGATTTAATTATCGCTTTAGATAATTAAATATTTGTTGCTTTGAGATTTAATTATCGCTTTAGATAATTAAATAATTGTTGCTTTGAGATTTAATTATCGCTTTTGATAATTAAATATTTGCTGCTTTGAGATTTAATTATCGCTTTAGATAATTAAATATTTGTTGCTTTGAGATTTAATTATCGCTTTAGATAATTAAATATTTGTTGCTTTGAGATTTAATTATCGCTTTAGATAATTAAATAATTGTTGCTTTGAGATTTAATTATCGCTTTTGATAATTAAATATTTGCTGATTTGAGATTTAATTATCGCTTTTGATAATTAAATATTTGCTGCTTTGAGATTTAATTATCGCTTTTGATAATTAAATATTTGCTGCTTTGAGATTTAATTATCGCTTTTGATAATTAAATATTTGATGATTTGAGATTTAATTATCGCTTTTGATAATTAAATATTTGCTGCTTTGAGATTTAATTATCGCTTTTTGATAATTAAATATTTGCTGCTTTGAGATTTAATTATCGCTTTAGATAATTAAATATTTGTTGCTTTGAGATTTAATTATCGCTTTAGATAATTAAATATTTGTTGCTTTGAGATTTAATTATCGCTTTTGATAATTAAATAATTGCTGATTTAAGATTTGGTTATCGCTTTTGATAATTAAATAATTGCTGATTTAAGATTTGGTTATCGCTTTTGATAATTAAATATTTGCTTATTTGAGATTTGAGCTTCGTCTTTTTCTCTGGCGATTCAGGTGAGTAATTTGATTTACTCACATTCAATTCGTGCTCTGTATGGGATTTCTACTCTGTTTTCTTCTCTTTTAGTTGCTGGAGCTCGATTGTTCTTGCTTTTGTTAGTCGTCTGATTTTGATCCCTGATTCCCACGAGGTTGATTCTTTTGATTTGAAGCGGTCGAACCTTTCGATTTCTTATCTAATACTTCCCCGCTGACACTTGCTTTGCTTGTACATTCGACATTGCCATGATCTTTTGGTTGTTACCTTTTATCCATTTATTCCCTATGATTGCGTGGACGCAATTTCTTTAAGGAGGGGAGTCTGTAACAACCCGAGGTTCCGTATCGATTGATCATCGTCATTAGACGATTAAATCGGTAGCTAATTATTGTTGGTATTTTAATCGATTGAATTCTCTTCGAATGTTGGGTTAAAATTCTTTTAAATAATTTTGTTAAAGAATATATGGGCTTTAAATGAACATTTCCCTTTTTAAATTTTATTCAGCCCATTTCTATATGTTGACAATGTTGTGAGATAAAGGCCTATGCCTGTTCTCTCCCCCTAACTCATTTTCTATTCGAACCCTAAACAAAGCGAATGAAATAATGGCAGCTCTCATTTCTATGCTCGTTCGTTCCTCAAAGAATTAGGGCTTCACAAATAAATGGTGGCTGTCTTCTAGTTCGTCTTCAACTAGGGCTTCGTGAATTCGTGTCGCCGCATTCAAGTTGATCGATCGAAGCTCCTTTGCCTGTCGATCAACCGTCCCCTGGTAGCTTCCTTCGGCAGCTTCTATTTAGGTCGAGTTCGACTTTGAGTGGATCTACGTTCGCCGATATAAGGTGAGTAATTTACATTACTCACATTTAATTCAAGCACTTATAACTCTGAGTTGTGATTTCCACTGCTTTAAGTCCTTGGGTTTTCGGTTGTATACGAACGTTTGAATTCGTCCTGATTTACCTTGGCCATTCTAATTTGATCGAATACTGAGATGAGTTCTCTGATTTTAGTGTTCGTGTTTCTATGATTTTGTTCTTGTTCAATTATTAAGTTCGACACTTGATTTATTGCCATTCGTATGTGTTGGAGGTGATGTTTATGTTTTAGGTGTTTCCAGTATTTTGACGATGCCGTAATAATTTTGAGTTGGTTGGGGTATTTGGGTTTTGTTGGTTCGAGTTGCACTTTATGATGAACGTCGGCTATAACTTTGAATTAGGGGAATGTTTTAGGCTTCGGCCTCCGCCTGCTATTTGATCTTAGTTGGGGTTTTCGTTGTTGAGATTAATTTTGATCGAGTTGGGGCCATTTGAAGTTAATTTATAATTTGGACTCGGTTCCATTTTTCTGTTCGACCCTGACCATTTTTGGTGTATCACTGTAGCATATTATGATGTATTCATTGTCGACAGTAGCACCTTTCGACCTGATGCTTCACCCCGATTATCTGCATTATATATGAGTGTTGGCAAGCCTTTCATTTTGTTTGATCACTAGTGTATTCTGATGCATTGGGTTTTGTGGATTTCGGGTGTCTTTGGGATTAACTTGGATTTGTGAATTTGGAACTAGTCGGTAGGCATTGGCCCGTTCTTTTAGCATGAAGTTATCGTGCATTTGAGTGTACCATGCGTTCATGTGCTGCCTGGTCGCCATATTGGCTTCATTACATCTTCATTCTACCTGCACACTGTTGCCAGTTGCTGAGTCTTGACATTCATGGGTTGGTTCACTCTGTCCTTTTAGCATGCATTCCGTTGTTCACTGATTCATTTTTAAGTTGCATTCTGTCTCCAACATGCCATACTGTCTAGACCTTTGCACATGCTCTTTTGATTTATTTAGTATGGACATTTGCTTATGTCCATGCAGCCTGATACTTTGAGTTGTATACCATACAGTTGCAGTTGCCACTGTGAACCTGAATCCATACTTATGTACTTTGGTACTGACCAGTCACTTCTTGATCATTTTGTTAAGTTTGAATGTGTAGTCTTCATTGTATGTCTGCACTCACATCTGTTTTACCTTGTATTACATGATGATGGTCTTTGAATTGTACAGTTGCACTTGTAGTTTGCATTGAATCTAGTATCATTCTTTGAGACAGTTGCATATTGTCTCACTTCGATTTTTGTTCTGGCTTCGAACGTGTGGACTTCGTCTTGTGATCTTGCATACCTGTAGCATGCTTGACTTTGGCCATGCTTCATATCTGAACTGTCATATGACCATATGCATTTGTGGTTGCACTTCATTCGTCTTGTTATCAATGCCGCACTCGTCTCTTGTTATTGCTTTTCACTGATCTGTCTTGATCTGGGTTGTTGGTTTTGTGGTGCACTTGCTTGGCCATTTTGTACTTCTGGCCTTCGGTTGGTTCTGGTTTTGCTTGTGTTATTGCCTTTGTTGGTTCGTGATTGTTTCAGATTGATTTTGAGATTTTTACAGCGAGTTGAATCCGGTCTCAAAGACCCGGGTTTGACCCTGTAAGTTTATTTATGTTGACTTCTACCATTTTGATCGCGGTTAGCTTTCACCGTCGTGATGATTTCACGTACTGTGTGGCGAGGCAGCGCACGCGTGCGTGTGCTGCAGCCACACAGAAATTTGATGTGTTTGATCATTTTGAGATTTTTGATTTGATGATTTACACTGTTTAGTGTTATATACGCCATTATCCAATTCTCGTATCGAGAGTTGGATATATGTGATTTCTGTGACTGTCGTCTATTGACTATCCGATTATCATTGCTGCTATGCACTAATAACTGAGTTTGAATTAGACTGACCCGTGTATTATTTTCTTTTGAATGTAATACTCGGGTCAGACCCGAGTTATTTCAGGTTGTAGATTTTCTTCTTTGAGTTGCTGTTCAGGATATGAAGACTTTTCACACCTTCTGAAGTTGTCAGTGTCATTGTATAGAACGATATGTATTCATGTATATTAGTCGATAATGTACTTGTATATATAACTTCTAGAGTCGACAGTTGTAGTTGTATCATATGTATTGTGTCAATTATGTATTAACCGACATCAGTTATATATATATGAGACTTTTGTTTTTATCTGTGTTCCGCATTTATATTATCTGTGTTATTGTTATATCTAATGTCCTAAACTATTATGAACTATCGTAGTTTGTTTTATACTGATAATTGGGTGTGTCGATGGGAGTAAATAAATGATAGATGAAAAATAAAAAGTATATACCACTCCTATCGAGATAACCAATATTAGTGTAAGGCAAATTACGGATGGTCGCTCCTATCCAGCCTTATTCTTCGTAATAATAGACAGTATTTCTTTTAATACTCTTTGTTATTATGAGCATAGAGGCGGGGCGTCACAAGAAAAGTACATAACAAAATTTCTTAAGAGAAATATTATATTTATGGTGAGTTTATAACATATAATATGTCTTTGCTCTTATATCTTTTTGTTGATGATAAAAGCGGGAAGAACGTGTGCTCTACATATTTTATATTAACATTATATAAAGTTGAGGGAAATAAACTTATTATATATAGCATTTATTTAAGGGGAGCTATTATTTTTTTATATTATAAAGTTGTGTGGTTGTCATCATCAAAGGGGGGAGAATGAAAGCACCATATATATGGTGTTTTGATGATGATAACCATACGACAATGTTACTAATGTGTTTATTGAGTTATTTCATGTCAAAACGATGATGGAAAAATTGAAAAATAAATGGCTAAAATTATACATACAGTGTGGGATGTGAACCCAGACGGGCCAAGAATATAGCAAACGCTTTTACCATTATACCATTCAAGACTTTGTTTTGAAGTGCATTCAGTCGACTAAATTAGAGGACCTAAATCTAGTCGATTAAAAACCTATATAGTCTATTGTTTTTTGGCTATAGTTTCTGGAATATTTTTTACACTAGGTCAGTCAACTCAATGGAGATCAAGTCGACTTAACCCAGTGGACTAATTATATATTTACTCTTTTGAATATAGCTATGGTCTCAACCCTGAATTTTACAAAGAGTTAGTCGACTGAACTCCATCCCCAATCGATTGAATTCAAAGAAAATGTTAGTTCATGAAAAGGTGTTTTCATAACTCTTCGCACCTAAAGTTGCTTCTTTTCATCAATAGCGAATCTAAAAGGCTGCACCTCTATTTTAGCATCCCTATAACACATATATAATCCTCTAACCATCCATGAATCACAATACAACAACATACAACTCCATGTTTTTATTTCCCCACCTAATACTCTCAATCTAAAAAGCAAAAGTCTGAACTTCAAGAATATAACACTCCTAATTTTTGATAACATTATTCAGAAGATTTAATTGGATAAATTAAATAGAATAATGTAAATGTTAAGTGATAAGGGGATTGAGATTTGAAAATAATACATAATTAAGGCCATGCTCAATTAACTAATTAAATTGTTTAAAGAATGATTTTTAGGTTAATTAATTTACATAAGGGTATAATGGGAATTTGCCACATATAACCCCTTACCCTTATATATTCTCGTTACTTACCATTTCATTTCCCATTCACGTCATTTTGGAAACAAAAACGTAAGTAGAGGAGCCAACCATAATCAAAGAGAAAAGAGAAGAGAATTCAAATCAAGCTAAGAATTAAAGCAAGGGTAATAAATCTCAATCTCAGTCCAATCTCCTTATCTTAATCAGTGCAAATAATAATTCATTCCATCTCTATTTTGTTTTATAATCCTATGTTTTGGATTTAAGGGTAAATTCATTTTTATGATGATTTGGATGATGATATGCTTGAATTACAATTTGTTTGATTTAAGCAAGAATGTTTAAATAAGATTATAGGTGGTTTTAGGGCAAAACCGATTTATATTGATGTTTAAATGCCATAGAAAATTTTTATGTTGTATAAAACATGATTTTGGAGTTGGGTTTTAATTTTGATAATTTTCCAAGCTATGGAAAGATTACTATGAATTTTCAAAGAAAATATGGATAATGAGTTTATAAATTTATTTCGGAAAATATATTAAAAATTTGGGTTTGAAATTTTGCTATGTTAGATAACATGAATAAAGTGAATTTCTAGAATTTTTGGGGATTTTTCCTTAGTGATTTGCTATGCAAATTAAATTATTTTAGAAGAAGGACTTATTTGCAATATTTGTTTTACTTAATGGAAGGGCTTATTTTCTAACTTAACCATGGTTTAGATCTGAAATTAGCGCCGGTTATTTTAGTAAAGAATTTGAAAAGTTAAAGCAACCAATCTTGTGTTTATGCGTGGCAGGTTAGTTAGAAAGTGTTTGCTTTAATTAGTATTAAATCAGGTTTACCCAGAAAAGTTGGTTCCGCCTTGTTTAGAAGTACCTTTCGACTCAGAGCTTCTGCCGTTAATCAAGTCGAAACCCACTAAGCCGAAACTAATACACAAGGTATCACTTAGATGGTACGTATGGATTGGAAAAGGCGGAATGCATAGTGTCGAAAGCATAGCTTTCGATGGGGACGATACCTTTTTGTTTGTTTTAAAAGTGAAGCATCTGCCTTTGTTTTAATTGAAGCCTTCGAAGGAGTCGAAGCATATGTTTTCAAAAGAGGTTTTCTAAATGCTTTCGAAGGGGTTGCCATCAACTTATGTTTTAAAGAATAAGCTTTCGGATGGGTTTCTTTACTTATAAAATAATGCTTTCGAAAGAAGGGGTTCTGACCTAGTCGAAGCTCTGCTGTCATTCTTTAGCCTTTCGAGTGTATTGAAGTCGTCAATGTTTTCGAAAGGTAGTGCTTGTTTTAAAAAAATTTAAACCAGTTCCTAAATGCTTTCTAAAGGGTCCAAGGGTTTCGAAGGCAATGGCTTCAAATGGGGGTTTCGATGCTATCCTTCAATGTTTTGATTAAATGGTTTGAAGCTTTCGAAAGGGATGGTGCCGATGCCATCAATTTTTCCCTAATATTTTTATATGATAAAGGATGGTTTCGAAAGTGATACTTTCGTTTGTATTCACTTTGACCTAAATAATATATTAAGTATAAACTCAATGGTTTTGAAAGGGGCACTTTCAATGTTTTGGAAGGGATACTTCTAAAGATTTCAAAAGGGGTACTTTTAATGGTTTCGAAGCTATGCTTCTAAAAGATAAAGAGAAATACTTTATTACATTCGAAAGGTTTCAAAAGAGAAGTTTTAAAGTATTTCGAAAGGCAGGGGCCTAATGTTTTGAAAAGAGATCTATATGCTTTCGAAGGAGGTTATCCAATGAGGTCGAAAGCAAGGTTTTGAAGGTTTCTATAGCCTTAGTTTTCAAAGCAAATAATCCAATCTCATTTTTAAGGAAAACCATGGCATAATTAAATAAAGTGTTTTGAAAAGGAGTTTTTGAAGAAGTTTTCTTTGATTAGAAGGTTAAAGGGATTAACCAAGGTATTATATTTACTTCTTCAAATATATATATATATATATTCACATTGTAATGGACCCATAACTGTATTTAGGGAAGGGCAGAACAACTAGCTAGGTTGACCTAGTAGTGAATATAACATTGAGTAACTCCTGATTGAGTAGAATTCAATCCAGGAGGTCAGGAAGACCAGAATATAGGATGCTAAAATATTAAAGGAAAAGATATTGGTAAGGGGCCAATAGGTTCAGAGTAAGCCCATGAAAACTGTGTATAGGAAAAGATATTGGTAGGGGCCAACAAGTTCATAGTTAGCTTATGAAAACTATGTATAAAAGAAGCTGTCAAAAAAACAGGTTCATAGCAAGCCTATGAAAACTATGATTCGATACTGGCAGGTGCCAGTAGGTTTGGGGTTTAGCCTATGAAAACTATATCCGAATTAAGATATTGACAGATGTCAATAGGTTCCTAGTCAGCCCATAAAAATTAGGATAAAAAGGGAAGATATTGGAGTTACCAATAGGTTCCTAGTCAACCCATGAAAACTAGGATAAGTATAAAGATATTGGAGTTACTTATAGGTTCATAGTAATCCCATGAAAACTATGTATTTGGACAGGGAGTCCTTAACCATTTTACCGGTTTTTAGTCAGTTCATGAAAACTAATAGGTTAATAGTAATCCTAGAAACTATAATTGGGACAGATATTCAGAATGAATGGAAATGGGTAATCAAGAATTGATTCATTTTTTTTGCACATCATCATATTATATTGTTTTGAAATGTTTTAACCATTGTGGATGCAGGAGCACAGTATATGGTTTTAAAAAGGTTTTAGGATACTAGTGAGGGGAAAACCCGTTCCGCTAAGCGGCATGGTCTCACTAGATATTTAAATGATTTGATATGGTAGATTATTATTCATACTAGGCTTTATGTTTGACTTGAAGTTTTTGTTTTCTCTTTAAACTCTCGGGTACTCAATTGATTTTGAGTAGTTTGAGTGTTGAGATTTTCAGGTACCTCATTTGACGAATAAAGCTTTCGGGGACATGCAGGATGCATGATAGATATTTAGAGTTCTCTTTATTTGACTCCACTGTGTTGTTTGTAATGGCAAAGTTGTTATATTTCCTATATATACTTTGATCATCCAAGGGGGCATTTTTATATGTCGCTCTTGGCGTATGTTGTAATAAATATATTTTATCTAAATGTGGCTAACGATTGTGGAAATATGTAATGAATTGAAATGTTTTGAAATGGAATGTGATCTTGGTTGATGTTTTAAAATTTCCATATTCATGTGTTTCTTTGTATCAATGAATCTAACACCGTTGTATTTAGTCATCGAGGATTAATAACTATGGATGAGTGCAGTATCCGTAGCCATTAGTTTTGAGCCTCCAAGTAGGAGAATGTTACAAGTTGGTATTAGAGAAAAGGTTTATGAAACTTTAAAAGAAAATAAACCTAAAAGCTTTTTGAAACATAATCCAATGAATTAGAAATATGATCGGGGTTGGGATAACGCTATAGTAACATACTTTTATTTGATATATATATGTATGTGTGTGTGTATATATATATATATATATATATATATGTATGTATGTAGTAGTATGTATTCCTCTCTCTTTTAGATCGTTCTTTTGTATCTTACTAAGGCTCGTATGCAGATTTACGAGAAAGAAGATATGGAAGCAGGAAACGGAAGAGGAAATCTTGGTGGAGGAAGCACCACAACCAATGGGAATGCTTGACCTAATACTAGGAGAAACCAAGGTCGGCAGACTAATGCCAACCAAAATGCTGATGCAAATGTGGGCATTGGAAATCCATCAGTAGATATTGGGGGTGATGTATCAGTTTTTCATCAATGTGATGCAAGCAGGAGTGGATGCCGGTGCTGCTAGAAATGTAGGGGGAGCTAATCCTCTGGCTCCAGTTGGGAATAATTATGCTAAGTTGAGAAGAGATTACACCAGTCTGGGTGGGAAACCGTTTATGTGAATTGAGGTAGAGAATTAGCTGTTGCATCGTGAGTGTATCTTTGCTGATCTGGGTTTGGATGATGAGCAGAAGAGAAGGTTGGCCTCAAGACAGTTGTAGGGGTTAGCACTTTATCGGTGGAAGAGTGCTACCGCTGGGGTTCCGGAGGAAGAGTTGACATGGGCTGAATTTAGAAGGAGATTTGAACAGAAATTTCTCTGAGGTTGCTAAGTCAACATTGATAAGGAAATTTATGGATCTAGTTCAGGGAGAGATGTCGGTTATCGAGTATGTCACTAAGTTTGATGAGCTGTCTCGATATGAGTATGTTATTATTGATACTGACATTAGAAGGAATGAGAGGTTTATTCAGGGTTTGAGACCTGAGCTTGCTAGAGCGACCAAGACACATATCTGTGATCCTTGTAATGTGGTTATGGAGATGGCAATTCGCCATGAAGGGATGCTTGTGGTTTGTGCTAGAGAGAAGCCAGTTGAAACACAGGGTTCTCAGCGAAAGAAGAGAAAGTTCTTTAAGAAGAAGGGAGCCAAGAAGGGAGATGTTGCCAAGAAGGCAAAGGCTGATTTGGTTTGCTACAAATGTGACAAGAAGGGTCATTATGCAAATGATTTCCGGTTAGGCAAGGGAAAGAAGGCTGCAGACAAGAAGAATGTGAAGTGCTTTAACTGTGATCAAGTTGGGCATTATAAGAACCAGTGTCCAGAGCCAGTCAGAGCGGACAAGGGGAAGGTTTTTGTTGTTAGATCATCATTTGCTAAGCCAACTATAGCTAATAAAGAAAAGACTATGATGGAAGGTACGTTTTTGATTCAGAGTATACCAGTTAGGATATTATTTGATACCAGTACATCACATTCATTTATATCCCACTGCTTGGTTGATAGGTTATGCTTAGAACCCACATACTTTCTTACTTCCTTAAGGGTTGCGAATCCAATAGGAGGGTATGCAACTCTAGGGATGAGATGTGACAAGTTAGAACTTGATTTGTTAGGCCGTAAGTTTGCTTGTATTCTATATGTTTTCGATTTCGTAGAATTAGGAATCATTTTGGATATGGATTGGTTGAGAAGGTATGAGGCCAGGATATTTTGCCAGGATGTGGAGATATCAATAAGACACCCGGATAGTCATAACAGAATTATATTCTTAGTAGAGAATTCTGACCGGAGTAGTTGTGCTTTGTTAAGTGCAATGGAAGTAGGATAAGAGCTAAGTCAGGTTCGAGTGGAAAAAGATTTTGCAGATGTCTTTGAGCCAGTCACAGGACTACCACCAAAACGATCTGTTGAGTTTTGGATAGTTCTTGTGCCCGGAGCTGAACCTGTAAGTAGACCACATAGCAGGATGACACCGATTGAGATGAAGGAATTGAAGGTGCCGCCAGTGGATCTTAATGGAAGGAATTTTATTAGACCAAGCAGTTCGCCTTGGGGAGCGACTGGGGTGTTAGTGAACAAACCGAATGGGTCGTTAAGGATGTGTATCGACTATCGTAAGTTGAACGAAAGGACGATAAAGAATAAGTATTCTTTGCCGAGAATTGATGATCTATTTGATCAGTTGAGTGGAGCTAGAGTGTTTTCCCAGTTGTATTTGGCGACATGTTTCCATCAGTTAAGAGTGGCAAAGGACGACATTCCTTTGACAGCATTTCAGACTAGGTACGGTTCGTACGAGTGGTTAGTAATGCCATTCGGGTTGATGAATGCACCTACTTTCTTTGTGGATTTGATGAACCGAGTCTTCCGAGAGTATTTGGATAGATTCATGGTGGTGTTTATATATGACATTTTGGTATACTCTAAGGATGAAAGAGAGCATGAAGATCATCTTAGAGTTGTGCTTGAGATGCTGAGGCAGAATCAGCTAAAGGCGAAGTTTTCCAAGTGTCATGTCTGCAAGAAGGAGGTTAAGTTTCTTAGTCACGTGGTTTTAGAGAAATGGTTGTCAGTCGATCCAGATAAGATCGAAGCTATTAATAATTGGAAGAGACTAGAGACAGTGATTGAGATTAGACGTTTTCTTGGAATTGTTGGCTATTACCAGAGATTCATCAAAGATTTCTCGCGGATAGCAGCGCCTTTGACTAAGCTAACCAGGTAGGAGATGAAGTTTGTTTGGTCCGACAAATATGAGGAAGCGTTCCTTAAGTTAAAGCATTTGTTGACTAATCCACTAGTGTTAGTAGTTCCAGACGGAAACCAAGGGTTGGTGGTGTATACTGATGCATGTGGGGCAAGATTTGGAGTTATGTTGATGCAAAAGGGTAAAGTGATTGCCTACGCTTCACGACAGCTTAGACCGCATGAAGTGAGATATCCTACTCATGATTTGGAGTTGGCTACGATGATCTTCGCATTGAAGATTTGGAGGCATTATCTCTTAGGGGAGAGATTTGAGCTATACACAGATCATAAGTCTTTAAAATACTTATTCTCTCAGAAGGAGTTGAATATGCGACAACAGTGGTGGCTGGAGTTTTTGGCTGCTTATGATTTCGGTATAGGGTATACACCAGGGAAAGGTAATAAAGTAGCGAATGCTTTTAGCAGAAGACATCAGAATGTGGTGTTGGCTATTTTGGCAGAATGGAAGGATTTAGAAGCTTTGACTACTTATAGTATGCAGTTAAGATCGACTGCTAGTTCTAGTCAGAGCACTGCCATGATGTCCTGTTTAGAAGTTCGACCAGTGTTGATCGAGAGAATTGCTTCTAAGCAGAAGGAAGATCCAGTATTATTCGAGAGGATTAAAAGGCTTGAGGTTGGAACAGAGATTGATGACCTAAAGGATTTTAGTCTTGACCAGAGATGATGGTTGAGAAAGAAGGGACAATTATGTGTTCTAGATGTTAAGAACTTGAGGAAAAAAGTTCTTGGGGAATGTCATTGATCCAAGTTTATGATTCATCCTGGAGGGACCAAGATGTATCAAGATATGAAGAGGAGCTTCTATTGGGTGAAGAGGGATGTTGGCTTGTGGGTTAGGCAGTGTGCAAACTGTCAACAAGTGAAAGTCGAACATCAGAAGCCGAGTGGGTTGCTTCAGCCTCTATAGATTCTAGTTTGGAAATGGGATTCAATATCCATGGATTTTATAGACGGGTTACCAAGGTCAAATAGAGGAAATGAAAGTATATGGGTTATAGTGTACATGTTGACCAAGAGTGCCCATTTCATTCAAATTAAGTCAACCTGGATGGCACCTGTTTTAGCTAAGTTGTTCATGAAGAACATAGTTAGACTACATGGACTTCCTAGTAGCATTGTCAGTGACAAAGATGCTTTATTTACTAGTGAATTCTGAAAGAGTCTACAGGATGTGTTAGGCACTAAGCTCGAGATGAGTACTACATATCACCCTCAGACGGATGGGCAGACAGGGAGAGTCAATAAGGTACTCAAAGATTTTTTTAATAGCTTGCGTGTTGGACTTCGGTGGATCTTGGGAGGATCACCTGCATTTGGTTGAGTTTTGCTATAATAATATTTATCAGACTAGTATAGAAATGGCGCCTTTTGAAGCTTTGTATAGAAGGCCATGCAAATCACTAACATGTTGGTTGGAGACTGGAGACAGATTGGTCTTAGGTCCAGATTTGGTTAGAGAGGTGGTAGAGAAGATTGAGTTAATCCGAGAAAGGATGAAGGAAGCTTAATCCAGATAGAAGAGTTACGCAGATAAAAGGCGTACAGATCTTGAGTTCTCAGTTGGAGACTGGATTTTCAATATGGTATCATCGATGAAGGGTGTGGTACGGTTCGGAAAGTCAGGGAAATTGGCACCGAGATATGTTGGTCCATTCCAGATTATAAAGAGGATTGGAAAGCTCGCATACAGAGTAGAGTTGCCGAGCAGTATGGTAAGTATCCATAATGTATTTCATGTGTCTCATCTTCGCAAGTATGTGCATGATTTAGAGATTATTATTCCTTCGACAGGGTTGGAAGATCTAATAGTAGAGCCTAATTTGACTTTTGTTAGACAACCAGTTCGGGTTGTAGCGAGAGATAAGAAAAGATTGAGGAACAAGACAGTCAAGTTGGTGAAAGTTTAGTGGAGCGACAACGAGAAGGACTGTACTTGGGAGATAGAGGATAGGATTCGAGATACTTATCCTGATCTTCTTTGAGGATATATCTATATTAGATTTATATAGATAATTGCTTTTCAGGTAGACTAATGTGGTTGTTAGGAGTCGTTATAGATGATTGCAATGTTTACTATTTAGTCCTTACTGAATTTCGACGAAATTCTTTAAGGAGGGGAGCCTATAACACCCCTAAATTTTGATAACATTATTCAGGAGATTTAATTAGATAAATTAAATAGAATAATGTAAATGTTAAGTGATAAGGGGATTGAGATTTGAAAAATATATATAATTAAGGTCGTGCTCAATTAACTAATTAAATGGGCTAAAGAATGGTTTTTAGGTTAATTAATTTACATAAGGGTATAATGGGAATTTGCCGTATATAACCCCTTACCCTTATATATTCTCGTTCCTCGCCATTTCATTTCACATCATTTTGGAAACAAAAACGTAAGAAGAGGAACCGACCATAATCAAATCAAGCTAGGAATTAAAGAAAGGGGAATGAACCTCAATCTCAATCCAATCTCCTTATCTTAATCAAGGTAAATAATATTTCATTCCATCTCTATTTTGTTTTATAATCCTATGTTTTTGAATTTAAGGGTAAATTCGTTTTTATGATGATTTGGATGATGATATGCTTGAATTACAATTTGTTTGATTTAAACAAGAATGTTTAAATAAGATTTTAGGCAGTTTTAGGGAAAAACTGATTTATATTGATGTTTAAATGCCATGAAATTTTTTTATGTTGTATAAAACATGATTTTGGATTTGGGTTTTAATTTTGATAATTTTCCAAGTCGTGGAAAGACTACTATGAATTTTCAAAGGAAACTATGGACAATTGAGTTTATAAATTTATTTCGGAAAATATATTGAGAATTTAGGTCTGAAATTTTGATATGTTAGATAACATGATTAAAGTGAATTTCTGGAATTTTGGGGATTTTTCCTATGTGATTTGCTAAGAAAATTAAATTATTTTAGAAGAAGGACTTATTTCCAATATTGGTTTTGCTTAATGGAAGGGCTTATTTGCTAACTTAACCATGGTTTAGATATGAAATTAGTGACAGTTATTTTACTAAAGAATTTGAAATTTTAAGGCAACCAATCATAAGTTTACAAGTGGCAGGTTAGTTAGAAAGTGTTTGCTTTAATTAGTATTAAATCATGTTTACCTAGAAAAGTTGGTTTCGCCTTCTTTAGAAGTACCTTTCGACTCATAGCTTCTGCCGTCAATCAAGTCGAAACCCACTTAGCCGAAACCAATACAGCAGGTATCACTTAGATGGTACGTAGTGGATTGGAGAAAGGCAGAAGGCATGGTGTCAAAAGCATAGCTTCCGATGGGGTCGATACCTTTTTGTTTGTTTTAAAAGTAAAGCGCCTGCCTTTTTTTTAATTGAAGCCTTCGAAGGAGTCGAAGCATATGTTTTCGAAAGAGGTTTTCTAAATGCTTTCGAAGGGGTTGCCATCAACTTATGTTTTAAAGAATAAGCTTTCGAATGAGTTCCTTTACTTATAAAATAATGCTTTTGAAAGAAGGGGTTTCGTCTTAGTCGAAGCTCTGCTGTTGTTCTTTAGCCTTTCGAGTGTATTGAGGTCATCAATGTTTTCGAAAGGTAGTGCTTGTTTTAAAATGTTTAAACCACTTCCTAAATGCTTTCGAAAGGGTCCAAGGGGTTCGAAGGCAATGGCTTCGAATGGGGGGTTTTGATGCTATCATTCAGTGTTTTGTTTAAATGGTTTGAAGCTTTCGAAAGGGATGGTGCCGATGCTATTAATTTTTTCCCAATATTTTTGTATGATACATGATGGTTTTAGAAGAGATACTTTCATTTATATTCACTTTGACCAAAATAATATTTTAAGTATAAACTCAATGGTTTTGAAAGGGGCACTTTTAATGGTTTCGGAAGGGATACTTCCAAAGGTTTTGGAAGGGATACTTTCAATGGTTTCGAAGCTATGGTTCTAAAAGATAAAGAGTAATACTTTATTACATTCGAAAGAGAAGTTTTAAAGTGTTTCGAAAGGTAGTGGCCTAATGTTTTGAAAAGAGATTTATATGCTTTCGAAGGAGGTTATCCAGTGAGGTCGAAAGCAAGGTTTTGAAGGTTTCGACATCCTTAGTTTTCAAAGCAAATAACCCAATCTCATTTTTAAGGAAAACCATGGCATAATTAAATAAAGTGTTTTGAAAAGAAGCTTTTGAAGAAGTTTTCTTTGATTAGAAGGTTAAAGGGATTAACCAAGTTATTATGTTTTCTTCTTCATATATGTATATATTCACATTGTAATGGACCCATAACTGTATTTGGGGAAGGGCGGAACAACTAACTAGGTTGACCCAGTAGTGAATATAAAATTAAGTTAACTCCTGAATGAGTAGAATTGCATCCAGGAGGTCAGGAAGACCAGAATATAGGATGCTAAACTATTAAAGGAAAAGGTATTGGTAGGGGGCAATAGGTTCACAGTAAGCCCATGAACACTGTGTATAGGAAAAGATATTGACAGGGGCCAATATGTTCAGAGTTAGCCCATGAAAACTGTATATAGGAAAAGATATTAACAGGGGCCAATATGTTCATAGTTAGCCCTTGAAAACTATGTATAAAAGAAGATGTCAGAAAGACAGGTTCATAGTAAGCCCATGAAAACTGCGGTTCGTTACTGGCAGGGGCCAGTAGGTTTGTATTTAGCCCATGAAAACTATATCTGGATTAAGTTATTGACAGATGTCAATAGGTTCCTAGTCAGCCCATGAAAACTAAGATAAGAAAGGAAGATATTAGAGTTACCAATAGGTTCCTAGTCAACCCATGAAAACTAGGATAAGTATAAAGATATTGGAGTTACTTATAGGTTCATAGTAATCCCATGAAAACTATGTATTTGGACAGGGAGTCCTTAACCATTTTACCGGTTTTTAGTCAGTCCATGAAAACTAATAGGTTAATAGTAATCCTAGAAACTATAATTGGGACAGATAGTCAGAATAAAAGGGGATGGGTAATCCAGAATTGATTCATTTGTTTTGCATATCATCATATTATATTTTTTGAATTGTTTTAACCATTATGGATGTAGGAGCACAGTATATGGTTTTAAAAAGGTTTTAGGATACTAGTGAGGGAAAACCCATTCCGCCAAGCGGCGTGGTCTCACTAGATATCTAAATGATTTGAGATGGTAGATTATTATTCATACCAGGATTTATGTCTGACTCGAAGTTTATGTTTTCCCCTTAAACTCTTGGGTACTTAATTGATTTTGAGTAGTTTGAGAGTTGAGGTTTTCATGTACCTCATTAGACGAATAAAGCTTTCGAGGATGTGCAGGAAACATGATATATATCTAGAGTTCTCTTTATTTGATTACGTTGTGTTGTTTATAATGGAAAAGTTGTTATATTGCCTGTATTTACTCTGATCGTCCAAATGGGCATCTTCATATGTTGCTCTTGGCGTATGTTGTAATAAATATATTTTATCTAAACGTGGCTAACGATTATGGGATTATGTAATGAATTGGAAATGTTTTGAAATGGAATGTGATATTATTTAATGTTTTAAAATTTTCCATTTTCATGTGTTTTTGTGTATCAATGAATCTAACACCGCTGTATTTGGTTGCCGATGATTAATAACTACGGATGCCTGCAGCATCCATAGCCGTTAGTTTGGGCCTCCAAGTAAGGGGATGTTATAAAGAGATTCAACTGATTCAGAGAATATCGACTAGTGTGCTTCTTCTCCACATCCCATATTCTAGTTGAATAAACTACTTAACCTCTACACCTCAACTTAATATCATTTGGTTCGATTGTAGGATTCATAATACATGAAAGAGACAACCTATACATCAAGATATGTTGTGTCAGAAAGTAACATTTGTTACACTACTTGTAAAAGTCATTGAAGTCTTGTCATAGTATTCTCAGGCGGTGTTGAAGTCCTGTTTGGTTGTTCAGACAGAGTCTGTAAATTTGTTCCTCTAGGTGAAATAAGGGTATCGCTTAGTTAATTCTAGAAGGATTCTAGGACTAGATGTAGGAAGAGAGGTTTAAACCAGTATAAAATCGACTGTGTAATCTACTATATTATTTCCGATGTATTTACATTATTTTTTACTGTCGGCCTTCTTCAATCATGTGCATACCGACTAACACATCATAGGTCAATGATTGCAATTTCAAATGGTTGAAAATAAATCAATTATAGAGCAAATTCATGAATATGAAAATTTTGTATCAAGCATACTCAACGAAGGAATGAATATGTGTGAGATTCAGAAGGCTAAGTATTACTAGAAAAATTCCCACAATCTTGGAGCAATTATAGAAATTATCTCAAACACAAAAGAAAGGTCTTTCTCTTCAAGAACTAATTAGTAACATGCAGACTAAGGAAGCTAATCACTTGAATAAATTCAGCGCTATGTCCATTGACTCTAACAATGCTAATCTTGTGAAAACTAGAAACCAATCTAACGTGGATATATTCATGAACAAATGGAAAAATATTCAGAATTTTGCTAATAAAAACATTTAGAATGTTGTAAACAAAACTAATAAAATTCAAAAGAAAAAGACTATCTATTATGTGTGTGGAGAACCAAGTCATAAAGCTCATCAATGCTTTCATCTGAAAGGATGACACGATCAAAAGAAAGCTACCAATTTCGAACCACAAGAAGATCTTATTGAGGATTAAGTTATCATGGTTGAGGTCATTTTTGAGACTAACTTTGTGAAAACAAGATTAATTGGGTACTACACATAGACATCTATGTGAAATCCGAGAGCTTTTCCATCAATTCCAGGATGTTGGAGAAGGCGAGTGTGTCTCCATTGGAAACTTTGCTACTGTTGGAGTACTTAGCAAAGGAGAAGTTCTTCTTAAACTTGCTTCTAGAAAAACTTTGGCTTTTAATGAGGTATTTTATGCCCTCTCCCTTCCTAGGAATTTAGTTTCTAATGGGTTAGTGAACAAGGTTGCGACAAAACCTTTTTTTGAATCTGATGAAATTATAATAGCTAAGAATAAAGTATTTGTGGGAAAGGGATATCCAGCTGATGGTATGTTTGTATAAAACTCTGTTGTTTCTAGTAATGAAAGAACTTCTACATTTGCTTATGTGACTTAGTTCTTTCACCTATGGCATAATAGATTGGAACATATAAATATAGGGTCGACTAATAGACATAGAAAACTGAATATGTTAAATATAGAAAATGACACTTTATCTTTCAAATGTCATATATGTTTTAATGCCAATATGAAAAAAAAACCTTTCAAATCAGTCACTAAGAGAAAAACTAAATTACTAGAATTAATAGACTCGGACTTGGTGGGTTTAAAAACACAATCGGTAGATGAGGTAAACGCTATTATGTAACTTCATAGGTTACTTTTATAGATACACCAAAATCTATCTTGTTAGCCCTAAAGATGAAACTGTGGAAATGTTCTTAAAATAAAGCTGAAGTTGAAAACCAATTACACCAAAAAATCATAAGGTTTAGGCCCAATAAGGGTGGAGAGTACTGTACTGAATTTCTAAAAATTTCCATGAGAATAATGGAATTATTCATGAAACTTATGCCCCATACAACCCCTAACAAAATGGAGTAGTTGATAGTAATAGTCTAACACTTAAGAGTATGATGAATGCAGTGCTTTTAAGTTATGTTATGTCAACCAACATGTGAGGGAAAGTAGTTTTATCCGCATGTTATATACTTAATAGAGTGCCTCATAAAATATTTAAAATCCTATAGAATTATAGATAGATTTTCCTCCAAACCTAAATTTTTTGGAGGTAGGGATGCCTAGCTAAGGTGGTCTTAGCAGACTTTACAAAAACTAATAAAGAACCCAATACATTTGATTTGTGTTTTTATTGGTTATGCTTCTAATAGTGTTGCATATAGATTTATGTCATTAAACGATCGAATTATGTGTGAACCTGGAGATGTTGTATTATCTGAAAATGTCATTCCTTTAAAGAACTATATTAATGGGAGCTCTTTGGATTCTTCGATTGCCACTACTGTGTCATTTTCTTTGCATGCTTCCACACCTGCAGACAATGAATCTAACAATGAACTTAGAAGGAGCAAAATGCAATGTATGGAGGCTAACTTTGGACCAGCTACTGCCTTTTGTAAGAAACATCAATTTTGAAAGGATTAATGGTATCATTGTTTCGGTACTTTTAATTGAGGAAGATCCTAAAGCATTTAAAAAGGTAATTAACTTTAGGGATCATAATTCTAAGAAAGAAGCTATTAAATGTGAACTTGATTCTATAACATTTAACCACACCTAGGACTTAGTTGACCTACATAAGGGATGCAAACAAATTAGGACTGGGTGGATCTGTAGAACGAAATTGAAAACTGATTGTTCTATAGATAATTTCAAAGCTAGATTAACAACGTTGGGTTCATATAGTTGAAAGACATTAATTGTTTTGACACTTATTCTCTTATCACCAAAGTGGGTACTATTAGAATTTTAGTTGCCTTGGCTGCTATTCATGATCTTTTAGCACATCAAATGGATGTAAAAACTATTTTTCTTAATGATAACATAAAGGAAGAAATTTATGTGGAATAATCTATTGGTTGCGTGGTATCTGGTAAGGAGAATAAGGTTTACAAATTAAGAGAATCTCTTTATGGCCTAAAACAGGCTCCTAGATTATAGTATAAAAGAATTTTAAGACCCTAGTAAATAATGGTTATATAGTGAATGCCTTTGATTCCTACGTATATTCAAAGGTGTTTGGTCCTCACTACATGATTATTTGTCTTAGTGTTCATGATATGTTGATATTTGGTATCAACTTGGCTATAGGTGTAACGACCCCATATTTTTAACCATTTAAAAATATTAAATTAAATAAGATTTTTAAATAAAATTGTCAGGAATAAAAAAATTAAGATTTTATTGATAAAAATTAAATTATAATACAAGTTATGAGCTTAATTAAAATTTCTATTAATGACATATGTTTGCAATAATGTAATGATGATAACATATTTTAGTGCATTTTAATAACATTGGTTTGAATGAAATTAATAACTGTCTGAATGTAAATTTCTAATTGATTGGAATAATACATGTTAATAAAGAATAATAAATGTTTCTTTATTAAAGAAGAAATAATATGTTTATTTATTTGAAATGTTTGGTAGCTGAAAGATTGATTGCAGAGACGAGAAACTATTATTTAGTAAGAAATGTATAATTCTTGTTTGAATTCAATAGTGTATAAATATGTTTAAATTATTATTAGATAGGAAATAATTATTCTATTTCTCATTACATTTATTTAGTCCATTTTGAATTAACCTTTGTAATCAACTGAAATTGAATGATTTCAATTAATAGGAGAGTGAACACTAAATTGTAAATTAATAAGTGTAATTAAACGTAGCTTATGTTTTGTGAAAGTATATGGAAAGTTTTATTTAATGAAAAGAACATTTATATCAAATAAATGAATGTTTTATTTCTGAATGTAGGTTTAATTTTATTAAAATAAAGAATAGAACGATTGATTTAAAGGAAGAAATATATGTTTATTTGAACTATGTTGTAGCATACAGATTGATTACAAGAATAGGAAAATAATTTATTTAAGTAAGTTATTTATTACTCTGGTTTATAAAAAACAAATTTATAAATGTGTTTAAAAGACTAAAGGAAACAATTGTTCTATTCTTCATTCATTTTAGTTTGTCTATTTTGAAATTTAATTTTGTAATTAATTGCAACTAATGTAATTGAAATATTTTAATTAAAAGGAAAGAGAACATTGATTGCAATTAATAGATTTAATAAAAATGCTCGTTTTGTGTTAAACAGAAAGGGTGTTTTAATGGAAATAAAATATCATTTTCAGAAAAAACAAATTGAACTTTTTCATTTTTAAGGTAAATATAATTTTATTTATTACGTGTTGATAAAAAAATTAAATGTGTACAAATTGAGTATTATTTGAGTTAATGAAATTAATTTGGTTACGTTTCAAAAATTGAATTTCAAAAGATTGTGCAATGTACATGGTCCCTTCATTTCTTTTGTTATTAATTGTTGTCTGTACATTTTAAAATAGCTACCTCATTATTAATACTTGATCCATTCATTTCTCCTTCTGTTTAATACATGAGCCTAGACTTTTAGGCTATATTTAATTCTTGCCACCTTATTTTTAGTTGTATAAAATTTCATTTTCCTTTGGTTTGCAAACTTTCCCATTCCTGCGTACATTTCCTTATGCATTATTAATGCCTGAAGCTTTCAAAAAAAAACGTGACATTAAATTTGTCCCTTCACCTTCATTTTCTTATTATTTTGGTAAAGCCAGCGGGGTTGAATGACCCCTACCATATATTAAACGAAAAAAGAATTACATGCAAGGATGGCATACCATCCAAAATTACTAAACCAAAACTACACAAAACCCAAAGGCAACCCGAAATCACAATAAATGCCTAGAAATAGAGAGGAACATTACATGTTTAGAAGTAATAACACCGGTAAACACCCTATTGTTCCTCTCCATCCAAACATCATATACAAACTTCTTAAGCACCTTTAACAATAATTTACCCTCTAGAGTCCTCACCTAGTAGCTTTAAATATGTTAAACCATTCAAGAGAGGAATCCATACAAGGATTGTGCAACTTTAATAATCTTAGAATACCTTTCCGAATGAAAAAGGAGAACTGGTAGTTAAAAAACAAGTGATAAATACTCTCTTCATCTCTGGCACACAGCAAACACTTTGAGTCTTGCACCAGGCCTCTGATTTTCAACTTGTCTAGAGTATGAAGCCAATTTCTAAAAACTTTCCACAACATAATATTTTCTTTTGGAGCTGAACTTGTAGCCCATATCCTAGAGTGCCACAGGAACATGACCAAATCATAGGATTTAACAAGATGCCTGTAAACATTTGCAATGGAGTGCAACTCACCATCCCATAAAGCATGAACAGAATCATCGATGTATCTCTTATTCATGATGATGTTCCAAACTTGACGAACTAAATAAGAACTGGAATGAGGCAAGTTTATCGGACCCTTAGTCCAGAAGGTACCAACTTTAGCATGTTCAGTTATACCAGACTGAACTCTCAAATTAAAATTGATAATTTGAGCAAGAATGGTGCCTTGAGCAGACCGGGGGTCAGACCAGAAATAAATTTGATCTTTGAAGCTAATACCTTTTCGAAAAATAGGAAGGAAATCAGTCCTACTATGCAGTATATTTCTCCAACTCTAGCTACAGTCCAGTGGGGATTCCATAGTCCAAAAGCATCTATCCCCGATTAAGTTCTTTTTAACCCAAGCAGCCCAAAGATTTTTTTTTTGCAAGGCAAGCGGGGTTAACTGGTCCCCTACCAGTTTATTTAAAAAAGGAAAGTAACTATGAACATGCTCACAGTCACAAAAAAAGATTTAGAAAATAACAAACAAAGGAGAACAAACAGGACCAAAAACAGAATGAAAAAAAACAGGACACAAGGATAACATGACAGAAAGAAAGGGAATGAGAAACATAAAACAACAAAGAGTTAAGTCCAAGCTTCAGCCAACTGAGAACTGAAGCCATATTTTCTTTCCTTCATACCAGTGATTATAGCATTCTTGAGTACTTCCCATAGTTGTTGCATACTCCTACTTCTATCTTCAAAACTTCTCAAGTTTCTTTCCTCCCAAACTAAATTCAGGTACTTCTTAAGAAAGAAAAAGAAAACAGTTCTTCTATCTTTCCTCCACCTTGTTGATTTACTAATAAGATCCCACTCTAATTCAGACAAGCTATGCTTATGATCATCAGCTATTCTTCTAACCAATTTTCCCCAGATTCCCAGTAATTCATTACAGTCAAAAAATAGATGAGCCACTGACTCAACCTGTAGCTTGCAAAAGACACACAGAGGATCAACATTCATTCCATAACTCAACATTTTGTTCTTAGTTAACAAAGCATTCATGATAACCTTCCACATCATCAGGTTGTCCCTAGCAGGGGAGGATGTGGACCATATAACCTTGTGCCAAACTGTAGTAGATCTTCCAGTCACATTAGTAAGAAGGTCATAAGCAACAAAGATAGAGTGCTGCTTCCCATTCCACAGTACTTCATCCCTATCAGCTATACCATAGTGTTGTGTCTGATATAAGTTCCAAACAGCCCTTATATACTGATTGCTGGTGTAGGGAAGCAACAACTTGCCCTCAAACAAGTAATCAATTGCTTGAGCATCCTTTCTTATGCCTGCCTGTTCAATCTGATGGGGAGAAAACACATTGACAAGCACTAAGCCTTCAGCCATCCACGGGTCATTCCAAAATTTGATGCTACTGTTTTGTGAGAGCTCATACTTAATAAACTGAGTGAAGCTAGTTCTCAATCCCAGTATACTCCTCCATGTCCAGCTACAATTCTGGGGCACAGGCATTGTCCATAAATTCCTACCACCTAAATTATATTTTCTGGTCCGTTCAACCCATAAGGATTCAACACCACTTAGCATAGAATTTAAGTGAGCACTAATTGCAGCTTTATTCCAATTTTGCAAGTTGAAGTTTCGTAGACCACCTTTCTTTTTTGGCAATTCCATTTTAGCAAAGGAGCATGGGATGATTTTTTTAGAATGAATCGAGCCCGTCTAGAAAAATCTTAGTATGGCAATTCTTACCATGTTCACCAGCTTTATGGGAAGAATAAACACTCTTGACCAGTACACCATCATTGAAGAGATAACAGACTTGATGAGCACAAGTCTTCCAGCCTGTGAAAGCAGCCCAAAGATTATCATCACTTCTCATTAACTTGTCAATTTTCGTTGAATGAGCAGCCTTGTTCCACTTCTTTATGTTCATGATACCTAAGCCTCCATGTTCATAAGGGCAACATAGATTTTTGAAGGCAATAGGAACTAGCTTCTTTAGGATTTCCATGCCATAAAAAGTGGTTTAAAGCAGCATTAGTCATAGAAATGAGCTTGACCGGCAGTATGAATATTCTGGCATAATATAAACACATGGAGGTAGCTATAGACCTAACTATAATTAGCCTACTAGCCATAGAAATATTTGAACCATACCAAGTAGAAATTTTATTAATGATTTTTTCAAACATTTGCAAGCATTGAGCAGTCCTGATCTTAGAATAACAAATTGGAGCACCTGGATAAATTTCATTTTGATCAAAAGGAGCAAGACCCGATGTAGAGTGAATGTTATGCATGTCATAAGCATTCAGTCTAGCAATTTTAATTTTGGATTTAGCTCTGTTTATTTCCAATCCAGTCTTCTCCTTGAAACTATCAATCAAATACATTATGCCAGAAATGACTTTGTATTAGGCTTGGACTATACCATTAAATCATCAGCAAAAAGCAAGGAGGAAATTCGTAGACTTTTACAAAGAGGATGATAATCAATGTTTTTTAAGTTCATTTCACTTTTAATGAGGGCAGTAAACAACTCCATGACACAAACAAAAATACATGGGGAGATAGGGTCTCCCTGCCTAATTCCTTGAGTAGTTTTAAAATATCCAAAGATATTCCCATTCTGGCTAAGAGAAATTTGAACAGTGGACATACAAGTGAAGATCCAAGCTAAAAATGGAATGGGAAAATTCATTCTGTAGAGTATGTAGATAACTGATTTCCATTGAATAGAGTCATATGCCTTTTGAATGTTATTGAATGCCTATTGATTGGTGATTGGATGCATGGTTGTTTATTTATTTTGACATATCCCTATTATTACCCCATTTATTATTTGATATCTTATAAGTTGTCATTTGTAATATTTGAAATGGACTAAGAAATCGGTTGAAATGATATATACATATGTCATTTAATTATGGGTTGAAATGATATATATCCATCCATGTAATTAAAAATTGAAATAATTGATCACTTGGCCATAGGGGAGAAAATTATGTACGGACACTGGATTGGTTAAATTAATTATTTCAAAATATTGAATTTAAATTGGTTTAAATGATATTGTTTTAAAGAAAATAAAATTTTGATTTATATGAACTAGATTATTTTCTAAATTTGAGTTTTGAAATGTTGAAATTTTAATTGTTTAAAGGATTTAATTTTAAATCTTAAGTTGAATTTGAGAAATGACTAAAATTTATTGAAAGTGAATTATTTCAAAGGTTTAAACTTTAATTTAAACTTTGAATTTATTATAATTAAAGTGGTTTAAAGTGGTATTTTAAAGTTTTGGATGTGAAATGGATTTAAACTAAATTGTTTACAAAGGAGAATTGAGTTGAAACTTTTAGCCTTTGAATAAATCGTTTAAATTGAATTTGAAGTAAAGTTGGAAATCGTTTGAATTGAGGTTGATTTAAATTGAACTTTGAATATGAAGTTTACTTGAATTGGAAGTCAAAGAATTATATTCGTTGTGATTTGGAATTGGAACATTAGTTCAAATTGTTGTGAAAGAAAAAACAGTTTTAATATAAACCATTTTAATATATAAATTATTTAATAATCAAATTATTTTAATATATAAACTATTTTAATTATCTAAACTATTTTTAATATCAAAACTATTTATATTCAAAACTATTTCCAATCTTTAAAACTATTTTAATTATCCAAATTATTTTTCAATATTAAAACTATTTTAATTATTCAAACCGTTTTCATTATTCAAACTGTTTTAAAGGGGGATGTATTTAGATTTAAATCATTGCTTTAAATATGAATGTTTTGATATGAAGGCATAACATGTTTTGAATTAAAAATGATTTTGAAGCGAATCTGATATTTTGATATGGAATATGACTTGTTCTTCAAAATTTAAAAGAACCAACTGGTGTGTAAAATGAAGTTTGATTGTTAAAGAGACCGGGGCCGAACATTAGCATACACTCTGTCAATATCGAAACCACTTTAATAACTGTGTACGCGGTGGATGTTATCCATAATGTAGAGGTTGAATTGACGACGTTTGCTGGATTTGAAGAAAGAGAACGATGATGGATAGACCCTGACACTTGTGTCAATTGGAAATGACTAAAACAAGACGACTTGTCCTGACCAATGAGGCTAGCTACTTCTAGTGACATTTGTTCTTCGTATTAGTATATTGATTTTGACTTGATCGTGCACATTGATTTGATTATAGGATGGATGTTCGTGGTGGGCCGTTAGGGGTTACCACCAGTTAGGCGACTCGAATTGGTAGTATCTTACCTTGGACATTGCCTCACGTGCCTTGTCATACTTTTATCCTTATACACGACTACTACGACTTTGTTTTTGTGTTGTTTTATCACGGCGACTCCCTGGCTACTGACCTTACTTGTGATGCTAAAGGAAAACTGTAGGACAATGCTTAAAAATGTGTTAAGGGGGATCAATGTAAAGCCTTAACGCTATTTTAATACTTTACATTACTGATAGACACTGCATATATAGTGTATCTTACCATATATAGATAGTTTGACGGATCCTTAGGAGATGGAAAATCCCGTAACATCTCTTAAGTTATTGCACACTCGTTGTACACTTGATAGGAGATGGAAATCCCGTAAACATCTTTGAAGCTATTACACTCATATTTACTTGTCATTGGTTTAACTTACATACGAACTTTTAAATCTAACTCGAGTGTTTTTTCTTCACTACGCTTGGGTCAGCCAGAGTATTTCAGCATTTGAAGACATTATTCCTTGAAGGTGAAGCCGTTAGATCGTATTTACTATTATTATTATTCCACTGTATTATTTTGGTATGTTTGTTGATTGCACTCTGATTTTGTTGTAAAAATTGTGTAATCAAATGTATATTGTAAAACAGCTTCATGAACTTTTTATTTGGTTATTATATTTTGTCATTCCGCTACGAGATTCTGTATTTTGTTTTCCTTCTTTCTCTTATTTTCTTATTTAATCCATTGACAATCCTCCATTTTGAATGGTTTGAGTTAGACATGTGTGGTTTATTGTCGACTTCAATCGTCCAAAAAGGTGGGTCGTCACAGTTGGTATCAGAGCTTTCGTTTAGGGATACCTTAGCCTGTTGGGGATTAACTCATTAGAGATAAGGTTATTAATACCCTGAAATGAATTTGAGTGTATATATACGAGAGAGCGTATTTGTTATTGCTATAAAAAAAATTGTATTATGTTAATTTGTTCTGTTGAGTATTTATGAATTCAGGTCGGCACATAGGACGCTATGACATCGATAAAGATTTCTAAACACTTGAACATGGTAGACCGATACAATATTGTTTTTGAAATGAGTAAATGAAGTAATTTACCTAGTATTATAAGAATATTTTTTCATAAATTGATATTGGTATTTTTGGAGTGTTGTTTGTTAAGAATTAATAATATTCGATTATTGTCATTTATTGTTGGTTAGTCAAGGTTTTTGAAACTACTAACTATTGTATGTTATAAGAAAATGTAATTTTATAAATATGGTTTATAAATTATGATTTGCAAATAAAATAAATTTCAACCAAGAAATTGAGGACTTAAAATTCTGGTGTTTTGAAATTGGTTTTCAAAGGATTTGGAAAAAACAGAATTAGTATTATTTGGAAGTATTTTCGGATAGAAATATTTTCAATAAGATTTAAAAGAAATGTTTTCAAAAGAATTTTAAAAAGGAAGTAAGTGTTGTACTCCTCTCTTCTGTCACTAGATAATAATTTCGGTGATGATCGCGACATCATCGACGTTCGTTTTCTAGTTTCAAAGTGGGAAGACCACTATAGTAGCTTTGCTATACATTTGTTTTGAAAAACAAATTTTGATTTAAACCAATTAAATATGAGTTGATATATAAAAAAGATATAAGTATAGATTGTTTCAAGATGATTGAAATGAAACCCGGTATTTAGTTCTTATGTTTTCTGTTAATTAGTGATTTTCAATTATTAAAATGAAATTGAATTTTCAATGATTTTAAATGGTCGGAAACTTCCAAATTGAAGTTTGAAATAAAATGTGACGACCCACATTTCAGAAGGTTTAAATCAACAATAATCCACACATGTCCAACTTAAACAATCCGGAACATAGATAATCAATGGGGATAATTAAGAAAAATAAGTAAAGAAGAAGAAAACAACACAGAATCTCGCAATGGAATGAGAAAATATAATAATCAAATAATAGTTCATGAAGCTGTTTACTATACATTTGATTATAATCTATACAACATTTATCAGAGTTATATATATACATCAGGGATAAATGATCAATGTAGCAGAATAACATGATGTAGAGAATAATAATAGTAATAATATACCGAATCTTCGTCTTCATCTTCCGGAAAAACGATCTTCAATGTGCTGAAAAACTCAGGGCTGACCCGAGCGTAATGAAAAGACAAAACACTTGGGTCAGGATTAAAATACTCTTATGTAAGTCAAATCGATATCGCAAATAATATGAGTGCCATGGAGTCAGAGATATTTAGGGATTTTATATCTCCTATCCAGTGTATAATGTGCGTGCAATAACTTAAGAGATGTTACAGGATTTTCCATCTCCTAAGGATCCATTAGACTATTTATATATAATAGTATACGCTATAATGGTCAATGTCTATCAGTAAAATAAATATCAAAATAGCGTTAAGGCTTTACATTGGTCCACCTTAACACATTTTTATAGCATGTAGTCTATGCAGGTCTTGTAACACAACCAGTAACGTCGGTAGCTAGTGAGTCCCCTGTAGGTACAATACTAAACCAAAGTCGAAATGGCTCATATAAGGATAAGAATGACAAGGCACGTGAGGAAATGCCCAAGGTAGGATTATACCAGTTTACCCTTACTGTCTGGTCGTAACCCATACATGGCCGACTGCGACCATCAATCCAAACAAAAGGTGCACCAATCGAGTCAAAAATAATAATAGTAATACGAGTGATCAATGTCGCTAGAGGTAGCTAACCTCATTGGCCAGACATAGGCTCCTATTTAGTCATTTTAATTATGACACAAGTGTCAAGGTTATCCATCATCGTTCTCTTACTTCATTCTGGTAAACGTTCGCCAATTCAACCACTACATTGCCAATAAGAGGCCCCGGTCTCTTTAATAACCAAACGTGGTTTTACACACTGGTTGGTACTTTTACATTTTTAAAACGATCCATATTTGATATCAAAATATCATATTCGCTTCAAAATCAAATCCATTTCGAAATCATCATATTTACTCAAATTATACCAAATCATTTTGCCTTAATATCTCGATTTCGCTTCCAAAATTGTTTCGAATTTCAATTTAGGTGATATCTTCATTTTAACCTCATTCGCATTTAAATCCAAGATTTAAATATAAACATTCCACCCTTGACCAGTTTTAATTTTAAGAAAATAGTTTGAATAGTTTTAAAATAGCTTAAATAGTTAAAATAGTTTAATAGAAAATAGTTCGAGTATTCAAAATGGTTTATATAGTAAAATAGTTTGGAAAAATCAAAATAATTTGAATATTTAAGAAGATAGATTTTAAATAGTTTATACAACAATGATTTATTTGAAAATAGTTTCAAAGTCAAACTGATCAAATTCCAAATTTTCCAATTCAAATCAATTTCAATTTCCATTTCTATTTAATCGATTCAATTCCGATTTCAAGTCGAATTTTACTTCGATTCCAATTTTAGTTCAAATAAATTCGATTTCGATTTCGAATTAATTCAATTTCGCTTTCAATTCCAATTGATTTCAATCCCAATTCCAACTTGAATAAATTTCAATCCAATCCCAATTAAATTTCAATTTCAATTCCAAATCAATTTCAATTTCAATTCCAAATTAATTTCAATTTTAATGTCAACTATCCGATTCAATGATTTAATTTCAACTAAACTCTCAAATTTAAACCATTTCGATTTATATCAATTTCGCGTTCGATTTTTAAAATATCGATTCAAATAACTTAAATCAAATTGAATTTCAATATTCAATTTAAAATCCAAACTTCAAATATAATTAAATGCCGAGCTCAATTTTGAAATATCGTTTTATATTACTTTTACTTAGCAATATTTAAAGTTCGAAATAAAGTTCAATCTTTTTAAAACAAATCAATTTATGAAATTCAAATTATATTTCGATTATAACTTCAAAATCTCAACTTCGATTATTTAAACAATTCCAGTTATCAAATTTAAATTTCAATATTTGAGCTCAAGTTCGGAATTAATTCAATTTCCATAAATTCGATTTTTATTTCTTAAATCAAAACATTTTAAATAATTTCAAATCAAAATTCTAAAATCATTTAATTTAACCAATCCGTTGTCCGTATATAATTTACTATCCTATGGCCAAGTGAATCAGTCATTTCAATTTAATTCAGGGATGGATATATATCATTTCAATCAAAATAATGTCATAGGTATTGTAACAACCCGTATATTTGGACCATTTAAATTGACAATAATCCACACATGTCAACTTAAATAATACAAAACACGAATCATTATGGGATTATAAATACATAAATGTAAATGAGAATCAATACAACATCACAGACACAGAACAGTCACAGAATAATGCAGCGGAAAATACATCATCATAATAGCAGTTCATGAAGCTACTACATAAAATACAACAATGTCTTAACATAAAGTGACTAAAAGAAAATACAAAAATGTCCAACAGACTAGGACATCAATGCAGGAATAGAAATAGACTAATAAAGATAAATGCTAAGCCTTCAGCATCTTCAACCAACCTTGATCAGCAACTGGATAGCTTCAGACTGACCCGAGCATATACAAAAAGAAACACTCGAGTCAGGACTCAAAATCTTATACAAGAAAATCAAGTGCAAGGGAAAAAAATCCATAACTTAAAGATGAATAAAATAAACATCTCTAAGGATCCGATAAACTATCTATATATACAATAGAATACGATAGATAGATAATGTCTAATCAGTAAAGTACGATATTAAAATAGTGTTAAGGCGTTACCATAATCCCCTTAACACATTTTATTCCCAAGAGCATATACAAGACCGTAGTTTCCCCAAAACCGGAAGTCACCAGAGGGCAATCCATATACTAAGGTACAAAACAAAACGTAGTGGTCGCGAATAGGATAATCAGTATGACAAGGTACATGAGGCGATACCAACTAGGATACTAGTAGTTGCGTGATCCGGACTGATGTTGAGCATAGCAGCTACTACCTCAACACCGCGAAACAACACTCCCAAATCAAGGGGTGCACCCAAATCGAATCACAAAAGTAATAGATATGGTATCGAAGAAGTGTGTCCGCTAGAGGTGGCGAACCTCAATGGCCCGCCGCGGCTCCTGTTTTAGTCATGTCAGGGGTCATCCAATATCGTTCTCTTTCTTCAGTCAACGCGTTCACCAAACCACCTACTTTGTTCTGGATCAACACTCCGCGTATAATAGTTATTAAAGTGGTTTTCGGTATCGACAGAGAGTATGTCCATTCCCGATCCCGGTCTCTTTAATAACTACGTATTCACTACCCGATGGTCGGTTAAATTAACGTTTAAACAAATCAAAGTCCAAAAGTCAAGGTACAAATTTGACTTCCAAAATTTGACATTTCACGATTCAATTTATTTCGGATATTAAAACATCTTTCCAAATGCCATCTTTGGTTCAACATTTGAGTTAACAATAAAATTACGTATTCCTTTTCAATTTAATAAGATCTAAATTTCACTTCCTAAATTTAGTTAATACTCCAATTAATTCGATTTAATGGTAAATTTTAGTTCACATCATTAAACCAAATTCTATTCATTTCAATTCGTATTTACATTCATCGTTACATTAACCATAATCATAAATTTGATTAAATCAATTTTATTAAATTTAAAATCATTTTAAATTTGAATTATCACTAAATTAAATCTCTAAACTTTAGTTAGTTTCGTATTCCACTTAAGTCAAATTTTCTAAATCTCAAACTTAATTTACGACAAGTTTCAAATCTATTTAATTAAAATCGATTTCAAGTCTAAATCTAACAAATCTAATAAAATTTCAAAATTTTAAATTCTAAAACTTCCTTGTTTTTAAATCTCATTTCAAATAAATTTGCCAATTCATTTTATTCAATTAAATAGGTTTATTAATCCGTTCAATTAAACTCCATTAATTTATTCCTATTAATTTATTTCGATTTAATCCATTAATTAAATCTATTAAGTTCGTTACCTAATTTCCAAACAAATTGTTAAGTTCATTCCTTAATTTCATATAGATTTCAATTTCAAAAATAAATTTTGTTGACCAATCGGGTTTCTTATTTTTAATTATCTATCCTAGGCCAAGTTGTTTAATTGGGTATTTATCATTTCAACCCGATATCATTCGATATAAAACAAAGCATAGCAAAGGGAACTTGCAGTGTGATAACTGGGATGGTGTCAAAGTAAATAAACAAGCAATAGCAAACATACATAACAATTTAACAATTTATTTAAATAATCCCGAAATAATCGTATTAACTTACATTTGTTATTTATGCAAATTAATATAATTATTCCTAGAATCCACACCATCGTTTCATGCAGATTAAAGATTATTACATTATGGTTTTCACTTGGTGACTATTATCACTTTACTACATCAATCATACATTTTAAATCGTTAACTATCCTATATCACATTCAATTTCAGATTTATTATTGCTTATTTTTAACAACCAATTTTAACATCTCATAACAATTTTTAATGTCATAACTATTTACCATAAACCAACATCAAATCACAATTTATCACATTAAATCTTTTTAACAATACATGGTGTCAATTTAGAAAATTTAAGTTCTATCAATACTCCATTTTAACTTGTATAGCAATTTTATTTCAACAATTTAATATCCAAATTAATATAAACAACAATTATCACTTGATTTTCATAGCATAATAGGTTGAGTCGTGAATGAAATATTCACCTTGCATGGTTAGAGAAGATGACGAAGCACGAAGACGAATAGATGAAATAGACCCTAACAAGCACGACGCAAAACGAATACAACTGCAATCAAACAAATAATTCAATCAATAATCTGTTCATTGCAATATATATATATCGATTGAATATATATATAAACCATACCAAAGTAAAGAACTAGATAGATCCGAAAATCTGAATGGAAGCCTAAGTTCCCGAAGCAGTAGCTGGTATAAATACAGTAAAACACTATGTTATAAGCAAATTAAAATTCCAAAGTATATAATGCCATATAATATAACCGTTATATATATATATATATACTTATATATAAAACAGAGGTGCACTAAGCACGATTTGCGGCCAATGCGAGGCACAACGGTGACGGCGGGCAGGGATGTTGCGGCAGTTGGAGAAGGTGGTTGCAGCTGAGGTCGCTGGCGGGTTTGGGTGGTCCGGGGTCGCGGGAAGTGGCTGGGCGGAGCAGGGCTGGGGAGCGGGGCTGGGAGCAGGGCTGGGGCGGGCTGGGACGGTTGGGAAGCAGAGCTGGAGCGGGCTGGGGCGGGCTGGGGAGCAGGCTGGGGGCGGTTGGGGAGCAGGCTGGGGAGCGGGCTGGGGCGGGGCTGGGGAGCAGGGCTGGGAGCAGGCTGGGGGGAGCGACGGACTGGGGCGGGGCGGGGGACGCGGGCTGGGGAGGCTGGGACGGCTGGGAAGCAGGGCTGGAGCGGGCTGGGGGCGGGGCTGGGGAGCAGGGCTGGGAGCAGGCTGGGGGCGGGCTGGCAGGGGCGTGGAGGCTGGAGCGGGGCTGGCAGGGGAGTGGAGGCTAGAGCGGGGCTGTGGGGCGTGGAGGCGGAGGGCTGGAGCGGGATGGAGGGCTGGAGGGCGGAGGGCTGGAGCGGGATGGAGGGCTGGAGGGCGGAGGGCTAGAGAATGGCAGTGGAGTGGGGGGTAGGTGGACGTGCATGGAGGTGGGTGGGTTTTATATTCTGGAGGGAAAAATATAAAAGAATTATGAAGAGGAGGGAGAAGAGAAAAGGAAGGAGCACGTACCAATAGCAGTGAGCAATAATGAAGGCAGAGCAGTTAATGCAAGGCAGATAAAATTTTTCTATGTAAAAATATTTAGGTTCGGAAGATAAAATTTTCACGTTTAAAATGAACTGATTTGCAATAAAATGCGAACGAAATTTACTGCGGTATTTTCCGACGAAACTTTACCCATATCTATAACCATCTAGGCGCAATTTAGAAACAAAGTTTGGACGTTAATTGAAATCGTATGTAAGTTTCACATTTTATATTAAAATAACGGTTCTAAAATTTTTAAAATTGGGTCGAAATTTCAGGGTCGTTACATTCTCCCCCACTCAAAACTTTTCGTCCTCGAAAAGGAACAAGGTAAAGAGTGGAAGAACAAATAAAAGAGATACGATGGATATAGCATAGGTTATCGAACAAAGTACATAATATAGAATGGAATTTACCTTCAACAAATAATTCTGGATTAGAATCTCGGATACTCTCCTCGGTTTCCCAAGTACAATCACGATCATCGGGACTCCATTGGACTTTGACTAGGCTAACAGATTTCCTTCTAAGCTGCTTCGTATCCCTATCAATAATACGAAGTGGTCTCCTCTCTATAGTTAAATCCGGCTCAATATCAACCTCATCTAACTGAGCAATAGGAATGTTCATGGATGGGTCATGTACAACCTTCCGAAGATGTGAAACGTGGAATACGTTGTGCACGCCCTCAAATTTCTCCGGCAGTGCAACTCTGTAGGCTAGTGTACCAATTCTCTCAGTGATAGTGAATGGTCCAACAAATCTAGGAGCGAGCTTCCCTCTACAACCAAATCGAATAACATTCTTCAAAGGTGATACCTTAAGGAATACCTCATCCCCAACCTGGAATTCTAAATCCCTTCTACGCCTATCAGCATAGCTCTTCTGCCTATCCTGTGCGGTCTTCATCTTTCTTCTGATCTCATTAACCTTCTCGGATGCTTCTATAATCATATCTGGGCCAAGAATTAATCGATCACCCGGCTCAATCCAACAAGCTGGGGATTTGCACGGCCGTCCATATAAAGCTTCGAACGGTGCCATATCAATACTCGCCTGATTATAAAGATAGTTAAATTTCAATTCAATTTTACTTGTTCAAATTGAAATTTTGACATACCTGATAACTGTTATTATAAGTGAATTCAACCAAATGGAGATGGTCTTCCCAAGATCCACCGAAATCAATTATGCAAGCTCGGAGCAGATCCTCCAAAATCTGATTCACCCTTTCAGTTTGGCCATCTGTTTGAGGATGATAAGCCGTGCTCAGATTCAGTTTAGTGCCCAAGACGTCCTGAAATGCCTTCCAGAATTTACTAGTGAATAAAGGGTCTCTATCGCACACAATACTAGACGGAACTCCATGAAGTCTAACAATCTCTCTCATATACATCTCGGCCAAACTCAAAGCAGTACGAGTGGTCTTAACAGGAATAAAATGAGCAGATTTGGTCAACCTATCAACAATCACCCAAATACTCTCGTTCCCTTTTCTGGTCCTTGGTAATCCATCAATGAAGTCCATAGAAATCTGATCCCATTTCCAACACAGAATCTCTAGGGGTTGAAGTAATCCTGCCGTCTTTCGGTGATCGCCCTTGACTTGCTGGCAAGTGGTGCATCTACTGACATATACAGAAATATCTCTCTTCATCCCACTCCACCAATATAAACGCTTCATATTTCGGTACATCTTAGTGACACCAAGATGAAATGAAAGTGATGACTGATGGTTTTCTCTAAGCACTTCTTGTCTCAATCCATCGACATTAGGAACACAAATACGGTTGTCAATCCTCAGAACTCCATTACTATCTATCTGTGCTCCCACTTTACTATCAGCATTTCCAACTCTACCAAGAACTAACTCCTTCATGCGATAGAGCAAGGTGTCCTCATATTGCTAAGCTTTGATGTGATCTATAAGAGATGAGGAGATAACAAGCTGAAATAGCATGCCTTCTACAAGATTACAACATGACAATGCTTTGCTACGGCTCAAAGCATCAGCTACAACATTTGCTTTCCCGGGAGTATAATTGATGTCGAGATCATATGCAGCTAAGAATTCGAGCCATCGGACTTGTCTCTGGTTCAAATCCTTCTGAGAAAAGATATATCTCAAGGACTTATGATCAGAGAATAATTCAAATTTAGTTCCCAAAAGATGATGCCTCCATAGTTTCAAAGCAAATACAACTGCAAGAAGCTCAAGGTCATGAGTTGCATAGTTTACTTCATGGATCTTCAACTGGTGGCCAGCATAAGCAATAACCTTTCCGTTTTTCATAAGAACAGCGCCTAAACCTTCTCGACAAGCATCTGTATAGACAGTTAATCCTTCACTTCCATCGATTACCGCAAGAACTGGAGTTGAAGTTAACTTACATTTCAACTTATTAAAAGCTGATTCGCACTTCTCACTCCAAATAAACTTCAAATTAGAAATCCGAGCAAAGTGGGGCAGAAATCCGAGCAAAGTGCTCAATAAATCTACGATAATAACCGGCCAATCCCAAGAAGCTACGGATATCAGTAGGAGTTTTGGGAGTCTCCCAATCCTGTAGATAAATTTCAAATTAGAAAGGGATAAGAGGGATTGAATAGAAATAACGAATAAGATAGAACTTACATTGATTACGGCGATCTTAGCTGGATCGACCGAAATCCCATTTTCAGAAACTATGTGGCCCAGGAATCTCACTTCGTCTCGCCAGAAGTGGCATTTAGAGAATTTGGCCTTAAGTTGATGATTTCGGAGAGTTTCTAGAACATAAGCAAGATGTGTCTCATGCTCCTTCTCGTCTTTGGAGAAAACGAGAATATCATCAATGAAAACAAGAACAAACTTGTTAAGGACATCACGAAAGACTCGATTCATCAAGTCGACGAAATAAGAAGGTGCGTTGGTCAAACCGAATGGCATAACCAACCATTCATAGAATCCATTCTCAGTACGGAAAGCTGTCTTATGGATACTATCTTCTGCTACTCTGAGTTGGTGGAACCTAGTGGCAAGATCAAGTTAGGAGAAAACTTTAGCTCCATGGAGCTGATCGAATAAATCATTGATGCGAGGCATCGGATAGCGGTTCTTGAGAGTGCGTTTATTCAGTTCCCTGTAATCAACACACATGCGAAGAGACCCATCTGATTTGGTGACAAATACAACTGCGGCGCCCCATTCAGAACAACTTCTCCTAATCAAACTCCTAGCAAATAGATCATCAATTTGAGTTTTAAGTTCCGCTTTCTCTTTAGGAGCCATTCTTCTGTGAGGGAGAACTACGGGAGTAGCTCCAGGAATAAGGTCAATACGGAAATCGATCTCCCTTTTAGGCGGTAGAGAGTTGACCTCTCCAAATACATCGGGAAATTTCTGAACAATAGGAGTGGTACTAAGATCATCCGGGTGAGCATCAAGAGAGAATATGAAGCTTCCGGCATATTTCTGAGGTGATTTGCATTCAATGACAAGCGGTAGACCCTTGTCATTGACTAGAGAAACAGAACGAGCTTTGCAAGAAATAACAGCATCGAATTTCCTTAACCAATCAACACCTAACAAGATGTCAAATGCTACGAAGCCAAGCACATAAAAATCCCAAGTGAATCGATATCTTCCATACAAGAGCACAACCTCTTTACAAATTCTCCTGAGGTTGGCAAGTCCTCCAATAGGGTTGGAGACGCATAAGGAAGTAGTAGCAAGAGTAGGTTCTAATTTGAGCTTATTACAAAGATCAATAGATATGAAGCTATGAGAAGCACCAGTATCGAATAATACCCTAATAGGTAAATCATGTAATGAAAAAGTACTTCGTAAGGTACCTTGGTCATCCTGAGCAGGTGGTGGAGGTGGTGTAGGAGTGGTGATAGCAAATACTCCAGATGGTGTGCCACGCTTATACATTGGGCAGTCTTTCTTGAAATGACCCGGCTGGAGGCAGACATAGCATAAATCTCTCCTAGTCGTAGAAGGTGGTGTAACAGCAGCTCCGGTAGATGGACAACTATTAGCATAATGGCCCTTCTTATCGCATTTGAAGCAAGTGATATTAGCAAGGTCGATTGGGCTTTTCTGGGCGTATCCCAATCCAGTAGTCTTCTGCCAAGCTTTCTTTTGTTGATCAAAGTTAATCTTCCTCTTCCCGGGCTGGTTAGAGGGGGCTGAGTAGGAGTGGCCTTGGCAGTAGGTCCCCTAGGCTTCGCCTCATATCTAAGAGCATAGTCAACAAGCTCTGTGAAGGTGCAGTGGGTGTGGCCAGTAAGCAAGTCATAATACTCTGGTATTGCTCCCAAAATGAACTTCTCGTTCTTAAGAAGGGGTGTATCAATCAATCCCGGGCCGAACTTGGAGAGTTCGTTGAATTTCCTCTCATACTCCGAAAAGGTCATAGTGCCTTGCTTAAGATCCATGAAAGCTCTATAAAGTTGGGTTTTCCCAGCAGCTGGCATCCATTGTGCCGAGAAAGTATCCCTAATCAAAAGATAGACTAGATGAATAACATTCCAAAGATTAAAAGAAGAATTTAGACTATGAAATCCAAATAATTTAATACCTAAACTGGGCCCAAGTGATGGTGTTCTCCTCGATACGAGAAGTAACTGATTCCCACCAATCTTGCACGGCATCCTGAAGTTGCCAGGCAGCAAGCTGACGCTTTGGAGCATCAGTGATCTCCAAAGCAGAAAATATCTTCTCTAAGCCTTTAAGCCATTGCTGAGCCTCGATAATGTTCTCGGATCCAGAAAACTTAATACCTCCCAGTTGTGTATACTCCTTACTAAGAGTGGTGAATTTGACAGGAGCTGGAGCGGCAGGTGTAGCCTGAGCAGGACCATGGCCCCTTCCTCCCCTATTGTTTCCTCTGGTACCCATCCTGAAATACCAAAAGAGATTTTTAGAACCAAGGATAGAAAATCATAGAGTTTTAAGGAAAGTCCAATCAACGAATCAAAGAAGTTTGAAATGAAAGGATTTGGATATTGAATCAATTCTCCTCATTCTAGGGTATTGCTACCCTATCTCTAATGAGTTTATATATAATCCCAAACTAAGGTCTTTAGGGAAACCAAAGCTCTGATACCAACTGTAACAACCCGTATATTTGGACCATTTAAATTGACAATAATCCACACATGTCAACTTAAATAATACAAAACACAAATCATTATGGGATTATAAATACATAAATGTAAATGAGAATCAATACAACATCACAGACACAGAACAGTAACAGAATAATGCAGCGGAAAATACATCATCATAATAGCAGTTCGTGAAGCTACTACATAAAATACAACAATGTCTTAACATAAAGTGACTAAAAGAAAATACAAAAATGTCCAACAGACTAGGACATCAATGCAGGAATAGAAATGGACTAATAAAGATAAATGCTAAGCCTTCAGCATCTTCAACCAACCTTGATCAGCAACTGGATAGCTTCAGACTGACCCGAGCATATACAAAAAGAAACACTCGAGTCAGGACTCAAAATCTTATACAAGAAAATCAAGTGCAAGGGAAAAAAATCCATAACTTAAAGATGAATAAAATAAACATCTCTAAGGATCCGATAAACTATCTATATATACAATAGAATACGATAGATAGATAATGTCTAATCAGTAAAGTACGATATTAAAATAGTGTTAAGGCGTTACCATAATCCCCTTAACACATTTTATTCCCAAGAGCATATACAAGACCGTAGTTTCCCCAAAACCGGAAGTCACCAGAGGGCAATCCATATACTAAGGTACAAAACAAAACGTAGTGGTCGCGAATAGGATAATCAGTATGACAAGGTACATGAGGCGATACCAACTAGGATACTAGTAGTTGCGTGATCCGGACTGATGTTGAGCATAGCAGCTACTACCTCAACACCGCGAAACAACACTCCCAAATCAAGGGGTGCACCCAAATCGAATCACAAAAGTAATAGATATGGTATCGAAGAAGTGTGTCCGCTAGAGGTGGCGAACCTCAATGGCCCGCCGCGGCTCCTGTTTTAGTCATGTCAGGGGTCATCCAATATCGTTCTCTTTCTTCAGTCAATGCGTTCACCAAACCACCTACTTCGTTCTGGATCAACACTCCGCGTATAATAGTTATTAAAGTGGTATTCGGTATCGACAGAGAGTATGTCCATTCCCGATCCCGGTCTCTTTAATAACTACGTATTCACTACCCGATTGTCGGTTAAATTAACGTTTAAACAAATCAAAGTCCAAAAGTCAAGGTGCAAATTTGACTTCCAAAATTGGACATTTCACGATTCAATTTATTTCGGATATTAAAACATCTTTCCAAATGCCATCTTTAGTTCAACATTTGAGTTAACAATAAAATTACGTATTCCTTTTCAATTTAATAAGATCTAAATTTCACTTCCTAAATTTAGTTAATACTCCAATTAATTCGATTTAATGGTAAATTTTAGTTCACATCATTAAACCAAATTCTATTCATTTCAATTCGTATTTACATTCATCGTTACATTAACCATAATCATAAATTTGATTAAATCAATTTTATTAAATTTAAAATCATTTTAAATTTGAATTATCACTAAATTAAATCCCTAAAACTTTAGTTAGTTTCGTATTCCACTTAAGTCAAATTTTCTAAATCTCAAACTTAATTTACGACAAGTTTCAAATCTATTTAATTAAAACCGATTTCAAGTCTAAATCTAACAAATCTAATAAAATTTCAAAATTTTAAATTCTAAATCTTCCTTGTTTTTAAATCTCATTTCAAATAAATTTGCCAATTCATTTTATTCAATTAAATAGGTTTATTAATCCGTTCAGTTAAACTCCATTAATTTATTCCTATTAATTTATTTCGATTTAATCCATTAATTAAATCCATTAAGTTCGTTACCTAATTTCCAAACAAATTGTTAAGTTCATTCCTTAATTTCAAATAGATTTCAATTTCAAAAATAAATTTTGTTGACCAATCGGGTTTCTTATTTTTAATTATCTATCCTAGGCCAAGTTGTTTAATTGGGTATTTATCATTTCAACCCGATATCATTTGATATAAAACAAAGCATAGCAAAGGGAACTTGCAGTGTGATAACTGGGATGGTGTCAAAGTAAATAAACAAGCAATAGCAAACATACATAACAATTTAACAATTTATTTAAATAATCCCGAAATAATCGTATTAACTTACATTTGTTATTTATGCAAATTAATATAATTATTCCTAGAATCCACACCATCGTTTCATGCAGATTAAAGATTATTACATTATGGTTTTCACTTGGTGACTATTATCACTTTACTACATCAATCATACATTTTAAATCGTTAACTATCCTATATCACATTCAATTTCAGATTTATTATTGCTTATTTTTAACAACCAATTTCAACATCTCATAACAATTTTTAATGTCATAACTATTTACCATAAACCAACATCAAATCACAATTTATCACATTAAATCTTTTTAACAATACATGGTGTCAATTTAGAAAATTTAAGTTCTCAATACTCCATTTTAACTTGTATAGCAATTTTATTTCAACAATTTAATATCCAAATTAATATAAACAACAATTATCACTTGATTTTCATAGCATAATAGGTTGAGTCGTGAATGAAATATTCACCTTGCGTGGTTAGAGAAGATGACGAAGCACGAAAACGAATAGATGAAATAGACCATAACAAGCACGACGCAAAACGAATACAACTGCAATCAAACAAATAATTCAATCAATAATCTGTTCATTGCAATATATATATCGATTGAATATATATATAAACCATACCAAAGTAAAGAACTAGATAGATCCGAAAATCTGAATGGAAGCCTAAGTTCCCAAAGCAGTAGCTGGTATAAACACAGTAAAACACTGTGTTATAAGCAAATTAAAATTCCAAAGTATATAATGCCATATAATATAACAGTTATATATATATACTTATATATAAAACAGAGGTGCACTGAGCACGATTTGCGGCCAATGCGAGGCACAACGGTGACGGCGGGCAGGGATGTTGCGGCAGTCGGAGAAGGTGGTTGCAGCTGAGGTCGCTGGCGGGTTTGGGTGGTCCGGGGTCGCGGGAAGTGGCTGGGCGGAGCGGGGCTGGGGAGCGGGGCTGGGAGCAGGGCTGGGGCGGGCTGGGACGGCTGGGAAGCAGGGCTGGAGCGGGCTGGGGCGGGCTGGGGAGCAGGCTGGGGGCGGCTGGGGAGCGGGCTGGGGCGGGGCTGGGGAGTAGGGCTGGGGAGTAGGGCTGGGAGGAGGCTGGGGGGAGCGGCGGACTGGGGTAGGGCTGGGGACGCGCGCTGGGGAGGCTGGGACGGCTGGGAAGCAGGGCTGGAGCGGGCTGGGGGCGGGGCTGGGGATCAGGGCTGGGAGCAGGCTGGCAGGGGCGTGGAGGCTGGAGCGGGGCTGACAGGGGAGTGGAGGCTGGAGCGGGGCTGTGGGGCGTGGAGGCGGAGGGCTGGAGGGATGGAGGGCGGAGGGCTGGAGAATGGCTGTGGAGTGGGGGGTAGGTGGACGTGCATGGAGGTGGGTGGGTTTTATATTCTGGAGGGAAAAATATAAAAGAGTTATGAAGAGGAGGGAGAAGAGAAAAGGAAGGAGCACGTACCAATAGCAGTGAGCAATAATGAAGGCAGAGCAGTTAATGCAAGGCAGAGGGGGAATATATATACAGAGAAGTTTGCAGAGAGATTTAGAGTTCCCAGGCCAAAGCATTGATTCTTCTGTACAGTGATGGCTATTGAGTTTCTGAAGGGACAAGGCCCCTAGAATTCTGAGCGTTGGAGAGTAGGGTACCGGTTTGTGTGGCGTAACGGACCAGTTTGTACTCCGTTAACCAATTTATAACTTGCAATGCCGAACTCCGATTAACACAAACAAATATACCGTTTTGATCAGCGCGACGAGGCGGACACAACGGTATGAAGATATTGATGGTTTGACATTGTTTGCAAAGTGGTAAATCTTATTGAACCATTTGCTCGAGCGACAATTTAACTAGCAATTAAAAGCGGAATTTGACGAAACGAAATGTGCCGTCATGATCAGAATATTTTTCTTATGCAACATTGTGAAAAATATTTGAGTTCGGACGATAGAAAATTTACACATAAAATTTAAACTAATATGCAAATGCGACGAGCGAAATTTACTTCCATATTATTCGACGAAATTTGGCGTACGCCTATGTCTATCTAGACGCATTCCAAATATGAAGTTTGAATAGCAACGGAAGTTGTTTGTGAAAATTCGCAATTTTCTATTACGGAGAATGCAGCAAAACACCGAAGAATAAGATCGACGGAGCTAAAGATGTCCGAATTTTGAAAAACGAAAAATGACGTCTTTGTCAGAAGATGATTTAGAATTTTTCTATGTAAAAATATTTAGGTTCGGAAGATAAAATTTTCACGTTTAAAATGAACTGATGTGCAATAAAATGCGAACGAAATTTACTGCGGTATTTTTCGACGAAACTTTACCCATATCTATAACCATCTAGGCGCAATTTAGAAACAAAGTTTGGACGTTAATTGAAATCGTATGTAAGTTTCACATTTTATATTAAAATAACGGTTCTAAAATTTTTAAAATTGGGTCGAAATTTCAGGGTCGTTACAGGTATATATCATTTCAACCTATTTCTTAATCTATTCGAAATAATTCAACTACTGACAAATGATATTCGGGGTGATAACGGGATATATATAATATAAATAAACATCCAACCATCCAATATATCAACCAATAGCATTCAATTTCAATCAATAACCAAATCAGCCAATAATTCACAACAATTACATCATTATCCATATCGGGTATTTTACTGGCAAATAAATTCCATTTTCAAATTTAACTGTCAATTTAAAACTTTATTAATTCAATTCTTATATCAATCTAATGTCAATTAGTTTACCAAACATCAGCCAATGCAATTAAATTACTTCATGACATTAATTTAACTAACATAAAATTTATTTAGTCAATTGTGAGTGTATAAAACACTAACCTTTATTTGAAACTGAAAATATTTTCAGCTTCAAATAAATTCCAACTCGATCCCATATCATAGACGACATCGATACGAATCCTCAGCAACTCGTTTCACATGAAATGGACCTCGTACATGAGAGTTACGATTTTATCAATATAACGATAATTAAAATTTTAAATTAACAAAATCAAACTAATTAATAAAATTAACTTAACCTAACAGCATCATCTCCTCACTCGCGTACTATGCTCGAACTCGCACCCTTCCCAGATCGCGATTCACTGCTGCTATATATATATTTTTTGAACGCTGCCTCCCAAAATTTCGACGCCGACCACCCCAGGCTACCGCCTCCACCAAGCTCGCGACCCTCACCCTAGCCGCGCTGCCACCACGATGCTATAGCTTCCAGCGCCGCTCCCCATCGCACATGCAACCCTAATGTCGCAATTGTCGACCACGTCGTCCTCGTGCTCATGCCACTTCCTCTAGCGAGCTACGCTTCCCATCGGCCACGAACTCCCATCGTTCGATTCCTCCTTTTTTTATCTAGGCTTTTTTTTCTGTTATGTTTTTATATTAGACCGAGATTTGAAATAAAAGAGGGGAGAAGGAGAGGGATATGGCATATAGAACGCGATGTGCTTTGAACGAGTTGATGGAAGTTTTCCTTATATATATATATATATATATATATATATATATTGCGTGAATGACCTGCGCAAATCTAAACTCCAAACGAAGCGTGCCGCCTGGCATTCCTAATGTTTTACCCCTATTCCAAATACAATGGAACTAGTTCTGAGGCCTAATTAGATCATATGTGGAAGATAGCTTTTCAAAATCGATTAATTTTAATCGAATTCCTAAAATTGATTTCTACGCGTTTCAAGCTCGCACGGTCAAACGACAAGTCTGATCGCTACGTAATTTGAAATCCTACAATAATTCAAAATTACGGATCCGATGAAACTGGTTCGTCGAAATCCGAGACAGTGGCCAAAATGGTTGTTTTTACTCGTCAATTAAGATATAAACTTTCCAATTCCTAATTATTCACTTTTAATCCAATTTTAAATATTAACAATCTTCATTGTTGTCTAAATAAAATTTAGATCAACTTTCGATATCGTTTTCAATCATATTAAATTCAGAATTCAATTTATTTAAATAATCCCAGTATTAAAATTTTAAATAATTTAATTATCCAATACTAAAATCCTAATGAATTTTAGTTATCAACAATTAGTTTATTTTCAACTAAATAGGTTAACATTTATATACAATCCAACTATTGATTATAAACACATTCAATATATAGAATTTCATTTCAAAATTCGTTATCGCCAAATCTTCGAAATTAGTTATTTCAAAAATTTTATTTGAGTTCATATTAAATTACTACACTAACAAATCATACAAAAAAAATTATTTCTAACCATTTTTATTCAATAATCACTTTAAATTTAATAATTCAAAATAATTAAAAGTACGGGCCGTTACATTCTCCCCCACTCAAAACTTTTTGTCCTCGAAAAGGGCTAAGTAGATAATTTAACATTTGAAATATTTTCTAAAAATAATTAACTTATAAAACATTAACATCTTGTTTGCAAAACTATTACTATACTTCTACTACGCCACTCTAATATCGGTTTTATGGAAAATATAACTTATATATAAAAACAAGTTATAAAATTTTTAAAACTTCAAAAAATTTCTAACTCCCAGATTTACGAAAAATTTCGGCACATTCTCCTTTGTGCGGCTCGGTCGGAAAACTTTTACAATATAATATATAACACAAATATACCCAATATATATCAAATATACATCTCATCTCAATGATGAAGCATCCCGTAGGGAGAAAAATATAAAATCGCGGTATTTAATCTGAGATGCGTACCTTATTATTAATAATACGAGCGTATTAAGCAAGCAAAAGCAAAATACGCACAAGCGAGCTCCAAAAGCTAGCATACGCCCTTCCGTACCTACTAAACACTCAATAATAGATGAGAATATGTATATGGAAGGAGAAATCAATATATAACATAACATTACAACAACCATATAAGCAAACATAACCATGGAATAAAAGAAACATCCAAACAACCATATTCATGCAAGTTTTATTCATAACCATACTATTATTCAATGTCAACGTTCCAATTCATACAGCAGCATTTCTATTAACATTCATTTCATTTACATTTTAATTGCCTTAGTTTCAATTAATTTACATTCACATCCAATTTATTTACATTCAATTTATTTACTTCTTAATTAAATAACTTTCGCCTATTAATATTCATTTCGTCAATCATACAATGGATATATATTCAATTCATTTGCTTTTAATTAATTTACATTCAACTAACTTGGTTTCAATCCATTTTTATTCAATCAACCAATATTCATTGCATTCACATTTGATTGATTACAATTCAATGTATTCACATTCAAACAATTTTCTTTCAATTGATTAATATTTATTTCAATGACATTCATTTTATTTATCATCCAATGAATTTTCATTCCATTCATTTGTATTCATATTCATTTGCTTAGCATATCTCATTCAATATAATTTACTCAAGCAATCATTTCAAAATTTTACTTGAGTTTAATATAAGCAATTTATGCTATACAGCTCATTTTTATTATTACTTCATAACTTAAGTTTATTTTTAATTCATCAACAACATTTTAAACCATATTCAATTTACTAAATTTCTTCATTGCTTCATTCAATTAATTCTTTTTTCCTAATCATTAGTAATAAAAAAATTCATTTTATAACTCAAGTTCATTATTAATTTAAATCATAATTATTTGACTTTTCTTAAGTTAACTTTCATTCATATACTCATCTTATTAACTTATTTCCTTAAGTTTGTTTTATTTCAATTAATGATCATTTCAGAAAGTTATAATTATATTTCAACACCTTCTTGCAAACTTACTTTTGTTTTTCAACCAATCTACAAAGATATGAATTTATTTATCCTTTGTTTACTTTCTTAGAACATTAACTAAGTTTATACATTTCTTATAACAACTTAATTTAAATTTTATTTAAGTTAAACTTTTCCTTCTCTTATCATTCACATTCAACAAATTTAAATTTGTTTTTAGCTTAATAATTCTCAACTCTATAAGTTATACAATTTATTTATTTAAAATTCCATTTTATTATTATCCAATTCATTTTACATACATTTCATTTTTTTAATCTTTCTTGAGTTAAACTATATATTATTAACTTTATTTCACTAACTCAATTTATTAACATTCTTAAATTAATTCTCTTATCTCATATCTCAAATTAAAATTTTCTCTTTTGTTTGCTAAACTAAAATGTACAACCATTTTAAAATTTAGTTTTACTTTCCTGTTCAAATTTATAGGTTATAAACTTATTTCTTATATATAATAATTTCAATTCATAAGTTCAAAATTATTTCATATATTTATCAAATCATACTTGGAATATTTTTTCCACAATCAAAACTTGTTTTAATCTAAAATAAATTCCTTTTGGTAGCAATTCTCACTCGGAAACTCGAAAATGAATACTGGCGATGCTGCAGTCATCCCAAGAATTATTTCCCAGCGACCAAAGCGAGTTTATTGCCTTTATTTCTTTCAAAAATCTTTTCAAAATATATTTCTCGTCAAAACACTTTCAAATAATATTATTATTAATTTTGAAGGATTTGAAAACAATTTTGAAAACAAAGGGATTTAAATTTTAAAATTCTGAGCTTTTTAAATCCTTTCTATTTATAAGCTATATTATAGATATACCTATACAAATTTTATTACCTTATTGCCAACATTTCATAAATTTACAACATTTTCATTTTAAACACTTCTTACTGTAATTATATTTTAATTCAATTTAATTATTGACTTTTTTTGTCAAACAATAATCGATGACAACTAAATATTATCATCTCCTAACAACAACATTCATTACTAATTACATATATAATATAATTCAGGTAAAATTATTTCAGTTTAACCCATTTTTAAAACAATATTATGTCGACTTGCCTCGTTTAAGTGTTTAGAAACCCCTATCGATAACATGGCGTCCCACGCACCGACCAGAATTCATAAACAACTCAACGGATAAGTAAATACAATATAAAACATTTTATAACACTAACAAGTATGCTCTCTCATATATATATATATACACTCAACAACTTGTTCTAGGGTATTACTGCCCTATCTCTAATGAGTCAAACCCCACAAAGCTAAGGTTATTGCTAAACCAAAGCTCTGATACCAACTGTGACGACCCACATTTCAAAAGGTTTAAATCGATAATAATCCACACATATCCAACTTAAACAATCCGAAACGTAGATAATCAATGGAGATAATTAAGAAAAATAAGGAAAGAAGAAGAAAACAAACACAGAATCTCGCAACGGAATTTTAAAATATAATAATCAAATAACAGTTCATGAAGTTGTTTACTATACACTTGGTTATAATCTACACAACATTTATCGGATTTATATATATACATCAGGGATAAATGATCAATGCAGCAGAATAGCATGATGCAGAGAATAATAATAGTAATAATATACCGAATCTTTGTCCTTCGGAAAAACGATCTTCAATGTGCTGAAAAATTCAGGGTTGACCCGAGCGTAATGAAAAGACAAAACACTCGAGTCAAGACTAAAATACTCTTATGTAAGTCAAATCGATACTGCAAATAATATGAGTGTCGTGGCGTCAAAGATGTTTACGGGATTTTACATCTCCTATCAAGTGTATAACGTGCGTGCAGTAAGTTAAGAGATGTTACAGGATTTTACATCTCCTAAGGATCCGTTAGACTATTTATATATAATAGTATACGCTATAATAGGTAATGTCTATCAGTAAAATAAATATCAAAATAGCGTTAAAGTTTTACATTGATCCACCTTAAGACATTTTTATAGCATGTAGTCTATGCAGGTCCTGTAACACAACCAGTAACGTCGGTAGCCAGGGAGTCCCCTACAGGTACAATACTAAACCAAAGTCGAAATGGCTCGTATAAGGATAAGTATGACAAGGCATGTGGGGCAATGCCCAAGCTAGGATTCTACCAGTTTACCCTTTCTGGTTGGTCGTAACCCATACGTGGTCGACTACGACCATCAATCCAAGCAAAAGGAGCACCCATCGAGTCAAAAATCACAATAGTAATATGAGTGATCAATATCGCTAGAGGTATCTAACCTCATTGGCCAGATATAGGCTCATATTTTAGTCATTTTAATTATGACACAAGTGTCAACGCAATCCATCATCGTTCTCTTACTTCATTCTAGTAAACGTTCGCCAATTCAACCACCACATTCTGGATATCATCCACCGCGTACACTGTTGTCAAAGTGGTTCCAATTTCACAGAGAGTATGCCAATAAGAGGCCCAAGTCTTTTTAACAACCAAACGACATTTTACACACCGGTTGGTACTTTTACATTTCGAAAATGATTCATATTTGATATCAAAATATCATATTCGCTTCAAAATCAAATCCATTTCGAAATCATCATATTTACTCAAATTATACCAAATCATTTTGCCTTAATATCTCGATTTCGCTTCCAAAATTATTTCGAATTTTAGTTTAGGTTATAACTTCATTTTAACCTCATTCGCATTTAAATCCAAGATTTAAATATAAACATTCCACCCTTGACTAGTTTGAATTTTAAGAAAATAGTTTGAATAGTTTTAAAATAGCTTAGATAGTTAAAATAGTTTAATAGAAAATAGTTCGAGTATTGAAAATGGTTTATATAGTAAAATAGTTTGGAAAAATCAAAATAATTTGAATATTTAAAAAGATAGATTTAAATAGTTTATACTACAATAATTTATTTGAAAATAGTTTCAAAGTCAAACTGATCAAATTCCAAAATTTCCAATTCAAATCAATTTAAATTTCCATTTCGATTTAATCGATTCAGTTCCGATTTCAAGTCGAATTTTACTTCGATTCCAATTTCAATTCAAATAAATTCGATTTCGAATTTGAATTAATTCAATTTCGCTTTCAATTCTAATTGATTTCAATTCCAATTCCAACTTAAATAAATTTCAATCCAATGCCAACTAAATTTCAATTTCAATTCCAAATTAATTTCAATTTCAATTCCAAATTAATTTCAATTTCAATTTCAACTATCCGATTCAATAATTTAATTTCAACTAAATTCTCAAATTTAAACCATTTCGATTTATATCAATTTCGCATTTGATTTTTAAAATATCGATTCAAATCACTTAAATCAAATTGACTTTCAATATTCAATTTAAAATCCAAACTTCAAATATTCAATTCCGAGCTCAATTTTGAAATATCGTTTTATATTACTTTTACTTGGCAATATTTAAAGTTCGAAATAAAAGTCCAATCTTTATAAAACAAATCAATTTCTTAAATTCAAATCATATTTCGATTATAACTTCAAAATCTCAACTTCGATTATTTAAACAATTCCTGTTATCAAATTTAAATTTCAACATTTCGAGCTCAAGTTCGGAATTAATTCAATTTCCATAAATTCGATTTTTATTTCTTAAATCAAAACATTTTAAATAATTTCAAATCAAAATTCTAAAATCATTTAATTTAACCAATCCGTTGTCCGTAAATAATTTTTTATCCTATGGCCAAGTGAATCAGTTATTTCAATTTAATTCAGGGATGGATATATATCATTTCAATCCAGAATAATGTCATAGGTATATATCATTTCAACATATTTCTTAATTTATTCAAAATAATTCAACTATTGACAAATGATATTCGGGGTGATAACGGGATATATATAATATAAATAAACATCCAACCATCCAATATATCGACTAATAGCATTCAAAATAATTACATCGTTATCCATATCGGGTATTTTACTGGCAGATAAATTCCATTTTCAAATTTAACTATCAATTTAAAACCTTATCAATTCAATTCTTATATCAATCTAATGTGAATTAATTTACCAAACATCAGCCAATGCAATTAAATTACTTCACGATATTAATTTAACCAACATAAAATTTATTTAGTCAATTCTGAGCGTATAAAACACTCACTTTTATATGAAACTGAAAATATTTTCAGCTTCAAATAAATTCCAGCTCGATCCCATATCGTAGAGACATCGACACAAATTCTCAGCAACTCGTTTCATGTGAAATGGACCTCGTACGAGAGAGTTACGATTTTATCAATATAACGATAATTAAAATTTTTAATTAATAAAATCAAACTAATTAATAAAATTAACTTAACCTAGCAGCATCATCTCCTCAGTCGTGTTCCATGCTCGAACTCGCACCCTTCCCAGATCGCAATTCACTGCTGCTATTTTTTTTTTGAACGCTGCCTCCGAAAATTTCAACGACGACCACCCCAGGCTGCCGCCTCCGCCAAGCTCGCGACCCATACCCTAGCCGTGCCGCCACCACGATGTTGCAGCTTCCAGCGTCGCTCCCCATTGCACATGCAACCCTAATGTCACGACTGTCAACCACACCGTCCCAGTGCTCAGGCCGCTTCCTCAAGCGAGCTGCGCCTCCCATCGGCCACGAATTCCCATGTTTGATTCCTCCTTTTTTTATCGAGGCTTTTTTCTTTTATGTTTTTATATTAGATCGAGATTTGAAATAAAAGAGGGGAGAAGGAGAGGGATACAGCATATAGAACGCGACGTGCTTTGAACGAGTTGATTTCTCACCCGAATGGCCTGCGCAAATCCGAACTCCAAACAAAGCATGTCGCCTGGCATTTTTAATGTTTTACCCTCATCCCGAACACAATGGAACTAGTTCTGAGGCCTAATTAAATCGTATACGGAAGATAGCTTTTCAAAATCGATTAATTTTAATCGAATTCCTTAAATTGATTTCTATGCGTTTCAAGCTCACACGGCCAAACGACAAGTCCGATCTCTACAAAACTTGAAATTCTACAATAATTCACAATTACGGATCCGATGAAACTAGTTTCGTCGAAATTCGAGACAGTGGCCAAAATGGCTATTTTTACTCGTCAATTAAAATATAAAATTTCCAATTACTAATTATTCACTTTTAATACAATTTTAAATATTAACAATCTTCATTGTTATTTAAATAAAATTTAAATCAACTTCCGATATCATTTTCAATCATATTAAATCCAGAATTCAATTTATTTAAATAATCCCAGTATTAAAATTTTAAATAATTTAATTATCCAATACTAAAATCCCAATGAATTTTGATTATCAACAATTAGTTTATTTTCAACTGAATAGGTTAACATTTATTATTCAATCCAAATATTGATTATAAATACATTCAGTATATAGAATTTCATTTCAAAATTCGTTATCGCCAAATCTTCGAAATTAGTTATTTCAAAATTTTTATTCGAGTTCATATTAAATTACTACACTAACAAATCATACCAAAAAAATTATTTCTAACCATTTTTATTCAATAATCACATTAAATTTAATAATTCAAAATAGCTAAAAGTACGGGTCGTTGCATAAAATCTAGGGTTTAATGAAAATATAAAGAGTCAAAATGAAAGTGTGTTAAAGAAATGTTCATGAATAAAGAGTTGAGATGTACAAGAAATGTTATAAACTTAAGTTAATGTTTTGAAATGTTTAATAATTAAATTTAATAGTAAAAAGTGGATACTATTTAAATAAATGATTTTAAACTTAAGAAAATGTTAAATGATTCATAAATAGATCTAATTTTAAAGGATATTATGTATGAAGGAATAAAAGTGAATCAAAAAGTAGAGAAACTTAAGTATGAAATGATTCATTAATGAATATTAATATTAAATGGAAATCAAGTTATATAATAATAAATGAGAATTAAACTGCAAAGAAACACATGTAATACTTTAAGAATTTATCCACTAATGATTTTAAATATTGAATGGGAAAAGATTTTACGTAAGTAAATGAATATAAATTAATAAAAGATGAACTTGTATGAATGGATGAGAATTTAAAATAAATGAAAGGTAAATAATGAGTTAGAGAAACCAATAGAATACAATACGCAAGTTGTGCATAGGTCATTTTATTCGCATATCAGTTTTTGCCTAGATTCGAGTACATGATTTGCACTAATTCACACCAGTCCGAATTAGGATTTTTCGCTCGATTTTTTACGGCGAACGTTTGATACGAATTTTGATATGAATTTGAAGTTTTCTATCATATTTTATGGCTATGCAAGGAGAATAGAGATTTCTAAACAAGAAATCGGATCAGAGTCTGCACCAGAGTAGTCGAGTTAGCAATACTAGTTCGAAAGTGAAATATATTTATTCAAGCAAGCGATCAGAATTGATATTGTGTACAAATAATGTATGTGCATCGTACAAATCTAAATAACATTTAAATTCTATGTTGTTTGGCATATGGAAAGTTTGGGAAATGACACTTCAAATTGTTTGAGGTTATATTAATAATCTATTAAGTAATCACCTAAGGCTGTTGAGTTAGGCTTGTCAAACGGGTTGGGTTGGGTCAAAATGGGTTGGGTCGAGTTTGACCCAACCCATTTATGACCCATTCTTTTTTATCCATTTATGACCCAACCCATTTATGAACCAACCCACTTAATAAGTGGGTTACCCATTTAACCCATTTAAAGATTTAAATTTAATTTGACTAATAAAAAACAAATAAATATAGAATAATTCTAATTTTTATGTTTTGACTTCCGATAAAAATTTAAAATTCTAATTTTCATCAAAATTCAAATAAGGTGATAGCTTATTATTTTTTAAGTACAACTGTCAGTCCCCTTGGAGAACTACAGTGTGCATTCACACGATAAAGTATCTGAGTGTTCCATACCGTCTGTAATTTAGGTGGGAGTTAATCGATCAAAGTCCCGCCTGATTCTAAGTTAGAATGAAGGAGTTATTGCAGTCGGAACAAAAAAATAGCGGCTTCTACACTAGGCGGAGTTCAAATATGTGGATGTGGTAGCATGTTATTTTCTAAGTACAACTGTCAGTCCCCTTGGAGAACTACAGTGTGCATTCACACGATGATATATACGAGTGTTCCATACTGTCCGTAATTTAGGTTGGATTAATCGGTTGAAGTCTCGCCTGATTCTGAGTTAGAACGAAGGAGTTATTGCAGTCCGAATAAAAAATAGCGGCTTCTACACTATGCGGAGTTCAAATATGGGGACGTGGTAGCCTGTTATTTTCTAAGTACAATTGTCAGTCCCTTTGAAGAACTACAGTGTGCGTTCACACGGTGAAGTATCCGAGTGTTCCATACTATCCGTAATTTAGGTGGGAGTTAATCGGTCGAAATCCCGCCTGATTCTGAGTTAGAATGAAAGAGTTATTGCAGTCTGATCAAAAAAATAGCGGCTTCTGCACTAGGCGGAGTTCAAATATGGGGATGTGATAGCCTGTTATTTTCTAAGTACGACTGTCAGTCCCCTAGGAGAACTACGGTGTGCGTTCACACGGTGAAGTATCCGAGTGTTCCATACTGTCTGTAATTTAGGTGGGAGTTCATCGGTCGAAGTCTCGCCTGATTCCGAGTTAGAACAAAGGAGTTATTGCAGTCTGAACAAAAAAAATAGCGGCTTCTGCACTAGGCGGAATTCAAATATGGGGATGCGGTAGCCTGTTATTTTCTAAGTTCAACTGTCAGTCTCCATGAAAAACTAAAATGTAAGTTCAAATTTCTTATTTTTCAAATTTATATTAAAATCTAATGTTTTTAATAAATGGGTAAATGAGTTACCCATTTATAACCCTTTTAAAAGTGGGTCAACCCAACCCATAACCCATTTAATAATATCCATAAATGGGTTGACCCAACCCATTTAAAAGTAGGGTAAATGGGTTGGATTAATGGGTTGGGTCATATTTTGACAGGTCTACGTTGAGTGTAAGGTACACTTGGTAGTTTATTTATCACCCTTGTACGATGAAAAGTTTCTAAACCTAGACAAACCATTAGTTTTTGGGTTCTATGGATGTGTGATAGATTCTCTTATTGCAAATCATGGTCGTGCTGCTTTTGTTTGCATATGATTATTATTTATGTTGTGTTGCTTGTGTTCTTGATGGGAACAACTAATATAGTGTTCTTTTTACATAGTTTTAGCTCTTTTGGATTATGTAAGTAAGATACAGGTTTATAGAAGCAATAGTTGTTGCTTTTGGTTTCATAAATAGAGTTTTGTTTGCCCGACAAATAGGTACGTTTTCGGATTACGGTTTTTGTAATGGTATTTTATTATTTTCCCATGGTTTAGGATGCTTTTTTATTGAAATAAGATGTATACCATGTAATTATTGATATTGTTATTTTACCGGACCTAGCCGCAAAAGGAGATGCTGCAAAAATTTTTTGTGGAAATTGGGTTATTTTCAAAATTTATATTAAAAATAACTAAGTAAGTTTAAATTGTTTTATAAATTGATTCTTTCTTGTTCCTTTTCGAGGACGAAAAGTTTTGAGTGGGGGAGATTGTAACGACCCACATTTTTAACCATTTAAAAATATTAAATTAAATAAGATTTTTGAATAAAATTGTCAGGAATAAAAAAATTAAGATTTTATTGATACAGATTAAATTATAATACAAGTTATGAGCTTAATTAAAATTTCTATTAATGAAATATGTTTGCAATAATGTAAGGATGATAACATATGTTAGTGTGTATTTAAATAACATTGGTTTGAATGAAATTAATAAATATCTGAATGTAAATTTCGAATTGATTGGAATAATAAATGTTAATAGAGAATAATAAATGTTTCTTTATTAAAGAAGAAATCATATGTTTATTTATTTGAAACGTTTGGTAGCTGAAAGATTGATTGCAGAGACGCGAAACTATTATTTAGTAAGAAATGTATAATTCCTGTTTGTATCCAATAGTGTATAAATATGTTTAAATTATTATTAGCTAGAAAATAATTGTTCTATTTCTCATTACATTTATTTAGTCCATTTTGAAATTAACCTTTGTAATCAACTGAAATTAATGTAACTGAATAATTTCAATTAATAGGAGAGAGAACACTAAATTATAAATTAATAGGTGTAATTAAACGTAGCTTATGTTTTGTGAAAATATAAGGAAAGTTTTATTTAATGAAAAGAACATTTATATCAAATAAAACGAATGTTTCATTTGTGAATGTAGCTTTAATTTCATTAAAATAAAGAATAAAATGATTGATTTAAAGGAAGAAATATATGTTTATTTGAACTGTGTTTTTGCATATAGACTGATTACAAGAATAGGAAAATAATTTATTTAAGTAAGTTATTATTACTCTGGTGTATAAACAACAAATTTATAAACGTGTTTAAAAGAATAAAGGAAACAATTAATCTATTTTTCACTCATTTTAGTTTGTCTGTTTTGAAATTTAACTTTGTAATTAATTGCAACTAATGTAATTGAAATATTTTAATTAAAAGGAAAGAAAACATTGATTGCAATTAATATATTTAATAAAAGAAACGCACGTTTTTGTTTAATAGAAAGGGCGTTTTAGTGGAAATAAAAGATCATTTTGAGAAAACCAAATTGAACGTTTTCATTTTTAAGGTAAGTATAATTTTATTTATTATGTGTTGATAAAAAAAATTAAATGTGTACAAATTGAGTATTATTTGAGTTAATGAAATTAATTTAGTTACGTTTAAAAAATTGAATTTCAAAAGGTTGTGCAGTGTATATGGTTCCTTCATTTCTTTTGTTATTAATTGTTACCTATACGTTTTAAAATATTTATCTCATTATTAATACACTAGTACAAAAAGTGCATATTGCTTCGCCTCATTTGCATCGGTTGAAGTAAAAACTGATGCAAATAGAACTATTTGCATCAGTTCTATTTTAATAACCGATGCAATTGGTACGTGGAAAGCAATAGGTAATAAAAAAATTAAATTTGCATCAGTTCTCACCAACAACCGATGCAAATAGTTTTAGTCGCATCGGTTTTAAAGTCAACCGATGCAACTACATGTTGATGGAAATATGAAATTTAGGTGGGAAATAATGAAAAAATGGCTCCAAAGTTTAGTTTGGACAAATATACTCCTCCTCCTCAGTAGTAACCCACTCCCAAAAAAATAAATAAATAATAATACCGTGGCCTCCCCTTCTTTTCATTTTCAGAATCGAACAAAAGAGAAAAAATTAAAATGAAGACTCGAAATCGATTTACAACAAGAAATCCACGGCCGAGCATCTCAAACAAATAAAAATCGATGCCCTACATTGAATCAATAGCCCTCTGCCATGCATTCTCTACCTTGCATGACACACTAAATCGATGTCGAAATCGCTCGATTGCTTGAATGTTCAATTTCTCCAAACTAAATCGCGATTCGTGGTGATTGGAATTGGTCGCAGCAGGTTATGGAAGTAGGCGATTTCAAGTTGAGGTTAGGAGTTCGATTTGGTCAAGATATCAGCAATTCAGTTTCGTGAATTGGGCGATGTGGCATTCGATTGCGATTGTTGCTGTGGGGATTTGGGGAGGTGATTTTTTTGGTTGCAAAGTGAAGTGAGGGTGAAGTCGATTTCATATGGTGGCTGGTGATAAGAAGGGGGTGGGAATAGGTAGTTGACCAGAGGTAGTTGCAGAGGATGGTACTGTACAGTGATGATCAAATGATCGTTTTGGTTGAGGCAGTGGATGCTTGATATTGGCTGAGGAGTGTGGATGGTGATTGTTTGTGGTCAGGCAGAGGTGGTGATGCTTGTTTTTTTTTTCTTTGAGAATGTTTGTTGAAGCTTTGTTAATGGCTATGGTGGTGCTCGTAGTTGTGGAAACGATGTCTGGTTCGTTGCTTCGGCGTAGTTGTTGAATCGAGGTGTTTTTGGGAGGGACGATTAGGGTGGCTGCTGTTGCTGGCACGGTCGTTGATATGATAGTGTGAAGTGGCAATTTGTATTGGGTTTTGAAGTTTCAGGTAAAGTGTTTGATGTGTAGCAGTAGTTTTTTTGTGTTGGGCGCACTGATTGTTAAGGAAGTGGTTGATGTATGTGTGGAGATGAATGGTGAAACAGAGGTAGGGGAGTTTGTTTTAGTTTGAGGGTTGTTGTTTTGCAGGCACTATTGATGAGTTGATAAGTTGAAGCGTTGTTGTAGGTTGGGAATTGTTGGCAGACAGTGTATGCTGATGGACAGAATTGGATATATATAGACAGAGAATGTAAGTGGGCAGAGAATGGCAGGCAGTGAAGATGTAATATACACAGTTTTTAAGTGCAAGCTAGAGTAGAGGATGTATGAGGTGGCAACTGGTGATGGATGTGCACTGTTGTGTTGTGGTGTGGTAGTGTTGTAGCAGTTGTGAAGTGTTGAGGTTAGATGTATAAGTAAAGTGGCAGTTTTTATGAAATGAATGTGGTATGGCAGAGGATGTGGTATGGGGATGTTCAAGCAGTTCTGGTAATGGTGAATGTGTGGTGACAGATGAATGACAATGGAAATAGTGGGTTCAGAAGATGTTGAGGCAGTGAAAGTTGTGGATGGTCTGTGATAGTGGTGTGCAGTAATATGCAGTATTGTGCACAGTTGTGAGCAGTGATGAATGATGTGTAGTTATGACAATGGAAAGTGGATGAATGGTGGGTAGTTGATGAGATATGAGAATGATGGCCAATGGAGGGTATAGCCAATACCCTCAGCATTGTGTAAACACACTCTGCCCCATATGTTCCATTGCTGATGGTTCCACTGCTGGTGATTTTTTACATTACATTTCTTCTCCTCATTTTATTTAATGGCATTTCATATGTATGCTCTTATTGCAACATTTCATTCAGTATGCAACATAGAGTTAAACAGTATGCAGTTTAATTAAGAACATTATTCGAATACTATTTGACTATATTAATTTAGGTAGCTTTCAAGAAAGTGTTATTGTTTTTGTTATTCTCGTATGAAAATTTCAAAATAGATACTAGAAGGAATTTGTTTGATTAGCTGACCCAATGATAACCTTGGTCGTGTTGGATTACACAAAAAGAAAGATTAAGGTCAGGCCAGGGGTTACTTCTCATCTTCTTTATTTTTGGATACGTGCAGGTGAATGCAGCAGCAGAAGTAATCTATGACCTTGTAGATCCAGCAGCCAATTTAATATTTGGAGCGGTTATTGTACCATCACTCAATGGTCAGGTAAGCTTTAGACTGATGATCAACTTTGTATATTGTAGCATATTCAGTTGTTCAAAATGTTGTTAAAATGCACCAGATCTTTTCATCCAATTGTCAAAATCTTTGGATAAATTCCTGCTCTAGGTTTCTACCAGAGAAGTTGGTCCGGTTTCGTTTATAAGCGAACAGTTTCAATTGAACTTTTTGTTTATAAAACATTATCTAAGAGAAATATAGATATTGAATCAAAACAAATATATGCCTAAAATTTATGCCTTCCTAAATATATTAACCAAAGCCGTTTATGATCTGAACGGATGTCTTAAACATTATGTAATATAAGAATTAACGTATCATAGACTTCTTTATATAATATGGATGGGAAGCCTACTGGCAAGGTATTTATTTTACGATAGTATGCTTTTCTGGAGGTGGACACACAATTAACATACCTGATAATATATATGGTTTTTTTTTGGTCAGGTTTTAAAGGAAAAGGTTATACATATATGGGATGGCAATGCATCAAGAGAATATCTTAACAGGTCGGTATTTTGACTCACAATCTCCACCCAAAATTGTTGCAAGATCAATTTGTAAATTGTTTTCTCTTGTAGCATCGGTTTATCTAACATGGAAGAAGGAGATTTGGGGCCAGTATATGGGTTTTAGTGGAGACACTTTGGTGCCAAGTAAGATAACTAAGCCTACCGAAACAACGTTTTTATAAAATTATGTAGTTCAATTTTATCAATCTATCGTATATTCATGTCAGAAGAATATTGTCAGATATACTGACATGCACACCGATTACTCTGGGAAAGGATTTGATCAGTTGTTTGATGTAATTGACAAAATAAAGAACAATCCAGATGACCGCCACATTATAATGCCAGCCCTTCCTACTTATCACATGTTTGCACAGGTTGGTGGTAATCAAACTTGAGCATTTTGTTCAAACTACATACATTTGTTGCATTTTCTAAGATATAGTTAAATTTTTATCATTGCCTGGCATGCCATAAGAGTACATTTATGTCTTCATTGATTTATATAGAATAGTGTATTTTGTAAACACACTCTTCTGGTTAATTTAGATGGTCATCTATTGTTTTGACCATGGTGATACAATATATACAAATTTATCTCAATGGGTTTCTGTTAAGGTAATTTATATTTTGAAATTATATTGGCTTTTTTGATACTAAACAGTATGAAACGTACATAAAGGATCTTTTTGAATGACATCTCAGTTTTTCTTTAGTGAGCTAGAGAAACAACATTGAGTAGAATCAGTATAAACAGTGACCTGGATATAGTAAATTCTAAGATTTGAAACCTTGAATAAAAATCGTTTATGTAACAAGCTTAAACAATAATGCGCTTAAATTATAGCAGGCTGAATATTACTGTTGATTTGGATGCTATTATCTCTCAAACTGTTCTCCATAACAATGTTATTCATAGTTATATACCAATAACAACCTTGCTTTCATTGTAGATTTAGGCAATATGGTTTGTGGGAGAGGTACAAAGAATTATATCCTAACAGAGATCTAATTTATACTGTTGTGAAAAGTAACTACACTAAAGATTGGTTCTTCGCCCAGGTTACTAGGTATAGATTAATGAACATTTCATATTCAAAAGTTAAAATTGCATCATACTGCGATAAAAATGTGAATTTGTGGTAGTAACAGCAATCTATTTTTCATACCAAATGTTTTCGCGAATCATGCAGAAATGTTGGTCAGAAGAGTTACTTGGGTACAACGTGGCAAGTGGAATTTGGACTAAAGCATGTGAAAAAAACCAGACCTTACATCCTACGGGTGGCACTCGCATCATCCGCACATGCTGAATTACAAGTACACTTCTTCCTCCTACTTTATTTTATTTATTTATTTGGTACCACTTAACTTACAACGTTGTCAAGAAAAAAAGGCCACAATAAGAAGTAAATATTTGATTGATATTTACATTTTAATAAAGAGGAGTTTTCGGTTTGTTCAAAGGTTCGTGTAAATGACTTGGGTGCAAAGACTCCTCATTTTACTACTGGATCGATTGGACAAGACAATTCAATTGCAAGACACGGGATTCATGGTTTATATTGGTTATATAGCATTAATGTTAGCAAATGGATCAGTCAAGGTTCAAATACTATATATCTCACGCAACCAAGAAGTACCAGCCCTTTCCAAGGACTCATGTATGACTACATATGACTTGAAGGACCGTTGTCTGAATTTAGTGTCTGGATATGTTTTCATTCTTTTGTAGAATTATTAAATCTGATTATGTATTTGCCATCAAATTTAATTTTGAATGATAGTAATATTGCATGCAATAATTGTTTGTTATAATCAATAATATATATATAGTCTATTTGAGTACTGTAATAATGGTATCTGAGCATGGTTTTTTTGCATCGGGTATAAATAGCTGATGCAATAGAGGGATTAGTTTGCATCGGTTGTTATAAAAAACCGATGCAATAGAGGTATTAGTTGCATCGGTTTTCATTACAACCGATGCAACATGGGGGCTGTGTCCAAGCAACCAACCATGATATTTTGCATCAGTTGTTAGTAACAACCGATGCAAAAAGGACCTTTTTGCATCGGTTTCAAAACTGATGCAAAAGTGTTAAGCCTGTTGCATCGGTTGCATATGCATCGGTTGTTGAACTGATGCAAAAGGGGGGTAAACAACCGATGCAAATGGCCTGTTTTGTAGTAGTGATACTTGATCTGTTCATTTCTCCTTCTGTTTATACCTGAGCCTAGACTTTTAGGCTATATTTAATTCTTGCCATCTCATTCTTAGTTTTACAAAATTTTATTTTCCTTTGGTTTGCAAACTTTCCCATTTCTACGTACATTTTCTTATGCATTATTAATGCCCGAAGCTTTCAAAACAAAACATGACATTCATTTTGTCCCTCCACCGTCATTTTCTTATTATTAAATAACCTACAATTTTATTTCTTCATTATGTTTTGTTTCTCCTGACACCTCATATTCATTTAGTTCAAATCGTTCTTTACTATAGGTATATTCTTATCACAAAATTGTTCATGTTTTAAACTTGACCCTTCATTTTTTTTGTCACCACCTATTTCCTATGTTCAGATCTCCATTTCAAATCTTCCTTTTTCCGAATCATTTTAACATGAGCTTGCAAATTCAAAAGTTCTCATTTTTGCAAATTCAAAAGCATTCTTTTATGAAACATGAGTTTCATTTTTTTCATTTTTCCTATACGTCCTGCCCTCGTCTTAGTTTGTTCTTCCATCTTTGCCTGAAGCCTAATCTTTAGAAAAAAGTAAGTATTAAACTTTGTTTATTTTTTTATTAAACGTGTCCAATTATTATTTTAATAATATTTCTTATAACATGAATATCTTTTGCATATAAACTTCGACTCACGCGTGTTTTCTTCTATTGGATTCATATTTAAATTCCGGACAACATGAAACTGATTTGGTTGAATTTGGAGACTGTTGAGATTTTGTGCTTCTGTTTGGATTTTTATGGGCTAAAATCAAAGGTGGGTGATTAAACCCACTCACGCTTACTAATTTTTCTGATGTTTGTTAAATTGAAATCATGAAGTGATAAAATTTTATTGATTGTTGTTTAGTAATTTAAATTTACATTTAAATTTAAATTGATATTGATATTGGATTAAATTGACATTTAAATTAATATTGAAATTAATTGCTAGTTAAACACCGACAATCGATAACTAGTAACTGTTGTGATATGTTGGTTGATTTGGATGTTGATTGTTATTGAATGCCTATTGATTGATGATTGGATGCATGGTTGTTTATTTATTTTGACCTATCCCTATTATTACCCTATTTATTATTTGACATCTTATAATTTGTCATTTGTAATATTTGAAATGAACTAAGTAAGAAATAAGTTGAAATGATATATACCCATGTCATTTAATTATGGGTTGAAATGATATATATCCATCCATATAATTAAAAATTGAAATAACTGATCACTTGGCCATAGAGTAGAAAATTATATACGGATACCAGATTGGTTAAATTAAATGGTTTCAAAATCTTGAATTTAAATTGTTTTAAATGATATTGTTTTAAAAGAACCAACCGGTGTGTAAAATGACGTTTGGTTGCTAAAGAGACCGGGGCCAAATATTGGTATACTCTCTGTCAATACCGAAACCACTTTAATAATCGTGTACGCTATGGATGTTATCTGGAATGTACAGGTTGAATTGGCGATGTTTGCTAGATTTGAAGAAAGAGAACGATGATGGATAGACCCCGACACTTGTATCAACTGGAAATGACTAAACCAGGATGACTTGTCCTGACCAATGAGGCTAGCTACCTCTAGCGACATCTGCTCTTCGTATTACTATATTAATTTTGACTTGATCAGTGCACCTTGATTTGATTATGGGATGGATGTTTGTAGTGGTCCGTTAGGGGTTACCACTAGTCAGGCGACTCGAATTGGTAGTATCCTACCATAGGCATTGCCACACGTGCCTTGTCATACTTTTATCCTTGAATACGACTACTACGACTTTGTTTTAGTGTTGTTTTATCACGGTGCCTCCCTTGCTACCGACGTTACTGGTGATGCTAAAGGAAAACTGTAGGACAATGCTTAAAAATGTGTTAGGGGGATCAATGTAAAGCCTTAATGCTATTTTAATACTTTACATTACTACATATAGATAGTTTGACGGATCCTTAGGAGATGGAAAATCCCGTAACATCTCTTAAGTTATTGCACACACGTTCTACACTTGATAGGAGACAGAAATCCCATAAATATCTTTGAAGCTATTACACTCATATTTACTTGTTATTGATTTAACTTACATAAGAACTTTTAGTTCTAACTCGAGTGTTTGTCTTTTCATTACGCTCGGGTCAGCCTGAGTATTTCAGCGTTTGAAGACATCATTCCTTGAAGATAAAGATGGAGTTTGCTAGACCGTATTTACTATTATTATTATTCTGCTACATTATGTTGGTACATTTGTTGATTGCACTCTGATTTTGTTGTAAAAATTGTGTAATCAAATATATATTGTAAAAACTTCATGAACTGTTTGTTTGGTTATTATATTTTTTCATTCCGCTGCGAGATTCTGTGTTTTGTTTTCCTTCTTTCTCTTATTTTCTTATTTACCCCATTGACAATCCTTCCTTTTGAATGGTTTGAGTTAGACATGTGTGGTTACTGTCGACTTTAATCGTCCAAAAAGGTGGGTCATCTAATAGTAAATGATGCCAAAAAAATTCTTGCCTTCCCAATTTGAGATGAAAGATTTAGGACAGGCCGATGTGATACTAGGAATAAAAATGAGAAAAACCACAATTGGTTTCTCACTACATAGATAAAATCTTAAAAATGTTTAATTATTTTGATGTGACTCTTGTTCGATCTCTGTATGATCTTATTATGCATCTTAGAAAAAACAAAGGACCTAGTATGTCACAAGATGAATATGCATAAGTTATTGGAAGCATAACATTTCTTATGAATTATACCAGACATAACATAGCCTACGTAGTGAGTTGTTTGGGTAGGTACACTCACAACCCAATAACGAACATTGGAATGCTCTTTATAGTTTTATGAGGTGCCTTGAGAGTAAAATTGATGGTTGCTTCCATTTTAACAAATATCCTGCTGTCTTGGAGGGATTTTGTGATGCAAACTGGGTTACTGATAATGATGAAGCTAGCTTCACTACTGACTATATGTTAGCTTTGCATGGAAGTGCTATATCAAGGAAGTCCTCTGCATGGACTTTCGTAGCATGATCTACAATGAAATGTGAGCTTATTTCTCTTAAGTTGGCAGGTCAAGAAGTAAAATGGTTGAAATATTTATTGGTAGAAATTGCATTAGAGGAAAAATGGAAGTTTCCATTTCTTTACACTGTGATTCACAGGCTGCTATTGAAATTGCAAAGAATGTCATGTCTAATGGAAAAATAAGGCACATCTGTATCAAACTGAAACGACCCGATCTTCCAGGCCTGGAAAATCGAACCATTAGTGTTAAAGAAGAAGAGGTAGAAGAAGAAATTAGGAAACAACATCAGAATCTAACCATCGTAGCGGAATAAAATATAATATATATTAACAGATCTTTACACAAATCAAAACTATATCTGTTTATACAATACATCATCAGAGTATACATACATACAACTGGACAATAATCATATCATGTCCTCAATATAACAGAGTACAGCAATCAATACAGCGGAATATATATATAAATAGGTACGGGAGATACGTCACGCCATCCAGCTCATCCCTGAGCTCCACAGCACCATATCCTATAACCTATAATACTCGGTCTGACCCGAGCATTACAATAAAATAACACCTGAGTCAGTCTGGAAAACCAGCGTGAGAAAATCACACTCAAATTAATTATTAAAGTTTCAAAATCCTTTGAAATCAAAAGCATCTCGTAAGACCACGCCACAAATAAACATGTCGGGTTTTTACCTTACGATAGCCAAAACACTTTTTATCAAAATCCTCTGATAGTATAGTAGTGTCTATATACAAATACTTATTCAAATAGTTAAAATTGTTACATGATTAAATTCCAGCTAAAAGGTATACAAACAAATACCGTACAAGGCACGTAGGAAGAATGGATTTCCATCAATGATTAGGCACTGGGGTACCACCTGTCACAGTACCTGGTCTAGATCAGCGTACCGAGGACCCACCCTAAGTCCCCTGCAACACAAGGCCGGAACCATCCCTTACTGGATGATTCCGCATAAAATCACCCCACGGTTGTGATCAGCAACCGCACCACCAAGCCGAAATAAAAAGGGACATCTAGACAGGGATGACCTTACCCTCCAGTGGGAGCTACCCACGAAGCCTTGCTGCATAACCCCTAATCATTCCCGGTTGATGAGGCTTGAGGCTAAGCGTTACCTTTTAGAACATATCCCTTAGAATTCCCATCGTCCGCTGACGATGTTCCGAAAGCATTCGTCCATACAAGTCCGTCCCGGGTCCGAACGGAACCGAAGGCACTACTCCTACTACATCCATTTTGGAAATATCCTCAGGATTAGTAGCGACTAGCCCTTGCACTTCACTGCTCCATCTTCGACTCCGAAATCATTTCCACGAAACGTACAAATCGGATCGAAGTGGTTTTCGAGAAATTAATCTCGATCTCGGTCTCTTCGAAACGATCAGCGCATTGGCCAATATTGATAGTCGGTTATTTAACTATCAATTTACATTCACAAACATCCATCAAACCATAAATAATTCTCTCAAATTATTTATTAACCTCAAAATATCTTCACAGGATATATTTCTATTTTCAAACCCCTTTTGAAAACAATTTCAAACAGTTCCCTTTCACAGAATGCATTTCCTAAATATTTATTTCCACTGAAACACCAAGTACAAAATATTTTTAGATTTTAAAATAATTTAAAAACACTTTACTATAAATATACTTTATAATATTGAAATTTAAAACCACTTTAATACTTTATCAAAATATATACCTTAAGAATATTTAAAATAAAACCACTTTATAAATATAAACTAAATTTCTCTTTTTAAAACTTAATACCAAATCACTTTTATATAATTACTACAATGATAGAATTTTGAAAATACTTCCTTTGGAAATTAACATTTAGAAAAAAACAAATTTTCTAAAACATGCTTTTTAAAACATACTTAAAACTTTTAACTTATATTTCAAATTGCTTTGAAAACGTACTTGGCTATCCAAGGAAATACACTTCTCTTCACATCTTTTAAAAATAAATCAGCATTTATTTTTAAACCAATTCATATCCCTTAATAAATTCCCACCTTGAATTTATATTTTCAAATATCCACTGATATTTTATTTTACTTTATAAACCCAGTTTATAAATTCCAAAATCTCACTTCTCTTTAAATTTTCAATTCCAATACTTAAATCAATTTACAATTTGATTTCCAGCTCACTTCACTTGAAATAATTTCTTTACTTACTTCATTCATTTCAAAATATATTAACTTTTAGATTTATTTCTTTATTATGAGTTAAAACCCTTTTAACTGAAAATACCAATTTCAAATTTCCAAAATGCTTTCTTTATCCTTTAATTAAATTTAAACCTTAATTTCAAAAATAAATTCTTTATTCTTTACAATAATATCACTTTAGTTTTAAAGTTTATATTTTCCCCGTTAATTCAAAATTCCCTTATTCCAATTCACTTGAATTATTTACTTAAAATTTACTCTTTTATTTCTTTCAAAATCCAATTCTATAGAATTTAATTACTCATTTTACTTAGATATTCAATCCAACAATATCTTCCAATATTTCAATCATCAATAAAATCATCACAGGATATCAATATCCATAACACAGAATATCAAATAATCTAAATAATTTTTGAGGAATCCAGTTGGATCCCTCCAACCTGTTTCCCTGCATCCACAAACGTTAGCACAATACCAATTCCACTTCGAGGTGGAATATCACGGTATATGGGTTTTATAAAATATTATCATCCGCTATTATGCGGCGCATAGGGTCTCATCCGCTATATAATGCGGGAATATCAACTCCAATATATACCATATACTACTATATAATATATCATATCCAATCAATTCAACCATTCAATCCAAATATTTAAATTTATCCATTTAAATTTAAATTAAAAATTCAGCTGAGTGAGATTAACTCACCTTTGACCATCAATTTGGAATCCATTTCCATATCGATTTGTTTTCTTCACGATTTTGACCTAGTATAAATATTCCTACAGTTTATTAACATTTATAATAAATCGGTTAATTAATTATCATTTACTAAATGAATTAACTAGCGATTTCAATTAAACTGATAATTAATTTTTTTTCTGCTTTTCGAATATAGATATATAAATTGGAAACTGCATTTACATAAATCTCACTGCAAATATATATTTTGTTTTTCCCCTGACCAAATTAGAAATTTATTAACAGTGTGTATAAAATCCTAATTACCATTGTTCAAATTTTAAAAATTGAACAGTTGTATATATTTTCAAAATCTTATCTGTAGCTATATATATACACTTCTTGTATAAATCGTATATACATATATTTATTAAATTAAAACGTACTGTCCTGTAGCTTATTGTTGAATTAAATCCCTCCATACTTTTCAACCTGAATGTATGTAGATTTTATTAAGGAAGACTAAACAGAAAGTACCTCTCAGTTTCTAACGAAGGCAACGAACCCCTATCCACCCATTTGCCTCGCCTGCAACCCATCTCGAGACATCCCAAATTGCTCTGTTCCTAACCCTAGAACGAAATCGCGGCCCATCCTTCCATGCGCGAGAGCCACAGCGAGACATCTCAAAGCAGTACTTCCCATCAACCCAAAACGAGACGCCGTAGCTCGAAACACCAACTCGCGACGTGACCAATCACCATGCCTGTGACGCCGACCTCCTTGCTCTAAAGCTCCTCGAAAGTCTTCGCGATATTCTCCTATCGAATCGATCGCCTACTCGAGTTCGAAATAACAGAGGAGTGAAAATCGAATTCAAAAGGCAAATAACCCCTTTCGAACTGAAGTGAGAGGAGGGAGGATGGGATATTCACGTTTAAACTGAAGTGGAGAAGAAAGTATTCGTTCGGCCATTTTATTTGTTTTCAAATTTGATCTGAGAGAAGAGGATATGCGATCTTCTATTGATTTATGAAGGAAGTCGTGATTCCTTTTGATTTGGCTTCTCGATTTTGAACAAAAAGAAGATGCCGTGCTCTGCCAAAATAAAGGATGGGATGTTGGCATGTTGAGGAAGGAATAGCTACAGTGTTTTGAAAAGAGGTGAGATATTTCTGGTGTGAAGATGTTTGACTAATCAACAACAAACAATATATAGTATTATTTAAATTTAAACGTCTCGAAATCGCAACTCAAAATCTCGACCTCCAATCGAGGCATGCCGCTAGGCGTCTATAACGTTATACCCCTATTCCAAACACAATGGAAGAGGTTTCGAGTCCTAACTCGATCGTATGGAGAAGATAGCTTTTTGAACCCAGTTATTATATTAAATTATCGATATAAATTTCAGCGCGTTTATATATCGTACGCTCACACAACAACTCCGATCACTATGAAATTTGAAATCCAATAATAATACAATATTACGGATCCAATGGAACTGGTTTCGTCGAATTCCGAGACTGTGCCCCGGAAGGCTATTTTTAAATTCAAATTTAAACAGTATATTTTCAAAACCGAACAAACACCTTTAAATTCAATTTTAAAAGTTCTATTACCTCTAGTATTATCAATGTAAATTTTCCAAGCCTTTAAATTATTTTTAATAAGCTATAAAAATCAAGATTCACTATTTAACCAATTTCCAATTATTTAATTAAACAATTTAAATCAATCAATAAATAGTGACATTTGAAATCCATGTTAGAAATTAACATTTAAATATTCAAAATCAATTTAAATATTCCGATTTCAAATGCTCAAAAAAATTCCGGGTCGTCACATTCCTCCCCCTTAAAAGAATTTCGTCCCCGAAATTACTAGTTAGGAAGAATGATCCATACCCCATTAACTATCTCCTCAACTCCAAATAGTTTTTAACATCTTACCAAACAAATCTTTTATCAAAGACACACTAACCCTTTTCTTAACTTTCCAACTTACCCATAAATCCCAAACCATATCACTTGCTTAACCATTCAAATTTAAATTTAAAACCAAATTTGAATTATCAAAATTTTTCTAACTCCCTAAAATTTTAAAGGTTTTTGCCAGCGTCCCCTTTGCGCGGCTAGCTCGGTACAACTACAAAATGGCTCCACGGCCTCCCAATTTCAAAAAGAAAACAAAAAGCCAAGTGGCTGGATCAAAAACCCAATCAAATTTCATATAGAAATTCAAATACATACCTTTTATCGGGCCATTAAATTTTATCTTCTAAAATCAAAAATCCCAATTTATCCATTGCTTTTATACACCTGTATATCCTACTAAGCAATAATATTCAATCACAATTCCAAAGTCATTTTATACTTTTCTTTACAAATTTCCAATATTTGTTTTACTTAAGTGTTTATCCCCGGCAACGGCGCCAAAAACTTGTTCGTCGACGAAATGTCTATCGGTTTAGAAAACCGTCGAATGAATTTGAATTAAAAAATAACCGCAAGCGCACGGTGTACGAATGTAGCACGTGGCGAATACGGGTCGATCCGTAGGGAATTGATGAGATTTTAAAATTTCCTATTCAATCAAATTAGACCAAAGTGAAATAAAGTTGTTAACTACTAAAGCTAGAATTAAAACGTGATTTAAAAACTATTAAACTAGAGAACAATTTAGAGGCAAATCCACTCTAATATTTTTGTAAATCAACAAACATAGAATTTATGATCTCTAACTTTGATATTAAGTGAAATAAGTGTTGCATTTATCATAAGTATGGTTTGTTTATGTTATTAATTAACATAACTCAAACCATCAAACTATAATACAACAATTATACCACTTATAATTCTCATGAAAATGAAGCCAAAGCAAAAGTTATTTTAAGTATGATCTATTTACTATTGTAACTAGTAATATAGATCATCAAATTTCATTTTTTCTTTCATTTCAAAATCAAAAATGGATTAGCAAATGATGATGCAACTTGTGTTTATGTTGAATAAGAATAGCTCATTTGCAAAAGCAACATAAGCTATCAAACCCACTTGTATAAACTTGCATCAAAACTCACTTCATGAAGCATAAACCAAATGAGATCATAAATCATAAAATGTTGAAATTACATAATATTTGAGAGCTTCATTACCCCTAAATTGAAGGGTTTAGCTACTAATTTGTGGCATTGAAGCAACACTTGTAAATTTCAACATCAAAGAGCAAAGAAATAAAAACTAAGCAAAGGAAGAAAGAGAGATTAACTAGTAACTAATTGCATAAAAATTAAAGCTACACTACTTGCATAAATGTAAATCTAAGCTATGAACATTAAAGGAAAGAGAGCATAGAAATAAGCATTAACAATAAAACAAAGAAAAGCGTGTAGAAAAGAGAGAAGAAAGAGGCTTGGAAGCCATTTTTATTTCATAGAACATTGAGCTTACAATTTGATCTCTTAATTTCCTAAGTAAAATGAGAGAGTAGATGATCTTTTCATGTACACAAGTGGGCTATTTAAACATGCATAAAACCCTAATTCCATTTTTAGGGTGCTTCCCAAAATGCCCTTTAGGAAGTGTGGCCACCAAGTAACCATTAGCCACTAATTAATCCATCATTTGTTGTGCATGAAGCTTTAACCTCCACTTAGTTGTCCATTGGCTCATAATTGTACATTTAGGTAAGTGGGTGGGGTCCTCCATGATCTTGAACTTGAATTATTTCCTCTTCATTCCTTTGTATTTCCTTGTGCATGCATATATCATCATGAATCCCACTTCCAAATGCATCAAAATATCCTATAAAAATCATAAAAATTGTCCAAGTAAAAATTCTTAAATTAACACATGCACACAAATGACCATTTTGCCCCTGAATGAAGATGAAAATATGATGGTTTGAAAATAATTGAATTTTGGTTTTAACATGTAAAAATGCCCAAATATGATGTTTATTTAAATAAAAAGAGATAAAATATGGATGTAAATATATGCACATTTACGTGCACATCATTAAGCCCGTACGATGCACATATATCATCCGTACGCAATATCAAATTCGATCGCTTACTCGATCACACAATTTCACTTCCGAACTAGTATCGTCCACTCGACTTCCTAGTGCGGACTCAGATTTGGTTTCTTGATCAGAAACCGTCATTCTCCTTGCATAGTCACCAACTATGATAGAGAATTTCCAGAATCAATCAACAATCCATATCCAGGTTCGCCGTCGAAAATCGAGTGAAAATCCTACTCGGATCGGTATAATTACCTCGAAATTTTGTGCTCGAATTCTAGATCAAATAGCTATGCGAATAAAATAATATACGTACATCCTACGTATTAATTTCAATTGATTATCAGCTATATCAATTCTCTTTTATTTCGCATTCCTTTGATTGTTATCCACTTATTCACAACTTTCCCATCTCACAATTTACAGTTTCAATCTTAATTCAATTATTCACTTAGCATACTTTCAGTACCAAATTTTCTTAAGAATTCACTATTCATTTCTTAAGTTCAAGATAAACATTTTATATACTTCTTGGATTTGTTTCACTTCATTCTTGAAGTTTATATTCAATTTTATTCACTTTTGTCTGTACAATTCCATTAGAATTCAATTTGGTTTCAAACCCTGAATACTGAATTTTATTCATCTTATCTCAATCAATATTTAATTGACCATTTTCTTTAGTAGTTTCACTTGCTAATTTGTTTTCATATCTCAAATAAAAGTTTGTTTTCAAACTTTTTCTTTCTTCAATTTCTTTGATTTCACCTTACTTTATATACACACTTCAATTAGATTTCCATATTCAGTTTAATTCTTTATGCTTATCAATTTCAAATCATTTATCGTTAATGAAAATTTTCAAACATTTTAAAAAAAAATAATCTAACTCCCAAAATTTACGGAAAATTTTGGCAGAGTCTCCCTTGTATGGAGGGACTTCTACGATATCGCAGGATGCACAAATATATATATATATATATACATCAGCCTCAGACCGGAAATCACAATATATATCAATATATGCAGTTCATATCTCCTATTTTGAATTTTTGCGTAAGCGTACCTTATTTTAGCATTTTTAAGCAAGCAGCTATTTATTTTAGCAATTTCGCAATCAAATCCAGCCAAACGGCTTCCCGGTACCTATACTAACTCAACTTAAGCAGGTAAGTGACCAATATACAAAGTTTATTAACATTTCACTTAATTACAATAGCTAAACACATGTATAACATAAGCAATATACCCAAAATAATTTTCATAAGCAATTTATATGGTTTCGACACCTATTTCAATTGCATATTAATAACCATTTCCTAAGTAATTGAACTCAAACTTTTATTTAATGGACTTTCATTTTCGTCCGAAGCCAAGCTTCCATAAATTCAAACTTAAATTAATTTACTTCAAATCATTTCAATTTCATAACTTAAGTTCATTCTCATTTTATTTGATTCTCATCAATTCAATAACTCCATTCTCTTTATCCATTTTAATTTCCATCTCTCATTATCAATTCATCCTTCAATTTATTAATAATATCATTCAATTTATTCCATATTCCATATTTCATTTACAACCCAAACATTTGATTTTTATCTCAAAAATCACTTTAACTATTTTACTGGAGTTCAATCTATATTATAATCCTAATTTTGGAGTATATTCATTTTCATATTTCATCTATTTACAATCAATCCCATTCACATTTCTTTTGTTTTTAACTCGGGATTATACATTTTATTCAGCCAATATACTTATTATTCCATAAACAGTTCTAAATAAGATTCCAGAGTTTAAACAATTTCCCAGAATTTCAAAATCACCTTTGAAATTAACTATATCCAGAATCCTTTTAAATTTCAAAACCAAACCCCGTTTTGTAAACAAACACCAGCCTAAAACATCCAGGTAGCAATTCCTCTTTTGGAAACTCGAAAATGAACACCGATGATGTCGTGATCATCATCGGAATTATTTTCCAGCGACCACTGAGAGTTTAGTGCTTTTATCTTTTAAAAAAACATTTCAAATATTTTTAATTTCCAAATCTCTCCAAAACTTTTGAAAACTGCTTTCAACTTCCAAGGGATCTAAACCTTTCTCAAAATTCCAAATTTGAAACCCATTCCGATTTGTTTCCAAATAGTTCTCTGGAATCCTATTCCCAATTATAAATCATATTTATAATTCACAGTTACAACTTTCACTTTATTATCTGAATTTATTTTCTTAACTTTGGTTATAAGTTTTCAATTTCTTATTCAATTTCCTCCTAATGATAATAATTTATTATCATCATCTAACAACCAAACTTCCAAATATAACTATAATAATTTATAAAAAATTATTTCTTTCATATACAAAAATAATTTGGGTAAAATTATTTCATTTACCCCATTTTAAAACAATATTGTGTCGGTTTATCTTGTTTAAGAGTTTAGAAATCCCTATCGATGTTGTGGCGTCCCACACATCGACCAGAATCCATAAACACTCAACCGATAAATCAACACAATATAAAACCATTTTATATTCACTAACAAATACGCACTCATATCTATTAATACTCTCAAAATTCCTACCAGAGCCAAGGTTATCGCCAACCTTCGCTCTGATACCAAATGAAACGACCCGATCTTCCAGACCCGGAAAATCGAACCATTAGTGTTAAAGAAGACAAGGGAGAAGAAGAAATTAGGAAACAACATCAGAATCTAACCATCGCAGCGGAATAAAATATAATATATATTAACAAATCTTTACACAAATCAAAACTATATCTGTTTATACAATACATCATCAGAGTATACATACATACAACTGGACAATAATCATATCATGTCCTCAATATAACAGAGTACAACAATCAACACAGCGGAATATATATATAAACAGGTACGGGAGATACGTCACGCCATTCAGCTCATCCCCGAGCTCCACAACACCATATCCTGTAACCTATAATACTCGGTCTGACCCGAGCATTATAATAAAATAACACCCGAGTCAGTCTGGAAAACCAGCGTGAGAAAATCACACTCAAATTAATTATTAAAGTTTCAAAATCCTTTGAAATCAAAAGCATCTCGTAAGACCACGCCACAAATAAACATGTCGGGTTTTTACCTTACGATAGCCAAAACACTTTTTATCAAAATCCTCTGATAGTATAGTAGTGTCTATATACAAATACTTATTCAAATAGCTAAAATTGTTACATGATTAAATTCCAGCTAATAGGTATACAAACAAATACTGTACAAGGCACGTAGGAAGAATGGATTTCCATCAATGACTAGGCACTGGGGTACCACCTGTCACAGTACCTGGTCTAGATCAGCGTACCGAGGACCCACCCTAAGTCCCTTGCAACACAAGGCCGGAACCATCCCTTACTGGATGATTCCGAATAAAATCACCCCACGGTTGTGATCAGCAACCGCACCACCAAGCCGAAATAAAAAGGGACATCTAGACAGGGATGACCTTACCCTCCAGTGGGAGCTACCTACGAAGCCTTGCTGCATAACCCCTGATTTTCAGTCATTCCCGGTTGATGAGGCTTGAGGCTAAGCGTTACCTTTTAGAACATATCCCTTAGAATGCCCATCATTCGCTGACGATGTTCCGAAAGCATTCGTCCATACAAGTCCGTCCCGAGTCCGAACGGAACCGAAGGCACTACTCCTACTACATCCATTTTGGAAATATCCTCAGGATTAGTAGCGACTAGCCCTTGCACTTCACTGCTCCATCTTCGACTCCGAAATCATTTCCATGAAACGTACAAACCGGATCGAAGTGGTTTTCGAGAAATTAATCTCGATCCCGGTCTCTTCGAAACGATCAGCGCATTGGCCAATATTGATAGTCGGTTATTTAACTATCAATTTACATTCACAAACATCCATCAAACCATAAATAATTCTCTCAAATTATTTATTAACCTCAAAATATCTTCGCAGGATATATTTCTATTTTCAAACCCCTTTTGAAAACAATTTCAAACAGTTCCCTTTCACGGAATGCATTTCTCAAATATTTATTTCCACTGAAACACCAAGTACAAAATACTTTTAGATTTTAAAATAATTTAAAAACACTTTACTATAAATATACTTTATAATATTGAAATTTAAAACCACTTTAATACTTTATCAAAATATATAACTTAAGAATATTTAAAATAAAACCACTTTATAAATATAAACTAAATTTCTCTTTTTAAAACTTAATACCAAATCACTTTTATATAATTACTACAATAATAGATTTTTGAAAATACTAACTTTGGAAATTAACATTTAGAAAAAAACTAATTTTCTAAAACATGCTTTTTAAAACATACTTAAAACTTTTAACTTATATTTCAAATTGCTTTGAAAACGTACTTGGCTATCCAAGGAAATACACTTCTCTTCACATCTTTTAAAAATAAATCAGCATTTATTTTTAAACCAATTCATATCCCTTAATAAATTCCCACCTTGAATTTATATTTTCAAATATCCACTGATATTTTATTTTACTTTATAAACCCAGTTTATAAATTCCAAAATCTCACTTCTCTTCAAAATTTCAATTCCAATACTTAAATCAATTTACAATTTGATTTCCAGCTCACTTCACTTGAAATAATTTCTTTACTTACTTCATTCATTTCAAAATATATTAACTTTTAGATTTATTTCTTTATTATGAGTTAAAACCCTTTTAACTGAAAATACCAATTTCAAACTTCCAAAATGCTTTCTTTATCCTTTAATTAAATTTAAACCTTAATTTCAAAAATAAGTTCTTTATTCTTTACAATAATATCACTTTAGTTTTAAAGTTTATATTTTCCCCGTTAATTCAAAATTTCCTTATTCCAATTCACTTGAATTATTTACTTAAAATTTACTCTTTTATTTCTTTCAAAATCCAATTCTATAGAATTTAATAACTCATTTTACTTAGATATTCAATCCAACAATATCTTCCAATATTTCAATCATCAATAAAATCATCACAGGATATCAATATCCATAACACAGAATATCAAATAATCTAAATAATTTTTGAGGAATCTAGTTGGATCCCTCCAACCTGTTTCCCTGCATCCACAAACGTTAGTGTTGGCCAAGTTTTCAAACACTTAATCAACCAAACGCTCGAACCAGAATCTCTCCATCTCAATATCAAACCAACTCCTTCTAGCTCCTGCCAAACCAAGTACGTACCGAACCACATGCCCCACTCATTCGCCACCGGTCCAAGACATGCTACCGAACCACCTTCTTTCCCCATGCTGCCGAATCAACTGCCTCTTCCAGCACCTCGCCGAACCAACACATTCGGCATCACCCCCACCGAACCAAGTCTCACCACCGAATGAAGCTCCACCGAATCAACCCACTCCCTATCTACCACCGGACCAGATCCACCGAGCATCCATGCCGAATGAAGCCCCACCGATCCAACCTCTACCAAAGCTCCCCAAGAACGACCGAACCAGAGGACACTGAACCAGATGTGCCAGGCCAGATCACATCAGCCCAGGCCCACCAGCAGCTATATACATCCAAGACCCCTGCTCCCACCCTCACTCTATAAATAGAGGGGCAGGGGTACGACAATGGGGGACAAGTTTGAGAGCTCAAGCACGGAAGGAACTTTCAAACAACTTTCTTTTACTTGTACCAAAGCTTTGTACTTGTAATCACAACAAAAGAAGAGAAATAACATATAAAGTGGACGTAGGCACATTCTGGCTGAACCACTATAAATCTGCGTGTCTTTTTACAGTTTAGCCCCTGTTTTTCATATATTTGCATAAACCTCCAAAATCACTAAGAACAACATAAGATCTACTAAATCATACAACTTTGAGGTGTTTGTCCATTTTTTGTGCAAACATTTTTGGTGCATTCACTGAGAGCTAGAAGCTCGAAGCTTCAGCTTCATCTACTTAACAAGTTTTCCTAACAGCATCGTCCGCCACTTGGAAAACATGCCTCCCAAACAGAGAAAAGATGTTAACAAAGGAAAAAACATCGCATCCAGCAGTCTTCCAGATCCAGCTGTCATGAATCAAGTAAATCGTCTTCCTCCAGCAACGGTAACAAATGAAGGACAGGCTAACCCAACCACTCCTGCCACAGAACAGCCTGCAGCAATCACTAGGGCAGATTTGGACAGAGTTGTTGTTGAAGTAACTAACCGCTTCACGTCCCAGCAGGAAGCCTTGGTGGACCATCTCATGTCACGCTTGAGGGACGCTGAAGAATCCAACCGCAACACTGAATCATGGGGCGAGTCCCAGTCTGGAGGATCTCAGAGACAGCAAAGGTCTTCCTTCTTCGAAGGAGCTAACGGCAGAAGTAGCCGTGGTAGGAGCCGAGACCGAGCACAGCCCGAAGTTAGGCCTGAGGAAACGTTTGGTACCGAACCCAACGGGGAAGGTACCGGGCGAAGGTCAACTGTAGCTGAGCCTGTCATACTGCCTAACCACGGAAACGCCGGTGAACGGGGCCGAGCTAGAGTCCAGCCCGAAGTTGGACCCGAGGAAGTGCTTAGATCAGAACCCAACAGGGGAAGATCAAGGCAAGGGCCAACTGTAGCTGACCCTAGCATGCTCCCAGAAGATCAAAGGCGGCCGCTGGAAAATATGAGGAACGATAGACGATACCATCCCTACAGGTCATCTGGACGGAATCAATCCCATAGAACAGAACCAAACTCCTTTCTATCTGCTCCAAATTCTGATGAAAGGATGGCATGCTTATTCAGAGAGTGCATCCAACGGGAACAAAGAGATCGAGGGATAGGCGCTAGGGTAACCAGCCCTTTCGCCCGCAATATCGAAATTGCCATCACCCCCCGAGAATGGAAAATGCCAACAATGGAACCTTACAAAGGAACCTCTGACCCCGTTGTACACTTACAGAGATACACACAGCATATGCTCATGAGTGGAGCGACAGAAGGAGTGCTGTGCAAATGCTTTCCACTATTCTTAGCAGATCTAGCTACCTCCTGGTTCTGCCATCTACCCCAAGGATCCATCAGCTCGTGGGAAATGTTGAAAGAAAAGTTTATCAGTCAGTTCCGCATCCATGTGGAACAACCTAAGGACGCTTATTCCTTATCCAGCGTCAAACAGAAACCTGGAGAGAAGGTGCAGCAATATTTAACCCGATTCAATGCCACAGCGGCCGCAATCCAAGATGCCGATGAGAAGCTTATCTTAATGGCCCTCTGTAGTGGTGTGCATCCGGATACTAAATTTGCTAGAAGATTGACCAAAGAAAAACCAGCTACTTTACCCGATTTCTTCCATGAAGCTGGAAAATATATAAGACTTGAAGACGCTGCCGCTGAGAGGCAGACAGGACAATAAAATAAGGCGGCTCACAGCGATGCGCCCGCTGTAGCAAAGGACATTCGAAGAAATGATTCTAGAGACAATGCTGGGGCAAGAAAGAAGCAAAGTGTCTATATCGTCCAGGACCGAGATTTGACGCTTACACCCTTTTAAATGAAACGATCAAAAACATCTTCCTGGCCACTCAAGACGAAGTTAAATACAAACGCCCCCCCGCACAAGAAGAAACCAGATATCCTAAACTTGAGAAGCTAGCCTATTGCCTACTAATCACATCACGGAAACTGCGTCACTATTTTCAATCTCATTCCATCAGAGTTCTGACCGATCAACCACTAAGGCAGGTACTCCATCGTCCCGATGCTTCTGGGCCACTCCTTAAATGGTGCGTCAAACGAACAAGGCTCGGGGGCAGGTGTGGTAATAATCACTCCCAAGAGAAATAAACTACACTATGCTATAAGGTTGGGATTCGCTGCCACCAACAACGATGCAGAGTATGAAGCAGTGATAGCTGGATTAGAACTTGCCTTAGAAATCTGATACTAGTAGAATTCCAGGCTCGAGAAGAACGACTCATAGCATATTTAAAGAAGACCAAGTTGCTCCTCAATCGATTGGATCACTATTTAATCAAACACATCCCTCGGGAAGCAGAACCCCTAAATAAAGTATATTTAGCAAAGTTATTAACATCTTGATCAAAAATGTTCTATGCAGGTACGGAGTCCCATTCAAAATCACATCGGACAATGGACTTCAGTTTGACAGCGAGGAGTACGCCAACTGGTGCCGAGGGCACGAAATTCACAAAAGCTTCTCATCCGTAGCTTATCCCTAGGCAGACGGACAAGTCGAAGCCGTCAACAAAATTCTCAAAACTCTAATCAAAGAGAAACTCGAAAAGTCAAAGGGCGCTTGGGTGGATGAACTTCCTACGGCACTGTGGGCCTATCGCACATCTTTCAAAACATCAACGGGGCATACTCCTTTCTCTTTGGCATACGGATCGGAGGCTATGCTCCCAGTTGAAACTATAGTGCCTTCCCACCGCAGGATCCACTACAACCCAGAAGAGAATGAAGAGTTCCTCCTCATGTCTTTGGATCTAATTGAGGAAAGAAGAAATGATGCAGTCCTTAAAGCAGCAGCCCACAAACAAAAAGTGGCAGCACAGTACAACTCCGAAGTCAAGCATCGCACCTTACAAGAACGGAGCTTATATTTTGTCAACAGTGGATGGAGAGGTGTTCCAGAGGGCATGGAACATCCAACACCTCCGTCGATACTTTTCTTAACTTGTACTGCCCATATGAAGCGAATTAACAAAGAGAATCAGTGGACGTAGGCATTTTCGTGCCGAACCACTTTAAAAAACCTTGTCTCTTTTTTAACTTGTTCCTTCATATCTTGGCTGCTTGTTAACTTTATCCTTTTCTGTTGAACGAAATCCTATGCAAGGCACTCCACAGTGCAACTTCACCTGGACAAGACCTAACAGGTACTATGCGAATCTATGCCCTCGCCAATGAGACACTTTCGCTCCGGCATCCCTCTGCTGCGCGTTAACTCATTGCTCGCGACGACCCTTAAAGCCAACTGTAATGAGCCGATTATAAGCCACCGAGAAGGCCGATTATAGCCGAGGCAGCTCATTACGGCGTTCGGCTCGCCGGCAACTGTGAACCGATTATAAGCCCCAACATAAGGTGTGGCCAGCCAGGGGCAGTTCACGGTTGACGATCGGCACCCACGCTAGCCGGCCACAGTAAATCGAATAATACCCACGATTACGGGCCATAATGGCCCGGGTAGTTACTGTGCGCGATCTCGGCTCCGATGTGTCTTAAGTGCGGCTGTGGTAAAAAAGAATTAACTCCCCGCGGAGGCGTAAGATGGGTGACGAATGTCTCCAAGACCCACAGCTAGGGAAAGTGACTACAAAACCCGTTTGCCACGAACTTAAGCACATCGAAGGCCTTCCGTGATTGGAAGTTTTACCTCTTTCACATATTTCAATTTTACTTGAGAAACCTTTCTCCTATCCTCTGTAACAATTCTTGAAGTACAGGACACAGAACAGGAGACACTCACTAATAGACACGGATATTCACAGCAAGATACTAGACCGCATCCCTTACTCGGTCACACAGGATATTCAAAGCTGCCATCTACAAGAAAGATATAAAGGACGGTATTTCCTCCTTTCATATGTAAACACATGACTATAATCTATTCACACCTCACGCCAACGTTGCAAGTCATAAAATTATGTTTTAAACAAGAACCTGACATCAAACACAATTTGATTAGAAGAAGATGCATAGCTATACAACATGTCAAAATAGCAACAAACATTCAAGAGACGACAAAATCAGCTTAAGTTAAAAATTACGCGTCAAGAATAATGTTGATTATTACAAGTAGCAAGAATTACAACTTAGAAGTTACTCTACTATCTTAAGACTAACGTATACAACCATGTCAAGTCTACAAAAAGAATTTTCCAGGTCTAATCAGGGAGCCGGTTGCGTCGGAGTCTTGTCCTTGCTCTGTTGCCCACCTGTCCGGTCATAAAAAGAATTCATTAGCGATAAGTAACCAAGTCAACGGAAAGACTAGAAAGGAAGACTTACCAGCACCTGCTTCTTGACCATCCTGGTCGTCATCCTCTACCTGCACACCTGCCTCCTCGGCAGCAAGCAGCCGCATACCCTCCTTTACCGCCACTTTCTCCTCCTTGGTAAACTGGGCAGTGACCACATCCATACTGAAGACCGTTCCACCCTCTTTATCTGCATCAGCCTTAGCCTCCTCCAGAGCCCGGAGATAAATCTTAGCCATGACCCTGGGATAATCATCCATCCAGGACAGGTTGCCCTACTTCCAGGTACGGAAATACATATCCTGGAGCATTTCGTCCATCATCCCCTCATTCTCCTCAAACTCCCTCATCCGGGCCTCGGAAGCCGACAACCTCCCAACGGCGGCATCTCTCTCCGATCGGTATCTCGAGCAGTCAACCAGAAGGGATCCCCGCATTGCCTCCATCTCCTCCCTCAACTTGGCTTGAGCAAGCTCTGCAGCCTCAAGTTTCCCGGACAATTCCTCCACCTGCTCGAGATCCGCTTTCCGAACCTCGTCCACCGTGGCAATAGCCATGTCAATCCGTTCTTTGCAAGTAGCTTCCATTTTCCGCAATTCGGCCCGACTGGCCTCTTCCATGGTTTTCCTTAGTCGCCCAGTAGCAGCCTCATGCTGAGAAATCTGAATGGCCTGATCCGCAAGCTGTTTGGCCTGATCCGAAACCACCAGTCGAAGTCGGATATTGGCGCTCCCAATCTCTTCTCCGGCCTTAACCAGCCGAGCATGATGCCCCATCAGCTTCTTGGTCTCCTCCGCCACCCGATCAATATTAGCCTTGGCCTCGTCTCCCATAGTGACTATACGAGTAGTGAGTAAATCGAGATCTAAGGACTTGGCTTCATCAAGTACTCGTACCATGGGGTTACGAGGGAGAAGGTGTTCACCAGTGACTTCGTCAAAAGTAATATCATGAGAGCTTGGATCCAGATCAGGATGACCCGCAAATGGATTACGAGCCAAGTCGGGACGGTCGATATGAATAACAGAAGGGTTTCCGGACGGGTGCGGAGAAAGTGCAAACTCGCTACCCTCCTCAGTGATATCATGAAGAGGCTGAGCCGGAAGCTGAGGACCAGGCAAAGGTTCGGATGAAGGATGACTCCTCTTCCTCTGCTGAATACCTTCTTCGATGACCCCAAGAAGAGGACGGTAGCCGACTACATCCCCGGAGCGTTGGGTCGAGGGCTTCGGCTTAGCAGAAGTTTTGGAAAGCTTATATTGCTCAAGCCTGTGTCGAAGGTCTGAGGCTTTGGACGTCTTGCCTGCTCCTGATATAAAGAACAAGTGTCACAAACTTACATCACTATATGATTCGAGAAACGCGGTGAATTACAAGTTAAAAAAAAAGGGAAAAGAAACACAGCTGTGGTTGTACAAACCCTGGGGAGGAGTGGGATACTGCAATAAGTCCTGGATTTCGTTCTAGGACGGGAGCGGGTCATAAAATATTCCTAAGTCCCTATCATTAATGAAGCATGCAAGAGTCAAGAGTTCACCTTGAGTCGTCGGAGCCACCTTGGCTGGAATGGTCGGAGAAGACTCACTTGCACCAGTCCCGGCTTTGTCCGCCTTCCCGGTCTTCTCTACCAAAGCCGGATCTACATCTAACCCCTCAATAGCCTGGTGGAACGCATCATCCGTCCACTCCTGAATCTCGCCCGCTTGCCCAGGAAGTAGGGCCCCGATGCCATCGCCACCTTTGTCACCATCCCGACCATCTCCACCCTCGCCTCTTTCCTCCTCTATGTCTTCCTCCTCCCGGGTAAGTGGACAATTGCTGGGGGAGGGACCGTCCGACTTCTTGAGTTTCTTACCTCCGACAGCTGGAGGTTTTGTGAAAGGTTTCCTCTTACTACTCTCCACCGAAACACCTTCTTTGGTCTGAGCAGCCTCCCTCTCCTCCGCCGTCTCCCTCAGCTTAACTACTGACTGCTGCGGGAGGATTAAGTTATATTCCAGAAGAATCGCATTTCTGATCAAGAAGGCAGATGATCTATATTTCCCAAGAATAGCTTCTACCTCAGCCGCCGTCTGAACCAGGCGGTCAGTCTCCACAACCGGAAAGCCACCTGTCGCTAGCAAAAATGAGAAAGTATGAGAAGAAGCATCGCAATCGGAATAGAAATTATAAGTAAAAGCATCAACTTACATCCAGAAGTAAAACGCCGGATTGAAACGGGGTCGTCCCTAACAAAGAACCACTCTTTCTTGAACATGCTGAATTTAGAGTACAGATCCAAAACAGGCTTGAAAGAGACGGCTGACTCCAAACTGATATATGGGGACCCCTTCCTGTAGCCCCTCAGATTATACAAATACCGTATTTCCCGGTTGGAAGGAGGGCGCCCATACCTCTTCTGAAAGATAGTGTACAAGCACACTAAGATGGCGTAGGAGTTGGGCTGGAGCTGGAACGGAGCCACCTTCAGATAAGTGATGAAGCTGACTATCCAGGCGTTAATAGGAGGAATGGCCCCGCACATACAGTGGTATCTGCTATAGGCGAAATACCCTTCAGGAGGGTCATATGGCATAACTCCAGCCCCCGGCAGCACCATGAGCGCTCTATCTATCCCGAAGGAGCGAGAGATGACGTCTAACTGCTCCTCCTTTAGGGAGCTAGGAAAGCAGTCGGGAGGGGAGATCAGGAGCTCCTGTGGACCATACCCGTCCACCAACGACCTCGGGGCAGGTCCATGTTGCGCCGGTTCCGACTGAGCAGGGGGCACGACGGAAGGTCCCCCTTCGCCCTGGGACTTCTTCTTATCTGAACGAGTTTCCACTTTGCGAGACATTATCTGCAAACACGGGAAAGTATATCGTTAGAATATACGAACAATGTAATTTGGAATTTCACTTAAAAGTTCGAAGTATGAAACACATGTTCACTCAGTACAACAATTCATTCGGCGAACAGATGCAGCACTTCAATAATCTCATTCGGTATTAAACGTTCATGTGTCATTCGGTATCGGAGGACTAAGTTCATTCGGCATACAAACGCAAGTTCATTCGGCATTCAGTGATACAATACGTAAACTCATTCGGCAAAAAGGATTAGACTTGGTCCGGCTAAAGATCTCACCTGATTCGGTTAAGGGTTTGGTTCGGCTAACACTGAGGTTCGTGGGAATGAGTCGGCAGGTGGAAAGATAGAAGCCCTAGTCCCCTATTTTATAGGCGAAGGCAGTGTACCGAACCACTTGGTTCGGCAACATGAAACACACGCAGACGTCGAGATTGGATGGACGAAAAACAAAGCACGATATATGGTGAACATATACCCTACTTTGGGGGGCAAATGTTGGCCAAGTTTTCAAACACTTAATCAACCAAACGCTCGAACCAGAATCTCTCCATCTCAATATCAAACCAACTCCTTCTAGCTCCTGCCAAACCAAGTACGTACCGAACCACATGCCCCACTCATTCGCCACCGGTCCAAGACATGCTACCGAACCACCTTCTTTCCCCATGCTGCCGAATCAACTGCCTCTTCCAGCACCTCGTCGAACCAACACATTCGGCATCACCCCCACCGAACCAAGTCTCACCACCGAATGAAGCTCCACCGAATCAACCCACTCCCTATCTACCACCGGACCAGATCCACCGAGCATCCATGCCGAATGAAGCCCCACCGATCCAACCTCTACCAAAGCTCCCCAAGAACGACCGAACCAGAGGACACCGAACCAGATGTGCCAGGCCAGATCACATCAGCCCAGGCCCACCAGCAGCTATATACATCCAAGACCCCTGCTCCCACCCTCACTCTATAAATAGAGGGGCAGGGGTACGACAATGGGGGACAAGTTTGAGAGCTCAAGCACGGAAGGAACTTTCAAACAACTTTCTTTTACTTGTACCAAAGCTTTGTACTTGTAATCACAACAAAAGAAGAGAAATAACATATAAAGTGGACGTAGGCACATTCTGGCTGAACCACTATAAATCTACGTGTCTTTTTACAGTTTAGCCCCTGTTTTTCATATATTTGCATAAACCTCCAAAATCACTAAGAACAACATAAGATCTACTAAATCATACAACTTTGAGGTGTTTGTCCATTTTTTGTGCAAACAGTTAGCACAATACCAATTCCACTTCGAGGTGGAATATCGCGGTATATGGGTTTTATAAAATATTATCATCCGCTATTATGCGGCGCATAGGGTCTCATCCGCTATATAATGCGGGAATATCAACTCCAATATATACCATATACTACTATATAATATATCATATCCAATCAATTCAACCATTCAATCCAAATATTTAAATTTATCCATTTAAATTTAAATTAAAAATTCAGCTGAGTGAGATTAACTCACCTTTGACCATCAATTTGGAATCCATTTCCATATCGATTTGTTTTCTTCACGATTTTGACCTAGTATAAATATTCATACAGTTTATTAACATTTATAATAAATCGGTCAATTAATTATCATTTACTAAATGAATTAACTAGCGATTTCAATTAAACTGATAATTAAATTTTTTTTTGCTTTTCGAATATAGATATATAAATTGGAAACTGCATTTACATAAATCTCACTGCAAATATATATTTTTTTTCCCCTGACCAAATTAGAAATTTATTAACAGTGTGTACAAAATCCTAATTACCATTGTTCAAATTTAAAAATTGAACAGTTGTATATATTTTCAAAATCCTATCTGTAGCTATATATATATATATATATACTTCTTGTATAAATCGTATATACATATATTTATTAAATTAAAACGTACCGTCCTGTAGCTTATTGTTGAATTAAATCCCTTCATACTTTTCAACCTGAATGTATGTAGATTTTATTAAGGAAGACTAAACAGAAAGTACCTCTCAGTTTCTAACGAAGGCAACGAACCCCTATCCACCCACTTGCCTCGCCTGCAACCCATCTCGAGACATCCCAAATTGCTCTGTTCCTAACCCTAGAACGAAATCGTGGCCCATCCTTCCATGCGCGAGAGCCACAGCGAGACATCTCAAAGCAGTACTTCCCATCAACCCAAAACGAGGCGCCGTAGCTCGAAACACCAACTCGCGACATTTGACCAATAAAAATCCAAGCCTTCAAATTATTTTTAATAAGCTATAAAAATCAAGATTCACTATTTAACCAATTTCCAATTATTTAATTAAACAATTTAAATCAATCAATAAATAGTGACATTTGAAATCCATGTTAGAAATTAACATTTAAATATTCAAAATCAATTTAAATATTCCGATTTCAAATGCTCAAAAAAATTCCGGGTCGTCACACAAACACAAAGTGGCCAAGAAACTTTTGAAAGAAGGGATCATTTCATTGGAATATGTAAGATTAGAAACAAAATTAGCGGATATGCTCATGAAACGATTGCCGAGAAATGTGGTCCTTAAATCTTCAAGAGGAACGGGCCTTAGGCGTTGAGTAGAGAAAATGTAACAATGCCTATTGGTGATCAAAAAAGACCACACAATTACTCTTTCCCTTTCTATTTTTGTGTTTAGGAGATTAATTACTTTTTAAATACATAACCAGTTTTGGTAATGCTTCGATGATGCACTTGATGGATTCATTTGTGAAAGTCTTGATTTTGAACTTTACATCCATCATCAATCCATAGCTAGTCTTGGATGTGCTTATGTTATACACTTGATGGATTTTCTCTTACTTATCTATGGTTGAGTCTATTACTCTTGTTGAATTCATAACCAAATTTTTTGGTACTTTTGAGACACATTTGATAGATTATACAAACTTTTTCCAATTAAATCCATAACCAGTTTTGGTGGTGCTTTTTACATGCACTTGATAGATTCTATAAACATTACTCCAGTTAAATCCAAAACCAGTCTTGTTGGTGCTTTGAGATGCACTTGATGGATTCCATATATATTACTCCAGTTAAATCCATAACCAATTTTGGTGGTGCTTTTGAGACGCACTTGATGGAATTTACTTATTTTCTCGGTTGTGCCTAATGGAATCCATAACCAGAATTGGTGGTGCATTTGCAATGCACTTGATATTCTGTTATTTGACTTAAAGTTGAGCTCCATGCTCTTAGTGATTTCATAACCAGATATGGTGGTGCTAGGGATATGCACTTGATAGACTCACCTACTTGAGTGTGGAAGTGTGGTCGCTTTCAGTGGGATATTTTAGTTGACCTTTCTAGAGCACTCATGAGTTCCTAACGTAAGCCCGATGCTAAAAAGTGCATACTTATCGTGGAGAAATGTAGTTATCAAGTTCAAGTTATAAGGTTTCAACCAAATCTAGTAGTTCAAGTGAAATTCATTACATAGACTAAGTTGTAGCCTCGCTTCTTATGTATTAATTCAAATCGAAAGATATTGGTGCATGTGTACGAAACTTTTCTTTTGCTCAGGTTGTTTATCTTTAATTTGTTTAGAGTTTTCTTGTAGTTAGTGGGGGATTGTTGGACAACTACAATAAAAATGTAGTCCCATATCACCTGATATTTTGTTAATTTCCTCTTTATATATCTTTATATCCACTACTTATTAATTAAGTGTGCGTCATATGGATTACCAGGAAAACTCACACAAGCACGGCATGGCAAAAGGGTGCATGTGGTGCTTTGATGGCACACTTGGCACTTGGCACTTAACACAACAATAAAATGGGATTGGTTCTCCTTTACTCTTCATTTTCTCTTTTTTCCTACTATTATTTCAGCTCTCAAAACTAAAAGAACAAATCTTTTTGGATTCTTATCCGTTACAATTGTGATTAATGAAAATTTTGAATTTATCAAAAGAATTGGCTCTTCATTACCCCATTTGTTTAGATTTATCACCTTTTGAGTTCTAAACAGCGATATTTTTTTTTTTTTTTTGAAGACCTAGAGAACCAAGCTTTGCTTGTAAACTCTAAGGAAGTATGCACCGAACCCACAACACATACTTCAGGTAATTCACAAGGTTATGTAGTTGGTGGGGATTGAACCCTCGACCTTTGAGGTGAGCGCCGCATGTCCTAACCACTGCACCACCTTGGGGGTTGAAACAGCGATATTTACTCCTACACCTATTTATAATTGTTCTATTTTGATGGAAAAAATGGAAACGATCTAATTCATTTTCTAATATTCTTCCAAAAACTCATGAGCAATTTCTTTTCACACTCTTCCAAATTCTTCAACCTTGAGTGCACAAGATTGAAGATTGTTGTATGAACTTTGGGGAGTGAACGAAAATCAATGATTGCACTTTAGTCTTGCCGGAATTCGCTTTCAGGATAGTGGCATGTCCACGGCACAACCTCCCTTTGTTTTCTATCTTTCTTACTGCTTTTAACATTTTTAAAGTATTAAAACTACATTTTAGAAATGTAGTTCTTAACTGCTTTATATTAATGAAATTATTAATTTTGATACTTTTGATGCAATTTTAAAATAGATCTATTTTACTAAATTTAGAAGATGCAGCCTTAAGTAGTCCAATAATGATTTAGGTAGATTTTAGAAATTTTAAAGCTTTAAAAACCTATATTCGAAAGTTGTAATTAACAGATTATTGTTATGCAGTTACTTTTTTAGTACTTTGAATCAGTCGTAATATAATCATATTTTAACGTGTTTGAAAGATGTATGCGATGACCCACCTTTCTGACCCTTGAGAACGACACTTAATACATCCATAGTATTCGTGTGCCATTACTTAAGCATCTGAAAGATGAATTGTTGTGGGAAAAAAATAAAAGAACAGAATGGAAAATCTCATAATGGAACTGTTAAATAGAACATAACAGTAAAATAGTACATAAGGTTACTCCCTAAATGGAGTTATCATAGTTACATAAAAGTACTACTATCAGCTTAGGTAGTCATAACAACCCGCCTTTACACATGCTGAAACCAAAATACACTTGCATAAATTATACAAATAGTGGAAATAGATAACTAAATAGACAAAGACGTCCTATTTGGACGGAGTCTTCAAAAGAGCCCATAAAAGACCTACTAATCTTGGATTACTCAAATAAAAATGAGTACCCGAGAGTTTAAGGGAAACAAATAACTCAGGTCATACAATATGTCTGCCATGAGTAAATACTCTAAATAATAGGTGTAATTAAACAACAACATGTGAGACCACGCTGCTAATGGAGGAATGGGTTTCCTCTCACAAGAACAACATCCAAACATAAAGAATGGAAACAAATAATTAAATATCGCAAAGAGTGCTGGACTCTTTCTGATGTAATTAAGGGAAATAAATTCTAAGGTTTGAATCAACAAGGTAAAACGGAGTTTTCCAACGATGACTAGAAGGGTGAACCCTTGTACCGAAAGTAAACCTCTAGAATATATACTTGAGAACTACGATGGCTCTCGGACACGTCCAAGACGGACCCTGCCAATAGTTACCAAGTATCTTAGTAATTCACATCTTGGTGCATAAATACTCGAGCCGAATCTAGAGTAGATATGATAATACCCTAATGGGAGCAACTCCACATAGCTTGGTTTCCACTCGCTCTTTGGGTTTAGTCATTTCCTATAAAGGATAATGAAGCTCAAATGAGCAAACATCGTCTTAGAGTGACAAAAAACAAAGAAGACCAAGGTAATCAATAGTCGACAAACCGACCATAGAAGATAACAAAATGGTCGTATATAGAAATTAAATCTTGTATACCCATCATCACTCGTCGATTTCAAACTTGTACTATCTCTTAGATAGCAATGATTTCAGACAAGTTAAGGTAATGTTATCTCAAAGTCATGTTTTGGTGTACATTCTTAACTTTCGGGATAAAGTCGAGTCTACCTCTTCAATGTTTGGTGTTAAGTATACAACAAAATTCTTTCTATTTAAGTGATATCGCTTTACAAAAATTAACTCATTATGATGAACTAATCAAACTTTTACTTTTAAAATCGAATTCCTACATAGGCTTCACATTACAAGTACTAATTTTAAACAACGTTGTTAAAGTGGTTCATTAACTTTAAAACACAAAAAAGATTTAATAACATAAAACATCATTATTAAATTGATTAATCAGCTTTAACTGTCATTAATAAGAGTGATTAATTTATCTTTAAACTTCATTAATAACTTGATTAATTAACTTTAAATTCCATTATTTAAAAGGGTTAATCGCTTTTTAAAAAAACATCATTAAATTAATTAATTAATTTCAAATATGATTAATTAAATTAATTAATAAATTTTAAACACCCTTAATTAAAAATGAATAATTAATTTAAAACATTGTTAAAGAAAAAGATTAATTAAATTTAAACTAATTAATTAACTTTAAAAGTCGCTAATTATAAAGGTTAATTAATTTTAAACACCGTTAATTAAAATGATTAATTAACTTTAATCCATCATTTTAAATGATTAATTAACCTTAAACGTCATTAGATAAAATGATTAATTAAGTTTAAGTATCATTAACAAAGTAATTAATTAATTCTAAACACATCATTGTTCAAAAACTTAACTAACTTTGTAAAACAATAACCAAGCACAAGATTAAACCAACAGGTTTCGAAGCGATGATATTTTTCGCGATAATCGCTATACAAACAATTCTATAACTACTTTCATGTCATATTGATTTTCATCCAAGCATCACAACACATTACATAAGTATGACATATACACAAAGGTAAACCATATTCATGAACATAAAGAAGGCATCACTTATACAATTTTACTTCGAACTTTACAACAAATTTTAAGTGCTTAGTAATTATTAAAGGTGTCATCTTTTTAAAACACAATCAAGTCAACAACTTTACATCCAAACATTACTATCCAAGCAACTAAAATAGTGACAACAATATGAAGAAAATAAAGTTCAAAACTTTAGTTAAAAATGCGAGCTTTATTCACCGAAACGAACACAAGTTTGAACCGAACTTGAAATCGCCACACGGACGAAGTCTCTTTTTGTAAAAAGTGGTGTTTTGGGCCTGGAATGGGTCTAGTTGGTTCGACCGTGGCATGAAGTGAGCTCGGCCATGGAGGGATGAGGTGTGTGGACTTGTTTTGGCAAGAAGTGCTTGTGGAAGTGGATGGAAGGCTTTCAAATAAGGCTTAAAAGTTATAAAAGTGAATGAAACTAAGGGTTTTTGAATTTTTAGAAATATTTAGAAGCCACTGAAATTTCCTTAAGAGCTTAGAGAAATATTTTAGAAATTGGAAATGAATGGAAAATGAGAAAATAAATTAGGAATTTGGTTATATACAAAGAGGATTTACTAAATTATCAAATTAGCCTTAGTACCATGCCCTCTACTCAACGCTTGCCACATCATAACCTTGTCTCTCCCCTTTGTTTCTCACATGTACCTTGTCCCTCCCCTTCATTTGTTAAGCCAACATGCATTCATGGCTTATGTACTTAGTGTTTTTGATGAAATGATGTGTTATAACAACTTTTCCATTTATATTTTAAATTCTTTTAAATTATTTCTTAAAAGTGATATTATAATTTTATTACGCTTAAATATATATATATATATATATATTTGTATTTCTAAAATGTGCTAACTTGTTTAAAAATGAATGTGAATATTTATATCACAGAGTTCACAACATTTTCCGACAACTTTTATACAATGAAAAGTCGAAAATTCGGAAAATGATTTCCGGTCACATTTTCGATTTTTCTTCGAATTAAATATTTTGTAAACAAATTTTGAAAATCATTTCACCCTCACTAGTTATTGTTTAAAAGAGTTTTATTTTAGTTATAAAATCCATTAATTAGTTATTTCAAAATATATTAAATATCCATATTTCAAAGTGATTAAATTACGGATCGTTACACTTCCTCCTTAAAAAAGTTCGTCCTCGAAATTTACACTTAAGGAGATAACTCAAAATAACTCAAAAAAGGCATATATATATATATATATATATCAGGAAACCCGTACAACAAATACACACTAAGCCATTATATCAAAACAGTGTATACATAATACATACAACAACAACTATCCTAGCATCAACTTAGGATAAGCTTCCCTCATACCATCTTCAGTTTCCTAAGTGCAATCTCTGGGATCTTCACTCCACTGTACTTTGACCAAGTACATACCTTAGTCCTTAACTATTTCTTATCCCAATCGACAATTCAACTAGGCTGTCTTACAATGTCAAGTTAGGCTCGACTTCCACATCCTCCTACTAAGATGGCAGAATAATCAAAGTAGGATCATGTACATATTTATGTAGATGGGATATGTGAAAGGCATCATGTACGCCCAACCATCTAGTTGGTAATTCAACTTTATAAGCAAGGGTTCCTATCCTCTTGAGTATTTTAAAAGTCCAATAAAATGAGGAGCTACCTTTCCTCGTTTCCTAAACCGAATCACGCCTCTTATCGGAGAAACTTTAATGAATATATAATCCCCACCTGTGAACTCCAAATCTTGACGCCTCACATCTGCATAGTTCTTCTGCCGACTCTGAGCTATCTTTAAGTGCTTCCTAATCCAATCTACCTTATTCATGCATCACAAATTATATCTGGTCTGCATACTAAGTGGTCACCTGGTTCCACCCAACAAGATGGAGACCTACAAGGCCTTCCATATAATGCCTCAAAAGGCACCATCCCAATACTCGCCTGAAAACTGTTGTTATAAGTAAACTCAACCAACGGCGAGTGGTCCTCCCATGAACCTCCAAAGTCTAGCACAAAAGCTCGAAGTAAAGCCTCCAGAACACGATTCACTCTCTCGGTCTATCCATCTGTCTGAGGGTGATAACCTGTACTCAAACCCAGCTCTGCCCAAGTGCATCATGCAAACCCTTCCAGAACCAACTTGTGAAGATTGGATCCCAATCACTCACACTATCATGTGGAATGCCATGAAGCCTAACAATCTCTTTAACATATAACCGAGCGAAACTAGTAGCCGTCCTTGTTGCCTTGACTGGTAAGAAGTGAGTGCTCTTGGTTAACCTATCAACGATAACCCAAATTCCTTCATTGCCTTTCCTCGATCTAGGCAATCTATCGATGAAATCCATAGAAATCTTCTCCCACTTTCACTTTGGAATCTTAAGCAGTTGAAATAGTCCGACTGTCTTTCGATGACTTCCCTTTACCTATTGGTAGTTAGCACATCTACTTACAAATATAACAATGTCCCTTTTCATCCCTTCCCACTAAAAAGTATGCTTCATGTCCCGATACATCTTAATGACTCCTAGATGTATCGTTAGTTTAGAATGATGAAACTTTGTCAGAACTTCCTGTCTGATTCCATCCACATCCGGAACACACAACCGACCGTTCATCCTTAGAACGCCATTGTCATCTACCATGAATCTTGGCTACTTCTCCGGCGAAATATTTTCACTAATAGCTCTAGCTATCTGAGAAAGACGAACATCCCTCCGTTGATTACTCTCAATTCGTTGGATAAGATTCAGACGAACTTCCATATTAGCCAAAACTGCATAATTCCTGCTCAGCGCATCAGCTACAACATTAGCTTTCCCCATCATATACAAAATCTCAAGATCATAAGCCATCAAAAACTCTCGCCAATGTTGTTGCCTTAAGTCCTTCTGAGTAAAGAGATACTTTAAAGACTTGCATATGCAATAACTTTTCTGTGTTGCATCAAAACCGCTACCAATCCGGTTCTACAAGCATCCATGTATATAGTTAACCCTCCACTCCCATTAGGAATAGTTAAAACAGAAGCACTAGTCAATTTCTCCTTCAATTCATTAAATTCTTGATAGCACTTAGGTGCCTATACAAACTTAGCATCTTTCTTCATCAACTTCGTCAGATGAGAAGCAATCTTCGAGAAATTTTTAATGAACCTTCTATAAAAACCAGCTAATCCTAAGAAATTTCCAACCTCTGTCGCATTTTCGGCCTTCATCTAGTCTTGAACCACAACTACTTTAGTTGGGTCCACTGATATGCCTTCTCCCGAAACTACGTGCCCTAAAAACCTAACTTCGAATTTCTAGAAATGACACATAGAAAAATTTTCTTTCAACACATGACTGCTTAAAGTATTTATAATGACTCAGAGATGATACTTATGCTCTTCCTCCGTCTTAAAATAAATAAGAAAATCATCAATGAAGACGAGGACAAATTTATTAAGAAAATCCTAGAACAGTTGATTCATTAAGTCCACGAAATAATAAGTGGGTGCGTTAGTCTGTCCAAATGGCATGAATAACCACTCGTAAAAACTATTAAGAGTACAAAAAATCGTTAAGGACACACTCTCCTCTGCTACCCTTAATTGGTGAAAACTAGTGGAAAGATTCAGTTGAGAAAATACTCGAGCGCCGTGGAGCTGGTCAAACATATCGACGATCCCAGGTAATGGATACTTATTCTTGATAGTCCTTTTGTTTAACTGTCAGTAGTCTATGCATAACCTAAGAGAACCGTCAACCTTTGTAACAAAAACTACTGGTAATCCCCAACTTGATATGCTATACCAGATCAAACCTTTCTGCAATAAGTCCAACGTCTGCTTCTCTAATTCCCTTCTCTCTTTCGGGGCCAACCTTGGAGGAGGTTCTACAATTGGTCTGGTTCCTGGAATTAAATCAATACGGAACTCCTCTTCACAGTAAGGAGTCAACCCTTGCAGTTCATCGAAAATATCCTTGAAATCCCTAACAATCGGTATATCTCTTATCTCCCCTTTGGGTACTTCGAGTGAATAGAGGAAACTGCTCATTAAGTCATCATGGCTCTTATAACATATATCAATGCTTCTTCCTACTACATCCTTTACTACGACTATTCTCTTAACATAATCCAAGATGGCTTTAATCTTAAATATCCAATCCATACCCAAAAATACCCTAAAACTTATGAACCCAAGAACAAATAAGTCAGAAGAGAAGTGTCAATCTCAATAAGAAATAAGCACATTTAGACACGGTGTCAAGATTCTAGGGACCCCCAATTGGGTTCGACACACAAAGAGGGTTGTTTAGAATAACATACTTAAGGTTTAACTGGTTCATTAGGTCACACGAAATAAAACTATGGGAAGCATCCGTATCGAATAATACTCTAGTGGGAATATCAAAAATGGATAATGTACCTTGTAACACCTGCTTTCCCTTTTGATCTGTAGAAATATATGGTATTTCCGTAATAGCAAAAGCTTGTCCTTGTGACCCCTTCTTTGGGAAATGACACTCATTCTTCATATGTCCCTGATGGTCATAGTTGAAATAAGAGACACTTGGATACCGATTTGCAAAGTGGCCCATCTTATTGCATTTGAAATAAAGAACGTTGGCCAAGTTAGGCTGCTTCTTTTGAGTTGGAGCCCCATCTCCGGGTTTCTTTCCTGCCCACCGGTTCTTCCCTTTAAACTTGCGCTTGAAATTTGGTTTATTTGCAATTGCGATAACTGATAAAGGTTGGGCACTAACTACTACACTACGCCTTTCTGAATACCTTGCTTAATATATAGAGTTTCAAACCTCAAAACCATACTGATAAGATTGGTAAAGGCACCATTAACATGATTGGTCATCTCACGATGAAATTCTGGCCATAATCCTTCCACAAACATCTGGTTCTTTTTTAGTGGTATGTCTATCAATCCTAGACCGAAGTGAGACAATGCATTGAATCTAGGCTCATACTGCGCCATTGTCATATCACCTTGCTTCAAATCTGTGAAACTCCTGAACAACCAAGTCCTCCCCACTTTCGGAATAAACTGAGCTTCGAAAACTTCCTTAAACTGAGCCTAAGAAAAAATTTCCCTGGGGTACTAACCGTAACCAACTCCCACCAATCCATTACCAAATTTTAGAGCTGTCTCGATGCCAACAATTGCTTCCTTGCATCCTCCAACTAAAGATCCTCGAATATCATTTCACAAGTGCAAAGCCATGTATAAACTTCTAGAATACCTTTAGTTCCAAAGAATGGTTTACCACCTAAAGCAGTATAATTTTTGCACAGAGTAGCAAAGTTCTGTGGCGGTTGAACTTGTACTATTGCTTCTTCTACCGACTTTACAACTGACCCATTTTTAGCAGCTCCGCCATTTGTAGCCATGCCAGTTCCAGATCCTCTCCCTCTTCTTCTTGTACTAATTTTCAATTACCTGAACAATGACAGGTATTGTTATAATTCAAAGATAGGACCAAAATGATTTAAGGGAAACAACACCGAAGGATCTAAAATGAGACTTTAGGATGGGTGATATAAACGCACTCTCAAGATTAACTCTTTCCAGGGCTCTTCTCACCCTATCTCTAATAAGTTGTACCCCAATCAGGCTAAGGTGTACGGTCAACCGAAGCTTTGATACCAACTGTGATGACCCACCTTTCTAACCTTTGGAAACGACACTTAATACGTCCACGATATTCCTGTGCCATTACCCAAGCATCTAAAAGATGAATTATTGTGGGATAAAAATAAAGGAACAGAAAATCTCACAATGGAACTGTTAAATAGTACATAACAGTAAAATAGTACATAAGGTTACTCCCTAACATAGAGTTATCAAAGTTACATAGAAGTACTACTATCATCTTAGGCAGTTATAACAACCCGCCTTTACACATGCTGAAACAAAAATACACTTGCATGAATTATACAAATAGCAATAGATAACTAAATAGATAAAGGCCAGCTGCTCGGATGCCATCTTCAAAAGATCCCATAAAGGACCCGCTACTCTCGGACTACTCAAATAAAAATGAGTACCCGAGAGTTTAGGGGAAATAAACAATTCGGGTCAGCTAATGGTTACCAAGCACCCGATTAATTCACATCTTTGTGCACAAATATCCAAGCCATATCTAGAGTAGATGTAATAATGCCCTAATTGGAGCAACCCTACATAGCTTGGCTTCCACTCGGTCTTTGGGTTTAGTCATTTTCGACAAAGGATAATAAAGCTCAAACGAGCAACATATCGTTTTAGAGTGACAAAAACAAAGAAGGCCGAGGTAATCGATAGTCGACAAACCAACTATCGAAGATAACAAAATGATCGTGTATGAAAATTAAATCTTGTATGCCCATCACCACTCATTGATTTCAAGCTTGTACTATCCCTTGGGTAACAATGACTCCGGACAAGTTAAGGTAGTGTTACCTCAGAGTCATGTCTCGGCGTACATTCTTAACTTTCGAAATAGAGACGAGTCTCCCTCTTCGACGTTTGGTGTTAAGTATACAACTAAATGCTTTCTATATAAGTGATATCGCTTTACGGAAATTAATTCATTTTCATAAACGAATCAAACTTTTATTTTTAAAACTTGAATTCATGCTTGGGCTTCACATTACAAGTATTAACTTTAAACAACTTTTTCAAATGGTTCGTTAACTTTAAAACACCATTATAAAAAGGATTTATAACATAAAACATCATTATTAAATAGATCAATCCACTTTAACTATCATTAATAAGAGTGATTAATTTATCTTTAAACTTCATTAATTAATTTGATTAATTAACTTTAAATTCCATTAGTTAAAAGGGTTAATCACTTTTAAAAAAAACATCATTAAATTAATTAACAAATTTTAAACGCCCTTAATTAAAATGATTATTAATTTAAAACGTTATTAAAGAAAAAGATTAATTAAATTGAAACCAATTAATTAACTTTAAAAGTCATTAATTATAAAGGATTAATTAATTTTAAACACCATTAATTAAAATAATTAATTAACTTTAATCCATCATTATTAAATGATTAATTAACCTTAAAAATCATTAGATAAAATGATTAATTAAGTTTAAGTATCATTAACAAAGGAATTAATTAATTCTAAACACAATATTGTTCCAAAACTTAACTAACTTTGTAAAACAAAACCCAAGCACAAGATTAAACCAAAAGGTTTCGAAGCGATGGTATTTTTCAAAAGTGCCGACATAGCGATAGTTGCTATACAGACACTTCTATAACTACTTTCATGTAATATTGATTTTCATCCAACCATTACATCACATGACATAAGTATGACATATACACAAAGATAAACCATATTCATGAACATAAAGAATGCATCACTTATACAATTTTATTCCGAACTTTACAACTAATTTTAAGTGCTTACTAACTACTAAAGGTGTCATCTTTTTAAAGTAAAATCAAGTCAACAACATTACATCCAAACATTACTATCCAAGCAACTAAGATAGTGACAACAATATAAAAAAATAAAGTTCAAAACTTTAGTTAAGAAGGTGAGCTTTACTCACCGAAACGAACACAAATTTGAACCAAATTTGAAATCGTCACATGGAGGGAAGGCTAATTTGGCTCGGCCATGCCATGAAGTGGGTCGGCCATGGAGGGATGAGGTGTGTGTGGACTTGTTTTGGCAAGGAGTGGTTGTAAAAGTGGATGGAAGACTTTCAAACAAGGTTTAAGAGTTTTAAAAGTGAATTAAACTTAGGTTTTTGAATTTTTAGAAATATTTGGAAGCCATGGAAATTTCCTTAAGAGCTTAGAGAAAGATTTTAGAAAGTGGAAATGAATGGAAAATGAGAAATGAGATTAGGAATTTGGTTATATACAAAGGGGATTTACTAAATTACCAAATTAGCCTTAGTACCGTGCCCTCCACTTAACACTTGCCACATCATCACCTTGTCTCCCAACCCCCCCGTTGCTCACGTGTACCTTGTCCTTCCTTCATTTGTTGAGCCGACATCCATTTATGGCTTATGTACTTAGTGTTTTTGATGAAATGATGTGTTATGACAACTTTTCCATTTATATTTTAAATTCTTTTAAATTATTTCATAAAAGTCATATTATAATTTTATTAAGCTCAAGTATATATTTATATTTCTAAAATGTGCTAACTTATTTAAAAATGAATGTGAATATTTAATCAAAGAGATCACAATGTTTTCTGACAACTTTTAGACAATGAAAAGTTGTCAAATTTGCCATTTCATAAAAATTTCGAAAAACGATCTCCGGTCACACTACATCAAATTTGCCATTTTGTAGCACTTATTTTCTATAAAATTGTAACGGTTATTTTCAGTACAAATTAGTGACGATTATTTCTGTTGGTAAACTGTTGCAACGACTATTAGTGTGAGGAAATTTATTGCCCATGTAAATTAGATAAACTAGCGAGGACAAGTTTGTAATTATATATTTATCGTACATTCCATGGTTTCTGCTTTCATTCTCTTTCTCAACGCTAGGGTTTTATTTATTCAGGCCCAATCCGTTTACTCATTTCTATTTTTAAATTCAAATCCATTCGTCTCCTAAAATCCCAAGCCGAATCCGAGCTATCTTTCGAATCCGAAGCATCGTCTGAATCATAGCTATCTTTCGAATCTTGAGCATCATCTGAATATCAGGTAATTTCCTATTTAGTTGAATATCAGCTGAATTCACTGTTCTTCATTTCTTTTCTCTGCTCATTTGTACGATTGGATATAAGAATTAGTAGATTTAGGTTCCGACTATTATCGTGGAACAGTTACTGCATAAATTCGAAATTGGATTTCCACCATTATTGCTCGATCCACCGTTCCCACCATATGGCCTTTATCCATGCAAAATCTTTCATTTTTCCTGTTATGAAATTTTTTCGAAATGAAATGATATATGGTTAGCATTTCATGGATTTTACATGGTCAGATTATATATGGATATTCCAGCTTCACTGAACTCTGACATTCTTATATTTAAACTATAGATGCAAAGCTAAAATTTCAGAAAGAAAATGGTTGAATTTCATAACAATGTCCTTTTTTTCTTTTCTTCTTACTTAATATAGGTAAATTGATAATGATAATTTGTATTTGTGGTTGATATGAATGAGCTTATACTAAACATTGATTGAATTGCAAGTAAATAATTTCGTGGTAGCTCACTAGTTGTGTCGTGCAAGTTAAGAAGATATACTTCAACATTGTATAAACATGAATAGAGTTTATGTTAAATGAATTATTTATATACCATGTTCTCCGTATTCTTCAACCATACTGAAGTTTGAGAAGAAAACATGAACAAATAATTTAATAAAACAGGTGGCAAATATTTTTGAGATGACAAATAATTGTAATCCCAACTTTTGTAAGTATTTCACAATTTGGTATGGTAATTCACCTATTGTTTTAGAAAAAATAATCCATAATAGATTGATTGATAAAATATAATACAACTTTCTTACATTCTATATTTTTTATATTTAACATTATATTATGTAACAAAATACCCAGTATGCGACCATGTCCTTCCATCTTGAAAACATTGGTAAATATTTACAAGTTGTCACTTGCACCATACACATATATTTTTTAATGTATAAATGTTAATAGAGTGCACATGTTAAATAAAAAGTATTTACCTTGAGAAATCAATGTCAATTATGCACGTTGCTTTTTCCCTCCACTTTTACTTTCAGTTCCATTATGCCCCCATCAAATTCTTTGCATGCTCAATATATTTGCGTACTTTTGTCTTCCTTATGGTTTTCTTTACCAAATACTTTTATGACCCAAGTTGTTTCTATGTGCATTGTCTAATGCCCGTCCATGAATATTTTACTTTCATAATTATAGTTTAACCGAGGTGGATGTTTATGCATAATGGGAAAAAGATGAAGTTTGAGTCCCAAATGCTGATTAATTTTAGCTGTTTACTTTCCATTAAAAATTTATGTTTATTAAGTGTTTATTTAAGGAAATCCACAATCAAATATTCAATAAACAATAAAATAGAAAGTGTGTTGCTTAGGGCACCAAGTTTCCCTCTTCCTAATATCATAGAAAAAATAATAGATACAATAAAATTTGTATGCTTCTTAATACCAAATCATTTCACACAGCAATCAACCACCGCTTAAAGTCATTTTGCACGGTGAACAACCGTCGACCAACACCATTTTCCACGGCCATCAACCACCGAACTACTGTTGTTCAGTGGTTGATCGCCGTGGAAAATGGTATTTGTCGACAGTTGTTCGCCGTGCAAAAAAAGTCGAAAATGTTGCCTTTGATAGCCCCTACAAAAGTCTGGTATTAGGAAGAGTACAGTGTAAAATTTTATGGTATTTTTTAGCAATGATATTAGAAAGAGGAAAATGAGGTGCCTTTAGCAACACACAAGAAAATAATTATTTCTTGACATTATATGAATTGTTGAAAATTTTCTATGTTCTTTGTTTTTTGTATTGAAATCAGAACAAATTTTCTTGCTCCTAGTTCATGTACTTTTAGTATGATATCATCATTTAGCATATCTTTTAACATTGGAATGGATTTGAGCCAAATAGCTACAACAAATCAAAGTTAAACATCCACAATTTTCCCATTCTCGTAAATGTTTTTTCTTAATATCTCTGGTTACGAACACACTAATATCCTCTTTGCATGTATATCTAAAAACGTAATGCACAAGAATGAAAATTTATTCTGCAACTTTCATTACTGAATTAGGTAGATGTAATTTGGCATAAATAATGTCCAATCAAAGCTAAAAAATGATATAACTACTAACCTGCAATAACATGCGAACGAACTCTGCACAACCAAATTGAAAAGCTTCTAAAATGCATTGATTTATATTGTCAGCTCCCCTTTCCACTAATATATTTAGCAAATCTGTAAGTGCAGTAGTTGAAGTACTAGATGCCCAACCCGGATAAAGAGAACATGAATAGATAATAAGAGAAACACATGCCCCATATAAAGCTCTTGCGAAATTTCCTACAATGAGTCGATTTTCAGCAAGATCCAAGAAGGTTCCGAATGTCATACTGTAATTGGACCTCAGATAGAGTGAATGTTTTTGGAGGATCACTGCTTCCTTGGTGCTCCTCAATCCACATCATTGCCCAATCAAATGAATTTCAACACCATGTCAATCGCCTCTTTTTTAATAATTTCATTGGCATTGCATTCTTCGAGAGATATATGCTACCTAATGGTTTCAAGAGTCATCAGGAGTTTTGATTTTTCTTCTTCATTGGCTAGTATTAATATAGAGGAATGGCATTTGGTTAAACCTGAATTTTTCTCTGAGTTGAATGATTGCCAACTGTGAGCATTTTCCTTTGAGTTGAATGTTTGCTTCCCATCAAGGACATCTGAATTTGTATCAATGATGGTTAAACCTTGGCATTATTTCCACTTTACGTTCTTGCTAACCACAGAACACGTTGTGATCTGAGGTTGTGATACAATGTAGTAATTCATTAAGAGCTTCATGCATCACAAATGTAATGTGATGTCATGATATAAAATTCGCACTTGTTTTACATTACACTTGATTTACAAGTATTAGTGTGCTACCTACAAAGATTATAATGATGATTTTTTCACTATATGAATTCAAACTTAACTGAGCTCGTTTTTCCTTTATTATCACAGCAAGTCTTGGGTTAACAATTAGAAGCAGCGGCTGACCTCCCTTACCATATAAAGGTATATTTTTTCTTTTGAAATAAATGTAAAATTTTCCCCTGTTCATAGCTCAGTAGCATTCTATTCTTACTGTACAATAGTAAACAAATGAAAATACTTATGTTACTTGAAAGAAAGGTAAAAAGAGCTTATATTCATACTAATTGAAAACACAAAGCCCCTTACACTTTTGTTGCTCCCATAAGAAGAAAAAAAAGTCAGTTGAATATCTTCTTACAAAAGGGAAGAAAATATGATTTCTTGCCTACTCTCCTCTAGTAAATGCGATTTTTTTTTCTTACTATGTAGACCTCTACTATATGAAATTGAATGTTGTATCTTAATTTATCTTCATGAAAACTGTTCATTAACCACATTCTTAGTATTTTACATCTTGAAAAGGTGCCAAAAATTTGCTTCAATCCTAGAAGGCTATGAAAAATTTAGGTTCTACTCCGATATCATTGATACCTATGTGGTTTGGTATAACATATTTTCCAATGTAGCTACTACCTTAGAGCCATCGTAAAGCTGAAAGACAAACTGTATCTAAACCTTTTCTTATGCAACATATTTCTCCCACAATTGCTTTGCAGCCATAGAAATCTACAACAAAGTTTTCACTTGCACATATACTGTTATTTACTAAACTAATGATAGAACATGAAATGAATGGCTTAAATTATGTTATTATACCTTTTTAGATGTGTATATCACTTACACGGAGTATAGATTTTAAATAGCAAGTGGTTTTAAATTTACTTTTTAATTCCTTTTCTTTCAGTGGATTTACATACACTGGAACCCTAATGTGAAACTAGCTATTAGATTAAAATATGATTTGTTCATCATGAATTTTTAGTACAATAGGAAAAGCTAATCAGCAACTTAACTTCGCACTGATTTAAATTAAAGGATTGTATAAGAAAGTTATACCGAAATAAATTTAATGAAGTTTATAACAAAGTATGTATAATTCTAAATTGATTAGTTTTGTTTATGGGTTTAGAATACCGTCTTGATGCAAAGGCTTTTCCCGATTCTTAATGATAGAGTGATGGTAGTTCTCACGTACGATGAAATTCATTATAAATAAAGTTGAGAACATCATTGGAAATAATTTTAGAGTGTGTCCATGAATATGTTTATTGCACTTTGATTTTCACATGAAGGAAGAATGCATGCAAACCTAAGTTGATCAACTTTGCTAAAGCTTGAGCCTTTTTTCAGTATTATCTGTATGGTCCTTAGCGAAAATGTATAATATATTTTTGAAGGTATAATCTATCTCAAAATTGGTTTCTAAACAATGCATTTTTGAATACAAACTATTTTTGGGTTTAATGCCTTTGAATATAATATATGACCCTGCCTTACAACAAACCTTGTAATAAATACAACCAAGGAAATGATATACAAACAAATTATTGAATGTGTTTACTAAGTTATATTGTTTAAAAAGAGATTTAACAACATTTACATTAGAAAAGTGATTATTTTCAACTTGTTCAGTTATCTACATATGTGGCACTGGAGATGCATATGCAAAGTTGATTTTGACCAATGATGATTCCAAATGTTTCTAAGACAATTATACTTTTGGTGATTACTATTGAAACCAAGTGCCCATGAACATGTTTATTGAACTTTGATTTCCACATGAAGGAAGAGCGCATGCAAACCTAAGATGATTAACTTTGCTAAAATTTGAGCCTTTTTTATTAAAATTATTTGTAGATATGAAGACATGTGTAATAAATTAAGTAATGCAAATATAAGTTAAGAAACAATAGCATTATTAACTATAACCAACTTTTTTACTTTCTAGAGAACTTTTGTATGGTCAACATCTATACATAAGTAGCTTCTTAGGTTCAAAAAAAAGTTAATGTAATAAGTTAATTCATGGATATGTAATTTGTATTCTTGTTTATTGCTGTGAATACGCCTTTTGTTTTCAGTTTTTCATCCATTAGAATCCATATATTCATATGTATTTAGTCTATCAAACAGTAAATGGGGAAATGTGTACTTCATACCTTGGATAAATAAATATCTTTCTCAAAAAAATATGATGAATTTTTACCTGCACAATAATAGTTGGATTCAAAAAGTTTTTGAGTCTGTGAAATAGAAATAAAATGAACTTAATTTTACATAACAGTCTCGAGAGCATATAGAATAATCATTCACATTTTTATTTAAATCTTTAATAGTCATAGCTACATTAAATTCAAGATGTTTAACTTCTCCTTTTAATGTTTTAAACTATACTGACATGATATTATCAGAGAGCGCATGTAGACCATTTTCATTTGAATGTTTGACAATCATATTGTTCTTCACAAGTTCAAGATGTTTAAACTTCTCCTTCTAGAATTTAAAAGTACAGTCATTAGTTTTAAATGTAGAAAATATTATTGCTCATCTTTTCGTTCAATAATTATTTTGTTCCATCATTCGAAAGAGTAAAAAATAACTGTAAAATTACATTGTACGTTCAAAGCATCCTAAATATGTAAGTGCATGATATATAATATATATATATGTATATATATGTATATATATGTATATATATTAGAAATAACAAACATAAAAGCAAATATGAAAGATGTAAATAGACAAATAAATCTTGTCGTACGATCAAAGTATCATTGACTTTGTGTTTAATACAAAATGTTTACTGAAAGATGGAAAGAGACATATAGAACCTATACAAATTTAAAATTATACCTGAAGTAAATTCATAAATTCAAATAACCCAAACCCACCGAATCTATATTCATAGGACTTCACAAAGTATAAATCCCCAATTGATGTTAGTGAATCCATCATCTTAACCATCCATCTACTGTAAAATTAAAAAAGTCATAATCAAAATTAGAAAGAGTTAACCGAAAATTTTGAAATTGACTTGAAGAAAATGAAAAGAGAAGTGTGAGTGTAATAACAGAGAAGAGAAGATTGATATTAATCATTCACAGGAGCAGTTTCACAAAATTAGTCCGTCGGAGATTTTTCAGAGATTGGAAATAAAATTGAGATTTAGGAAAGGAAAGCATTTTTAAGGGGAGAGGGGTCAGGAGTAATAACCGTTGCCCTTATGAATTGAAGAGACCGAGGATTGAAAGAAACACTGGGATGTCTCAAACTTAGGACACGTGTCACATAAATAGTAAGTGGATTCAACTTTCCTATTTAAATAATAGATAGATTATTCATCATATTCACATTCTAGCATACGACAAAAAAGTTTTACATGCTTGAAACAATAAGTGATTTGCTCCAAAATCTTGTAAAGTTTTACATGCCTGAAACTTAGTGGTTGTATAAATCAGAAACAATGTGATTCAAGTAGGATCAATCATCCTACGCCAAAATCCAAGGGGCATTTGATCATGTTAACCTTTTTTGGGTCCATCTATGTTGGCCAAAGTAGTTATGTGATCGTGTCATGATTTAGTTAAATGTCACACATTTTTTGTACGATGCACTTATATATACACAAAATGCACACAACTTAAGGAGCTATAAGGCTACACATGGGCCAAATAATATGTTATGCAGCCACATTGGTTCTTTTTTTAGTTATATATTATCTTAATTTTACTCAAAATGAAATCTACTTATAGATTAAACTTTTTTAGCACATATCTTATGGACTAAAACACACATTCTACGTCTTATCACTTAACAATACATATACAGAAAAGTTCTCTATCTAAATCTCAACTCAACTTTTAGTTAATCAAAATTTATTATGTACATTTCAAGTAGTGCTTCCTCAAATATACGTGTCCTTTACAAGTTTGGGCTGCTATATGGTTGTCTCAATTTTATTTTAAGTTTATATTCTTTAAATCATATCTGGCTATGCTATCAAATTTACATCTTTGTTTTAACATTGGCCATGTTTAAAAATCATGTTTCAAACAAGCTATTCGTATCTTACAGTTGGTTCAAAATATCAATTTGTTATGCTAAAAATGACATCCCTGACCTGATTGGTAAGTCCTTGTGTAAGAAGAAAGATATGAATAATTGAAGAAGACTTAAAAACAAACATATTGGAATACGTTGTAGTGGTGCAGCAACCACATACAAGATTAATACTTAGAAACAAACAGATATAACTTAACCCAAGAAGTAAAGATATGAATTTTCATTATTGGCTGAAGTTATCAAATTCCTTTTTTTTGCCCTTGTCTATTACCATTTCATATCATGTTTCTCTATCACAGGTATGTTCTATGCTAAATTGCATTAATCTGCTGCAGATGATCACACGGAACTGCAATTGATCTGTTACAGAAGCATAGCACACTATAATTGCAAACGAAAGGTATGTATTACTTTTATTACATGTATGTATATGTTATGCGACATACACATTATATTGTAATATATATGATATTATACCCTTGGATTTTTTTTCTTTTTATATATAATGTGAATCTGATCATGTTTTATTGTCTGTATATACGTATATTGTAATTGTGACTTGCCAGGAGGCTCTTCGTACAAAGGAGGTGCTGGCAATTTTTTTTAAACAATACCACTTATAAAAAATTTCTAAAAATTATAACATTAGAAAATTTCGTTATTTTAAAAATTATAGTTGTATTTCTCTTTGCTTCCCTTCTTCAATTTGCAAGCCAAAAATTTGTAATCATAGTAATATCATAAAATAAACAAAAATTATTTCTGGAAATCTTTAATTTCTTTAATTTCATGTTTACCTAAACGAAACCAAAAGGTCTAAGCGGAGTAGTTTATTTAAATTATCTTCTTCAATTTGCAAGCCAAAAATTTGTAATCATAGTAATATCATAAAATAAACAAAAATTATTTCTGGAAATCTTTAATTTCTTTAATTTCATGTTTACCTAAACGAAACCAAAAGGTCTAAGCGGAGTAGTTTATTTAAATTATCTTCAGTCAATTAAAAACTCTCCCAATATTATAAAATTCTAGTGGTGAGTGTTTAAGCTGCAATCAAAATATTCATGACTTTTTTTCTATATTTCTCTGGCTACTTCGCACTCATGAAACAAATATGATGCATCTTCTTTTCCACTTTTGCAAAAAAATACATTTTGAATCAATAGTCATGCTTTTTCTTCTTAAGTTCCCACTGCATTTAGTTCGTTTGAAATAACCAGCCACATTCGAGGTTTGACTCTAGATGGAATTTTAGCTTTCCATAAATCATTAAGGTAGTTTTGTTACAAATTTCGGACGAATTCATACATAGAATTTACACAACATTATTTTGTACAAAAACTTCATTCAGATATGTTCCTTATATTATTCTTAAGCCCTATATTCTCAATTTATGACAATAATTTACCCAAACGTATTAGTTAATATGCTTACAAATCTTTGAGTATTTTTTTATGAAAATTGTTAATTTCTAGTTTATGGGCATCTTTTATAGTTAGGTTCATGGAAATGTGTTCTTCAAAAGTTTAGAGGATGCCATCTAATAGGCTTGTCTACTATTGACAAAATTGCATTTACTAAAGTTAATCTTCCTGCTGTTAAGAAGAACATTCATATCTATTTTATTTCCAATTTCTAAGCATTTAGCGGCTTCTAGCTAAAACTTAAACCATGTAGAAAAAAAGGAAATGCAAGAAGAAACATCTAAAACCTTATTTTGATCTATTTCAATAAATATTAGAAATTTTCGACTAGACTTGTACATATCAAATTGGACTAAATTTATATTAATGGTTTTTAAGGGTTGTGTACCACAAACTGTCAACTGCTTCATCGAGATAGATAGAAAGCATAGAAGCAGATGCTCCTCCCCCTCCTCCAAACAAAAAGTACTCCATAACCATTGAAATGGATGGTGCTAAAGGGAAAGATTCGAAAAAGTACTCCATAGTAGAGAAAGAGAAAGCTATTTGGGTGGAGGAACTCCTAGATCCGAAAGAATCAATTTTTGATCTGCAAGAATCAATTTTTGAAGCTCCGTAAAACGGTATGCATATACTATCTGATCTAGTTGGTTGTGGGTTTGTGATTTGGTCCATTTATCGTTGGTGTTATGTGTAAGCTTCTTGATTTGTTATTTGTAAGCTTGTTAACTAGTTTCTAGGTTGTGATACATTAAGGTTACTTGGTATTTTGATGTTTGTTATGTATGGCGAATGGTTGTATGTTGAATTGTGATATTTTGATGTTTGTTGATATGAAATTTGCTTTCGGAAATTTATTGTGATATGGTGATGTACATGCTTCACGAAATTGCTGTATTATATGTTGCTTTATATTTTGATTGTTATATGCTTCAAGAAATGATTTATGATATTCCTTTGATATGCTTTAGGAAATGATTTATGATATTCTTTTTATATGCTTCAGGAAATTGGTAATGGTTATACATATTATAAAATTTTACTTTAACGGCTATAAGCACTACAAATTTAGAATTAATAACGTTATAAGAGTTACAAAATTTCTATTTGTAACGATTATAAGCATCACAAATTTTTAATTATGTAACGGTTACGACCATTACAATTTCCATGACAAAAATTGCCATGCTAGTGCTAATAACGGCTATAACCGTTACAAATTCAATTTGTAAAGTTTATAACCGTTACAAATTTCCCTTCTGATGTTGTGACATTTTTGATTTTTTTTCAAACTAAATATTTCTATAAACAAATTTTGAAAACCATTTCACCCTCACTAGTTATTATTTAAAAGAGTTTTATTTTAGTTATAAAATCCGTTAATTAATTATTTAAAAATACGTTAAATATTCATGTTTCAAAGTGATTAAACTACAGATCGTTACAATGTAGTTTTAAATAGTTAAATATTGTTTTAGTAGATTTCAGCGATATTAAAGCTTTAAAATTGCATTTGTAAGATGTAATTAACTACATAATTATTATGCGGTTTTTTTTAATGTTTGAATTAGATTAAAATAGATTTATTTTATTACATTTGAAAGACATATAGTTTTAAGTAATTTAGTATTGTATTAGTAGATATTAGCATTTTAAAGTCTTAAAACCACATTTGTATGATGCACTAATTCATTATATAGTAGTTATGTAGTTCTTTTTATGTTTTGAATTAGGTTAAAATAGATCTATTTTACTGCATTTGAAAGACGTAATTTGAAGAAGTTCAAAATTATTTTAGTAGATTTTAGCGATTTTAAAACCTTAATACCTTCCTTTAAATTTAATACATCTTAAAGTTAGTCCAAACTTCAAACACCCATAGTAAAAGGGAAGATATGGTTGTTTGAAGTTTGGATTGACTTTAGAAAGATTAGTAGATAATTAAGGGCTGATTAGTGTGACCCATTAACCCAACTATCCGTTAACAGCCACTAATAATTTCTTTTCATTTTTAGTTACGAACTAACCTCCATTAATCCAAAATAGACTTAAACTTGTATTTCTTCAATTTAGTTAGCCTAATTGAAGATTAAAGTGAGGTTAACAAAGGGGATCTAGATTATTTTGAGAATTAGAGCTTTGGGATCCGTGCAACCGCTATATGGATCAGGTCTATAGTTATTTGGTGATTTTTGGGTTGGTTCTTTACTTAGGTGAGTGATCCTTGTCCCTCTCTTTGCTATATTTGTTGTTTAGTAACAAACAACGTTTCAAATTGTTTTCAAAAATGTGATTTTTGAATATCTAAAATCATCCATGATTTCTCGACGAATCTAAATGATTTATATTGGATTATATATTTGAAATTGCCCATGTTTTGATCAATCTTCCTTTCCTATATTGCTTGTTTTGATCCATATGTTCGATTCAGAATTTATATTGTAAGGATGATATAAAGTGTTATATGTGATGTGTGAAAGGGTTTCTTGGATGTATATATGTTTGTATAATCGTTTGGTTAAAAACATCGATCGAAAGCAATTTAGGATTAGGGATGATTTATAAGAACAGTCTTGTGCATATGGTGTAGCCAAAGTGATGGGCTGTCCAAGGATGAATAGAGCGGAATTAGAGCCGCGGGAGGAATACCGATGTAGCTCTGGTGACTTCACGCAAAACGACACAGTGAAACAAATTAAAATCAGGAAGCGAAGTCAAGAAGGTAATTTAGGAGAAAAATTTCCTAAGTTATATGGATCGGTGCCAATCCATATGGGTCGGTATCGACCTATATTTTGGGGAGCAAAGTGCAAGTATAAACTTGTGTGGAGCTGGTGAAGGACTTGATACACTTTGAGGCAGCAAGAAGCTGACTTTGAGCTGGATAGAGGGAGACTCAATGCGGATTAATAACCAACCCATAAGGACCTATAGTAGATGGAAGGGATACTTCAGGCTATGAAGGCAAGAGTCGGAATGCAACTTCTTATATAGTTAAGGGTATGCCCTAGGAGCAATTATGTAATTGTTACATATATCTAATTCGATAGCCAATCTTGTTCGAAATAAAAGGTATTTTCTTTCTGTTATATAATTGTTATAGTATGTTATAAATAATTGCTTATTCATATTAATTACATTTAACAGAAAATCCATAAATGATGTGTTTTATGATAGTAATTACAAGGTGTTGTAATCATGAGCAATTTGGCATAATATAATACATGCACCGTTTTAAATATTCCTAATCAAGATATATTGAGATTGGATATCGATGCATTCGTTAAGACTAGAGTATGTAATGTGCTCCAAATGTTGGCAGTTTCTCATGGCTGCTGGAGGCACCAAGAGGTTATGTACTGGTATTTATTAGATAACTGTAGAGTGACCCACTCGATAGTTTTTGGTTAGTTAATATAACTAAGGTCAAATAGAGAATACGAAGTGACAATATTACACAGTTCCCTCGAATTGATAATTGTATCAAGCTTCAATATGAAAACTTCGCTTTAATTATAGTTGAATCGTGGCATAACATCCATCGGACGACTATAGTTGGGTCAAATGGAAGCACTGACAGTGAGACACTATTCAAGAGAGAATTTGTCTCCTTAGTTATATGGGGTTAGCATCACAGGTCAAATAAAGTCAACTCAATGTCAAAGTCTTTGGTCAGAGCAGTTCGATTAATAATAATTGATGTTATTGAACCAAGGACTTTGTATTTGGACTAAAAGTTTAATGTGGACCGGTATTGGAATTTTGACTATTACCAAATTCGATAAGTCCTAATGTCATATATATTTTTTCGAAGTGAATTGGTGTAAATAATTGTCACTACTAGGTTATGCTTAAAATAGTAAATTTGAATTTTATCGAAGTTTTGTAAGCAATAGATTTGGACATGATGCCACACCACTGGCTAAGGTGAAGTGCGAACTTTAATATTTGAATTGTTCGATATTATTTGCTGACCGAATTTACACCTAAATCACAATTATAATGTTGAATCCTCCGTCTACCACCTGATTTAATTAAATTATAATTTTTATTAATTAATTAAATTAATTAATATTTGTGAAATATTAATTGTAAAAGTTTATTTGATTCGTATTGATCATTATTGAAAATAGTGCATATATAAAAGTTGGATACGCACTTATCAATATACGATATCGATGTATATTTAAATTTGATTTAAATGTGAATTATCTGATCTGGCATGAAGTGGTTTGAGGCCCAAAAATGGGGCATGTATGGTCGGCTATTACTTGAGGGGGAAGTCTTTGGAATTTGATTCCAAAAGGGTGTGAAACGACAAAGGAAAGAAAAGGTCTACTTCCATCTTTAAACCACTTCTTTCATATGCTATTTAAACACCTTTGTCACTCTCTTCTCTAATGCTTTTCTAGGTTTGATCTACCATCTTCCTCCTCTAGATTGGCCAAAATATATTGTTCTAGGTTTGATCTGCCATCTTCCTCCTCTAGATTGGCCAAAATCTATCGCTCTCTCTCTCTCCATTGATTCAAGCAATAAAAATACAAATTCAACTAAAATCTAGACAATGGTGTGTAGCTTTCTCAAATTGTCATGCCTTTTGGAAATGTTAAATAGAGATTCATACGGAGTTCTTAGATTCAATATTCAAGGTGTATTCTCTAGATTATAGAAAGGTAATATTCATATTTACAACCTATTTATGGTTTTATTTGTTCATCATATGATTTATATGTAGTTAGATCAATTTTATATCATAAATACCTATATATGTATGTTGTCAACATGAGATGCGAATATATAAATACGTGTGTGTGCGTGTGTGTACTATAGTTATAAATAATTTTTTATATGTTTACTTATATGCTTTCAGCCAAGGAATCAAAATATTTCTTTAATTTTTCAAAATTTTGTCAATGTTTGAGAGAGACCTTAGACAAAATTGATTTTAGTTTACATAAGTATAAAATATACGGTATATGCATATATTTTGTTACATCACATATATATATATATATATATATATATCTGTGTGTGTGTGTGTGTATGTATGTTATTAACTCTGAAATAAATGGAAAATAGATTATATATATATATATATATATATAAATTTTAAATACATATATATTGTAATATAACATATTGTTTTAATATGTATGTATATTAAATGAAGTAAATGGTCATATATATTTAGCAGACATGAAATATTATATGTATATATTATGAAATTCTTTTAAAAAAAATTCTTTTAATTTTCATATGGAAATTTTAATAAAAGAATTTTTTTTTGAATTTGTTGAAATATTTATGGCCGAAAATATATGTATGTACATATGTATATAATTTTATATATTTACATTTTGAACATTTAAAGTTATTTATATTTGATTTATAAATGTTAAGTTTAATACATACATATACATATACATAAATGTTTTGCAAAATAAATAAGAGAGATATTATTTACACAAGTATATATACACAGATTTCGTGTAATTTTAATTTATTGATTTAAGTTTGAAATTAAAAGATATTTTGATATTAGTATCATAGATTTGATATCATACTTTACTATATACATTAAGACCCAGATTTGATAGAACAATATCTTCCTACAGAATAATAACTTTCTCCATTTGAAGTTATTCATTGAAATAACTTCAAATATGGAAGGTATATATCTATATTTAAATAATATTCTATTAGTTGAAGTAGATGTAGTATTATAAATATAATCAAATATTATACTTAATTATATATATATATATATATGTATGTATGTATGTATGTATGTATGTTTGTATGTATGTATTAGAGAATGCATATGTATACGGAGGGATTAACTTATCCATTGTGGTGAAAATCCCAACATTTATATACGGCCATGTTAAACTATGTACACTATATATGTTGCACGTACACGTACACGTACATGTGTATATGATACACATGTTTATACCATATGTCACAAATATAACATCAAAACAAAACATCATCTACAAATTAAATAAATAGTGATTTTATATAAAATTAATTTAGATAAAATCTAAATTAATTTAGACTTCATAGCCCAAAAAGATCCAAAATTGTAAAATAAATTGAAATTCATCCATTTTACCCGCTATGTGCTGGCCTAGTTCCTTCATTGGTATCAGAGCCAAATAGCATATGTGTTATCCACATAATTTCTAAAGGGGGTGTGATGTCAAACTCAAAGCCGCGAATAGATGCACTACGCCATAGATGACCTATCGCAACAAAAATACAAGGTGTTGCTAACTACAATGTAACGATAGGTATGCTGATTATTGTTTATTACAACACACGCTTCAAGGTGTTAGCATAGGTATCAACAAGATGTTGCAGTAGCTATAGTTGTATTCAAATTAAAAAATTAATAAAATTAGCAATCCACGTGAATACGATCCAACGGTCTACATTTAATCCAATTGTTAAAATGGATCACCGATCCAAAGGTCTATTGCAACATTAGCTTCAGGATGTTAGTATAGATATCAACATATGTTGCAGTAGCTATAGACTTATAAAAATATTATAAAAAATGAGCGGGCTGAAAAAAGAACGCGGGAAGCAGGAAGAAAGCGGCAAAACTTAACACTTAACAAAATAACACTCCGCCGCTCAACCTCTCAAACACTCAGCCTCACAAACGCTCAAACACTCTCAATCGCTGTTTCAATTAGGGCTAAAAGTTCAAGTTTGCAAGCTTAATCGGGGTTCGATTAGGGCAAGTTCGAGTTCAAGTTCAATTAGGGCTTTGGTGTTTCAATTAGGTCTTCAATTAGGGTTCGTTTGGGATTCGAATTTCAGTTAGGGCTTCGATTTAATCTTCTGCTTAAGGTATCACTCTATATATATTTCAAGTTTTTCCTGATTTGATTGTTGTGTTGCCTAATTTACTGATTTACTTGTGAGTTAAGGTGTAATCATATTCCTGATTTTACTTGTGAGTTAACTTGTATGTTATTTGTGTCTAAATTAGTGATGAATGACGAGGAAAAAATATGGGCAGAACTTCCTAAGTTTAGTGAAGGATATATCAGTGGAGTGAAGCGTTTTATTCAAAATACTTTTTCTAGATTCGCGGTAGGTGATGAAATTGCATGCCCTTGCAAAAAGTGTCATAATCGCAAGTGGTATCGTCAAGAGGTAGTCTACGACCATCTGATTTGGAATGGTCCATCTGAATTGTACGTGAAATGGATTTGTGAGATTTCCTGTGTAGATCCTGAAAGGAGCGATAAGTATATGGATGGTGAAGCGGGAATAAATTTTGGAGATAATCTCGATGAGATGTTGCATCATACTTATGGAAATATGCAGAACAATGAAAGTGGATCTTCTGATGGAGCAAATGGAGTAGATGCCAATGCTAGAAAATTTCATCATCATGTTGAAGAGGAAAAGCAGCCATTATATCCCGGGTGTACTAAATTTTCGCGATTAAGTTTCATCATCAGGCTTTATTCTTTAAAATGCCTACATGGAATCACCGAGTCTGCATTTACCGATTTATTAGAGTTGCTAAAAGAAGCTTTTCCACAAGCCCACATCCCTTTTTCTTTCAATGCTACCAAAAATATCATTAAAGATTTAGGCCTCGATTACCAAAGAATACATGCATGTCCAAATGACTGCATGCTATATTGGGCAGAAAATGAAAAGGAAAATAATTGCAAAACTTGTGGTGTTTCAAGGTGGGTTATAAAGGAAAAGAAAGCGGCTGTTGACAATGATCCGGAGAAGCGGATTCACAAAGTACCAGCAAAAGTGATGCGTTATTTTCCACTAAAACCAAGGCTGCAAAGGATGTTCATGTCCAAGGAGTATGCAGAACTTATGATATGGCATGCAGTGGGACGAAAAAATGATGGCAGACTTCGACATCCAGCTGATGGCGAGGTTTGGAAGGCGATGGATGCCAAATATCCTCATTTTTCATCTGAAAACAGAAATATCAGGTTAGGAGTAGCCGCTGATGGATTCAGTCCTTTTCGTACAATGACTACTGCTCACAGCACATGGCCAATCATATTGGTAAATTATAACCTTCCACCTTGGTTATGCATGAAGCCAGAAAATTTGATACTTTCAACCCTTATCCCTGGTCCAGAGTCTCCTAAGAATAGCATTGATGTCTACATGCAGCCTCTTATCGCAGAATTGAAAGAATTATGGGGTCTTGGCATACAAACTTATGATGCCTTAACTGGTGCTAATTTCACGTTACGTGCAAGCGTGTTATGGACGATCAGCGACTTTCCGGGCTATGCAATGTTATCCGGCTGGAGCACAAAGGGTTATTTAGCTTGTCCCGTATGCCATTTCGAGACTTCTTCAACTTACTTGAAACATAGTAGAAAAATGTGCTACATGAATCATAGGAAATTTTTAGATCCGGAACACAAGTGGAGGTTTGATAAGAAAAGGTTCAATGGTGAAATTGAAATGGGGACATCTCCGGAAATTTTATCCGGGACAGACATTGAAGAATTGTTGGCTGGTTATGAAAATATTTTTGGGCAGAAAGAGGTCAACAAGCATAAAAATGAATCCCCTTTTAAAAAGAAGTCAATATTTTTTAATTTACCATATTGGAGTCACAATGTATGTCGACATAACCTTGATGTTATGCACATAGAGAAAAACATTTGTGATAACATACTTGGTACTTTACTAAATATTGATGGGAAGTCGAAAGACCATTTAAGTGCTCGGTATGATTTACAAGAGATAGGCATTAGGGATGTCCTTCATCCAGTTCTATCAGTTGATGGGAATTACATTCAGATCAGGGCTGCCATATTTGAAATGACGAACAAGGAGAAAGAAATATTTTGCTCGGTGTTGGAGAATGCTAAACTGCCTTATGGTTGTGCAGCTAATATCAGCCGGTATGTAAACAAGAAAGAGAGGAAAATTGCAGGGTATAAGAGCCACGATGCTCATTTTCTTCTCCACTACTTGCTGCAATTTGCTGTGAAGAAATCTGTAAAACCTGAAGTTGCACTACCTATGATAAGATTAGGTGCATTTCTAAGAAGTCTTTGGAGTAAAATTATCAATTTGGCTGATCTCAAGAGGCTACAAAAGGAAATTGTGGAAATTCTTTGTCAATTTGAGATGATATTCCTAAATGCTTTCTTCGATATAATGGTGCACTTGCTAGTTCATTTATGCAAGGAAATTGAATATGGTGGACCTGCACATCTTCGTTGTATTTCCTATTGAGCGTTATCTTTGTAAACTGAAATCATATGTTCGCAACAAAAATAAACCTGAGGCGTCCATTGCTGAAGGTTATATTGCAGAAGAATGTTTGATATTCTGTTCAAGGTTCTTAGGTGGCGATGGAGCAGGAAAAATGAAATTTGAAACCTGTCCACAGAATCTGGAATATCCTATTGGCACAAGAAGAAACAAAGATGGAAAAGGTATTCATCTAAAAGATTCTCAATGGACGGCATGTCACCGTTACGTTCTATTCAATTGTGGTAACAAGGAAATAGAGAGTTTACTTGAGTAAGTTTTTAAGTTTTATTTTTATTTTAGTAATTATTGAAGAATTAGAAATTTTGTGTCCATCTTTTATTAACCAGGTCTTTATTCTAGGAAACATCGAGCTTTAGTTGATGGTCATGCATTATCAAAAAAATATAGAACACAGTCAAGAATTTTGGAAGTGGTTAAAGGAAGAGGTTGGGAAAAAGGAGGACATTTCAAAAGAAGTACAACTGCTTGCAATGGGCCCTCTTACAACAGCTAAGAGATTTACTGGATATGTTATCAATGGATACAGATTTTATACAAAGTTCAGAGATGCCAAATGTACAACACAAAACAGTGGTGTATTTTTGACAGCCTTGACTACTAGCTTTGCAAGTTCGAAAGATCAAAATCCATTGGTTGGTGAAGTTAATTACTATGGATCAATTGAGGAAATATTAGAACTAGATTATTGGGGAGAATTTAGTGTGGTTTTATTTAAGTGTTGTTGGTACCAAGAAGAGAAAGATTTATATGGGCTGACTCGTGTCAATTTTAATCGATTGTGCCAGAAATCTGATCCTTATGTTATGGCTTCACAAGTACAACAGGTGTTTTATATAGAAGATCCAATTGATAAGATGTGCCACAATGTTATCAAGAAATTGCCGAGAGACTGGTGTGAAATCGAAAGCGAAGATGCAAATGAAGATTTGAATGATATCCAGCCTGCTTATGAAATGCGAAATCAAGATTTTGATGTTCGCTGGTGTAGAGATGATGTCCCAATAAGACAAATCCGCCTTCCACCTAGCAAAGTGAAAGAAAATGCTTCTTAATTTCTATGTATCACTATCATATTTAATTAAGTAACCAAATTTAAGTTAGAAAATGTTGTTTCTGCCTTGATTAAATGTTGTAACTGATGTGTCATATTTGTGGCTTTTTTTGCCTCTTTTTTAGTGTTTCTGCCTTTATTACATTTTAGTGAAGTGACTGTTTTATTTTATAATGCAGTTGGTTTATTTTAATTTGTAATTATGTCATTCTAATGTTAATTCCTTCATTTTGTGTAGGATGGAGGCAAATCTTATATTCCATCACAAGGGAAAATTTGAGAAGAATGGATATGTTGGTGGAGAAGAGAGTTTTGTCAAGGGCGTTGATCTGGATATGTTTTCTTACACAGTACTGATGGAGTATGTCAAGGAAGAGCTAAAGTACACTGAAATTGGAGGAGTATATTCATGGAAAGGTACAATGAGTGGGTGGAAATTGGTGAGCAATGATGCAGATCTGTGGGAGTTCATGCAAATAAAAAATAATGGTGATCACATTGATTTCTATGTCGACACCGTGGTCGATGATAAAATTGAGCCAATGAAACAAATGCAGCCACATGTCATTGTACGCCCAAGGAAGAATCTGTTGTGTCCAGGTATAAAAATATCTTCTCATTTGTACTATATTGATGAATTTGGTCATAAGAAAACTAACAATGAAACAACCTATTTATGATTACTTTCAAATGAATTTAAACCAAGATCCAATTTTGAGCATCCGACTCGAAAATTCATAAATAATAAAGGAACTGGAATATTAATATACACGGTCAAGTCATAATTTCTTTAATTAAGTTTAAATAATTATGTTTATGACATGATAAACTTGACTTTTATGTCGTTGTATGTTTGCAGCTGTGAAACCACAGAAACGGCAATTTGTCACCACTCACCGTCTGCAACAGGCAGCAAAAAACAAGAAGCAGACTGAAGTCTTTACTCCTAGAAAGTCAGACCGGCTAAACAATCAACAGCCAGCAAAAACCAACGAGACACAGACTGATCAAGTCCTTACTCCTAGAAAGTCGACACGGCTAAACAATCAACAAGTGAGCGAAGCTGCTGTGAGTCCACGCATGAACAGGAAAAAGGTGATCAGCAAGAAGTCACCAGAGAAGAAAAAGGTGATCAGTAATTCTACAAAGACACCAGAGAAGAAAAATCCAACTGAAGTCAGCGATGCAACTTTGAATATCAACTCAGCAAGTGTTAGGAGTAAATTGGATTTCTATAATCCTCCCATTGAAGAGGAAAATACGGATGAAAATGAGATTCAAGTAAGAAGACTACAATCTGATCTTCTAATATGATGTTCTACATATTTTGATAATATTTACAATAATGTCTTGTTAAATTACTTTCAGGATGATGATCTACCACCTCCACCACCTCCACCACCTCCATCGCTTACAGAATACGAAAAGGAGAGAGCTAAACATGTGTCGCAGAAGAATAGTGTTTTTGAAGCTCTTGGGATGCCTAAATTAGTTACTGGACTGATAAATGAATTTGAAAAAAATAAAGGAAAATCAAAAATGCTAGCTGGAAGCGAAGATTATGCTCCAGAAGAAGAGGAACCTAGTGAAAATGATACTTCAAAAAATTCAGTAAAGGTTCGTTATAGGTGAAGATTTAATTTTATGTTGGTAATTATAGATTAGCTTCCTTATTTTTTTTATTTTATTGTTTTTGTGTGCGTATTTTAGAGAACCAAAACGATTACGATTACAAAGCCTCAGTCTGGACCAACAACTCGTTCACGAGCCAATGTTCAATCTGCAACCGATAAGAATGCAACTCCGAATGCAGGGGAAAATCCAGTTCCTACACAAACTGTTGATCCACCATGTAGCATTGAGTTACCACACAATGAAGGAATAGGAACAATGTCTGCTTATTTGGCTATGCGAGAACGCCAGAAGAATAACAGTAGTGGAAGTGGAAGTGGAAGGAAGAAGGCTATCGTCGGAAATGTGTCGACAAATATTGAAAACGAATAAGATGAAGATGAAGAAGCTAAAGGTATTATCTAATTGAGTTCTGATTTTAATGGTTTAAGTTCTCATTTAAGTTATGTCTAGCCTTCTCATTACTATTGTATGTACTTTGTAACATTAGTGGGAGCTCCCAGAAGGCTCAGAGGAAAAACAAAGATGGATAAAGTTCATTCAAGGTCATATGACAAAAGAGTTCTAATCCAAATGAATCATCGGGGCCAACCTGTTTCAGACGATGACAAAGTATTGTCTGAACTGAGTTATTTTTTAGGAACACTGAAGAGGAGTGTTCCACTTACTTACAAGTCTTGGTTTGATGTTCCTACAAGTTTGAAAGGCACGCTGTGGAACTATGTTAAGGTAATTTGCAAACTTAGCTGAATTTTAATTAAATATATGTAACTTGTCACAAAAGTAGCATGACTGTTCTTTTTAATGTTTGATTTGTATTTAAGCAACGGTATATTATTCCGGATGAATGTGAATATTGGGTTTTGAAGTCAATTCGTGACTCTTGGAGGGGGTACAAGAGTCGTATTAAAAAGGCACATTATATGGCCTATGAAACTGATGAAGAGAGGCTTGAAAATAGGCCGGACGAAATTCCACTTGCGGATTTCCGAGTACTCTTGATGTATTGGGGAGATGAAAAAATTCAGGTATAATTTTAAATTTTATCACAGAATTTATTTCCCTTTCTATTCATTCAAATCAGGCAGATAAACATCTTTATTTTATGTTTTTATAGAACAAGGCCCTTACAAATTGTGCAAGTCGGAAATTGTATACAGACACACACACTGCTGGTCCAAAACTTTTTTCTCAAATTCGGCATAAGATGGTATGTATTTTGCTTATTTTTATGGTTGGCTGGGTATGCATTTTCACATTAATTTACGACTCAATAGCTATTATTACCATTTGCTAAAAAAATACATAAAATCTATAAAAATATAAATGAGCCTTTCTATGCCCTTGTTTGGGATAGAAAACTCAGTTCTTTTCCAAACCAGTGTCCGTCATGCTCATGCATTTGTACACATTTGGTCAATATATGTCAGCAAGTTAGATGCATATTAAACATTAAATATGAGTCCAATCCGTCTCTGTGGAAATTATTAATACAGTGTTTAAGGTATTTGGCAAATTTAGTGATGGTTAAGGTATTGCACCCATCTTAGGGTACTGCAAACTCGAATGCAGTATCCTTGTTTGTATAATTTCTGAAACTTAGTGATGGGTTGGTTTGGGACAGTCGAGAAAATGTTTGGGACAGCAAAAGTATCCTTGTTTGGGACAGTCGAGAAAATGTTAGTGATATTGTTTCTACATATGTTGTGATTTTATACTTGCCGTTTCTTTATTTTTGCACTTGTAAGCTGCTGTTGCTCCATTTTTGCATCTGTGAGTTGCTGTCTAACCTTTTAAATAAAATTAACAACAGCAGCTTTCATTGGTGCATCTGTGAATAGTTTCATCTGTGAGTTTCTGTTTCAAAATGTGACATTAAATAAAATTAACAAATATAACATCTGAATTTAATAGTGATATATGTTCTGGGAAAATTGGTTTGATATTCTTTTGCTGTCTAACTTTTTTCATTTAATTTGTATCAGTCCAACGAATCAGATGGAGAGCTTTTTGTTAGAACTCGCAAGCGGAAAGAAGGAAAGGTGTACAAGACCGATACTTCAGTAATGAAGTATAGAGTTGTAAGAATTTTAATTTCTCTTCATTCAGATGTCAAAAAAATGCTTCATTTTGCGCATCAACATTTTGAAACTGCTTCAGATGTTATATTTGTTAATTTTATTTAATGTGACATTTTGAAACTGCTTTATTTTGCAGGATAAGATTCAAAAAGCAATAGGTGAAGGAGGAAGTGATGAAGTTGTTCAAGAACTGATTTCTGATGGAAAGCGGCATGGTCCAACTTGGCTTATAGGACGGCACACAAAGTCTGCAGAAGTTTCAAAAGATGCCCCAACAACAAGCACATACATACAGGAGCTGGCAGCGAAGATAAAGGAAAATATAGTTGAAGAAGTCGAAGCAAAGGTGAACAAGAGGGTCAAAGATGAATTTGATGCAACGGTGAACCGAAAAGTTCAGGAGAACTTGTCATGGGTGCTTAAGAAATTAGGCGAAGCTAACCCTGACATGCAAATTGATGTTGCGGGTCTTTGTGCGACCGTCTGCAGTGATGAAACTGGCACTGGAGCCACTAGAGGCACTGATGGTACTGGTGGCTCGGAAGCATGAAATTTGGAGGCTCGCAAAGATGAATTCACGTGTAGTATGTAGAATTTAATTAGTATGTACTGGCTGTTAATATGAATGCACTGGCTATGTTTGTTATTTTGTACTTGACTAAAACTTGTGTTGCTGGCTGTTATGAAACGACTTGTTGTTTGGCTGTTATGAAATGAATAGCTCTTTGGCTACTATGAAATGCAATGTAATGTTGCAGTAGTATGATGTTGCAGTACATTTCCAATTTAAATTGCAAAAAGTGTTGCCGTAGATATGATATAATGTTGCAGTATGTGATGTTAAATGTGGTAATAAACTGAAAAAGTGTTGCCATTTTATTGGTAAAAGTGTTACCATAGATTAATGAATGTGGGCCCCACAAAACGGTTCTGTTAAGTTGGTTAACAGAATTAGTGGGCCCCACATGTTGGGGCCCAGATTGTGGGACCCACTTTTTAGTAAATTTAGTACCTGTGGCAACAACAGAACCGATGTTGCCTTAGGGTCACAAAGATGTTGCATTTGAGTCTGCGGCAACGCGGCAAAATGCAACACCGAGAAAGTGTTGCCTTAGCTCGTTTTTGGCCTCCAGCAACATTATTTGGCACTTTCTGCATCACTTCTTGTGTGTTGCAGTATGCAATCTATGGCGTAGTGATGATATCAAACCACATTATAAGGAGTGACAAAGCCTTTAAAATAGCAACCATTATAAAGCACATAAAGGCAGCATTAAGATAGAAAACGTTGCTACTATTTTTGTTGATCCTGAAGATATGCGACATAGTCATGATACCGTACTAGCAAGTAGTGCTGAAAGTATAAACCAATGCCGACAATACGAAGATGAGCCAATGCCGAAGTATAGAGAAGAATCCATGCCGTGTCTTTCTAATACTGCCTTATCCTGGTAAATAATATCGCACCTCATCAATACCGCTCCTTATCAATGCCTACTCCCATCGAGCCGCACTTCTTCAATGCTGCTCCATGCTAGTGTTGACCATCAAATACTACCACTTATTATCAACGTTACTCATATGGATGTCGCATCTTGTCAATCAAGAGAAGACACCGCACATCTATAGATGTGACATTGATGCCAAAGGCTATCAATATCCATGAAGGTTATAATGCCACTCCTTTTCAATGCCGCTCCTCATCAATACTGCTTCACACTAATATCACTTAAAACTGATGCCACATGTCTATACATGCGATGTTGATGCCAAAAGACATCAACATTCACAGGAGTTATCAAGGCCGACGTCATACAAAATGATGCCGCCACATGTTATTATCGCACCATAGCAATGCTGCTCCATAAATTTAAACAAATGTTGCTCCTTATTGGTGCCGAATACAACCTCTATGGGAGTAGTGTCAAAGCTCAACTATGCATCCAAGAATGCCAAGTCATTATTAAACGAACCTAACGTCATGTTGCATTAGTGCCGAAGCTCATGAATGCCAAAATCAAGCTATTGTGCTGCAACTCTGCCCTTATAAACACAGACCTAAGGGTGTAATAGAAGAGGCCAATCATTCTTTCTTGAACTTCTTACATTTGAAACTTTGTAACCCTAAATTGATTTGGGGATTTAGTGCCGATTGCACTTTTTGCACATAGGTCCTTGTATATCATCTATTACATGCAATATGAATAAAACGACTTGAATTATGGCTTGCATTCAAGTTCCAAAACATTTGTGATTCCTACATCATAACTTGCTTCGAACTCCAAAAGCACTCATAATCTTGAGTCTGATTGCTCTATATAATTCGAACTATCAATCCTTACATGACATGTGACATGACTTCGACCTTGATATTGAATATGCACAATACTTTCATGGATTCGACATGAAGCCAATGTCTTCCTAGCCTATTGGCTTAGGATCGCCTTAGCAATTTCTTGACCATACCCACTTTCCTAACATTTTAGAGTTGACGAAGAAATTCATTAATATTTTGGCACTAGACGGAGGGCTTGAACCTCCGATTCTTTATAATTCTCTCCATAAATTGATTGCATAAAGTTCTTTTGTTTCAAGGAAATGGTGAGAGCTAGAAGAACAATACCATCCTAAATAAAAAAAGTCATACAACAAATGACTTTGGAAGATAATATCATCTTGAGCTTCAATTTAAAGAATAAGGTAGTTGGATAACCTTCGACTCTGAGAAAGCTCGCAAGTAGTGAAGCCAAGGTTCAGGGTTTAACAAAACTAATAGTTATACAAGAGTTTCTTGAGAAAGCTCCATGTCAAAAATCTTCTAAAACGACAAAGCTTATGGAAGAAGGGGATGAAGCAGAAACTCCAAGTAAAACCCGAAATGAGGAATCAAAAACATATTCTCCAAGCTTGCAAACAAAAGAAAGCAAAAGGGTTAGTATAAATCAACAAAACAAAATCAAGAAAGTTATGCAAGAAAGCCCCTCGAATAATTGGATAACTCAATCTCACATAAAGAGTATAATAGAAACTACTATAGCGATTTTGCCTACTAGAGGGACATTCCCAAACAAATGAAAAAAGTTATGCCTAAGGATAAAGGATCCCTTAACCTAAGGAAAAATAATAGCTTTCAAAAATCTCCTTTTATAGAAGAAATAATGGCTGTTAGAATTCTACATTACATTAAAATTCCTTCACTAAAGTAGGATAGAACTACTCATCTGAATGATCACCTCTTAGCTTTTGAAAGTCAAATTGATTTGTATAACGTCTCTGAGCCTGTTCGTTATAAGCACTTCCCTGTAATTTTTCATGCAGCAACTGTCGAATGATATAGGCATTAGCAAGAAAAGTCCATCTACTCTTGGAAGCAATTTTCTTATGAATTCTTAACGCAGTTTTACATATTGTTTGCGCCAAAATTAGTCACAAACACCCATTAGAGTTTGTGTAGAGAAATAATTGAAGAATATTAAATGTAAACAGAGAGAATATAGCAGTAAAGCAATAAAAAATAAGCTAATAACAGAGACACAACGATTTATAGTGGTTCAACATTGTTTGCCTATATCCACTTTGAAGAGATAGCTTTATTAATCACTTTGTAAATTGAGTACAATATGGATCAGATGAAAACCCTTAGTTACAAAAGAGTACAAATAAACAAGCAGCGTAAAAGTCCCGAAAATGAACAAAAGCTTGTATTTATAGAGGAAGATGGTGAAATTTCTCCATGAAAATTTAGCAGAAGGATCTCCAAAACCATTGGGCCCACAAGAGGGATCGCATGGCCTAAATCCCAAGAAATAGAGGTCGGGACCAATCCCTATTCTGGAAGAGTTTGGGAGGCAATCCCTATGGGAGCTTCTTCATGTTATATTATGCCTAGCCTCCAAGTTTCATGAAAATTAGATTTGTAGAACTTGAGTTATTGATCAATCCTTGTTGCAACATGTCGTGTATCCTGATTATGGCCGATCCCTGTAGAGGGAAGAGGATTGACCCCCTTGCTTGCTCCTTTTGAGGTGCGATCCCTAGGGTGGACTCCCTAGGGTCCCCACATCTTATTCTCAAAGTTTCATATGCATTGAACTTTTGGATCTTGAGATATCGATTGTTTTCCATTGAGTTGCACTTGTTTGGCTGAAGTAGACCAATCCCTTTGGCAGAGAGGGATCATAGCCGATCCCTTTTCTAGATTAGATTATATTCCATACTTAGGATGTTATATATGGCATATATCTTAATTTCATTCGATCATGACTTCATATTATCATCTGTACTTGATTTCTGGAACCCACAATCATCACTCTAGGCATACTAGCCTTGATGACAATCGAGTTTAACTTGTCCAATTAGCTCGGATATATCCGGGTCAAGATGCTAGATAACACTTTCCCCTCAAAGTACTTCTTGTATTGAACATGACATGCTTTGAGTCAAAGCAATTAAAGTCGTCGGGAAGAAATCCATCCAGTTTTTTGAATAGTCGCTATCCTTCCATTGAATTATTTTCCCAAAGTGTTGTATCTCTTTGATTGTCATGACGCTTGGTCGATTTCCAATAGTATAAATTCAGGATTATATTCTGTTAATTGCTATCTATTTCTAGTTCTATGGGGCTAGTAAGCTTTGGCTATCTAATTCAGTCTCGAGCTTGAAAACTTCAGGTTTGAATCCAATTTCTGTCGATTTCAAAATTTGAATTTTTAGAATATATACATGCACATCAGGTACACGTTCTTGTCGTTGGCTCCTGAATGCATTTGCACGCTCATAGGTCGTCGTCAATTTTCGTTGAATTAGATGCAATTTCATTTCCTTTTATATTTATTTACTTTATATATTTTTTTATGTACATGCTTGCAAGTACATAGAGATCGTACCCAACCCCTTTCCACTTTTCTTATGTTTATAGGGATCAGAATTCTTCTTGTTGATCCCTTTCTCTTCCATCTAATCTCTTTCTCTTTTTTTGTTATAATAGGGATCATATTGGATCCCCAAGTCGAGCGATCATACCCAATCCCTTCACATGTTGGGGACTTAATCTTTTTTGTTTTGTGGAGAGGGGATAGACATGCCAATCCTTCAACCCTTATATATAAGCCAATATCTTTCTTTTCCATCCCTCATTTATCACTTTACTTTGTTAGCCTAGTTGATTTCGTTTTCTCCAAGCTTGCCTCCGAACCCTCTCCTTCCACTTTGCCTATAATCCCTCTCTTTAAATCAATCAACGCCTCCATCTTTAAGTCCACCAACCTCTTCTGCTTTGGACCATCACTCCACCTTCGATTTGAATCGAAATCCAACATCTCCCTTCAAGTAACTCGTATTTTATACATTTAGATAGGTTTTCTTCCATTTAACTTTAATTTGTGACGAGATGATGGGTTCGGTCTTACCTTGGATTGAATTAAGTGAAGAAGATGATAATGGTGGCGATGTTGGGTTCGGTAAGGTGGTAGGAGAGGAGAAGGTAAAGAGTGAGGAGATTCGTGGAAATGAGGCATGGAAATTTGTTAAGTGGAGGGATTTGTATTACTCAAGTTGAGAGGAATCGGTGTTAAAGGTTGAAGTGGAAGACAAGAAAGGCTAAGTATATGGATCGATGTAGTGGCTATGAGTAAGAAGGGATTGGCTGTGTACCGATGTGGACGTAGGCAAACAACGTCGAACCACCATAAATTGCTGTGTCTCTGTTATTTACTTGTTTCTTATTGCTTTATTGATATATTCTCTCTGTTTACATTTAGTATTCTTTATTTATTACTCTACAAAATCTCTATTGGGTGTTTGTGCCAATTTTTGATGCAAACATTTCCATAAAACGATCATTCCATCTACAACTATAAATTCACAAATGTAATTAATTTTCCAATTTACCAAAATGATATAATTTCCCTTTTTATAAAATATCATTGATAAATCTATTATTTTATTTATAAAATACCATTTATAAATCCATCTTTCTATACAGCATTTCATATATAGCATTTCACCAATGTTTATTTCAAAATATTTCTATCTTCCTTTAAAATAGAACCACTTTATCATAAAAAATAAACCCTATTTCTCTCTTTTAAAATAATCATTCATTATTATATTAACTTTTCTACAAAATAAATACTTCCTGAAATACTTTTAAAACATTTCCAAAAAGGTTGGAGTAAAATAGAGAAGTTCAAAACTCTTTTCTGAATTAAAAATAATAGAAAATTCCAAAAGTTACATTTAAAATCGTTCCTTAAATTAAAACCAATTTCAAATTAAAAAGCAAATTAAGGTATTTCAAAATACTATGATGAGGCCTAGAGCTACCATTCCACTCAACAAGTGCTTTCATAGATCTACGACTAAAAGAGTTCAACTTTTCAACATATCAAAGTCATATCCAATATGGTTATTCTACCAAGCTTTAACATTCATCAACTTATACAATAAGTATACAAATGAAATTAAAATCAACAGTGGTGAGGAATCCATATCCCTTTTCAAAATTTCATGAGTTCACTATATTTCATTTTATATGTTATCGCGCTTTCCAAAGCGGGAATTCAACCAAACCAAACAAAGAAATCATCCAAGCATACAAATAACAATTTATATCAACACATATATCATATAGTGTTTATTCAAAAGTGAGTTGACTGACCAAAATCCCAATCGACACTTAGGCTTTCTTGCTCAATCTAAAATCGAATGGCGTTCGATTTTAGCTCAAAATTCTTCTTACTCCAAACTTGACGAAATCAAGTCCAATGCATAAATAGCACTCCTATGATCGCAACACAAAAGACCATGCTCAGTTTGGACCTCGTATGCAAGAGTTATTGATTTTATAAGATTTGGATATAAAATATTCAATAATTAACTTTAATTTACAATTACAAACCTAATCCTATTTGCTAATCACTTCACTAATTCGCTAATCCCAACCTATACACGCACAACACACCACCGTGCACGTATATCCAATCCCCCTCTCTAACCTACGAAATTGTGTGCCGCTTACTCCGACGAACTCCACTTTGCGCGAGCTTCGCAATAGACCCACCACCTTACTCTCGATAGCTTACTCCTTGTCACAACTTTGGCTATGCAGAAACCAAAATGTCGCACCCTTCAATCAACAATCAAAGTTGCTAAAATAGTGCAAGAGGATGCTCCTCGACCAAAGCATTACAATGGCAATCTCCGATTCGCCCCTCACCTCCTCTAACGTTACCAAAACCGAACCCTAGCTCGGCCTCCACTTTGTTGACCTCCCCAACCATGGCCGCATGCTTCCATCTCACTATATACTTGAAGCCATCTCCATCATGAATCCAATGGATCAAATATCACTCGATTTCGTTAACTACAGCTCCGAGAATTTTTTTGGAAAGGAGGTGGCTTGCTTTATTTGGTTACAAAAATATAAAAAAGAAAGAGAAAGAGGAAGTGTGAGAGAGAAGAGTGGGGCACGTAGGGGTGTTTGTTTTAAAAATTTTAGTACTTCACTACACAATATCACGTTCGTGTACGAACCACGAATGATAGAAATAAAAATACGATCATGCACAATAATGTGACACGATCACAAAAATACACAGGTTATCTTATTATGTGTAGTTTCAAAGCTACCAATGTTTGCTGCAAAAAACTTCAAATGATAATCTAAATATTTTTCAAATTAAAAATTATGGAAAAATCTATAAATTCATTTAAAAATACATCATTAAGATAAGTTTTTTTTATTACAAATTGATTTTCTTATTATTATATCAAATTTGAAACAAATTTGAATATTTAAATAAATTAAATATTCCCATTTAAAACATTAAAAATTGATGGTCGTTACATATTCCGTAAGTTGATATTATTCAATTTTAAATATTAAAGATTATGAATCTTTAATATAATGTTACCCTTGGCCATATATATATATATATTAATAAATTACTTGCATACTACTTAGTTGTTAAGAAGACTCAAGCTGGGATGTTATATGTAGTATTATTAATATATTGAATAGACGAGGTAAGGTAACTATATGTATTTATTGAGCAGACTCAAAGTACATATACTATACTTAGGCCGTTGCGACATGGTAGGTATGAGTGAATAATTTCGTTTTGATTTGTTGAGTAGACTCAAGGTTGAAGTGGAATTAGGAAAAGGTACCAAAGGGTTAGGAGTTGTATATGATACAACCGATAAGGAGTTATCCATTGTCCGTAGAGCTATGACTTGTTGAGCAGACTCAAGGCCGAAATTCCAAGACAAATGAGTCCTAACACCCACTGGTGATGTCGAAAGACTTCTATGTTTCAACTTAGGATTTGGCAAAACATAAAAGACTAGTGGGAGCCTTAGTAGAAAAATAAAATGATAACATTTAACCTTTCTGATATTGTAAGAACATATGCTATTTATTGTTATAATAATCTACATTGATAAATTTGTGCAATTAATATGAGTGATAAAATGTTTATCGATTAAGATATACAAATGAATTGAATTAAAGTTTAAAAAAAAGAAATATAATATATATACTTATTGTTAAATACTTCTTGCATGTTAATGCTTTCTATACCCATGAAAGCACCTAATTTTATAATTACTTAATATGTTCGTAATTTGGTTTCTTACGTGTTCACTTGCTCGAGACCGTGCATTGTCACCAACGAGTTTCGAACTCTAAAAGCAATACAAGGATTCATTTCCGATCACATATAAGTGTTATATTGTGAACGTCACCACTCGTATTGTATGACATTTTAAGAAATTAGTTCATCCGAAATAAGCAAATAAACCATAGTGCGATATCGAGTATTCAATTTGATTGATTACAGTAACAATCATATTACATTAAAAGTAACACAAAACCAAAACTACAATATAGATCTAAGAACTCGATCACTGATATGTCATTTGATCAGTTTAAGCAAAGTGCAATATATTTGATGTTCTTAAATGTTAAGGATGTCCGAGTGCACTTTTGTGTAGAGTTCATTATGATATTGTAGTATATGATTTCTTTTGAATGTTTTAATCATTTAGAAAGGAAATGAATGTATAAGATTAGATGTGATTACATGTATAGTTAGGATGGAGATAGTGAATGGTTACTTCTACTTCATAAAGAAACATCAAAAACTAGAAATGTAAAATAATAATTGATACTTAATATTAGAATAAAGAAATATAATTTCTATTCTGAAGTGTAATTTCATTTAGAAAATTGTTTTCTATAAGATTTTTTTTTGAGTTCAAGATATTTGATCAAAGAACTCTCCACTGTAAACTAGTTCCAGTATATGAAATAACTAATTTATATTAAGTAAATAATGGACCTTTGTATTTAGTATGCCACTGTAGCAATGGCGAAAATAATAGGAGCATGCTATATAGCACTTATTGATTGCATCAAGTTACAAAATTTGTTTTTGTAAAACTTACCCAACATTATTTATTAAATAATGACTATTTTTAATGTCGACTAAAATAGATATAGTTATATTTTAATGTGAAAATTATGAATATTTGCTATGAAATAAAACTATGATATGGTATTTATTTTCACAATAAAAGTGATGCACTAGAAAATACTGAAGTATCTAAAATTATTTACAATTATTTTGAAATTATAGACCAAGCCATAGTTTTGAGAAATAATTTAAATTATATGATTATGAATTATATGATACTAGTTGCAACCATTTAGTGGGTGTCATAAGAGTTAATGAACTCTTCAGACTGATACATACAAATGTTTGCAATCATAAGTCTATTAATACCAAAATAGTTCAATATACTTTGCCGTATTCACCAATGAGTTATCACAGACATGGACATGTGTATTTGATACACATGTATAAGCCTATGATAAGCTCATAAAACATAAAATGGGAGTAAATAAAATAACATGCGACAGAAATTATTCGTTTTGATCGAATAGATGAGTATATTGGAAAGAGCTCCGAACGTACCTAAAAATGAATAAAGATTCAACATCAAAAGTCACTCCTCCCTAAAATACATAATGATATATTGATAAGGAGTAATCGAACTTTTTTGGACAAAATACGATTAATTGTGAGTGAAGTTGAGTTACTTTCTTTCTATAAGGTAATGTACTTAAGAGTATTACACAAGGTTAATATTATTTCATTTGAATAATAGTTTACAAAATCATACAAGATAAGGGTATATAAGAAAACCCAATGTATCCTAGGCCAAGGAGTTGGCAGGTTGTGCAAGTCGAAAGTCTGCACGTAATAATTATTCATGAGGGATTTTGTAGGAATCTCTTTAAAAGGAGTTTGCGAAGGAATGTCATTGGATGACTTATTTATGTTTTGAACATAAGTTTTGTAAACTAAAACCAAATCAGGTTTATATATAAGAAAATTCATTAAATGTTTATGAATACCTATTTCATTGCACTAAGGAATAATTATTGTTTCAAGAAATACCAACTTCATAGTGAAGAAATTTCTTTGAGATTATTGGTAGTAAAATGGGTTTGGATATGGTCTAATGATAAAACTGATTACAAGGGATGAAATGAAATTGACCGAACCAAAATGAACACAAATACATTAGAACATCTGATGAATATTCTTGTACATTAAAGAGAAACTACGAGTTTCTTATCAATGCCAAGAATAAATAATCATCAATTATTTAATTAGACCACTAAGAGTATTGACTCTATGATATGATACGATGCACTAATCTAAAATAGATTATAAGTACATTAACAAAATATGATTTTTTTATAGTGGTATCCAAAGGGATATGATCCATTGGTCGCAAATATGTCTTTAATACAAAAGACAAATGCAGTTAGAATGTAGTGAGCCACATTGATAAGAATAATACCGTAAATTTCAATTGTTGAAATTAACGTAACAGGTTCACCATTCGATATGCTCAAGTTGATTTGGATCTTACTCACAAAATTATCACCTAGTATGACTTTATGTTTTAGTACGTATGTGTTGAAACAGAAAATTCTAAATAATGATTTAGAGTAAACTGTTTACACATAAGTAATCAAAGTGTCTCGAATTCAGTGGAAACGATCTTGAGTTTGCGAGTTTTTGGATATGATCAAAACATATACGAAAGTATCATTCGACAAGCATCAAAATTGAAAAAATGTTTTGATAGAAATATCAAATAGTTTAATAATCAATCAAAATGCATAGGAGGCGTGTGTTCATAAGAAAGAACGTTAACGTTAAAAGGTACCTAGATATTTCTAAACCATAAGTAAATAACATACTACTGATTGTTAACAATGTACTTATGTTAAATCAGCTTTAGTTTTTTTTAATACTCGACATTTGATTTGTAAATAATGTCTTTTGCGGTAAGTATAAAAGATATTAGGAATGTCCCAAATGACATGAAAGGACACATTATTAAAATGTTTATTAGAAAACATGTAAGATGGATTCCTTATGCTTTAGCAATAAGAATTGTCATACATGTTATGCTATCTACGATGTCATGTTTTATTTATGTATTTGATACATGAAGCAAACATCAAATTCAAATAGATATCACTAAATGATTGTTTGAGGTATTCTCGTGTATTTTTGAAATACTAGAGAATTGTTTACAAAAACAATGGACTTCTTATAAAGGAGTGTTCAAACTCAAACTTTCATAAGTGATATTGAGTATAATATGTCAATAATAAATTCAAGTTAAAATCTTTAAATTGGAAATATTCCAAATGAAAGACTATGGTCGATTCAATGAATCAGGCTAAGTACATTGTCTTGAATAGTGATGCAATAAAAATAATGTATATAAATATAAATGCGCAAATTTATATCCGAGTTGAGGGTGATTCTAAATGTTGAGAATCCCATATCATATTATATGATAATAATGTCATGACATAGTTCATAATAGAACTTAGAGTTCACTAAAAGTCAAGAGACATAACTGAAATGTTCCACATGATAATTGTAGTTTATCAGCATCAGAGAGAGTTGGTTGACAGAGTAGATAATTGAAACGTAATTGCACACCAATTCACTCAGGGACTTACCCAACTGGTTTTGAGAAAACCGATTGGAGAAGTTGGAATAAGATTACATAATTGACCACAACTACAAGTGGGAGATTGATAAAGTTAGAAGTACGCCCTTGGGGCAATTATATAATTTGTTACATATATCTAACTTATTGACCAATCTTGTTCAAAATAAAGGTGTCTTCTTTATATTATATACTTGATATAATGTGTTATATTGATAAATTAATTTAATTAAAAGTATGTTTAATAGAAAATCCATAAATTGTATGTTTTGTGATATTAGTTATAAAGTGTGGTAGCTATGAGTAATTTATCACAAAAAAATGTATTCCATTTTAAATGTTCTTAGTCAAGATGCATCGAGACTGGATATCAATGTATCCATTAAGACCAAAGTATATAACGCCCTCCAAATGTTAGACAGTGCACTACTCATGACTGCTGAGGGCACCTAGAGATTACGTACGGATAGTTATTGGATAACCATGGAACGATTCATTCGATAGATTTCTGTTGGTTAATATAACCAAGGTCAAACAAAAGAATCTATATGACTGATTTACAAAGTTCTCTCGGCCTAAGAATGCTATGGATAATCAATATGAAAGCTCCTCTTTGATTACAGTCAAATGATGGGACTTCGTCTATCGAGTGACTATAGTTGGGTCGAGTGGAAGTATTGGAAGTGAAGAACTGTATAAGAGAGGATTCGTCTTCTTAGTTATATGGGGTTAGTATCACAGGTAAATCAAGTCAAATAAAAGTCAAAGTCTCTGGCTAGAGCATTTCAGTTAATTATTATTACGATTGAACCAAGGACTTTATGTTTAGACTATAGAGTTGAATATGGATGATATTGGAATTTTGACCATTACCAAATTCCATAAGTCCAAAGTGATATAGTTTTGATGAAGAAAGTTAGTGTAAATAAATGTCACAACCAGGTAAGTCTTAATAATATAAAATTGGATTTTACCGAAACAAAGTAAGCAATAAATTTGGTCAAAATGTCATACTATATGCTAAGTGACATGTGACCATTAACATTCGAATAGTTTGATGTTAATCGTTGATCGAACTTACACCTGATGAGTCACACAATTGGAAAGATGAATTCTCTTTAGACAAACGATTTAGTTAGATAGTAATTGTTATAAATTAATTAAATTAAATAGTATTTATTGAATATTAATTATAAAATTTTGAATCTGATTTGACGAATAAATATTATTGTATATATTTATAACAGTTATAAATATATCGATTGATATGCAATATAATAAGCAATTAAATTAGATTTAAGTAATAATATTTATTTGGGTTTAAATAGACTGTTAGCCCATGATATTCAAATGTTATTTCAATAGAAATAGAGCTTGCAGGGGGTAGCTAAAAAGGCTAGAGGGGTTTGAAAGTGTGCTATGGATCGTGTAATATGGATAAATGATAATACAGAGTATAGTGATGATAGTAATACTGTAAATAGTGCGAAATATAAAAGCAGTATAGTAAAATGACACCAGAGATTTTTATACTGGTTCGGAGCACCGTCCTACGTCCAGTCCCAGACTCCTTCTGAAATTTCACTAAAACAACAACCCTCACTTAACCCGGAGGAACAGGTCTATACAACCCCTGAGCAGCCGAACAGGGACCTGAGCAGCAGAATAGGATTTCGCCTCAGCAGCTGAAGAGGACTTCACACGCCTGAGCAACAGAACAGGACTTCAACAAATACAAAAATACTTTTGACTTTGTGTGTTCTTAATAACACGAATTTGTCACTTGTAGTACACCCTTCCTATAATCTTCTCCTCGAGTATAAATATATATATTTGAAGTATATGAAGAATAGAAAGGTCTAGTATTGCTTTAATGCAGAATATTTGAAAATGTACTGCAAATAGATAGAAGAGCAAAGATAAGAGAATTAGATTATGATTCTGTAATTTGAAATGAAGTTGAAGTATGTATTTATAAAGATTAGAAAGCAGTGACTGTTGGTGAAGAGTTTCGATCGAAGTGTTGCGTCTGAATCTTTTCGTTAGAGGTTCGCAACTCTTCACAAAAAGTCTTGTCTTTTTGAGAAGTGGATGTTATAGAAATTCAGTCAACTGAGCCTTTGAGTCAGTCGACTGAATATTCAAAATAATATTTAAATTTAAACTCGTATACTTATGTAACAGTGCATGCTTCACAAAAATCCCAGTGTCAGTCGACTGGTTCAGAAGGTCAGTCGACTGACCTGGTTAATTTTGTGCAGTTTGCACAATTTATATAGATATATTAATTTCTATAACTTTAAAACACTTTTATAATTTAAATGTATACTTATATATGTATAGAATATTTAATAAATATTATGATCAAATATATAAGCTAATGTAGACGTAATCGAGGAGAGATTTTAACAATATTGACCTAAGACTTAAAAATAAACAAAATACCATAGTTGATGCACTAGTTTTTAAAGCCTCTTCTCCTTGTTTCTTTTTGTCATAGCAGTCGTCAAATCTGTATGTCGTAGTGATATCTTTGTGTCATGAATCAAAACCAAATCTCAACATTCACCCCCTTTTTGATTGATGGCAACCTATAAATAGATATAGATTTCGACTGTATATATATATAACATAAATACTTACTCCCCCTGAATCTTTGACGCTCTATATCCTGCATTCTTATTGTTAGCAATAATATTCTCCCCTTTATCATTGACAAAAAGGAATCAATAATATGAAGTCATAATGTTGGAAAAAAAATATTACTAGAAACATATAATCATCCCTACATTAAAAACTTCCATAAAAAGTGTTCAAAATAAATAAACTAGAATGGCCATTTAGTACAAGCCATATGAAATGAAAACAAATGTTTTGATAAGAAAAAGAAAATCTTACGTCATCGGTTGCTTACCCCTACCACTGTAACCTTCATCACCATCATCATTAGTACTACTTGCTTGATCATCGTCAGAAGAAGAAGACCATGTAAAGACGGGTTGCTTACCCGGATTGCCTATAGTAGCAGTAGATGTCCCGGAAGAGCATGATATAGCTTGCCATAATTTGGTAAAAAATCCTTTGACCTTATCAAGCTTCTTATCAACTTTGGTGATGTTGGATTGTAGAATTTGTTGATTTCGGAAAATTATAGAGATGGATTCATATGGTTGAAGACCCGGATTTGGAATTATAATTTCTTCTTGTTGATGGCGAGTCGATCTTTGACGAGATGGTCCTTGAGATGGTGCGCCATATTGTTGTGGTTGGTCTTGAGCTGTTTGCCTTTGTGTACATTCATAATTGCTCACATCGCCTTTGCCGATGATATATCCCTTGGAATTATCTCCAAAAGTGACAGAACCTCCATCTGAGTATGTGATATTTACCAGCATATCTTTGTCTATTGTCATGTGTTTTGAGCAACCATTGTTTAGTATCTATTTTCCTTTTTTCTTGAGTGGGACCTGCAAAAAATATGAGATAACCTTGGTACCCACCTTTTTAATAGGGTTCTAAGAGTTAGGTCTTAGGAAACCAAACCCAAGTGGGCTTAGTATCCCTTTTATAAATATAATTTTTATTATTATGGACATCTTCTATAAATGAACTAATATACTTTTTCTTTATTAATTTGTTATTAGTTTTAGGTACCCATATATTTATAGTTTTAGAAACTAATCTATTGAATATGTGGATGTTTTATCATACTTAACTTTATTTAAATCACTAGATTGTAAATCTTTGACTTTCTTCTTGTATCCTAAACCATTTTTATTACTAACAGATTGTGAATTCTCAATAATTCTAGATAGATTTTCTCTTCCTTTATTTAAATTTGAAACATTTTTAGTGATTCCATCTAGTTTGGTCTTTAGACTTGAATTTTCTAGTTCAACCATTTTAATATTAGTTTTTAAAACATGATTTTCAGAAACAAGACTATCATTCTTTTCTTTTTGAGTTTCAATTTCTTGACTCAATAATATAAGTTGAGAATTAACATTTGAAAGGGATTCTTGAGTTTTCTCAAGTTCTTCTTCCAATATTTTCTTCTCGTCATTAAGCATATCTCTTTCGAATCCTGCCTTGTTCTGATTTTCTACAGCCTCTTTATATTTTCTTTTGAAACTTTTTAAAGTATTTAATAATTCAGAATTTATTTCTATCATATCATCAAAAGTTAAATCACTAACCTCATTCTCTTTGGCCATAAAGCATATGTTGGCTTGTTCATTATCGCTGTCACTTTCACTTCCAGAAGAAGAGGAGGAATCTGAATCATCCCATGTAACTAAAAAAAGGTTTCCTTTTGAATTTGTCCTTCCTTTTATTTCGATATTCTTTCTTTTGATCTGGACAGTGCTTCTGCATATGCCCCTTTTTGTGACAATTAAAACACTCCATAACTGATAAAGATGGTGGTTTATTGCTGTTTGAGTTTTTCTTGCCATTATTTATGTTTCCTTTTCTATATTTCAAGAATTTCTTGAAGTTCATGGTAATAAAGGCTAAGTCATCTTTGTCTGAATCTAATTCTTCTTGTTCTGCATGGAATGCTATATTCTTTTTATCTTGAGCTTGAATTCATTTAGCCTGCAAATTTACTTCAAAGGACATTAGATTTCCTATTAACTCTTTTGGAGTTATTTTGGAAATATCGTTCGCTTCTTCAATAGCGAGAACTTTTCTTTCCCATTCTTCCATTAAAGAGTTAAGAATTTTGGAAACAATATCAAAGTCTGAATATTTTTCTCCTAGTCCTACTAAAGAATGGTAGATATCCTGAAATCTTGAATACATATCATTTATAGATTCATTTTCTTTTATCCTAAAGTTTTGAAACTGACTTTCGAGCATGGATATTTTACTTTGTTTGACCTTGTTAGTTCCTTCGTGAGTAATTTTGAGTGTACGCCATATTTCATATGCAGTATTGAACATGCTAACACGGTTAAACTCATTTTTATCTAAGGCACAAAACATCATATTCATGGTTTTTGCATTTGCTGTGGCATCTAGTTTTTGTGTATTTGACCAAGTAGAGTACTCTGTAGTAGGAATAGTATATTCTGATTGGGTTATATTCCATGAATCAAAACCATTTGCTTGCATATATATTCTCATTCGTGTTTCCCAATAGTTATAATTCATGCCATTAAATAATGGTGGACGTGTAGTGGATTGTCCTTCAATGAAGCTAGTGTTAATGCTAGTGCTAGTGCTAGTGTCCATATTATTAGATTATCATATAACTGTGTTACGGTTATATGATGACCTTGCTCTGATACCAAATGAAAGTGTGCTATGGATCGTGTAATATGGATATATGATAATACAGAGTATAGTGATGATAGTAATACTGTAAATAGTGCGGAATATAAAAGCAATATAGTAAAATGACACCAGAGATTTTTATACTGGTTCGGAGCACCGTCCTACGTCCAGTCCCAGACTCCTTCTGGAATTTCACTAAAACAACAACCCTCACTTAACCCGTAGGAATAGGTCTATACAACCCCTGAGCAGCCGAACAGGGACCTGAGCAGCAGAACAGGATTTTGCCTCAGCAGCTGAAGAGGACTTCACAAGCCTGAGCAACAGAAAAGGACTTCAACAAATACAAAAATACTTTTGACTTTGTGTATTCTTAATAACACAAATTTGTCACTTGTAGTACACCCTTCCTATAATCTTCTCCTTGAGTATAAATATATATATTTGAAGTATATGAAGAATAGAAAGGTTTAGTATTGCTTTAATGTAGAATATTTGAAAGTGTATTGCAAATAGATAGAAGAGCAAAGATAAGAGAATTAGATTATGATTATGTAATTTGAAATGAAATTGAAGTATGTATTTATAAAGATTAGAAAGTGGTGACTGTTGGTGAAGAGTTTCGATCGAAGTGTTGCGTCCGAATCTTTTCGTTAGAGGTTCGCAACTCTTCACAAAAAGTCGTGTCTTTTCGAAAAGTGGCTGTTATAGAAATTCAGTCAATTGAGCCTCTGAGCCAGTCGATTGAATATTCAAAATAATATTTAAATTTAAACTCGTATACTTATGTAACTATGCATGCTTCACAAAAATCCCAGTGTCAGTCGACTGGTTCAGAAGGTCAGTCGAATGACCTAGTTAATTTTGTGCAGTTTGCACAATTTACATAGATATATTAATTTCTATAACTTTAAAACACTTTTATAATTTAAATGTATGCTTATATATGTATAGAATATTTAATAAATATTATGATTAAATATATAAGCTAATGTAGACGTAATCGAGGAGAGATTTTAACAATATTGACCTAAGACTTAAAAACAAACAAAATACCATAGTTGATGCACTAGTTTTTAAAGCCTCGTCTCCTTGTTTCTTTTTGTCATAGCAGTCGTCAATTTGTATGTCGTAGTGATATCTTCGTGTCATGAATCAAAACCAAGTCTCAATAGGGTTTAGAGATGGATGGTTGAGATTTGATAAGAAATGTTATGAGATGTGGTCCATATTTCTCTCTAGTTCTTCCACTATAAAAGGACCCTTAACCCTAATGCAAAAAGGTCATTTTGACTAGCATTTCCCTATCATTTCTAGTCAACCTCATCAACAATGAGCTCCAACAAATTCATCTCAAATCAATATAAAAGGCAACAACTATTGAATAGCTAAAGGATTAACAATCTACTGAATCGAGAAGATTTCAAATAAGGGAGAATTCATCATTAAAAGGTGTGCTCTAAGGCAGTAGTATTAGGTATGTATTTAATATACTATATGATTTATAATTTCTGGATAACATTATATTAACAATATACATATCATTATTATATTGCTAATTAGGATCCCATTTGGTGAAGGAAGACATTGCAATTCCTTTAGCTCTTAAATTCCTTTGCCAAAAGTGGCAAAGCGAAGTTGGGTTCCCAAGAAGCCAATGCCAACCCCTTGTCCTAAGGGGATTGACATTTGAGGAATGCAGAATGTGGATCTTAAGTGTTACGCCCCACCTTAATACCCACGCTAGCCAAGAACACTACGGTGTAATGCTGTCAACTGGCACGGAGAATAAGGCTGTTGAGGAGCGACCATCCATGTAACTTCTTTGTGCGAGCACCGATATGTCAGATAGAATAGCGTGTGCTTCATTTAAGGAGGAAATCCGACATACCGATACAGACTCAAAGCTATCACATAGTGGCTATATATATAATCTTCGGAAAACAAGCATAGAAATAAACATAACATAAATCAGTCACAAACATCCATATCACAAAGGCGGAAAAAAAAGATATGAATATATATATAACACATGAAAGTGTACATCAGAGTAGTGGTCAGAAAGATCCACGATAATACAAAAGAATAGCAACACGTGCTATACAAAAGAATAAGTACACAACATAGAGTCTATATCTCAAATGTGTACAATCCAAAAACTACAAATCTAAGTAGTTAGCCAAAAGTCAGAATAATCCCAGAAGAGAAGTCAAGCAGAAGCACCTAAAACATCTCGGTCTGACCCGAGTATTATTTATAAGAAAATAATAAACGGATCAGTCTAGCTATAAATATCAAATGATATGGTATAGAATAAATGATATGGCATTAACAGATAACAACCATAACGGCATACTACTATAAGTATGTAAATGATAATCAACAAGAAATTAATCAATATCACAAGAATCTTCTCTAAGATAAAATAGGGCATCATACCCTAAACTTGTATTCATAACAAGTCAATGACACACAAATTCACCAATGCACAAAAATTGATAAAAACTTATCAATGGAAATCACGAAAATTGGTGAAGCACAAAATTCCAGAAATCATCACAAGAAATCCAGAAATCACAAGAAGGGGGAGGCCTATCACAAAACGGGAGTATGAAAACTCACCAACACGTGTAACATAAGAGGAGACGCTATCTCATGGTAGCTAACCATTAGTTTTGAGCCGAAACTCCACAAGAATGGTCCGAAGACCGTGGGGCGCTACCCCACATATGTGATGGTGAAACATCACACAAACGGGGTTTAGTCTCCCTCGTAGACAAAGAGACATCGCACAATTGCTAGTCTAAATCAAATCACAAAAATGATCATCATGATCATCAAGAAGTGTCAATCACACCAAGCTAGTAAATATATGAGTTTAGCTTCATGTCCCATAACCACTTGCTTAACTTAAATATTTACGAACAAGTTGTGAATCTTCACTAGAAAATTGTCACAAAACGATTGCAGAAACAATCAGTCACAAAAATTCACAATCGAAGACGTGAATGAAACCCAAGGAAAGCAGCTCAAAATGCATTAAAGTGAAAGTTGATGGTGCGGCTAAGCATGCCGAACGACCTAACAAAAATACAGGTCAAACGACCTAACAGTTAACAGCTAGGCAGAAAATAGGTCGAGCGACCTAAAGTGAACAACATGACCTAATGGCGCGACCTAGCAGGGTGAGCGACCTAACACGCTCGAGCTAAGAGAATGATGCAACTAAGTCTGGCGAACGACCTAGTGGTTTACGAGTTGAAGTAGGATAGATCGAACGACCTAAGTATGTCATGCTGAGCGACCTAGGGAAGCGACTTAAGCATGTGGCGCGACCTAAAATGTCCGGACGACCTAAAAAGGCGAGCGACCTAAAAGGCAGACAGGTCGAGCGACCTAAAAGAAAGACAGGTCGAGCGACCTAACGTAATGGACATAAGGCCGAGGTGGTGCGACCTAAGGGGTACGCGACCTAATGGAGTTGTGATCAGGTGCCAGCGACCTAACGTGGTCAACGATCTAATGCCGAACGACCTATAACATGCGAACGGTTTAAGGTCCAACGACCTAAAGTGGAACGACCTACTGCAGTCGAGCGACCTAACTGTGGAACGTCCTTTAACGAGTGGCCTAGATACTCGCAACCTAAATACTCACGACCTAAGATGGTACACGACCTACGACCTAGGGACGAACGACCTAAGTCCAGATCGAGCTAAATGTAGGCAGAGTCTTTTCCACGCCAGAGCGACCTACGACCTTCGACCTAGCGACCTAACTCCGAGGCGACTCTCCCTCCAGAACGACCTAAGATGCAGAAAACTGCTAACACTCAAAAATTCTAGGTTTTCCACCAATTCAATCCACACCAAATACAAATGCGCACAAAATAATGATAGGGAATCATTCCCAACAGTCCAATGACAGATATAGGCAAGAATGTGAGATAAAAATCTCACCTTTGCACCAAAACCATTGAAGATGAAGCTTGAAGCAAAACAAGGGCAACAACAAGCTTGAATCAATGTCTTCACTTGAATTCGGAGAAGATGTTGGATTAGCAATGAAGATTAAAGCTTTGGAGTTTTAATTTCCCATTCCCTCTACCATTTTTGAAGAAGCTTTGATGTTTTAGAAATGAAGAATGAAGTTGTGAAGAGAGGAAGGGGATTGGGCTGAGTTAGTGAAGGGTTCAGCCCCAAACCAAAGTTCAAAGCAAAAAGTGACGAAAATTTCACTATCTCCAAACATATCGAAGTTTACACTTAAAAAGATCGCAAACGTCATTTTGAACTCAATGGAAGTGGTCTCGAGTCCTAATTTGATCGTATGCAAAAAGTAGCTTTTCGGACCAAAATCCAATTAACGATAAAATATTTAAATAAAATATTTAAATATAAAATCGATAAATATGCGGGTTGTTACAGACTCCCCTCCTTAAAGAAATTGCGTCCTTGCAATATATAAGATGGAAATAAAAAGTAACAACCATAAAAGCATATTAACACAAAAGAAATTTTGAAATAAGAAGTTTACCTCAAAGAGCATGAGAAAGTAAGTCCGGATGTGTTCGCTCGATGAATTCTCTAGTTTCCCAAGAGCAATCCTTAGGATTTGAGGACCATTGAACTTTAACAAGCGGAACATCTTTATTTCGAAGTCGTTTGATCTCCGAAGCAATAATTCGAACAGGATGCTGCTCATAAGTTAAATTAGGTGAAACTTCAATCTCTTCCACAACACCGGGCTCAAGAATAGAGTCGGAATCCCGAAGGCACTTCCGTAATTGAGAAACGTGAAACACGTCATGCATGGCAGAAAACTGAGCCGGTAATGAAAGGCGATAAGCGATGGAACCAATACGTTCGATGATAGGAAATGGCCCAATGTATCGAGGCGCTAGCTTTCCCGATCGACTGAAACGTACAACACCTTTCATAGGTGAAACCCGAATAAATACAAGATCTCCCACAGAAAATTCTAACTTCCTTCTTCGATTATCGGCATAGGATTTTTGTCTACTCTGAGCTTCTTTCATCCTATGACGAATAAGTTCAATCTTTTCTGTGGAATCACGAATAAAATATGGACCTAAGACCAGCTTCTCACCGGCCTCAAGGCAATAAGAAGGAGATCGGCATGGCCTTCCATAGAGTGCCTCGAAAGGTGCCATACCAATACTAGATTGGAAGCTGTTATTATAGGAAAATTCAACAAGTGAAATATGATCTTCCCAACTTCCACCAAAGTCAAGCACACAAGAACGAAGAAGATCTTCAAGAGTTTGATTCACACACTCAGTTTGTCCATCGGACTGGGGGTGATAAGCGATGCTAAAATTAAGCTTCGTTCACAAAGCTTTTTGAAGACTCTTCCAGAATCCACTAGTAAATAATGGATCACGATCACTAACAATGGAAGAAGGAACTCCATGCAGTTTAACAATTTCTTTGATAAAGAGTTTGGCCAGAAGAGGAACGGTTCGGTTCGACCGAACAGGAATAAAATGGGCAGATTTAGTAAGTCTGTCAACAATCACCCATAAACTATTATGACCCGAACGAGAACGGGGAAGGCCATCAATAAAATCCATGGAAATTTGATCCCACTTCCAAACTGGAATTTCCAATGGTTGTAATAACCCACCAGGCCTTTGATGTTCGGCCTTAACAAGTTGGCAAGTCATGCAACACTTAACAAAGTTAGCAATATTAGATTTCATTCACTCCCAGTAATAAAGTCGCTTCATATCTGCGTACATTTTACTGCTACCGGGATGAATTGAAAATTTGGAATGGTGAGAATCTTCTAAAATATCTTTACGAAGATCTCTAGTATTTGATACGATAAGTCTACCAAATTTTCGAATGCCGCCACGAAAATCAATATCGAAGTCTTTCAAACCTTCAATATCGGTTTTATCCTTAAGATTTTGGCCAAGCAAAGCCAATTCAGGATCTAGCTGTTGAGTTTCAAGAATGCGGTCTAAAAGAGAAGGACGAGCTTCAAGACTACATAAAACAAATGATGAACATAAATCGGAGACACGATCTCGAATTTCACAAGTGGATAAAACCTCGAGATCCTTCCATTCGGATATCATCATAGAAACAACCGCTCGTTGCTTGCGACTAAGTGCATCGGCAACTCGATTTCCCTTTCCGGGAGTATAAAGGATATCAAGATCATAAGAGGCAAGGAACTCGAGCCAACGCTGTTGATGCAAATTAAGTTCCTTTTGAGAAAATAAATATTTCAAAGACTTATGATCAGTATAAAGTATAAATTTCTCTCCCAAAAGATAGTGTCACCAAATTCGAAGGGCGAAAACGATAGCCGCGAGTTCTAAATCATGTGTGGCATATCTAGTCTCAGCCGGCTTCAATTGCCTAGAAGCATAAGCAATAACACGTTCTTTCTACATAAGAACGGCACCCAAACCAACGCGACTAGCATCGGTATAAACAACAAAATCTTGGTTCCCTTCGGGAATAACAAGAATGGGAGCATTAGAAAGGAGTTCTTTTAATTTCTGAAAAGAAGTTTCACATTTGTCCGACCAAATGTATTTAACACCTTTCTTCGTTAAGCCAGTAAGAGGCACGACAATCTTAGAAAAGTCTTTTATGAAACGGCGGTAATAACCTGCCAATCCAAGAAAGCTACGGATTTCAGTCACGCTCTCCGGTCTCTTCCAATTTTGAATCGCTTCAACCTTTGAAGGATCCACAGATATTCCGGATTCGGAAATAATATGACCGAGAAACTTCACACTAGATTGCCAAAAGTGGCATTTAGAAAATTTTGCTTTTAATTGATTGCTCCTAAGAGTTTCTAATACAATCCGAAGATGCTTTTCATGTTCCTCCTCGGTTTTAGAATACACAAGAATATCATCAATAAAGATGAGAACAAACCGATCAAGGAAATCTTTGAAAACTCGATTCATAAGGTCAACGAAATAAGCCGGAGCATTCGTTAAACCAAATGGCATAACTAGCCATTCGTAAGATCCATAACGCGTACGGAACGAAGTCAAAGGAATACTATCCTCTGCAATACGAAGCTGATGGAAACCGGTAGCCAAGTCCAATTGTGAAAAGACTCTAGCTCCACTAAGTTGATCAAACAGATCATCAATCCGAGGTAAAGGATATTTATTATTAATAGTAAGATCATTAAGCTTGTGGTAGTCGACGCAAAGCCTAAGTGTACCATCGGACTTATTTACGAAAATAGCTGAAGCTCCCCAAGGCGAGGAACTAGAGCGAATAAGTTGCTTCGTCTCCAACTCGGATAATTGTTTGTGCATCTCTTCATTCTCCTTATTGGACATGCGATAAGGAGGATGGGTAATAGGTTGAGCTCCAGGTATAAGATTAATTTTGAACTCAATTGCTCGCTTAGGTGGTAATCCTAAGACGGGCTCAAAGATGTCAGAAAATTCACGAACGACACAAATAAGAGAAATGACATCTTCCTCATCATCATTGTCATCATCACGAGGATTTAAAGAATATAAAGATGCAACCAAAGCGGAATCTGAATCTTTAAGAACAATAGAAATCTGCTTAACAGATAGTGGATGTCGAAGACAAATAGTCCGCTCAGGACATAGGATATGAGCTTCGTAACGATTAAGCCAATCCATACCCAAAATAATTCCAAAGCCTAAGTAACACATGATATGCAAATCGGCTAGGAAAGAAAAATCACACAAAATAATCTCGACATCTTTACAAAGCAAACTAAGAGTTGCGGACCCACCAACCGGATTCGCAATTCTTAAAGAAGTCATTAAGGCAACAACACTTAGAGAAAAAGTGTCTACAAGTTCCTTTGATATAAAAGAATGGGATGCACCCGTATCAAAGAGAACTCTAATAGGTTGATCATGAAATATAATAATGCCGTCAAGGATAGAATGAGACATACCTTGACCGCGAGATGTGTTGCCAGGGGCTTGAGCCACATTAAGCTTTCCCTCCTTCTTGCCCTGAAGTCTGGGGCATAAATGTATATAATGATCCGGGCTCTTGCAATAGCGACAAGAACGGGGCTTCGAACACTTGTTCGCAAAATGATCCTTAGAACCACAGTTATAGCATTGCCCGCTACTAGGGGTAGAAGTCTTTACTGCCGGAGGTGCAGGTTTCCCCTTTTTGTTGGGATAAGGACCTTTGAATTTGTTTGGTCTCTTCTTGTTGTTGAAGTTTGGTTTGGAAGCCACCACTTCAACATCACTGTCCTTATCAGCCTCTTCAAGATGAAGAGCGATATCAATGAGTTGGTCGAAAGAAACTTCTAACTTTAGAAGTAATGGCTTCTTAAGATTCTTGTTTAAGCCATAGACGAAACTCTGGTTCTTCTTCAATGGGGTGTTGATGTATTCAACCCCATATTTGGACAGTGACTCGAAGGATGCGACATAATCTGTCATAGAGGATTCACCTTAAACAAGGTCTATAAAACGACGAGCCAATGTCACCTTCTCTGCTTCTGGTACGAATTTTAATTCGAAGCGTTCCCGGAATTGCTCCCAGGTGAGATCTGCTTCATTAATTTCAGAAATAAGAAGTTCGTACCAATCCAATGCTCTCTCTTGGAGCATACTGGATGCCACCTGAACACGGTGAAGATTGACAAGATTCATGCGAGAAAAGATTCGATTGCATGTTCTTAACCAAGCCTGGACCTCGATAATAGTTTCGGAACCTTTGAATGGTTTCCTACCCAAGTTGGTATAATCATTGCACAAGCGTGCAAAGCCAGACTTAGGATGAGTAGGTTCTAAATTAGGACCGGCTGCCTGAGCATTCTTTACTAAATCAAGAAGCTGTTGAGCAGTCATAAAAACTCCATCCTGGGGAGTGACAGTAGATGGTCCGGCTCTAGGACGGCCTGGTCTAGACATTCTCTCCTTTAAGAAAGAGAGAAGAAGAAAAGTTATTCTCCAAATAAACATCAAGCAAATCTTGATAGATAAAACAAGGATTCGTAGAAGGAAATAGGATAAATCGGTACGAAGACTCGAATTAAATCCTAAGGCACGACTCCTAAGTTGGACTTAGGACGATGATCCTTGTTAAGTTATTCTACATTGTTCCGAAGTTTGGCTCTGATACCAAGCTGTGACGCCCCACCTCAATACCCACGCTAGCCAAGAACACTACGGTGTAATGCTGTCAACTAGCACGGAGAATAAGGCTGTTGAGGAGCGACCATCCATGTAACTTCTTTGTGCGAGCACCGATATGTCAGATAGAATAGCGTGTGCTTCATTTAAGGAGGAAATCCGACATACCGATACAGACTCAAAGCTATCACATAGTGGCTATATATATAATCTTCGGAAAACAAGCATAGAAATAAACATAACATAAATCAGTCACAGACATCCATATCACAAAGGCGGAAAAAAAAGATATGAATATATATATAACACATGAAAGTGTACATCAGAGTAGTGGTCAGAAAGATCCACGATAATACAAAAGAATAGCAACACGTTCTATACAAAAGAATAAGTACACAACATAGAGTCTATATCTCAAATGTGTACAATCCAAAAACTACAAATCTAAGTAGTTAGCCAAAAGTCAGAATAATCCCAGAAGAGAAGTCAAGCAGAAGCACTTGAAACATCTCGGTCTGACCCGAGTATTATTTATAAGAAAATAATAAACGGATCAGTCTAGCTATAAATATCAGATGATATGGTATAGAATAAATGATATGGCATGAACAGATAACAACCATAACGGCATACTACTATAAGTATGTAAATGATAATCAATAAGAGATTAATCAATATCACAAGAATCTTCTCTAAGATAAAATAGGGCATCATACCCTAAACTTGTATTCATAACAAGTCAATGACACACAAATTCACCAATGCACAAAAATTGATAAAAACTTATCAATGGAAATCATGAAAATTGGTGAAGCACAAAATTCCAGAAATCATCACAAGAAATCCAGAAATCACAAGAAGGGGGAGGCCTATCACAAAACGGGAGTATGAAAACTCACCAACACGTGTAACACAAGACGCACTACACCAGAAACAGCTTTTGACAGCGTTTCAAAAACGCTGTTATATGATACGACAACGTTATTATAAACGCTGTATAACGACATGCTGTCGTAGATGCAAAAGTTTTAACAGCAAAATAGAAAACGCTGTAAAAAATTTGATACCACAGCGTTTATTAAACGCTGTTATATGACACAACAACGTTAGAACAAACGCTGTATAACGACAAGCTATCGTATAAAGAGAACTTACAACAGCTTAATTTAAAACACTGTGGAAATTATTCTTTTGACAGCGTTTTATTTAGGCTGTAAATATTTTTATTACAGCGTTTAATGCGTGCTGTGTTATGTTTTTACAGTTGGGATGATGTTTTACTACAGTTTACAACAGCGTTTAATAAACGCTGTTACTCACTATTTAATGATAATTACAACACGAATTAAACGCTGTTGTTTCTTCATTGACAGCATTAAAATTGATGTTGTCTTCTATTTATATGGTTTTTACAGCATTAACATTCCACTATATTTGCATATTCCAGAACTACATTTTGAGTATAATCAAGCAACCAGTATATATAACATGTTCTAATGAATAATAATCTGTTAAATAAACTAGCTAAAACAATATTAATATAAAAAAAACATCTATAAATCAAGTTTCAATAATATCCATAAACAAAAATAACACAGTAGTCCAAGTTAAAACATACATTTTATTAACAACTTTAGCTAGCAATCTTCCATATAGCAAATGAATGTTTTATGTACCTATATAGCAAAATAAAAGGAATAATTAGGGTGCAAATCTACAAAAGAGTAATGTAATTATGCAAAAGGTGTGAATGCCAATGTTATCAATCAAATTTGACACAGGAGCGTTAGGTAATGGACTGGAGGGAAAGAAACAGTTTAGGAAGGAATTACATACCAAGTTATGCTCTTTTTCATCGCTTAAGCAAAATGATGCAGAAGTTTCATAAATCAAAATAAGGATTTTTTTTTCCTAGTAGTGGGTAATTGCTGCAATATTTGTTCGAAAACCATTAATTTTGAGGAAAATGACTGTAATTTTTTGATTATGGAACTTGGTAATGTTATAACTTTTATGGATATAATCCATCTGACTGTAAGATAATTCTAGGAGAAAAAATCAGGTAATAAACCCCTTGGAAATGAAAAAATGAATTTCTAAGAAGGTATGTTGGATCATCAGTTCATCACATTATCTCCTCGGTTAAGTCAGCCACATGTAATAGCTCATGGGTAGTACTCTAAAAGACATGTGATTAAAACGTCAGGAAATTGCAATAGTCATAACAGCAGAAACAAACTGCTCGAGATTCAAAACATGCATCTAAAAGAAAAAGTTTTTCTGAAAACAACTGTCTTTGCAGGCATATATGAGCCTATACCGATGGTCTCGATAGCAAACAAACCTAGGTAAAAGTATTTCCATTCTACATGAAACTATTTTAAGCTAGTAAGAGTTTTTATCAGATCACAAATTGGTGAAACACTATATCCAAATGTAACACAATTAGATTCAACAGTCAAAGTATATTGTGTCAAATCTATGTTTTATTATATCCTTATAATGACCAAGAGAGAATAACCATGACAAAAAAGCGCGTGAAATAAACAATCACATGAATAATGTGGTAAATTTGTTACTATACCTTATAATGAAGCTGATCAGTGTGCAAGTTGTTAAGAGATCATGTAGAATTTATAACAAGAAATTGTTTCTATTTCATGCTTGTTGTAGAATAATAGCAACCGATAATTTAATCAAATTGTACAAAACAAACATATTTAGGAAGAAACACATTTTATTAGCGAAAACATTGTCTGACCAACAACGTTTGAGGAACTAATTGACACTTGATTAAAATCCTAGGGTGCAAATTGGTAACTGAAAACAGTTCAAAACAAAGAATTTGCACTCACCCATTCACCAGGACAAAGAGATCGGTAGTATTTAGCCAATTTTTCATTCAGCAGAGTCGTCACCTTTGGCAAACAAACATCTGCATTTCCATTAAAATCAAAAGCCATTATGTAATAAACCTATATACTGAAAGAAGGACCCTGTGGTGTATTTTGTGTCGTTGATAAGAAAATAAGTGAGACAGAGTAGTGGTAGTGAACTGTAAGACATGGGCATTATACAGGTCACCAATTTAAGTTTGAGCTTCTCTGCTCTAATTATCTGAATGCATAAGTGATCAGGTAAATCTTACCATTCATCGTAAATTAGGAATGAATATCCATAACTGGTAGTTATATAGATGATAAGGTGATGGGAAGATGGATTCTATAGGTTCGCTGATAAACAACTAAGAAGTAGAGTATACAAATTTGACACTTTAAGGGATTATTTTCTTGTGGTATAGTGTCACGTACCGGAATTTTCGACTTTCAAAAATTAGACATCGATACTCCCTTTATCGACTGCCGAGAAATCGAGTGCCGGAAACTCCAATAGTGAGGGTTTTTAAGAAAAAGAAATAGAAGAAAAGATAGAAGAAAAAGAAAAGAAAAGAAGAACAACAGAACAACATCAGAAACAGAAACAATATCAGAATCTCACATATCGCAGCGGAACAATATATAATAAATAATCACTAGTCTTTTTAAAACAAAGAACTATATCAGTTTATACATACATCAATCATCAGAGTCAATATACAACAATGGACAATTATATAAACTTGTCCTCATACAGAATACACAGCGGAATAAATAGTATCAGATACAAATACTACGTCTCGTCATCCAGCTTATCTCCAAGCTCCAGAATATCCTGATAACATAACTCTAGGCTGCCCGTGTGGAAATTGGTGGGCACCCAGAGTTTAGAAGGGAACAATAAACTCCGAGTCAGTCATGGTGACTGGTGTGAGATCGTAAAACAGTTATTCTTTCACAAAGAAAATAAAACAAATTCGCAATGCTTTTTTTGAAAAATGAGACTACCATAAGACCTCCCACCACACACACAATGCAAACGCAGAATTGGAGGAGATTTCTTCTTATGATAGTCAAAGATGCTTACTACGCAAAATCAAATCATTTTGATATTATTATTAGTGCATAGTGTAGAAATCATTTCGAAAGTATAATATTAATCTTAGCCAACATACGACCAGTATCGTATGCCTACTATAGCTACCATCTAAACAGTGGTGACCACCGTACGTAAATGGCAGGTTCTACAACTAATACCGTACAAAGTTCGTATTGGAGTTTGGGTTTCCAACAAATGGTCAGGCTAAGGAACTTCCTTTTCCACGATGGGTACGTCCCTGGAATAGACGACCCGAGAACCTAACCGGATCTCTGCCAACACAAGGCCGGGTTACCTCTGCAAAAATAGGTAACTACTGACACGCGTATGCCATCCCTCGATCGTAACCGATCTTCCCGAGGATCCCCGATTTCCAACAAACCACATAGATAATAATGCAGCAACCACATAGGTTAAGTATCTGGGCTCCATACCATGATACCACCTCTATCCAGAAGGAATGACATACACTAAGGGGCGCTACTCCCTAGAACCTTGCTGCATCCTTCCTGTTTCGACCATTTCCGGGGTGTGAGGCTCGATGAAGTCTCGTCCACAAAGCTACGCTTTCTACAAAGCCCTGCTTCGGGTCAAACAAAATGATCAACCTATGATCACAAAGATATAAGATCAAACAAATGATCATATCACAAATGATCAAACACTGATCATTTCACAGCAACACTCAGTATGCCACGTTACCAAATTGGGAATATATCACTGATAAATTTCAACTACATAACCTCTGAGCTCGTACGTCTCAGAGAAGGGTGTTAAGCTAAGAGAATAAATTCTCCGCCACCAACAGAAATGTATTTGAAAGAAATCAGCTCAATATCTCAAATTGTAACGTCAGACACACAATCCATACAAGTCTGTTCCGGGATCGAACAGAACCGAAGGCACTTCTCACGAAGCCCTTGCATTTCCGGATAATTTTCTAATCACGTCCGGACTTCCCGTCACTAAGGGTGATAAAACCTCTAAATCGGAGATCAGCCGATGTAGAGTAACTCGACGGTAATCCTTCCGTTTTCAAAAATATCCGGTCTTCAACACCGGTCTTCGAATGCAATTCATAACGACGTATCACATATTCGGAATGGGTTATACGACCCCATGGTCCTTTCCCGGCTAACCCGAATAGTGAGCGATTATTTAAAAATAAGTGTGGCATTCAAATTCATCCAATTCACAACAAATACCTATCTAAAGGTAATTATTGATAGTCGGTTATTTAACTATCAATAAAGATGCGCGACATCATCAGATTCCAAATAATTTTCCAAATTATTTATTTTCCAAAATATCTTTACAAGATATAAAATTTCCACACTTCAAAAATAAATCAACATTTATTTTTCTAAACAGTTTCCCTTTCCTTTATAAATTCCATAGTGAATTTATATTTCAAAAATATCTACTGATATACGATTTTCAAATCGATTCCAATATTCATTTTCAATTTATCTTTAAGAAGATAAAATCTCAAAACAGTTCATTTCATATTGGAAAAACATTTCCATACTTATTTAAAAATAAGTATTTCACAAATCTATTTATTTTCAACATTTGAAAATATTCAATATACTTAAATCAATATTAAGTATACATTTAATTCTTTAAGGAAATCATAAATTTTAACATCTATTTGAGTCAAAACGAATGTTGCGTAAAACATCGTTACGACGACTCGAAATCGATAGTATAGGGATTCGGAATTTAGATAGATATATAAATCCCAATGCTACATAAAAACATTTCCTTTCGGAATCATTTACTATAACAACAGTGTTATAGTCCACCATTTCCTTAAATTTCTCGAAAACATCTATTTCAACAACAAGTGTTGAAATCTATGCTTTCGATTCATAGTACATTTTAAAACATCTTTAAAATGTTTAACTTCGTTCTAAAGTATCACTTCTTCAAAAAAAAAGAATCCATTTTATTCAGTAATACATTCACTGTCCAAAATCGTGAATATACTTTACTTAACCAAATTTCAAATCTTTCTACACATTTTATTTCAATAATAATTCGCTATCCAAAATCGCGAATATATCTCCTTTGATAATCTTCTATATTTAATTTATCAAATTCAATTGATTTTGAATTTATAAAACAACGTTTATAAATTCTATTCCTATTTTATAACAACTTCGATTTGTAAATCTCCTTTATTAACAAATTCGACCAATATTTCATTTGAAGGCAAAAACCCAGTTTATAAGTTAATTTCTTATAAATCTCCTATTCTACAATTTCATTCATTTTAACTTCACAATTTGTACATCTATAAATTCATTCATTTTAACTTCAAAATTTATACATCTATAAATTCCATATCAATTTTCCAAATTCGTTTCAATTTGCCAATTAAATTTCTAATTGGACTTCTCACTTATTTATTTTTAAATAAATTCCTTTTAAAGAAAATGAATTTCTTTGTCTCTTTCAATCTATTTAAAAATCCAAATTTAAATTGAATTCTTCAATTTATAATCACTGTTTTATGAAATCCATTTATTTAGCATTTTCACTTTATTCTGGGATTTATTCCATAAGATTATAAAAATTTACTTTTTATACTTTAAAAATTCCTTTCTTCAAAATTTCTTCAATTTCAAAAATTGATTCACTTAGAAATTTTCTACTTGAATTTCAAAAATTCAATTTCGTTTATCTTTGGAATCCAATGATGTCAAAACATCCATTCAGCTAAATTTTAGCTTTCAAACAATTTCCAAATATCAATGATTAATAACATCAATATAATCATTCACAGATTCATATCACAATAGAAATAAATTCAATCAATGTGAGGGGTCCAGTTGGATCCCTCCAACCTGCTTTCGTGCATCCAAAGATGTTAGCACAATACCAATTCCGCTCCAGTACGGAATTATCACGGTATATGGGTTTTATAAAAATCCGCTTACTAACGGCGCAATAGGGTCTCATCCGCTATACGAGGCGGGAAAATCATCAATCCAATACATATACATATGCCAATATGTATATATTGCTATATATATAATAGATATATCCTACTATATCTAATAGCACATCCAATATAGCAATCAAATCAATCAATAAATAACTGAAAATTCCACTTCATTTTTGAGTGAGAAAAATCTCACCTTAGCTTTTATTTTGCTTTCCAATTTCCATTTCTTTTGTTTTCTCGACTTTTGACCTGGTATAAACAATTTTATTCAATCTATCAATATTCAAAAGACTGAAAAATAAATTTTCGTTTCAATTGTTTTAGATTAACAAATTTCTCCTTTAATAATTTTATTTAACTACAATTAAATTTTAAAACTCAATTTCTCCTTACTAATCTATTAAATTAAATCGAATACCCTTTTTTTTAAAAAAATATTCTATATAGATTTATAATTTATCTCCTTTCCTGTCTATATTTTAACTCAACTAGGGATTATTTCTATTTAATTTAAACCAAAAATTTTGTTCTAAACTAAGAAGTTGATTTTATACTATTTTCCCTTTTTAACTTGTATAAGTATATTTTTTTTTCTTCTGTTTTGCTGTATATATATACATATATAAACTGGAAAATCTGCATATATTTAAATCGAAAAAGAAAAAAAACTGCCGATACCTCACTTCCTTAGACAAGTCGCCAGACCTCCGAAACTTCGTCATCCTTGGCGCCGAATCGAACGTGAGCCCCAAATAGTGATGAGCAGCTAGAGTTCCCAGCCTCCCCTCAAGAACAGTCGCGCTCACGAGTTCGAGCACCCATCGCCTAGCCTAATTTAGTCACGTCGAACCACCAACCTCGGCCACGACTAGCTACCGTGAGCACACGCTGTCCCACATCCATTTGCGCCTCTCCGACCTGCCCTCGCGAATCCACTCGCCTCGAATGATTCGTGCGCGCGCCCCCAATCGAACTCGAGCGCCATTCCAACCTAAGTCGTACCACCAACCTCCAGCTCCCTACAATCACGTGCGCCCAATCGCCTTACTCCCTCACGCGCGCCACTGCAAAACCCCCATCGCCTGCCGCCTTGACTTCGCGAGCCTCGAAGTCGCTCGCGTGTCCCCCGTGCTTCGCGTCGCCGCTACGTTCCCTCTGCTCGATCGCCTTGCGACTCGAGATCAGTTGCCGCTCGTGAAGCTCTGCCCTAGATTAATTCGAAATTTACTTCGCCTTGTTTTCTTTCACGAAATCGATTTTTAAATGAAGAAGGGGCAGCCATCAGTTTGTTTTAAACGAGAATGGCTCGGCATTGATTTCTAAATGAGGGAGAACGAAATTTTTAGAAGAGGAACGAAATGATTTTGCAGGCCATTTTTCCTTTCAACGAAATGATGAAGTGTTCTGCTGTGAACGAAATAACAAGGGACAAGATGCGTACGTGCTTGGAAAAGGCAGGAGACAAAGTAGGCAGTAGGGTGGCTGATGTTGACAATTTTTAAATTTAAATTTAAATTGAATCTGATTAATTTCAACGCGTTTTCCCACCGTACGATCACGTATTAACTTTGAAAAATACGAAATTTGAAACCCGGCAATAATACAATATTCCGGACCCAATGGAACTGGTTTCGTCGAATTCCGAGATAGTGTCCCGGAATGCTATTTTTAAATTCGATTTAACCGATTAAATTTCAAAACTGAACAGAACAGTTTATAATTCAATTCTGAAGCTCCTGTTATCTTCAGTATTATAAATACGAATTTTAGAAACTTTCGAAATATTTTTTTTTCTTCAACTGTAAATTGAAGATATAAATCCTTATTCAACTTTCAATCGATTAGATTGTTAAAGTTTAATCGCAGATTTCAAAATTATATCGGGGATTCAAATTAAATCATCGTTCAAATATTTAAAATAAATAAAATATTCTCAATTTAATTTGTTCAAAATTCTGGGTCGTTACATATAGCCTTAAAATAAAAGCATTGCATAAAACATTAAAGGAGAAATAGTCTTAGAACTGACATCCTAACTAAAAAGTGAATAGAGATGAGAAGAATTATACTTGTGATATTCAATGTATTGAGTGAAACAGTGCTTCGTTTGGTTTGTTGTAGGAAAGCGAAAATCAGCTGGTGCAGTTTTTATCTCAATCTGATGAGCAAAAGCAGAAGATATATCATAAAGTGGAACTTAGAAACTCTTATCAAATAAGAATGAGGAGACAAAATGCTAAATCTGATAGGAAATGGCAAAATATAACGATGAAAAATTCAAACCTACTAGATATCGAGATTTGTGAATGGTATGAAGCTTTGATATAAGATAGTCAATGAACTGGTCAGATTTGTTAACGATTCTTGCTGCCACAGCATAACTCAAGCCTTGCTTCCGCAGAAACAATGATAAAACAGCTTTTGCCTCCTCCTGTTCAGCGACCAGCAAGCTCGAAGGAACCGTTGTGACACTTCGACTTGTTCCAGATTCATCTGCTTGTATGCAAATAACATTAATAAGATGATTTCATGAAAACATACAAAAAGGAATTGTTGAAGCAATTAATTATGACTATAAGTACATAAAAAGAATCATTTGTCTCTTCTAGGAAAAAAAAGCTTATTTCACTAATTGAACTTGAAATACCCATTGAACTAATATATTTAAACTACTTAAATGGTTATTAAAGCACACATGAAACAATTTATAATGAAATAAGATACTCTTTCAATTCATAGTTGAAAATGAATTCAAATTTTAAGAAAATCTATTGCTAAGTTTAAATCAGATTCAAATGCACCTTAGGAAATTAAATAAATTTCAGAACAATATTAGACTTCAAATTAATTGTAATTATAATATATTTGGATTACCAAATGAATACTCTAGAGTATTAAAATGCTGAAAAAGGTACATAATATAGCTAGTAATTAATATTGAATTTAATTTAAGTTAGACGAAACTCTTGAGACTACGTTTGAAATTTTGGCCCTTATAAAATCTATTGTTTTTTCTTTCAAATACCTAACTTAGATAACAGTATTCAAATCCTTGTAAACATAATATATATTGAAAGACAATGTTAAGCTATGGAAATTTGGAGTAAAATAGTTGGCTCACACTACATACTTCTTAGAATCAGGAGGCCATAATTATGTAATTGTGGTTTAAACACATAAGCAATAAATTTCTATGCCATATGACTCAATTTCTTTGTCATGTAACATATTTTAACGCCTGCATAACATTAGTACAATATGATTAATACTTTGAGAAAAAGGTGTCAATTTTGGTGTTTCAAATCACCAATTTGGCAAGTTCTATGTGCTGATATTCCTTGTTGACTCGTCTATGAGTGTAACTAATGCAGGTGACATTATATGACCATATGTATGCATATCTATAACAGATGTAGCAAATTCAAGTATGATATTGATTCCATATAGTAAGATTATGACCATACAATATATTGCTAGTACAAAATGTAAAATAATAAACTTCTAATCCGTTTTATAATGAGAAATTTAAGAAGACAATATCTTAGTTCAACAATTAGCTATGAAAAATATTGATTATGGAAGATAATTAATGTATATGTAAATACAATGATACTAAAAAATAACTTACATACAATGATACTAAAGCACTCATCCCACATTCAATATTCGCTAAACGCTTGCATTCAAGAAATAACTGTAATGATAAATGAAAGGTTAACATCTTATTGTGCTTAAAGATTTCTCTAAATTATTACATCTAATTTGCAGAATTTCTAATTTCTAATGTCTTATGGTAGATGGATATGGGAAGGTTCACCAAATTGTACGTAGATTTAATGACAGGTTGACATTCAGTTCAGTTTAATACCAAGTATGAAGTATAATAAAAAATGAAAAAAATGAAAATACATAGTAAAAATTACATAATGAAGAGAAGATAAGATAAGATGCATGGGATACATAGAATCAACGATGCTGCCCCAAAATCCACTAGAGCCATCCCCAAAATCAACCGCAGCCACCCTCAAATCAACCACAACCACCCAGAATCAACCATCCCCATACCAATTAATGATAGTTGTTGCCTTATATCTACTAGAAGCATCCTCTAAATCGATCACAGCCACCCTTAAAAATCAACCACAACAACCCAAAATAGACCATCAACATCCCCAAATCGTCGCTTTTAGTGAAAGTGATGGTGTTGTCCATTAAGCTAGAATTCATTTCAGCGTTAGGCAAAGGATGTAAAGAGAAATCTGGTATGATGAGAAAAGGAACGGTTTAGTGCGAAGGCGGAGGATGAATATTTCTTTGAAGAAACGAAGAGAAAAGGAGGAGAAATTATTTTACTTTTGTTTCCTTTTGCTTTGAGGTGGGAGGGATGAAAAAATGAGAAAAACTAGCGGCCGCTAAAATAATATTAGAGCTCGCCCATAAAAAAAATTAAGACAAAAGACGGCATTTTTCTAGTATATATTTTTGGCCAATTGAATGAAAGACGGCAGTGGTATGAAAAACGCTGAAATAATTTGCTGTTATAACTTACTTTTCTTGTAGTGTACACATGTTGACTCTAACTGTCACTGAATTTGATATGGACACATGCAAGAACAGAGTTATATGCCTTGCTATTGTGATGCTATTTCCACTATCAAGTGCTTTTGAGACTGAGGATGGTATAATACTCATGATATAATTTGTTCCACTACTCATTCATATCAACTGTATTAAGAATTGATGTTGGATATAAGGCAGTGAGGCTCAACGAATTTCAATACCATAACTCATCCCAAAAGTTAGATAATGTATAGACTGTGTCGTAACTAACATAGTTCGTTTTGTTTGGACTTCGGATTTTACAAATAGTTCCTACTAAAAAAGAGAAGCCACCAATTGTTCATCACTTCAATGTTGGAACAGTAGGGAGTTTCATTGTTCATTTTAAGGGGCTCATGAAATGCAATTAAATAGTATAATAGAAAACATGCCATGTGTACCTGCATCCTTTTTTTGCTCAACAATGGCGTAGACACCAGAACCGCAAATCTTCTCTCCTGGAAAAATAAGTGGTTAAAATTTAACTTAGGGCTCAGATATGGTTATTACTTGATGTGCTATAATAATCATGATTGATCACAAACAGATAACAATTACACTATGTTTGGATTTAGTTGAAAATAAGACAAATGCATTTGTTTGTGCTTTAAGAATAAAACCGTGCAACTTGATTTACTTTTACCTACCTTTTTGCATCCTATAAAGTCAACTGGAGCATCAATAGATGATCTCATGTTCTTAATCCCTTCCAAATTTCTACCCAATTTTCTTATGGGAACGCTAATAGTAAGGAAAACATAATTTATATTTAACTAAGAAGAAAAGAATGTAGACAACCAACTCAGCTTCATACCTTTCTAAATAAAAGATATAAATCAGAACAGCATGCAAAACATTTGTGCCTCTTATATAATGGATGAGAAATGAGAACATTTCGAGCTATTGGGAAGGTTAGCTTCTTTCTCTACAACAAAGGAACATCCAGAGGAAAGGCCAACCTTCATTAATTGTAGAACAGTTACCTACAAATAACAAATATTAACACAAATTTCTACAAATGGAAAACAATAATTAAACATATTCCCTTGTCATTCACAAACCTTATCATATAATTTAAACTTTTCACGTATATTGCTTATCACGTATCAGCATCAAAATGATTATAGGCAAAATGCTTAGAATAGGAACAACAATTTGATTTGTCAAACTAAAAACATGCCACTGCCAAACATCCATATGTGAGTTTTAAGTTATGGTAGCGGTGATTAGGATTTGAATTTGGACACTTTGTTTCTTGGGCTTAGGCTCCCTGACCTTCGGAATCTCCTTCTCTCTCTTCGATTCTAGAAGACATGATTTTGGAATTTATGGGATTTGAGGGAAAATAGGGTTTGGTGTTTGCTTTTTAGTGGGAAAAGTGGAGACAACATTTACAGAACGAAAAATAAAAGAGGGAAAGAGCGGCCTCGTTAAATATCATTGAAATGAAGTTAAACACATATTGTCATTTGTACATTATTCTTATCCAAAATTAATCAATGACAGCAACAACCTCTAAACCGCTGTTCGTTTATTCCATTAGAACTAGTTTTTCTTGTAGTGAGATTCACCAAAAGCTGATATTTATAGGTAATCCCCATAATTGTGTTGGTAAGATAATGTCAGTGCTAATGTATCGTTTTATTTTTTAAATCAACATATAGGCGCAATTGTGAGTTGCATCCATATTTTGTAAAATTGGTGCACCTGCTGGTTGCGCAAATATGGTTCTCTATGGGCGCTATTGGAAATTGCTCCAATGCAAAAAAATGTGGGTGTAATTCACAGTTTTGACCATAAGCTGATTTTATTTTCTAATGAGATTGCCACTACTACATTGTTGATGTGAGTCTGACAAAAATAAGCCTATACTTGCAAACTGATTTTTTTTCTAATGAGATTCCCCACTATAGCGTTGGGGGTGTGACAAAATAAGCCTATGCTTGCAAACAATTTTATAAGTAGACAAAAAGTACAAAAAGTTTTGAAAATTAACCTAAAATGAAATCGAGTCCTATAGAAATTGAACATTGTGGCTTTTTTCTCCATGGTATGTCAAGGTTAATGCAATGCAGAAACAGAATGTAATGTAAAAACAGAAGATCTATAAACAATTTTTGATTTATATTTTATCATGCTTGTGAGAAATGAACCAGACTAAATATGGTATAGGAATTCTGACCTCTATGAAACCAGCAAGACAACTCCACATGCGAGGTACAAATTTTGATTGGCGACTCAAAAGACAATAGTCATTTTCTTTATCTATAACTAACATACAACCTGTTGAACAAGAAATATCAGTAATAATTCATGAAATGCATTAAAGTTATTTAAGTAGTTCATCATGTGCAACATACAGGATCAACTCGAGGATAAACTCTTCTCTTGCATGATTCATCTGTGCATTGTTTTTGCCTCCCTGCATCAATTGAAGTTGTCGAAGATCCACAACGTCCACAAAATCATGATACTTTATGCCATTCTAGCATTGCCTAGGCCTGAGTAAAGGTAACAAGCATTATTATATAATTGAGTGTAAGCAGAATAATATTTGTCATTTTTGACCGATTAGAACGAAAAGGTAAACTGAGAAGACAAATAAAGGCTTGTAATTAACATTAAAAAATACAGTATAATAGTATCAGTAGATATTGCACATCAACTAGCAATTTCACCATTGCATATTTTCTAATGCAAATCATATCAAAGCCGTAAACATTATTCCAGACTGCATACATGTAAATTCATATATTCAATGAATGTGATCAATTTGAACAATCAAGTTACTTAATCACTTCCGAAGAATCTCACATTCAATCTTATCCTCTTTATATTTGCCATTTTCAATTGCTGTTAGTTAAAGGAGGCCCTATCTGGAAAAATAATTCCCTCATTTATCTACATGGAGACGAAGTATACTGTCAGTTTTCGAAAAACCTAAAATCTGAACAGAAATCAAAATCAAAATCGATTTCGAAATCCAAATTGAAATCGATTTCAAATCCAAATCAATTTTGAAATCAATTCCTAGTCAGAAAAAATGAACCGATCCAAAACAAAATCAGCCAAAGGGAGAAATGAAATGAAATCGAAATAGATAATGAGATTCATTACCTGAGGGAAGTGGAGCGGGGTAATCAAAATTCACGAAAGCAGAAGATTGATCAATGATAAGGCAATAGGATTTTATTTTATTTTAGTTTTAACTAGGAATGGAATGATAAGAAGTTCGATAAGATTTGACAAGAGTGGAAGGGAACAATCTTTTTCCTCTGGTGTTTCGATTAAATCAGGAGGAGCGAACAATTTCTTTTTGAGAAGTGTTTACAAAAACAGCGGGAGGAAATAAAATTTTCCCTAATTTTTGTTAGAGGAAGCGGGAAGGAACTAAATTTTCACAGCTTCGCCATTGAAACAGCGTTTTCACCATTTTCCCTTTTATAAACTAACGAATGACAGCTAGTTTTATTAAAACGCTGTTCCGTTTTGCTATCAAAAGTTACTTTTCTTGTAGTGACGAGACGCTATCTCATGGTAGCTAACCATTAGTTTTGAGCCGAAACTCCACAAGAATGGTCCGAAGACCGTGGGTCGCTACCCCACATATGTGATGGTGAAACATCACACAAACGGGGTTTAGTCTCCCTCGTAGACAAAGAGACATCGCACAATTTCTAGTCTAAATCAAATCACAAAAATGATCGTCATGATCATCAAGAAGTGTCAATCACACCAAGCTAGTAAATATATGAGTTTAGCTTCATGTCCTATAACCACTTGCTTAACTTAAATATTTACGAACAAGCTGTGAATCTTCACTAGAAAATTGTCACAAAACGATTGCAGAAACAATCAGTCACAAAAATTCACAATCGAAGACGTGAATGAAACCCAAGGAAAGCAGCTCAAAATGCATCAAAGTGAAAGTTGATGGTGCGGCTAAGCATGCCGAACGACCTAACAAAAATACAGGTCAAACGACCTAACAGTTAACAGCTAGGCAGAAAATAGGTCGAGCGACCTAAAGTGAACAACGCGACCTAATGGCGGGACCTAGCAGGGTGAGCGACCTAACACGCTCGAGCTAAGAGAATGATGCAACTAAGTCTGGCGAACGACCTAGTGGTTTACGAGTTGAAGTAGGATAGATCGAACGACCTAAGTATGTCATGCTGAGCGACCTAGGGAAGCGACTTAAGCATGTGGCGCGACCTAAAATGTCCGGATGACCTAAGTAGGCGAGCGACCTAAAAGGCAGACAGGTCGAGCGACCTAAAAGGCAAACAGGTCGAGCGACCTAAAAGGAAGACAGGTCGAGCGACCTAACGGAATGGACATAAGGCCGAGGTGGTGCGACCTAAGGGGTACGCGACCTAATGGAGTTGTGACCAGGTGCCAGCGACCTAACGTGGTCAACGATCTAATGCCGAACGACCTATAACATGCGAACGGTTTAAGGTCCAACGACCTAAAGTGGAATGACCTACTGCAGTCGAGCGACCTAAGTGTGGAACGTCCTTTAACGAGTGGCCTAGATACTCGCGACCTAAGATGGTACACGACCTACGACCTAGGGACAAACGACCTAAGTCCAGATCGAGCTAAATGCAGGCAGAGTCTTTTCCATGCCAGAGCGACCTACAACCTTCGACCTAGCGACCTAACTCCGAGGTGACTCTCCCTCCAGAACGACCTAAGATGCAGAAAACTACTAACACTCGAAAATTCTAGGTTTTCCACCAATTCAATCCACACCAAATACAAATGCGCACAAAATAATGATAGGGAATCATTCCCAACAGTCCAATGACAGATATAGGCAAGAATGTGAGATAAAAATCTCACCTTTGCACCAAAACCAATGAAGATGAAGCTTGAAGCAAAGCAAGGGAAACAACAAGCTTGAATCAATGTCTTCACTTGAATTCGGAGAAGATGTTGGATTAGCAATGAAGATTAAAGCTTTGGAGTTTTAATTTCCAATTCCCTCCACCATTTTTGAAGAATCTTTGATGTTTTAGAAATTAAGAATGAAGTTGTGAAGAGAGGAAGGGGGTTGGGCTGAGTTAGTGAAGGGTTCAGCCCCAAACCAAAGCTCAAAGCAAAAAGTGATGAAAATTTCACTATATCCAAACATATCAAAGTTTACACTTAAAAAGATCGCAAACGTCATTTTGAACTCAATGGAAGTGGTCTTGAGTCCTAATTTGACCGTATGCAAAAAGTAGCTTTTCGGACCAAAATCCGATTAACGATAAAATATTTAAATATAAAATCGATAAATATGCGGGTTGTTACATTAAGTCTAGAAATAACACTAGAGGGGGGTGAATAGTGTTTATAAGAAATTACTAAATCTTTTTGAGTTTATGTTAATTTGAAGACAAATGTATGTAATATTCAGACACAGATATAATCATAGAAACAAACACAGATGTAGAAATAAAGTAAATGCGGTAAAGGAAAGAACTCACCGGATTTTATACTGGTTCGGAGTTACCTTACATCCAGTCCCACACAACTAAGTATAGATTTCCTTTCAAAAGCAATTCAATAATTACAACCCTCGGTTTCAAGGCTACGAGGTACACCCTCCAGAATCACAATCCTCTGGGTAGAGATACTTGATTTTCGGGGCAACAAGTTCACCCAATTGATTTCCAAGGCTACAATCACACCTTTTCTCGCTTGATTGATTTCCTAGGCTACAATCACACCTTTTCTCGCTAGATAGATTACAAAGAAGCCTATAACTCTGAATAGCACTTTGATCTTGTTGAGATAGTGATAGAGAATCAAACCAGAGATGACCTAGTTAGATTCAATGTTAATTTCGGCAGAGTAATGATAGGATTTTGAATAAGAAAATGTGGAAGAAGAAGAGAAGTGAAAAACCAGAAAATCTGATATATAATTCGTTAAAACCAACCCTTATTTATAGAAGAACAACAACCATGTCCATTCGTGAAAGGTTATGGCGAATAGACACTTCTTTTGAAATTCAAATTTTTGGTCCTAACTGACACTATGTCGACATGGGGTACTAGGGCATGTCGACATCCCAAAGGAAATTTTAATATTTTGTTTTTCTTTGAAAATAACCTTTATCTTATATTAAAACTATTTTAGACTTTATTAATATACTTGACTATAGATAAAATACATAGATAAATATAGAGAATAATATATATATATATATAATTTTATTATAATTTTATATTTAAATCTAAGTATAAATATATTATAATTAAAAGATAGTTTAAAACAAACGAAGTTTAAAAACCAGAGTTTATTAAAAACAAAAACAAAGAATATTTTTAAGGCTAAAACATCTTTTTGAAAATCATTTGAAAAGATAATTTTTAAGGCTAAAACATTTTGAAAAGCAGTTTTGAAAATCATTTTGAAGTAGTTTTAAAAATCATTTTGAAGTAGTTTTGCAAGCTTCTTCCTGCAGAATATCTCATCATATCAGGACTCGAGAACTTGTACAAAACTAGGATGTTCGTGGGTTTGTAAGCCACTTGTCGTAGGTTTGTAAGCTACTTGTCGTGGGTTTGTAAGCCACTAAAAAGGTAGAAATGGGTTCCATCCCAAAAGAAAAATTAAGTGAAGATTTTAGTGCTATTATGAAGTTTTAACATAATTCTAGACTCAATACTTATCTTGAAATCTTGAACTCTTGATAATCTTGATATTCTTGATACTCATGAGTCTTCAATCTTGATATCTTGAATCTCTATACTGTACAGTCTTCATTCTTTGTACATGCATGGTTAAATCCTGCATATACATATATATCTAAACTATAATGTTAGTATTTATATTTTATAATCTTATTCTAAGGTTGTTGTCATCAAAACCATCAACTCATGGACTAACAATCTCCCCCTTTTGATGATGACAACCTTTGTTTATAAAATATTACTTCTATCCTAATAACTCCCCCTAAATCTAATAACTCCCCCTTAATCTATGCCTAACTCTCCTATTTTATATTTCTCCCCCTTTGTCATCAACAAAAACAAACTCTAAACTATATAACTCCCCCTCATTCTTGTACTCAAGTACCTGCATTAATAAACTATATAATAGAGTATATTAAGAAATAACTATACTTATAGACATGATATTCAATCAACGATTATAAATATATCAATGTATATTTATACAATCATCAAACCACACCAAGTGTTAATCAGATCAATCAAAACAACCAATTTCAATCAAAGCAATCAATTCAAACAAAGCAAACAAACCAACATCAAACGTTTCGAGGAACTTCCACCCATCATTTTTCTCCGAAAATAGGGTCTGCTTTGATGGCATCCCAATTTTCATTGTCATTTGTGAGAGAGACAGGAGGATGTGCGTCGTTATCATCCTTGTACAGGGAAGAAATCATCCATCGAATTGCCTCGAAATGCCTTTCTTGCTCCTTGATCATCTGCATTTGACTCAACTCTAAGTGTCGCTGTTACGAAGAATGAACGAAAGAATATTCTTGAACGAATTAAGAGTCTCTTCAAGATTCTCGGTTAAATTATGAATAGGATTTGCCATTTTTGAATTTGTGAAAAGAATGAGAGATAGAATAGATAAGAAATAATATTCAGTAATGAATTCTGGAAGAAATGGGTATATATAGGTGTAGAAATTCGTTTGAAATGAATAGACATATGGTAGTTATTCAAATTTCAAATTCAAAATGAAGTGTCATTTCTGACCAGTACATGTCGACATGGTCAAAGGGGGGATATCGACATGGTCTAGTGATTTTTGATGTCCTTTTTGATTTTGTGAATAATTATATGACTTGTATTTAATTATATCATCATACCATGTTAGTAGTTAAACTTATATTTTATAAATGCATATCTACATAGATTATATTTTTCGGTGGCTGCAAATTAATTTTTAATATCTATCTACTATTATTTAATATCATTTAAATCAATATACTAAACTAAACAAATCATATAAAACAAAATATGTTTCAAAAATTAAATTTTAAATTTTTTATCATTATATAGACTCTCGGTTGAAAAATCAAAATTTAAAAATCAATTTTTTTATTTTATAAAAAACAATTTACAAATGGCCAAAATCAATTAATTAATTAAAAATATTATTTTGACTCCCAAAATAAAATTCTTGAAAAGCATCATAACTTTAAAATATCATGCTTGATTTTCAAATAATTTAAATTCGAATAACATAATACAGATATATTTTTTATTATTATTTTATTTTATTTGAATAATTAATTAATATAAATTTTAATGCAATAAAATATAGATAATTTTTTTGCTATGAATTCGATCTGGAAAAGTTTAAAATATATATATTTTTAAATACATAATTAATAGATATATACATAATTGGATAGTATAAATATACTTATATATATATTTAAATATAATTATAATAATTTTGTTACTCTAATCCATACATATATATGTATACGTGTAAAATAATTTAAAAATATATATCTACATATTATGTATATGCATATATATATATATTATTTAATATTTAATATTTAATGCAATAGCATATATATATATATATATATAAATTATTAATATTTTTTTATATAATACACACACACAAATATATATATAATTTTACATAGTTATTAATATTTATATGAATAACAAGTTTACATACATACATATATTTAGACAATATTCAATACATATAGGATGAGCTAACATGTCTATTATGATGTAAATCCCAATATTTATACGCGGGCATGTTATACCTTGCACAGATTATTATGTTACACATGCACACATGTACATATATGTATATGATACATATGTGTACTAAATTTAATTCAATATAAATTAAATAATCTATTTATAATTACATATTTAAATAAAATAAGAGTTTTTATTTAAACTAAATTTAGAAATGCTCTAAGTAAATTAGACTTCATAGGCCCAATATAGATCCAATAAGGGAATTTTTTTTAAAGTTTACCCATACCTTCTATTGCGGGCTGACCCAATTCCAACAACTATGAGTTTCTTATCAATGTTGAGAATAAATATTTCTTAATTTTCAATAAAACCATTAAGAATTTTGATTCTTCTATTTGGTATGATGCCCAAATCTGAAAGGATTCCAAGTATGTTATCAAATTATGATTTGATAGTTATACTCGAAGAGATATGATCCATCGGCCGCGAATATGCCTTCAAGAGAAAGACTAATTGTAGTTGGAATACGGTGAGCCACATTAATAAGAATAACATCAAAAATTTCAGTTGTTAAAATTAGCATAACCGATTCATCATTTATCATGCTCAAGTTAATTCGGATTTTACTTACAAAGTTATTACCTAGTATGAATTTTAGTTTGGTACATATATGTTAAAAACAAATAATTTTAAATAATTATTAGACCTTTTGCACGTAACAACCAAATTTTATCAATGTCAGTGGAAGTGATATTAAGTTTATGAGTTTTCGGATATGGTCCAAGAAAGGATAGAAAGTATTGTTCAGCAAGCATAAAGTTGAACAAAAGTTCAAAATTTTAAATTCAAGTAGCAAGCTTTAAATGGCGATAACTTTTCACGGCGATTAATCTGCCTTTTCATATCTACGTCTTCCTCATCTATCTCTATCGCTCTACTTGCTCTTCCATCCTTTACCGCTTATCATTTCAATTCTTCCCTACCTCTCAAATCCCCCTAACCTCACGTTATCTCTAGATTTATGGCAAAGAACAGGAAAACTAAGGCCAAATTCATGGCCTCCTTATTGAACAGCTCATCTTCGACAAGATCTGGGTGTGTCTACAAGGCTCCTTCCTCTTCACCTTCGGTCCCAACTGCTTTGAATTTAGGTGATCTTTCTATAACAAGTTTCGCATCTTTGTTGTTTCAAGTAATGTTTTGGTCGAGGAAAATATCCTAAAGTTGTTAATTTGGGAAACTATCAACAAATTAGTCTGTTAGCTGATATCACAACTATTGCTCAACTTATGGATGCTTCAGTAAGTAAGTCTGATAGCTATTTGGAATTCAGTATCCTAGAGACAGTTGTTAATCTTATCAGAGCTCCTCTATTATTGAAGATTGTAGTACAATTCCTATTGTTAACCCGACCATGCCAAATCCGACTATCACTTCCACTGTTGATTTCAGTAGAATGAATAGTAGTTGTAATTTGTCTGCCACCCTTGTTGTGCTTGGTATCTCCCTTTGGCACCCTAGCTCCATGCCAAATCAAGGTTCTGATCCTCTGGTGGTTAGTCCAAAACCTTGGACCTCCCTATTTCCATCTAAACCGCATAACGCATATGTGTATATTCGAAGACATTTTAATCTATCAAAGGTTAATGGCATCAATATCCCTCCATCTGAAGTTATAGAAGCTGGCAAAGTATTTTGGCAGGATCAACTAGTTAGTTTTCTCTAGACGACAACCTGCCTTATGCGATGGTGATCTGAAGAAATATTGGAAGCTCAAAGGTTGTATCTCTATAAGGTATGACAATTCTATGCTCTATTTTGATTTCTCATATCATGAAGATAGGTTTCACATTCTTGAAGATGAACCTGCTATTATAATAGGGAAGCCTTTTATTGTTACCAAATGGAGCCCTTCTGTTGATACTGCACGTGAACAGGTAATTTCTATTCCCGTTTGGGTACAATTCATGAATATCCCATCTGTTTTGCACTCTATGACCGGCATTTATTGGTTGGCAAATTTGATTGGAGATTTAGTTTTTCTAATGAGTCGACAGTTAGAAGGGAAATATTAGGATATATGAGGGCTTTGATTGAGGTTAAGCCAGACAAATTGTCGTCGTCTGTTTTACCGGTTGAAACGATGGATGGTCTTATTTCTATGGTTAATGTAGAGTATAAATGGAAACTGCTTATCTGCTCCAATTTTCGGTCTTTTAGTCATATTGATGCTTCCTGCAAGCACTGTCCTGGTCCTTCGCCACTTCCAGATTTAGAGAGAGTTGAAGTTATTCTCCCTTTGCCTTAGAAGATCCCGCTTTATAGGGTTATAAAGCATGTTTGGGTTCCCAAACACGTAATCACACCAACCTTTGAAGGTAATGACACACTAGTTCTTGCACTTCTTCTACTAATGACTAAATTGCTTGGAACTTGGATGAACAGACTTGGGTTTGTGAAAGTGCGTAGTTTCACTACTCTCCGACGTCTGACGCTTAATTCAAATTTGTTTCTACATGGGACAACTATCATAGATCTTTGTTTTATCAAATAGATGGCGATACGCTCTCTCTGATTGTGGATGGTAAATATGGGGAACATAATAAGGAGATTATGAAAGATGAAACTTGGGATAGGCGCTTCAGTTTTTGTACCAAATATGATGTGTTTGATGCTTTTGTTTCTAAACATTTTAGTGAGTTCGTTAATGTTATTGGAATAGATACATTTGAGAATGTGTATGAGTCCTCCTCTATGCAGGAGGATTAGTATTCTTTATTGTAGCTTAGGCATGTTGTCTAACTCTATACTATAGCCAGCTTAGTCATTTCCTATAGTTGTTGAAGAATTTTGCCTCAAACCTGTTTTTAATTTGTAAAGTGGTATGTCCACCATAAAACTAGCTTGCCCACGTAAAACAATAATATTTTATTTTTCCTGCAAAAAACAAGTTGAACAAATTTTTTGTTAAGAATATCAAATAGTTTGGTTTTCTGCCAAAATGTAGATGAAGCGTGTGTCTACAAGAAAGAACATTATATGGTACACAGATATTTTTTAACAATAATTAAACAACATACTACCGGTTGTTAACGGCGTATTATATTAAAATCGGTTCTAGTTTGGTTTCTTAATACTTGATATTGGATTTTTAAATGATAACATTTATAATAAGTATAAAGGATAGTGGGAATGTCCTAAACAATATGCAAAGACACCTTATTAAAATGTTTAATATGTACATATAAGATGGATTCTTTATGCATTAGCAATAGGAATTATCGTATAAGTTGTATTATCTGCAATATCATAATTTGCTTATGTACTTGATGTATGAAGCAAATATCGAATCCAAATTAAGATCACTAAATGGTAGTTTAGAGTGCTCTCAAGTATTTACGAAATATTAGAGAATTGTTGCAGAAACAACAAACTCCTTGTGAAGGAGTATTCAGACTCAAAAGTGATATTGAGTATAATATGTCAATATCAAATTAATGTTTAAATCTTAATTAAGTAACTTTAAGTTATAAATTTTCCAAACGAAGGTTGTAGCCAATTCAACGAAAGGGCTAAGCACATCACCTTGAATAACACCACAATAAAAGCAATGTATAAATATAAATGCACAGATTTATAACTGAGCCAAGGGAGATTTCTAATATTGAGAATCCCATGACATTGTTATATGATAATAATGTCGTGATATAGTTCGTAAAAGAACATAAAGCTCAGTGAAAGTCGAGAGACATACTCGAAATAGTTCCGCATGATAAATGTAGTATCAACATTAGAGAGAGTTGATTAAAAAAACAAAATAGCATACTCATTCACTAAGGGATTGACCAGATTAGATTTTGAGCAAACCAATCGACAAAGTTGTAATAAGATTCTATAATTGACCCTAAGTGCAAGTGGGAGATTGATAGAGGTAGGGGTATGCCCTAGGGCCAATTATGTAATTGTTACGTATATCTAACTTGATCACCAATCTTATTTGAAATAAAATGTGTTTTCTTTCTGTTATATATTTGTTATATTGTGTTATAACTAATTGATTATTCAATTTAAGTATATTTAATAGAAAATCCATAAATGATGTGTTTTGTGATAGTAATTACAATGTGTTGTAATCATGAGCAATTTATCATAATATTGTAAATGTACCGTTTTAAATATTCCTAGTCAAGATAGTATCGAGACTAGATATCGATGCATCTATTGAGACTATAGTAGGTAACACTCTCCAAATGTTGGGTAATGTATTACTCATGGTTGCTGGGGGCACAAGGTGTTACATACTGAAGTTGTTGGATAACTATGAAATGACTCACTCGATTTTTTTCTGTTAGTTAATATAACAAAGGTCAAATAGAGAATATCGAAGTGACAATATTACACAATTCCCTCAACCTAAGAATACTGTCAAACTTCAATGTGAAAACTCCGCTTTAATTATAGGTTAATCTTGGCATGCCATCCATCAGATGACTATAGTTGGGTCGGGTGGAAGCATTAGAAGCAAAACACTATTTAAGAGAAAACTCCTTAGTTATATGGGGTTAGCATCATAGGTCAACAAAAGTCAACTAAAAGTCAAAGTCTCTGTTCAGTGCAGTTCGGTTAATAATAGTTGTATTATTGAACCAAAAACTGTTTGTTTGGACTATAAAGTTTAATGTGGACAATATTGGAATTTTGACCATTACCTGTCCTAACGTGATATAGTTTTGATAAAGAGAATTTGTATAACTAATTATCACTATCGGGCTAAGCTTTAAGTAAGTAAAACTAGTTTTTACTGAAGCTTTGTAAGCAATAAATATGGTCATAATCTCACACCACTAGCTAAGGTGAAGTGTGAACTTTAATATTCGAATTGTTCGATATTATTTGCTGATCGAATTTACACCTAAATAGTCAGCACAACAGTCGTGTGGAATCCTTTATCTACTACCTGATTTAATGAAATTATAATTGTTATAAATTAATTAAATTAATTAATATTTACAAAATTTTAATTATAAATTTTTGTTTGATTTGCATTAATCAGTATTGAAAATAGTTGCACATAAAAGTTCTATACACACTTACCAATATATGATATCGATGTACGTATAAATTTGATTTAAACGTAAATTATCTGATCTGGCTTGAAGTGGTTTGAAGCTCAAAAATGGGACATGTATGGCTGGCTATTACTTAGGAAGGGGCCAAGGATATGGAAATTGATTTCAAAAGGGTGTGAAATGGCAAAGGAAAGAAAAGATACGGTTCCATCTTTAAACTCCTTCTTTCCTATGCTATTTAAACACTTTTAGCCACTCTCTTCTCTAGTGCTATTCTAGATTTTGAGCCTCCATCTTCCTCCTCTAGACCAGGCCAAAATTCCATCCCCACTTTCCATTACTTCAAGCTATAAAAACACAAATTAAATTAAAATCTAGACAATGGTGTGTAACTTTCTCAATCGGGTTGTGCCCTTTGGAAGTATTGAACAGAGATTCAAGAAGAGTCTCTAGATTCAATATTCAAGGTATATTATCTAGGCCACAACAAGGTAATATTCCTATTTAAAACTTATTTGTACATATATTTGTTTATCATAAGATTTATGTATAGTTAGATCAATTTTATTATCATGAATCTCTATATATATGTTGTATGCATAAGATGTGAATATATATATATAAGTGTATGTGTTATGATTAAAAATAATTTTTAGATGTTTGCTTATATGCTTATATGTTTGTCCGCGGCCCTAGTGCGGTTGGCAAAGGTTCTTAGCTCCTCGGTAGAGGGAGAGGATTCAATCAGTACAACCGTAATTTAGTGGCTTGTTATAGGTGGAGGCAAGTAATAATCCCTTAAATGAGTAGAAATCTCGAAAAAATGCCTCTATGAGAGCTTGAGTTAATAGAGGGTGGGACGGTGGCAGACCTTCTTCCATCCCTAGCCTACGAAAGTAGGATAACTTTTTTTGTCAATGTTTGAAAGAGGCCTTGAACAAAATTGATTTTAATTTACATAAGTATAAGGTATACAGTATATGCATATATTTTGTTAAATTATATATTTTGAAATAAAGGAATTAAGTTTTACATATATAATATATATATGTATATATTAATATAATTATTTTAATATGTTTGTATATTGAATCAAATACATAATTATATATATTTAGTATACATAAAATTTTATATGTATACTTTCCGAAATTGTTTCAAAAAAATTCTTTTAACCATAAGGAAATTGTAGTAATTTTTTTATTTATTGAAATATTTGTAGCTGAAAATATATGTATGCACGTATGTGTATAATTTTATACATTTACATTTCATACATATAAACTTATTTTATATTTGATTTATAAATGTTAAGTTATGTATATGTATATACATAAATGTTTTGTAAAATAAAAAAGAGAGATATTATTTACACAAGTATATATATATACATTTTATGTAATTTTAATTTATTGATTTAAGTTTGAAATTAAAAGATGTTTTGGCATAAGATCTAGATTTGATAGAATAATATCTTCCTATAGAAAAATATCTTTATCCATTTAAAGTTATTCATTTAAATAACTTCAAATATATAAGTTATTTATCTATATTTAAATAATATTCTATGATTTTAACTGGATTTGATATCAAGATCTAGATCTGATATTATAAATATAATTTGATATTTTACTTAACTATATGTATGTGTGTGTCTATATGTATTAGACAACACACATGTATACGGAAGGGCTAACTTGTCCATCCGTGAAAATCCCACCACATATAAATGGGCACATTAAACAATGTACACTATATCTGTTTACGTGCATGTACATATACATGTCTATGTGATACACATGTTTATATTATATATCACAAATATAATATTAAAACAAATTATTATCTACAAATAAAATAAAATAGTGATTTTATTTAAAATTAATTGTGATAAGATATAAATTAATTTAATAGGATCAAAAGGTCCCAAATGCAAAAAATTGAAATTCACCAACTTTACCCACTACATGCTTGCCCAGCTCCTTCAACTTCAAGGTGAGCTTAGGGAGTTGAAGTGGTTTATTGCTTAGCCAAATTTTGGCTAGGTACCAAACTAGATAGGTTGGATCTGACCCATATGGGTTGGTACTGACCTATCCAATTTTTGTAACGTGACAAAGTGGTGCATGAGGAAGCCTGCACAAGTGATCATGCATTGATTTGATGCTTGGTTTAGGAGATATTGCTACGACCGATTGATACGATGATGCTTAGGAACGATATTGATTCCTTATTGTATTGCAGGATTTTTACTTCAGGGGCAATATATACAAGTGGAAATATTACTTTGGGACTAAGATGGTGGTGTTTTGTGACTTTCAAAAGTAGTCTAGGGAAGTTCCGTACGATGACGACTAAAGGATTAGAATTGCAATGATGGTCCAAGAAAGCAAATTCGACAATGGGAACTTATGGAGTATGATATAGGACGTATTATACTAGACGTGTGCTAAAGGGATCACTGGTTACTTGAAGATTTCAATTTGCACTCGTAAAGAAGGGGTTTGTAAGGAAGCTTACTTTAGTAGTATGATGTGACTCTAGATCAAAGGATGGTGACATACCTTAGAGAAGATGCTGTTGTTCCCCTATCAGTCAAGAAGTAAACTCTCATTGGACGTGAGTTTGGTATCCTGGCCTTACCAAGTAATTTGGAATCGAGCACGATGAAACTAAGATGAGGATGTAATCTTTGCCCATAGGATGTGACTATTTAAGGTACAATATATCCCAAGCCATAATGAGTGATGTAGCATGGTTTGATGGTTGCTATATTTGCTATGGTTGATATGGACGTCAGAAGATGTAGGTGCTTTCGAAGTTAGAGACCTGGGTATCCCCATATAGTACTTTGGCTATAGTATACACATGATTATAGTTTAGCATATATTGATGTTATGTGCTTACCAGTTGGATGTAGGAATGGGGCAATTATGATCCTTCATACTTAGTTGTTCATTTTACCATATTGACTTTTACAGTATTTTGAAGTGTTTGTACCACTCATAATAGAAAGTTGGTTGACTTGAGGTTTTATGCTTTGCTTCTTATTATATTTGATACTCTTTTGAATCAGTAAACTAGATAGCAAGTCGGGGATTAGCATATTCAGAGCATGAGCAAGTGCTGGCACTTATCTTTAGATTTATTTTTGAGTATATTTTTATTTAGATGTGTAGCACCGTGGAGCCTATTTTAGCGTTAGAATACTGTTAGAGAAAGATATCCTTTGAGTTTATGACTGATCTATAAACTTTATTCCAGTTGCTTTGTATAGTTGTTACGAACCTTATACACTCAATGTGACGACCCGCCATTTTGAATAACTCAAACCATTCAAATGATAGAATATTAATAGGGTTTTATAATTAGAATCAATACACATGATCACAAACACAGAAATTTCAACAAAGAATCTCGTAGCGACAATAAAATAGATACATAAGTAGTTCATGAAGCTACTAATAAAGTTTACATCTGAGTTTTAGAATTTAAAAATAGAAAACTGGAAATAAATAGAAGTCTAGTACTACATCTCAAAACCAAAATAAGGCAATAAATTCTAGATAAAAGTGGAGTCTCCTATTCAATCTTTGTCTCCGGAAAAGCACTCCTCAAACACTATACTCAGACTGACTCGAACATAATGAAAAACACATGCTCGAGTCAGAACTAAAAATTCTCATGTAAGTTAACTTAAAATCATGTGTAAAAGGCAAAATAACTTAAGAGATGCTATGGGATTTTCCATCTTCGAAAGATCCGTTAAACTATCTATATGTAGTAGAAACGATACATATGTAATGTCTATCCGTAATGTACATAATAAAATAACATTAAGGCTTTACATTAATCTCCTTTAACACATTTTTAAGCATGTAGTTTATGCAGGTCCTGTAACACAACTAGTAACGTCGGTAGTCAGTAAGTCCCCTATAGGTACAATACTAAAACAAAATGGCAGTGGTCTCACATAGGGATAATCGTATGAAAAGGCACATGAGGCAATGCTCAAGTTAGGATACTATCATTTTGCTTTCCCTCACTAGTCGTAATCCCTAACAGCCAACCACATCCATCAATTCAAGATCAAGATGCACTTATTGAGTTCAAAATCAAGATATCAATAAGTGGGAAAGATATCTGCTAGAGGTAGCGATCCTCATTAGCCAAGTATAACTCTTGCTTTTATCATTTCAAATCAAAACAAGTGTCGAGTCATCCATTATCGTTCCCTTACTTCATTCCAGCAAGCGTTCATCAATTCAACCTCTCTTGATAACAAGCATTACATACACAGTTATTAAAGTGGTTCCGGTATTGACAGAGAATATGTCATTATGCGGTCCCGATCTCTTTAATAACTAATCGCACACTTTATAAAAGCATACCATTTTGTCCATTTTAATTTTTATAGAAAAACCCATATTGAACAATATTGAACTTCAAAAGTGTTCAATATAAGAAGTTCTCCATTTTACTTCAGAAATCCACGGAAAAAGTTTCAAAAATTTCCAAAAATATTAATTGTTTTTCATAGTCGAAATACATCAGATTTTACACTAATCAAATTATAAAAAGCTTAAAATTTTGCAGAAAAATTCCAAATTAAATTTCATAGTTCTTAAAACACATTTTTATAATTTTCAGTATAGTTCCAAAATTTTTCAAATTGATTTAATAATTTTCCCAAATTTCCAAACAGTTAATTTTAAAGATTAAATTATTAAAATTATTAGATGACTAAGATAAATATAGTTCCCTTTATTAAATATTCTCCAAATAATATGCTGGAGCTAAAAAAATTCTCAAGTCAAAATAATTATTTTTATAAAAATACATTTTTACAGTAAACTATTTTCTTAAATATAAATTATAAAAATACCTAGATTGTTGAATTAAATATCACTTTCTTTTCAAAATAATTTTCATTTATTATCATAAAGCCAAAGAAAAATTTTCAAGTCCAAATAACACATTTTCATAAATTACACATTTATTCGTTTATAAATTCAAAATTTCATAAGTAAAAATCTACACGTAAACTTTTACAAACAAATTTAACTAATTTGTTCAAATCTTGACTTTAATAAAATATAAAAAATTTAGACATAAATACATTTATTTGTGAATTTTTTTTTAAATAAAGACAAAACGATAATTTATTTGTCAAATCACATTTTTGCCAAAACGATAAAACTATATATTCTAATTTTTCCATATAACAATATAAAATGTCCAAGGATTTTGCCCTATTCAATTTTCACGATATCCACATGACAAGCAATATAATTTTGATAATTCAACAGGGTTGTAACGGGTGTATAGCACAATCAATGGTCAAACATATATATAATCACAACGTCATCAATTATTAACATATTATAGGCCTACACATGCAATAAAATTCTAAATCAACTCAACTATACATATATCATAATAATTATCAACTATCAAATGTTAGGGTGTTCAACTAGCAGTGGTATTCAATTTTAATATTAATCTAAACATAAATAATTATCACATTACGACGTTGGTTTAACTTGCAGTAGAATTAACAGTATTTCATAAGTTTAAACACTCACCTTTATAAGGAAAACTGATATCCAAATGACATGAACAACGATATGCTTATGGATCTCAACACACATGGACACTTCGGACACAGATCAATAGACACGAACACTTAATATTAACGACTTCAGGTTAGGTAGTGGAGTCTTCAAGTGTGAATAGTCTACAGGCGAGATCTGGGTCGAGCGATTTCTCGACATATGATGATGAGGTGGTGAAGTGACATGTGGTGGTAGGAGGTAGAGGGTTTGGTAGTTCTTGGCTAGGTCCTGGAAGGTGGTAAGGGTGGCAGTGTTATGGCAGGTGTAGATCTCGAGAAAGAAGGGGTGGCAATTTGGTTTGGGTGTAGTGGAAGGTAAGGCGATAATTAGGTGTCTGGTGGTGTCATGAGAGGGTGGAGGGGCAAAGGATGGTGGCGATGCAGTAGTAGTGGTAGCGGCATTTCGAGTAGAGGAGGCGTTGACAAGGTAGGCAGGTTGGTGGTGGTATGCAATGGAGATGTGGGTGGAGAGGGAGGTGGTCGAATGTGGAGGAGATGTGAGGTGGAGGCCGAAGTGAGGGGAATGATGATGGGGATGATGGAGTGAATAGTAGGTGGAAGTTTGGATTAGTGAAAGTGGTTGCGAATTTGTTTTTGCAAGCAAATGTTTTTAAAAATGGTGAGTTATGTAATATATTTTGTTTTTCCGAATGAATATGTGATGAGGTATTAAAAGAGGAAAGAGAGAATTGGTATACCCAAAATATGGGATAACGTGCTATGACCAAATCTCTCTTTACTCAAACATACACAAATATATGTGTATCGACATTATATCAAATTATAATGTAACAGATACTCTATAGTTCAACCACTCTACGTTATAAATCGATTGTCCAAACACTGAAATAAATATATTGTGACGATCAACGAGAAAATAAGAATAGTATGATCCGTTAAAATATATGCGACAACAAATGCGTCAAAATTTAACTACTACAATTGGTAACACCGACTCGAAACTTATAAACAATCTTCAAATTGCAATAAACAGAGCTAGGAAGATAAGAATTTGAAGAAATGAACTTTGACGTCGTATATGGTAAAATTTATAGAACATTTTTATGTAAAAATATTTACATTTTGAAAAATAATATTTTTCATTAAAATATTAACCAGTTTTGAATTATATGTGAAACATAATAGGTTTTTCGAAATACGCAGATAAAATTCTCCATTTTTATCCTTTTATTTTAAACATATTAAACACAATCTAAATTTTTAATTAATTTTTATTACATTAATTCAAAAATCATTATTTAATTTAATCTTTTAAATTGTTAAAAACCCAAGTCATTACAATTTCCCCACTCAAAATGTTTTGTCCCCGAAAAGAAACAAGGCAAAAGAATAGAAGCAAACAAGTAGAAAGATAAAAGAGATTCAAGGCATAAGCTGCATACCTGAAAAACTACAGCAATTTGAGATTTGAAGCATGAATACTATCTTCCGTTTTCCAAGTGCAATCTCGGTCTTCACTACTCCAATGGACCTTAACGAGATTGACTAATTTCCTTCTCAGCTGGTTCGTACTTCGGTCCACAATACGAAGTGGCCTCCTCTCTATGGTAAGATTTAACTCAACATCTAATTCATCGAATTATGCCAGTTGAAATATAATTGATGGGTCGTGTAAATATTTGCGGAGATGTGAGACATGGAACATATTATGCATGCCTGGTAGTTTCTTTGGTAAGTCAACCATATAAACTAAAGTATCAATCCACTGTGTGATACTTAAAGGACCTATAAATCTTGGAGCTAACTTTCCTTTCTTCCCAAATCGAATCATGTAACACCACCTATCTTGAGGCCCAAATTTAAGTGCTACAGATGCTGCAGTCATCTGTAGTATTTAACTTTGGGTGACAAAATAAGGTAGTGTTAATGGTATCCATAAGATCAGAAGCACATGAATAAGAAATAAAATCACAGATTTCAAAACCAAATTTTCTGATTACATTTCATATTCAGTTACATAATCCCAAAACAATTCCTAGGTTTCGATCAAATACAATTATTAGAAATTATGCCAAGAGCGACATATGAAGATGCCTCCTTAGGAGATCAGAGTATTAAATAGATAGTCATATCAGTCATAAATACATCACTACAGAAATAACTCTAAATAACTCATACAGAGATAGCTTTGCCTCCTACACGTCTTTGGAAGCTTGTTTGCCCAACCTACTAAACCTAAAAAGACCTTAACTCTCAATCTACTCAAATTAATTTTGAGCGCCCGAGATTTTAAAGGAAAAAACGTAAACTTCGAGTAAGATGTAAAGCCTGGTGTGATGCATCCTGTTTTACTGATATTAAGTGAGACCACACTGCTTAGCGAAACGGGTTTCCTCTCACTAATATCCTTTTAAAATCATATCTTTTACAAATCAAAATCCTACAATCAAACTGATTATAACAGCAAGATCAATAAGATATATACACATAAATCAGGTAATCAATGGACTATCTGTCCACACTATAGTTTTATCTGGCTAAGTATTAACCATTGGCTGACTCCGGCCTACTAGACATAATCGATAATCTAACTTCTGTTAGACACCATACTGGGCCATCTGCCCTTAATGTCTTCTTCTAGGGTCAGCTGATCCTAATGGTTTTGTGGACTCGCCAACAACCTATCTTTTCTCTATATATTCCCTTCTGTGTAACATCATTTTAGTCCCATTTATGATAATACCCTACAGACTGGAATTTTGGACTTATTTTAGCTAAGGGCTAATAGCTAAAGTATAGGGCGCGACCCCATACCAGTCTCATCTGGTCTTCTAATATCTGAGTCATAAACTTAGGGTTAACTACCATATTAAATTTTCATTACCTTGTAAACAATCTTTACAAATGATTTACCCTTGAAATCATATCTTTATAAAACAAGGAAATCATGCTCTTTGCTTTACTCAAAATATTTATGCCATAATATATGCTTTACGCAAAACAATGTTGATGAAATCTAGTCAATGGGATTATCTATCCCTTTAGAATAAGTTAAAACCCTTTTTAACTTAGAAAACTAGGCCACAAAGCCAAATAAATACCTTCAAAACCCTTGTTTAAAACCTTAAACAATACCTTTCGAAATCATCGAAAACAATTCTTTCGAAAGAATTACTTGAAACCTTAGACATCCTCTTTCAAAACCATTTATATTTATCTTTTGAAAGCATTAGAACCTTCCTTTCAAAATACTTAAAACATATCTTTCGAAACATTCACAATATGCCTTTCGAAAGCATTGGGCTCAAGTAAAGAATTGTGGAAACATTGCTTCGAAACCATTTAAAATTATTCCTTTTGAAACTATTGGGTTTAACATTTAATATAACCATTGGGTCAAAGAAAACAGAAGCAAAAGTATACTTTTCGAAAGCTTTAATCCAAGTAAAGGAATTAGGGAAGAGGATAGCTTCGAAACCCAACCTTTCAAAATCATTGCCCTTGAAACCATTTAAAAGCTGTTATATACCCTTTCGAAAGCATTGAGAAATCGGCTTCAAAGTTAAAAGGCGAAAACACCACTTTCAAATACGTTGTGATTCGAAAGGTATGAATGTGGTAGCTAGGTATCGAATTTTTTCAAATGCGGCTATCCTTACAAAAGCTTCTTTTAAAACATAAGCAAGCGGCAACTCTTTCGAAAGCTCCTCTCTAAAAACAAAGGCAAGTGGTAACTTATTGGTAAGCTTCTTTTTAAAAAAAAGATGAGTTGATTGATTTGAAAGCTATTTAGAGTGGCTTCAACCCCTTCGAATGCATGCCTTCGACATAGTCTCTTTCGCCTTTATCCAATGCATTATGTACCAATTTCTTGATACCATGTGCATTGGTTTTGAATGGGTTTGAAAGGCCTACTGGGCATGGTGGTGGAAGCAAGCAAAGAAAGTGGCAAAGTTGTAATTCGAAACAAAACTGATTTTTATGCCTTTCAAAGTAATTTTTTTCACCCAACTTGCCCAATTTGTCAAAGTATGTTGCCATTTCTTTATCAAAATTCTTTTCTAAAAAGGCTGCCAAGTTCAAAATGTACAATTTAAAACATTTCAATCAAATAAGCCCTTCTCCTTGATATAAGGTATAAAACATTTAAGCCCCTTAACTTAAATAATTTTATAACCATAGCAAAATACTTAGGAAAATTCCCCAAAAATAATAACAATTCACTTTTAATATGTTTTCTAACATATATAATTTCAGACCGAAAATTATTATATATTTTCCTTAAATAATTTAAATCCAATTTTAACTATTTTCTCTCATAGAAAATCCATAATAAATCCACAATTACTTTAAAAAAATTGAAACTTGAAACCCACTTCTAAAATAATGTTTTCGGTCATATATAAAAAACGAAACTCATTTTGATGTCATTTAATAGATTTCCTAATCTAAACATGTCATAAAACCTATACAAAATTATATGAATCATCAACATTCATATATATATATATATATATATATATATATATATATATATATGTTTAAACAACCATAACATGGCATATTACTTGTAAAATAATTTGGACATAATCATGAAACTGAAACCATTATCAAAAATGAGATGTAAATCAAACTATTCACATTTGCTTGGTGTTAAGAAGGTTGAGATTTGTCCTTTGATTAATTTCTTCAAGCTTTCTACTTGATTCCTAGCTTATCTTCTTTTTGATTCCTCTTAATGGTGGCCGGTCGAGCTCTTAGGGTTTAATTTTGTTTGTGAATGTTAGAATAAATAAGGAATGGAGAATAGATGGGTTTAGGGTATTAGAATGAAGGATGTTCCTATTTTACCCTGATCATATTTCTCCTACTTACTTATTTTCAATTCTCTTTTGCTTATACATTCATTAAGGCACGACCCTTTATTAATTAACAAATTTTAATCCCTTAGCCATTAACATTATTTTATTTTATTTATCCAATTAAATGTTCTAAATAATGTTACACAAAATTAGGGTCATTACAAGCTCCCCTCCTTAAAGATTTTCATCCTCGAAATTACGATAAGATGCTCATAACAATCAAACATAAAGGTAAAACATACTATGAAACAATACAGGATAAGTATCTCTAATCCTGCTCTCGGATTCCCAAGTATAATCTCTCTCTTCGTCACTCCACTGGACGTTGACTAGTCTGACTGTATTGTTCCTTAGTCTCTTCTCATCTCTCACGACTATATGAACTGGTTTTCTAACTATAGTCATATCCGGTTCCACTACTAGATCATCTAACATAGTCAGTGCAATAATAGTCTCCGGATCTCGAATCATTTCCTTAGATGAGAAATATGAAAATATTGTGGACTCCTGCCAAACTATTTGGTAACTCCGCTCGAGTTTACCGACAATTTCTATAATAGGAAATGGTCCAATGAATCTCGGTGCCAATTTTCTTGATTTTCCAAATCGGATTACACCTTTCATCCATAATATCTTGAAGAAAAAATTATCTCCAACTGAGAACTCTAAGTCTTTCTATCTCTTATCAGCATAACTCTTCTACCTAGACCGAGCATCCTTTATTCTAGTCTGGATTAACTCAATCTTTTATGCAGCTTCTTTAACCAATTTCGGACCAAGAATCAATCTATCCCCGCTCTCTAACCAACAAACGGGAGATTTGCATGGCCTTCCATACAAAGCTTCAAATGGTGCCATCCTTATACTAGTCTGATAATTGTTGTTATATGAAAACTCGACTAATTGTAGATGGTCTCCCCATGATCCTTCGAAATCTAGCACATAAGCTCTTAACAAATCCTCTAAGACTTTGTTAACTCTTTCTGTTTGCCCATCTGTCTGTGGATGGTAAGCGGTACTCATCTTAAGCTTGGTACCTAAAGTCTCCTGTAGACTTTTCTAGAACTCACTGGTGAATAAGGAATCTCTGTCACTTACTATACTACTAAGAATTCAATGTAGTCTAACTATTTCTTCATAAACAATTTAGCTAAAACATGTGCCATCCTGATTGACTTAAATGGAATGAAATGGGCACTCTTGGTCAACCTGTCCACTATGACCCATATAATTTCATTTCCTCGATTCGACATTGGCAATCCATCTCTAAAATCCATTGAGATAGAATCCCATTTCCAGTCTGGAATATCTAAAGGCTGAAGTGACCCACTCGGTTTCTGATGTTCGGCTTTTATCCATTGATAGTTCAAACACTGCCACATCCATAAGCCTACATCTCTCTTCATACCTTCCTAGAAGAAACTCCATTTCATATCCTGATACATCTTAGTTCCTTCTAGATGAATGGTGAACTTCGAACGATGGCATTCTCTAAGAACTTCCTTCCTAATGCTTCCCACATTCGGAACACATAGTCTTCTTTTCTTCCTTAACCACCCATTCTGATCAAGACTGAAATCTTTCAAGTCATCGTTCTCTGTTCCATCTCATAAATTTTTGATCTGTTGAGCTATTAATGGATCCTCTTCTTGTTTAGAAGCAATTCTTTTGATCATCACTGGTCGAACTTCTAAACACGACAACATGGCGGTTTCTTGACTAGAACTAGCCTCAGATCTCTATTGTATTCCACATGTAGTCAATGCTTCTAGGTCCTTTCATTCTGTTAACATAGCTAACACCACATTCTTATGTTTTCTGCTAAAAGCATCTTCTACTTTATTTCCTTCTCTAGGTGTATACTCTATACCAAAATCATAAGCGGCTAAAAACTCCAACCACCTCTACTACCTCATATTCAACTCCTTTTGAGAGAATAATTAAATACCTTAAGACTTATGATCTATGTATAACTCAAATCTCTCCCAAAAAGGTAATGTCTCCATACTTTAGTGCAAAGATCACCGCTGCCAACTCTAGATCATGAGTAGGATATGTCACTTCATGCGATCTGAGCTGTCGTGAAGCGTAGGCAATAACTTTACCTTTCTGCATCAACACATCCCCAAATCTGATTCCATATGCATTAGTATACACTACTAATCCTTGATTCCCGTTTGGAACTACTAACATAGGTGCATTGGCCAACAGACGCTTTAACTTAAGGAATGCTTCCTCACATTTGTCTGACCAAATAAACTTCACCTCCTTGCTGGTTAGCTTAGTCAATGGCACTGCTATCCGCGAGAACTCCTTAATGAATCTTCGGTAATAACTAGTGAGTCCAAGAGAACTTGTCATCTCAGTCACCGCCTCTGGGTTCTTCCAGTTGTTAATAGCTTCGATCTTATCCGGATCAACTGACAAACCCTTCATTAAAACCACATGACCAAGAAATTTAACTTCTTTCTTCTAGAAATGACACTTCGAAAACTTCACCTTTAGTTGATGCTGCCTCAGTGTCTCAAGCACTATTCTAAGGTGAACTTCATGATCCCTTTCATCCTTAGAATATATCAATATATTATCTATGAACACTAGTACAAATCTGTCCAGATGGTCTCGAAAGATTCTGTTCATCAAGTCCACGAAGAATGCTGGTGTATTAGTTAGTCCGAACGGCATCACTAACCATTCGTATGATCCATATCTTGTCCTAAACACTGTCAAAGGAATACTATCCTCTGCTACTCTAAACTGATGGAACCCTCTTGCCAAATCTAATTGAGAAAATACTTTGGCTCCACTCAACCGGTCAAACAAATTGTCAATTCTATGTAATGGATATCGATTCTTTATCGTCTTCTCATTCAACTTACGATAATCGATACATAACCTTAACGATTTGTCTGGTCTCTTTACAAACACTACAGCTGCTCCCCAAGGCAAACTACATGGTTTGATAAAGTTCTTACCTTCTAAATCTACCATCTGCACCTTTAACTCCTTTATGTCAGTAGGTATCATCCTACTTGGTGGTCTACTCACTGGTTCATTACCTAGTACTAAATCCATTCGAAACTCAATAGCTCGTTTCGACGGTAGTCTTACTATGGGTTCAAAGACATAAATGAATTCTCTAACAATGAAAACTCGATTCAACCCGCCTTCTACCTCTATAACACCCAACAAAGAATTTACCTCAAAACTAGGGTTTTCTACGGAGTATATAACCTGATCGCTACAACTAGGGTGTCGAAGTGATATTTTTCTATTGTGGCAAAATATCCTAGCATCATACTTAATTAACTAATCCATACCCAAAATAATTCCGAACCCTATGAAATCAAATACATGTAAACTGTAGGCAAATATATGGCCTAACAACTCAAACTCTAAGTGGTCGCATCTCAACCCAAGAGTTACATACCCTTCCATTGGATTCACAACCCTTAAGGATGTAACTAGGTATGAAAGTTATAGGTTAAGCTTATCTACCAAATAATGAGATATAAAAGAATGTGATGAACCAGTATCAAATAGAAATCTAACTGACACACCATGAATCAAAAACATACCTCCCAACACAGCTTTTCCTTTATTTTCTGTTGTTAGTCTTGAGGTAGCTGGTTCCAATGTAAATACGTTGCCTTTTCCAACCTTGGCTGGTTCCTTGCACTGGTTCTTATAATGTCTAATTTGATCATAGTTGAAGCATCTCACTCCCATCTTGTTAGCAACAATCTTCCCTTTTCCTATCCGACACTCATGAGCGAAATGTCTCTTCTTGTCACACTTATAGCAAACTACTTTGGCCTTCCCTTTGTGGGCTGCTCCTCCCTTCTGAGTGCTTTTCTTATGGAAAAACGTTCTCTTCTGGTTCTTCCCACTTTGAGTTTCCTTTGCTTTGTTACTATCATAGAAAGTGAGCATCTCCTCATGCCTCAAAGCCATCTCAACAACTACATCACTTGGATCCTTAATATGTGGCAACGTTGCATTAACAAGCTCGGGTTTCAATCTGTGGATGAACTTCTCATTCCTTTTGATAACGGTATCTACCATAGTATACCCATATCTCAATAACTCCTCAAATCTGGTAGCATACTCATGCACTGTCATGTCTCCACGCACCAACTCAATAAACTTCCTGAGTAGAGTTGAGTTGGTGATCTCTGACATGAATCTTTCCCTAAATCTCCTTTTGAATTCTGTCCCAAGTCATGGTCTCCTCATTTACTCAAATTTATAGGAACGTTTGGAACATTTCGTTTCTGAATAGTAGAACCGTTTAGCAGCTCAGTAAGTCAGAACGCGTTTTTCTAATAAAGAATTCTGGGTGCTATCTGGTCTACGTACCGAATAAGGTAAGGATTGATTTCTCGATTGATAAGCTGTTAAGCCAATTCAGGAAGGCTAAGCAAGGGAATGTGCTATGTGGTTCATATCTATCAAAAGGGTTAGTGAAATCGAGAAGTGTGAATGGTAAACCGATCTAGGCAGCATCAATATTCTTCGTTTACCTCTTTTTACTAAGCAAGCAAGTAAACTACTTCTCCCAATGTTTTATTTGGGGTAGGCGAAGTGAGTTGCCCTAAGTGGAAAATTTTTCCACCAAATTCTCGAGAGTAAGTTATACTAGCCTTATTGGATAGTTGGGTCCTAGGCCAAGATCCGGTGACCATTCGCAGCCAAGCAAAATGTGTCCTTAAAAATATTATGGTCATCCTTTTAAAACGAACTGTATCGGGCAGTGCGTATTATCGAGCTGGAATAACTTATTCCTCTTGAACACCCCGATTCTGGGCCAAACCGCAGTAACATTGCTCCACTAATATAGTGCTGCTCCTTGCAACTGTCTGGAAGCAAGCCTCCTCTTCTGCTCATAATTAAGCCCCAGATCAGCAAAAATCCTCTCTCAATGAAGCAACCAATTCTCTACTTCTATTGCATCCTTAGTCCCAATTAATGGTTTTCCTCCAAGTCTAACATAGTCTCTGCTTAGTACTGCATAGTTATTGACCACCGGAGCTTCCTGATTTCCTTCTCCTGCATTTCCTCCAACTAATCCCGTAGTAGCTCCAGCTTGCATCGTCTTAACGAAGAACTAATACATAACTCCCATATCAACTTGCGGTGCTCCAGTACCCATATTAGCAGTTGGTGCCCGACCTGGATTCCTTCTAGTGTTTGGTCTGACATTTCCATTTGTGGTGGTGCTTCCTCCACCAAGGTTAACTCTTTCATTTCTAGCATCCATATCTTACTCCCTTAAAAATAGCATTCGAGTCATTGTAAGATACAGAAGAATAGCCTAAGAAAGATGGGAGAATATAGATAAAGCGTATACTTATATATAGCAAACACAAGTACGTTAGTATAGCGTTATCCTATACCCCAATCTTTTCTCTAATTCCTTAGGATTATGTTTTCAAAATCATTTTTAAGTTTAAAATTTCTTTTAAATTTTCATAAACATGTGCTCTAATACCAAGTTGTAACATCCCCTATCATGAGGCCCAATGCTAAGTGTTGTAGAAGTTGTAGTCATCTATAGTATTTAACTTTCGGTGATAAAATTCGATAGTGTTAATTGTATCCATATTATTAGAAGCACATGAATATGAAATAAAATTGCAGATTTCAAAAACAAATTTCTGATTACATTTCATATTCAGTTACATAATCCTAAAATGATTCCTAAGTTTCGATCAAATACAATTATTAAAAATTACGCAAAGAGCGACATGAAGATACCCCCTTGGATGATCAGAGTACTAAATAGATAAACATATTAGTCATAAATACATTTCTGCAGAAATAACTCCTACATAGATAGCTTTGCCTCCTGCACATCTTCGGAATCTTATTTGCCCAACCTACTAAACCTGAAAAGACCTCAACTCTCAATCAACTCAAATTAATTTTGAGCACCCGAAAGTTTAAGGGGAAAATCAAAAACTTCAAGTCAAACCTGGTTTGATAATACTATTACGTCCCGAATTACTGATATTAAGTGAGACTACACCGCTTAGCGGAATAGGTTTCCCCTCACTAATATCCTTTTAAAAGCATACCTTTTACAAATCAAAATCCTACAATCAAACTGATTATAACAGCAAGAGAAATAACGTATATACATATCAATTAGGTAATCAGTGGATTACCTATCCACACTATAGTTTTATCTGGCTAACTATTAACCATTGGCTGGCTCGGGCCAACCAGACATAGTAAATAATCTAACTTCTATTAGACACCATACTGGGCCATTTGCCCTTAACTATGTTCTTCTAGGTTCAACTGATCCTAATGGTTTTATGGACTCACTAGTAACCTTTCTCTGTATATTCCCTTCTGTATGTAACATCATTTTAGTCCCATCTATGACAAAGCCCTATGCACTAGAAATTTGGACTTATTTTAGCTAGGGTGCAACCCCATACTAGTCCCATCTGGTCTTCTAATATCTGAGTCACAAACTTAAGGTTAACTACCATATTAAATTTTCATTTCCTTCTAAACAATCTTTACAAATGATTTACCAATCATATCTTTATAAAACAAGGAAATCATACTCTTTGCTTTACTCAAAAACTTATGCCATGATATATGCTTTACACAAAATAATGTTGATGAAATCTAGTCAATGGGATTATCTATCCCTTCAAAATAAGTTAAAACCCTTTTTAATTTAGGAAACTTTAGGCCATGAAATCAATACCTTCGAAACCCTTGTTAAAAACCTTAAACAATACCTTTCGAAATCATTGAAAATAACCCTTTCGAAAGCATTACTTAAAACCTTAGGCATCCTCTTTCAGAACCATTTATACTTATCTTTCGAAAGCATTAGAACCTTCTTTTCGAAATACTTAAAACATATATTTCGAAACATTCACGATATGCCTTTCGAAAGAATTGGGATCAATTAAAGGATTGTGGAAACATTGCTTCAAAACCATTTAAAATTATTCCTTTCGAAACTATTGGGCTTAACATTTAATATAACCATTGGGTCAAAGAAAACAGAGTCAAAAGTATCCTTTTCGAAAGCTTTAATCCAAGTAAAGGAATTAGGGAAGAGGATAGCTTCGAAACTCAATCTTTTAAAACCATTGCCTCTGAAAACATTTAAAAATAGCTATATGACCCTTTTGAAAGCATTAGGAAAGCGGCTTCAAAGTTAAAGGGCGAAAGCACCCATTTCGAATACATTGTGATTCGAAAGGTATTAATGTGGTAGCTAGGTTCGAATTGGTTCAAAGGCGGCTATCCTTTCGGAAGCTTCTTTTAAAACAAAAGCAAGCAGTAACTCTTTCGAAAGCTCCTTTCTAAAAACAAAGGCAAGTGGTAACTTATTCGTAAGCTTCTTTTGAAACAAAGTTGAGTTGATTGATTCGAAAGCTAGTTAGAGTGCCTTCAACTCCTCTGAATGCATGCCTTCGACACAGTCTCTTTCGCCTTTCTCCAATGCACTACATACCAATTACTTGATACCATGTGCATTAGTTTCGAATGGGTTCGAAAGGCCTACTGGGCATGGTGACGGAAGCAAGCAAAGGAAGTGGCAAAGTTGTAATTCGAAACAAAATTGATTTTTATGCATTTCAAAATTATTTCTTTTCACCTAATTTGCCTAATTTGTCAAAATATGATTGGTTGGCATTTCCTTATCAAAATCATTTTCTAAAAAGGCTGAAGAATTCAAAATTTACAATTTAAAACATTTTAATCAAATAAGCCATGCTCCTTGATATAACGTATAAAACGTTTAAGCCCCTTAACTTAAGTAATTTTATGACCATAGTAAAATACTTAGGAAAATTCCTCGAAAATCACAAAAATTCACTTTTAATATGTTATCTAACATATATAAATTTCAGACCCAAAATTATTATATAATTGCCTTAAATAATTTAAACCCAATTTTAACTATTTTCTCTTATTGAAAATCCATAATAAATCCACAATTACTTAGAAAATTTTAAAACTTGAAACCCACTTCTAAAATAATTTTTTTGGTCATATATCAAAAAAGCAACTCATTTGGATGTCATTTAGTAGGCTTTTAATCTAAAAGAAGAGGTTAACTCTATTTTAGAAAAGGAGGAGGTTAGAATTAGAGAGCTAGAATTCAATGGATAAATGAAGGTGACAATAATACCAATTTTTTCCATAATATGGCTAATAGTAGAAAACGTATTAATATGATTAATTCTATTTTTTTGAATAACGAAGAATTGGTCGATCAAAGAGATCTTAATAAGACTTTTACAGACTATTATAGAGATATTTTTTATAATAAAAATAAACATAGAATTAGTGTTAGATGGAATTATCTTTATCCTTCTGATTCTAATGTTAATCTTTCTGAGTTAGATAATCCCTTTACCGAAGAGAAAATTTGGAAAGCTATTAATAACATGCTAGGTGATAAATCCCCAGGTCTAGATGGATTCCCTATTTTCTTTTACAAAACATTTTGGGACATTTTAAAATTTGATTTAGTTAGAATTTTTAACGATTTCTATAATGAAAAATTGCAATTAGGAAGATTAAATTTTGCTAATGTTATTTTATTACAAAAAAAGTAGGTGCTAATAATTTAAAAGATTTTAGACCTATTTCATTAATTAACTATTTTGTTAAAATTATTTCAAAAGTTTTAGCTAATAGGCTTAGAATAATAATGAATAATCTAATTGACTGTTCACAAACTGCTTTCATTAAGGGGAGAAATATCACTGATGGTGCGGCTGTTGTTCAAGAATACATTAATCACTGCTGTAAGAATAATATAACTTGTGCGATTTTAAAATTGGACTTTGTTAAAGCCTATGATTTAGTTGATTGGGAATTTCTAGCTGATATGTTTCATGCTAGAGGTTTCAATCATTAATGGATTAACTGGATTATGAATTTACTTAGAACTGGTAACTCTAGTATTATGGTTAATGGTATTTTAGGTAATAAAATTCAATCTAAGCGAGGTTTAAGGCAAGGTGATCCTTTATCACCTCTCTTGTTTAACTTAGTAGTAGATGTTTTCGCTAAGATAATTAAAAAAGCGGTTGATAACGGATCTTTGGGGAATGTTGGTAGCGATATCACACGTAACGGTATATCTATCCTTCAATTTGCAGATGATACCTTGCTTTTTTCCTCCCAATTGCCTAGACACATTATCACTCTCAAATTTATTTTATATAGTTTTAAACTTCTTTCAGGTTTAAAAATAAATTTTGATAAACTTCAGTTTTAGTTTTAAATGATTTTGAAAAGGTTGAAAATTTAGTTTCTAATACACTTAATTGTAAAACTATGAATTTTCCATTTGATTATCTTGGATTTTTGATTAGAAACGAAAAAACTTAAACGTGATGACTGGTTTATTATCATAGATAAAATCAAAAATAGGATTTCTAATTGGAAAGAGAGATTTTTATCGAGAGCGGATAGATTAGTTCTTGTAAACTCCGTTTTATCAGCTCTCCCAATCTATTGGATGTCTATGCATCTTTTTCCAAATTGGGTGATCGATAAAATTGATAAAATAAGAAGAAACTTCTTATGGAGTGGGGAAAACATTAACATCAGTATTAAATGTTTAGTTAATTAGGAAACTATCTGTAAATCCCAAAAGGATGGTGGTTTAGGAGTCATTAACTTGCGTAACATGAATTTGTCATTGTTAGGTAAATGGTTATAGAAGTTTAAAGATATTAATGATAATCCTATTTGGAAAGAAATCATTTCTAAATATTACTATAATGGTAGTAACAATTTATATCAAATTACTCCTACGGTTATATGTAAATTATCCAATTTTGGAAATCTATTTTAAAATTTCACGAGATTTTTAACTTAGGCACTAATACAATAGTTCAATCAGGTAATAGTACTTATTTTTGGCATGATCGTTGGATTTCCATTATCCCTTTTGGGATAGAACTTAAAGAGCTATATGAAATCTGTAATTTTAAGGATGCTTTAATTATACAAGTTTTTCTCCCCAAAATGACCCTCATTAGAATTTTAGTTTTAACAAAATTTTAGTAGGTTCAACTCTTAGGCAGCTTGCTTTGCTTTATGCTAGATTAAACCTATATAATATTGATAATGATAATATTAGTTGGGAATGGGACAAAAGTATGAAATATACTTCTACTTCTTTTTATAGATTTATTAACTTTTTAGGAGTAACCAATAACTCTTTTAAATTTATTAGTAAATCAAATGCTCCTCCTAAATCTAAAATTCACATGTGGTTAATTATGCATGGAAAACTAAATACTATAGAATTTTAAAAAGAAAAAATATGCAAATTGATAATAAATGTTATTTTTATAATCTGCATTTTGAAGATATTAAACATGTATACTATGATTGCATGGATACTTATTTCATTCTGAATAATACCCTTAAAATCTTTAACTTTAATCTAACAACTAAAATTTATGATTGTGAATATTATTGGAATAGTTTTAGATTTAAGTTCAAAAAGGAAAATAGATTTTTACTTGACACTTTATTCATTATAATTTGTTTATATATTTAGTTTGAAAAAAATCAAAGAATTTTTATAAATAATTATAGTCATTTTAATAAATTGATTTTTTTTATAATTTCTTTATTTTGTTTTAATTGGATATCTAATCCTAAATATAAATTAGCTAAAAATTACCTATTTAAAGAATATCTTAATAAAGTTAATAAATTTAAACATAAAAATAATATTTTTGACATTAATAATTGTAGTATTAATATTTTTTCAAACTTAAATGATGATTTCACTATGTATCATAATATCCTTTTGATCAAAAGACCATAAGGATATTTTTGATTTGTTTTAGTTATTGTTTTAGTTTTTGTCTGTTTTAGTTTGTAGATTTTTAAGTTCATTTGATCATGGATTCCTTAGTCATTTTTCCAATCTTTATTTTATTTTGCCTTATTAGGTTCATTTTTGTATCTTTACTTCTTTTCTTTTATACATATATATGTATATAAATTTCATTTATATACATATATGTGTATCATTCTAACTATTTTCTATAGTTCCTTTTTAGATACAGGTTTGGGCTAGATATGGTGTTAGTTTCTTATTGCAGGTACACAGGATTGCGAATTGCAGGATTGCTGTTTACAATGAGGGGTTCTTCTCAGTACATCTTCATCTTTATTATGGTGTTCTGTTTTCAGAAGGATTCACTTTTCAACTATATATTCCTTCCAGTTTTACTGAGTCTTCAAAGTGGCATTTTCCATTCCAGATCATTCGCAGTTCCGTTTCAGATCATTCGCATTACCATTCTTTCCATGTCATCAGCATGGAGTTTCCATCTTAGATAGGGCTGGCTTCCAGTTTCACTAGCTATGTGATATTTCATAGTTTTTCAGGTACTTCTAACACCTTAATATCAGGCAGTGGCCATGCCAGAGCTTGGTATTGGGGTGTAATGGGCAGTGGCCATGACGAAGCTCATTTTAGGGGCACCTGAGTTTTTCCTTTGATACTTGTACTTAGATTAGCTACCAGGCATGTTGGCAGCACCTTGTCTTGTGATATATATATATATATAGACACACACATGTGTTCTCTCCTCTATTTTAGAGGATCACACATTTTTCTCAAAATAAAATAAAATTATATGAATCATCAACAAGCGTATATATCAATTTAAAGAACCATAACATGGCATATTACTTGCAAAATAATCTGACATAATCATGAAACCGAAACCATTATCAAAAATGGGATGTAAATCAAATTATTCACCTTGGCTTGGTGTTAAGTAGGTTGAGATTTAAACTTTGATTAATTTCTTCAAGCTTTTTACTTGATTCCTAGCTTATCTTCTTTTTGATTCCTCTTAATGGTGGCCGGCTGAGCTCTTAGGGTTTTAATTTTGTTTGTAAATGTTAGAATGAATAAGAAATGGAGAATAAAAGTGTTTAGGGTATTAGAATGAAGGATGTTCCCATTTTATCCTTATCATATTTCTCATGCTTACTTATTTTCAATTCTCTTTTGCTTATACATTCATTAAGGAACGACCCCTTATGTAACGACCCGTAAATTTCAACTGTTTTAATAACGTAATTAGTTGAAATTTTGTGAAATTTTAAATGATAAAATTTTTAAATAAAAATTATATATTTGGAATGCGTCTAGTTAAACATAGCAACTAGTAAATTTTCGTTCGAAAATTTGAAAATTTATTTCGCGCGTAAATTCACTTTAATTTAATCAGTTAAAAAGCAATGAAAATAAAATGTTTCCGGAACCTAAATATTTTTACATAGAAAAATTCCAAACCATCTTCGGAGCAAGATGTCAGTTTGTCGTTTTTCCAAATTCGGACATTTTTGGCTCCGTCGATCTTATTTTCGGCAAATAAGTAGCATTTCCGGTACCGATTATCGACTTTTGATCGAATAATCATACCACTGATATATGTATACCGTTTTGATCGTCTCGTCATGCTGATCACTACTGTATATTCGTTTATAAGTTTTGGAAAATATTTAACGGTGAAACCTACAGAACAGCCAGCCATATCGGTATTCAAATTTGTTTTTCCTTTGTACACTCATTTCTTACTGTGTTAATCAAATGGCCTCTTGTTACGTATTCCCAAAAATTTAATTCTAACTCTTACTATTCTACCCGTTCCAAAATTTATTTCCAAAATATTTTTTTCTTTGGTTTGCATTCCTCTTCATCAAGTAATATTTTCATTTATATTGATCTGCTCTTTCACGTCCTTTCCTCTCCTCATTTTTTTTTCTTCCTTTTATCCCCTCTCAAAAACGTATCTTCCTGTTCGTAGCTATCCCAGCACGCACGTGTTCTCGATCTCCAACCGCCTTGCATTCCGAAACCACATCACCTCCTCTTCACAAACTTCCACAGGCCGAAACCTCCTCATCATCCTTGCCTGGCCTTGACAAAACACATCATGGCCGAAGCCTTCATGACACATCAGCTTCCCGTAGCCGAGACCAAACACCTATTGCCACTTCGTCAACCATTCTCCTCCTCGTCTTTGTTAAGGTATTATGTATATATGTATTTTATATATTTTTGTTAAGTTATATAATGTTATAAAGTATAAAGGTTATATTAGCATTACTTTTGAATTTGTGCATATCATCTGTTAACAAACAATATATACCTAACTAAGCTATTATATATATTAGTTACTGTTTTGTTTTTGCTGTGTACAGTAAGTAATATCTATAGTATATAATATATTATATTTTGAAAGATGAGTTTATGTTGTATATCTATGTTTAACGTTTTGCTGTGACAGCTTATAGAAAAAAAATGTTATCCTTTGTATCAGTTTATACATAAATGTTGTTTCAGAAGATGTGTTACTTAAAGTTGTTCAAAGTAAATAGTTTAAAACTATTCATATACTTACAGTTGTTTATGTTTGCACCAAAAATGGTCACAAACCCCAAGTGTAATGAAAGCACCAGCGTATGAATACGAATCAACAATATTCACACACAAATCACGGATCTTAAATAAGTAGCAAGCAACAATCAAGAAATAATGAACAGTGACACACAATTTATAGTGGTTCGGCTATCTCCGGCCTACGTCCACTTCAAGGTTTTTATGATTTTATTGCTCGATGCTTGAAGATTACAATTTCGTATGTTGTATTACAACTGATTTGCTGAACTAAGTCTGAATCTAAGGCAGCAATGGTGATCTGGAGCGAATCTGGCAGAATCTGGGCGCTCTTTAGCTCTAAGAATTGTCCGACCCCTTTTCTGAATGACCTGGGGGTCTATTTATAGGTGTAGGAGGCTGATATTTCGCCTAAACTGAAGGGAGACCAGTTCCAGTACGTCAGGGGGCCCACATGGCCGAGATCTGGAGATCCGGGCCCACTTTGGGATCGATTCGAAGCTACGTTCGAATCGATCAAGAAATTGTCCAATCGAGCTGAAATTTGGTGTGAACATTCTTCAACATGTGCTCAAGCTTCTGTGAAAATTTCATAGCATTTGGATGTGTAGATCTCAAGTTATGATCGATTCAAGGTTGCATTTCTGGTTGACTAGCCTGGTTCGAATCGATCTAGTTCGAATCGATTCGTTCGAATCGATCCAGCGCACACTTCTGCGATGATGTGGAGCGCCTTCTTCGTATCGATCCTACTTCTATGCCGAGTTGACTGGGTCGACTCCGTGGTTCCAGCTGTTATAACTTGGTGGATTCGATGTAATGGATTCGAGGCTATGACTTCATCGAATCGATTGGATGAACGTTCTCCTCGAATCGATCGAGGCAGATTAATCGATACGAAGACTTCTTGCTTGAATGGATTCGAAGATGCTCGCGGGATGGAGTCGAAGCTTTTTAACTATATGGATTCGAAGAGTTTCTCATTAACGGATTCGAAGGTGGGAATGTGAGGGTGGACTCGAACTATCGGAGTCGAACTAATGCTTGCTCAATGGAGTCGAAGCAAGGCGTATTTCGATGGATTCGAGGCAAGGCTCGTCGTGATCGATTCGAGGCAAAGGCTTGATTGATGGATACGAAGATGATGGAGTCGACCTTGATGGATTCGAATAGAATTCCTACCTCATCGATTCGAACCTAGGGTCTTTTATGGATTCGAACACAGGGCTGTCTCCTCCATTTTCCATTGGTGATATCTTGAGCGTACGAACTCGGATTGACTCGAAACTTGGAACGTTGCTTCATCTGACCTTGCTTGACATGTCTTATCAATTGCAGCCCGATCCGGACTCGGACAAAATTCATCGATATCCGCGGTGAGCCTATGATGCACAATCGATGTTCATGACTAATAATCATTGATTTTCAGTTAATCTTTGGGTATCTCGACTTTGCCAAAAGTTGGGATAACATTTTGCCCCCCAAAACATGCCTTTTTGGTAAAAGGCGTGTTTTGATCAGTCTTTTGTTGGATGCAGTGAGTTCATGTTTTACTCATAGCTTATAGCATTTTCAATCAAGTTCATGGCTGTTCGAAGCCGAATTGTTATAGATTTAGCGATTGAATAGAAAGATCCTATTGCACTCCGGCGCTGCTTTCTATCCCTTGCACTCTGGCCCCAGCTCGGGCGCATAGCGATGTCTTGGTCATTCTCGACCGATCATAGCCTCTCCGGGCTCATGTTGGATCCCATCCTGTCACTCTCCGGTGAAGGGGAAACAACGTTTAAGTGAGTCAATCCTGTCGCTCTCCGGCGAAGCGACTCACCTCATGCATTCTGGTTCAGTGTATCTGAGCATTAAGCGATGTCATGACCTAAATCGTCGGTCGATCATAGCCTCTCCGGGCTCATGCTGGATCCCATCCTGTCACTCTCCGGTGAAGGGGAAACAACGTTAAGTGAGTCAATCCTGTCGCTCTCCGGCGAAGCGACTCACCTCCTGCACTCCGGTTCAGTGTATCTGAACATTAAGCGATGTCTTAACCTGAATCGTCGGTCGATCATAGCCTCTCCGGGCTCATGCTGGATCCCATCCTGTCACTCTCCGGTGAAGGGGAAACAACGTTAAGTGAGTCAATCCTGTCGCTCTCCGGCGAAGCGACTCACCTCCTGCACTCCGGTTCAGTGTATCTGAACATTAAGCGATGTCATGACCTGAATCGTCGGTCGATCATAGCCTCTCCGGGCTCATGCTGGATCCCATCCTGTCACTCTCCGGTGAAGGGGAAACAACGCTTAAGTGAGTTGATCCTGTCGCTCTCTGGCGAAGCAACTCACTTCTTGCACTCCGGACCCTGCCTCTCCGGGTAGGATCATAAAGCGATCATGTTTATATTGATATTTAATGTTTATCCTTTAACTCTCCGGTCAAAGGTTTATTTTAATAAATGTTTCTTTATTAAATTCAAATCTTAGATGTTCAATCTCAAACACCAGGAAAACAAGATAATGCCTCTCTGGGCGGAGCGGTCTATTTCCATCTCAGAGCATGCCTAGGGATCTCTCCGGTTCCCGTACATGAGTAAGTGGGATAGCCGTTTTATTTGGGAAATCAAATCTAAGAAAACTAATCGATCAGAGTCCAAATCTTGGACTTGGCCCTTGCCATCACAATCAGTTGATGACGAGTCGTGATCCCGATCCGGGATCATTCCTGTTGGGTTGATGCGGTAGTTGTTCGGGTCTAACCGCCGCCGTTCGTTCTCTGACATATTGTGGCAATCTACCACTCCTGGCATGTTCTTCCACCTCATCCTTCAGGTGGCGGCATTCATCGGTAGTGTGCCCATCCAGTTCATGGAATAGGCAGTATTTTTCGGTTCTACGTTCCCGCTCTGTGGGATCCCTCCTTGGTGGCTTTCGATAGGGGAGTTGCCCCCGAGTTTCAGTGTAAATGCGTTCCAGTCCTGCCACCAAGTCTGTGTATTGCCTGAATCTGGGTTCTCGGAATTTCTTCCGTTTATCAGGACCATCATGTGCGTCATCCTGCTTCCTCTTTCCTTTGTCAGCCCTGGGCTGTTCCCTGGCGGTTCCTTCGCCTTGTGCAACATTTATTTCCTGCCTCTCGGCTCGCGATTCCTCTAATCGAATGAACTTTTCAGCTTCATGGAAGAATTCTCCAAGATCTTGCGGTGGATCTTTAGTCAAAGAGTCTTTGAATTCGGTGCCTTCTCCAACTCCTGCCACCGCCGCCATCAAAATCATCGATGGGTCCGGGCGATCTACAGAAGTCACCGTCGCATTAAATCGTAACAAAAAATCTTTTATGGACTCTCCGGTCCTTTGTTTTATTGATGCCAAAGTCATCACGCTCTTAGGTCGCGTCACGTGAACCCTAAACTGCTTCATGAAGCAATCCACAAGCTCACCCCATGTCCTGATTGATCCGGTTTCTAGCTGCCTAAACCAAAGCGCAGCCAAATCTGATAGGAATAAAGGGAAACATCGTGCCATCACTTCCTCGGATGCTCCCAGCACTTCCATGTGTCTGATATATCTGGTGATATGCATAGTCGGGTCTGACTTTCCATCATAAGGATTCAGCGTTGGTAGTTTGAACTTCGGAGGGTTCATTGCATTCCTGATATTCGGAGCGAACGGACTCCGACTAACTCCTTCCAATCCTCCTCCTGAAAACCCTCCTCTCATGAGTCGTCTCACTAGGCCGATCATTCTTTCATCTCCATCCAGGGGCTGCCCCCTTGTCATGTCTCTGTCTTGCCCTCCGAGTCTTGTAGGGAATTCTGGCACGTACTCTTCGGGTGGCTCGTTAGCATTTATGTTGGCCCTAGCCGGTTGAGCTCCTTCCAAAGGTCCTTCTGCGTCGGATCTTGCGGGCCTGCCCCCAAGCCCTTGTTGATTGCCTTCTAGTTCTGTATTCTGTCCTTCATCGGGTCCCATAGCCCTAGCTCCTTGTTCCACATTCACAGCCGTTGTAGCTGGTCCAGGGTTCTGCGTCCCTGCAGCTCTCATCTGCTCGAAGAAATTCTGCAGCATCTCTTGTTGGCTTTTCATCATTCTCTCCTGCATTAGGTTATTCATAGCCTCCATCTCATCTCTAGTAATGTAGATCGAAGCTTGTCCTTCTCCAGCGCCAGAGGATGCCTCTTGACTTCTTGCCTGTTGGCTCCTCTCAGTTCTTTGTCTAGTTTGTCGAGTCATTGTAGAGTCAGGTCCGAATCCTTAAAATTTCAAGTCTAAACTTTGAATCTGGTGTAGCGGGTGCTAGTTCTTCTCAGTGAAAGCACCAAAATGTTTGCACCAAAAATGGTCACAAACCCCAAGTGTAATGAAAGCACCAGCGTATGAATACGAATCAACAATATTCACACACAAATCACGGATCTTAAATAAGTAGCAAGCAACAATCAAGAAATAATGAATAGTGACACACAATTTATAGTGGTTCGGCTATCTCCGGCCTACGTCCACTTCAAGGTTTTTATGATTTTATTGCTCGATGCTTGAAGATTACAATTTCGTATGTTGTATTACAACTGATTTGCTGAACTAAGTCTGAATCTAAGGCAGCAATGGTGATCTGGAGCGAATCTGGCAGAATCTGGGCGCTCTTTAGCTCTAAGAATTGTCCGACCCCTTTTCTGAATGACCTGGGGGTCTATTTATAGGTGTAGGAGGCTGATATTTCGCCTAAACTGAAGGGAGACCAGTTCCAGTACGTCAGGGGGCCCACATGGCCGAGATCTGGAGATCCGGGCCCACTTTGGGATCGATTCGAAGCTACGTTCGAATCGATCAAGAAATTGTCCAATCGAGCTGAAATTTGGTGTGAACATTCTTCAACATGTGCTCAAGCTTCTGTGAAAATTTCATAGCATTTGGATGTGTAGATCTCAAGTTATGATCGATTCAAGGTTGCATTTCTGGTTGACTAGCCTGGTTCGAATCGATCTAGTTCGAATCGATTCGTTCGAATCGATCCAGCGCACACTTCTGCGATGATGTGGAGCGCCTTCTTCGTATCGATCCTACTTCTATGCCGAGTTGACTGGGTCGACTCCGTGGTTCCAGCTGTTATAACTTGGTGGATTCGATGTAATGGATTCGAGGCTATGACTTCATCGAATCGATTGGATGAACGTTCTCCTCGAATCGATCGAGGCAGATTAATCGATACGAAGACTTCTTGCTTGAATGGATTCGAAGATGCTCGCGGGATGGAGTCGAAGCTTTTTAACTATATGGATTCGAAGAGTTTCTCATTAACGGATTCGAAGGTGGGAATGTGAGGGTGGACTCGAACTATCGGAGTCGAACTAATGCTTGCTCAATGGAGTCGAAGCAAGGCGTATTTCGATGGATTCGAGGCAAGGCTCGTCGTGATCGATTCGAGGCAAAGGCTTGATTGATGGATACGAAGATGATGGAGTCGACCTTGATGGATTCGAATAGAATTCCTACCTCATCGATTCGAACCTAGGGTCTTTTATGGATTCGAACACAGGGCTGTCTCCTCCATTTTCCATTGGTGATATCTTGAGCGTACGAACTCGGATTGACTCGAAACTTGGAACGTTGCTTCATCTGACCTTGCTTGACATGTCTTATCAATTGCAGCCCGATCCGGACTGGGACAAAATTCATCGATATCCGCGGTGAGCCTATGATGCACAATCGATGTTCATGACTAATAATCATTGATTTTCAGTTAATCTTTGGGTATCTCGACTTTGCCAAAAGTTGGGATAACAGTTTATATTCTTACAACCTAGCACGTCTCGGCCCTTCCTATTATCACATACGTGATTTAAATTGTTTATTTTGATTTTGAATGCTGTTTTGATTTCAAGTATTAAAAGGTATATTTGTATACATATATTGTAAGTGTTATATATGAGTGAAGAGAGCTTTATGTACACCGAGTCTGCATATAGTGTGTTATGTGTCTACACATTCTGCTTAGCTTGAATATGCATTTATTCGCATATATGTACAGGACATGAGTCTGGGTTTTAGGCATATATGGGATTTTAGTTTATTTGTATTTAAATTGATTTTTGAATAATTTTGACCTGCTACATGGGTTTCGATTTATATATGTCGATCTTTTATAAATTGACGTTATATATTAGTTGTACAGGAGGTGTAATATGAATGCTATGTTTATATGTTTTTTTAGTCTGAAGTAACTAAGTTCCATTTGTTACGGGTATAAGTTTGTAAAGTTATAAAGTTTATAGTAGCCTATTTGTAAAGAACAGATTGTACGACATATTATCGTATTTTAAAGTGTACTTGAAGTCTGAGTTTCAAATATATATATATATGGTAATGTTTTTATAAGTAACTTGAAATTGACCTTAGAGAAATTTTGTACATAATGTATATAGGTTATAAGAATTAAAGTATATGGTCTGCATATGTGCCTGGATATATAGAGATACATATGTTTAGTTATATTATTTTTTTATGTATTCGTCTGCTTGTGTTGTCTCTTAAAGTTAGAAATGACATATATAGAATAGGTATATAAGATGCGCAAGTCCCTGTTTAGTATATATAATAGTAGTATTGATTTTGAAATGTGTTTAATAATATTTATTCTAAAAGGGTAGTGGTATGTATTTATTTCAAGTTATAATCTATATATATGTTGATTTTGTTATATGGGTGTTTTAATTTAAAACTATGATTTTGAAAACCATATAAATATATGTAAATATATTTATTTTAATATACGTTTGGATTTGGAATATGACTTGATATAGATAGCTATATATAGTATATATATAAGTCGCTCATACCACTTATCTTCATCGATCCTGTTCTGACTTGATTTCATCAACTCCTATCTATCAGCTTTGATCATCGAATCGTGTCCGGCTTGCTTTGCTTCGAAATTTGCGCTTGGATCCGTAACTCATCTCATCCCGTTCATCTCTCTAGCCTCGAAAGGTGAGCAATCACTCACGATTAACGTTCTTTTATTTATTAAATTTGATTTCAATTGAAACGACAATTGAAATATTGCTGTGTTAGTTATTTACACTGTTATTACCTGTATCAGTTAACCTGTGACATCTGACACCATTATCTGTTAATTATTTATGCGATGATAATACAGTTTGGCTGATAATTGATTGATTGTTGATGTTTATATCGGACGTTAAATTGTTAATGTTAAAATGATAAATAGTATGAAATTGAACTTGATATAGGATAGTTAAATGTTGAATTTGATTAAATGACATTTGTATAATATGACCCCTTTTACTGTTGAATTTATTGACACGTAGGATTTGTTTAATTATACTTTGAACCATTGAATGTATGTTGTTAAATTGATGATGTATGAAATTGCAAATAGATGACAAGTGAAAACCGTAATGTAATAATCTTTAATCTACATGAAATGATAGTGTAGATTCTAGAAATAATTATATTAATTCGTACAAATAACAATGTGAATTAATACGGTTATTTCGGGATTATTTGAATTGATTTTTGGATTGTTATTGATTGTTGTTATTGCTTGTTTATTTACTTTGACACCATCCCAGTTATCACACTGCAAGTTCCCTTTGTTATGTTTTGATTTTTGAATTGAATTGGAATCGGGTTGAAATGATAAATACCCAAAATTGAACTTTGACCTAGGATAGGAAATTAAATAAAACCCGATTGGTCAATGATTTGTTTTAAAGATAAAATGAAGATTTTATTTAAATAAATAATATGGTTTTGAATCGAAGTTGAAATTTGAATTTTTATGAAAGGAAAATGTTAATATTTAATAATCTGAAACAAAATATTAACAATGTAATTGATGAAAGAATGTTGTTTAATTTGAGAAATGATTTAATAATTAAGTTGAAATGATTTAATAATTAAGTTTGAAAGTATAATTAAGTTTGGAATTATTAAACTTTGAAATTATTTAATAATTAAGTTTTGAATTATTTAAAAATTAAATAAGATTGATTTATTTAATGATTAAATTGAATTGAAATTCTTTAATAAGAAAAATTGAACTTTTGAATAAGTGGATTTTACTTCGTAAATAATTGAAATTGAGTTTCTTTATTAATTAAGTTTTGGAAAATTATTTAAGTAAGTAAATAAGTGAAATTGAATTTCTTTAACAAGAAATGAAAATGTGATATTTTTGGAATTAATGTAAGACTTGTAATTGAAAGAATTGATTTGACGAATTTAGTTTAATTCAAATTGTAAGTTTTGATTTAATGAAGTTGAACTTAAGAAATTGATTTAATGAATTGGAAATTTAGTAGAAATTGTTTTGAATGATAAAGTAACTTAACGAATATTGAATGAAATCGATAAATGAGTTTAAGTTGATTTGAATGTTAAATTAAATTAATTTAAATGATTTCGAAATGAAACTGATATACGAACTTGAATCAATATTCGAATGGTTCAAAATAAAATTTGAATTTGATTTATAAGATTTTGAAATGGTAAATTGGAAGTTTTGAAATGAAAATTTTGGAAATTGATTTCGAAAGACAAATGAAATGTTGATTTACGAATTGAAATTGAAATTGAAATTGATTTGATTTTGAAATAAATAAACGACCAATCGGTGAAATAATTACGAAAGTTATTGAAGAGACCGGAATTCGGTTATGGATATACTCTCTATCTAAACCGGAAACCACTTTAATAACTATACGCGGAGTGATGATCCAGAATGAAGTGGTTGGAATGATGTACGTGATGACTGAAGAAAGAGAACGATGATGGATAGCCTTGACACTTGTGTCAAATTGGAAATGACTAAAACAGGAGCTGTGCCGGGCCAATGGAGGATTAGCTACCTCAAGTGGACACACTTCTTCGAACTATTTATACTTGTTGTCGATTGGTGCACCCTTGATTTTGGGAGTGTTGTTTCACGGTGTTGCGGGCGCTGCGGCGTTGCGTTCTCACCAGTCCGGATCAAGCGACTGGTAGTATCACTACCTTGGGTATTGCCTCATGTGCCTTGTCATACTTGTATTCCATTTATACGCGACCACTACGATTTTGATTTGTACCTTTAGTATATGGATTTCCCTCTGGTGACTTCCGGTTTTGGGGAAACTACGGTCTTGTATATGCTTTTGGGAATAAAAATGTGTTAAGGGTGGAATGGGCCATGACTTAACGCTATTTTGATATCTTATTATATTACTGATAGACATTATCTACCTAGCGTACCTTACTACCTAGTAGATAGTTTAACGGATCCTTAAAGGATGGTTATTCCAAACATCCTTTGAGTTACTTGTATTTCAATTGCTATTTCACTTGAGTTGGATTTATTAATATAAGAATGTTAATCCTGACTCGAGTGTCTTGTGTTTTTGCTTTACGCTCGGGTCAGACTGAGTGATCCAGTATTCGAGACTCACCTTTGGAGTTGGAGCTTTGCTTGAAGATCCAGCCATCTATTCTGCCTTCAGTATTCGATGATTCCGGTGATATATTCTGATTTGTATCTGATGTAGCATATTACTTTTCCGTTGTATCTGGTTTAACTCTGATGTAACTTATACATTTATATAGTAGCTTCATGAACTACTATCTCTTTTATTTCCGCTGCACTTATTACTCTGTGTCTGTGATCTGTGATTATTTTATTTACTGTATATGCTCAGTTTTGCCAAATTTAAATTAACAACGCGGTATTTTGAGCAATTCAACTCCGGCATGAGTGTCTACCTATACACTTATAATGGATGCGAATGGTCCAAAATAACGGGTCGTTACAGTTGGTATCAGAGCTTTGGTAGCTCTAGGCAAAACTTAGCATATAGGGAAAATGTATTTACAGAATCACTCTCATTCGAGTTTCGATCTCTTCCTCTTGACTCGATTCCTTCGAAGTTTGGAATGTTCCCCTCGGTTCCGAAATTCATTCGTGTCCTTCACTATTCGTCTTCTTTCAAATTCTGGAGCACCCCATAACTCCATTTTTGAATGATATCTATAATAGATCGGCAGTCTCGCCAATATTCGAATGATTTGTAAAGGAGCAAAACTCCTTTATAATAGGCATCGATTTACCGGAGATTTCTGTATCCTTGGTTTACGAGGCTATCTATTCCATGCTATACCTGAATTCCATCTCTTGAGATCGAATGTTGATTTACCTCGGAATTCAGCATCGATCTTATTCTTGAAGTTACGGACAACCCAGTTAAGGTTGCCCGTGAATTAAATAAACTCATCCATCTCCCGATTGTGATAATTGAATTATCTTATCTTCTGTTCAAACTTATTTTTCGAATTAGAATTCTCTTTGATTTGAATCCATCAAATTTAAATCTCTATCCTTGCTTTGAATCCATTCTTGCATCGTCGAGCGAGGAAGTGTATTTGTAAATTTATATAAAAATGTTTTATATATTGTGTTGTTTGAGTTGTTGATGTTGATTTGGGTTTCCGATCGATTCGTCTGATCAACGCTATCGATAGGACTTCCAAAACACTTGAACAGAGCAAACCGACACAATATTATTTTCAAATTTGGAAAATGAAATAAATTTGTTTGATTATATTGTGAAAATATAAGTAAAAAATTTCTGGAATTTAATAGGTAAGTTAAATTGTTTGAAATGATAAATTTTGATTATCATATATTGTTCTAAATAAATTTATAAATACGGTTTATAAATTGATTTGGAATTTGGAATTTGAAATGAATCTAATTCAGGAATTTGAGAATTTATTAGTTTCCGGTGATTTCGAACTTTGGTTTTTAAAATTTTAAAGTATATAGTATTGAAAATATTTTCAAATAGAAATCGTCTTCAAAGAATTTTTAAAATGTTGAAATCAATGCTCTTCTCTTTGTCGCTGGAAAATAATTTCGGTGATGGCGGCCGCATCATCGACATTCATTTTCGAGTTTCGAAGTGGAGAAACCATTCTATAGTTTTGCTACGGTTTTGTTTTGAAAAATATTTTGATCTGAATTTCTTTAGTATAATTTGATTTATATATATATAGGTATCCTATTTTAAATTTTAAATTTGATTTGATATAAATATATAGATATATCTCTAAATGGTTTGAAGAAAATCGGAAATTTAAATTCTTAAATTTTAGGTTAAAGATGATTTAAATTATAAACTGAAGTCAAAATTCTTGGATAAGTATTTAACTTGAAAAAAAATATTATTTGTATAATACTCAATTTCATTTCAATATAACTTACCTAAATTATTCAGAAGTTAAAATGTAATTGGATAATGTACAATAAAAAAATGTCTTTATAAATAAAATTTGAAGTGTTTATAATGAATGTTATACACTAAATTTTGATTATAAAGACGTCAATAGAGTTAGATAGGATAATAAGTAAACTCAGTTAATAATGAAATAAATTGTATTGAAAGAATTAATAAATTTGTTTTGAAAGAATTAATAAATTGAAATTTGCTCAACATATGAAATACCTTGAATTTAAAAGAAAATTAGTAGATGTAAATTAATTTAAATCGAAACTTTTATGGTTTAAATTAATTTATATGGTTTAAATAAATGTGATTAGATATATTAAGTAGAATAAATTTAACAGTAATTTGGAATAAAGAAGAACTTAAATTGTTGAAAAAAATATGATTATAATAAAAGACTATTCAAATTTATGGTTTTCGAAATTGTAAATCGAAGATAATTGGATAATAAGATAATGAGTTTAGAAATAGTTGAGATTGATTTTAGAGAAATCAAATGGATTAAATCAATTATTGAATATCAATTAATTTGAATTTGAATTTATATGGTTTAAATTAATTGTTATTTTTATTTCAAATCTGTTTCTCTTTCTGGTTGTTTATATTCTCCTACCTCGTTCCTTTTCGGGGACGAAAAGTTTTGAGTGGGGGAGAGTGTAACGACCCGTAAATTTCAACTGTTTTAATAACGTAATTAGTTGAAATTTTGTGAAATTTTAAACGATAAAATTTTGAAATAAAAATTATATATTTGGAATGCGTCTAGTTAAACATAGCAACTGGTAAATTTTCGTCCGAAAATTTGAAAATTTATTTCGCGCGTAAATTCACTTTAATTTAATCAGTTAAAAAGCAATGAAAATAAAATGTTTCCAGAACCTAAATATTTTTACATAGAAAAATTCCAAACCATCTTCGGAGCAAGATGTCAGTTTGTCGTTTTTCCAAATTCGGACATTTTTGGCTCCGTCGATCTTATTTTCGGCAAATTAGTAGCATTTCCGGTACCGATTATCGACTTTTGATCGAATAATCGTACCACTGATATATGTATACCGTTTTGATCGTCTCGTCATGCTGATCACTACTGTATATTCGTTTATAAGTTTCGGAAAATATTTGACGGTGAAACCTACAGAACAGCCAGCCATATCGGTATTCAAATTTGTTTTTCCTTTGTACACTCATTTCTTACTGTGTTAATCAAATGGCCTCTTGTTTCGTATTCCCAAAATTTTAATTCTAACTCTTACTATTCTACCCGTTCCAAAATTTATTTCCAAAATATTTTTTTCTTTGGTTTGCATTCCTCTTCATCAAGTAATATTTTCATTTATATTGATCTGCTCTTTCACGTCCTTTCCTCTCCTCATTTTTTTTTCTTCCTTTTATCCCCTCTCAAAAATGTATCTTCCTGTTCGTAGCTATCCCAGCACGCACGTGTTCCCGATCTCCAACCGCCTTGCATTCCGAAACCACATCACCTCCTCATCATCCTTGCCTGGCCTTGACAAAACACATCATGGCAGAAGCCTTCATGACACATCATCTTCCCGTAGCCGAGACCAAACACCTATTTCCACTTCGTCAACCATTCTCCTCCTCGTCTTTGTTAAGGTATTATGTATATATGTATTTTATATATTTTTGTTAAGTTATATAATGTTATAAAGTATAAAGGTTATATTAGCATTACTTTTGAATTTGTGCATATCATCTGTTAACAAACAATATATACCTAACTAAGCTATTATATATATTAGTTACTGTTTTGTTTTTGCTGTGTACAGTAAGTAATATCTATAGTATATAATATATTATATTTTGAAAGATGAGTTTATGTTGTATATCTATGTTTAACGTTTTGCTGTGACAGCTTATAGAAAAAAAATGTTATCCTTTGTATCAGTTTATACATAAATGTTGTTTCAGAAGATGTGTTACTTAAAGTTGTTCAAAGTAAATAGTTTAAAACTATTCATATACTTACAGCTGTTTATATTCTTACAACCTAGCACGTCTCGGCCCTTCCTATTATCACATACGTGATTTAAATTGTTTATTTTGATTTTGAATGCTGTTTTGATTTCAAGTATTAAAAGGTATATTTGTATACATATATTGTAAGTGTTATATATGAGTGAAGAGAGCTTTATGTACACCGAGTCTGCATATAGTGTGTTATGTGTCTACACATTCTGCTTAGCTTGAATATGCATTTATTCGCATATATGTACAGGACATGAGTCTGGGTTTTAGGCATATATGGGATTTTAGTTTATTTGTATTTAAATTGATTTTTGAATAATTTTGACCTGCTACATGGGTTTCGATTTATATATGTCGATCTTTTATAAATTGACGTTATATATTAGTTGTACAGGAGGTGTAATATGAATGCTATGTTTATATGTTTTTTTAGTCTGAAGTAACTAAGTTCCATTTGTTACGGGTATAAGTTTGTAAAGTTATAAAGTTTATAGTAGCCTATTTGTAAAGAACAGATTGTACTACATATTATCGTATTTTAAAGTGTACTTGAAGTCTGAGTTTCAAATATATATATATGGTAATGTTTTTATAAGTAACTTGAAATTGACCTTAGAGAAATTTTGTACATAATGTATATAGGTTATAAGAATTAAAGTATATGGTCTGCATATGTGCCTGGATATATAGAGATACATATGTTTAGTTATATTTTTTTTATGTATTCGTCTGCTTGTGTTGTCTCTTAAAGTTAGAAATGACATATATAGAATAGGTATATAAGATGCGCAAGTCCCTGTTTAGTATATATAATAGTAGTATTGATTTTGAAATGTGTTTAATAATATTTATTCTAAAAGGGTAGTGGTATGTATTTATTTCAAGTTATAATCTATATATATGTTGATTTTGTTATATGGGTGTTTTAATTTAAAACTATGATTTTGAAAACCATATAAATATATGTAAATATATTTATTTTAATATACGTTTGGATTTGGAATATGACTTGATATAGATAGCTATATATAGTATATATAAGTCGCTCATACCACTTATCTTCATCGATCCTGTTCTGACTTGATTTCATCAACTCCTATCTATCAGCTTTGATCATCGAATCGTGTCCGGCTTGCTTTGCTTCGAAATTTGCGCTTGGATCCGTAACTCATCTCATCCCGTTCATCTCTCTAGCCTCGAAAGGTGAGCAATCACTCACGATTAACGTTCTTTTATTTATTAAATTTGATTTCAATTGAAACGACAATTGAAATATTGCTGTGTTAGTTATTTACACTGTTATTACCTGTATCAGTTAACCTGTGACATCTGACACCATTATCTGTTAATTATTTATGCGATGATAATACAGTTTGGCTGATAATTGATTGATTGTTGATGTTTATATCGGACGTTAAATTGTTAATGTTAAAATGATAAATAGTATGAAATTGAACTTGATATAGGATAGTTAAATGTTGAATTTGATTAAATGACATTTGTATAATATGACCCCTTTTACTGTTGAATTTATTGACACGTAGGATTTGTTTAATTATACTTTGAACCACTGAATGTATGTTGTTAAATTGATGATGTATGAAATTGCAAATAGATGACAAGTGAAAACCGTAATGTAATAATCTTTAATCTACATGAAATGATAGTGTAGATTCTAGAAATAATTATATTAATTCGTACAAATAACAATGTGAATTAATACGGTTATTTCGGGATTATTTGAATTGATTTTTGGATTGTTATTGATTGTTGTTATTGCTTGTTTATTTACTTTGACACCATCCCAGTTATCACACTGCAAGTTCCCTTTGTTATGTTTTGATTTTTGAATTGAATTGGAATCGGGTTGAAATGATAAATACCCAAAATTGAACTTTGACCTAGGATAGGAAATTAAATAAAACCCGATTGGTCAATGATTTGTTTTAAAGATAAAATGAAGATTTTATTTAAATAAATAATATGGTTTTGAATCGAAGTTGAAATTTGAATTTTTATGAAAGGAAAATGTTAATATTTAATAATCTGAAACAAAATATTAACAATGTAATTGATGAAAGAATGTTGTTTAATTTGAGAAATGATTTAATAATTAAGTTGAAATGATTTAATAATTAAGTTTGAAAGTATAATTAAGTTTGGAATTATTAAACTTTGAAATTATTTAATAATTAAGTTTTGAATTATTTAAAAATTAAATAAGATTGATTTATTTAATGATTAAATTGAATTGAAATTCTTTAATAAGAAAAATTGAACTTTTGAATAAGTGGATTTTACTTCGTAAATAATTGAAATTGAGTTTCTTTATTAATTAAGTTTTGGAAACTTATTTAAGTAAGTAAATAAGTGAAATTGAATTTCTTTAACAAGAAATGAAAATGTGATATTTTTGGAATTAATGTAAGACTTGTAATTGAAAGAATTGATTTGACGAATTTAGTTTAATTCAAATTGTAAGTTTTGATTTAATGAAGTTGAATTTAAGAAATTGATTTAATGAATTGGAAATTTAGTAGAAATTGTTTTGAATGATAAAGTAACTTAACGAATATTGAATGAAATCGATAAATGAGTTTAAGTTGATTTGAATGTTAAATTAAATTAATTTAAATGATTTCGAAATGAAACTGATATACGAACTTGAATCAATATTCGAATGGTTCAAAATAAAATTTGAATTTGATTTATAAGATTTTGAAATGGTAAATTGGAAGTTTTGAAACGAAAATTTTGGAAATTGATTTCGAAAGACAAATGAAATGTTGATTTACGAATTGAAATTGAAATTGAAATTGATTTGATTTTGAAATAAATAAACGACCAATCGGTGAAATAATTACGAAAGTTATTGAAGAGACCGAAATTCGGTTATGGATATACTCTCTATCTAAACCGGAAACCACTTTAATAACTATACGCGGAGTGATGATCCAGAATGAAGTGGTTGGAATGATGTACGTGATGACTGAAGAAAGAGAATGATGATGGATAGCCTTGACACTTGTGTCAAATTGGAAATGACTAAAACAGGAGCTGTGCCGGGCCAATGGAGGATTAGCTACCTCAAGTGGACACACTTCTTCGAACTATTTATACTTGTTGTCGATTGGTGCACCCTTGATTTTGGGAGTGTTGTTTCACGGTGTTGCGGGCGCTGCGGCGTTGCGTTCTCACCAGTCCGGATCAGGCGAATGGTAGTATCACTACCTTGGGTATTGCCTCATGTGCCTTGTCATACTTGTATTCCATTTATACGCGACCACTACGATTTTGATTTGTACCTTTAGTATATGGATTGCCCTCTGGTGACTTCCGGTTTTGGGGAAACTACGGTCTTGTATATGCTTTTGGGAATAAAAATGTGTTAAGGGTGGAATAGGCCATGACTTAACGCTATTTTGATATCTTATTATATTACTGATAGACATTATCTACTTAGCGTACATTACTACCTAGTAGATAGTTTAACGGATCCTTAAAGGATGGTTATTCCAAACATCCTTTGAGTTACTTGTATTTCAATTGCTATTTCACTTGAGTTGGATTTATTAATATAAGAATGTTAATCCTGACTCGAGTGTCTTGTGTTTTTGCTTTACGCTCGGGTCAGACTGAGTGATCCAGTATTCGAGACTCACCTTTGGAGTTGGAGCATTGCTTGAAGATCCAGCCATCTATTCTGCTTTCAGTATTCGATGATTCCAGTGATGTATTCTGATTTGTATCTGATGTAGTATATTACTTTTCCGTTGTATCTGGTTTAACTCTGATGTAACTTATACATTTATATAGTAGCTTCATGAACTACTATCTCTTTTATTTCCGCTGCACTTATTACTCTGTGTCTGTGATCTGTGATTATTTTATTTACTGTATATGCTCAGTTTTGCCAAATTTAAATTAACAACGCGGTATTTTGAGCAATTCAACTCCGGCATGAGTGTCTACCTATACACTTATAATGGATGCGAATGGTCCAAAATAACGGGTCGTTACACCTTATTAATTAACAAATCTTAATCCATTATTTTATTTTATTTATCCAATTAAATGTTCTAAATAATGTTACTTAAAATTAGGGTCATTACAAATCACGTTCCTCAAAGGTGAAATTTTGAGAAATACTTGATCCCCTACTGCAAATTCCAAGTCCATCCTCCTTCTACCAGCATATTTCTTCTGCTTGTACTGAGCAGTCTTCATTTTCCTTATACTCACTTCGACTTTCTCAAAAGCTTCAAGAATCATTTCAGGTCTAAGAACAAGTTGATCTCCAGTCTCAACCCAACAAGACAGAGATTTACAAGGTCGTCCATAAAGAGCTTTGAACAGTGCCTTGTTAATACTTGCCTGAATTTCAAAGATTGATTAATTTCTTCACAAATTTTATTAAGTTTATTTAAATTTAATTATACCTGACATATATTATTATAGGTAAATTTAACAAGATGGAGATGTTCTTCCCAATATCCCTCAAAATCCAGAACACAAGCTCGAAGAAGTCTTTTAGAATCTGATTTACTCTTTCAGTTTGGCCATCCGTTTGAGGATGATAAGTCGTGCTTAGATGCAACTGAGTACCCAACGTTTCCTGAAAAGCTTTCCAAATGTTGCTAGTGAAGATGGGGTCTCTTTCTCATACTATGCTTGTCGAAAATCCATAGAGTTGGACAATTTCCCTCATATTAATCTCAGTAAGACTTGAAGCAGTTCGAGTTATCTTTACAGGGATAAAGTGGGCAGATTTTGTCAGTCTATTAACAATCACCCAGATGCTCTCATTACCTTTTCTCGTCCTTGGTTGCCCATCAATAAAATCCAAAGAGATTTATCCCATTTCCAAGTCAGAATCTCAAGAGGCTGTAATAATACCGCTAACTTCTGATGATCACCTTTATTTACTGACAAGTGGCACATCTACTCACATGAATAGAGATGTCTCTTTTCGTCCCCATCCACTAGTACAACTTTTTCATATTCTGATGCATTTTTGTAACTCCGGGATGAATAGAAAGTCTAGACTTGTGATTCTCTCTAAGCACTTTCTATCTCAAACCATCTACATTTAGAACACAAATTCTGTTATTAATTCTTAGAATTCCATTTTTATCAATTTTTGCACCCCCGCCCGCTTCATGCATTAACCTCCCTTTTTGGAACATTTTCCTTGATATGCCTTAGTCTTGTATCTTCATCCTGTTTGGAAGCAATGTGATCCCTAAGAGTCAAAGAAGCAATAAGTTGATATAACATGGCTTTGTTTCTGCTCAAAGCATCAGCTACTACATTTGTTTTCTGGGAGTGTAATTGATGTCGAGGTCATAAGCAGTAAGGAATTCAAGCCATCTAACTTGCTTTTGATTTAGATCCTTCTGAGTAAAAATGTACCGCAGTGATTTGTGATCAGTAAAGATTTTGAATTTCGTTCCTAAAAGATGGTGTCTCCATATTTTTAAAGCAAACACTACTGGCAGTAACTCTAAATCACGCATTGCATAGTCGATTTCATGAACCTTCAATTACCTACTAGCATAAGCAATGATTTTGCCATGTTGCATTAAAACAACACCTAGCCCATTTCTACAATCGTCTATATATACTATCAAACCTTCACTTCCATTTGGAACACTGAGAACAGGAGCAATGGTTAACTTGTGTTTTAATTCTTTGAATGCTTTCTGACATTTATCAGTCCAAAAAAGCTTAAGATCCTTCTTAGTCAAAGCTGTAAGAGGTGAGGAAATTCGGGAGAAATGCTCGATAAATCTTTGATAATAACCGGCTAAGCCTAAGAATCTTCGAATGTACGTTGGAGTCTTAGGAATCTTCCAGTTCTGAAAATTCAAAGTGATACGAATTTCGAATTTAAAGAGATAAAAGGATTTAAAATATAGGAAAAAGAAGCTAGAGAAGAACTTATGATGATCATGGCGATCTTCGCTGGATCAACTAAAATCCCATTCTTAGACATATGCCCAAGAAATTTGATTTCTTCTTGCCAGAAATGGCATTTAGGAAACTTATCCTTCAGTTGGTGATTTCTTAAAGTCTCAAGTACAAATTTAAAAATGCACTTTATGTTCTTCTTAGTTTTTGAATACACCAGAATATCATCAGTAAAAATGAGAATGAATTTGTTCAGAACTTCCCAAAATATGCCTTTCATAAGATCTACAAAGTATGCTAGGGCATTAGTCTAACCAAATGACATAACTAACCATTCATAGAAACCATCTTTGGCATGAAAAGCTGTTCTGTGAATGTTATCCTCTGCAATTCTAAGCTGGTGAAAACCTATGGCTAAGTCAAGTTGTGAAAATACTTGTGCTCCATATAGTTGGTCAAACATGTCATTAATATGAGGCATTGGATATCTGTTCTTATAGGTAAGCTTGTAACTCTCTGTAGTCTACACACATCCTTAGGGAACCATCAGATTTAGTAACAAATACCACTGCAGCTCCCCACTCTGAAAGACTACGTTTAATCAGACCTTTAGAAAATAGATCGTTGATTTGAACCTTTAACTCTGCCTTCTCCTTAGGTGATAATCTTCTTGGAGTAAGCATTTTAGGTCTAGCTTCAAGAACAATATCAATTTGGAATTCTATTTCGCGGTGAGGTGGTAAACAAGTCACTTCACCGAAAACATCAGGGAATTGTTAGACAATCGAAATAGTGATAAGATCACTTGGATGGGAGTTAAGTGAGAAAATAAAACTCTTAGCAAGATTTAGAGGCATCTTACACTCTATTACCAAGTGGTTTCTGTTATCGTCAATTAAAGAGACAGTTCGAGTTTTGCTAGAAATATAAGCATCAAATTTTCTTAACCAATCAATACCTAATAATACATCGAACACTTTAAAGCCCAGATCATAAAAGTCTCCTATGAACTGGTGTTTGCCTTTAAGGAGTCTGACTCCTTTACAAATCATTCCTAGGTTTGCGAGACCGCCGTTGGGGTTTGATACACATAAGGATTTATACGCAGGTTTAGGTTTTAAAACATGTTCAAGCTTGTCACATAAATTGACTGATATAAAACTATAGGATGCTCCAGTATCAAATAAAACACGAACATGCATAAGGTGCGATGTAAGGGTACCTTGAAGCACTTGGTTGGTCTCCTCCATATTATGAGTAGAAGCTGTAACTGCAAAGATGCTAGATGGTGCGCCCTTTTTCTATGTGGGACAGTCTTTCTTAAAGTGACCAGTAGCAAGCAAATGTGGCAGAGATCTTTTCCAGTCATCTGAACTGGGGGTACAGATGCTCCTGCTGTTCCTGAGCAACTATTAGCATAATGTCGTTTCTAGTCACACTTGAAGCATGTGATACTAGACAGATCAGTGTGCCTCTTCTAAGAATACCCAACTCCATTCTTGCTTTCCTAATTCTTCTTTTGTTGGCTAAAATTCATCTTCCTCTTTCCTGGTTTGTTGGAGGTTTCTTGAGCAATTGGGGCTTTATCAACTGGTGTCCTCTTCAAGTTTAGGTTTTCATATATGATAGCTATATCCATAAGAGTTGTGAATGTGCCATGTACATGCCCTGTAAGACAGTCCTGGTATTCCTAGCGCATGCCTACTATGAACATTTCTTCAAAGGGGTGTCAATAAGACTGGGACCAAACTTGGACAGCTCAATGAATTTCCTCTCGTACTCGAAAATAATTATGTCCCCTTGCTTAAGTCCAAAAAGTTTCGATACAACCGTGTCTTCCCAGCCTCGGGCATCCACTGATCTACGAAAGCTTTCCTATCAATTTTGTAGTATACAAGGTTGAAACATATTTTAAGGAGATAATCTTCTTGAATATTGAATTCTTATAGAGACTTCACCTGAATTAATCCCAAGTGATATTCTCTTTAGGGGTAAGGGTTGTAATAGATTCCCACCAATCCTAGACAGCATCTTGTAACTGCCAAGCTGCCAACTGATACTTCTACGCATCGATAATCCCTAATCCAGTGAAAATCAAATATAAGCTCTTCAGCCACTGCTATGCTTCAATTATGCCATCTGCTCTAGTGATCTTTGTACCTCCAAGCTATGTAAATTCCTTGCTGAGAGTAGTGAATCTCACCTCAAGAACAATTGGCACCACAGTTCCTTCAATAGGACCATTTCCTCTTCCTCTACCTCTAGTTTTCCTTCTATTACTCATCCTGTAAGGGAAAGGATGGGTTTAGAATACCGTTAGAAACTAAACCTAAGAGAACCTAATAAAAGTGAAATCGACCGAGGAAGAATGGTCCATTTTGATAGTAATTTTGAAAACAGAATGAATTTTAAAACATTTTATTTTTATAAAAATACGCTCTATCAAGAAAGATTCTACTCATTTAGGGTATCGCTTACCCTATCTCTAATGAGTTTACCTCAAAAGCCTAGGTTTTCACTCAACCTGGCTTAGATACCAACCGTGATGACCCGTCATTCTGAACAACTCAAACCATTCAAATGATAGATTATCAATAGGGTATTATAATTAGAATCAATTCATAGGATTACAGATACAGAAATTTCAACACAGAATCTTGCAGCGGAAATAAAATAAATACATAAGTAGTTCATGAAACTAGTAATAAATTTTTCATCTGAGTTTTAGAATTTAAAAATAGCAAACTAGAAATAAATTGAAGTTCACTACTACGTGTCCAAACTAAAATAGGGAAGTAAATGCTAGATAAAAGTGGAGTCTCCAACTCAGTCTTCATCTCCAGAAAAACATTCCACAAACACTGTAATACTTCGGCTGACCTGAGCATAATGAAAAATGCATACTCGAGTCAGAACTAAAATTCTCATGTAAGTTAACTGAAAATCATGTATAAAAGGCAAAATAACTTAAGAGATGTTGCGAGATTTTCCATCTCTTAAGGATCCGTGAAACTATCTATAGGTAGTAGATATGATACATATGTAATGTCTATTAGTAATGTAAATATTAAAATAGCATTAAGGCTTTACATTAATCCCCCTTAACATGTTTTTTAGCATGTAGTCTATGCAGGTCCTGTAACACAACCAGTAACGTTGGTGGCCAGTGAGTCCCTTATAGGTACAATACTAAAACAAAATGGTAGTGGTCTCGCATAGGGATAATCATATGACAAGGCATGTGAGGCAATGCCTAAGATATGATACTATCATTTTTCTTTCCTTGATCGGTTGTAACCCCTAACAACTGACTACGTCCATCAATCTAAGATCAAGGTGCACCCATCGAGTTCAAAATCAAGATGGTAATACGAGGGAAAGATGTCCGCTAGAGGTAGTGATCCTCATTGACCAGGTATAGCTTATGTTTTAGTCATTTTAAATTAACACAAATGTCGGGGGTCATCCATTATCATTCTCTTACTTCATTCCAGCAGAAGTTCGACAATTCAAGCTCTACATTCTAGATAACATCCACCACATATATAGTTATTAAAGTAGTTTTGGCATTGACAGAGAGTATGTTATTATCCGGCCCAGTCTTTTTAATAACAAATCGTTCACTATATAAAATTTTGCTGTTGGGTCCATTTTAATTTTTACAGAAAAATCCGTACAGAATTTCAAAAAGTGTTGACATAAAAAGTTCTTCAATTTACTTTAGAAATCTATAGAAAATATTTTAGAAATTTCTAGAAATATTTATTATTTTTCATAGGCGAAATACCTCAGATTTTACACTAAATAAATTATAAAAATACCAAGATGGCCAAATTAAATATCATTTTCTTTACAAAATATTTTTCATTTATTATCATAAATCCACAAAAAAATTTCCAAGTCCAAATAACACTTTTTCAAAAAATTATATATTTATTCGTATGTAACTTCAAAAATTCATAAGTACAAATCTACACGCAAACTTTTGCAAACAAATTTGACTAATTTTTTCAAATATTTACTTTACATAACATATTAAAATTTACACGTAAACACATTTATTTGTGAAATTTTTTTAAATAAAGACAAAAAGGCAATTTATTTATCAACTCGCATTTTTTGCCAAAACAATAAAACTATATATTCTGATTTTTTCCACATAACAATATTAGATGTCCAAGGATTTTTTCCTACTATTTAATTTTCACAATATCCACATGACAAGCAATATAATTTCGATAATTCAACAGGGTTGTAATGGGTGTATATCACAATCAATGGTCTAACATATATATAATCACAATGTCATCAATTACTAACATATTATAGGCACATGCAATAAAGTTCTTAATCAACTCCACTATACATATATCACAATAATTATCAACGATTACATGTCAGGGTACTCAACTAGCAATGGTATTCAGTTTTAATAATAATAATTTAAATATAGCAATATAATTTACCACATTACGAGCTTGATTTAACTTGCAGTAGAATTAATAGTATTTCGTGAGTTTAAACACTTACCTTTATATGCAAAATTGAAAACCACATGACATGAAAAACGATAAGCCTACGGATCTCAACACACCGAACACTTTGGACACAGATCAATTGACACGAACACTTAATATTAACAGCTTTGGGTTAGGCAGTGGAGTCTTCGAGTGTGAGTAGGGTGCAGGTGAGATCTAGGTCGATCGATTTCTCGATAGATGGTGATGTGGTGGTGGAGTGATAGGCTACGGTAGGAGGTAGAGGGTTTGGCAGTTCTCGGCTAGGTTCTGGAAGATGGTGTAAGCTAGCAATGTTATGGAAGGTGCAGATCACGAAGAAGAAGGGATGGTAATTTGGTTTGGGTATGGTGGAAGGTAAGGTAGCAGCTAAGTGTCCGGTGGAGTTGTGAGAGGGTAGAGAGGCAAAGGATAGGGGCAGTGCCATAGTGGTGGCGATAGTTCAGGTACAAGAGGCGTTGAAAAGGTAGACAGGTTGGTGGCGGTATACAATAGAGACGTGGGTGGAGAGGGAGGTGGCTAAAGGTGGAGGAGATGTGAGGTAGAGGATGAAGTGAGAGGAAAGGTGATGGGGATGGTGGAGTGAATAGCAGGTGGAAGTTTGCATTCGTGAAAGTGGATGTAGAATTTTTTTTGGCAAACGAATGGTTTTAAAAGTGGTGAGCAATGTAATATATTTTGCTTTTTATGAATGAATATGTGATGAAGTATTAAAAGAGGAGAAAGAGAATAGGTATACCCAAAATATAGGATGATGTGCTATAATCAAATCTCTCTTTATCCAAACGAACACACATATACGTGTACCGGCGTTATATCAAATTATATTGTGCCATATACTCTAGTTCAACCGCTTTACGTTATAAGCTGGGTGTCCACACACATAAATAAATATGTCGTGACGATCAGTGAGAAAAGACAAACAATATGACACGTTAATATCTGTGCTACAACAAACGCATCAAAAATTCACTGCTGCAGCCGATAACACCGACTCGAAATATATAAACAATTTTCAAATTGCACTAAACGAGGCTAGAAAGGTCAGGATTTGACAAAACAAACTTTGACATCTTACTCGGAAAATTTTCTAGAATATTTTTATGTAAAAAAATTTACAGTTTGAAAAATAGTATTGTTCATTAAAATATTAACAGGTTTTGAATTAAATTTGAAACCGAATAGATTTTTTAAAATACGCAAATTAAATTCTTCATTTTTTTTCTTTTTATTTTAAACTTATTAGTTATAATTTGAATTTTTAATTAATTTTTATTACTTTAATTCAAAATCATTGTTTAATTTATTTTTCAAACTGTTAAGACCCAGGTCTTTACACTCAAATATCTGTTTTGGTTCGTTTAGTTATACTTATCTGTTTCGCTTGTTTTATATCTATTTTTTCATTCTATTTTTATCCTTTGCCCTGTGAGATATACGATAAGTTTATATTGGTGACTTTCCCCTGACTATCGTCTTACATCGGTCGTGTACCATTGAAGTGCACTATACTGGTTATATCGGGCACTGGATGTGTAGGGCGGTCGTCACAATGTAACATAATATAAATAATTACCTTTATTATGAAATAGATTGGTCACATAGTTAGATATACGTAACAAATAACATAATTGCCCCTAGGGCATACCCTTAATTTTATCAACTACATATAGAAGGCAATATTCTTGAAGAAATAAGGCGAATGGAATATCCCCATAGATAGGCACTGATCCATAGATGGATCGGTATTGATCCATCAATTCAGACATTTTTACTCTGCTCTTTCTCATACTTTGTTGGATCTTCATCTATGACGAATTCTAAAGGACCAATGATGAAGGTTAATGACTCTTAGGCCGTTAACAGCTAACTATAGCTATAAATACTAGTCTACATGCAAGAAAATTTTGACCGAACCACTTGACCAAACATTGGAAGTTAGCTCCATTCAAGAAAATTTTGACAACGAAACAATTGACCTTAACAACAAATGCGAGACCGAATACGAACAACTGTTTCAAGATGAGCCTAATGAGATCGAACGTGCTTCAGTTTGAATACCAAACGGTTGAGTCAGAACTTCAACCAAATACTTTGATTGAACAACCCCCTAGGTTAGAACTCAAACTCCTGATCACCTTAAGTACACATACTTAGGTGACAATGAAACATTTCCTGTCATAATCTCTTCAAATCTTTCTCTTGATTAAGAAACCTCCCTTGTTTCAATTCTACTGAAAAACAAAGAGGCAATTGGATGGTCGATTATCGATATTAGGGGAATTAGTCCCGCTCTTGTTCAACATCGCATTCACTCAGTTGACAAAGCTAAGCATGTTCGTGACGCGCAACGAAGGCTTAACCCTAAAATGAAGGATGCAATTCGCGATGAAATTCTTAAACTCCTCGATAACGGAATCATATACCCCATTTCTAATATTTCGTGGGTTAGCCCAATTCATGTCGTGCCTTAAAAGTCTAGACTTACAGTTATCACAAACGCTGCTAACGAGCTCATTCCAACTCATACTCAAACGGGTTGGTGTGTTTGCATTGATTATTGAAAATTAAATGCTACAACACGTAAAGATCACTTCCCTCTTTCCTTCATTGACCAAATGCTTGAACAATTAGCCGACCACAAATTCTATTGCTTTCTTGATGGTTATTCGGGTTATAACCAAATTTCGATCGCTCCTGAATATTAAGAGAAAACGAATTTCATCTGTCCCTTTGGGACCTTTGCATATTGACGTATGCCATTTGTCCTTTGCAATAGTCCTACTAATTTCCACAGATGCATGGTCAGTATCTTTTTTGACATGATCGAATTCTTATTGAAGTGTTTATTGATGATTATTCCATCTTTGGAAACTCTTTTTCCGAGTGCTCAAACTACTTGACATGGTTCTAAATTGATGCAAGGACAGACAATTAATGTTAAATTTGGAAAAATGTCATTTTATGGTCAAACATAGCATCATCCTTGGGCATATCATTTCAAACAAAGGCATTGAGGTAGATAAAGCAAAAGTTGACATAATTGCAAATCAACACATTCCCAAATCCGTCAAGGACATTCGTTCATTTCTGTGACACGCTAGATTTTATCGATGATTTGTGAAAGACTTTAGTAAAATTGCTCGACCTCTGACGTATCTTCTTGGAAAAGATGTTCCATTTGACTTTAATTCTGACTGTGTTTCTGCTTTCGAACATCTCAAAAATGAACTCATTTCTGCTCCCATCATTTGCTCACCCAATTGGGATCTTCCTTTCGAAATAATGTTTAATGCTTCTAACTTTGCGATTGATGCTATCATAGGACAATGCATCAACAAAATTCTTCATGTCATCTACTAGGCTAGCATGACTCTAAACGATGCTCAACTCAATTACAAAACCACCGAAAAAGAGCTTCTAGTGGTAGTCTTTGAGTTCGAAAAGTCCGGACCTTATTTGATTGGCTCACACGTTACTGTTTACACTGACCACTCCGCTCTTAGGTATCTTTTCGCTAAAAAGGATGCTAAGTCTCATTTGATCCATTGGATCATTTTACTCCAAGAATTTTACCTTACGATCAAAGACAAAAAAGGATTCGACAACGTCATTACTGATCATCTGTCGCATCTTCCAAAAGCACTACCTTCTTTATCGATCAACGAGAACTTTCCTGATGAACAACTCCTTTCCGTTTCCGTCGATCCATGGTATGCCGATATAGTGAACTATTTAGTCATTAAGGAAACTCCTTTATTTTGGTCGAAACAAGATAAATATACATTTCTTTTCCAAGTCAAGTACTTCCGTTGGGATGATCCATACTTGTTTACGTATTGTTTCGACCAAATCATTCGATGTTGCATCCCGGATTATGAAATTAAGAGTGTTCTTTTGTTTTGCCAAGACCAAGCTTGTGGTAGTCACTTTGGTCCTAAGAAAACAGTGAAAATGGTGCTCCAATGTGGTTTTTACCAGCCTGCACTTTTCAAAGATATATTAGAGTTCTGTAAAACTTACGATCGAAATCTTTGACGTTTGGGGTATTGACTTTATGGGACCATTTCCCAACTCTTTCGAAAATCTGTAAATTCTTCTTGTCATTGATTACGCCTCTAAATGGGTTAAAGCCATTCCATGTAAAATAAATAACCACAAAGTTGTTGTGAAATTCATAAAAGAAAACATATTTTCAAGTTTTGGAACACCTAGCACAATAATAAGCTATAATGGAACCCATTTCTATAATTGATCATTTGAAACTATAATGAAGAAATACTCGATAACCCACAAGTTATCCACTTCTTATCATCCTCAAACTTGTGGTCACGTTGAAGTTTCAAATCGCCAAATCAAGCAAATTTTGGAGAAAACTGTAAAAAAAAATATAAAAGATTTGTCGCAAAAATTGATAGATGCGCTTTGGGCTTATAGAACTACGTATAAAACTAATCTAGGGATGTCTCCTTCTAGGTTAGTATATGGTAAAGCATGTCACTTACCTGTTGAATTTGAACATAAAGCATTTTGGGCGGTTAAGAACATAAACTTTGATCTTGAAAAGCTGGCAAAAACAGAAAATTTATAATCAATGAATTAGAGGAGATTAGGAACGACGTGTATGAAAATGAGAAAATTTACAAAGAAAGAACAAAAATTTTTCATGACAAGTCAATCCTAAGGAAAACAGTTTCGCCAAATCAAAATGTTTTTTGTACGACTCTCGACTTCATTTGTTCCCTGGGAAATTAAAATCAAGGTGGATATGACCATACGTGGTACGTACTATTTTTCCATATGGTGCCATAGAAATTGAAAAACCCTAGGGATGGATCGATTTTTTAAAGTCAATGGTCATCGTTTAAAACCTTACTTGGAGTTGGCAAGTGATCGAGAGGAGGAGCTCATGAGCCACACTACGTCTAGTAAGAAATTTTAACCCTCTCTTATAAATATGTACATTTATTTCTCCATTACACTCATTATATCATGCATTTACTGTGGGGACATAGTCAAAATCAAGTGTGGGGGAGTCTCATGTTTATTTTGATTTTTCACTGTTTATTTTTTGCATTTTCTTTCCAAAAAAGAAAAAAAACAATTTTTTTTAGCATATTGATATACTTTTAAAGAAACACGATAGAATAAGTATATGTTTTTTGTTATTGAATTGAAATTTTTGAAAATGTACTTGTCTTAACAAAAGTAAAAATAAAAGTTTGGTTACAATTAACTATTGTGTAACTAGTGTATAGGAAGGTTCATAGGTGATAATTATGAAGTATATCCTAATTGTATTCTTTGTTTAAAAGAGTGGTTATTTTAAAGTAAAAGCGATAACATTGTTGATTTTCTAAGTGAAGTGGTGCTAAGATGATTTTGCATAACTCTCTCTTTTCAAAAAAAAATATTTCATAAAAATAAGAAATACCTACAGTCATGTGTTCACACGTGCATGATCGGTATATCTGGCTTCAGTTTATCTGAGTTAGATGTATGTAAATAAAGCTAAAATAATAAAAATAAACACATAGAGTCATGTGTTCATACGCAAGTGTGTACACTCGCCACGCTCTGTACTCTTCTCACGTAAGCTCGAAAGGCAGTGCATGATAGGTATATCTGGCCTTAGTTAATCTGAGTTAGGTGTGTAAATAATAATATTAATATTTTTCAAAATAGAGAGAGCAAACAATTGAAACCCAAGCACTATCTTCACTTATTTGATTTGACTTTTTATTCAAAAGAAATAAATATGCCGCTTTGCAAAACTTTGATAATCAACTAAAAGATTCATTTCATCGTTGTACTATGTTATCAACCGAAACAACTAGCCAAACTAGAGTCTAATTGTGATGATAACTTAATTTTTGTTGGAAGTTTTGTTGAGTAAAAAGACTAAAATTTCTTGATAATAACCAAAACTTTTATTTAACTTACTCATGTTAATTTAAAAGTAAATTCTTCATTTGTAAATATTTTCAAAAACTTGCATCATGTAGTCGCATTAAAATTTGCATGTCGCGTTTGGATTTTGTGGGTAGTATCCGTTGAAAACCCTCTTGAGACAACACTTGTCCTACTAGGGACACCTAGAGGTTCAACGGCTTGTTATATACGCTCAATGCAATCGTGTTTCCTATGCAAAAGGATTTATCCAAGTTTTAGTTTATTCGAGGATGAATAAAAAGATAAGTGTAGGGGTATTTGATATGCATTAAAAGTGTATATGTTTACTCTCATATTCAATCTTCCTTTCTTAAAATAAATTAGCATATTAGGGTATTTTACATGTTTAAACCAAAATCTAAATTGATTTCAAATCATCATTTATTTATCTTCATTTAGGGGGAAAATGTAATTTTGTGTATGAATTAATTTTGAGAAAATTTATTTGCACATTTTTATTTGTAGGAAATTGAGTGCAAATTGGATGGAATTTCATGGATGTATGCATGCACATATGTTAAAAGGAAGTGGAGAAATGAAATTAAAAAAATTCATGCAACATGGAGGAGCCCACATGCCAACTAACTAATGGACTATAATTAAAAGCACATGCACATGCTAATGGAGACTTAAAGACATATTAATGGGTATTAATTAATTCCCCAATGATTACTTGGAGGTTACACAATCTCAAGGGCATTTTGGTAGTCCCCTAAAAATGAAATTAGGGTTTTAACCATGTATAAATACCCCTTATGTTTCATATAATTAGCTCTTCTTTTTTATGCATGTTGTAGCCACAAAATCAATGATAAATAAAATATCTTTTTAATGGCTTCTTAGCCTTCTTCTTATTTGCTTTTGTTTACATGCTCTTTTCTCTTATGCTATTTTATCTCATGTTTTTTATGTTAGTTTATGTCTCTTTTATTTCATGTTAATAGTATATATTTAATTCATGTAGTTATTTTAGATTTATTTTATACAAGTAGTCAGTTCTCTTTTCTTTTAATTAGCTCTCATTTTCCTTGTTTTTTATGCATAAATCATTTTGTGTTGATATGAATTCAAATATGATAAGCTAAACCCCTTCAACTTAGGGGTAATGAAGCTCTCATGAATCATACTCAATTAACATAACATGGTTGCATTTATGATCTCTGTTTTGAGCTTAATGGAAATTATGAATGATGATAATTTATATTTCTTTTTGAATTTGATATCTATGTTGACATCTCAAATAAGTTATACTTAATCCAATATAAACTATTTGATTATTTTCCTAAGTGATTTTGATGATGAAAGTCAAACTAGAATCAAAATTTGATGATCTATGTTACTAGTTCATAGTAAATAGACCTTGCTTAAAATAGAATTTATTTTTAATTTCATGTCATTTTCAAGAAAGTTAATAAGTGAGTTTGAATGGTGTGTTTGATTTGATGGTTTAAGTTATGCTAATTAATAGCACAAATAAACCATACTAATAATAAACACATCAATCATTTCCACTTAAAATTTAAATGAGAGTTTGTAGATGGATTTTGTGTTGATTTATATGAATGATTGGAAGTGGATTTGCCTTTAAATTGCTCCTTAAACTCATAATTTTATTCATTTTTGCTCTAGTTTATTTTCTACAATTTTCTTAGTTTAAAACAATTTCAAAACCTTGGGCTAATTTGATTGAGTAATATTAGAATTTAATTCTTTCCCTGTGGATCAATCGTACTCGCATATGTACTACGATTGTAGGCCAGGCACTTGCGATTCTATAACGATATATTTTCAACGGTTTTCTAATCGATAGAAAATCTGTCATTAGTAGCTACCTCCAGTAGCACCTCACGGGTTCTCTTATAAAGGAGTGTTATCCCTACGAGAATCTTAAAAGTGCCCAAAATGGGATAGATTAAGCAATAAATCCTAAATCCAAGCATCAAGACTCTAAGTAAGATTCCTTGCCTACTTCAATGGAGTAATAACCACCTCCACTCTGAGTTTGGCGAAAAGGTTAAATTGGCTAACTCATTCCTTTACTGATAAGCTACCATATTGAAAATGGATGAAATGCTTAAACTGCATGTCCATCATGATCTTAGAAATAAACGTAGACTCCAAACAATGTCTTGAATTAATCCAAGTCATGGCCTGCTCGTCAATCTCTCCTATTACCATGCCCCATAGGCTACACCATATCTAACACCCACTTTAGCTACTAGAACCTTCATAGGCAGTGGAATATCCCATATGGTAACCAAATAGTCTCTGACTCAATCAGGCATCTCAAACTGCCAATTCATAGTCGCTTGCGTACCCCGTCTACTTCTATGAAGATACCTTAGCAACTAGCTGTAGAAATAAATCAAAGCTTAAAGGTAAAATGGTGCATGCAGTATTATATAGTAGAAAAATACAAGTACGCTCTCTCAACGTATCTCCATCGACTAGGTTTCTTAATTCAAACTGGTCTACTTGGTACTGAGTGTCAAGACTAAGCTCTGATACCAACTATAACAGCCGCCCTTCGTAATACCATGAATCAAGGTTGAATGACAATGTCCGACTCCTGAATACAACAAAGATGGTCCATCAAGGTAAAAGTTTAAAACTAAATATCATACCAATGTACATCGACGCAGTCTCACAATGGAAGGATAACATATAATATATTAAATACATATGAATAGAATATGATAAGCAATCTACAAAAGACTACACTAACAGAAGCAACTGATAAATAAATATCAATATAGAAAGCCAGAATACAATATCTGATATCACAAGTCTCATATACAAAATAGTCTATCTATCATGTACTATATCAACAATAAGTATAAAAATATGATATATTGACTTTATGCCTTCAGAATGCTCCAGCTATCATACAAGCCTATCCCCAAAGCACCTGACTCCCAAACTACTCGATCGAGTACTCGAGAGTTGTCATGACATAAATAGATAAAGACAAAATGCAGATCGAACATAAAGCCTGGTGTGGGCAGAACTATATGAAAATATCGTATATTAAAGTTATATACAAATAAAACAAGAAACCACAAAAGCGTAGCCTGTCCTCTCCATAAACATGGCTCAGGAGTAATCCGTGCTTTCTATAGACAAGTAAAGAAAACTATCTTAAAGGATATGAAATCATACCATAACCTATTCTTCTCTTGTAATCAACGAGTCAGCACAACTAACTAATGTGACTAATACATACTATATACAATGATACAGGTAATCCAATATATAAGTGAAGGGGTAATATAGATAACACAATAAATGTCAAACACATAATATTCAATAGCAAAAGCTAACTAACTAATAACACACACAATCCTAACAATAAACTACAAACAAAGAATACAAATTGACACCCATCATTGTTGATAGGTAAAGTCCACTAAGGATATTCAACATAGTCCAATGATCCCCATTTAGAGCTCGAAACAAACAGAGTCGATACTTTATCATACCATAGACCCCAAGTGCATTTGGTGTGATTGTACTCATACGGATCACACCGTGCCCTATACCAAAATATGAATATCTAAAACCGATACCCATGCTGAATTACTATTAGTACCGAGAGCCACAACTATCTTGTCGATTCCCCTAAAAAACCAACACCTAAAATAAGTTAGCATGTAGGTCATGTTGCAGCACCCAATCGTACTACGAAATAATATATGACCTATTGTAGACTGACTTCCCAATCTCTCTCTGCCCCTGATCTGGAACCACGTCCATAAGTCATGTCGAATTGTTAGACACCAATAAGACATATCGTGAGCAACAACTTATCATTTTGAATCCCCTGAATAACAACACCTCAAAAGAAGTTGGCGTATAGGTCCTGTAGCAATACCCAATAGTACCGTGGAATAGTATATGACTTACTCTAGACTAATGACCCTGTCTCTCTATGTCCCTACTCCGAAACCACATCTACAGGTCGTGCACATCAATGGTACCATGGATTGCTTTTACAAAAAAAGCGATATCTTTCGATTGTCTATGGCTAGACAATCCAAATTCAAGCTATCCTATGTTACCAAACTTCACTAGAGCTTCGAAGCCCCCATCAAGATAGAACATTCCCATAGCTTTGTTCGAACAAAACCAAAAGCTCTTTGAGCCAAAGAAATCTCTCGAAAACCCGAACCCTGAAACCGAGATCCGAACCTTAAACAATTCATTTTACCAAAGCTTTGTCAACACGTATGGTCACTAATATAAGATTAGTACCATTTACAAAGACATATGTAACCCAAGGTCAAACCTAAGAGATGCCAACCAACTCCGCTTAATCGTACACGCTCACCAGATGTGACTATGCAACTAACCACTACACTGATACCATATCCAATCGTTATTGATTGCATACGTTTCACTTTTCATTGCATCTGCTTTCCCGATTTAAATTGGATATTTTATTAATTTCATAATTTTCCAAGTTAAATTAAATATTTTATGAATTTCCTAAAGGGGAAATTGGGTTTATTTGGAGTTAAATTGATTAACAATAACGAAGCCCACAGATCAGGCACAGATGATAATATAAAGCAGTGGCGAAGCGAAAGCAGAAGATGGACTCAATAGAAAGATGAAAATATGAAAATATACCATTTATTGAAAATGGTTGAAAATGGATCGGGTACGATCCATATTCATCAATTATGGATCGTACCGTATCGATATTACAGTTCAACTCAGTGGAAAACATTCGATCTCTCAAAATCTACAAGTCAAATACACATGAAACTTTGAGAACATCAATATATCGAATAGTGGAGCTCACCATATAGATCACATGCCAAAAGGTGCTAATGAAATGATTGGTGTTGATCATTATTATGAGTGATGTGGGATCCTTAATCAATACTATGACTTTTTCTGAATTCGGAGACTCCGTTGCTGAAATTTCATGAAGATATATTCACCGTCTTCCCCTATAAATATAGAGTTGATCTTTCATTTTGAGGATCTAGACGCTACATGTTACTTTGCACTTTTATGTAACTAAAGGTTTTACTTCGATCCATCTTTCTTTACTCAGCAATTCAAGTGTTTAGTAAAGTTATTTTCTCCAAAGTGGACATAGGCTTTCAACACTGAGCCAATATAAATCATTGTCTTCTTATTATTACTTATATTCTGCTATTTAGTTGCTTGTTTCCTTTATTTTTCATCTGTTATTCTTCATTTATTTCTCTGCAAAATCTCTACTAGTTGTTTGTACCAATTTCGGGTGCATACATTTTGGTTCTTCCATTGAGAAAAAGATTCTCAGCTATATTTGGACCCCTTTGCTACTACTGGATTGCATAAATCCCCCGAAGAGATCCATAATTATCTTCAAGAAGCTTACTCGTTCTATTCGGATTTGCAAAAGTCTAAGGACACTATAAAAATGGTTGGTAATACCAGATCTACCTCCAAAACGCAGAAAGAAATGAGAACGATAGATCTGACACGAAGGCCAGAGCAATCTACCAGTAGATGTTAATGCTATTAATATAGTTGATGTCCAAAACCCAGTTGATTCCATTAGAAGAGCTGATTTCCAAAATCTGATGAGAGAGCTCGTGGATAGCCGCCTAAAGTAGATTCAAGCCAATATCGATTTAATGAATCAACTCAAAGAGAAGCAACGTAGGAAACCTAAAAGGGAGCCAACTCCCTATTCTGTATCGGAGAGCTCAACTTCATCAGATGACTGTCACAAATGAAGATATCGCAGAACTGATAGATACCAAGCTAAAACACCAACGCGTCACCACCCGACTGATCCAAACAGACCGATAACGATCGGTACCGATCCATTTGGAACGGTTGTCGCCGATCCAACTCTTGGAGGTGGATCACATCATATAACGGGAAGAATTCGCACCGGTGATGCTACAATCGATCTTGATGTTGGAGTTCAAGTAAATGCAGATCAATTTCCTCTCCGGAATGATGACAATGTGATCGCACACAACACACATCAAGAGGATGTTGAGCTAAGGAGGCATGGAGCAGCATGTATACATCGACCAGACCATTCACCTGAGATGGGGCATGACTACTGCTTGGCATCAGCTATCCAAATGCTGAACTTGTTGGCTATGGCCAAACGGCTAGTAAAGGAGAACCAAGGTTTGACCAATGATGATGGGGGGATGTCAAGAAGCCATACTTCATTCACAAACAATATTTTACACGCGGAGTATCCAAGGAGATTTAGCATGCCATCGATGCCTGCCTACGAGGGAAAAACCGACCCCATGCATCATATCATGATATATGAATGGCTAATGGATTCTGCACAAGCTGATGATGCCGCAAAATGTAGGTGTTTTCTCATCACACTCTTTGGCATAGCGACAATGTGGTTTAGGAGATTACCCCCACGGTCAGTCTCTAGATTTGATGATTTAGCAACAAAGTTTGTGGAGCAGTTATGTATGCACGCAACTCACCGCAAAGATGTAATTTACCTACCAAGCATGATCCGGGCTCTAGGAGAACCGTTAAAAGATTATTTGGAGAGATTTCATATGGTTGTCAAAGAAGTTAGTAATCCGAGTGACCGTTCAATATTGATGGCGTTAACAAGAAGGATTGATCTAGAATCTAACTTTAGCAATTAGTTAGCTGGCAAACCACCCATGATATTGGAGCATTTCTATGCAAAAGCAGCTCGGTATTTGAGGAAAGAGGAAGGTAGATGCTTTAGGAAGAAGAATGTTATCGGACCGAGTGGAGAGGGAGTGCGGAGTAACATTGCAGTGAAGTAGTTTGAGGAGAGTTTCGGAAAAGTTCAAGTAAATATCAAAAATAAACCGAATCAGCAAAAGAAAAGCGGCGATAGGAGCCATGAATGAGACAAGGAGTCTAGAAGCGAGGATTCCAATTTATGATACCTACACGCTGCTAAATACGTCTCTAGAAAACATCTACTTGTCTACATGCAGTACCATGTAATATAGGAAGCCACCTCTGAAGGAATCGACAGAGAAGTAAAAGCAGACTAGAAAATATTGTCGGTTCCATGAATGTTATGGTCACAACACAAATGAGTGTAGGAATCTTCAGGATGTTATTGAGAAACTGATTTGAAAAAGAAAGTTACAGCAATTTGTTAAAGCCTCACAGATGGCGGGCAGGGGACATCCGACCCCAACCGAGGTCAAGCGTCGCACAGGCTAAGGAGCCTGCACGGACTGGTGGAAGATTAGTGATCAACACGATAGTCGAAGGACCGCACCTAACTGATAAGAGCTGGCACAAGATGGAGCGTTATGCTAGTGCAATTAAGAATATGACTTTTGAGTGTTATTCAAATACAAAAGATGGGGCTTCGGCTAAACAGTAGTGTACAATAACAAACGACATTGTATTGAGAAACAAAGATGCAAACAAGGTGGTGCCACCAACGATCAACCTAATGGTGGCCATGATCGGCCCGCCTTAGTATGGAGGATCTTGCTTGACTGTGGAAGTTCCATAAATATAATTTTCAAAAAGGCTTACGATCAGATGAGGATGGAAGCCAAGGACTTGAAACTATCTTAGCTCGCATTCATGGATTTAACAGTGATGCGACCGAAGTTGTCGGTTATGTTGAATTTCCTATAGAATTAGGAGAAGGTGACCGTAGGAGAGTGCCAATGTTGTCGTTTGTTGTCTTGGATGTTGACTCTCCATACAATGCTTTTCTAGGCCGACCAGCCCAAGCTGAATTCTAGGCAACTCTTGCCTTGTGGTATTTGACTTTGAAGTTCCCAACTTATAAGGTGTTGGAGTTATGCATAGTGATCAAATGATCGGATGTACTTGCTATGTGGCTAAATTGAGAAACGCTAAACGGAAGGAGCAAGGTAAGGGTATGGACAAGTCTCTCAGCATCCAAACCACCGAAGATTTACAACCAGAGCTTGGGCTTTAACTCGGGCGCCGTAGTCAGTTCTATAAAGACATAAATCCAAGGGTTGACAAGGAGGAGCCCAAAGAGACCAAGGCTGCACCGACTGAGCTAATAATTGACATCACGGTCAGCCACAATGACCCATCATGGGTCCTAAAGGTCGGATCATAGCTCAGCCCCCTGATGATGAAAGAACTTGTTGGTTTTCTCCAAGCAAATCTTGACATGTTCGCTTGGACTCACGTTGACGTGTGTGGGATTTCGCCTACCATTATGGGCCATGCATTAATTATTGACTCGAGGCATGTCCTTTTGAAGCAGAAGGCGCCACATCGATCCGAAGAGATCTGCCGCCCTTAAAGATGAGGTGGGTTGACTAAAAAACAATGGGTCTATCCACGACGCCATCTACCCTAAATAGGTATCCAATCTTGTACTTGTGAGAAAGGTGAATGGAAAGAGGAGAACATGCATTGACTATTCGGACTTAAATAAGGCATGTCCAAAGGATAGTTTTCCCCTTTCGAGGACCGACTAGTTGGCGGACTCAACCGTAGGACACGAGTTACTATCTTTCATGGATGTGTACTCTGGATATAATCAAATCCAGATGGACATTCCTGATCAGGAGCACACCGGCTTCATTACCGACGTTGGAGTGTATTGCAATGTGGTAATACCATTTGGATTGAAGAATGCTAGAGCAACTTATCAACGCCTAGTCAACCGAATGTTTAAAGATCGGATTGGAAAGACGATGGGTTGTATATGGACAATATGCTCGTGAAGTCCTGATGATCAAGCGACCACATTAGAGACTTAGCAGAAATGTTCAACATCCTCCAATATTATAAAATGAAGATCAATCCTCTGAAATGTTCTTTTGTCATTGCATTAGGAAAGTTCTTATGTTTCATCGTCAATGCTTACAGAATCGAAGCTAATCTCGAAAAAAATTCGAGCAATTCTTAACATTCAGGCACCAAATACCATGAAACAAGTACAGAGCTTAAATGGAAAGGTTGTCGTCCTAAATCGATTTATTTCCATAGCCACCGATAAATGCATTCCTTTCTTCAATTTGATTAGGAGAGGGAAAAGGAACTTTAAATGGACATAAGATTGTGAAAGCGCATTCCAAGCTTTGGTGAACCACTTAGAGAGGCCTCCCATCTTATCATAGCCGATGGATCATGAAGACTTGTATATCTACTTAGCCGTGTCGGTATATTCTATAAGTGTTGCACTACTTCGTGAGGAGAATCGATTCAAAATACGGATCTATTATGTTAGCGAGCAATTAACAGGAGCTGAAAGGAACTACCCAAAGATAGAAAAATTAGTGTACTGCTTGTTTTGAGTGCTTCATGAAAGCTCCACCCCTATTTTCAGGCTCATCCCATCAATGTTTACATCGATCAGCCGTTACCATTGGTCCTACAGAGACCTAAGACGTCTGGGAGGTTACTCAAGTGGAACATCGAGCTGAGCCAATTCGACATCACTTATCTTCCTTTGAAAGCCATCCAATGACAGGCACTGGCGAACATTATGGCCTAATTCACTGCATAAGATGATCTCCCAAGGAGCGATGGAGCCCCAACTGTTCGGTGGAAGATGTACATGGATGGGGCATCCAATGATCATTGTTCTGGAGCTGGAATCGTGCTAGTAACCTTAGAAGATTGATCAGTTTGCTACGCTATGAAGCTTAACTTCCTACAATGAACAACGAAGTTGAGTATGAAGCTCTGATTACTGGGCTTAAACTTGCAAGAGAACTAGGAATAAAATCTCTTAAAATCTTTTGCGATTCCCAATTAGTGGTATACCAAGCCAAGGGAGATTACTAGGCTAAAGGACAACGAATCGCTCTACAATTTATCCGAGTTCAAGAGCTATTGACTGACTTTGAGTGTTATGACATCACGCACATTCCCCGGGGATCAATACAAAGAGGCCAACTCATTGGCAAAGTTTGCTAGTGCCAGGGATACATAACAAACGGGCTTGGTTCTGTACGAAGTACTATACGCTTCGGGTATGAACCAGATAGAAATCGACTGGGTACTAGAGATAGAGCCTGAGAAGGAATTGTGGATGACCCCAATTGAAGAATACATGCGACAAGGAGTCCTTCCGGACGGAGGAATGAAAGGCGAAAAATCCTCTGCAAAGCTTCGCGATATATCATTCAAGAAGGGTCATGTATAGAAAGGGTTTTTCTATTCCCCTGCTTCAGTGTATCGCTCATAATGAAATAAAATGAATCCTAAAGGAAATTCGTAAAGGAGAATGTGGCGGTCACACTGGGGGCAAACCTTAGTAAAGAAAATACTCTGATATGGGAATTACTTGCCAACTGTCAACCGGGATGCTACTGACTATGCTAAGCGATGCGATAAGTTCCAGATGTATCCGAAAGTTCCAAGAGCTCCACCGATGGAAATTACACAAATGGTCGGCCCATGACCGTTTGTCGCATGGGGCATATATATTATCGGTTCCTTATCGATCTCTACTGGTCGTGTGAAGTACGTCATCATAGCAGTTGATTACTTCACCAAATGGGCCGAAGCAGAACTTTTAGCCATGATCATGACGAAGAAAGTAATCAACTTCATTGCCTGGAACAACATATATCGTTTTGGACTTCCATGAACCATTGTAACTAATAAGGAACTCAATTCAATAGCTTTGAATTCAAAGACTTCTACCGTCGGCATTGTATTGAAAAGAGATTGGCGGTAGTTGCTCACTCTCAAGTAAATGCACAGGTGGAAGCTGTGAACAAAATCATAAAGTCCATTCCAAATAAATGTTTGGAAAAGGCTAGAGGCAAGTGGGTGGATGAATTCCCAATAGCATTATGGGCTTACAAAACTACCCACAAGTTCGCGACTGGCCATACTCCATTCGCCCTTGCTTACCACTTTAGAGCCCTTATTCCTATTGAACTCATAGTCCCTTCTCATCGAGTAACCTTAGAACGAATAGAGATCTCCTCTTAGAATCTATCGACTTTGTAGATGAGAAGCATGAAGAAACTGATTTAAGAGCAGCTGCACATCGACATCGAGTCTTCCAATATTACATCAATAAAGTTCGACCTGGAACCTTTGAAATCGGCGATCTCGTCTTGAAATGGATTTTTCCTGCTCCATCGCTCATGAATCCTACTTGGGAAGGATCGTACATCATTGAATAGAGGCTTAGAGATATAACTTTCAAGCTAGTGACTGTTGATGGCATCACACTCCCAAGAGCGTGGAATAGCGAGCACTTATGATGCTATTTCACTTAGTCTATTCTATTTCATTCAGTTGCATTTAATTTTCGAATTTGCTTTAGCATTTGATTTTCCAGATATGTAATAAGACAAGTTGTGTCATTTCTTTCCATTGGAAAATAAAAGTTTGGGATTTCCTTAATATCTTTTATTATTGTAGCATTGCATGTTAGTTTCGATACCCGACTAACTAATATTGACATGTCCGAGCAGGTTCTCAAAGTTCGAAGCCAACCGATTACACAAGTTCATGACTGAACTAAACAAAATGTATGTCGTCCTACCGTTCATTCGATGATTCTCGCTCATAACACGATAGATGGAGTACCTAACGAGAAATGGATACGGCTTGACCATCCAATAATCAAATTAGTCCCACTAAGCGATGAGACAGAAATAAATCAAAAGCGATTGTGATATGATCGATCGCTTGCTAAATCAAACCCCGGACTTGGGGACAGACCAATCAATTAAGGAAAGTACGGCCTGACTATTTTTTGAAATAACTCTGAGTCCCTAGAGCCAGAACTAGATTATAAACACAAGTTGGGTACGATCCAACCACCCACCAACTAACTTTGAGTCCCCAAAGCGTGGACTGGATTATAAACACAAGTTGGGTGCGATCCGACCACACACCAACTAACTCTTATCCCCATAGCGTGGATATTAGTATAAGAAAATAGATGAGCACAGTTTGACCACTCACTATTCCATAAACTCCGACCTGAAACTGATAGGATGAGTATAAACTCGCTAAGGATTAAGTTTGACCATCCGATATCTAACTCCACTAACCCAAGATTGGAAGGAAGAGTATAGTCACTTAAACCGCTAAATCCGATGGCGTAACATTATGGCTCGAGCCCAACATTTGGTACAACTTGAGACCATGACCACATGAAAGCCTTAAGTAAAAATTAATGGACAATTATTTGAAATAACGAGCAACGAATTATAAGTACATTGAAGGGAAAATGTAATGACTCGACTACTTAAGTAAATTCACGCAAGAGTTCGACAAAAGTAAAAGAACTTTATTTACATAAGCTTGGAAAGTCAAGTATAAATATTCATGGTAAAAGAATAAAAAAACGAGGGCCTATCCTGTACAAATTCGACCAAAAAAACCCAAAAGACTTGGGAGCATGAGTGAACTTGAAGAATCAGTTCCTCCTCGGCTCCCTTTTCTTCTTCTTGGAATTGGGAGAGATTTCACTTAAGATTTCTCCGCTCCTCTTCTCCCCTCTCTTCCCACATCCTTAGCCATTAACCGAAGTAGACTGGGTTGACCCAATAGGTGCATCTTGAGTAGATTCTGGCTGAGGAGCGGAGGCATCCACAGTTTCTCCAGGCAAAACGATGGAGATGGGAAGGGGAACGATCTTATTTTCTCCTGCTTGACTTTCGCCTTAAGGGCAATGTCAGCTTTAAGTTTCTATGCCATTTCTTGCATAGAGGGGCTTGATAACAATCAGGAAGCTCCAATAATCACAAATTCGTCATTGGCATGAATCTCTTAACATGGAGCGCTTTCTTCCCTCAACAAAATGTCCACCAGGTGCTCGTCGATCATAAAAGCTTCCTCTTCGGGGTGGGTTGTTGCCGAAGCCATGACAGTAACGGACTCCATCATTGGCACCTGAGGTCCTAGTTGAGATTCTTGAGGAAGAGGTGGAACTGCAGCTAGTGGATCTAAAGTTAAGGAAACATAACTAAAAAGATTAGTTATATCGACTGGGGACACTCCAGCTTTCTGAAGAATAGGTGAGTTTAATGGAATACCTTCTCCAGATTGATTCCCTACGTGAGCCAGAGTGCCACCAGAAACTCCTTCCATTATCGTAGAGAGCCTACTAGATGTAGCAGTATGCAGCTTCTTCGGATTGTAACCGAGATCGATAGGAGAATCCACAGCGGTGCTGGGAATAGTTTGGGTCATCAGATTCTGATTATCTACAACATTGTGTGATATGGATCCAGAACCTTCTCCAGCTTCATGGTGAGAGGTTATGGTGTGCTCTTTCTGAAGTATAACCTGGGTTTCATGTAGAACTTTGGGTTCGTCACCCAATAGAATTTCGCCTTCCAGCCTCATCAAATCGATTTGTTTAGTGCCAAGATCCTCCTTCTCCTCCTGAACAAGATGCTCCCAAGCACGTACAAGATGGTAAAGGTAATCACCCCATAGCCACTCCAAGTTTCTCTACTTCAGGACGTTGGCGTTGTAAAGATTGCATAGTGGATCTAATTCCTCCATAACTTCCTCCTTGACCTTTTCTTTCACAGCCTCTACTTCTCTTTTAATGAGGGCATCAATGTCCTTGGCCTTTTTGACAACCGCATCCCTTTCAAGCCTGACGGTAACCAATTCCTCACAAGTATCCTGATCAATTTTCTACGCTTCTTCTTTGTCTTTGGATTCACGTTGAATTTAGTTTTATACTCAGTTGTGCTTCTTTGGGCCGTGTCCCTTTCTAGCACCAGTTTATGGTTTCGATGATGAAGTGTTTCAATCTCAGCCAAGTGCCTGGCCTTCTCATCCTCGAGTGTCTTGATGGCCATTTCTGCTTTTCTCTCTGCTTCTGCCTACGAGCTCCTTGAAGAATCTAACTCATTGGTTAGAATTTTGATGATAAGTTTGTCCCGGGCCTCTTGGCGTTTCAGTTTCTCAATCTCTGCTGCTCTCTCCCAAGATACTTTAGAAATCCACTTCGCTACTCTCATCCACTCATTATACTGCTTATAGATATGAGTCACATAATAAATAGTCGTTTACTAGACTTTTTAAAGAACTTTCTTAAGATTAGGTACAAAGAAAAATCCATCGAGACATATATTTGGAAAGTCTGACTTAAGTTAGGCCATAAGAGCGGTGGCATCGAATTGTTGAGCTTTAGTGATGACTTGGGTGACAGCACTTTCTTTGCCCAACCTTTGTTGGTGAGCATCATGATGCCGACAATGTTGATTCATTGAGGATGGGATGGAACAACAGAGTGTGAAGAAACTGAAGTTGAAGGGGGACCACGACTGGTGTTAATAGAAGGAACGTCGTTATGGTGATCTTTTTTCCTTTCAAAATCTTTAGAGGGGAGGAGATCTAGATTTGGACCGATGTTTATCATGGGAAGACTATCTCTGTCACCTCTATTTTGGTAATCCCGATACCAGTTGGAGAGATAGCTACGGTCATAGTCATAACAGCTACCTTAGTGATACGAGCTCGAACATGATCCAGGATTCTGTCGTGATATTTCCTGTAGATACTGAAACATATGCTTCTTCCTCATCATTGTTTCTGCAAAGAAAGACAAAGAACAAATCAGTTCTATGTATTGAAGTACTCGGAATAAGTGCAATGCAATATTATGAAGTGCGTGCGAATGTGTGTGTCCTTGTGTCTCCCCAACAGACCAGTTATTAAAGCTTTACTAACAGTAGTATCCTTTCCACTAGTGGTAGGAAGGATTCTAGTCCTAGCTTTGGAAGGAGATTCTGATCCAACGATGCTCATGTCAGTAAAACGAAAGGCATCAACATCGTCCAATATCAGAAGATCGGATAATGCCTCAAATGTTTCATCTAAGTGTTCTGATGGTTGAGAAGCAGATTGATATGGAATAACTTGAGGGTCGATGGATAGCATGGGTTGTTTAAAGAGGTGGCACTTAGGGAACCTGCAAATGAGCTTCTATCTTCTTCTTCTTTCGAGAGCAGGGGACTGTAAGGTTTGCGAAGATCCACCGCAGCCTCGAAACTAGAACCCACGTCATCGCGGCCAAGGTGGTTACCCTTATCTCCCGCTACGCCTTTGTCGATAGATTTCTGAGCTTTCTCAACTAGGGGTACGACAGGATTGGCTTGATGGCCTTCATCATCATCTGCATCCCGCTGCTCAGCCACTGTACCTCCAACGGTGACGAGTAGCCCTATGATACGATCCTCTTCCATCAGGCCATAGGTAATGAGACCTTCATCGGTAAGGAGATTCTCAATGTCCCTATCTTTTGATGGAACCCTTTTTAATGCCGAGACTGCATCTGTATATTTTTTTCCATCAGGTCGTGGATAAGAGCTTGCATAAAGTAGAGAAATTGCTTGGTTTAGGATAGACATAGATACAAGTACCTAAGAAATTAAGCAAGGAGTAACACTTACGTCCTTCTAACCACCGTTTGGCAAAGCCGGGTGGGCAGGGATATAGAACCACTCACTTTTGAAAGCGCTTAGCTTGTTCTAAGTATCGGTCAGGATTTGGCACTTCTTGGATGACTCGAGAAATGTGAACGAAAGGCTTCCCTTTCGTCGCTTGAGGATGAAAAGAAATTCGAATGTCTTCGGGAGTTAGAGGACAAAACAAAAATTCCATGAATGTTAGGCAGGTACAGTTAAGCAAGGGATAGCCGTTTGGATGCAGTTGTGCCAGTGCTACCCTCATATGATGTAACATTTCTCAGATAAATGAGTTGAAGTGTGGGACGCATCGTGCCCAACACATGAACTTGCTGCATGCGGTGAACCCTTCAGGGAGCATATAAGCTCTATCATCATGAGTCTGTACTCGCATGTTATCAAACAGAATCCCATGTCTGGCACAAATTCTGTGAAGAGAGGCTTTATTAATTTTCGAAGCCACCGAATCCTCCGGATCTTCCAAAAATATAGCATCTTCTAGAGTGTGGGAGTAGGGTCTATCACTTTTGGTGGAAGAACGGGAATGACAAAGAAAAGGTCAAATGATGGATATGAACTTTTCGGTTGTTCTGCTTGATGCCGAAGGAGAATTCATCGGAAGTCGTTGCGGAGCTCGATTCATCACTCATACTGTTGTGTTGTGAAATCTGTTTAGAAGACATGGTAGCTAAATGCCCCGAGCATTTGGAACCCATGACTACTAAACTCAGTGGATAATCATTATTAGAATAAATAACATGTTCCCCCATGCAAAGTGTGTGCTAGTGCAAAGCGGTGTAGTGTCGTGCAATGCAATAAAAATAGTTTAGAATTAAAGGCTATGAATATGGCATGACCTTGGAGTTCAATCGGAGTGATCGTCATTACTGACCATCTCAACCAATTCTCTACGTTAGTGGCAAGGGGTTCAGTCTAATCATCGGGATCGGTTGTTGGCATGTCGAAGTTCAAATTATGCATTTAAAAGTGGACGAGCTTCAAAAATTTGTCCAAGGCACTGGTAAAAATCATAAATATGCAGGGAATTAGTCAAGTTTATTCCACAGTTCGATAGTTATATACATTTAATATGCAGTCCATTTCATATGCAAGTCGTATATGACCATTCAAGCATTCAAGTCCGAAGTTCATCACAAAGTTTGGATTAAAATTTGAGGATTTTAAGTAAGTTTATCCAAGTTAAACCAACAACCTATCCAAAAATAATGTTACGACAGGTCGATCCTAATACCCATGACCAATCGTTTCTACACGACCATTTCACAAACTGATCGTCCTTTAACCGATCGTTCTCCAACCTTCGACTCCGGTTCCACACTTTACTCTAATTCAAGACTCGAAACACTGATACAAAAAACGACCAGTCCAAATTCTCTTCATATTTTCAGATACCAATCTATCATAACAGTCGATCAAACTCCTTTCCATTCCCACATGCTAACAACTTAAAAACATCCACCTCGTTAGAAACGATCGGCCAAGAACTTCAAGAACAATTGCCTAGAAACAATCTCCCACCTTTGACCTTAAATAAGCACAATCCATTCAATCTGAACACCAAAACAAATGACTCGACTCGATCGTTACCACCTCCCCCCTCCACTCCAACTAATTGTATCGCCACGATCTGAATCATGCTAATTAAAATGAGAACCATTGTATCGTTACTAATCATAAGCAAAAGAAGTTCGACTTACCTATGTTAGGAAGTTGAGAAGCAGAGGCAGCGTGAATTCGAGTATGGAGCAAGATCTATAAGTGATGGCGGCGAAGATGGTTAATGTTGCAAGGAGTCAGATTCACCTATAAAGATGGTTGTGGGATGAGTATATGTTTGGATCGAAAGGCTTGGTGTATCGATGGTGAAGGAAAATATGAGGATGGGTTTTTTATTTTTGGTTCGGGTAGAGATGATAGAAAATGAAATGAGATTAACAAAACGATCTAAATGCCCAAGTATATATATAAGGGATGCAATACGAGCCATCGAAATTTATAGTCCAATGGAGGCCCAACTGATAAACGATCGGATACAGTCATTTTATGATGGCCTTAAGCCGATCCATTCTTCTTGACCTACAATTCAATCAATTGGCCAAATCAAGGATTGATCGAGTGTGATCATTCTGTGATGGATGCATGTCGATCCTTCACTTTAGAAAAAAGGAAAAGAGAGAGGGGGAGAACGATTGGACATGATCTAATCTCTAACGAATTTGACCCGATCCAAATTAAAAATGGATCAAGTACGATCCATTTACCTGATGGATTCATTCCGATCCATCCTAAAAATATAACAATGTAAGTGATTGGATTGCATTCCACTAAATTGGCAACAACCCATGAGCATACAAACTTGTCTGGGAGCTAGAGACAATAACATGTACATGAACGTGCACATGTGTATCCCAAAAATTCAATTTCTTAAAATCGGCTAAAATTGAATTCTCAGCTGGAGTTATCAAAGGGAGAACCAGATCAGATAACCGAGGCCTACTAGCTTAATGAAACTGGGCACAAATGTTAATTGACAAATTACAATTCAGAATTTGTACTACTGAAAATCATTCAATCGTCATGTCAAACAGAGAGAGATAAGACTCTTCAAGGAAAGCAATTCATCGAAGGGATGACAACTTTTTAGAAAGCTCAATGGATTTCTTTCCAACGACTTTAACTTGCATTGATTCAAAGAACGTCATGTTTAAACAAGACGTACTTTAGGGGGAAAGTGTTATCCAGCCTTTTTGGTCCAGCTATATTCGAACTGATTATACAAGTTAAACTCAACTGTCATCGGGATTGACAAAATTGTCATCCGGATCGACAAGTAAAATTAACAAAAATGGAGCCCAGAGATTAAGCATAGATGATAATATGAAGCAATGGCGAAGCAAAGTAGAAGACGGACTCAATAGAATGATAAAAATAAGAAAATATACCATTTCTTGAAAATGGATCGAGTATGATCCATATTCACCAATTATGCATCATACTGTATCGATATTACAGTTCAACTTAATGAAAAACGATCGATATCTCACAATCTACAAGTCAAATACACATAAAACTTTAGGAACGTCAATATATCGAAGAGTGGAGCCCACCATATCGATCGCATGCGAAAAGAAGCTAATGGAACGATCGGCGCTGATCATTATCATGAATAATGTGCGACCCACGATCGATACAATGACTTCTTCTAGATCTGGAGACTCCATTGCCGAAATTTCAGAAAGATATTTCATTGTCTTCCCCTATGAATATAAACTTGATTTTTCATTTTTGAGGATCTGGACACTACTTGTTACTTTGCAGTTTTCTATAACTAAGTGTTTTACTCCGATCCATCTTTCCATAATCAGCAATTCAAGTGTTTAGTAAAGTTATTTTCTCCAAAGTGGACGTAGACTTTCAATGCCGAACCACTATAAATCATTGTCTTCTTTTTATTTCTTATATTCTGCTATTTAATTGCTTGTTTCCTCTATTTTTTATTTGTTATTTTTCATTTATTTCTCTACAAAATCTCTATTGGGTGTTTGTGCCAATTTCGGGTGCAAACAGTTTTTAGTATATTTATGTTAAGATACCAGTGAGAGGAAAACTCATTCCGTTCAATGGCGTGGTCTCGGTAAATATCTATTTGATTCGTGATGATAGGTTATTTTTCATATCAGACTGTTTGTCTATCCTAAAGTTTTATTTTACCCCTTAAACTCTTAGGTATTTAATTAAGTAGGTTTGGAGTAAGGGTTTTCAGGTTTCTAGTAAGATGAATAAGCTTCTAGAGACATGCAGGAGGCAATCTAGTTATTTAGGAGTTTCTATCTAATTCGCTATGTTATTTGACTTTGTCTTTATGGATGTAATGGCAAGTTATATAATTGCAAAGTGTTAGACTTTGATCAACTAAAAGAGCATCTTTATATGTCGCTCTTGGAATATTTTGTAATAATTATAGTTTCTCTGAACGTGGGATTGCGAATGGGACTATGTATTGAATATGAAATGTTAATTATGAAATGAAATGTGAAAGCTTGCTATTATATTGTTTTAATTTTTTTTTTATTCATGTGCTTCTGATTATTGATATGGCTAACATAGCCATACTTTGTTACCAGAAATTAATACTATGGATGACTGTAGCATCCGTAGCACTTAGTTTCGGACCTCAAAATGGAGGATGTTACAAGTTGGAATCAAAGCATAGGTTTAGATAAAACTTAAAAAGATTAAAATATTTTTGCAAACATTATCCTAATGAATTAGAGAGTAAGATTAAGGTATGAGATAATGCTATAGTAACATACTAGTATTTGTTATATATAATTATGTATTCTCTCCTCTCTTAGACATTCTTTTGTATCTTATTAAGGCTCATATGTAGATTATAAGAAAGTAAGATATGGAAGTAGGAAATAGAAGATGAATCTCAGTGGAGGAAGCACAACAACTAGGGAAATATTCACCCAATACCAGAAGGAACCATTGTCGATAGGCAAACTGGAGGAGTTGCGGGAGTGGTTGGGGGAAACGTTGCAAATGTTGGAGGAGTTAATCCCGTGGTGTCGGTTGGTAATATCTATGCTAAGTTGAACCGAAATTATACTAGTCTTGGTGGGAAGCCTTTTCTTGGAACTGAAGATGCTATTGAAATGGAGAACTGAATGTTGCATTGTGAAAGAAATTTTACTGATTTGGGTTTAAATGATGAGAAAAAAAGGAGGTTGGCTTCGAGATAGTTGCAAGGAGCTGCTTTATTCCGATGGAACAGAGTGAACATTGGTGTACCAGAAGTGGAATTGACTTGGGCTGAATTTCGAAGGAGATTCGAAGAAAGATTTTTATCTAAGGTAGCCAAGTCCATCTTGCTCAGGAAGTTTATGGAATCGGAGCAAGGGGAAATATCAGTGTTAGAATACTCTGCTAAGTTTGATGAGCTACCTAGGTATGGATATGCGACCATCGACACCGTGATCAAGAGGAATAAGAAGTTCATCCGGAGGTTGAGGCCAGAGATTGCTAGTGCAACTATGCCACATCTCAAGGATCCATCGAATGTGGTGATAGAAATGGCAATCAGGAATGAGGAAATGCTTTTGACCTTCGGGAAAGAGAAGTCAACGGACACACAAGGTTCCCAAAGCAAGAAGAAATAATTCTTTAAGAAGAAGAAAGCTCAGAAGGGTGGAGCTACCAAGAAAAGGAAAGCTAATATTACATGTTATAAGTGTGATAAGAAGGGGCACTATGCTAATGAGTGTCAATCTGGTGATCGCAAGTCGGTTGTGGGAAGGCATAATGTGAAGTGCTTTAGCTGTGACCAAGTGGGTCATTACAAGAACAGATATTCAAAAGCGACAAAGGCTAATAAAGGAAAGGTCTTCGCTTTGGAACCATATGGTCTTCATTATAATCACTCAAATTTAACACAGTATGATCTTCATTTAACGCAATATGATCTTTATTGTAATCACTCAAATTGATTACTCGATTTACTGTACAGTTTATTTGCTTATTTCCAATGAACTAATTTCATCGATGTATCGTACATTACGAACTATGGTTGTTCACCATATAACATTTATATGTGATAATATATGGATCAAATATCCATAGTCTTGTATTGTTTTTAGAATTTGAAACTCATAAATAGCATTACATGGTCTCGGGCAAGTAAACACATAAGAGACAAAACTATGAATTTATTAGTAATTGTAAAATTATATACTTGCATAGGAAAAAAGAATATTAACATGCAAGAAGTATTTAGTAGCAATTATATATTATGTTTCTATTTATCAATCTTTAGTTCAGTTCATTTGTATATTTTAATTGATAAACTTTTATCAATCATATTAAATGCACAAATTTATTAATGTAGATTATTATAACATTATATAGCATATGTTCTTATAATATTAAAAAAGGTAAATGTTACCATTTCATTTTTCTAATAAGGCTCCCACTAGTATTATATGTTTCTCCGAACCCTAAGATGAAACATAAAAGTTTTTTGACTTCACTAGTGGGTGTTAGGCTCATCAATCTTGGGATTTTGACCTTCAGTTTGCTTAATAAGTCATAGCCCCACAAATGATTGATAACTCCATATTGGTTGTATCATATACTACTCCTAACCTATAGTTCCTTATCCGAATCTCATTTTAATCTTGAGTTTTCTCAACAAATTGAAAGAAATTATTCACTCGTACCTATCATTTCATAACAGCTAAAGTATTGTATGTGTACCTTGAGTTTGCTCAAAAAATACATATAGTTATCTTACATCATCTAGTCAATATATTAATAATACTAGACATAACATCTCTAGCTTGAGCATGCTCAACAATCAAAGAGTTTGCTCAACAAGTCATATTGATAAGAATAACATCGTAAATTTCGATTGTTGAAACTAACATAATAAATTCGACGTTCAATGGCTTTAGTTAATTAGGATTTTACTCACAAAATTTATCACTTGGTATACTTTTGAGTTTTGGTACATATATGTTGAAATAGAAATTTTAAACAATGATTTTGAATAGACTATTTGCACATAATAACCAAAATATCTCAAAGTCAGTGGGAGTGATGATTGAATTATTGAGTATTAGATATGATCGGAGAGATGATACAGAATTATTATTCAATGAGCATCAGAGTTAACCGAGTATTTTGATAAAGAGATTAAATAGTTTGAAGTTCAATCAAGATGTAGAGAAGTTGTGTCTATAAGAAATAACGTTAAAGGTACCAAAGTATTTCTTAAGGTAAAAACAAAATTATGATTGTTAATAATGTACTTATGTTAATATCATTTTAATTGGTTATTTAATTCTCAATATAAGAATTGAAAAGTCATCTTTTATACTCTGTATAAAAGAATGTTGGGAATGTCAAAAAAGATATATGCATACATTGTATTAATTTTTTTAATATGGAGCATATAAAATGGGTTTCTTATGCATTGGCAGTAGGACCCATGATAAATGTTATACTGTCTGGAATATCGCACTTCGCTTATGTACTTGGTACATAAAGCTAGTAACAAATATGAGTTAAGATTACTATACAAATATTGAGAGTGCTCTCGAGTATTTACGAAATACTAAAGGATTTTTTATAGAACCAACAAACTCCTTATGAAGTATGCGCAGGCTCAAGCTTCAAAAGTGATATCGAGTATATTATGTCAGTCCTATATCATATTCAATTTTAAGTTAAGAACATAAAGTGGGAAATGTTTCAAATAATTAGCAGTGGTTGGTTCTACAAAAGGCTTAGTACATCAACTTGAAAAGCACTATAATAAAAGAAGTATAAATAAAGCACAAATTTATAACTAAGCCAAGGTGATTCCAAAAGTTGAGATTCCAATGACATTGTTATAAAATATCAATGTTGTGATACAGCTTGTAAAAGTACCTAGAGCTCGCTAGAAGTCAAAACACACACATCGAAAAGTTCCACTAATAAAGGCAGTTTATAAGTATCGGAGAGAATTGATTGACAGCGTAGATAATAAAATAAAATAGCATACCCATTCACTCTGGGACTAACCTGATTAGTTTTTGAGTTAACCGAAGAAGTTCGGATAAGATTCCATAATTGACCCTAAGTGGGAGATTGATAGAGTTAGGGTGTGCCATTGGAGCAATTAAGTAATTTGTAACATATATCTAACCCGATAGCCAATCTTGTTCAAAATAAAAGGTGTTTTCTTTCTATTATGTACTTGTTATATTGTAATATGATTAATTAAGTAATTAATTTAAATTATATTAAATAGAAAATCCATAAATAATATGTTATGTGATAATAATTACTATGTGTTTTAATCATGAAATTTTTTTCATATTAAAAAGAACATATTATTTTAAATGCTCTTATTCAAGATGTTTCGAAAAGTGATATCGAGAAATCTATTAAGACTAGAGTGTGTTACACCCTACGAATGTTGGTCAGTGTAATACTCATGAATGCTGGGATCACCAAGTGATTGCATACTGGTGGTTATTGGATAACTATGGAATGAGTCGCTCGAGAGTTTTTTATTGCTTAATATAACTAAGGTCGAACAGAGAATCTTTTACTGATGATGTTATAGTTTCCACGACTTAAGAATATTGTTGAACTTCAACATGGACACTCCACTTGGATTATAGTTGATTGCGGCATGCCATCCATCAAACGACTATAGTTGGGTCTAAATATACCTATATACATATATATATATAATACAGATGACAATGTTCATATATATATATATATATATATATATCTGTGTGTATGTGTATTATTTTAAATCAAAGAAATAATTGAAATATTTATATATATGGTAACACATATATGTCGCTTTAATTTAAAACCACTAGATGGATTTTATGCAACAATGTAATATTCAATATCAAATCTTTCAATGGAAGCTGGATTCGCTATTGTTAATTTTAGATTTCAAAACATATAAAATTGTCTAATATGATATATATATATATACGTTGATGGAAAAAATGGCCACCAACACCCTAGTAATTTGAAAGTACTACCAATCCAATAACAATACCAATTAGAGAATAATATAAGTTCACAGATCACAGATTCAGTTCAGGAAAGTAAATGAACACGTAGATTTTATAGTGGTTCGGCAAACACTGGCCTACGTCCACTCCAATAATTTTATTATTTTTATTGTAAGATTATAAGTACAGTTATTCTTGCCTTAGAAAATTAATGGAGGAAGGGAAAAAATAAAGAAGAAGAGCCAAAAAATCCCTCAATGAATGCCAAGCCTACTGTATTTATAGGAGAAGACATGCAAATATCTTGATTAAAATTCGAATCTAGAATCTTCAAGCCAAGATGACCCGACCCAAAAAAATTCAAGCCGATCGCTCATCCCTAAGTGGGGTCGAAGCCGACCCCTCTTCCACATCGTGGGACCCAGCGATCCCTTATGCGAGTCCCCCTACTCCTTCACTTTATGTTTCCAAAGTGGTTTCCAAAGTTGATGTGTTGTTCGTTGAGTTATTGTGTGATCATCGTTAAGTTGAGTTGCGATGCCAATCCGAGTGATCCATAGCCATATTAATCGGATCTGATCTCTTACCTATGGGGAGTGCCAATTCCATACTTAGCCAATTCCAGGTTGTCATCCGTCTAAATCCACTCGACCATCGTCCATAGCCTTGTTTATAACCGATCTCCGAGCCTGATAATCATCTCTCCAGGAATCCTGCCTTAATGATCACAAAATCCATTTGGCCAAATCTGTTGGTGTACTTCCTAGCCAAAAGGCAGTATAACATTTGTTCCCAAAAACATGTCTTTTGATAGGAAGGCGTGTTTTGATTTTCCACAAGTCCGAAGTCCAGAATCCATCGATAGTGCAAGTATCCAATCCAAAATCCGATCCATTACTAAGCTAAATCGTCATGAGCTGTCCCGTGTCTGTTTGGGAATCCGTTAATGAAATCCATGACTGTTCCGAGTCGATAGCCAATTCTGTATCCATTCCAAATCCATAGCCGAATCCACATCCATTCGAAGCCATTAACCAAATCAAACAACCTCGTTGGATCGTTCGCCAAGTCCAAAGCCTTGATCTCTCCGGATCGTCATCCCAAGCCCTTGATCTCTTCGGATCGTTAGCAAAACTTATGGCCTCTTTGGGTCGATACCTAAGTCCGTGACCCCTCAAGGTTAATATCCGAGTTCGCGACGTCTCCGGATCATTATCCAAATCCATAACTGTTTGAAACCCTAGAAGTTAGTAAGCCAATTCGCGATCTCTCTAGATCGTTATTTAAGTTCATGGCCTCTCCGGACCAATCAATGGTCCGTCCGGACCCTTGCTAATCTCAATCCAAACTTAACGACGAGTAATCCAATCCCATCACTCTTTGGCGAAGCAACTCACCCCTGCACTCCGGCCCTTTTAGGGCATATATCGATGTCACAATCCTCCTGGACCGATCATAGCCTCCACCGACTCTTGTTGGACCCTATCATGTCACTCTCTGGTGAAGGAGGAACATCGATAAATAAGCTAATCATGTAAATTTTTGACAAAGGGCATTACTTCCTGCACTTCGGTTCGGTATCCCTGAACATCAAGCGATGTCCTTACCTTCCTAGACCGATCATAGCCTCTTTGGGCTCTTGTTGGACCTCGTCCAATCGCTCTCCGGTGAAAGGGGAAACAGCAATAAGTGAGTCGATCCTGCTGATCTCTGATGAAGCAACTCACTTCTTGCACTCTGGTCTCTTACTCTCTAGCCAAGGACATAAAGCGATCAATTTTGCACTGACTTCCTTTCTTAGGCCTCGACTATTCGGTCGAGGGCTTAATCCATGTACGAGTCCATCATGTCGCTCTCTAGAGAAGGGCCTCGCACCTTATGATTATTACCCCGTCTCTCTGATTGGGACAATAACCATGACCTATTTTTTCCATCGCACTAACGCAAATTTAAGTGTATTAAGATCCATTTTTTATACTGATTCATCGCCATCTCAGAGCATGCCTAGGGACTGACCTCGATCCCATACATGTGTAAGTGACTTAGTCATTTTATTGTGGAGTTTATTATTTTAGTCCATGCCATCCCGAACAAGAGAGATTGACCTATGCCCTTAAGTCGGGCTCGCTCAAATTTATGGCGGATGATGACTGCTCATGTTCCACCACCACTGTCTGATTTCTTCCAAAGCCAACCAAAGTCGTTCCTACGATTCCTTGGGGAGCGATGTTGATCCCTATGAAGGGATCAGTGCCGATCCATCTTCCTTGGCCAGGGTTTTCCCCCGATCGCTCCAATCCATGTCCAAGCCTACTAGTTTCCGCTCCAAATCTTGAATTCCAATCTCCAATCGTTCCAACATCCATTCTAGCCTGCCCCCGACTCCGTGAGGGTGTCCCGGATTATACTCTTCTAAACGAGATTCCAAATTTCGATTCGTGCCAAACTCCACAAGATTGACCGTAGGCCCACCAGCATCTTGACCGATCAGACCCGGGGGCATTCCCCCGAGCCCATAGGGATCGGTGTCGATCCCTCCTTGTTGGTCAAGGACTGCCCCCGACTGCTCCACTCCGTTCTCCTGCCTATTTTCAATATTTCCATGATCCCGGTTCTGATTTCCTACAGCTCCTACTGCTCCAACTCCTTGATCCAAATTACCATTAGCTCCAAATCCTTGGTTTTGCACTCCAGCAGCTTCTACTGCTCCAGCCTATCCAACCTGCCTAAGGAAATTCTGCATCATCTCACCTTGCCTCTTCATCATCCGTTCCTGCATAGCATTCACTATTGTTTCCATCTCCTCCCTAGTGATGTAGGCGGAGGTCTGATTAGCTCTAGCTCCTAAGGGTGTGTCCTGACTTCCTCCATGGTGATTTCTTTCTACAAGCGCTCTCTCTCAAGATTGCCTAACCATTATTCCAAATCCAAGCTCCAAATTAGCAGGTGTAAGTATTCTCGGTGAAAGCCCCAAAATATTGACAGCAAAATGGTCACCAACACCCAAGTAATTAGAAAGCACCGCCAATCCAATAACAATACCTATCAGAGAATAATATAAGTTCACAGATCACAGATTAAGTGTAGGAAAGTAAATGAACATGTAAATTTTATAGTGGTTCGGCAAACTCTGGCATACGTCCACTTTAATAATCTTATTATTTATACTATAAGATTAAAAGTACAGTTGTTCTTGCCTTAGAAAACTAAAGAGGAAGGGAAAAGAGAGAAGAAGAAGAGCTAGAAAAAAGATCCCTCAATAAATGCCAAGCCTGCTATATTTATTGGAGAAGACGTGCAAATATTTTGCTCAAAATTCGGATCTAGAATCTCTAGGCCAAGACAACCCGACCCAAAAAAATTCAGGCTGATCACTCATCCCTAAAAAGGGTCGAAGCTGACCCTTTTTCCACATCGTTGGACCCAGTGATCCCTTATGTGGGTCCACTACTCCTTTACTACATGTTTCCAAAGTGGTTTCCCAAATTGATGCATCATTCATTGAGTTATTTAGCGATCATCATTGAGTTGAGTTGCGATGTCAATCCGAGCGACCCGTAGCCATAATAATCATCCATCCGAATCGTTTGACATTCGTCCATAGCCTTATTTATAACCGATCTTCGATCTTGATAATCATCTCTCCGAGCATCTTGCCTTGATGATCACAAAATCCATTTGGCCAAATCCGTTGGTATTCAGCCTGGCCAAAAGCGGTATAACAATATATATATGTATATAGACACACATACTCTTCTGCACGTCTATTATATATATATATATATTAAAATGTTAGACAACAAAGGCATATATAAAGGGGAAATGGGTCTGTTGTAGTATAAATCCTAACACTTACATACAACCACATTAACTATGTACGCATTAATATGTTACACTTACGCAATATACATTTGAATATATTTGGATATGCTCATAATTTATTTTATGTATAAACTGCTCATCGATGACATTTAATAAATCAATCAATTTAATTAAAGAGAGAAAAATGAAAGGTTTCTCTCTCCAATTAAAGAAAAATATTCCCTTGATTAATTGCATAAGTTTTAGAGAGAAAAACGAAAGGCTTTCTTCTCTAAATTAACTTTAACCGCTAACTAGTACGTATGGATGTATCTGACACACTCGTATATTTAATTTTAAATCAAATTCAAACTCTTTTAAACAAATTAAATTAAGCTTTTATTTAAAATATTTTAGATTGAATCTAAAATCATTTAGACTTCAAAGGCTTAAAAAAGACCCAAAAACAAAAAAAAGTATAATTCCCTCATTTAAACCGCTTCCGACTGGCTCAGTCCCTTTACATTGCACATGCACAATACGCAAATGAGTTTATTTGGATATACTCAGATTAAATTCGAATTTGAATTTAAAATAAATCCAAAAGTTAATCAAATCAATAAATTAAATAAAATAAGATTTTATCAAGTTATATTTTAGATTGGATCTAAAATTAATTAGACTTCATAGGCCCAACAAGGATCCAAAAATGGTAAAATGTTTTGAAATTCACCCATTTAACCCGCTGCGGCCCGACTTAGTTCCTTCAAATATAACTAAGTGAAAATTGAGGATCTTAGGGTAACAATGTAACACCCTATAATTTGACATTAGTTGTTTAATTTGTAAGTTAATTAATTTAGGCTCCAAAAATAAATTTTGTGCAAATGATGGAATTTGACCAAGAAACTTGCACCATTGCGTTTGTGGTGAAATTATGAGCAACTTTCATGTTTGGAGCTTTGCGATCGAAGTCCAGATGAAGAAGTTACGGATGAAAAACGAATTCAAAATGAAAATAAATAAATAAGAAAAGTTAACGTTTTAAATTAATTAGCTGGAGTCCATAGGTCAACCTGCATATTGGAGTGGTTGATTAGGGGCAGTCGACCCCTAGGAAGGAGGCGGTCAACCGCTTCGCCTGTGGCGGCTCCAGTAAACCTAGGCCTTGTATGGCCCGGATTTAATATTTTAAATCTAACGATCTGGTTAGTTCTCACACCTATAAATTCAGGCCTAACACTCCCTTCTCTTCTCATATTTTTCTATAGGCATTAGCGAAGCTCTGTCATTACTTCTTCTTCACTTTCTTTATAAGTTATAAAAACAAGGTATTTGTATCTATATTCATACAGATCAGAGAAGAACGGAAATCTAATAAAAAGAAGAAGAGAAGAGAATCAACCATACGCGTATTTGAGGCAATTTATATATTTATATTTATTTGTATCTATTTTCCTTCCCTATCCCAAATCTCTTCTTAGATTTGTAATTCTAATGTATGTATATTCCCTTTTATACATATCTCTTGGATTAAAAAGGATTTAAGATGAATCAAAGGTTATACATCAGATTTGGAGATTTTGGATCGCTTATAAAAGGTGAATGGGAAATTTTATAGATTGTTATAATATGAAAATTATCTTGCTAGTGTTTATTTGATTATTATGCCTAACTGGATAATTGTATATGAGTTGTAGGCAATAAATTGAATATAATCTGAATATAGTAAATATCGCCTACGTATTCTTGTTTATGAATTAATTTAGAATTGTTTACAATCTGATCTGGAAATCTGTCCCAAAAGTATGAATTTAGAATATTGATTTGGATGAAATTTATTCTAGATCGTAAATAGGGTGTATAATAATTTTATAGATTTGGATTATTACCCTATCTTATTAGAATATAAACTTTTCTATGTTTGGAATTGTTGGAATTTTGATCCATTTAATATTTGTAAATTAGTTTAATTTCTTTCCCTTTCTGGAAAAATACAGTGTTTGATCTAGCAAAGAATATATGCAAATTAATAGAGAAAGAGACGTGTAAGGCATGAATTCATTATATTTTACACTACCTATTTCAATAATAAAAAGAAACGATTATTCCTTGTAATTTCAAATAATGTAATCTTCTATATTTTAAAGTTAAATCTTTTGTTTTGGATTAATTTATGGAAATTATAGCGGATAATCTTTTTGGGTATGATTCCAACAATTGAACATGGAAAAGAATATTCCAGTGAAGATATATAACTAAAATATATTTGATAAAAGTAGATATTTGTACGTAATTTACTATTCATATAATAATTAAGTAAAAAGCTAATAACCACGCTTACACTTAATATTCATGTTTTGGATAACTAATTAATGAGAAAGTACTTTGAAAGGTTGTAACTCCAATAAATGGAAAATAAATGGTAATAAATATGGGAGTTGTAAAAATTTGATAAGGTAAATGGATTAACGGGACTAATAAAAATGGAATAGATATAAAAGTTTACTAATTTGAAATTAGTAATCATACATAAAAGACTTAGGAAATGTCCGTTAGGATTTTATGGACAAATTGACATTTATGAGCATTAAATGGGTATTTGTGGGTAGATAAATATTTAAGGTAAATCTTATTACCTTAAATAAAAAGGGAATTAGTAAGCTAAGTCCAATGTCTATCTAAGATAACATAGGTAAAGAATTAGGAGGGTTAATTGGACGTAGTAGGTTAGTGATGCGAGGTCAGTGAGTCACTCGATAGAAGACTGCCCTTCAATTTGAGGCTATCAGCAGTCGTGTGCACTTACTACTGATGTGATGTCACTAATCCTAAGACTCACGACGACATGAGAGATTGGTCCTGCTTTCTTAATTGGAAAGTATTAAACGGTCTAGATTTGGAACTAGGAGCGGTGAGGGATATCTCCATAGGGGTTCGCTTCTGGTTTGAGTTATTAAGTGGTTGAAAGGTCTGCTTCTCTCCTAAATAGAAGTATTAAGTAACCTAGTGAGATTCCAAATAAATACGAATATCTTTAAAAGGGTTTACTTCAGTGTTGAGGTATTAAGTGGTTGTAAGGCCCGCCTCCCTACCAAAAGAAGTAACCTAATGAGATTCCATATTTATAATTAAGGGTGATAATGGATATCTCGGGAAAGGTTCGCTTCAGGCTTGAGCTATTAAGTGACTGAAGGGTTCGCCTCTTTCCTATAAAAGAAGTATTAAGTAGCCCAATGAGATTTCCAAGCAATGTAATCTAGATAGTACCAGTGAGGAGTCCGCCTTGGGGTTAGGTATTAAATGACAAACACCTACCTATAAATAGGTGTTAAATTGTCAAGGGCTGCCTAGTCCTTATTAATGAGGTATTAAGTGGCTTGGGTACAGTCTCTCACATCGCTAAGGCTATAATAGCGATAGTACCATTGAGAGCATGCCTTGGAAATAGGTATTAATTGATGGGATCTGCCTTAATTAAGGTATTAAATGACCAGAGTGCTTATTTTCCAATAAAAGGTATGTGGCTTGGGTACTGTTTATTAGATGGCTATGATTTTATTGGCAATAGATACGGTAATAGTTGGACATTAAATGTCGGAAGCCTTAAATAGTGGTTAGAGGTCTTTGCAGCTAGGACCCACCGACCATTAACAACGTTGTTAGGAAACCACCTTGGGAATAGGTCTTAAATGACGTGGTCTGCCTTGATTAAGGTCTTAAATATAGGAGTCTGCCTATTTCTCTTTAAAAGGTATTATAGAAGCCTACTTCATATTTAGAAGTATTAAGTGGCAAATGGGTTTGTAAGTATTAGGCGGTTGATAAAGCTTCATCGGTATTTTATACCTTAGGAAGGGGTAAGTAAGTAATCTTGTGTGCAATGCAAGGTTAGATTAGAACTGCTAACCTTAACGGACATAACAATTAAATGGAAACCAATAGGCGTAAATTTATGTTATGGACAATTTATATTTCCAATCACCAGAACGTTGTTCTGACCCCCTCCTCATTACAACGGACAGGATAAATTTAGAGGAACAGGTTACTGGAGCTGAATGTGTGTTGTTCTTGGAGAGTCTTCTTTTCTCTCATTCTCGATGTTGATGTGACAATCTACTATCCAAGGAACACCATTAATTCCAAGGTAGTAGTCATAGTCAGTATTCTTATCTTATTATTTTTTTGACAATGAGTTTAGATTTCATCAATCTCTGATAATGCTTATGCTTATTTGCAGGTACCAAATCCAACAATTTGTGCTTTGATGGACCTGAGTTTCGATTTTTATTGAAATTTAAGCCCATTAAGGTATGGGTTGTTACAAACAACGTATAGTAGACTTCTGACTTGAGAGTTTCAAACTCAAGTCTACAGACTGTATTTTGATTACGGCTAAGCACATGGCATGGCAATCATTTTAAGGCCATAGTTAGGTACATGTCGAAACACTTGAAGTGAAACGCTACTCAAAAGAGGATTCATCTCTTTCGTTATAAAAGGTCAGCATCATCATAATTGGTAAGTCAATTTAAAGTCAAAATCTTTGAATAGAGTAAATCGGTTAATTGATAAATGTTATCAGATTGAACCAAGAACTTTAAATTGACCTACCGAACTAATACATATATTAATAGAGTTTATTACCTTAAACCAAACTCTAGATTTCAAAGCGATACAATGATGGAGAAAAAATATGTATACAGACTGCCGTTACTAGTTGAGCTTATATGTTCGTCGACGGATTTTCTATCGGTTTAGAAAACCGCCGAACGAATTTAGAAATAAAAATAACCGCAAGCGCACGGCGTACACTTGTAGTACGTGGCGAATACGGGTCGATCCGTAGGGAATTGATGATTTTAAAAATCTATTCAATCAAATTAAACCAATGTCGAGTGAAAGTTAAGCTAGAGAATTAGAAAATTAGCTAACTAACTAAAAGAAAAGAGATGCAAATATAAGAGTTAAATGACAATTTAGAGAATAAATCCACTCTCTAGATCATGTAGTTCAACACATATGAAATCATAATCTCTCTTTTTTGGTCATTAGTGCTTTAATTGACGTGTTTATCATAAGTATGGCATATTTGTGCTATTGATTAGCCAACATAAGCCATCAAACTATAACACACTCATTAAACCACTTACTAACTTGCATGAAATTTGACAATGAAAATGAAAATGAAATCTATTTTAAGTATGGCCTATTAACTATTGATTAGAAAAATAGACCAACCAATTTTAATTTCAAATCACTTTCTCATGCCATAATCATATTTTGATGAAGAGGCATTTGTGTTAGTGATTGTTTAAGCATAGCCTATTTGGTGTCAACAATATAGGCTATCAAATTCAAAGCAAGAACAACAAATAAAACACTTCATTGATCATCATTAAGCACAAAAGGAGAGCATGAAATAACAAATAGTTGAAGCTACATAATTAGAGAGCTTCATTACCCCTAAATTGAAAGGATTTAGCCTCTCATATTTGTCATTTGATTAACAAATGTAGCTAGCAACATGAAAGCAAAAAGAAAAGAAAATGAAAGCTAATGGAAAAGAGAGCTAATTAACAAGAATTAGAACTATTCTACTTGCATGTAAGTAAATCTACACTACAACATGAAAGAAAATAAACAAGGAAGGGAAAAGATCATATATTAAATTGCATAAAAAAGAAAAATGAAAATTACATGAAAATAAAAATGGCTAAGTAACCATGAAAAAAGAAAGAGAAGAGCTTGTTTATTTGTGAGCCTAAACTAAACTAAAGAGAGACTAAGCTACATGAAGATATGGGGTATTTATACAAGTGTTAAACCCTAATTCATATTTTTGGGGAATGCCCAAATTTCCCTTGAGGTAGTGTGGTGGCCAAGTAATCATTAGCCTCCCATAATCATCCATTTAAGTGTGCATGAAGATTTGATGGCCATTAGCATGTGGATTAGCTTCTAATTTGTACATGAAGGAAGGTGGGTAGGTGGGGTCCTCCATGATCTTCACTTTGAATTATTTCCATCTCCATTTGTTCTCTTCACTCTTGTGCATGCATATGTGATCATGAAACCACTTGTCTATGAATTTAAATTCCTACAAAATAATATAGAAATTTTCAATTAAATTTTAGAAAATTAATATATGCACAAAAATGGCCATTTTGCCCTTGGATGAAGATGAATATGTGACAATTTGAAATAATTTGAATTTTGGTTTAAATAAGTTAAAATACCCGATATGATCATTTATTTGATTTAAATAGATTAAATATGGTGGTAAAAATATGCATATTTACGTGCACATCAAATACCCCTACACTTATCTTTTTTTTCGTCCTCGAATAAAGAAAGACTAAGATAAATCTGTTTTCGTAGGGAGCACGATTGCATTGAGCATATGCAACAAGCCATTAAACCTCTGGGTGTCCCCAGTAGGACGAGTGTTGTCTCGTGAGGGTTTTCAGTGGATACTACCCACAAAATCCAAATGCATGATGAAAGTATTTACACAATGCAAGATTTATTTACAAGGAGATGAATGCAAGTTTTTGAAAATATTTACAAATGAAAGATTTACTTTTAAATAGACACAAATAAGTTAAATATAGGTTTGGTTATTATCTTGAAAATTTAAGTCATTTACTCGTTAAAACATCCAACAAAAATCAAGTTATCAAAGCAAATATACTATAGTTTAACTTGCTATTTCGGTTGATAACAAAGTGTAATTATAAAATGGATCCTTAGCTGATTATAAAAGTTTATCAAAGTGGTAGGATTTCAATTGCTATCGTTTATCAAACTTTATACTATAGTTTATCAAAGTTTATCGATTGATAAGCAATTCATTTCTTTTCAATAACAAGTCAAATCAAATAAGTTAAAAATAGTGCTAGGATTTCAATTGCTTACTCTCTCTTGTATTTTTGAAATTTTTATTGATATTTACAATATTTACATATGCCTAACTCAGGTAAACTGAGGCCAGATATATTACCCACGCACTGCCTTGCGGGCTGATGTGAGGGGAATACAGAGCGTGGCGAGTGAACACACAAGTGTGAACACTTATCGACTCTAGGCGTTATTAAAAATAATTTTTATATACATACACCTAACTCAGATAAACTGAGGCCAGATATACCGATCGTGCACTGCCTTTCGGGCTTACGTGAGAAGGGTACAGAGCATGGCGAGTGAACATACAAGTGTGAACACACGACTCTAGGTGTTTATTAAAAATATACATATATATACAAGAAATATATATTTTTTTGTATTTTGTTTTGTTTTTCTTTTTGTTTTTTGTTTTTTTTAGAAGAGAGAGTTTCGCACTATCATCTTAGCACCATTTAACTTAGAAGACAAAAAAAAAATGTTATATCCTTTACTTTAAATGCACCACTTTTTAAAACAAAGATTTTCAATTAAGATGTATTTCATAATCAATACGTATGAATCATCCTATATACTAGTTAAACCATCGTTATTTATAATCAAACTTCATTTTTATTTTTGTTAAGACAAATAAATTTTCAAAAATTTCAATTTAATTAACCAAAACCATATATTTATCCTATAGTGTTTCTTTAAAAATAAATCAAAATGCTTAAAAAAATTATTTTTTTTTTGTTTTTGAGATTTTTTTTTAAATTTCAGAAAGAAAATAAAAATAAAAATAAATAAACCATGAAAAATTAAAAATGATGATGAGTCTCCCCCCACACTTGATTTTGACTGTATCCCCACAGTCAACCCAAGTGGAAGGAGAAAAATAAAAATGAAAACATGACCTTTATTTAAATGAAAATTAACGGTATTTACACGAGATCAGAAAGTATATCGTCAAAAAGTAAATGAAACGGTCTTCCAAAAACCGATTCATTTGCCTCGTCAAGTATACGAGACACAGCTTAAGTTTAGAAAACCAAACCATACAAGATTTCGAAGTTGAATTTGGATTTGGAAAAACGAATGTCGTTTTATTAAAAATTGTACGAGTCATTTTATTTTCAAAGATTTTTGGGGTTGATAAAACGATTGATTGAAGTTTAAGTTTATTTTCACCAAATTGAAATTATGGTCGTTCATTGAAAACTTCTTCAAAATTGTTGATTTCAAAATCAAAATGGTGTTTTAAACCTTCCCCATCAGAATTCGATAACTCGTTTTCGAAAAGTCCAAAGAAATCGTGTTCGTTAAATTCATCTTCCTTTGTTTGATTATCAATAACTTCATTGTGTATCTCAAGTTCAAAATCCAAAGTTGTTGTATTCAAATTTTTGAAATCGAGAAAAGGAAGATCGAATTTGAAATTTGGTTCCACACCCTCAAAAGAATTGAAATCCAACTCAATTACCGTGTTTTCAACAACTTCGTTAATATCGTTATTTTCAATTTCAAAAGTTGTTATTTGAAAATCGTCGATTTGGGAAAAAGATGGATTATTATTTGACTCGTCACACGTTGGAATTTGATTTTGTTTTTCACGTTGTTTCATATATGTTTTAAACAACGAATTCATGTGATCATCGTAAATTTCCTTCATTTGCTCAACAAAATCCAATTTATAATTATTAACATGAGGATTTTCACTTTGAAATTGTTGAGAACAAAGATTTTCAATCGTAACGTGGTTAAGATTATTCCCATTGTCGTTTGAAAAGTTGTTTCCATTTTGAATTTGAAATTCATTTTGGAGTTCGAAATTGAATTGGCATGGGTTATACTCGAAATTGTTTGAATTTTGAAGTGAATTCAAATTTTGATTATTTTGAAAACTTTGATTTGAATCATTGCCCAAATATGAATTACACGAATCATTTATCATTTGATTTTGTTGTGTATAGATTTCAAGTAAAGACGAAATGCTCTTTTCAAGGTTTGAGGGTTGGTCATCGTTTTGAAAATTTTATGGTTCAAAATTTGAATCATTTAAACAATAGTTATTGTTAAAATATCCATACGAATTTGGAGTGAAATCATATGGATTATATTGATTTTCACAACTATTGTAAAATTCACGTAAGTGGGGAAACTAGGGCATTTTCAAGAATGTTTTGTTTTTTTGTTTTTTTTATAAAGGAAAAATATTTACAAAAGGAAAATTGATTTTTGTTTTTTTTTTGTTTTACAAATTTTTTCTTTGTTTTTGAAAAGGTTTTATAATTTTTTGGATTTTGGTTTTTCTAAAAAAAAATTTGGATTTTTGAAATTTCAAAGAAAAAGGATTTAAAAATTTCAAAGGAAAAGGAATATTTACAATTTTTTTTAGTTTTTGATTTTGAATTTTTTTTATAAATATGCATGAACTAATGCAACTAAATGAATGCAAGGATTAATTAAAAATGATTTATCCTAAGTTAACCCAAAATTGTTTAATTACAAATTGTCTTAAATCAACAAGATAGTTCCCAGCTAGGTAACGGGCAGGAGTTATCGGTGCACCACGAATCACCGTAGCAATGCAGCCGAAGGTTTAAGTACCTTCAGAGGAACAACCACTATAATATTTACGAATCACTGTAATATTTATAAATGGTTATTGCTCTGCTGTAGCCTAGACACCAAGAAATTAAATTGTTCAAAGAAGACAAATTGTTAATATACAATTAAGGATTATCGATGTCTAACCGTTATTATTAATCAAATTCTAGGATGAAATGCAAAGTAGAAATTAAACGTGTATTAACAATGCAAATACAAATGATTTTTATTTTTGTTTTTGGTTTTTTTTTAAATGCAAGCAAACAACAATGCAAGGAAAATACAAACTAGAGATGAAAGCAAAAAAACTTTTTTTTTAAACAAGCAAGCAGAGCAGTTTTATAGCAGCAGCTCCTCTTCTTCTGAAATTCTGCTTTGTCAACCTGAAATAAAAACAAAATATATACAATTTTTTATATCAAAGAAAGACTAAAACAAATGAAAAAAATAGAAAAAACTAAACCTAAACAAATTCAAACCAATCCCAATTTTTTTTTAACAAATTCCAAAGTTTTTTTTTGGAAAGGAAACTTAAAAGTGAAGTTTTACTTAAAAATAATAATAATAATTTGGCAAGCGGCTTCTTCTTCTAATCTGCTTTGGCAACCTGAAAAGAAGTTAAGCACAAAGTATATACAGTTTTTATATATATATCTATCAAAGAAGAAATAAAAAAAATGAAAATTAAACAAAATGAATTTTTTTAAGGCTAAAACAAATGGAAAAAAAATGAAACAAAATAAATAAAACAAATGAACAAGCTATATACAAGTGTTCTCTTTTTTGTTTTTTTTACAAGATAGAACCAAAGCAAAGACAAATAAAAGAAAAGTTTTTTTTAATCTAGAGTTAAACAAAATAAAATTTCAAACAATTAAACTAAAAGAGAATATAACATATTAAACTAAAATTTAAAACTTTCACAAGCCCATAAACAAATCCCTGGCCCACTAAAACAACTCACACTCACGCGCTCTCTCTTTTTTTAGCAAGAACAAAATAACCCGATTAAATAGACGTAGAATCGAAATCCCCAATTCATCAAACCAACTTCTAGTTTCCAACAACTTTCGAAATCCAATAATCAGAATTGAAAATAAAAGTCAAATTCGAATTTCAGAAGCTTGTCTCGTAAGGTTTGCGCAGAGGAATTTGAAGAAGTTGACGATGAAAAAGTTTGTCTTGGTTCAAGGGTTCGAAGTGGATTCAAGGTGGTACTGAAGATGAGGTTTGGCTGCGGGTTAATCTTCGAGTTCAGGTGTTGCTATTTCGGGTTTGATTGATCTTCGTAGCTTCTGATGTTGAAGGAGTGGAATTTGCGGTGACGATTTGGTGTTCGACTTGCGATTCGAGGGTGGAATTGAAGTGGCGCTCGTGGTTTCGGCTATTGCAGCAGGCGATTGTCGATTGAAGGCGCGGTTGACGATGGTGATTTAGGAGTGGAGTGGAGTGGCTCGCAGTATGAAGTTTGATGTTGGACTGTGATGATTGTCGATTTGGTGAAGACTGGATTGTTCGACAGTGTTGAGTAATGGAGTTGATGACGTAATGTTGCAGTGGTTTAAAGGTGATGTTGTATGGTTGTAGTGTGTATTGACTGGTGAATGTATGTATTTTGGGATGTTTGTTGTTGGATGATGTGGTAAGACAGTGATTTATAGGAGGAAGTCTTGATTTGGAAGAATGGTAGGTGGCGGTGATAGTGAAGTTGAAGTAGTGTTAGAAGTGAAGGCAGGGGATGTAATCAGTGGTCGTTTGGAATTGCGGATGTTTGTGTCTGTGACAGGCGGTTCGAGATAATGCAGGGAATTGTTAGTGGTTCAGTGAAGAAATGGTATGGTCTGAGTATTGTAAAAATTGTGTCGATCGTTTAGTTGTGAATGCTTGGGGAGTGAACTGTTTGTTGAAATGATGATGATGCTGGGCTGAGGTGCTTTGGTTTGATTGAATGTGAAGAAGTGTAAGTAGTGGTTTCTCGAGTGATGTCAGTGGTATTGTGGAGTGTTAGTGATGGAAGTGCAGTTTTCTAGTAGGGGCTGGAGATAGGTCGACGGTGGAGTGGGTTGTTTGGTTGTTGAATTGTTAGTTGTTGGACTATCTGCAGATGTAGATGCTGTGAATGTTGTGGAGCTTTCAGCAGTGGTGTGTATTTGTAAGTGTGGGTGGCAGCTTGAGGATGTCTTGTATTTGTTGTTATGGGCACTGAAAGCAGTGGAATGGTGAGGCAGGCTAGTGGAATGGTTCAGTTGTGATGAAGATAAACTGTGACAGTGTGTATGTATGCAGAGGAGTGACAGTGTTTCAGTGGTGGAGATCGAGTACAAGGCAGTGTTGGGGTTGTAGGTAGCAGTCTGGCCTTGGTGGAGTTCGGGATGTTGATGGTGATTGAAGTTTTGGTTAGGGAAGTGAACTGGCAGTGAGGAGTTTGTTGACAGGGGTGAAGAGAAGTTGTAGGAAGGCAGAGTGGAAAGAGATGATGATGATTGTTGAAGAGGTATGTGGAATGATGGGAATTGTGCAAATGAACAGAGATTGAAGAGAATTAGTAACAGAATGGAGGTTGTACAGAGAATGCAAAATTATAAATAGACAGTGCAAATGCAAAGAATAATTGTAAAAAGGAAATTGTAAATGCAAACTTGTAATGGAAAGAAAATGAAATAAAATTGTTTTTTTTAAACTGTGTATGTTGATTGATTTTTTTAACATGAAATGCAATTGAACAAAACAACTAGAAAACAACAACAACCACACAAACAAAAATCAAACAACACACAACACAAATATATTTTTTAGGCAATTAACACACAAAAGAAAATCAAACAAAAATAATTCGAAAAATAGAAAATCAAAATCAACGAAATTCCCCAGCAACGGCGCCAAAAACTTGTTCGTCGACGGATTTTCTATCAGTTTAGAAAACCGCCGAACGAATTTAGAAATAAAAATAACCGCAAGCGCACGGCGTACACTTGTAGTACATGGCGAATACGGGTCAATCCGTAAGGAATTGATGATTTTAAAAATCTATTCAATCAAATTAAACCAATGTCGAGTGAAAGTTAAGCTAGAGAATTAGAAAATTAGCTAACTAACTAAAAGAAAAGAGATGCAAATATAAGAGTTAAATGACAATTTAGAGAATAAATCCACTCTCTAGATCATGTAGTTCAACACATATGAAATCATAATCTCTCTTTTTTGGTCATTAGTGCTTTAATTGATGTGTTTATCATAAGTATGGCATATTTGTGCTATTGATTAACCAACATAAGCCATCAAACTATAACACACCCATTAAACCACTTACTAACTTGCATGAAAATTTAACAATGAAAATGAAAATGAAATATATTTTAAGTATGGCCTATTAACTATTGATTAGAAAAATAGACCATCAAATTTTAATTTCAAATCACTTTCTCATGCCATAATCATATTTTGATGAAGAGGTATTTGTGTTAGTAATTGTTTAAGCATAGCCTATTTGGTGTCAACAATATAGGCTATCAAATTCAAAGCAAAAACAACAAATAAAACACTTCATTGATCATCATTAAGCACAAAAAGAGAGCATGAATTAACAAATAGTTGAAGCTATATAATTAGAGAGCTTCATTACCCCTAAATTGAAGGGGTTTACCATCTCATATTTGTCATTTGATTAACAAATGTAGCTAGCAACATGAAAGCAAAAAGAAAAGAAAATGAAAGCTAATGGAAAAGAGAGCTAATTAACAAGAATTAGAACTATTCTACTTGCATGTAAGTAAATCTACACTACAACATGAAAGAAAATAAACAAGGAAGGGAAAAGATCATATATTAAATTGCAGAAAAAAAAATGAAAATTACATGAAAATAAAAATGGCTAAGTAGCCATGAAAAAAGAAAGAGAAGAGCTTGTTTATTTGTGAGCCTAAACTAAACTAAAGAGAGACTAAGGGAGGAGACTAAGCTACATGAAGATATGGGGTATTTATACAAGTGTTAAACCCTAATTCATATTTTTGGGGAATGCCCAAATTGCCCTTGAGGTAGTGTGGTGGCCAAGTAATCATTAGCCTCCCATAATCATCCATTTAAGTGTGCATGAAGATTTGATGGCCATTAGCATGTGGATTAGCTTCTAATTTGTACATGAAGGAAGTTGGGTAGGTGAGGTCCTCCATGATCTTCACTTTGAATTATTTTCATCTTCATTTTTTCTCTTCACTCTTGTGCATGCATATGTGATCATGAAACCACTTGTATATGAATTTAAATTCCTACAAAATAATATAGAAATTTTCAATTAAATTTTAGAAAATTAATATAGGAACAAAAATGTCCATTTTGCCCTTGGTTGAAGATGAATATGTGATAATTTGAAATAATTTGAATTTTGGTTTAAACAAGTTAAAATACCCGATATGATCATTTATTTGATTTAAATATATTAAATATGGTGGTAAAAATATGCATATTTATGTGCACATCATTATAACAGATCAAAATTTTTATTTTTCTTCGATGATATGTAAGTGTTGAACTTGACCCTATACTGCACTTCAACAATGTCTACAGACTTAGATATTTAAACTGTTTAAATACTTAGTATGGATCGAGTTTGCACCAGATAATTAATACAACCGCATTGTTGGTTATTTTTGAATTCGACCAAGAATAAAATTAATATATAAATGTTTCAAAATAACAATAAATTTATAAAAATGTCGTATTAATATTTATGGCTAATTTTAGTTATTTATCTCAGGCTTGAAATCAAATAGAACGATGTATAAAAATTATACGATGATTTGATCGATTTTGGAGCCAAAAATTAATAAATTAAATAATGGTTCAAATAAAGTCAAAGGAGTGTTGACCATGTTAGGTCAGCACCATAGCTTGGCAATATATAGTGGAATATTTCGGGATTTACCTAGTCTTCATATCTAGAAGAAAGAGGGGAGAGAAAGATGCTAGTTTATGGCTATAAATATTCTAGCCTCCACACCATTCTAAATATAACCTTTTCTTATATGTGCCTCTCCATGTAGGACCTATCAATCTCCAAAATAAAAATAAATGTCACCATCTACCAACTCACTCTCCCTCTATGCCACCTTGTGGCATCTATCACCTCAACAAATGGATCAAGTTTGATCAATGCTTGAACTTTGCAATAAGTGAGGACTTGGTGAATATGTCTACTGCATTCTCCTCATGTGAACCTTTTGAAGACAAACTAACTTCTCTTCATTCATTGAGATAAGAAAGGACTCTCTCACCTCTATATGATTCATCCTTAAGCCAAAAGCCAGATTTTTAGCTAAGTGAATTTCACTTTAACTATCACAACTAACTACTACTCCATCATATACGAAACCCAAATCATACGTCAACCGCTTCAAGTTTAATGCCTCCTTAACGGCTTCAACAATAGCTATTAGCTCTACCTTTGTAGTAGACAAAGTAACTATCATCTACAACCTCGCTCTTTAACTAATAGCTACCCCTCCAAGAGTGAACACGTTACCTGAAGTTGACTTCCTTCAATTTCTATCCATGGCATAGTCAGAATCATAAAATCCAACCAAGTTGAAATCTCTATTCCCGCTGCCAAAAAAACCCCATAGTCTGGAGTTCATTTAAGATATCTAAAAATTTACATAGTTCAGAGCTGGATGTTCACCTGTCATAGTATTTTTATTTTCTACTGTATTATTATGTATACCCATCAGCAATTACAAGTTCAAGAAGTTATAACTATCCAGGCTGATGAGGCTTTTTTTTAACTCTGATATACCTTGTATCTTGGAGTGACAACTTTTATTATCTTTGTTATATTATATTTTGTCGTTCCACTTGAGATTCTATTTTTTCTAATCTTCTTCCTTTTCTTTTTATTTACCCTAACAGTCTACCTTTCCGACACTTGGATGCTCGGCATTTGAATACAATGGACGTATTAAGTGTCGACTTTCGAGGGTCGAAAAGGTGGGTCGTTACAGCTTTATCTCCACTATAACTTTTTGCACCTCCATCGATATAGAACCACTAAGCGCTTTAATTGCATAGCTATCCTAACAAAAACCAAATTGATATTTTCATTAAAACACTTATTCCAACTTCTTGAAGCTTATTTAAAACCATAAATCGATCTTAACAATTTGCGAGCCTTATCCTCACTCCCACTTACCTCAAAACCCTCGGGCCATGGCATGTAAACAATCTCTTCTAAATTATCATTTAGGAATGCCGATTTCATGTTATTTTCCATATTTCATAGTCATAGAATGCGGTGATGGAAAGCATTATTTCATTGGACTTAAGCATGGTACGGGCGAAAATGTTTTGTCATAATCAACACCTTAAATTTGATGAAACCCATATGCAACTAGGCTTGCTTATAGGTTTCTATATGTCTATCTGCATTTAGCATTTTCTTAAAAATCCATTTACAGTCGATGGTTTATTCATTTGGGTATGTCAGCCAAAGTCCATACTTCATTGTCATACATGGAATCTATTTCGGATTTTATAGCTTTAAACCAAAGTGTAGAGTCTTTACTCCACAGTGCTTGTTGGAATGAGAGAGGGATATCGTTTTCTAAGATGGAGTCCACTTTCCAACATCCACGAGAAAAACATAGTATCTCGCTTGTGAACTAGATTCTCTATTAAATCTTTTAATAGGTTATCTGTTTTCATATAATGGTGAATTTAATTCTCCTACTAGCTTAGCCTCTATGTTAATTTCCCTGTTTCATCCAAGTCTATAACTTCACTATGGTTTTTTTGAGAAAAATTCCTTTTCTGAAAAGATAGCTTATGCGAAAACGATAATTTTTGTCCTCGGTGTTATAGAAAATATATCCCCTAGAATTCTTTAGAAATCCTTTAAATTTTACACGATACCGATTTGGTCTCAAGTTTATTGGGGCCAACATTCTTAACATAGGTTTGACAACCTCATGCCTTCAAATACTTAAGTTGGTGTTTCTTCCCATACCCCATCTTGTAGGGGTATTATGAATAGATTTAGTAGACATCAAATCCAACATATGTGTTGCGATTTCTAGCACATATTCCCAAAAGTAAAGTGGTAGCTCAGCTTTACTAATTATTGAATAAACCAAGTCTCATAGTAGTTGATTCCTTCTTTATGAAAAACCATAATGTCATGGAGTATAGCGTGGAGTAACCAGAGAGTTAATCCTATTATTTTTTAAGTACTGTTGGAGCTCTTGTCCAACACAGTCCCTCCTTGATCTGATCAAAATTATTTAGTCTTATGGTTTGTTTGAACTTCAACTTCATTCTTATACTCTTCAAATTTCTCACAGACATCGGATTTATTCTTCATAAGATATACATATCCTAGTCTCAAGAAATCATCAGCAAAAATTACAAAATAAGAAGAATTATCTTTGTTTAGTATACAAATTGGACCACATACATCAGTATGTACGAGACCTAAGAGTTCATCAACATTATTGTTGCTTCCAAAAGAAGGATGCTTAGTCATTTTCCCTTTTAGACATGACTCGCAAGTATTAAATGATTTAGAATCAGATGATGGTAGAAAACCTTCGATTTTCAATTTGACAGTCGTTTGTCACTAATATGACATAGTCTACAATGCCTTAGATAATTATTATTAATGTTAACATAAGAAGAATTATCAATAACATGGATTTGATTAAGACTAAGCACATAAGGTCCATTATCCAAAACACCATCAAATATATTATTTCCACTAAACATAATAATCATAATCTTGCCATTGCAATGAATAGCAAAACCAATTTCAAAAAATCTTGAAATGGTAAAGTTTCTTACACAATAGCAATTATTTAAAAGTAAATCAAAACCATTAAGCAAAAGTAAAGGGTAATCTCAAGTTGCAGTTGCATCTACAATGGATCGATCGACAACTTGAAGTCTCATCTCACCTTTTACCATATATCATCTACTTGTAAGTCCATGTAAAAAATTGCAGATGCCATCTCTTATGACTTGGTTCAACCATGAATTGATTGCAAAACAATTTTGAATCATAAACATACCAGTAGGAGTGGTTGAACCATTCTCTTTCTTCTCCTTGATAAGTTTAGGTAGTCCGAAAAATTCCATTTCCAATGCCACCTCTTATGACAGTGTTGACATTCATCCTTGTTGTTAGGAACATTCTTCTTACTCTTCTTGTTAACATGCTTTCATTTTCGTATGACGCCTTTCCACGAGTCTTACGTTCATCTTGTTCATATTCTAGTTCAATATGAATGGCTCAAACTGTGGAGTACGAGATCCTAAGATCAATCCACTTTTAGCTCATTGCTTATAGTAACGTCTAGCTATGAAAGTTTATTGATATAGCCTTTCATCAATAAGACATATTCCCTTACCTAAGTGCCCTTTGTCGTATTCATATTGAACAATTTCTTAGTAATCTCGTACATTACAAAATAAGATTGCTCCCTAAACAAAGCTTTGAGGATATCGAAGATTATATAGATAGTCATGCTTTTGTGTTATCTTTGCAACGGTTTATATAAAGTAGACAACACGTATACTTGGGCTATTTTAAAATCTGCTACCCATTTGTTATAAGCAATCACTAATTTGAGAGCCGCATCTTCAATGAGTTTTTCTTTTAGAGGTTCATGTATAGGTGACCATAAATGTTCATAAGTTAATATTATTTTTATCGCTCTTAGCTAATCAATGTAATTAGTTCCAGTGAGCTTGTCATTTTTTGAAAATAACTCTAGTCCATACATTTTCTGGAAATTTAATTAAGTGGATTACAACATGTTACACGTAGCAATGTTCTTATATTATTAGTAAGGTTAAATACATTTATTTCATTTTACTAATAAGCTCCCACTAGATTTTTATATTTCTTAAAACCTGAAGAGAAATATGGAAGCCTTTAAACTTCTCTAATAAATTGTAGGACTTACATTCCTTGGGATTCTAATCTTGATGAAGCTCAACAAATCATAGGCCTACATGTGATGGATGAAACTGTATTGGTTGGATAATATACAACTCCTAACCTGTGGTCTTTGTCCTAATCCCACCTTGAGATTGAAGAGTGCTCAACAAATCAAGAGAGATTATTCACTTGTACCAATCATTTCACAACGGCCTAAGTATAATGCATGTACCTTGAAGGAAGCTCAATAGACACATGCACGTATCTTACCTCATCTAGTCAATATATTAATGGTACTACACATAATATCTCTAGCTTGAGGAAAGCCCAACAACTAAAGAGTATGCAAGTAATCTATTAATATACAAATAATATATGACAACACTTGTATTAGAGATTCATAATCTTTAATATATTTATTTGAGTGATATCAATTTAAGGAATAATGTATGTCTTGTGGAATACCCTCATGATTTAAGTGTCAAACACATATAGAACCATGGTATATGTACAGTACGTGTGTATTCATTGTTTAAACCTTATTTGGGTTTCTTATAGTTCCACTACATTCAGTTAAGTCATATTTAGTTTACTTTTAATTTTAAATTAAAACATATTTAATTCATTTAATTAATACTTTAATTAATTTGACTTAAATTTCAAAATTTTGATTGCATTCATCTTAAACAATTTTATAATGAATATTGACTATAACATTTATAGTATTTATATTATACATATATATCATTTATTAGTTAATATTTAACTAATTTAAAAATATATTAAAATAAAATTTATTAGTTTTGTAAATTTTATTATTATTTACCTTAAACATTTTAAGATAAACGCATATATATCATTATATATGTTTTAATTTAATTAACTCACTTTTAATTAATTACTTTATTTAATCAATCCAATTAATTAAAATAAAATTTTGAAAATGATATATTAGTTTTCAAAACAATTTTGAAATATACTTTACAACATGTATAAAATTTTCTTTCACATTTTAAACTTAACTTTTAAATTTAAATCTAAATTTTCAAAACAAATTTTAAAAAATTAGCCCAAAGCCCAAAATCAATTTAGACCTTTATATTTGGAAGAACATTTAGGCTTGCTTCATTCTTTCGGTTAGGCTGGTAGTTTTGTAGGGCAGTTGATTTTTCAAACTTGACCTTGGACGCTACCTTTCTAGACACCCTACTAAATGGGTAGGTTTTGATAATTTAGACATCATAGTTTATTGGGTTCTAATACCATTGAAGGAACTGGGCTGTGTTGAAGCGGGTTAAATGAGTAAATTCCAAAAAAAATTCCATTTTATCTTTGTTGGGAATATGAAGTATAACTGTTTTTAGATACTATTTAAAATATTTTAAATAAAATCTTATTTAATTTAATTTAATGAAGTTTTATAAAATTTAAATTTGATTATATTATTATAAGTGTATCAAATATACTCATATAGTATGGTGCATGTGCAACATATAAATAGTGTACATGGTTAATGTGTATGTTCATAACTGTTAGGATTTATATCGCGATGGGCACATCCACCCTGTTATATATGCATTTGTTGGCCCTATTTATTATTTAAACTTATGTACATACACACACAGATATATATATATATATATATATATATATATCATTATAAAACTATTTTAAAATAATGATGATGATGAATATATATATATATAATTAATTTTGAATTATTTAGTATATTTTGAAATTTAAAATTAATATATTAAAATCTAGTTATGAATTAAAATTCAAAAACAAATCTATGTTTTTAATTGAAATACTATTTATAAAAAATTTAATATTATATATATAAAACTTATTTTATATTCGAAAAATATGTTAGATTTTATGAAATTAGATTTATATATATTAATACAAAAATATTATATATATATATATATATATGTATATCAATAATATATTTTTAGCTATAGGGTTTTTAATTTTTCTTTCAAATTAAAATATGTATAAAAATAACTTTTTATATAAAAAACACACACAGGTATATATATATATAATATGAAATTCCTTTTAATACTATTAATATAAGAAAATAAAAACAATCAATTTTTTCTTTTGAAAGCTATGAGTATCAATACAAGAAATCCGACCTTTACCTACCAATATAAATGGGAGGTAAAGATAACCGTTATCTACCAATATTTAATGGTAAGATTTATTGGTAGGTAAATATTGCTAATATTATAACATTTTGGAAGGATGATTATCTACCAATAAATATGAGTAAGTAAAAAGCGTTAACTACACATATACTGGAAGGAAAGTTTTTTGCAATTGGTGCCTATATTTCCCTCCTATCATTTTAACTTTTCATTAAAAATGATGCTAAGTTGTGTGATGATGTGTCAAAAAACCCTATCCTAGCAATTTCATTTTTGGAAAGAAGATTCGTTTACATATCCTAGCAATGTTCCTTATAAAATCACTTATTTATTAATTACTAATAATTATTTTGAAATAATTAGCAATTACTAATTAATAAACAGTAATTAAATTTTAAATAATCAATATTAAATATTCAATAATCGTTTATTAATAGCTTTTTGTATATTGCAAATTTTTTTCAAACATTGACTATTAAAATGTAAGTGTTGCAATTTTTCTAAAAAGTTTCACAATTTCATAACAATATGTCATCGTCAAAAATAACTAAAACATATTCTCCCCAGTTTATTAGAGAAACATAATCCATACCATCCCCTCTAGCTACAGATCTAACAGTTTATTTTAAATCAAATCTAATGGTACAAATCTCAATCCGTGTACACTACCAAAATTAAGAGTATTAGAGGCACTTAATTAAGGGCAAAATAAGATAATTACCTCTAATAATGTAAATTTAGAGGCAAAATAAGATAATCTACTCTATTATATATATATATATATATATATATATAATAATTGAATATTTGACCCTTTGTATCCTCCATTCTCAATTAACCTCGGTTGAAATACTAATCTCTCACTGATTTGAGTTACATTTTTGCAGTTGTCCCCTTTAATTTTTATTCAGCCACTCTATTATTGCCAAACCCTTCCCCTTCTTTTCTAAGCTTCTTCAGGTTTCTTTCCCTAATTGTTTATTTCTTTCCCTAATCGTTTGTTTCTTTCCCTAATTGTTCATCCCTTCATTTTCAAAACCAGCGTTAATACAACCTTTTAGCCACTCTATTATTGCCAAACCCTTCCCCTTCTTTTCTAAACTTCTTCAGGTTTCTTTCCCTAATCGTTTATTTATTTCTTTCCTTAATCGTTTGTTTCTTTCCCTAATTGTTTATCCCTTCATTTTCAAAACCAGCGTTAATACAATCGTATTATCTCTTAATCATTATTGTCCTTTTATTTTTCTTTCATGCTATATTGTTTCTCTTTGCCTCCTCCATAATATTTCATGTCACATATCAACTATCAATTTTCCTCCACCATTTTAGCTCCACCAATTTAGGTCATGAAAACTAATTCCTCTTTCATATCCTCTTATTAAGGCTATTCTCTTTCAACCTGGGATCACTGTGCTCTATTTCGCAATTACCCTAGATCTATTTTCAAACCTAGAGCTTCATCCATTCAGTACACTCTATAAGGTTTATTTTTCCAATTCATTTGTAATAAATTATTTAATTGAATAAAAATTTATACTTAGGTTTTAGTTTTCAAGTTTTTTATTGTATATTAGATTATAAGTTTATTATAATAACTAATTATGTGAAATTTTTTGTTTAGGTTCCTTTCTAATTGCTATTTTAGACAAATAACGTACTTTAATTTTAGATTTTTTCACTGATAAAATAAATTCTTTGTTTTATTCTTTTATATATTCATATAAAGTGAAGAAAAGTTGAAGAGTACCTAGCGGCTTAATGAAATTAATTTGAGCAGTGTGATGCAACGGAACCAATCATATTTTGTAGAATAGTTTAGTGTTAATTGTCTTTATTATTTTATTCAATGTATTATGTAAGCACATTGAATACTTCTCCACGTGGACTTTAGGAAAAGTTAATTAGTTAATCAAAAATAAGTAAGGTTAACAAATATTGATGGTTTTGAAAATATGTTGTAGCATTGGAAATTAATGTGACTGATCTAGAAAATATATTGTAGCATTGCAAGTTAATGTAACTTAGTGGGACATTTTGAAATTAGAATGGAGCACATGAACATGGGTGATGACAAAGATCCATTTTTTGTAAGAATTTTAATAGGAAAACTTTGGCTTTTATACCAAGAAAATTGCATAATCTGGCCTTAATGATTTTTTGAATGTAAGGTATTTAAGTCGGTTTGGATAAGTATTAATCACTTGAATATTATTCACTCTATACATAAATGTATCAATTAACCTTTTCTCTATTGTGGTGTGTAAGTTGAAAGAAGCGTTTGAGGACTAACTATTGATATATATATGTGGCAAGAGTATTAAGGAACTCTATTGTGCTATGCTCTAATTTGATATGGTGTATTTATTGAAGCGAAAATAGTAGATGATGAAGAAAAAAGAGAGTTGCAAGTATACAGATACCATAAAGCGGCTTTAGTGATTAATTAGTTGTGAAATTTTGGTCTATTATTCTTACCATCTGCTTCAAGTAAGTCTAAGAAATCACATAATTATCATGTGTTTACTTACGTGTTTCAATCAATTTTTAGTTTTTAGATTAGTACTTCTTTTTATGATTATGATTACACATTTAAAAGTCCATGACTTGCATATATTAGCACAAAAGTGGATGTCGAGGTTAAATTCAACATTAACAGGTTGAATAATAGGACCGACCATTTGATATTTGAATAGAAAAGTATTTACATGTTTTTTCATTATTTTCATCCAAGTTTTATTATTAATTTGAAAATAATTGCAAATTTTATATTTAACTTACTAAATGTTCGAGAGCTTTACCATTTGAAATATAATTATTTGTCCGTCTTTTTTTTCATAAAAAATGTTTGTTAGTAATTGAAGTAATCAATGTACTGACTTTATGTGTAGCATTCTTTGTTTTCTAAATGATTTAAACTTAAGAAAAAAATAATCCAATTTATATAATGGGAAATTCTGTTAGAACACAAGTTTGTGACATAGTTGATGACAAAACAAATATGAACCATTGGATTCCCTTCTGAATTCAACCCTTTGTGCAAACACATCGAGATCCGATGGTTAAGGTATGTAATGTCAGATTTTGTGTTAGATTTTATGTCTGAATAACTGCTATAGTATTAGATACACTTAATTACCATATAGTTAGGTCTTGCTTTAGAATAGACCAACTTATCATAGCAATATGTAAGTGTCAAGTACACATTAAATAAAATTGCAATGAAGTTTTAATACATAAATAATCAAATACAAAAAATGCAACTTGAAACAACTGCGCTTCAGTAATGCTTATATATATATATACACATAGTATTCATGGTACATGACAAATGGATCATAACTTGAACAACATGGTGTATTACACTGATCATTTTAAATTATGACAACTCTATAAAAGTCATCATATCACCTTAACTGTAATTATAAATGTCAAAATATTTTAAAATAATATTATATAAATAAGGAAATAAACTAATAGAAACAACAAAAATATTAACATAACAATATGTAGACACGTAATACATTCAATTTTAAGACCTAACATTCTTACAATCGTTGTACAATTGACCACTGATCGATGTCCTACTAGTCTTTTAAGCGGAAGACTCGTTAGAGAGAAGATAGGACCTGTAGTACAAAGTCAGGTAACATACACCCAAATCATTATATTATAGATTGATATTTCATAAAACTGAAATTGATATTTTGATCATATATATGTTCTGTGTAGACAAACGTAGTAGACTGCCCAGTAATCGAATTCCTCGACATATTCAATACAGAAGGCACAAAAGGCATGTCATAAGATACAGTTGATAAAATTAGAACAATTAAGATATCAATGGAGAATAGTTCTTATGCATCGGAGTCAGTATGCTGCTTAATTTGCCTTCAGGTATGACTTCTATTGCAAAATATTTTCTTGATATGTTAATTCTAATTATTAATTGATGATTAATGAAGTATTCAATTTTTTTACATGATTTTGAAATCGAAGAAAGCACAAGGAGTCTACTAATGTAAACATGTTTTTAACGTGCAGTGTATCGATAGCTGGCTCATCGGGCATGCTTCATGTCAATTGTGTAGGAGAGACATCTAATTTTTTTCGAGTTATTTTCTGTAAATTATATATACCTGGGCATTAGTTGTTTGTACATATATAAGTGTGAATTTTATATACACTACATATACATTTGATTGAATATCACAATGACTACAACTGCTTTGATTTGGTTATTTGGGTTGTCGATATATTATTTTTGTAGATAATAATAATGTATGTTTTTTTCTAGTTTATTTCTAATATAGAACATTTATAAACAACTGTTATTATCTTTTACCTACACATAACCATTAAATTTGACCAAAATATGAATTGTTTAATAGACCAATAAAATGATGCCACATGGGCAAATAAAATAACACCACATGGTCCAATAATATTGCGCAACGTGGACAAATAAAATGATGTCATGTGGCAAATTAGATAATGCCATGTGGACTAATGAAATGATGCCACATGGCCTAAGAAAAATGATGCTAATGTACTAATCAAATGATGACACGTGGATAAATTGTTGTTAGACACATGGACCAACCACAAGATGCCAAGTGGTGGCATTGATGTATGCTACTGTGGCAACCATGTCAGCAGCCACGTAGGATGACACTTCATCAAACACATCAGCCGATGACTCATCATTTGATTCATAACTTAGTGGGGTCCACAGATTCTTTTACCTACCATTATTAATAAGTGTAGGTAAAGACTCTTTCCCCACTGACATTTACCTACCGGTGTCTACCGATTCAATATTGGTAGTTAAAACATATTACCCACTATTAGGCTAGTTTTACCTACGTACACTTACAATTGGTAGGTAAAGACCCCATTTTCTTGAAGTGTATGTATGAAATAAAATTGATCTTGAACAAACTAATATTTATAAAACACACATATATATACACAGATTTTAAAATATTATAAAATCATTTTTAGCCAATATAATAGTTTTATAATTTAAAAAATATTAATTTTTTATAGAAAAAAAGATGGTCGAAAATATTTATTATGATGGTAATTTTTTGTTTATTTATTTCTAAGTCAGTTTATATGTATAAATCAAATCTAACAACACAAGCATATATAAATTCATTATAAAGCATAATAGATCTAATCTACACAATAATGATGGTGTATATCATTGCAATTGAAATAGAATAATGACCTAATGTATTTGCATGTGGTTCACACCTTGAATGAATAAAAGAACTCCAAGATGGTATCAAATCAACCTCTGGATTTTGCAACAATTTAGAGATGAACGCCACCTTTAATTTAATTTGATTTTGTATTGAATTCTATTTTGAAAATTAATAGCTATCCATCCTAGATGCTTGCGTTGCAATTAAACACTTAGACCCCTTCCCTCTAGCTACTATGGTCATTCATACTTAAAGCTATATTCAACCATTTCCAAATCCATTTAGTAATTAATAAATTTTAATCAAATATAAATAATCATCAATATTGTACATTGATACGTACATATATAACTTTTATATACGCACTTTATTAGACATTAATGTTACTCAAAAATCAAAATAAAATTTAATAATTCATAAAAATATTAATTAATTTACAATAATTATAAATTAATTAAATCATGCGGTATTTTAAAGTATTCATCGTTATGGTTGTGCGACTCAAAAATGCAAATTCAGTCAGCGATTAGTATCAAACAATTTTAATTTAGTGTAATAGTTTCACCGAATTTATCACTTACACATCTTTTATGGTAAAAATCCAGTTCTACTGTTTTAAGCGGTACTTGCTAGTAACGATTATTTACATCAATTCTCTTCATCAAACTTATATCACTTTAGGACTTATAGAATTTGGTTTTGGTCAAAATTACAATATCATCCACATTCAGCTTGGTTGGTTCAAACATAAATTTCTTGGTTTAATATTAACAACTATTATTAAATGTATTGCTCTGGCTAGATCTTTGACTTTGAGTTTACTACAATTGATCGTGATGCTAATCTCATAAAACCGAGGAGACGAATTCTCTATTGAATAGTATTTCATTGTTAATGCTTCAACTTAGACCCAACTATAGTCATTATGGAAGTCATGCTATGATTTAACTATAATCAAAGTAGTGCATCCACATTGAAGTTCAACAGTATTCTCAAGTCGAGAGAATAGTGCAATATCGTCACTTTGAAATTCTCAGTTTGAATTTAGTTATATCAACCAACAGAAAGCTCTCAAGCGAGTCATTCTATAGTTATCCAATAATCATCACTATGCAACCCATTGGTGCCCCTAGCAGCCACGAGTAATACACTACCTAAAATTTGGAGAGTGCTTCATACTCCAGTCTCAACGGATGTATTGATATCCCATCTCGAAACATCTTGGCTAGGAATATTTAAAACAATATGTTAAATTTAAGTGATAAATTCTCATGCTTACAACACATTATAATTAATATCACATAATAAACTATTTAAAGGTTTTCTATTTAACATACTTAAATTAAATAATTAATTAACATATCACAATACGAAAAGTATACAGTAGAAAGAGAAAACCTTTACTTTGAACGAGATTTTATTATAGAGTTAGTAATTTATAATAAATTACAGAATTGTCCTTAGGACATATCCCTAACCCTATCAGAAATGACGCCCATGAATAAAGCACCTACGATTTGATACATTTCATATTGCTACAATCAGCACATCGTCGATATAATTTTCTCCACTGCAATCGATGAAGATCCATCCTTAGTCTTACTCTTTAAGTTCGAACAATCCCTCTTCTATAATCAAGTTTCTTACAATGACGACACTTTCCATCTTTATACTTTCATCTCCAACCATCTTTAGGCTTTCTAAATGTGGAACGCCTCATAGGATTTCAAATCTTCTTCTCTTCTCTTCCTCTCTCGACAAATAGACCTTGACTACTCTCTACACCTCTACCTTCCTCGTTTCCCTGATCTTGTCCCTCAAGTCTTTAGATTGCAGACTGACTTTGCATCTTACGCTATCAAAATTCTCTCCTATATACCAGACTGTTACTAAACCAGTGTAACGTTATGGAATGGAACACAAAAGAACCATTGTCTTATGCTCTTCATCCACCGTCAAATCCACAATCCTCATCTTCATCAAAAGATCATCGGAACCCGATGAACTCTATTCCTCCTTAGAACGACCTTTGTCCTACATTTCACTTCTCGAAGTCATTATCCTCATTCCACTTCTCTACTACCAACTGAGATCCTGATGTAGCATAAGACCCTCTAACATGGGGTTTTGCTTTCAACTGGGGCACTTTCATCTCCTACCATACCGTGTAACACATCCTATCAACCAACCTAATAGCTCTAATACCAGACCGTTGGGAAAAATACCAATAATTAGATCCACCCCAATCAACGGAAATAACAATAAGAACGCGTTGATGGTGAAGTAGAATAAATAAAAAAAACTATTATCCCACTACAGCAAACAGAGGTCACAATTGCAATAAATGACAACAAATTACACACAAGATTTATAAAGGTTCCACCAATGTGAAATAACTTATGCCCACTTTGGGGAGAAGAGATATCATTACTTTCACAATAGAAAAGAGATTACAAGATTGATTTCTATTTAGAAGGATAAACCTAGAAGAAGAAAAAAAACAAAATTCTCTTACTTTTTTCAAGTTGGAATTCAGCATACAACAATAAACCCTAAATCTATTTATAACACTATCTGGATGGTCTCTGTCATTGGATCAGAATATATGCAAAAGATATGCTGAATCTATAGCGGAAAATCCAAACTGATCGTAAAAAGACGAAAATTCCCTTGAGGATTCGTCATCAATTTCTCCAAAAAATACGGCATTAGTCGATTGGAAATATCTATCGGTTGACTAGTTCCAGTCAACTAGTAGAGGTTCCAGTTGACTGTTAGGTATTCCAATCGAATAAAGCCCCATACACTAATTGACCGATGGCTTTACCAATCGACCGGAAATAGTTCCATTTGACTGGTGGCTGCCACCAACCAACTGGTTGCATGTAGCTGGCCTAACTAGTGGCTGCCACTAGCAAATTGTTGCCCGTAGCTGGCCTTTAGTGCACTCCCTCTTCACCCTTCATCTCTGTCTCTATCCTTTTGCTTCCCCACGACTTCTTCAGGTATGTCATATCTTCATCATCGTCTTAACTTGAACAAGATTTCAAGGGTTCGTTCTTGACGAACGGTAATAGGGTATTTGAGCAGGGTATTTGAACAGGGAAGTTGGTTGAAAGGGAAATGTGTTTAGTGATGCGAAAGAGGTATTTGAACGGAGTATTTGAAATGTGATTTCTAATTTAATCGATTTAATAGTTAATTAATTATTATTTTTTATTATGTGATATACTTTTAATTAAAATGAAATAAAAGTTCAAAAAATAAAATACATTCAAATTAATTAAAATAGCTTTAAAAAGACAATGATGTGATGCATATAAAATACAACAGAACTATAGAATTTTGAAAATCCTATTTGTTTGGCAGCACTTTGGTTTATCAGGTACGTTTAGAACTATTTTACGTGCTATTTTTCTACAATCACCAATAACAACCAACTTTTTGCTAACTCGAATTTAAGAATATTGAATAAATCTCTATTATTGGGTTGCATAACAATTATCATCGTTTCACTCAAATCAAATTCTCCTTCTTCTCCAATACATTAAAGGCTGGCAATCATATTTGCGTAGATTACAGAATTTCATGTGGAATCTACGTTTGTGTTCGGATTGTCTGAATTCATGCGAGATTTTTTTTCATATACCTCTTGTGTAGGCCCTGCCCTAGGGCAAGGCTAGTAAGTCAGCCGCCTAGGGCAACGGGGTGGGGAGGGGCAACAATTTAGTAATTCACATAACTATATACTTTTATTACAAATTCATACTAAATGATGGTATATCCAAATGGTAGCAGGTCATTACTTTGAAGCAAGTAAGCATAGTTCGATTCTAAGTTTATCAAAATCCAAAGCATTGTTACACTTTATTCTCTACTTAACTTTTTTGATTGGTCTGGAGCAAGAAAATCATTCGGGCCGGGCCTGCTCTCGTGCATTCAGTCAACGATAATGCACAGCTTCTCATCAGTTTTTCCACGATCTATTCTCGCACTATACGTGCACCAGAACATGAACCAATGTATGGAGTTTGTTTCAATAGAAGATTGGTTGGTGAATTCAAATTTGGAATTTATCTATAGTAGGTTTCATCTAGCTGACTATAAAACACATCAGAAACCCATGTTTTATCAAATTGGGTCTGTGTAGGGGAAAGAGTGTTGTTGCGGTGGTTCTTGGTTAGCAACGTACGTGTACGATGTTTGTTCAGTTGTATTCGTCCCTTAAAATAATTGTTGCATCAACTCTAAATTGTCAATCGGTTATTTTTTTTATATTTCAAAACAATATGTCCAAATTCCTACCACTGAAAAAAAAACTTAAATAAACTAAAAAGCATGTATAAACTACCTTTACACGATCATTCCACCATTCCTCGTCACCTGTAACAGTTTGTCTTTGAATATCCCAGCCAGCACTGGTTTTGTTGCACAAACTTTTACATTTAACACATTCTCTTCTAAGACTATCGTATTTATATCGGATTCTTATTTTGTTTATCGATCTGATGAACGGAATGTTTTCTACAACTGGGTTGAACTTTTCTGCTATAACTTTGTGCACTTTTTTTATTATTACCGTAGACAGCATACTCTTGTATAATATATTTCAGCACAATTTGAATGGCGTCAGACGTCCAATTATGTGGGTTCTTTCAGATTGACATTCTGAAAATTCAAAATTACAAAAGAATACAAAAAGTTCCAAATATATATAATGATAAAAAAAATATAAACCATAGCGTAAAAATATACCTGAATAGCTTTTCGGACGACGGATAGAAATATATCGATTTGTTGGTTAGAAGGTAGAGGTGATGAATGTGAAATATATAGAGGGATAGGAGCAGCTGTTGAGGGAAACGGGCTTTTTTGGAAAAGGAAAATGCTGCAAACGGTAATCAAAAAAGAAAATACTTCCAAAAGGAAAATACTGCAAACGGTAACCAAAAAAGAAGATACTGCGAACGGTCCTCATTATTCTCCAAAGTATTTTCTGCAATGCACACCACGTAATTCATCCGTAAACTTTTCCATAACAATCATTAGTCGTTCACGTTGATCTGACTAGTTTGATAAGAAACAAAAGGAACCAATACTAGTATTTACAATACTTACAACAAATACGTATTATACAATCCACAACACATTGCGTACAAAGAGTATAAGAACCGTGTTTTTCCAAGTACATGAAAATAATACACAAGGTGCAGAATCAAGTCCCGACCCTAACAGGGATAACAGGAATACTGTCCCACCATTCTCTAATCCTTCTCTCGACTTGGCTATCTGACCCCGACTTCCCAACCTTCAAATTCGACATAAACACATACACAGTCACGCCCATTAACACAATCTTAAACGGTATCAACGCAGTCAGGATTGCTGTTCCACTCATCGCCCATATTACATGAGTCGTATGCTGCAAAAATCAGTACAACATGTTAATGCCTGCCTTCTGAAAAGTTTAACGTAGTACAATTCAGAATAATTTTCATACCTTGGGAGCCCTTGATAGCAATATAGACTGTATTTTGAGGATAGAGACGTTTGCCAACTTGGCTGCTTCATGCACGTCCTTCATACTGTGATGAGCTTCCACTATGTTTTCCATTGTTGTCTTGTCCGAGGAAGCAGAAACCACTACTTCATCGGATGCATCCACTTTCGGGTGCTGGGCCTGCATCCGAACCATCACAGAGACTCCGTACATGAGAATTGTTGCTATAGTGTAGCTCATCCATTCTCTGTATCATTTGGCAAATAATCTCACTTCATTCTTAAAAGCAGATGATTTGTTCACAAAATTTTCAGGTTGGAAGTAGCGACTTACTTGTATATGATGAGTAGAGTAACTAAAAGTACAATCGAGGATACAATTGGTCTCTCCCACCTTACTATGCTTTGGACTGAAGGTGGTACATTTTTAAGTGGACTTAGCAGCTCCTGCATGCATATATAATAAAGGTGCTTCAATCAAGACACCCAAATACATTAGTGAAAATGAAGTAAAAGTATACCATAAGTATTAGAAAGCTATCCGCGATCCCTTCCTCTTTCATTCCTTTAACCGTTGCTTTAGCGATGATCGCCTCCTTCGCTTCCTCCCTTACTTGATCAATCGTAGTCCCTAAAGAGGTTAAGGTCGCTTCCTCGCTCACCAAAGGCGCTTCCAACCCTTCTTTCACTTTTGCATTCAATATCCCTGGATGTGACATGTTTAAGCTTTTCAATATAGAAGTTGCGCTACATGGATGCATGCTATTTGTCTTCTTCAAACTGCTAGATAAATCTTCAAGCACGTAGTCGCCTTTAGGAAGATCTTCGAATAAAGCAAATATCAAGAAACTAGTGGGAGCAGGTGGGGCTATTCGTAACATTTCTCTAGCTGCATGAAGTCTTACTACTCCCAAAATAACCCTTGAATGCATCTCCCATGTCTGGAAAGGTGACTCTATGTCAAATTTCGCTATGAATTGATGAAGCAATATGACTTCTCTTATTAGAGCAAGCCAGTGATCACGTCTTGTGGAGCTCGTCATTTCTGGAAACTCTAGTATCACTGGTTCTGGCCTGCAATAATAGACTATTAATATGTACATGACATAAGCTTCAGCATTGAAGTTCAAGTTATAGATGATTGATACACTCACTGCAAAGAAGACTCGTACGAAACCGCTTTGTCGAACAAAGGTGCACCCCAAGGGCCGGTCGAAGCAGCACTAACTTGATGTTCGATGCTAGAATTTGACAGATCAATTCTCAAAGCTGTTTCATATGATATAGCTTTTGAAGCCTCAAAGTATAGTGCATGATTTGTCAATGTCAATCTACCTGAAAACAACAAACGCAATGTTATAAACCAATTTATAAGTAGCTTATATGTGAATGAATCAGCGCTGCTGACCTGGCCAGCTAGTTGCACCTATATGTCGAACCACTCTCTGACTGCTAGCCGTTCCTTCTACATGTAGTACAAATTCATCATCCGCCAGTTCAAATCCGGTTGGCCCAGCTAGGTTCTGCAAGTAGAGTCTACACCTAAATACACACAAAAAGAAAATGGTTACCCAAAGAGGGGGGAAAATATCTTCTCTTTTTAAGATTGCTCCATCAGCGAGGACTTACTTGTCTATTTCTTTTAGAAATCTATCATAAGCAGGAAAGTGAAGTTTGTTTGCTGTAGGTGCAGTGAGAGTTTCAAATGTGAAGCGTGCATTTGTCACGTCGGCTAACAAAGGAAACAAAGATCCCAACCATACAAATGCTTCCTCTCCAACACTCCTCTCTTCATCTACCTATGTAATTTGCAGTTTTAGCAAATGATAGAATCAGAATGACTAACAACTTACAAAAGTGATCATAAATGAGCTACTTACAAGCAATGGCATTATGTCTGAGTAGAAAAGAGGGATATCGTCATTGATGTGCTCTCCTACTAAACTAGTCTTTTTATCTTCTGATTCCTTTGCAATTCCTTCCTAAACATATAACATAGTATAGGATTTTACTTCACTAAACTCTCATCACTGCATTAATTCGAATCACAATAGAAAATGATATACTAACTGAAAATGATTCTTCGTCAGCAGAGCTAGGCATTTCCCATGCTAGCATCATATCAAAAGTGAATCGACCTAAAGAACCATCCGTGATTTTCTTTCCTGTAAATCTACATACATTTTCTAACGCTTTTATGCTGCAAAATTCCACTAATTTTCTGGAGTAGTTGAATACTCCTGGCCTCAACTCGGATTCAAAATCGTCTACAAGTGCATCTACTGATGTATCCAAAGTCCTGCAGTAATTAATTAACACAGAATTAATCACGCTTTATAAGCCTTCCTACTAGTAGAAATATATCACCAGGTTAAGATTGCCATTTAGGCAAATACACTGTTTGATCGACCGTTACATCAAGGGTTTTAAAATGGTAATAGTGCGTGATTTAAATTTCAATTTGAGGATTTAACCGTATTTTACGATCTTCAAATTAATAATACTAAAACGATTCTTCTAATCGTTATTCTAAGAAATTTAACAATTAGTTAAAGCTGTATATCGAAAACTAAATAGTAAAACCAACAAAACACTTTGATACAACACAATGCAAAGTACTTTTATGTGTAGTTATATACATACTGAGCACATCTCAGAAGCAGATCATTAGCAATAGCAGAAAGATGTTTCTTCATGTTTCTCTCTGTACTCTTTGGATTGAAGATTTTGTAATGTATATCATGATAATGAGATTGAGTTGCAGATCCATTATAAGAGGTAAGTTTGATGAGGCGTCGGAAGCAAATCGCGCCACCTGGATATTTACATGCAGATGCTAAACAGATGTTGCTATGAACTGAATCCATGTCTGCACGATGAGTAATGGTACATATTGGGCCGCGTCTGGGTTTCATTTGGTGGTTTCTTTTACCTGATGGGTTTTTTCTAAGATTGTCCATTATAAGTATTTTAAAAGATTATTCGATAAGATTTAGCCTGTTTTAGTCATTATTGTTACACGTTATTTGGCAAGCATGTGGAAGAAAGAATTTTTTTTTTTTTAACACTCAATTTTTGGGGTCAAACTCAAGACCTTTAGAACAACAATGTATAGATTTTGTCATTTGCGCTGTAGTCCTTGACGATTGAATTTTAATCTCTTGTATGGTTTTAATAATGACTAGCTCGAATACCTCGTTTTTTATATCAAATTTTCAAGTCAATATTGTCGTGTTATTATTTATTGAACACATAAAATGTTTGTGATTGAACACACTCCAATTATTAATAAAGTATATCCACATTCGATATAAACTACTATAAATGATATGGATACATACGTGTAAGCTCACATACGCGTGTGTGGAGCAAGGATCCGCCATACTTCATTTTCTCCATGGCTTTATGGATTTCAATGAAAGTTTGAGGTGTTCAACCCTGCACTATGAATATCATGGTTCATTTTAAAACTTCTACAATTAAATATTGACCATTGAATCTAACTTTTAATTTCAAATATTATTTTAAAAATGCGAAGATGATATGTAGTTATCAAAATACATATCCCAAAAGTTTGATTTCATTCATTTTAAAAAAAAAGTTTGATTTCATTTTGTACTATCTATCTCAAAAGTTATCAACATGTAATGCAAGTGGTGTAGCATAAGAGGTATAGTCGATTCCTCTTTCTTTCTCTCTATAAACCCCACCCCCTCCCCCTCCAAATATATTTGGTAAATTCGTTGGACATATGAAAAAAAATTGAGACCAAATTCATTTTATTCTAAAATGATTGTCATGTGCATAAATAAAATGTTGGCTAACTTCTTTTTATATGCATAGAAAATAGATAGATCTTATGAATTTAGGGTTAGGATCGAAAGTGCAAGGGACGAAGATTTTACGTGAGTGGATATTGCGCTACATGAATGTGAAAAGAATGAGCATTTTCTTATTTCGGATTTAATTTTAACTTTGTGCATGGGTAGTTTAGTTCAAATGTTTCAAAATTGTGTATTCCTATCACACACAAATACATATACATACATACACTCACACACGCGCGCGCGTCTCAGTCGTTAGGCTCTATGACTTTGGTTCGAGAGGTCATACATTTAAAACTTGCATTGTGTGATTGGAACTATTGGATATATAATAACATGTAGTATGTTATGTTGGATTAAAATCCTATTATGGGCACATATGTATTATTGTATGATGCTATTATAATTAATATAGGGTATTAACGTCATGGAATAAACGTGCAGAAACCATAAGTTATATTTACAATTTGATGAGGGGTCAAATTGCAAATATCCAATAACTGATTATTATCGGTTAATAAAAATGGTTGTGGTCACCAAGAAATAGTACGTCTCTTATTTTCTCTTCTTTCCCTCAGAGAAATTAAAACAAAAGGGGAAACTGTTTTTTTGGAAGATCACAGCCTTTGCAAAATCGATTCTATGGACTCCAGTACGCTTCCGCTAATCTTTGCTTATTTATTGTTTGTTTTCTCATGAATTGATTAGGGCTAGACTCGGATTTGTTTAATTAACAATTGGTATATCAGAGCAACCTTAAATTGATTCTTGAGGATTTACTGTAGTACTGTTATGATCTTCAATTATTATTATTTTCGTTCGGATCTTTGGATATTTCTTAACATGCCGATTGAAAAAAAAAATCTATTTATTTATCTGGAATTGTGAAACGTGATATGGTTCAAATCATTCTTTATAAATGAGTTTCCGGCGTTTGGAAGAAAGAACTGAAATGAGTAGAGACATGTCACTGTCTTCTATTGGTTTCTTCTCTGTAATTGCTTTTTTTCTACTGTTTGATGTTAGTATACACAACTTTTGAACATGCTTTGAAGCTAAAGCATGATAGCATGTTCTATTCGATTACGATTGAAATTGATATGCAAACAGTATATTTCATTAAAAAAAGGGAACAAACAATGTACATGGTAAATAATTTAGAGAAGCCAAACACAAATACGCTGTATATTGTTAGTTTGGTAAGTTGGACAAGGCAATTCATTGTTGATTCACTCGGTAAAGTCTGAGCATTTTTTTAAAATAATTTTTGTCTGATGTGAAAGAAAGTTTGTCGTTATTATCACATGTTGACCTAAGTTTCATGCTTTTATATATAAGATGTATCAGTACTGACTTTTTCAAGTAAGGTACATTGAGCGGTATGAAAATTACAACGGGAGTGATAAATTTAGTTTGTTGGATGAACTAGTTATATATTCAATTAACATTATGTCCGTTCAGTCTGTGATTTTAATATTACATTATCTATGTTGTAACGTAGTTTCTAATTCAATAGCATAAACTGTAGCAGTTTGAGCATAATATTTTTTTTTAAATATTACTACAGTTGTTTCTTAAAAAAAATTATATTCATATTTGGTTTCAGATTTTCTTAAGGATATCTAATATTTTAAATAGATTAATTAAAACAAAATATCACCAAAGTGATCACTTTTGTGTAGATTAATTTAATTAAATATCAAAATAATTGTGTGTATGTAATTCATGCATTTATTAACGAACCAAAGGTGAATTGGCATTTGGCCGAATTTCATGTATACTTGTGCCGATAAATGTGTGACAATTATAAGTTATTTTATGTTAGCAATATGTTAGTCCAAAGATTGCATATTGTTTGATATAATTTATTATCAATGTTTGATCGCTACAATAAGAGTACCGTTTACAGTTAATATTACTGTCCAAAGACTTGATATTAATGATGTGTTGGTATCTTGAGATGGGATAAACCATTGTTTGGATTTATTGTTTTATATGGATTCTTATATGAGCATGTTATTTATATAATTGTCATGTTCTTTTTTCAGCTATTGCAACTGTATCTGCTAACCTTAATTCAGTATCGGTCCTTAATGGTAATAACTTTAAGGACTGGAAGGTGAACATTTTCATTGTTCTTGGCTGCATGGATCTTGACCTTGCATTAAGGATGGTTCGACCTGCTTCTCTTACGGATGCTAGTTCCTTCGAGGAAAGGAGGATTTTTGAGAAGTGGAACCGTTCAAATCTCATGAGTCTTATGATCATCAAACGCGGCATATTTGAGGCTTTTAGGGGTGCGGTGTCCAAGGAGATCACCGATGCCACAACTTTCCTTGCTGAAATTGAGAAACGCTTTGCAAAAAGCGATAAGGCGGAAACAAGTACTCTTTTAAAGAAACTTATTTCCATGAAGTTCAAGGGCAAGGAAAACATAAGGGAGTACATTATGGAAATGTCTCACCTTGCTTCAAAGTTGAAGGCACTAAAGCTTGAACTTTCGGATGACTTGTTTGTGCATTTGGTGCTTATCTCTCTTCCTCCACAATTCAGTCAATTCAAGGTCAGTTACAATTGTCAAAAGGAGAAGTGGACTCTTAATGAGCTCATTTCATTTTGTGTTCAAGAGGAAGAAAGACTGAAGCAAGAGAAGACTGAAAGTGCTCATTTGACAAGCACCTCTAAGGATAAGAGCAAGAAAAGGAAATTTAAGAATGAAGCTGCTAAGGATCTAGCTCAAAAGAAACAACAGAAGGAGGCTTGTTTCTTTTGTCACAAGGTTGGACATGTGAAGAAGGAATGTACCAAATATCATGCATGGCGTGCAAAGAAAGGTATGTTTCTTACTTTGGTCTGCTCTGAGGTTAATTTATCTTCAATACTTAGGAACACTTGGTGGATAGATTCTGGTGCTACTACTCACATAAGTGTTTCTATGCAGGGTTGTCTGAGCTACGGAAAGCCAAGTAATGGTGAAAGACACATCTTTGTGGGTGATGGACAATCGGTAAAAGTGGAAACAATTGGGCATTTTTAGATTATTATTAGGAATTGGTTTTTATTTGGATTTGAAAGACACTTTTGTTGTACCTCCATTTAGACAGAATTTAGTTTCTGTTTATGTGTTGGACAAATTTGGATATTGTTGTTCATTTGGAAACAATCAGTTTACTTTGTCTTTGAATTCAAATGTTGTTGGAACTGGTTATTTAAATGCTTATGGCAATCTTTATTTGCTGGAAATAGTTGCATCCTATAATGAAACCTTGCATGTGGAATCACGCGGTACTAAACGTAAATTAAATAAGGAAAATTCAGCATCCTTATGGCATAAGTGCTTAGGTCATATCTCAAAAGGTAGAGTTGAGCGCTTGGTGTCTGATGGCATTTTAGAATCTCTTGATTTCACAAACTTTTATGTTTGTGTAGATTGCATCAAGGGAAAACAGACAAAAACTAAAAGATTAGGTGCCAATAGATCTTCAGACGTCTTAGAATTAATTCATACAGATATTTGTGGGCCATTTCCTACGACATCTTGGAATGGTCAACAATATTTCATATCATTCATAGATGATTACTCACATTATGGGTACCTATATCTCATTCATGAAAAGTCATAATCGTTGGATGCGTTCAAAACTTATAAATTTGAAGTTGAGAATCAAATCAACAAAAGGATTAAAAATGTCAGATCGGATCGTGGTGGTGAGTACTACGGTTGATATGATGGCTCGGGTGAACAACGTCCAGGACAGTTTGCTAAATTCCTAGAGGAATGCGGTATTATCTCACGGTATATCATGCCAGGATCATCTAGCATGAATGGTGTTGCTGAAAGACGAAATAGGACTCTTAAGGAAATGGTAAGGAGTATGATTGCTAATTCCACCTTACCGGAGTCTCTCTGGGGAGAAGCATTAAAGACAGCAGCTTACATTCTCAAAGAGTACCAACTAAAGCAGCTGCAAAAATGCCTTATGAACTTTGGACAGGTCGAAAGACTAGTCTAAAGCCCTTTCACATTTGGGGATGTCCAGTTGAGGCAAGGCCATATAGGACACATGAAAAGAAATTGGACTCCAAAACAGCGAGAAGCTACTTTATTGGTTATTCTGAGCGTTTTAGGGGCTATAAGTTTTATGATCCCATAGTTAAGAATATTTTTGAGATGGGAACTATAGTATATTTTGATGATGTTGAGTTTGGGGGAGAAATAAAGTTAAAGACATTACTTTTAAGGAGGAATTGGATTCAGACCCAGTTTCTACTATCACTTTGACAATGTTCAGTTTCCTACACCTATCATTGATCAAGAAGTGAATCCGGAACCTCAACAAGACAATTTTATACAACCCCTTATTCAAAATGAAACAATTGTTTCAGAAGAACAAACTCAACAACCTCAAGAACCCATGCCATTAAGGAGATCCATGAGAGAAAGGAGAAGTGCTATTTCAGATGATTATATTGTATTTCTCCAAGAACATGAGAATGACAAATGGAAGATAACCTAATCAACTTTCATTATGCCATGAAAATTTCTAACTCTTAAAAGTGAATGGATGCCATGAATGACGAGTATAAGTCCATGCAAGACAATAAAGTTTGGGAACTTGTCCCATTACCGAAAGGTGCAAAACCAATTGGTTATAAATGAATTTTTAAAACCAAGAGGATGCAAATGGTAATATGGAGAGGTATAAGGCACGCCTTGTAGCAAAGGCAGTACTCATAAAGAAGGCATCGATTTTATAAAGACTTTCTTTCCAGTTTCATCGAAAGACTCTTTTAGGACAATTATGGCATTTGTTCCTCATCTTGATCTTGAGTTACATCAGATGGATGTTCAGACAGCGTTTCTCAATGGCGACATTAATGAGACAATTTATATGGTACAGCCAGAAAACTTTGTGTCGGGAGATCCAAAGATATGGTTTGCAAATTGACGAAATCCATCTATAGACTTAGGCAAGCTTCTCGTCAATGGTACTACAAGTTTCATCAAGAAATCATATCTTGGTTTTGAAATGAATGTTGTTGATGATTGTGTGTATCACAAGTTCAGTGGGAGTAAACATATATTCCTTGTTATGTATGTCGATGACATACTGCTTGCCACGAATGATATAGGCTTATTGCACGAAACCAAGAAATTTCTATCTAAACATTTTCAAATGAAAGATCTTGGGGACGACTCTTTTGTATTAGGTATTCAGATACTTCGAGATTATTCTCGAGGTACTCTTGGATTATCACAAAAGAGCTATATCGATAAAGTACTCAAAAGGTTTGGCATGTAAGATTGTAGACCAGGAGATACCCCTGTTGTTAAAGGAGATATATTCGGTCTTAGTCAGTGCCCTAAAAGTAACCTTGAAATTCAGGAAATGCGATTCCTTATGCTTCAGTTGTTGGGAGTTTAATGTATGCTCAAGTATGTACGCGTCTGGATATTGTGTACATTGTTGGAATATTAGGCAGATACTTAAACAACCCTGGTATAGACCATTGGAAAGCAGCCAAGAGTGTTATGAGATATCTTCAGAGAACAAAAGATTACATGCTCACTTATAGAAGATCGGATCATTTGGAGGTCATAGGGTATTCTGATTCTGATTTCCTTGGGTGTCAAGATAGCAGAAAGTCTATGTCAGGCTATATTTATTTGTTAGCTGGTGGAGCTATATCCTAGAAAAGTGTTAAACAGACACTTGTAACTTCTTCCACTATGGAAGCAGAATTTGTAGCATGTTATGAGGCATCAAAGCAAGGAATATGTCTATGAAACTTTGTATCTAGGCTACGCATTTTGGAAAATGTAGAAAGACCACTGAAGTTATTTTATGATAATAAGTTAGCAGTGTTGTATTCCAACAACAACAGGAGTTCAACTAAGTCAAAGCATATTGACGTAAAATTTCTGGTTGTGAAAGAGAGAGTGCAGAGTGGACAAATATCCATAGAGCATATTGAGACAAACTTCATGATAGCAAATTCACTCACAAAAGGTTTACCGCCCAAGGTCTTTCATGAGCACACTGGTCGTATGGGTGTTAAATTATTTGAGGATATTATGGTTTAATGGAAGTTTGTATTTTATTTGCTTTATGTTTATTTTAAGACATTTATGTATTTGGTTGTTTTCTAATCAGAAGTGAAGTATTTGGTTCATTCACTCTGTTTTATTATTATGATTCTGACCTCACTTAAGTTTAAAGAGGACCAGTTGGAAAAGACATGTTTGGTTCACATTGCATGTAAATTTCATGTTGCGCATCCATGATTGATCTATGTCATTTGACTGTATATATGTATGTGACCATTGATGGGTTTAGTCATGATTAATATGGCGAAGACCACTTTGATCCTATATAGATATGGTTGATGGACAAGATTGTTAAAGAATACCTTTATTTAATAGCAAATTTTGAGCTCATAAAGTTGTACATTTATAAGGAAACACATGTTGTCTAAGTGGGAGATTGTTGGATTAAAATCCTATTATGGGCACATATGTATTATTGTATGATGCTATTATAATTAGTATAGGGTATTAATGCCATGGAATAAACGTGCAGAAACCATAAGTTATATTTACAATTTGATGAGGGGTCAAATTGCAAATATCCAATAACTGATTTTTATCAGTTAATAAAAACGGTTGTGGTCCCCAAGAAATAGTATGTCTCTTATTTTCTCTTTTCCCGTCAGAGAGAAATTAAAAAAAAAGTGGAAACTGTTTTCTTGGAAGATCGTAGCCTTTGCAAAATCGATTCCATGGACTCCGATACACTTCCGCTAATCTTTGCTTATTTATTGTTCGTTTTCTCATGAATTGATTAGGGCTAGATTCAGATTTGTTTAATCAACATGTTATACACTACGTAAGACTTACTACTGTGTACTACAACCTAAGTACTCAATTTCAAAAAGAAAAATATATATACATATAATCAATTTACAACGTACCATGCTTGTCATTTCAACATAGATATATATATACAAATAAGGGGTATAATATGCAGAATTGTTACTGTAGTGCCATCCATCACTATTTTGGTTTTTTCTTGTGGATGAAAGTCTAGTGATTGTGCTTTCTCCATATTATATGACTATATAATATACCCTAAAGGGGTGGTGAGTATGCTCCTTAAATAATTTACGAATAAACAAATAAATAAAATATGGAGATATAAATGGGAAAAATAAAGAAAACAGGGATATGAGAGAGTTAAAAGTATGCCTTAGAGGCATTATGTAATTTATTACATATATCTAACTCAATAACCAATCTTGTTTATAATATAGGTATTTGATTTATGTTATATACTTTGTTATATAATGATATGATTAATTAGGTAATTAATTTAAAGTATATTAAAAAAATCCTTAAATGATATGTTATGTGATAATAATTACGATGAGTTGTAATCATTAGAAAACTATCAAAATATAAAATAACATATTATTTTAAATATTTCTGGTCAAGATATTTAGAGAAAGAATATTGATACATCCGTTAAGACCAGAGTACGTGACGCTCTACAAATAATAGGTAGTTTATTATTCATGTCTGTTGAAGGGGCCAAAGGGTTATGTACTTATAGTCCACTTATGAATACTGTATGATAACTATGGAATGACTCAATCAAGAATTTCCTATTGGATAATAACAACTAAGGTCAAATAGGAAATCTCGAAGTGATGATGTTACACGGTTCTCTCAACTTGAGAATACTGGTGAGATTCAATGTGGATACTTCACTTTGATTATAGTTAAATCATGGCATGACGACCATCGAGCGACTATAGTTGGTATAAGTTAAAGCATTGGAAGTGAAACACTATTTAATGGAGAATTCGTCTTCTTATATTTATGATGTTAGTATCACCGTGAACTGTAGTTAACTCAAAGTCAAAATCTCTAGACAGAGTAGTATGGTTAATAATAAATGCTATAATTAAACCAAAAACTTTGCTTGTGGACTAATCAAGTTGAATGTGGATGATATTGGATTTTTGACCAAAACTAAATTCCATGCATCCTAAAGCCGTATAAAGTTGATGAAAAGAACGTGTGTGATAATCGTTACTAAAAGGTACCGCTTAAAATTGTAAATTGGATTTTACCGACGAGAATTGTAAGTGATGAATTAAATCAAACTGTCACACCATTAGCTAAGGTGATGTGTGAACATTAGTGCCTGAATTGTTCAAATACTAATCGCTAGCTAAATTCACGTCGTGAGTTGCACAACTGAATCTAATCAGTCTCTGAAACACCGCTTGGTTTAGTTGATTTATAATAATTATAAATTACTAATTAATAGTTATGAAATTTTAATTATTGTTGTAATCTTGTATTGGGGTGTGTTTAGTAAAATGGAGTGGGGTGGTGTTTTGTTGAGGGTTCATTTAGTAATTTAATTGGGCACATGTATAATAGTTATATATGTATTTATCAATATACGATATCGATGTATATTTAAATTGGATTTGAATTGAATAAATTGCCAATTGGTTTTGTGATTTGGTCCATGTTACACCTATTCTTGGCGACCAAAAAAGAGGTAATAAGGGGATTATTGGGATTGAATTGGTAGGAGAGAAGTAGGAGATATTTTCTCTAACACCTTACTGTAAATTAACATCTTGGCCTTCCCTTTTTCTTTCACACTTTGCCTTCTCTTTTCAAAACATTAACCGAAAATATATGCCACCAACTTCTCTTCCATTTTCAACCCATTTTCACATCCAATTAACTAAAATACAACAAGATATCGTGGTGAAGCATCAATTGCTAGCAAAAGTGGTGTTGATTCGGAATCTAGAAAACCGATTAGTCAAGGTGTGGTTTTAAGGCTGTAAGGTAATCTTCTATTTTTCATATTTACATGTTATAGTTCCATTATAACAAATTTATTTTTGTGATAACTATCTCCCATAAATATTAATGCATTAAATAATTATATGTAAATAATTTTTGATCATATATTCTTTTATATATGTACATAATATTTTTCTAAATATTATAAATATTTCTTATTATTTTTAAATGATTATTTTCTATTTTTAAACCTCAAAATACTCTAATCCAATTTTAATATACATGCATATATATATACACATATATATTAAATTATTAAATATGTTTCGGCAATAATAAGAAATTTTACACTTTGGTCGAAAGCAATTTTAACATTTTATATATTTTTGTTAATAATTAATCAATAAAATGTTACTTTTAATATTATTAAATAATATATATATATATTAAATTTAATATACATTGGCTGTTCTAAAAAATTCTTTTCCGATCGAAGAATAATTTTATATATAATTATTATTACATATATACATGTGTGTATATATATATATATTAATTTGTTATTTAAATGCATTGTTTATTATTAAATTAGTATATATATATATAATTAATAAATTTAATTTCAAACTATTTTTTGGCCCAATAACATTTACACATATTTTATAAATTTTAATGTTTGTTTTATAATTTATGTATATATATATATATTACTATTACTATTACATGTTAAATTGTTTAATGTGTTTAAAATAACAATTATATATGTATAATATTTCGGCAGCAAATTCATTTTATAATAATATCATAAATTTAAGTTTAATAAACCTTAAGATCCAAATTTGAATTTTAAAACTTTTACCAAGTCTTGACTAGATATTTTAATTATAAAATTTGAATTTAAAACTTAATTACTTAGTCAAAATTAGATGGGATATTTTATATTTTAGTTTATATAAATAATATCGAATTTATTAAATTTATTTATTTTATAAATATATTAGACAAATTTAGAGACAATGATCACACATATATAAATGGCGAAAGTATATGTTATAAATGGAAAATCCTAATATCTATATACGTATACATTGCCTAAGTACAAAATATTATGTTGCACTTACACACTATACCATATGAGTATATAATGATATACTCATTATCTATTTTAATAATTAAATTATTAAAATCATTAATCCAATAAATTAAAAATTAAATAAAATATGATTTTATTTAAGTAAATTATATTGGATTTAATATAACACTTTAGGCTTCGTAGGCTTAGTATGGTCCAAAATAAGAATTTTTTTGGAATTCACTCATTTCACCTTCTACTAGACCGCCCATGTTTCATCAATGGTATCAGAGCCCCAATGGCTTATGCGGATCAAATTGGCAACTTCAAGACTAACTAATAAAGCCTACGTATCATTGGGTGTTTAGAATGGTAGTGTATAGGCTTATGGTTGGATAATCAAGTATTCTTCCATCCCTGACTACTAGACTGGCTCAATGATAGTGTAAGTCCAAAAGGTTGGCCCAATTGTAAAGGACCAAATTGATTTGGGCATTGGGCTAATTTTCAAAATTCAGTTTGAAAATTTAGAATTATATTTTAAGTTTAAAAGTTAAATTTAAAATATAAAATAAATTTATAAAAGTTATAAAATATTTTTCAAAATTTGTTGTTTTTAAATAAATTAGTATTTTTGAAATTATTTAGTAAATTCAATTAATTGGATTAAATAAATAAATAAACATATATATATATATATTCAACTATAACATACATATATCAATATATATCTTAGAATTTTCAAGGTAAATTATAAATAAAAATTTTAAAATTTATTAAAGTATTTAATAAAAAATTATTTTAATTAAATAAAAAATTATTAAATAAATTAGTTAAACATTAATTAATAAAAATATATCTGTAATTATATGTGTATATAAAAGTGTAAGTGTTATAGTTAATATTCATCTTAAATTGTTTTAGATGAATAGAATAAAATTTTGAATTTTAAAAACAATTTAATTATTTTGTTAATTAAATTAGTAAATTAAATTAATTAAATATGATTAATTTAATAATATACATAAGAATATTATATGAGTTAATTAAATTACAAAAGATTATAAATAAATTAAACTTGTATAATATGAAGGCATAATATAAGTGGAATGGCAAGAAACCCAACTTAGATTTAAGGAGTAAGTAAATACGTATTGTATGCATACCGTGATTTCAAATGTGCTCGATACTAGAATCACGATGGTATTTCAAAGGAAATGCATTATTCCATAGATCGATATCACTGAAATAATATATATGTGAATCTTTAATGTATAGAGTTACCCTTTACCATTTATATGTTAATAGATTACTTGCATACGCACTGTGGTTGTTGAGCAAACTCAAGCTAGGTCTGTTATGTGTAGTACTATTAATATATTGCTTAGACGAGGTAAGATACACGCATGTATTTGTTTGAAAACTCAAAGTACATGCATTATACCTAGGCTATCGTGAAATGATAGTTAAGAGCGAATAGTCTCTCTTGATTTGTTGAGAAACTCAATGTCTAGGTCGAGATTATGGCAAGGACCACATTTAGGAGTTGTATGTTATGCAACCGATAAAGGGTTATCCATCGCTAGTGGGCCTATGATTTATTAAGCAAACTCAATGTCAAAATCCCAAGGCGAACAGGTCCTAACACTTACTGGAGGAATCGCAAGATTTCTATATTTCTTTTAGGGTTTTTAGGAATATAAAAGTCTAGTGGTAGTCTTATTATAAAAATGAAATGTCAACATTTAACCTTTCTAATATTGTAAGATATATTATATAAAGGTTAAAATAGTATACTTCGATAAATTTGTGCAATTAATATCATTGATTTTATCAAATAAAATGTACAAATGAACTGAATTAAGATTGACAAAAGAAATATTAATACATACTTACCAATAAATCCCTTGGATGTTGTCACTTCAAGATCCATGCAAGTGCCAAACTATACAACTACTAAAACATTCTACCCTGGTTGCTTAAGTGTTTATTTGTTTGAGGCTGTGTATTGTCATTTATGAAATTTGAAATCTTAAACAGTATAAGAATATGGATATTTGATCCATATTCGATCACATATCAATGTTATTTGGTAAACGGTTGCAACTCGTAAAGTACAAAACCTCGATGAAATTAGTTCATTCAAAATGAGCAAGTAAATCATGATGAGAGATCGTATGTTCAATAGTCAATACGATTGATTGCAATAAGAATTTTTTTAATGTTAGATGTAGAACTAGACCGGAAGCTACAATATAAACCTAGGAATTCGACCACTGAAATATCAGTTTGATCATTTTACTTGAAGTGCAACTTATTTGATATGCTTAAACGTTAAGAATTACCAAAAGCACTTTTGTAAAGAGTTCGGTATGATCTTGTTGTAAGGATTTCCTTTGAATGGTTCGACCATTTGAAAAGGAAATTGAAGGTACGAGAGTGATGCAATTTAGGCACCGTTAGGATGAAGATAGTGAATGGTCACATCTGCTTTATAGAGAGACATTAGAAACGAGAGTTGTATAAAATACTAGAAGGTACCTAATATGGAATGAGAAATGTAAATTCTATTCTACATGTATTTTTTAAAGAAAATTGTTTTCTATGAGAGTTATTTCTTTGAGTTTAAGATATTTGATCTGCAACTCTCAGCTGTAAACTAGTTACAATAAATAAAATAAATAGCTCAAGTTAAGTGGTTGAATGGAGCTTTGTATTTCATAATTTGTTGTAGTAAAGGCAGAAATAATTGGAACATACCATATAACATTCATCAGTGGGTGCATCAAGATATGAAAATTGTTTTTGTAAATATACCAAATATTATTTATGACATAATAATTGTTTTTAACATTGAATGAAAATAGATATAGTTTTATTTTGTTATAAATATTATAAATATTCTTTAAATCTATAATAACGGTATTTTTTTTCATAACAAAAGTGATGAATTAGAAATACAGAAGTATCTACACTGTTATAATTATTTTTGAATTATAGACTAAGTAGACGTCTAGGTGGCTTTCTGAACTATTTTTCAGAAAACAAATCCAAACGTCTGGATTCCAAATCAGACGTCTGGAAATGTTTATTTTTGCCTAATAAGGCTGTTTTGTGTGGATTTCCTATTTTTAATCGATCGTTGTTAATCTAGATAGTTATTATCACTTATTATCGACTTTGATGACTACTTTCTTCGGATTTTTGGGAATATCCATTTGATGGATTTGATATCGATTTCTATGGATTTGATTCACGTCTTCGTATGTCAATTTTGGTGATTGATTGTTTCTACAATCATTTTTGTGACTTGTCACTTCTAAATACAAAGGTTTCTATACTAGTAGTAAATATTCAACTCTTTTACAAAGATGATTTCAAACTCTATTTTTAATACAAAGCTCGTTTATAAAACCGTTTTCCAATCTATTAGTTAAGGCATATTTTTTAGGAAATAATTCTTTGATCATATGATCATAAATCATATGGTACTAGTACGTTATATCTCAAATGATTAACAGTAATGCACTCATTTAGTGGGAGTGAAAAAGGAGTTAACGTACTCTTTAGATTGATATATATAGATGTATGTAATCGAATGTCTAATGATAGCAAAATGGACTCATCTACTTCGTTAAATTCACCAATGAATTATCATGAAAATAAAAATGTGTTTGACACTCCTGTGGTGTATCTATGATAAGTTCATAGAGCATAAAAAAGAAGTAGAAAAATAACATGCAAAGGAAATAAAGGAATTGGATTTGGTCGAATATGTGAGTGCATTGGAAAAGTTTCCAAAAGTACTTAAAAATTAATAAGATTCAATCTCAAAAGTCATTACTCTCTATGATACATAATGATCGATAAGGAGTAATCGGACTTTCTTGGACAAAGCATGATTAATGATGAGCGAAATTGAGTTAACTTCTTTTTATAAGGGCGTGTACTTAAGAGTAAGTACATAGGTTAAATTTAATTTCCTCTAAGCATAGTTTACGAGATCATACAAGATAAGAGTTGATAGAAAACACCTACGCATCCTAGGTCAATGAGTTGACAGGTTGTGTGAGTCGAGGGGTTGCATGTAATATTCGTTCATGAGGGATCTTGTGTGGATCATCCTAAAAGAGTTTGGCATCGCCAACATTGGTTGATTGATTTAGTTTATAAACGTAAATTTTTGTAAACTCAAAGCTAAATCATTTTTATACATATATAAAGGCAGTTCATACAATGTTTATGAATACTTGTTACTTTGTATCGAGAAACAACCACTCTTTCAAGAAATGTCAACTTCGTGATAAAGGAATTTCTTTTAGAAATTATTAGTAGTAAACTAGATTTGGATACGAATGTAAAGGCTCGCAAATCCGTACCCCTTTGAGCCGACAAAATTCCACAACAATTCAGCTCCAAGTGGAACAAAAGTATGAGTCTTCAGGTTAAGAAGAAGAGGTAGAAGAAGACAGAAGAAAAAGAAACAGAAACAATATCAGAATCTCACATTCGCAGCGGAACAATATATAATAGATGAATGAATAATCTTTATAACAAAGAACGGTATCAGTTTATACAATACATCGTCAGAGTTTACAACAACAACACACAATACTGGACAGTTATATAAACTTGTCCTCATAACAGAATACACAGCGGAATAATACTAGTATAAGTGATACGTCTCGCCATCCAGCTCGCCTCCAGATCTCCACCGCAACTTCTGAATTCCAGAATGACCTGATAACCTGACTCTAGGCTGTCCGTGTGGAAAATTATGGGCACCCAGAGATTAGAAAGGGAACAATAAACTCCAGGTCAGTCGTGGGACTGGTGTGAGATCTTAAAAACAGTTATTTTCTCAAAGAAAATAAAAGAAATTCGCAATGCTTTTGGAAAATGAAACTACCATAAGGCCTCCAGGCACACACACAATGCAATCGCACACATGGGAGAGATTTCTCCTTATGATAGTCAAACATGCTTAATACGAGAAAACTCTTTTTAATATTATCATTAGTGCCTAGTGTGGAAATCATTTCGAAAGTATAATATTAATCTTAGCCAGCGAAGGTACCATTATATTATGCCTGCTATAGCTGCCATGTTAAATGGTAGGTTCTACAACTAAAACCGTATAAGGTTCGTATTGTTTCTTTGGATTTTCCAACAAATGGTCAGGCTAAGGAACTTCCTATGCCACATGGAAACGCCTCTGGAGGGACGTCCCGAGAACTAACTAGCTCTCTGCCAACACAAGGCCAGGTTACCTCTTACTAGGTAACTACTACACGAGTATGCCACCCCCCGGTCGTTTGCGACCTTTATCCGAGGGCCCTCGATCACAAAGCAACAATCACACAGTAAATAAGATTGATGCCACCACACAGGTAAAGCATCTGGGCTACATACCATGATACCACCTTTTTCCAAAAGGAAATGACATACCCTAAAGGGAGCGACCCTCATAACCTTGCCGCATTTTCCTGTTTTGACCATTTCCGGGGTGTGAGGTCCGATGAGGTCTCGTCCACAAAGCTACGCTTTACACGAAAGCCATGCTTTGATCACAAATGATCAACGAAAGATCATCAACACACAACAACACTTAGCATGCCACACTACCAAATTGGGAGTATATCACCGATAACCTTCAACTACATAACCTCTGAGCTCGTACGTCTCAGAGAAGGGTGTTAAGCTAAGAGAATAAATTCTCCGCCACCAAACAGAAATGTATTTGAAAGAAATCAGCTTTATATCTCAAAGTGTAGTGTCATACATACAACCATACAAGTTTGTTCCGGGTTCGAACAGAACCGAAGGCACTTCCAAAGAAGTCCTTGCAAATTCGGTCTTCAATTGCAATCCATAACATCGTACCATTATTCGGAATGGGTTATATGACACAAAGTCCTCTCCCGGCTAAACCGAATAACGAGCGCTTGTTTTAAAAACAAATTCAAGTGCCATTTCAAAGGCAAATATTGATAGTCGGTTGTTTAACTATCAACAACATTCACAACAATCAACCAATTTAAATAATTTTCCAAATTATTAGAGTTCAAAATATCTTTGCAAGATATATATTTTCCACACTTCAACATTTTGAAAACCAATTTCAAATCACTTTTCACCCGCGGAATAAAATCCCCGATATCATTTATTTCCCTTTTCCTTTATAAATTCCATTGTGAATTTAAATTCCAAATATTCACTTTCAACCCCAAAATCAAATTCCAAATTGATTTCTAATTTTATTTCAACACCAAATCAATTTCAAATTGATTCTTCCATTTATTTCAAATACCAAATCAATTTTTACAAATCGATTTCCAAATTTATTTTTCAAACACTAAATCAATTTCAAATTGATTTCTAAGTTTATTTCAGCACAAAATAAATTTTCATTCAAACACCAAATCAATTATCTTATTAATTTCCCAAAGATTTATTTTCCAATACCAGATTTATTGTCAAATGGGTTTCAGACAAATTTATCATCTTTTAAACAAATCCCTTTATTCTTTCCAAATTATTCAAAATTCCATTTCCAATAAATTCTTCTACTTTTAAACAATATTATTCAAAACCCGTTTATTAATATATTTTCCCATATTTTGGAATTAATTCGATAAGACTACAAAAATCAACTTTAATACTTTAATTGTAACGGTCTAAGCTTTTCTATTTTAATTTCCAAAATCAAATTTTATTTATTTCTGGTATCTTACGATACCAAAAATTCATTCAGCTAAATTTTAGCCTTCAACAAATTCACTCATCAATATAATCATACACAGATTATAAATAAATCAACATACAACATTGAAACAAATTCAAATATTTGAGGAATCCAGTTGGGTCCCTCCAACCTGTTTCCCTGCATCCACAGATGTTAGCACAACAATTAAATACCCATTCCACTTCGAGATGGAATATCGCGGTATATGGGATTAATAAAATATCATCTGCTATTATGCGGCGCATAGGGTCTCATCCGCTATATAATGCAGGAAATCAACTCCAAATATATATATATATCCTACTATATATACTACCACATCCAAACAGACAATCAATAACTGCAATTCCAATTTAATTTGAGTGAGAAGATCTCACCTTTGATTTTGTTTTGCAATCCATTTCCATTCCAGTTTGTTTTCTTTCAGATATTGACCTTGTATAAATATTAGATGATTTAATTAATATATGAAACAATCGAATAAATCAATTACCATTTAATAGTTTAATTTAACCCAATTTCTCCTTTAATAAATTTATTTAACTAAAATATTAAATTTAAAACTAAATCTCCATTAATAAATCTTTGTAGTAACATAAATAGTTTTAGACAAGTCAATAATACATTTATATTTTATTTTCTGAAAATAAACAAACAGTAATAAATTTTTCTTCTTTTTACTGTAAAAATTATATTTTCTGCATGCATATAAAATTTGAAACTGCATGTATATTTCTCTTAGTTCATACATAAATTAATATATATATTAAATCGAAACAGAATTTATACCTTAATAATCAATTTCATTTTATAATTTGGCTTAACTAATAATTAGTTTTAAACTAATTTCTTTCTTTAAAAGTCTAGTCTTTATAAACTCTATACTGTTTTAAAATTCCTATACTTTCAAAATCCTATATATCTGTATACACTCAAACTAAATTTAAAATCAAACGATTTAATACCTTACTGCTCTCGAATTCGAACTCAAAGATGCCATCTCCTCAGCCTCGCGAACGAGCCGCCCCTGCTCACCCTTTTTTCTAACGATTCGCGTGCCATCCTCATGCTCGCGCATCGTTCAGCGTGCCTCCGCCGTGGTCTCCACCTTGCGACCATCTGTTACGCGACCATCGCTCGATCTCGCGAAACCCTAGTCGAGTTCGAACCCTTGCCCAACTCGCCCTCGATGCCGACGATATCGCGAGTCCCCTCCATTGATTCGAAAGATAAACAGCTTGATTTTTGAAATGAAAACGAATTGTGGAAGAGGAAATAACGTACGCGGCCATTTTTTTATTATTATTATTTTGAACGAGAACGAAAGAGGGGGTTTTGATTTTACTTGGCCATTATTTTTCTTTTGTTTTGATTTTTATTCCTTTGAACGAGAATGAAGCATCTCGACTTTGAAAGAACGAGGAAGTGTGTTCGATAAGGCAAAGGAAGCGTGCTTGAAAAGGCAAGATACGTATTCTGAAGTAAAAAAATAATGATGTGAATTTATTTTAATTTAAATTCAAATTCAAATTGTCTCGAAAATGCAACTCAAAATTTTGACGTCCTATCGCGGCGTGCCGCTAGGCGTTTATAATGTTATACGCCTATTACGAACGCAATGGAAAAGTTTTCGAGTCCAAATTCGATCGTATGGAGAAGATAGCTTTTTGGACCCAGTTATTATATTGAATTTTCGATTTAATTTCAGCGCGTTTGCTTATCGTACGGCCAAACAATCGCTCCAAACATTACGAAAATTGAAATCCGATAAAAATACAATATTACAGATCCAATGGAACTGGTTTTGTCGAATTCCGAGACTGTGCCCCGGAAGGCTATTTTTAAATATCGATTTAAACGATAAAATTCAAACTGAACAAAACAGTTTCAAATTCAATTATGAAGCTTTTATTATCTTCAATATTATCAATATAAATTTTCTAAGCCGTCAAATTATTTTTAATCAGCTTAAAATTGAAGATTCAATAATTTACCCAACTTCAGTAAATTAAATTCAATAATTTAAATTGCCAAATTCATTCTGATATTTGAATTTCAAATTAAACTAACTTCCAGATATTTAAAATCAATTAAATATCCTGATTTCCAATATCAAAAATTCAGGGTCGTCACAATCCAAAAATAAAACTGATTACATAAGATGAAATGATATTAACAAAGCTAAAATAGATACGACTCGTTCGAATGTCTAATACGAACTCTCATACATTGAAGAGAAACTATAAGTTTCATATCAATGTTGAGAAAATAACCTCCTTAGTTGTTAACAAGCCATAATGAGTATTTACACAACCATAGGACATTATGCACGAATCCAGAATGGATTCCAAGTACATTATCAAAATATGAATCTGATAATTGTAACCCGAAGGATATGATCCATCGGTAGCAATTGTTTCTTCAATTAAAAGACCAATGCAGTTGGAGTATTGTAAGCAACGTTGATAAGAATACCATTGTAAATTTTAGTTGTTGAAATTATCATCAAATATGATTTTGAGTTTTGTTACATATATGTTGAAATATAAATTTAAAATAATGATTTAGAATAGACTTTTTGCACATAATAACCAAAATGTCTAGAAGTCAGTTGGAGTGATACTGAGTTTTTGAATTTAGGATAAGATCCAAAAACTAATATGAAAGTATCGTTTGGTAAGCATCATAATTAAGCAAACATTTTGAAAAAGAAATAACATGGCTTGATTTTCAGTCAAAATGTTGAGGTAGCGTATGTCTATAAGAAGAAATACTGAAAGGTACTAAGGTATTTCTATAACTATAAGTAAACAACAAATTTATGATGGTTAATGATGTACCCATATGCTAAAATCACTTTAATTAGTTTGGTTGTTTAATACTGGACATTGGATTTGACATATTTTATAATCGGTATAAAAGGTGTTGGGAATGTCCCAAATGATATAAATAGACATCATATTAAACTGTTTAATATGGAGCATATGAGAGGAATTCCATGTGCATTGGTAATAGAAACTATCATATATGCTATGTATTCTACTATATCACATTTCTCTTATGTAGTTGACACCTTGAGCGAATATCAGATCCAAATTAAAATTACTAAATGGTAGTTGTGAATGTTCTCGAGTATTTAAGAAATACTAGAGAAATGATTATAGAAACCATGAACTCCTTATGCAGGAGTGCATAGACTGAAACTTCATAAGTGATTTCGAGCAAAGTATGTCAATCCTAAATTCGTGTTCTACCTTATTTAAGAACCTTTAAGTTGGAAATGTTCTAAATAAGAGATTGTGGCTAATTGAACCAATATGCTATGTACATCGCCTTGAATAAGCGCAGTAATAAAAGCAGTGTGTGTGCACAAATTTATGACTGAGCAAGGGGTGATTTCAAATTTTGAGAATCCCATAACATTGTTATATGAAAACAATATCATATTGCAGATCATGAAAGAATCAAGAGCTAACTAGAAATCGAGAAACATACTCCAAAAAGTTTCACAAGATAAAGGCACTTTATCAGCGTTGGAGAGAATTTGATTGATAGAGTAGATAATTAAAACAATATAGCATACACATTCACTAATGAACTAACTCGATCGGTTCTGAGAAAACTGGTCGATATGATGGGATTATAATTCCATAATCGACCTTAAGTGCAAGTGGGAGATTGAGAAAGTTAGAGGTATGCCCTATGGTATGTAATTTGTTGTATATATCTAACTCTATTACCAATCTTGTTCATAATATAGGTATATGATTTATATTATATACTTTGTTACATTATGATATAATTAATTAAGTAACTAATTTAAAGTATACGAAATAGAAAATCCTTAAATGGTACGTTATGTGATAATAATTATAAGGAGTTGTAATCATGAAAACTTAACAAAAATATAAAATAATGTATAATTTTTAATTTTCTTGGTTATGATGTTTCGAGGAAGGATATCAATACATCAATTGAGGACGGAGTACGTAACACACTCCAAATGTTGGGCAATGTATTACTCATGGCCACTGTAGAAACCAATAGGTTGTTGAAATCCAATCTGCACATCTCTACGTGGGAGCAACATATGAGTTTGGTCGACACCTTTTAACAAAAGGAATCCCTTATTGTGACATGCGATCGAACTCATATATATACCACACCACCTCCATTATTTTTCACGATGCGAGACTATTCTTCTTTTCAATGTGCGCCCATTACCCACACACAATGCGAGACACCCCAACAGATCTCCACCTTGGCTTGCATCCATATATATGTCTTCCAATACACCAACACGATGCCTGTACCATATCGAGACTCTGCTCCCGTGTCATTCTACCAGATCCAACGTATCATGATCTAGCTCCACCTTAAGTCTAACTACTTAAGACTACACTGCTAGCCACCGCGATTTACAGAACTCTTGCGCATTGTCCATTGTCCCAGGCGTTACCATCGGCTCCGTTACCATGTTGAAATCATGGTCCGCACATCCCTACGTGATGGCAACATATGAGTTTGGTCAACACCTTTTAACAAAAGGAATCTCTTATTGTTACATGCGACCAAACTCATATATATACCACTCCACCTTCATTATTTTTCACGATGTGGGACTATTTTTCTTTTCAATATGCGCCAGTTACCCACATACAATGCGAGACACCCCAACAGATCTCCACCTTAGCTCGCATCCATATATGCGTCTTTCGCTACGCCAACACGATGCCTGCACCATATCGAGACTCTACTCCCGTATCATTCTACCAGATCCAACGTACCATGATCTAGCTCCACCTTAAGTCTGACTACTTAAGACTACACTGCTAGCCACCACGATTTATAGATCTCTTGTGCATTGTCCATTGTCCCAGGCGTTACAATCGGCTTTGATACCATGTTGAATCCAGTCCGTACATCCCTACGTGGGGGCAACATATGAGTTTGGTCGACACCTTTTAACAAAAGGAATCTCTTATTGTTACATGTGATCGAACTCATATATATACCACACCACCTCCATTATTTTTCACAACGTGGGACTATTCTTCTTTTCAATGTGCGCTCATTACCCACATACAATGTGAGGCACACCAACAGATCGCCACCTTAGCTTGCATCCATATATGCGTCTTCCAATACGCCAACACGATGCCTGCACCATATCGAGACTCTACTCCCGTGTCATTCTACCAGATCCAATGTACCATGATATAGCTCCACCTTAAGTCTGACTACTTAAGACTACTATGCTAGCCACCATGATTTACAGATCTCTTGCGCATTGTCTTAATTGTCTCAGGCGTTACCATCGGCTCCGATACCATGTTGAAATCACGGTCCGCACATCCCTACGTGGGGGCAACATATGAGTTTGGTCAACACCTTTTAACAAAAGGAATCACTTATTGTTACATGCGACCAAACTCATATATATACCACTCCACTTCCATTATTTTTCACGATGTGGGACTATTTTTCTTTTCAATATGCGCCCATTACCCACACACAATGCGAGACACCCCAATATAGGTTACATACCGATAGTTATTAGATAACCGAGGAATGACTCACTTGAAAGCTTCTTGGGTGTTAATTATAATTAAGATCAAACGGGAAATCTTGAAGTGGCGATGTTATATAGTTCTCTCGACTTGGGAATACTATCGAGTTTCAATGTGGATACTCCACTTTGATTATAGTTAAATCATGGAATAGCTACTATCAAGCACCTATAGTTGGTCTAAGTTGAAGCACTGGAAGTGAAATACTATTCAATAGAGAATTTATCTCCTTGGTTCTATGAGGTAGTATCACAGTCCGCTGCAGTCAACTCAAAATAAAAATCTATGGTCGGAGTAGTACATTTAATAATAAATGTTATTATTAAATCAATGACTTTTTTATGGACTAATCGAGTTGAATGTGGATAATATTGGAATTGACTAAAACCAAATTCCATATATCCTAAAGTGATATAAGGTTAACGAAGAGAACGTGTGCAATAAACATTGCTAAAAGTCCGGCTTAAAATCATAAAATTGGATTTTATCGACAAGATTTGTAACCAGGAATTAAGTCAAACTATGACATAATAACTAAGGTGACGGTGAACATTAGTGTTTGAATTGTTCAAATATTAATCGCTGACAAAATTCACACCTATGAGTCGCATAACCTAATCTCATTAATCTTTGAAGCACCGATATTTGTGAAATATTAATTATTGTTGTAATTTTGTATTGGATTGTGTGAAGTAAAATGGAGTGACCTTTAGAATTATTCAGGGTGCATTTAGTAATTTAGTTGGGCATGTAGATAATAATTGTATATGTACGTATCGTATATAATATCGATGTACATATAAATTGGATTTAAATTGAATAAATAACTAATAGGTTTTGTGGTTGATTTGGTCCATACTACACCAATTCTTGGTCAGCTAAAGAAGAGGCAAAGGGGGGCTATTGAGTCTGAATTAGTAGGAGAGAAGTAGGGAGATATTTTCTCTAACACCTCAGTATAAATTAACATCTTAGCCTCCACTTTTTCTTTCGCACTTTGCCTTATATTTTAAAAATCTTGGTCGAAATTATATACCATCATCTTCTCCTCCATTTTCAACCCATTTTCACATCCAATCGACTAAAATAAACAAGATCCAGTGGAGAAGCATCGATTACTAGCAACAATGGTGTTGATTCAAAATCCAAAAACCAATTGATCAAATTGTGGTTTTGAGGAAATTTCTTTTAAGGTAATCTCCTATTCTACATATTCATATGTTATTGGTTCCATTATAATAATTTATGTGTGATAACTGCCTCCCGTAAATATTAATGCATTAAACAATTAATCTTCATGAAAATAGTACATAAAATTCAAAAAAAAAGGTAAACTAATTTTCGACTATATATTCTTTTATACATTTATATAATATTTTTCTAAATATTATAAATATTTCTAATTATTTTTAAACGATTATTTACTATTTTTAAACCCTAAATACTTTAATCCAATTCTAATATTTATTTATTTATTAAATTATTAGATATGTTTTGAAAATAATAAAAAATTAATTTTCTGATAGAAAGCTATTTTAACATATTACATATTTTTATTAATAATTATTTAATAAAATGTTGCTTTTAATATTATCAAACAATATATATTGATTAAATGTAATATACATTCGACGGTTTAATAAAATTCTGGCTGATGTATATTTTTATATATGATTATTATATATTTAAATATACATATATTAATTTATTATTTGAATACATTGTTTATTATTAAATTATATGTGCATGTGTGTGTTTATGTATAAATAAAAATGACAAACGATGTCCGCGGATGCGGCGCAGTGTAAAGAAGGCTTGGATTCTGATAAAAAGACTCAGGTTCGATTTCTACCATGCGCTTCCTCATTCTATATAAATTTACCCAGAAGTATGGGGACTTGAATTACGGACGGCTTTACTATATACTCCTCAGGAGTTTACCGGTCCGCCGGGTTCTCCTAGGTTCTCAAAAAAAAATGACAAAAGATTGCTACTAATGGCGATTCATGTGAATCAAGGAAGGGTGACATTCCAATCGGTGATTGTTCATCAACACCACAGAAATCAAGAACAAAACAGACATATAAAGAAGCGGCTACAATAGATTCTCAAATTCATACAACTAGACTGCAATATTATACACAAGAGAAGGAAAACACTTAAGAGTTTGTCTTACTTCCTGATGAAATACTACAAAGGTCAGAATAAAAATGGACAAATACATTGTTCTGTTCGATTTACGGTTACAAACCAAGTTGCAGCCAATTCAACAACCACATACAAAAGATTAGGAAGCCAAAGGATCCATATGAATTAGAAGTACATACAAGCAATTTCTTAATCTATTTTACAAATAGTTCTGATTTAAACCAAATTCTTGACAACGATCCTTACACATCCGGGTCTAGATACAAAATTACAAAAAAATTGGTTTGTTGGGATGAATTTAGAATCGAAATATTTAACCCAAATACCTGTATGGATAAAGCTTCGCAATTTGAAATTGGAACACTGGGACATGGAGGCACTGAGTAGAATTGCTAGCGTCATCGGAATATCCATCAGAACTGATGATATCACTGCAACAAGAAAGAGAACCAATTATGCTAGGATTATTGTCAATGTTAACATACAAACCAAATACCCAAAAACTATCACTTTTAAGACCACTAAGGGAGATAAATGTGATATTCATGTTGATTATGAATTTAAACCCTATATATGTATGAATTGTCAACTGTTTGGTCACCAAACGACCAAATGCAATAAATACAGACCAAAAGGACAATATACCGAACATGGAAAGAATTCAAAATCAACCACAACTAATTCACAACCCTCCCCTAGTGGACAAAACAACCATCATGCTACATCCACGACCGAGACCCCTACAACTTCCAACGCAGACAACACAGAAGGGGTAAAGATGAACAACCCAGACTTGCACACTAAAACCTCTGCAGAAGATTGGCAACATAAAGACAAACCAGATGCATCAAAGCATAACATTTTTGAAGGATCCAGTAGCATAAGGAATTTAAACAAAAAATAGCATATAAATAATAAAGTAGAATAAAAAGTACAAGAGGTTTTTACTACTACTAACAAGATTCAGGTACTTAGCTCATCTGAGGAAGAGGACACTGTAGATCAGGCAAATCAATCTGAACAGGAGGAATTATGCCCTGCACAAGAAGAGTTTGGTAATGAGTCAGAGTTTATCCAAAATATTGCATAAAATATAGAAGAGAAAGGGGAGGAACAAGTGCAGGAAGCAAATTTTGAATCCTTTGTCTCATCTAATCCACAGTATGAGCAGGAAATTGCATCATCACCTACCATGGATCATGCTCCATCACACAGCAGCAATCAATTTGAGCCCCTTAAAAGAGCAACAAGGGCCAGAAGGAATGGTAAATGACAATCATTGTTTGGAATGTCAGGGGAATTAATACTGACCACAAAAGGTCAGATTATGTCTACCCTGACACCAAATAGACCAAGTATTATTGGTCTTTTAGAAAACAAATTACCAACACATTAAATTCCCCAATTTGTTACTAGACATAGTACAAACTAGGGACATTTTCATAATAATGATAATAATGACCATGGATCTAAAGGAAGAATTCTATTGCTATGGGACAAATCTATGTGGACTTTTCATCTCATACAATCTAGTTCTCAGCATATAACCAGTATTATTACTAATTTGGGTAGATTTTCTATGTATCTAACCGTTGTTTATGCGAGCAATTTGTTTTCAGATAGAGAACAATTATGGCATGACCTATCTCAGTTGACAAGTGTTGTAGACAAATCTTGGTTACTAGGAGGGGACTTTAACAAAGCACTTAACCCAAAGGACAAGAAGGGGGGACTGCCTGTCTCCTTCTCTCATCTCAGAGGGTTTTGTAATTTTCTCCTCCAATGTGCTCTCACTGAGGTAAACATACAAGGCTTCAATTTCACATGGAGGAAAGGGGCATTGCTACACATATCGACAAAGTCCTTATGAATAGCACACTTCTACAACACTTTCCAACTTTAATGGCTACTGCCTTTACATCACCTCTAAGTGACCATACCCCTATCATCATAAAACTTCAAACAAACAATGTACAACAAAAAGGCACCCCTTTCAGATACAGGAAATTATTGTCAATGGCAAAATTTCTCAGCGTTTTAATCTCGAGGACAGACCTTCAGTATTTTAGCCTGAAGGACAACTTTCTTTAGGTATCAGTTTCTAGTTATTGATAGCAGTTTTTAGGTACCAGTTTGTAGTTATCGGTAGCAGTTTTTAGGTATCAGTTTTTGGTTCGGTAGCAGTTTTGGAAGAATGTTTGTCATTATGAATAATTTTGGAAGAATATTTGTCCTTATGAATAATTTTTAGGAGAATGTTTGTCATTGTGGTTAAAATATTGAGGTCGTGTCCTTGAGACTAAAAATATACAAATTTTTGTCCTTTAAATTAATTCCCCCGATCGGATATAACAATGAATGGCACTTCATAGCTGGATATGAAGAACGGGTTGTATCTGTCTTATCAGATTTGGCTTAGGGCACACAAATTCAGCAAATAATGAAATAAGGAGAATTAAACAAAATCTTAAGGACTAGAATAAAACCAGACCCAAAGATAAAGAAGACATGTCAGCATCGCAGGCCACTTTCAACGAAAACTTTTAGAGGCAGACAACAATCCAGAAGATGTGTACATTTATGATGATATGATCACAACATACAATAACTTAAAACAAAGGATGCCTAGGAGATATATCGAGGCTAAACAAAAATCCAAAATTACTAGGCTACATGAAGGTGATACTAAATTTTTCTATGCCAGGATGAACTTGAGGAGATACAGAAATAACATCAAGGCCTTGTTTGATGAGAAAGGTGAACTCATTTTTGACAACTAGCAAATTCAGGATCAAGCAGTGCACTACTATACTGACCTGTTCAATGGAGACTAGGAAGATATCTTCCCAGATGTCCAATGCAGGAAATAGATCAATGACAATGGCAAAGCATACCTACTTTCACCTGTATCTGAGAAGGAAGTTCATGATGCTGTTTTTTCAATTAAGAATGATAAGTTACCAGGACCAGATGGCTTCTCCTCAAAAAATTTCAAGCATCATTAGCCTCATATCAAAGATGAGCTTACCCTTGCTATTAATTATGTTTATACACATGCTGATATTCCAGAAGGCATAAACCATACATTTATAACTCTAGTCCCAAAAACAGATAAGCCTTCCGAAATATCTCATTTTAGGCCCATAGCCTGTTGCAGTGTACTTTATAAAATTATTTCTAAAGTAAATTGCAACAGGATAAAGGGTTTCCTTCCCTTTTTAATTTCTGAAGCTCAATGTGTCTTTATACTAGGAAGAAACATTGCAGACAATATATTATTGGCACGAGAATATCAGAAATTTTAATAAAAGGGGCGTAAAGAAATTTTGTATTAAAGTGGATGTCCAGAAAGCTTATGACAGGTTAAACAGAAATTTCATTTGTTACATGCTACAAAGAATGAATTTCCCTGGACAGATCATAAATCTCATTCATGCATGTCTCACAACACCTACCTTCTCTGTTCTTATAAAAGGAGTACCACAAGGGATGATTACATCTAACAGAGGGATAAGGCAAGGGGACTGATGCAGCGCTTACCTTGAATCGCGCTACCGTAAGTCGCGGCGAAGGCGGCGAAACACTAGGTTGCGATCGTGAAGTCCTCCTCCTTATGTCGCTCCAGTTTCTTGAAGGCGAAACCCTAGGCCGCTCTGGTTTAGGTCGCGAGATTCCTCGAGTCGCAAGCAAATTCCAGTTAGGTCGCGAAGTGTTGCCGCTTCTTCCAGTAGGTCGCGAGCAAGATTCAAATTCCAGTAGGTCGCGAACGAATTCCCAAATTGTTATGTCGCTCAGAACCCTTATGCCGCTTCCACCTAACTCGCGAACGACCTACTTTAAGTCGAACATCCTTAAGTCGCGAACAGATTCATCAGAATTTCCTTATGTCGCTGGAAGCTTAGGTCGCTAAGTCGCTGAAGATGTTATACCGCATTTCTTATGTCGTGTGTTGTAACCTGTTTGGGTTCTTAAGTCGTTTCCTTTATGTTGTAAGTCGTTTGTGCCTGTTATGTTGTTAAGTCGTCTGATGCTGTTAAGTCGTGAATGTTAGGTCGTGAGTCGTTTGTTCTTATGTCGCCTATTTTAAGTCATGTGTGTTGTATTTTCCCCTATAAATAGGAACGTATTGTCATTTGTAAAAGTTAGTTGAATTTTAAATAAAAATTTGGTTTGTGTTTCTTGCCTCCATTAAAATTGGTAGTTGAGTGTTATCTCCTATCTCCACCTTCGGCATTCGAATGCTCTCGAATCAACGATTGTTGAAGCCAATTCACGGAATCAAGTGCGCTTGATCAACGTTCGAAGAATTGTAGATCTTCTCTCACGGCATCGTGCGCGATCAACGTGTCGAAGATTGCTAGAATCCGGTATCTTTGATATCAACGGATTTGGGCCTTTATCTTGGGTATCTTCAATACATCAATTCATCATTGTATCATTTCATCGATTTATCATCGATTCACCGATTATTTCCGCTAATCGTGTGAGATCCTGGACGGATTCGATTTACATCGTCGAATTCGCTTCCTTGGCTGCATCAGTTTGGTATCAGAGCTAGATCGCAAGAAGTTTGCATCATTTGGAGAATTGGGTTTCGAGAATTTGTAGTTTGAAGATCGGATTTGCAATTGTTGAGAAGTTTGGTGTTCATCGTGTTTATCGTAAAGTTGCAACAAGTTGGGAGTTTCGATCCATATCATTTTGGATCAAAGTTCGAAAAGTGTTTGAATTTTGCTCGTTGGGATTTTTGCGCGCCGAAGTGAAGTTTGAATTTCTGAAGATTTGTTTGAAGTTCAATCATGCCACCGAGACGAGCTCAACGTCGTCGCAATGTTGATGCTTTGTATGGAAGAGAAGAGGCCGAACAAATGGAATAACGAATTAGTGATAAATTCAATGAGAAATTTGATGAGGGAATTGGTCGATTAGAGAGAATGATGCTTGAAATGAATCAAAATAAAAGAAGGGTTTCACTTGAATCGAGCCATGGGGGAAATAGAGTTTCACCACATTCAGATCGGGAGAGAAGAGAAGATCATGATCGTAGAAATGTTGACGATCGTGATAGGAATGTGGATGATCGTGATCGGAGGAATGTAGATCAAAGGGATGTTGGTGGTAGAGATGTTGGTGGTCATGATCGACATCGATATGCATCAGATTTTGATGAGGAGTTTGATGGTGGTAGTGTTCATGGTCGAAATCGAAACCAAGGAAGAAATCATTCAGAGTATGATCACAAATGGGAGTCCGGAATGAAAATTGAAATTCCAGAGTTTAAGGGCGGTATGCAGGCTGAAGAATTTCTAGATTGGTTATCTAATGTTGAAGAGATCTTTGATTTCAAGGAGGTTCCGGAAGATCGTCGAGTGAAGTTGGTTGCTACTAGGTTGAGAGGATGAGCTATGGCGTGGTGGCAGCAAACCAAACTTACACGAGAACGGATGGGGAAGTCGAAGATTGTTGCTTGGGAGAAAATGAAGAAGATGATGAAGGCTACATTCTTGCCTTACAATTATCAATCACTCATGTATCAGAGGTTGCAGAATCTGAGGCAAGGAACGAAGACTGTTTATGATTATGCTGATGAGTTTTATCAACTGATTGCTCGAAATGACATTATGGAGACGGAGGAACAATTGACTGCTAGGTTTGTTGGGGGATTGAGGATCCAGATCCAGGATATGGTAAATATGTTTGACCCTAGATCTGTGGCTGAAGCGCACCAGAAGGCGTTGGCTTGGGAGAAGCAGGGAAGACGAGGAGGTGGTGTGTTTCCAAGTTCCAATACTCAAAGCAAGGGTGCTAGTGGGAGTTCCAATGTTTCTAAAGCTGTCAGTAAACCAGTTGTGAATGAAGTTGCGAAGGCGAAGGTCAACAACGGTTTCAAGTGTTATAATTGCCAGGAAGTGGGTCACAAGAGTAATGAATGCCCGAAACCGAAGAGACGAGCTATGATTGCTGAAGTGGAAGGTGAGGATGTTGATGAAGGTTATTCTAGTCCAGTTGAGGAGGATGAACAGGATATCGCGTCGGGAGATGAAGGATGTAATCTAATGTTGAGGAGATCATGTTTGACACCGAAGCAGGAAGAGGAGGCTAGTTGGTTGAGGAGTAATATCTTTCAGTCGACATGCACTATACTGGGAGAGGTGTGTAAATTTGTGATTGACGCGGGAAGTTGTGACAATATCATTTCTACCGAAGCTGTGAGAAAGTTGAAGTTGAAGACGGAGAAGCATCCAAATCCTTACAGGTTAGCGTGGTTAAGGAAAGGAGGAGAGGTGAAGGTGGACAGGCGAGTTCATGTTCCATTTTCTATTGGGAAGAAGTATAAAGATGAGATCTGGTGTGATGTGGTGGGGATGGATGTTGGTCACTTGCTTTTGGGAAGACCATGGTAGTATGACCGAGCAGTGCAGCATGATGGTCGAACCAATAGCTACAGCTTTATGTTTGATGGTACTAAGATCATTTTAGTTCCGAAGAAGAGACAGCAAGGAGAGAGCAAGTCAGAAGAGATTGAGGAGCTGAAGACTTTGTTGACTTTGAAGGAGTTTGTTGAAGAAGTAGAGGAGAGTCCAGAGGTGTTCTTGTTGATTGGACATAAAGCTACTGAATCTGTTGAAGTTCCAGAGGAAGTAAAGCCAGTGTTGGAAGAATTCAGAGATGTGTTTCCTGAAAAGTTGCCAAAGAAGTTACCACCGTTGAGAGATATTCAGCATCAGATTGATCTTGTGCCAGGGGCGGCATTACCTCACAGGCTACATTACAGGATGAGTCCTAAGGAGCACGAGGAACTGAGAAGGCAGGTGGAGGAGTTGTTAGAACAAGGGCGTGTTCAGGAGAGCTTGAGTCGTTGTGCAGTGCCAGCCTTATTGGTACCGAAGAAGGATGGGACTTGGCGGATGTGTACGGACAGTCGGGCTCTAAACAAGAATACTGTGAGATACAGGTTTCCTATGCCAAGGTTCGATGATTTGATTGATCAGTTGAGTGGGGCTGTGGTGTTCTCAAAGATTGACTTGAAGAGTGGATACCATCAGATTCGTATTAGACCGGATGATGAGTGGAAGACTGCTTTTAAAACTAGGGAAGGTCTATACGAATGGCTGGTTATGCCGTCTGGCTTGTCAAATGCTCCTAGTACTTTTATGAGAGTGATGAACCAGATTTTCAGACCATTTTTTGGGAAGTTCGTAGTAGTTTACTTTGACGATATTTTGATCTATAGTGGGAGTATAGAAGAGCATATCCAGCATTTGCGAGAAGTGCTGTTGATTCTACGACAAGAGCAATTCTATGCAGCAACGAAGAAGTGCGTGTTCATGACGCACAGTGTTTTGTTTCTGGGATATGTTCTGTCGAAGGAGGGTATTCGAGTGGATGAAAGCAAAGTGGAAGCTATCAGGAGTTGGCCACAACCCAAGACAATTACTGAAGTGAGGAGTTTTCATGGATTGGTATCTTTTTATCGAAGATTCATTCCACATTTTAGCAGTGTGATGGCACATGTAACCGATTGCATGAAAGGAAAGAAGTTCGTGTGGACAGAGGAAGCAGAGTTAGCTTTTGAGAAGATCAAGACACTTTTGACGACAGCACCCATTCTGCTACTGCCGGATTTTCAGATATTGTTCCAATTACACACTGATGCTTCGAAGGTTCCTCGACTATTAAATCAAATTCCTTGATTTGAATTGAAGCCAAAGAAATTGTCTAATCCGCGACTATTAAATCAGGAAGATCGCCATCGCCTATCGCAGTGGATCAACATGTCAGTTACAATTATAATTCATATTTTTGAATTGATATGGTTGCAATTGTAATTATATAATAAAATGAATTGATAATAAAGCCATTTGGCAAGGGCTTCAAAACTTGAACACGCCAATATGAACTGAAAAGAAGTCAATGCCTCAGTTAGGCTGAAATATATTTTGGTGACGATTTAGTTTGTTAAACAAAGATTAGAGGCATCACATTCAAAAATCAAGATGATTTGCTATCAGTTCCATTATTAATTAAAATTCATCGTTACCAGCTCAAAAAATTTAAATACCTTGATAGTTACAATATAACAATTAATGTTTTTTCCTTGTTATTTTGCACGAAAGGGGCAAGCCGCGAGTAAAAAGTAATATCAGTTCCATCAAGAAAATATGAAGTAGACCAAGTTCATAAAGTATAAAATTCATAACGCATAAGATGAAAAAAGAGAACAGTCTGTATATGAACCTCCAAATCACCATGTTTGCTTTTAGGGAAATAAACGATTTGAATACAGCTTTAACTCATCATGATTCAAAACCAGAGTATACGTTATTGAATTCTAAGAATGTTATTCAGTAAGCCATTAAATTGAATAGGGAAAACATGATTAAAACTAAATGAAAAACCAAGCATAAGTTGGATCCAAAAGATAGATTTAGAAAACATTAATCTCCTATGAAACAGATTACATCTAGATATTAAATCCCAAAGTCAATACCTTGTAAAAGTAATAGAAGGAAATAATGTTGAAACACTAACGTTTAAATCCATCATCCTACTAATTTGACAGTGTTCTAATCTTTAAAAATAAAACTGACATAGTGGATGAATTGGTGACCAATCAAGATAATACGAACAAACAATTATCCAAATAGAGAATTGATTATTTAATGGATGGACTATTATATAATAAGTGAAATGGTCGAGTACCTGAAATAGAAGGAGTTCTGAGAAGTCATGAAAGAAGGAAATAGGTTTTTGCTGAGAGAATTGGTACGATTAGGGCACGCGACACCTCATGAAGGCGGTAGAAACGATGGAGAAGGGAGTGGAGACCGGAGGAATAGCGAAAATTGAAAGGGAGTTAATTAGGGAGGCCAGAAGGGGGGAAAATGGGTGCGGCGTCAGGATCGCATGGGGAATGGGTAACGAAGAGAAGAGAGACGGTAGATTGAAACACGGAATAGAGAAAGGATTAAGCAGAAAGTGCGACCTTTCGTTTTGAAATTTGGGGGGGCTTCTGCGCTTTGGAAATCGAAGAAGAGGCGTAGTGGAGGAAGAAGAAAATCAGAATTGAGGGGAGAGGCTGCCTTTTTTTTCTTTACAGGAAAGGAGAATGAAGGAGAGAGAAAGGTCGGGAAAGGAAAAAGCATAATGCGCGACGCTCCATTTCACAAAACAGCACGGGGTTGTGTGCCCTCGAAATCTAAATCGATAATAATATAACAGCAAAGATAATACTATAAATAATATAATAATATAGACATAAATTTGGTGACTGTTCAGTTGCCAAAATTCAAGGAGGCTTGTGTGCTCTTAAAATTGAACTCACTAATAATATAATAGTATAGATGTATTTTCTTACGTGGTTAAAGTCCGAATGCTATACTGGTTTGATTTGGGCTAAACGTTTTTGTACTTCACATTTTTTATTTGATACGAGTACAATGCACGTGCGTAGGAGGCACTGGTATTAAGAAACGGTGATTGTGAGGTTTTTTGAATTTTATAAAATGACTTTAACGTGTACGTAATGTTGCATTTTTTGGATACCGTCTAATTCAGAACGCATCCATGTCTGATGGACGTATATATAGAACTTTTGTATCAAACATAGAAATATGCTTTAAATTAGACCGACCATATGCAGAGAGAAAGATAAATGTTTCACGTGCTTGCATACGGAGGAAATTATTATATGCAAAGTGAATGTTGTTTAGAGAATTTTTTATGGCAGTTACTTGAAACTTTTGAATTGTGCGGTTGCGGAATATCATTTGAACGAAGGTTGCAACTTTTGATATCGTTTGTACTTGACAATTTAATAATTCACTTATAGACACTAAGTTATTCTGGCGTATTAGACTTTATAAGTACAAATCTAGAGACAATTATGAAAATGGAAAAGAACGCTTTGTACTGCTCAAACAAACAGCCAAAAGTTTCTTATTTATATTGGGTTGGGTGCCTATTGTTGAGTCCGTATAAAAGTAAAATGTCCTAGACCCTAGTAATAGGCATAATGTAATAAGCATAAGAAAATTCAGTAAACGTAAAAATAAAATATGTAGTATATGAATGATTACAAAACAGTCATTACAGTAAATGCTTGATCTTTCTACTTAGCATTAAACATTGTTCAAGTTGAAAGCAAAAGGATTATAAACTAATTCTTTTTTTGCAAGTGTATGCAATTGAAGCAATAGGTTAGGATATTAATTCCATTCTAATCCTTTATATTAATTTGTATATTGTACATTGATGGTATCGGTTTTGTGGTAAGAGTTCTTCGATATTTACATAAAAACTACAATGTAAGTATTGCACAACCCTTGCAACGTATATACAAGGTCAAAAAGTAGATGTTGCAACTATATATGAACATCTAAGAAAATAGGGACAAACTGTTGTACCAAGATGGATAGATTTAATTATAGATTAGGTGCAAATATAATACAGAAGTACATATATTTCTAGCACAATGTTTTGAAATATCATCGTAACATGAGCAAAAAGTACCCATAATTTAAAGACAAACAAATTGAAATAAATATGAACAGAGAACAAAAAGGACATGCACGTGAGGATGGTTTGTCAAATCTTGGCTTCGAAAATCCAACCTTCCTTGCATTGTACGTCCAGGTTTTTGGCATTTTTATGTTGCTTGAGGAAGTCCAAATTCCTTAAAATCCCATGAAGAAATATTCTGAAGGTCCTGTTTGTATGAATTTCAATATTGAGATACCACTGCATTCTTTCAGTAACAATGCTAACAGGACAACAATCTTAATCGGAAGAACCATATATGTGTTATTGATCATTATGTACTTGCATCATATAATATCTTTTCTAGTATTGTTAAACTCGTACAGTTTCAGGCAAATAACGATACACATGATTGCAGATAGCTGATATGAAAGTATTCAAACTTACGTAATCACTGATAGGACCATTATTTTACTTTGAATTGAAGCCATGCTGTAAGGGTCCATTGGCAACAAAAGAGCAGTCCTACACTTTGAATTGTCTACTCAAAAATCTAAGTCAGGGAGCTGAATGATTTTGAACATAAAATTAAATAACAAATAAATCGATTGGAATTAATTAGTGCAATTATTTTGTGAAAATAATTAAATTATCTTACCCTACCTATTCCTTAAAACTAAGGTGATAGGACTAACACTGTCGTCCTAGAATTGTAATGTAGGAACATCAATATGGACAACAATTTTTTATAACATCCTTCTTTTAGTACCAAGCCCTCACCTATAAGAATACATAAGACTCGCATTTGGTGCAAAAAGAACCATGGAAGATAAATAAATGTATAAAGTTACCTTGCTAGTACTTCCAACTCTGACTGCAGTAGTTTTCAACAGCTCAAGTCCCCCCTTATTTTCCATTATGACATCAAAGATATGCATTTAAAGTACCGATGCCCCTGTCGAAAGATTATCATAAGCTTTTGCTACATGTATACCATTTAATATTGTTGAATGGAGACATCTAACCATAACATTTTGCTGTGTACTTTCTGGAAATGCAACAAAACAGCCCTCAAAATCTTTTAATCAACAGAACAGCGCCCGATGGTAAATTTAGGATCAGAAAAACTAAGATAAATAAGTTAAACATGGTTATGTACAATATTTTTAAATGAAATTAGTGAAACTCAAACATAAAGAAAATGATTTCTAGGAAAAAATAGTTAACGTAGATAAAATCAACTATAACGATTATCATAAGCTGAACAAATTTATACTACGCTTAGCCATGGATAAAAGAATATTGCAATGACTTGGTGATCACCAATTATACACTAAAAACAAAATCAACAACTACAACACTAAAAGTAAAACATATGATAAGAACGAAGGAATAAAGTGGCTAAAACCTTATTGTTTGTGTAACTAATTCGGAGGAAGGATCGACTTTGTTGTCTGGGTATCTTCCTTACTATGATGTCTGAAACCTTTATGTCTTTAACCACCTAAAAAAATTGAAGTGCATGTTAAATGCATTCACTTTGGATCCAAATATCAAAACTGGATTAGTAGCTTACTGGCATGTCCAATGGACGTATGGGAAGAAAACGCGAGGAAAATCATTCCTCGTTTTACTATAAAGTAACATACATAAACGGAACTTGAAATCACCTAAAGAAAGAATTTCAAACTAAAACCCAGTTGCTGTCAAAATTAAATGCGACAGCAAGCAGCAGAAAAATGATAGTCGAAAAACAATGTGACACATACAGAGACGCATATAACATGAGTGTCAAGTAAAATATTTTTCAGATGTCTAAAAATACTATATTATATATAAGCATATAACAATTTAAAACCCACCATAAAAAATTTGAGATAATAATGTGTGTTGCATAGGTCTACAGATTTGCAAGATGCTATAGTATTCATTCGTTAGTTTAACAAATGAAGTCTCTATGCTGATATCACTAAGTGTCACAGGAAGGAATCAAAAATTCAAACAATTATAATGAATGTTTGGATACACATGCATATTCAATGCAACCTCATATATTCTCATTGATGCAACATGCAAAGCACGCCATTTTCAATGTACAACAGGAAAAAATTACCAGCCAGAACAGCCTGCTAGAGGAAGCAAATTTACATCAATGTTTTAAAAGGCGGCAACCATTAAACAGCAAGCATCAAAATCAAGGTTTTAAACACTGATCAAAACCATGGCATGAAGAAATAGGTGCAATCATTATTGTAATCGCAGCATACCAAAGACAACCAAAATGCAGAAGTATCAAAACCATACAACGAACAGACAGCAGAAAAGAAACAAACGAACTAGACGTTGGTTAATACTGCAAACGAACAACAAAATAACGAATGGAAGAACTAAATTTAGATTTTTACCTCAAATCGAGTGTTCGGAGGCTGCCCCATAACACAACAGGGGCTGAATGAACCAAACAGAAGTAGGGGAGGAAAGCCGCACGAAAACAGATGGGGGGAAATGACCGGAAACGGCCGTGCATTGAAACCTAGCCGTAGCGGTGCTCGTTTGCCTGGTCGAAGAGTAATCGGAGTCTATTGCCCCCAATTTATTTTAGGGTTGGTAAAAAAGAGCGTGAGACGAAAGTAAAAGACAAGATATTGGTTTGTGGCGTTTCAGTCTCAGTATAGATCTGGCGTAACCCCGTTGATTTTCGTGGAGAAATTGATGGGAGAGAGTGGGGAAAAGAAACCATGGATTACAATAAGCAAATAGATGAAGAGAATTCATCGATCAGAAGGGAATGAATTTGTGGAATGGAATGGGGGCAGAAAACGTAGTGGGAGGACAGCAGTTGTGGAGTCGTGGATTAGGGGTTTTATTCAAATGACAAAAATACTCGTATTAACTTATTTTTGGCTACTTTAAAATGGAGGGTGTTTTAGGTAGTTCGAAAAAGGCTTCACTTTGACTTGGTTGACCAAGTATTTGCTTTATATATAAGATATGAATGAAGGAACCAATTTTCATAAATAAAAAATGTATGTATGTATCCAATTAATAAATTTAATTTCGAATTAATTGTCTTTTCTAGCCGAATAACTTTTAAACATATTTTATAAAATTTAATATTTATTTATGATATATATGTTTGCATATATAAATTACTTTTACATGTTAAATTGTTTTGTATGTTTAGAAAAAACAATTATATATATATATATATATATATATTAATTAATAATTTTAGCAGCAAATTTATTTTATACTATTATTATATATTTAAATTTGATAAAGATATTTTAACTAATAATTAAGATCCAAATTTGAATTTTAAAATGTTTACTTTAAGTCATAACTAGATATTTTAATTATCTAATTTGAATTTAAAATTCAATGGCTTAGTCAAAATTAGATTAGGTATTCTATATTTTCTTTATATAAATAATTTTGAAATTTTATTAAATTTGTTTATTTTATAAATACACTGACCAATATATTGAGACAATCATCACATATATAAATGGCAAATGTATACGTAATATATGCAAATCCAAACATCTATATATGTATATACTAGTGTGAACCCGTGCTTCGCATACGGATATGGCAAAAAAAATTGTTGCAGCTAGAAAATTAAATTATTTTGATAAATAATTCGAATATACTATTTACAGAAAGGAATTAGAAACATTACTACAATATTAAATATAAGTAATAAAATTAGTACAGAATCCTTATTGAGTTAACGTAATAACAGGACTGATTGCTCGCAAACATATATGTAGGTCAAAGAGTTAAAAGGGCAAAGTGGACTTGTCCGTAGTAAAAAAACCAGAGCTACAGTAAAATACGAAAGCAGTAAAAAACGTGGGTCATATAAAATAAGACTAAAGCCGTATCATAAAATAATGTTTCAACTACCTAGTATATTATTCATTAAATAGAATCCTATTTTAATGCAACATAGAAAACGTGGTATATATTTAGTTGTTTTAACCTTTTTTTAATACTTTTATAACATAGACAAAACAATCAGTATATGATACTGTTGATATACATGATAAGCATTGCTAAAGAACCGAGAAAACCACACAGAAGATTAAAACAATATCTCAATAGTTAATAGACAAAGTAGAATAAAAGTAAGTTGTCCTACAAACAATTTAGACGCAAAATATTTATGCACAAACGTACAGAATTAGTAGAAACAGTTAGAACAATAATGAATAAAAAAGTAACAAAGAAGGTGGAATTTAGCAGTGAAAAATATGATTTTTTTTGTGTTATTATTACAACCAAGCAAAAAATTTGGATACTAATATTGCAGTCGTTAGGAATAAGTTCACGTCAGAAAGCAAGCAAAGGAAGAAATTGTTTTTCATATTTTTTTCGTTGGCTACTGATGCAAGCTCTCTCTAGTCACTTGGTCTCATTCGTTGTGTTCCTGCAATTGAATTTTGTTAAACTCACTAATAGTGATAGTAGTAATGGTACTTTAACAATTCCGCAAAAACAAAATAACAGTGCCAGTTTTATTTTTTAGTTAAAAAAAATAAGTAATATGTAAAAACAGGAGCCAACTTTTATTTTTCTGTAAACCTGCATTAAAGAAAGTACAAAAAACTATAGAAAGCAGGAGCCAACTTTTATTTTTCTGTACGCCTGCAATGAAGAAAGTACTAAAATACGCGGACTCAATGAAAAATTTGTAGAAAGCAATAATTGTTGAAAATAACTATGGTTGACTTCATTTAACCATGAACTTTAATATACAGTTACATGTAATACTTGAATAATACGTAACCAAAGACAAAATGATAAATTGTAGTTTAAGACATGTTAGCAGTTTAAATTATTTAATTAGCCAATGGTCAAACACAACACTCCTGTGGTTTTTTGATGCACGACGTGTTACAGAATGGTTTAGCTACGCCGAGCAGGTAGAAGAGTTTGTACTGCAGGTTCTAGAGTGTTTCCTTTAACAGAACGATACACAGTCTAATAAACATGATTTTTAAACTGTAGGGAAGAAAATAAACTTAGGAATACTACTTTCCCATCACATGCATTTGATTTTCTGGCCTTAAGAGTCTTAACCACCCAAGTGTACACACCAAAAGGAAAACACAGAAAACTGTCAATCTCGATTTATAAACATAACCGCCTATAATATATACTCCAGGAATAATATGGAAAAATGTCAATAACAATTTAGTTTATTCAGGAATAATCCATTGCTAATTAAGCCTGAGTTATTATTACCTTCAGTCACAAAGAGACGATGGTAAAACAATAAAACCATTAAAAAAACAATCGTTCTCAAATTCTCTTCTATCGAAAGCGCATCTTCTTTAGATTGTAAAAGGATTAAAAAAGACCTGATTACTGCCTTTTGTACCAGTTCATCTTTGTGTGCTGCCTTTGAATGCAACTGCTAGTGCTATGCTGATGCTCGATCAACTGGCCAATGTAACAAACTGTGAGAACGAATAATAACTGTCATCATGCAAATAAATTAGAAAGAAAAGTAGCGGTAACAAAAATTACGTTGTCAAAATTTGTGTCAGAGAAGCCAACAACCTTGAGTTAAACACCTCAAAGCTACAATGAAGAAAAGTGATTAAAGAAGATCCATATCATTGGCTTAATAGATGAAGGTCCCAGGAATATTAACAAAGTAAGAGGAAGACAAAAATATAAGACCAAGATATGAACTTTTAGACACATTTCAAGAGCCAAAAAATGCTAAATCCTATTTCAGCTAGCCAACAAATGTGTTTTGTACAATATTATGAGAAATGTGGTGCTTAACGGGGGCATAAGTGAGATATTGCACCGTCAATCGCCCTCATTTTGGAAACTGTAGGGGAGTCCAAAAAATTACTGCGAAGATTGCTGATAAAAAAACATAAAATAGATGCATTGCAAATCAAATTTAAGAGATATTGATCACCTATACATTTATACTCTAAGAGGTAATCATCGAGAAAAAGAACTTGTAATATATTTGAACTATGACAAAACTGCTTAAATTGTTTGACCAAATTTTATAAACGCAGTTCATGAAGAATAATGAAATATTTTATAGCACTCCAATACCTCAAATTCACTATCAGAAGCAGTATGAACATGAATAAGTTAGCATGAACAAAGTAAAGACCACATTTTAAAAAAAAGATAGATTTCCACAATTCAAGTTCTTAATCCTATCATGAAAACTGTATTCATTCTTGGATAGTTATCCCTGTCAATCCTACTTATTAGGAAAATGAAAACTTAATTCATTCGATGTCCTGCCAACACTCTTCCAATTCTGCAATGAATGACCAGTTGCAAAAAAATCAGTATATATTATAAGCTAAGGTGGAAATATAATGTATAATCCCTAGTACATATGCCTATAGCTACCACTAAACATATTCGCATTCAATGAAATAAAATTCGGAAAAATCCAAGTTCAAAAATGCATAACAAATTGAATCATATATAAACCAACATAACTTAGGATTTTTACCTCAAATACGATAGATCATTGCGTCAACCAAGGCAAACTATTATTAAATCGACCAACAATAACAGAGGATGCATAACAAAATCAGTTTAAAGAAATACAGAGGAATCGACCGACGAAAGCATGCCTAGGGAGCACATCAACGGACAGCAAGGAAAGAATGTCAACCGCCAAGGTTGGCATGAAGATTAGCTATCGGGAAAACCAAACTACGATGATCAGATAGATTACAGAATTTTCACCTATTGGAAAAAATAAAATTAGGGTTATGGAGTGTTATTGAACAATGGGATGAGAAGAGGATAAATAAAATTATATGTTGCGATGGTTTATTGTTGCAATGCACGTGGCAGCATCGTATAAATACAGCTTAACACATACGAAATTATTTCTGGATATGCGTACACACATATAAATACAGCTTAACACACACACATAAATACATACAAACATACATACACACACAAACATACACACGCACACTCTCTCTCTCTCTCTCTCTCGGTAGGAGAGAGATAAATCTACCAATTAATTTGAATTTTGCATAACACTATTACCTATTTATTAACAGTTGAAAAGAAGCGAGTAGTCAATTATAGGTTTTATCTACTGCATTCTTAACTACAAATTTCATGTTTCAATAAAAAAAATCTAGTTTACATATATAGAAATTTAAATATTTCAAAGTTGCCTCACCTTTAACCAAAACTCAAGTCATACTTATAACTAATCAAAGGCAAACATATTATCATTTAATTAATTTGAATTTCGCATAACACAATTACCTATTTATTAACATTTGAAAAGAGGCAAGTAGTCAATTATAGGTTTTATCTACTGCATGCTTAACTACAAATTTCATGTCTGATAACAAAAATATATCTAAATTACATATATAGAAACTTAAATATTTCAAATTTGCCTCATCTTTAACCAAAACTCAAGTCATACTTATAACTAATCAAAGTTAAACATACAACCATTTAGTTTGTATGGAATCATTTAAAGTTCAACTTAGAGACATAATCAAATATGTAAATGGAATAAGTAGTCCAAGCCTACCCATTTGAATTTTGCATATACCATTATTAACTTATTTTTTAACAAATGAAAATACGCGAATAAAAAACTATAGGAGCAATATATAACTTTTTTCCCATGGCGGTAGTATAGATAATGTATCAACTAATATTCAAGATAAAGCACTACCTTGATGACAACATTTGAGGGTTGACTATAGATTAGTCATAAAGTTGAAAAATCGAGAACATAAATAATGATGAGAATTAATGTCAATAGAATTAATCCTTTATAACTCAAGTTTAAACTAACTATATCTTTTTGCTAACATTTTAGGCTTGAATGAGGCATCAAAATTGTAACATATATTGAAAACAAAGTGTAAGAATATGCATGAGACCGGGGTTACCAAATTTCACTTGAAATGAAGGGATGAAGCAAAGATGATGGAGAATCCAGAAAGTTGGAAGAAAAAAAGAATTGGTGCTTCCAAAAGCTTTACCTCGTAATAACCTGACATCAAATATGAAATATTGTAAACTTATTATCCTTGCATCTATCATGATCAGATTTTTATCTCAAGTTCTCAATTTTCAATTTGACTGAAGTATTCCATTGACTTATACGAACTACAGTAGTATGGTGGTAAATAAATTAAAGGAATTTATTTTCAAATTTTTGCATTATCATTCAACTACAAATTAAGAACCATAAATATTAGTGAAAATTTTCAGTTTAGTACATTTTTTATGTGACATTGTTTGGGCTTATTGTTAAATGACAGCACCAATGAAGCTCAAAATAATTAATTGCATTAAATGCATTAAACGCAAATATGGAAACTGAGAAATAGAAGGGAAAGCTTTAATTTCATATTTTTGTTCAGTGAACATACAATACCAAATATAGATTTACTTGGAAAATTCACCTAAAATCAAGTAGAAGACTGAAAATATATGGCAAAAAATAAAGGCTATGTCGAATAGATGGCCATGTAAAGTACTAATTATCTCATTTGTTACCTAAAGAACTATTTAACAATTAATAACAAAATAAATATTTAACCTAAGGCAGAAAAAAAAACTTTACTTTTTTTTCCGACAATTATGATATCATCATATTTCGGTGAACGTTTAAAAAACAATGAGTACTCGCTTCGGACAAACTCCTAACTTCCCATTCCAAAACCAATCTGCAAAAAGTTACTAACTTCTCCCATGAATCACAAAATAATGAACTTCACAATTTTAGTTGACTTTGTGTTTGGTGATGTCAAATTAAAGGAAATGATGTTACTTTTCAAAACTTCAGATACAGTCCATCAAAAATGTACTGTAAATGGAATATTAAAAGAAAAATAGCATAGTAGTTATTTTTTCTCAAAGACAAAGCTCTTGAATTGGAAAAAAAAACTTAAACTCATCCATGGTCTAATGAATATGACCCTGCCACGTAAATAATCGACAGCCTGATAATAATGTATTCATCAATCTGATGTACATAATATGAATGTTTTATGATTAGCAATTAATACCTATTTTAAAGTTCAACTTGTCCCAAATAGATGCATGTAAATATGCAAAGATAATAAGGCTCTTATAGAATTCAAAGTACATACTATATTTCACATTTGGTATAAAGCAAATCATCATCTAATAGTTAAAATCCATCATTGTATAAAATCAAATCATTTGCTAGGAAAAAAACGAATTACTGCATCTAGTATACGCTGTAAACATTTTGATCAAAATAGATAATAATTTGTTTGATAATTTCCTGTCGATATCAGAATATCTCACAAACTATTTTAGATAATGGCATCAAAATATATTTTAAAATAGTATAATCCATTTGTTGCAAAAGCTATATCTTATTACATATAAAAAGTTGCATGTTTAAACGTATAAAACCATATAAACAAAATATAACTAAAATGATATGCTTGCCTTTAAGCAATGCTAGAACTTTTTTCATTTTGTTCATATAAAGGTAAGATTGGAGTTACAGTTAAATAATGATAGTAATTTTTATGTAGTGCTCTGGTCATATAGGCTCTGATAACAATCCAACTTAAGTTCGAGATGTAATGTATGTCTATATACATTTGCATAACCAATTGGATTTAATTTTTTTAAGATGATTAAAAATATGGCATAAAATAAAATAATAAATTGTTGATTCAAAAGCAAGATTGGAAAAGATGAATTTTATCTCAAATGGAGAGAGGTGGATTGCATATAGAGTACATATTTCGTCAAGCATCTAGTAGTTAGCCTAATTTTTTGTTGAAAATAGGTAACTGGAGTTCTTCCTTATTGATCAATCCATCATCAATCTTAGGACTACTATTCATTTAAAACAATCAGTAGACTGTTCTACTTCATTCTACGTAAAAACTGTTTCTGGAGCTAAGCTTGTTATCGAAAAGCTACATATTGAATCCAAAAACATCATTGCTTTTTTGATTGATGGAGTTCCACAGCCTGGCAACACGAACTCGGAATGTTGCTCCAACACTGTCAACAGTAAGTGATTCTATAGGTGAGTGTACAGCATCCATGATTGAAAAAGGTGGAAGAAAAGTAATGATTTGGCAAAGTAATAGTTGGCTGCTAGGTTATATAAGAAAGTAGTTGTAATATTTGGTGAACTTTGGTAGTCTTTTTGAAATAAATGTTAAATGTAATGCAGTTAAAATTAAATGGAAACTGTTCAGTTTCATTTTCTGATGCTTTCTGTCTGCTGTTGTACGCTGTAACAGGTAGGAATATAAACAGGTAGAAGTCATTTCCGTAGGAAAAAACTCATTATGGGATATATTTTTTCCTGGATAAAGATATTTTCAATGTATACGTGTTTCAGTCATCCCTCACCTAATATTTTGAAACCTTAATGACAAACTCGCACACAAATAATATTAGCAGACAGCAGATAAATATGGAATAATAGTGTGGAAAAGGAGGAAAGTTAAGCTATATTAATCACGTAAGATAGCGACAAAACATCTTGACGTACACATGACAATTCAAATGTATAAAAAAAACACCTCCAAAATGCATAGGTACGTACCAAGCTCCCAAGCTTCAAAATTCACACCGTTTAATGGTGACCAACAAAAGCATAACTTCAACTTAGTATCCCGTAACCATACAACAAAGCGGGAAAAAAAATTATGGAACAATGATTTTCATTTAAACTACAGTAAATAAACACCTAGCTAAAATCAGTAGAAAAAGATCTGCAAAGTAACAAAAGCAATTTTATCCAATATTGAAGAAAAACACTACATTGACAGTTGCATCCAAACTTATCAATTTGAGGAATGAGGAGTCGATTTCAGGACAATTATGTAATTGAGAAACAGATTTAAGAAATCACGCAAAAGGAGAAATTAAATGCATCCAACATCTGTTTCTTCCAACCAAAAGAAGCGCGGGATAGAAACTCTCAACATTTAAAATAGTTATTTTAGTTGAACCGGTATCACGGTTAAAAATACACATATTTAGCATATGAATATGAAGATTTCATGGTTATTACCGTTGAATGCTAAATAAATTAGAATACCGAGATTAGTGAAATAAAAATTACAATCCAGTATAATAATAAAAGCTTTATTATTTGTTATTTTCTTCTTGTAGCAGTCAACAACTAATTAGGTTGAAGATTGACATTTATCAAGCCAATTGAGGATGAAACTTTGATGCACCTGACAACGGCTAGGAAATGTGATAATTGTGCAAGAGAACCGGTGGCTGTGAGCTATTTTGGTAGAATGCCACAGTTGTCTACCAAAAAACAGCAAACAACCCAACTTGCTAGTCAGGTGATACTCAGTAATCCGTCAATTGATAATGCTTGCCACGAAGGATATCTTTATCAACCACGTATGTTTTTCCCCTGTATAGATAGTTGTAATGATTAAATGCTTATGCTATGGTAAATAATCCAATGGTATATAAAAAAAGTTAATTATTAAAAATAATTATAAAGTCAAGCTCAAATTATTGCCTTAGAAACAATTGCATCCAATACTTCTACCGAGCAACTTTATCAAGCAATGATATTAGTAAAAGTCATTATACAGTCTGATGGTGTGAAGAATTACTTTATTCTCTTCCATATTTCATACAGGCTCTTTCATTGTAATCGTAACTAAAGTATCTAAAATTCGAGTCCATAAATGCACACGATTCCACCTTTGTTATACACTTCAGTGTAGTTATATTTTTATTTTTTTTGTAGAATATATTACAGCTATGCCGTTATATTATGAACTGAATGGAAAAGAATTTATCATTGCTGTTAGATATTAAATTTCTACTGACGCTGTAAATTGATCTTGTCGATGGGAACTATAAATAAATAGAACAATAAGTTTATCTTAAACAACTTACTTTTAACATGAGAGGGTTATCATGCATCTATAGGTATACTTCTCTATTAACTAACAATTATAAGAGATATGTCCACAATAAAGTCTATAATCCAAAATGTTTAGATAGTTCAGCTAAATACAAACATCACCCAGAGGAATAAGGTTGCCAAATTATTGACAGTGAGCGCAAATGAAATAAATCAGAGCAGAAACAGTATAAGATATATCCAAGCTTCGAGGAAAACCTTGTCAACTCAGGATACTAAACATACAAAAACTGAAATAATGAAAAACTGATTTTGAACCTAATTATTGTGTCGATACTTGCAAAGTTGCATCTTTTTACAAATGTTGGAGAGCCAAAAGATTCCAATTTACTTCGGGAGAAATAGGTCCATGGCATTAACTAAAAAAAAAATTAAAAAATTGAATTCAGAAACAAACATATGAAACTTGTTCATATATGAATTGAAGGAACATGAGCTGATGAAATACTAAAAGTGTCAATGAGGTTCATTCTATTTGCATGTTATCTACGATTCACATTCTTGGATACTTTAGTTCCATCTTCTACATTGGCAAAACTCTTAAATCTTTGCTTGTAGAAATTCCAGGCGATTTTCATAGTTTTATATTAATTAAGTTTGTGATTTACATTGTTATTATGAGCAGTAAGTATGTTTTGATCATTTTTGTTGGATGATATAGATTTTTTAGTGCACTGGTATTTCTTCCTATACTCTGTTTTACAGAGGTGCTGAGGGAAAAGATGTCATATCTGTCAATTCATATCTAATTATTTGTTGTCTAAGGTAGTAAAATTGGGAAATCATTGGATGAAATAGTGAAATTCTTCTGGCCTGTCCTGTGCTCTCTTTTCATATAAATGTCATGTTGTCTTGATTTTTGTAAATTAGAGCAACGAAATTGTTTCTATGAATAAATATCTTTAAATTTTTATGACTTTTGACTGATGTGATTAATTCAGTAGAAAACTCGAGTTATGATTACTATGGCTCTTCTTTTATCAGCATGTTTTCAGAATAACAATATTTTTGATACAAAGTTATTATTATAGTACATTGTTGCAGCCTGTTAATATGACTTCAATATTATTTGAGATGTCCAAGTTCTAAGAAAAACTTTCTACTATGAAAATTCAAATTCAATAGACCTTCCATATATATGTCTTTCCTATTATTTAGACCGACAAAGCAATTTGAGCATATATTGATCTCAAATTGCATATTTTCAGAGATGCTTATTATGGTTAACACTTTTTGCCATGTGTTATCAATTATAGGCTCAATCTTGGGAAGAAAAGAACACAAGTTATGGACAGCCAATTGAATTATAATATTATACCCACTTTGAGGAAAGGTTCCCTTATTGCAGTTTATTCCTTCCTCGATATTATATTTTTGTATTGTTTAGACCACACAAAAAATGTTTACTATTTTACTAATTTAGACTTGACCCTGAACTGCTTAAGCTCCTTACATCTGGTAGCTTCATCGGTGTACTCAAATGGTAATGCAAATACTATAAGGTGTCTAAAGATCTCTGACTGAAGATATAAGCTCATTTTCATCAACTGTACCTTTTTGTTTCAGCCAAAAGGTAGTTCTTTCTATGCCAATAAAACCACTAAATCCACCTCAAAATAGGTGGTGCTGACAAAACATTGTTTTTTATGATTATAACAATGAAGCATTTTTTGCTGGTTCAAATATTTTTGAGTAAACTGTATTATGATGTTAATTCATTCGTGAAGTTAATTATCATGGCTTCAATTTACTATATTATTCTATGACATGCAATTTCATAATGAATTTCAGTGTTCGTCATTTGCGTTTAATTTTTACTTCAATATATTGCTCACTGAATTTCTTGTTATATTAATACTTATATTAAATCTTTAGTCATGTTATATTCATTCCCTTACGAACTCTACCATATCATATGGCTTTTATTTTACACCGACGACAAATCTCATGCTGCTTTCAATATTTTATATTTAAATTAGAACATTTATGTTAGATTGGATTTCACTCAAATCTAACTTTCCATTTATGGATGAATCCGTGTGCGAAGCATTGCTTCGCACTAGTATTTGTATATAGTCATCTTATGTATATAATTATCTCCTTTCATTAGATGAAAGTGTCAAAAGGTAAAACGGTTTTTATTTTGAGTAAGTAGATTTCTTTCTACTATCATCATAGGTACAGCTTTACTGCCATGATATAATCAATTTTGATATAAATTTATATCTTTTTACTCTTTTTGTACCATATTGATATGCGTTAATATATATACCTTCTTTTGTAAAACAACATTGTAATACAGATAAAAGAAATAGAACAGATGATGGCATAATGAAAAGAAAATAATAGTAAATGGTCCTGAATAATTATTATTTCTATTTTATTGGTTACCATACACTAAATCGAATCACTCACTTTGCGACATTTATGTTTCAGAAATCCCGATGGCTATTAATAGACCTATACAATGATTATTGAATTTATTATCTATTTATGAATTCACATGCAGGAGGTGCAAATAAACATTGTTAATTTGATTAAATATAGAACAAAAAATATTTTATTTTCTATTATTAAAATATAACATTTGGTGTTTTTTGTCTGCCAATTTATCGAACTTGATGGTCAGGTAAACCAATTAAAACTTGTAGAAAAAGGAGGCAAAAACCAATAACCTGTCATTCTATCCAAAGAGTTTGCTATTTTTTCATATGGGAGAAACCTACGCAATCATCGTGAAGATTCAAGAGGCAATCAACGTTGGCCACATGCAGAAGCGCAAAAATCTGATTAACTTTTTCAGCCTACAGTCTCTCATGGATAGGTTCACAGAAATAAACCACAAATTAGAAGAAAAATCAATGCAAAAGAGTTATAATCGTTGATCAAACAAAATGGACTTACCTTTTATCATTGAATCATTATGTTAGCATGAACTTGCCAGTCGCCATCTTTGTAGGCAACATCTACTCTTGTGGTTAAAAAACAATTTGTACCAAAACAACTCCTATATCCATGATTTTTTGTAAATAAGTTATCATGGTCGCTGGAGATGGTTTAGGTCACCTTGGATATCATTACCTTCAGCATTTGTAGAAGCTCCAGTAGAAGGTTAACGCTGTTGTATAATTTAGCAGTCTATCCATATATCATGGTTGCAATATGTGAATCACATAATGTGCAAAGTTTTGCCAGTTCAATAAACAATTTTAGTATGGGCACATTAAGTACCCTCCAAATTCTGCACTCAGCATTATTTCAGTGCGAATTTTCATCAATTGTATTTTAAAGGTAGTCAAAATTTTATTGGCTTACCTGTGTTTGATCTAAAAGCTTTATGCACCACTAATATTATACGAATCTAAAAGAAGGTGCACAATTCGGCAAATAAATGGCTGCAGTATCTAGTTGGCAGATAATATCCTCCCACGTTTTCCTTTTGAAAAGAAAAGGTTGGGGCAAGGCACATATTTATGTTATCGTTTATCATATTAAGTACAATGTATGATCATGATAATGGGAGGATTTAAGATGACTTCTGCAAATAAGCTGTTGAAAATATATTTTTTACAATTCACAGTGAACCCCTTTTTAATGAGACAACAAAGAGAAGAGGGACCAAGATGATCATTTATATTTATAATGTTGTCCAAAAAAAAGATGATTGGGCATAAATATTGTACAAAACAAAACACATGTAAGTAGAAATTTGTTCTATGTAATGAAACATTCAAATTTATGCAAGTATCTTACCACTCGGATTTACTCAAGTACTTCATATCATGTCTCTGCAGGTGTAAAACTTTACGATATCATTGTGCAGCACCACACGTTTGAATGACTCATTGGACGAAAATACTTGAGTGGAGATATGACTTGTATAATAAACGAAAAGAGTTATGATTGAAGTCGTAAGAATGTATGACTTCTCGAAGATTCATACAATAATTTGAAGCTTAGGAAATATTGTCCTTCTGTATACATTAAAATGTAATGAAGAAACAAAAACTAAAGGTTAAACAAACATAAGCTGGTGAGACCGCTATCTATAACCTGCATTTACAACCTACATCTTCAGTAAAGGAGAAAACTACACAGAGACATGGTCGGTTGTGTTGATCAATAAGAAAGAACCGATATACATAAACTAAATTGTTAATAGTAGCAGTAGTGATCCACATTGGCTGTATGATGCATTTAATGAGAAAAGGTCAATTCATATGGAAAAATCAACAACATTGTGTTCAAGGATGGAGCAAAATGTCGAATTTTTTGAAAATCAATACCCAAAGATGTAATTTTGATAAATAATGAAGGCTAAAGAGACCTTAAACTTATATTTCACTATTTTTGGTAGACTATGCAGTTGTAACTGACATGGTTATATGCAGAGCACCTAACAAAGGAAATCCTGACAGATTTCTAGTAGATAACCAATATCAGTTAGTATATAACTCCATGATTAAAAGAAGAGTACAACGTCTTGATTTGATGATAAGTGAACATAGTAGGAAGACAACAAAAAAAAGAGAATTAAGAATCCAAAACCAAAGTTTTCACCAGAAGGAAGATAAATTTTATGTTAGGTTCAATAAATCTTTACCGAACAGTAATAGAGTAAGAAGATAACGATTGCAATAAGAAAAAGATTAATGATTGTATTCAAGAAAATTGATCACTGTAAAGTAGCAATAAGAAAAGATTTTAAATTCAAATATGAAAACTTAAAGATAAATAGAAGTAACTATGTGTAAAATTTATCAAAAAACAGATGAAGCCGAAATGGAAGCACCTCACACACAAGGGATTGTATAAATTATCACAAAGAAATGGACAAATGAAAACAACAATGAAAATAAAAGCAAAGTATGTATATACTTTTCCATCATTGTTTTCAATGGTAAAGAACCTAAAGAAATAATAAGTGTAGGAAATCAAATTTATTTCCCACTATTTCTCCAGCAAGAAAAGAAGCACGTCACCAACAACATAAAAGAAAATACATAAGTAAACCTAACTGATAAGGCTAGTTTTAATAACAATACCTTGCAAGTCTGACATTGCAAGGAATGCTGGTGAAGCTAACTGCTCTACTATATACCACTGTATTCCAGTCCTCGCTAGATGATCAATCAACATTTTGGGTAAAAAATCAATCAAAATATTAATGTAAGGTTAATATTCCAGTTTTTCTGAACAAAATAGAATAACAAATATATAGAACTTATGCTTGTCCTGTTCATTAAACTTCATGTAGAAATTCGTTTCACATGTAAAAGTAAATGTCAGTTCGCATGCCAAATAAAATATGAAATTTATGAATTTATATTGTTCTAATAGTTATGACTGAAATTAATGTCAGTTTTCACATATATGTAAGTGACCTCTTTATTTATCGATCCATTTTTATCCACCTTTAAAAAATGAATTTAATCATTAACCTCCATAAAAAAATCGCTTATTATATGCTAACACAATTGCAAAATCGAGGCAATGAATCAAAATAATGACCTGAAATTTTCAACCAAAATCCTCAAGGCTTTTCCTTTCTTGCCTTTTATGCTTTCATTTCCTCTTTGTTCAAAATCCACTTACATTTACTGTATAGCCCAAGAATTCCTACAGTAAAGCCATAATTCAGTTTATTGCTATTACTTTTTCATAATTTTGACCATTCTCTTTGGAATTTAATATACTTCTGAAAATGGTATTGGAACATGGAAAACATATGAAGAGAGAAAAGACCGAGAACATAAAAAAATAAAGGGAGAAGAGAGTGCGGGTAGGAAATTGTTGAAGGATTAGAATTAGAAGTTACCAAATCCATATATCATAGAAATAGCATAGCAGATCACCTTCGACCAAAAAGCTTAGATATGGATTCAATCAAGGAGGTAGTTTCTAAAAATGACAGAGTAAATCGAAGAAATGCAAAAACGAAAAAATGAAAGAAATCAATAATTAACATGAAAAAATCAGGGCAGCCAAAATCATGTTTCTGGTATAATATATCGAAAACCTTAATTGACACAAAACAGGCAAAGAAGGAGCCTAACCAAATAAACATTGGTCATAAAATGGAGCTGAGAAGTAAACAATAGCAAACTGTATACCATGAGAGCTTAACCTTTTATGAAGGGACAATAATCCCAGCGGTTGAGCTGCAACAAAAATGGATGAATCAACCATAGAATAATGAATAAATACTGAGATAGTGGCATATATAGAGATATGATGTTTTGTTTGTCAATACTTGGTCTTGAGGATGTTCAATATGTTTAACTCGATTTAAGAATTTTAGGATATGTATTATATATTTGTTGGCGTGGATGTAGAAGATATATTATTTTTAACCACATAAACAAATAAATGAAGGATTAACCATATTTTTCCCAATATCATCATTGTAAATTAGGGTCTGTCTATGTAGAAATATAAATGCATAGGCAGTTAACATTATCCCTTTCACAGTATTCTTTATTTTTCAGGATTGTATTGGATATCAAGTATATTATATGGGATTACAGTTGCTACTAAAAAGGAACATTATGTAATTTATCCAAGTTAACGTATTAAAGCATAAAGAATAAACACCATTTGGCATTATGTGGAATAATTCATCTTTTAGATTTTTTTACCGCTGACCATTTTACAGAGCCTTTTTATGGTTTCCTACTTCCTACATTGCACTGGAACACTTGATCAAAAAAATGAAAATTTTCTTTTCAGTCTGACCAGCTTTGGACTATTCTTTTATCTTATCCATATGCTTAATCAAACAACGACAGATAATAACAAAATTCAAGGAAGGAATATGTGTACTTCTAGCATGGAAAAAGATCAAAAATCAAGCTCCCAAAAGTCCTAATCACCATTTTTGATATTTTATAACCTTCATAACAGCCATTAGTAACTTTTAGGCTTAGAAAGCTAGGTGTAACTTCAACTATACCAACTCGTCAAAGTTATATCCATAAGTTTTTTTAAAAAGAACGTGGGCCCCTTCTTGTATGACTTTAAAAACAACATAGATAGTTTATTATGAAATAGCATGACTGCAATTAGTTTATTCCCCTCCATAATAGTTGAAAGAACGTAGCACTATATACTTTAACGAATATATTTCCTGTGAACAAACAAATTTCAATTCCAGTTACCATTACCATTATTCAGTATATATTATATAATTATCATAAGTAAATATGTGAACTATCAATACGTAAAATGCAGCTGAGAAATAAACACCGGTAAACTATATATCATAAGAGCTCAACTATTTATGAAGAGAACAATCCCAGCGGTTGAGCTGAAACAAAAATGGATGAATCAACCATAAAATAACAAATAGATACCAGGAAAGTGGCATATATATAGATATGATGTTCTGTAACATTTAAACTGCTAGTATCAACTATACCAACAGTCCTTAAAACTGCTAGTTTATCAAGAAGTTGACTCCCTTTTTGCTAGTTTCAAGAACAACAAAAACATAGAGCAATTTATTCATGGATATGGTAGTAAAATAGTAAGAAAAAGGACGGGATCTATTTGATTTATTCAGACAAAAACTGAATACCGAAAATAGCATAGTTGAGGCATCATATTAGAGAACGAACGAAAAAAAAGAAGCAAATACAACCATGGAAGCTCAAACAATAAAGCAATGGCAACATAATGAATTCATAAACAAAAATTAGGTTTTTTACCTCCAATATAATATATAATTAGGCGAATAGTACGTACAGCTCGTCTGCACCTTTAACTGCAAACCAACCAAGCGTGGCCGAGCAAGCGTCCAATGGAAGCAGCCGGAAAACAGGAGCGAGCTAGGAATGGCGAAAGAGGAAACCAATGGAGAGGCGTCAAAGGTTAGGGCGGTGAGGCTAGGGTTTGTAGGTTTAGGTGGAGGAAAACGGGATTATAAAAATACGGACATTGTAACGGGGAGACAGTTCGGTTGCCAAATTTCAAGGGGTCTGTTTGACCTTGAAATTTAACTCACTAATAATAATATAGTATAGATATATGTGTGTGTGTGCGCGCGCATATATATATGTATATATATGTATGTATATATGTGTATGTATATAGGGGTAAGGATCGACTACACCTCATTTTTGGTACAACACAAATTCCTTTGATTTCAACCATATATTGCGATTTAAATAATTATATGTTCTCTCTCTCATCACTTCATTCAATAATTTAATTCGTTAAACGCGAAGAGGGGGAGGGGGGGAGGGGGTGGGGGTGACAGATCCCTGGCTATATATATATATATATATATATATATATAGATTCAAAGTAAAAGTGAGACATGATATAAATAGATCAATGATGTATTACAAAACAATATAGTTGCATAAAAGACCTCCATACAATCTATTTACATGTACAATAAATTACTGGGGTAAAAATGAGTAAAAAAAGAGTATTTGACCAAAATCAATATAAAAATGTAGTGGAAAAGAAACAATCAACAATCTTGACTCGCCAAACATGGAGAATATTGCAGTGGTTGTTGGTGGGTATGCACCACATAGCCCGATGATTACTTAACATAAGAAATTCTAAGTTTGCAGTCAACAATTTTGTTTTACAAATGCATATCAAGGCATAGTAAATTTACCCGTACATTAGAGAAGTTGGATCTACTCAAGGCTTACAATAGAATCATTTTATGGACTGAAACAAAATGAGTTAATGAAAAATAAAGATGCCCACGATCTATGATACTTTAATATTGCATGACATGATATGTGATTTGAATTCAGCCATACCGTGAAACACATTTACTGTCCAAAGCTCCATCTCACTTTCACATATAACCACTTATCCTAGGTAAATAAATACTGGATTGCATTAATTATATCCAATAATATTTATCTCTACCAAATTCAAGTGAATACAGCTTTTGTAAAATGGCTATAAATGGCATTTGGCAGTATTATACACGAATTTATAATAGTTAGTAATTTAATTAAAACTACATCACAGTATTTTTTAACACTGTTATTCAGTAAGATAGAAATTAAAACTTCAAAGAAATTTCGATAAATGTACAAATTAAAGTTGGATAAAAGTATAATAAAAAGGTAAACTAATTCAATAAGTTTTCATAAGCATTGCAAAGAGGAATCCCAACTGAATGGATAGCAGCAACAAAGAAAAAGCAGTATTTCTCTCCACTGTTAACATAGGACTTCGTTCTTCTAATTCTCTCCTCAAAGAGCTAGGGTGCATTCAAAAATAGCTACAGTTTCAGCTAAGTTTAAATTAACTACAATGTGACAAATGGAAAATTGCAAAAGCTAACATTTTTTACACAACCTACAAATGAAGACCACCGACATTGTCATTATTAGGAAGTTATTGAAATTGTATGCATATAAGTTATTTACTTTTAAATTCATGAAGGTCATGTTAACAATATGCCCAACATGAAATATGTAGAGCACTGCCTAATTACATTTCATGTCAAAACCTATCAATGGAATTATTGAGATTATCTTGTATATATTTGAGAGAACATATAAAGAATTCAAACCAATTATCCTCTGCATTTACTGGATTAGTGATTATTGCCAAAGTACTAATTTAGAAATTGGCAAAATTATCTAAACACATATATTAGTAGTAATATGAACATAAGAATTTTAAGTTATAAATTAATGGTCTAAAATATATTCAGACAGCAAAGGAGAAAAAACATGTACAAATTTTCAGACAGCAAAAGAGAAAAAAAAAACATGTACAAAAGAGAAATAAACATATACAAATTTTGTCTGAGGATATTAAAAGGATAAAGTTACTATACTAATAACTAAATGATGAGAAATGACGAATAATCCAAACTCCCTATTAATCTTCATGTTTTTGAAATATTCAGAAACCATTATAAGGTAACAACAAATAATTACATATCAACTAATAAGATGATAAACATGACTCATAACCTTAAAATTAAAGGAAGCTAATGGATCAATTATCAGTTATAGACTATACATACTAAAACTCAGTATTTGTTGATGGTCCAAATCATGATGATAGTTGTACACTCAAGGGAACATATGATTCAATTCATAGACTTCCTTGTTAAAAAGAGAGAGGAACGACTCTAAAAGTGTGCATTGTTTAGAGGTTTATGAATATATTAATTTCAATAAATTCTATCGGCTATTGCAAGAAATAAATGATATATTGAAGCAAATTAGAACACTAAATGAAAATAGAGGACCATAACAATAATAATAATTTATAGAAATTAAGCAACATATATAATGCATCATAGTTGTTGAGACAAATCAAGTCATCTACACATATTCCAAAAAAAAGAATTATTTCTCAATATTGTAAGTTTGATTATTAGTAACAGCAGCAGCAGCAGTATCATAATATGAGTGCAGACATTTACTGATGTATATTTTAAAATGCAAACATGTAAGAAACAAAATATTTTTCCATTTCTGCCACAAATATATTCAAATAAATAATAAAATCTTACCCAATTTTCTTGTCAAACTATAAGCACATATATAAAATGTTTGTCCTGGGGTATTTATTAATATAGCATGCTTATTCGAATTACAAACAAAATAAAGTGGTTAAATTGAAATAATTATAAAATATTTCAGAGTATTATGATTACATACACATAATTATTGCATACATAGTGCAAAATAATGACAATCTCAAAGAAAGTTTGTTTGATTTCTTGAACTATTTCCAAAAACCCCAAATTTTCATATGTTAAATGAGCATCCTAAACATTAAAATTCATAATCTGTTATAAAGTATGCTGAATAATAGTTATTATTAGCAGTAAAGTAGTTATAGTAGACATAAACATTTACCATGACAAATATTAAAGTGAAAACATTAAAGTAAGCAATATTTCTTATCATTGATGGTAGAATATTTTTAAATATAGAGTTAATTTTCTTATCCAATTTCTGTTGTTAAATTGTGTATACATATAGAAAAACTACCCTAAGGTATTAATCCATATAGTATATTCATTTAAAGGGCAAACAAAACGCAGAGGTTAATTTGATAAATGTGAAGCAATTATAAAATACTTATAATTAACACACATGACTATGCATACATAATTAAAATTAACTAAAAATTTAAAGAAAATTCCGAGAAATTTATTGAATTATTTAAAAATAAATAAAAAACATATATGCTTTGAACATCATAAACCATAAAATTTCATATATGTATGAAGAATTTCGACAATTAATGCATTAATAGACTAAGCCAACATGTCAAGTGAGTAAAACTATATACTACTTACAATAAATCAATATTATGCTCATAAGGAAATCAAATATGAAGAAGAGTGAGGGTATATGACATGTAATATGCTCACCTTTCTTTAGTTGTGCTTCACATCTCATTTTGACTTATTGGTGCCTCCTTCCAAGTATTTTAGACAAATCCAACATGAAGTTTAGGATGTTTAAACTTGTTCAATGAGGTTATAAAGATATTAGTATTACTTTTAAATATAGATAATATCATTGATAAATGTTTATTTCAATTTTCTTTAACAGCATCATTTAAAAAGTCAAAGCAAAACCTAGATCATTATTGTGTGTTCAAACTGTCATGAATGTATATGTTTCAGAAACAGCAGACATAATAGTGCTAATGAAAAAATTAAATTGATTACCTGGATTAGGATATTTCATAAATATATTGAAATAACCCCGTACTGATGCAAAATAAGAAGTTATTAAAAACAGTAGTTGATTGGCTAGCAAAAATTCAAAACAACCCGGTTGCAACATGACCAAGGAACAAACCTTAACATATTTAGATATGTCAGACCGAAACAACAACATAGGATGATAGATCCAAAACCCCAAAAGATAACCTGCCTGAAAAGATAGCCAAACTTAAATAAATAATAGTTTATGAAGTACATTTAAAAATTGAAATTCTTACAGTTGGGTGGTCGGCCATCATCAAGAAAGCAAATATAAAATAAAATCAATTTTTTTTTCATAAATTCAATGAGTAAAATAACTAAATAAATGCCTACGATTAAATTTGTAATGATATTGGAAAAGTATACCTGGATTTTAGCTGCTCTGTAATTCTTTGACCATCCTCATTGCAGCTGAAATCAAGACAGCTAGATAAAATAATAAATTCAAACAATCTATATCAATAAAATGCCCTTTAAAGTAACTGTTTTTTTATAAGAAATCCATAAAATAAGAGTAAATTACAAATGAATAAGAACAACTTCCTTTATTTTAATTGTATCACCTAAAACTTGTTCTATGTCACTATTATTTTAATAGTATATGTTGAACACTGCAATGACGCGATCCTATCTTGCATCCCTAGATCTCCATCACACCTCAAACTCCAGCACCGAGCTCCACTGCGTCGCCGATCTCTAACATAATTTCAGTAAGATTCAAATCCCTCTACTCCTGGATCTTGCGTCTTCAAGAAATGATGAAAAAAAGGAAACTGATTTAGGGCTTAAATTAGGGGGAAATGAATATTAAGGTTTCGATTAGGAGGAGGAAAAGGTAGAAAGAACGGAAGCATTGTCTTAAACGAATAGAAATGGAGAGGTCAGCACGAATTTCATATTATACTTGAGACTTTTCAGTTCACACCTCAAACTCCAGCACCGAGCTCCACTGCGTCGCCGATCTCTAACATAATTTCAGTAAGATTCAAATCCCTCTACTCCTGGATCTTGCGTCTTCAAGAAATGATGAAAAAAAGGAAACTGATTTAGGGCTTAAATTAGGGGGAAATGAATATTAAGGTTTCGATTAGAAGAGGAAAAGGTAGAAAGAACGGAAGCATTGTCTTAAACGAATAGAAATGGAGAGGTCAGCACGAATTTCATATTATACTTGAGACTTTTAATTTGACAAATTTCAAGTAGGCCTATGTAAGTTTGAAAGTTAACTCACTAATAATAATATAGTATAGATTAACCAAATACACATTATTATGTTGCACTTGTACACTACACACATATGAGTATATAATGATATACTCATTAAGTATGTTAACCATTAATTATTTAAATTCATTAATCGGATAGATTAAAAATTAAATAAAATATGATTTTATTTAAAAAAATTATATTGGATCTAATATAAACATTTATACTTCATAGGCCCCAATATGATCCAAAATAGGGAAAAAAATTGAAATTCACTCATTTCACCAACTGTTAGACCGGCCCAGTTCTATCAGGATATACCCAATTACGGCCCTATGCCTACCACAACTGCTAAGACTAAATACTCAATCATTTGTAGCACTTGAAAATTTGCGAACTCCATTAAAATGAATATTCTATTCACCTGAAACGAGAATCCTAATTAAAAAATATTTAATAACAATAAAGAAATATATAATGAATGAAAATGCACATAAGTTGTAAAATATACAAATATATAATAATACAAAAGCAAGGGGCTAAAAATAATTCTTCCCCAACGGTTAAAAGTCTTCCTTTCTGTGTCATATGATTTACATTTCCCATACTCCAAAGATATTGCATCATTCAAAAAGTTGTTTCCCTCTTCTCGGTGTGATACAATATTCTTCTCTCTTCTTCCTAATTCAAAATCCCATCACAAAATTAGAGCGTCGTCAATGCCAAATAGAGCTCCCAGCTTCTCCTTAATAAATCGAAGTTGTGTAAAGGCACAATGTCGATATTGTCTTAGTAATGGAGATGAGTTGTTATCGTTGGTTTGATGTTGGATATTGTTAAAGAAAAATTTAGAAAATTGTGTGAGTATTTTAATTTCGGGGGAAGAGCAAAACTAGAGAAGAAGATGAATAAGGAAATGGGGATAAGTCCCACATCATAGAAATTGGAACAATAAATATATATCATACAAGAGAAACGTTAGGCTAGTTAGGCACCCAAATGCTTTCTCTTTGGTTGAAGAAGGAGACCGTCATGATAACAGGTGCACGCACTGCCGTCGCCATCCTTTGACCGACCGAACCAGGTCGAGTCTGGTCAAATTAGGGTCAAATATTATTTGGACAATTCGTAATTTCTCTTTATCTTTCCTCCTTTCGATCTCTATTTTCTTAAAATTTACACAAAAGTTATCATGTTTTAATATTGTAACTTACAAAGCTAATACTTTTGTCGCTTTGGTACTTTTTTGTTCGATGGTTTATATATACATGATAGTGCAACCTCAATAAATTAAAGTCTCGAGATCCAAATTACCTTGGGAAAATGTTTGCCATAACTTAACGTATTATTCGTTTAATCAAAAAGTGGCAGTGGCAAATAACGTTTTAAGGAAAGCATCATTGACATGCCTTGCAAGGAAACCTAATATCTATGACTATTGTCTGAGTCCTTGAAATAAGAAAAACCATCAATTATCTTAAGTGATTACCTAAGACAATGGAACAACACAATTTAAAGGAGTACGCTTTTGATTTCACAAAACCAGAGAGGTTCGATGGTATGAATTTCATCTACTGGCAAAAGAGGATGCATTTTCTATTGACCGGATTAAAAAGCTTTGACAACGTCAGAAAAGGGACAAAGAGAAAAAATATTGAGGATAAGTTCCCAACAGATATGGAAAAAATGGCTATATATGCAAGGTACACTTATGCAATTCGATGACGGATGCATTATTCAATTTGTACTACAATAAACCAACTATTAAAGACGTTTAAGATGCATCGGAGTTCAAGTATCTAATAAATGATGCAACAACTAATAAATTTTTGTCTACAAATGTTTTTATGTATGAATCACCGATGATATGCCAATAGTAGAGCACTTAATAAATTATGAACATCCTAAAGTGATTCAATTTGTATAATTTGAAAATGGCAAAGTCTCATACAAAATCCCCTTTCTTGGAAAGATCAAAGGAAAATCATTAAACAAAAAATAGGAAATGAGTATGGACAACCTTGCAATATATTCATGGATTAAAGAATGATAAAGGCAAAAGGAAAATGGATAACCAATAGTATATTCATTAAAAGTCCACGTTGCATAGGGAAAAGAGGATAAAAATATTTCAAAAGGCACTATCAATTAAAGAGGAAATTTCAAAACAAAAAAAACTTCAACAACAAGAAGGCTAAGAAAGCAAATGGATGTTTCAATTTCAAAATTTTTGAGTTACTTTAAGAAGGATCGGTGCTTCCCTCAAAGGAAACAACAACAGTCAAAAAAATTATGTTCATAATCTATGAATATAATATGACTAAAAGAGAGGATTCTTGGTGAGTCAACTATGATAATACTAAGCATGTTTGGAATGAAAAGATTCGATTCAAGATTTGAATGGTCTAAGGATGAAAGTTACCAGTATATGGGAAACTCACTTAAGCAACGGGCAATGGGCCAACAAACTTGGAGTTTATATCCGAAGAGTTCTGACATTGAATAATGTATACTAAGTACCCAAAGTTAGAAAGAAACTTTTCTCATAGTCTTTTAAATAAATTTGGTTCCAAACAAGTCTTTGAATCAAATGAATATGTATTGATCAAAGGTAGTGTGTTTATGGAAAAAGGTTACATATGTGATCAAATGTACAAATTGATATCAATAAAAAAATGTTGATTCTGCTTATATTGCTGACTCTTTTTCTATGCAACAAAATTGATTAGGACAAGTTAATACTAAATATATGCATGATATGTTTTTGTTAAATATGATCCTAAAATATGAACATAATCTCATATCAGTATAAGGATCATCTTTAATGAAAATAACAAGAAAACCATTTATGTTAAAATTTATTGGTGGTACCAATTTATTACAACTCATTCATAGTGATGATTGTGATATACACAGTACTCCTATAGGAGGAGGAAAGAAGTATTTTGTCATATTTATAGATGATTATTCTAAGAATCATTATGTTCACCTTATGTAAACTAAAGTTGTAGTATAAAATTTAGTTATGATTTATAAAACCGAACTAGAAGACCAATGTGCTGCTTAAATTAAAACCCATAGATCTAATAGATTGTGGTGAATATAAATACCCTGCCTTTTGTGAATCCGTAGAAATAATACATTAAACATATATTGCACGCACACTAATACAAAATGGAGTAACCAAAAGGAAAATATAACACTCACTGAAATGGCTAATGCAATGTTGTGTATTTCTGTGATTAATACTAGTTTCCAGGTTAGAGCATTATCGACCGCATGTTATATTTTAGATATAATTTCTCATAAGAAACCAAAGTCACTTCACATGAACATTGGAATAAAATAAATCTTAACATGTACTATTATAAAGTTTAGGTTGTAGGGCAATTGTTCGATTACTTGAACCAAAAATTAGAGAGCTATGACAAAAGTGCTAAGTGCATCTTCCCGGGCTACGCTCAATGCAACAAGGGTTACAGGTTTCTAGTATAGAATATAATAAATCAGTTAAGGTAAAAACAATAATAAAATTGAGCGATGTAGTGTCCTATGAAAATAGTTCACGTATATTTCGTCTATTCCATTTATTAGTAAAACGATTAAGGGCAATAAATTACCTATTGAAGAGATGGTTGAGGTCAATCAACCTACCCATGAATTAGTGGAAACTCTATAATAAATAATGATGAAACAGATGAATCTCTTAGGCGACGTAAAAGAATGAGAACAGAAAAATTGTTCAAGATTTTATTTCATTATATCTTTGGTTGAAGGATCAAGAGATTTGTTAAATATCAAGTCATGATGTAACAACCCACCATTCAGTGACTTTTTGATCCTATGTCACAATCGACACTCAGACCCCTAAGTTAGTAAACAGTGAATTGTTAGGGTAAAATAAGATATACCGGTACAAAGAACTATCTATTTTTAATTACATTTTCAAAACCCATAGCGATAGGAAATAAAATATAATAGAACATAACATGTGTCTAAAGTAAAACTAGAAATATCCATAAGTAACTACTTTAGTTTTCACAAAAATAATAATTTAGATCCCATAGTCCAATATAACATAAACTACTAAAATAATAGATGACTAATAAGTGGGATAGTTTATTGTGAATATTAGGCTCAGGTCCCTAGTAAGTTTCAAAATACACAAAAACCCTAGTAAAAAAAAGTGTGTAAATTAGGTCCCTAGAATTAAGTTACTAATTAATTGCATATAGTTATGCAATTTTTTTGGTGAATAATTGCGGAATTTTCCGCAACTTTTTGAAAAAATTGCGTAAATTTCCGTAATTTTTTGGGTGAATAATTGCGGAATTTTCCGCAATTTTTTGGATGAATAATTGCGGAATTTTCCACAATTTTTTGATATAATTGCATAAATGTCTGCAATTATTCACTGAATAATTGCATAAGTGTATGTCATTATTCATTAACTTAATTCTAGGGACCTAATTTATAAACTTTATTTTACTGGGGTTTTTGTGTATTTTGAAACTTATTAGGGACCTGTGCCAAACTGTCCCTAGTTTATTTATCTCCAACAATCTCCATAGCCTCCATCTCACGTTCATCCCTTACTAACACATGTCAACCTATCATATAGTGATAAAATAGAAATATATATGGGGTTAGACATAAGCCTGGTGAGTGAGAACTTATCTCTAAATGCATGCTACTAACACGCTAATAAAACATTTTTATAGACTATTCCTATAGTGTACTTATAGGGGCCATTTATCATTGTTCATTTTAGTCTACCTTCCATAGTATTTCCAATTGTATCATTTTAGCGATTACGTTCACTTATGCAAGTAACCATATATAACTTATATGCATGAAATATTAGCATATTCTGCTACTTCCAGTGTGCTTTACAACATTAACATGCTCTTGTAGAAATAAACACTCTAATATGCGTGAGATATTTGCATACCATGATACTCCTAACATGCTTGCCCTTCGCAGGCAAAACCTGACCATGTGATACGCCTTACTATGTTATGTAACATATTCTTATTGATGTGCTTTACAATATTAACACACCTTTGCAGGCTGGTCCAAGTTAAAAAGTATCAATACCTTCCAAACAAATTATAAAATAATGTATTGTGCTACATATATACACATCATTCAATGCCTTAACATCGTTAAACAATCAAGATAGAGTACCCCTAACCATTCATATCAGCCCATGTGGGTCCAGGTTCAATCCGACAACCGTTTAGATGTCTAAAATGCAAATTCAAACATCTGAATTTTGTTCAGACTTTTGAATTTGGGTTCGAACGCCTGATTGCCAGCTATCATTTTGCGTACGGGTATTCAAACGTCTAAACTTACATTCAGACAGTTTAGTCTTATTTTTAGACATCTGAATGTAAAACTCAGACGCTTGAATCAGGTAGAAATTCAACTTATTCCAAACGTATGAAATAAGTTATTTTGTATTATTTCTTTTCTGTTTCGACGTACTTTACTTCGGACATTTGGTCCTTAATTCAAGGTGTCTGAATTACTATTGAGCGTTTCATTGATTTTTAACTATCCACATATATCATATTCATTTTAGACTTCATTTATCTCTTATTACATCATATGAACAATTTCCTAAGCTTAAAAGGTTGTTTATAATCCTATTACATTATATCTATGTTCTTTTGGTCATAATTGTATTGATTTAATTATTGTTTTCCATCATCTTCTTCATTAGTGTTACAATCTTAACCCATTTCTAACAACAATTATATTTTATTCTTTTTATTAAATTCATATGTATATCCTATTCAATTCCGTAAAAGTTATTTAATCAAAATTGCTTCTTTCTATTTACCCTCTTTGTATTTTACAATAGAGGGTATTATTTTAACCCCAATGGCCAATTACCAATTCAAATCTACCAGTAGAAGTATCATTTCTACCTCAATGGCCAATTGCTAAATTTTAACCCAAACATCAATTTTTATATCTCAATTCAATATATATTCATTCTTTATTCAAAGTAATCTAACAAAGACTATAAGAATGAGATAGGAGCGTATATAATATCATATAAATAGTAAATAGATCCACACTCGCAGTTTATCCAAGTTATTCCCAAATTAAGATGAAATGCCTCTCTTTCTTCATTGTCCGGACCTTCTCTAACCTTCTAAACTCTTTGAACGGTTGAGATGTTGGTATATTTGAGTAGCTTTGTTCGTTCTCTTCTATTTACACTTTCATCTAGTTGAATTTGGTGGAGAATAGAAGATTTAATTTTGGTTTTAATGTTTTAGATCTAGGATTTCTTAGTGGAGGCTAAGAAGACGAAGAATGAAATAAACATATAGTTCTACCTCTATTGATGAGGTATATAAATACCCTAATTGGTACTATGGGTTGTTAGGTCTAACAACCTTGTTTCCTCCTTAATTTATAATTTTGATTGTAACTCCTTAACCATGTGTTCGTTTTTAACATATTTATAATGACCTAACCAGAAGAATATGCTCTACACAACAGTGCAGGTTGTTAGTCCATGAGTTGATGGTTTTGATGACAACAACTTTAGAATAAGATTATAAAATATAAATACTAATATTATAGTTTAGATATATATGTATATACAGGATTTAACCATGTAGGTTCAAAGAATGAAGACTGTACAGTATAGAGATTCAAGATATCAAGATTGAAGACTCATGAGTATCAAGAATATCAAGATTATCAAGAGTTCAAGATTTCAAGTTAAGTATTGAGTCTAGAATTATGTTAAAACTTCATAATAGCACTAAAATCTTCACTCCATTTTTCTTTTGGGTTGGAACCCATTTCTGCCTTTTTAGTGGCATATAAACCCACGACGAGTAGCTTACAAACCTACGACAAGTGGCTTACAAACCCACGAACATCCTGGTTTTGTACAAGTTCTCGAGTTTTGATGTGATGAGATATTCTGCAGGAAGAAGCTTGCAAAACTACTTCAAAATGATTTTCAAAACTACTTCAGAATGATTTTCAAAACTATTTTTCAAAATGTTTTAGCCTTAAAAATCATCTTTTCAAATGATTTTCAAAAAGATGTTTTAGCCTTAAAATATTCTTTGTTTTTGTTTTTAATAAACTCTTATTTTAAACTTCGTTTGTTTTAAACTATCTTTTAATTATAATATATTTATACTTAGATTTAAATATAAAATTATAGTAAAATTTTATATATATATTATTCTCTATATTTATCTATGTATTTTATTTATAGTCAAGTATATTTATAAAGTTTAAATAGTTTTTAATATAAGATAAAGGTTATTTTCAAAGAAAATCAAATCTTCAAAAAATGCTTTGGGATGTCGACATGCCCTAGTACCCCATGTCGACATAGTGACAGTTAAATTCAAAAATTTGAATTTCAAAAGAAGTGTCTATTCGCCATAACCTTTCATGAATAGACATGGTTGTTGTTCTTCTATAAACAGGGGTTAGTTTCAACCAATTTTATATCAGATTTTCTGGTTTTTCACTTCTCTTCTTCTTCCACATTTCTTTATACATATTCTTACCATTACTCTGTCGAAATCAACATTGAATCTAACTAGGTAATCTCTGATTTGATTCTCTGTCACTATCTCATCAAGATCCTCAGTGTTATTCAGAGTTATAGGCTTTCTTTGTAATCAATAGAGTAAAAGGTGTGATTGTAGCCTTGAAAATCAATCAAGTTAGAAAAGGTGTGATTGTAGCCTTGAGAAATCAATTGGGTGAACTTGTTGCCCGGAAATCAAGTATCTCTACCCAGAGGATTGTGATTCTAGAGGGTGTACCTCGTGGCCTTGAAATCGAGGGTTGTAATTGTTGAATTGCTTTTGAAAGGAAATCCGTACTTAGTTGTGCGGGACTGGATGTAGGGTAACTCCGAACCAGTATAAAATCCGGTGTGTTCTTTCCTTTACTGCATTTACTTTATTTCTGCATCTGTGTTTGATTCTGTGATTATATCTGTGTCTGAATATTGCATACATTTGTGTACAAATCAACAATAACTCAAAAAGATTTAGTAATTTCTTATAAACACTATTCACCCCCTCTCTAGTGTTCATTCTAGCCTTAAGATTCATATTCTGCATTCCTCACATTTGGTATCAGAGCAAGGTTTTCAAAAGTTTCATAATATGATTTTTGAAAAAGTTTTTTTTTAATGGTTATGTTTAAGAAATTTGTTAATGCATGTTTAGAAATATTCAGATCATCATTGTCTCTTGAGTCTGCATATAATCAATATTCAAATACAAGTTGTCTACTAAGATTGTTTGATGTGCAGGAATCATGCTTTATGGGAGTTGAGGAATTAATCCAGAACAAACAAATTGTGCAGATCAAAAAGAACAAATGGATACTTGATAGTGGATGTTCTAGACACATGACTGGGAATCCAGATATGCTGAATGATATAATATACAAAGATGGAGGACTGGTTAACTTTGGAGACAATTCAAAAGGTTATGTGATCGGCATCGGCAAAGTCGGTAACTCTGAAACTCCTATTATTACTAATGTTTTGCTAGTTAAGAATCTAAAACATAATCTGCTAAGTATAAGTCAACTATGCGATAAAGGATATAAAATTAAATTTGAAAAAGATAAGTGTCACATTGAAGATAATAATTCAACCATAATATTTGAGGGAATTAGGAAAAAGAATATTTATATTCTTAGTATGAAATTTTCAAATGATAACTTGTGTCTTTTGGCAAATGCAAGTGACCCTTGGATTTGGCATAAGAGATTTGGGCATTTGAATTTCAAACTCTTATCTTGACTGTCAAAACATGATCTAGTAAGAGGCCTCCCTAAAATGAATTTTAAAGTAGATAGTCTATGTGATGCATGTCAACTAGGAAAACTTAGAAAAAGCTCCTTTAAATTAAAAAATATAATTTCTACTTCAAAACTTCTTGAACTACTTCATATTGATCTATTTGGTCCATTCAAATTCTATCAATAAATAATAGTAAATATGTTTTTGTAATTGTAGAATATTATTCTAGATTTACATGGACAATATTTTTAAAACATAAAAGTGATACTTTTGAATATTTTAAGAATTTTTTAAAAAGGGTTCAAAATCAACTTTCTCAAAAAATTATAACCATCCGTAGCGATCACGGTGGTGAATTTGAAAATGAAAAGTTCGAAGAATTCTGCAATAAAAAGGGAATAATTCACAATTTTTCATTTCCAAGAACTCCACAACAAAACAGAGTAGTAGAACGTAAAAATAGGACGATTCAAGAGTGTGCGAGAACTATGCTTTCTGATAGTAATTTACCAAAGTACTTTTGGGCAGAAGCAGTTGCTACCGCATGTTATATTTTAAATAGAATTTTAATTAGACCTTTAACTGATAAGACATCTTATGAACTTATTTACTCAAAGAAACCTAAGGTATCTTATTTTAGAATTTTTGGAAGTAAATGTTTTATTTTAAATACAAAAGATAACTTAGATAAATTTGATCCTAAATCCGACAAAGGTATCTTTATCGGATACTCTAATAGAAGTAAAGCATACATAGTATTTAATTTAAGAACGAATACCATCGAAGAAACAATGCATGTTTCATTTGATGAAAAATTTCAAAATTTTTGAAGAAATAAATGATGAAGAGGATTTAATCACTCAAAACCAAGAGTCAACTGAAACTAATAATGAATTAAATCATCCTAATAAAAGGATTAAACTTTTAAAAGATCACCCTATAGAAAATATACTTGGAGATATGCAATCTGTTGTTAAAACTAGAAACCAACTAAGTCAAATGAGTAATGTAGCTTTTATATCAACTATTGAACCCAAAAATCCAGAAGAAGCATCAACTGATGATTCATGGATTTTGGCTATGCAAGAAGAATTAAATCAATTCACTAGAAATGATGTTTTGGAATTTGTTCCTAGACCTAAAAATAAAACAATAATTGGAACTAAATGGGTTTATAAAAATAAAATGAATGAACAAGGAGAGGTTGTTAGAAATAAAGTCTGGTTAGTCGCTCAAGGTTATTGTCAAGAAGAAGGAACAGATTTTGATGAAACCTTTGCCCCCGTAGCAAGATTAGAAGCCATTAGGATTCTACTTGCTTCCGCAAATCATAATAATTTCAAATTATTTCAAATGGATGTTAAAAGTGCATTTTTAAATGGTTTTGTAAAAGAAGAAGTATTTGTTAAACAACCACCACTTTTTGAAATTGATAAATTTCCAAATCATGTTTACAAACTTAAGAAAGCTCTATATGGTCTAAAGCAAGCTCCTATAGCCTGGTATGATAGACTAAGATCTTACTTGTTACAATCAAATTTTGAAATAGGTAATGTAGATAATACTCTTTTTATTAAAAGAAATAAAAATGATATTCAACTAGTACAAGTCTACGTAGATGATATCATTTTTGGATCAACTAATTTTGAAATGAATAAAGAATTTACTAAAATAATGACAAAAGAGTTTGAGATGAGTCATATGGGTGAATTAAACTTCTTTTTAGGATTACAAATAAAACAATTAGATAATGGTATCTTTATTAGTCAAGAAAAATATGCTAAAGACCTAGTTAGTAAATTTGGTTTGACTACTACGAGTGGAAAACCCACTCCCATGGCAACCAATGAGTACCTTAGTAAAGAAGATCTCTCGAAAGATGTAGATCAAAAATTATATAGAGGAATGATTAGATCACTACTCTATATCACTACGAGTAGACCTGATACATGCATAGTGTCTGTCTCTGTGCAAGGTATCAATCCCAACCTAAAGAAACTCACTTAAAAGCTGTAAAACGTATTATAAGATATGTTAAACACACCTTTGATTATGGCTTATCTTATCCTAAAAATGATTCGTTTGACTTAATATCTTACTGTGATGCTGATTATGCTGGTTGTAAATCAGACCGAAAAAGTACAAGTGGAACTTGTCACTTTTTAGGGCATTCTCTGATTTCCTGGTTTAGTAAAAAGCAAAACATAGTTTCTCTATCAACAACTGAAGCAGAGTATATTTCTGCTGCTTTGGCTTGTTCTCAAGTAATATATATGCAACAAACTTTAAAAGATTTTGGTTTAAATATCTCAAAATCACCAATTTATTGTGATAATACTAGTGCAATAAATTTATCCAAAAATACTACTCAACATGCTCGAACTAAACATATTGATATCAGACACCATTTTCTCAGAGATAATATAAGTAGAGAAGTAATTACTCTCGACTATATCAATTCTGAAAATCAAATTGCTGATATCTTAACAAAACCCTTAAATGAATCTACATTTACTAAATTAAGAAGAGAATTAGGTATTTGTTCATTAACTGAAATATAAAATATAAATAACAAAGTATAATTAAAAATTAAATCAAAATAAATCAAATAGTAAAAATATTGAGAACCATGTCGACATCCCCCCTATACTCATGTCGACATATAACAGTTTTTTTTTAATTTTAAAATTTTTTCCCACCAAAATTCAAATAATTGGTTATATATTCTTCTTATTTTCGAAATTTTCTTCATTCTCTCTGTTCTCTTTCTGTTCTATCTTCTGAAATCAATTTATCAATGGCCTCCTCTTCCAAATCAAACATAAAATCAACCTTTTCGTTCCCTTCTCCTACCTCTGGTCCGTTCCAACGTACTACGCTCACTCGAGTGACAAAAATGGAGGATTCTCTGAAGGATGCAATTCAGTTAATGACTGAAATTCAAATAGTGCAACTCCGAATGGCAAAAGAACAGGAAAGGCAAGGGAAAATCCATAGAAATTTGCAAAAATTTCTAATGGACAATCATGCTAATCCAATCTTGATTGACGAGGACTCTTCAGGAGATCATGAACAAGAGGAAAGTGAAGAAGAAGAAGAAGAACCAATGGAAGAAGAGCATGCGGAAGACAACGACAAAGTCATTTGCGTTGGCGAAGTATGTTTTGACAAGGGCGGAAACTTGGTTGAACAACGTGGAAATTTCTGTTTCCATTATCCAAATTGTTCGATCCATAGATCTCCAATTGTCAAAGATACTCAGTAGTTTCTTCTTTTTCGTTTTTCATCGTTATGTGTATATTTGTCACGTTGTACGAAAATGTAAATATAAACATATATATAAATAAATATTATATATAAGTATTATATAGGTACTTGGTTAGGAATGTTAGTAGTTTAGGACTAAGTTTTAGGTTTACAAGTAAGTATTGATTATGTATGATAACACTATCATTATAATCATATAGGATATTAGACTAAGAGTTATATAGTTTGGAGTTAGTTTGTTTTTGTTGATGACAAAGGGGGAGAAATATAAAATTGAAGAGTTAGGCATAGATTAAGGGGGAGTTATCAGTTTTAGGGGGAGCTATTAGGATAGAAGTAATATTTTATAAACAAAGGTTGTCATCATCAAAAAAGGGGGAGATTGTTAGTCCATGAGTTATGGTTTTGATGACAACAACCTTAGAATAAGATTATAAAATATAAATACTAACATTATAGTTTAGATATATATGTATATACAGGATTTAACCATGCAGGTACAAAGAATGAAGACTGTACAGTATAGAGATTCAAGATATCAAGATTGAAGACTCATGAGTATCAAGAATATCAAGATTATCAAGAGTTCAAGATTTCAAGATAAGTATTGAGTCTAGAATTATGTTAAAACTTCATAATAGCACTAAAATCTTCACTCCATTTTTCTTTTGGGATGGAACCCATTTCTACCTTATTAGTGGCTTACAAACCGACGACAAGTAGCTTACAAACCTACGACAAGTAGCTTACAAACCTACGACAAGTGGCTTACAAACCCACAAACATACTGGTTTTGTACAAGTTCTCGAGTCCTGATGTGATGAGATATTCTGCAGGAAGAAGCTTGCAAAACAACTTCAAAATGATTTTCAAAACTACTTCAGAATGATTTTCAAAACTGTTTTTCAAAATGTTTTAGCCTTAAAAATTATCTTTTCAAATGATTTTCAAAAAGATGTTTTAGCCTTAAAATATTCTTTGTTTTTGTTTTTAATAAACTCTTGTTTTAAACTTCGTTTGTTTTAAACTATCTTTTAATTATAATATATTTATACTTAGAGTTAAATATAAAATTATAGTAAAATTTTATATATATTATTCTCTATATTTATCTATGTATTTTATTTATAGTCAAGTATATTTATAAAGTTTAAATAGTTTTTAATATAAGATTTCAAAAAATGCTTTGGGATGTCGACATGCCCTAGTACCACATGTCGACATAGTGGCAGTTAGATTCAAAAATTTGAATTTCAAAAGAAGTGTCTATTCGCCATAACCTTTCATGAATAGACATGGTTGTTGTTCTTCTATAAATAGGGGTTAGTTTCAACGAATTTTATATCAGATTTTCTGTTTTTTCACTTCTCTTCTTCTTCCACATTTCTTTATACATATTCTTACCATTACTCTGCCGAAATCAACATTGAATCTAACTAGATAATCTCTGGTTTGATTCTCTGTCAATATCTCATCAAGATCCTCAGTGTTATTCAGAGTTATAGGCTTTCTTAGTAATCAATAGAGTAAAAGGTGTGATTGTAGCCTTGGAAATCAATCAAGTGAGAAAAGGTGTGATTGTAGCCTTGAGAAATCAATTGGGTGAACTTGTTGCCCGGAAATCAAGTATCTCTACCTAGAGGATTGTGATTCTGGAGGGTGTACCTCGTGGCCTTGAAATCGAGGGTTGTAATTGTTGAATTGCTTTTGAAAGGAAATCTGTACTTAGTTGTGCGGGACTGGATGTAGGGTAACTCTGAACCAGTATAAAATCCGGTGTGTTCTTTCCTTTACTGCATTTACTTTATTTCTACATCTGTGTTTGATTCTGTGTTTGATTCTGTGATTATATCTGTATCTGAATATTGCATACATTTGTGTACAAATCAACAATAACTCAAAATGATTTAGTAATTTCTTATAAACACTATTCACCCCCTCTAGTGTTCATTCTAGCCTTAAGATCCATATTCCGCATTCCTCACACAGGTTTCATTGTTTAATTCTTTCATTTACAAAAATCCATTTTTTGTCCCTTTTTTGGAAAACTACCATTTTTCCCTTTGATTTATTATTATAAATTTAGGGGCATTACATCCTCCCCCCTAAAAGAATTTCGTCCCAAAATTCCAAAGATAGAAAAATGTAACTCGCTCTCTAGCACATAAACGCACATTATGCAATAATACATTTAATATACATCCGTGCATCCATATATACACCTATATATATATATGCAATTAACACAATATTTTCTAGCATGCATACACAAGATACACAAGTAGTAAAGAAACACACAGATATGAGTATGAAAATGAGTATGCTATGATATCAAAATGCAAAAATGTAACCAATGGCTTCCTACTTGTATGCAAATAGTATGACATATAGGCATGTCTGCAGAACATCCTAAATATAATAAGCACATAATTCTATATGAATGCAAGAACACATCATCTCATACCAAAGCATCTATCATAACACATCGAAGTGTTAGCATAGCATAGCATGTATAACACAAGAATTCCTACACAATATATTCCTAGTTTTTAATAGAGCATAGTCCTAGCAACCATGTACATATAACTGAAAAATCAATCCAAACACATATAAAAAAAACTATGAAAAGCATCTAATCATCTAAAAGCAATCACCTAACTTAAGAAATCCAAATAGAAAATGTAACGGTAAAGAGTTCAGGATAGAAGTATGAATCTTCTCTTCTGGATCATTTCCCCACTGTACTCGAACCAACTTTACTTCCTTATTTCAAATTATTTTCACTCTATGCTATACTATACGAATAGCTCCAGGGGATGCAATAGACTCTGGTTCCACTTCCATATTCTCTAACTGATCTGGCTCAATAATAACAACTGAATCATAGAACTTATTTTGTAGATGTGATACATGAAAGACATTGTGAACGCTCGCCAACTTTCTAGGGAACCCTACTCTATAAGATAATTTCCCCACTCTCTCTAATATCGGAAAATGACATATAAATGGAGTCACTAGCTTTCCCAAGCTACCAAATCTCATACCATGCTTTAGCAGTGATACTTTCATAAACACAATGCCACCTACTACGAACTCTAACTCTCTATGATTCCTATTAGCATATAACTTCTGCATATCTTGTGCGGTCTTCATTCTCTTTCTTATTAGGTCTACCTTTTGGAAGTGTCCTTAATCATGTCTGGTCCAACTACAACTCTATTAGTCGCCTCCCACCAACTAGACCGGGACATGCATGGCCATCCTTATATAGCTTCGAACAGTGCCATGCCGATGCTTTCTTGATAGCTATTATTATAGGTAAACTTTACCAAAGGAAAATGATCTTTCCATGCTCCACAAAAGTCAAGGATACAAGCTCTCAACAAATCTTCAAACATCGTATCCACCCTCTATGTTTTTCCATCTCTCTATGGGTGATATGTAGTGCTAAGATTCAACTCAGTTCCTAAAGCCTGTTGAACACTCTTCCAAAACGTGCTAGTAAATAGTGGATCTCTATCGTTGACTATACTCATAGGACTTTTGTGCAACCTAATAACCTCTCTACTATATAAGGTGGTCAATGACGTTAGTGTCTGTGTACTCGTTACTGGAATGAAATGAGCACATTTAGTTAAGCGATAAACTATGACCCAAACATTCTTATTTCCTCTCTTATTCCAAGGCTAGCTATCTACAAAATCCATCTAAATGTATTCCTACTTCCACTGTGGAAGACCTAAAGGAAGTAACAGTTCACTTGGCTTTTTCTTCTCAGCCTTAACTCTTTGACATGTCAAACGTCTAGCAACATACTCTGCCACTCAACTCTTTATTCTTGTACAATAAAATACCCTTTTTGTATCCCTATACACCTTGTCTCCACCGAGATGAATAGTCATCCTAGATGGTGAGACTCCGACAAAACCTCATCCATCGGCTCTCCAGTCTCCAGTACAAAAAATATGCCATCTCTCCTTAGATACCGCCTCGAATCAATAGAGCACATATCCAAATGAGAAGACTTCTCGCCTCTCTCCAACCGATCCATAATACTTGCCAGTGTCTCATCACTCTTCAACCAGCACAATCCATAATTGATGGTCTAACCTCCAAGCTGTAAGCATACCAAGAAATAACTATTACGATGGTATGAAATCAAATTCGACAAATAAACCCCAGTTACCTCCACTGTAATAACATGGAACTCAAAGTTGCATTCTTCCAACTCAAAGTATCTATCACACTTTCCTTTTTTCTCGAGTATATGCAATACTAAAATGGTATATAGCTAGAAACTTTATCTACCTCTCCTGCCTCACATTAAGGACTTTATTAGAGAATAAATAATTGAAAGATTTATGATCTATATATACAACTCAAATCTCTCCCCCAACAAATAGTGTCTCCAAGATTTAATTGTAAAAACAATTATTGCTAGCTCAAGATCATGGATTAAATAATTCCTGTAATGTCCCCCAATTGAAACCCAAAGACGAATTTCGATGATGCTGCAATCATCACTAAAATTATCTTCCGATGATGAAAGTGAGTTCAGTATAATATGAATACACGGATAAGCAAACAAAGCAAAACTAACATTGTTCATTACATAGAAGATTCCTTTTAATTTTCATTACAATTACTTCGATTAAAATTTCCTATGTCATGCGCCCGTGCAGGGGTCAAATATAATAGAAAATAACATTATAAAAAGTCGGGTACATATATGAAGGTGCGGCCTACACCCATCATACATCAGAAACAAAATCTTTATTAGCTAAAGAGTCTCATGTTCCTTCTTCGGTCCTCGTACTGCAGTCATTATTCAAAACCTGCCTAAGCCTATAAACTCAGCCTACTCAAATGAGTATCCATGAGTTTGTGGAAAAAAAGTAATAAAACATGGGTCAGACATAAAGTATGGTGTGAATAATACTGTTTTCATAAACAAACATATAGTGAGACCAACCTGCATTACATAGGTTAGGTCTCCCCCTCACTATTCAATCAATCATGTGCGAAACACTTTAAACTTCTGATGCAAATTATTTCTTATTTACATCTTCAATTAAACGATTCCTTAAGCAGATTTTCTTTACTACTGCGTTGACCCCACCTTATTACTTATTTAGATTGTTTTTGAATCAAAGTATAAAATATAGCGCTTCCTGTGCAAACCAACCTAGTTTCCTTTATAAATTCTTCTTTGATCCATAAAGCGTTCTTTTAAAGTATTTGACGCGGCACCCTATGCAATTCTTATATACCTTACTTCAATATTTGGTATTGCGCCCCTGTGTAGAAATTACTTAGCTTCCTGTTAAGGTTTTCTCTCAACTAATACCGGTTGGAATCGTCCACCATAGTATTCTTTTAAATTCATTCTTTAGGCATTTCATTTATATAATACCGCTTGGAATCTCCCACCATAGTATTCTCTTAAATTCATTCTTTAGTTTGAACTACGTAGACCCAGCCCCTTTCCTCCCTACCCATGGTATTTAATTATTTAGTTAGTTAAGCCTTGGACTACAAACAAATAGTCATCTGTAGTCCTACATTTATTTGCTTAATTTTTAAACTGCTTGGAAACCCCACCGTAGTAGACCACAAAGAAACCCACATGCAGTCTTTAAATATTTGTTTAATTTGGAACTACTTGGCATCCCCCACTATAGTTCCTGGAAGTTAAATGCCTCTCCTCGCCTTTCCTAGGTGTGCATTCCAGTGAGCAACCCCACCTGGTGACAATAGCCCTTCCAACGCCTTGTCTTTATCTAACGCAGGATCTCTTCCCCCGTTCTGGCCTGGCCACTCCCTAATTCCCTTTAACTTATCTTTTATAAGTCTTATATGTTTATCTTTTTAGCGCAGAATCCCGCCGACCCATGCAGTACGCTCTACATTTTACTTATTAAGTGTTCCTTTCTAATTTTCGGTGTAGTATGATCCCTTCGTATTCAGCGCAGTACACTTACTTATAAAAATAGAGCCTCCGTCCCAATGTCGTACCCCGACAACTCTGCCATTCTTGACAATGCCTTTGCATGTGTCGACATACTATTCGTTCTTATTTTACTTTCTATTATTTGTAGCGTCCTTTTCAGCTAATAATTTGGATCTTGCCCTCATTTTACCACTCACTGCTGGTATATTTTTACATGGAGTTTATTTTACTGCATTCCTCCGTAGTATCCATCTATCCTAGTGTAGTTTTTGGCTAGTTTTACCTCTATTTCATTATAGAAACTTCTGATAAATTCCCCAAAATTGCCCAAACCTATGTTCTTCCATGTTTTAACTCTGTTTTGCCTTTTTAGGGTGTTTACCTTTTTTATTTCGAGTCATACAATGTTAAAAATTCAAATTGAATTATATAAGCTTAAGAAATCTCATAAACTGTAAACCCACTTCCCAAATCTAGTTTTAAACATCCTATAAAATTTTCATTAAATTTTGAAATCACTGGAGTAGGGAAAACACATGTAACCATCCTATGTATACACATCTTTCCCCCAAAACATTCATTAACCCTTTATACTTTACATGTAAACCCGTATGAACCCCATCCTACATAAAATCTTATAGATCTAAACCGATCCTATAAATATATAAGAAATCAGATTAGAAGGGTTAAGTATTACTCACTTAGATCTTTTAGATGTATAGCTTTAGTCTTCTTTAGTCGCTTATAGCTTGAGTTTTTGTATCTTCTCGTTATTTGCCTTCTTATCCTCCCACATTAATGAGTTTATCTAGTCTTTTATTTTAGTTTGAGTAGAAATGTATATTATCCTACTAATAAAAATGAGTAATGTATATATTACCCTACAATAAGTTGGGCCTGGGCCCTTATACGCGCTTCTATTAATTCATTTCCCTTTAACCTTCTTATCTAACCTCCCTTTTTTCCTTTAATTAGCTTATTTAATTATAAAATCTTAGGGTTATTATATCTCCCCTCCTTAAATGAATTTCATCCCGAAATTCATTTAAGTTCAACTAGAGACCAGTCCTCTCCTTTATCCTTACTCTAAGCATCCCCATGAATTCCCAATCCATGCATACATAAAATATACTGGTACTACCTACTAATACAGCAAACAACCATAATATCATATATATGTATAAATGGTCTACATCAGTACAACTCGATACATAGTATATGCGCTAATCCGTGACAAACAACACTGGATAGGTCATCCTAACCTTATTCTCCATTTCCCATGTGCAGTCCTCCCGATCCACGCTCCGTTGAACACATACTAGCTTCACTACCTTGTTTCGAAGTCGCTTCCCGTCTCGACCACTATCTTTACCAGTCCGCACACATAAGTCATATTTGGTTTGATAACCAATTCTACAACTTTCCTCTAATCAACTACTGCTCCTGGGTCCCTAATGCATTTCCACAAACATGATACATGAAATACATTATGAATCCTTAAAAAACACTAGGTGGATCCACCTTATATGCCACCTTCTCAATCCTTCCTATGATCAGAAAAAGTCCTACATATCTGGATACTAACTTCTCAGCTTTCCCTAAACACATCACGCCTCTCATAGGAGAAACCTTCACGAACACCTGATCGCCTACTGCGAACTACGGTTCCTTTCTCTTTGTGTCGACATAACTCTTTTTCCTATACTGCGCTGCTTTCATCCTTACTCAGATTAGCTCTACCTTCTCAGTGGCATCCTTCACCACATCCGGTCCTAACACAACCCTATCTCTTACTTCTAACCAACATGCAGCCAACTTACACGGCCTTTCATACAAAGCCTCAAACGGAGCCATCACAATACTGCTATGATAGCTGTTATTATATAAGAACTATACCAGATGTAGATAATCTTCCCAAGATCCACGAAGTCTAAAATGCATGCTCTCGGTAAATCTTCTAGGACCTTGTTGACCCTCCCAGCCTGCCCACCTATCTGTGGATGGTATGCAATACTCATGCGCAGTTCTATACCTAATACCTTCTGCAGACTTCTCCAAAATTCACTAGTGAACAACAAATTCAAATCACTAATAATAGAGCTTGGCACCTTGTGCAGTCTTACTATCATCTTCAAGAATATTTCTGCTAACTTCGACGCAGTTCTCTTAGCCTTCACTCGAATGACATGGGCACACTTGGTTAGTCTATCAACTATAACCTATATGGCTTAATTCCATGTCCTTGTCCTTGGCAATCCATCTATGAAGTCCATAGATACTGAATCCCATTTCTATATTAGAACTTCTAAAAACTGTAGGAGCCCACTTGGCTTCTGATGTTCTGCCTTCACTTGATGGGATGTAAGACATCTTCTCACATACTCTCCTACATCTTTCTTCATTCTTTTATAGAAGAAACTCCTCTTCATATCTCAGTGCATCTTTATACCTCCAGAATGTATGGTAAACTTTGAACGATGACATTCATCTAATACTTCCTTCCGTAGTTCTCCAGTACTCAGAATATACAACTTGACATTCTTCTAGAGTACTCCTTTTGTATCCACATCGAACTCCTTCAGTTCTGCTGCCTCGACTTCTGAGTCTAAACTCCTTACTGTATCTACATAGAACTTATTCTTCTTCTGGAGTTCAGCTATCCTTTCTACCAGCGCAGGTCTAACTTCTAAGCATGCTAATATCCTATTCGCACTACTTGATCCTACACTAGACTGATACTGCACTTTACATGCAGACAACGTTTCTAACACAGTCCATTCTTCTAACATTGCCAAAACACAACTTTGTTATCTTTCGCTTAAGGCATCAACTACTTTGTTGCCATTTTTTGGACTATACTCTATCCCAAAATCATATGATGCTAGGAACTCTAACCATCTTTGTTGCCTCATGTTCAGCTCCTTCTGAAAGAACAAATACCTCAAGGACTTGTGGTCAGTATACAACTCAAACCTCTTCCCCAAGAGATAATGTCTTTAAACCTTCAACGCCAAGGCTACTGGGGCCAACTCCAAGTCATGCATTGGATACCTAACTTCATGGGGTCGTAACTGCCTAGATGCAGAAGCAATTACTGTGCCCTTTTACGTCAATATTGCCACTTACCCTAATCCCGACGCATCATTATACATAGTCATACCATCATTCCCTTCAGGTCTTACTAACATAGCGCGTTTGTTAGTCTATGCTTCAGTTCTTGAAATGCATTCTCACACTCCTACATCCAAACAATCTGCTCTCCCTTCCTAGTTAGCCTAGTCATCAGCACAACTATACGAGAGAAATTCTTAATGAATCTCCTGTAAGAACCAGCCAATCCCAGAAAACTTCACACCTCAGTCACAGTCTTAGGTCTCTTCTGCCCAATAACTGCCTCCACCTTTTTTGGATCTATCACTAATCCTTCCTTCAAAATTACATGGCCTAGGAACTTCACTTCCATTCTCCAGAAATGACACTTAGAAAATTTCATTCTCAACTTATGCTATCTCAACATATCCAGCACAAGCCTTAGGTGAACTGTGTGCTCCTCTTCATTCTTAGAGTGCACTAAAATGTCACTTATGAACACCAACAATATATATCCAGCTTATCTCGGAAGATCATGTTCATCAAGTCTACAAAGAATACGGGCACATTGGTTAGCCCAAATGGCATAACCAACCACTTATAAGAACCATACCTAGTTTTGAATTCAGTCAAATGAAAACCTTCCTTTGTAACTCTCAGTTGATGGAACCCTTTAGCTAAATCTAACTACGAAAACATCTTGGTCACTCAATTGATCAAAAAGGTCATTTATTCTTGGCAAGGGATATCTATTCTTTACCATCCTCTCATTCAACTTTCGATAATGTATACATAGTCTCAAAGACCTATCAAACTTCTTCACAAACATTGCCACTACTCCCCATGGTGAGCTGCTTGGTCATATGAAGCTCTTCCCTTCTAACTCTACCAATTGCTTCCTCAGCTCCTTCATCTCCCTCGGAGGCATTCTACTAGGAGATCGACTTCAGTCCCTGATAGTAGGTCAATGCAGAACTCTACCACTCTTGAGGGGGGATACTCGAAACCAGTTCAAAGACCTCCTTGAACTCCTTCACTACTCGTACTGCTCCCAGCTCCTCTTCCTCTAAAGTCGACACATATAAAGCACCTATGCACACTAATCCACATTCTTCCAAAACTACATACACTCTACCTCTTTGGCCATGAAGACTCAGAGTGATTATCCTCTCGACGTAGTGCACCCAAGCACTATACCTTTCCAACCAGTCCATCCCTAAAATAACTTTGAAGCTTATGAAATCAAACACGTAGGGATCACAAGGAAACTTATACCCAACTAACTCAACATCTAGGTCTGTGTCTCAATCCGAGAGTGGCGTACCCTCATATCGAATTTGCTACACATATGGATGTGGATAAATAGGTGACTCCTAACCCAAGTCTATCCACCAAATCTAACTATAAAAGAATGTGTAGCTCCAATATCAAACAATACTCTAACTGAAATACCAAAAATCAAAGCCATACCTTCTAAGACTTTCCCCTTACCTCTCTCCTCCGTAGATGGTCCTTCCCTTGGTCCCTCCAAAGCATATACATGCGCTTTAAGCTCTGGGCAGTCCTTCTTCAGATGCCCCATCTTATCACATTTGAAGCACATCACCCTCGCAACATTCTTAGGTAGGAGCACTTCGAAGCATAATGTCCTTTCAGTCTGTAGTTGTAACATACTACGTCTGCAATGGCAACTTCAGTATTAGCAACTACACCCTTCCCCTTCAGCACTCCTTTCTTGCCTTTAGTGTATGGGGTGTTAATGATCTCCCTGCCATACTTAGCCAATGCATTGAACTTCTAGATGTACCCCTCCACTGTAATGTCACCTTGCCTCAAGTCAATGAACTCCCTCAAAAACACACTCTACTGAGACTTCGATATGAACTGAGCCACAAACCTCTCCTTGAAATGCTCCCAAGTGGTTCCCTCTTCTGGGGTTTCTGCAATTACAGTCACCCACCATTTCAGTGCATCTTCCTGTAAATGCCTTGATGTTAGTCTTCTCTTTTGTGCATCATTTAGTCCTACGTCATCAAATATACGCTCACAACTTCTCAACCAAGTCAACACTTCTATTACAGGCTCTTTCCCCATAAACACCTTTCCTTCCATATTTTTGTAATCTTTATTCATCCATGGGAAATCTTCCCTCACCACGATAGCTCTTGGTTGTACTGCCTCGGTGCAGCTTCCCTCGGCATTTAGGCCATGAACTATCTGTAAGACATTCACATCCATGCCTTCTTCATTTGCTGGCTGCATAGCTTCCTCTCCTACTGCTCTTGGAATTCTTTGCTCCCTTCCTCCATCAATCTGTATTTCTTCAGTCTCCTTTCTTGCACTTGCCCCTCCTATTGTGATACGTCTACTTTTCAAATCCATATTGCTTTTTTTTAAGCGAGTCTTCATTAGAATGAAAAGACAGGAAGTGAAATCACAATAGAAGAATAGATATATCTACATAGTAATATACAAATACGATGCATATACATATATACATACATACATATACATATATATATATAGCGCATCCCCTCCCTGGAATGTTTATTTTTATTTTTATTACTGTTTTTATCTTTTATTAGCTATGTTTCATCTAAGTGTCGCTAACCTATGCTCTGATACCAAAATTGTAACATCCCCTACTTGAAACCCAAAGATGAACGTCGATGATACTACAGTCATCATCGAAATTATCTTCTAGTGACGAAAGTGAGTTCAATATAATATGAATACACAGATAAGTAAATAGAGCAAACTAACATAGTTCATTACATAGCAAATTCTTTTTAGTTTTCATTATAACTACTTCGATCAGAATTTCCCAAGTCACACGCCTATGCAGGGGTCAAATATAATAGAAAATAATATCATAAAGAGTTAGGTCCACATGTGAAGATGTGGCCCACACTCCATCATATAGCGAAAAAAATCTATATTAGCTAAAGAGCCTCTTGCTCTATCTTTTGTCCTCGTACTATGACTATTATTCCAAACCTACCTAAGCCCATAAACCCAGCCTACTCAAATGAGCATCTGTGAGTTTATGGGGAAAAATAATAAAATACAGGTCAGATATAAAGTCTGGTGTGAATAATAATGGCCCTAAAAACAAACATATAGTGACACCAACCTACACTGCATAGGTTAGGTTTCCCCTCACTATTCAATCGATCATGTGTGAAATACTTTAAACTTCTGATGCAAACTATATCATATTTTCGTCTTCAATTAAATGCTTCCTTTAGCAGATTTTCTTTACTACTGCGCACCTTTGCTGACCCCACTCGAGTCCTTGTTTAGATTGTTTTTTAATCTAAGTATAAAATACTGGGCTCCCTGTGTAGACCCATCTAGTTTCCTTTATAAATTCTTCTTTGATCCATAAAGCATTCTTTTAAAGTATTTGATGTGGCGCCCCATGCAATTCTTATATACCTTACTTTAGTATTTGGTACTGCGCCACTGAGTAGAAATTACTTAGCTTCCCGTTAAGGTTTGTCTCTCAACTCATACTGCTTGGAATCGTCCACCGCATTATTCTTTTAAATTCATTCTTTAGAAGCTTCTCTTCTCTAATATCGCTTGGAATCACCCACTGTAATATCCTTTCAAATTCATTCTTTAGTTCGAAATGCGTAGACCCAACCCCTCCCCCTAACCCACAGTATTTAACTATTTAGTTAGTTAAGCCTTAGACTACAAATAAACAACCGCATGTAGTCCTACATTTATTTGTTTACTTTTTAAACTACTTGGAAACCTCACCATAATAGACCATAAAGAAACCCACATGCAGTCTTTAAACATTTACTTAGTTTTAAACTACTTGGCTTCCCCTACCGTAGTTCTTAGAAGTTGAATGCCTCTCCTCATTTTTCCTAGATGTGCATTTGAGTGGGCGTCCCCACCCGACGATAATAGCCCTTCAACCACCTTGCCTTTATTTAACGTAGGATGCCATCCCCCATTCTGGCCTGGCCTCTCCCCGAGTGCTTTTAACTTATCTTTTATAAGTTTTATATGTTTATCTATTTAACGCAGAATCCTCCTGACCTACGCAGTACACTCTACACTTTACTTATTAAGCGTTCCCTTTTAAGTTTCGACATAGTATGATTCCCTCGTATTCAGCGCAAAACACTAGCTTATAAAAATAAAGCTGCCGCCCCAATGTCGTACCCTGATAACTCTAACATTCCTGACAATGCCTTTACACATGTCGATATACTATTTGTTCTTATTTTATTTTATGTTATTTGTGGCTCCTTTTCAGCCAATATTTTGGACCTTGTCCTCTTTTTACCTATCCCTATTTGTATATTTTTACTTGGAGTTTATTTTACCGCATTTCCCCGTAGTACCCATCTACTCCAGCGTAGTTTTTAGTTGGTTTTACCTCTATTCGTTATAGAAAATTTTGATAAATTCCCTAAAATTGCTTGAACCGTTGCTCTTCCATAGTTTAACTTTATTTCACCTTTTTAAGGTATTTTAGTTGTTTATTTCGAGTCATAAAACTTCAAAAATTCATATAGAATTATATAAACTTATGAAATTTCTTAAATTGTAAACCCACTTTCCAAATTTGGTCTTAAACGTCCTACAAAACTTTCTTTAAGTTTTGAAATCACCACAGTAGGGAAAACACATGTAAGCATCCCATGTGTACACATCTTTCCCCTAAAGCATTCATTAACCCTTTATACTTTTGCATGCAAACCCGTATGAACCCCATTCTACATAAAAAAATTAGATCTAAACTAATCCTGTACATATATAAGAAATCATATTAGAATGGTTAAGTAATACTTACTTAGATCTTTTAGACACTACACCAAAAAGTTGATTTAGCCACCCCTCCTACCGCCTCATTAGATACGGCTATTAGCCATATCAAATTCGATATGGCTATTAGGCGTATCTAAAAATTTAGACATGGTTAATAACTGTATCAAATTTGATACGGCTAATAGCCGTATCTTATTTCGTGCCTATTTTTGGCGCAAATTTTCCACCCTAATACGCACTGCTTCCCTCCAGAAAATTGGCTTTCCCACTTATTTAGATACAGTTAATAGCTGTATCAAATTTGATACGGCTAATAGCTGTATCTTATTTCGTGCCTATTTTTGGCGCAAATTTTCCACCCCAATACGCACTGCTTCCCTCCAGAAAATTGGCTTTCCCACTTATTTAGATACGGTTTTTAGCCGTATCTAATATGATACGTGTTTTAGCCGTATCTATTTTGTGTGCTACTTTTTACAATCAAACCAGGTACATGCCTTCTTTCGTTCGTTTCCTCCAAATTATCCGTATAGGGTTTCGCCTCCGCTTCCATGCTACAACGCCCCACCCCATCAAGCCAGTCGCATGTCCTCTGCTCCTCCATTGCTTGGCCGAACGCACCACCTCCGCCTTTCCTCCCCAGATGTGAAGTCGAGCAACCTTCCACCTCAACCACTTTGGCATATATCTCTTCTCTGCCTACTTTTTTGCTTGAGGAATTTCCTACCTTATGTAAGTTTGCTTACATTGTTAAATTATCTGCTATATAAAATCTAACCGATATATATATATATATATGTTTTATATAGGTATTTATTTATATATTATAAAGTTATGTAGTTTATATATATCAGTTTATTTTTATATATATAAGCTCATTTTCATATTTAAGTTTTTATCTCCGATTTTTTTCTGTAGGAGTTATTTATGAGTTAAATATATATAAGTTGTTAACTTTGTTTACAAGATCCTTGTTTGCAGTTAGTATATATATATATGAGAGATTTGTTAGAACCCATATATATTTAAAGTATATCTATGCTTTGTTCTGTCGTTTGTTCTATATATATATATATTTGTGGTAAACTTTGAAACTAAGTATGTATATATAAATTATGTAGCTTGTTTGTTATATATTAGAATATATGTAGATTTTTGATTCTAAGTATATACGTATGTATAGTTTACAATAGAGTAAGCTTGTATTGATTTTTTTAATATATGGTGTATTTTCAAGATCACTTGCCCTTTGGTTACTGTATTATTGTGCTATTGATCAGTTTGTTTGTTCCATGGGACATCTGGTTTCCGATTAAAATCACCTTCTTTGTAGTCAATTAGTCAAAATGTGATTGATAAAATTTAGCAGTTGTTATAGTCCACAATAACTAAAGTAGTGGTGATTTGGATCTGTTTAATAAATTATTGGTAGTTGATTGAGTTGATTGTTGTAGGATAATATCAACTAGTGATATTATTCGATTGGTAGTTGACTTTGATTGTTACTGTAATGATGCTTTGTAATGAGTAATGATTCATTTGCTTTTGGGATTAGTGGTGTTGGGAATATTAAATAGTTGGGATAAAACTATTTAAAAGGCGTTGTTGTATATGGTTCTAACATTGTTGTATATTCAAAAGGCGTTGTTGTATATGGTTCTGACATTGTTGTATAAGTGGATAAAATTATTGTTAATGGTGCAAGCCAAGTCAGGAGAGGGGTAATGCATAGACGTTACTCCGGTGTTATTTTATAAATATTTCAGGATCAAATTGCGAAAGCAAAGGAAAAGATCACTGATAGTGATGAAGAAAAATTGACGGTGGATGAAGACATCTTATCACAAGTGCTTGGTAAGGATGCAAGGGGTAGGAGCCGTGGTGGTGGGAAACATCGAACATGGAATTCGAGCACCGAGCAATTCTTCTGATGGAGGACGCGCCACACAATTCAATGCTCCTGAATTCGTTGCTTCTCAGTTCCCGAATTCGACCGATGTAGCGAACAATCAAAGATGTGAAATCCTCAACTCTGATTTATACATAATAGCAATAGGTATTTATTACAAGCTTTCTATTTTTAGTTGCTATCGAGCAGATATTTTGTTGGATAGATCTAGACATCTTTATTGCAACAAGTACTGTATGCCGAGATTCTACATCGTCCAAAATCAATGGGAAATCTGTACCACCCACACATGAAAAAGTGGTGTTGGACAACATACTGCTACCAGATGAGAGAACCGACAAAATAAACCATCAATTTGCAGAGACCTTTGCTGAAGTTGGAGTGGGTGGGTATGTGTGCCATCTGAAGGGTCTTATTCAATATCTTTAGACGTTGGAGCAGGTATATTTTATGTTTATGTTAATATTTTACTATGTATTATTTTTTGAAACCTCTTCCACACATGACATGTCACATTTAATTTCCTTAAATGTGATAAGGAAAAAAAACACGTTTGTAATGCTTCATTCCTTTCTGTTTTGAAGTTGTTTGAAGAGCTTGTTCCTTAGATTCACTGTGGCTAGATTTAAAACATATATGTTTTCGAAATTCTTGATATAGGACTGTGACCAGATTCATTATTTTGAGAATAGTTGAGTCTTGTTGTTTTTTGTGGTACGACTTGTTATACAGATTGAGTTATCTTCTTGCCTTGAACTTTACTTGTAGTTGTACAGCTGTTTTGGCTTGAGATGTTGTTGTTTGGATATCTTGTCACTGTTTCTATCGGTTTTGAAAGTTTGGCCATTTTCCTTTTCTGTTGATCACTTTGAAACTAGACACCGGATTTGATAATCTAGTTTAACTAACTTGAGTTGCACATGCTCTGTTAAGTCTGCATTATCATATATATATATACATGCATATATATATATATGTATGCATATATGTGTGGATGTGAGATTTCATTCTTGCAACTTGCACTGGTTTTCACTTGCCTGTAAACTCCTTCTATATGGTCTTGATATGAACACTGTTTGGAGATTGATGATTGTTCTTGTGAGTCATTTTGAAGCTTTGAGTCACTGCAATGATTTGCTAACTGTGTACATGTGAGGTATATACTGGTCCTAGCTTGTTATTGCATATTCATGCTTGGTGTACTTCTTGTAGCTATTCGATCTTCCACATTGCAGTTGCATGTATGCTTCACACATATTTACTTCACACAAATGCACACATATAGAATTTCATTTTTCATCTCAATACACATGTCTATAACTGAGTCTAAGACTCAGTTTACTGAGTCTAAGACTCAGTCTATAACTGAGCCACCATGACTCAGTTATAACTGAGTCTAAGACTCAGCTTACTGAGTCTAAGACTCAGTCTATAACTAAGCCTAGACTCAGTTAAAACTGAGTCGCAATGACTCAGTTATAACTGAGTCTAAGACTCAGTTTACTGACTCTAAGACTCGGTTAAAAACGTCGTCGAGACTCAGTTTCAACTTCATATCAGTATTCATGTTCATTAATATTTTGTATTCATATTCAGTTGTAGTACATGCTTACTAATACAAACAATTATTTTTGTATGGATAGACTTGGAGAATAGAAAGTGGAGACTGAAGATTGAAGCAGTGAAGCTGACTGTGTAGTTGTTGACACTTGACATGTTGTATTAATGTAATGTAATAACTATGAACTAATTATAAATGAAGTAACTATGAAATGAGTGACTGTGTGGGAACCTAAGTAACCAAATATGTAAGGGTGGATTGGTAGTGATAATATGTATTGTAACTGAATGTATTTCTGTTTTAGAATGTAACTGAATGTATTTCAGTAATTTATTGTATAATATGCATCATTGCATTATAATTGAATGTATTTCTATAATGTATTGTATAATATGCATCATTGCATTGGGTATTAGATATGAACTATTATTGTATGTATAAATTGATTGTAAATGTGCAGTATCTAGTTGAAAAATGGGTGCAGATTAATTGTCAACTTAGGCACAGCTAAAAGTCGTATCTAATGAACAAGGCAATGGCTCAATAAGATATGCCTTTAATCCATATCTATGGTGTCAGTTAGATACGGCTTTAAGCCGTATCTATGATGTCAATTAGCTACGGCTTTAATCCGTATCTTATTGACCACTTAGATACGGCTATGAGCCGTATCTAACAATTAACGACGCCATATTTTGATATGGCTTATAGCCGTGTCTAAGTTAACTAGATACGGCTTTTAGCCGTTTCTAATTATCGTTTATGGTGTAGTGAGAGGTATAACTTTAGTCTTCTTTAGTTTCTAATAGCTTACATTTTTGTATCTTCTCCTTATTTGCCTTTTTATGCTCCCACCATTAAAGAATTTCTCTAGCCTTTTATTTTAGTTTGAGGAGAAATATATATTATCCCATTAATAAAAATGAGTAATGTATATTATCCCACAATAAGTTGGACCTGGGCCTTTATACCCGCTTCTATTAATTTATTTCCTTTTACCCTTCTTGTTTAACCCGCCTTTTTCTTTTAATTAGCTTATTTAATTAATTAATTTTTTTAGGGTTATTACAATTCCTCTCATAGGTCTTCAATTGTCTACTAACATACATTACTACTCTACCTTCATGCATCGATACAGCTTTGAGCTCTGTACGCAAGCATCGGTGTATATAGCAAAAGGCTTAGTGCCATCTGGAATTGTTAATATAGGTGCACTTGTTAATAAATCCTTAAGCCCAACGAATGCATGTTCATATTCTACACTCTAGAAGAAAACCTGATTCTTCTTAGCAAGCTTTGTCAACGGTGTTGAAACCTTAGCAAAGTCCTTAATACGTTGAGAAAATATCTTGGCCCCTACTAATTGATCAAATAAATCATTTATGCAAGGTAATAGGTAGTGATTCTTCTTTTATAGCATGTTCAACTCTCGATAATTAATGCATAGCTACAAAGAACAATCTGCCTTAGTGGTGAAGACTAATATTGTGGCTACTTCAAAATATTCCTATGAATAAACTATAATAATTCAGATACTTGCTTATCTAACTCTCCTCTTCCTTTCAAAGTTATATGTCTAAGTGGTGTAATGTAACACCCCTTTTTGGGAGTGTCATAATATGGGAAATTAAGTTAACAATAGTAATTCATTAAAAAATGATTAAGAAATCACTTAAGTGAAATTTGATTAATTGTGTGTGAGACACTTAAAATATTAATTGAATGGGCCAAGAGTGATTAGTGCAATTAAATTCTGCCATTAAAAATAGGAATAAATTTGAAATTGAACGTTAATGAAGGGAATATTGTGTTAAGAGAAACAGACAATAAGGAAAGTGGGATTTCACCCCGAGCCAAAATCATTAATATATCAACCTTCAATCACCTCCTTCTCTTCCTTAACATTCATTTCATTTCAAAACAAAACTCCATTAAAACTCCAAGACTGGCTACCATTTCTTAAGGGAAAGAGAGAAAATTAAATCAAAAGAGAAAAGGTGAATTCATTCTAGAGAAAGAAAGAATATTTAATTAAGGTTTTCAAAGCTTATGTGACTAAAATTATCTCTAAATCATTCCAAACCCATTTAGGTTTGGATTTGATGTTGTTTGGGTGTTTGAATGTTGATAAACATGTTTTAACGATTGGAAATGATGTTGTATGTGTTTAATGATCTAAATAAATAGAATTTTATCATGTGTTAGGGTGAAGCATGATTTAATCTTCTCCAAAAATCATGAAATTTAAATATGATTTCTAATATTGAAATGGGGATGAGTTTTATTTTTTGTAATTTTTGGATGAATCAATAACGAATTATGAATTTTCGAAGTGTAAAATGATTAATTTCGGTTATAAATTAATATTCAAACGTAATAATATTAAATATTTTGTCCTAAAATTTTTCTGGAGATGAAAGAGGATGTTTTGGTATTTTGGTGCATTTTTTTTGAAATTTTCCCATTAAATTTTGAGTTGTTGTGAATTAATTGGCAAAGAAATATTACCTTAATTAATGAAAAATACTTAAGGAAAATATTAAATTATATGGGTAAAGTTTTTGTACTGGTCAAAGAATACTATGTAAAGAAAAGTCAACTAATGAATAAATGATATATGTATAAGTTAGGTCAAAGACTGCTTTATTAAGGAAACATATCATTTTTCACTTAATTGCATATTTGCCATTGTAACTCACAATATCCCTGGTATTGACCTCTAATAACTTAAAATCTTGACATTTGATAGCTTAAAAACTAGACATTCAACGACTTTAATGTTAGATACTTGATAGTTTAAGGGTCTTGACACTCAATAACATAAAGGTTAGACACATGATAGCTTTAAAGCCTTAACCCTCAATAGCTCTAAAGTCAAACATTTGATTGCTTTGTTTTCAACCTTTGATAGCATTTACTTTTCAACATTCGATGGATTTAAAAAGAAGACATGCAATAAAATTTAGAACTAAACCGTTGATAGGTTTGGAAGTCAATATGTGATAACTTTATGGTGTAATAGCTTCAAGGTGCGATAGCTTCAAGATGTGGTAGCATTGTGATGCAATAGCTTCAAGGTGCTGTAGCCATAGCATGCGATATCTTTGAAGTGCGATAAGTTGATATGCAATAGCCTTAACACACGATAACTTAAGGCGCAATAAGTTGACATGTGATAGCTAGGGACGCTGAAATTACTTAAGTAAAACAAGAGAATTTTTAGTGGCATATTGGAAGCTAGATTTCAAATTGTTGTTCGTGAATTTTGTAGGGATGAAGTTAAAATGGAAAATAATAAGTCCAATGTAACAAATTATTTAATATTTAGTAATGAAGTAAGCTTAGGGAAGCTAAGAAATGTTTGATGTATCATTTAAAATAAAAGATCAAAATGTTTTATCTAAAGGATGTGCATGGTACACAATAGATGAATGTAAGAAATAGATTGAACCCAAGATCATAAAGTATACTAAATCATGGATTTGTTAAATGGCAGGGTGCCAAGACTAATAATGTCTAAAATTTAATGTTATATGGTAGAGTGCCACAACTTAGGAAGTCTATTGGGTTTAATTCAGTAATTTAGCTCCAGGGAGAGTAATAACATCAAATCGATGTACTTTAATAAATGAATCGATAACGTGAAATGAAAGTGTTTACGGGAATAGGAGTGGTTATTAACACTTAGTAAGGACTTTTGCTTGAATATATTCATGTTACTTGCATTCAACCTTTTAGGAGAGTCAAGGTGGCTCTAGTCAGGGTGGTTTCCATGGTGGAATGGATGGCTATTTCATTGGTGATGTTCGAGAAAAGATAAATTAGTGATGGGAAGGCCTAGGAAGTAACGCATTAAATAAAGTTAATGGTAACTTTTAGATTGACACCTAAACAAGAGTCTAGGTGATGCTTGGGAATGTGTATGATAAGGATCATAAAATGTGTTAAGTATTAGTTATACTTAATTAAAGTGAATTCACATGACATGACTTATAACTAAATGACAATTATAGGGATACTAATGTTAAACTGATGTTATATGTATGCCTGTGTTGTGATGATTATTTACATAATATGATGTAATTGATGTGATGAATTAGTGAGGGGAAAATCCATTCCGTACTTTTGCGGCATGATCTCACTATATAAATGTTTAGGGTAAAGTATTACTTATACCAAACTTTATGTCTGACCTATGCTGTTATTATTTCACATAAACTCATGGGTACTAATTCGGGTAGGTTATGTTTATGGACTAGGACATGTTACTTGTAGAAGATGAATAAATAGGCCGAAGATGAACTAGGAGGCTTGTTGCTAATAAAGGTTGTTTTTGTGTTCCGCTATTGTAAAATCGGAGCTTAGAACTAGTTAAGTGTTTGCGTTAGATCTTTATATGTCAGGCATGACACTACTATTTATGTTTTATTTTATTTCACTCCTGCACGGGCACGAATGGGATTATGAAAAATGTAACTGGCAATTTATGTAATGAAAATATTTAGCATCTCCGTTTGCTTAATGTTGCGAAAAAATACCAATCCCATTTTGTCGCTTGAAAATAATTCTTATGATGACTACAGCATCATTGGCGTTCATTTTTGAGTCTCCAAATAAGGGATGGAAGAACTTAGTATCAGAGATTAGGTTAGCGTACACTTGGGTAAAACAGAGCTAACCAGAAATCTAGGAAGAAACTAGATAATTGGAAATTAACACCTTGGGGATTATGCGCTACATATATAACGTACTTGCATTTTGATATAGATATATAGGTTGATATATCTATCATTCTACTATTATTCTCACTCTCTTTACTTTCATTTCTTACAAACACTAGCTTGCGTAGAATGCAAGATTGGAAACTAGAAGCAGACATTTGGCGATAGGAGGTATTAGGGAAAATCCTAGAAGAGGAACGACCAGTGCACAAACGAATGGCTAAGGAGGAGAGGTTGCCTCATATTTTAACATAACTGGTACTCCGATGCCTAACTTGGTAGTGGAGCTGATGGATATAAATGCTTGTTTCTATCAGTATATGGCATAGAGATGAGGCAACAACTAGTTAAAGTTGTTGAGCTAAGGCCAATGGCTAGGTGAGTGGACTCTTCTATGATGACATAGGATTATAAGAACTGTGAAGGAAAGGTGTTTATGGGGAAGGAGTCTGCTTTAGAGGTGCAGAATTGGTTGAAGTTATATGAACCTATCTTTGAGGACTTAGATTATGATAATGCTTAGAAGAGGAGGTTGGCATCTCGTTAGCTCCAAGAGAATGGATTAGACCAGTAGGAAGCTATGACCACTGAAGTATCGGAAGAGGATAACCTAGGTACCATTTTAAGAGTGATTCAAGGCTTAGCTAATTCTTGAATCATAAAAGAGTGCATTGTGTAGGGAGTTCTTGGATTTGAAGCAAGGAGGGTTGACTTTGGCAGAGTATATCTTGTTAGTCCATGAGATGATGGTTTTGATGACAACAACCTTAGAATAGATTATAAAATATAAATACTAACATTACAAGTTTAGATATATATGTATATGCATGATCTAACCATGCAGGTATCAAGAATAAAGACTGTACAGTATAGAGATTCAAGATATAGAGATAGAAGACTCATGAGTATCAAGATTATCAAGAGTTCAAGAGTTCAAGGTTAAGTTTGTTTTAATAGGAATATTTGTTAAAACTCGTAGAAAAGCACTGGCATCATAATATCCAATTTATTCGTGGAATGGAATCCACTTCGAGCCCGTTAAAGGGATAGAACCCTAAGTAGGATGGAACCTACGAAAATCTAGTGGGACATTGTTTTGTATCCACTAATTTTAATTCAAATGATTTTACAAAATTATCTTGTTTTCAAAATGATTTCAAAACTTTCCTTTTAAAAGATTCAAAACTCTCTATCCTGATTTTAAATAATTTTAGCCTCAAAACATCTTTAATTTCAAAGTCAAATTACTCCTAATTTTAAATGTCTTTTCAAATAATATATTTAACTTTTAATATTTATACTTAGATTTAAATATAAAATTATAGTTAAATTATGTATATATTGTTCTTTATATTTACTTATGAATTTCAACTATATTCAAGTATATTTATAAAGTTTTAAATAGTTTTTATATAAGATAAATATTATTTTTATAGAAATTCAAAATATCAATTTTGGCTGAGGGATGTCGACATGCCCCTAGGCACTATGTCGACATAGTGACAGTTGAAGTTCAAAATTCTAATTTCAAAAGAAGTGTCTATTCGCCATAACTCTTCATGAATGGTCATGGCTGTTGATCTTCTATAAATAGGGGTCAGTTTCAACGAATTTTTAATCATTTTTTTCTGGTTTTCACTCCTCTTCTTCTTCCACATTTCTTAATACAAAATCATACCATTACTCTGCCGAAATCAACATCGAATCATACTCGATTACTTCTAGTTTGATTATAAATCACTATCTCTACAAGGTTCTCAGTGCTATTCAGAGTTATAGACTTCTTTGTAATATATTAGCGAGAAAAGGTGTGATTGTAGCCTTGGAAATCAATTAAGCAAGAAAAGGAGTGATTGTAGCCCTGGAAATCAATTGGGTGAACTTGTTGCCCCGGAAATCAAGTATCTCTACCCAGAGGATTGTCATTCTGGAGGGTGTACCTCGTAGCCTTGAAACCGAGGGTTGTAATTGTTGAATTGTTGTTGAAAGGAAATCTGTACTTGTGTTGTGGGACTGGATGTAGGGTAACTCCGAACCAGTATAAAATCCGGTGTGTTCTTTCCTTTACTGCTTTTACTTTATATTTGCATCTGTGTTTGATTCTGTGTTCATATCTGTGTCTGATTAGTGTATACATTGTTAACAAATTAAGATAAAACTCAAAAAGATTAACAAATTTCTTAAAACACTATTCACCCCCCTCTAGTGTTAATTCTAGCCTTAAGATCCTTAATCCGCATTTCTCACATTTGGTATCAGAGCTTTGTTTTCAAAAGTTTCATTATCTAAATTTTGAAAAAAATTCAAAATGGCTACTAACACTAGTACTGCTATTACCACCAACACTAGTTCATTTGTAGAAGGTTAGTCTACTGCCAGACCACCACTTTTTAATGGCAGTAACTATGCATATTGGGCATGTAGGATTAAAATATATTTACAATTTGTAGGATTAGATACTTGGAATATCACACAAACTGAATATTCTGAACCCACAACTAATTTTGCACAGTGGACCACCAAGAAAACGACTGTTGCACAAAACAATTCTAAAGCAATGAATATTCTGTTTTGTTCACTTGAAAGAAATGAATTTAATAGAGTGTCAGTTTGTAAGTCTGCATATGAAATATGGAAAACTTTGCAAGTAACTCACGAAGGAACAAGCAAAGTTAAACAGACCAAAATTTCCATGCTCACAAATCAGTTTCAGTTATTTAAAATGAATACTAATGAGTCTATTTCAGATATGTATAGTCGATTTCAAGATATTGTGCACTCTTTAATATCTTTGGGAAAGGAATTTTCGGAAGAAGATCAAGTCAGAAAAATTTTAAATTCTCTCACTCCAGAATGGGATCAAAAGACACTTGCAATTGAAGAGGCAAATGACATCAGTACTTTAAAGATAGAAGAATTGATTGGAAATCTAATGTCGTTTGAAGTTCAAATGATCGGGAGAAGAGAAAGCAAAGCATATGAAAAGAAATCAATGGCATTCAATGCATTGACCGATGGATCAGACTCAAACAGTGATAATGATGAAGAGATAGCATTTATGACCAGGAATTTTAGGAAATTCCTGAAGTACAGAAAATTGAATAGTTCCAAGAGAAACAACTTTAAGATTCCGGTAATCAGACTACAGTACCAAACTTTATCAAATGCTTCAATTGTGATGAACCAGGTCATATCAAAAGAGACTGTCCGTATCCAGATAGGCAGAATCCTCCTATGAACAATGAACCAGCAAAGAAACGGAAGCATGCATTTACTGCTACTCTAGATGACTCAGACTCGTCCTCAAGTGATGATGATTAGAAGACGGATAATTCGAATTTGTGTTTCACTGCAGTTCACGACTCCAACGAATTCAAAGAAATGGATTCAGAAAAAGGTACACGTTTACAATACAATTGATTGAAATTGCTTGCATAGAATTAGTTGCTTGATTGTTTGATTGATTGATTTTGAATTGATATGTTGTTTGAATTTTAAAATTTATTTTCTATTTTTTCTATTATTTTTATTATTTTTGACACATTCTGAAATATATTATAAGTACAATAATATTTCAGAAATATAGACATTAATAATAATATTTATTTATATATATGTATTAGATAACTTAGGAAAAATCATGTCATGAAAATTCAAAGGCACATGTCGACATGGCCTCTACCACGATGTCGACATGCCTACCTGAATTTGAATTTCAAATTTTGAATTCAAATGTTTGAATTTCCCTCCACCTTTTCACTTCATTTATTTCTGTGAAAAGATACCTTTTGACCAGAGAATATGTCCTTTGAAAGTCTATTTATTCACTATCTTTTATCATATCTTTTCACTTACATTTTCAAATTCAAACTCTCTCTTCATATCTTCAAGCTCTCTACTCTCTACTCTAATGGCTTCTTCAAGCAACCCCTCAACCATGAGAATTTCCAGAAAAATCAAAGAGCAATTATTCAATGATCCGGAGGCAATTAAAGCATACATCAATTATGCTAATTATGCCAAAGTCCATCCCGGAAAATTTGCTATTTTTCAAGATTTTTCTTCTTATGAAATTGATTCTCTTTTTGCAAACAATGGTGTTTTAAGTCTTATTGACTCTTCTCAAAATGATTTTGTTTGCTATCCTAATCTTGTCAAAATCTTCTATGCTAATTTAAACCGTGTTTTTTATAATGGAAATGAGAATGAAATTTGGAGTAGTGTCAAAGGCACTCAAATTGTTTTGAATTGTGATCTTTTGGGTACCATTCTAAATTGCAAAAGCACGGGAATGGATCTTTCTAGTTTTAAAATCGATGAACATGATCGTGAGACATTTCATCATATTTTTGAAGAAGATGAAAACTTTGAATTTAAAAACCGAAACTTTCGTCCTAAAGCAAGAATTGTCAATCTTCTCTTACAACATACTTTGACCCCAAGATCGGGAAATTTTAACGATCCTACCTCAAAAGTGTGCAAAGCACTTTTTGCTATTTTCGGAAATTATGATATCAATTGGGCGCAAGTTATTTTGGATGAACTTCGTCCTAAAAATTTTGAAATGGGAGAAAACACTTTATATCATGGAATTTACCTTACTCGGATTTTCAACTATTGTGGAGTGGATTTCAAAGGTGAAGAATTTGTCTCTAGAAATTTTTTTAATATCTCAAACATTTCTCTCATGAAAATCCCATTTGTTTTTCAACCTTATGAGACTCTTACCGAAAAGGAAGAGCGTTTGGCTCATGAAGAAATGGAAGAGGAAGAAGAAGAAGAAAGGGATGAAATGGAAATAGAAGAATAAGAAGAAGGTGGAACATCCTTAGAAAGTATTGAATATCCTTCCAATCCATCCAACAAAACCCTTCTCAAAAACCAAAAGATAATTGTGGAGAATCAACGGATTTTAAAACGATCCGTTAGTAAGAAGTTGGATAACATGTCTTCGAAGATGAACAAGTTCTTTTCAAAAGTCAGCAAGAAACTTGGACTATCTTCATCATCTTCATATTCTAACTAGTTTTATCTTTTAGTATCTTATTGTATTTGTCTTAGTTTGTTTTATTTCGAATGTTCGTGTAGTTCTTTATGTTTAATCATTGTATTATCCTATTATGCAATGAAATTGAATTTCCTTCCTGTCATCTAGCTTATATTATATCTTGAATAAATGTTAGTATATTATAGAAATATATATACATCATTATTCACAAAATAAAATTATCATCAAAATTCACTATAGTATGTCGACATATCCCCCTCGACCATGTCGACATGTACTGGTCAGAAGTGATTATTGATTTTGAATTTGAAATTTGAATAACTACCAAATGTCTATTCATTTCAAACGAATTTCTACACCTATATATACCTTTTTCTTCCAGAAATCTTCACTGAAATTTATTTCTCATTATCTATATCCTTCATTTCTTTCTCTAATTCAATTATGGCCAATCCTATTCACAATCTATCTGAAAATCTTGAAGAAACACTCAATTAATTCAAGAATATTCTCTCTATCATCCTCCCGTTTCTCTATCTGTTGATAATGAGAATTGGGATGCCATCAAACATGACCCTATCTTTGGAGAAGAAGGATGGGTTGATGTTCCTCGTAACGTTTGATTTTCTTTCTTTGTTTGATTTGTCTGAATTAATTTGTTTGATTTAATTTGGTTGGAATTGATACTTTGTGTGGATTGATTTTATTTGGTTTGAAAATTAGTGTGTGAAACATATATATACACTGAAATGAATATAGTCTTTAATTAAGTTATTATGCTCATAAGTATCTTTATTTCTTAATCTATATATTATATATTCCGTTGTATAGTTTATCAATGCAGGTACTAAAGTCCAAGAGTAAGGGGGAGTAAATTTTTTGTTGATGACAAAGGGGGAGAAATATAAAATAGGGTAGTTAGGCATAGATTAAAGGGGAATTGTTAGTTTTAGGGGGAGTTATTAGGATAGAAGGAATATTTTATAAACAAAGGTTGTCATCATCAAAAAGGGGGAGATTGTTAGTCCATGAGATGATGGTTTTGATGACAACAACCTTGGAATAGATTATAAAATATAAATACTAACATTACAAGTTTAGGTATATATGTATATGCAGGATCTAACCATGCAGGTATCAAGAATGAAGACTGTACAGTATAGAGATTCAAGATATAGAGATAGAAGACTCATGAGTATCAAGATTATCAAGAGTTCAAGAGTTCAAGGTTAAGTTTGTTTTAATAGGAATATTTGTTAAAACTCATAGAAAAGCACTAGCATCATAATATCCAATTTATTCGTGGAATGGAATCCACTTCGAGCCCGTTAAAGGGATGGAACCCTAAGTAGGATGGAACCTACGAAAATCTAGTGGGACATTGTTTTGTATCCACTAATTTTAATTCAAATGATTTTACAAAATTATCTTGTTTTCAAAATGATTTCAAAACTTTCCTTTTAAAAGATTCAAAACTCTCTATCCCGATTTTAAATAATTTTAGCCTCAAAACATCTTTAATTTCAAAGTCAAATTACTCCTGATTTTAAATGTCTTTTCAAATAATATATTTAACTTTTAATATTTATACTTAGATTTAAATATAAATTTATAGTTAAATTATGTATATATTGTTCTTTATATTTACTTATGAATTTCAACTATATTCAAGTATATTTATAAAGTTTTAAATAGTTTTTATATAAGATAAATATTATTTTTATAGAAATTCAAAATATCAATTTTGGCTGAGGGATGTCGACATGCCCCTAGGCACTATGTCGACATAGTGACAGTTGAAGTTCAAAATTATAATTTCAAAAGAAGTGTCTATTCGCCATAACTCTTCATGAATGGTCATGGCTGTTGATCTTCTATAAATAGGGGTCAATTTCAACGAATTTTTAATCATTTTTTTCTGGTTTTCGCTCCTCTTTTTCTTCCACATTTCTTAATACAAAATCATACCATTACTCTGCCGAAATCAACATCGAATCATACTCGATTACTTCTAGTTTGATTCTACATCACTATCTCTACAAGGTTCTCAGTGCTATTCAGAGTTATATACTTCTTTGTAATATATTAGCGAGAAAAGGTGTGATTGTAGCCTTGGAAATCAATTAAGCGAGAAAAGGTGTGATTGTAGCCCTGGAAATCAATTGGGTGAACTTGTTGCCCCGAAAATCAAGTATCTCTACCCAGAGGATTGTCATTCTTGAGGGTGTACCTCATAGCCTTGAAATCGAGGGTTGTAATTGTTGAATTGTTGTTGAAAGGAAATCCGTACTTGTGTTGCGGGACTGGATGTAGGGTAACTCCGAACCAGTATAAAATCCGGTGTGTTCTTTCCTTTACTGCTTTTACTTTATATTTGCATCTGTGTTTGATTCCGTGTTCATATCTGTGTCTGATTAGTGTATACATTGTTAACAAATTAAGATAAAACTCAAAAAATTAACAAATTTCTTAAAACACTATTCACCCCCTTCTAGTGTTAATTCTAGCCTTAAGATCCTTAATCCGCATTTCTCACATATTTGGTGCTTTAACGCTTTGTCGAAGTATGGAAAGGAAGAGATTAATACTTCGTTAAAGAATAATGAGAAATTTATGTAAGGTCTGAGGAAGAGGATGAACCATAAGGTGGTGGCACACTTGCTGCCTCCTTTTGAAATGGTGGTTGAAATGGCGAGGATATATGATCGCTTGTTTTAGAAGGAAAGGAAAGCTGATGTTAGACCCAAGTGTAGGTAGAAGAAAAGATTCAATCCATATCAGAAGGGTAATAAGAATCTAAAAGGAGGAAAGACATCGGGTGGAGGAGATCAGAAGCTGAATATGGCATATGTTATTTATTTTAACCGTGGGCAGAACGGACAATACTTTACTTAGTGTACCCAGTTGGAGAACAAGGATAGGGCTAGGTGCTTTAATTACAATAATCCTGGCCAAAAGAAAAGGATTGTCCCGAATTGAGGCAGCAAAAGTGTGTTATTTGGAGGGACCTTCAATTGGACTAACAGCTAAAGAAAAGGGAAAAGGCGTTGTGCTTGGAGGTATGGTTTCGGTTTCTAGTGTTTCAAAAGAGTTGTTTGATACTAGTGCTACACACTCTTTCATTTTGAGAGTTTGGTTGATAGGTTAGAATTAACAATTGCTTATTTGATTACGTCCTTTCTTGTGGTTAATCTAATCAGTGGGTATGCCACTATCGATTAAGGTGCACTGGCCATGAGTTTTCTTTATGTAGGTATTCATTTGTTTACAACCCATATGTGTTTGACCTTTTATGGTACGGGGTGATATTGGGTATGGATTGTTTAGTGCATAATGATGCTAATATCTATTGTACCGGTAGAATTATCACGTTACATAATCGAAGGGATGGAGAATGGATCGTGGTGCGTAATAATGGAGAAGTCCAGACCAATGTTGTGTACAATGGAAGATAAGGAACATGTGATTAGTAGAGTACTGGTAGTTCAGAAATTTACAGATGTTTTCAAACTATTAATGAGATTAGCTCCTAGAAGGATGATTGAATTCTGAATAGACTTAATGTCGAGGACACAACCTATTAGTAGACCACCTAGCAGAATGTCACCCAAGAAGATTAATGAAACGGCTAGTGGAACTTGATCATAAAAGTTCTATTATGCTGAGTAGTTTTCCATGGAGAGCATTCGCGATATTTGTGAGGAAGTTAGAAGGATCACTTAGGAGTGTATCAACTATCGAAAGCTAGAGGAGTTGACAATGAAGAATATTTATTTATTGCCAAGAATAGACGACTTATTTGACCAGTTGAGTGGACATAGAGTTCTCGCAGTTAGATTTGGCAATGGGATTCTATCTACTGAGGGTAGTTAAGGATAGTGTTAAATTGATTATGTTTAGAACTTGTTGACGCCAAAAATAGATCAATACCCAAAGATACGTTGTAGGGAACCTGTTAAACCTAGATTTAGCATATAATAGTAAAATAGCAGAAAAAGAACAGCAAGACATAAGATTTTTATAGTGGTTCGGCTATCTTTGGCCTTGTCCATTTGATATCTTTTATTGATTGTGAGTTTAAGAGAGTTTAGAGGAAATTAGAAGTCACTAGTATAAGGGTTTGACAGGTTCTAGAGCTTAGAATTGCCAACAATAGCTACCTATGTGACTCTTGAATAAGGAAGATAAGAGATGATGAAAAAGCAGAGTCCAAGATCCCCTTTTGTTTGTAGTAGGGTTGATATTTGTAGAGAAACAGGTGTACAGGTTCAGGACCCCGCTTGCCTTGTGCAAATTCACTTCCTTCAGTTGTCCTATTCTCCTATCTCCAATTCGATGCGTTTTGAGCTCTTTTACATAGACTTTAAGTCGATTCTTATGATTCTCCCAATAATAGTTGTATTATCCTACTTTCTTCTCATGAATCTTGAGAACTGCTCGTCCAAACTCTAAGAAAAGCATTTGACCACGAGTGGTTTAGGTAAAGTACGAAGTACATGGGGTTCATGAGGCCAAAATGGGAAGGAAATACCTCTCGATAGCGAGAGAAACCTCTCGGTACTGAGTGGTTTACTTAACCGTAAACTTGATGATTTTTCTTGGGCTCCACTATCTTATCCTTCTGATCATGTTTCCAAGTTCTCGAATCGTTTCGTCTTCGTCTTGACCCTCTACTTTTGGTTGAATTCTACTTGGTTAGAAACCCGGTTAACACTTGTCCCCTAAAGTATGCTTTCATTGAAAACAAAGTGCGCTCTGGATAGAGATAAGCACTGAATTACTTTCTTTTGGATTCCAGTTGATCATTCAAGTATTGCTTCGAAACGTTGTCTTTGTTTGGCAGACTATTCTTCGTATGCTTTGCATAGTTTTATTCCATTTTTCATGCTAAGGATCGGATCTATGCTTTGGAGATCAGCTCTACGCTCCAGTAATCATTTCACACTTTGGACAAAACATGCCCCTTATTTGTTGCGCTTTTTGTAAGATTGCGGGGAAAAATACCTCTCGGCATCGAGACCATTCATCTTCCCTAAAATCTTATATAAGCTCGATACTTAGAAATTTTTTTACTTATATTTTCATTCACGACTTCCACTTTGTACCGAGTCCTTTTGCCTTGGCACCTTCCACTACTCATGATCCAACCTTTGCTGACCATCTTCTTACTGCTGCCACCGCCTGCAGTTGCCGCCGACGATTTGTCACTGCTGCTAATCGAATCCAGTTGCCATCTCGTGAACATTCACATCCACAGTGCTTGACACCTGATTCCTTTAGATCATTTCCCACCGATTTCAATTTGACTAAGGTTGGTGAGCTAGTGGTTGGTTATTAACTCGACGCGATGGTGATGACAGGGTTGCAGTTAGTTGTAGTTAAGATGGTTAAGATTTTGGGTTGCGCTCGACCTGGTGAACTCAGATTTTACCTTGGTCGTTTGCATGCTATTTCCGAGACAATTGATTTTCAAACTTTGGCTATCTCCTACCAAAACTTGGCTCAGCTCTTACCGCCGTTTGAACTTCGATAGGATGGTTCTTGTTCGAGAACAGTCGATTCCATCACTTCACTTTTCCTTGTTACTGCACTTCTTGCGTTATTGAAAAGAAAGGCTTCCACGTAGCTTCGTAGAGAGGCTCCGTTATCGATTATCTATCGATAACGGGTAAGTTCCAATAAATAGTTTTTTTGTATGACGTGGCTCATTTTCCTAGCATGAGCGAGCTATCTACATAAGATGGTCTGTTTGTGGTGTACAAGACACGGGACTCATACTACACAGATTAACACTTCTCATTTTCCCCATTCAATGCTCAAAATATGATTGATTAACACACGCCAACATTCTTTGGATCTCGAGCGTTGATCACACATGTTTATGATTCAAAATAAAACATACATGACCATATTGAACGCCAAGTTTTATTTCCTAGAATGACTCACCGATTTACACGATTTAAGTCCGATGAGGGCACGTCTACTCCTCCTAAAGATGGATCTTCTACAGTGCACACCTCGCCAACCATTCCTGTTGGGCTGGGTCATCCTGTTATATCGAAATTGCAAGGCTTGATAATTCTAGTAGAGCGTGTAACAACCCTAATTTTAATTGACATTATTTGGGACATTTAATTAGGTAATTTAAATACAATAATGTAGAATGATAAAGGAAAATGAGATTTGATCAATTAATAGGTCATGCCTTAAGAATTAAATTAGTAATAATAATTAAACTTTAATTAAGAAGGAGGATTATGATGAGGTAAAATAGGAAAAAGGCACATTTCCTTAACAAAATCTTTCTCATTCTCATTTCCTTCCCCACTTTCATTTATACAAACAAAAACATAAACAAGGTCGACCATTATCAAGGATTTCAAGAAAATCAAAGGTAGGAAACAAGATTAAAGCTAAGGGGAAATCAATTCAAACTGAAGTCTCAAGTTTCTTTAACCAAATCAAGGTGAATAATGGTATACATCTCATAATATGATTTTTCATTTTTGGTTTTAGGATTAAATCCAAAATTATATGTTGAGGTTATGTCATGTATGAATGTTTGAATGATTATATGCTTATTGATGAATTTATGGAGTTTATTTATAAAATCAATTGATAAGTTTGAGTTAGAAAACCAATCATATGACACCAAAAGGACTTGAAATTTTGATAGGAAGTTGAAAACATTATTTTTAGAAGTGGGTTTTCAATTTCGTAATTTTCTGATTAAGTATGAATATTTTATGATTTTCTTAAGTGAAGAAAATGGTTTATTTTGGATTTTGATTATTAAAATAATTAAATGATATTTTGGGTCCGAAATTTTATATGTTAAAAAATATATAAAATCTAATTTACTGTGATTTTTGGGGATTTTTTCCATGTTTCTATGATTCATTATGAATTTATTAGACTATAGAAGCTTAATGATTATATTAAAATATTAATATAAAATAATAGGTTTGCAAATGTTTTGGGAATGATATTTCTGGTTTATGACAGATTTCTAAAAAGTATTTAATAAGAAAAATATTATTCAATGAGATTTTGACAAACAATAGGAGTTGATGAAAAGAATTTACTTTTAATAGCAAATTAGCGGTTTTTAAGGTAATTGCAAGTATGCCACACCATAGTCAATGATGCCGCCTTCCATCATGCCGCGTCTATGGTCTTATTTTAGTTACCTATTCCCACTCTTATTTTAGTGACACGACATCTATCCATATCGGCATTGATATCTATAGCGGTATCGACGCCGCCTATCTTCGTTATTAATATAAGGCAGTGATGTCGCATTTATACTATCATTTTCGACATTGGCATTAAATGGTAATGATGCCGACTATTTTAAATATATCCAATCACCTATTTAAAGTTACCAACTTTATATTATGCAAACTTATGAAACTTGATACTATGTAACGCGACATAGTTATTATCGGCTATATAGACTTGTGTTTTATAATCAAAGATTTTAACCTAGTTTGATAATGAAGAGGGGCGATGACCCATGTCAGCCATATCCATGCCGCATTTTACCAATATATATGGTTTTATTGTCTTGACCCTATGGTCTTATATTTTTAAATCAAAGGATATAACATGAGGGTTGCGATAGCCCTTAGGGGTGATATCGATGCTGCATTTTATCTACATAAACGTTTTATTATAGATGGCTTATAGCCTATGGTTTTGAGGTGCGACGTTCTCTAAGTGTTTTCGAATTTCATCAATAAATTTTTATAAAAGCATATAGATTGGCATATGTACTTTGGATAAAGTAAAGGGCTACCTTTTCCTTGTTTTAAAAGATGATTTCAATGGTAAATCAGTAGTAAAGGTTTATGTTTTCAAGGAAGTATAAAAAGGGTATTTACCCAAGATTTTACTAAAGAGATTGTTGTTCTTATCACCTTTAGATAAATTATGATAGGATGAATTGACTCGGAGATTAGAAAACCAGATGGGAACTAGTGTAGGGTCGCGTCCTATACTTCAACTGTTAACCCCCTAGCCTATATAAGTCCAAAACTCTAATATGCAGGGCTTTGTCACGGGTAAGACCAAAAGTAGGTTTACACACAAAAAGAAATACACAGAGATGAGATAGGTTGTTGGTTGGTCCGTAAAACCATTAGGATCAGTTGACACTAGAAATAATAAGTTTTAGACAGACCGTCCACTTTCCCTCTAATGGTAAGTTAGAACATTTGATATATCGGTAGACCCTAGTCAGCCATATAGGTTTGTAGTCACCTTGAGAAAACTATAATATTGGGACAGACAGTCCATTAATTTAGACAGATTAGTCATTATTACCCATGTTGCATGCATGCATATGATTATTGTGTTATTGTCTAACTATTGTGATTGCAAGAGCATGATTATGATTAACATAAATTCAGAGGATACTAGTGAGGGTAAAACACGTTCCGCTCGGCGGCATGGTCTTATTAGATATCCATTAATCGAGATGGCATATTATTATTCACACTAGACTTTTTGTCTGACCCGAAGTTTTTATTTTCCCCTTTAACTCTTGGGTACTCATTTGAGTAGTTCGAGAGTAAAAGGTTTTTATGTTAAGTGGATTTTGGCGAATAAAGCTTCTGGAGACATGCAGGAGGTAAAGCTAGCTATGTAGGAATCTGTCTACTATTTGTGTCCACTGTGTGATGTTATTTTGTTCTGTGTATGTAATGATAGAAACTTTATTTGTCTATTAGTAAACTCTAATCAACCAAGGGGCATCTTCATATGTTGCGTTTGGAGTATTTTGTAATAATTATATTTTATCTGAACCTGGGCAACGTTTGAGATTATGTAATGAATATGAAATATTATCTTTGAAATGAAATGTCAAAGTTGTTTTGAATTGTGTTAAGAAAATTTCATATTCTTGTGCTTCTGATATTATTGATGAAGGAACCGGGCCAGCCCGCAGCAGAAGAAATGAGTGAATTTCAAAAAAAATTATCATTTTGGATCTTTAATGTGCCTACTACGAGGTCTAAATTTCATTTAGAACTTTTATAAATTTGGTTTAAATAAAATCTTGTGTTCTATTTAAAATAGTTGAATGGAAGTTTAAATAAATTTAATTTCAAATGTATAGTGTATCAAATACACCTAACATTTATTTATAAGTGTTAATGTATAAGAAATGAAACCTTTCATTTCTTTCCCCAAAACAAGAATTAATTAAGAGCATTAATTGTATTAAATGGAGAGATAAACCTTTCATTTTCTCTTTTTAATTTGAATTGATTGATTCATTAAATGTCATTATTAATAATTTATCCATGACAATATTTATTACTATGTCTATATGATTCTAACTGTACAATTTGTAGTTCGAGATTTATTTAATTTAATTTAATTTATTTATACAAGTACATATATGTGTGTGTGTGTACATATACGTGTGTGCATGTGTAACATCATAATCGGTGAAGGGTATATAATGTGCCCGTATATAGACGTTGGGATTTACATTGCACCGTACACATTAGCTCATTTTATGTGTACTATAATTTGTCCAAATATGTGCTTGTATAATATGTCAAAACAAAATACTAATATATGTGTATGTGTGTGTAATTTATTGAATAAAACAATTTCTACCATAATAGTAAAATAATTATATGATAATAATATAAGTTTTCAAAATTTTAGAAAATATGGAAACACATTTTGGGCAAAATATTAATTTATGAATTTTTTTACAATTAAATAATATTTATTATTAAATTATTGATAATAGCCCGTAATCAAATTAATTCTTAAAAATAGGAAATCAAGATGAAAAATTATAAAAAAAATTATGAAGGTATCTAAAACATAGTTTGAGCTTAGAATTTTTTTTTGGAATTTTCTAAACTAAAATTATATTTTTAACAAATAATTAATTGAATTTCGAAAAAAATTAACTAAAAAAATTAACTTATAAAAATCTAAAACTTTTTATAAAGGTTCCAAATACATATATAAGCCTTAATAAAAAAAATTAAAATTTTCTCAATTGAAATTATATTTTTAATTAAATAATTAATTGTAGGCCGAAAGTAAATTAATTTTCACAAATAACAAATAAAGTTTGAAAAATCTGAAAATTTTACTGTAATCTTATTACATGGTGTAACAAATATAAAAAATATAAAATTGAAATTTTGAAACATTAATTATTTTATTCATAATGAAAAATTCAGAAACTTATTAAATAATAAAAAAATATGTATATAGATATTTAATAAAATATTTTTATATTCTATGATTCATAATAGGTATAAATCATCATAAGAAAATTTTAAGATTAAATATATATGATATATAAACACATATACAATAATACATATTCACAATTTTAAGATTATATATATATATATATATATTAATATAAATAAAAAATAAAACCTTTTTCTTCATAAAATCAATTCAACAATAAATAAATAAGTAAAATATTATAACAAGCACATGTACTCATAAAAATCTCACCTAATCTAAACAATAAACAAACAGATCTGAATACAAATAGAGGATTTGGATGTAAATCAACTTTTATATGATAAACCTAAAATCAAAATGATGATAATAAACAAAGTACACCTCCTAATGAAGCCTTTGAGGCCACATTGAACAATGGTTTCTCTTTTAAGAACAATTCACAATCCGTCAGGTTGCTAATCCAAGATTGGAGACCTTCCACTACAAATTAGTATTTTTAATTTTTAATTGGATATGAGAATTTTAGGGATGATTTTAAGGGAAATTTGGTGCCATTAAAATGAGGAAGAGGAAGAAGAAAGTGGCAGCTCAAGAATGAATTAGCTTGTAAGACAAGAGAGCAAATAAGATCTTAACCACACATCTCAAAACCTAATTACACATGTTGTAGCCACCCCCTATCTTTCTCCAAACCAACGCCTATCCTCTACAAATCTCATGGTTTGTGAGCCCATTTAACCCAAATTAAATATTTACAATCATATTTAATAGATTTTGTTATCGATATCTCATATCGATCAATATATTCATAACTTTTATAAAAATATACAACAATTTATTTCTCAAATCACATTCCAAATTCATAATTAATATTTCGTAAATATAAATTTATTTAATTAATTTATAAAAATTATAAACTAATTAAATTGTTTGGTCTAAAGAGATTCATTGTTTTGGTTGTGTGACTCTTTAGTGTAAATTCGGTCAGCGATTAACGTCGAACTATTCGAACATTAATGTTCACACTTCACTTAGTATGTGGTGTGATATTATGGCCAAATTTATCGCTTACTCTTTTTCGGAAAAATCTTATTTTAATTTATTATTTCCCAGTTTGACAACTATTTACACCAATTCTCTTCGTCAAACTATATCACTTTGGACTTGCTGAATTTTGTAATGGTCAGAATTCTAACATCATCCACATTCAACTCTATAATCCAAACACAAAGTCCTTGGTTCAATAATAACAATTATTATCAACCGGACAACTCTGGCAGGAGATTTTGACTTTGGGTTGACTTGAGTTGACCGTGATACTAACCCCATATAACTGAGGAGAAGAATCCTCTCTTGAATAGTGCTTCACTTTCAATACTTCCACTCGACCCAACTATAGTCACTCAATGGACGCTGTGTCATGATTTGACTATAATGAAAGCGGAGCTTTCATATTGAAGATTCATAGTATTCTCAAGTCAAAAGAACCGTGTAAATTAATCACATCGATATTTTCCGTTTGACTTTAGTTTTTTGATAAAACTGTTTGACCTTAGTTATATAACCAACATAAAACTACCGAGTGAGTCGTTCCATAGTTATCCAATAATTATTAGCACGTAACTCCTAGGTGCCCCCAGCAGTCATAAGTAATACACTACCTAACATTAAGAGTGCGGTACATACTCTAGTCTCAACGAATACATCGATATCCAGTCTCGATGCATATTGACTAGGAACATTTAAAATGATATATTTGTTTCATTGTGATAAATCACTCACGGTTACAGTACTTTGTAAGTACTATCATAAAAGATACCATTTATGGATTTTCTATCAAATAAACTTTTAATTAAATTAATTAATTAATATAACCATATTATATCAAGTATATAATAGAAAGAAAACACCTTTATTTCGAACAAGATTGATCAACGAGTTAGATATATGTAACAAATTACATAATTGCCCCTCAGGGCATATCCCTAACTCTATCAATCTCTCATTTGCACCTGGGGTCAATTATGGAATCTTATTCCAACATCTCTAATCGGTTTTCTCAAAACCAATTGGGTCAATCCCTTTGTGAATGGGTATGCTATTTTGTTTCAATTATCTGCTCTGCTAATCAACTCTCTTCGATAATGAGAAACTGTTTTATCATGTGGAACAATTCAGAGTATGACTCTCGACTTCTAGTAAGCTCTAAGTTTTGTTACGAACTATATCGCGGCATTGTTATCCTATAACAATGTTATGAGATTCTCCACATTTGGAATCAGCTTAGTTATAAATTTGTGCACCCATATATTTATATACATTGTTTTTCTTGCGGCGCTATTCAAGACGATGTACTTAGTCTTTTTCATTGAACCAGCCACAATCTTTCATTTGAAACATTTCCAACTTAAAGATTCTTAACTTGAATTTATTATTGACATATTATACTCAATATCACTTATGATGTTTGAGTCTGAATACTCCTTCATAAGGAGTTTTTGTTTCTGTAAACAATCCCCCACTATTTAATAAATACACGAGAACAATTCAAACAATTATTTAGCGATATCAATTTGGATTTGATATTCGCTTCATGTATCAAATACATAAAAAAAATCACAATATCGTAACCAACATAACATGTATGATAATTCTTATTGCCAATGCATAAGGAACTCACATGTTCCGTATTAAACAATTTAATAATGTATTTACATATCAATTTTGTACATTCCCAATTTCTTTTGTACTCACTATAAAAGACGTCATTTACAATCCAAAATTGAGTATTGAAACAACTAAGGTTGATTTCAACACAAGTACACCTTTAAAATCAACAATGTGTTATTTACTTACAGTTTAGAAATATCAATGCACCTTTTGACGTTCTTTCTTGTGAACAAACGCTTCCTCTGCACTATGATTGAAATCAAACTATATGATTCCTATCAAAATACTTATTCGATCTTGATGCTTCTAATGATACTTTCGTATCATTTCTTGGATCATATCCAAAGATTCACAAACTCAATATCGCTTCCATTGACTTCGAGACATTTTTGATTAGTATGTAAACACAACTTACTCTAAATCGTTATTTAGAATTTTCTGTTTCAATACATATGTACCAAAACACTAGGTCTTATCAAGCGATAATTTTGTGAGTAAATCCGAATTAACTTGAGCATGTTTAATACCAAATCTATTATGCTAATTTCAAAAATTGAAATTTGCGATATTATTCTCATCAACATTGCTCATTTAATTCCAACTGCATTAGACTTTCTCATTAAGACACAATCTCGGTCGATGGATCACATCCCTTAGGTTATGACCACAAAAATCATATTTTGATAGCATACTTGGAATTCTTTCGGATTTGCACATCATACATTATTGAGTCAACACTCTTAATGGTTTAATTAAATAATTGAGGATTATATAATTTTGACATTAATAAGAAACTTATAGTTTCTCTTTGATGTACAAGAATACATGTTTGACATTCTAATGCTATGTGTTCATTTAGGTTAGTTAATTTCATTTCATATCATATAATCAGTTCTATCTATGGATTGTGTCCAATTCCATTTAACTACTAATAATTCCTCAAAGAAATTCCTTCACAATGATGTTGGTATATTTTGAAACAACAATTGTTCTTCGGTGTAAATAGAATAGGGATTCATAAGCGCTTTACGAATTTTTTTATTTATAAAAACTGATTTGGTTTTAGTTTAAAAAAATTATGTTCAAAACATAAATATGTCATTCAATGACAGTCCTTTCCAAAATTCTTTTTGGGAGATTCATACAAGATCCAGCATAAACAATTATTACGCACAATCTTTCGACTCGCATAATCTGCCAACTTTAGTCTAGGATATGTTGGAGTTTCTAATAAACCCTTATCTTGTAAAATTTTGTAAACTATTATTCAGATGAAATAATATTAACCTTATGTACTAATCTTAAGTACATTACCTTATAGAAAGAAACTAACTCAAACTCACTCATAATTAATCATACAGTCCAAAAAAGTTCAACTACTTCATATTGATGCATCATTATGTATCACATGATGGAGTTATTTTAAGATTGAATCTTTATTCATTTTAGGCATGTTTGGAACCTTTTCCAATATACTCACTCATTTGATCAAATCAAATCATTTATATCGCATGCTATTTTCACTTCCGTTTATATTCAATGAGTTTACCATAGACATACTACATGTGTATCAAATATACACGTCCATGTCGATGATGACTCATCGGTGAATATGATGAGGTACGTGGAACCGTTTTAGTATTTATAGAATTATGAATGCACACATCTATATGTATCAATTCGAAGAGTTCATCAACTATTATGATGCTCCCATTAAATGGGTACATAGCCCTTTATTGTTTGAGATATAATTAATAAGTATCATATGATTCAAAATCATATAATAAAATTATTTTATCAAAACTACGGCTTAGTTTATAATTCCAGAATAACTGTAAATAATATTTGATACTTCTGTATTTTCCAATGCATCACTTTTGTCGTGAAAACAAATACCACATTGTAGTTTTATTCCATATTGAATATTCATAATATTCGTAGAAATATAGCCATGTCTATTTTTCAGTCGATAACAAAAAATAGTCATTATTTCATAAATAATGTTCAGTATGTTTTACGAAAACAATTTTCGTAATTTGATGCGATCAATTATGACATGCACCCACTATAATAGCGTACTAAAATCGAAGGTCCATCATTCACTTAATATAGATTTGTTTATGTCATATACTACAACTAGTTTACCGTGGAGAGTTCTTTGATCAAATATCTTGAACTCAAACAAACAAATCTCATAGAAAAAAAAATTCTCTATGAAAATACATTTCGAAATAGAAATCATATTTCTCATTCCAATGTTAAGTATTAATCACTATTATTACAATTCTTGTTTCCTTTGTTTCTTTGTGAAGAAGAGATGACTATTCACTCTCTCCATCCTAACTATACCTTAAATCACATTTACCCTTATACATTCATTTTCCTTTCTAAATGGTCAAACCATTCAAAAGAAAACCCTTACTACAATATCATAATGAACTCTTTACGAAAGCGCATTTGATTGTCCTTAACATTTATAGACATCAAATATGTTGCTCTTTGCATAAAGTAATTAAACTGATATTTCAACGATCGAGTTCTTAGATCTATCTTGTAGTTTTGGTCTTGTGCTACAATTAACACAATAAGATCTTTATGTAATCAATCAAATTTAATACTCGATCCCATAGTATAGTTTATTGGCTTATTTCGAATGGACTATATTTATTGAAGTATCGGACATTACGAACTATGATCGTTCACCATATAACATTTACATGTGAAAGTATATGGATCAAATATCCATCTATTTTGTCTTGTATTACTTTTAGAGTTCGAAACTTATAAAATGTAATACATGGTTTAAAGCAAATAAACATGTAAGTGATCATTTTACGAATGTATTAAGTAGCTGTAAAAATTAGGCACTTGCATGGGTATAGAAAACATTAATATGCAATAGTCATTTGATAGTGGGTATTATATTTCCATTTGTCAACTTTAAATTTAGTTCATTTGTATATGTTAATTAATAAATGTTTTATCAATCATATTAAATGCACAAATTTATCATTGTAGATAATTATAACATTATTTTAGCATATGTTCTTACAATATTAGAAAGGTTGAATGTTACCATTTCATTTTTCTAATAAGGCTCCCAGTAGTATTTTATGTTTCACCAAACTCTAAGCGAAACTTAGAAGACTTTTAACTTCACTAGTGGGTGTTAGGACTCGTATGCTTTGGGATTCAAACCTTGAGGAAAGATTAATAAATCATAGGCCCACATACGATGGATAACTCTTTATCGGTTGTATCACATACAACTTCTAACCTTTGGTACCTTGTCCTAATCCCTCCTTTACCTTAAGGAAAGCTCAACAAGTAAAGTAGGACTATTCACTCAGACCTATCATTTCGCGACGACCTAAGTATAATGCACGTACCATGAGGAAAGCTCAACAAGTACGTGTTGTTATCTTACCTCATCTATTCAATATATTAATAGTACTACACATAACACCCTAGCTTGAGGAAAGCTCAACAACTAAGGAGTATGCAAGTAATCTATTAATATATAAATGATAGAGGACAACTTTATATTAAAGATTCATAATCTTCAAAATATTATATTGAGTGATATCGAATTATGGAATAATGTATTTCTTATGAAATACTCTCATGACTCAAGTGTTAGACATATCAGAAATCATGGTATACGTACATTTACGTATGTATTTATTCCTCAAGTCTATTTAGGGTTTCTTTAAAGTTCCACATTTTGTTATACATTCATATTACATAAGCTGAATTATTATATAACTTTTATTACTTAATTAACTTATATAATAGTCTTATGTATATTATTATATTAATTAAATCTTAATTAATTAATTTTAACTAATTAACTCTTTAATTAATTTTAATTAATTAACTCTTTAATTAATTTTAAATTATAGTTCCAATAGAACATTTATATTGGACATATCTACTATAACCTTTATAGTGCACACTATAACCTTTATAGCATAATACACATATATATGTTATATATGGTATTTTATTAATTAATCAACCTTTAATTAATTTATTCAACTGAATAATTTTGATTAAATTTTATTAATTTCAAAATTTATCTTATATACATACATATAAACTTATGTTATCCTAAACATTTTAAAATAACATAACATATATATATATATATTGTATGCATATATGTATTAATTAATTAACATATTTAATTAATTCATTTTATTAATCTTATTAAAAAATTAAATTTTGAAATTCGTATATAAATATTTTCAAACATTTTTGAAAATATCGTTATCCTTTCAAACATTTTGAAAACTTATGTTGTATTATGACTTTTATAATAAACATGTTTTTATTTTAATTTTCAAAACAATTTTGAAAACTAGCCCAAGGCCTAATTCAAATTGGGCCTTTTCTATTAGGGGCAACCTTTGGACTCACTCATCAATCAAGTTAGGTTGGTAACCAGTAAGACAGGGTATTTTATTACCCAATTCCAAGCCTAAACGTTACCTTTCTAGACACCGTACTTAGTGGGTAAGTTTAATTAGTTAGCCCTAACATGACTAATTTAGACCGCATAGACTATTGGGCTCTCATACCATTGAAGGAACTGGGCCAGCCAGCAGTGGAAGAAATGGGTAAATTTCAAAAAAAAATACCATTTTGGATCTTTAATGGGCCTGCGAAGTTTAAATTTCATTTAGAACTTTTCTAAATTTGGTTTAAATAAAATCTTGTATTCTATTTAAAATAGTTAAAGGGAAGTTTAAAAAAATTTAATTTCAAATGTATAGTGTATCAAATACACCCAATATTTATTTATAAGTGTTAATGTATAGGGAATGAAACCTTTCATTTCTTTCCCTAAAACAAGAATTAATTGAAAGCATTAATTGTATTAAATGGAGAGAGAAACCGTTAAGTTTCTCTCTTTAATTTAGATTGATTGATTCATTAAATATCATTATTAATAATTTATTCATGGAAATATATATTACTATATCCATATGTATTCTAACTGTACAATTTATAGTTTGAGATTTATTTATTTATACAAGTATACACACATACAGATATATATATATATATATATATATATATATATCACACACACACACACATATATATATGTAACGACCCATATTTTTGATAATTAAAAATATTAAATTAAATAAGACTTTGGAATTTAATATTGTCAAAATTAAAATTTATGATTTATAAATGAAAAAAAACTGTTAGAACATATAACTTGATTTTAAATGAATTCTAAAATGACAAATTTCAGTGAGGTGAAGATGGTAATGCGTATTAGAATATAATTTAATGATATTGATTTGAATATAATTAATAGTTATGTGAATGTAAATTCCATCGATTGTAATAAATGTTAATAAATAATGGGATAAACAATATTCTAAATATGTTAGCATACAATAAGAAATCAATTATTTAGTACGTAGATTTATTAACCTTTGTTTATAAATAATAAATTTAGAAATGTGTTTAAATTACTAAGATGTTACAGTTGTTTTATTTCTCATCTTATTATTAAATCCGTTTTGAAATTAATTTGGTAATCAATGGAAAATTAATGTAATTAAATATTTCAGTTAATATGAGAGAAGATGTTAACTGTAGAGTAGGAGTGAAATAAAATGAAAACATATTTTAAATAAAGTTCATAAGGTATTTGTTGATTTAATATAAAGGACATGTAAATCAAAATAAAATGAATTTATTTGAAATTAAAATATAATGAACTGGGATTTTATTACTATTGTAATTTAATGTTGAAATTAATTTAATATTTAAATCTTGGATTTAACACGGAAAATTTAATTTTAAAAGATTATTTAATTCTATTTAATCAAAACGATGACAATAAACTTTTAATTTATAATTTAAAGTGATTCAATCAGTTTAATAATAGTTCGATTAATTAACGTGTAAAGGTAAGTATAATTTGATTTTAAAGCTAACTTCTATACACAATAAAATTAGGGTTTGAAATTAGTTCCATTGAGTTTAAAAATATTGAAGACCTATATTTTGACATATAGGATGACCTATTTTCATTTTGGGAACGAAACGGGCTTTTTGGGCCTTTGTTATCACTTTGGCCTAATCGATCTGTCTCATCCATTCTTGTCTATATATATGTTGTTATGAAACCCTAGCAGCCTTCTATTATATTTTCTGTACGTACATTTCAGTTCTAATCTGCTCCTCCTAGATGGTCATTATTCTGAAACCCTAATTATAATTTTAAATCAAATCCAAAAATTCAAACTACTCAAACCCTATCATATAAATATCATCTTGAAGCTCTTGATGAATGGAATCAGCATCTACAATTCATATTTCGACTAGAGGTTCCGTTTGTCTAGAAATTAGCGAATTATTCTCGGTCGTTCGTGTTAGGGTTTTGGTTTAACGGTGGATTTGCGACTATATGACGATCGGAGGCTACTGGAGTGTAGAGGCCGATGAGGCGAGTGCATTTGTAGGTTTGGATTGTGGCAGAAGCGCCGGAGTTTGCCAGAATTGGCATGGGAAGGTGGCGGCGGTGGATCTCTCTAGGCAGTAGTGGAGACTGTTGCGTGGGGCCTGGAAGGGGCGGCCGGAGGTGGCGGGGCGGTTAGTGTGGTTTGATCTGGGTCCGGTGACCCCTAGGTGACAGCGACGGTGGCGGCGAATCAAAGTCGATGGTTGTGGGTTGGGTACGTGCTGTATTCGTAAGGGTTTGGTTGGAGATGGTAAATTACCATTTTTCCCTTGTTTTATTTTATTTAAATTTTAAAATTTTCAAATGTTCTAACATGAATAAGTTTTGCATACGAACTCGGATACGCATCGGTTTCTTCCATTGGACTCGTATTGAAATTTCGGACAAAATGAAACTTGTTTGGTTGAATTTGGAGACTGTTGAGATTTTGGGCTTTTATTGGATTTTTAATGGGCTTTAAATCAAAGGTGAGCGATTTAACCCACTCACGCAATACTAAATTTTCTTATGTTAGTTAAATTAAAATTATGAAGTGATAAAAATTTTGTTGGTTGCTGTTTGGTAATTTAAATTGCCATTTAAATAAATTTGAATTTTTTATTGAATTAAATTAATATTGAATTAAATTAATATTGAATTTAATTGCTAGTTAAATACCGACAATTGATGACTGGTAACTGTTGTGATTTATTAGTTGATTTGGATTTTGATTGCAATTAGATGCCTATTGATTGATATGCTAGATGTATGATTGTTTATTTATTTGACATATTCCCGTTATTACCTATTTATTAATTGGCATCATTTATACGATCATTTGTACTATTTGAAATGAACTAAGAAATAAGTTGAAATGATATATACCTATGTCATTTAAATATGGATTGAAATGATATATATCCATCCATGTAATTAAATTGAAATAAATGATCACTTGACCATAGGGTAGAAAATTATATACGGACACCGGATTTGGTTAAATTAAATGGTTTCAAACCTTAAAATTTGAATTGGTTTAAAAGAACCTGTTTTAAAGAAAATAAAATTTTGATTTATACAAATTAGATTATTTTCTGATTATAGATTTGAAATATTGAAATTGAAACTGTTTAAATGAAATTATTTAAGGATTAATTTGAAACCTTAAGTTGAAATTGAGATATGATTTGAATTTATCGAAAGTGAATTGTTTGAAAGGTTTAATTTTTAAGTTAAAACTTTGAATTTACTTTTTTTAAATGGTTTAAATTGGTATTTCCAAGTTTGGACGTGAAATGGATTTTAGCTAAATTGTTTCAAAATGAGAATGTGAATTGGTACTTTCTGCCTTCGAATAGAACTGTTTAAATTAGATTTGAAATCAAGTTTAAAATTGTTAAATTGAGGTTGATTTAAATGGAATTTTGAATATGAAGTTTGACTGGAATTGGAAGTCGAAAAATGGAAATCGTTATGATTTGGAATTTGAACCTTGTTGTGAAAGAAAGAAACTGTTTTAATATAAACTATTTTAATATATAAACTATTTTAATTATCTAAACTAGTTTCAATATTAAAACTATTTTGTACTCAAAACTATTTCCAAATATTAAAACTATTTTATATTTAAACTATTTCCAAATATTAAAACTATTTTAATTATCTAAACTATATTTCAATATTAAAACTTTTTTAATTATCCAAACAATTTTCAATATTCAAACTATTTTAATTATTCAAAAACATTTTCAGTATTCAAACTGTTCTAAAAGGGGAATTGCTTATATTTCAATCATTGATTTAAATACGAATGCTTTGATATGAAGGTATAACCTATTTTGAAATCGCAATGATTTTGAAGCGAATCTGATATTTTGATATGGAATACGACTTGTTCTTGGAAATTTAAAAGAACCAACCGATGTGTAAAATGACGTTTGGTTATTAAAGAGACCGGGGCTGAATATTGGCATATTATCTGTCAATACCGAAACCACTTTAACAACTGTTTACGCGGTGGATGTTATCCAGAATGTAGAGGTTGAATTGGCAACATTTACTGGAATGAAGTAAGAGAATGATGATGGATGACCCCGACACTTGTGTCAATTTGAAATGACTAAAACAGGAGCCTATGTACGGCCAAGGGGTTAGCTACCTTTAGGGGCCATCACCTCTTCCTATTATATTGATTTTTGGCTCGATTGATGCACCTTGATTTGATTTTAGGGGTGGTGGATCGGTCGTCCATTAGAGGTTACGACCAGCCAGAAAGAGTAAACTGGTAGAATCCTACCTTGGGCATTGCCTCATGTGCCTTGTCATACTTTTCTCCTTATACACGCCCATTACGATTTTGTTTTAGTATGGTACCTATAAGGGACTCACTGGCTACCGACGTTATTGGTTGTGTTACAGGAACTGCATAGACTACCTGCTTAAAAATGTGTTAAGGAGGATCAATGTAAAGCCTTAACGTTGTTTTAATACTTTACTTTACTGATAGACACTACATATATAGCGTATCTTACTACATATAGATAGTTGAGCGGATCCTTATGAGATGGAAAATCCCGTAACATGTCTTAAGTTATTGCACTTATATTGTACACTTGATAGGAGATGGAAAATCCCGTAAACGTCTCTGAAGCTATTACACTCATATTTACTTGTTATTGATTTAACTTACATAAGAACTTTTAGTTCTGACTCGAGTGTTTTGTCTTTTCATTACGCTCGGATCAGCCTGAGTATTTCAGTATTGAAGACATTATCCCATGAAGATGAAGATGGAGTTTGCTAGACCATATTTACTATTATTATTCCGCTGCATTAGTTTGATATATTTGTTGATTATACTCTGATTATGTTATAAAAATTGAAATCAAATGTATATTTTAAAACAGCTTCATGAACTGTTTATTTGATTATTATATTTTATCATTCCGCTACGAGATTCTATGTTTTGCTTTCCTTCTTTTCTCTTATTTTCTTATTAAACCCCATTGATTAGCTTCCCTTTTTAATGGTTTGAGTTAGACATCTGTCGTTTATTGTCAACTTAAATTGTCTAAAATGGTGGGTTGTTACAATATGTATGTGCATGGGTAACATCATAATCCGTGAAGGGTATAATGTGCCCGTATATAGATGCTGAGATTTACATTGCAACTAACACATCAGCTCATTTTTTGTGTACTGTAATTTGTCCAAATATGTGGTTGTAAACTATGTCAAAACAAAATACTAATAAATGTACGTGTGTGTGTTTGTGCATAATTTATTGAATAAAACAGTTTCTACCATAACAAATTAATGTAAAATAATTATATGATAATAATAAATGTTTTTAAAATTTTAGAAAATTTGAAAACACATTTTGGGTTTAAGTTTAATTTATGGAATTTTTTTTACAATTAAAATAATATTTATTATTAAATAATTAATTATAGCCCATAATCAAATTAATTCTTAAAAATAGGAAATCAAGTTGAAAATTTCTAAATAAATTTCTAAAGGTATCTGAGACATATTTTGGGTTTAGGAAATTTTTTTGGAATTTTCTCAACCGAAATTATATTTTTAACTAAATAATTAATTGCATTTCAAAATTAAATAAATTAAAAAAATTAATAATTAAGTTACAAAAATATGAAACTTTTTTCTGAAGGTTCTAGATACAAATATAAGCCCTAAGAAAAATTTCTTGAATTTTCTTAATTGAAATTATATTTTTAATTAAAAAATTAATTGTAGGCCGAAAGTAAATTCATTTTTAGAAATAATAAATTAAGTTTAAAAAATCTACAAATTTTACTGTAATCATACTACATGGTGTAGAAAATATAAAAAATATAAAATTGAGTTTTTGAACCATTAATTATATTATTCATAATAAACAATTCACAAAATCATTAAATAATAATAAAATATGTATATACATATTTAATAAAATATTTTTATATTTTATGATTCATAATAGGTGCAGATCATCATAAGAAAATTTTAAGATTAAATATACATGATATATAAACACATATGCAATTATACATATTTATAATTTGCAGATCTGTACACATTTAATCAAGATCAATACACACACACATATATAAATCAAAATTAAAACCTTTTTTTTCAGAAAATTAATTTAACAATAACTCAATAAAAATTTTTATAACAAATACATGACCAATCTAATTGTAACAAACACATGTACTTACAAATATATCACATAATCTAAACAATAAACAGATCTGAATACAAACAGAGGATTTGAATGTAAATCAACTTATATTGTAAACTTTAAATCCATAAAATGATTTTATGCACCTCCTAATGAAGCCTTTGAGTCCATGTTGAACAATGATTTCTCTTCTTAGAACAATTCATAATCCATCAGGTTGCTAATCCGAGATTGGATACCTTCTACAACAAATTAGTATTTTTAATTTTGAAATTCGATTTGATAATTTTAGGGATGATTTTAGGGATGATTTTAGAGGAAAGTTGCTGCCATTAAAATGAGGAAGAGGAAGAAGAAAGTGGCGGCTCAAAAATGAACTAGCTTGTAATTAGGGTTTTGAGATTGGCTTTTATATGGATAGGACAAGAGAGCAAACAATAATCTCAACCACACATCTCAAAACCTAATCACACATTCCACCTCCTTTCTTTCTCTAAACCAATGCCTATCCTCTCCAAATCTCATGGGTTGTGAGCCCATTTAACCCAAATTAAATATGTACAATCATATTTAACATATTTTGTTATCGATATCTCATATCGATCAATGTATTCATAACTTTTATAAATATATGCAACAATTTTATTTCTCAAATCACATTCAAAATTCATAATTAATATTTCATAAATATTAATTTATTTAATTAGTTTATAACAATTATAAACTAATTAAATTATTTGGTCTAAAGAGAATTCATCGTTTCGGTTGTGTGACCCTTGGGGGTAAATTCGGTCAGCGATTAACGTCGAACTATTCGGACGTTAACGTTCACATTTCACTTAGCAGGTGGTGTGATATTATGGCCAAATTCATCATTTACTCATTTTTTAAAAATCTCATTTTAATTTAATAAGCGTTTCCCAGTTGTGATATTTATTTACACCAATTCTCTTCGTCAATATTATATCACTTTAGACTTGCTGAATTTGGTAATGGCCAAAATTCCAACATCATCCACATTTAACTCTATAATCTAACCATAAAGTCCTTGGTTTAATAATAACAATTATTATCAACTGAACTACTCTGTCCTAAGATTTTTACATTGGGTTGACTTGAATTGACCTTGATACTAACCCCATATAACTGAGGAGACGAATCCTCTCTTGAATAGTGCTTCACTTCCAATGCTTCCACTCGACCCAACTATAGTCACTCGATGGATGCTATGCCATGATTTGACTATAATCAAAGTGCAGCTTTCATATTGAAGATTCACGGTATTCTTAAGTCGAAAGAACTGTGTCAATTAGTCACATCGATATTTTCTGCTTGACCTTAGTCATATTAACCAACAGAAAACTACCGAGTGAGTCGTTACATGGTTATCCAATAACTGTCAGTACATAACCCCTAGGTGCCCCCAGTAGTCATGAGTAATACACTGCCCAACATTTGGAGAGTGTTACATACTCTAGTCTCAACGCATATATCGATATTCAGTCTCGATGCATCTTGACTAGGAACATTTAAAATGATATATTCATTTCCTTGTGATAAATTACCCACGGTTACAACACTCTGTAACCACTATCACAAAACATACCCTAATGGATTTTCTATTAAATATACTTTAAATTAAATTAATTAATTAATATAACCACATTATATCAAGTATATAATAGTAAGAAAATACCTTTATTTCGAACAAGATTGGTCAACGAGTTAGATATATGTTAAGAATTACATAATTTCCCTCAGGGCATATACCTAACTCTATCGATTGATATAATTTACATTATCACATTTTCTCACCATAACTAATATTATAGATGACTGCATCGTATGTAGTAGTTAGTTTCGGACCTCAAAATGGAGGATGTTACAAGCCGGTAGCAGATCAACCGCCTCATTTGAATGAGTTTATAGGTCTGAGAGTGTTGGACGATCCACCAAAGTAAGTGCCCATAGTTCTGACAGCCAGAATGCTCCAAAACATCTGTCATTTGCACGGGATTCTCGAAGACGATGTTCTTCTCTCAACGAGGGCCTAGTATGCACACAACTCCTAGAAAGGATACACAGCGTGCAACCGGTACATCTGCTTAGGTGGGGTTGTCCCGCCTTTCAATCCCTTTCTCCAAATGGTTTTGCAAGAACTTGGGCTCGCTCCATCCCAAATTCAACTGAACGGATATGCTCTTCTGAGTTCTCTCTACGTCCTTTTCAGGAATTGGTTCAACCGAGCTCCTACTTTTAGTGAACTTTCCTATTTATTGCACTTCAAGAAAAGACGTGATTCTCCTTCTTACATGATCATTGAAGTTTGGTGCTAGTGTAAGGCCATCGAAAAGCTTCATAGCAAAAGCTCATACATCAAAAACGAGTACTTCTTCGTACGATGCCCATACGGCTTTAACCGATTCTAGCTTTCTACAAGTAGGTTTTATTTTCTCCATCCCTTCCATACTTGGATTCTTTTACTTTATCAGCCTAACGTTTAATTCTTCATTGGAATTCCGGCTCGAGATGATCGCAAGGAGCACAAGACTATGCTTAAGGGCCTGAGAGAAGTTAGATTTTAATAGTGCACTGCCGCATTCCTTCTGACAAATAAAACCTACGATGGTGCGATTTGTTATATTCTGAGAGATTCATCATTGCTAGGACACTTGTACCTAGTAGCTCTAGAGCTCATACACGTTCTTCCATCCCCACTCTTAGCTTTAGCGAGAATTTTTCGGGGGAATTTAAGGGTCCGTCTGGCGTAGCTCACACAGAGGAACCTGTTGAGAGAGAGAATGAAGAGTCCGTTAGTGGTGATATTTCGAGAGATGGGGACAAAAAAGCCAGAATGTCTCTAATTCCTAAAGAGGATGAGCGGGCCAGAAGGAGAGAAGGAAAGGAGCCTATGGTTTAAGAGGATGGAGAGGACGTTGGTGATAGCGATAACGACTATCACGCTAGTGAACGAGAGGATGAATTGTTCGGAGAGACGCCCTATATGAGTCCTGCTCTCCATACCTCGCCCCATCCGGAGCACATTATCGTAGAAACTTACAAAGCGGTCAGATATCAAACTATTTTGCCTTGAGGAGAGATTTCATCTCGGTCTCACTCCTTTGGTGACATCTTCGTTGGTTTAAGTGACATCGGCGAAATCGATTTTACCTGTTCGCGACATCTTGGACGAAACTGGTTTAAGCTTCAATTTCTCACCATAGGGCTTTATAAGTGAAGGTGGAGAGACCCCATCTTTAGTTCCTATCCAATATGGTCTGTAGAGTACTTAGGGGCTCATTTGTGTCATACACTTCAATAGGATCACGAACACGCATCCCTTCATTCCTTCGTATCTTGAAGGCCCAATTCTTATACTATCTTTTTCTTGTTTCGGGTTCCATGGGTCATGACTATAAGGGGAAGACACCCAACCCTTATCCACCTTGCTCTAGCTTATTAGGGCCATTGTGAGATTGATGAGGAAAGGCGGAGGAGAAAAGACCGAGAGCTGACAAAGACCGTCGAGCTGACAGGGAACGTGAAAGAGAGAGAGGAGGAAGAGTGGCTAAATTGAATTAGCTCGTGACCCCTCCAAATGATCACACTCTGAAGCTTAAGATTCTTTACAGAAACAAGTTCCAGCTTCATGTGCTCTAATCACATCAGTTCCACATACTTCCAAGGGGTCTCTACTCCCTCCTTTACTCTTCCGGCTAGTCCTCCATGCCCACATGCCGCATTTCCCAACCTCTTATTATACGATGTTAAATTTAATCAAGACATCGAGGACATTCTAAAGGGAGCGGTAGATCGGGATGGTCGAAGTGTCCAAAGGCATGTTGACAAAAGGTACAAGTAGAAGAGGCTATGCAAGGCCCTCTCGAATGCGAATAAAATCAATTATACTAATATCCGGTCCTTTGATTCCGAGATGGACACTTATTAGAGGATTCTAAAGAAAAGGGAAGAGGATCTGATAAACATCACCAGAAAGGGGGATGCAGCCCTTGAAGTGAAGGCTGAGTCTGATAGCTTGAAGGAAGAGATGAAGCATGCTTAAGCTACTGCCGAGCTTGTGACGAGGAATGAGTTAAAAGCTGTCCTTGTTGAGAGCGCCGAGTTTAAGAAGCAAGTAGATGATAAAGCCTAAGATCTTACTCAAAAAGATGAGATTATAAAGGCCAGAGACCAAATTAACTCGGAACAAGTAGCCGAGCTCAAGAGGCTTTGAGAGGATAACCAAAAAGTTCACGAAGAGAAAACGAAGCTAGTCGACGACATGGAGATCCTGTCAACTGAAAGGCTTGCTTATGATATTGAGCTTGAAATTTCTCAGCCTGAGCTCAAAGATATCCATGAGGCAAAGGCAAGGGAGGGGGACGAGCTCAATGTCAATCTTCAACACTTCTATGCTAGCGTCATCATGTATAAGATCTTGAAGTGGTTGGGGAATAACTCTCTTGCAACTTTTGTCGATGCCTGGGAAGAGGTGCTGAGCCGTGCTATGTGTGCTCGAGATAACCACTCCGAGGAAGAGCTGATGGCATAGTACCTCGATGTAGAGGACATTAACATGCTTATACTGGAAAAGGCCATCCTCACTAGAGAAGAAACTAATGCTACTATTGTCGCCGCCACCGCTAAGGCTCTTGCTGGCCCAAGCTCATTGGGTCAGCATGAAACTTTCACTTTAAAATCCATAGAGTCAGCAGTGACCATTCCTACATCTAGGGGAGTTAGCTCCATAACTGTCCATGTGACTCCAATTTCTACAACAATCTTCCCTCATGAACCCTACGTTCCTACTTTCCTCGCTGGTGAGCACAGGACTGAAGAAGGGGATTTGAAGTTTCTTTCTGGGATCGAAGCCCAGGCTCAGGTATATCTCTTTTGGTATTTGAGAAGCTTAAATTCTCTCTAGAGTCCATTTCTAAACTTTACTATTCTGTCTGTCAAATTATAGGTCAACCACACCATCCTCCTCTGCCTCCGACTACCCAAGGGTCAGGCGCTGTCGCTATATTCTCGACGTTGACTTTTAATTCTACAGGACTTGTCGCTCCTATCCAACCCTCCGGTTCTAGGCCTGGTTCCGGCTCCCTATATTGCATCCTTGGAGGGACTAGAGGACATTTTTGTATCTCAGGATAAAGAAGACATCACTATTATAGGCGCAGTTGACCCCACCATCACACCACAGTGGTAGATAAATTGAAGGTTGACTTCGAGAAGATCTATGTGAAGTCTCAGCCTGGTACAATGAAGCCCGTCGATTCTACCTCGACAAGCCCCGCCTCTAGATTTCCCACGCTCAAGATCAAGCCTCCCAAGACTAAGCCTAGCAAAGCTCCTACCGGTAAGTCTGATGATTGTAACGAACCGTATTTTTAACTATTTTAAATTATTAAATTTAATATGATTATTGAATAAAAATGGTTGGAAATAAAAATTTATGTAATTTATTTAATATGAACTTGAAATTTTTTTGAAATAACAATTTCGACAAGGTTTAAGGAAATTATATGTATTAGAATGAAGTTCAATATATTTAATATGTAGTAATCAATAGCACGAATTGAATAATAAATGTTGAATTAATTAGATGAAAATAAAATTATTGATTTATAACTAGAATTCATTTAAAATCTAATATTGATTCGTCGCAAATTGAATTATTGTGATACTTTGATTTAAGAAGTGGAACTAAGTGTAGTAGTTGTTTTGTTATTTGAATTCGTTTTAAAAGTTAAATAACTTATATTTCAAGTACAATGATTTATTGGATAATTAATTTTTAAAAAATTCAATATTGGAAATTATTTAAACAATTGAATCCTGAATTTAATATGAATGAAAATGATGTCGAAGGTTGATTTAAATTTTATTTAAACAAGAATGAAAATTGTTAACTTTTAAAATTGAATTTAAAAGTGAATAAATTTATTTGGGAAATTACTTGTCTTAATTAACGTGTAAAAATGGTCTTTTGGGGCACTGTCTCAGATTTCGACGAAACGAGTTTCATCGGATCTGTAATAGTGAATTACTATAGGATTTCAAGTTTCATAGCGATCAGACTTATCGTTTGGCCATGCGAGCTTGAAATGCATAGAATTTATTTTTAGAACTTTAATTTAAATAACTTGATTTGAAAAGCTATCTTCTGAATATGATGGAATTGGCTTCCGATACCTATTCCATTATGTTTGGAATGGGGGTATAACATATAGAAAGTCAGGCGGCACGCTTCGTTTGGAGTTCGAAATTTTTGCGGATAAATCGGGTCGGAAATTTATATATAAGACCATGTTATATTCTCATTTTCACAAACCCTAACTTCTAAACCATCGGCCGCTTTGTTTTAAACAATTTAATGGCCGAAATCGCCCGATCTTCTTCTCTTGTTTTCTCCTCATCCACTCAATGAAATCGAATGCCACCAAACGAAAAAATGGAGAGCTCAACGAGCTCTACATGATGGACGGTTGGATGGTCAAATTTCACGATGAGGTGGCCATATTTCTGTTGCGTTCGTCGATCGAGTTTTGGGTTTCGTGCTTCGTTTTGCGGACGCGGGCGGGCTGTGAAGGTGGCGGCGGCACGGCGTAGGGTTCGTCGATGTGGCATCTGAGGCGCGATTCGTTTGATTAGATAAAAAAATGAAGAGCGCGCGTGCATGTTGCCTGGAAAGGGCGGGCAGAGAGAGGTTAATAGTTTAATTTTTTTGTTAATTATTATGTTAATTAATTTTAATTAAAATCGTTATGCTAATTATCATATAACCTTTTCATGCGAGGTCCGTTTTGAACGAAACGAGTCACGTTGGGATCGTATCGATGTCGTCTACGACATGGAGTTGGATTGGAATTTATCTGAAGCTGAAAATTTTTCTGTTTCAAATAAAGGTGAGTGTTTAGACCACTCACAAATACTAAAATATTTCTTATGTTTCGAAATCATGCAGTGATTTATTTTTATTAACTGTTGTTTGGTAATTTAAATGACATTTAGATCGACATATGAATTGAACTGTTAGGAATTTGTAATTGACAATTAAATTTGAAACTGAAATTGAATTTCTAGTTAAACACCCGATATTGATAACAAGTTAACTGTTGTGATTTATTGGCTGATTTGGATGTTGATTGTGATGAATGGCTATTGGTTGATATATCGGATGATTGGATGTTTATTTAGTTCATATATATCATGTTGTCACCCAGTATATTATTGACAGTATATAAAACCGTAAATTGAATTATTTTGAGTAAATTAAGAAATAAGTTGAAATGATATATACCTATAACACTTTGATTTGGATTGAAATGATATATATCCATCCCCGAAATTAAATTGAAATAACCGATCACTTGGCCGTAGGATAGAAAATTATATACGGACACTGGATTAGTTAAATTAGATGGTTTTAAATTCTTGAATTTGAATCTATTTAAATGTTTTTGTTTTAAAGCAATAAAAATCGAATTTATAAAGATTGAATAAATTTCGAATTCGAGTTTTGAAATGTTGAAATTGAAATTTGTTTACAGAAATCATTTAGAGAATTGATTTTGGAGTTGAAATGAACGTTTCGAAATTGAAGTTAATTCGAATTGAATCGAAATTGAGTTGATTTGAATTTAAATCGAAATCGAGTCGATTGAATTAAAAGATTTGAAATTGAATCCGGGTCCAAATTTGTTGAAATGGAAAGAAACAGTTTGATTTGAAACTATTTTCAAAATAAATTATTTAATGTAAACTGTTTAAAAATCAATCTTTTAAATATTCAAATTATTTGATTTTCCAAACTATTTCACTATATAAACCATTTCCAATACTCAAACCATTTTACATCAAATTTTTTTAAATCTCTAAACTATTTAAACCTTTTAAACTATTTAAAATTATTTAAACTACCTTCTAAAAATTCAAAATGTGCAAAGTTGGAATGTTTATATTTAAATCGTTGATTTAAATGCGAATTTGGTTAAAATGAAGTTATAACCTAAGTTGAAATTCGAAACGATATTGGAAGTGAAATTGAGATATTGGAGTGAAAAATAATTTCAAGTGAAATTGAGATATTTTACGTAAATATGATGATTTTGAAATAAAAGATTTTTGAAGTGAATATGATATTATGATATCAAGTATGAATCATTTTCGAAATGTAAAACGACCGATCGGTGTGTAAAACGACGTTTGGTTGTTAAAGAGACTGAGGCCTCTTATTGGCATACTCTCTGGAAATATTGGAACCACTTTAACAACTGTGTATGCGGAGGAGACTCCAGAATGAAGTGGTTGGATTTGGCGTAAGTTGTTGGATTGAAGAAAGAGAAGGACGATGGATAGCCCCAACACTTGTGTCAATTTGAAATGACTAAAACAGGAGCTGCACCGGGCTAATGAGGTTAGCTACCTCTAGCAGACACACTCCTTCATATTCTATCTTTTGTTATTGATTGGTGATCACCCGTGATTATGGGAGTGTTGTGTTGCGGTGGGCCATTAGGGGTTACCACCAGTCCGGATCAGGCAAACTGGTAGTGTCCTACCTTGGGAATTGTCTCACGTGCCTTGTCATACTTTTATCCTGATACGAGACCACCACGATTTTGATTTAGTGTTGTTGTATCACGGCGTATCCCTATCCACCGACAGTTTGCCGCTGTTTTATATAAAAACTGTATGATAATACTTAAGACCGTATTAAGTGGTATAATGGTAACGCCTTAACGTTATTTGGATATTTTATATTACTGATAGACATTACATATATAGTGTATTCTACTATATATAGATATTTTAACGGATCCTTAAGAGATGGAATATCCTGTAACTTCTCTTGAGTTATTGCTCGCATGTTATACACTGGATAGAAGATGAAAAACCCCATAAACATCTCTGACACTATTACACTCCTATTATATGTGATATTGATTTGGCTCACATAAGAATATTTTAGTTTTGACTCGAGTGTATTGTTTTATTTTATGCTCGAGTCAGCCCTGAGTTTTCAGTACATTGAAGATCATTTATTTTGGAGGACGAAGACGGAGATTTGGTATATTATTACTAGTATTATTTCCCTGCATCATGTTGTTCTGCTGCATTACTCTATTGTTCTGTTGTATATATAACTTTGATAGATGTTGTAAAATTTTAATCAAATGTATAATATAAACAGCTTCATGAACTGTTTATTTGATTATTATATTTTGTCATTCTACTGCGAGATTCTGTGTTTTTTATTCTTTTCTTATACTTCTTAATTAACCCTATTGATTATATGTGTTTCAGATTGTTTTGAGTTGGACATGTGTGGTTTATTGTTGACTTAAACCTTCCGAAATGTGGGTCGTCACAACTATCCTCATACCATGACCGGTGAAGAGTTCACCCATTTTGAAGGCGATACTCCCTCGGTATGGTAGCCAAAGACGAGAAGAAAAAGCATGAGACTCGCCCTGGAGGAGGTAGTGGCATGGGTATTAAAATAGAGAAGAAGTAAAAAGTGTCATCGTCGAGTCTACATTTTTTGCTTTTTGGTTTTGAACAGGCCGAGGTTGTTCGGGTGCGGCCTCTGCATCATTTTGTACATAAATGTCGTTGTAATAAAAGATTGACTTTTCCTTTGTAATCTCTCTGCATTTTACCTTTCCGTTCTTTTATGTACAGTGCATGTTTGTTGTAGTTGCCTAAGTATATAGTACAACTACTTGTACTGCAATTTTCCCTATATTATATACTTCTATTTTTATGCAATATGCTTATTTACCGCAACTCTATGCATGTAAATAATATTCCTACTATCACTTCAATTTTACCGTATTACTTAGCCATGTTCACTACTGCTAAATTGCTCTATTTGGCGAGACAGATATGTTGCTTAGTCGTCTCTACGGCTACTCCTATTCGGGTCCGATCGAGTTTTTTCGACCAAGTGTTGGCATGTATGCCCCTGTTCACAAGGATGATTATTCTAAGTGCCAGAGTCTGGGCATGTACTAGGGATTACATATTGTGGGCAATCTCATTGATTGCCCCCAACCTGGTCCTCAATCCAACTCTAGGATCAGGTAAATCCCATAACTCCGGTTTTTTATTCTTACATCTATCCTTGCCTATCCTCAACAGAGCGTATCCCACTCGGTTATAACATCCCACCTCGATACCCACACGAACAGAGGATATTATTATGTAATATCGTCTTCTAGTGCAGAGAATAAGGCTGGTTAGGAGTGACCATCTATAAACTTTGCTTTAAGCGAGTATCAATACATCAAACTAAGTGCTAGAGATTTTTTCAATGTGGATTCGACGTATCTGATCCAGGACTAAAACAAAATCTACAATGGCTTATATTTATGAATCTAAACAAAATTCAATATATCAATACATAGAATCTTAGAGTACACAGTAGGATAACATATTTATTAAAGTAAGGAGAACGAAAAAATATATACAAGGAAATGTCTACAAAGTTGGAGGCATGATTACAAAATACATATACAATGGGTACAACCCTACTTGATAGAATATACATATCAAGGACTTTAATCCCTCTATACACCAATAAAATACATAGTCTAGGTCGAGCAAAATGATGTAACTAGAGACAAGTATGAACTTGAGAGACAGGCTTTAAGCTAAGCTGCTAATAATCAACGGGTACCTGAGACTACACAATCTGACCCGAGTATTATTATAAAATAATAAACGGGTCAGTCTCGTACTAATTCTAAATAGTTAGCTGGGGTGGTAAAAGAAATAGAGTATAACAGAGATATGATGGCATAGATGCATAAGGATGATATGTCTCAATATGTTAACTTCTAAGATAGTGCCGCAAATCAAGAAATTTCCAAAACAAAGTGAATAACATCCCAAATTGAAATCATCAAATCCAAATCAACAAATCCCTATAATAGGGATAATTTGTACTCTCAAATGGAAATCACCATATCCCAAATCAATAAGATTCCCATAAAGGGGTGAATAACATCCTTATTTCGGAATCCCTAAGTCAAAATACCTAAATATTTACCTATCATAAGAGGAAATAGAAAAGACGGTGAAATCCTAAAATTTACAAATTGAAACTCAAAGCCCAAAGGAAGGCACTATGTCATAAAAGAAAATCAAGTCACTCATGGACTATCATCTCAAATATGGTGCTAACTTATTAATAATCTTCAAATTCTCAAAAGAAAGGGAATAATATTCCCAAGCGCATTGACCAGGCCGTTGATACCTCCCTAAAGCAGTTCAGTCCTGGTCGCTAACACCTTCCTAAAGCATTTCAGTCTTGTTCACTAACACCTACTCCCAGCAATTCGAGCCAGGTCGCTAACACCTCCCAAAGCATTTCGGGCCATGCCGCTAACACCTCCCAAAGCAGTTCGGTCAAGCGCTATCCCAAATGATGAGCTAAAAAGCCACGTCTCCCCAAATGATGAGCACAAAGGCTACGCCAGCCCTAAAAGTGCTACTTACTCTCAATTTTTAACCAAATGAATTTCCCCAAAGCATCCTATACCACCCGGCAAAACCCAAATTTTTACTAATATATAGTAAACTCCACTGAATAAGTGTATTATACTTCCTTATAGTAATTATTCAAGTAACGACCATGTGTCCCATCCCACATGGGTTTACTCAAACATTTATTATAAGTTAGTAAAATCCACTCATGTGTTAAGAATGGTTCAATCGAACAAGTCCAAGAATTAACCAATAAAATAAAGGCAAGTGTTTCATACCACTTGTATTACTAAACCGTTTAATTCAATTCCTCACTCGATCGAGGACGTGCAATTCGATATATATATATATATATAATAGTTTTTTGTGTAAAACCATTTTGGAAAATATAAATTTAGAAAAGGCTAGTAATAAATACAAGAAAACATGGTTTACTTATGTACTTATAAAACCTTATTTCCTGAAATAATATAAAATCTATTGATATATATAAATTTATTTACATTCCCAAAGTCATCTTTATATATATATAAGAAAACAATTTGATCTTTAAATATATTTTCATTATAAATCGATTTGTGCAAGAAAGTGTGTATTAAACTGTATTCTTAAAATGGTTTCTATGGAAAGAAAACACTAAAAAGAATCATTGAGGCATGATTCTTAAATCTCGGAAATTGATATTGAAAACCTCAAGAAACCAATATTAAAACAACAGAAGAAGTTTGGAATCAAGTATTATAAGTTCATAAAACATTCCAAACTATAACTCGAATTAGAGAATCGAAATATCAAAGTTCGAGAAGCCTTTGGAAGTGTCAAAAGCATCAAAACACTACAAGAAACAAGAGCAGGCAATGCAAGTAGGAACCAAAACTAAATCGGGTGGGACAACAGCTTCCTGGAGCATATTGCGCTCTAGGTACCAGGTTAGTCGACTGAACTCATAGGTTCAATCGACTGGACGTATGTCCTGGAGCTATAAGCTCTAGGTCATCTCATTCAATTGACTGGACCTATGGTTCAATCTACTGAATGCGAATTCCTGAAGCTGTACGCTCCAGGTTTTCGCTTCCAATTGATGGCCAGAGCAATCTCCGGTATGTGCATGATTTTGGCAATATTATATGATAAATAGCAACTAAATACTTGTATGAAATACCAAAAAAACATATATAAGCAAACTATTGCAATTTATGATGATTTCCAACAAGAGTAACAAGCATATTTATTGAATTTAAGCGGCAGTTTTCATTTTTTTGCAATTCAAAACATATAGCCATCAAAATCCAAGATTAGCAAGCATCAAGCACCTAAAACTAAACTTAGTATGAGAGTGTGAGGCTAACTCACCTGAATAACATGAATTACAGCCAATTGGAGGTAGATTGGAGCTCGTACTTCATAGATTTCAGCTCCAATATTGCATGCAAAGTGAGAATAGACAACATATATTCAATACCCGAATTACTAAACTGAAATTGATGATACGGAGCAATAGAGTTGAGATTATATACCTGAAATAATCTTCTAATTGATTTCCAGCAATTCAATTTACTATTTATGGAGGAATTTGGAAAATAAGGCTAAGGTTTGTAAGAGGAAATAAGAGCAGCAACTTAATTTCTAAATTGAGGAGGATAGAATGAACGTATAGTTCACTCTCTAACTTATTTCCTTTTCACCAAAATGGGTTATGCCCAAAATGAATTATCATTGATTAGTTATAGCTAATTGTAAGTTTATGTTTACATTTCTAAACAATTAAATCTCATTGTTTACATTTTAAAACATAGTTGAAGCAATATTAATTAGTCACTAAACACAAATTCAAATCAATTTATTTTGCTAATCTTTAATTAATTACACTGAACGATCGTATATTTTGAAATTTAACTTTAACAATAATATTTTGTTTTATCATAAAAATTCCTTTCTTTCTTTTATCATTTAATACAAGAGTTAAACCATTGCATTTTAATATTTCACTTATGAATCTCCAAGTGTTAGTTCATTGAAAAACGCTTATGTAAATTCTCTTGGCAAATAAATTCAAATTCCCTATAATTTCCAGAAAGAACTAAAGAGAAATCCCTGTATCCCCATTTTAATTAATTATTATTTTAAATTAAATTATATTTAATTTCATTTCAGGTATACCTCAAACGAGGGTTGTTACATCGGTCGTTAGTACCATCGTAGAAATCCTACCCGTATGCTAGCTCCTATCTTCGGGAACTTGTGGTTTAAACGCTCGATTCCAAGTGTTACATCTTTGAAGCTGCCAATCTTCAGGCTACACCTGAATTCCTTTAAGTTCGGTGTTGGGAATCCAGTCTTGCACTATTTCTTAGCTCCATGAACTTCCTAGGATTTCTTCCTAATGATGCCTATCTCTGGGCAACGGTTGGCACTTGCAACCTAGATTCGATTTGTCTAATTGACTCGATGGTTTCAACCTTCCCAATGTTGCTTATCTCCGGGCTACACAAGTTCCCAGAAGGTTGGGATCGACTTTCCCTATCGATCCGACGGTTTGATACCTTCTTACAATCACCCATCTTTGGGCAACGCCAGTCCTCAGAAGGTTGAAACCGATTCTCCCAGTTGACCCAATGGTTTAGATCAATTTTCCACATTGATCCAACGGTTTGGATCGATTTTCCACTTTGATTCAGCAGTTTGATACCTTCTCAACATCGCTTATCTCCGGGCAATGCCGGTTCACAAAAGTTTAGGATCAATTTTCCACATCGATCTGGCAGTTTGATACTTTTTGGTATTGCCTATCTCCATGAAATGCCGGTTCTCGAAAGGTTGGGGCTGATTCGCCGTCGACCCGGTGGTATGGATTGATTTTCCCTATCGATCCGATGGTTGATACCTTCCTAGCATCGCTTATCTTTGGACAATGCTAGTTCTTAGAAGGTTGGGGTCGATTTTCCTCGTCAACCCGGCAGCTTGGATCAATTTTCCCCATTGATCTGGCAGTTTGGATCCACACTCTCTATCCATTGTCCTAGGACAGTGGAGCATTTCCTCGATTGTGCTGCTAATCGTGAAACATAGGATTCCTTCTTACAAGAACATGGTTCTATTGGTTCAAGAAGCTAACTTTATTTGTGAATGGAAAGAGTGGCAAGTCCTGCCTATTTACAATGACCCCAACCTAGGTGGCTTATTTGTGAAAACAAATAAAGAAAATCTAAACGTAGTTGTGCCATAATAGATCGCTATTCCAAGCACACGGGATTGGGATTCCATCGACATTACCAACTTGATGATTGTCGCTCCGAGCTTTTGATCAATTGCATAAGGTCCATCCCAGTTCGGACCAAGTGCCCTATACTCGAAAGAACTCGTTTCTGAACAAGATCCCCTACCTCAAAAGTACGGTTGCGAACATTGGCATTGAAGTGCCATGCTACCCTTTTATGGTGAGTAGCTACCCTTAATTTTGCTTCTTACCTTTTCTTATCAGATCAAGAGACTCAAGCAAGAGCTCCTCGTTCACCTTTGGATCGAAATGCCTTTTACGATGAGAAGGGACTCCTAACTCTATAAGGATCATTACTTCCGATCCATAAGCCAAAGCAAGTGTCGAGTGTCCAGTTGCAAACTTATGTGTCGTCATATAAGCCTATAGTGCTAGTGGAAGCTCATCAACCCAGTTGCCTTTAGCTCTGGTTACTTGATTTTTCAAGGTGGATTTGGTGATCTTGGTTACTGCTTCCACTTGCCCGTTTGCCCATGAACGTGCCACCATGGAGAAGCTCTTCTTAATTTTGTATCGTTTGTAGAAATCCTTGAACTCTGCACTTTCAAACTGAGTCCCTTTGTCCATGATGATCTTCTGGGGTACTTCAAACCTGCAAATAATATTCTTCGTTACAAAGTTGGTTACCTTTTTCATTATAATTGAAGCAAGCGGCTCTGCTTCACCCATTTCTTGAAGTAATCCACTACAACAATAATTATTTGGCTCCTCCCATCACTATTGGTAGCACACCAATGATGTCAATTCCCCTAATTGCAAATGGCCATGGACTGACCATTTTTCGTAAGTTCTATCGATGAAGCTCTTGTAATCTCTGTAAATCTCTAGCACCGGTTACACCATTTGGTATAGTCAACAGCATCTCGATTTATTGTCGGCCAGAAATATCCATAGCGAAGTATCTTCTTTGCTAAAGTCTGCCCCCTAGTATGGTCGCCACGGCTGCCCTCTTGGACTTCCATGAGGATCTTCCTATCTTCATCCTTCGCTACAAACCAAAGTAGGGTAGTTGAGAATCCTCTCATGTATAGTACTTCATCTTTCATCATGAACCATGGCGCCTTTTGGAGAAGTTTCTTCCATTTGTTCCTGTCTCTCGGGAGAGTTCCATTGATCAGGTAGTCTTTGATTGGAGTAATCCATGACTCCTCCTCCTCTGTGGTCTCCAAAATCCAGTCAACGTCCATCTGATAGATACTAGGAGTTGCCAAAACTTGCACCGGAACCAATCCCATTAACCGTGCTTCCCTAAAGCTAGCTAGCTTAGCTAATGAATCGGCCTTCGTGTTTTCCTCGCTAGGGATGTGCGTCATTGTATAATGTTCAATGTCTTCAAGCAATTTCAATGCTTTTGACAGATAAGAGGCTAGTATCACACCCTTGGCCTCGTACTCCTTCCTGATTTTAGCAAACCACCGGTTGGGAATAGCTAAATATGTGTAGTGTCTTTATCGCCAATTCCTTCACCGTAATCAATCATGCTACCAAAGCCTCATACTCAACTTTCTTATTAGTCGTAGGGAATTCCAACTTTAGTGCATAGCAAATCAATTGTTATTCTGGTGTTTCAAATACTACTCCTGCCCCCGAGCCAAATTTAGTTGAAGCACTGTCGACAAATAGCTTCCAATGAGAAGTTGCAACTGCAGCATCCTCCTCTTTTTCCACACCATCTCGCGCGGTAAACTCAGCGATGAAGTCTGCCAACGTATGTCCATTTATCGCTCTCCATGGATGGTAAGTGATGTCATACCGACTCAGCTCGATATTCCATTTTAGTAACCTTTCCAAGGTCTCGGGTTGGCATAATACATGTTTCAAAGGCTGATCTATTATCACTTTGATTGGATGAGCCTAAAAATATGGTCGAAATTTCCTTAACACAATCAGCAAGTTGTAGATGAGTTTCTCCAGCTTTGGGTAGTTCTTTTCAGCTCCAGCGAACTGCTTATTGGTATAGTACATTGGTCTCTGAATCCTTGCCTCTTCACGCACTAGTACTACACTTAGTGAGTGAGCAGAAACTACTAGGTAACAAATAAATCCTTCCCGTTCAACGGTTTAGATAAGACTAGTGGTGTTTCCCTGTGCCTCTATAGTTCCTCGAAGGCATTCTAGCAATCCTGATTCCACTCAAATTTCTTCTTGCCTTTCTTGAGGGCATCGAAGAAAGGTATGCACTTATCTATCGCCCTTGAGATGAAATGACTCAAAGCAGCAATCATTCCATTCAAACTCTGAAGTTATTTCTTTATGGTTGGGGAAATTATATTTCTCAAGGCGTTATCTGCTTCGGATTAGCCTCGATGCCTCGTGCATTGACAATAAATCCCAAAAACTTTCCCGATGCTACTCCGAACTTGCATTTTAACGGATTTAACCTCATTCCATATTTTCGTAAAACTTCAAACATTTCTGAAAGGTCATCCAAATGGTTTTGTGATACTCATGACTTCATAAGCACGTCATCTATGTATACTTCCATTGTCTACCCGATTTGATTCTTGAATATTAAATTTACCAATCTTTAGTATGTGGCTTGGTGTTCTTCAAACCGAACAACATTACATGATAGCAGTAAAACCCTAAGTCCATTATAAAGCTTGTATTCTCCTGATCCGGTATACGCATCGCAATCTGGTTATAGCCCAAATAGCGTCCATAAACGAGAGTTATTTATGTCCTACAGTTCCGTCCACCAATTGGTCGATTATGGGCAAAGTAAAGTTGTCCTTCGGGCGTGCCTTATGCAAATCTGAATAGGCGACACACGTTTGCCATTTTCTGTTTGATTTCTGGACCAACACAAGGTTGGCTACCCAATTAGGGTATAAAGTATCACAGATGAAGCCTTCGCCATCAGCTTATCCACTTTTTCCTTTAACGCAATGAATTTCTTCGGACCCGGATTGCGCCTTTTTTGTTTTACTAGTGTGACCTTAATTCAATATTCAGTGCATGATATGCTATATCCTGCAATATCCCGCACATATATGAATGTGTCCAGGCAAATACATCCAAGTTTCCTTAGAGGTCACCAATTCCTTTCTTAAGTGAGCATTGAGCCGAGATCCAATTTTCAGGACCCAAGTAGGATCATCTATGTCGATTGCAACATTTACCATCAGCTCATCCGGTGCTGGTCGACCTTGACTGCTTCCTGGGATCCATAGCTTTAGTAAATTGGCTATGGCTCCTGAGCCAGAGTCTAGGGTTTAATGGTTATGCTTACGAGTCTTGAATGTCGAGAGTCTTCCCTATATTCTTTCCTTTCTCTTGGTGCTTATCCTCCTGTATTTCTGCAACATAGCATTGCCTTGTCTCGCTTTGGTCCCCTTGTGTTACTCCTATCCCATTCTTTATAGGGAACTTCATCTTTAGACATCCTGGAGCTAAAGCGATCCTGAAATCAACTAGGGTCAATCGGAGAAAGCATTGTATGTTGAGTACTCATCAACAATAACACATGTCTAAATGTGAACCACCCTACATTCTCCTTCACCAAGTTCTATGGGCAAGTCAATTGTCCCAATCGGTTGTTTAGCTTCACTTGTAAATCCCTGAATCTTTGTCTTGTAGGAAGTCACATCCTCCATACTGATTTTCATCTAGTCGAAAGTTTTTCTGAACAAAATGTTAACTGAGCTTCTGTTATTCACCAAAACTCGATGCACAACTGCTAGTCCAATTCCTACTGTTATCACCATGGGATCCAGGGTTGTTGCCTTAACTCCATCATAATCTCGATTTGTAAACACAATATCATCCGTTATCTTCTTTTGTTGCTTAGCCGGAATTCAATCTTCGACGGTGTAACAACTTTCCTATGGTGCATGCTTCTGCGAACTTGCATACCTCTCCATCTCACCCTAGCTTCTCTCCACTGGGTGAGGTCCTCCAATTATGATATTAATTAGCAACCATCCATCAGTACGTTTGGGCTCTTCACCACTAGGTCCATGGGGTTTTCCTTGAGCTTGGGGTCCCTGGGGACCCGTAGCTTGATCAGCGTTCTATTGTTGCTTAACATACTGGTGGAGTCTATTTCTCCGTATCAGCTCTTTAATCAAATCCTTCAAGTAACGGCATTCATTCAGGTTGTGCCCATGAGTTTTGTGGAAGCGGTAGAACTTTCCAGAATATTTCTCCTTCTCTATCACCTCCATATTAGGCGGTTTCTTGTATTGCTCAGTTCCTTGAGTGGCAAGACAAAATTTTCCACTATGTCATTCAGAGGCGTATAATCTTCTGGTTGCATATTATTGGGGTGCTTCCTGTTCTCGTTATGCCTGCCACTGGAGTTTTGTTTCCCCTTTTTTTGACTCCCAAAATTTCCAGCATTTCTTGCAACTCCATCAAAGTTTTCTACATTCTGTTTAACCACTACATTGCTTTGAATTGCCTCCTTCGACTGTCCGTCACTAACCTTTCCTTCAACCGGAATTTCTTCCCCTAATCGTAGAAATTGGTTTGCCTTTCAGTGGAATTATTCCATAGTAGTTGGTTGTTTCATCTTCAGCCACCTACCAAAATCCATGTCCGGGTATATGCCCCAAACTAGTGCCGTAAATACAAGATCTTCCTTTGGATTGCTAACCTCTATAGCATCGATGTTGAATCGGTTCAAGAAACCCTTCAGTGACTCCTTGCGTCCTTGAGACAAGCCAGATAGAGACATTACGTCCTTCGGTCGGGCAACATGGAGCCTAAACTGCTCTAAAAACTTCTTGGCTAATTTATCAAAAGTAAATATGGATCTCGGCGCAAGCCTAGCGAACCACATAGAAGCAATTCCTTCCAAGAAGATAGGAAAACATCTATAACGAACGACATTAATACCTCTAGCTTCATCCATATGTTGTTCGTACTTGAGTAAGTGTTGTCTGGGGTCAGTAGTTTCATTGTACAATGGCATTATTGGCATTATGAACTTTCTGGGGTACTCTTCTCTCAAATTTTTTTTGGTGAATGGAGTCCTACTTGGTGCGGAACCCCAACCTTCATTTTTTCTGCCTCTGCTTCCTCCACCAACCATTTAACTATATCAGTTATGTATTCTTCACTGGCATGGTATTCTATAGGGTGACCATCAGGGGCTGCACCAAGTGTTTGACTCTGCAAACGATCTTGGCTTGCCAGCTGGCATTTAGGTATTCCAGTCTCTAGGAGAACCACTCCTCTGGTATTCCATTTGCACGCGGTTGGTTTAGGTGCGGTTACTTGAATTCTGTCTCCATTAGCATCAACATCTAATTCAAAACCATCATCATCAAGCTGCAAATTCACTTCTTCAGCAGAAACCACCATTACATCACCTTCACCTCCTCCTACATTCGTCTCGATACCGAAAGAATTCCTCTTGGTACTAGTGGTTTTCTTGTGGGAGGAGCACACCTGCTTCCTCCTGCAAGTCCTTCAACAACTCCAGTGATTCCTACCTTCTATTTTTGCTTCTGATCTCTTTTATTTTCGCCAGAAATAGAGGAATTTTCCTGTTCTAACCCGGGTGAAGTCTTCTTTCTAATTCTCCTAGTTTTTGGTGGTTGCAAGATTAGCATTGCATCCATCTTATCCATCAAAGCTTTCTCGCTATCCACACTCTTTTGGTTCAACACCTGCACATTTTATCAAGCTCCTCTTTGGTAACTTCTTCCTATTGAGCAAAGGATTCTGGTATTGTTTGTTGATTGTTAACTTCCACTTGGTGATTATTTTCTTTATCACCACCAGCTATTGCTCCAGAGGATCTGTTGGATCACCTAGGCGCCATTGACTTTAGATAGCAAACCTACAAATTTTTCAAGCAAGTTTTCTAGATTTAACTTCTAGATCTATTCAATCCAAAGTAGAGAGCTATATCTAAGCTTAGTTTCAGTTCTCAGTGAAATCACCAAAATGTTGACACCAAAAATGGATCAACATCCACAAAAACGTTGTAGGGAACCTGTGAGACCTAGATTTAGCAGATAATGGTAAAATAGCAAAAAAAGAGTAGCAAGACATAAGATTTTATAATGGTTTGCCTATATCTGGCCTATGTCCACTTAATATCTTTTATTGATTATGAGTTTGTGAGATAGAGAGAATTAAAAGTCACTAGTACAAGGGTTTGACAGGTTCTGGAGCGTAGAACTGCCAACAATAGCTACCTAGGTGACTCTTGAATGAGGAAGATAGGAGATGATGAAGAAGCAGAGTCAAAGATCCCCTTTGGTTGCAATAAGGTTGATATTTATAAAGAAACAAGTGTGCAAGTTTAGGAGCCCGCTTGCATTGAAATCCAGAAGCCCAATGTCGTACAATGAACACCTAGAGCCTAGGAACATAAAAAACTCTCGGTACCAAGAGAAACCTCTCAGTACCTATTGGTTTTGCCTTGTGCAAATTCACTTCCTTTACTTGTCCTATTCTCTTATCTCTAGTTCGATGTGTTTCGAGCTCTTTTCCATAGACTTTAAGTTAATTCTGACGATTCTCCCGATAATACTTGTATTATCCTACTTTCTTTGCTTTCTTCTCATTAATCTTGAGTATCGTCCAAACTCAGAGAAAAACACTTCACCATAAGTGGTTTAGGTAAAGTACGAAGTACATGGGGTTCGTGAGGCCAAAAAGGGAAGTAAATACCTCTCGATATCGAGAGAAACCTCTCGGTACCAAGTGCTTTACTTTGCCCCAAGCTTGATGATTTTTGTTGAGCTCCACTATCTTATCCTTCTGATCGTGCTTCCAAGTTCTCAAGTCATTTCATCTTCGTCTTGACCCTTTGCTTCAGGTTGAATTCTACTTAGATAAAAACCCGATTAATAAAATTAGTCATGGATCATACGAGTGGTTAGTTATGCCCTTTGGACTAACCAACTGAAATGACCCACTTAATTTTTATATATATATATATAGAGAGTGGCCATTTAATCAAGAAAATATTACATTCCAATTTTCTTCTATCCAGGACCTTTTTGCCAATATAAAAATATTGGTTTACTCATTTCATTTTAACTTTCATATGTGAAGATATATAAGTCACTTTCTACTTAAAACAGAGTACAGAAATTTGGAAGTAGAAATCTGTTTGGGAATCATTTAAAAGAAATAATCCCTACATAGCAATAGTGTATCTAAAAAACTAGATTTTTCAAGTATACTTAGATTATGGCATAACTATTGGTTTCATGTCTCAAGACTTATCATTTTGCATGAATTTCCATAATTTTATTACTGTAAGAATTGGGCTTTTGCATGTGCATGTGTGTGCATGTTCCTGTGCATGTGTGTGTCTGTGCTCTTGCATGTGCCTAATTTCTTCCTCCTTTGTTAGCAAAAGGTCTGAGTCTTCCCTATATTTGGGTTGTAAAAACATAACTGAAAATTTAGTTCAAAAACTCTTTAGTGCTGGCTTAACCTAGGCTCAATAAAATGGTTATGTTAGCCATATTCAGCTTGCACTGTTTCTTAACAAAATACATGTTATTTTGTTTTCATTTCAAAGCAACTCAAACCCTCATTATGCCAGGTTTTATTTCAACTTAAACATGGGTTTTCTGATGTTAAATATTTGGATATACATTCAATCCACAAATCCTTTCAATCTCAGATTTTCCACCGTTTAAACTAACTATTATTGAAGCTTGAAAATTCCAATTCTTAGCAAAGTATTTTCAAGACAAGTCACATAAGTTTCAACTGATACACATATAGGTTCAGCACTTGATCAAGACAGTAGATCTACAATACATCAGTTTTCTAATCAAATTTAAACAAAATAGTTTAACATAATTCAGCATAAACATCCATTTTAACTGCAACAAATCCTTAAAGATAGCATCCAATTCCTTAAGCAGCTAAACATCCAAAGCCTGATCAAAGGAATTCTTACTTTCCTGCAAAACCACCATGAATTGCCCCATATGAATATGAGACACCCAATGGTGCATAAAACACACAAGGGTCAGACTAAAGTCTGGTATGAGTAATCTAACTGAAAACATGATTTATATGACACTTATTCATATTCAAATAATCTCAAAATGGATAAAGGAACTCAATACCACTCTTGTGCATGTTTCTGTGATACGTGGGTATATACATTAGTGCACAACTATTTGTATGTGATTCAATGGTTTAGTTCAGTGATAACAATCATAGGATCCATCCATAAAACATCATAAACCAATCAACATATTCATCAATTTAATCATCAAGTCTTTCCTACCAGATTTCTGGCCATCAGGGATTTTACCCAAGCCCTCTCATGAACCTATTTCTATTGTTCACTATCAAGTATATTATGGTCTTTAGCTACTTTCTCTTGTTAAACCACACACTGCCTAGGACATATCTCTGTTAACCCAGCACACTCAGGCCCCTGGGTATAAGCATACCATGTGTGAGCTTGCAATGTTCACCTTGCCAAGCCATATTTTGTAGCCCTAAGATCCAAAAGTCCTTAGTTAAATTACTAAGTGTTATTTTCCCTTGCTCATTCTTATGCTAATCCCTTCTGCATATCATATTTTAATCATAGAAATAAACCTACATTCAGCCAACATATATTCATCCATTGGTAAGTCATGTTCTCATAAGCAATCATTTTATCATGCAAACAGATGTGGTTTCTAAGCATATTATTTTTGTCTATGGGTTTCAGTGGATCAAGTTACAAACATATGGTCATAAATAATTTTCTGGTTGTCTCCTTTTACCTCTGATTCAATCAGACCTTTGTTGATTTAAGATCTGGCTAAACCACAAGTATATGCTTTGATTTAGAGAGTTCATAAAACATAGAAGCTCAGCACATGTATAACATTGCACCTCTACATTTATCTTTATTTTAGTTGATGTGAGACATAAGCAACAACACAATGTTGCAGCCCCACATTTTCTTTCATTTTCAGACCATACATCTACACCATCAATCCTGGGTTTTAAAATAAATAAATGCCTAAAGAAAAAACCCATAAAAGTCTACTTCATCTCAAAGTTAAACATAACACAGATAACCATATTCAACCATGAAATCCATGACTCTTGTACACTGGATAATGTCATTATAAAGGGTTATACACTTAAAGCTGATCATTGACAAGCCAAACTTATCAAATCATAAAATGAACATAGCTTGTAAAAGTGAAATATAAATTTAATTAGGCTGTCTCAATATTCAGGACTTATTGCCAAAGTTTCCAATGAGATTACTCACCTTAACCCTTCTTTTTCCTAAGCTTTATGAACCCTTTTAGTCTTCTGCCTTCTTCTATTTTTCTCTGGTTTATGTTTTATTTTTCTTTAAGTGATGAGGAGCAATGTGACAGGCCTCACTACCCTGAGCCTCCTTATACAAAACCCTGACTGCTACTAGGGTTTAACAAAATTACCCAATGTCATTTTTACCCTATACAAAACATGGTCTGCCTCTCATTTGATTCAAGAGAAAAAGGGTATGTGGTCCTTGTTTTTATTTACAGAAATAATCCTTATCCCCTTTACCCCGGTCATGTTATATGCATGACTCTCATTTTCCAAATTAAAGAAATTACTGGAAATGGATAAAGTGTTTGCTTAAGGGTTCATGCCATTTCCATGCAATTTCTGTTTTCTTCCAACAAATGTTTGCTTGTGCACATGTATATGTATGCCTATTTTTTATTTCTGCCTAGCTTTTATTTTCTTTGTGCCAGATTTATTAAAGACATAATCCTATCTTTATACATATCTATTTCTAAATTACTTATTTTAATTTATATATTGATTTCTGCCTATTTTATTATACAGAAAACTGTGTGCATGTGTGTGCACTGTCTTGTGCACATGTACATGCTTAAACCATACATTTGCAATCAGTTTCCATTTCTATTTTTCTCAATGCAATTTTTAAACAAACATATACTAATTTAAATCATGAAATTGCTCACAAAATCAGGTTTATCACACCAACACTCCAACATTATTTGTTGATCATATGAATTGAATCTTTCACAATCAGCAAAATATATTTGCGCTGGTTTTCATTGATGATATTTTGGTGCATGCCAAGAATGAGAGAGACCATGTGGTCTATCTTAGATTGGTGTTAGAGACTTTAAAACAACATAAATTAAAGGCAAACTTTTCCAAGCGTCATTTTGAAAATGGGAAGTTAAGTTTCTTGGTCATATTGTTTTAGAAAATGGGTTTGCAGTGGATCCATCGAACATAGAAACTATTAATGACTAGAAGAGGCCAAAGACTTTAACAAAGAAGAGAAGTTTCTTCAGTTTGGTTGGCTATTACCGTAAATTCATTAAGGATCTCTAATGTATAGCAACACCCTTAACAAAGTTAACTAGAAAGAATCAGAAGTTCATATGGACTGATATATGTGAATGATCATTTTAGGAGTTGAAGAGGTTACCGACAAATGCTCCTGTTTTGATCATACCAAAAGAGAACCAGGATGTGGTAGTGTATAGGAATGCTTAAGGAATTGGATTAGGAGCAATATTGATGTAAAAAGGGTGGGTGATAGCTTATGAATCTAGGTAGTTGTGGCCATATGAGGTTCGATATCCAACTCACGACTTGGAGTTAGTAGCTGTTGGCGTCAAAATTGGCCACCAACACCCAGTTGTATGAAAGCACCAATATCCAGTCACAGATCTTGGATAGTATCTTATGTAGAAAATATAATATGAAGAATAAACAAATTAAAAATGAAAGCAAGTAAAAAGAGACAAGATTTATAGTGGTTTGGCTAACTCCGACCTACGTCAACTCCAAAATAATCCTTTTATTATACTGTAGTTTGTTTACAGTTACAATCCGAAATTCAAGAATAAAATTGGCTGAGTGTATCCTAGGTTGAAGATAAAGAGAAGCAGAAAGAAGCCCCTCATTTTGACGTCATGCCTGTTATATTTATAAGGGAAGATCTGAACGGATCGGGCTGAAATTTCAACAAAAGGTTCGGGAGACCAAGATGAGGCCACCCAAAAATTTCTAGACCCATCGAGCTCATAATAGGAATCAGTTCCGATCCCTATTAGTGTGTCCAAATGGGCTACGGTGCCTATGAGGGATGCCCCGTGATGTTAGCTACCTATTTCCTAAATTCCGTACAATTCTGACGTACGGTTTGTGAGATATTGTATTTTCCATGAAGTAGTGTTGCTTGAAGTCTGATTTCTGTTGATCCCTCCAAAGGAAGTTATGCCGATCCCTCCATCTTCCTCCAACTGGAATGAGATTCCTAAGGGGTGTTTCATATGTTGTAGTAAGCTTGTGCATCAAGTTTTATGTCAATTAGATGTATAGATGTTGAGATATTGATCGATCTTTGCTACAAAGTTGGGTTCAGCCGATCCCTAAGAGGGAAGAGGGCTGATCCTTATTGAGGAATAGAGGCTGATTCCTCTAAACTCCTCCAAATGCCATGTGATCTCTAGGATAGCTTCTCCTTGTTGTATATGCTTAGCCTCCAAGTTTCACGCCAATTGGATTAGTAGAACTCGAGTTATTGATCAATCTTTGTTGCAATATATTGTGAAGGCTTATTATAGCCGATCCATATGGAGGGAAGAGGGATCCCTCCAACTTGCTCTATTTGATGTGCGATCCATGTGGTAGACTCCCTAGGGTCCCTACATTTTGCGTACAAAAATGTGTATGCATTGGACTTATGGACTTTGAGATATTGATTGTTTTTCATTGAGTTGTACTTGCTTGGCTAAAATATGTCGATCCCTTTTATACCGGTCTCTTTTTGTACAAACCTTTTTATACCGATCTCTTTCTTAGGTGAAGTAATTTGCCATAACTTGTGCATACAAACTCCGAACGACTTGAGATTTGAAATGTAGCCTCGTGGGGCATTCCTTGTCACTTTATACCAATCGCACCTAGTTTGGGACAAAAATTAAGGACATGTACCGATCCTCTAGGGAAAGGGATATGCACCGATCCCGCCGCCTGAGGGAGGTCCTATCCGTACTTAGAATATTCTGGAGATTCTATCTTTTGGTCTCAATTGATCGTTGCTTCATATCATTGTTTGCACTTGATTTCTGGACCTCACCATCATTGCTCTTGGCTACTGGCCTTGATAATAGTGAAGTCTGTTGGGTTAAATCTACCAGCCTCCTGCCTTGCAAAAAGGTGGATTAACACTTTGACCCCTAAAACATGCCTTGAGATAGGAAGGTGTGTTTTGAATTGCCACAAACCCAAAATCCAAAATCCATAATCTATTGATAGCCATATTTTCGAATCCAGAATCCAATCCAAATCCACGGTCTCTCCGGATCATTTTATCTGAATCCACATCAATTCAAAGCCAAATCCATTGTTGTCCGAAACTGATATCTAAATTCATGACCTCTTTGGGTTGTTATCCTAGTCCAAATCCTTGATCTCACCGGATCCTTGCTGAGCACAATCCGTATTCGATGACCTGAGTAGGCCGATCCATCGCATTCGAGCGAAGCAACTTACCCCTTGCCAGACATAGTCCATACCCAACGACCTTGATCTTTTCGGATCCTTGCCGAGCATAATCCATACTTGACAACCTAAGTAGGTTGATCCATCGCGTTCGAGCGAAGCGACCTACCCCTTGCCAGGTATAGTCTATTCCTGACGACATTGATCTCTCTGAATCCTTATCGAGCACAATCCATACTCGACAACCTGATTAGGTCGATCCATCGCATTCGAGTGAAGCAATCTACCCCTTGCCAGGCATAGTCCATACTTGACGACCTTGATCTCTCCAGATCCTTGCCAAGCACAATACATATTCGACGACCGGAGTAGGTCAATTCATTACGTTCGAGCGAAGCGACCTACCCTTTGCTAGGCATAGTCCATACCTGACGACCTTGTTGGGTTTTATTCTTCGGCCTGATACCCAGTTGAGGAATTAATCCATGATGCAAGAGTCTATTTCATCGTGTTAGCCCGACGAAAAGACCTAAACCTTGCAATTGTTATCCCATCTCTCCGGACAGGACCACAATCGCGACCTATGGTATCTATTACATTGATCCAAATTTAAGCATTCCTAATTCCATTTGCCAAAATATAAAATAAGAGTCTGTACAACAAATAAACCAAAGTTTAAATAAAAACAAGAAAAACAGGAGTTCGAAGCAAACAAGAAGAAGAAAAAAATTCACAAACCCGAGCACAACGGTTTATCATCTTCTTGGTGCATGCCTATGGACCGTCTTCGATCCCGTACATGTGTAAGTGACTTAGCCATCCTGCTGTGGATTTTTTTACTTATTCCATGCCATCCCGATCAATTGATGACAAGTTGATGTGGATGCCTTGATCCACTGCCATTTTCATTCAAGGTGGATAGTGGCTGCTCATGTTCCATCGCCGTAGCCCGAGTTCTTACATATTTTTGTAACTGACCATTCCCCACGTGTTCCTCAATGATATCCTTTAAATGCTTATATTCATTTGTATTGTGCCAGCTCATGGAATAGGCAATGCTTTCCTGATGTCCATTCGTGTTCGGAAGGTTCCCTCCTTGCCGGCCATTGATACGAAAGACGTCCTCGAGTATCCAGATATATCTTTTCTAGGATTTCATTCAATTCCAAGTAAGAAAAGAACTTGGGTTCTCCCCTCTGTCGCTTTGATCCATCAAAGCTATCGTCCATGTTCCATTTACCCTTGTCTTTTCCTAAGCTTTCACAAGGCAGTTCTCCACCACGTACCGTATTAACTTCCATTGCTTCTTTACCAGCTTTCGCATCTTCTTGTCATAAAAACCTTTCTACTTCATGGTAGAATTCCACAAGATTCATCGGTGGATCCCTATCAGTGATTCCTTAAAATCTGAATTATCTGCAACTCCTGACACTGCCGCCATCAAAACCATCGATGGATCCGATCGATCTACCGAAACAACTGCCGCATTGAACCTGGTTAAGAAATTCTTGAGTGATTCTCATGCCCACTACTTTACTGATGTCAATGTCATCACATTCTTGGGTCTTGTAATGTGAACCTGAAACTACTTCATAAATCTTTTTACTAATTTTGTCCATGTGCTAATAAAACCACTCTCCAACTGTCTGAACCAAAGCGCAGCTACATCCGTTAAGTACATGGGGAATCATTGTGCCAGGACTTCTTACGATGCCCTCAGTACTTCCGTGTGCCGTATATACCTCATCATATGCATAGTTGGATCCGACTTTCTACCATAAGCTTCTAGTGTTGGTAGTTAGAATTCTGGTGGATTCCTAGCATTCCTGATATTAGGAGCGAATGGACTTCTATTTACATCCTCCAGATCTCTGTTCACTAATCCTCCACGCATAGCTTGCCTGATCATCTCTATAAACCTGTCATTGTCTTCTAGTCGTAGTCTCCTATCATCATGTCCAAGCCGCCCCTTGAGTCTAAGAGGGAATTCTGGTATGTATTCCTCCGTTTGAGCATCTAAATTCCGATTCGCACCAAACTCCATGTAACGACCCACCTTTTTGGACAGTTTAAATCGACAATCAAACACACATGTCAACTCAAACCATTCAAAAGGGAGGATTGTAAATGGGGTAAATAAGAAAAATAAGAAAGAAGGGAAATAAAGGAAAGGAAACAACCACAGAATCTCGCAGCGGAAAGATAAAATATAATAATCAAATAAACAGTTCATGAAGCTGTTTAATATACTTTTGATTATCATTTATACATCATTTATCAAAGTTATACATATACAACAGAACAAATAAAATAATGCAGCAGACAACATGATGCAGGGATAATAATAGTAATAGTATACCAAATCTTCGTCTTCGTCCTCCAGAATAGATCTTCAATAAGCTGAAAAGCCCAGGACTGACCCGAGCATAATGAAAGGACAAAACACTCGAGTCAGGACTAAAATATCCTTATGTAAGTTAAATCAATCGTAAATAAATATGGGTGTAACAGCGTCAGAGATGTTTATGGGGTTTGACATCTCCTATCCAGTGTCAACGTGCGTGCGATAACTCAAGAGATATTACGAGATTTTCCATCTCTTAAGGATCCGATAAACTATCTACTATGTAGTAGAATACGCTATTATAATATGTCTACAGTAAAGTAAAAGTATTAAAATAGTGTTAAGGCGTTACCCATATCCCCCTTAACACATTTTTATATATTCTCATAATCTATACAGTACCGTAATTCCTCCGTAAACTGGAGGGCTATCAGAGGGCACTCCATAGGTATGGTAAAAAACAAACTCGTAGAAGGCGCTCTAGGGCATGTGAACACGGCACACGAGGAGATGCCAGGGTAGATATACCAATTGCACTCCCGGACTGGTGGTGACGCATAGTAGCTACTACCACCCACCTCGGACACACTCCCAAACAATCGAGGGGTGGCCACCAAATCAAATCACAAAAGCAATAGAATGGTATCGAAGAAATGTGCCCGATTGGAGGAATGACCTCACTTGGCCCGGTATAGCTCCTGATTTTAGTCACATCTAAGCTGACTCACGGGAGTCAGGGTCATGTCATACCATATACAGGATCGTTCGTCAAACCATCCTACTTCATTTCTGGAATCTCCACCACGTACATAGTTGTTAAAGTGGTTTTCGGTATCGACAGAGAGTATGCCCATATCTGATCCCGGTCTCTTTAACAACCAATCGCTTATTACACACCGGATGGTTCTTTTACATTTTCAAATCAATTCATAATTGATATCAAAATATCAAGTTCGCTTCAAAATCAAATCCATTTCAAAATCATCGTATATACTCAAAATATACTATTCCAGTTCAAAAATCATTTCGCCCCAATATCTCATTTCAATTTCAAAAATCGTTTCGAATCTCAATTTAGGTTATAACTTCAATTTAACCAAATTCGTATTTAAATCCACAATTTAAATATAAACATTTCACCTTATTGACCAGCTTGAATTTTTGGAAAATAGCTTAAATAATTAAAAATAGTTAAAATACTCTAAAATATTAAAGATAGATTTCAAAATAGTTTTAAATTGATTTAATATAGTTAAATAGATTTAAAATATATTAAATATAATTAAATAGGTTAAATAGCTTTAAAATAGATTAAATATAATTAAAATAAATTAAAATAGGTAAATTAGTTTAAAATAAATTAAATTGGGTTAAGTAGATTTAAAATAGATTAAAATAAGTTAACATGTTTAAAATAAGTTAAAATGATATATTATAGTTAATATAGGTTAAAATAGTTTAGTATAAAATAGTTTAAGTATTTAAAATGGTTTATATAGCAGGATAACTTGGAAAAACCAAAATGAAATAGCTTTAAGTCAAACCATTTCAATTCCAACTTCCCAATCCAAATCAATCCCAATTTCCATTCAGTCAATTCCATTTCGGTTTCAATTCAAATCAATTTCGACTTCGATTTCAGGTAAATTCAATTCCATTTTCAAATCCAATTAATTCAATTTCAATTCAATTTATAACGATTTTCGAGCTCGATTTCCAAAATATCAATTCAAACATTTAAATCAAATTATCCTGTAATATTCAATTTAAAATTCAAATTTCCAAATATTTTTACTTGGTAAAGTTCAAAGTTTGAATAAAAGTCTCATCCATTTTATCAATCAATTTCTGAAATTTAAATCATAATTCGATTATAACTTAAAAATCCCAACTCAATTATTTAAACATTTCATTTACCAAATTTTTAAATTCCAACATTCTGAGCTCAAGTTCGAAAGAAATTCTATTTTTATAAATTTGGTTCTCATTTCTTTAAATCAAAATCATTCAAATAAATTTCAATCAAAAATTTTAAATCATTTAATTTAACCAATCCGGTGTCCGTATATAATTTTCTATCCTATGGCCAAGTGATCAGTTATTTCAACTAATTTCAGGGATTGATATATATCATTTCAATTCAAATCATAGTGTCGTAGGTATATATCATTTCAACCTATTTCTCAATTTATTCAAAATGATTCAACTTACAACTGTAATTAATACAAAGGGTGATGACATGATATATACAAACCAATAAACATCCAAACATTTCAAACATCAATCAATAGCATCCATCGCAACCAATCGTCCAAACAGACAATATAATTCACGGAAATTTCATAGTTATAAATGTTCGGTAATTTAATTGCGATTAAATTCCAATTCTAATTTGACTGTCAATTTTAATTTCTAACATTAAATACAATGACAATCTAGATGACAGTTAAATTTATCAACAACGACTAATAAAAATCACATCATTTCATAATATAAAATTTAACTAGCATGAGAATATTCTAGTACATTGTGAGCATTATAAAACACTCACTTTGAGTTTCGTTGTCGCCGAGTCGTTTCCGTTTGGAACTAAAACCGAACGATGCCCGATTTTAGCCCAAATTTCAACTATCTCCGAATCCATCCAACCCAATTTCATTGCGAAGATCTCATCATCACAATCGCAACGCAAAAGGTCTCGTTCCAATCGGACCTCGTATGTGAGAGTTTTTAAATTTATAAGTTACCGATATAATTCAATTTAAAAATTTTAATAACTTTAACATAATTATGATATTACCCCGAGACCATCTTCTTCCCAAATAAAAGCCTGTATACGAAACATGTACAAACCCACCATGTCGTGCACTCATCTCCAGTGATACGGAGCTACGGCCGATGAAAATCGAAACCGATCGCGCCGACAAGCTTCTCCTCTCGATCTCCATCTCCCGGGCCCCTCACATTGAAGTTCGCACCTACCAATCAAAACGCGTGCGAACCACACTCCTCTCAGCCATGGCCAGGTCGCACGTCCCAAATTGCTACCGAGCTTCACCAAAACGCGCGTCCATATGTCATTCGACGAGGAGAATCCAAATACGAGCTTTATTTCTTGAATCGATGAATGAAAACGAAGAGAAGCTTAACCCTAGTTTCAAAATCCCTCACGTCTTCACTGTTGCCCTCCCTAAATCATAGCTGCACCAAACAAAAGTATACTGGATCGAAGCAAACGATGAAATAGGATTTTTAGAGGAGGTTTCGGGATTTTTAGGCGAGTAGAATATGAGTTAGGAATTTTTGAAGTTTTGTTTTAAATATTTCTTTACTGTCTGAAGCTTGCATGAAAAATAAAGGAGAAGGAGATGTGATCCTTGCGTGTTTGAACAGGATGGCTAAAGTGATTTGAGGTTAGATAAAGCGGCTGATGTGAATAAAAGGTCAATTCGACGAATATATAAATTATTTAAATTATCAAATCGTCTCTATTACATAACCCGAAATCTCGAATCCCTATCGAGGCATGCCACTAGGCATTTATAATGTTATACCCCTATTCCAGATGCAATGGAAAAGGTTTCGAGTCCAAATTCGATCATATGGAGAAGATAGCTTTTTTGGACCCAATTTTTATATTGAATTTTCGATATTAATTTCGACGCGTTTATATCTCGTACAACCAAACGATAACTCCAAACGTTATAAAATTTGAAATCCGATAACAACACACTATTACGGATCCAATGGAACTGGTTTCGTCGAATTCCGAGACTGTGCCCCGGATCGCTATTTTAACGTCTCTATTATAATATAAAATTGTCAATTTCTAGTTATTTACTTAAAAATCCAATTTTAAATGTTAACAAATTTTATTGTTGTTTAAATAAACTTTTATATCAATCCAATATCATTTCAATCATAGTTAATTCAGAATTTAATTATTCCAATAATTGTAATATTAAATTCAAACAATTTTGATTATCCAAAAATCACTCTTTTGCAATATTTGAAAATGAACTTATAAGATTTAACTTTTAAAACAAATTCAAATTTTAGAACAACCGTTTCCATTAAACAGTTATTCAATTATTCAGTTAATTTCCAATATTAAATTTAAACAATTTAATTGTTCAATATTCAACAAATTTCAATATTGGATTTTAAATGAATTCTCATTATCAATCAATTACTTTATTACATCCAATGAATTCCACATTATTATTTAACTTCAGTTATTGATCATGAACTCGGCTAATATATAAAATCTCATTTCAGTTGCAATTCATTCTAGTTATTATTATCATAAATAAATTACAATTTTTTTTAATTCTTCCAACATTAAACCATGATATCTTATTAAATTAACTATTTTAATTATCGAAAATTCACAGGTCGTTACACTCCATAAGGTTGATCGTAGGTCCTCCAGCATCACGATCAACAAGACCCGGGGGTATGCCCCCTAGCCTTTGGGGAACGGTGTCGATCCCTCTGGAGGGAACGGTGCCGACGATCCCTCTAAAATGGCCAAGGACTGCTCCCAGCTGCTCTGTTCCATTCCTTTGTCCATTGGCTCCATTTCCATGTTCCCAGTTATGTTTTCCAGCGATTCTTGTTGCTTCAACTCCTTGATCTAAGTTGTCATTAGCTCCCACTGCTCTATTTCCTTGATTCTGTGCTCCAGCTTGTCCAGTCTATCGGAGTAAACTCTACGTCATCTCCTCCTGTCTTTTCAGCATCCGCTCCTGCATAGCGTCCATCATCATCCTGACTTCCTCCATGGCGGCTCCTTTCCGGTAGCACTCTCCTTGTTGATTGCCTATCAATTGCTTCCTAGATCCAAGTTTCCAAGCGTCCAAATCTATGATCTTAGCTTCCAAATCTAAGGGTGAAACTCTTCTTAGTGAAAGCAACAAAATGTTGGCATCAAAATTGGCTACCAACACGCAGTTGTATGAAAGCACCAATATCCAGTCACAGATCTCAGATAGTATCTTATGTAGAGAATATAATATGAAGAACAAATAAATTAAAAATGAAAGAAAGTAAAACGAGACAAGATTTATAGTGGTTCGGTTAACCTCGGTCTACGTCCACTCTAGAATAATCCTTTTTATTATATTATAGTTTGTTTAAAGTTACAATCTGAAATTCAAGAATAAAATTTCTAGAGTTTAGCCAAGGTGAAGATAAAGAGAAGCAAAAAAGAAGCCCCCCTTTCTGGCGCCATGCCTGTTGTATTCATAAGGGAAGATGTACACGGATCTGGCTAAATTTTGGTAGAAGATTCGAGAGACCAGGACAAGACCACCCAAAAATTTCCAAGCACATCGGTGCCCACAATAGGAATCAGTACCGACCCCTATTAGTGTCTCCAAATGGGTTGCGATCCCTATGATGGGTGCCCCATCATGTTAGCTACCTGCTTCCCAAATTTCGTGCAATTCTAACGTACGGTTTGTGAAATATCGCATTTTCCGTAAAGTAGTGTTGCTTGAATTTTGAGTTATGTCGATCCCTCCAAAGGGAGTTATGTCGATCCCTCTAACTTCCTTTGACTAGCGGGTGTTCCACATGTTATAGTAAGCTTGTGCTTCAAGTTTCATGCCAATTGAATGTATATATATTGAGATATTGATCGATCTTTGCTATAAAGTTGGGTTCAACCGGTCTCTAAGAGGGAAGATGGTCGACCCCTATTGAGGGATAAAGGCCGATCCCTTCAAACTCTTCCAAATGCCATGCGGTCCCTAGGGTAGCATCTCAATGTTGTATTATGCTTAGCCTCCAAGTTTCACGCTAATTTGATAGTAGAACTCAAGTTATTGATCAATCTTTATTGCAATATAATATGAAGGCTAATTATAGTTGATCCCTATAGAGGGAAGAGGGCCGATCCCTCCAATTTGCTCTATTTGATGTGCGATCCCTAGGGTAGACTCCCTAGGGTCCCTACATCTTGCTCACAAAATTTTATATGCATTGGACTTATGGGCTTTGAGATATTAATTGTTTTCCATTGAATTGTATTTGCTTGGTTGAAATATGCCGATCCCTTTATACTGATCCCTTTTTATATGATCCCTTTTACACCGATCCCTTTCTTAGGTGGAGTAATTTGCCCATAACTTGCGCATACAAACTCTAAGCAACTTGATATTTGAAATGTAGCCTCGTAGGGCCTCCCTTGTCACTTTATATCGGTCTCACCTAGCTTGGGACAAAAATTGAGGACATGTACCGATCCCCTAGGGGAAGGGATAAGCACTGATACCCTGCTTGGAAGAAGTACTAATTCGTACTTAGAATATTTTGGAGATTATATCTTTTGGTCTCGAATGATCGTCGCTTCATATTATTGCCTGCACTTGATTTTTGGACCTCGCCATCATCGCTCTTGGCTACTGGCCTTGATAATCGTGAAGTCTGTTGGGTTAAATCTGCCTCCCTACTACCTTGGCAAAAGGTGGATTAACAGTAGCGGTGATCTTCACATTGAAGATTTGAAGACATTATCTTTTAGAAGAATAGTTTGAGTTTTATATAAGTCCTTTAAGTACTTATTCTCTCAAAAGAGTCGAATATGAGGCAACATAGGTGGTTGGAATTCTTGGCAGCATCTGAATTTGATATAGAGTATACGCTGGGAAATGGGAAGAACATTGTTGATGCTTTAAGTAGAAAGCAGTAGAATGTAGTATTAGCTATAATTGAGGAATGAAAGACGTTAGAGGCATTAGCGTATTATGGAGTGCATTATAAGATGGATGCATGATCAAGTCAAGATCCTAAAGCATTGGCAAGTTTGGAAGTTCGTCCAGTGCTCGTGGTTAGAATCATCATAATGCAAGGAGAGGACCCAGTGTTAGCTGAAAAGAATTAAGCGATTAGAGATGGATGTGAATGTAGAGGATCTGAATAAACTCAAAGTAATGGCTTAGGAAGAAAAGATGGCTATGTTCCGAATGTAAGAGACCTTCGGAAAGAGGTCGCAGAGGAAAGTCATCAGTCTAAGTTTACAACTCATCCCAAAGGGACAAAGATGTAACGTGACATGAAACATGTCTTCTTTTAGGAAGGCATGAAGGGAGACATAGCCGGATGTGTGAAGAGGTGTGTCACATGCCAGTAAGTGAAAGCTGAGCATTAAAAGCTAAGTGGTTTACTTCAACCCTTGGAAGTAACGACTCAGAATTAGGATTCGATATGATAGATTTTATAGATTGTTGCTAAGGTCAAGAACAGGGAATGGTAACATATGGGCAGTAGTTGATAGATTAACCGAGGGCGCCCATTTTATCCCAATAAAAGAATGGCAACTGGTTTAACAAAACTATATGCAAAGATTGTTGTGAGACTCCATGGGGTTTCGAGCAACATAATTAGTGATAGAGACCTATTGTTCACTAGTGAGTTCTGGAAAAGTTTGTAGAGTGCATTGGGTACATAATAAAAACTCGAGCAAGGGTCACCACACCCAAACAGATGGTCAAACAGAAAGGGTGAACCATGTGTTAGAAGATTTGTTGAGGGCATGTGTTCTAGACTTTGGAGGATTTATGGAAGATCATTTTTATCTGCTAGGAAGAGTTACCAGTCAAGAACTGGAATGACACCGTTTGAGGCACTTTATGGTAGACTGTGTAAACCTATTTGTTGGTTGGACACTGGGGATAGATTCGTGTTAGGACCTGACTTGGTAAGAAATGCTACCGAGAAGATATGGTTGATTCACACTAGAATGAAAATTACACAATCAAGGCAGAAGAGTTATGCCGATAAGAGAAGAAAGGAGCTAGCATTCGTAATGGGTGATTGTGTGTTCGTGAAGGTTTCATCGATGCAAGATGTTATGCACTTTGGGAAGAAGGGGACATTTGATCCTAAATATGTAGGTCCACTTCCATTGATTGATAAGATCAGTAAACTCGCATATAAATTCCAGTTACCAAGTAGTTTAGTGGGTGTGCATAGTGTTTATCACATATTGCATTTAAGGACATGTGTGCACGATCATAGTATGATAGTGGAATCGAGGGACATCGAGGACTTATCTATAGAGCCAATGTTAGATGACTGAAGGTATAGTAGGTCGAGATATGAATGAGTTGAGGAACAAGGTTATTAGACTTGTTCGTGTTCAGTGAATTGACGATAAGGATGATTGTACCTGAGAGGCAGAGCATAATATTAGGAATGTCTATCCCAAATTGTTTTAGACATTCTTGTTTGTAGCAGTGTGCTCTATTATTCTATTGCATGTACTAGTAGTAGCCTACATATTTATGTTATGATATGATTATGTGTTAGTAGTCAAACTAGTGCATTAAGTTTGATGATTAATGATTTACTTCAATAAGGAACTAGTGTAACTTTTGTACTTGTGTGTGCTTATGTGATGACGACTTTACACTATCAGGGTGTTAGTGTAACAATTATTCTTCCTTACCTGAATTTCAAGGACAAAACTACTCTTAGAAGGGGAGAGTAAACACCCCATATTTTAGAGTGCCATAATATGGAAAATTAAGTTAATGATGGGTATTCATTAAAAAATAATCAAGGTAATCTAATTGGGAACTCACCTAAAGGAAATTTTATTATTTGGGTGCAGGATAATTAAAATATTAATTGAATGGACCAAGAGTGATTAGTGCAAATTAAGGTAGGAATAAATTTAAAATTTGAATGTTGAATAAAGGGGATCTTATACTATGGGAAATAGATTAATGAGATTGGGCAAGAGGGATTTTAGTTTAAGCCAAATTCATTAATATATACACCCTTAACCATCTCCTTCTCTTCCTTTACATTCACTTCATTTCAAAACAAAACAAAACTCTATTAAAACCCCAAGGTCGGTCACCATTTCTCAGGGAAGGAGAGCAAATTAAATCAAAGGAGAAAAAGGGATTTCATTATAAAGAAAGAAAGAAGGATCAATCAAGATTTTCAAAGCTTAGGTAAGTCAAAAATTCTCTAAATACTTCAATCCCCATTTGGATTTGAAGTTGTCTAGGTGTTTTGAATGTTGTTAAACATGTTTTAATGATTAAAAATGATTTTGTATGTGTTTAGTGGTTTAAATGAATAGAATTTGATCATTTTTTAAGGTGAAGCATGATTTAATCTTCCCCAAATGTCATGAAATTTTAATATGATGTTTCCAATACTAAAAAGGAGATGGATTTTAACTTTCATAATTTTTAGGTGAAGCAATAAATAATTACGAATTTTCCAAGTGAAAATGCCTAATTTCGAGTATAAATAAATATTTAAAAATATTTAAATAAAATACTTTATCATGAAATTTTTACTATAGATAGTATAAGATGTTTTGAAATTTTGGTGAAGATTTAGAATTTTCCATTAAATTTCATATTGTTATGAATTAATTAGTACGGAAAATGTTACCTTAACTAATGAAAACTAATTTAGGCAAAGATTAATTAAAGGGGTTAAATTTTTGGGTTAGTCAGAGAATAATGTATAAGGTAAAAGGAAATGGTGAATAAAAACGGTGTACAGGTTAGGTTAAAAAACACTACACCACAAAGTATTTTTATCAGCGCACGAAAAACGCCCATAACTTACGGTGGATTTTAGTGAACGCCGTTATACTACATGCAACTAAAAATCAAAGACTTTCTGTTGCATTTTGATCGCTACTATAAAGCCTCTTATTGTCATCTTACAAACGCTACCACAAATCTTTGTTGTAGCATTTCGAAAATGCCACCAAAAGGTATTGTTTAACGCTACTGCAAAATATTTTAGTAGCGTTTTTTAAATGCTATTATAGAGGGTTCAACTTAAACCCAAACCTTACAGCTGCATTTATTAAATCCCACCATATACATTTTGTAGTGTTTCATTGCCATAATATATATATTTTGTAGTATTTTTTCCGCCACCATATTTTTTGGTACCATTTTTTACTACATATTATCTCTGTAGCGTTTGCTAAACACTGTTGTTATTTTTTTGATGTTCTGTACGTATTTTCCTCGCTCTACTAGCTCATTCACTCCCCAATTCATTTTGTTCATAGCTTGTATTATAAAGTAATAATATATAGTTCAATATGAAACTAACAAACAGTTATATGGTTAACACATTCAAACGACCAAAAATACATAAACAATTAAACTACCATAAACCCACCTAGTACATAATTGTACATAGATACACAATTAGTACATAACCATACATAAATACAATAGTTTTAAGACAAGAAGTTAACATAAAATTCATACATAAAGAAGTTTACCAACTGAACTACCATAAGCAGGTACCATAAATAACTGAACTACCATATACAACTAATGTCGCAGTCGATCATTTCTTCGGAAAAACTTATCTACCTATAAACAAGCAATAATCGACAATAAGACCTAAGTAATAATCAATAATGAGACCTGATCATTTACTAAAGCTGATTACAGTAACCAATAAGACCGAATATATATATCATTTATCAAAGCTTATCTACCTATACACACATGGATTCACAAACACGCGCACAACACTCACATACACATGGCACACACACAATACAAACAGATACGCACAACACATACATAGCTTGCACACAACACTACACAACACTTTCATACACATGCAGAGCACCTGAACACACAATATTACACAACACACACTTACTATCACACAAACACACACACACACACACACATTCACAGCCCTGCCCATATATATATTCACAGCCCTACCCACATATATAGACACAGTCGCACACACCTATATACACAAATTTACACATAAGATAACACACATGCACACACAAAAGTACACACACAGATTTACACATACACACAAACACGCACAAAATAGCACACACCTACACATTTACTCACGCACACGCATAGTTTTAACACATATATATACTCATACATAAACACACACTAACGCAACTACATATACACACAACCACAGATGAACACACATACACACACGCCACACAAAAGTACACACAACTGGGGAGTGTTGTGCAATTATGGTCCAAGTATTACGATGATCAAACAGGGTACAGCAAGGCTGTTGTGTAATAGCAGTCAGACCAAGCTTCCCACCTTCAGCACATGGCGTACGCATATGAGTTGGCACACACTTTGTTGTAACAAAAGGAATCCCCAATGTTACATGCCCACCAACTCATATTTATACACGACTTCTCCAAGTTGTTTAGCGATGCGTGACTATTAAAATTCCAAACCGTCGTTCCTCCTTGAAACATGCGAGACAACCCTAACAGTCTCCCTCTAGACTCGCATCCCCTTGGAGTAACTTTTGAGAGCACTGTTTTGTCTACATGGCCTAGTTCGCAACCTTCGACTCCGATACCACTGTTATGCAACGGTGGTGGACCAAACTCCCCATCTCCAGCACATGGCATATGCCTATGAGTTGGCACACACTTTGTTGTAACAAAAGGAATCCCTAATGTTACATGCCCACCAACCTGTATTTATACACCACTTCTCCAAGTTATTTAGCGATGCAGGACTATTCAAATTCCAGACCGTCATTCCTTCTTAAAACATATGAGACAACCCTAAAAAAGGCCATTAAGCATGATGTTTAATTTTGTCTTTTATTTTCTATGCATCTTAGTTCAAATTCAAGTGTGAGAAAAGATGTCTCTTCTGTATGCCATTTAGATTCCATGTATTTATACTTTATATATAAGTTGTATCTTAAAATTTCTTATGTCAACCTATATTGATAGCATCGACTTTGTCCAAAAACAAAGGGACATGGCCTACTCACAACTTGAGGTCTGTACATAATATTGTTCTAAGCTAAATCATTAACTTAACAAGGGTCATCACTTTAATAATTTTGCAAATAATATTATTCTAAGCTGAATCATTAATGTTGTCCAAAATATCCAATGCGATTGAAATGTTTATGAATTTTTACCATTAGGTCATGAAGATAACCAATCAACATGATTGAAACGTTTACAAATGTTTAAGTTCCTAAGTTGTCATTCTCTAACATTAATATCTCAAAACCTAAACTCTAAAATATAAACACTATAGAACATCAAATGATTCTTTTTCATGCGTCCAAACTAATGGTACAAAAATATTAAAAAGATAAGAAGTTATGTAATCAGTTTCAGTAAATTAAATTCAGTTTATAGGTACCAAGCTTATGTACCTATAGACAACAATGCGACCCTATCTTTTACTGAAACTAATCATTCTACCATTTGTTAATAGAAAATTAAATTCAGTCTAGTATGTTATTATTGTTTTATATATGATAAACATCACACCTTTCATTTCATTTCCCTAATGACTTTTGCGATCGACCAAGCTATGGTAATGCCAAAGGCATCTTCCATGCATGTCAACTTCGATGTAGGTCTCTGTAGCATTGCATTTGGAACTCTCACAAAGCCTACCTAAAATTTTACAACATCACGTCCCAATAGATAATAATGGACCATCGATGTTGGATCAGTTGAAGCAATAGTACCTTCAGCTACTACTTCATCTGTTTCACCTACATCAATCAACTTGCATTTACTATTAGTTACCAACTTCGCAATTGGTCGGTAAAAAAGAGATTATTATGCATAATATATACATACATATAAATACTATATATGTACAATACTACCAGTATATATAAATACTTCAGAATATATACTTATAGCTTGTTGTGGTTTCTTCAAGATTATGGGTCTGGATCCAAAAGAAGTCACACCATTTTCATTTTCTTTTTCAACTTCAACTTTTGATTTTGGCCATGCGCTTTCCTACCAACTGCATCTCTAATGCATGACATATCAGTTATAGGTTGCCCGATTAAGCATCTCCTTTTTTTACATTGTCGACCCAAACCACAACGGCAGACAAACCAAGCAGTTTACCATTCACAATATGTTCTGAATCACTGGAGTAGATTCTTCCTTTGGCAACTATCTCCTTATCCTTATTCCAATCATAAAATCTTGCATTTGTTGTCTTGGGCGCTGGTGTTACTCTGAAAAGGAAAAATATAAACATATAGATAACTTGCCTCAATTGAAACATGATACTCGATTCATAGCTGAAATGTGACAATATGTTCTAGATTTATGGTAGATTTATGCCTATAGTCCCAGATTCATGATATTTAAGGAGATTCTAGCTATATACAAAAGAAGGAATGTACTAAAAATAATACCAATGTTTATTACATGATAAGATGCAAACTATGGGAGGTTACTAAAGACATCAACTATATATCATCGTATCCTATTAAAACTGAAATTGACAATTGTAACTGAAACCGATATGATGATATGAAGAAAGGTATGGTGCTCATGACCCATTTAGAGTACTTCACCAATAAAACTAAACCATTCCATGCAGAATACTAGACCTATTCCAGATTTATGACCATAAACATAGAATACTTCACAAATAACACTAAACCATGATATTAAACGTCAAAGTAACAAATATTTCATTGAGATTGATATGTAACTTTTCAAGCTATATTGGATATAACACAAAACTGAACCAGAAGATTTTGAATTAAAGGAGATGTGTAAATCAAGGCTTTAGTAATTAAGCAAAAATCGTGTACATGATATATTTCCAAATTAAATTTGTAGAAGACCTACGAGCTTATTATGATTTGTAAAATTTACTATGCTGACTTCATTTAAGGGTCCTCGCAGCATCATTTGAATGCAAGCAGTTGGCAATGCTACTACCTTATTCTTAGTATTTCCTAATACTAACATATTAGGTGTAAGCCTCCATAAATAAGGATTTGGTTTATCCATGCAATCTATAACAATGCTCACAGTATTTGTCCAATACGAATGCCACTGGCAACCTCATTTGGGTCAGTGGACACCACTCTCCCTTTGGCAACAACATAAGAGGTTCCATCCCAATTCAATAGCCCACATATGTTGTCACTACTCTACAATTATTCAACAGAAAATTACATTTATTACTGGAGCAAAAAATAAAATCCAAATGTTGTTTCTTCGGTATTATAATTATTATTTTACTCATTCAGGTATGCTCCCTTCTTTCGAACTTTCTTTACCCTATGCTAGAGCATTAATGTTAGGATATTTAATCTTAGGAGCACTTAAGAGGATATGCACAATTAATTTACAAATAGCTATTAATTATTTTCAATCATGATGTAGTTAGCTAATAAATGAAATAGAAGAAATAGCGCATTCAGAGGAGTAGTTAGCTAACAAAGCTATTAATTATTTTCAGCAATCTTTACAATGATACTACTTGCAACAATCAATGGCCTGAGATTATATGTAAGAAAATTCTCTCTAGAAACTCTCAAATTACTTATTTTATGTTTCACATATTTTAATTGTTCTTAAATTTTCAAGGAACCGGAATATCCTTATTTTATATTTTACATATATAAATTACTTTTAAAAGTTTACCTTCTTGTCCATCAACATCTATACCATAATATGCAATTCTGCTATTTTCTGTTGACACCGAGATACTTGTTTATCTCTAAAATGTGACAAAGTTAGCTTAGTTAAGGTGCAACCCCTTTCCCAGTGCCCTTAACCGTCCTGGTTTATCTTGTCCCAATACTTGTGCAATAACATCTCCTTTGACATTATGGACTGTGATAGGTTATCAAATTTTTTAATCTCCTCCTACATAAATTAAATACATATAGATATTGTACGATGGTAAAATTATCATAGCTTTAGACAATTTTTAATATACCAATAAAGTAAAAAATTCTTACAATAGTATTTGCAGTATCCATGCTCACTGGTTCATCACATTTTTTAATGCAAGATTTAATCCAAACATCAACTCTAGTTATGGACGATGGATCTGGCCTCTGCTTTTTTTAAATTTAGAATAACATTAAATAAATAAAAGGGGCATTTCACCAGAAGGACAAACTTTGCAGTCCAATTAGTTTCTAGGACACACATCCACGGAAATTAATTTCAAGGCCAAAGTCAGCAGAATAATTACTTAAAGTCAGTCGTCCAATTACTTTCAAGGACATAATTTCATAAGTTTTTAGGCCTTAGAAACTAATTATTTTTCATTTTGTCCTTAAAAGTAATTATTTCAGTTGTGTGTCCAAGAAACTAATTGCGCTTGCTAAAGAGGCCCTTATGGCTAATTTCCACTAAATAAAATGACATGTATTAAATACCTAGGTAAATAATGCTATAATTAATTAACTAACCAGGTCCTCGATCAATCTAGCCATTCCTCTATGACCAGATGTGTGTGGAAGTTGTTTTTCCCCAAGGGTCGTATATTTCTCATTTTGTTTCTGAAAATATCGGAAGGTGTTAGAACTTAGTACCTAGAATTATAAAAAGAACATATTATATTCAACACATAGTGAAAATATTGGAAGGCGCATTCTAAAGGAAAAAGCCTTAGATGCAATATTTTTCGATATTTGACTTATTCTTAGATTGTGTGCATGACTATGTGCATGCCTGTGTGCATAACCGTATATTAAAAACTATTAAACAAACAAATCTTTAGTTTATACAAAATAATCTTCTACGGTTAATCAGCTTATAAAATTGAACATGACTGTGTGCATATGGATGAGATATTAAAATATATAAACTATGACCAATGCATTTTCATATAGCTATCAATTTTATGACAATTACCGATTAATAAATGAATGAAAAGTTAAATGGTGTCCTCAAATAAGTGAATACAATATACATAACATTTTCTTATAGGAAATTTATAAATAACATGGTGAATTTTATGAACATTAATTTTATAGTTTTTATAGAAAAATAAGTACATAACATTTTCTTTCAAATGTAAAAGTAATGTCAGAATTGAAAATAATATATAAAAGAAAGAATGCAGTTTTGAAAATATGGCATTTTTCGAACAATATCTTAATGTTACCTTAAAGTCCAGACTTGTTTTCACCTTCACAAATTTTCTCCATTCTTTCATGCTTTTGATGTTGGCAGGTTTCAGATTAAGTCTTTCCGCTTCAGTTTATGCTTTATTTATTTGCGAACAAATTTTCTTTTTAAGGATCTCCAAATTGTTCCCATTTACCGAAATAAGACTCTTTTTGCCAATCCTCTTCCAATTTAAATCTAGCCTGCAACAATACATGAAAATATGTTAAATGGATAATTACAGTAACTATTAAATCAAAAAATGTCAGTTCCAAATGCAACTAATTTTTTTAAAATAATAATCATTTCTCAGCTGATTTCCTAATTAAATCGGCATTTTTTCCATTTTAAACAAATGGTTGCACCATCATTTCTTAGCTTAATTAAAATTTCAAAGGAAGAATTTACTTAAAATATATATTGTAATTAAAACTTGCACTATTATTAAAATAAATTGTAATTTTACTAATTTTTAATTAATTATTTATCTATAGTGACTTCAATTAATTTTTTAGTTATACCCAGTCTAATTAAAAAATTAACTTGATGGTACACAGTAAGAAAATTATCATACACGTGTTTGTGCGCTTGTGTGTGTGTGTGCCTATATGCGTGTGTTTACTATAATTTCACAAGCATCTAATCATACTATCAATATTTATTTGAACCTGATGTATGAACTGTATTTAAATGTGAACATAAACTTATGTATGTACATGAAACCCATCATATAGTGAACAACAAAACATATCCACAAGGTTAAATATCTGAATCTAAAACAATGGTGTGCTTATTGCAACTATTTTAACTTTAGTGTAAAGGGATTGTATAAAGAATTTATTTACCAATGCACTACCTTTTTGAATATATGTATTTATAGATGTGCACTAATAAGCTACACAATTCCATTCTCATTCTCTAATATTAAAATCCATGTTATATATACCTGTATCCAATAAACATTTTTAATTTGATTTTTTGTTTCATATTGATCATTACCAAATCTCATTCTCAAACTATATGACTTTGTACTAGCATCAATATAAGTAAATGCAAAATAAATAAATTGATCTACATCGACAATATAATTATATATGTAAAGATCATTCTTATTTGCCTTTCCATACATGAATTGATTACCATAAGACAACTTTTAACTCGTCACTCAGAAGCCTCCAATCAATAAGTGTGTATGGAACGTGCTCCAGAATAAGCGGCAAAAGAAAAGAAGATAAATATACCGACCCTGGTTCTATTGGTACAGCTACATCATTGAACTCAACTTCAATTCGATTTTGATGGTTTAACGTGAGTCTTTTTGCTTTTATTGGCCTCTACCACCTCTTTTCCGAGATGTTTTTGTAGTTTCAGCTTCACTTGCTCTCTTAATTTCCAACTCAACATCAACATTTAGGTCAAAAGGCATTTCATTTTCTGGGCAGAGTATTTCTTCTCCTGACAAAGCCCTTTCTTCATAATGCATTCGCTTTGTATCAGGTCTTAATGCTTGCTCTTGGCCTACATTGAAATCATTGACTACTTCTTCTTCACCTCTATTGCAAGCACATGATGGCTTCTTAGCATTGACTGCTTGTTCTTGGCCTTCATTGCAAGCACTGATTAGCTTCTTAGCATTAACTGCTTGTTCTTGCACTTCATTGCAAACATCGGCTGGTTTTTTACGTTTGACATTTGAATTATACTTTCACTTTGAATTATACTTCTGGGATTCCTCTTCAATCTTTCTCTAGTTGCGAGTACATGTAGAGATTGGAAACATCTCTTTTCTGCAAATGAAACAAAATACAATATTGTTTAGATTTATGATTAGCATATACAGTAAATTCAAGCTTAGATAAACTATGGGCAGTCTCAGGCCTGCATAACTGTTTGCATAATACCAACTGATTGTATGACTCTTTCTTTTTTATAACTTTTACATGAAAGTCTTGTATTGTTGTATTTACTAATTATACGTTTCCATCATTCTGTCTCCAACCCGTTGTATTAGTAGCTTCAAATTTCAACTCGCTTTTATTTTCTCGGTACCTGGATGGATTCTTAATTTGATATTTTGTTTCATGCAAAAAAATTCATTTTGGAATTTTGGTCCACTAAACACTTTGTAATTGTTAGAAGCACGAGAAGTATAATAATAAATAATAGTTTTTTGTGCAAATTTTATTGATAATTTTTTCATCACACTATGAAACTAGTGAAAAATTAATAATTATAATTATAGATAAATCCTTGCATTTCAATAGTTTCACCAATCCAAAACATGATATTTAGCATTGGAATTTAGTAAACAATATATTACTGAAAATTTATCAAACATAAAATAGTCATGAAACATAAATTGGATACAATTAAAGCAATTATATCGCATTAAGAGAATATAGGAAATAACTGAAATTTAAGTAAAATTTAGAAACTCTTGTCTCATACAAAATCATATAAAATCAACTATTCCAGTTAAGGTTTATTCCAGTCAGGGTTAAATCAACTATTCTAGTTAGGGTTTATGCAGAAATCTAAAAATAAGATGCATATAAATTCATATAAAATCCAAATAGAATCGAAAATCGATTTATAAAATTCATACCTAAATATACCTATTTAGGGTACCGCAAGGAGAAATTCTTGCTGGAGGGCTAACACAATGATGTAAAGAGGAGTAGAATGACAAAGTGCTATAGCGACGATGAAAATTGAGGAATGATTGAATCTAAAAACAGAAGGCGAGGTGGATTTGTTGAAGCGAAAGGGAAATTTTTTTTGTTACGTTTATTAGGTTATGAGAGGTAGAGGAGAAATTTTTCTAAGTAATAGACGAATAACGAAAGGGCAAATTTTTTGTTACGTTTATTAGGTTAAGGAGGAATTTTTTTAATTAAGGCGGGATAGTGTATTTTTTTGTTATGTTTATTATATAAGTTAAAACATTATTGGTTACACTTACATATCAAATGCCACAAATTTCTACAACCAAAGGCTGATTTTCTTATAGTGATACTACTTTATTAAGGAAAGATATCATTTTTCACTTAATTGCATATTTTCCATTGTGTCTTGTGATTTCCCCTATTCTTGACCTTCAATAGCTTAAAAACTAGACACTCTTTAACTTTAATGTTTGATACTCGGTAGCTTAAAGGTCTTGACGCTCAATAACCTAAAGTTTAGACACTCAATAACCTAAAGGTTAGACACTCGATAGCTTTAAAGCTTTGACCCTCGATAGCTCTAAAGTAAAATAGCCCATAGCTTATATATACAACTCGCGATAGCTTTGTTTTCAACCTTCGATAGCATTAACTTATTAGCATTTGATAGCTTTAAAAAATGACATGTGATAGCTTTTAGGACTCAACCTTTGATAGCTTTAAATTCGACACGTGATAGCTTTGTAGTGTGATAGTCTCAAGATGTGATAGCCTTGCGATGCGATAGCTTCAAGGTGCAGTAGCCTTAGCATGCGATAGCACTATGGCATGATAGGTTCAGATGCAATAGCCTTAACATGTGATAACTTTGAGGCGTAATAGGTTGACATGCAATAGCCTTTGGACTGGACATGTAATAGCCAAGAAAGCTAAAATTATTTAAGTAAAATAAGAGGATGTTTAGTGGCGTTTTGGAAGTCTGCTTCCAAGTTGTTGTTTGTGAATTTCATAGGGATGAAACTAAAATGAAAAATAACAAGTTCAATGCAACAACTTATTTAAGATTGAGTAATGAAGTAAGCTTAAGGAAGCTAAGAAATGATAGACGTATCATTTAAATAAAAGATGAAAATGTTTTATCTAAGGAACGTGTAGGATACACAATACATTAATGAAAAATGAATTGAATCCATGACCATAAAGTATATCGACTCATGGAGTTTTTAAATGGCAGGTTTCCAAGAGTAGTGATGTCAAAATTTAATGATATATGGCTAAGTGCCATGATTTGGGAAGTTCATAGGGTTCAATTCAGTAAGTTAACTTAGATGAGAGTAATATTATCAAATGGATGTACTTTAATGAATGAATCGATAATGTGAAACGAAAGTGTTTCTAGGACTAGGAGGCTTTATTGATGCTTAGTAAGGATGCTTGCTAGAATGTATTTTGGGTGCTTACATTCAACCTCATTAAAGAGTTAGGGTGGTTCCAATGGTGGAATGAGCGGCCATTTCATCGATGACTTTGTTCAAGAAAAGATAAACTAATGATAGGAAGGCCTAGAAGGTAATCACTAAAAAAGTTAATGGTAACTTTAGATTGACACCTAAAAAGATTCTAGGTGATGCTTGTGAATTGTTTGATGATTGTATGATAGGACCATAAGATGTTTTAAGTATAAGGTAAATTTGATTAAAGTGAATTAATATGAAATGGCTCATAATCGAATGATAAGTAGATGGGTACTTTTTTTAGCAAAGCCAGATGGTTTTTATGGTGGTTCGTTCACTTTTATTGTTTGATATAAAAAGTTTAGAGTACAGGAGTAGGGTTTAATAGCTCTAACTACTAAATATTAAATACTAATCCTCCTCCATAGAGGAGATGTCACTACCATTATCGCTCAGGTCTGGACCAATGACGTCTACAAATCCAGCAAATTGCCTTGCAAGATCTGGGACGTAGTCTGCATAGCTGCAAGAAAAGATAAATCTCCTATCCTAAGAAGGAACATCCAAAGTCTTTTGGTTCAAGGCCCCTTGCTTTCCATTAGAAGTCAACAAAAGAGAGTCACTGGACACAGGGTAGTATAAATAGTGTGTTCACCTACCTTTTTCATGACAAGTTTGTAGTAACAACCATGGGAGGGTAACAATCAAATTTTGGAGGAAGAGTGCACCTAGGCATGCTTTCTAGAGTACCATGAGATCGATTGGTTGGGATGTTTGGGCTCAGAGTTCTCAGGCTCGGCTACTATGAAGTCGAAAGGAATCTGGGTGGAATGACTAGGAAAAGGATGTCATAAATAAAATTGTCGGTTGGAGGGGAGGGAACCAATGATTCGGGGATCCACTGCCTAATGTTATATGGATGCTCATATTGTGATGATTATTTACATAATATGATGTAATTGCTGTGATGAATTAGTAAGGAGAAAACTCATTCTATAGTTTAGCAGTGTGGTATCCTACATGTATGTTTAGAGTAAAGTATTACTTATACCAGGCTTTATATTTAACCATGTTTTTATTATTTTTCATAAACTCATGGATACTCATTCGGGTAGGCTATACTTATAAATTAGGCCAATTGCTTTTGAAAGACGAATAAAGAAGTCGAAGATGAATATTAATATTCGAATTGTTTGATATTAATTGACCATCACTCTTTGGATGGTTGCTTTGGCCAGGCCTTGTGGCAGGACCAAAGGCTTCTCGTCTATCTCCCTTGGCTGAATTTTTTGACCACTTTTGGTGGTGAGATCAAAGGCTAATTGATCATCACTCTTTGGATAGTTGCTTTGGCCAGGCCTTGTAGTGGGACCAAAGGCTTCTTGTTCATCCATCATGGATGGGTGCTTTGATCAGGACCGACGGTGTTATCAAAGGCTTAATTGACCATCACTCTTTGGATGGTTGCTTTGGCCAAGCCTTACGATAACAACAAAGTCTTTTCGTCCATCTCCCTTGGATGGGTCCTTTGATTGGGCCCGATAAAGGGATCAAAGGCTCAATTGACCACCGCTCTTCAGATGGTTGCTTTGGAAGGCCTTTGCGGCAGGACCAAATACTTTTCGTCTATCTCTCTTGGATGGGTGCTTTGACCAGGCCCGAAGGTGGAATCAAAGGCTTAATTGACCTCTTATGGGTATGTGATGTGCCTTTGCTTAACTAATCTCGCTCACCTCGTCAGGTTAGGAGCTAATTCAAACATATCGCATCTTAGTCCAGGGGCTTATTGTTAGTCCTTGAGATGATGGTTTTGATGACAACAACCTTAGAATAAGATTATAAAATATAAATACTAAGATTATAGTTTAGATATATATGTATATGCAGGATTTGACCATGCAGGTATCAAGAATGAAGACTGTACAGTATAGAGATTCAAGATATCAAGATTGAAGACTCATGAGTATCAAGAATATCAAGATTATCAAGAGTTCAAGATTTCAAGAATAAGTAATTTAATTAGGAATTTTGTTAAAACTCCTAGAAAAGCACTGGCATCTTAAAATCCAATTTAGTCGTGGAATGGAATCCACTTCGAGCCCGTTAAAGGGGTGGAACCCTTAGTAGGATGGAACCTACGAAAAATCTAGTGGAACATTGTTTTGTATCCACTAACTTTTATTCAAATGATTTTACAAAATTATCTTGTTTTCAAAATGATTTCAAAACCTTCCTTTTAAAAGAATCAAAAACATCTATCTTGATTTTAAATACTTTTAGCCTCAAAATAATCTTTATTTACAAAATCAAATTATCCTTATTTTTAAACTATCTTTAATAATAAATTTAATATTTATACTTAGATTTAAATATAAAATTATAGTAAAATTATATATATATTATTCTCTATATTTACTTATGTATTTTAACTATAGTTAAGTATATTTATAAAGTTTAAAATAGTTTTAATATAAGATAAAAGTAATTTTCAAAGAAAAACAAATCACCAAAATTTCCTTTGGGATGTCGACATACCCAAGGTACCTATGTCGACATAGTGGCAGTTGGTTTCAAAAATTTGAATTTCAAAAGAAGTGTCTATTCGTCATAACCTTTCACGAATGGACATGGCTGTTGTTCTTCTATAAATAGGGGATGTTTTCAACGAATTTTCAATCATATTTTTTTGGTTTTCACTCCTCTTCTTCTTCCACATTTCTTTATATATATTCTTACCATTACTCTGCCGAAATCACCATTGAATTTAACTAGATCATTTCTAGTTTGATTCTCTATCACTATCTCAACAAGACCTCAGTGCTATTCAGAGTTATAGAATTCTTTGTAATCAATCAAGTGAGAAAAGGTGTGATTGTAGCCTTGGAAATCCATCAAGTGAGAAAAGGTGTGATTGTAGCCTAGGAAATCTGACGCAGCGGATTAAACAAACAAATGTAGATCGATGAAAGTAGCAATCGATGGATTGGTGAATACTGAAATGCCCGAATTCATTGATCCGAAGATACCGAATTCTAGCTATCCCAAACTCGTTGATCGCGCACGATACCGGGTTCAAAGATCTGCGATTCTTCACACGTTGATCTAGCGCACTAGATTCCGCGAATCGGCTTCAGCTGTCGTTGAATCGAGCGCACTCGATTATCCGAGAGTGGAGATAGGAGATTACACTTGACTACCAATTGGGTGAAAGCACAAAGCTAACAAAACAAGAGTTTTATTTCAAATCAACTAAACTATTACAAATGACTTACACGGCCTATTTATAGGCATTTGACTTTACAACAGAAATTTCATCATCTCCTAAGTCGGTTCCGACTTATAACAAACGACTCAAAATAGCCGACCTACCATAAGTCGTTTACGACTTAACAGTTTACAACACAACCCGCCTCAGCCGACTTAACAAACACGACTCACGACTTAAGTACAGACGACATACGACTTAAAGAAATACAACATAATACCATACAACGACTCAACATTTAAGTCGTAGACGACTTAACGACTTAACCCAGTTCACGATTCATCCATAGTAGCGACTTAAGAAACAGCGGTTTAGATTAACTCGGCATACGATTCAACGGCATCCAGAGCTTCAGCGACTTAACTCTTGACTCGTTAGGTCGTTCAGGCGACTCAACTAAGTCGTAACTCGGCAACGACTTATTCCCTGCTTCGTTAAGTCGTACACTCACCAAAACACTTCCCTTAAGTCACGGCCGACTTAAACCTTCGCATTTTTCAACTTGTGTTGCTCTTCCTGTAGTCTTAGGTCGTAACCCAGCACGTCCCTTAAGTCGTTGACGACTCATAGCTCCTTCCTTAAGTCGGTCACGACTTATACCTCCTTCCTTAAGTCGGTTACGACTTATGCCTTCACCTTCCTCACTACTTACTAGACTTATGTCTTTGCCTTCCTTGAGTCGGTCACGACTTATGCCTTTGATGCTTTTACTCCTGTTAAGTCGGTCATGACTTATACCTTTGACAAATGTGGGTTGCGCTGCATCAAAATCAATTTGTTGAACTTGTTGCCCGGGAAATCAAGTATCTCTACCCAGAGGATTGTGAATCCGGAGTGGTGTACCTCGTGGCCTAGAAATCGAGGGTTGTAATGGTAAAGATTGCATTTGAAAGGAAATCTGTACTTGTGTGCGGGACTGGATGTAGGGTAACTCCGAACCAGTATAAAATCCGGTGTGTTCTTTCCTTTACTGCTTTTACTTTATATTTGCATCTGTGTTTGAATCTGTGATCATATATGTGTCTGAATATTGCATACATTTGTGTTCAAATTAATATAAACTCAAAAAGAATTAGTAATTCCTTAAAACACTATTCACCCCCCTAGTGTTTATACTAGCCTTAAGATCCGTAATCCGCATTTCTCACACTTATTTGTTAAATGAGTCTTTCGAAATCCTTTATCTTTTTTTTTTAAATTATTGGATATCCATATCTTTGATATTACATCTCTATTAAGTTTGCATGTCCAATAGGAGTCTAGTAGTAGAGATTTCTTCCGATGTTGATTTTTAAAATTACTTGCCTTGCTTTCGATTGTAGTTTTTACCTTTTTGAATCCTAAGCTATTCTCCTTATAAGATTTCTTGGACCGAGATACCTAAATTTTCCTGTTGATATTCCACAGTGTACAATATGGTTTTGGCTTTTGGTTCCCGAGCATATGCTGTTTCCTGTCATGGTGGAATACTCACTTCGTTTATTACTTCAAATTCTTATGTTGGTGAAAGAACGGTACATCAAGTAACTATTTTTGTTTGCATTTTACATGATCACAAGTTAGGAGTAGACACTTTACTCAATTTTTTGATTGAAATGTTCCTTTTGGGTTATCCTTTATAGTTTTATGTGTGGCTTTTGTAGTCTATAAATTTCAAACTTTTTTGGTCGATAATGTCCCGACCTCTTCCCATTTCGTAAAATAGTTAACTTGTTTTCTTTAGTGAGTCTGCCATATATGTTAAGATTAAAAAGGTTAATCCATTCTTATAATGCTATATCAATTATAGTGTTGGAAGGCGTAATACCTTTAATTCTCTCAATTTGGTCTCACCTTATAACAACGTTTCTTTCATCAATACTTATCCAATTACCCATATGTTGATGTTGGCGGCCACTTATTTTCGAAGGTGTATATGAAGTAGGGAATTGAAATTCTATCTTATCTTCGTATTTGAGTTGGAAGCTTATCCATAGAAGTGAACCAAGATAACACCTTTCCTAATAAACTTTGTTGAATCACGTCTTGTGAGTGTCATGCCTTTATACAGAAGGTCGTATCTCTGAATTAACCCTTCTTGTTGATGATTAATTTTGACATTTCCCGAACTTCATTATTAGATAAGCAACTATGATGGTAGGAAAACCTTATGACCATATTGATTATATTGGGATGGATTATTTATTCTCTGATAAACCCTACCATAATCTAAGGGAGTTGTACTTTAAATTTCATTTGTTGAGTAATGATTTATTTTCAAAAAATAAAACCCATGTTTTTATAGAGTCTTCTTTTATGAAGTATGTGAATCCTATTAGTAGTTCTTATAATACTCGATTAACCCAAAAATCTCTATACTTATTCATTCGAGATGAGTATTCAGACTCTAATGATGAGATTTGTCAATTTGGATAACTAGCGATTTATACTTCTTATTTTAAGGAGTTTTCCTGAAACAAGAGGTCATACTGATATTCTGTAAATTCCGTTGGTCTATAGCTTAGTTGCATGCATTTCGACAGTAGGAGTTTTATTGTCCCAAGTATTATAAATAATCTTCAGAAACCCGTTCAATAAAGAGATTTTCCACTCCTTAATAGGAAAACCGAACCCTATACTTGTGAACTGAAGATCTCTGGAATAGGTGATTATAACAACATTTTATCCTGAAAAGTCTATTTTTTGCACCAAAATTGGTCACAAACACCCAACAGATTATATGTAGAGAAATAAATGAAGAAATCTAAATTAAAACAGTGGAAACAAGCAGAATACAAGTAAAAAAACAATGACAAACAGATTTATAGTGGTTCAGCATTGAATGCCTACATCCACTTTGATGAAATAACTTTATTAATCACTTGACTTTCTGAGTACAAGAGGGATCAGATCGGAATCCATAATTACAATGGAGTACAAGCAAATAACAGCGTAAAGATCCTTTAAATGAACTATGAACTCTTTATTTATAGGGGTAGACAACCGAATATCTTTCTGAAAATTCGCCGGCAGAATATCCAAACGTAGACGAGATCACCTAGAAAATTTCAAGACTCAATTCCCAATGAGGAGCGATCGGGGCCAATTGGTCTTCCCTGCCACGTGGCACCATGCGATCTCTATGGTAGGTCCCCCTCCATCTTAGCTTCATGTTTCCAAAGTTGTTTGCGTAGTTGCCTTCATGTTATTATAGATATCGATTGATTCCTGTTGAGTTAAACTGTTAATTCAAGCTATTCGTAGCTATAGTGATCTGATCCCCTGCATAGGGGAAGGCACAAAGCCATTGTTTCGAACATGATGTGCTTTGAATCGAAGCAAGTTAGAGTTGCCATGAAGGATTCCATTTAACTTCTCGAACAATCGTTGCCCTTCCATTGAATTGTCTTTCCAAAGAGTCGTATCTCTCTCTACTCGCTGTGATGCTTGGTCGATGTCTAACAGTATAAATATTGAATTGTAACATGTCGACAACATCCCATTCCCGGTTCAATTGAGCTAGCAGGCCTCGGTTATCTAAACTAGTTCTCGGTCTAAGAATTTCAGGTGAGAATTTAACTTCCATTAATTCAAGAAATTGAGTGTTGGATATGTACACATGTACGTTCATTTACATGTTTGTCGTTAGCCCCCGAACGCGCTCATACGCTCATGGGTCGTTGCTAAAATTCATGGTGTTCAAGTGCAATGTAATTGCAATTTTCTATTTTGCATTTTCTTTCCTCCTCTTTTTTAAACATTGGTAAGGGATCATCATAAATCCCCTATGTGAGGGATCATACCCGATCCCTCCACCTGTTTGGACTAACCAAGTTTCAAGTCCAAAGAGGAGCGGCCCGCGTTGTATATAAGCTTCGAATTAAGTTTGCTCTCTTCACTTTATTCATTTACATCTATAACTGAATCGATCCTTCATACTCCTTCAAATCTGCCATTAATGAGCTCGAACTCGAGAAATTCATCAATCCATCCAATCCCTTTGTTGATTCAAGCTTTCCTCATCTTCTACAACCCTCGCCGCCACCTTCAATCATATCCAAGCATCTAACTCTACTCAACCTTACCCCAGTTCAAGCTAAACCCAACAACTTTGCTCTATTCCTTTTAACTTCGAGTTCTTCCTCGTTGATCGAGTCACCTCTTTATATATATGGGTTACTACGATTTAGATTAGGGTTATGTGATGACTCGATTGGGATTATTCATGTTGGTGGACTGTGAAATTAGGGTTCGATCGATGGTTTTGGAGAAGAAATGAAGCAATGAGGAGGAGAGCAATCGATGTGGATATGGAGAAGGAGTGGCTGTGGATATGGGGCGAAGGGATCGGTGGTTTGTTGGAATAGAGATGAGACGGATTGGTGAATTCCAAGCGATTGGTGATGTAATGCGATCGGTTGCTTGATGGAATGGAGGGATCAGTTGGTGATAGGGATCGGTTTAGGCGTATTAGAGTTTGAAAGTGCACAATCACAGTGCCACCTAAGTGAAGGATTGGGCATGATCCCTTTGCCTAGGGGGACTTAAGTGATTTTGACTTATTGAACTCAAACTTGAACAGTTGCATATGAGGCAACATGATTTCGAACTTAAACATGAACATTTTCCTTGAGCTTGAACATGGATTGCGTACGACCTCTTAGACTCGAACATGATTTTAGCACTTTGACTTGAATAACAATGCATATGACTTAGAATGTAAAGCTTGGACTTTGCATTTGAACTTATATGACTTGAATCATTGGAACCCAAAGTCACACACTTTTGAATATGACTTGAACTTGAACAAGTATAACATATGGTCTCGAATGAACTTGAATGTAAATATCGTACTCCAATATGCCGATGAGTGGTCACATATCTTATATGAAATCCACAACCATTGATGTGAAAGCCGGTTGGGACAGTCGGTGATGACGGTCACTTCGGTCGAATCCTAGAATCTCGTTACTGTTGTCGCTTTTAATTCTGAATTGTTTAACACTACACCACATCGCACAACGCTGCACTAATCACAAAGATTTACACTTTACGTAGGGGGAACAGGTTTATATTCTCTAACAATGACTATCTGCTAAGTTTGATAGTTATGGATTCCAGATGCTCGAAGCATTTAGCTGCTATGGGTACTGAACAAACTATTTCTCACGACAATCTCAATGCCAAGTTAAGTTCTGCAACAATATCCACTTGAAACTCTCTAGGCAGTCAATCTAAACAGCCCAAAAGTTCTCAACAGGTGCCAGAAATTTTGTCGAATTTAGAAGTAGAAATCGAGCAAGTTCCTGACACATTAGAAGATGCTATATTTTTAAATGATTTGGAGGATTCTACGGCTTCAAGGGTCGATGAGGCTTCTCTCCACAGATTGTGCATTAAACATGGGATTCCATAAAAGGACGTGCAAGTCCCGTCTCGTAACGATAGGGCTCACTCGCCCCTGGAGGGATATACTACATGCAACAATTTTATGTGCGCGGCTGGGTGCGTTCTGCCTTTCAATCCTTTCATTCGGAAAATGTTACATTATCTAAGATTGGCACCAGCTCAGCTGCATCCGAATTGCTATGCGTTTCTACACTGCATGTATATGATATTCCTCAAATTCTTATATAATGTGCAAACTCTATAAGACATTAGATTTATTTACAATCTCAAGCAGTGAAAGATAAGCCTCTCATACACTTTCCTCGATTCAATCACTAACTGCCAGGTGGTAACTGACGCTTGGAACAAACTGAGCGCTTTTAAGAATGAATGGTTCTATGTGCGTGGCCCATCTAGTTTTCCAGGATGGTGGCTGGAAGGACGTAAGTGCCGCTTTAAACTTAACTTTAAGTGCCTTTATTCAAGTCGTATCCTGAACTTAGCAGTTTTTTATTTAACATTGCAGGTAGCCATCTATGTCCCACCGATGACATATACTTAGAGGCGGTTTCAACGCTAAAAAATATACTAATGGCGGATAGGGACATCAGATCTCTTCTTACCGACGAGCGCCTTTTTATCTTCGACTTACTAGAAGAAGACAGCAGCACAGGACTACCAAAAAGAACCAAGGAGGAAGTTGTAGAAAGAAGAGGCGTCGTTGGGTAGGGAGGTGACAAAGTTGATCCTGTCATGCCCCAATTGAAGGAGCTTAGGATGTCGCTGAAAAGTAAGTCAACCTCTGCTGCTACACATCAATCTAGCTCTCTGCTTCCAAAAACTTTATTTGAGGGGTTGTCGGACATTCCAATTCCAGATGATGTTGGGAATTATGATTTTGCTAATTTAAGCCTCGAAGGCTCCGAATCTCCCATTCGATTTGGCGTTGACATTCCTCCAACTAGCGTGGGAGATATTACTCCAGCTAGCAAAGCTCCAGCAATTGGTCCGTTGGGGGGACATTAGGACAGTCACGATCACATGCACTAGCGACACTTATCCACTTTAACTCCAGTGATTCTTATACACTTTCATTTTATTTGCAGGTCCGATGGGACGCCTCCGTAATTACAATCGCTCTAAGAGATCAGCATACTCCTAGCTGTCCTATTTTAGGCCTGGTCGAAGTCTGGAACTTGGTCGAGATAGAGGTCTTGAAGGAAGAGAAGACCGAGACCGAAGCCACCAATCCAAGGACACATTGTCTAAGCATAAATCAAAATCTCAGTCTTCTCACCAAAAGGGTGTCGGTCAACACCCTACTACACGTAGTAGTAGGAAGTCGCCACCTCATGCTCCCACTTCGGCTACTATGCCCAAACAACATTTGGGTTCTTCCGGCACCCATCGATCTTCGAAACTCCATTCTGGCGCAATTGGTCTGGATATTTCATCCTGCAAGCATGACAAACGGGGCCTCTCAGCTCTGACTACTCTTGATGCCACTGCTGCTGAGAAGATGGATGAACTCAAGGCCACATTTCCAAAATTTTGTTTCAATGAGTTCATGTTCATTCCTCCTATGCATTCGATTCCTCCATAGACCAAGGACATAGTGCTCTCTTATGTTAACGATGTCTCCAGCACGGTACAATTCTCTTTGTGGCTAAGAGAATTTTTGAGGTGTCGATGGATAAGAAAAGCAAAATCGATCGCTTAACCCTTGAGGCGATCCACAATAAAGACATCATTAAGCACCAGGACAAGGAAGTCAAGCGATTGGGCATGATGTTGGTCGATGCTGAGAAAAAAGCCAATGAGTCTTCTGAAGCCGTCGAGCGTTTAAGGAAAGTGCACCAAGCTAAACTGGACAGTGTCGTTCATCGTAGTGGTACTTTAGCCCTTGAAAAAGACGTCTTACAGAAGGAGAAGGATGTGCTAAAAATAGATAATGATGCCTTAGCCCTTCGTATTAAACAGCTTGAGGATGAGCTCGAGAAGGAAAAGCTAGAGAAACTTAAGGCCCGACTCGAGTCTCAATGATACTGTGAGGAGATCGTTGAGGCTCGCGAAACTAAAATAGAGGCTGATAGACAACTTGCGTAGATAGAAGCCCTCAAGAAAGAGGCTAGAGAGGCTGTAGAAACAAAGGACGAGTTTGATCCATTGCTTATATATTACAATGCATGCGTCCTTATGAATTGCAACCTCCACTTCCATGGAGAGGGGTATCCTGCGTCGCTTGTCTAAGCCAGGGACCATATTGTGATGTGAAGAAGAAGTCGCTCGATGGTGCTGAAGTATATGAAAAGCAGATCATGTGCAAAATCTTACACGATGAAGAGCTCGACGAACTTAGGGCTGCCCGGCTCAGTTTACTCAATGATACAACGATCACGAAAAAGGGGAAAGATGGCGGTGAAGCCTCGGGATCTGGTTCCCAAGACGCTCCTACTACTCAAGCAACTGGTGCTTCAATTTCTCATGCCTCGGAAAAGGATGCGGGCTACGATCTAGATCAGCTAGGGATGCACAAATCTTTTGGACTGTCTTCGATTTTTGGAAGGCGACACTCCAGCTACAATCGAAGGCCAATTTGGTGAAAGTATATCTCTTACTTCTCTGACGTTCGAGAAGGTTTCGCGCTCGATAGTCATGGACTTACCCATTGGTCTTCATGAAATTCCAGATCGTCTGCATTTGTCCATGCTCCCGATGATGAGTTACCTTGGGACAGCAGACGCTGACCACGGGGTCCACTAGGGTCGTCACTTTACAGGTGGCTCCTACTAATCAAACTGTTGAGATTGCCAGCCTGGATGTTGAAGTCATAGGGCTCTGAATGAAGAAAAGACCGATGACCAGTTGGGCCAAGATGAAACAGAGGACGCCGCAGTGACTCATGCCTCCGAACACATCGGTAAACTTAGCATGAAGGAGTGCATTGAAAAGGAGGAGCTGTATTTGCAAGCTAAGAATGAGAGTGCTGAAGTGGATGTTACTCCGCTCCAAGTTATAGTGTCGGGCGGTGTCACTCCTGTAGAGATCGACCCTCCTGTATCCCAAAGCGAGACCGCTTCTGCTTCTGTCTTTGAAAGCATTTCACCTACGGGTAGCAAGAGCAAAAGAGGGTTGAAGAGGAGAGGATGAGGCGGTAAATCTGGAGAGTCCACCCCGAGGAACACCCCCAAGAAGCCCAAAAAAGATGAGAAATAGCCGTCGAATCGGCTTGGGTAGTGCGTAGCTGGGTAGCTAGTTTCTTTTTGTTGGTCGCAATTGTGCGGGTACGACCCCCATTTTTGTCTTTTAGTTTTTGAAATAAACTTTTACTTAGTTTCCAAGTTTCAGTATGTAAATAAAAGCTCTTTCGTTTCTATTCAGCTTTTGTACAAAACTTGTTTAAGTGCTCGAGCTATTACATTTTCCATTCAATGTACTTGTAATTCATTACTCGTTGTTCAAGTTGCAATGTCTTTCGATCACTCGTTGCTTTGGGCGTGAACCCGACAAATCCATCTCAAGGCCTCCTTTTGGTCGTGGCCTTAAGTCGTATAAAACACTAGGTGCGAGCCATAATGTTACACTATCGTGTTAAGTGGTTAAGTGATTATACTTCTGCCCCAGCCTTGGGTTGGCGGAGTTAGTTTGTGGATGGTCGTGTCCCATCCATGATGAGTTTATACTTCTCCTGTCGGGTTCAGGCCAAAGTTGGAGAATGAATGGTCGAATCGCACTCATTCGTTTTGTTTATACTCTTATCTGCACTTTGGGGACCAGAGTTAGTCAATGGGCCGTCAATCACACCCGTTTGATGTTCATAATCTAGCCCACACTCTAAGGACTGAAATTATTCTAGGAAACGATCGAATCACATTTCCTTTGATTAATTTCCTTCCCCCAGGTCTGGGGCAAAAGTCGAAAAGTGGTCGGTCGTATCATGGCCACTTTTACTTTACATTCTTCTCGTCGAACCTGGAGATAGAGTTAGTTAATGGATGGTTGACTCACACTCGTTCCCTGTTTTATACTCTGCCCGTCGGATTGCATGCGAGAGTTATTGGATGAACGGTCGAGTCATGTTCATCTTGTTTAATTTGATTATGGACCCGAGTACTTGGTTAGCACCAAACTCTGGGTACTTGTCGGTTTATATTAGGCATATGTAGATGTAAGTTGGTTGTATATTGCAACTATTATATTATGATAAACAATTCACAAATATGGAGCAAACTTCAAATTTTATTACAAACTGAAAAAGAAGCGTCATAGTCTTTCTTATTACATGGCTTTAAATTCAAATGCAAAAGAAAATTATAAATGAAATACAACTAAATGAAACAAAACTAATTGAAATAGCATCGTAAATTCTCGTTATTCCATGCTCTAGGGAGTGTGATGCCATCGACAATCGCTAGCTTGAAAGTTCCATCTCCAAGCTTCTGATTGAAGACATACGGTCATTTCCATCTTGAACCCATGTTTGCGGGGCTAAGAAAGATCCGTTTTAGGACAAAATCGCTAGTTTCAAAGGTCCTGGTTCAGACTTTAACATTATAGTATCGAGCAACTCGGTGTCGGTGTGCAGTTGCCCTCAAGTCAGCTTCTCCACACTTCTCATCAACCATGTCTAGACATTCCGAAAGGAGATCTCTGTTAGTTCTGGGACCATAATAATTCACTCGATGAGAAGGGACTTCAAGTTCTACAGGAATCATGGCTTCAGAGCCGTAAGTAAGGACGAATGGAGTATGGCCAGTCGCGGACTTGTTTGTGGTTCTTTATGCCCATAATGTTGACAGGAGTCCATCAACCCACTTGCATCTAGCCTTTTCCAAATGCTTCTTCGTAATGGACTTTATGATTTTGTCGATAGCTTCGACATGTCCGTTAGCTTGAGGGTGAGCAACTACCACAAATCTTTTCCCGATATGATGTTGATGATAGAAGTCTTTGAATTCAGCACTATCGAATTGGGTTTCGTTGTCGGTTATGATTGTTCGAGGGAGACCAAAACGACAAATGATGTTTTGAACAACAAAGTTGATTACTTTCTTCGTAGTGATCATGGCCAAAGGTTTGGCTTCAGCCCATTTAGTGAAGTAATCAACTGCTACGATGGCGTACTTCGCACCACCTTTGAAAATCGGCAAGGAGCTTATGATGTCAATACCCTAAGTAGCAAATGGCCATGGACTGACCATTTGAGTGATTTCCATCAGCGGGGCTCTTGGAATCTTCGCAAACATCCGGCACTTTCCGCATCGTCTAGCACAATCAGCCGCGTCTTGATTGACAGTTGGCCAGAAATAACCATAGCGGAGAATCTTCTTCGCCATGGTTTGCCCTTCGGTGCGATAGCCACATTCTCCTTCATGGACTACTCGCTTGATTTCATCATTGGCGATACATCAAAGTAGGGGGATGAAGAACCTTTCTTTTACATGACCCCTTCTTAAAGGATGTATTGTGAAGCTTTACGAAGGATCTATCATTTTTCATTCCTCCATTCGGGAAGGATTCCCCTTCGCAAGTACTCTTTAATCAGAATTATCCACGACTCCTTCTCGGGTTCTGCCTCTAACATCCAATCAATCTCCATCTGGTCAATGCTCGGAGTGCTGAGTATTTTAACTGGGACCAAGCCCATTTACGGTGCATCTCCGGAATTGGCCAGCTTGGCTAGTGAGTCGGCTTTCTCATTCTGTTCTCTGGGGATGTGTGTAATGGTGTAATGCTCGAAATCGGTTAACAGCTCTTGGACCCGGTTGAGGTAAGGAGCAAGATGCACTCCTTTGGCTTGATATTTTCCCCTGACTTGGTTTACTACTAATTGGGAATCATAGAAAATTTGCAAAGCTTTTACTCCCAGCTCTCTAGCCAGTTTAAGCCCAGCAATTAAGATTTCATATTTAGCCTCATTATTCATTGCAGGGAAGTCAAGTTTCAAGGCGTGGAAGATCAAGCATTCCTCAGGAGTTACAAGTATGACTCTGGCACCAGAACACCAATCGTTGGATGCTCTATTCATGTACATCTTCCATTAGATGGTAGGTTCTCCATTGCTCTCTAGAGAGTCTTCTTATGTAGTGAATTCGACTATGAAGTCCGTCAGCTCTTGTCCCTAGATGGCTCTTCGAGGGAGATAAGTGATATCAAACTAGCTCAATTCGATGTTCCATTTAAGTAACCTTTCAAACATCTCAGGTCACTGTAGGACTTGTCGTAATGGCTGGTTAGTGAAGACACTAATGGGATGAGCCTAGAAATAAAGGCGGAGCTTTCTTGACGCAATCAACAGGCAGTACGCGAGCTTCTCCAATTTCGGATGGTTCCTTTCATCACCCGTCAATCACTTTCTAACATAATATACTGACTTCTGGATCTGATTCTCTTCGCGTAATAGTGCAGCACTTATGGCATGTACCGACACTACTAAGTAAATATACAAGTCTTTATAATCTAATGGCTTAGACAAGATGGGGATCTCTCTAAGTGATGTACCAGAACTTAAAACGTATCAATATAATCCTGCATCCATTCAAATTTCCTCTTCCCTCTTCTGATCAAGTCGAAGAAAGGGATGCACTTATCGATGGCTCTAGAGATGAATTGACTCAGAGTGGCGACCATTCCATTTAGGCTCTGCACCTGCTCAATTGTCTTCGGCACTCACATATCTCTTATCACCCGTCTTCTCAGGATTGGCTTCAATTCTACATGAATTAACGATGAAATCCAAGAATTTCCCTGACGCAACACTAAAATAGCATTTTAAGGGATTAAGTTTCATTCCATATTTCTGAAGAACACTTGATATCTCTACCAAGTGATCGATGTGGTCATTAGATCATTGTGACATCACGAGCATATCATCCCATATACTTTCATTGATCGCCCGATCTAGTCTTTGAATATGCGATTGACTAGTCTTTAGTAAATAGCACCAGCGTTCTTTAGTCCAAAAGGCATTACAACGTAGCAGTACAATCCCAGGTCGGCAATGAAGCTGGTGTGTTCTTGGTCTGGGACGTGCATCGGGATCTGATCGTATCCGGAGTACGTGCCCATGAATGAAAGCAATTCATGTCCAGCAGTCAAGTTTACCAGCTGGTCAATTCTCGGAAGTGGAAAGTGTCTTTCGGGCATGCCTTGTTCAGGTCTGAGTAGTCGATGCATGTCCACCACTTTCCATTATCTTTTCTCACAAGAACATGATTGGATACCCATTTTGGGTAGAGGGTATCATGGATAAACCCATTGCATTTGAGTTTATCCACCTCCCCTTTAAGTGCAGCAGATCTCTTCGGATCAATGCCTCATCGATTTTGTTTCACCGGGATATGCCTCGGGTCGATATTCAATGCATTGCTTGCGATGGTCGGTGAGATTTCACACATGTCAGAATGGGTCCGAGCAAACACATCAAGATTTGCTTGGAGACAACCAGCTAATTCCTTCATTGTCGTTGCACTGAGCTATGATCTGATCTTAGGACCCGTGATAGGTCGTCATAGCTGACCGAGATGTCGATCGTCGGCTTAGCAGGTGCAGCCTTGGTTTCTTTGGGCTCCTCTTCTTCATCTCTTGGATCTATGTCTTTATAGAACCGACTGTAGTGCCCAAGCCAAGGCTCGGACGCTGATTGCTAAGTTTCATTAGTTTTGATGTAGAGAGGCTTCTCTACATCCTTTCCTTTCTCCTTTCGCTGAGCATCTCTCAATTCAGCCACATAAAAAGCACGTCCAGTCGCCTGATATCCATGGATAATTCCCACGCCATTTCTCTATCGGGAATTTGAGTGTCAGACACCAAGAGGCGATAGCTGCCCTGAATTCAGCAAGAGTCGGTCGGCCTAAAAAATCATTGTACGAAGAGTTCACATCCATCACCGCAAACGGCAACACCCGCACTCTCCTTCGTCTACCGTCTCCTAACTCCACCAGTAGCTCAACATTGCCTACCGCTTCAGTTCCAATACCTTTAAAGCCATGAATAAGAGCCTTGCACGGTTTCAGATCTTTGGCTTCCAATAAAATCTGGTCGTATGCCTTCTTGAAAATGATATTCACGAAACTTCCACAATCAGTCAGAATCTTTCTCACTAAGGTGGGATTGATCATGGCCGAGATCACCATTGGGTCGATCATAGGGGCCTCTACCCTGTCTACATCTCTAGTTCGAAATACGGTAACATCTGTCATAGTTCGCTGCTGCTTTGCTGGAACACCGTCCTCTGTGTTCGAGCAACTTTCAATGTCAACATGTTTGATAACATTCATGTAACGCTCCATTTCATTCCAGTTTTTGTTGGTCAGATGTGGTCCTCCAATAATGGTATTAATAACTAATCTCCCTACTGTATGCTGAGGTTCCTCAGCACTGGGCGGAGCTTATCCCCGATTGAGGTCGGATGTCCTCTGCCCGCCATCCTGTAGGGATTTAACAAAACGGTACAACTTTCTTTCCCAAATTAATTGCTCAATAACATAACGGAGGTGGCGACACTCGTCTGTGGTATGTCCATAACTCTCATAAAATCTACAGTACTTTTCGGACTGTCTCTACTTCTCTGTCGTTCCTTCGAAGGTGGTTTTCTGTACTGCATAGTGTTACAAGTCGATAGATAAACATTCTCCAGTGACGTATTCAAAAGCATGTATGTGTCAAATGATGGAATCCTCGACTTCCCTCTCCCGAAATCCCATCTTCGATTGCGGTTTCTATCACTACCTTCCTTGTGCTCATTCGGTTTGTTTTGAACATTGATTTGGACTTTTCCAGAACTATCACCAGATTGCTTTACTGCCACATTACTTTGTACTCATCTCTCTTCCTGATTCACTTTGCCTTCTCCTTCCTTATAAACTGAGCCACCTTTGTGAAGAAACGATCCAATGTAGAAGGAGGTTTTCCCGCTAACCAATCGCCAAACTCGGAATCAGGGTCGACTCCCTTAGTCAGTGCCATGAGTATTGTATCATCATTTGGAGCGAGTCATGTACATGCGGAACTGCTCCAGGAACTTCTTTGCTAACTCATCAAATGAAGAGATTGACCGTGGTGGTAGCTTGGTAAACCATATGGTCGCAACATCTTCCAAAAAAATGGGGAAACACCTGCACTTGACTGCATCAGTAGCTCAGGCGAAGTCCATGTGTCATTCGTACTTAAGGAGATGCTGCCTGAGGTTGGCTTTTCCTACATAGGCAGGCATCGTAGGCACATGGAACCTCCATGGATGTTCTGTATGTAGAATGTTGTCGGTGAATAGAGTATGACTTCTGGAGATCCCTAATCATCGTTGGTCAAGCCTTGACTTTCTTTCACTAGCTGCTTGTTAAGTCTGGTGTTCAGAGAATTGTCGCCAGGCGTTAGTTTTGTTCCACCTCACATGAGCGACCAATCCATGCCATCAGGCAACACCATGTTGCCCTTGGCTCCTCTTGCTCTTGATCCATTTCCCGAGCAGCAGTTCTATCGTCGTCTCTTAGCTGCGGTTCAACCACATTGGCCTAAGTTCCAGTGCCTTGATCGATTGTGACACCTCAGAGTAAGCTCCTTTACCTACATGTTGACTGCCCCATGATTCGAGGGTTCAGTGCCAATCCCCCTAAGGGGTTTGGTATCGATCCGTGTTGTTTGGCGAAATTTTGGTGCATAGTTCCTCCCCCGATACTCTAGCATCATATGCATCCATTTTGCGGCGTCTGCTCCTATGATAATCGTCAAATGATGAGTTTTCTGATCTTCAATATGGAGTAGGCTCCCTCCTTGTCTTTCCATGTTGATCTTTCAACTGGTTTATCGGGTCGATGTTAGCCTGGATTTACTGGTTGAGCCGCTGATGGCTATCCATCAGTTCCTTCATCAGGACTTCAAAGTCTACTTTGGTGACATAGTCAGTTGGATTTTGGGGATTGGCAGCAGCCGATTGTACGCTCTGATCAACCCGTTGAATGTTGGTATCTTCATTGCCTTCAACAACACGAGAAGTAGTAGATTTTCCTCTAGCTATGACTAATAGATTCCTTTTAGATCTTCTTCAATCTGAGTAGAAATGGAAACTTATCGATAGAAATTGGGATGTATCTCGTGAATATAGGAATCCACAAGTAGATAATGAGATCCAATCAAGATGAGAACTGATATCTCAATGAAAGCACCGAAATGTTTGCACCAAAATTGGTCATAAACACCCAATAGATTATATGTAGAGAAATAAATGAAGAAATCTAAATTAAAATAGAGGGAACAAGCAGAAAACAAGTAAAAAAACAACAACAAACAGATTTATAGTGGTTCAGCGTTGAATGCGTATGTCCACTTTAATGAAATAGCTTTATTAATTAGTTGAATTTCTGAGTACAATAGGGATCAGATCGGAATCTGTAATTACAATGGAGTACAAGCAAATAATAGCGTAAAGATCCTTTAAATGAACTATGAACTCTTTATTTATAAGGGTATACGACCGAATATCTTCCTAAAAATTCGTTGGTAGAATCTCCAAATGTAGACGAGGTCACCCAGAAAATTTTGAGGCCCAATTCCCAATGAGGAGCGATCGAGGTCGATTGGTCTTCCCTGCCACGTGGCACCATGCGGTCACCATGGTAGGTCCACCTCTATCCTAGTTTCATGTTTCCAAAGTTGTTTGCATAGTTGCCTTCATGTTTTTATAGATATCAATTGATTCCCATTGAGTTAAACTATTAATTCAAGCTGTTCATAGCCATAGTGATATGATCCCCTGCATAGGGGAAGGCGCAAATCCATACTTAGAATATTCCAAAGAGTCTATCTCTTGGCTTCGCTTGATCGTTGCTTCACACTACCATCTATGCTTAACCTGGTCTTTATGATCACATGTTCGAGCTGCTTGTCTTGTCATCATTGAGTCTAACTTATCTAATATAAATCTGAATATAACCGAGTCAAAAGGCCAGATAATATCTGTTAATAACTATGAAAGGAAAATACTTTAATAATTGGAGTTTTATAGCTCAATCGATAATAGAAGCAAACCAAAAGTCCATATGGTAAAGAAATCCATCATCATATAGAAGAGAGCCCTTATTTAAGTTCTTTAAGAATCCATCTAATATAGGGAATCAATAAATAATATCTTATTTCGAGAATTTTATCAACCAAACCCTCCACTAAAGAGAGATCTGCCATTCGAATAATAATAAGCCAAGAATAACTTTTTCTAAAATAAGAGATCAGGATAACATTTTTGAAGATTTCGTGAGTTATGATCAAGATGAAGGGAATTCTTTAATTCCAGGAGCTCTTTCATCCAGATAATAATATCAAGAAAACTAGAAGTCCAGATAATATAGAAATCCATCCTCTTATAGAAAAGAGTCCCTACTCAAACTTTTTGGGAATTCGTCCAGTGTTGGAGATAATAATTTCGTATTGAAAAGAGTTCGAATCCAAGCTTCAACTCGACAAACTTATACCCTTTGCCTTTCATTCTTCAATGAATTTTTCTTAAAAGAAAAAAGTGTGAATCATTGTTCAAAACTAATAGATAGAGAGCCTCTGGCTTCATTATTTAACTCAAAAATTCAGGGAACAATGCCCCAAGCTCTATTGTTTGCCAATGACAAGAAAATTCAGAATTTCATAACTTCATGTCCTTGCCCTTACCTGCAAAGAAACTCGAATTCCCAATTAATAAATCATAAATTTTTTAATACAAATGTCCAACAAATATTCTTTTCTTATAACACAAACAAAATTGTAATTCGATAATAAATACTTACTTTGTATGTTTGCGATGAATATACATAGTTTATAATTTTTCAATTTCATTATTGTAACTCTACCTTTTATCGAAGTTGTTTTAATGCAATATCTTTTATGATATTTCTTGAAGCGATTAATCAGTTTTAGTATATGTTTATTTCCAAAACACGTTTGTCTTCCTTGCTTTGTTTTATATTTCAGTTCATATTCGATTATCTTGAATTTTTTTCCGTTCAAATCTTTGAATTTCAGGATTGATCATTATTTGATCTTACGAATTTCAATTAGCAATTTCTTTCGTATATGGATAGATATAAGTGAATGGTCTTCGCCGTTGTTCATATTTTTCCGAGATTTTTCTAATGGTACCAATTTCATCAAAAGCTACCCCTACTTGGATTTTTATGAATAGATATGGCCAATCACGGCCGTCCGTTTTCAATTTTCAATCCATCGCTCCATTTATCAAATTACTTATGCAGACTTGCTCTCCTCGATGAATGGAATCAATCTATAATGGCCGTTTGCTCCAAATTGCCGTCGTTTGCCCTGAATTTTGGTCGAAAGTACAAAAATTGACTTTGCCTTTTCATTTTTTTTCCAACGCCATAGATGCATTTTAGACCATTGTGTTGTTGCTGAGGGTTAGAGGGAAGGATGGGCTATAGGTCAGTGGTGGCCATTGAATTTCTAAGGCAAGGTTGCCATTAATTTCACCTTCGATCATGGGCCTACTTACGGACGATAACCCTAACAAACTTTGAAATTTTATGCCAGTTGGAAGCAGGAATGGATGGTCGGAGGCATGGAATTGAGTTCGTTGGAGCTTCCACTTTTTGGTGGCAATTTCTCGGCACCTAAACCGTTGCACGTTGTTGGAAAATGGCATCGCCAGAAAGTTCATCTATGGTGAATTTTGTTTCTAATTTAATCTTCATTATTTTGCCCTTTCGAAGCTCGAACAAGGTTATTGTGCGATAAACGAGCCTTCGTGATAAATCAAGCCATCGTGAATAATCGTGTATCATGAACAATCGAAGTCAACATGCACAATCGAAGTCTTCGTTCACAATCGAAGTCATCATGCAATATCGAAGTCATCATGCTCAGTCGAAGTCATCGTGCATAATCAGAGTCATCGTGCACAATCGAAGTCATTGTGCATTATCCTGAGTTGAAGGAACTATTGTGAGTTAGATGAATTATCGTTGTGAAATGAGGTTTTCATCATGCTGTTGAGATAGTTGTTGTGACCAAAGTCATCGTGGAGGATCGATCATAAGTTAGAGGCAGGAAGAAAAGCTTTTACGTGCTGAGAAGAATTGAATTATCATGATTCAAGCCACCATTATTAATTGATGAAAGCAATCCCAGGTTATCATGATCAATTAATAAAAGAAGTATTCAAGCTGTCGTGAGTAGTTGATGATTTTTACCTGCATAAATTAGATCACGATGGTTAATGTTAAAACTTTAAACTTTTAAAACTTTCAAAATTAATATATTCTCCAATAATAGCCCGATTCAAAAAATTCTTCGACCAACGCGTTCAGAAACATGTGAATTATATTTTAAAAAAATTCAAACTTTTTTTTGGAAATTAAGGGTATTTTGGTCTTTTTTTGGAATTTAAGGGGTCCCAAGTTCAACTCTAAATGAAAGGACCAAAAATGTTAAACCAGTTTTTAGCTCAACAACAAAATGTTTTAAAATAGTAAAAACCAAATAAAATTTCAAATAATATAAATCAAAATGTCCAAAATGCCTAGAATATCTAAAGTTCAAGTCATTCTTCTTTCATATGCAATCAAAATGAAGTTCAAGAATATATGCAATTTTCTTTATTTAGTGGTCAATAGCAAGAAATGTAGGTCATTCTCTTTTGTTCTAGTTTAAAGATCATGAATGAAATCAATTTGAAAATTTATATTTCTAAAGGTCCATATGTTCAAAGTTCAAGCCATCTTCTTCTTTGTAAACCATTAAAGTAGGTCTCAAGCTCTCAAGGGAGTTTAGAAATGTCAAGCCCCAAATTATGATTTGTACCGAGACAGAGAGAGAAGAGAGGAGCGATTTCTTAGGTGGGGTGGGTTTCTATTTATAGAGGTTGGAGAGTGGCATAGCTTGCTCGGATTGGTTGATCAAAGTTAACGTGGATTGGTGATTTAGCAAGATGGATGGTCTTGGTGGTGTCGCTTGTCATCATCTCAATACAATAGTAGTTCATGCGGATCGCTATCTTGGCCATGGTATCAACATAAGTGGCAGTGTTTGTGTAAGAGTGCTTTGAAGCATCATTACATAGAATTCCCTTCATATATTAATATAGTACTTCTTTATATGGTCTATTGCTAGTACTTCACTATGTGATGGCTTGTAACTCCCACTTGCAATGGTTTAAATAACCAACTCTCCATGGTTTTGAATTATCAATTCACGATGGCTTGATAGCTTGAATATTTTATTCATGATGGCTTGAATAATCATCTTCAAAGTCATTACACAATGGCTCTATTAGATTAACATACGATGACTCCAATTAACATACAATGGCTTAACTTAACACATGATGGCTCTATTCAACATATGATAGCTTAAATCAACATACGAAGGCTCTATCAGCACATAAAGGCTCCATTTGACACATAATGGCTTCAATTAACACACGAAGGCTCTAATTAACACATGAAGGCTCTATCAACGTGCGAAGGCTCCATTCGACACATGATGACTTTATTTAACACGCGAAAGCTTTAAACAACACACGAATGCTCTATCGGCACATGAGGGCACCAATCGACATATAATGGCTTCAATTAACACATAAAGGCTCTAATCAACACACGAAGGCTCTATCAGCACACGAGGATTCCATTTGGCACATGACGGCTTCACTTAACTCATGAAGGCTCTAATCAACACACGAAGGCTCTATTAGCACATGAAGGCCCCGTTTGACATATGATGGCTTCAATTAACACACATAGTCTCTAATTAACACATGAAGGCTGCAGCAGCACATGAAGGCTCTATTTGACATAAGATGGCTTCAATTAACACACGAATGCTCTTTCGTTTGTCAATTCATTCTTGGAATTTTGGATGTAACAATATACAAACATAACCATATTAAAACGTTTATGTAGAGGGCATGTAAAATAAATTCCTTATGCATTAGCAATAGGAATTAGCATATATGCTTTAATGTCTACGATATCACTAATAGCCTATGTAATTAGTACATCGAGCGAGTATCAAATCCAAATTAAGATCACCAAATAGTAGTTAAGGATATTCTCAAGTATTTACGAAATACTAGAGAATTGTTTATAGAAACAACGAATTCCTTATGAAGGAGTATCTGGACTCGAACTTCATAAGTGGTATCGAGCATAGTGTGTCACTCCTAAATTCATATTCAACCTTAGTTAAAAGGATTTAAATTGGAAATGTTCCAAATAAGAGATTGTGGCTAATTCAACAATAGGGTGTTAGCGCCAAAATTGGTCACTACACCCAAATCCAGATGAAAGCACCAAATACCAGTCACAGCTTAGAGATAGAATATATGTAGAGAGTAATAATGTGAAGAACAGTTAAAACTAAAATGAAAGCAGTAAAGAACAACAGATTTTATAGTGGTTCGGCTAACTCCGGCCTACGTCCACTTAGAAGTTTGCTTTTTATTGCTGTAATAATCGATTACAGTTGCTAAATGGCAGAGTTGCCTTAGCCTTAGAAAAGAGAAAGTAAGAGAGCATAAAGGAGATCCCCCATCTGGAGACCCACATGTTGTATTTATAGGCAAAACCAGGTTGTTGGGCCTCCTGAGTAGTTTGGGCCCATCAAGGTCATAGCCGAACCCTACTTCATTATGCCGACCAATCCTGAGCAGTTGGTATGCCGAACGAGGGGAGGTGCGAGGTATCGAGATACAGAGGTACCGAGGTATCGAGGTGCCGAGGTATCGAGGTACCGAGGTATCGAGGTGTCAAGGTGTCGAGGTACCGAGGTGTGAGGTGCGAGGTACCGAGGTGCGAGGTATCGAGGTGTGAGGTGCGAGGTACCGAGGTATGGAGTATCGAGGTACCGAGGTATGGAGGTGCGAGGTATCGAGGTACCGAAGTATGAGGTTTCGAGGTACCGAGGTGTGAGGTGCGAGGTACCGAGGTGTGAGGTGCGAGGTACCGAGGTGTGAGGTGCGAGGTACCGAGGTGTGAGGTGCGAGGTACCGAGGTATGGAGGTGCGAGGTGCAATGCCGAGCGAGGTGAGGTATGCCGAACGACCCATCCAATGCCGAACGCTCCTTGATGCCGAACGATCCATCCACTGCCGAACGTCTCCAGATGCCGAATGAGATTTATGCCAAGCGCTCCATCGAATGCCGAACGATCCTTAGTGCCAAACCTCCACCATGCCGAACCATGTCTGATGCCGAACAGTTTCTAATGCCGAGCGCCCATCATGCCGAATGATCTCTAATGCCGAGCGCTCCTGGATGCCGAGCGCTACTGAATGTCGAGTTTTCCTGGAATGCCGAACCACTCATGTATGCTGGACGCTATATGTATGTCGAGTACTCTTGAACGCTATTCGAACGTGAATGCCAGACAAACTATTTGTGCTGAACCTCCTCCATGCCGAACCATGTTTCCCAGACCCAAATTATAGTTGATTCATCTTTATCCAATCATATTTCCATCTCCTAAGCACGTTGCGTCATCCATCCATCCAGTCGATTGTATCCATCGTACCCTAGCCTCGACGAACATGCAGTTGATTAAGTTAAACCCGTCTATCCGCGGCCTTGCCAAAAGGCGGGTTAACACTTGCCCCCCAAAACATGCCTTGCTTTGAAAGGTGTGTTTTGAATAGCCTCCTCAAGTCCAATATCCTAAGTCCATGTTTCATCCATATCCAATAACCAATAACCGACTTTTAGGACCTCTCCGGGTCAATATCCAAATCCTCTGCTGTCCATAGCCGATATTCATATCCGTAACCTCTCCGGGTTCTTGTCAAGCACAATCCACACTTGACGACCCATGTTGAGTAAATCCATGGTGATCATGGTTCAGTGTCCCTGAACGTCGAATAATGTCGTGGCTTAAGTCCTAAGCCGAATCCTAGTCACTCCGGACCCCTGCCGAGCATAGTCCATACTCGACGACCTGCAATAGTAACCGATAATATGGGGGCCTAAGTCCTAGGCCGAGTCCTGGTCTCTCCGGACCCTTGCCGAGCATAGTCCATACTCGACGACCTGAATAAGTCGATTTTCCATGCTTGGACAAAGCGACTTACCCCTTGCCAGGTATGATCCATACCTGGCGATCATTTACCAAAAGCCAGATAAAAATCCAATCAAAAGCCAATCCGAAATACAGATCAAATCATGAAACAAAAAATCCATATCAAAAATCCAAACCAATATCCAAACCAGAAATCAATCATCCAAATAAAAGTCCAAACCAAAAGAAAAAACCAAAAGACAAACAAAACCAGGAGTTCAAACCAAACCAAGAAAAAGCAAATGTCCAAACCGAAAAAGAAAAGGCAAATTTCACAAACTAGAACGTCGCGGTTTGTCATCATCTCAGAGCATGCCTAGGGGCTATCTCCGTCCCCGTACATGTGTAAGTGACTCGGCCATTTGCTCAAAGTTTGCTACTTATTTCATATTATCCCCGTCAATTGATAACCAATCGACCATCATTCCTGGGCCTCGTGCCATCGTTGTTTGAGGTGGACGGTGGTCGCTCCTGTTCCACCGCTGCATTCCGAGCTCCAACATATTGTTGCAACTGTCCATTCCTTACATGCTCCTCAATTATGTCCTTCAGATGCATGCAGCTGTTGGTATCATGCCCGTCCAAGTCGTGAAAAAGACAGTGCCTTCCTGACGCCCTTTCACGTTCCGAAGGTTCTCTCCTAGCCGGCCTTCGGTAGGGAAGGCGATTCCGAGTCTCCATGAATATCCGTTCCAACGTCTCATTTAATCCTGTGTAAGTGGAGAATTTTGGCTCTCTCCACTGCTTTCTAGCTTTTCCTGAATCATCATCCAGCTTCCGTTTTCCTTTATCTTTATCTTTATCCAAGCCTCCGCTAGATGGCCCTCCATCATCAGCCGCGTTCACCTCCTTTAATTTCATATCTGAGCATGCATCTTCCTGCCGAAGGAATCTCTCAGCTTCGTGAAAGAACTCCCCGAGATCCATTGGTGGGTCTCGTATTAGAGATACCTTGAAATCTGAATTCTCTCTGACCCCTGACACCGCTGCCATTAGGACCATCGATGGATCCGGTCGATCCACCGAAGCAACCTCCGCATTGAACCGAGTTAAGAAAGCCCTGAGTGATTCCTCCGTCCTTTGCTTTACTGATGTCAGCGTCATTACATTCTTCGGCCTCTTGATATAAACCCGAAATTGCTTCAAAAACCTGTCCACCAATTCTGTCCATGTCCCGATAGATCCTTCTTCTAGCTGTCTGAACCACATAGCAGTTATATCCGTTAAGTACAAAGGGAAACATCGGGCCATAACTTCCTCCGATGCCCCTAGCACTTCCATGTGTCTTGTGTATCTCATCAAGTGATCGGTTGGATCAGTCTTGCCATTGTATACCTCCACGTTAGGTAGCTTAAACTCTGGTGGATTCCGAGCTATCTTGACTTCACGAGTAAACGGACTCCTGTTTACTCCTTCCAGATCTCTATTGGTCAAACCTCCGCGCATAGTTCTCCTGATGATCTCAGCCAATCCAGCGTTGTCCGTCAAAGGTTGCCCCCCGAGTCCCCGAGGGAATTCTGGCACGTATTCCTCATCACGTGCTCTTGCGTTTCTGCCAGCATCTTGTTGTATGGTGTTAACTGGAGTTCCTCCATGAACTGGTCCATTGTCTCCGGGTGGTGTGCCCCCATGTCCGGATCCATCCAGGTTGATAGTCGTTTGCCGATTAAGGGCTGCCCCTTGTTGTGTCACTCCATCAGCCTGCTGGTTGAGTTCCTCTGGTCCAACTCTAAGACCTTCAGCACCCGCAGTTCCCGATTGTTCAAATCGCCTAAGAAGAGCCTGCATAATCTCCTCTTGCCGTTTCATCATCGCTTCCATCTCCTCTCTGGTGATGTAGATGGATGCTCGACCTGCTTCATTTCCAGAGGAAGCCTCTTGACTTCCCTCCTGATTGCTCCTTTCTGTCACTTGCTTCCTCGCTGATGGTCTAACCATTGCTTCCTAAAATCCAAGTTCCTAGCTTCAGAATTCTTGAGTTCAATTCTCAGTGAAAGCACCAAAGTGTTAGCGCCAAAATTGGTCACTACACCCAAATCCAGATGAAAGCACCAAATACCAGTCACAGCTCAGAGATAGAATATATGTAGAGAGTAATAATGTGAAGAACAGTTAAAACTAAAATGAAAGCAGTAAAGAACAACAGATTTTATAGTAGTTCGGCTAACTCCGGCCTACGTCCACTTAGAAGTTTGCTTTTTATTGCTGTAATAATCGATTACAGTTGCTAAATGGCAGAGTTGCCTTAGCCTTAGAAAAGAGAAAGTAAGAGAGCAGAAAGGAGATCCCCCATCTGGAGACCCACATGTTGTATTTATAGGCAAAACCAGGTTGTTGGGCCTCCTGAGTAGTTTGGGCCCATCAAGGTCATAGCCAAACCCTACTTCATTATGCCGACCAATCCTGAGCAGTTGGTATGCCGAACGAGGGGAGGTGCGAGGTATCGAGATACAGAGGTACCGTGGTATCGAGGTGTCGAGGTATCGAGGTACCGAGGTATCGAGGTGTCGAGGTATCGAGGTGTCGAGGTACCGAGGTGTCGAGGTACCGAGGTGTGAGGTGCGAGGTACCGAGGTGCGAGGTGCGAGGTACCGAGGAGTGAGGTACCGAGGTATGGAGTATCGAGGTACCGAGGTATGGAGGTGCGAGGTATCGAGGTACCGAAGTATGAGGTTTTGATGTACCGAGGTGTGAGGTGCAAGGTACCGAGGTGTGAGGTGCGAGGTACCGATGTATGGAGGTGCGAGGTGCAATGCCGAGCGAGGTGAGGTATGCCGAACGACCCATCCAATGCCGAACGCTCCTTGATACCGAACGATCCATCCACTGCCGAATGTCTCCAGATGCCGAACGAGATTTATGCCGAGCGCTCCATCGAATGCCGAACGATCCTTAGTGCCGAACCTCCACCATGCCGAACCATGTCTGATGCCGAACAGTTTCTAATGCCGAGCGCCCATCATGCCGAACGATCTCTAATGTCGAGCGCTTCTTAATGCCGAGCGCTCCTGGATGCCGAGCGCTACTGAATGCCGAGTTTTCCTGGAATGCCGAACCACTCATGTATGCCGGACGCTATATGTATGTCGAGTACTCTTGAACGCTATTCGAACGTGAATGCCAGACGAACCATTTGTGCTGAACCTCCGCCATGCCGAACCATGTTTCCCAGACCCAAATTATAGTTGATTCATCTTTATCCAATCATATTTCCATCTCCCAAGCACGTTGCGTCATCCATCCATCCAGTCGACTGTATCCATCGTACCCTAGCCTCGACGAACATGCAGTTGATTAAGTTAAACCCGTCTGTCCGCGGCCTTGCCAAAAGGCGGGTTAACAGCTATGTACATCATCTTGAATAAGCACAACAATAAAAGAAATATATGTGTGTATAAATGCACAAATTTATAACTAAGCTAGGAGTGATTCCAAATATTGTGGATCCCATGACATTGTTTTATATGATAACAATGTCGCGATTCAGATCACGAAACAACCTAGAGCTCACTATAAGTTAAATACCATACTAGAGATTAGTAAAATCTGATTTTATTAACATTAATTAGATTGGATCTAGTGTGACCCATTAGACTTCATAGTCCCATTATGATCCAAATATGAATTTTGTTTGAAATTCACCCAAATTACCCATTATAGACCGACCATATTCCCTCAATTGATGTGTTGAGCGAATATTAAACCTGATTTAATACCATTAAATTATAGTTAAGAGTATTCTCAAGTATTTACAAAATATTAAATATTGATTTATGGAAACAACGAACTCCTTATGAACGTGTGTTCGGACTTAAATTTCATAAGTGATATCGAATGTAGTGTGTTAATCCTAGATTCATGTTCAACCTTAATTAATGTTTGGCTATTTTATTCTAAGGAAATTGATGTTTGGCTCGACATATAAGGTACAATTCTTACTCGTATTTGTATATTTTAATTGTAACATTCTTATCATGATATTATGTGTGTGTGTTATTGCCTCACCATGATTTATAATTGATACCATAATCTGGATGATCAGTTAAATGATATGATTTAATTTAACTCCATTATTAAAGACTAATATACACACACACATACACAAAATAATGGTTTTAACCTTAAATATGATTTAATATATATGTACTGATTTTCTAAAGTAATGTATAAATTTGAATAAGTTAAATAATTTTGATTTCAATCAATATTAAAACACGAAATACATTAACATATTATTAAAATTTAATATATGTATTTTATTTTTAATTTCTTTGACTGTTTTAAAATAAAAGCAAAAAATTCTTTTGGTCGAATATTATATTATGCATATATAAATATTTATTTTATTAGTAAATATGTGATTCTTATGTTCATACTAAAATAGTTTAATTTAGCACGTATATACGTACATTGAATTAAATAAAATTATTTTAGTTTCATAATTATGTATATATATACATATTTATAATATTATTAATTACACAGTTGATTAAAGATATTTTGCATTAATCAACTGTAATTTATGATCTAAATTTGAATAAATTTTTTGCAGGCAAAACAAAGTATAATTATTTTACATAAACAAGCTGGTTTTATAGTGGTCATATCGCTTTAAACTTTTATTACAAGTATGAGGCTAAGACGCCTCAGTAACTTAAAAACAAATGACTAAAGTACAAAGGAGGAGTTAGGCAAAATGCCTAAACTACTAAATACCTAGACTCGCCCCCCTTAGAAGAGGAGGATCTACTACCATTATAGAACGAATCAATCCTAGGACGTGAACAAACCTAGAAAAAAGCAAAGCAAGGTTGGGAATGAAATTTGGAGAGTCAAGACTGTAAATCAATTTCCTATCCCAAGTGTCATCCGTAAAAATAACCTAGTTCAAATCACCGTGTTCACCCATAGTAGAAAGGGTAAGACTCTCTCCCACAATGTAATAAAATAAACGTCCGCTCTCACCTTCTATCTCTTTGATATTTTAACCTTAGATTTGGAGTTTAAAACTTCAATTTGTCGACTGATTAGATTTTGTCAAATCAATTTTACATTATTAATTTTATAACCATATATACATATCTTACGTTAAACATTTAAATTGAGGCAGCACACATACACACATACACACATATGTGTATATGGTGGATATATACATGATAGGTATAACTTCCAATATCTATACATGTATATATTGACCATATTATTGTATGTCATATTAATCATGTTTATTACACACCATCATTCTGTGTGGAGATTGGGCATAGTATCAATTGGATGTTTTCAAAAGAGGAAGTGGAATCAATTAACGATGTCCATTTATCTCTTTCGTCTTTTGATCTTGATGTGATAAAATTCACATCTAATATGTAATTTTATTGGCATATTCTTTTAAAACACCAAGCATTTACCCATACTATATATTTCATATGCGTGTCATATCTTTTTTACATATGAATATTATAGATATATTCATACCGATTCTCATATCATACTTAATCAATATTAATTGATTGATTGAGAATGAAATAATCAAACGAAAACTAATTTTATTGAACTAACTAGATCAATTCTAGTGTTAAATATTAAATTTCATACGTCCACTAAGATCCAATTAAGAATTTTTTTTAAAAAATTTACCCATTTCACCCGTTGTGAAATGGATCAGTCCCAACACTAGCTCCTTAAAATAATAAGGATTCGAATGTTTATTGACATGTGATACATTGTCCTAGTGACATGTTGTATATAAAGTACCATTTTCAAAAAAATAAATAATAACATTGACCCATGGCACAAACACATCCGGGATGCTTAAGGTAATCAAAGGAAATTTTTTCCATGTGGAGAGTTATAAAGAATTCAATATTGATTCAAGACAAAATCTGTCACTCTAATCTTTTGACAAGCTCAAGCCGCTCTTTATGTAATTAAGAAAACAAGAAAAATTCTCATCTCTTCTTCAAATGCCAGTTTTCCAACTCAATTTGGTCAAGTATTTTGCAGATTGGCGGTTTTTATTCCCTATCCACCGTTAGCTCTGAAGAATGGCATACAATTTTCCTAACGATTAGGTGGAAAAAATATCAACTTTATGATTCTCCTACATGCTTTGAAGGTTTGTCTAATGGAAGTGTGAAAGAACGAAATACTCGAATTTTTTAGAGGAAAAAAACACAGAGAAGGATTGTTAGGACGTGCATTAAAAATGTCCAAAACAGTTCAATGACATGGAGGTTAATTGTATTAAGTCCACTAATGATAGATTGCTATATTACAAATGACTTGGTTTATTTTTATAACGAGAGTGATACTTAATTCAAGCAGATCTCCCATTCTGATGTCTTAGAAGTTCGAATCCATAACATTTTGAACCTCTGTCTAGAGTGGCATACCACTTGTCACTTGAGCTAGTGATTGTTGACTATACATGGCTTGGTTTTTGTATGCAACTCCTAAGCATTTTTGTAAATCTTATTAATTATATTAATATACCGAGGTAAGGGCCCTGGTTAAAAACCTTGCTTTAATTTCCAAAAAATAGAAAAACGGTCTTGTGCAATATAGAATAAATGTTTTTTTTAAATTTACTCTTTTATCCCATTGCATAGATAAAACACTTCAGATATTGGTCTATTTTATGGAAGAGTAGATGGTGATACTCTTAGGGGATGTAGTGATTAAATTATGAACATGATAAAGATGGTCGAAAGTTAGTGTTGGACAAAGTTTACACATTTGGGACCTACTTAATGTTTTGAAGGTCAACGTTGCAATCTATATAATGCTTTATCGATAGTCGAAACAAAACTGATACCGTAAAAGCAACAGATGGGAGATTATATTTGTTGTCATTATTGGATAATCTTCCAGTGTTCTAGACGAAAGCAGAATTATTTTTAAATAGTCAAAGTGTCATCCATCTTATTGAAAATTAGGTATATAGCTCCTGCACGAAGCACACCGATTTTGAGGATTCCTTTTTATGTTTAAGGAGGAGCGTAGTTAGACCAAGTTGACCAATGTGCACAAAAGACAACCCTTTAGGTATGTTGACAAAGTCAGTTCAAAAAGAAAAGTTTGAACATCGCTCAAACTCGACTAGTTTAGTCACAATTACTTAAATGCCATGTGGCTCTGACCTAACAACTTCTTGTTATTGATTGATTGATGTTAGAAGTATGGATATTTTAGTCGAGTTAGAGTGTTGAAATATAAGACTAAAATATTACCAAATTGCAAATCATGTTGAAGATGATTTTAAAAGCTTCATAATGAAAGAAACGAGAGGTCGTTTGGAGTTATGGTTTAAAAGTCATGGGGTGTTGAAGTTTGAAGAGAAATGAAGCTGCTACATGAAATCATATACAATGCAGACGAGCTCCAAATGGATAACCACTTCAGGAGTTAAATCTAATTTCTTGCAAGATTTGATTAACCAATCGACCGTTAGGCCACCAGTGGCCGACCGACTTAGTTTCGAAACCAGGGTCTAAGCGTTGTTGTTTCATAATGTGGGACCATGGCTTATTTATCTCTACGACGACGATTCTATGGTTTTAGTCTTACGGTTCCTAATAGTTTTAAGCTATTTATATATCGAAACATCTCCTTTTTCTTCCATTTGAGACACCCACTAAACCTAATTAATAAATTGAAACCCCTAATTCTCTCGTCATCCGAAATTGAGGTTTTCAATTAAATTGGGTGCTATTTTTTGTAAGTTCTAATCTTTAATTTGGTGATTGATTATAGTCTCTCTTGTATTTGTTGACAAATGAATAAAAGAAGTAATTTGGCATCTGTGGAGGTAGACCAATTTAATCAAATGACGTTAAATCTTTGCCTTATTTTAAACTCATTTTGAAGGATTATTACATGTTTTCGCAATTATCAGACCATTAAAGTGCGGCTGCCAAGACTCGGACCCTCCCCTCGACTTGGGATCTAAGAACCCTTGCCAATCGCACTAAAACTGCGGACATTGTCTTATTTTTTTTATTTGTTTGATCCAGTTTGGTAATTGAATACGATGTAACTTTTGTTGAACGTGGAATTGGTGTCTAGCTGGTAGAAAATTTTAGAATTCTCTGAATTATTGAATTAGTATTATAATTTTCACTGCATCCATACTAATATCTTACATCAACTCAAATATAAATGGTAAGTCAACCACTTAGGCAACAATATCCCCCTCACCCTGGTAGAATAGCACAATAGTGATCCAGCTTCCATGGTTTTGTAAATGGGCGCCAATGGATCAATTCGATCTAGTTTAAAGCTCAAATGACTCCCGTGTTGCCTTGAACGGTTAGTCCAAAATAGAAAGCACTTCTGCACCGTATTAAAATGGCTGATGTCGGTTCAGATCAATACAGCATAGTTCGGTTCCGGTTCAATTTGGTTCAAACCTACATTACATACATTTTAACAATTTCAATGTTTAACAATTGAATAAAGATTTAATTAAAATGTTCTAAAGCATCCAAATAAGACACATTCGTAAATATTTGTGCGTATATACACCATTTCAACAAGTATATATTTCGTTTACATAGGAGCGTGTATGATAGTGTGTTATTTAATCATGAAGTTCAAATATTTAAACGTTAGATATTTTTTTTAGCTATGAGTAACAAAACTAAAACTAAGCTTTTGCTAGCATCTCTAAATTTTAACAAGTGGTTTAATTCTGTTTTATATGTTTGGATCAATCATTTAAAACGCACCGTAACATATCAGACATGTTTGGTTTTCAATTTTGTTTGATGAGTGAAAACAGTATGGTTTACCGCACCATTTTGCAGCTTTGGTGGGGTTTTCGGATGCAAATCATATGAGGACACCCAGTTTTGCATGCTAAGAGCCTGAACAGGACACCCAAATACGATGAGCTGATTATTTTTTATTTTTTTATTATTATTATTATTATTATTTTTTAAGTGAGAACAACTGATTTTGCTCAAAGCTTGATCACATCAATCATGCAGTTTTGCTTATATGGTAACAAACTACCAATTAATGTTGCATGTACTACAACACAACTCAGTCAAACCCGAACCCGATTAATTAAACCAAAATTCATTTAAGATCACATCACTCGTTTCTCCAACAGCATTTAATGGAGGATCCAAAACCCTAACCTAAAAATCTCAAATAAACCCTATTTTAATGGAAGAAGAAAATGATCCCTCCTCAATTCTATCCCAAAAATCTGATCTCCTCCAATCTTTAATTTCCCCTCTCTCTTCCTCAGTCTCCAAACTGTCCAATAAATCAAGGACCGTCCCGTCTGACAAAGATTTCCATTTCTACAACAATTTTTCCGAATTCAAAGTTCCAAATAAAGAAATTCTATCGAAAGTTGAATCTTGTTTGAATTTGATTGGGTCGAATATTAATCAAGGCGCTTTGCCAGCTGATTTGGATGATTCGTATGATTGGCTAGTGAATTTGAATGATGATTTAATCGAGAAGTTTAACGTGTCGCTTGATGAGTTTAAGAGAGTGAGAGAAATGGACGAGGGAAAAGTTGATAATTCGAAATTGGAAGAAGGTGGATTTGAGGTAGTTAGGAATAAGAAAAAGAAAGAGAATGAACTTGGGGTGTTTAATCGTAATAAGGAAGAAAGTCTAGGGGTAAAAATTGGCATGAAAGAGAAGGTGACTGGGGAAAAAGCAAAGGTTCCGTTTCATATAAAGAGTATTAAGAGGCCGCAGGATGAGCACAAGTTTTTTGTTAATAATGCAAATACACCTTTTGAACATCCTTGGTTGGACAGGAGTGAGGATGGGTCTCGGGTTGTCCATCCATTGGTTTGGTTTCTACCTTTTGTTTTTGTTTTTGTTTTTATTTTATTGCAAAAAATGAACTCTTCAAATTATGAAAGGCTGTATACTTGTTATATCTTGTTAATGTTGTAGATAACAAGTTTGAAATAGATAAGTGGTTTTTCTTTAAACAAGTTTGAACCTGTATATACGGTAAGTTCCTGCGATAGGGATCAAGTGTAGTATATACACCTTTTATTCCATTCCTTTGCTCTACAACTTGGCCCCTGAAATTGGAATCTCCAGTTCTCCACTACCAATATTACATTATAAAATTCGTTCTCTTAGCTTAAATCCCAGCTCCCAAAGGTACCACAGCCACACATCTTTATAGATTCTTGTATTTTGGAACAAAAACTAGATAACAAGTTTGAAATAGATAAGTGGTTTTTCTTTAAACAAGTTTGAACCTGTATATACGGTAAGTTCCTGCGATAGGGATCAAGTGTAGTATATATACCTTTTATTCCATTCCTTTGCTCTACAACTTGGCCCCTGAAATTGGAATCTCCAGTTCTCCACTACCAATATTACATTATAAAATTCGTTCTCTTAGCTTAAATCCCAGCTCCCAAAGGTACCACAGCCACACATTTTTATAGATTCTTGTATTTTGGAACAAAAACTACACGTTGATCTGTTTTATGAATAAAAAATTATTAAATTTTTTTATACGGCTAAAATAGCTGTCACTAATGTTGGATTTTAGGTTCAGTGTTGTTTAAGGTAAAACTCATTTCGTAACAGATTAGAGCATCCCAATAAGTATTGTTGGCCCTAACATTTTGTTTACTCTATAGCATAAAATTCAGGAAATGTTGGTATGTTGAGTAATTAAGACTAAATTGATTCTGGCCTGAGGTTTATGTTTACCACATTGCATTGTATTTGGGGATATATATTTACTTTTTTGATTGTAGTGCCATCCTTTGGTAGTTGACTTAGCCCTCATGGAGATTTTTATATGCTAGAGACAAGTTTTTTAAATGTTTTCAAACATCATATGAGAATGAAATGGCTCCATAAATATTTGTTTGAGGAAGTGATAGAAAATGGTTTAAATTAGATGTTTTATCCATAATACTACTTTTATGAATATATGTATGTTTGTGTCTCTCTATATACACACACTTACGCGTGCACGCTGGCACACACATGTATACATGTGTGTACGCTGGCACACACATGTATACATGTGTGTACGGATGTGTATATACTCAAAAAAGTGGATAAATATTTAGATGGTAAAAGGTGGAAACTTTCTGTACCTTGTCCAATGAAACTTTCCATACCTTGTCCTATGAAATTTTCTATACCTTCGCCTATGAAACCGATTGCAGTTTTTTTGTTATGGGAACAGACCATCTTGGACAAATTAAATGTAATAAGCTATTATGTTAAGGTGTTCTTGCACTTTACAATTGAAATCGTTACCAATTTTGTTATCTAAAAGAACAGTAGTCCGTGCAGGGTTTGAGATTTCGGTTTCGGTCATTTAAGATTCTAGTAATTTCAATTAGTTTCACCAATTTCAAAAATTTCAATATAACCTGCAAATACCAAGTAATATAAACTAAATGAGAAGTGATAGTTTGATAAGCAAAAGCATAGCGTTTCAGCCCATTACCAAGATATAACATTTCAGAAACCCTATTCTCATTCACCGAGCTGCACAAAACACAAATGATACATCAATTAGTTTGACAAAATAACGATGAAACCAATTAGTTGACAAATTCACAAATCGTGATTCTGTTTAATAAAATCAGCATATCAAGGATGAGATTGGAGTTCTCTAGGTTTATTCTCTAATTTCAATGCAGAGTTATTTCGAATTGATGATTGTTTTTCTGTTCCTCTAGAAGTCCGATTTCTTTGATTTTTCTTAGTAGAGATGCGATTTTTACAAAATAAAACCAGCGACTTGTCCGAAACCATGGTTTTTTTCCAAGGTTAGGTCTTAGTAATGGCCAAAATCGAACTAGGATGGCCAGAGTTTCGGGGTTCTGGCTGAAACCTCAAATTTGCCTTTTACAATTAAATTAACTTCAATACCAAATACTGTCCTTATTGTTGATTGCAGTGAAATCTATGATGTGATTTGCATGTAGCATTAACATTCAAAGTGTGAGCAAACTACCTCCATCCTCTTCCTTCCATCCACATTCATTACTTCACTACTAGTTTGATTTCCTACCATTGGTTAGAGGATTTTTTAATATCATATTAGCATATCAATCACTGCTAACTTTTGACTCAAAGGCCATAGACTCAAAAGGCCATAGCAGGCCTTCCATGTCGTTACCATTATTTTTAGTTGCATTACATATAAACATGATATTCATGTTAATCTCTCTATCTGTCAACCAATTGCACACTCATCACTGTTTCAAATCTCGGTCATCTCAACCGATATCTCGATTGAGATTTCAAGGAGAAGTTCTAGCAAAACAAAGTATAAAATTTCAATGAAAATCTTGTTTTTCATATATCGGTTGAGATCTCGGTATCTTGGCCGATACCTCGATTGATATCAAATTCCGATATCTCACCTGATATTAAGAATTTTTTAATGACAATTTGAATTTTTGATGAAAATTAAAATTGTAATAAATAGCATAACAAATATTTATATATGAATTTGAAAGGTTTTTTTTACATCAATAAAAGCAATGGGACTCGCCAAGTCGTCTTCTGATGCACATAACTCGAGATATGACCGGTTGCACAAAAACTAATTTTTTTGGGGATTTACACAAATTTATTCAGCTGCATCTCGATTAAGGTGGGTCGGTAGAAATATTTAGAGGGAATTTGCTTTTGTTTTGATGGAATCAAAAATTCAACTTTGGGGTCAAAATTTTGTAAGACATAAATAGCTCATTCCCTCTATTTCTATCTTATTCATCATCATTTAATAAGAGAATTATATAGTATATAATGAAAAATTATTTAAGAGAAAAAGAAGAAAAAAAAGAATTCAAATCCAATACCGATTAAGAGATAGCAGTGAGCAATTCCCCTACTCAATCCTTTTCATTCATGATTCGATGTTATTTTCCTATCATACTTTAATATGATAAACATTGTTAGTGTCTAATTGACGCTAAAACAAGAAAATGATTAGGTTCGATTAGGAGTTAACTATAATCACTTGGGAAAAGGTTTGGTTGTGATTACATGTTGATTTGATTTGTTAGAGAATTATGGAAACTTTACTATATGTAATTTAGTTGAATTTGGTAAGAGGTTTAATTTACGAAATTCCTAATCTTATGTGTTTAATTTAATTTTTTATTATAAGACGATTTAAATTAATTAGAAGTGGAATTGGACAATTTAGAGTAGAAATAATGAAAAAGCAAATCGAGTTAAAATCATAATTTTTACGGTAGTATTTATAGATATTATTGTGCATCCAAACCAATTTTAGAGATACCCTATGCCCCAAAATATTCCCAACATGAACTTTATAATCCAGAATGTATATCCAAGATGGATGCCCGAGATTCCCCTCGCTACAAGATCATATCTTTAGAATTAGCTGGGACGAAACGTGACCGAAAACCGAGATTTATAACCTTGCACTTTGTAGTGAGCTGATGCCACCATGTCATCATAATGCCACCCACCTCATCTCACCCAATCTCTCGTCTACTTTGTAATTTAAACTCACCACATAATTCACTTCATAAACCACCCTTGCATCTACCAAATCATTATAATTCACCATCACCAACATCAATTTTCACTTCTGTGCCATCTTCAAATTACGTGATGTTTGCTAATATAGCAACAAAAAATTATGTGTTTTTTTTACTAAAATCTGGATCGAGGTGATTGGACCAATGGGATGGATGTACTTGGTTTGGATGACGGTGAAGATGACCAAGTCATCATAATGCAACCCACCTCATCTCACCTAATCTCTCGCCTACTTTGTAATTTAAACTCACCACATAATTCACTTCATAAACCACCCTTGCACCTACCACATCATTATAATTCACCATCACCAGCATCAAGTTTCACTTCCGTGCCGTCTTCAAATTACCTGATGTTTGCTAATATAGCAACAAAAAATTACGAGTTTGTTTACTAAAATCTGGGTCGAGGTGATTGGACCGATGGATGGATGAACTTAGTTTGGATGACGGTGAAGATGACACATTTATTGGTTACAAAGATAATACACACAAGGTACCTAGATTGTGTAGCATATGCATACAATCCTTAAAAATGATTCAATGCTACACTAAATCTCAAAAAACGAGGACGTACATATGCCATCAAAAATACACCAAATCTCCAAGTACAATTTTTTAATTGAAAATTCCTCCATGTGCTATATACTACGGAAGGGACTTGAGTGATTTGAAAAGCAATTTTCAGTGTTCCACTGCAAGCGTCGTGTGTATCTCGTTAAAATGATTTGTCAACTTCCCAAAAGATTCAGTGCATAGTCATTGTGTGTCCAAGTGTACCTAATACGTGTCATACTGATACATACGTGATGTGGATTATGTAGATCATTGCAATCATCAGCAACATGTTAAACACAGTGATGCATTTTTGTCGGCAACATGTTAAACATATGGTTTAGTCATTTTGAAAAATGAGTGCAATTTCGTCAGCAACATGTTAAACACAGTGATGCAATTTCATCGGCAACAGATCACACTAAATTTTAGTACAATAGATAATTCTATATGGCGAAATTTAGATAAAATAAATCTGCATATGGTTTAGTCATTTTATGGAGCCATCTTAAAGCCTTTGTGCAACGAGAATGTGTTTCCATGAATTCCTTAGTTTTCTTAATAAATCTTGAGGTTGTTATCGGCATGTATTTTGTTCTACATGATATTCAAGTCCCGTGTTATCACTTTTTAAAAGAAAATGCATTTCAATTTTTTTCCCCGGTCAGAGACGTTTATGCAAATTTTGTTGTGCTTGCTCAGTAATATTATGTTGTGTGCGCTTTATTGAACCAATTTATTGAATATTGTGAGACCATGTTTCATGCTCATTTAAACTGTATTAACAAATTGCAATATATTTTGGTAATCAGGAGAAGCTCTCAGTTTTGGACTTCATTGATAGAAGCACAGTGGAGGTTGAGAAAACTGAACCCCTCCCTTTGGAAATCACTCCATTTAAACTTGTGAGTACTGTAACAGAGCTGAAAGATGTTGCTGCAAAATTGAATGGTGTCAAGGAATTTGCGGTTAGTGCCTTAAATTTTTATGTCTTTAAGATTTTGATTAGTTATGTAGGTGTTTTTATTTATCATCATTAACGATTTCATTCAGTGCTCGAGCGTCTTTGCTGATATAAATGGATATTCAAATTTTGTAATATACTCCATGTAATTGTTTACTGTTAATAAGGATATTTTTGATTTGGACATTTATTCGGATATATAAACATCTCTCTGAATAATAATTGAAGCATATCCATATCCGCTCCGATGTCAATTCTTTTTCTCGTCAATGCTTTCCATCTTCAGTGATTTGTTCAAGTATAAATTATCAGTTATGTTTTTCATGATGTTTAAACTGCAAACGTTTTAAATTTTACCAACACATCCTGAATACGCTGGTTCGAATATTGTATCGGATTCATATTGCTGGTTTTTTAATTGTATTGAAATAAACATCGCAGCACTACCTGCCTACATCGGGAGTATATTCTCAAGATGTCTTAAGAATGTTGAGAGTATGGAGATAGACCAGTTTGTAGAAAAATAAATTTACTTGGGGGCATGTTTGGTATTTTATGGCAGGTCGATTTGGAGCACAATCAATACAGGTCATTCCAAGGACTAACTTGTTTAATGCAAATTTCAACTAGAACAGAGGATTTCATAATCGACACACTTAAGCTTCGTGTTCAAGTTGGTCCATACTTGAGAGAAATATTTAAAGATCCTTCCAAAAGAAAGGTTGTTTCATATTTAATGGATACTTTGTTGATACCTTTTATATGTTTATTTTTCTCATTGGCTTTCCATCTTTTTTTGTTAGGTAATGCATGGTGCGGATCGTGACGTAGAGTGGCTTCAACGTGACTTTGGCATTTATATCTGCAATCTTTTTGACACTGGACAAGTATGTTCTGTTTTCTTGATTTAAATAAACCCTTTTACATGCAAGTCTAGCAGAAGAGTGATTTCTTTCCCAAGTTTTTTTTATCGTATTTCTGCACTTTCCTGTTATTGTTGCCATTTTTGGTTATACAGATTACAGATGCAATATAAGATCATTATGCTCATGTCTCATTGTGCATTTCAAATTACCTGAATAATTATACTTTGCAAATTAAGTGAATGATTATACTTTGCAAATTAGTTCACCGCAATACACTTAGACACAACTCATGATAATGATATAACCTAAGTACTCTACACTCAAACCCAACTGGTTATACTTTGCAAATAAACTGGTTTGAATAATTTATGCCCTGAACTTTTATTTTGATAATGTTGGATGCCCTTTATGTCATGATAAACTCGTAAATATGCAACTATTCTCTGTTGCACTTTTATTTACTTTGTGTGTGTTTGCTAGGCATCAAGGGTATTGCAACTAGAGAGAAATAGTCTCGAGTATCTTTTACATCACTTCTGTGGAATTACCGCAAACAAAGAGTAACATTTTCATTGCCAGCCCTTAACACTTTTTTGTTATTACCCCCTTTTCTAATTTCCACCTTACGGTTACATCTTGCAGATATCAAAATGCAGATTGGAGGCTGCGGCCGCTGCCAGAAGAAATGCTCAAGTATTCAACACCCCTTCAAATTTTATTTCTATAAATTGGCAAATTGCTTATACAATTAAGATAAGAAGATTTTACACTGTTTTGCCTTTTTTCCTAACGAGAATCATATTTGTAGATATGGGAGAGAGGACACACACTATCTATTGCATATATATGATCTGATGAAGGAACAGCTTATATCCAAATCATCAGATGAAAATGATCTTCTCTTGGAGGTGTGATCATTAGTTTTTCTTTTTTTTTTCTTTTTTTTCCTTTTTGGAAATTAGTCACACCTATAACTAAGTGAATCTCAATTTCCAATGTAAATAGGTTACAGACCTTTACACAATGCTAGCTACACCTTGCATCTTTTGTTGTGCGTGCGTGCGCTTGTGTATATGTGTGCTTGCTTCTTTGTGTGCGCGCGCGCACGCGTGTGTGCATATGTGTTAGAGTAAGTGTGTGTGTGTGTGTCAGTGTCTGTGTTTTAGCTCACCTTCATGTATGAATAACTGGTTTAAACTCTGTTTTTGACTGCTGTACTTTAGTGGTTTTCGTATAGTGCTTATGTTTTGTATTCATTGTTGGTTGCAGGCCTACAAGCGAAGTTACGATATCTGCACCCATCTTTATCAGAAAGAGCTTTTGACCGACTCATCATTTCTGCATATTTACGGGTTGGCACTCTTCATTTTATCAATTCACCGTCCTTGAGAATTTAATTGTTCCTTTATAGTTATTATCTAATATCCTTTTTTGTATGTTGTTCGCATCTACAGGTTACACGAAGCTGATTTTAGTGCTGCACAGCTTTCCATTGTTTCTGTAAGTGCTGATAAGTTTTATATGATATATCGAGACAAGTGTATGGTATCAATTTTGGCGAATACTTGTTAGGCTTTTAACTTGAAGCATTAAGCATGTATTTTACATTTAAGAAGCGGCAGGCAATCAAACATTTGATATAAATCATGAGTGACAGAGTTCAATTATGCCAACAAAGGGTGAAGCTTAATTGAATTAAATGTTCTTTGTTATGTTTGCACTTTTTTTTTATGTAATGTTATCACACATTTCACTTTAAAGCATTTCTACATGAGAATAATAAAGCTCTGGAAACTTTTAATCATAGTTGACCATTATATATATGTCAAGGGCGTGTTTTCAATAAGAGCAAGATGATTTAAGTTAGTCTAGAGTTCAAACAATCAGCCTATAATATAAGATAAAAAACTGAATATTCCATTTCAGTTTAAATCTGTTCAAGTGTGAATATACAAATGATCAAGGACACATATCAGGTCTTCTAATTTTCTAAGCAGACAAGGGGTATTAGAGTGTTGATCATTTGTATGTGATTTTTTGACACCATTACAAATAATATTTGACTCGTAAAATTTTTGTTTATTCAACCATAGCATTTGACAGGAGAAATTTGTAGTTATCTACTCATATGTTTAGTGGTACTTGCTAAATATAAGCTTAAAATTCATTTAATTACAGGAACTATATGCATGGAGAGACAAGCTTGCTCGAGAAGAAGATGAGAGCACTGGCTATATTTTGCCTAACAGAACGTTACTTGAGATTGGTGTGTAATATGCATATGAATATTTATAATTTTTCTAGTATTACTTTTATTTTTCAAAATTAAAAAATCACTCTTCTGTTGGTATTTGTTTTTTCTTTAGCCAAGGAGATGCCTGATACTCCTGCTAAACTGCGTCGCCTTGTAAAGTCCAAACATTCTATGGTTGAGCGTCATCTTAATGATGTCTTCAATCTAATCAAACGTGCAATCAGGAATTCTTCCTATTTTGAAACCATTGCAGCACAACTAATGGAGGCACGAATTGAAGTAAGTAATATATCTTGTCTACTGTGAATTTTGAATGTTTCCATTGTGATTTGGTTTGTAGCATTTCTTGGTTTATTGTTGCATGATCAGAAAATGGAAAATGATATGGGTCATACAATCCCTGAAGATGACGTTACTGATATTACTGTGAATACCGATAGTGTTGATGCCGCCATGGATGTAGACATAACGCACGATAATACTGAATATTTGGAGGGTAAGTCAATCGATAAACGTAAAATTGAGGAGCAAATCCAAGTCATGCCTACGTCTGAACTTAGTTGTTCAACAAAAGTATCTGATAGCACCAGTAATTTGCAGTCAAACAAAAAGGTATGTTTTTATCAGTCGATATTTCAAAATTAATGATTGCTTCAAACATATAATTATTTGATTTCACAATAAAGGCTAGCATCGATTCAGTGAAGATAACCAAGAAACAGACAAGCAGTTTTGGAGCACTGTTGGGGAATTCATCTTCTGGGAAGAAGCTTGAGTCCAGTATGAAGGAGAAGGTTTGTGTTGTTTGTTCAATTCCATGTTTTTTTTCTCTTACGTTCACACCTTTAGATTTGCATATTTCGTTAACTCAAGGTTAAGGTATATAAAGTATTTTCTTGCTCTCCGAAGCATGAATTACCAATATTAAAAAAAAAGGGTGTGAACATGGAAGAAAGTTAGAAAGATCAAGAAAAAGGTAGAACTCTAATACAAATGAAAAATCCATTGAATGGTGATAGTCAAGCGGTTTTTCCTGAAATTCTTTTGTACTCTAGGATTGCATGCTACCTGTATAAACAGCTACACAATGTGCTCTAGTGCTCAACTAAGGTAAACCATATGGTTTAATAGATCATTAAACTTTATGCAACAGGAGAAAAATGCAAGCAAGGTGGAGCAGATTAAATCATCAGTATTCTTCCCATTTTATCCGTTCTCCGGTGGAACTAAATCTTCAGAATCAAATAGCCCTTCAATCGAGATTAAGCAAAATCAACCAGAATCAACGCAAGAATCAAAAGAAAATACCGGAGAACAACAAGAGGTGCCCGTTACAGAAAAATTAGAAGAAGTAATACAACTAGAAAACAGTCCATCCGACGATGAGTCAAAATCATCCGAAGAAGGAAACCCTTCTTTGACAGATCTTTCAGAAAGTTTCACACAGTGCTTCCAGACATTAAGCAAAGGAAAAGCAAGTGACAAGAAAAAACAAGAAGTAACAAATATTGTGGTGAAGCCTTTCGACTATGCAGCTGCTAGGGAAACTGTGAAATTCGGGGAAGATAGAGAAAAGGACGAGGAGGAGGTGGATGAGGAGAAGAAGGTTAAGTGTAATTCTAGGGATTCCAAGCAAAAGCCTAAAAATGGACAAGAGAAAGCTAGAGGGTTGCGGCGTCATGCATTTCCTCAGTCTGGCAATAGAAGCTTTTCTTACAAATGAACAAGTGCTTTGGATGTATAATTAGCTTTGTAACATCAAATGTTAGTGTTCTGTACTAGGAAAACAAATAAACGTCTTGATTCATTGTTATTTTAAAAACCAATTTAATTAGCAAATGTTCAATTTCCATCTGATGCATGCTAGCAAACCATTGGAACGGTTTGTTAATTTGAAAGCTGAATTAGTAATTTCATTTTCGTCCGATGCATGTTAGGAATTGATTTATGTTCGTTCTGTTCGTTTTACTTGGAATTATCTGGGCGCAAAATGTACTTTTCCATCTTCCAAATTATGAACTACCCTTTCTTATCATTGGTTTGGCTCAGAATGATTTGCTTTTCAGCAGGAATATGTATTGTTAAGGAGACATCAATGTACAAAGAATGTAGTGTTTGGTTTGAAAACGAATTTTGTGTTTTTGGTTTTCAATTGTATGTCAAATACGAAAAGAACGGAGTGACGGTGGAGGGGATGAAAGAAAAACGGATGAGAGGACGAAGGGGATAGAGGAACGATGGAAGAATGAATTATTTCACGTGCTTCTATTATTTTTCAAAACACGAAAAATATTAAAAAAAGTTGTATCTATTTTATATGTTAATTTCGTTTTCTAAATTGGTCGTTTTCGGCAATACACATGCATCGTGTGCCTTTTAGTGTGGACGAAACCCAAAACTAAAAATAACAAACTAAACACTACTTTAATTTTTTTAAAACACTACTTCAAAGAGCAGAGCTAGAGAATTCGATAGGTCCGTTCCAACCGATCCCCTTTTAGTTAGGCTTTCGCATAAATACTTTTCGATTTTGAGATTTTCAACTCATTTTAAGAGATTATTATATGCTTTAGTAAATTACAAGCTCTTAAAGTGTAGTTGTAAGTCCCTTTCTCTCTTGGGGAATTGGCAACTCTCACTAACTTCACTAGAGCTGCAGACAATATGAAGAGAAAATTGATAATCAATTTCCACAATTTTCAGCTCTCTTGAAGCAGAGTTTGTGATACTTTGAGCATTTTCATACGTTGTTCCTTTTCCTTCTCAATATCTTTTTCTCACGTCAAAATAGGGCTGTTATGGTAACGGTAAATTTACCATTACCATACCATTACCAGCCAATCGGTTACCATTTTCGAGTGAAATCGGTATACCAGTTTAATCGGTATGGTAACAGTAAATTTACCATTTTCTACGGTAAATCATCGGTAACATTTCTTCAATACCAGCGGTAACGGTAAATTTACCAGTCAATTTATAATACATGTATATTCATGTAACATGCTTTATTATAGGCATTCAGAACCAAGCAAATGATTAAATTTAGTTTATTAACCAGGTAAAATAATGTTAAATACACTTCACTTCTTTATCATTTATGTTTTTTATTAAGTAACACTATAAATTGTATAATGCAGCCATTATGGTGTGAATACATGTTATGTTACTCGCGTTTATTAGAAAAACGGTAATTTACCATTACCAGTGTAACGGTTACCAGATTATCGGTATACCAGTCTTCGGTATACCAGCCTATTGGTAACGGTAACGGTAAGCAATTTTCGCTTACCAGTAAAAATGGTACGGTAACGGTATTTGTGAAATTGTAACGGTAACTATTACCATAACAGCCCTACGTCAAAATCCTAAGCATCATTTTCAGTGTTTCATTAGGGTAAAAGAAACAATGTACATCTTGCACTTCCTAGTTATCACTGGAATTCAATCTCACATGCAACTGTGTTTCCATTGTTAATCACAGGAGTTAACAGCAATTTTTTCAACATTTAAAAAAAAAAAGCAAATCATAGACTCCTTGTTTATCACAGGAGTTCAACTTTTCATACGGACATTGTTAAACATTCTTCACTTCCAATAAGAAACATTATAGAGGATGATACGCACAATTAAAATCCAAAAATGAATCATTCTCATAATATAAGAAACATATCAAAGGCTTTACCAATTTTGAACATAGACAAGTAGTAAAATTGACATCCACCATTTTAAATCCTACAATCGATTAATATCAATATGGAATAGCATAAGTAAAAGGAGGGAAAATGTAAATAAAAATAAAATAAAATAAAAAGTAAAAATAGAAAACAAGTTCAGTTTCTCCTTGTGCTATATGCATATGTTATATTTATGCCTATAGTAATTCAGGATTCATCAACCTCGTCACAAGAGTGAAACATATGTATGTCGTCGTCCTCGGGCAACCTAAAACTAACCCTTTTATCACTAGAGCTTCTTCTTGTGTTGGATAACATACCACAATTGTCAGAGAAGCTTTCCCTTGGGGTCGAATAGAAGCTTTTAGATGAAACTTGTGTAGCAGATTCATTGTTCAATTCATGATTAAGAAGGTAAGGAGAGACGAGCATCCATTGCTCTAGCGTTGGTAGATCCATGTTTTTCTCCTGTTCCTTATTGGTTTTTCCACCTTTGGACTCTGCATAGTCTCTTTTTTGGATAAAGCAAGACCTAAGAGTGCAAAGATTTCCTCCCATGTATAACAAGTTTTATTTGATATTGCGATCAGTTTGAAGAGAAGTTTCAATGTAAATAATATATGGATCGTTATGGTGTAGATGCCTAAGCTCTTCTTTTTCTTGTTTACGTTTGAGTTGACTTGAATTGGAGAGCAAAACAAGGGTTGGATGGTGTTCTAAGTTACATAGACATTGATGAAATAAAACAAGGAAAATCATATGTAATACAATTCTTTATTTGTATTGCTTTGCTTTGCATTGTTAAGAAGTTGTAGTAAATGGAACTCTTTATCATGTACACAGTTGAAGTCAATTAGAACGTAAAGGTAATGAAATTTATGTTCAATGTACAATGTGATGACGAAGCTTTTGACATTGAAATCTGAGGCTTTTGACTTTTCGATCTTTCGTAAATATAATTTTGGTGTTAATAGTAACGTATGATTTATGCACAAAACGAGCCCGCCAAGACTGACGAGTATTAATTGATCTTCCATTATTACTGTCATGCATTGGGAAATTTCCAATAAAGCTAAAGATTGAGGGAACAATGCTACGTGAAGAGGTATGGTCGTTTATAGTATACCGCTACTACGAATTCATTTATTTATTGACTATTTAGATGAGTGAATGCATGCCGAGAAATAACTGCGGATCAGTACATACTATTACGACTTACATCTAGATAATAAAAATAAAAATGAACAGAGGGGGATGAACCGTGAACGTACTGACAAATTATCTGTGAATTATTTAATTTGCTTACACTGAATTTCGTGTCGGTAAAGAGTACTTCTAGTTCTAGCAGCACAAATCAAGACTGATATGGTTTCTTCCATAATTTCATTCATTTCTAGCAATAAAATATTGGATGCTACTGTTGCAATCAATGAATACAAATCCATTACTCGGAAGACAACGTAAATACTCTCTCGTGTAAAAAAGGCAGAGGTGGAGATGGTACAGCCTTTAGTTACTTGTTTTCATTCCTATTGTCTTTATGAGAAGCTAATCAAAACTATTCATTTGTGTGTTGTCGTAATATTTTTATAACATTAGGAGTCACAACAAATTAAAAAAATATTGGATGAATGATTCAGATGAGATTGGATAAATGAGAACAACTAACTTGAGAACAGAAGAATTCAATCGACAACATATGCTAAGTTGGGGTTTGTCTTGTTTAAAATTTTGTAATTCTTTTACAAAATTGACCTTTTATGCATTTTAGCTTTATTTAAAATGAAAACCACACCCTATCTAACTTTTTTGCTCCATTTATAGTACTACTTTATATTAGAAATGGAATTATTAGAATTTTGAAAAATGGTGATCTCTCTAATAAAATTACCACATTCTTAAAATTAATGATCTAACTATATGTCAAAACTAGAAGATCATATACTTCACAACAAAGAAAATAAAAGGTGAAATGAGGTAAAATGAAATGTTATGAGCGAATGAATATGAGAAAAACATTATTGAAAACTGCCAAATCTCACTATCAATCGTTGTAAAAAATTATAGTGATCGACGGACCACAGTCAGTTGCCATATGAAATTTAAAGGGATCAATGGTCTTGGAATTGCAAACGATGCCCCATGATCGATTGCTACGTAAAATTTGCTAGAACATGTGCCATTCATAATATTAAACAAAAAGCTATGATCGGTCGTTTAAAATTCCACATAGGAACCAATTGTGAATTCAAAATTGGTTTTCGTCCTTCCTAAAGAATTAGAAGCTTTGAATCATGTTGTTTAACATGTGACGACTTTCTATGATTATAGATTATCATGTAATCATATTATCTCTCTCCATTGAAGACTTATTCATATTAAATCAAATCAAATTCAAGAAATCAAATAAAACGCACTAAGGACTGAAAAAACCGAGGTTATTTCAAATCCCCATGCAAATATTTAGTTTTTATGTGTGAATTCTAAGACTTCTTTTAGTATGCAATGAAAACTAATTACTGTTTTTGACATCGCTATTTCTATTTTGTTGTTGCCTTATGAATGATCATGTCATCTTTATTGTTTTTGTTTTAGTCTTTTGAAGAAGTTTTGTTTACTAAACTTCTAAAGGACAGCAAGGACTTGGTCAAGACCCAAACTTTAGATTGTATTGGTCGTAGTGTCACGACTATCAGTGAGCGTGTGAGAGAGTTAGATGGGTCTTTTTCAATAGTTAGAGGCGAAACCCAAAAGTTGCTCTCTAGGATTAATCGAGTAGTTAAAGAAAAAGAGACACTCAGTGACTTCGTGCAGTGTCGATGGCAATACACCCTAGAAAGTAATAATGCATCAAAAAAGATACAAATTTTTTACGTGGTTCGGATTCATGTTAAATCCTACATCCATGGTCAAATCTTCGTTCATATATTTCTCCTTGATACAACTTTACATGGATGAGGGTAAGAATAGAAGATACAATTCTTTTAATTTTCCCAAAGGATCCTTCTCTCATTGCAGTGTCTCTTCTATTTATAGTGTAAATGTGCACGCGAATTCCCACAATCTATTTTCTTTTGTTGTTTTAATTTCCACCTTTGGATCCTGTCATGTGTCGGCCATCCACATAATTAGTTTATTGTGTATGGATTGCTGATGTGTCTTTAGCGGAAAACTATAATTTGAGCGGCTAAATTTTGGGTATTTAGGGGGAAGTTTGAAATTGAAGCGGGGATTAAGCGAGAACATTTGAAATCGGAGTAGGAAACTTGAATTTGGATTGGCTCCCGTGCTTCTAGTTTGAGGAGTGGATGACATCTGAGCCACCCTTATTTAGAAATAAGAGTGTGATGAGGCATTTCCTCTTGCTTAGCCTCGGGTGTCGTTGGGATCCTTGAGGTTGACTTGAGCGGTCCGCTTGTGCATAGTTGGTATGATATTGCTCTGAGAATGGAGGTGAAGTTTGAGCTGTTAGTGTAGAATATTGCAAGAGCTCTATTTATGTGGCCTCAGCTTGCCGTGTGTGTCTGATAATGCACTGAGAGTAGTTAGAGTTGAGTTACTTTGATCCAGCCTATGGTGTTGGCTTAATATATATATATATATATATATATGCATGTGTTCTAAGCTAGCCTTAATATTGGTATGTGCAAGTTGCTCGATATGGGTTGTTTGTGTCTTTTCCATTTTCTAACAAGTGAAAAATTGCGATAGAGCGTTGTCTAGATAACCCCGTGTGCAACCCTTGGAATGCTTTGGATTCCTCGTGGTACTTCTTAAAGGGTCCTTGATAAGCACAGTGCAGCTCTGAGCTTGAAAGTGTTATAATCGCATCTGATTTCAAGGGCAATAGTTGGACTTACCGGGTCACTTGACATGTAGAGTTTTCATTTATGGCCTACTCGGAATGGGTCAAGGGTAGATTTTGGTGAAAAGCTGCAACACAGTTTTTGCCTTTCTGCTCTTGTGCTTACAATATTCCGATTGCGGCTTGTTTCATTATTGAATTGTTCAAATGGCGATGCGTTAGGTCATTCTGTTCTCTTTCGGTTGTAAGAAGAAAGAGGGAGGGGGTAAGTTATCCATATTTTCCTTCAATGCAGGATCGTTAGCGCAGTTCTATCATTTGTGTATATCGGTCTGTGAATACAGTATTTCACCATTCGTATTTAACCTTTTTATAAGTGAGATGTGTTATGCTTTGACACTATTAATATAGCTTTCTGTGCCACAGCGCGACATTAACATCTTATTGTTATTTAGGGGTTTGATTTCGCTGTGGTTTTGAGTATTATTATTATAAATTATTTACCGCATCCTGTGACTATGTCCAGTTTTGGGCTTATTATCATAATGTGACACTGAAATTGGGGGATCGACGCAGCTTGAACCTTTATCAGCGTCCTACAGTTTCCAAGTGCATTATTCTGCTAACCTTGGTTTATTCTTTGCTTTTCCTTTTTGCAGTCCAACATTTTTCATGAGGGCATCACGTTTTGATCTGGGTGTTATGTCACCTTGCCTTCAACAGAGTTTGGAAAATATGGGTGTAACAATAGCCAAGGGAAGGCTTGGAGCATAAAAAAACTAAGCAAATGGCTAAAGTCGAGAACTAGTAACCGAACAAATAGGTGAAGTATTGAAAGTTAAATGTAACTAAAACGTTAAGAACCTACTATATATTTTTGGTTTGGAACAGCCATTGACATTGAGTGGGGATGTTCACTTGAATGCACATACTTTAAGGGGTAGGGTTCAACATTTGACTTTCAAGGGCTTGGGACGTCCAAGTAGGATGTACACTTTCGCCATAGTGGACGTAACTCTCTTATGGTGTTCAAACTAAAGCAAGTGAGGTTAACAAGAATACTTAACGATGTACTTTGTAGTAATAAGATAAAGACAAAGAGACCGCTTAGGGATGTACCTTGTAGAATAAAACTTAATACACTATAAAAATAAGGAAATTTACCGACGTCAAGAAGGCGTCAGTGGGTATCTGTATATAGCTTATTGATGCCGCACCGACATCGTAATAGGCATTGGTAGAAAGTATGTTAGACAATGTAATATGATGCCTTGAAGTTGTCTTGCGTGGGGTTATTACCGATGTCCAAAAGACACTTTTTTCCGACGACTTTTCGATGACTTTGCGATGCCTTCTGACTACTGGTAAAATTCCATAACTTTGGTTTTCAGATGCCTTTTCAATGGTTCTCTAATGCCCAAACAACGCCTAATTAAATTGTTAAAATCAGATTTTTTTTCCCGAAGCCATTTCGACCACCTTCCAACGCTGTAGCGACACCCAATTAAATAATTAAAATCGAATTTTCTGATGCCTTTCAAATGCCCTGCCGATACCTTTTCTGAAATATATTTGCAGCATTTCTACTAGTTTCTAACCTCAGTCATACATTCAAATATCTACAGTACATATTCGCCTCACCATAACATAATGATATCACAAATTCGTATACCATACTATCACATACCACCAAATTCATATACCAAAATATATTACCTAACATAAGAATATCATAAATATTATCCGACATCATTATATTCAAACAATACCATCACAATACAAACCAAATATCTAATTAGCAATACCATCATAATACGAACCAAATATCCAAGCAGTACCATCACAATATACAAAAAACTAAATATCCAAACAATAACAACACAAATTCTTCTTACTCTCCTAAACCATGCCCACCATCACCATTTCCATCACCATCACTAGAAATGTCCTTATCTGGGAAGCATCATAAAAATGCATCTGTAAGCAGTCCAAGCTTCTTCTCTAGCATGCCGTTATGTGAATTCAACCGTCGGTTTTCTTCTTCTATAGCATTACTAACTGTAATAGCTCTATCTAATGATGATCTCTATATTTTAACCAAATTGTTTTTTTAATAATGAGTAGTTTTTTATTCCAACTATTATTTTATTGAAACAAAATCATTAAATTTGCATTAACACAGTCAATAAATTAACATATATATATATTTGTTTGATTTTTTGGGTGATTTAGAAAAAAATCTATAATTTAACTTGAATAAACTCTTGTATAATTTATTGAAACAAAATTTACAATTTAACCTAATTATATATATACACATATAATTTATTGAGTGATTTAAATTATACAAACATATTCTTGTTTAATTTATTGAAACAAAATTTGTAATTTAACTCAATTACATATACATTTTTTTAAGTGGAAATTAGCCACAAGGGCCTCTTTAGCAAGTGCAATTAGTTTTTAGGACGCACAACTGAAATAATTACTTTTAAGGATAAAATGCAAAATAATTAGTTTCTAAGGGTTAAAAACCTATGAAATTATGTCTTTAAAAGTAATTGAAATGCTGACTTTGTCCTTAAAAATAATTATTCTGCTGACTTTGGCCTTGAAATTAATTTATTTGGATGTGTGTCCTAGAATTGGACTGCAAAGTTTGTCCTTCTAGTAAAATACCATTTTTTTTAATTTATTGAGTGATTTAACTTATTTTTTTTTAATTTTGGAGGATTTAGAAAAAAGATAATTTAACTTGAGTAAACTCTTGTTTAATTGATTGAAACAAAATTTATAATTTAATTCAATAATATTTACATTTGTTTAATTTATCGACCGATTTAACTCATATATTTGTTTAATTTATCGTGTGATTTAAAAAAACTATAATTTAACTTGAATAAACTCTTGTATAATTTATTGAAACAAAATAATAATTTAACCTAATGATATATATATATATATATAATTATTGAGTGATTTAACTTGTATAGACATACTCTTATTTAATTTATCGAAACAAAAATTATAATTTAACTCAATTATATATACATTTGTTTAATTTATTGACTAATTAAACTTATATATTTGTTTAATTTTTTGAGTGATTTAGAAAATAATAATTTAACCTGAGTAAACTATTGTTTAATTTATTAAAACAAAATTTATAGCATGCACATGGTTCTTAGAAATTAAAATATCTCAAACTCAATTTATTTTTAAATTGAATATTTTTGGGACACATATAACATACATGTGGTTCTTGGAATTTAAAATAACCCAAACTTAATTATATTAAGCATTCATATAAAATACATATATATTGCACGTATACATATATATTCACCTATTTTACATTTTACATATTTATTAGAATTTTATACTTGTATATATATTTAAATATTATGTAAATACTTGTATGCATACCGCAAACTTGAAAGAATCATCTACCCAACTATTGGTGGTGGACCTATCCTCAAACTCTCAAGCTCACTCCTCAAGCTCCCATTTCTAAGAAACTCAAACATCCGCTTGGTTGCTTGACATGACAGCGTGGTAATATTGATAGAATGAAGAGCCAGAAGACTTGCATGATAGTGCTATTATAGCTAGTAGTGGTGATTAGTGTGGTGCCAGTGGCAGTACTGTTACCACTGGTGACGATGACCACCATCATTGACGGTCAACAACTCCATTGTTAACAACATCACCTCCAGCACTATCCCAACCAACCACTGCCAGTTATAATAGCACTACTACGCAAGCCTTGTCGTCTCCTCTATTAATACTACCATGCTGTTATGCCTTGCAACTGAGGCGGTTCTTTACCATCTAATATAATGATAGTTTTTTTGATGATGAACGTCGCTCCCTTTTTGCAGATTCTATCAATCTTTCGATCATATCCATACTATCATCAGATGGATATGATCCAAACATTGGTAGAATCCGCAAAGAAGGAGCGACGTCCATCATTAGAAAAAGCATTCATTATATTATAGGTAAAGAACCAACTAAACCTTCAAGTGCAATGAAATCGTTCCTATATGTAAACAAAATTTACATTATCTTTCATATGACAGTATTATTAATTCAAACTAAACATATGATTTTATTGTACATATATATTTATATGTTTACTAAAATGAATGATTTTCTATAGAGACAAATGAATTTGTTAACCCTACAAGAGCACCAAAAATTACATGCTAAGGGTAAATTCATAAAATATTCATATCACATTTCCATTATTGTTGGTGCTCATAGAATTTCTTCTATATAATAATTACTTGGTAGTTTCAACAAGTTAATAAGATATAATATCATTCACGTAATACATGCTCGATGATTTTTTTTCCATTTTACTGAAAGTTAATAATATATAGTATCATTTAAATTCATTATCTAACCTTCGTTTGGCAATTACATTAGAAAATGTATTACCCGTCATTTGGTACAATCGTTCAAAACTACATAATTATTCCACAAAAGGGAAATAGAAATTTTAACCAAAATACAATTCTAAAATGTAATTAATTTTCTAATGTTGTATAGAAAATACCTTTTGATTAAATGTTAGATATATATGTGCGTGTTGATGGTAATGAAGGGCGGTGCTTGTGGCGTCTTAGAGACTTGGACTTGTGATGGTGGATGATTGGCTGGAGGTGGCTTGGAACCCTATGCGGTGACTTGGAGGAGGCATTGAGCTTAGGAGGTGGTGAATGTGGCTTGCGGCGACGAGGTCAGGGGTGGGCTTGGTTGGTGGCAACTTGGGCTTGCGACGACGAGGTGTTAGCTGAGCTTGGGAGGTGGCAACTTGGGCTTGCGACGATGAGGTGGTGGTAGGACTTGGGAGAAGGCGGCTTAGGAGGGAATGGCTTGCCGGTAGGTTAGGGAAGAAGGCGGCGTTGTAATTGTGGAGGGGCTTTGGCTTGCAACGGCGTGGGGGGGGGGGGGGGGAGAATGATACGATAGGAGGAGAGGCGGCGTGGATTCATCCTTTTTTCTAACTGGAAAAGTGATTGAGGAGGGGATGTTGACTAGAGAAGTATGGATTGGGGCGACGCCAAGTCGATGCCCCGCCGACGTTAAGAACATTGGTATCGGCAGGGAATTGGTAAATTGGTATAGGTAATGAGTTACCTATAACTTACCGACGTTGTGTTGACATCTTAAAAAGTGGCATTGGTGCCGCATCGGTAATGTCAAGTAGGTAAATAGTAAGTTTTATTATAGTGGTAAACTGAGACTTCTTGAGGATGTACCTTATAGAATTAACTAAGTAAAGGATTAACCGAGACTGTTTGGGGATGTACCTCGTAGTGTAAGACTAATAAATGAATTACTAAGACCATAAGGGGATGTGTACCTTACAATATGAAGCTGAGAAAATAATAACCGGAACTGTTTAGCAGTGGTATCTTACAGTATAAGAGATATAACTAATGAAACAAATGATAGTTTCAGAAGTAGTGTTTTCAAAATCTGTAGATGATCATATGATAGGCGTTGTTTTTCATGAGACCCTAAACCCATTACAGTTTAGAGTGTAATTTATTTATGGCATGATATGCATGTTCATGTTAACATATATTTTGTGACTTATAATTGTATAACCAAGGCTAGTGTAGGGGAAAACCTATTTCGTGCTTTAGCGACGTGGTCCCACAAGTAGATGAACTTAGATAAGAATTGATATTATTCATACCAGACTTATGTCTGACCCCGTGTGTTTATTGTTTTTCCCTATAAACTCATAGGTAATTATTTGAGTAGGTTGAGTTTATTGGAATTCAGATATTTACCAAAGGTAGGATCTTTGCTGAGACTATGCTAAAGACGAAGACGGGCATGAGGTCTTATTATTATTATTATTATTGTCCATTGTTACTATTTTATTTCCGTTTTGTAAGCAATCATGTCATCATCTTCATATGTCAACAATGACACTATTATTTAATGTTTTATTTATATTTGACCCCTTCATGGGCACGATTTGGGATTTATGGAAAAAATGTAAAGATTCTTTATTTTATGAAATCTCTTTCGTTTCACTATTTATTTAAACTATTGAATTATGCACCAATCTTATTCATTCATTGAAAGATAATTCCATGGTGACTATAGCACATTGGACTCCATATTTGGGTTTTCGAATGGGGGATGTAATAGTTTGGTATCAAAGCTTGGTTAGGGGACACTTGAGTATAACTGAGCTAGAATTACTTAAGTACTTAGAGCATCTCCAACCAACTCATGGCTAAATATTCAGCCCTGAATATTAAGGGGGGAGCCCAATATAAGAATTCCTATTTAATAGGTGTTCAATGTTAGGAACATATTAAATATGTGCCTGATTGCCAGGCGCTTATTTAATAGCGACCAAACATCAAGCGCCTATTAAAAAAGGCACCCGACATAAATCCCACGTCAAGCCTATATTCCCCTACAATATCTCCTTTTAATTTTCTTTTGTGTTCTAAAAAATAATTGAAATGTCACCACATGCCACTAAAATTGCAAGATGTACAATTTGAAAACAAACAGAGGAGCAAGCCGGCCCGCTTCACATTGATCCTAGCCTCGAGACAACGATTTACAACTTACGGATCTTACACGAGCTACCGATAGGATACACACATCGCATATGGACTGCTTTAGATACAATCGAGGTATAATTATAAATAGAAAATAATTTTTAGTACATCAATGTTACATTAATAGTATATCAATCATGATCTGTTGTTTATTATATAGACCCAATATATACACGGTATATTAGTCGATGTTACATTAATCAAGAACAAATTATGTATTATATAGACCCAGTATGTTAGTCAATGTTATGTTAATCGTATATTAATCACAAACTTTTGTTTATTTTATAGACCTATTATGTCAGTGGTCAAGCCAGTTGGTCCAAGTGAATAGCACGCTACTATGATATCCTCCCTCAGGCTCTAGTCCTTTTTCCTACAGATTCAACCTCCTCGGTCATTTGATTGTTCCCTCATATCCGCCCTAGTTGAGAGGTGGTAGCCCACCACATATTCAGATTTTAAGCTCAACATTACCCTCGTTGATTTTTATATGTTGACTGGGATTGAGATAAGAGGCCTGGTATGTTGACTGGGTTGAGATAGGAGGCTGGATGTGATATGCTTTCCTTTTGATCATGATACGAGACTCCTGAGTTATTCACTATATATCTACCCTATTTTAAGGCTGGTCACGTTTCTTCGAGTATTATTCCCTTGACATACTAACATGAGTACATTATAGCGCATACGAGCACTGGTGCTATGAATGATGCTATCTTTAGGGCGTTTCTCCTATACTTATTTTGTTCAATATTCTTTTCGAATCAAAAAAGGACCACTAAATTAGGGTATTTTGTAGCTGTAGCCGATCTAGATCAGCTCCATATTATAAACTGGGGGACATTTATACTTGGATGTTTATACACCGCTCTTAACACTTACGCTCTATGAGGGTGAGGTAGATGTTTGGCTTTTGGTATATTTTGACATGCTGGTACTATGAGTATATGACAAACAAACATGCATCTCTGCATTGTTATGACAGTTAGCCAGGCGACAGAGACATATTTTTCACGCATGAGACGATTGGAGCATCTATAGTATGTTTCTCATGCACCTATGGTGATTAGGCACGATTTGATAGAGGCCCGATCTCAGATTGATTTGAGGTGCAGGTTCTACGGGAACCATGGACTAGATATTGGATCGTATTGACACATATTGGTCAGATGTTTGATGGCCTTCCTCTTGCTATTTCATATTATGCTTGTAGATGGAGAATTGCTTTATATACACCGGCCTTTCTTCCAATTTGGTATTTGGGAGAGAGACGTTGGTTTCATACCACTGGTGAACTATGTATTCCTGGAGATCCATTATCATGCGATGACATGCTCGGGACATGTTGGGCTATTGGATCGCAGTATATATTAGATCTACGATAGGTTGGATAGGTAGACACTTTGACGTTTATCTTAACCGATGGTGATTTCAACGTCTATTGGGCTAGAGTTGCTCCACGACGCTACATGTTACCCGACTACTCTCGGGGAGTGAACTCCGATCATGTAGGTTCACATTTAACCTCCAGTAGAGTTCGGTATCTCCATTTTCTTTTGATCCCACGCCATCCCATTACTCTCAACAACCCATGGATTTTGATCTAGATGCCTATTTCAGAGCATATGATATCAGTAGTACTCTTATTAAGCTGCCAATGGTTTATCCTCTTAATCAAGGTATTTCTTTGGGGAAATAAATTTTCTACCTAAATCATCATTAAAACATACTATTTTAGGCTAAAATAAAGAGACCATGGGGAAATCAAGCTATGGATTCATTAGAAATAACCTAATATTGCTTTAAGGAGGGAATTTTGAGATCTTTGCTTCCCAGATTCAAAATTGCTTTGATTTGTGGTTATTTCATTGATTTTACATGGATAGGTGAGTGGTTCAAAACCTATCACATTATATGTATCAAAATATATGCTTAAAAGTATTTTGGATCCATTTTTCAAGTCAAAAGTATGATTTGTAGATCTGAGCTAATTTAAAAACAAGAATAAAATGTGTTTTTAATGATTTTAATTGTTTTGAATCATATGATTGAATGACATGGATATGTATATGTATTTCAGGGTTACCTTAAAATGCTTGTATAGATTGTATGCTTGATATGATGATATATTTGTTATTGTTGTGTTTGCATGTGTATGATTGAATGGATGAAACACTCATGCAGAGTGAAATAGGGATAATTATTCTATAGGTGAGGATCCTTGAGTGCATGGGAAGGCTATCACAATGGAGCTGTGATGGATTCCACTGAGGTGGAGGATCTATATTCATAGAATACGCTTCGATGGATAACTCTAAGATTTTTATGTTGATCACTACAGACAAGGGATGCACACTAATTGAAGAGACCATGAGAGAGATGGATTGATAGCAGAATTAGACTAAGGCAAAAGACTTAGCCAAATTTGGCTAAGTAATGGATCAACACCGATCCATATAGATCGGTGCCGATTCATGCCACTTTTGGACTTAGCATATTTGGAGCTTTGGGAACTTAGGGGATCAATCGTAGGTCAAACTAAAGGAAATATGACTAAGTGTATGGTTAGCACCAATCATTCGAAGTAGCGGGTTTGGGCATTTTGGAGCTTGAGAAGTAGAAAGGAATTGATTTTGGCTAAGTACATGAACTTGCACTGATCCGTGCTAAGTGATGAATGGTCGTGGACTTCTGAGGAAAGCTAACTAAAGCTTTCGAGGATCCTTTGAGCAGGCAATTTCAATACGATGATGATTTGTGGAGTGGAACAAAGTGGTTTTACTATCGGTACGTGTGCCAAAGGATTGTTGAAAACTAAAGGCTTTGATGTATGCTTATAAAAAAGGAGTAGGTGAGGATGCTCATCGTGGATAGTCTAAGTGTATCCATAACTCTGAACCATCTGATTGGGTATAGTTTCTGTCCGTCTGAGTGGGCAAGGATTCGAGCATGAGGGAGTTGCAATGTTGATTAGTTGTTGATCTTACGACGTTGGTCATTTGTGTTACCATATATCTAAGTGCTCTATGAGTATGTGAGATGCCTATTATTTGATTGTGTTATAGTTGTTATGGTTATCTAGATGATGTACATATTGCCGAGTCTAATACCTTGACCCCCTAGCATGTACTTAGATGGAGTGAAACACCCTTATTGAAGATAGTATATTAGCATATATTGTGTTTATGTCCTACCTTGTTAGATGTTGGAGCATGTGAGTTATGACTTTCCATACCATATTGCTCTTATATATAATATATCGACTTATATATGTATATATCTGTGTGTGTGAGGCTTCTAGACCGCTCAGTCCAGATTATTTTCTGACCCGAGGTTATTTACGTTGCATTTTATATTCCTGAGTATTCATAAATAAGTAGATTGAGGGACAAGTATGATGATAGTGCATTGGGTTATGCAAAGGACGAACACGAGGCCTACACTAGTCTTATATATGCTATTTTTATGAAGCTACCACTGCTTATTTCTAAAGTGTAGTGCTATGGAGCTATTATTACTTTATCTTATGTATATAGAGATAACTTAATTTTGCAGTTTATGATGCATTGGAAATGTATAAACTCGTTTATTCTATTACGCACAATCCGATGAACCTATGCTATGCTATAATAATGATGTTCATGTTCATTTGCTTGATAATGTCTCATCGATTTTATATTTATGTTAATATTATATTTTATATATGCGCTATGAGTTACAAGTTTTCGTTGATCGATCGTATCAAAAAGTCCTTAACGATTTCCATTCCTCGGTTTTATGTTAATTTACCAGAATAATTTGTAAATGTTATAAACTAAAATGGAGGAAGATACCCATACTGGTTTTATGTTAGTTTATTCGATTGATAGGGGCTTCGAAATTGAAATTTAGTGTATAATTTTTTATACACAAATGTTCAATTCAAACATAATTGTAATTAGTTAACTAATAGCCTATTATTTGGTGGCCTAATAATATTATCTTACACATAATGTCGACTATGATAAATGCATAAGTTCATAGTGTCTAATGGGATAGTTACAAATTAAAGAAACTCCATTTCTTTTATAAATAACCTTCCATGGAACCTCCATTTGGCTAATGAAAAACATCTACAACTCTACATCCTTCTCATCTTCTTCATTATCAAGTTAAATTATTCTCTTAAAGTTATCTTGCAAATAATTTTGGAAGTTGCAAATAATGTTTTTGGAAGTCAATTCTAACAATCTGACACGTGGTGATTAAGCATCATCAAAAGGTAAAAATCCTACATTATACGTATATTTTTCAGTTCATGAAGAGACATGCACTTGTATATATTATGTTCGACCAAGTTAAAGAAAAACTTTTAAACCAATTAGAAAAATGTACCTATGTTTCATTACATACACTATATATATATATTTGTGGGTGTATACCTATGTGTGTGTCAATTACATACTACAAAATATAAAATACACACACACACACACACAAATATACATGTATATGCACCAAGAACCACTAGCTCAAGCGAAAAGTGGTATGGTGCTATAGGTTGAGGTCCTAGAGATCATGGATTCAAACCCTGATACTTCAAAATGAGTGCTCTGACTTTGATATAAGTACCACTCTTATTATCCAGAAAGTGCGCATGCGTGTATTTTCTGATATAAAATAAATATAGGAATGAATATATGTATCCACATTTATAATTTAATATACACATAATTTTGTGAATACACATATAACATATTTGCAAATTGTTTGGTAACATTAAAAAGAAAAAAGAGACTTTGCTTTATGAAGTTTTAAAATTACATAAATTGGAAGAAATAAGAATTTTAAACTTATCCAAGCAGAATGTATTTTCAAACTTAAAGAAGAACTAGCCAAAGTCATTAAGCAGGATGAAATAATGTGGAAGCATAGGTCAAGGGTCAAATGGATGGACGAGGGGGAAAAAATACTAAATTTTTCCATAGAATAGACATCGTCGTAAGCATGGTAACATCATAAGTTCCTTACTGCTTAACAATATAGAAATTCCGAGTCAAAATGAACTTAACGAAGCCTTTACTAACTACTATGAAGACCTCTTTTATAACGAACCGTGAATTCATCCCTTATAAAAATATGATTGAATTTAAAAGTTTAGTTTAAATGTTTAAATAATGGTTTTTAAATCAAATTTAGAAGTTGTTTATTTAAAACTAATAATAGAAATATTATTTTCAAACTTTGTTTACAAATATATGTATATTAAATAAGAAGTGAAAATATGACCGCAAATCGAAATCGAAATTCATAACAATTCAATGAACAGAAGTTGTAGAACGTTGTGAATTCAGTGTGACATCTAAATGAACACATACATATACCTATCCAAGAAAACATGTGCATATGTACATGAAAACTTATATATACACATATGTACATATATACTAAATATATAAACATATAAAATATTATAAACAAATCCTTCTCACTTAAGCAACCAACCCTTACCATCAAACATCACATCTATGCAAGCACGTGCCTTGATGTGACATGGCCGAGCTAGGATGTGATGGAGGTGACATGGCCAAGCTAAGGTGGTGGAAAGAGGTAGCCATGCATAGGGCAATGATGAAAGGAGGTGGAGCATGTGGTGGTGGAGTAAGAATCTAAGCTAATTATTACATATTGTTACCATCAAATGTCAAGTCAAAGAGGCACATGGCCTTCCCCTACCTGATGTGGCCACGACCGTACTTAAGGGAGGAGGTGGCCGACACATGGTGATGGAAGGAGTAGGTGGCATGATGATGTGTGGTGATGTAAGAAAGAGATGTTTACACTCTTCCATTTGCCTATAAATACTGAAAGTGCACGTGTAGTACTAAGGATCGTGTAATATGGTATATAAATGCGGAAACTGATAATAACAGTAAAATACAAATTAAAGTAAGCACACCAGGAATTTTTATACTGGTTCGAACTTCCCGTTCTACGTCCAGTCCCAGAATACCCTCTGGATTTAAACTAAACCCCTCACTTAACCCGGAGGAATAGGTATACGACACCTGAGCAGCCGAACAGGAATTTTTCCGCCTCAACAGCCGAAGAGGACTTCAACTTAATACAAATAGTTTGTTGACGAATGTGTTCTGAATAACACTGATTGTCTTTTGATAGTACAACTTTCCTATAATCAAATCCTCAAGAGTATATATGTGTGTGAAGATTTAGAAGGAATATAATCACGTAGAATCGAAGTATATGAAATAATTCAAGGATTCTAGTGATATTGAATGAGAGTGAATGCTTTTATTTGCAGAAATAAATAGAGATTAGATTTCAGAAATATAAACAAGAATCGGTTGATTGTAGAAATGAATTGAATGTGTTTATATAATTGTAGAAGAGTTATAATCTTTCATGAAGAGTTTCAGTCAACAGTTGTGTCCATATCTCTTGAAACAGAGGACATTCCTCTTCATGAAATGATCGCATCTCTTCAGAAAAATAGCCGTTATTCTCTGGTCGGTCGACCGGAAAACCTGGTCGGTCAGCTGAGTTTAAAAACGTATACAAAACAGAAAGTCACTGTGCATATGATACAGGGTCGGTCGACCGAGGATCCTGGTCGGTCGGCCGACCTGGTGTTATATGCACAGTGAACACAGTTTTGATATAAAATGTTTTGTGTGCGTGTGTGACTATTTGAGGAATGATTTTAACATTATTCTAAGACTCAATAAAATAAAATATCCATACTAATCTCTGGATTGTAAAATTATCTCCTTTGTAGTGCACGGTATGCACTTATTCTCTTTTTGTCGCTTTCATATAGTATTCTCGTCGTATGATCTCTGAAACTTGTGTCATGAATCAAAACTCATGAATCAACATTCTCCCCCTTTTTGATTGATGACAATACTTATGTGACGAAGTAATATTGACATATATTATAGTTCTCCCCCTGAATATATGGCGACTTTTCTGCAAAAAAATATGTTAGCTTTCATACATTTTTCTCCCCCTTTGTCATCGACAAAAAGGAATACTTACTAGATGTAATATTGCGAAATATTGAATTTTAAATAGTACATGTTCCAACAAAAATAGGAATAATTAAAGATGTTTGCTTAATACATAACAGAATAACCAAAAAAAAACAAATGTATCATAAGGAAATTCTTGAAAATGAAATGTAAAACACTACAATTACTCCTCATCATCATCAGAATCTGAAAATTCCGGACAAATATTTTCATCCAGAGGAGCCGGTTCCTTACCCCGTCTTTGACTGGTAGGTGCGGGAGTTGCCGAGGTGCTGGAGCTTGTATTATCGGAGGTAGACCAAGAGAAATTTGGTGCTGGTCTTTTTCCAGGAGCAACAAACGAAGCACCGGCTTCAGAAGTACATGATAAGGCATCCCATAAATTTACGAAGAAGCCTTTGATCTTCTTGAAACGCCCATCAATTTTTCGTAGTCGAGAATCCAAAGCTAGTTGATTGCGAGCCAAAATATCAATGGCAGCAACTGTACTAGTACCGGGAGGTGGTCGTTGGATTGAGGTTTGACGAGTTATACGTTCCGTAGAATGAGTGGATGGTTGAGGTGTAGAATAGCTGCGGCGTAGTTGTTCTCGAGGAGTAGTACGCCATTGTTGAAAAGTTGTAATTTGGGACGGTGCGTCGGGTAACTTCATTAGTTTTATGGTCCGTGAGTCAAAAGTACGAACTTTGGATGTTTCGGATTCCGGAGCATGAGTGACGAAGTTATTAATCAACCTCATTATGTATTCTCCATAATAAATATGGAGCATCTTACCTTGGTTGAAAGAGAGAAATTCATCCATAAGGAGTTGTGTCCAATTTACCCGAATATTTCCACACATAGCATATAATGCCTTGAAGTTTTCGGGATATACTAAGTGGTATGACCCTCCTCTTGGAACAATAGACTTCATCATGAATCGATGAAAGAGTCGGGCTTTGGGTCGGAGGGATGAAGTTTGCCTTAAATCGGTAGCGTCATCTTCAAAAAATAGATGACTTAGACGGTCACGAGTCGATGTATTACAATCTACATCATGTAAAGAAATTCCACCCGGTCGAGCATTTAAAATATGATTAATTCGATCAATGGATAGAAAGATCGAAGTCCCGCACACCGATGTCCAAACACAATTTTCAGTGTTTCTTGGTGTATTTACGAGGTTGAGATTAGCTAGAAATAACTTGACCATTATATGATTTATTTTCAAGTTATTTTTCCTATGGTCAAGAAATGTATCAAGACCACTTTCAAGGGCGGCATTTTCAATACCGTAGGAGGTAAAATCAGGATAACTTACGAAAGATTCCTCAAAAATTTTGGCATCTTGAAGCCTTATCCATCTCTCTAAAGCTTTGTCACTTACTAGCCAAGAAGCAATTTGAGAGTCTACAGGAGTTGAAGAAGATGAGCCAGCAGTAGTCTTAGATTTCTTCTTAGGGGCCATTATTTCTTTGAGGAATTTGAAGAAGTTTGAGGAAGTTGTAATGGGAGCTAGGGTTTAAAATCTGTTTTGGGAGAGTAAAAGTGAAGAGGTGAAATAAAAAGTGAATGGGTGGGTTAAAATATGTAGGCAAATGCAGCTGAAATGCACGTTCGGTCGGCTGAAAAACCTGGGTCGGTCGACCGACTTGAGGTTCAAAAACTTTCGGGAAGAGCTTCGGTCGACCGAAGCAGGGTATTCGGTTGACCGACTTAAAAAATTGATTGTTGCTTATTCGGGATACAGGGTCGGCTGACCGACTCAGATAATTAGGTCAACCAACCTGGCAGAAGATTGTTTTTTAAAACATCTCGGGATTAATTCGGCTGACCGATTCAGGCTCTTCGGTCGACCGAGTCATGTGAACAGACAAGTTTATGCTGTTTTTCAAACAAGAATTATAGAAATATAATTATATTATTACATCATATATATCTATACATCTTATTCAAAATAATAACATATATATATTAAGTTATAGCCATGGTTCATCAGCATCTACGTTCCCATGAATTTGGAGATGGAATATTTTCTACCGGTGACCATATTGGAGCTATTGGAGATTGAACATGGTCAGAAGGAGATGGAGTTCTGTAAGAAGGTTCAGCAACATCATCTTTCTTAGATGAACAAAATTTCATGGCAATCTTTTCAAGGAAACTTAAACGTCTTGCCGTGACTTTTTGTTCGTAATACAGTTCCCGTTGCATATTCATTTGTTGTTGTTGGTAGTGATGTATTTCATCAATCTTTTGTTTGGTTGATGGAGATACTACCATTGCCTTTTTCCCTTTCTTTTTATCAGGTGTATAGCCTGTATGGGAGTCTTCCCATGGTTTCCACCTGTGTCGGGGGTCATTATCCGGAGAGGATAATTCTAGGACACGGTTAGGCATTGGAAAAGTAGGATAGAGACCATTTTCGGGGATGCGATCAGAACAGTCGTCGTCCGGGGATGTGTATGAAAGATGAGAATTTTCAGAATTGTAGACGTCATTGTTAGAAGACATTTTTATTTCAAGTTTTGTTTTGTAAGAAGATTTTTGTATTTTATGTTCTATTCAATAAACATATGTATGTATATATAACCATTTATTTTCTAAAAAAATAGTGGTTTAAAAACAAATTTTAGTTTTAATCACAGAACTTTTTAAACAAAAACTGTTTGTAAATGAATGATGTAACGACCCCAAATTTCATAAGTATTTAAATTAATAATTAATTGAGTTTTTGAATTTAAAATTGTTAATTTATTTCATTCTGAATAAAAATAGTAAAACAAATGGTTTAAAGTGAAATTTATTGATTTATTTATTGCGAGTTTCCCCGATATCCAAGTATATTCTGAATAAATCATTTGAGATTAAAATATTGTAAATAGTGTATATGTGAGTATATGTGTGTATATTGAATGTATATATATATATATATATATTTAGGTATATACGAGCAAATTTAATATATATATTTGAATTGATGGTTAAAGATGGTTTGAGTTTATAAAATAAATATAGAGTTAAATAATAATAGAATGTCTTTACAAATGAATTGATATTTTTAAATAGAAATTGTCATTCCAAATTACTTATAAATATATATATACAAATATAATAGTATGGTTGAAACATAAGTATAATCACATAAGTCGAAAATTTATAACATAACTAGAACAACTTTTATAATATGTTTATAAAACAAAAGAAGATCAAAATCAAAGCAAAATACATTCTGATATGTTTAAACAAAACAAAGTAAGAAGATGTATTTATAAAATAAGGAAAATGTAATATAAAATTTATTTGAAAGCTTTTGATTCATGAGAAGCACAAGTGTATAAAGTAAAACCAGGTAAGCTTGCATGAGAAGCTAGAAAGTATAAGAAAACAAGAAATATACATCTCAGCCGAAATGAAGGTAAGGCAAGTAAAAAGGAGAATGTGTATGCAAACCAAAAGATATGGAACAATCGAACAAAAGAAAACAAATAATACATGAGAAAAGCTTGCAAAAGAACATTATGAAATAAAACAAACTGTAAATAGCATAAGTGTGTAGACAAAGCAATTTATTGCAAGATATCTCTAGCCTCCAAGATCTTGCCTGGTAAACCAAAAATGGTACACAAAACAATTAAAGCAATTGTACATATGAACATAGAGATAAGTATGAAACAAATATAAAAATATAAAAGTTTCCAATACAAGCTCACTATCTCACATTTTGTACAGCCGAAGGAAATAAAAATGTAAATGGTACATTAGCATTTAATGTTTGCATCCTCAAGTACACATAACAAATTATCATCAGCCTCCAATTGAAGGAAAAATCTCTGCGTGTGTTTGTACTGGAAGAAAATATCACTTGTATAAAACATTATAACACCCTGTACAAAATAAAGTATCAACCTGTAAACTTACTTTCATATATATCATCTTCTTATTTCTAGTTCGTTCATCTTCAAAGCTGAGAAAACTTGATGTAATTATCATTTAAATCTTCAACAAAATTCAAACTTGAATAACAACTCAAAGCAAACCAGAGAATCAAAAAGAAGTTTCAACAATACAAATCAAAGCCTGGGAAAACAAGAATAAAAGCTTGATTCAAATAGAAGAAGCTCTGTTTTTCTGAAAAATAATAAGGTGAGCAAACCACTTTTAAATTAAACTGAGTATTTTTAGTTGTTGTTTGTTAAGTTGAGATCTGGGATTGCTTTGATATGCATATACATTTGTATATCTTCTCTGTGTAAAATTTACTGGAAGCTCTGCTATGTGGTGTTCTTCAACATTCCAAGTTCTGAACAAAGTAAAGCAGAGGAAATTTTAAATACTTCTTCATATAAACAATTTAAATCTAAGAATTTAAGCTAACATAGTTGTTTAACTTGATTTATTAGCCTGGAAGTTTATTTTTGAAGCACAACAACATAATATAGAAACTGTTTATTTAAGTTGCAGTTTAAAGGAATCAATATGTCAAAAATTTAAACGTTTTAACCCGTGAATTCAATCCCATATCTGGATTTAGCACAGTAAGTTAGGATTTTTAAAATAAGAATAATGATTTTTCAGACAGTATTCGAGGTGTAGTTCGAAAACGAAGCAAAGATGCATTTTTACCAATTCCAGTTAATTCAAACAAGTTTAATTTCTGAAATTTGGTGAGAGGCAAGTTTGATGATGTATCAATTCAGGAAAAATGCTAAATATTTTTTTAATGCAAGGATTTTGGAATGGGATCGAAAGTAGGGTTTTAGGACTGTGAAAAGTGGCGTCTGGATTTTGGGCTCGTGCACGCTCGTTAATGCATCGAGCGTGGCCAAATTTGGAGGGGATGTGCTGGAGACATGGATGAAGGCATGGACGAAGGCGTGGTGGTTCCGGTGGTCGGCGTGGAGGTGACGAGGGGTTTTGGGTTTGGTGTATTCGAGTAGCAGTTCGAACGAATAGGCAAACTTCGACCTCGAGATTTTGGGTTCGAATTGAGTTGTGTTTTTAGATGCAGAGGGTTTTTGTGACTTTCCGGTGATGGCACGGTTCGCCAGAACGACGGCGAAGCGCCGTGCATGTGCACGGCGGCGTAGGGATGTCAGAAGGTTTTGGGAAATGAACAATCTCGAGTTGTTACTCGAGTAAAAGAATTGTTTGCTTCGGGTTGAACTCGCGAGCCTGGGAGTAGTTATTGGGTTTAAAAACTTAAGCTAATAAAAAAAATTATATAGAAGAAGAAGCGTACGAGGAGAAAGACAGGGGGAACTCGGGAAAGTTGGAGAGAAACTCGAAGTGATACTCGAGTAAAACTTGAAAAGAACCGGGTGGTTTCCTTTAAACTGCAGTATTATAGAAAGAATAATTTAAATTAATTAAGTGATTTATGTAAGAATAATTAAGTAATTTAATTAATTAATGGTTATAATTGATTAACTAGTAAATTAGAGATTAATTTAAAAGTAGTTAAGAAATGTTATTAGTTAATGAAGACAATTAACTAGGGATTATTAAGTAATCAAATTGATGTGATTAATTTTGATAGTTAATTAGATTAATAAATTAGATAATCAATTATAAATTGATTTAAATGTAATTACTTAATGAAAATAATTAAGGATAAATTACTCATTGTAATTGATTTTGGATATTTTGATTTATTGGAGTTAATTAAATTAGTTTAATTAACTTAAGAAAATAATTGGATAAGTGAATTTACTTAGTGAAATTTATGAAGATGATTAATTAAAGGTTAATTAATTTATTATAAATGGTTAATTAATAAATGATTAAAGAAAAATTTATCAAAATGGTTTATAATTTATTAATGTTAATTAACCAGGATTAGTAATCTATTCATAAGAAATTTATCTGATTTGAATTGATCAGACAATTAACTGACCTCACTTATGAATGCTTGGATTCTATTGGATGATTTAATTGTTTGATATCCCTGATATATGATGCTTTGTGATATATCCTGATTTATGTTGTGATCTGTAGTTTACTTATCTGTGACCTTCATATATCTATGATCTGTGAATGAACGATAAGCGTTGTTCTTATACCGCTTATCGAATTATATTTCTGTATTCTGATATGTGATGATTCATTGTGTTGCACTATTGTGTAAAACCCCTGGACTACACTTTTACACACACAAATATGGATTTCACGTGGAAATCGGTTAAGTCACAGATAATTTAAATTTGATGTTTTTGAAATTGAAATTTTAATTTCAATTGATTTTGAAATTAGAAATTTGGGTTTAAAGTGAAAAGCTTTTGAAATAGAATTTCAAAGATAAAAGTTATTTTGAATAACTTAATCGAGTTTTGAAAATTTAAATAATTTGATTTAAATTTGAATTCAAGTTTGAAATTGAATCCTATGATTTGGAACTAGGGATTAAAGATATTATAAATGTGTTTATCTGAATTTAAACCATTTAAAAGAATATTGGTTTGAGAATTTGAATTTAACCCAAGAACCTTAACTCGTATGAATAAATCAGATTTTCTGAAATGAAACTGTTTGTTTTCAAATGATAAAAGCTTTCAGATAAGAAATGAAATTCTAGTTTAATTAAAGGAATTTCAAGAATGAATTGAAAAATGGTTTTCCAAGTTATAAATGAATTCTTTTTGAAAGCTATGATTTGAATCTGTTTATTTTTAACAGATTTAAAATAATGATTGGTTTAAATCATTTGAAATGAGATTGTTTTGAAAGCTGTAAGTTAAATCTTTGATTTGAAGATTTAATGAGTTAATCAAATTGAAATGGAAATTAATTTGGAAAATCTATGAATGAATCTTTTGTTTAAAGGATTAAAGTGTGGAAACTGTTTAAACCGTAAAGATTGAATCTTTTTGTTTAAAAGATTGGAAATGGTAATTTGTTTTAACCATTCGAATGAAAAGTTTTGGGTTTTAAGCTGTGACTTAATTGAAATCCCATATCCATATGTTTTAAAGATTGCGCTCGTTATTCGGTTTAGCTGGGAGAGGACCTTTGTGTCATATAACCCGTTCCGAATAATGATACGTCGTATATGGATAGCATTTGAAGACCGGTGGTGAAGACCGGTGGTGAAGACCGGATATTTTTGAAAATGGAAGGATTACCGTCGAGTTACTCTGCATCGGCTGATCCCCGATATAGAGGTTTTATCATCCTTAGTGACGGGAAGTCCGGACGTGATTGGAAATTATCCGGATTTGCAAGGGCTTCGTGAGAAGTGCCTTCGGTTCTGTTCGAACCCGGAACAGACTTATATGGATTGTATGTCTGACATTACACTTTGAGATATAAAGCCGATTTCTTTCAAATACATTTCTGTTGGTGGCGGAGAATTTATTCTCTTAGCTTAACACTCTTCTCTGAGACGTATGAGCTCAGAGGTTATGTAGTTGAAATTTATCAGCGATATATCCCAATTTGGTAATGTGACATGCTGAGTGTTGCTGTGTGATGATCAATGTTTGATCATTTGTGATATGATCATTTGTTTGATCTTTTATCTTTGTGATCATAGGTTGATCATCTGTTGACCCAAAGCATGGCTTTGTAACAAAGCGTAGCTTTGTGGACGAGACTTCGTCAGGACCTCACAACCCGGAAATGGTCGAAACAGGATCGTTGCGGCAAGGTTATGAGGGTCGCGCCCTTTAGGGTATGTCATTTCCTTCTGGAAAAGGGTGGTGTCATGGTATGGAGCCCAGATACTTACTCATGTGGATACACTTTATTATGTGTGATGTTGGTTATCGAGGCCTCGGATAAAGGTCCCAAAGGACCGGGAGGTGGCATATTCGTGAGTTACCTGTTACAGGGGTAACCCGGCCTTGTTTGGCAGAGAGCAGTTTGTCTCTCGGGGCGTCCCGCCAGAGGCGTTCCCATGCGGCGGAAGGAAGTTCCTTAGCCTGACCATTTGTTGGAAAATCCAAAGAAACAATACGTGACGTGTACGGTTTTAGTTGTATTACCTGCTATGGAATGTGGCGGTAACCTGCTATTGAACATAGTAGCTATAGTAGGCATACGATACTGGTCGTATGTTGGCTAAGATTAATATTATACTTTCGAAATGTTTTCTACACTATGCACTAATAATAATATAAAAAATGATTTGATTTTGCGTAGTAAGCATCTTTGACTATCATAAGAAGAAATCTCCTCCAATTCTGTGTTTGCATTGTGTGTGTGGTGGGAGGTCTTATGGTAGTTTCATTTTCCAAAAGCATTGCGGATTTCAATGTTTAAAACCTTTTGTGTCTGTTTAAAGATAAACTGTTTTTGTTGCTCACACCAGTCCCATGACTGATCCGGAGTTTATTGTTCCTTTCCTAAACTCTGGGTGCTCATAATTTTCCACACGAGCAGTCTAGAGTTGGGTTTCTTTTCAGATATTCAGGTTTAGTAGATTATCTGGAGCTAGTTCATTCATCGGAGTTGCTTATCTTGGAGTTGTGGATTCATTCTTGTCTGAAGATCATTTTGGAGTTATCACTTCTATTGATATTGTTCCGCTGCTGATGTTATCATTATCTTTTCTTTTCCGCTGCTATTTCTTGTATCATATCTCTGATGTATATTGATATTCATTGTATCACTCTGTTGTATCAGGTATTATATATCAATGTATTATTCTTTTCTTCCGCTGTGTTATTTACTTAATTGTGTTATAGCTCCGGCGAATCGGATTTGAACGGTCGAATCTACGGCATTCTAGTACAATGTGAAGTACGGATGTTGATTTTCGAGCGGGCAAAACCCTGGTACGTTACACGTGGTATCAGAGCTAAGGTTGAACTTTAGCTCAGGAGTATAACACGTTAAGTAGCTCATTAGAGATAGGGTGAAGTATACCCTAGAATGAGTAATTCTCAGATATCCGTTCGAATGTCTCAGTAAATTCTCCTGCTATCCACTGATAGTGAGTATGAGTGTAAGAAGAGGACGAGATAGGGGACAGGGGAATACGACTAAAATGGTCGATACTCTGTAACAACAAGGAAACAATCTTTTCTCTATCAGTCTCTTTTGTTCGTCATTTTTTTCTCAATTCTTCGATTATTTCTGGTCGATCCAGAAAGGAAATTCGATATATTAAAATGGGACATAAACTCCAGATGAACCAAAGAAATTGTTTGTATGGATGTATTGATTGCTTTGTTTGCTATAGTTGATAGGTACATTTTGGTTTTTAAACTAAAAATTTTGAAATTGTATCCATGTAACTATCTATTCTTTGGGTTCCAGTATATTCTACGAATGGTTAGTTATCACTTCGAACTGACCGATGCCACTGCATACTTCGTAGATCTGGATAACCCGAGTATCGTGTGAAAGGATTCAACAGATTCGTTCTTGTATCTGTTATAGATATTCTGATTTGGTAAGCCAAATGCAGAATAAATGTTCAGTTTGAGTTAATGAAATATTCTTCATCTATCTTTGTGTCTCCTTGGTAATTTCGAGGACGAAATTCTTTTAAGGGGGGAAGTCTGTAACGACCCCAAATTTCATAAGTATTTAAATTAATAATTAATTGAGTTTTTGAATTTAAAATTGTTAATTTATTTCATTCTGAATAAAAATAGTAAAACAAATGGTTTAAAGTGAAATTTATTGATTTATTTATTGCGAGTTTCCCCGATATCCAAGTATATTCTGAATAAATCATTTGAGATTAAAATATTGTAAATAGTGTATATGTGAGTATATGTGTGTATATTGAATGTATATATATATATATATATTTAGGTATATACGAGCAAATTTAATATATATATTTGAATTGATGGTTAAAGATGGTTTGAGTTTATAAAATAAATATAGAGTTAAATAATAATAGAATGTCTTTACAAATGAATTGATATTTTTAAATAGAAATTGTCATTCCAAATTACTTATAAATATATATATACAAATATAATAGTATGGTTGAAACATAAGTATAATCACATAAGTCGAAAATTTATAACATAACTAGAACAACTTTTATAATATGTTTATAAAACAAAAGAAGATCAAAATCAAAGCAAAATACATTCTGATATGTTTAAACAAAACAAAGTAAGAAGATGTATTTATAAAATAAGGAAAATGTAATATAAAATTTATTTGAAAGCTTTTGATTCATGAGAAGCACAAGTGTATAAAGTAAAACCAGGTAAGCTTGCATGAGAAGCTAGAAAGTATAAGAAAACAAGAAATATACATCTCAGCCGAAATGAAGGTAAGGCAAGTAAAAAGGAGAATGTGTATGCAAACCAAAAGATATGGAACAATCGAACAAAAGAAAACAAATAATACATGAGAAAAGCTTGCAAAAGAACATTATGAAATAAAACAAACTGTAAATAGCATAAGTGTGTAGACAAAGCAATTTATTGCAAGATATCTCTAGCCTCCAAGATCTTGCCTGGTAAACCAAAAATGGTACACAAAACAATTAAAGCAATTGTACATATGAACATAGAGATAAGTATGAAACAAATATAAAAATATAAAAGTTTCCAATACAAGCTCACTATCTCACATTTTGTACAGCCGAAGGAAATAAAAATGTAAATGGTACATTAGCATTTAATGTTTGCATCCTCAAGTACACATAACAAATTATCATCAGCCTCCAATTGAAGGAAAAATCTCTGCGTGTGTTTGTACTGGAAGAAAATATCACTTGTATAAAACATTATAACACCCTGTACAAAATAAAGTATCAACCTGTAAACTTACTTTCATATATATCATCTTCTTATTTCTAGTTCGTTCATCTTCAAAGCTGAGAAAACTTGATGTAATTATCATTTAAATCTTCAACAAAATTCAAACTTGAATAACAACTCAAAGCAAACCAGAGAATCAAAAAGAAGTTTCAACAATACAAATCAAAGCCTGGGAAAACAAGAATAAAAGCTTGATTCAAATAGAAGAAGCTCTGTTTTTCTGAAAAATAATAAGGTGAGCAAACCACTTTTAAATTAAACTGAGTATTTTTAGTTGTTGTTTGTTAAGTTGAGATCTGGGATTGCTTTGATATGCATATACATTTGTATATCTCCTCTGTGTAAAATTTACTGGAAGCTCTGCTATGTGGTGTTCTTCAACATTCCAAGTTCTGAACAAAGTAAAGCAGAGGAAATTTTAAATACTTCTTCATATAAACAATTTAAATCTAAGAATTTAAGCTAGCATAGTTGTTTAACTTGATTTATTAGCCTGGAAGTTTATTTTTGAAGCACAACAACATAATATAGAAACTGTTTATTTAAGTTGCAGTTTAAAGGAATCAATATGTTAAAAATTTAAACGTTTTAACCCGTGAATTCAATCCCATATCTGGATTTAGCACAGTAAGTTAGGATTTTTAAAATAAGAATAATGATTTTTCAGACAGTATTCGAGGTGTAGTTCGAAAACGAAGCAAAGATGCATTTTTACCAATTCCAGTTAATTCAAACAAGTTTAATTTCTGAAATTTGGTGAGAGGCAAGTTTGATGATGTATCAATTCAGGAAAAATGCTAAATATTTTTTTTAATGCAAGGATTTTGGAATGGGATCGAAAGTAGGGTTTTAGGACTGTGAAAAGTGGCGTCTGGATTTTGGGCTCGTGCACGCTCGTTAATGCATCGAGCGTGGCCAAATTTGGAGGGGATGTGCTAGAGACATGGATGAAGGCATGGACGAAGGCGTGGTGGTTCCGGTGGTCGGCGTGGAGGTGACGAGGGGTTTTGGGTTTGGTGTATTCGAGTAGCAGTTCGAACGAATAGGCAAACTTCGACCTCGAGATTTTGGGTTCGAATTGAGTTGTGTTTTTAGATGCAGAGGGTTTTTGTGACTTGCCGGTGATGGCACGGTTCGCCAGAACGACGGCGAAGCGCCGTGCATGTGCACGGCGGCGTAGGGATGTCAGAAGGTTTTGGGAAATGAACAATCTCGAGTTGTTACTCGAGTAAAAGAATTGTTTGCTTCGGGTTGAACTCGCGAGCCTGGGAGTAGTTATTGGGTTTAAAAACTTAAGCTAATAAAAAAAATTATATAGAAGAAGAAGCGTACGAGGAGAAAGACAGGGGGAACTCGGGAAAGTTGGAGAGAAACTCGAAGTGATACTCGAGTAAAACTTGAAAAGAACCGGGTGGTTTCCTTTAAACTGCAGTATTATAGAAAGAATAATTTAAATTAATTAAGTGATTTATGTAAGAATAATTAAGTAATTTAATTAATTAATGGTTATAATTGATTAACTAGTAAATTAGAGATTAATTTAAAAGTAGTTAAGAAATGTTATTAGTTAATGAAGACAATTAACTAGGGATTATTAAGTAATCAAATTGATGTGATTAATTTTGATAGTTAATTAGATTAATAAATTAGATAATCAATTATAAATTGATTTAAATGTAATTACTTAATGAAAATAATTAAGGATAAATTACTCATTGTAATTGATTTTGGATATTTTGATTTATTGGAGTTAATTAAATTAGTTTAATTAACTTAAGAAAATAATTGGATAAGTGAATTTACTTAGTGAAATTTATGGAGATGATTAATTAAAGGTTAATTAATTTATTATAAATGGTTAATTAATAAATGATTAAAGAAAAATTTATCAAAATGGTTTATAATTTATTAATGTTAATTAACCAGGATTAGTAATCTATTCATAAGAAATTTATCTGATTTGAATTGATCAGACAATTAACTGACCTCACTTATGAATGCTTGGATTCTATTGGATGATTTAATTGTTTGATATCCCTGATATATGATGCTTTGTGATATATCCTGATTTATGTTGTGATCTGTAGTTTACTTATCTGTGACCTTCATATATCTATGATCTGTGAATGAACGATAAGCGTTGTTCTTATACCGCTTATCGAATTATATTTCTGTATTCTGATATGTGATGATTCATTGTGTTGCACTATTGTGTAAAACCCCTGGACTACACTTTTACACACACAAATATGGATTTCACGTGGAAATCGGTTAAGTCACAGATAATTTAAATTTGATGTTTTTGAAATTGAAATTTTAATTTCAATTGATTTTGAAATTAGAAATTTGGGTTTAAAGTGAAAAGCTTTTGAAATAGAATTTCAAAGATAAAAGTTATTTTGAATAACTTAATCGAGTTTTGAAAATTTAAATAATTTGATTTAAATTTGAATTCAAGTTTGAAATTGAATCCTATGATTTGGAACTAGGGATTAAAGATATTATAAATGTGTTTATCTGAATTTAAACCATTTAAAAGAATATTGGTTTGAGAATTTGAATTTAACCCAAGAACCTTAACTCGTATGAATAAATCAGATTTTCTGAAATGAAACTGTTTGTTTTCAAATGATAAAAGCTTTCAGATAAGAAATGAAATTCTAGTTTAATTAAAGGAATTTCAAGACTGAATTGAAAAATGGTTTTCCAAGTTATAAATGAATTCTTTTTGAAAGCTATGATTTGAATCTGTTTATTTTTAACAGATTTAAAATAATGATTGGTTTAAATCATTTGAAATGAGATTGTTTTGAAAGCTGTAAGTTAAATCTTTGATTTGAAGATTTAATGAGTTAATCAAATTGAAATGGAAATTAATTTGGAAAATCTATGAATGAATCTTTTGTTTAAAGGATTAAAGTGTGGAAACTGTTTAAACCGTAAAGATTGAATCTTTTTGTTTAAAAGATTGGAAATGGTAATTTGTTTTAACCATTCGAATGAAAAGTTTTGGGTTTTAAGCTGTGACTTAATTGAAATCCCATATCCATATGTTTTAAAGATTGCGCTCGTTATTCGGTTTAGCCGGGAGAGGACCTTTGTGTCATATAACCCGTTCCGAATAATGATACGTCGTATATGGATAGCATTTGAAGACCGGTGGTGAAGACCGGATATTTTTGAAAATGGAAGGATTACCGTCGAGTTACTCTGCATCGGCTGATCCCCGATATAGAGGTTTTATCATCCTTAGTGACGGGAAGTCCGGACGTGATTGGAAATTATCCGGATTTGCAAGGGCTTCGTGAGAAGTGCCTTCGGTTCTGTTCGAACCCGAAACAGACTTATATGGATTGTATGTCTGACATTACACTTTGAGATATAAAGCCGATTTCTTTCAAATACATTTCTGTTGGTGGCGGAGAATTTATTCTCTTAGCTTAACACTCTTCTCTGAGACGTATGAGCTCAGAGGTTATGTAGTTGAAATTTATCAGCGATATATCCCAATTTGGTAATGTGACATGCTGAGTGTTGCTGTGTGATGATCAGTGTTTGATCATTTGTGATATGATCATTTGTTTGATCTTTTATCTTTGTGATCATAGGTTGATCATCTGTTGACCCAAAGCATGGCTTTGTAACAAAGCGTAGCTTTGTGGACGAGACTTCGTCAGGACCTCACAACCCGGAAATGGTCGAAACAGGATCGTTGCGGCAAGGTTATGAGGGTCGCGCCCTTTAGGGTATGTCATTTCCTTCTGGAAAAGGGTGGTGTCATGGTATGGAGCCCAGATACTTACTCATGTGGATACACTTTATTATGTGTGATGTTGGTTATCGAGGCCTCGGATAAAGGTCCCAAAGGACCGGGAGGTGGCATATTCGTGAGTTACCTGTTACAGGGGTAACCCGGCCTTGTTTGGCAGAGAGCAGTTTGTCTCTCGGGGCGTCCCGCCAGAGGCGTTCCCATGCGGCGGAAGGAAGTTCCTTAGCCTGACCATTTGTTGGAAAATCCAAAGAAACAATACGTGACGTGTACGGTTTTAGTTGTATTACCTGCTATGGAATGTGGCGGTAACCTGCTATTGAACATAGTAGCTATAGTAGGCATACGATACTGGTCGTATGCTGGCTAAGATTAATATTATACTTTCGAAATGTTTTCTACACTATGCACTAATAATAATATAAAAAATGATTTGATTTTGCCTAGTAAGCATCTTTGACTATCATAAGAAGAAATCTCCTCCAATTCTGCGTTTGCATTGTGTGTGTGGTGGGAGGTCTTATGGTAGTTTCATTTTCCAAAAGCATTGCGGATTTCAATGTTTAAAACCTTTTGTGTCTGTTTAAAGATAAACTGTTTTTGTTGCTCACACCAGTCCCATGACTGATCCGGAGTTTATTGTTCCTTTCCTAAACTCTGGGTGCTCATAATTTTCCACACGAGCAGTCTAGAGTTGGGTTTCTTTTCAGATATTCAGGTTTAGTAGATTATCTGGAGCTAGTTCATTCATCGGAGTTGCTTATCTTGGAGTTGTGGATTCATTCTTGTCTGAAGATCATTTTGGAGTTATCACTTCTATTGATATTGTTCCGCTGCTGATGTTATCATTATCTTTTCTTTTCCGCTGCTATTTCTTGTATCATATCTCTGATGTATATTGATATTCATTGTATCACTCTGTTGTATCAGATATTATATATCAATGTATTATTCTTTTCTTCCGCTGTGTTATTTACTTAATTGTGTTATAGCTTCGGCGAATCGGATTTGAACGGTCGAATCTGCGGCATTCTAGTATAATGTGAAGTACGGATGTTGATTTTCGAGCGGGCAAAACCCGAGTCGTCACAAATGATATATAATGCTTTAGAGTCAAAAATAGTCTGTTATGAAATTAAGGTTAATGATACAGATTGTAAATAGAACTGGAACAAGAAACACCCATAGCTCAAGTGGCTATACTACAACTTCTAACATATAAGTCAGAAGTCATGAGTTCGAGTGCCACTTTGGTCAGAAATAAAATAATTTTTGTTTTTCCATATTTTTGCATATTTTTATTCATAAGTCTTTAAACGACATTATACCTAAATCACGTCTTAGTTTTATAAAAGTATTTTCATTTAGTGGTTTAGTAAAAATGTCAGCTATTTGATTTTCAGTGTTGATAAATTCTAGATTTATTAATCCTTTTTCCAAACAATCACGAAGAAAATGATGACGAATATCAATGTGTTTTGTTCGTGAGTGATTGACCGGATTTTTAGAAAGATTTATTGCACTAGTATTATCACAATAAATTATTGATTTTTCAAGAAGACAATTAAAATCTTGTAGTGTCTGTTGCATATATACGACTTGTGCACATGCCAAAGCAGCAGATATATATTCTGCTTCGCATGTTGATAAAGAAACACAGTTTCGTTTCTTACTAAACCAAGAAACTAAGGAACGTCCAATGAAGTGACACGTTCCGCTCGTACTTTTTCGATCCGTCCGACTTCCTCCAAAATCAGCATCACTATAGGAAACTAATTCGAAAGGACATTCTTTCGGATAAAATAGTCCGAAATCTTTGGTTTTAGTTAGATAACGAATAATGCGTTTAACTGCTCTCATATGTGATTCTTTGGGATTTGCTTGAAATCGAGCACACAAACAAACACTCATCATAATATCAGGTCGACTTGCTGTTAAATAAAGTAAAGAACCTATCATACTACGATATAACTTTTGATCAACACTTTTTCCATCTTCATCTCTATCGAGATGAATCGTTGTACTCATAGGAGTTGGTTTGGCAGCAGTGTTTTCCAGACCAAAACGTTTGATTAAATTATAACAATATTTTTCTTGATTAATAAAAATTCCATTTTCAATTTGTTTAATTTGTAATCCAAGAAAATATGACAATTCTCCCATATGAGACATTTCAAATTCATTTGTCATTATAGTTGAAAATTCTTGACATAATTTTTCATTTGTCGAGCCGAAAATAATATCGTCAACATATATTTGAATTATTAAAATATCTTTATTAGTTTTCTTAATAAAGAGTGTTTGATCTACTTTACCGATTTCAAAACCAGATTCTAATAAATAACCTTTAAGACGATCATACCAAGCACATGGTGCTTGTTTTAAACTGTATAACGCCTTTTTAAGTTTATATACATGATCCGGAAATTTTTCATGATTGAACAAAGGTGGTTGTTCAACAAAAACATTTTCTTTTAAGAATCCATTTAAAAATGCACTTTTAACATCCATTTGATATAGTTTAAAATTATGAAAACACGCATAAGCTAATAATATTCGTATTGCTTCAAGTCGGGCGACTGGAGCAAACGTCTCTTCGTAATCAATTCCTTCTTCTTGATTATATCCTTGTGCAACTAATCTAGCTTTATTCCTTGTTATATTTCCTAGTACATCTGCTTTATTTTTGAAAACCCATTTAGTACCGATGACTGATTGATCACTGGGTCTAGGAACGAGTTCCCAAACTTCGTTTCGTTCGAATTGATTTAATTCTTCTTGCATGGCAAGTATCCAGTAGTCATCAGTTGAAGCTTCTTTTATATTCTTAGGTTCTATGTTAGAGAGAAAAGCTACATGACCAACTTGATTTAATTGATGTCTGGTTTTAACATTCGTATTAACTTCTCCAATTATATTTTGCACAGGATGATCTCTTAAAATTCTAGGTGGAGATTTTATTATATTAGAAGTCACGTTTGTATTAGTTTCATGAATATCAAAATTTTCATTTGTATTATTATTTTCATTCTGAGTAAATTCATCATCAGAATCAATAGTAACACTTGGATTTATATTTTTAAAATTTTCGTTGAAAGAAACATGTAAACTTTCTTCAATAATTTGAGTTCGTTTATTATAAATTCGATAAGCCTTGCTTCGTTCCGAATATCCAACGAATATACCTTCATCAGATTTTGGATCGAATTTGCCTAGTTGATCTTTAGTATTTAAAATAAAACATTTGGAACCAAAAACTTTTAGATATGAAATATTTGGTTTTCTTCCATTTAGAAGTTCATATGGGGTATTTTTAGTTAATGGTCGAATAGAAACGCGATTCAGTACATAACAAGCAGTAGCTACAACTTCTGCCCAAAAATGTTTCGATAAAGTTGTTCCATTTAGTAAAGTTCTTGCACATTCTTGTAACGTTCTATTTTTCCTTTCTACAACTCCATTTTGTTGTGGTGTTCTAGGAAACGAAAAATTATGGTTAATACCTTTCTTGTTACAAAATTGTTCAAAAACTTCATTTTCAAATTCGCCTCCATGATCACTTCTTATATTTTTAATTTTCAATGTTTTAATATTTTGAATTCTTTTAACAAAAACTTTAAAATTATCAAAAGTATCACTTTTATTTTTCAAAAAGAAAATCCAAGTATATCTAGAGAAATCATCTACAATAACAAAAACATATCTATTATGATTAATAGATTGCACTTGAGTTGGACCAAAAAGATCCATGTGTAAAAGTTCTAGTGGTTGTTCTGTAGATATTACTTTCTTTGATTTAAAAGAAGATTTTGTTAATTTTCCTAATTTACATGCATCACAAAATATGTTAGTTTCGAATTTTATATTGGGTAACCCTTTAACTAATTTATTTTTAGATAGTTTGTTGATGGTATTAAAATTAATGTGACAAAATCTTTTGTGCCAAAGACAAGAATCGTTTTCTTTAGCCACTAGACACAAATTTGAATTATTATTAACGTTCATATTTAAAATGTAAATATTTTTATCTCTTTTTCCTTCGAAAATAATGTTATGATTTTTATCAAAAATATTACATTTATTTTCTAAGAAAGTTATATTAAAACCTTTATCGCAAAGTTGACTAATACTTAATAAATTTTGTTTTAAATTTTTAACTAATAAAACATCAGTAATGAGAGGTAAATTAGATGTACCGTTGCTATTGACATTGCCTTTGCCGATGATATATCCTTTTGAGTTATCTCCAAAGGTGACTGCTCCTCCATTTGAGTATATAATGTTTGACAACATTTCTTTGTTTCCAGTCATGTGTTTTGAGCAACCGCTATCTAAAATCCATTTTCCTCTCTTCTTATGTGGTACCTGCAAAAAGTTTATAAAAAGTTGGTACCCAATCTTTTTAGGGTCCTAAGAGTTAGATCTTAGGAAGCCAAACCCATACGGGTTCAGAATTCCCTTTATAGACATAATTTTTGTTATTATGAACAGTTTCCATAAAACTTTTGATATGTTTATTCCTTATCAATATATTATTTGTTTTTGGAATCCATATCTTAATAGTTTTAGTATTTGAATAAACTGTTTTCTTAATATCTTTCTTAATTTTATTATTAATTTTACTTTTAGCAAAATTATTTTGTTTCTTAAATCCTAGTCCAGATTTATTGTTAGAAGTTTGAGAGTTTTCTAGTATACTAGAAAGATTTTCTCTTCCTTTATTGAAATTTGAAACATTTTTAGAAATATCATCAAATTTTATTTTAAGACTAGATTTTTCTAACTCTAAATCCTTAATCTTAGATATTAAACTATTATTTTCGAAAAGTAAAACATCATTTTTATTTTTCTGAATTTTTAGTTCCTCAGATATTGACGCAATTTGAGAAGATAAGTTAGAATTCGATTGTTGAGAAATTTCAAGTTCTTCTTCTAATATTACCTTCTCATCTTTTAACATATCTACTTCTAAAACTGTTCTATCTAACTTTCTTTGCAACTCCTTATTTTTCTTTTTAAGTTGTTTTGTTAAATTTACTAATTCAGAATTTATTTCAATTAAATCTTCAAAAGTAAAATCACTTACATCATCTGACGAAGCCATGAAGCATACATTTGCTTGTTCATTATCACTTTCACTCTCTGATGAGGATGATGAATCAGTGTCGTCCCAAGTGACTGAAAAAGCTTTTCGTTTGGTTTTATCCTTCTTGAAATTATTCTTTTTACGATCAGGACAATCTTTCTTCATGTGTCCTTTCTTATGACATTCATAACATTCCATTGTTGAAGATGATGGTTTGCTGCTATTGGAATTGTTGTTGGAATTATTTTTGTTTCCCTTGAATTTGTTTCTGTTGAATTTCAAAAACTTTTTGAAATTTTTAGCGATCATTGCCATATCTTCATTATCTGAATCGGAATCTTCTTTTTCTGCTTGGAATGCCACATTTTTCTTTTCTTGTGCACCATTTCGTTTTGCCTGCAAATTTACTTCGTAGGACATTAAATTACCTATCAATTCTTCTGGTTTTAATGTTGACAAATCAGTCGCTTCTTCAATAGCTAGGACTTTTCGTTCCCATTCGTCCATTAAAGAATTTAAGATTTTTGTAACAACATCAAAATCAGTAAACTTTTGTTCTAGTGATAATAAAGCATGATAAATATCCTGAAATCTAGAGTACATGTCATTTATAGATTCATTTGGCCTCATTTTAAAATTTTCAAATTGATGTTTCAACATAGAAATTTTGCTCAATTTAACTTTGTTCGTTCCTTCATGTGAAACTTTAAGAGTTCTCCAAATTTCATAACCGGAAGTGCACATGCTAACTCTATTGAATTCATTTCTATCTAATGCACAAAATAAAATATTCATAGCCTTAGCATTTGATGTAGCATCTAGTTTTTGTGTGTTACTCCAAGTTGAGTATTCTCCAGTAGGAATTGTATATTCTCTTTGTATAATATTCCAGATATCAAATCCACTTGATTGCATATAGATTCTCATTCTAGTTGACCAATAATTGTAATTTATACCATTGAAAAGTGGAGGTCGTGAAGTCGATTGACCTTCTGTGAAACTAGAATTAGTGTGAGTGTTAACATCGTTAATTTGTGTGGTTGCCATATTACTAAAAATAAGTAAATATCAAATAACTTTGTGATGGTTATAAGACGACCTTGCTTTGATACCAAATGAAAGTGCACGTGTAGTACTAAGGATCGTGTAATATGGTATATAAATGCGGAAACTGATAATAACAGTAAAATACAAATTAAAGTAAGCACACCAGGAATTTTTATACTGGTTCGAACTTCCCGTTCTACGTCCAGTCCCAGAATACCCTCTGGATTTAAACTAAACCCCTCACTTAACCCGGAGGAATAGGTATACGACATCTGAGCAGCCGAACAGGAATTTTTCCGCCTCAATAGCCGAAGAGGACTTCAACTTAATACAAATAGTTTGTTGACGAATGTGTTCTGAATAACACTGATTGTCTTTTGATAGTACAACTTTCCTATAATCAAATCCTCAAGAGTATATATGTGTGTGAAGATTTAGAAGGAATATAATCACGTAGAATCGAAGTATATGAAATAATTCAAGGATTCTAGTGATATTGAATGAGAGTGAATGCTTTTATTTGCAGAAATAAATAGAGATTAGATTTCAGAAATATAAACAAGAATCGGTTGATTGTAGAAATGAATTGAATGTGTTTATATAATTGTAGAAGAGTTATAATCTTTCATGAAGAGTTTCAGTCAACAGTTGTGTCCATATCTCTTGAAACAGAGGACATTCCTCTTCATGAAATGATCGCATCTCTTCAGAAAACTAGCTGTTATTCTCTGGTTGGTCGACCGGAAAACCTGGCCGGTCAGCTGAGTTTAAAAACGTATACAAAACAGAAAGTCACTGTGCATATGATACAGGGTCGGTCGACCGAGGATCCTGGTCGGTCGGCCGACCTGGTGTTATATGCACAGTGAACACAGTTTTGATATAAAATGTTTTGTGTGCGTGTGTGACTATTTGAGGAATGATTTTAACATTATTCTAAGACTCAATAAAATAAAATATCCATACTAATCTCTGGATTGTAAAATTATCTCCTTTGTAGTGCACGGTATGCACTTATTCTCTTTTTGTCGCTTTCATATAGTATTCTCGTCGTATGATCTCTGAAACTTGTGTCATGAATCAAAACTCATGAATCAACAAATACCACTTCACTTTTTTACTTCATTCATTCCTCTTTTACTTCATATTTCTAAAATCTTCCTCCATATTTTAATGGCTTCCATCTAAGAAAAAATATAAAGAAAATTTTAGCAAATTATATCTAAATTTATATAGTGTATACACACACACACACATATAGCACTTCAAAACTCACCCAAACCCTTCCTCTTTCTCTTTAAACCCACAGCCAACCACCCTAGCCGAGCCTACCACACTCAAAAACCAAGGCTGTGAACCCCTACCCCCTTCACAAGCAAGGCCAAGCCCTATAAGAGCTTCGGGACGGGTGTTCGTGAGCTTCGATTCGAGTTAGAAAGGATAATCCATTATCTAGTTGATCGTTTTATTCGAAGGTGAGAAACTCTATTTAATATATATATATATATGTGTGTGTGTGTGTGTGTGATGATGTGAAATGATTTCCATGGATGCTTATTTATATGTTGTTCATCAAGTACTGATTGTTGAATATGGTTGTTTAACAAGTCACGTTAAATACACGTCGATATTACACAAGGAAATCATGTTCTAAATCAAGTTATAAAAGTAAACATGGAATCATTAAATCCCTTGAAAATGATTAGGAATGTTTTATAATCATTTAAACATGTCTCGACAAGTTCTAAATAAAAATTAATAATCAAGTCAAAACTTGGTGCGTCGTGTAACGGTAGTTCTCGATTTCACGCCATAGAATTCAAACGAGTATATAAAGTGGAATATAACTCGGAATTCTTCGTAGTAATAATTTTCTAGACTATTATATCCATAGTTTTCAAAAAAAGGAAGAAAATCAAGATTTTATCCTATAGATTTTGAAATATAAGTAAAAAAAGTTTTTGAAATAATCGCAGTTTTGCAGTTCGGAATCCAAAAAGGGATTTCTTAAAATATAATATTTTTAAATTTTTTAAAAATATGGAAAAATCTTATAAACCTTTTAAAATGTTTTAAAATAGATTTGAGTTATATAAATAAATTTTCAAAGGATATAAAAGTCGTTTTAATCAATATAGCTTTTAAAGCACCTTTCGTAGCACTTTTTGCAGCGCTTTTTCAATAACTTTTAAAATATGATTTCAAACATCACAATTCTTTTCCAAACTTTTATAAATGTTTTCTAATAAATAAATAAGTGTTTTAAAAATGATTTATAGGTTTTATAATTTATTAAAAAGAGTTTTCCGTATTTTACATCCCGGAGTTACTAAAATGTATAGAGACATGAAAAAGACTTTCTGGTGGGAGGGTATAAAGAGAGACATTTCCATCCATGTGAGTAGATATGCTAATTTTCAAAAGATAAAGAGTGACCAACAAAAGATTACTGGACTACTCCAACCACTTGAGATTCCAAAGTGAAAATGAGACCAGAAATCTATGGACTTTATAGATGGCTTGCCTCGATCAAGAAAAGGAAATGAAGGCATCTGGGTTATCATAGATAGATTAACTAAAAGCACACACTTCATCCCAGTAAAACACACAAGAATAGCCGAAAGCTTGGATGAGATATATATGAGGGAGATTTTCAGATTACATGGAGTTTCTACCAGTATCATAAGCAATCGAGACCTAATCTTTACCAGTCAGTTCTGGATGCCTCACAGACAGCTTTGGGAATGAAGCGGGATGTAAGCAACGCATATTTGGGCAAACAGAGAGAGTCTACATGGTGTTAGAAGATCTTTTGAGAGCATGTGTATTAGACTTTGGAGGTTCCTGGGAAAGCTACCTTCATTTAGTAGAGTTCTCTTACAATAACAGCTATCAAGGTAGCATAGATATGGAACCTTATAAAGCTTTGTATGGTCGTCCGTGTAGATCCCCAGCATGTTGGATCGAAACCGGAGATCGGTTGGTGCTTGGCCTCGATATGATTTTAGAAGCCGTAGAGAAAGTAGACATGATAAGAAAGAAGCTAAAGGAGGCGTAGAGTAGATAGAAGAGTTATGCTGATTGAAGGCATAGAAATTTGGAATTCTCAGTTGGAGACTCGGTACTTCTGAAGATCTCTCCAACGAGGGGAGTGGTAAGATTTGGAAGAACTAGTAAGCTAGACCCTCAATATATTGGACCTTTTCCTATTCTTAATCGAATTGGCCCATTACCCTGTCAAGTATAACTACCAGGAGATTGTCAGGCATACACAATGTTTTTCACATATCTTATTTATGTAAGTATGTGTATGATCCAGACCAAGTCATAAAAACAGCTGCCCAAGAAGACTTGGAAGTAGAACTAAATTTATCCGTCATCAGACAACCCAATTGAATAATGGATCGTGATGAGAAACGACTAAGGAGAAAGGTTATGCGGTTAGTTAAAGTACAATAGAGCGGCAATGCTAATGATTTTACATGGGAACCGGAGGATAGAATGAAGAAAGCCTATAGGATGGATGAATAGATTGTTTATGTTGTATCGATATAGTGTACTCACCGCATGTGCTGTAGTCACTTACCATATCTTGTATATATTTCATCATAAATGATATTTCTCTTGAGTTATCTTCTTCTCGTTTTCAATTTTGAGGACGAAATTCTTTTAAGGAGAGGAGTCTGTAATGACCCGTAAATTCATCACTTATAAAAATATGATTGAATTTAAAAATTTAGTTTAAATGACTAAATAATGATTTTTAAATCAAATTTAACCGTTCTTTATTTAAAATTAATAATAGAAATATTATTTTCAAACTTTGTTTATAAATATATGTATATTAAATAAGAAGTGAAAATAAGATCGCAAATCGAAATCGAAATTCATAACGATTCAAGGTATAAAGTTGTAGAATGTTGTGAATTCTATGTGACATCCAAATGAACAAATACATATACCCGTGCAAGAAAACATGTGCATATATACATGAACACTTATGTACACACATACATACATATATACTAAATATATAAACATATAAGATATTATAAAAAAAATCCTTCTCACTTAAGCAACCAACCCTTACCATCAAACATCATATCTATACAAGCACATGCATTGATGTGACATGGCCGAGCTAGGAGGTGATGGAGGTGACATGGCCAAGCTAAGGTGGTGGAAAGAGGTAGCCATGCATAGGGCAATGATGAAAGGAGGTGGAGCATGTGGTGGTGGAGTAAGAATCTAAGCTAATTATCATATATTGTCACCATCAAATGTCAAATCAAAGAGGCACATGGCCTTGCCACTACCTGATGTGACCATCGCAGTACCTAGGAAAGGAGGTGGACGGCGCATGATGATGGAAGGAGGAGGTGGCATGATGATGTTTGGTGATGTAAGGAGATGTTTACACTCTTCCATTTGCCTATAAATACCACTTCACTTTTTTGCTTCATTCATTCCTCTTCTACTTCGTATTTCTAAAAGCTTCCTCCACATTTTAATATCTTTCATCTAAGAAAAAATATAAAGAAAATTTTACCAAATTATATCTAAATTTATATATACACACACACATACACATATAGCACTTCAAAACTCACCTAAACCCTTCCTCTTTCTCTTTAAATCCATGGACATCCACCCTAGCCGAGCCTACCACCCTCACAAAGCAAGTCCGTGAACCCCTACCCCATCACAAGCAAGGCTGACCCCTATAGGAGCTTTGGGACGAGTGTTCTTGAGCTTCGATTCGAGTTAGAAAGGATAAATTCGTTTTCTAGTTAATCGTCTTATTTCAAGGTGAGAAAACTCTATTTAATATATATATATATATATATATATATATATATATATATATATATATATATTTGTGTGTGCGTGCATGTGTGATGATGTGAAATGATTGCCATGGATGCTTATTTATATGTTGTTCATCAAGTATTGATTGTTGAATATGGCTGTTTAACAAGTCACGTTAAATACACGTAGATATTACATAAGGAAATCACTTTCCGAATCAAATTATAAAAGTAAATAAACCCCTTGAAAATGATTAGAAATGTTTTATAATCATTTAAACTTGTCTCGATAATTTTTAAATAAAAATTGATAATCAAGTCAAAACTAGGTGCATCGCATAACAGTAGTTCGCGATTTCGTGCCGTAAATTTCAAACGAATATATAAAGTGGAATATAGCTCGGAATTCTTTATAGTAAGAATTTTCTGGACTATTATATCCATAATTTTCAAACAAAGGAACAAAATCAAGATTTCATCTTGTAGATTTGGAAATATAGGTAAAACAAGTTTTCGAAATAATCGCGGTTTTGCAGTTCGTAATCCAAAAAGGGATTTTTTTTTTTAATTTAATATTTTTAAATGTTTTAAAGATATGGAAAAATCTTTATAAATCTTTTAATATGTTTTAAAGAGACTTGGGTTATATAAATAAATTTTCAAATGATATAAAAGTCGTTTTAATCAACATAGCTTTTAAAACACCTTTCGCTGCACTTTTTGCAGCACTTTTTCAATAACTTTTAAAATATGATTTCAAACTTAACAATTCTTTTCCAAACTTCTATAAATGTATTCTAATAAATAAATAAATATGTGTTTTAAAAATGATTTAAAGGTTTTATAATTTATTTAAAGGTTTTAAAATTTATTTAAAAGAGTTTTAAATAAATTAATTTGAAGAAAAGCTGCTATAAGAAAATGATTTAATCTTGGCTCTAATAAGCCGACGAGTACACCTGATTTTTCTATCCATGAGATCTAGATGTGGTGCTTAAACTAAAGAGATGTTCATGAGCAACCAGTACCCTCGCTCACCTAGCCTCCCCCAAACGAGGGATAGATATGGTCAAAATGTCGGAAACAAGTTAAGTATTAAAGTTACACTTTTCAAATTTAAACAACTTGGATCATATAGAAATAATCTTCTTATACTTAGTGTTAAATTCCGAGGAGGGAACTAGTACTATTTGTGTAATTTAAAAGGTGATCTCACCATTATTCTGCCCATAGTACCTGTTGACTACGGAAATTAAAATTGAGTAAAAGTAGTACAATTTCTATTTGACCCTATTTTACTCAATAATGCATTCTAAAATAATTTATGAAAATGATTTAGTAAATTTTCATAAGGAGGTTTAATGAATTTCGTATATACTTAAAAGAAATGGTTTTCACAAAGATAAAAATCTCTAAAAGATATCTTTGGATAAAAAGAAAACAAATAAATGGAGTATTTATTATCCACCCACTTAACATCTTTTTATCAATGATTGGTTCATCAAAACCGAAGTCGGATTTGGGTAATCCCTATCCAAAAACCACTTCTAACCAATTTACGTGTTCGGTGAAGAAGATATATTGAAGACCATAAAAGATAGGGGATCTTCATTTCAGAAGGACTGCTTGTTGATAATCTCTAGGTAGCTCCTGAGATAAATAAATACCAGTGGTCCCTTCATTCTGGAAATCTCTGAAACACGAGGACTATTCTCTACTAGTCCTAGGGATAATTCCCAACAGGATGTGGTAGAAAAGTGCCTTTGGTTTGTCCTGTTCCTAGACAACTAGTATGGACGAATGTCTAACGTTGCATTTCTGAATCATATCGATCGATCTCTATGAACGTGTCATCTGTTTGGTGGCGGAGAAGACAACTTCTCTTAGCTTAACACCCTTTCCTGATACGTACAAGCTCAGGAGTTATACGTTTGTAGAAATCAGTTGTGTGATTATGAAATGACAAAGTGGCATTCAAAGTGGAAGATATGCTATATAAAAGGTACTCATTACCTCAAAGCCTCACACCCGAGAATAGTAAAACAGGGGATGCTTTAAGGCTAAAGTGGGTCGCAACCAATCAGGGTATGAAATCACCTTCTAGATCTGTGAAATTTCTACCCGCTTTAACGTCGGGTTTAAATTATGTGGTGTATGCTTGGTATCCCGGATAGGTCAGTAACGGCCGGGTGATGTAATACTCGGTGTTATTCATGTAATTTTCAGATGGCCGGTCTTAATTCGCATGAGGACCAACATAAGGACCTCAGGTGCATTCCTTTAGAAATTGCACTGTATGGGAGGTAGTCCCTTACCTCGTTATTCAGTTGGAAATCCAATATCCAAAGGTGTCGTATGGACTTAGTTGTACAAATACTAAAATGTGAGATGCAAGCATTTCAGCTAAGATTTATAAGTTTATTTGAAAGTATTTTCAAAAGAATGTCATTAAAAATAATATTTCAAAACTTTGCGTATCAAAGATTTTGATTATCATAAGGTAAATACCCATTCCGTGTTTATGTGCGGCGTAGTCTTATGAGGTACCCTTTTTATTTTCAAACTTCGGTATTTTGAGTTTCTCACACTAGTCCCATGACTGACCCGTAATTTATTTTTCTTTTCCCTTAAACTCTGTGTGCTCTAATTTTTCAAGAAGTCAAGTAGTCAGGTAGCGTGGAGCATTTTGGAAGGAGCCCAGAGTACGAAGACCAGAGGGTCCTTTGTCTATAGTTATCTATTCTCAACTTTTCACTGTATCGTATATCATTTATTTTGTATCTACCAGCCCATACAATGTATGCAGTTATAAATATCCTAGGCTGGGTTAGTACTTATCGTAACTCCGATGAATCATTTGGAGTGATTATATGATTTTCCACCTGTATAATTATGTTGTTTAATATGATGTGACATTCTGTTATTATTCTATTTTCTACCTTTATTTCTTAGAAACCCCTGATTATTTGCCTTTCCGGCACTTAAATTTGTTGCACGTGAATACCATGGATGTATTAGTATTGATCTTCAAGGGTCGAAAAGGTGGGTCGTCACATCTTTGGAATTAACAGAGGGCACATAGTTAAAGCGAGGTGGACTGATTTATACCCCGTATATCAAGATTTCTTTAGATGATCTGGTTAGTCCGTTCTCGAAAGTGGACTTCTTTTGGGGCCATTAACAATATGCCAAGTGATAAATCGTCAAGACCGGATGGATTTCCAATATTATTACATAAGAAATTCTAGAACGTTTTAAAATATGATTTAGTTAAAATGTTTGATGGGTTTTATAATGAAAACCTACATTAGGAAGATTACCTTTGCTCAAAGGTTTTAGACCTGTTTAATTAATAATTTTTTCTTTTAAAATTGTTTTGAAGGTGTTAGCAACTAAACTAGGTGCTAAAATGAACATTCTAACTGACACTTCTCAATCCGCTTTTATTAGGGGTAGAAATATCACGGACGAGGTCATTATTACTTTAGAATTTATCAATCAGTGTTATAAGAGTAATATCACTTGTGCCATTATAAAACTTGACTTCGCTAAAGCTTTTGATTTAATTGACTGGTTTTTTCTCAAAGACTTACTATTGGCTATAGGTTTCGATACTAGATGGGTACGCTAGATTATAACTTCACTCAAAATAATAAACTCAAGCACAATGGCCAATGGTATCCCGGGAAACATACAGTCGAAGTGCGACATTAGACAAGACGATCCTTTGCTGCCCTTGCTGTTCAATTTAGCAGCGGATGTTTTCACTAGGATCATTAAGCTGTCAATTATAAATGAGGTTTTTAAAAGCATTGGAAACGATCTTACTAACGATGGACTCTCAATTCTTCAGTCCGTGGATGATACCATGCTTTTAACATTATATTTACCTTGATACATTACAGCTCTTAAACTTATTTTATATAGCTTTGAAATGCTTTTGGGTCCTATAAATAACTTTGAAAAAAGCTCTATTCTGGTACTGAATGATATAGATAAGGTTGATAATTTTGTTGCTAATACCCTAAACTCTAAAAGAATAAAATTCCTAATAGAATACTTTGGATATTTGATTAGACCAACCAAACTAAAAAAGAAGATTGGAAAGTGATAATTAATAAGATCATTTACAAATTATCGAATTGGAGTAGTGGACTTTTATCTAGAGCAGGCAGAATCATCTTAATTAACTATGTCCTAATGTCCCTATCAATCTATTAGATGTCTTATTACCTTTTTTCCAAAATGAGTAATTAACAAAATATATAAAATTAGAAGAAATTCCTTTGGAGTGGCGACTGTTCCTACAGTAAGATCAATTGTCTTGTTAATTGAAAAACGGTCTACAAATCCAAAGTGAAAGGGGTCAAGGAATCATATATCTCCATAACTTTAATGTCTCTTTACTAGGAAAATGGCTTTGGAGATTTAACGATAATAATGAAAACCCTATTTTGAAAGTAACGATCTCAAGCCGATTTTATGATAGAACCTGTAACCTTCATCATATTTCATTTAATTCCAGCAACAAGTCTCCCTTATGGAATTCCATTTTGAAAAAAAATCAAATATTTTTAACTAGAGGTGTCAATCATATAGTTCATTCTTGTAATAACACATCCTTTTGGCGTGATAGTTGGATTTCTGCTATCCAACTACGAGTGGAACTCAGTGAGCTTTATGAAATTTGTAACTTTAAAAATGCATTAATTTCTGAGCTCTCTACGCCTGACAATGATTTTCCATAGAACTTTAATTTTAGTCGTGCCCTTGAAGGTAACTGTAGCATCCCCTGTTTTAACGCTCAAAAATAGATACTAGTGATACTACAGTCATCCATAGCATTATTTTCCAGTGACAAAATGAGATCATTTATTGTGTCCTTAACATCAAGTATACAATAATTTACAAATTTTCACAAAATAATTTCATTCATTAACTTGCAAATTCATTACAATTTAATCCCATAACCCCACGATTACATCGCTCGGATAAAATAAAATAATTACAAATATAGTCCTAAAAGTGACATATGAATATGTCCTCTTGGATGATCAGAGACTTAATTACTTAGACAGTTATAGTTTCGGTTTATACATACTACAACCATAAAAAGTAGTTAAACTACTGCCCACCGGAAATAAAATTTAAATAGTATCTTACCTCCTACACACCTTTGGAAGCTTATTCATCAAAACCTGAAATATCATACTCTCATCCTACTCAATTGCAAATTGAGCACCTGAGAGTTTAGCGAAAAATCAAAAAATTCGGGTCAAACAAAAAGTTTGGTGTGAATAATATTAATCCATCTCAAACCAAAGTATAGGTACTTAGTGAGACCATGTCACTAAGAAAAACGGGTTTTCCTCATTAATACTCTATCAAACAATATGTAATCCATACTATATCCTACATTCAAAAATGATTAGAACATAATCATAACATCAATGACATATCATGCGTGGATTAAAATGAATGGCCCATAATTCATAAGGATCAAAGGATTACACATTCTCATAATTACCAAATCCCATAAATTAGTTCACTCAACGGCATAGTTTTTCCATGTTCACTATGAACTATACTAGTTTTGCCAGGCCAACTAAAAACCTATCGATCGACTCAGGCCAAAATATATCAAATGATCCAACGGTCTTTTAGTCCATTTAAAAGAAAACAATAACGATCTTCTAAGGTCGGTGGAAGAAAACATCAACGGTCTCCTAAGAATGGTATGAGAAAACATAGGTGAGCAAACTACTACGAGTTCCCTTGGATGTGTAACAACAAAATTTAGCATTAATAGGCTAAGACCTACGCATTAGAATCATTGACCTAACCAACCGAGGGCTTAATGGTTGGAGGATAGGGTGAGATCCTACCCCAGTCTCCACCCAAAGTCTGGTTTAAAAATAGACCGAGTCATGTATTTTGATCAGTCCAAGACATCCTAACACATTTTGATCTTTCCGATCTTCTGGATGCAATTCTACTCACTCAGGAGTTCAAGTCTGACCATACCCAATATTGGAACAACCCTAACTGGTCATCAGTTTCCAGATCCCTAATGTTAAAATGTTGGGTGATACATATAACTTATAAATGAGCATGTCAACAATTCAACATATGCAATAATAACTGATCAAAATATGAAAATAAGCATACTACAAATCACCAATCAATATAATTATATGTTCACATGATAACCGATTTATATACAAAATTACTTGTAATAAGGTAATAATTCCTCCTTAAAAATTCTTTCAAAAATGGACTAATACATTTTCCTTTGAAATGTCATAAAATACTTAACAAAATCATCGTTTTATTTAAGTAAAAATTAGCTCGAAATAGAATGAAAAATCTTTCAAAAGTTATAAAATTAGCTATCCCTCCCTTTCAAAACCATTTGCTATCGTGCCTGATAGATTACATGCTTTCGTATGTTAAAATACAGTCTATTATGCCTTATAAATTTCATAGTCATCGCGGGTTAAAATATACGCCATCGTGCCTTATAATTTCATAACCATCGTGACTAACGAAGATATTGCCTTCATGAGATATGCCCTCGTGAGTTATTAAAAATGAAGCCCTCGTGAGTTATTGGAAATAAAGCCTTCATGAGCAGATACAAGGCTTTCAAAGGTTGATAAAACCAAAGCATCCGTGAGTTTGACAGTTATCATGAGATGATGAAAATAGAGCCATCGTGCGGCAAAACAAAAGCAAAGCCTTTGAGCTTTAGCAAAAACATGTCATCGTGAGTTAAAGAAAAAGCTTTCATGTGTTATCAAAATAAGCTTTTCAAGGCTGGAAAATATAACTATCATGGGTAATAGTTATCGTGCATAAAAATTGAGGGCTTTCGTGGGTTTAAAATGGCATTATTGTAATATTTTCCAAAACTGAAAATTTTCCTTTAAAAGGGTATGTTTTTCACCAAACCAACATTATTTGTCAAAATCTCATTGGCCATCAAACTTCTTTTCAGGATTCTTTCAGAAATTCAAGGTGGAAAAAATACTTTTATTTTTCCAAATGTAATTTTCCCTTAAATTATATCATTTATTATATTATGCAAATAAGCCTATTTGCATAAAACAATTTATATTAAATTGTAAACACTTGGCAAAATCCGCAAAATCCTCAAAAATCAATATTTACTTCCTTAACATCACATTAAAATTTCAGAATAAAATAATTATTCTTTATATTTTAAATAGTTAAATTTCAAAATTAACCATTTTCTTCCTTAGAAAATTCATAATAAATTCATATGAAATCCAAAAATTATGAAATTTAAAAACTCATCTCCAAAATTATAGGTCAAATAATATATCCAAATTTTAGAATATCTGGAGATCAAAAACTTTATTTTTCACATTAAAACCTATTAGGAAAATTTTCATTGTTTCCTGAATAACAACCATTCAATCATCCACATGATCGTTCATTCCACATGCATGATAAAGATACAATAAAATTTGAATTTAGACTTAAACATAAATCTAACATAACCAAAAATAAGATGGTAATATTATTCACCCCATTGGAATTTGATTCATAATATATCTCAAGCTCCTTTTGGTAGGATTCTTATTCTATGGAATCCCCTCATATACACTAGTTCTCCTGATATAGTTCATAGACAATTCATTCACTCAAAAATCGCTCACATCCCCTCCAATACCCTTTTCTTCTTAACTTCTATTTATGCTAAAAATAGCAAAGCTCATAGGCAAAATTTCCTTGATATTTTTCCTTCTTAACACCCCTCTAATTTCTCCTGGTTACGCATAGGTAATTGGAATTGTACACAAGCTTCACATGATAAAAGTGGTGGTATCCCCCTTTCAATGCAACACACTAGACCACTAAATAATGTGATTTTTTCATCTACTCTTATTCCCATTAACTCCTCTGGTTGTTTCTATACTTGGAATATTAGGAGTAGAAAAAATGTTAGAACTTTTTGTAGACTAGACAGTGCTTTTCATAACCTCTCATCTTTATCTCTATGGCCCAATATCCATAATTTTCATCCCTCCACCTTCATTATCTAACCACTCCCCTCTTATTTTGGATTGGGGGTAAGGATGCTATGAGAATTCAAGCCTATTTTTCATTTTTTTAATTGGACGTATCACGATGATTGTATTAGTATAGTTTCTGACAGTTGGAAAACCAGTATATACGGAAATCCTATATTTGTTTTGTAGGGAAAACTGAGACATCTCAAAGGCAAACTAAAATGCCGAGCCTCCTCAACTTTTGGAAATGGTGCAAGAAAAACTTCAGCTATTAGGCAGAATCTGATGCATGTGCAAAATGATCTTCTTTCAAACCCTATAGATATTTCTCTATCTGGTGAAGAACAAAGGCTATCTTTGTGTCTTGCTAAAGCTCTTATGGAAGAAAACAAGATGCTAAAACAAAAGTCTAGAATTAAGTGGGAAAGTTTGGGGATAAAAAAACTTCATGTTTTCATGATTCTCTAAAGATCAACCATGCGTCCAATAACATAGTCAGCATTCTTGATAAAGACAATCAATCCTGCTCATCTCGCTTTGATATTCAGACTGGCTTCTTGGATTACTTCCAATGTCTTCTTACCTGTGCAGTTAATGTCCCACTATTACCCCACTATAACCCTGCTATATCTCATAGCGCATTTCTACCGCTATGATTTTCCATATAGCCCCAAATATAGCCTTTCTGCTTTAAGCCCCGCTATTTCTGCTATATCCCGTTATTCCCGCTATATTCTGCTATTTCTGCTATATCTTCTTTAAAAGAAATGAATTGAAAAATGACATTTATATATTATAAAAATTATGAAATTAATTTATTTGATTGAATTTTTAATATATTTTCAAAAATGAAAATACTCTAATATTCTACTATATTCAATTATGTTATATAATAGTTTTACGTTTATTTACAGTATATTCGTACATGTTCTTATTTAAAATTATTTATGTATTAATTATAATTCAATTAGATGTTAATTTTTTATTTAATTACCATTTATATATTTGTAAAAACATTAAGTACGAGTTTTATATGATATTTTAGAGTCATCCGCTATATCCCGCTATATCCTCGCTGTATCCCCGCTATGACTTTTTGTACCTCCGCCGCATTGAATCTGCCGAGCGTATTAAATGCACAGCTTCTTACTAACTAGTCTCCTCCTGCCATTTCCTTATCTCAATTTTCTCATATAAAAGTGCCTTCCATTTCTGAAGTTGACAGATGCTCATTGATTAAGGTGGTTATTGATGAGGAGATAAAATCTACTATTTTCAGTATGAATTCTAGTTCTCCTAGGCTAGATGGATTCAATGCTCATTTTTATAAATTTGCATGGGATATTATAGGGTCTGATGTTATAAAGGCAATTAAATTTTTTTTAAACACAATAAGATGCTTTCAGGGATCACAACCAAGCTTGCTTTGGTCCCTAAAGTTCAGCAACCATCTATTGTCCCCCACTTCAGACCTATTGCTTGTTGCAATATAATCTATAAATGTATTTGAAAGCTAATGGCCTCCAGGATGAAATCAGCTCTATCTACAATCATTTCACCAAACCAGAGTGCTTTTTTACCAACTAGAGATATAACTGATAACATTTTACTCTCAAATGAGCTATTGAGCGGGTACAATAGAAAAAACATCTCTCCTAGATGTGCAATCAAACAAGATATCCAAAGGCTTACGATTCATTTCAATGGAAATCTATCATTTATATTCTCCATCTCATGAATTTTCCTTAGCTTTTCTTAGCGTGGATTTATACTTGTCTCTCTATAGTTACATATTCTTTGAGTTTAAATGGGTGTACTTTTGGTTATTTATTGGGTACACAAGGTATTTGCCAGGGAGATCCTTTGTCACCATGCATTTTTGTACGTGTTATGGAACTTCTAACGTCAATATTTAATATGGCTATAGATAGGAGGAAGGTGGACATTCATCCATTATATAAATGTCCTAGAATCTCTTCACTTATATTTGCTGATGATTTAATGTTATTCACTGAGCCTAATGCTAAATCAGTCGATGGTGCTCTGAATGTTCCTGATTTCTTTACTCTTCTAACTGGTTTACCCAATAATAAGAGTAAATCAAAAAATATTAATTATAGGCTTATCTGATATGGATATGGCTAGCCTAATCAGCCTATCATTACTGTCTTTCTTTGACACTTTAGAGATGTATCTTTGAGCTCCTATATTATTTACTAAAGTCAGATCATTTCGGTGCCTTCCATTGTTTGAGAAAATAATATCCAAAATTTCTTCTTGGCATATTGCTAAATTATCCATTGTTGGGATACTTATTATTGTGAAGTTCATTACCACTTCTATGTGCTTGTATTATGCAAGAATCTTTATTCTTTCTCACAAATTAATCTCCATGATTAATTCTGCTCTTAATCATTTTTTATGGCATGGTAATCCTTTCTCCAGAAAGCTTATTCCAGTTTCTTTTAAAGCAATTTGTTGCCCTTTTGACAAGGGGAGTCTTGGAGTCATGAACTTATCAAAATGAAATGAAGCTGCTTTATCTTCTCATATAATAAGTTATTGAATTATGATTCTAATCTCTGGGCCATCTAGACTAGAAACAACCTTATTAAAAAACTTTTTTTTGGACAATGAACGTGCCAGTGGACTGTAGTTAGTCGTGGAAGAACTTGCTTAGGTCCAGATCAAATTTTTTGCCTATTTTCTAGAATTCAATAAAGAACATAGCAGTTATATCATTTTGGCATGATCTCTAGTCAGGAATGGGTGTCATTTTATCAGAGCTTCTTCATTTCAATCTTAGGCAACTGGTATTCCTAACTATGTGAAGGTTGATTATTTTTGAGTAATGACTCTATTACTCTTCCGCTTTCCAGTTATGTTTTGGTGAGAAGCATTTGATCTTATATTGAAAGCAAGGAATTCAAGAATAATATTCTATCTTCATTTTGGTGTGGTAAACCTCATGCTATTTCAGCGATTTACATGTACATTTCAGAATTCTCGTCTTTGCCTATATTTCCTTGGCATTCGCACATTTGGATGTCATCCTCTCTCCCTAATGAAAATTTCCTTCTTTGGAAAATTATCAAGAATGGTATTCATACTCAATAAAACCTTATGGCCAAAGGGATGCTTAAAAATTCTTCTTGCTTACTATGTAGAAATGCTGCTGAAAACACAGGTCATCTCTTTTTTTCCCGTTCCTTCTCTTTTTTCATTTGGAAGAGAATTTTGAGACACTTAAATTTACGTAACCCTAGTTTTATATCAATGGTTGAATGGTAAAAATTTTTAAAGCTATAAGGTGGAAATCGAATAGAGGAGTTCTTTTGATCAGGGTCCTGGAAAAGTTTACATTTTTGATATGGAAGGAAAGAAATTCTAGATTATTTATTGGCATCATTTGCACTAAATAGTCTATGTTCTTTTGCTTGAGAGAATGATGGTGCCCTAATATGTTTACTGCTAGGGTTTTTCGCAATTAGTCTTGTAATCTTATTTTTTTCATGTTTTCTAGCTTCTGTTTTTTAGATGGGCATGCCCATCTTTCTTTGTATTTCTCAGTATTTCAATAAATGGTAGAGGTCCATTCAGCCCCGCTGGCTTGAAGATGGATGAGGAGCAAATGACAATGATTCTTTTGTGTTCTCTTCTGAAGCGATACACAGGTTTCGCTAACAGCCTTATCTTCGCTAGAGACACATTGACAGTGGAAGATGTGAAGTCAAGCCTTCTATCTAAGGGCTTGAGAGATCAGATGAAGGAGATAAGTGAAGGAAGTAGATGTGGAAGTAGTAGTCACAGACTGTTTGTTGAAAGAGGAAGAGATGATAAGAAGAATTAGCACATTAGAGGGTGTTCCAAGTCCAAGAAGCTCGGCAATGGTAGGAGAGGAAAGGCTAAGGACGGAAAGTGCTTTATCTGTAAGAAACTTAGTCATTGGAGAAAGGATTGTCCAGATTTGAAGAAGAAGGAAGAAGACGGATCTTTATCATTTGCGGTGGAGAAGTCTGTATCTAACGATGTGTTAATCTACAGTAGTGTCGGATGTCTCAGACTATTGGGTGCTGGACTCGGGGGTGTCTTTCCATATGACACCTAATAAGGATTACTTCAGTTCTTTCGTTGGACGAGAGGGAAGCTCTATTCTTATGGGTAATGATGCTAGCTGTAGAGCAATGGGTGAAGCTACAGTGAGGATCGGGATGTTTGACGGAATCATACGCACTTTGACAAGGTCCAGTATGTTCTAAGTCTTCGGAAGTCCTTAATTTCTTTAGGACAATTGGCATCTTTGGGTTGCAAGGTATCCATCGAGAAGGATAGTCCGAAGGTTTTGAGAGGTGCACTAGTTCTTATAAAAGGAGATGTGTTTTGAAATCTGTATTTTCTGAAAGGAACCACAATTCTTGGAGAGTCGTGTGTTGGAGTAGACAGTTCTCGTGCTTTGGATGCCACAAAGCTTTGGCATCTCAGGTTGGGTCACATTTTAGAGAATGGCTTAGAGTTGCTTCGGATACGGAAGATGATCAAAGGAGGAAGCTTCGACAAGATGGACGTTTGCCAAGAGTGTGTGTTAGGCAAGCAAACTAAGGTATCTTTTGGAGTTGGACTCCATAGATCGAGGCGAGTACTTGAGTAGTGCATACAAACGTTTGCGGACCGGTTACTGCTCCTTCTCTTGGAGGTGCAAAGTATTTTATCTCTTTCATTGATGACTTTTCTCGAAAAGTATGAGTGTATGCGATGAAGGTCAAATCAGAGTGTTTTGAAAAGTTCAAAGATTGGAAAGCGGTTGTTGAGAACCAATCTGGTTCTAGGTTGAAGGTTCTGAGATTTGATAATGGCGGTGAATTTTTCTCTAGGGAGTTCCTCGATTTCTGTAGACAGCATGGCATTCAGAGACGTTTCACTACACCCAACGATCCGCAATCCAATGGGGTTGCAGAAAGGATGAACATGACTCTATTGGAGAAGGCTCGTTGCTTGAGATTGACGGCGGGCTTGTCTGGAGGCTTTTGGGCCGAGGCATTATCAACTGCGGCGCATATCATAAATCAAATTCCGTGCTCAGCCATAGAGGGGAAGATTCTAGAGGAGAAGTGGAGAGGTAAAGTAGTGTATCTTGGTTACTTCCGAATTTTTGGTTGTCCTGTGTACGTTCACCATACAGGTGATGACAAGTTGAAGGCTAGAGCATACAAGGGCATACTAATGGGATACACCGATGGTATCAAAGGGTATCGAATTTGGAACCCTGTTGATCGGAAGATTGTTCGTTCCAGGCATGTTACATTTGATGAGTCTGCTATGTTCAATCTGAAGGAGAAGCTACTTACCACATCAGAAGATTCTGATAAGCCTAAGGAGATGGAAGAAGTTCCCGTGTTCCAACCAAATAGTAGAGTTGTTGTTGATGCTGTCGAGAAAAATGCAGTTGATGAAACATCACATGATAGTCCACAGGTACCTTCTAGTAGTGCTGGTGATGTGCATGAATCTAGAGGAAGTTTAGTTCAAGGTGAAGTTGAAAGGAGTTTAGGCGAAGCAGTACCTACCCGGGTCTGTCGTAGGACTATTAGGCCGCTCGAAAGATATGGTGATTGGCAGTTTGCGAACCTTAGCCTTGGTGATCAGTTTGACTATGCCCTACATGTGGTTCACGAGGAGCCACTTGACCTTGATGAAGCTTTGAAGTCATGTGATAGTTCGAAGTGAATGTGCGCTATGGAAGAGGAGTTAGAGTCGTTGAAGAAGAACAAGACTTGGCATTTGGTACCACCTCCTCGAGGAAGCCGAGCCATAGGTTGCAAGTAGGTGTTCAAGGTGAAGGATGATGGGAGATACAAGGCTATACTAGTTGCTAAAGGGTTTTTACAAAGAAAGCAATTGGAGTATGATGAGATATTCTCTCCGGTAGTGAGGTATACGTCCATCTGCATTTTGCTCGCTATCGTCGCAGCTCATGACTTAGAGCTAGAGCAAGTGGATGTGAAAACCGCTTTCTTGCAAGGAGACTTGGATGATACCATTTACATGAAGCAGCCAGAAGGATTTGTTGTAGATGGGAAAGAAAATTGGGTTTGCAAATTGAAGAAGTCATTGTGTGGACTAAAGCAGTTGCCTAGACAATGGTACAAGAGGTTTGACTCTTTTATGCTTTCACTTGGTTTTGATCATAGCATCAAAGACTCTTATGTGTACTTTAAGCATTTAAAGAATGGTAGATAGGTGTACCTACTTTTGTATGTGGATGATATGTTGATTGCTTCCAAGGATAAAGCTGAAATTGATAGTTTGAAGTTAAAGCTAAAAGCGGAATTCGAAATGAAGGGCCTTGGAGAAGAAAAGAAAATTTTGGTTATGGAAATCCAAAGGGATAGAAAGCTAGGAATTTTGAGCCTCACTCAAAAGGAGAACATTCGAAAGGTGCTTGCTCGGTTTAGCATGGAAGGCACAAAGGCAATCATCACACCCATGCCTTTGCACATACAGCTTTCTAGTAAAGGCTCTCTGATCTCGAAAAAGGACAAGACCTACATGGAGAAGGTCCTTTATGCAACTGTAGTTGGCAGCTTGATGTATGCCATAGTCTGCACTAGGCCCGACATTGCACAGGCTGTTGGATTTGTGAGTAGATTCATGACGAATCCAGGAAAGACGCATTGGGAAGTAGTGAAGTGTATCTTCAGATACCTTAGAGGAACTCCAAACCATGGACTTGTCTTTGGTGGCAGAGATAGAGATTTCAGCTTGGTTGGATTTTGCGGTTCCGACTATGCCAGTGATTGAGATCGAAGGAAGTCCACCTCCGGATATGTGTTCACCATTGGTGGGACAGCGATCAGTTGGAGAGCGAGGTTGCAAATGATTGTGGCTTTGTCCACTACAGAGGCAAAGCTCAAGCTGCGGTTGAAGCAGCTAAGGAGGCGCTTTATTTGAGGCGACTGTTGTGTGATTTGGGCTTCGTATATGAAGGTGTGGATGTGTACTGTGACAGATAGAGTGCAATTCATTAAGCTGAAAATCTAGCATTCAGCTCGAGGACAAAGCATATTGAGGTGAGAGAGTCGTTTCTTGTATCGATGAGTGAAGAGAAGCCAGTTCGTCTTCAGAAGGTTCACACAAAGGAGAATGCAACAGACATGTTTACCAAGTCGTTGCTTCTTACTAAGTTCAAGCATTGTTCGGACTTGATTCGCTTAATGAAGTGCTAGGTGCCATAGGGTGGCACGGGAGCAGAGTTGAGATGGTTCACAGAGACGTTTGTTTTCATGGTGGAGATTGATAGGTTCTATACGGACTGGATACTTCGAACACTTTATTGACGGGCGGTGGCCTTGCCGGAGTTCATTAACAGAGTGTAATGGGTGATAGCTTTACCAAAGCTCATTGGGTTAGTATCCATTGCTTGGAGCATAAAGGTGTAGATTGTCTTGAATGGCTTGTATGGAATTCGGTATTAAGGTGGAGATTGTTAGTTTTGATACCTGAATTCAAGCCCTAGCTGGAAGAAGAAAACATCACTAAAGCATGGAGGAAGACAAAGCACCGAAGCCCTAACCCTATGTCAAAGTCACGACTTGCAGGAAGAGGATGTTGGCTCGGTAATTGAGGAAGGCTGAACGAGAAATTTCGTTCGGTGGAGGAGAGGATCTGGTTCGGTAAAGTTGGAGCAGCTGATCTCGTTCGGAGAAGAAGGAAGTTGTCTTGTTCGGTGGTGGAGGCATGAGAAGAGGTTGCCGCTCCAGATTCGGGTGGAAGTATTTTCGTTCGGTAGAAGGAAATGTTATGGAGTTACTGCTCCAAACAACGTTCGGTGATGGATTGAAGAAATGCCACTTCAATAGGAATACTGAACCAAATATTTCATTCGGTGCTCTGTTGAACCAAGTAGTACCGCTCCAGATGTTTGGTTCGGAAATTGGGAGATGTCGGTCCAAGTGTTGTGTGCCGAACCAAATTGTGCCGGACCAGATGCATGCCGAACTAAGTAGTGCCGCTCCAGATGTTTGGTTCGGGAATTGGGCTTTGCCGGTCCAGATGGATACATAACTAAAACTCAGGGCTGCTATATAGTAACTACCCCTCCTCATATCTTCACTCTATAAATAGTGGAGCTTCTGGACAACAATGACAGCCATCCTAGAGAGCTGAAACTCTGCATAATTTTGTCTGTATTGTTAATTCTTCTTATGTATAGCCTCCAAAAGTAAATCAATCTTGTAACTCTAATCTTTCAGTGATTAATGGAATCTCCTCTCCCCAAGTGGACGTATACTGCCTCGCGGTAGTGGAACCACTATAAATACTGGTGTTATTTATTTTTCTTCATTGCATAGGTCTGTGACTGTCTGTTCTGGTGTTTATCTCTGTTTGTTTTGTCTCACTATAATCACGATTTTGTTGTTGTCCACCGCGTTGGGTTTTTTATTCCCTTAGACTGATCATCTGAAAATTGTTGGTTATATTTAGTCAGTTAGCTATCGAAATAAAAAGCATGCAATTTATTTCAAAAAGAACTATGTTAAAAAATGACATGCTTTAGTCGACTGCCAACGGCAGTCAATAAACTATCCGATGGACCGATATATTTAAAACATGTGCATGTACCAATCGACTGACCTTTGGTATTAGTCTGAATATGATTCTCTTAATTAAACCATATATGTGTGTTTATTTATTATATATTGTTCGCCTAAAATTCGTATCAATTCAACGATTAATAGTAATTAATCTTACATAAGGTCCACTGTATGTGTTGATAATATGCATATATATTCGAAAACAAAAAAAATATGTACATAGGACATATTATTGAAATATGTATATGTGTAGTTACACATCCCTATAAGCATGCATTGCATATATACTTATATCATTGGACATCTAGCTATATAATAACATGTATACGTATTTCTTTACACGAATATAATGACACTCGTAACATTATGAGATAGAATTAATATTGATATAAACAACTAAATAACGACTCAAATTCTCAATAGTAAAAAATATATCAAACATGATTTAGTATAAACAAAATATTTGTTCGTAATAGTGCACAAAAATTCTAGTGCAGCTTTAATAAAAGGATTTATTTTTTGAAATTCATCATTTTATCATGTTGCGCCACACATCTAAACCCCAACACTTCTTGACATAATTATATGGATCATTACTATTTACTTAGTCAAATTTTGACACTTATAAATATGCACAAGATTACCTGCTTATTTAATAAAAAAATTATTTTATTAAAATCCGGTGCAAGAACACTATAAAAAAAAATTCAATAAAGTTAAAACAAAATTTTAAATTTAAATTTTTGATTAAATATGATGTCCTACGTTGTATAAAATAAGAGAGGGATTGGATTTAAATATAGGATTGAAAAACAATTTATCATTTAGTTAGTCTTTGTGTTAAGGAGGGAAATCGTGATAAATCAACCAATCTCCGTGACACCGTTGACAATCAACCAACTGAGTGTACCCTGGTGCAGTATGGTTGGGATCGACCGATTGAAGTATCTCTTCTTCTTCAAATCGATGCACCTGGATATGTTACATATAAATTGATATTTCTTTAAAAAGAACTCTGAAATTTTCTAAATATTTCCCCTTGGCTTCAGTCTCTAAACTATCTTTCTTCAACATTACAAGCACATTCCATGTTTTAGAATTTTACAAATTATAAAATAAGAGTTCATCAGTATGGAAACGTGTAATTTGAAGATGGGAGAATTGACTCAATACCAACACAGCTGATTTTAGAGCTTTGACTTCACTGTATCTTAAAGTGGTGGTAGGTCGATGCATTCACTTATTCAACTAAATAATGTTTCAAGGTACTACAATTCTGTAATATGTCTCACTCACCGTTGGTAATTGCTGAACTCCCCGCTCACCAAATAGAATTAACACCAAAATTACTTGGCTCACAATTTTTTCCACCGATGACGTTTCCGGAACTCTCTAACCTTCATATTTAGGTATCCTACGTTTGTGTGACTCACATGGTTCGACATGGAATACATATTTCACCATCAAAATGGTGAAGTACTGATGGCAACAGTGGTCCTAAGTCATTTTCAAACCCATACACGTATATATGAATAATTAAAAACAATACAATACAAAGTATAGTTATCTCCATATATTTCAGTAAAGTACACGATATCAATATAAACTCATTAAATGATTAGACTGACTTCATGATCATCCTCATCAAAATATTGTGCAACTGTCTCTGCAATTCTGGTTCATATTTATTGTACAAATTCCACATGCAAAATAGCAACTTAGTCACACTCTATGTGCCCTACCAGAAGAGATAAGCTACAATAACTCAATGGACAAACTTCCCAACTGCATGTGTACAGGTTGTAATTGTACTGTATATATATCTAATTGTACAAGTTGTGCCTGTGCATATTTATGCATGCATTTGTGCTCGCTTGGCCTATAAATAGGCAGCTAAGTGAAGTCATTTTACTCATCCAAAAGATTCATAGTTCGTATCTTTAATTTGAAGCAATGGCTTCCAAAATATTGCTCCTTCTTTGTCTTGTTTTGGCCACTGTTCTTCTCGTCTCATCTGAAGTCGTCAAGCAGCGTAATTTCTTTTCTGATAAATTTATCATTCTTCACTATTTCAAGATTTCAATTTTCTAGTACTAAAGAATGTATTAGGATATATCCAAAGTTTAACACACTCCTCTACATTATAAGATCTTCAATATTTACTTTAAACAAACAAACAACATTGAATGTAATGTAAGAAGAGTGTTGAAATTACTCAATCATGTAAATGCACTATATCAATATATTTTGGCTCATGTTCATGTTAAGAAAGAAAATTAATCCCACGTCTACACCTTTGAAACAATATAAGGCACATCATTCTATATTTGTAAAATTATTGAAAAAATGACCTCAAAACTAGGATTGTTATGTTTGTTTGACCATTATCAACCATTATCGAATCTAGTATTTTATGAATTTATGACGGTGGCGAACGTTGAGTCTACTGTACTTAAAACCACTACTCATATTTCCCAAAAAGAGGAAGAAAAAAATTTAGAACAGAAAAGAAAAGCTGCTAGTATGATTATTTTCAATGCAAAAATATTAGCTTGTTTCTCATTTAAAATTACAAATATTATAATAAAACAATTTAAAAATGGTTTCAATAACTGTGTATATATAATAGTCAAGGGCCACTAGTTCAAGTGATGACCACTGTAGGCGAGGTTTATGGATTCAAACTCCCGAAACATCAAAATGAGTGCTCTATTTGAATAAATTACATCATATATGATCACGATTTTCCCTTTTATTTATCCTCTTCCATTCTCCGTTTTTCTATGATAGAAAATTTCAGCGATTTGTTGGGCCAAGAAGTTTTAGATCATGATGATTATTCGCAAATACGCTCTATTTACTAGTAAGAAAATCTATGCAAAATTTGAAATCATTCCATAACACATACTCAGATTTGCAAAAAGAATACTAGTAACACAAATATTTACGATGCAAAAACTTGTGGTATAAAATCAAAAACTAGAAAATAGAAGCAAAATGACATGAGAACAGATTTCTAAAGTTTACATATCTTTGTTAATGGCATGCAGAAGAGAAAACTCCTGACAAGACTGGTGTGGGTGAGAAGAAATATGGAGGTTACCCAGGCGGCGGCAGTGGATACCCCGGTGGTGGAGGTGGATACCCAGGCGGTGGTGGTGGGTACCCAGGCCGAGGTGGTGGTGGGTACCCGGGCCGAGGTGGTGGTGGGTACCCGGGTCGTGGCCGCTGCTATTATGGATGTTGCCGACGTGGATACTATGGTGGTTGCCAATGCTGTAAAACGGCTGATGAGATTCCTGAGGCCGCTTACTTGCCTGATGTCAAACACTAAAAACCCCTCTCCACATATCTATTTTATCCCTAGTGTTACTGTGTGTGTTTGGTTATCATCATTATCATAATGTGTTTGAGAATAATAGGGATTTCGCTTGTTTATGTGTGTAAACAAGTGAGAACTCTAGAGGTTGCTTATCATGTTTGCTTATAGTTGTGCTGCATTATGTTTTGTAATGAAATGATTATGTTATGATGAGAGTGCACTTTGGTATTATATATGGAAAAAATATTTAAGTAATTGACAGAAATTCTCATGACTCGCAAATGGCGAAATTGATTAATCATAAGAATATACAAGTAAATCAAACTCCCATTGAATTATAACAAGTAGGAAAATTTTGAACTTTGATATGAAGAATATACTAGCTGTTCTTGATGCCGAGAAGGCTGTTATATACATGACTTGGTGCTTTTCCCAGTCCTTTGAATTTCTTTTTGCTTGGTTTTGTAATTGAGCTTTCCTGTAAACACATGTATTTTCAGATTTAATATTTGGGAATTAAAACAGTTGTTAATAGTTAATACTCAAGAAGAATTTCAGATTGATATAAGTGAAGGATGAGTGATTATTACCTCAGTTGAATTTGAATCCTTGCTATTTACCCTTCCATGTGTTTTTGCACCTTCGTTCTGCTCTTTCGCTTGAGCAAGTTTTGCATCTTTCTCTTGAGATAGTTTTGCTACAATGATGAGAATTCAGTAATCAACTATTTTGTAAAAAGAAAATCACAAGTTTTTTTTTATAACTTCAACAACCTACAAGATATTCTAAACATTTTTACTAGTTAGTACTAGGGATGAGTGAAATTTACAAAGCATATGTACGTAAGCCTATATATGTTCTTGGATTCATCCTCTACTTTTCTTGCATAGATAATTTGGTCAAAATTATTATTGGTTTAACAATTTAATGATAAGATGATGTAGAAAACACAATTTTATGCCCTATCACTGGTTTATAAAATCATATGCATCAACAAAATCAACAAAATCATGCATACCTTCCTTAATCTTCTCTACAAGATTGCCAGAATCATCATCAGAATCTCTTGCAAAACTTGCCGATTCGCTGAAATAAATTCTAAAACTCGGAGATTCGGTTCTATCATCATCTCTCTTGATCGCATTTCCTTTTTCGGTTCCTTTCGTTAACAAGGCTTCCTCTGTTGCCTCTCTATCTTCAGGTTTTAGTGCTTCTGACCTAGACACAATTCTAACATCTCTAACCCTCTTTTTTTGCATGATATCATCGATCCTTCCATGTGATGCCTTTAAATCTGCAGGCAAATTATTGCTTTCCTCGTCTTCGAGCTTGGATAAACCACAACCCATCAAAGTCGGAAGATAATGGATAAAAATGGAATTACAGGTTACGATTATTGAATACAGAAAAAGAAAACATAAAAGAGAGAATGAATGCTTTTTCCTGTGAAGAAAATAATGTCTGTTTTAGGGGGAAAAGGTTGGTTAAAAATATCAGGCTGTAGAGTCTAAATTAGAGCTGCCAGGGTAATTTTAGCCTTACAAGAATAACCAACAAAAATGAGGAAAATTGTTGAACTGAACATTTCTAGACATAATAATATCAACTCATCTTAAAAGCAATGTTGAAGATATTCCTATTTTCAGCAAATTTCTAGCATGATATTACTTGGTAATAGTAAGGAAAATGACAACAATATTTACACTCAAATGCCAGAGAAAATATAGCCCATAACTATCAAAATATGAATCATGCCAGCAACCAGTTTTAAATAGTCAATACGTTCATGAAAAATCCAATAGAGGATAACAAATCAGTGTTTCTCCTTCCAAAGTTCAGTTTAGGTAATATATTAATAATTTTGTGCGTTAATTATTCATAGAGATGAACTGTGTATAACACATAATCATAATGTGAGGTGTATGACAACAATGCACATAGGTAAAACATATCAAAGCAGTTCACAAACAAATTCCATATTAGTTACAAGATTATGCAAATTATGGTTCAGAGTTCTTCCTCTCTTCTTGAATAAACCTGAGTATCCTTGCAGCTGACTCAGTCGCCAATACAGCCTTATGTGGCACAACTTTAATCACTTGATTATGCTCAACAATATCTACAACATCTGAAACATTATTGGGACAGCTTGAACTTTTATGTTGATTTTGACTTCCTTGTAAGTCACCATGTTTTGCTGCAAGATTTTTTTGAACCTCGCTCGTGATAGCTTCACTCGTTTGTTTTGACCGATTACTCGATAAATTTGAAGGCTGTCTTTCGATAGGAAAAGAAGACTGCATGCTAACATGCTCCATTGAATTTGCGAATGGAAGTACATAAGGTGAAGGATAGTACATATAAGGTGGCAGTTGGTATTGAACATTATATGGCGGTAACACAGGAAAGCTGAAGACGAGAAAGATCAAATGAAAATGAATGTATTCTCTACTGTTCAGTCCAGCTGTTCACAATTATATACAACACATATTACAGAAAATACAATATTACAGAAAAGTCCCTATAACAAAATACATTTTACAAACTTAGTATATAACACGTACACAATACCCCCCCCTCAAGATTGAGCTGTTATACAATGATGTATAAGACCAATCTTGGAACTCAGAAATTGATGTTGCTCACTCCCAAGTGGCTTGGTCATCAGATCAGCAAGCTGCATCTTTGTGCCAACATGAGACAAATGAATAAACTTGCTTTTAACATGGTCTCGTATATAATGACAGTCCATCCGCAAATGCTTTGTTCTTTCTTGAAACACCTCATTTTCAGCTATATACTGAGCAGATTTATTATCACAAAACAAATAGATTGGTTTAGGAATATTTACCAACAATTCTTGCAACAAGCTTTCAATCCAAACAACCTCACTTGTTGTTTGACTCATAGCTCTATACTCAGCCTCTGTAGAGCTCTTTGAAGTAACTTTTTGTTTCTTTGTCTTCCAAGAAACTAATGAATCACCCAAAAAAATACAAAAACCTGTTAGTGATTTGCCTGAATATATGCAGCTTCCCCAGTCTGCATCACTGTATGCACTTAACTGTAAGCCAGAATTAGCAGCATAGAACAAACCATGATTGAGTGTACCTTTTAAATACTTTAGAATATGTAATGCAGCAGAAAAATGTGGAGACCTAGGATCTTGCATAAATTGACTCAACTGTTGAACTGCATAGGATATGTCAGGCCGTGTCATATTAAGATATAAGAGTTTTCCAATGATCCTCCTATATATTTCTGGATTTGATAGCTGTGTGCCTTCAACAGTACTTAGTTTTAGGCCTTTTGGAAGAGGAAATGGAGCTGTTTTACAATTTTCCATATTTGTAGATTTGAGCATGTCCAAGATATACTTTCTTTGATTCAACAAAATTCCTTGTGAAGTTCTTGTAACTTCAATTCCAAGAAAAAATGTAAGATCTCCTAAATCTTTAATTGTGAAGGCTCTATGCAAAGCTGCTTTAACTTCAGAAATAACTTTCAAGTTTGATCCAGCAATTAATAAATCATCCACATAACAAACAATAACAGTGAAGTCACTATTGTCAAGTTTAGTGAACATAGAACAGTCTTGCTTAGATTGAATAAAACCAAGGCTTAAAAGAAAATTTTTAAGTTCATTATTCCATTGTCTAGCCGCTTGCTTGAGTCCATAAATTGACTTTCTTAACTTGCAAACTTGACCAGGTTTTGCTTTTGAATAACCAAGAGGAGGTTTCATATATAAATCTTCATCAATATACCCATGTAAAAAAGCATTGTTTATATCTAGTTGATGTATATACCAGTTATTTGCTGCTGCTAATGCTATGACAATTCGAACAGTAGTAAACCTTGCAACTGGGCTAAAAGTAAACTTATAATCTTTACCTTTAACTTGTTTATCTCCCCTCGCAACAATTCTGGCTTTGCACCTTTCAACTTCACCATTCTTCAAAAATTTTGTCTTGTACACCCATTTGCTTCCTATTGCTGTTTTATTTTGTGGTAGCTCCACCAATTCCCATGTCTGATTTTTCTCCATTGCTTCAATCTCTTTTTGCATAGCTTCCATCCATCTTGGATCATCTTTTGCTTGATTATAGGAGATAGGCTCTTGTGTAGATAGCATCTTATTAATACTATGAAGAGATTCTGAATTCAAATGTGCCAATGATGGTTCTGTAAATACATTAAAAACCATAAAAGTAGATGAACTTTCAGATAAATTAAAAGCAGGTTTGGTTTGCTGAATCTCGAAATCCTTGAATTTTGATGGTAATACTGATGGTCTTGTTGATCTTCTTAATGGAACTGATGCAGTAACTTGTTGATTATGATAATCTGTAGAACTTTGCTGAATAGGAACTGAAGAAGAGGATTCTTCTAATGATGACTCAACATTTACAGTAGGAATTTGCATGGTATTAAAAGGAGGAATATTCAAATTGGACCCACAGACTTGTTCATCATTAATAAAAGTCTGAATTTGAGGTGATGAATCCTTCATTTGAGCTTGTGTATATGGAAGAGACTTTTCAGAATGATAAGGAAATACTGTTTCTTGAAACAAAACATCCCTACTAAGAACAATTTTATGATTATCCAAATCATATAACTTGTATCCCTTTTGAGCATATGGATATCCTAATAATATGCATCTTTTTGCACGAGGAGCAAACTTATCATTGGACTTAGCTGCTGGATAACATAAGCATCCAATAATTCTTAAATGTGTATAATCTGGTAATCTACCCATCAGTTTTTCATATGGAGTTTTCCAGTGTAATACAGAACTTGGCATGATATTAATCAAATGTGCAGCAGCTAGTATACAGTCACCCCAAAATTTAATAGGTAAATTGGCATGAAGTCTTATTGCTCTAGCAGTTTCTAACAAGTGTTTATGTTTTCTCTCTACCCTTCCATTTTGTTGTGGTACCCCTGGTATACTCTTTTGATGAATGATTCCTTTTTGAGCAAAGAACAAGCTACATGTCTCATTAACTATTTCAGTTCCATTATCACTTCTTACAACCTTTATCTTACGATTAAACTGAGTATCAACATAAGCAAAAAATGCAGAAATTATGTTGGATACTTGCTGTTTATTATGCAATAAATGAACCCAAGTTGTTCTTGTGTTATCATCTAAAATGGTTAAGAAATATATCGCTCCAGATAATGAAGGTGTTCTATATGGACCCCACAAATCTATATGAATTATTTCAAAAGGTTGAGAAGCAATAGAATCAGATAACATAAAAGGCAATCTATGATGTTTGCCTAGAATACATGCTTCACAAGTAAATTCATCAATTTTATTTTCAGAACACAAATTTTTTAAATGCTTCATATTAGAAACACTGATATGCCCTAGCCTTGCATGAAGTATTCTAAAATCAGGTAATATAGAAGAACTATTTGCTTCACAAGTAAATCTACCATTATTCTGTAAAAACAAAGTAGAAGAATTACTAGAAGATGAATTTAAACCCTCTCCATCAAACTTGTATAAACCAGCTTCTCTTCTTCCAATTCCTTTTATCTGTCTAGATTGAAGGTCCTGAAATAGACATCTTGTTTGATCAAAATAGGCAGTTAATCTGTTATGGTCAAGCAATCTTCCAATAGATAGTAGATTATGCTTAAAATCAGGTATATAAAGAACATTCTTGAGAACTATTTGTTGTGTAAGATAAACTGTTCCTGATTTTGTTACCTTTTTTACAGTTCCATCAGGTAAACTAACACTTAGAGGCTGTTTAAGTGTTTGAATTGAAGCAAAACAGTCTAAATCATATGACATATGATCAGATGCACCTGAGTCTATTATCCAAATATTATTATGTTTTTCAGTTGATTCAAAAACAACATTAGAAGCAATAATACCTGCAAAATTAACTGTTGAAAGATTTTGTGACAATGGATCAGATGGTAAGGTTTCTTGCTTCATCATTTGCATCACTGCCTTGTAAACTTCTGAAATCATCTTTTGATCAACTTGATTATGTGAACTGCTACTTTCAACATTCTGCACAGAAGCATTCCCAAGAATTCCAGATCCAGAAATATTTGCTGCCAGTTTTCCAGTTGGTTTCATTCCTTTTCCTTTATGAAACCATTCAGGATATCCTATGAGTTTAAAGCATTGATCAATAGTATGTCCTTTCATCTTGCAGTGATCACAATTTAAGTCATTCTTGAATCTCCTAAAATCTCTCTTTCCAGTAGCTGCCAAATTATTTCTCTGTGTATTCTGTCTTGTAGTTTGCACTTGAAGAGCATTAGTATCAGTCAAAAAATTGTTGATTCCATTTAAATTCTGCCTTTCAACTTGCTGGAGAATGTTATAAGCTCGATTTACAGTGGGTAATGGATCAGAACTGAGCAAATTCACTCTAACTTGATCATAATCTTTGTTTAGATGAGAAAGAAATTGAATTAATTTCATTCTTTGATCTGATTCAATTAATTTCTTAAGAATCCCACATTTACAATCTTTCATTACACCACACGTACATTCAGGAAAACCATCAATAATTTGCAATTCATCCCATACTCTTTTCAGTTTGCAATAATATTCAGAAATCGATGAATTTCCTTGTTCAATCAACATTAATTGACGATGCAAATCATATAATTGTGGAACATTCGGTTTTCCATATCTTTCAGTAATTTCATTCCACAATTGTCGTGAAGAATCACAGAAAATAAAACTTTCAGAAATCGATTTATCAATTGAATTCGATAACCAATTCATTACCACATAATCGTTTCTGATCCACTTCTGGCAGTCAGGCGACGTTACTTCAGGTTTTGGAAGCGATCCATCAACAAACCCTAATTTGTTCCGAGCAATCAGCGCCATCCTTATCGCTCTGCTCCAGTTGATGAAGTTGCTTCCATTAAAAATGTGATTTACGATTGGTGCAGCAGAATTATCTCCAGATGTGAGAAAATAGGGATCATTGTAGTTTATGATAACGTTGTTTGGTTGTAGAATCGGATTAATAGTGGAATTCTCTGACTCGTTTGCCATTGATTTTAGAGAAATAAGATAGAATTAGGGATTAAAGAGAGTTTGGGAAAAAATCCCGCTCTGATACCATGAAGACGAGAAAGATCAAATGAAAATGAATGTATTCTCTACTGTTCAGTCCAGCTGTTCACAATTATATACAACACATATTACAGAAAATACAATATTACAGAAAAGTCCCTATAACAAAATACATTTTACAAACTTAGTATATAACACGTACACAATAAAAGCTCATAGGGTTAGGATTACCATAAAAGGGATGAACATAATCAGAAGCAAGAGGGTAAGGTCCTGGATATGGTTTGTAAACAAGTCCTTCAGATGGGGACATTACAGGCATTAGCCATTGGTTTAAGTTTGGTGGGTAACACCATTGACTTGATGGGGTATTTGTAGTATGAGTATCTTGTGCACTAACTTTCTCTACTGAGTGCATTATGTTCTGATTTTCAGAGGAAATTTCTTGCATAGAAGATAGTTCGTTTGTAATGTCTAAATTTTCAGGTGCGGTAATATTCGGAGATGGGCTCAAAATGATATCAACTTTGACAGTATTTGGTGATGCAGCAAGTGTTTTCTGCACCTGTAAAAGAAAAACATTAAATTCAGTTACTAGTAACTTTTATTGTGGAGCTTTAAATGTATTGAATGTAACAGACCTTTATCAACCTATGTAGCTCAAATACTTGAATTGCAAATATTCGCTGTTGACTGCAAAGAAAATTGAGATCTGATTGTTTGAATCACCAGAAGAACATTATTTACCAAAAGATATGTTCTAACAACAAAAGGTATCATAAATTTATAGAACTGTTTGGTGTGCTGTCAATGACCATGACCAGTAATAGTAGTTCTATAAAATTATGATCTGATTGTTTGGAACTATTACTTTGTAGTACAAAAATTATTTGATGGATATATCTGATTATTTTATAATAGTTCCAAACCAGTTATAGTAGTTCCCAAATAATTTTATAGAACTGATTGTTGTGTAATCAAAGATCTTGGGTCCAACCCTCCATTAAAAATGTCATAGTTCCAAAAAATAAAACAAAAAATTAGGGTCCGTTTGGTTTCATTTTGTATTTTGAGTTTTGTGTTTTCAATTTGCACTTAGAAATAGCAAGAAATAAGAGAATTAGATTTATAATTCTTAGCCGTTGGGACGACCAACGGACAACGAAAGAGTTTGATTGTTCTCCATGCTTTTGTTATCTCTCGAAACACGAAAAATAAAATAAACTTGTTTTCTATTTTATATGTTAATTTCATTTTTCAAAATTGTTTGTTTTTCAACTATACATACAACGGACGCGTTTTTTTATAAACGAAAACACAAAACTAAAAACGACAAGCCAAACGGGGCCTTAGCGTTTCTTTTTTAATCTCTTTTTATTTAGAGTTTTTTTTTCTAGCCCAAGAAATAAGAACTGAAAGTGTAAATTAGGATTACCAAATAAGTAAAACCTTATTCAATAACAAGCAGTACTTACTCCAAAATAGCTCTTCTAGCTTTCCAAAAATGCTTAGGACCAATTAATTCAACAACATCATCAGGACCGACCATGGTGGCATCAGAAATCTCATTTATCACCACTTCTTCATTTTCTGGTAGCACAGTAGCTTTAGTCTTACTTGGTTGATTGAATTCATTTCCTTTGGAACAAACTTCTTCTCTAGCCCGTGATTTATCATCTTCGTCTGCTACATTAATATCAATGAAGCACCTAACTCCATCTAAAGTTCTTGTGTTTTCACTTTTGTTCAGACTTGTGGCATATGATTCTTTTAACAGCTTTCCATCAAGATTTCGAGATGGGCTAGAAGAGATTTTGATGTTGAATGGGGTAATTTTAGACTGAACAAACGTTGGCATGTTGAACTCATTGTTATTTTCTTCATCTAAGTTCTGACAAGATTTCTTTTCATGGGAAGATAAAATTTTAACTTGTGGATTACTTATCAACCCGTTTGCAACCATGTTGCTATTTTTAAACAGTTTTTTAAATGATCTTCCTGATTGTATTATTTTTGTGTTCAGTGTGGGATAGCTTTGCTGATGACTCCGTTTTAATAACTGTGTAGACGTCTGAATTAGCACATCTGATGAAGTAAAAGTGCTCCTGTTCTGATGATGAACATAAAAAAAACAAATAAATAAATAACTTTAAAAAATATAATATCAAATTTAGGAAGTATACGAGTTATATGAATTTGTGTTATAACAAATGAAATTCCTTGTCTTTTAACAGATTGTATTACATTATATCTCTAGTTTACTTCAGAAAAATCTTGAGATAAACATGTAATATTGTATGTTATAACACAAGAAATTCACTGTGTTTATGCTGCATCTACATATTGATGGCTTATAAGATTTAGGCAGGCATTCTGATTTCGTTGTATGATTATCACATCACTACGTACTTCTTTTGTTATAACAAACGAAAAAAAAAAACCAAGCATGGACTGTGGAAGAAAACCTAGCAAACCAAGTTTGGAGTGGGTGAGGTAACCTAACAAATCACGCTCACTTGAAGCGTGGTTAACATGAATTTTCCATCAGTAACACTGTGTCTGTTGTTTCTTTCAAAACCTAGTTTGGTCCAACTGTGGTTTCAAACAAAACTCATGTTCGGTCTGAACGAGGTTGCATACAAAACATTGTTCGATCCTAGCGAGGTTTTATATAAAACAAAGTTCAACCTGAACGTGATTTTTATTATTAAAAATGACGTTAGAAATTGAAAAAAGAAGAAGGTTATTTGGGAAATAAAATGGAGGGTTAAAAGTAAACCGTGGGGTGTGCAGTTTTTCCTCAAACAAACGGTTCAAGGTGCAAATAGAGCTAAGCCAAGTTATATTCTTAAATGACTGGATATCCATCTGTTAATCCAAATGGCAAATAATTCCATACTCCAGAAATTAATCATGTTCCAAAACAATATCTTCCTATACTAAAACTAATTAAAATAATCTAAGTATCAATGCTTAAGAACAATTCAAATAAGTTGGCCACCAATAATAAGTAAGTTAGCAAGCTTGTAGTTTCAGAATTACATTTCTATGTCCATCATCGTAAAAATAAACAAAATATAATGCGAAGAAAGATTAATTCGGTAAAAAAAATCAAACCTGAACAGAAGCAGCAGGTGGATTAAATCTTTGAGAAGGAATTGTAAGTTGTTCGTACAAAGCCATTTTATTTCTAGGAGGTGCTCTTGGCCCTCCTATTTCCCTATCGTTTACATTCAGTCTAGGGAATAATGGCTCACTACTCCAAATCTCCACTTTCCCTCTCTTCATTTATGATTAACAAAACTTTCAACTTTCAGTGTCAAGAATTAAGCTATTTCGCTCGAGTCAAATATTAGACGATAAATAGCAGCAGATTGCTAGAAACAGCTCAAAAATTTTAAGAACGGAATTCAGGTTTACTTGATTTGAAGACCCGGTTACAAAAAAATTCAAACTTTTATGAAATCGAGAAGCACCAAGACCACAAAATCCAATCTTTAGTAAGTAATAAAGCTTAAAATCTGTGAAACAATTGTTGCTAATGAAAAAATTCATTAAAATAAGAGGGTACGTAGTAACGCTTACAGACAACCACGTAGTCAAAGTTAAACAGAGAGATTGCTAGTATTTTAGAAGAGATCAACTTGTAAAGATTAAAATTGGAATGCTTTGTGCGATAATTACAGAGAAGAGTATGTAGAGAGAGAAAACAAAATAAGATTGAGAGGGGGGGGGGGAGAGAGGGGATTTCTTGGATGGTTGTTTTGCCACTTCCAATTTAAAAAGCGCTCCATATCAAGGATAAATGGAACTTTTTTTTTAAGTGGGGACTCGCCTGGACAAAAAAAAAAAGAAAAAAAGGTAGATTGTCAGGCTATATCAAAGTGATGAGGCAACCAGGTATTTTTATGCTAAGATGAGCAGCAAAAGGGAAAACTAAATGGTACGAGCTCTCCACTGATGCAAATGACTTTGGTGAAAAAGCGGCTGGTTTCTGAAGGAAATGTTCAACCAACAAAAACCAAACCCTTTTTCCACATTCGTTTTATCATTTCTGAACATGGATGTAGCTTTCTCAATGATAGAGTTGATATGAACGAAGTGAACAAGACATTTTAGCATTAAAGATGGTACCGCTCTCAGCTCGAATGGGTTCAACGCTAAGTTCTATAAAAAGACATCGGAACTTGCGGAACAATGATTTTCTAGTGGTAGAGGATGACGATGTTTTCAATTTAGGGAAATTGGTCAAGGAATGTAACCATATCGATATCAATTTGATTCCTAAGTTCGGTTGCCTTACGGATATATGTGATTTCAAGCCAATTGCATGTTGCAACAGTTACACAAAACCATTGTTAAAGTTATGTGTGACAGAATGAAACAATTGTAAAAAAACTTATATCGTATAACCAATGTGCATTCATAAAAGGCAGAAGTATTGGAGAAGACATCCTTGTAGTCCACGAGGTGATAAGAGGATTTGGTAAGAAAAACAACAGAAATATGTGTATTAAGGTAAACATTTAGAAGGCATACGATATGGTGAATTGTAATTTTGTTGTGCAAACGATGAAGGAGACAATTCGCCCCTTCAAAGGTTTCACAAGCAAAATAAAACGAAAAATGACGGCTAGGGTTTCACAACCCCCTCCACATTCTGACAATTCTTTGCAACCGGACATTGAACAGCCCCCAGAACACCCTCCCCTCGATAATGAAGGCTTAACGGTTGTTCAACCAAGAAAGGCGAGGAAGCAGGTCTATAAAGCAACGGATACTGGACAGCAACACATGGTTTATGGGCATAACAGGCGGAACTTTAACCCTAGAAAATACGTTGAAACTAATAGCGATTTTCTCCTCTCAGTACAATCATTACACTAATTTTGAGAAAAGAAATCCAGATTCATCCATCTCATTGGAAGACCAAAGATTCCTAAAGCATGGAACTAGATTATAGCAGATCCAGAAGTATCCATGTTATCCCGTCTCTCGTATTTTCCTCCACGTGAAATTCAACAACTCACGATGTGCATGACTACTCAATTAATAGGCGGTGCTAGAGAACGTTGGAAAAATGCTATTGCCCTCCACTTGATGGGTCCTAAACCTTATTATCATAGATCATACATTACACGTGTTTGGAAACCGAATGGTGAGTTTCAAATTTATTCTAAAGATAATGAGTTTTATTTAATAAAATTTGAAACTCAAGATGATTGTGAAAAAATATTGACGAATGGATCGTATCTTTACGATAAACATTTAATTATTGTGAAAAAATGGAAACCTTGTATGAAACGTATAAGAGAATTCCTTAAGTTGATCCCAATTTGGTTGTTTGATTACCAGGCCTAGATTTAGACTATTGGACAAAAGATGCCATTGGCAGAATTGTTGTTCAGTCACGGGTACTCCAATTAGACTAGATCAGGTCACAAAAGGTATGATTCATATTTCTTTAGCTCGATTGCTTATAGAGGTAGATGCTAATTTCACATTCCCCATGTAAATCCTGATTCTAGATGAAAACGACAACTTAGTATGGCAAAGTGTGGAGTATGAACGGTACCCCAACAAATGTAACTTGTGTAATTGTTATGGACATGTAGATGATAGGTGTCCAATGTAGAGAACCAGGGTATTTAAACATAGTAATACAATAGAAAACTCAAATAGCTCGATGTAAGTGGATAAAAATGTTGCTGACATTAATGTGAATTCTGAAAATAATATAGTAACAAGCTTAGTTCAGGAAAATAATTCAGTCAATGCTTAGGATAACAATCAAGCAAGAGCCCACAAATCCACTTATACAAGTCCCGGTAAAAACATAAGTAACAAGTGGCCTTTGAATACAAATCATACTATAGACAGTACGCAAGAAACATGTTCTCATATGAAGCAACAAAATCTTTGTGGTGAGCCTTCTTCTGATTTACAACGACGAGAAGAGATGGATAAGGCTCATGTACAATATGCCATATCGTCCTTATCTATTACGAACATAACACCAGATGCAGTTGAGCAACCTACAAATAAGTAAGAAAGTGACATTAACATAAAAGAAAAAAATCAATCTCAGATCAGTGAATCAAATTTGAATGCGAACAATCAAGTGGATCAAACACAACAAGTTTCATCTGAATCACATAATACTAAAACAGGAACTCTAAAACAGATCGACAAGAAGACAAACCATTCGAATTTACTACTTCCCCTATAGACAGTGTTATTAACAACCCAAAGTGGAATAACTGATAGAGTTAGGGGTATGCTTAGGGCAATTATGTAATTTGTTACATATATCTAACTCGATAACCAATCTTGCTCGAAATAAAAGGTTGTTTTCTTTCAATTATATACTTAAAATATCGTGTTATATTGATTAATTAATTTAATTAAAAGTATATTTAATAGAAAATCCATAAATAATATGTATTGTGATAGTAGTTACAAATTGTTGGAACAATGAGTAATTTATCACAATGAAATTAAACATATTGTTTTAAATAATCCTAGTCAAGATGTATCGAGCTTGGATATTGATGCATCCGTTGAGACTAGCATACATAACGTTCTCCAAACGTCGGGTAGTGTATTACTCATGACTGCTGGGGAGACCAAGGGGTTACTACTGATAGTTATTAGATAATTATGGAATGAATCACCCGATAGTTTTTTGTTGGTTAATATAACTAAGGTAAAACAGAAATATCAGTGTAACAAAATTACACTGTTTTCCTGACTTGAGAATATTGTTGATCTTCAATGTGGAAGTTCCATTTTGATTACAGTTAGATCGTGGCATGACGTCTATTGAACGACTATAGTTGGGTCGAGTGGAAGCATTGGAAGTGAAACACTATTCAAGAGAGGATTCGTCTCCTCAGTTATATGAGATTTGTATCACGGTCAATTTAAGTCAATTCAAAGTCAAAATCTTAGGCTAGAGCTGTTCGGTTAATAATAATTGTTATCATTGAACCAAAGACTTTGTGTTTGGACTATAGAGTTAAAATGGACAATATTGGAATCTTTACCATTACCAAATTCCATGTCCAAAGTGATATAGTTTTGACAAAGACGTAAATAATTATCACTACCGGTTAACGCTTAATAAAGTAAAATTGGATTTTACAGATGTCGAGTAAGCGATAAATTTGGTCACAATGTCACACCACCGGCTAAATGACGTGTGAACGTTAATATTTGAATTGTTCGATAATAATTGCTGACCAAATTTACTCCTAAGAGTCACACAACCGAAACGTTAAATTCTTCTAAATACCACTCGAATTAATTAATTTATAATTGTTATAAATTAGTTAATGAAATGTTGATTATAAAAGTTTATTTGATATATATTGAACAATATTAAATAGCGTGCATATAATATTTATATAAATACTAACCGATATATGAAATCGATACGCGTTTAAATTGGATTTAAATGCAATAAATATTGTCCGGACTTGAATTGGTTATAAGGCTCAAAAGGGGCTTGTTCTTTCTGGCTAGGATAGGCAAGCGTAAGTTGGCCATATTGATGGCTAATGTGGGTTGGAATTGATAGAGTTAGGGGTATGTCGTAGGGGCAATTATGTAATTTGTTACATATATCTAACTCGATAACCAACCTTGTTCGAAATAAAAGGTTTTTTCTTTCTTTTATATACTTGATATAATATGTTGTATTAATTAATTAATTTAAATAAAAGTATAGAAAATCCATAAATAGTACGTTTTGTGATAGTAGTTACAAAGTGTTATAACCATGAGTAATTTATCACAACAAAAATAAACATACCATTTTAAATATTCATAGTCAAGGTGTATCAAGACTGGATAGCGATACATTCATTGAGGTTAGAGTGCGTAACGCTCTCCAGATGTTGGGCAGTGAATTACTCATGGTTGCTAGGGGAACCAAGGAGTTATGTATGATAGTTATTGGATAACTATGGAATGACTCACTCGATAGTTTTCTGTTAGTTAATATAACTAAGATCAAACAGAAAATATCGATGTGACAAAATTACACAGTTCCCTTGACTTGAGAATACCATTGATCTTTAGCGTTGAAGCTCTGCATTGGTTATAGTTAAATCATGGCATGATGTCCATCAAATGACTATAGATGGGTCAAGTGGAAGCATTGGAAGTGAAACACTATTTAAGAGAGGATTTGTCTCCTCAATTATATGAAGTTTGTATCACGGTCAACTGAAGTCAACTCAAAGTCAAAGTCTTTGGCCAGAGCATTTTGTTTAACTATAATTGTTATTATTGAACCAAAAACCTTGTGTTTGGACTACAGGGTTGAATGCGGACAATATTGGAATTTTGACCATTACCAAATTCCCTAAGTGCAAAGTGATATAGCTTTGACAAAGAGAATTGGTGTAAATAACAGTCACAATAGGATAACGCTTAACGGAGTAAAATTTGATTTCACCAAAACCAAGTAGGCGATAAATTTGGTCAAAATGTCACACCACCTACTAAGTGAAGTGTGAACATTAATATTCAAATAGTTCGATATTAATTGCTAACCAAATTTATACCTAACGGGTCACACAACCGAAATGTTGAATACTCCTTTGACCAACCAATTTAATTAATTTTTAATTGTTATATTGATTAATATTTATGAAACATAAATTATAAAAATTTATTTTGATTTGGTGAACAAATATTATTAAATATATTTATAATAATTATAAATATATTAATCGATATACGATATCGATACGCGTTTCAATTGGATTTAAATGCAAAAATATTTTGTTCGGGCTTTAAATGGGTTTAAAGCCCATATTTAGGGGGGATGGTGCTTGGTTTGGCTCTAGTAGGGCATAAAGGGTGGCTATATGATTGGCTAAGATGGGCAAGGGTTGAGTAGGCAAGAGGGAAAGAAGGAGTAAGAGAAAAACATAGATTTTAATCCTAACTTCTCTCTTCATTCCTTCTTTATATATACATCTCAACCCACTCTCATTGCATACTTTTGGAGCCTTCATCTATACCTACTTCTAGCCGAATTCTCTACCACCCCATCTCTCAATTTCAAAAGTCAAATCAAAGTAAATCAGATCATATTCGATAGTTGGTGTTTATCGGTTCAGGGAATAACACTCAACCAGATTGGAAATTGTTTCAAGGAGTAGATCTCACTATTTCAAGATGTACTTAAAGGCATTGGATACAAGGTAAAATTTTAATGTGTTTATGTATATTAGTGTATGTATATTATTTATATCATGTATATTATATTGTTAGTTAGGCGACAATTCTATTATATAAATATATTGCCACAATTAGATTGGTTGTATATAAATATATTCTTATATATTTAAAAAAAATCTTTTATGACATATATCTTTTATGATGTATACGACACAAATTTAATTTTTTTTGTTTTTAATCAATTTAATATATAACATTTAATTATATATAAGCTTTGTAATTCAAATTCTATATCTTATTCTATTAAATATAGTTTTAAAATTTTATATAAATATTTTCATATCTAAAATAATTTCAATAGAAATAAAAATAATTTTTGTACATATATATTATTGTTTAAATTAATTAATTAGGTAAATCAATTATTACTATATATATTATAAAATATGTTTTACTTTTTATAAAATTAGATTTGTACTTAATCTACTTTCGGAAAAAAAACATTTTTTGTATTTAATTTAAAATTTAAATGCTAGTCGAAAATAAAATAGATTTAAAATTGTAAAATTAGGTTTTAAATGTCCGAATAATAATATATCACTCAAACAGTTTTACAAAAAATTTAAATTTTAAATTATGCACGAAATTAATATTTTTATTAATTTTTGTTGCTTTAAATAATTTCCATACAGATATTAATTTAATTTTTTTAAATAACATTTTGCTACGCACAATAATAGGTACATATATGTATTTATTTAATGTATACATATATTTGTATATTTTAAGATATTAATATGTATATATTATCATATTATATATATATATATATATATATATATATGAATATATATATATATATTGCTTTCGGCTTTGCAATAAAAAAATCTAATTTTATGATGTTTTAAACATATTTATATGATTATATATATATATAATGTTAAAGTTCCTTGCATGCACACGCACACATACATACATATATAAAACTATTTAAAATTAAATACAGTTTATATATATCCACACATGCGCACGCACGCACACGCATGCAAACGCGCGCACACACACACACACACACATATATATATATATATATATTGTTCGTTGTAGTGTAAATTTCAACACTTATATACAGGCCAGTTATGTCTTGCACGGATTAATATGTTCCACTTGCACACACATATACATATGTATATGATACACGTATATATATATAATATAAATTAATTATATAATATAAAATCATTTTATAAATTTAAATAAAATAATGATTTTATTTAAAATAAATTTAGAAATATTCTAAATTAATTGGACTTAATAGGTTCAATAAAGATCCAAAATGGTAAAAATAATTGAAATTCACCTATTACTTCCACCATGGGCTGGCCAAGTTCCAAAAATGGTATCAGAGCCCAATAGCCTATGTAGTCTAAATTAGTCACGTTGGGGTTAATTAATTAAGCTCACAACTCAAATAGTAGGGTGTCTAGAAAGGTAGTGTCAAAGGATTGGGTTTAAGCAATCAAGTACTCTGTCCTACCTACCTACCGGCTTGGCCTGAACAGATATGTGAGCCCAAAGGTTGCCCCTAACAGAAAAGGCTCAATTTGAATTGGGCATCGGACTAATTTTCAAATTTTCTGAAAATTAAAAATATGAGATTTTAAATTTAATACATAAATTTAAAATAAAATATATACATATTATAAATGTTATAATATAATAAAAAATTTTCAAAATGTTTGAAAATAAATATAACTAATTTCAAAATTTATAAAATTTATTAATGAGGTTAATAAAATATATTAATTAAACAAGTTTTTCTAATATAAAGGGTGTATGATCCGAGGATCATACAACCATACTATATATATATAGGTATAGAAGTAGTAGGGCAGGAGACCCCCACCCAATAATACTGCCAGCATGCCTGGCTAGATAACAATATCAACAAATACGCATAGTAGAGCTGACCAGGACCAGCTACATCAAAACATAATGACAAGACCCAATAATGACATAACAAAATATAGATAATATACTAAGGAGATAAAAAAACTATAGACCCACGCACCTATGGAACCGACCAATGATCTCTGGGAAATAACCTAGAGTGCGAGGCAAGAAGATATATTTTTGGTCCTAGTTCGAAGCAGCAAGAATTCCCTCATCGTTGGCTTTGAATACACCTTCGTTGCAGAGAACAAGCTCATCAACCATCAGCCAATAATATAGTTCCCACTCATCCATCTTGTCTTCTGAAATCCATATAGAGAAAACCTTCTAGTTTGAATGGTAGCGCAAGCCGCTATCCTTATGGGTCCAAGTCCCAACCTTATTATTCCAAGTCAGATGTGTACCCTCGGCCAATTTATCAACCAGCTCTAAAGCAACGCCTTCAACACTCTGAGGATCAAAAATGATTGCATGCACAAATTTCTTCTTAAAAGCAATAATAGTATAATCGATAGGGGGAACAGGGCTGGTTAGGGGAGTGCAAGCAGTGGGATCAGGAGGAGGAGAGGATGGGCATTCAAGTGGAGTTGGAGCGAGAATGGAAACGGGAGGGTCAGGAGATTTGGGATGAGAAGGTAGGGGATCTTTGATCTTCCATTTGAGAGATGGGGGTTTAGAAAGAGGGATTTTCTTTGGAGGCTTGGCAGACGAGGATAAAGGAAGATGGTAGGCCGAGCAAAGATGACCAAAAGAATGGCAATTTTCACAAATAAGAGGCTTCCACTGGTAGTTGATAGAAACACGAGCAATCCAATCCTCGCCAAGTAGGATGGGGATACTGGAAGAGAGTTGTTTAGAGGGGGTAATTTCACTAAGGGCTTTCACAAACATTAGACTATCATGCCTTTCCATAGATACGTCAAAACATATCAGTTTTCCTATATGACTAGCAAGTTAATTAATAAATATATACATGTGTTATATATTATGATATATGTTATTTGTTTTAAAATGTTAAATTAACATAAGTGTATATGTGCGTATATAAATGAATTTTGAAATTAATATTAATTTAATTAAAATTGTTTAATTACATAAATTAATTAAAATGTTAACTAATTAAATATTACACACATAGACGGAGATATACATATATATATATATATATATCCATGTGTGTGTGTATGATATATGTTTTGTATTATAAAGGTTATAATATACAATAAATATTTAATATAAATGTTATATTATGATAATATAAAATTAATTAAAATGTTAATTAATTAAAATTAATTAAATAAGATTTAATTAATATAATATTATACATAAGACTGTTATATAAGTAATATGAAATATAAAAGTTATATAATAATTAAACTTATATAATATGAATGTATAAATTAAAGGTGGAACATTAAGAAACCCTTAATAGACTTAAGGAATAAATACATGAACGTATACGATGATTTTCGATGTGTCCGATTATACTTGAATCACGATGGTATTTCGTAAGAAATACATTATTTTATAAGTCAATATCACTCAATATAATATATTGAAAATTACGAATCTTCAATATAATGTTGTCCTCTACCATATATATTACTAAATTACCTGCATACTCCTTAGTTGTTGAACAAACTCAAGCTAGGAATGTTATGCATAGTATTATTAATATATCGAATAGACAAGGTAAGATAACTATATGTATGTGTAGATCAAACTCAAGGTACATATACTATAATTAGGCCATCACGATATGGTAGGTACAAGTGAATATTTCGTTTTGATTTGTTGAGCAAACTCATGGTCGGTGTGAAATTAGACAAGGTACCAAGGGTTAGGAGTTGTATACGATACAACTGATAAGGAGTTATCCATCGCCTATGGAGTTATGACTTGTTGAGCAAACTCAGGGTTAGAATTCCAAGATGGACGAGTTTTAACACCTACTAGTGAAGTTGAAAGACTTCCATGTTACATCTTAGGATTTAGGGACACTTAAAAAACTAATGGTAGTCTTATTAAAAAAATGAAATGATAACATTTAACCTTTCTAATATTGTAAGAACGTATGCTATGTAATGTTATAATAATCTACATTGATAAATTTATATATTTAATATGATTGATAAAACGTTTATCAATTAAGATATACAATTGAACTGAATTAAAGATTGAAAAATAGAAATATAATATATACTTATTGCATGTTAACCTTTCAACACCCATGCAAGCATCTAATTTTACAACTACTTAATATGTTCGTAATTTTGTTGCTTATGTTTTTATTTGGTCGAGACCGTGTATTGCATTCTATAAGTTTTGAACTTAAAAGCAAAAGACTATGGATAGTTAATTCATATACTGTCATATATAAGTGTTATATGGTGAATGGTCATAGTTCGTAATGTACGATATTTTAATGAAATTAGTTCATTCGAAGCAAATAAATAAACCATACTATGAGATTGAGTATTCGATTTAGTTGATTACAATAAAGATCATATTATGTTAAATGTAATACTAGACCAAAACTACAAGGCAGTTCGAAGAACTCGATTGCTGAAATGTTAGTTTGATCAGCTTGCACAAAGTTTAACATATTTGACGTCCTTAAATGTTAAGGATGATCTAGTGCGCTTTTGTAAATAGTTCGTTATAATGCTATAGCAAGGGATTTATTTTTGAATGGTTTGACCATTAAGAAAGAAAAGCTAATGTATAAGGTTAGATGTGATTTAAGGTACAATTAGGATGAAGAGAGCGAATAGTCACTTCTGCTTCATAAAGAAACATTGGAAATGAGAATTGTAATAATAATAACTGATATTTAACATTGGAATGAGAAATACGATTTCTATTCCAAAATTTATTTTCATATAGAAAATTGTTTTCTACAAGATTTATTTCTTTAAGTTTAAGATATTGGATCAAAGAACTCTCTGCTGTAAACTAGTTGTCATATATATGTAATAAATCATCTGTATTAAGTAAATGATGGACCTCCGAATTTAGTATGCTATTATAGTAATGGTGAAAATAATAACCAAAGTGTCTCAAAGTCAGTGGAAGTAATATCGCGTTTATGACTTTTTGGATATGATCTAAGAACATATACAAAAGTGTCATTCAACAAGCATCAAAATTGAACAAATGTTTTGATAGAAATATCAAATAGTTTGATTGTCAATCAAAATGTAGAGGAAGCGTGTGCTTATAAGAAAGAAAGCTCAAAGGTACATAAATATTTCTAAACCATAAGTAAACAACACGTTGTTGATTGTTAACGATGAACTTGTTAAAATCAGCTTTAGTTGTTTTTATACTCGACGTTGGATTTGTGAATGATGTCTTTTAAAGAAAGTATAAAAGATATGGGAATGTCCCAAATGATATGCAATGACGTTTTATTAAAATGTTTGATATAGAACATGTAAGATTGATTCATTATGCATTGGCAATAGGAATTATCATACGTATTTCGTTGCTTACGATATCGTGATTTGTTTATGTATCTAATACATGAAGCAAATATCAAATCCAAATTGATATCACTAAATGGTTATTTGAGGTGTTTACGTGTATTTATGAGATACAGAGAATTGTTTACAAAAACAACAAACTCCTTATGAAGGAATGTTCAGATTCAAACATTTTAAGTGATATTGAGTATAATATGTCAATAATAAATTCAAGTTAAGAATCCTTAAGTTAGAAATGTTCCAAATGAAAGATTGTGGCTGCTTTAATAAAAAAGGCTAAGTACATCACCTTGAATAGCGCGCAGTAAAAGCAATGTATATAGATATAAATGCATAAACTTATAACTGAGCTGAGACTGATTCCAAATGTTGAGAATCCCATAACATTGTCATATGATAACAATATCTCGATATAGTTAATAATGGAAATTAGAGCTCATTGGAAGTTAAGAGACATACTTCGAATTGTTCCACATGATAAAAGTAACTTATCAGCATCGAAGAGAGTTGATTGATAGAGTAGATAAATAACATACCCGTTCACTGAGAAACTTACTCAGATGGTTTTGAGGAAAATAGTTGGAGAAGTTGGAATATGATTCCATTATTGACCCCAAGGGAATGTGAGAGACTGGTAGAGTTAGGGGTATGTCATATGAAATATTATGTAATTTGTTACACATATCTAATTCGATAATCAATCTTGTTCGAAATAAAAGGCTTTTTCTTTATGTTATATACTTGATATAATGTATTGCATTAATTAATTAATTTAATTTAAAGTATATTTAATAGAAAATCCATAAATGGTACGTATTTTGATGGCAATTACAAAGTGTTATAACCGTGAGTAATTTATCACAATGAAATTAAACATACTATTTTAAATATTCATAATCAAGATGTATCGAGACTGGATATCGATACATCCATTGAGACTAGAGTGCGTAATGCTCTCCAAATGTCAGTGAATTACTTATGGCTGCCGAGGGCACCAAAGAGTTACGTACTGATAGTTATTGGAAAACTATGGAATGACTCATTCGACAGTTTTATGTTGGTTGATATAACTAAGGTCAAACATGAAATATCAATGTGACAAAATTATATAGTTCTCTTGACTTGAGAATACCATTGATCTTTAATGTAGAAGCCCTGCTATGATTATAGTAAATTGTGGTATGGCGTCCGCCGAATGACTACAGTTGGATCGAGTGGAAGCATTGGAAGTGAAACACTATTCAAGAGAGGATTCGTCTCCTCAGTTATATGAGGTTACTATCACAGTTAACTATAGTCAACTCAAAGTTAAAGTCATTAGCCAGAGCATTTGGGCTAATAATAATTGTTATTATTGAACCAAGGATTTTGTGTTTAAACTATAGAGTTGAATATGAACGATATTGGAATTTTGACCATTACCAAATTCCGTGAGTCCAAAGTGATATAGTTTTGATGAAGAGAATTGGTGTAAATAATAGTCAAAATAGGGTAACGCTTAACAAAGTAAAATTGGATTTTACCAAAATCCAGTAAGTGATAAATTTTGCCAAATTGTCACACCACCTGCTAAGTGACATGTGAATGTTAATATTCGAATAGTTCGATATTAATCGCTGACCAAATTTACACCTAACGGGTCACACAACCGAAATGATGAATATTCCTTTGACCAAACAATTTAATTAATTTGTATTTGTTATAAATTATAGATTAATATTGATGAAATATCAGTTATAAAATTTTATTTTGATTTGAAGAACAAATACTATTAAATATATTTGTCGATATACGATATCGGCACGCGTTTAAATTGGAGATATAAATGCAAAATATTTTTTTGGGCTTTAAATGGGTTTGAAGCCCATATTAGGTGGCTGATTGGTTCGACTCTAGTAGACTGTAGAGCATAGGGGCCGGCCATATGATTGGCTAAGATGGTCAAGGGTTGAGTAGGTAAGAGGGAAAGGAGCAAGAGAAAAACATGGATTTTGATCCAAACTTCTCTCTTCATTCCTCCTCTATATAAACATCTCAACCCACTCTCATTTCATACTTTTGGAGCTTCCCTCTATACCTACTACTGCTGAATTATCCACCTCCTCATCTCTCCATTTCCAAAGTCAAATCAAAGTAAATAAGATCATGTTCGATAGCTGGTGGTCATCGATTCAAGGTCTAACACTCTAATAGATTGGAAATTGTTCCAAGAAGTAGATCTCATCGTTTCAAGGTGGACTTAAAGTCATTGGATATAAGGTAAATTTCTAATGTATTTATGAATATTAATGTATTTATGTATATCATGTATATTATATTGTTAGTTAGGTAACGATTCTATTATATAAATATATTGTCACAATTAAATTGGTTGGATATGTGTCTACTTTTATATATTAAAAATTTTACAACATATATACACCTATAATGTACACGACACAAATAAAAAAACAATTTTTTTTAATTAATTGAATATATAACATTTAGTTATATATAAGCTTTGTGATTCAAATTCTAAATCTTGTTCTATTCAAATATATTTTAAAATTTTATATAAATATTTTCATATCTAAAATAATTTCGACAGAAATAAAATATTTTTTTGAACATATATATTATTATTTAAATTAATAAATTAGGTAACTTAATTATAATAATATAAATATATATATATATATTATACAATATGTTATATATTTTATAAAATTAGATTTGTACTTAATATACTTTCAACAATTTTTTTTTGTATTTAATTTAGATTTTTAAATGCTAACCGAACATAAATAGATTTAAAATTGTTTTAAAATTATAAGATTAGGTTTTAAATGTTCAAATAATAAAATATTACTTAGATTTTTTTTACTAAAATTATAAAATTTAAATTATGTATGAAAATAATGGTTTTATCAGTTTTTACTGTTTTAAATAATTTATATACAGATATTAATTTAAAATATATTTAATAAAAATATAACACTTTGCCATGCATAATAATAGGTACATATATATATATATGTTTATATATTTATATATTTTAAAGATATTAATATGTATATATTATCATATTATATATATATATATATATTTGAATATATATATATATATATCTATTTAATATATATAACAAATAAACAAATTTATATATATATATACTGCTTTCGGCTTTGCAATAATAATAAAAAATTTAATTTTATAAATGTTTTAAACATGTTTATATGATTATATATATATACACACACACATATATATATATTTATTTAATGTTTAAATTTCATGTACAAATTATATATATAAGTATTTAAAATAAAATACAGTTTATATTTATCCACACATGTAGATATATATATTGTAATATTTTGTTTACATAAATTAAAGTATATAAATATACATTTGACAATATATTTGTATATTTGATGAGCTAACCTGTCCAGTGCAACGTAAATCCCAGCACTTATATACAATCGTATTATACCTTGCGTGGATTGTTATGTTACACACACACAGAGATATACATACAAACATACATATGTGTGTATATATATCCGTGTATGTGTATGTATGTGTGTATATGATACACGTATATATATAATATAATATTAATTACGTTAGTTAAAATTAGTTTGTAAATTTATATATACAAAATAATGATTTTATTTAAAAGAAATTAGAAATGTTCTAAATAAATTAGACTTTATAGGTCCAATAAAGATCCAAAATTGTAATAAAAATAGAAATTCACCCATTAATTCCATTGCGGGTTGGCCCAGTTCCAACAGGAATTTGAATTAAAAAGAGAGGGTAATTGGCATGAGAAAAATAAGGATATGAATCCTTATTTTACTCCTTAGGAACTCCTTATTTAATTATCTCTAACCCACACATTTCATTGACTTTTGGGAGCCTACATACTGATTAATGTTTATATATATTTTTGTTAAGAATTTGCAAGAGTTGGGCTTTGGTGAAAGGCATTCTTCTAGTCTATATTACATTACAATGTTTATATGATTATTATTTTATATATTGTTTTGTTAAAAATACCATGAATCAATATATCGATGGATTGTCACATGTTGATGGTTTTGTGTGTGTATGAGTGTATATATAGTATAATAAAATAAAATAATTTTTATGCATATTAGTTTATACATGCTCTCGGTTGAAATAAAAAAATATTTTCAAAATTTTAAATAATAATGTATTTTTGCAAGCAAAAGAAAATATTATTATTTTGCACTGGCAAGTCAGTTATAGTGGTCGTACCACTTTGCAACTTTTAAAATAGATATGAGGCAAAGATCCCTCAACAACTATACAACTCACACATCAGCAGATCAGAGTTATGACCTAACACTAGCACCATGCAAGGTGCACACATACGACAACCGGCTGCACAAGGCAGTCCCATTTCTAGACACCACAACACTTTAATCCTTACAACAATAATGACAAATCTCTTGAAGCAAAAGATGTTAAACATCACAACTAATGAAAAAATTTCAATTCAGCAGAATAACACATTACGTGAAACTTTTCTAGCAAGAAGAAAGAGCTTCTACCTATCACCAAAAGGGAAGAACAAAATAAGTGCATAAGGATAACAAGAGAAGAACATATCTTCTATATTCACAAGCCAATAACTTCAAATTACAGCGTACAAGCAAACCTCACATGTCGCTGCCCACAACCAAGTCCATAAGGCACCACACTCATCTTCAACAAACATCACAACTAGCTTCATATAGCATCACAAGGGTGTTGCATTGAAGGTGAGGAAAGGAGATATAATAGAGGAAGAAGGGTACACAAGAACATCCAACAGGAAGTATGGCACATAGTTACATCACAAAAAGTCCAATACAAGCAACATGAAGCATATAATCCAAAAACCTCAGAGCCACTTATTAATGAAAAACGTCAACATGCTAACATCAACAAACAACCAGGACCAGAGCCATAAAGCAATAACAGCAGCTACGAAGAAAACGTGAAAAGCCCCAAAATTCCAAGAATCAGAAACCAGAATGACTCAAACCAAGGCTTCGTCGTAGGCAGCGGTAACGATCAAGTAAATCATGACCAGATCCAGAGCCAACAAACTCAAAGAGTTCCAACGACACTAGAAAGCTAACACGGAGGAAGGAGCTTCATTTAATGAGGTAGCAACAAAGCAAGGTTGGACTAAAAACAGGTTGGAAAGCTAATGATCGAACGCGACCAGTAAAAGGTAGGGGATGAAAAGGAGCGAACCAAGAAGAAAGTAAAAACAGGAGAAGGCTAGATCAGGGAAGAGGGATTGAAGGTGGAGGAGAATGAAATCTGATAGACGAACGATCAATGAGGAGGAATATAAATGGGAATACGATACTGAAGAAAAAGGCGATCCAGACCTAGTTCCCCATTTTTACATCTCCAATTTACAATTTTTAATAATAATGTATTATATGGATTTAAATATCAAATTTAATTTTAAAAGTTTAACACTATATAATATATATATTTTAAAACTTAACAAAATTAAATTTTGTTAATATGGTTTTCGGTAATAATAATAATTTTTTTTTGGATATTTAGTATACATATAAATACTATTATTTAATACAAAATTGATTATATAAATAAATGTATGTATGTGTATATATATATAATATAAAATTCTGGAAATTTTTTATATAATATAAAATGTACATTACGGTTTCGAAATAATTTTTCTAATATTTTTTATTTATTTAATTATTTCCATATGGTTTAATAATTAATTATAAGTTTGTAACTAATACATTATTCAAATATATATCATATCTATATGGGTGGTCTCTAGCCGTCTACTGCATCCTGTCCGATTTTGCTTCACTTCCTATGTATGGAATGGCTTTTTTGCTCTTTGTCTTGGCAATTTATTATTTGTTTCAGTTTTTTGGTGCCTGCGATTGAAATATTGGGATTGTTTGCAATATTGTTTGTGTATTGTGTGTTGTCTTGTGAGTTTGCCTTATGCAATATTCGAGTTCTCGTATGAGTTGTTTTGTTGCAACTGGGATTGCCTGTAATGATTGGTCAGAGTGAGTGCTCTAGTGTGGTTGGCATATGCAACTTGTTGAGTCATTATGCTCTTTAGGCATATATGCCGAAGCTGATGAGATCTTCTTCCTCACACCTGTAATAATCTTATTTTATAAAAGTGGACAGACCACTTCAACAACCGGCTTTCCTTTCAGAAAAAATTTGTCTAAAAATCAAAAATTAAATAATTTTTTTATTATCACGCCAAGAAAGAAACAACAAAAATATATTATTAAATATAAATTATATATATATATAATTATAACTATAACTAGTTATATGTTTATATGTAATATGTATTTAATTTAGTTTAAAGTAAATAAATATATACATTAAAATATATAAATTTCAGTTTAAATTTTATATTATAAATAATTATATAAATTAATGTTTGAAATAATTTTAGTTATATTTATCCATATATATATATATATAGATTTATGTATGTATTTTTGTTAATGTTTTACGTAAATAATTTGCTACTAATACTTTATAATAATTATATAATTATATTTTCACACACACACACACACAAATATAAACAATTTTGTGCATAAACAACACAGATATACATATACATATACATATACACATACACATTTAAACAATCCGTTTGTATACATGAAGGGCTAACATGTATGTTGCGGGGTAAATCTCAACATCTACATATGGGCATGTCAAAACATGTACACATTACTATGTTGCACGTGCCCACACACATATATGTGTATATGATACACATATATTTGATATAATACAAATTATAAAAAATAAAACTTTATTTATAAATTTAAATAAAATATTGATTTTATTTCATAGAAAATTTAGAAATGTTCTAATTTAGAAATGTTCTATTACATGGGCTCATTAAAGATCCAATATTAGAAATTTTTTACGAGATTTATCCATTTACCCCACTGCGTGTTGGCCCAGTTCCAACAATGGTATCAGAGCCAAATAGTCTATGTGGTCTAAATTAGCAGTAATATGGCTAACTTATTAAAGCCTACCCATATATTAAGGTGTGTAGAAAAGTAGTGTCCATAATTGAGGTAATCAAGTATTCTACCCTACATGGCTACCAATCTGGCCTGAAAAGATGAGGTAAGCCCAAAGGTTATTCCCAATATCAAGGCCCAAATTGATTCAGGCTTTAAGCTAAATTCAAAAAAAAATTGAAATAAAAATAAAAATTTTAAGTTTAAAAGTTAAATTTAAAATAAGAAAAATATTATAAATGTTATAATATATATTTTTTTTTTTTGAAAATTAAATAAAAGTTTTAAATTTAAAAATAAAATACATATTATTGAAAATGTTATAAAATTAATTTCAAAAATATTATTTATTAATAAGATTAATAAAATAAATAAATTAATTAAATAAGTTAATTAATTAATTATATATATATATAGACACGTACATGTATAATATATATAATGATATATGTTATGTTGTCTTGAATTGTTTAAGACAATATGAGTATACATTTGTGTGTATTCAAAATTACTAAATTTAATTAAAAATGTTTAATTAAGTAAATTAATTAAAAGTCAATTAATAAATTAAAATACATATATAGAAGATATAATTGCATTACAATAAGGGTTATAGTATATATATTCAATATAATGTGTTATAATTGAATAATAAAATAATTATTTATAGTGTTAATGAATTAAATTAATTAAATAAGATTTAATTAATACGATGTTATATATATAATATTATATAAATTAAATAAAGTATAAAAGTTATAGCGTAATAAAACTTATATAATATAAATGTATAAACTAAATGTGGAACATTAAAGAAACCATAAATAGACTTAAGGAATAAATACATATGTAAAAGTACATATACCGTAATTTCTAATGTGCCGACACTTAAATCACAAGGGTATTTCATAAAAAATACATTATTCCGTAAGTCGGTATCACTCGATATAATATATTAAAGATTATAAATCTTTAATATAAAGTTGTCCTCTACCATTTATATATTAATAGATTACTTGCATGCTCCTTAGTTGTTGAGCTTTCCTCAACCTAATGATGATACGTGTAGTACTATTAATAGGTTTAATAGACGAGGTAAGATAAATGGACTTATTTATACAGCTTTCCTCAAGGTGCCCTGCACTTAAGCCGTCACGAAATGGTGTGTATGAATGAATAATCCCTCTTTATTTGTTGAGTTTTCCTTAAGGTAAAGATGAGATTAGGATAAGGAACCACATGTTAGGAGTTGTATATGATACAATATATAAAGAGTTATCCATCGAATATGGAAGTACAATTTGTTGAGCTTTCCTCAAGGCCAGAATCCTAATATATACGAGTTCTAACACCCACTAGTGAAGTCAAAAGACTTCTATGTTTTGTCTTAGGGTTTGGAGAAACATAAAAGACTAGTGGCAGCTTTATTAGAAAAATGAAATGGTAATATTTAATATTTCTATTATGTGATATGTATTATTAAAATAATCTACTTCGATAAATTTGTGCATGAAATATAATTGATAAAATGTTAGTCAATTAAAATTTACAAAGGAACCAAATTAAATATTGGCAAAGAAATATTAAATATACTTATCAACAAATTTTTGCACGTTGACCCATGTAAGTGCCAAATTATATAACTACTAAATACGTTCATAACTTAGTCAGTTACTTGTTTAATTACTTGCCCAAGACTGTGTATTGTCTTCAATGAGTTTCAAACTCCGAAAGAAATATGAGGGTATGAATATTTGATCATTTTCAATCACACATAAATGTTATATGGTGGACGGTCATATCTTGTAATGTACGAAATCTCGATGAAATTAGTATATTCGAAATAAGCAAGTAAATCATAGTATGAGATCATGTGTTCAATATGATTGATTACAATCAAGATCTTGTCACGTTAAATGTAACATTAGACCAAAGGCTACAAGATAGATTTAAGAATTCGATCACCGAAATATCATTTTGATCGGTTTACATAAAGTGCGATATATTTTATATCCTTAAAAGCTAAGGATGACCAAATGCACTTTTGTAAAGAGTTTGTTATTATATTATGGTAAGGATTTCCTTTGAATGGTTTGACCGTTTAAAAAGGAAATCAAATGTATAGGAGTGGATGTAATTAAAGGCATGGTTGGGATAAAGAGAGTGAATGTTTACTTTTGCTTCATAAAGAAAAATTAGAAATGAGAATTGTAAAATAATAATTAATCCTTAAAATTGGAATGAGAAATATAATTTCTAATCCAAAATGTACTTCCACATAGAAAATTGTTTTCTATGAGATTATTTCTTTGAATTTAAGATATTTGATCTGAAAATTTTCGATTATAAACCAGTTATAGTAAATGAAATAAACAGCCTATATTAAGTGGTTGAATGGAGCTTCGTTTTTCGTATGCTATTATAGTAATGGTGATAATAGTAGGAGCATGCAATATAACAATTATTAATCGTATCAAGTTACAAAAATTATTTTGTAATATGCACCAAACATTATTCAGTAAATAATAATACTTTATCAGTATTAATTGAAAAATAGACATAGTTTTATTCTATATGATGAATATTCATTATAAAATAAGAATACAACCGGTATTTGTGATGTATTGTAAAATACAGAAGTATCTAGATTATTTGCAATTATTCTAGAATTATGAACTAAGCCACAGTTTTGAGAAATAATTTTTGATTACAAGATTATGAATCGTATGGTACTGGTATATTATATCTCAGACATTCAAGGGAAAAGCACCCATTCAGTAGGAGCATCGTAAGATTCGATGAAATTTACGGATTGATACATATAGATGTATGCAATCGAAAGTTTATTAATTTCAAAATGGATCCACATACTTTGTTATATTCACCGATGAATTTTCACAAACATGAACATGTATATATGATACACATGTGGTTTGTTAGTGATGAGTTCATTGAATATAAAATGGAAGTAAATAAAATAACATGCAATAGAAAATAAAATTGATTCGATTTGATCGAATATGTGAGTATATTGGTAAGAGTTCCGAACATACCTAAAAATGAATAAAGATTCACTCTCAAAAGTTACTCCTCCCTATTATAAATATGATGCATCAATAAGGTGTACTCAAACTTTGTTGAACAAAGTATGATTAATGGTGAGTGAAGTTAAGTTAACTTCTTTCTATAAGGTCGTATACTTCAAAGTTAGATGAAGTTAAAATTAATTTCGTCCAAAGAATAGTTTAGAAAATCATACAAGACATAGGTTTATAAGAAACCCTAACATATCCTAGGCCAAGGAGTTGGCAGGTTGTGCGAGTCAAAAGACTGCACGTAATAATTATTTATGGGGGATCTTGTATGAATCGCCCCAAAAGGGGTTTGGAAGAGACTGTCACTGGATGACCAATTTATTTTTTGAACATAAGTATTGTAACTAAAACCAAATCAGTTTTATATATAAAGGCATCATAAGGTGTTTATGAATACCTGTTCAATTACAGTGAGAAACAACCATTGTTTGAAGAAATACCAACTTCATAATAAAAGAATTTCTTTCATAAATTATTGGTAGTAGAATAGATTTGGATATGATCCAAGGATAAAATTGATTACAAAGGATGAAATGAAATTAACCCAACCTAAACGAACACGATGAATTAGAATGTCTAATATGTATTCTTGCACATTGAAGAGAAACTGTGTGTTTCTTATCACTGTCGAGAATAGATAATTCTTAGTTGTCAATTAAACCATTAAGAGTATTGACTCTACGATATGAGATATGTGGAAACCCGAAATGGATTCCAAGCATATTGTCAAAATATGATTTTGATAAATTTACCCGAAGGTATAGATCCATCGGTGGTTATGTATCTTCAAGAGAAAGACTATGCAGTTGGAATATAGCGAGCAACATTGATATGAATGAAATTGTAAATTTCAATTGTTGAAATTAACATAACTGATTCGCCATTCAATCTGCTCAAATGATTTAGATTTTACTCATAAAATTATCGCTTGGTATGACTTTGTGTTTTGGTATATATGTTGAAATGGAATATTCTAAATAATGATTTAGAATAGATTATTTGCACATAACAACCAAAATGTCTCGAAGTCAGTGGAAGCGATATCGAGTTTGTGGATTTTTTGAATATGATCCAAGAAATGATATGAAAGAATCATTTTATAAGCATTAGAATTGAATAAGTATTTTGATAGAGATATCGAATAGTTTGATTTCCAGTCAAAATGCAGATGAAGCGTGTGTCTGTAAGAATGAATCACTAAAAGGTACATAAATATTTCTAGATTATAAGTAAACAACACACTGTTGATTGTTAACAATGTACTTATGTTAAAATCAGTAATAGTTTGGTTGTTTAATACTTGATATTGGATTTGTTAGTTGTATCTTTTATATTAAGCATAAAGGATATTGGGAATGCCCCAAAACGATTTGCAAAGGCACCTTATTAAAATGTTTAATATGGAACATGTAAGATGAATTCTTTATGCGTTGGCAATAGGAATTATCATACATGTTGTATTGTTTACAATATCATAATTTTATTTTGTATTTGATGCATGAAGAAAATATCAAATCCAAACTAAGATCACTAAATAATAGTTTAGAGTATTCTTGAGTATATACGAAATGCCAGAGAATTGTTTATAGAATCAACGAACTCTTTATAAAAGAGTGTTCGGACTCGAATTTCATCACTGAGGTTGTGTATAATATATCAATATTAATTCCATGTTCAAACCTAAGTTAAGGAGCCTTAAGTTGGAAATGTTTCAAGTAGGAAGTTGTGGCTAATTCAGTGAAAAAGCTAAGTGCATCGCCTTTAATAGCGCCACGATAAAAGCAATGTACAAATATAAATGCACAAATTTAAAACTGAGCTAACTGTGATTCCAAGTATTAAGAATATTACGTCATTGTCATATGATAACAATATAATGATAAGTGCTTACTAGAAGTCGAGAAACATACTTAGAATAGTTCCACATGATAAATGTAGTTTATCAGCATCAGAGAGAGTAGATTGATAGAGTAGATATTAAATAAACATAGTAAATCCATTCACGAAGGGTCTAACTCGATCAGTTATCATCACACTGATAGAAAGAATGAGATAGAGATTCCATAATTGACCCAAAGTGCAAGTGGGAGATTAATAGAGTTAATGATATGCAATAGGGGCAATTATGTAATTTGTTACATATATCTAACTTGATAAACAATCTTATTCGAATTAAAATGTATTTTCTTTCTATTATATACTCGATATAATGTGTTATATTAATTAATAATTTAATTAAAAGTATATTTAATAGAAAATCCATAAATGGTATGTTTTATGATAATAGTTACAAAGTGTTCTAATCATGAGTAATTTATCACAATAAGATTAAACATACCGTTTTAAATATTCCTATCAAGATGTATCGAGATTGGATATTGATGCATCCATTGAGACTAGAGTACATAATGCTCTTCAAATGTTGGGCAGTGTATTACTCATGACTGCTGGGGACACCAAGGGATTACGTACTGATAGTTATTGGATAACCATGGAACGACTCACTCGATAGTTTTTTGTTGGTTAATATAACTAAGGTGAAATAGAAAATATCAATGTGACAAAATTACACAGTTCACTTGACTTGAAAATACCATTGATCTTCAATATGGAAGCTCATCGTTTATTATAATTAAATTATGGCATGGCATCGACCGAATGGTTATAGTTGGGTCGAGTGAAAGCAGTGGAAGTGAAATAATATTCAGAGAGGATTCATCTTCTTAGTTATATACGGTTAGTATCACGGTCAACTAAAGTCAACTCAAAGTCACAGTCTCTGGCCAGAGCAGTTTAGTTAATAATAATGGTTATTATTGTACCAAGGACTTTGTTTTTGGACTGTAGAGTTGAATATAGATGATATTGGAACTTTGACCATTACCAGATTCCATATGTCCAAAATGATATAGTTTTGATGAAGAGAATTGGTGTAAATAATTATCACTACCAGGTAACTCTAAAAGAATTAAAATTGAATTTACCGATGCCGAGTAAACGATAAATTTAGCTATAATGTCACATGACCTGCTAAATGACGTGTGAATGTTAATATTTGAACTGTTCAAAATTAATCGCTAACTAAATTTACACCCAAGAGTCACACAACCGAAACATTGAATTCTCCTATATATCACTTTATTTAATTGACTTATAATCATTATAAATTAATTACATATTTTAATATTTATGAAATATTAACAATTAAATTTTATTTTATGTATACTAAACAATATTTAATAGTGTGCATATAATAGTTATAAAAACACTAATCGATATATGATATCGATATGGGTTTAAATTAAATTTAAATGTAATAAATATTGTTAGGGCTTGAAGTGGTTTTAAGGCCTAAAAGGGGCTTGTTATTTTCGGCTAGGACAGGAAAGGGTACGCCGACCATATTGATGGAAAATGTGGGTTGGAATTTGAATTAAAAAGAGAGGAGAATTGGTGTGAGAATAATAAGGATCTAGATCTTTGTTTTACTCCTTAAGATCTGCTTATTTAATTATCTCCAAATCACACATTTCATTGACTTTTGGGAGCCTTCATACCTTCCTATTGCTGGTCGAAATCAACCTCCCCCTCTCCTCAAAGTTTCGAGCATCTTATGCCCAAATCAAATCAAATACAATCATCGGTGGTATAACCGTTCAGGAGTTATCAACTTCTGGAATTGGAATTGGATTCAAGTAGTTCACTTCTTCGCTTCAACGTGCGAGCTTTGGGTTTCGGTGAAAGGTATTTTTCTAGTTTGCTATTATATTATAATGTTTATACGATTATTGTTCTATATATTGTTTTGTTAAAAACATTACATGAATTGTCACATGCTGATGTTAGTTTGTGTATGTATCTATATATATATATATATAAGTGTGTATATACTTGTATTAAAATAAAATAAAAATCCGCCTCAAATAAAAAAAATTGAAATTCTATATAATAATGTATTATATAGATTTATATAAAAAATCGAATTTTAAAATTTTAACACTATATAATATATATATTAAATCTTAATAAAATTTAATTTTATAAGTAGATTTTTCGGTAATAATAAAAAAAATTAATTTTTTTGGATATTAACGTATATACAAATATTATTATAAACTAAAAATTGATTATATAAACAAAATGTATGTAAATATATATATATAAATAATATAAAATTCTAGAATTTTTTTATATAATATAAAATATAAATATGGTTTCGAAACTAATTTTTTAAATATGCTTATATTATTTTCGTATGGTTTAATAATTAATTATAAGTTTGTAACCAATAAATTATTTAAAAATCGAGAATTAAATTTAAAAAAAATATTTTTATTATCAGGCCGATAGTAGCAGTAAAATATATTTTAATTATAAATTATATATATATATATATGTATGTATATATGTATAATTATAACTAGTTATATGTTTATATGTAATATGTATTTAATTTAACTGAAAATAAATAAATATATACACTAAAATATATAAATTTCAGTTTGAATTTTATATTATCGATATTCTAAATAATTTTACAAATTAATGTTTAAAAATAATTTCATAATTTAATTATATTTATTCATATATTTATATTTATATTCATATATGTATGTATGTGTATTTTATTAATGTTTTATGTAAATAATTTACAAATAATACTTTAAAATAATTATATTTTCACACACAAAAATGTATATATATAGAGACACACACAAAAAAATTTATGCACATACGCACACACATTTAGACAATCCATTTATATACACGAGGGGCTAACAAGTCCATGTGGTGTAAATACTTGCATCTACATATGGGCACGTCAAACTATGTACACATTACCATGTTGCATGTGCATGCACACACAGATGTGTATATGACACACATATATTTAATATAATACAAATTATATAAAATAAAACTTTTCATATAAATTTAATAAAATGGAAAATAGGCAGAAGGACTAACTTTGAAAAAAAATTAGGCTGAAAGACAACAAGTTTCTTTTTTTAGGCTGATAGACAAACTTTGAAAAAAATTAGGCTGAAGGACAATACTAAATATAGCTAGCATTTTGTATAATGTAAAATTGAATATAATGCTACTCATAACTAGCATTTTGTATAGTGTAAAAACTGAATATAATGCTAGTTATAACTAGCATTGTACTTCAGTCTAATTTTCTTCTAAAGTTTGTCCTTCAGTCCAGAAATGAAAATTGATGTCCTTCAGCCTAATTTTTTTCAAAGTTTGTACTTTTGCCTAATTCCCTCTTTAAAATTTTTTTTACTTTATTTAACAGAAAATTCAGAAAAGTTCTAAATGAATAGACTATATAGGCCCGTTAAAAATCCAATAATGGATTTTTTTAATTTACAATTTACCCCGCTGTGTGTTGGTCTAGTTCAATAATAACTTAGTCCAAAAAATTAAGATTAAGTCAAAAAGACTAAGATAATGAAGATAGTCAATGGGAGCTCTCCCTCCCTGGCAACAAGGAGTACTTCCACCACAATTAATTAATGTCTATGTTGTTTTGGAACTAAAGGGGATGAATGCATCCTCTCAACAACTAGATATATTCAATTATATAGGAAAAGCGAAAATTTCTTTTATAGCCTTATTGGAAAATAAGTTGTCTTTCACCAAAATACCGGATGTGGTTAATTGGATTAGACAGGGATGGGCTTATGCGCATTATAACAATCAGCAGCAAAAAGGAAGGATTTTAATTCTTTGGGATATATGTCAATGGAACAACACAATCATCTACAAAAATAAAAATACATAACTAGTAGTTTAAAACAGCGAGGAGGTTTGCAGCTGATATTTATAGTTGTTTATGCTCACAAAACTTTGGAACAAAGGAAATCTTTCTAGGAATATACAAAGCAATATGAATCTCAAATAAAACATCCATGGATCCTAACTGGAGATTTTAACGCCACATTATATAATAATGAAATAATTAATAATGATTCTTTCAATATATCATTTGATTATGGTTTTTTAGAGTGTATAAATGCTACTAATATTTGTGAACCACCGTTTACCGGTAATTTTTTCACTTGGAGAAGGGGAAGATATTATAGCATTCACAGTAAAATTGATCGCCTCTTTGCTAACATGTAATGCTATATTGTTTTTCAAAATATCGAAGTTCACTTAGACAATCATTCCACCAGTGACCACGCCCCGATCATTTTTTATTTTCATACTTGTAAGGCTTTCTTTAATCAAAAGCCCTTTAGATATGATAACAGTTGGTGCAAAGAAGCAGGCTATCAAGAAATTATTAAACACTACTTTCATTAAACTTTCTATGGTAATAGTTTGTATAAATTACTGCAAAGGATGAAAGCTGATCAAACTAGCACTCAAAAGTTGGCAAAGAGATAAACCAAAATTTAAAACTTCTTGTAATGAACAAAGGAAGATTAACAACACATTATATCGACAACTTTGCCAAACCCCTATGGAGGAGCACCTGCAGTCTCAGTACAAAGAGGGATTGCAGAAGCTGAATGACCTTATTCGCATGAGATCTATTCGAAGCCTTCAGCACAACAAGTTCAAATGGATAACTCAATGAGGCAAATCGATAATATTCTTTCATTCCTTATTTATAGAAACATCCCAAGTACCAAAACTTTTCTCCTTTATGACCAAGAGAATAATACTTTATTTCCTACTAAAAATACTATGACTAAAGCTATTACCTTCTTTACAGATCTATTCAATGGTATTCATATCAACATAAACTTTTCTGAGATTATTTGTAAAAAATCATCTCGAAAAAGGCTAGTAGGGACATGGACAAACCATTTGATCTTAATGAACAAAAACAAGAATGTTTAAAATTGACAAAAATGGTGGTCCATGCTCTAATGGTTTTAATACAAATTTTTTAAACATCATTGGGATTTGATAAAATCAAAATTATTAGATACCATGAATGGGATCTTAAATTCAGGGAAAATTAACTAAACCACACATTATTTTCTTAATAGCTACAAAACCCTCAATCTCTTATAGAATATAGAGCAATTTCATTGTGTAATGTTTGGTACACGATACCGACCAATTTGCTATGTGGTAGAATGAAAAATTTAATGAATAGCCTCATTTCACAAAACCAAAACGTGTTTATACCCGATAGAATATAATTGAAAATTAACTATGGAGCATGAATTAGTTAGAAGTTTCAGTAAAAAGACATCCAATTATTTATGTGTTAAGATCAACCAACATAAAGCCTATAAGAGAACTAGTAGAGAGATTATTGCCCACATGATGAAATCAATGGGGTTCTCTCATAAATTCTCCGATTTGATGTACAACTATATATCCACTCCATCATTCTCTATCTTGATTACTGGCCTTCCACACGGATAATTCACTAGCAATTGAGGACTTAGGCAGGAAGACCCCTTACCTCCATACCTATTTGCTATTGCTATGGAATTCCTGTCCATTTTATTTAAACTCGAGTTTATTAAGGGTAACATTACCCCCAATCTACAAAGTAGATCCAATCATAACACATATGTTATATGCGGATGACATTCTTGTTCTAACTAAAGCATGTCTCAATAATGTTTATTCAGATAAAGAGATAATGGATAATGTTTATCATAATTCTATTTTAAAAATGAATGATCAAAAGTGCACTTTTTGGATGAGGAGCAAAACACAAAGAACGAATAAGCAATATCTTGAATGTGCAAAGAGGAACTTTCCCTATTATTTATTTAGGCATTCCATTATCTATTCATAAACTAAGAACAAGAGACTTCGATCCACTACACTACACCAAAACATGGAATTCCTAACAAAAATATTTCTTGATTGCTAACATTCTAATGCCGTTATAAAATAATAACACTTAAACTCCGTTATAAGCTTTTTTAAGCCGTTGGAAAAAGAGCAGTGCATTCTCCAACGGAAATTATTCATTTTTTCACGCCATCGGACCGTTCCAACATTTGGTAAAAATGAAAATAAAATAAAAACGAAAGGATAAAGATGGAAAACAGTAAACATCACGCCTCACAACACTTATCACGCTTCCGCTTTCATCAGCCGCATCTTTCCTAAATTCCAAATAATTTTCCTAGGGTAAAATCTTTTTGGAACCGCTTTCAATTTTTTAAAATCTTCGGCAGAATCAAGGTATGTAGAAAGGTATTGCTATTTACTTTTATAATCCAACTTTAGTTAATTGATTCTACGGCAGAATCTTTTTGGTTGTTTCTGGTTTATTTTTCTTTGAGACGAGGCCATATTTTCAATATTTGATATAAAAGAGAGATTAAATCTTAGAGTTTTTATCATAAAGGTTCAGAGGATATTGGTTAATAAGGTTTGTAACTTAAGGATGTGAAGAAGCTTGACTTCCCAAGTAACGTGTATGAGAATTTAAGAGACATGTGATTTGTGATTCCTTTTTCAATTAAGGATGTGTATTTTTGTAATCGAAGTATTTTATCCAACAGTCTAATGACTACAAGTTGTCTAAGTCTACAGCAAGAATTAAATACGAATGACTATTCATTGTTATTTAACTTGTAGTGTCTAATTAATGAATGTCGGAAGACACTATTTATGCGACAGGAAGATAAATTCAGTTACAAACAAAGTGAGGAATTTTTAGAGAACGATGTTAGTAGATTAGTAATTACTAATTAACAAAGATTAAATGCACATATTATGTAGCATCTTAATCAACAGAGCTGAAGAAGAAAGGAAATCGGATCTTCTACAACGGAATTATATCAGCTCTTAAAGAAGGAAGGGCATACCCAGGTGGTAGAGCCCAGAGAATCTTGCGGAAAAAGTACCCTAATTTCATCATAAGAGATCTGAATTCATAAAAAAACAAAAAAGTTTGAAATCGATTTACTGTATGTGAAATTTTCAAAACAGTCAATCTAAAGTCCTTCTTGTACTTTTCCTTTTGAGTTCTTTGATTTGTTTACTTCAACACAACAGAATATATATTGTCGAATGGCTTAGCGGCACATGGTAGTGCAGTAGATTTGAGAGGTAGTCGGTGGATCAAAAGTTCGTCGACTACAATGCACATGCCAATATACCAGAAGTCTAGAGCTGAGTACAGAGAACATACTTTCTCAGAATATACACAGTAAAGTTGAGTTTTTTGGCTTGTTTAAAAACCAACATATAAAATATAATTGTATATATTAATAATTAATATTTAATAAATAACATGTAAGTGCAATATGGTTGTTGTTAGGTTGGAGAGGTAGCTTGAAAGCTTGTGTTTGCTGAGAGGATGGTGGAAGGATGAATGATGGCCAGTGGAGTTTTGATATGGTGCATAGTTGTTTGAGGGTGGTGATATGCAGAGGAGCCACTGTTTGCAAGATATGTTGTTTGTAGCATAGTGGTGGTGTTTGCAACAGTAGTGAGTTGAAGTGGTGATGATTGTTTGAAGTATGCAGAGTTGTTTTGACAGTGTTGAGTTGCAGTGAATGCTGAAGTATGTATGTGGGATGGTCAATTATGGCAGTGGCAAGGCTGATGGATGTAAATGTGAAGGCGGTAATAAAGGAAGTGAAGTGGTATGTGAGAACAGTGCACAATATGATGTAGCCAGAACAGTGCATAAATGGAAGGGGATTCTGTGATCTGTGCAAGTTGGCAGTAGTGAGTGAAGTATGTGGTAATTGTTGTTTATTTGAGGATGTGGTATAAGGCACAGTGCACTGAAGAGGCAATGCACAGAGGATGGTGAAGTTCATATATTTTCACCATCATAAACAAATGGCTGTTTTAAATGTATAAATTATAATATTTTACCAGAAATATAAATGTGTATACAATGGTAATTCTGAATTTGAATCTTATTTTGAGAACTTTGACTGAATTTGAATCATTGTGTCATTTTTTGCCGTAATATTTTATTATATGTGCTTTTGCTCCATTCATATAAGAAACGACATTGAATTAATAATCTTTATTTTCATAATGAATTAGGTGATCCACGAGTTTTTGCTAATGTCAGAACCTACCTCGAGAGATTGGATCAGAATTCGACATAGGAATACAAACGAATATATACAAGGTGTTCGATATTTTATGAATTTCGTGAAGCGTCATTCACCACCTGATTTTGAAATATGATGTTGTCCTTGTATAAAGTGTAGAAATTCTAAAAAATTGCCTTTTGAAATAGTTGAGAAGCACTTAATTCTTTATGGTATGGATCCAGCATACGATGAATGGTTTTTTCATGGAGAAAGTAATAGAGCATTGAAGTAATGGTCAATCCTACACCCCATGTTGTCAATGATGATTTCGTGTCTCATCAATTTCAAGAGGAAAACCCAATAGAAGGTGGTCTTGGAAATCTTGTTGATGATGTATATGGATTATCTCATGGTACACAAGCAACTTTTGGTGGAAACCATGAAAAAAAGTATAATGAATACAAAAGAAAAGCAAGCGAAAAATTATATCCTTCTTGTGAAGATGGTCTTACAACATTAAGTGTCTTCATAGAGCTACATGGCTTGAAAAAAGAATTCAACTGGTCAGGAAATAGTATGACCGAGTTGTTGAAGAGGTTGAAACTATGGCTTCCAAAGAAAAATACACTACCAGATAAGTATCCTACAATGAAAAAAATATTAAAAGATCTAGGAATGAATGTAAAAGGAATACATGCTTGTGAAAATGATTGTATATTATTTTGGAAGGGGTATGAAGATGCATTGGAATGTCCACACTGTAATACTTCGAGATTTAAAGTTAAAGAACATGGGAAAATAGTCGAAGTCACAAAGCAACCAAGAAAAGTTTTGAAATGTTTTCCCATTATTCCTAGATTAACTAGGTTGTACACTGTACCTTGGATAGCCCGAAAAATGTTATGGCATAGTGAAGCAAAGCCTTCTTGGGACTCCATGCGCCATCCTATTGATTCGACTGAATGGAGATCGCTTAAAAATAGATGGCCGGATTTTGCTACTAACGGAAGAAATGTTTGGCTTGGCATTGCTACTGATGGATTTAATCCTAGTGGAGCTCAATCTAATAGTATAGTTGTTGGCCCGTATACATGATCCCATATAATTTGCCCCCTTCATTATGTATGAAACCCGATTTTCAAATGTTATGTTTGTTGATTCCTGGACCTAGAGCACCAAGCCAAGACATTGATGTATACTTAGAACCTCTTATGGATGAGTTAAAGCAGCTTTGGATAGGAGTGCCTGCATTTGACATGGATAAGAAAGAGCAATTTACACTGAGAGCGATGCTTTTGTGGGGAATTCATGACTTACCAGCATTTGGAAATTTATCCGGTTGTGTGACACATGGTTACAAAGCATGTCCGGTTTGTGCTACTGAGACCGAGTCAGAACGTATTGGTAATAAGATTGTTTATACAAAGTATAGAAGATTTTTGAATAATGGTCATCCATATAGAGCATTGAAACATGGATGGTACAAAGATGTTGAGCATAAGGAACCTCCCACACGATTGGTAGGATCGGCACTTTTGGAAAAGCTTGCTCATATCAAATATGTACCGGGTAAAAAAAAAATTAAAACGTAAAGAATTTGATGATGGTGATGAAGATCATTTTGTAAATGAGAATGACAATGAAGAAAGACCAGCGTGGTATAAGAAGTCGATTCTTTTTACCTTAGAGTATTGGAGTAGTCATAAAGTGCGACATACGATTGATGTGATGCATACTGAAAAGAATGCAGCGGAGCATCTTATTAACTTGTTTTTTGATAGGAAACAATCTTCCAAGTTTGCATTTGATAAGACTTACAAAATTCAATGCTGCCAAGTCTTAAAAGATGCAAAGCTTCCATCATGCTTTTCAACAAAGATAGGCAATTTAGTCAACGTTCAACCACCTAGCTTGAGCATTAGAAAATCATATGATTATCATATCATTCTTCAATATTTTCTTCCAATCATGGTTCAACATGCCTATCCAAAATGCCGCGACTTAAGACGTGCAATTTTGCAAGTATGTTTATACTTCAAAATTATTTGTTCGAAGGTTTTAGTTCGAGAGCATGTCCAAGCTGCTAAAGATATGATTTCAGAGGCGTTATGTGTGTTGATTCACTACTTTCCTGCTCACTTCTTTGATATAAGCATACATCTAATGTTGCATTTAGCTGATCAAGCATTACTTTGTGGACCTGTTAATTATATATGGATGTATCCGTTTGAGAGGTATGATACATCTTTATAAAATTACTTGTTTTATATTTAAAAATATATATATAAGGTAATATAGTTTTTGTTTCTTGACTAGAGCTATGAAGGAGTGTAAGAACATACCAAGTAACAAGCGATATGTGGAAGGCTCAATTTCCAAAGCGTATCTTGTTTCAGAATCTATTAGATATGCAATGGAATATATGCCAAATCCACGTATGGGTAATCATAGTTCTACACAAGCGTCATTTTTGGATGAGAATGACAATGATATATACGAATGTTCAATTATGGAAGGCAAAAATATCAAGTTATCTAGTGTGCAACATACGCAGATTCGAAGATGGATACTTTTCAGAATTGACATACCAGATCTAGATGATTATTATAGGTTTGTATTTTTTGCGCATTTCGTAAGGTATAACATTATATTTATTGAGAATGTTACTTATAATTTGTAGCGAGTGTCGGTTGTCCTTAGAAGATGCTCAGCGTGGTAAAAAAGACTACAGACAAAAGCGGAAGTGGTAGTACAATCTGAATTTATTGATTGGTTGCACAATAAGGTTTGTCGAACTTGCTTCCTAGTTCATAGTTTAATAATAAAAATAATAGTGTTTAATATATTTCAGTGGATTTAACAGCTAATTGAAGAAAAAAGCATGGATTCAATGTTGTGGCGTTATGTTAGTGGACCACAACGGGAAGCTAGAACTCATCTTAAGTATAGAATCAATGGTTATATATTCTCCACAACATTATGATAACACATTATCAACCCAAAATAGTGGTGTTTGCATGAATGCGATTACAACATTTGTTGCAAGTGCGAAAGATTTAAATCCTATGGATGATGATACTACGTGGTATGGTGTTATCAAAGAGATTATTGAAGTTGATTATTATGAATCTCAACATGTAGTATTCTACTGTGATTGGATCAATGTAGCAGATAAATCAAATAGCTGTAAGATTTGTAGTGACTCCAATTTGTTAATGGTGAATCTAAGGAAATTGAAAAGCAGTAGTGGAGAATATGACGAGCCCGTCATTCTATCGTCCGAAGGAAGTCAAGTCTTTTACATAAGCGACATGCATGATCCTAATTGGTCCATCGTACAACACTCGCCTAAGCGCATGATTGATAGCATAGATGATTATGAGATGCCAATGAGCTTTCAATCTATTTTGAAGGAGCAGCCTAATTTAACTGCATTGTTGAAATGTATCGAATCAAAATAGACACACTTGATTGAACAATAATTATTTTGTTTACTTGTTACAATGTTGTATTGATTACTATACACATGGGTATGTTTCTCTATTGTTGAATATTTTTGAAGTTATTACAGTTGTCTTGAACGCATCATATTAATGCTATGATTTAATCTTTTTGTGTATAATTGATAACTTTTACAAAGTTGAATTGGTATGAACAATAAATAAACATGGATTAAGCTTTTGCTATGTTCTCCATCTTGGATGAGCCATTATCCTACAAATTTTCTTTCATGCTTTAATATGCATTCATCGTCTTTAAATTATTTGCATTGTAGAATGTCAGGCAATTGTAATGTCACGTCACTACATACAAATGACGCAGAGGAAGTTGATGTTCCTCCTCCCCCTCCAAATAAAAAGTACTCAATAATTGTGGACTTAGAAAGTGAAAAAGGCAGTGATGCAAAAAAATGGGCCTCTCGTTGTGGTGTTTTGCTTCGTTCTCTCATTCCGATTGGTTATGAAGGATGGAATGATGTAGATTCTGTTTTCAAAGATAACCTGTGGAAAGCACTAATGGTACGTAACTGTTTATTCGTAATATATTTAACTATTTATTCGTAACTGTGGAAATCACACACATTTAATGTTCCAAAAGTTTGTAGAAACTGACATTGTTATTTGATTTTTTTGTTTCAACAGAAAGAGTTTGACTTGAATATCGACCCCATGGTAGCTAGACCAATATTGGAGAAGAAGTTTTCACAACGTTATCGAACATTCAAAGCAACGGTACGTCAGAGATTCCTCAAAAAAGATGGACAACTCATGCCCAAACATGTTGCACTTAATAGTCGTCCTGATGACGTTGATAAAGTATGGTGGCAGAGGTTTGTTGACATCGAATATAGTGACAAGAAAATGAAACAATGCAAGACAAATTCCAAAAACAAGGCCAAAAGTACTCTAACTCATACATTGGGAAGGAAACCTTATCTTAGACTATATGAAGAATTGGTATGTAAAAACATTTTTTAGGTTAATATTTCAGTGACAAAAATATACTTTATGAAATTATTCAAATGCAGACAGCTGAGAATCCAGGATAGAAGATCACACGTACAGTGGCATGGAAAGTGGCTCATACAAGTAGAAAAATGGGAAAGGCGATTCCATGTGCTGCCGAAAAATTTGTAAGTACTTCAACATCTATTCAAATGCTTGTTTATGCTTCATTTTGATGTTGAAAAATAACTATCAGGTTTGAAATCTACAAATGCTAATTAATTAAGTTGAACAATGAAAAAATAAAAATGTTTGTACAGGAGCAGTTTGAAATCTACAAATGCTAATTAATTAAGTTGAACAATGAACAATGAAATCTACAAATGCTATGAGGTTCATAGTTTGTATTTTCATCACTAATTAAAAAATACAAATTTGCAATAGCATAGTACTTAGTTGATGAGGAAGTTTGGAGAATAAATAAATAAAGGCCGTACTCCAATCTTTAATAAGGGGTAAAAAAAATTATTTTTCAAAAAATTGACAGAAAAATAAAAACCCTTAAACCTGTAACAGATGAATTGCAGTGGTATAGGTATGCACAGTTGTATGCAGTGGGATGGGGTGATGAAGTTGTTTGGATTGGCAGGTGGCAAGGCAGCTTGGTATGTGGTAGTAGTAGGAATGGGCTATGCATAGAAGTGCACAGAAAATGCACAAGAAGGCGACAGTGCACAGGAAGGTGTATGAAGTAACAGTTGCTGTTGAAGATGGTCAAAGGGCAGTAAGATGAAGTGGATGTAGGAAGATGGCTGTGATAAGGCAGTGAGGAGATGTTGGCTGATGGGTTTAGGTTGTGAAGTTGTAGTCATGAGGAGAGGCAGGGGTGATGTTGAATGAAGTAGAAGAAGTAGTGTTGGCAGTTGCAAGTTGCAAGTTTGTGTGCAAGTTGTTGCAAGTTGATGCAAGACTGTATGAAGCCAGCAGTAGTTGTTGTTTTGCTTTTTCAAACTGATCTGTTAACTACCCTGCTTGAAGATGGAACAGTTTAATCAAGGGAAGAAGCAGGGGTAACCGCTGTTAAGATTAGTTAAGTTTTACATAGCCAAAATCACATCATTAAGTAACTGGAGGTGGAAATTTTTTATTCATCAGTGAATACTCATAACTTGAAATAGAAGAAAACTGACATAAAAAGTAATAAAAACGAACAAATAGGGAGAAGTCAGCAGTCCTATGAAAAACTCCTATTGTAACATCTGGAAGGTGAACTGGGCAGTAGAATGAGTGTGAACAACGGTAAATGAAGTTCGTTGAGTGCAGTAAGTTAGGGGTGCTTGAAAATATGGTCGTAAGTGAATTTTTGAAGAAAAAAATGCAGTTTCCAAATATCAGTGATGAAGTGTAGAATCAGCAGGCTGATTGGTATGATAAAATATGTTTTAAAATACGTCCAAAACTAAATAATTTTCATAACCTGTTTGTCAAAACACTGTATATCAAAATACATGGCATAGTTGTACCCAGTTTGCTGACAATACTATATTCAACAGTAACTGTATGTGCTTATTTTATAAACGCATTTTATACATTGATCCAATTGTCTTAGTCTTCTCGATCAGTTGGACCTATACATTACAACAAACACTGTCAATTGACTATCTCCTATGCACATTGTGTGTGAAATACATTTACACATAATGATGTAATGGAGCGTTGTAAGCTGGAAGATGTTAATGTCAATGGTTGTGGAGTGTAATGGTGATGGTGGAGTTTGAGTTGATGGTTGTTTGTTAGGCAAGTTGAGTTTGTTGTGAAGGTAGGTGGTGATGACTGTTGAACTGATGTAAATTGTAAGGGGTGTTGCAGGCAGCAGTTGTAGGAGGATGTGCACATAGTATTTGGGGTTTTTGTGGAAGAAGGTGAAGTTGTTTTTCAACATTGTGTTCATTACAGGTAAATTTAACGGGAGCATGCTTGCAATTCAAGGAAAGAATCAGGTATTTAATGATGCTAGAGAGATGGCTGTAGTTGGAGGAAGTGGAAAGTTTAGGTTTGCAAAAGGATACGCTCTAGCAAAGACTTACGACTTTAATCTCACTACTCGAAATGCTATCGTTGAGTATGCCCTGCACGTTTTGCACCAGTGAGTGTATTTAATTTTGGAATCTTGACAGTATACGCGAAGACCAAATCATTTGTATATTTGGTTTTTGTTTCTGTTTATAATTGCATGTTATTTTGTGTGAACTGTGAAGTCAACCATTGAAGATTTAGTAGAAATCACACTTGGTCCTACTGTGTTTCATTGTATAGCCGGTTTCAATAATAAAGTAAATAACCGATGAATTTAATTCATATAACACACATAATGGGTGACACACATTCACAAGGTATAACTCTTTCAAGTTAATATTCAGTAACAAGTAGGAGTGAAAAGGGTAACATTCATATGAAGAATAATGCCAGCGGAAGGATCAAAGTAGATAGTGTCATAAAGTGCACGTTTTTTCTTGCAACAGGAATTCGTAGAATATCAGTAATTAATGACATAGGCAAAACAACATTGTACAACACTATCTGACCATTTAACAAATAAATATTCATATGTTTTTCTGGTACACATTATTTATTGGTAGGACGGCAGAGATAACGCTTTCCTCTATACCTTATGAAGTTCTTTAAGTTATGACTGAAAGTGATGTGATGAAGTTTGCACTCCTTGTCCCTAGTTTCCTACCTTCATCCTCTTTAACAAAACCACACTTTAAAGTCAAAGTGAATGCTGTGGATATAAAATTTTAGTGAAAATAATGTGGTTTGACTGCCATGAAATACAAAATGTTTTTGCTATTTATTTGATTTTTGTGCGCATGTGCCTTGCCTTTGTCATGAATTGGTCACTCACGTTTCCCATGGCCCTGTTCTTTGATTTTTTTCTGTCCTGTTGTGATTTTGTGTCTCCACTTGTTCTGTTGTTTGAACTTGAACTTCGCTTTGTTTGAGGATTTCATCCTGGTGATGTATTGCACTGCAATTGTGTTGTATTCTCTGTCATTTAAGTGTTAACTATGAGATATCAATGGACATTTAGTAAATCAGTTTTAACCTATCACCTCTTTTGTTTATCAACTGCCGTACATACATATATACACACTTTACTTAGATTGGACTTTCAACTTTGTTAGTTATAAATAACCTTATATTCCTGCAAATCTATGTATTGCTTTATTTAATATGCAATATGCAAAATATTTTCAAGTTCAACTTTTGTTAATAATTTATTTGGGTATTATGCAGGCATTAGTTGAAGCAGCGGAGGAAAGACAAAAGGAAAAATCTAGTGTCAATGGTAGCAATGGAAGTAGAAGTTTTGAAGATTTTGAGAATGATCCTATTGCTGAAGTGTTTGGAAAGGAGAAAAGAAAAAACTATTGTCGTGCAATTAGCTCTACATCGACTATGAAGCAAGTGAAGCTTACACAAGAATCAAAAGCAATAGCTAATTCCAAGGAAGATGAAGATAGAAAATGGAAAGCAAAGATGGAGAACAATCAAAATAGACTAACCGAAGAATTTAGATCGATGCATTCGACTATGATGAGTATGCAACAAAGTTTGTTACAATTTATGAATCAGTTTGGAGGGAATGCGACATCAAGAAATGAAGTTGCTTCCAACAGTCAGCATGATAGTCCTAGAGCTAGCTTGGGTGTTCAATCCAATGGTGCTATTGGATCTTCCACAAGAGATAGGCAATCTGTAGTCTTATTGTCAGAAGAGTTGAAAGAGGTTGCTAAGGGCCATTTTGGGACACAGAAAATATGCCACCATAGAGAGGTGATGAATGGGGAAAGAGTTGTATGGGTGGAGAAAGTGTTTGATCCAGAAGCACCTATTTATGAAGCACCACAAAATGGTAATTACAAGCTATTTGATATAATTGATGGAGGTTTTGTTATTTGGCCTGAGTGTCGTGTTCGTTGTTTGTAGGATCTAGAATTTATTTTGAAGTAGTGTTAGAACTTGTAATATTTTGATTTCATACTCTTTAGTTATGTATGATGAACTTGTGAAATTTCGAATCTTTCTTTAATTTGTTGTCAAATATTTGTGCAATTTAAGTTGTATGTATGGATGCGTAATTGCTTATTGTTATCGAAATTTTGTAATTTTTGATATGTATGTACCTACTGTATTATAATAGACAATTATGTAGTGTAAATGCTAGCAAAAATGCAGCTCTACATGGTTTGGTAGCTGTAACGAACATATTCGTTACTAAAGACGAAATTTATAACGAGCATAGTCGTTACTATTGATGAAATTTGTAACGAACAAGTGTGTTACTAATGATGAAATTTGTAACGGACAAGTGCGTTACTAATGATGAAATTTGTAATGGACAAGGTCGTGATAATTTAGAATGACAACCCCTTCTTCTACCATGAAAGGGGAAAATAAGTAACGGAAAATACCCGTTACAAACCGATGCAACTAATAACAAACTTTTTCGTTACAAAAATTTAGATTTCTAACGACAAAGTCCGTTGGTAAGTGATATATCTAATAACGGGTAAAGGCCGTTATAAATATTTGTAACGACATACCTCACGCCTGTACCGCTCACGACTATATCTGTTATAAATTTCATTTGTAACGACTATATTCGTTACAAATACACCTTTTTGGTGTAGTGCTAATGGACAAAATTAATAAAAAGCTCAATAATTGGAATAATAGACTATTAAATATAAATAGAAGATTAAAATTAAACAAGTCTGATATATGTATATATATATATGTATATCCAGTTACTAGGTTTTGGATTCAATTTTGTCAAATCCTAACAACCATAATACAACTGATCAACTCACTTTGTTCTAATTTTTTATGACATAAATAATCTCACAATATGAGTTGACCCAATGTATGTAAGCCAAAATCAGAGGGGGATTGGTCTCAGAAAGTTGGAGGATATTTATCAAGCCAATATAATTAAACTACTATGGAAATTTTTGAGTTCAGACAGTCTCTGGGCTATCTAGATGAAAAATAAGTATTATAACAATAAATAAAATTGGTCACTTCAAGTGCACAAAAACACCTTATCGGCTTGGAAAACAAACCTCAAAGCAAGACAAGATAGCTAGGGTCTCATTTGAAAGCAATTAGCCAATGGAAACAACACCAACTTATGGATGGATCCTTGGGTACATGGTCGTTCGCCGGTTGACTTATTAGGCTGGTATTCAATGGCTACCCTAGGGGCCAAAACATGAAAGTTTCCTCTCTTGTTTTTCAAGGGGAATGGAGTACAAATTCCTCTACTTTGCCGCAACACACTTGCTTCAATATACATAAAATTAAGTGGAAATTAGCCACAAGGGCCTCTTTAGCAAGTACAATTAGTTTCTAGGACACACAACTGAAATAATTACTTTTAAGGATAAAATGCAAAATAATTAGTTTCTAAGGCCTAAAAACCTATGAAATTATGTCCTTGAAAGTAATTGGACTTTTGACTTTGTCCTTAAAAGTAATTATTCTGCTGACTTTGACCTTGAAATTAATTTTTGTGGATGTGTGTCCTAGAAACTAATTGGACTGCAAAGTTTGTCCTTCTAGTGAAATGCCCCTAAAATTAAATTGGAGACAAAGGGATATGAAGACTGTTGGAAATGGTTACTAGACCCTTTGGGGAAACTTTCTCTGAAATTAGTAAGGAATTCGATGATAACAAAAAATAGGCAACTCAAGTAGATTAAAACAGTGTAGGGTCACCATAATGCCCTAAAAATGGCTAGCTTTGCTCTATTAGCAAAACTCGACGGATTGAACATCAAAGAGAGAATACTTAGGTGGAACAACACAATCGACCCTACATGCATGTTATGTGACCAACAATTGGAGACTAGAGACCATCTATTCTTCAACTGTTGGTATTCTTCAAATATAAGGAATGCTAATAAAATAAAATCAGACTAACAAACTAAACAAGCAATATTCATGAAATTATTGAAACAATCACAACATCAACCACTAGCAACATAACAAAAGCGATAATTATGGGACTAGCAATCACCGCAACTATCTGGAATGTGTGGAATGAATGCAACAATCTTTTTTATGGGGATTCAAATGCATTACCAGGTTCAAAGTTTGCAAATCACTCAAGACATATCCAATTTACTAAAACACGTGCACCTTAATCAACATGACGTCATACAAAATGAATCGTTACTCGCGAGTTTTTGATCTTCTTTTGGAGCTCAAAATCTCGCACCTAGAAGGGATGGAAATACATATTTGTTGTTGATCTCATTTGCTAGTTCTTCTAAAAAGAGAAAGCATAAATGATGAAAGCAGATTCCAAGGTGGAGTTATTTAGGAAAGTAAAGCTGTTGGATTATTTTATTTAGTTTGGATTGAATGCGACTTATTAGTGTAAGTCCTTCTTGTTATTAATTTGTAGTGCATCGACAGTTGTAACTATCTCCTTTTCTTTATTATGTGTCTCTATATGGGTGTTTAAGTGATGAACTAGTTGCACTCCACCTATTTGGAACACTAACTACATTTGTAACCTTCTTGCAGTAAATAAAGTACCTTGTTTTCAAAAATAATGAAGAAGGAGACGAATTTTCATAAAAAAATGGGTTAATCTTGTAAAAGTTTGATAAACACCCTGAGTTTTTCTATGAGTTATCAAGATAATTATTGCTCAACTTTCTTGCAAGTAATTAGCAGACCAATTTAAGGCAGTCTTGCCCAATTAAAGTCAGCTCAACTATTTTATAACAACCTCGTGTAGGTCGACCCAAGTTCATAATGGTTTCAAACCATCCCATATATTCAGTAAGGCATCAAGGTGAGGCTCGGTTGCCTCATCCCTAAGCATCCTTCACATTTTGGTAAGATTTGGGCATGAACCCTCCTATTCCAGCCAAGCTTGGGTTAGTAATGACCAGACTTCCTATGACACGTTCTTCCAGTGTAACTTCACGTCAACACATTCACTCGGCCCACTTTAATTGACGTCGGACACCTATCCAAAGCCGCGTCAACGGGCAGCACATCAAGCAAAATGGTCTCATACATGGCCTGTCCTTGACCTAGCTTTAGTACAACTGCCTCTGGTCGGTCCTAGGCAATCCTCCCAGTCACCTCGTGCCCAGCTGTGCACCATCTTCCTAACATGGTCCTTGGCATGGTAACTAGTTTCTTTCATATCATCGACAATCGGTCGACCAGTTCAACAAGATCAACACATAAGCAATCAAGTAAATGACAAGCCATCCATCCACTTATTAGAAGCACCGTAGTTGGGCTGTCGAACTGGTGTGGCATACCATCAGCATTAAATGCGCATTTAATGCGAAGTTTACACATTAAATGCAAAGCTCATGCTTGGTGTAGAGGAGCAATGAGTATATTTTCATCCCCCGCACATCTTCTTACACCTTGGCAGTTGTTATTCATCTGTCCTTGCAGCTATATCAATGGTCAAACATTTTTCATGCCAGTTTTACAGCTCAATCTCAACCGTCCATCATCCACTTCAGCTATATAAATATCCCCTACATTGCAACTTCAAAGGGGTTGGACCATACAAGGATTTTTAATACTACACATAATTCATTGCACTTAATACCACAAGTCTTTAAGATTACACAGCTTTATTAGTCTTAAATGCTTCCTAATTTCTTATTATTCTCCTGTAGTTCCTTGTAATTATAAGAGAAATATATAGTAAAAGAAACTCATAGTGGATGTAGGCAGTTTTGTCGAACCACACTATATCTTGTATTATTTACCTCTCAGCTGCATGCTTAACTCTTCTTTTTTATTCTAAATATAGTGATTAACAAATAATATTTGCTCTTCATAACATATTAGTCTCATCTCGAGGTTGGCTAGAGAACTAATCAAAATTTTGGCACTATAAAGAAGGCCTTCCCTTAACACTTCTAGAAAATGCAAATTTTACCTATTTGGTTTTACCGATCCCATTCTAACACCATAAGTAAAGGTGTCAATGAGGCATTAGAATGACATTGGTGACTTACTACCTTCAAAAAAATACCGATGTCGTTTCGATGCCCTTTACAAGGTGTCCGAGGGCGTCAGTCTGGCATCGGCCCCAACCATACTAACCCAACCGATGTCCTCTCCTTAGTACTTTTCCCACTCTACATGTAAAACAAAAACCTTCACGAATCCCCCCTCAGGCCCCTCCTCTATCCTCTACCTCATTTGCTACCGCCTCCTCCTCCCTCGACACCATCGCAAATCACAACCCAAGCCTTTGTTGCCTTGCGTCTCGCCCACCTCATCACGGCAAATTCCAAGCTACCACCTCGTCGATCACAACAAACCCAAGCCACCACCTCCCAAGCCCAGCGCCTGCTCTAAGTCATCACATAGAGCTCAAAGCTGTCGCCAGCACTGTAAATCCTAAGCCAAGCACCACCTACGTCATATAATTTATTACTCTGATTCATTTTCAATTCAATGCTATGATTTGATTCGCTTCATGTATGATATAGATTTGTTGGTTTATATTCCTTGGTATATGATCGTTGACATAGATTCAATAATATGATAATTCATATATGATTTGAGATATCGTTGGTATTATTCTTAAATTGTTTGATAATTTATTATCATTGATATGATGGCATTAATGAAACCCCGTAGATGTTCAATTTGGCTACGTTTGACAAGTACCATATATGATCGTTATATTTTTTTTTTAAATAAATGGATGATATTCATCCGATATGTAATTTGTCAGATTTGTCTCAGTATTAGACAAGTTATAAACATAATGATATTTATGTCTCATAAATCAATATTTCAAATTGAATGGTTAACGAAATTTCTATGGCACTTTCTTTTTGTTCCCTATGTATGCTCTTTTATGTAGGATATAGGGAATATGGGGAAGTGCTGCCGAAATTTTGTTAATCGTTCGATTTGAAATGATTTATGAAATATAAATATTATTGTGTTTGTAATGGAAAGTTGGATGGTCGGCCATTTAAAAAAGTGTAGAAATCCCTAGGTTATATAGCTTTAAAATTGTTTGTGAATTCCAGTGTTTTATAGTAAAATTAATAATGTTATTGACATTAATAACAAAATTAATAATGTTATTGAATGTATTATAAAATTAATTAAAGTACATTATAATAAAATTAATAATGTTATTTAAAGTAATAATAAAATTAACAATGTTATTTAAATTAATACAAATTTAATAATGTAATTTAAATTATTCTCAAAGATAATAATGTTATTTGAATTATTAATATTACCATGTGAAAAATAATGTAAATTTTATTTACATGTAGAGTATAGAAGATGGATTATTTGAAATATTGAAGTTGGATATACATGAGAGGTAAAAATAGAGGAACGATTCCATTGCACTTTAGAAATGGAGTGGATGCATTCATGAAAGTGACATTTAGTAATAAAACAAATAAGAAAGAAGTTCGATGTCCATGTTCAACATTTCATTGCTTGAAACCTCTAAACTATGAATGGTCATGATGCTCCTATAAATGGTACCAGTCCATCCACCCATATGTATGAGACAAACTCTTCCACATCCGTATACTAAATTGATGTCTTCCTAAAGGAGCGAGGATCGGGGTAATTAGTTACATACACTCACATAAAAATACACGTACACACACATACATATACACTCACAGACACATACACATACATGTACATATACTCACACACACATACATATACGTACACACATGAGTATAGTAATTTACTAATTTAAATATTTATGCATTCATATATATATATGTATGTATATATATGTGTGTATATATATCTGTATATATATGTATATATATGTATATTTATATGTATATAGATGTATATATATATGTATATATATATGTATATATATGTATATATATAATACACAGGTGTGATTTCAGCCACGCTGCCATTTTTGATGTCATCCATGATGACTTGCTTGCATGGACCATGACATTCTGGCCTAGATTTAATGACATTCCCGATGACGTGAAGGCAATCATGTTTGAGGAATTTATGGTAAAATAATTTAATTACACAACACACTATATAAATAAGTATTTCATTTTATTTATAATATATTCAATATGCATTTACAGAGAAAATTCTTTTGGAAAGAGGGCGTTCATGAAATACCATGAGTGGACATATGGTATGCATAGTCATTCGTGGCAAGAAGCATCTAGTCGTTGCCCATGAGATATACGAGCAATTCTTGTAGTATTGGAAGACGAAAGAATTTAAGAGACTATATATTCGGAATGTTGAAAGCAGGAATAAAAATCATAGATTGCTTACCAGTGGCCCCAGATTATACGTGGATCATCGTAACAATATGGTATGTATTTATTTGTTAAATTTGTTTAATATTTTAAATAAATTAAAATAGACTTGCATGATAGTGTAAATAATTCAAATTTCAGTACGAAGAGCAACAAAGTGAGGTTACATCTTGGCAACTCTATTGCATGACTCACAAGATTGAGTCATCGGATGGGCCCATCGCTAAATTTTGGGTAGATAATGCTTCCATTAAATTTGTTGTATGTTATCCATGAAACTTCATTTATATAATATTTACGTATACATGTATAAAATTCCAAGGAATACGTAAAAGTCAAAATAGGCAAAATACCGAGCTAGGATTGAGGAGGTTCTAAGTCAAGGCGTGGAGATAACAAAAGAAGTGGATGAAGATGTTTTCTACACGCTCACTAGAACTGTTGCGAAAAGGGCGGATCATAAGCACAACTACAACAATATTCCGAAGGTGCATAATAGCTTAAACATTTGTTATATACATACGATATTAAGTATATATGCATACAAACCATATACATACATATATACATATATGTATAGTTTACAATATGCATATATACATTGCCTTTAAATCCCATGAACCCCGTGTGTGTGTGTATTTTATACGAATGCTTAGTATTATTAAGTTTGAGTTATTTTATATCCCAAGAACCACATGTAGACTCAATAAATTAATAAGTTATTTTAAATCCCGAAAACCGTCATTTATAAATAAATTAAGTTTGTGTTAAAATATATAAGTTAAGTCAGTTAATAAATTAATAATATATATATAAACAAGTTAAATTATAAACTAAACAAATTTATATGTTAAATTACTCAATAAATTAAATATAAATATATATAATTAAGTAAAATTATAAATTTTGTTTCAATAAATTATATAAGAGTTTATTTGACTTATAATATCATTTTTTCTAAATCACTTAGTAAATTAAATAAATATATAAGCTAAATCACTCAATAAATTAAACAAATGTATATATAATTGAGTTAAATATAAATTTTGTTTCAATTAATTAAACAAGAGTATATCTGTAAAAGTTAAATCACTTAATGAATTAAATATATATATATATATATACACACACACACAATTAGATTAAATTATTAATTTTGTCCAATAAATTGCGCAAGAGTTTATCTGAGTCAAAATACCTTTTTTCTAAATCTTATAATAAATTAAACAAATATATAAGTTAAATCACTCAATAGATTAAACAAATGTATATAGAATCGAGTTACATCACAAAAAAAATTCAATAAATTAAACAAGAGTATGTTTGTAAAAGATAATCACTCAATAAATTAATATTTTTGTATGTGTGTGTATATATGCATATATATAATAAAACTAATATATGGCACAAATTTAAAAACTTTGTTTCGATAAATACAATAGTTGAAATAAAATTACATATTAAAACAAACAAGGTTAAAATGTAGAGATCGTCATTAAATAGAGCTCCTACATTTAGCACTGGTTTAGAAAAAGAAAATGAACAGTTGAAGTCACACGTCGGTAAGTTAGAAAAATAGTTCAGATTACTTACAGATGCATTTTTACGGTGCTTTCCAAACGAGGACATTTTTGCTAGTTGTGGTGGTGGTGATGGAGATGAAGTTAGTGATGCTGGGCATGGTTCAAATGAGTAGGTATTTGGTTATGTATATTCAATTTCTTTGGAGATGTATATTTGGTTCATACGAGATGTATATTTGCTTGTTAGGATGTTTAGTTTGGATATTTGTGTTGGTATTGTTGGTGTCATTTGGATATTTTCTTACAGATTGTTTAGATATTTGGTTTGTATTGTGATGGTTATAGTATTGTTTGATTTGTATTGTGATGGTGACGACATTGTGGTAGTTGATTGCCCATCTTCTTATAACATGTTAATAGGACGACTAATGCTTAATGAGCTAATGCCATCGTCTTCTACAATCGCCTTGTCATGAATTTCCCCATCCAAAATGGGTTTGGAGAAATCAAATGCAATTTGCAAAAAGCACAGGAATATTGAAATAACGTACCATCTACGAATCCCCGATTCACGCAAAAAAAGACGTTGGCATCGTGGATCTCACAAATGGCGGATCGTTTTGAGGTGAAATATAAAACCTGTAATGGAGCTAACTACAGTATTCTACACTTTCTGAAACTCATAGCAGAATGAATAAAATATAATAGTAATCAACAATACAATCTTAGACAAACAAAACAATAGAATATCAAATAAACTCCAACCACAACATCTCTCTCTATATTGGTAATGGAAATAGTATAATGTCTGGGAATAAATTAAATAAAATAGTAGATAGCTAATAAATAAATGTGCATCTTCATCATAGCATCATGCCTCCAAGTCATCACCAGCTCTATTGACCTCTCAGAGTATGACTAAGAAGAAAATGATAAAGAGGGTAAAAGATACGTCTAGTGAGTGAAACACATCATATACGTGTATAATACTAATAAGCTAGTAAAATAAAAATTATGCTTAAAAATCATACCTTAATATGTGTCACCTGCACCCAATAAGTCAGCTAAACACAATATACTACTATAAAAACATCATATGCTAAGGTCTCACTAAAATCTATTCCATGCCTAAACTTATGCCCATGATTTGACTCCAACGTCTCAACCCGCTATCGTCAAATTGTATACTAAGGACTCGACTCCTCTAAACATGTCGCAATACCAAATTGAATACCGAGACTCAGCTCCTCGGACTATCTTATATTGAGGACTCAAATCCTTGGACTATCTTATCTTGAGGACTTAGCTCCTCAAACTATCGTATGTTGAGGACTTAGCTCAACAGACTATCATATATTGAGGACTCAGACCATCATATGTTGAGGACTCAGCACCTCGCACGATTGCATCATCAAACACGAACTTGCCCAACTAAGAAAATTTTCTAAACTATCTCAAACCATATCAAACATATTGTAACGACCCAGAATTTTTGATAATTAAAATTCGAATATTTAATTGATTTTAAATATTAATAAATGGAATTTAGAAGTCGAATGATTTATTTTTCGAATATTGGATTTAATTTGATAATTAAATCGATAAAATAAATAGTGAAATTCCAGAGATAATTGAAAATCGAGTTTAAAATGATTGAAAATGATTTGTAAAAATTTATTTAATCATACTAGAGTTATAGAAAGGTTATAGAACTTTTAAAATCGAATTTAGAGTTAAATTGTGAAAATTGAATATTTTAATATTTAATTATCGACTGAAAAATAGCCAATTTTCGAAAAGTCTCAGAATTGAACGAAACCAGTCCCATTGGATCCGTAATAGTTAGTTATTATCGGATTTCAATTTTCGTATCCATCGGAGTTGTCGTTTGACCGTGGCAGCTCGAAACGCATCGAATTGTTTTAATTTTAAATCGTCGAGTTAAAAATAGTCATTTTTCAAAAAGTCTCGGATTTCGACGAAACCAGTTTCATCGGATCCGTAATGTGATATTATTGTAAGATTTCAAATTTCAAGTCGATCGGGTTTATCGTTTGTCCGAGGCAAGCCAAAACGTATTGAAATCGGTTTAAATCGATTTGATTTAAATTTGACTGTTTATTTCCGTAACTCGCACAGATGACCGAATTAGCCTCCGAAACACGTTCCATTGTGTTCGGAACGCGGGGTAAACCTTACGAACGTCAGGCGGCACGTGTGATTTGGAGATCGTTTGAAAAAGTTGTTTTAAAATGGATTTAATATTATTATATATACGTATATATATATACACACGTTAACAAACGAAACCCTATCCTCCTTTACAGCCGCCACTATCAATTTTAATGGCCAGAGATGTTCGAATTTCTTCCCTCAATTACTCCCAATCCACAAACATTTAGAGGAAATCACCAACTACAATATTGTAGAGCTTAGAGAGAGCTTCAGATCCATACGGATTTGATGACGTTTCGAGCATTGGCTGGCCACGTTTTTTTGTTCCGTTCATCACCAGGTTGCTCACGATTTTCGAGAGCAGATGTAGACCGAGCTCCAAGTTGCTGCAGGCGTAGGTGATGCTAGCGTTGGCGAGCAAGTTGATAGTGTTTGATCGACGTCACGTGGCCGATAGGAGGTGCGGTATCGAATGGTTTGGACGGCGTGATGGGTTTCTCATGTGCGACTTTCGACCTGGGAAGAAGATGGTGTGCGTGGCCTTGATTTCAAATTTTCAAATGTACGGCTGTGATAAAAGGTTGAAAATTTATAAAAGAAATTGAAATTAAATTGTATATTATTAATTCGTGTATCTTTAAAACGATGTATCTCTTTCATGCGAGATCGGAATTCGACGAAACTTCTTGCGTTGCGTTCGTTTCGTCGAGCACTTCGCTATGGAAATGAATTGGAGCCATTTGGAGCTAGTTTGAATTTCGGGTAAAATTAAACGCGCGTTTAATTTTATTCGAAATAAACGCTGAAATCAGAATTAAAATCAAGGTGAGATCTTCTCACTCAAATGAATGTGGAATTTTTACAGTTATTGATTTATTGATTGACTGTTGGATGTGATATTAGATATAGTAGGATATATATCTATATATATAGCAATATATACATATTGGCATATGTATATATTGGACTGATTGATTTCCCGCCTCGTATAGCGGATGAGACCCTATTGCGCCGTTAGTAAGCGGATATTTTTATAAAACCCATATACCGCGATAATTCCGTACTGGAGCGGAATTGGTATTGTGCTAACGTCTGTGGATGCAGGGAAAACAGGTTGGAGGGATCCAACTGGATTCCTCACCGTATTGATTATTTACAGATATTTTGATATATTCTGTTATCATATTGATATATGATATTGACTGTTATGATGGACTGATTGGTGTTGTTGCATCATCGGATTCAGTTTTGAAATGTAAAAATAACGACTGTTATTTTAAAAGGGTTTTTAAAGTGATTTTTGAAAATATACGTTTTATGGAATTTTTGAATCGATTTATAAACGTAAAATTTTAAAGTTATAAAAGTTATAATTTTTAGTGAAATATAACCAAAGTGTCATTTTTGAAATAAAAGTCGATTTATTTATAAAATGGTTTAAGTTGGGATTTTTGAATAACTATAAACGAGTTGTATAAAAAGATTCGTAAAATTGATATTTTATAAATCAAAATATTGGACTTATAAAACGAATTTTTTAAGTGTTAAAAAGAAGTATAAATGGATTTCATAAGTGAATGAAATTAATAGATTTACGTTGTGAAGTTAAAAATGAATGAAGATGTAGAATAAAGGATTTATAAGTAATTTACTTATAAATTGGATTTTTGCCTTTAAATGGAATATTTATCGAATTGATTTATAAAGGAGATTTATAAATCAAAGTTATTATAAAATATAAAAATAGAATTTATAAAACGTTGTTTTATAAATTCGAGATAAATTGAATTGGGTAAACTAAATATAGAAGATTATTTAAAGAAGATATATTCGCGTTTTTGGATAGCGAAGTTTTATTTGAAATAAATGTGTAGTAAAGTTTGAAATTTGGTTAAGTGAAGTATATTCACGATTTTGGACAGTGAATATATTTTTAAGTAGAATGGATATGGTTTTGGGAAAGCGATATTATAAAATTAAGTTAATTGTTTTAAAAGATGTTTTAAAACGTGTGAAATATCGAAATCATAGATTTCAACATTCATTGTTGAAATAGACGTTTTCGAGAAATAAGGAAATGATGGACTATAACACTGTTGTTATAGTAAATGATTTCCGAAAGGAAATGTTTTTATGTAGTATTGGGATTTATATATCTATCTTAAAATTCGAATCCCTATACTAGTGATTTTGAGTCGTCGTAACGATGTTTTACGCAACATTCGTTTTTGACTCAAATAGATGTTAAAATTTATGATTTCCTTAAAGAATGAATATATACTTAATATTGATTTAAGTATATCGAATATTTTCAAGTGTTGAAAATAAATGATTTGTGAATTACTTATTTTTAAATAAGTATGGGAATGCTTTTCCAATATGAAATGAACTGTTTTGAGATTTTATCTTCAAAGATAGAATGAAATGTGGAAACTGATTTGAAATTGTTTTCAAATGGTTAAGTGTGGAAATTTTATATCTAGTAAAGATATTTTGGAAGATGAAATAATTTGGAAAATTATTTGGAATCTGATGATGTTGCGCATCTTTATTGATAGTTAAATAACCGACTATCAATAATTACCTTGAGTAGGTATTTGTTGTGAATTGGATGAATTTGAAGGCCACACTTATTTTTAAATAATCGCTCACTATTCGGGTTAGCCGGGAAAGGACCATGGGGTCGTATAACCCATTCCGAATATGTGATATGTCGTTATGAATTGCATTTGAAGACCGGTGTTGAAGACCGGATATTTTTGAAAACGGAAGGATTACCGTCGAGTTACTCTACATCGGCTGATCTCCGATTTAGAGGTTTTATCACCCTTAGTGACGGGAAGTCCGGACGTGATTAGAAATTTATCCGGATGTGCAAGGGCTTCGTGAGAAGTGCCTTCGGTTCTGTTCGATCCCGGAACAGACTTGTATGGATTGTGTGTCTGACGTTACAATTTGAGATATAAAGCTGATTTCTTTCAAATACATTTCTGTTGGTGGCGGAGAATTTATTCTCTTAGCTTAACACCCTTCTCTGAGACGTACGAGCTCAGAGGTTATGTAGTTGAAATTTATCAGCGATATATCCCAATTTGGTAACGTGGCATACTGAGTGTTGCTGTGAAATGATCAGTGTTTGATCATTTGTGATATGATCATTTGTTTGATCTTATATCTTTGTGATCATAGGTTGATCATTTTGTTTGACCCGAAGCAGGGCTTTTTTGTAGAAAGCGTAGCTTTGTGGACGAGACTTCATCGAGCCTCACACCCCGGAAATGGTCGAAACAGGAAGGATGCAGCAAGGTTCTAGGGAGTAGCGCCCCTTAGTGTATGTCATTCCTTATGGATAAAGGTGGTATCATGGTATGGAGCCCAGATACTTAACCTCTGTGGTTACTGCATTATTATCTATGTGGTTTGTTGGAAATCGGGGATCCTCGGGAAGATCGGTGACGATCGGGGGATGGCATACGCGTGTCAGTAGTTACCTATTTTTGCAGAGGTAACCCGGCCTTGTGTTGGCAGAGATCCGGTTAGGTTCTCGGGTCGTCTATTCCAGGGACGTACCCATCGTGGATAGGAAGTTCCTTAGCCTGACCATTTGTTGGAAATCCAAAGAAACAATACGAGCCTTTACGATTTCAATTGTATAACCTGTCTCCTCAGGAGGCAGCTATAGCAGGCATAATATAATGGTACCTATGCTGGCTAAGATTTATATTCTACTTTCGAAATGTTTTCCACTATGCACTAATAATAATATCAAAAAGAATTTGATTTTGCGTAGTAAGCATCTTTGACTATCATAAGAAGAAATCTCCTCCAAGTCTGCGTTTGCATTGTGTGTGTGGCGGGAGGTCTTATGGTAGTTTCATTTTCCAAAAGCATTGCGAATTGACATTAAAGTTTTTCTGTTGTTTATTTTAAAGATAAATAACTGTTTTACGATCTCACACCAGTCACCATGACTGACTCGGAGTTTATTGTTTCCCTTCTAAACTCTGGGTGCCCACCAATTTCCACACGGGCAGCCTAGAGTTATATTATCAGGATATTCTGGATATTCTGGAGCTTTGGAGGCAAGCTGGATGGCGAGACGTAGTATTTGTATCTGATAGTATTTATTCCGCTGTGTATTCTGTATGAGGACAAGTTTATATAACTGTCCATTGTTGTATATTGACTCTGATGATTGATGTATGTATAAACTGATATAGTTCTTTGTTTTAAAAGACTAGTAATTATCTATTGTATATTGTTCCGCTGCGATATGTGAGATTCTGATATTGTCTTCTGTTTCTGTTTCTGCTCTTGTTCTGTTGTTGTTCTTCTTTCTTTTTCTTCTATCTTCTTCTTCTACCTTTTTCTTATTTCTTAAAACCATAACTTTTCGGGTTTCCGGCATTCGATGGCTCAGCAGTCGATAAAGTGAGTATCGATGTTGAATTTTCGAAAGTCGAAAATTTTCGGGACGTTACAAGTGGTATCGGAGCATATGGTTAAGCGACAACCCTGCTCTGTTGGGTGTTACTCATTAGAGATAGAGTCAGTAGTACTCTAGAATGAGTTTGAGTGTAATAATAGATATGAGTGCGTATTTGTTAGTGAATATAAAATTGTTTTATATTGTGATGATTGGTTTGTTGAGTGGTATATGGATTCTGGTCGGTATTGTCCGTACAACTCTATCGATAGGGATCTCTAAACACTTATATAGAACAATTCGGCACGATATTGTTTTAAAATGGGTAAATGAAATAATTTTACCTTGATTATATTTTGTATATAAAGAAATAATTTTTTAAGAATTATTAAAGTGTATATGAATTGATTGTTAAGATTGTTTGAATAAGTTGAATTAAAACAACAATTGTGAAAGAGTAAATTGTATAAAAGAATGAATTATAAAGGGTGAAGTTATAATTGATATGATTTACAATGGTAAAATAATCTTATATGTAAGAAGTGAAATTATGTGCAAAGAGATTTATAAATGTGATTTATGAATAAAAGGAAATTTTTGAAAGAATTTAAGCACTGATTTCACTATTGTTGCTGGGAAATAATAAGGGTGATGACTGCAGCATCATCAGTATCATTTTCGAGTTTCTGTGTGATTGATTTGCTACCATAGTAAATTGGAAATTGAGGTTTTGTTGTGATAAACCAATTTGAAAATTAAAGTCCAAATTTAAATATGGTAAATATAAGTGAAATAAGATTTATACTTATGATATGAGATAATAGATTTAACTTTGGTAAAGTTAATGAATTTGAGTAGCATAATGAAATATGATGTGAAATTTAACTAAAAGAAAGTCAAATGTGATATAAATTTGAATGATTGATGAAATTTGATTTTGGTAAAAGGTTAAATGAATTTTGTTAAGAAAAACAAAATCTGAATTGGATTTATAAGTGGAAACTTAAGTTAAGTTGAACAAATGATGTTTGAAATGGAAAATAACTTAAGTGATGTTGAAGTGAAGTTTATTTTGATATCAAAGAAATTAATAAAGTGAATTTATTAAATGAATGTGAACTTGAGTTATATAAAATTCAATTTTATTTGTTAAAATGAATTAGCAATTGAATTAATAAATGGATTGAATGTCAATCAATTGAATATAAATAATTGATATGAAGCAATGAATATAAGTGTTAATTCATTAGAAGCTAAAGGAATTGAATAATTGAATGGAAATCAATTTAATATCAACAAATTGAAACTTAAAGTGTTGAACCAAATTGAATGTAAAGAAATGTAAATTGAATAAATTTGGTTATGATTGGTTATACATTGGTTGTTAGATTGATTGTTAGTTGATTTCGTGTAATTCATTAAGGGTCAATGAAATTGAATCGACAAATTGGAAGCAAAGTGATCAAATTCAAATTGATAATATGTAAATTTGAATAGAAATGAATTTGATTCAAATTGAAAATGAACCAACATGAATGTAAATTAGTGAATGTAAACTAATTGGAAACAAATGAATGAATGTTAGTTAAATCCAATATTAGCAAATCAAATGTGAGTAAATTGAAAACCAATTCAATGAATATTAATGAGAAATGAATGAATATTGATTCGGTATGGATTTGTTGGATGTTTATTGGATGATGATGGTTTGATGGTTGCATTGTTGCTTTTGAATGCATTGTTATGTTAGCATATGTAGTTATGTTGCTATACGATGTATATTGATTTTATTTTCATATCTACATGTTCTCATATGGGTTGTTGAGTGTTTAGTAGGTGCGGATGGCGTTGCTTCGCATTTGGAGCTCGCTTTCGCGCTATATTAGCCGTATACGCTCGCTAAATAAATAATAAGGTACATATCTCGGATTAAATATCGTACTTTTACACTTTTTTCCCTACGGGATGCCTCATCACTTGATGGGATGTATATTTGTGATATATATACACTGTCATTTTTTTTCGGATCGAGCCGCGCAAAGGAGACGCTGGCGAAATTTTCTGAAAATTTAAGGCGTTAGAATATTTTTGAGAAATTTGAAAATTTTGAAAACTAAGTTATGATTTGAAAACTTAGTAAAGATTTAGTGAGAAGTTAATTATGAATTTTGGAGAAGTTAAACACTTAACAGATTTGAAAATCTAATTTGAACATTTTGTTTTGGAAAGTTAACGGATTTTGTATCTTTTTCCTAACTTGTAATTTCGAGGACGAAATTCTTTTAAGGGGGGAAGTCTGTAACGACCCAGAATTTTTGATAATTAAAATTCGAATATTTAATTGATTTTAAATATTAATAAATGGAATTTAGAAGTCGAATGATTTATTTTTCGAATATTGGATTTAATTTGATAATTAAATCGATAAAATAAATAGTGAAATTCCAGAGATAATTGAAAATCGAGTTTAAAATGATTGAAAATGATTTGTAAAAATTTATTTAATCATACTGGAGTTATAGAAAGGTTATAGAACTTTTAAAATCGAATTTAGAGTTAAATTGTGAAAATTGAATATTTTAATATTTAATTATCGACTGAAAAATAGCCAATTTTCGAAAAGTCTCAGAATTGAACGAAACTAGTCCCATTGGATCCGTAATAGTTAGTTATTATCAGATTTCAATTTTCGTATCCATCGGAGTTGTCGTTTGACCGTGGCAGCTCGAAACGCAACGAATTGTTTTAATTTTAAATCGTCGAGTTAAAAATAGTCATTTTTCAAAAAGTCTCGGATTTTGACGAAACCAGTTTCATCGGATCCGTAATGTGATATTATTGTAAGATTTCAAATTTCAAGTCGATCGGGTTTATCGTTTGTCCGAGGCAAGCCAAAACGTATCGAAATCGGTTTAAATCGATTTGATTTAAATTTGACTGTTTATTTCCGTAACTCGCACAGATGACCGAATTAGCCTCCGAAACACGTTCCATTGTGTTCGGAACGCGGGGTAAACCTTACGAACGTCAGGCGGCATGTGTGATTTGGAGATCGTTTGAAAAAGTTGTTTTAAAATGGATTTAATATTATTATATATACGTATATATATACACACGTTAACAAACGAAACCCTATCCTCCTTTACAGCCGCCACTATCAATTTTAATGGCCAGAGATGTTCGAATTTCTTCCCTCAATTACTCCCAATCCACAAACATTTAGAGGAAATCACCAACTACAATATTGTAGAGCTTAGAGAGAGCTTCAGATCCATACGGATTTGATGACGTTTCGAGCATTGGCTGGCCACGTTTTTTTGTTCCGTTCATCACCAGGTTGCTCACGATTTTCGAGAGCAGATGTAGACCGAGCTCCAAGTTGCTGCAGGCGTAGGTGATGCTAGCGTTGGCGAGCAAGTTGATAGTGTTTGATCGACGTCACGTGGCCGATAGGAGGTGCGGTATCGAATGGTTTGGACGGCGTGATGGGTTTCTCATGTGCGACTTTCGACCTGGGAAGAAGATGGTGTGCGTGGCCTTGATTTCAAATTTTCAAATGTACGGCTGTGATAAAAGGTTGAAAATTTATAAAAGAAATTGAAATTAAATTGTATATTATTAATTCGTGTATCTTTAAAACGATGTATCTCTTTCATGCGAGATCGGAATTCGACGAAACTTCTTGCGTTGCGTTCGTTTCGTCGAGCACTTCGCTATGGAAATGAATTGGAGCCATTTGGAGCTAGTTTGAATTTCGGGTAAAATTAAACGCGCGTTTAATTTTATTCGAAATAAACGCTGAAATCAGAATTAAAATCAAGGTGAGATCTTCTCACTCAAATGAATGTGGAATTTTTACAGTTATTGATTTATTGATTGACTGTTGGATGTGATATTAGATATAGTAGGATATATATCTATATATATAGCAATATATACATATTGGCATATGTATATATTGGACTGATTGATTTCCCGCCTCGTATAGCGGATGAGACCCTATTGCGCCGTTAGTAAGCGGATATTTTTATAAAACCCATATACCGCGATAATTCCGTACTGGAGCGGAATTGGTATTGTGCTAACGTCTGTGGATGCAGGGAAAACAGGTTGGAGGGATCCAACTGGATTCCTCACCGTATTGATTATTTATAGATATTTTGATATATTCTGTTATCATATTGATATATGATATTGACTGTTATGATGGACTGATTGGTGTTGTTGCATCATCGGATTCAGTTTTGAAATGTAAAAATAACGACTGTTATTTTAAAAGGGTTTTTAAAGTGATTTTTGAAAATATACGTTTTATGGAATTTTTGAATCGATTTATAAACGTAAAATTTTAAAGTTATAAAAGTTATAATTTTTAGTGAAATATAACCAAAGTGTCATTTTTGAAATAAAAGTCGATTTATTTATAAAATGGTTTAAGTTGGGATTTTTGAATAACTATAAACGAGTTGTATAAAAAGATTCGTAAAATTGATATTTTATAAATCAAAATATTGGACTTATAAAACGAATTTTTTAAGTGTTAAAAAGAAGTATAAATAGATTTCATAAGTGAATGAAATTAATAGATTTACGTTGTGAAGTTAAAAATGAATGAAGATGTAGAATAAAGGATTTATAAGTAATTTACTTATAAATTGGATTTTTGCCTTTAAATGGAATATTTATCGAATTGATTTATAAAGGAGATTTATAAATCAAAGTTATTATAAAATATAAAAATAGAATTTATAAAACGTTGTTTTATAAATTCGAGATAAATTGAATTGGGTAAACTAAATATAGAAGATTATTTAAAGAAGATATATTCGCGTTTTTGGATAGCGAAGTTTTATTTGAAATAAATGTGTAGTAAAGTTTGAAATTTGGTTAAGTGAAGTATATTCACGATTTTGGACAGTGAATATATTTTTAAGTAGAATGGATATGGTTTTGGGAAAGCGATATTATAAAATTAAGTTAATTGTTTTAAAAGATGTTTTAAAACGTGTGAAATATCGAAATCATAGATTTCAACATTCATTGTTGAAATAGACGTTTTCGAGAAATAAGGAAATGATGGACTATAACACTGTTGTTATAGTAAATGATTTCCGAAAGGAAATGTTTTTATGTAGTATTGGGATTTATATATCTATCTTAAAATTCGAATCCCTATACTAGTGATTTTGAGTCGTCGTAACGATGTTTTACGCAACATTCGTTTTTGACTCAAATAGATGTTAAAATTTATGATTTCCTTAAAGAATGAATATATACTTAATATTGATTTAAGTATATCGAATATTTTCAAGTGTTGAAAATAAATGATTTGTGAATTACTTATTTTTAAATAAGTATGGGAATGCTTTTCCAATATGAAATGAACTGTTTTGAGATTTTATCTTCAAAGATAGAATGAAATGTGGAAACTGATTTGAAATTGTTTTCAAATGGTTAAGTGTGGAAATTTTATATCTAGTAAAGATATTTTGGAAGATGAAATAATTTGGAAAATTATTTGGAATCTGATGATGTTGCGCATCTTTATTGATAGTTAAATAACCGACTATCAATAATTACCTTGAGTAGGTATTTGTTGTGAATTGGATGAATTTGAAGGCCACACTTATTTTTAAATAATCGCTCACTATTCGGGTTAGCCGGGAAAGGACCATGGGGTCGTATAACCCATTCCGAATATGTGATACGTCGTTATGAATTGCATTTGAAGACCGGTGTTGAAGACCGGATATTTTTGAAAACGGAAGGATTACCGTCGAGTTACTCTACATCGGCTGATCTCCGATTTAGAGGTTTTATCACCCTTAGTGACGGGAAGTCCGGACGTGATTAGAAATTTATCCGGATGTGCAAGGGCTTCGTGAGAAGTGCCTTCGGTTCTGTTCGATCCCGGAACAGACTTGTATGGATTGTGTGTCTGACGTTACAATTTGAGATATAAAGCTGATTTCTTTCAAATACATTTCTGTTGGTGGCGGAGAATTTATTCTCTTAGCTTAACACCCTTCTCTGAGACGTACGAGCTCAGAGGTTATGTAGTTGAAATTTATCAGCGATATATCCCAATTTGGTAACGTGGCATACTGAGTGTTGCTGTGAAATGATCAGTGTTTGATCATTTGTGATATGATCATTTGTTTGATCTTATATCTTTGTGATCATAGGTTGATCATTTTGTTTGACCCGAAGCAGGGCTTTTTTGTAGAAAGCGTAGCTTTGTGGACGAGACTTCATCGAGCCTCACACCCCGGAAATGGTCGAAACAGGAAGGATGCAGCAAGGTTCTAGGGAGTAGCGCCCCTTAGTGTATGTCATTCCTTCTGGATAAAGGTGGTATCATGGTATGGAGCCCAGATACTTAACCTCTGTGGTTACTGCATTATTATCTATGTGGTTTGTTGGAAATCGGGGATCCTCGGGAAGATCGGTGACGATCGGGGGATGGCATACGCGTGTCAGTAGTTACCTATTTTTGCAGAGGTAACCCGGCCTTGTGTTGGCAGAGATCCGGTTAGGTTCTCGGGTCGTCTATTCCAGGGACGTACCCATCGTGGATAGGAAGTTCCTTAGCCTGACCATTTGTTGGAAATCCAAAGAAACAATACGAGCCTTTACGATTTCAATTGTATAACCTGTCTCCTCAGGAGGCAGCTATAACAGGCATAATATAATGGTACCTATGCTGGCTAAGATTTATATTCTACTTTCGAAATGTTTTCCACTATGCACTAATAATAATATCAAAAAGAATTTGATTTTGCGTAGTAAGCATCTTTGACTATCATAAGAAGAAATCTCCTCCAAGTCTGCGTTTGCATTGTGTGTGTGGCGGGAGGTCTTATGGTAGTTTCATTTTCCAAAAGCATTGCGAATTGACATTAAAGTTTTTCTGTTGTTTATTTTAAAGATAAATAACTGTTTTACGATCTCACACCAGTCACCATGACTGACTCGGAGTTTATTGTTTCCCTTCTAAACTCTGGGTGCCCACCAATTTCCACACGGGCAGCCTAGAGTTATATTATCAGGATATTCTGGATATTCTGGAGCTTTGGAGGCAAGCTGGATGGCGAGACGTAGTATTTGTATCTGATAGTATTTATTCCGCTGTGTATTCTGTATGAGGACAAGTTTATATAACTGTCCATTGTTGTATATTGACTCTGATGATTGATGTATGTATAAACTGATATAGTTCTTTGTTTTAAAAGACTAGTAATTATCTATTGTATATTGTTCCGCTGCGATATGTGAGATTCTGATATTGTCTTCTGTTTCTGTTTCTGCTCTTGTTCTGTTGTTGTTCTTCTTTCTTTTTCTTCTATCTTCTTCTTCTACCTTTTTCTTATTTCTTAAAACCATAACTTTTCGGGTTTCCGGCATTCGATGGCTCAGCAGTCGATAAAGTGAGTATCGATGTTGAATTTTCGAAAGTCGAAAATTTTCGGGACGTTACACATATACTAAAACGTTCCACATCTCACCATGATCTAGATGCAATGAATCGTGTGTCAAACGCAGGTCGTATGTGAGAGTTATAAGCGTTTTAAGTTAAGGGAATTATTTAACTAATAATTTAATTATCATCATCATTATATATATATATATATATATATATATATGTTATACTTCTTCTTACATGTGCTTACTACCCCAACCCAATTTTTTTTCTCATGTTCAACCGCTACCGAGATCCCTTCATCAATAACCGCCTCTGATTGTAACTCGTTAATTTGCATTCAGCTTCGAACTCCTTGTCGTCTGCGCCATCTAAAGTTGTAGACCACCTGAAATCCAGCCACCTTTACCCTGTAGTAACCATCAACCTTATTTCCACCTGTTCTAGTTAACTTCAATGTCAACAAACATTAGACACCACCAAAACCACCCCTCGTTCTCCTCTTCATACCCATGCCTTTTGATCGACGTATCATCACCATAGGATTGAAATGGACGGTCCACGTTCTTTGAACTTTCAATATATTTTATGGTCAATCCGTACACCCAATCGATGAACACACACCACTAGTAGATTCGTATCGTTGAGAACTATAACTTTGATATATAATATGCATGATTTTGTACACTTTTGTATTTCACACTTTTTCCATTAGAATGAGATTTTCCTTTTCTAATTACAATCGATTAAAAATCAGATTTTTTAACCATCTAGCTATAGCATACTCCCCCTAATCATGTTTATGTATAAAAAACCACTTTTAAAATTTCAATTACATCATTTATAATATGATTTAAGACCGTAAGGGATGAATTACTATATTTTACTAATATATACACAAATATGATAAGTTCCACTCACCGATTAGCCATATATCTTCTCTAATCCGAGATGAATCCTCCTCCTTCTTTGCTATCCAGAAATTTCCCACCTTAAAAAGGACAAATCTTTCAATAGCTTCGAAGTATTTGTCTATCTCTCTTTGTGGTGAGCGGTTCCATATATTAATTCGTTTAATTTGGATTTTATTTGGTGGGTTAGAAATTGAGTTACTGATTAGGGTTTTATAAGTGGAGACAAGATTTATTAAGAAAAATAAATGAGGTTAAGGATCTATTTATAGGCTCAAAATAAAATATCTAGGCTATATTTTCGAAATCAATATATTAGGAAAATATCTGGGTTTGACCTCTTCTAATTTCTGTCTCATTTAACCAAATTTAGCAAGTTATATACATTTTTTGATTGTATATGCCATTCTGGATGCAATGTAACAGATCTTGAAGCCTAATTTCAACTCCTGTGGAAATTTACTATTTTGTCCTTTATATGAATTTATGATTTTACCCTTTTTAGTTTAATTATTTAATTTCATAAAATTATAGGATGTTATATTCTCTCCCTCTTAAGAAAATTTCATCCTTGAAATTTTAAGAGACGGACAATGCAACTCACTTTATAACGTACAAACGTACAAAACAAGTATAGCTACATCCACCATCCAATATAAGACAAAACATAACCAAGAGTATTAAATACATACAATAGATAAAATAGGATGATATTATATAAGATGAGTGCAAATGCAACTAAATCGGCCTCCTATATGAAAGCACATGCAATGCAACCAATATGTATGCAAACGTCCTAATATATGCAGATATATATTTCTATAAGTATGTGCATCTGTACATCCATTTGCAACATTCATATCAAAGTGCAAATAAACAACCATGTCCATAAACACAATCAGTAAACACATATATAAAGGACAATAAATAGCATATATAAAACTATCTAGGATAAATTAAAACACCTTACCATGGGTATCTATCCTAGGTTGGAATGTATATACATACAAGCCAACACGATATAACTAACTGGTATAATCCAAACAAAGCAACCATAGCAACTGAAACACATCATAAGAATGTTTATATAACCAATCCTACTATCCATATCTACGTTAACTAGCTAGCTAAAGCAACCATGTAAACAAACAATGACATAACGAACCAATTAACCTAAAAACTAACCAAAAGATGAATTTATGGGAAGAGAGTTCGTGGTGAGAAAGTTGGATTGTCTCCTCGAGCTTCATCATGCTCGTATCCAAACCTTTTCCTTGCCTTGCTCGAACCAACTTCATTCCCTCATTTTAATTCCACCACCTCAGTTTCTAAAATGTGACTACTCCTATGGAGTATTCTTGACTCCATCTCTACGTTCACCTCATAAGCCGATTCGTCACTACCATAATCGCTAAATTGTCAACGTACGTTCACAGATGGGATAAACAGAAAACGTGTGAACACCTGCTAACTTTTCAAGAAACCCACTTAAACGTGCTGACTTCCTTACTCTCTATATATTCCAGAAAGGCCCAACAACTTATGGTGCTAGCTTTTCTACATAACATATCTCAATAGCGAGTCCTTTACCTACTTAGCTAACCACTATAAACTATCTATGCATGCCTATGTTATGCGGTTTCCATCCCTTAGCGTATCACTAAGCTATCTCTAATCATAAAATATTCAAGTATAGCTTTGATTTAAATAGATGGAACTACTGGCATATCCCCATCGTCGAATATCTTGCAACGTGCTCTGCTACTTGCTTCTTCATCAATGACTAATGGAAACCCTCTTCGTATCCTTTGACTGACCTCACTAAACTCTTTCTTTAAGTCCATATGCACGACAACACGATAATGGACTATGTTTTACCTTTAAGTGGGCTAACATGTATGATTCATAGGTGAACCCCATACACCATCACCGTTCAATATATATGTAGCGACCTGTAAATTTTTAACTGTTTTAATAACGTATTTAACTGAATTGTGTGAAATTTTAAACAATAAAATTTTGAAACAAAAATTTTATATTTGGAATACGTCTAATTAAACATAGCAACTGGTAAATTTTCATCAGATAATTTGGAAGTTTATTTTCTAGTGTAATTTTATTCCAATTTATATCAGTTAAAATTGATGATAATAAAAGTGTTCCGAAACCTAAATATGTCAACATGAAATTTTTTATTTAGAACACTCTGAACAAGACTGCGTAATTCGTTTCGCAAATTTCAGACGTTTCTAGCTCCGTTTGGATTTTCCGTACGGAATAGCAACATATATCAGTGTCCGTATCGGCTTCTGATCGGATGATCGTACCACTGATATCTGTATACCATTTTGATCGTCTCGTCCTGCTGATCTCTACGGTATACTTAATTCTGTGTTTTGAAGTTCGGTACGAAACAGAATCCATGTAAACAGTAACCGTATCCGTTCCGCAACTTGCATCATGTTTAGACTGTGACAATTCATTATCCATCGGTTAAACTGTAGAGCTATTTACAATTCTATTTCCGTGAATTCAAGCAGTCACCAACCATTATTATTCAGATTTTGGCCTTTTGTTTTCCACTGGTTCCAATGTCGTTTTATTTCTTTCTGACCCTTCACTTCCTTTTGTTACGTTACTTCAAATGTACAGTTTTTACATTTTTTTAAAAGCTTTCTATTTTATTCTCTGCACCTATTCCTCTACCCTATCTTTCTCTTCTCTCTTCTTTGTTTTTCCATGGCCTTATACAATCTCCTCTTCATCCCGAACATCACACAACTCCCCGACTTCACCATTTTCCTCTCCGCACTCACTCCACCTGGGCAACCAAGTACCCAGACCCGCTTCTTCTTCCCAGTTCACCGACAAACTCCACACCATGGTCGTTTCCCTCACCTCACTCTGGCCACATGTGAACAGCAGCCTCGAGGCAGGCCCCACCACCTCAACAGCAAACCTCTTGTGCGTGTCCATGCAGGAACCCGTGTGGCACCCTCTCTCTGCCGCTCTTCCCCTCTTTACTTCTACACGTGCTCTGCTTTGGATCTTCCTCCACCGTGCCATCTTCTTGTCTATATATAGGTATGAATATGAAAAGCTGTTTATATATATATAAGCTTATAAAGGTTTGTATAAAACATGCTGGATATATGTAAACGTATAAAGTTATACACGTTTGCATGCACATAAGTTATAATGTTTTGTCAGCCTATATCCATGTATATATGTATATTATATATAGTTGTAGTTTAATATGTTAGTTTTATATTTTGTTGGTTTATATAAGTTTAGATAGATTTTATTTTTAAACATTGATTTGAAGTTTGTATATATGCAAGTTGTATTAGCTATACATATATTATGCGGTACAAATATACATATAGTGATCTGCTATATAAGTTGCATTTGTATTTTATATAATCTGGGTATATTTATATAAGTATACTTGAGTTGATTTTATACATTATAAATATAATAAAGTCGTACGTATATATGTTTTGAAATACTGTTTTGAGCTGTATTGCTTTTATATATTGTGTTATAAAGTATTATACCTATATGTGTTATCTTTAAAACATTTTTATATGTTGCTATATATTTATTTAATCTGAAGCTATATGATTGTTATATATAAAGTTATACAATTTACCTAGCACAAAGTATAAAGTTATAAAATTTTGTTCGAATTAAGTTACATACGTCTTCAGTTCATAAGGTTATATACATAGCTTTTATGAGAGTCATGTGGTGTATAAGTTTATATTAATATATATATTTGTATGATATTTTAAAGTGTTTATGTATATATTAGTTGTTATATTTTAAAATGTATGAGTAGAACAATTTTGGTTGTAGAATATGTATACCAGAGTTTTCTTCATTTTTAAAGTATGAGTATATATATTGGTTTGAAATTTATGTATGTAGATTTTGTTTTATTTGTGTCAAAGTTAAATTATTGATTTGGTATATATATATATATATCTTATTTTAAAAATATGTTTAAGAATTGGTTTTAGAGAAAATTTATATTAATATATTTTGTTTTAGTCTACATCAAGCAGTTTCTGATTTATTTTCGTCGATTCCTATTTATCAGCTTGTCCGCCAAACTCAAGTCCATCGTACTTCGCTTCGAAATCCGTGCTTGGATCCGTAACTCGTCCCGTTGTTTTTCTCTCTAGCCTCGAAAGGTTAGCAATCACTCACGATTAACGTTCTTATATTTATTAATTTTGATTTCAATTGAAACGACAATTGAAGTATGCTACTGTAGTTATTACTTTGCTATGTATATGCCATTATTTGTATCTATTCACATGTGACATCTGACACAAGTTTCTGTTATTTATACTGATGATATATGCCTGTTATGTTATTATCATATCTGTTATCACTCTGCAAGTTCCCTGTTAGTATAGAAATCACTATGGGTTGAAATGAGAAATACCCGAACGGACTTTAGAATAGGAGAAAATCGTTATGGGTTGAAATGATAGACCCAAGCGATTTTCATTTGAATTGAATTTAGGATTGCGGGTTGAAATGATTTAAACCCGTATATATTTTAAATTACGGATTGAAATGATAAATATCCGTATCACTTGACCATAGGGTAGAAAATTATATACAGACACCGTTGGTATATATATATAAATATTTTGAAAATGATTTCTATGGTTTTGAAAAGAAATATATGATTTTGATAAATATTTATTTTTAAGATTTATTAAAGTTGATATATAATATGTTTAAGTATTTATTTAAAATTTATATTTTCGAATATAGAGTTTGTAATGATTCGGGTTGTAAAGATAAATTTGAAATTGATTTGAAATTATATTTATTTAAGAATTATACTTAAAAAAAGTTTGATTTGAAATTTATTAAATTTGAAATTTTTAAAGAAGTGTTTTACAACTTGAAATTTGATTAAAGGTGACTTAAATGGATATTTCAAACTTATATAAATTTAAATGGGATATTTTGTAAATTGAAGTTGTATTCAAATTATATTGAAATAATTAAGTAAATATTTCAAAACTAAATAATAGAAAAGTGAATTGATATATATATATATATAATTATCGAATTTAGTTTTGAAATGTGGAATATTTAAAGTTTTGAAATATATTGAAATTGAAATGGCTTATCTTATGGTTCAAATATGTATTTGAAATTGATAAATTGAAATGGTTTATTGAGAAACTAAATCGAATTAAAATTGATGGTTTGAGATTTGATTAAATTTGGATTTTTGGAATTCGAGTTGATTTGAATCGATTTGTGAAATTGAGGAAGCTATTTTATATAAAGTAATTTTAAACTATATCTAAAATTATTTATATTTTTACTTTATAAATTATTTTAATCTAAACTATTTTTATATAAATCATTTTCAATATAAATTATTTTAATATATGTTTTAACTTATAACTATTTTATATAAATTATTTTATTTTATATACTATTATTAATATCTAAACTGGTTGAAGGAAAGTGTTATGATTTCGAAGTGTTATGATTTCCAAAGTTATGAATTTAAAAGTATTATGATTTCCAAAGTATTATTATTTCAAATTGTTGGTTTTGAAAGTATTATAACTTTGAAAGTGATATGATTTTTGAAATGGATATATATTTGAAGTGAAAATGATATCATATTGATTTGGTTTTGAAATGGAAATGATATTTTGGTTTTGAAGTATAAACTATTTTGAAATGACCGCGATATTATAATAACGTTTGGTTGTTAAAGAGACCGGGATCGGATATGGGCATACTCTCTGTCGATACCGAAAACCACTTTAACAACCGTGTACGCGGTGGAGATTCCAGAATGAAGTAGGATGGTGGCGACGATCCTATATGAGGTATATACGTGGACCCGACTCCCGTGAGTTGGCATAAGGTGGCTAAAATAGGAGCGATTGACAGGCCAATGAGGTAGCACCTCTGATCGGACGCATTTCTTCGATACCATTCTATTACTTTGTGATTGATTTGGTGGCCACCCTTCGATTTTGATTGGGAGTGTGTTCTGAGGTGGACGGTAGTGGCTGCTATGCGTTTCCACCAGCCCGGATGCGTAATTGGTATATCTACCCTGGCATTGCCTAGTTGTGTCGTGTCACCTACCATATCGAACTTTACTACGAGTTTGGATTTGTGCCGTAGCCTGTGGAGTATTGAGGGTAGCCCCCGATCTAGGAGTATGCTAATACTGGATAGACTACTGGGACTATTATGTGTTAAGGTGGAAAATGTAAAGCCTTAACGCTATTCAAAAGCAAGTTTATTTTATATTAGACATTATTATAATAGCGTATATTACTACATAGTAGATAGTTTAGCGGATCCTTAGAGAACGGTTATCCCAAACATCCTTTAAGTTACTTGTATTTCAGTTGATATTTCACTTGAGTTGGATTTATTGATATAAGAATGTTAATCCTGACTCGGGTGTTTTGTGTTTTGCTTTACGCTTGGGTCAGACTGAGTGTACCAGTGTTCGAGACTCACCTTTGGAGTTGGAGCTTCGCTTGGAGATCCAACTATATCTATTCAGCTTGCAGTTATTCAGTTGATTCCAGTGATGTATTCAGATCTTGTATTTGACTATTCTATTGAGACATCTTTGTATTCGAGACTTCTGTTGTATCTTGTTTAACTCTGTTATATATATATATATATAGTAGCTTCATGAACTACTATCCTTTTGTTTCCGCTGCATTATTGTTATATTACTCTATGTCTGTGATTCTGTGATTATTCATTTACTGTATATGATGAGTTTTGCCAAATTTAAATTAACAAATTTGTTATTTTGAGCAATTCAATTTCCGACATATGTGGATACGAATGGCTGAAAATTTTAGGTCGTTACAATATATGTATCACAAATGGAAGATTCCTTAATTTCAGTGAACACAAATTTACTATAACGAACTCATATACTAGGTTATGCACTTTTTACTTATTTTAGCGTGCATGGGCATTGAACATAAGTTATGCACAAAAGGTCATATTTCATAAAATTGACTTTATAAGATAGTTCTTTAAATCCAAACTGATGATTGAAAAGAACCAATCTTACTTCTTAGTCAATTTTCTTCCAACGCCAAATATCACCCTCCTTGGAGTCGTCTTCGCACCTTAGTATGTGTAATTCAAAATATTTACTTCATGTCTTGAAATCATATAACATTAGATCCTTCAAAAATAATATGAACTCCACATTCGCGTGAAGTCCAATTAGCTAACATATGGCTAGAATACCTTGTGTATATCATCGTACTCCAAAAACACTTTACCTAGACAAATATAGTCAACCTCCATCGATAACTATCTTAGACAACCAATATTTTATTATATAACCTTTTAGGAAACGTTTTACTTAACTGGCACTCATGCTTCTCACGTCTTATATAAGCGTATCCCAGCCCTAAATATAAACATATATGTAAATTTCAAACAACATTGAATAACGAATGTTTTAAAACTTCAAAATAATAAATTTAAACTTGTTATTTTCTTCTTAAAATAAATCATCTCAATATTGTTTATTATAAAAATAATTTTTCTTTATTATGTCAAAATAGTATATTTTTCTCAAATCGATAATGTACGTCAAAAACCATTTATTTTCAACATATTACTTTAAATATCTCAAACATCAATGTTTAATCCAAAAATAATAATTTTCATCAAATTTCCTTCAAACAAATAATATTATTATCACTTTACATCAAAATAATTATATTTTCATAACCACTTTATTATTAATAATTCAAAAACAACAACATTCTGCATTAAATCCCAAAATCCTTTTTACTATTATTTATATCAAAAATATTAATAATTTATCCCAAAAATATTCATGGAAAATATCTTTTCATTATTAACATTATCATTCTCATAATACCTCTTATTTTTATTACTTAAATAATAATAATTTTTTCATAAACTCCATAAAACAGTCAAATTAATATTTGCTAATAATTTAGAGAGTCATCGAAAAAATGATCTTACTATTTATTTAAATTCCACCTTATTTGATATATAATAGCAAATTCTCAATCTAAAAATAAAATTTTGTTTCCTTATTATTTCAGATTTTTTCTTTCCAAAATTCATAATTAATACCCTCATTAATTTTAAGTACAAATCTCTAAATAACAAATCCATAACGTTTATTTCTAGCAATCCATTAGCACACTGGCCACTTGAATATCCTAACTACTTCAACATAATCGGTTTAAACTTTATAGGTTGTGTAATTCTTTTCTAACTCCAATCTAAATTTCAATTGAAAATATCATAATTTTCAATTTAATTTTTAAATCAAAATCATCGACCGTACATCTTATTCGCCTTAAAACTAGTAAGATTTAAAAACCATAAAATTCTCTGTTAATTTTAATAAATATTTAATAAACTCACAACATATTTTTTTCAAAAAAAAAATTCTTTAAACTCCACTTAAATAAATTTTCAAAAAGTTTTACTTTGGACATTTCATGTTAAATCATTTCATAGAAAATCATAAACTAAATTTATTTCAAATTAATTATTTTATGTCTATTTGTGAGTCTCCCAATAAAAATAATTAATATAATTCAATTTCCAAAGCAAATTTCTTTTCAAGCACTCTAAAAACTATCCATTCTTAAAAAAATTAACCTCCAAATTCAATCTTTTGTAGCTTTACCAATTTAATATTAATTATGTGATGATTACTCTACACCACTATCACCTAATACATCAATATAGTATGCTGCTATGGTGCCCAAGTGATGTAGGATGATTGTCAATGTTGAAAAGTAGGTAAAACATCACAAAATCTATTGTATATTTCATAGCACATCGAATAAAATATGATGATCATCGCAGATATATAACATGCGAGACAATAATAACTAAATGAACCCCAAATATCAGAGTGCACAGGTTCATAGAGTTGTACAAAATAGAAGTATATTTTATATAACCAAAAATAAACTCAACGATAAATCGTCTCTGAATAAGAAATAGTAAATCCAAATATAATACGATAGAGCGCCATCTCTTATTCGTCTTCTGCATAGCACTACGTATCACCTAAACCCGCTATATAGTTTACTCATTTAAGAGTACCCAAAATAATAAGAAGCAAACCATAAAACCTTGAGTCGAATAATAGTCCAGTGCGAGCAATTAGCAAATCTCAAAATACTATACGATTCGATATAATGAGGAACAAAGGTAGAAGAATCATACACATGACCTGTTCCTACATCCAAAGAGTTAGCACATAACAGTATATGCTAATCTATCATCAACTACCATCATAATGGTGTACTACATCCTAAGTACAATATTGGGTATCTAGGTATACACATCCACATCCACAAATATAGCATCCATCAAATAATCGTCACTATACTCATGTGCTTTGGATATATGATAACTCGTACGACTGTCCTATGCCAAAGACCAATGGAAAAGTCTCGGTTCCTCGGTGCTTGAAATTCACACCACTTAGTTGGCCAGAAGACTAAACTGCACGTCCAAGTAGTGCAGGGTCTACGAATCCTATCCTAAATACATGGTATACGTCCAAATACTCAATGAGTATCCTCACATATCCCTGCTTTACGAGCATACTGGAAACACTTCAAGTATCAATCCTTTTGCATGCGTCTTTGAACCCCTTCTCAGTCGATTCATTTCCATTTCCATCATAGAACCCTTTCTCGTTCTACCTATAACCATTTTCCATAATAAAGCATGTCTTAGCTCCACTTCACAAATTTGCATCCTAAAACTTGTCCTTATGGATCACTGTCATGACCCCCATCCTTAAGTCGTCATCGCCGGACACTTCTAGACATCCACATCGTTCATGAAATCCACACATCAAAGTTCTGAAGCTATTAAATTGAAGCATCTCAACATCCCTTCATCCGTCAATCATCATCCTTCATTGCCCTACCACTTCGCAACTGAATGTTGAACGAACGAATGCCTTCAAAACGACCTCTTGGGCATCCACTTCCTGCTCTGGGGGTTTGGTCAAATTTTCCAACTCTCATTCATGGACGAGTAGTACCTTCTGGCATCGAGTAGTTTTCCCCGACTTCAGAATTTAGCTAAGTATTTCGTGCACCGACTACTTTCTGTTAATAACACAAATATTGATTTTGATGACATCAACCACATAAATATAGATACCGATGATTTTCCTAGTTATATAGAATATTTTGCAGAATATTACATAAGTTTATACAAGAACAAGACAATCGTGTTTGAAGACTGATCGATAAAAAGTCTAGAGATCAAGATTTAGAGATGATCAAGATATTTGAAGACTCATGGGTATAAAGATAAAGACATGAAGGGTTAAAGACTATAATTTATAGTTAGTATACATTAGAATAAATTGTCAAAGTCCCTGGATAGCAACCATCTATTCTTTGAATACTCTCTTACCAAATTATTTACTATATATTTATTTTATTATCCAAAATATTTATTATCCAAAATATTTATTTTATTTTCAAAAATATCTCTACAAATATTTTATAAGATTTTTATATATTTAAGTATTTAAAATACTATGTTTAAATAAATTTACAAGAGTTTAGAATTATGCACATATTTAAAATGTTTCTGTTTTTCAAAAAATACATAGATATGTCAACATAGGCTAACTATGTATGTCGACATATAGACTGTTGGAGAGATGCTTTTTGAATTTTGAATAATTGTGATTTTTGGTTTCATCTCTTCGCAAAAAGACACATCCTTTCATACACTACATAAATGAGACTGAAAAACAAAATTTATTAACTACTTTCTGTACTTTCTTCTCACTCCAAATTCTTGTTATATATTTCATAAAATCCACTCCATATACTTTTCGGATTTATTCAAATTCAATCTCTACTTTGCTACATTCATTCTCTATAATTTACTTGCTGATTTGGAAGTATTCTCTCATCAATTCAAAGATCAAAGTGCTATCAAAAGAGCTATATGATATTTTGTATCCAGCATACAACTATTTGTATTTGGAATCAACAACTCTCTATTATTATTTGTCTGGGTGTGCTTGTTGCCCATTCAAACCAAGCAACTGTGCTTGCTGCCCGTTCAAATCAAGTGGGTGTGCTTGTAGCCTAGTCAAATCAAGTGGGTGATCTTGTTGCCCGATTAAATCAAGAGTGTCTACCCTGAACTCGTAAATTAGGAGGGTGTATATCTTTGTCTTGAAATTTAAACTATATTATGGTTTGCTTGTTACCTGTTTAAAGTTGGCATTGGAAAAGAAATCTATACGTACACTGTACATGACTGGACATTAGATTGGTTAATCCGAACTAGTATAAAAACTTCTTGTGTCATCTCTCTTACTTTTATCGCATTTACATATGCATGACTGTCTGTTAATATATCTATGTTTGAATTTAAATCTTGAAATAAGTTAGAAAATTCCATATAAGTTATAAAACACTATTTACCCCCCTTCCCCTTTAGTGTTAAAGTAGCTTTAAGATCTATTCACAATAGTACTACACCATTTTTCACATTTGGTATTAGACCATTAGGTTTTTAAAAATTAATTATTTGATTTTTGAAAATTATAAATGGCTAGTAACACCGGTAGTACACTTTTTAACAATTTTTCAGAAGGTCAATCAACAGTTAGACCCCCACTATTTAGTGGTAGCAATTACACTTACCGGTCATGTTTGATGAAAATTTGTTTACAATCCAATGGTTTAGATAATTGGAATATTAAATAGAATGAGTATACTGAACCCCATACTAACTCAACATGGACACCAGACCAAAAGACATAAGCATTCAATAATTCTAAGACTATGAAAATTTTATTATGCTCCATGGATAAAAATGAATATAATCACGTTTCTAATTGTAAGTCTACATATGAAATTTGGAGAACATCGCAAATTAAGCATGAGGGTACTAGTAAAGTAAAACAAACTAAGATTTTTATACTAACCAACCAGTTCCAACTTTTTAAAACGAAACCAAGTAAGTCTATTTCTGACATGTATTCTAGATTCCACGATATAGTTCATCCATTTGCATCATTAGGTAAAAATTTCTCAAAAGAGGATTAAGTTAGAAAATATCTTAATTCACTCACTTCTGAATGGGATCAAAAGGCATTAGCAATAAAGGAAGCCGATGATATTAGTATATTGAAAATTGAAGAGTTAATTGGTAATCTAATGTCAAATGAAGCACAATTGCAGGATAGAAAGGAAAGCAAGGCAATCGAAAAGAAATCAATTGCATTCAATGCTACTACTGATGATCAAGATTCAAATGACGATGATGATGGGGAGGATGAGATTGCTCTTATGACTCGAAATTTCAGAAATTCCTGAAGTACAGAAAGATGAACAACTTCCGTAAAACTGAAAACAAATATTCCAAAAATCGAAATGTGTTTAAGTGTTATGATTGTGCTGAATCTAGCCATCTACGAAGAGACTGCCTGCAGCAAAAGAAAACAACAAACACCAATTCATTCAAAAAGAGAAAAATAAATTATAATGCAATTTTGGACGATTCTGATACTGCATCAAGTGACAATGAAGCAGATACAAAATATATCAATACGTGTTTCATAGTGATGGAAGATTAATCAGAAGAGACAAATGAAACGAGAATATTAGTACCTTTTACATTTCATATTTTATTGTTTTTATTTCTTATTTTTTTGGAAGTTATGTAGGAATATAATAATAAATATATATATAAATATAAACATATATGAGTAGATATGTATGAATACATACATACATATACATGTATATATCAGGAAAATAGGCATAAGAAAAAACTTAGAAAAAATTTAGATTGAAGGACAACAAGTTTGTTTTTTTGGCTGAAGAACAATGCTAGTTATAACTAACATTTTGTATAATTGGATATAATGCTAGTTATAACTAGCATTTTGTATAGTGTAAAAGTTGAATATAATGATAATTATAACTAGCATTTGTCCTTCAGCCTAAAAATAAAACTTGATGTCCTTTTGCCTAATTTTTTCAAAGTTTGTCATTTTCCCTAGTTCCCCGTATATATTTAATATTTCTCTATTTTGAGTTTCGAAATTTCAGCCCATAGGTCAACATATGTCACATGGGAATGTCGACATACTTAGCAGAATTTTGAAAATCTTTTCAAAATTCAAACTTTTGAAATTCTCTCTATTACATTGATTTCAAAATTTGAAATGCCACCTTTTCACCTGTTATATGACTATTTAATCTCTATTTATTCATTATTTCTTATCTCATCTTCTACACACACTTTATGTCAAAATTCAAACTTATTTTTCACTCTCTTTCCTCTAAATCAAATCAAAAATGTCTTCGTTAAACTAACCTTCCTCATCCAAAGCCATTTGGCTTACCAAAAAGATCAAAAGTCAACTTTTTAATAATCAAGATTCCATTAAAACTTATATTGAGTATGCTTCTTATGGAAAAGTATTTTTGGGAAGGTTTGCAAATTTTAATGAATTTGATTCTAATGGTTCACAAGATATTTCTTTAGAAAATGGTATTTTTTGTTTGACTAAGTTATTGCAAAACAATTTTGATTAATATTCCGATTTTTTTAAAATGTTTCATGCAAATTTAAGTCAAAAGTTTTTTCAAGGAAAAGAATGTCAAATTTGGAGTAGTGTCAAGGATACTACTATTATTTTGGATTACGAAATTCTTGGTCAAATTCTTGGTTGTAAAAGTAGTGGAAACGACCTCACCCCTTTTGAAATTGATTACGGTAATAAAGAAGTTATGCACGATTTGCTTTCTAATGATGAAGAGTATGGTTTTAAAGGCAAGAATCTTAGGCCTAAAGCAAGACTAATGAGTCTTATTTTACAAAAAACTATTAAACCAAGGACAGGGAATTACAACAACCTCACTCAAAAAGTTTTCAAAGCTCTCTTTGCTATATTTGGAAAATATAAATTAGGCTCAAGTGATTTTGGATGACTTTGTTTAAAGAAAATCTCTAGGCATGAGAACACAGTTTACCATGGTATGTATCTCATTAGAATTTTCATTATTTTGGTATCAATCTAAGAGATGAAAACATTTTGTCTCATAAAGTTTTCGACAACACCAAACTCTCTCTTATGCACATTCCTCTTGAATTCGAACCCTATGAATCTCTTCCCGAAAAGGAAGAGAGAATGGCATGGGAAGAAGAGAAAAAGATTCTGGAAGAAGAAAGTGAAGGAATAGAAATTGAATAAGAGGAAGAGCAAGAAGTAGAAGAGGAGAAAATAGAAACTTTTCTAAAAAGCTTTGACAAACCATCTCACTACTCCAAAAAGAAATTCTCAAGAACCAAGAAAAGCTTCTCAACAATCAAAAGAAGCTTATACGTTCCTTTGGAAAAAAGTTCACTTCTCTATCGAACAAAGTGGACAAATATTTTGGGAAGATCATTAAGAAGCTTGGTGGAAACTCTTCATCATCATTACCATCTTTTTAGAACTTTTATCTTTATTTGTATCTCTTAGTTGTATGTTTTTCTAGTATTATTTCATGTTATTCTCATGTATTTTTCTATTATGTCCATGTACTTCTCTTTTATATTAGTGAAAATCACTTAGAAATTCAATTTGGTTGTTCAATGGTATTCTTATATTCTCTAGAATTTAAAAATTAAGATAGTATAAAATATAAACTAAAACTAAAACAATAAAAAGAAATATGCAAACTTCTGCACATATGTCGGCATATAGTACCTAGGTTTGTCGACATATACCTGGAAGTTTTCTCATTTTTGGAATCCAAAATGTTAGTTAATTTTTGGAAGGATTAGTTACTAATCCTACCTTTCACTTCTATAAAAACATATTTATTCTAGAAAAATTCAGAAATTAATTCATCCTCTTATTCTATTCCTCTCCACTTATCTTTTTTCATAAAAATGGATTCAAACACAAAATTTTCAAGTTAAAAACTTAGTGAAAATCTAGAGAAGGCTCTTCAATCATTCAAAAATGATCTTTGTTTCATTCTACATAATCAACAACACTTGGAGTTGAGTCAAATGCAAATGGTCAAAGAACAGGGAAAATAATTCAATTCTCTTCGACGTTTCATTTCCAGTCTCGCCAAACAAGTTCAAAGTAACGCTCCTGATGCTCGAACTCTAAACCGAGAATGGATGACGATGATTGGGAAGTTATCAACGCCAATTATATCTTTGGATCCGAAGGATGGGTCGATGTTCCAAAGAGAATCTAGGTTCTAATTTGTATTTTTAATTTGTATTTTTAAATTTGTATTTATAATAATTTTTATTAATAATAATTTGTACTTACAATATGTATTTGCTATACATTTTAGTCATATTTTTGTAATCAACTCTAGTAGTATTTGTTTTTTCATGTAATTAATAAATACAGAATTTGTGATGTATGGTTAAAATAGATGTAATTATAAATTGTATATATACATAGTTATTTCTCTAAACTATTATTGTTCAGTTATCATTGATTTGATTTTTTATACAACATTATCACATAATTATATCATACTCAAGGATAGTTTATTTTCTTTCACCCATTTTTGTTGATGACAAAGGGGGAGATAAGTATAAAATAAAATATATGCATAAACAAAGGGAGAGTTATACAAAATAGAGGTAGTTAACAATTTAGAAGGAGTTACATTATGTTTTATAATAAATATATTTACATTGTTGTGAGCATCAAGAAAAGGGAGATTGTTAATACCATAAATATTAATTTTGATGATAACAACCATATAAATGTAGATACTGATGATTTTCCAAGTTGTATAAAATATTTTGCAGAATATTACACAATTTTATACAAGAACATGATAATCGTGTTTGAAGACTAATCAGTAAAAAGATTAGAGATCAAGGTTCAAAGATAATCAAGATATTTGAAGACTCATAAGTATAAAGACAAAGACACAAAGTGTGCAAGACTATAATTTATAGTTAGTATACATTAGAATAAATTGTCAAAGTCCTTGGATAACAACTATCCGTTCTTTGAGTATTATCTTACCAAATTATTTACTTTATACTTATTTTATTATTCAAAATGTTTATTTTATTTTCAAAAATATTTCTACAATTATTTTATTAGAGTTTTATACATAAAAGTATCTAAAAAACTATGTGTAAATAAATTTACAAGAGTTAATAATTTTGCAACAAATTTAAAGTGTTTTTGTTTTTCAAAAAAAGACATGGATATGTCGACATAGGCTACCTACGTATGTCGATGTGTAGACCATTGGAGAGATGCCTTTTGAATATTGAATAGTTGTGATTTTTGATTGCATGTTTTCGCGAATAGACACATCCTTTCATACACTATATAAAGGGTACTAGAAAACGAATTTTATTAACTATTTTCTCTACTTTCTTCTTACTCTAAATTGTCATTATATATTTCACAAAATCCACTCTTTATACTCTTCGAATTCATTCAAATTCAATCTCTACTTTACCTCATTCATTCTCTACTTACTGATTTCAAAGTGTTCTCTCGCCAATTCAAAGATTAAAGCTCTATCAAAAGGCTATAGGATATTTTATATCCGAAGTACAACTATTTTTATTTGGAATCAACAACTACTCTCTACTACTATTTGTCTGGGGGTGGTTATTTCCCATTCAAACCAAGTGGGTTTGCTTGCCCGTTCAAACCAAGTGGGTGTGCTTTTAGCCCGATCAAATAAAGTGGGTGATCTTGTTGCCCGATTAAATCAAGGGAGTCTACCCTGAACTCGTAAATAAGGAGGGTGTATCTCATTGACTTGAAATCGAGACTGTATTCTGGTTTGCTTGCTACTTGTTTAAAGTACAAAAAATCCTTGTGTCATCCCTCTTACTTTTACTTTACTTTTATTGCATTTATATATTTGTGACTGCTTGTTAATATATATATATATATATGATCGATTTTCTGTATTTGAATTTAAATCTTGAAATAAGTTAGAGAAATTCAATATAAGTTATAAAATACTATTTACTATCCCTCTAATGCTAAAGTAGCCATAAGATCCACTAACAATAGTACCACACCGTTTCCCAAAATTTTCTCCTTTAGCTCCCCAATAGTCCTTTCTTTCATGCCCAAGTCCTTTGGTCCCATTTTTTCCTGAGAAAAACCTATCGGTACCGAGTGGTTATTCCTTCTTCAATTTTGAATCTAATTCCCCAAACTCCACCCTTTGCTTCAACTCGTGCTTCCCCCAAAGTTTCTTTGCCTAAGTCTCGAAGAAGTTATCCAAGAACCATTAAAACCACTCTCCACCAAGTCCTTCTACCTAATACCGAGTGGTTTCTCTAACCTTATTTTTGGCCATCAAATTAACTTCAAACCACCTAAAATTTTCAAGGCATACTCCCCAAAGCCTCTAGCCCATCATACCAGAATTCATCTGATTCTTACAACTTCAACGTCGTTTACACCGATCGACGTAGCATTTTCCTAACTACTTAAAACCACGAACGCACACATCAAACAAATCCATACAAAAGCAAACATCATCCAATATCATTCATTAGCATCAAGACAACATATCCAATTCACTCAAACATCATTAACATGCATAATATTACCTAGATCTAGTTTTATTTTAAAATACCGACATGATTACAAACAGGAGTAATATGAATTAAAATCCATTTTATCTTTTCAAATTTGGCCTAGGAATGTTATTATAATTAGGTCTAGGTTTGAAAACATTTTTAACGTTAAAATCATATTAAAATCCAACTTTACCATATCTACAAGCATAAAATAACAAGAAGTGGAAAATCACTCACCTAGCAATCATTTTACCCAATAATCCTCCCAAATCTGAAATGAACAGTAAGAGCGCGAATCCCTAAGCAACAAAATGATAGATCTAAGGTTTCCCTTTGCTAATTACTCCTTAACGATGATTTAGGCTAGCTTTAATATGAAAAAGAGGATATTTTTGATAGAAATGGGTTAATGGAGGTCAGACTTATTTATGGAAGTGGGAAAAGTGATTGGATCTACCCATCTTCCTATATTAGGCACAAATCCCGAAATGAGTTAGTGGGCTTAAATATGGGCTTAACTAATTACCCACTAATATGGGCAATATCAGCCCAAACTTAAAATAGTCATTTCTCCTAAACGATAACTCTGTTTTTCAATTATGACCATTCTACAGAAAGAGAAATCATCATGCCGATCTAATGAAAGTTGTTTTAGGCCTAAATTCAGTCCCTATCGAAAGTTATAGGCTTTAGTAGATTTTAGAGTCAACATTGTTCGATGAAAATTCTAAAGATGAAAAATGTCCTTAGTGGCCGTTTGAAAATTACAAAGTCATATTACCTTATATGAATTAAATAATAATATTTTACGATCATTCGATATGTACAATACGGGTCGTTACATTCTCCCACTTTAGAAATTTCGCTTCTGAAATCAATAAACAAATCAAAGAATAGTCAACCATAGTTACCTCGCATGCCTAGCAGTCATAAGCAACTATCAAACATATCAAACAGATAGTCATGCAATCAATAATACATGTATAACTATCCTAGAATGCAAGATACTAAACTATCCTATATGATATCAAAGTGAAAGTAAATACGATAAAAAGTAGGCCATACCACAAAAAGAGCTCTAGATATGCAGCCCTCATGTATTGGTTTCCTAGGTGCAATCGTCTTCACTTTCACCCTATTGAACTTTCACTAAATCCACCGTCTTCCTCCTAATTAAGCCATTTCATATCTTATCCCATAATATGAATCAGTCTACGAGGTCTTGAAACTTTTGGTCAATTTCAACATCATCATGTTGATCTGGTGTAATCGTCATGCCTGAGTCATGCACAAACTTCTACAAGTGAGGGACGTGGAATACATTATGTATGCCTACTTACTTGTGAGGTAAGTCGACCTTATATGCTAGGTTGTCAAACCTCTCTATTATAGTCAACCATCGTTGCTGATAAAGGTTGAGATCCTTCTGGAAGAAAAGGTATTTCAAGGATTTGTGGTTTGCGAACAACTCGAACCTTTCTCCAAGCAGATAATGCCTCCATATATACATAGCAAATACTACCCCCACTAACTCCAAATACTTCCTTCCATATAGCTTCAGCTATTGATTAGAGTAGGCGATAACCTTACCTCCTTGCATCAGTAGTGCACCTAATCCGGTACTACAAGCATCGGTGTATAGCATCATTTCCTCATTCCTTCTTAGAATGGTCAACACTGGTACACTCGTAGACTTCTTTTTCAGACGCATGAACGCATGCTCGCACTTCGCGTCCTATTTAAAAGTCTAATTCTATTTCATCAAATTGGTTAACGGTGCTGTTAACTTCGAGAAGTCCTTGCTACTCTTAACCGGTGAAATCCCATCGCAAGATCTAACCGAGAGAACACCTTCAAATCATGGATCACAAGTCATCAATACGCAGGTGGATACTTGTTCTTCCTTGTCACCTTATTCAGCTCACAGTAATCAATACACAACCTCAAATGGTAATATGCCTTAGTGGCGTATACTACGGGTATGCCCCATTTAGATATACTCTTGTGAATGAACCCTCGCTTTAACAAGTCATTCACTTGCATTGCTACCTCCTTCTGCTCCTTGGGTGCCATATGCCTCAAAGGCATAACTATCGATCTGACATCTTTCACTAAGTCTATGCTAAACTCAACCTCTCAATATGGCGGTAATTCGACCACCTCCTTGAATAAGTACTGATACTCCCTAACGATAGACATAGATGAAAACTCATCCTATTGGGCCTCTAGCCAATATAAGAAGCTAACCATAACGTCATCCTTTGGTAGGTAGCCAATCTCTACCTTTCACCCTTTCTTAACCCCAATTGTCACCAATAACTTCTCGCAATCCACCACTAGTGCATACTTCCTCAGTCAGTCCATCCCCAATATAATATCAAACCCAACGAAACCCAAAAGAAAGCAATCACAAACAAAAGGGAATCCATAACTTGATAAGAACAAACCACGATAAACCATATCAAGACTAGTGGAACCTCCAATAGGGTTTGTCCCTACTAAAGGTCGTTTAATGATTTTGGGTTTCAAGCCCATTCTATCTAACAAGTCATAAGGTATAAAGGAATGCAAAGCCCCTGTATCGAACAAAACATGTACGAAAACACCATAAATAGAAAGCATACCTTGAATAGTGATACCTTTCCCTTTCTCCTTCGCTGAGGGAGAAATTGACTAAGTCGGGATAGCATCCAAAGCATATACCTTCAACACCTGCCTTTTTTTTACTGGTTCAGGATAGTCCCTCTGCATATGTCCCATCTTGTTACAGTTAAAACACTTCTTGCCTCTAGCTTTGCAACCCTTACTTTGTTGACCCCTCTTACCATAGTTATAACAAGTGGATTCCCACTTGCCTTTCTTCCGAGCATTCTAACCATGAAATTTCTTCCTCTTCCCATTCCATTTCTTCTTGCCTCCACCGTCTTGTTGCGACTTTGGTTCTTCCTTAGCAACAGTAGTATACTTGGGTTTATGATATAAACTCTCAAGTTGGAGGGATTTCTCAACTACCTTCTCAAATGGCTCATCAATGTGCCCTACAAGATTCTTCCCCAAGTAATCATCCAACCCCATAATAAGCTTATCGTTTTTCTTCAGTAGAGTGTCGATGAAAGGTATCCCATACTTTGATAAAGCATTAAACACCACCACATACTCGGAGATAGACATGTCCCCTTACTTTAGCTATGCAAATTTCCTAAATAGCACTGACATCTAGGCAGTCAGCATAAATTATTCTAGTCTTGAGGTGGTCCCAAGTAAACTGATCCATGGGAGTATAAACTTTAATAGTGTTCCATCGGTTCATAGCTCTACCTTGGAGCCATCGAGAAGCCAACCTTCTCCTCAAAGCATCATCCAATTCCAAGTCATCGAAAATCCATGCACAGGTATCCAACAAGTCCTGCACTTTCGTAGCCGATTTCATTCCTTGGAATGGTTTGCCATCAAGACCGAAAAAACCCTTATTCAGCTTTGCGAAATCAATTTATGTGCTTGCAGTTGAGTACCACCACCTATAGAACCATTCTGAACAACTGATTGGGCATTTTGCACCATGTTTGTCATTATTGCATTGAACATTGCTTGTAAGTCAGAAGCCTCCAAGACCGCTTATTCCTCGAATCTAGAGATGGAGTTCTCATAGCATATCTTGTATGTCGGCTCATTCTTGATCTACAACAAGAATGATCAGTCTCTCATATGGAAAAATACATCAGTGCTACTCATGTATGAAATACGACTTATATATTATATATTCTACAATATACTTTTAAAAACCAAAATATATAATAAGTATTCTCTCTCTCGTATATATGTATACTCTTGATCCAGTCTGGGGTGAAACAATATATCTCACAACACATCAAATAAAATATAATAATACTTGATATAAATCAGGCAAGACAGTAATGACTAAATGAACCATAAATGTCAGAGTGCATAGGTTCACAAAGTTATAAAAAATAGAAATAGAGTTTATATAACTGGAAATAAACTCAACATAAAACCGTTTCTAATAAAATAGCTAGCATTGTCTAGACTCCATAATGTCGCATAACGAAATAAGCAAGAGTAAACCCAAATATATTATGATAAAGTGCCATCTCTTGCTCGTCTTCTGCACAACACTACACATCACCCAAACCTACTATCTAGTCTATTCATTAAGAGTACCCGAGATATTAAGAAGCAATGCATAAAACCTCGAGTCAAACAACTATCTAGTTTGAGCGATAAGAAATTTCAAAATACTGTACGAGTCAAAATAATAAGGAACAAAGATATAAGAATCATACTTGACCTGTCTGTGCATCCAAATAGTTAGAACATAACAGTATATGCTAATCTATATTCTGCTATCATCATAAAGGTGTACTATGTCCTATGTACAATATCAGGTGTCTAGGTATCAACACCCACAATACCTACGTATTATGACATCCCTAGAGTGATAAGAAAACATAGCAAACAAAACATCCATCAAACATACTTACCATTACTCATGTCCTTTGGATATATGATAACTCGTATGACCATCCTATGCTAGAGATTGATGGAAAAGTCCTGGTTCCTTGGTGCAGGAAATCTACGCCACTCAATAGGCTAGGAGACTAAACTGCACGTCCTAGCAGTCCAAGGTATATGGATCCCGTCCTAGATCCAGGGTATACATCCTAATATCCAATGAGTGTCCTCACATACCCCTGCTTTACAGGCATACTAGAAACACTACGGGTATTAACGATCTTTTTGCACGCATCTCCAAACCCTCCTTGTTCGATTCATTTCCATTTCCACCGCAGAACCCTTACTCATTCTACCCATTTTCATTTTCCATAGTAGAGCATATCCTAGCTCAACTTCACAAGTTTGTGCCCTTAAACTTGTCCTTATGGATCATTATCACTAATCCCATCCTTGAGTCGCCATAATTGGGGCACTTCTATGTCCACATCGGTCAAGGAATCCACACATCAAAGTTCCGAAGTGATCATATTGAAGCATCTCAACATTGCTTCATCCATTAATCATCATCCTCCATCGCGCTGCCACTACCTAACTGGATGTCGAACAAACGAACACCTCCAACATGACCTTTAGGACATCATCTTCCTGTTCAAGGGTTTTAGCCAAAAATTACCAACTCTCATTCATGTCAGTACCGAGGGGCACCTCTTGGTACGAGTAGTTTTCCCCAACTTTAGAATTTAGCTAAGCACTTCACGAACCGACTACTTTCCTCCTTTAGATCCCCAGTAGTCCTTCCTTTCATGCCCAAGTCTTTTTCTTCCATTTTTCCCTATGAAAAACTTATCGGTACCGAGTGGTTCCTCTCGGTACTGAGTGGTTTTTCCTTCTTCAATTTTGAAGCTAAGTCCCCAAGCTCTACTCTTTACTTCAACTCGTTCTTCCCTCGAAGTTTCTTTGCCTAAGTCTCAAAGCAACTAGCCAAGATACATCAAAACCACTCTCTATCGAGTCCTTCTACCTCATACCAAATGGTTTTTCCAACCTGATTTTCGGCCATAAAATCAACTTCAAACCATCTTAAATCTTCAGGTATACTCCTCAAAACCTCCAGCCCATCATATCTAAAATTCACATGATACCTGTAACGACCTGGGATTTCGAACCGTTCAAATCGACAATCATCCACTCATGTCAGACTTGAATTGCTCAAAACAACAGATTGTTAATTTATAATTGGCAAAACTTAACATATACAGTAAATAAATCAATCACAAAATCACAGACACAGAGTAATATAACAATAAGCAGCGGAATAGATAAATAGTAGTTCATGAAGCTACTATATAAACATCATAGTCTAAAACAAGATACAATTGAAATATCAAATACAATGTAATCTCAAATACAAAAGTAGATGACAATTATGAACATAAACAATTGGAATATGCTGGAATAACAGAATAGCTGAGTAGGCAAAGACAAATCCTCAAGCAAAGCTCAAAGCTCCGAAGGTGAGTCTCAAATGTTGTGACACTCAGTCTGACCCGAGCATAAAGAAAAACACAAAACACTCGAGTCAAGATTAACATTCTTATATCAGTAAGTTCGACTCAAATAAAATGTCGACTAAAATACAAATAACTTAAAGGATGTTTGGGATTCCCATCCTCTAAGGTCCGTTAAACTATCTACATACATAGTACAACACGCAACATATATAATGTCTATAGTAAAGTAAACTATTAAAATAACGTTAAGGCGTTACCCATATCCCCCTTAACATATTTTTATATATTCCCATAGTTTATACAGTACCGTAATTTCTCCGTAAACTAGAGGGCTATCAAAGGACACTCCATAGGTATGGTACAAAACAAACTCGTTGAAGGCGTGATAGGGAATGTGAACACAACATGCAGGGTAGGTATACCATTTGCGGATACGGACTGGTGGTAACACATAGCAGCTACTACCGCCCACCTCGAGACACACTCCCAAATCAAAGGTGCACCCAATCAAATTACAAAGTAATAGAATGGTATCGAAGAAATGTGTCCGATAGGAGGAATGACCTTACTTGGCCCGGCCTGGCTCCTGTTTTAGTCACATCTAAGCTGACTCACGAGAGTCAGGGCTACGTAAATACCTCGTACAAAATCGTCTCCAAACCATCCTACTTCGTTCTGGAATCTCCACCACGTGCATAGTTGTTAAAGTGGATTTCGGTATTGGCAGAGAGTATGACAATATCTAATCCCGGTCTCTTTAATAACCAAACGCTTATTTCACACCGTGGTCATTTTATATTTCAAATAGTTTATACTTCATATCAATATATCATATTCAATTCAAAATCATATCTCTTTTGAAATCATATTCACTTCCGAAATCATATTCACTTCCGAAATCATCTCTCATTCAAGTTAAACAGTTTAAATATTGAAAATAATATATATATATATTAGGATAGTTATAAATTAAAATAGTTTATATTTAAAATAAGTTATAGATTTAAAATAATTTATTTATTAAAATAGTTTATGTATTAGAATTATTTCTCCCAATTTTACAAATAAATTCATATCAACCTTTAGTTCCAAATTCAATTTAATCAATCTCAATTCAAATTATCACTTAAAACCATTTTAATTTATCGAATTCAAATCCAGATTTAAACTACAAATAAACCAATTTCTGATTCAATAGGTTTTAAGTCAAATATTCAATAATTTATAATAACTCAATTTTTTTCCATTTATATTTCAATTTCAACATTAACTTATTCAAATCTGAAATATTCACTTAAACAATTTTAATAACACTTAAATAAAATCTCAAATTGCAAATTTAAACCAATATCAAATTTTAAATATCTAACTTCAATTGTATTAAATTCTGACAATATTCATTTAATCACATTTATAAATATTTATATAAAATCCTCAAATTCAAATTTAAATCAAAATTAAATGTTCAATTTCAATCTTATTTACATATGAAAATATTCATTTGTTCACCATTAATTAAAATCAAATTATCTGGTTATAAATTTATATCTTAAAATCTCAAACAAATCAATTTCTATTTAAATAAAATTATTAAACAAATTAAACTACAAATCAATTTCAATTTATCTTTCCAACCTTAATTTATTGAAGTTAATACAAAATCTATTTTTAAATATTCATATAAATCTTAAATAATTATTTTAAAACATATTATATTAATTAAATTAAATTTTATCAAAGTAAAATTTTATTATATTTAATATTATTAAATTACATCTTATTATAATTTAATCTATTTTAAATATTATTTTATATATTTTAAAAATAATAAAGTTATAAGTAAAATTTTACAATTTGAAACTTAACCTATAATTTTAAATTTCCAAAACATATAATTTTAAAATCTAAATTTTTTACACATAATAGAATCCTTATATTATACTTTAAAAATCAACATTAAACCCATATATTTCCTTTCAAAACTTTGGAAATCATTTTCAAAAATAGACCAGCGGTGTCCGTATAAAATTTTATATCCTATGGTCAAGTGATACAGATATCTATCATTTCAATCCGCAATTTAAATTTAATATTTTACAGGTATATATCATTTCAACCCGTAATCCCAAAATTTCCAAAATCAATGAAAATCTCTTGGGTTTATCATTTCAACCCATAACAATTTTCCCCTAATCTATAAGATCGTTCGGGTATGTATCATTTCAACCCATAGGGAATTTTAAACTAACAGGGAAATTGCAGAGTGAGAACAAATATGATAATAACACAACATAACAACAACATGCATATATCATCAGTAACAAATTTAAATATAATATATATAACAGGTTACGGGTCATATGTCATAGGCAAACAATGGCAGATAATGGTATATCATATTTAACAATTAAATAACTTAAAAATTCAATTTAACAGCATATTTCAATCGTCATTTCATGTGAATTAAATTTACTAAATATAAGAATGTTAATCGTGAGTGACCGCTCACCTTTCGAGGTTAGAGATATTCCACAATGAAAAGAGCTATGAATCCAAGCATGAATTCCAAAGCAAAGCACGATGGACATGAATTAATGAAACAAAATATATACATATTTGTATGAAATATATAGCATATTTAAAAATCAAAAAATAATCAAGCACCTTCTTAACAGTGGAAAAACAAACCTATATATTATAAAGATCCAAACATTGATATATATACATTATATACATAAATAAACACATCGACACTTATATATTATACTTTAAAATCAAATAAAACCTTAATATAATATAATTCAAAATCAATATATATTATTTTATAAAATAAAATATAAATTTGAACACATATTTTAAAATAACAATCTTTATATATACACCTTATATTGCAAAATCATTAAACAATATATATACATATACATATATATATATATATTCTAAAGTTATTACAAATCCCGATTTTTAAAGATATTAACATAATTTAAGTAAATACTTTAAACATGTTATATACATACTTCATACTTCAACATATATACTTTAAAGCTACTATATACATACATATGCAGATGATGCTACAGCATATAAAGGCAACATATAAATATACAAACATGTGTATATATCTATATATATTTCATATACATATAAACCTATCATATATATCTAAACAAAGGAAGGCTGTAAGAAGATCTCAGACAAAAACAAGTAAACTTAGATGTATACATACATACATATATATATGTATGCATGTATGTATATCATTATATTATATGCATATAATATAAAAATAGGTAGTATATATAAATAAAAGAAAAAAGTCGCAAGCTTGAAAACCTGCAAAATAGAGAAAACCAATATATATATATATATATGTATATGTATATCTTTCATTTTTTTTCTTTAATAGGGAGGAAGCTGCTGCGTTGAGGGGAGGGCGTCAAGTTGAGCTCAGGGTGGTGGGTGACGTGCTGCTACATGGAGATAGGCTGCAGACGCGGGCTAGGAGGCTGTCGAGGTTAGGAAATGGGTGCGGTTATTAGATTTATCATCGGTGGGCGCGGGCTTCGAGGATGGAGGCCGAAGGGAGATGTCAAAGGTGGTGGGCCGGAGCACTGAGGTGGGTGATGGATAAAATGGCGCAGGCAGTGGGTGGAAACATGGGCTGTTGCTGCAGATGGGGCGCTTTCGGTGATAGGGCTATGGTTTTCGTGGGTGGTGTGCTGTCGAGGAGGGCGGTGACATGGTTCGGGCGGGGAGGTGAGGCATGTGCTGTTAGTTGTGTGAGAGGCTTGGTGGAAGGGAGCTTCGGTGCGATGAAGGGAGGATACGGCAAAGAGGCGCTTGTGTGGTTGGTTGGTGGCGAATCGACAGGGAAGAAGGATAGGCGTGGGAGGATAGAAGGGAGGAGGCTGACGTGGCAGATGAGTTGGATCAGCTGATAGTGGTGGTTCGAGTGGCGGCTGAGTTGAGCTGTGAAAGTCGAGAAAAGACGAGAAGGAAGAGGTTCGGTCAAAAATGAATGCAAGCAGGTTTCGAAAAGGAGATGAACAATGAATTATATACAAACATATATTGTATTATATATATATATATATATATCTTTTTAGTAAGAGAGGCAGAGAGAATGATGAAACTGGGAACGAACAGAAGAGGATAAGTCACAAAATAGAGGGTAATATATTAAAGCTAGGGGATAGTGAAGGTCATGGGTTAAATACAGAAAATATTAATAACGAATGTTTATTGGAGTTATACGGTGGATAATTTAATGGTCACAGAAACAAATAGACTCGAACGGGTACCGATACGGCTGACCGTTTTACTGATTTCGCCGCGTACCGGACTTTGAAATGCACAAATGAATATAGTGCGGAGATCAGCACGACGAGACGAACAGAATGGTACACAAATATCAGCGATACAATCAAGTTATAAAACTTGATTTTTCGCTACCGAAAATGCTGCAATTTCACCGAAAATAAGATAAACGGAGCTAGAGCGGTCCAAATTTGGTGAAACAAAATATAACGTCTCACTCGGAAAATAGTTTACATTTTTATCATATAAAAATGTTAAGATTTTGAAAACATTTTATTTTCATCTAATTAACTGATTTTAGATTTAGATTGAAAATTACACAACAGAATTAACTTTCATATTTTCCAACGAAAATCTGTCACTTGCTACGTTTAAGTAGACGCATTACAAATATCAAATTTTCATTGCTAGATTTTATTGTTTATTTTCAAGCAAAAATTCAGTTAATTACGTTATAAAAATCGTTGAAATTACCAGGTCATTACACTCTCCCTCACTCAAAACTTTTCATCCCCGAAAAGGAAGGAGGTAGGAGAATAGAAACAACACAGAGGAAATATAGATTAGAAATACATATTACCAGATACAATAATAGAATTCAAAACCATATAGATTTCATTAATTTTTAAATTGGTTTATTTCCAGTAAATTTGGTTTCAATTCATTTTATTCAATTAATAACTATTCATGGTATTTACATTTTGGTTGATTCCGATTCAAGGTATTTTCATCCAATTTGATTTGCTTTCAATTTACTAACATTTGTTACAAAATATTTCTTTCAAAACAAAATTTATTTAATTTAATCCATTTATTTAAGTTAATTCCACTTATAACTCAATTTCAACTATTCTTAAGTTTATATTTATTCACTTAAATGTCATTCTTTATTTATTATTCAATTTATTCCACTTTACATATCTTATAACAAATATTAGTATATAAACATTTATTTTAACAACTCAAATTTTACTTATAAATTCCTTTTACAAAATTTAATTTTGAACATCTTATTACTTACATTTATTGTATATTATTCAATTACATATTCATGTTACATTCAAACTCATTTTCCCAGGTAAGTTATATATGTTTCAAATGTAATTGAGCACTATGCAAATTTACCTATTATTAACAACATTTCTATTACTTAAGATTTCTCTTGTATAACCTTCAATTATATATTTAAATAAACATTTTAACCTTTTTGGGGTTTCAGGTAAGTTATATATATGTTTTTAGAATGAAATTGAGTATTATACAAATAAATTTTATCCTAGTTCAGCTGTCTCAAGTTGTTTAATCTCATTTCTCATTTTAAACACTCCAATTATAAAAATTTACTTTATTTTAAAATTTTAAAATCATTACTTAACATATAATTTAAGAGTTAAATTTTTAGTTTCACTTCACACCATTTGAAATATATATAGTTTGTACATTAAACCATATTCAAAATTCAAATCAAATTCATTTTCCAGAACAAAAGTGTAGCAAAGCTACCAAGCGGTCTCTCCACTCTGAGACTCGAAAATGAAAGTCGATGATGTTGCAGTCATCACCGAAATTAATTTCCAGCGACAAAAGAGGAGAGTACTGACTTACTTCCTTTAAAATTCTTTGAAAACAATTTTTATTCGAAAATACTTTGAAATAATATTATTATTTTCAAAACTTTGAGAACCAAATTTGAAAAGCACTGAAAATTTAATCCTAAAATCTTATATCTTAAATTTAAATTCATTTCAATTTCAAATCAATTTATAAACCATATTTTAAAATTTTCATCTTCTTATAACATACAAAAATAGTTAATGGTTTAGGAAATGTTGATAAAATAATAAATGGTAATCTAGTATTATCATTTCTAATCACCAATTCATTTAACTATCTAGTTTTAGAAAATTATACATTTATATATAAAATATATTCATACATATAATTATTTCATTTACCAATTTTGAAAATAATATTGTATCAGTTTGCTCTGTTCAAGTGTTTTGGAATTCCTATCGATAGCATTGTATAAACGAATCGATCGAAACCCAAAATTCAAACTTAACAACTCAAACAACAAAATATAAAATATTTTTATAGTAATTACAAATACGCTCCCTCACAGGATGATTCAAGAATGGATATAGAACAAAGATAGAGATGCAAATTCAGAGGGACCCAAATCAAAGAGAAATTTTAACTAAGAAGATAAGCTCGAAAAGAAGATAAGATAATTAAATTACAAAAGAAAGAAAGATAGATAGACATGTATTAATCGTGGGCGACCTTAACCAGATCAACCGAGACTTAGAAAAATGAGAATGTAATCAACGGAAATCAGGACAAACTGGTTGAGAACATCGCAGAAACGCGATTCATGAGATTAACGAATAAGGTATGATCATTGGTTAATCCAAAGGGTAAGACTAACCATTCATGGAAACCATTCGTTTGGGAGGAAGGACAACAGGTCGAGCTCCAGAAACAAGATCGATTGCGGAATTCAATTTCCCGCTGAGGAGGAAGAGCAGTGATTTCACCAAAACATCAGGATAATCCCTAACTATAGGGGTGGAGTCGAGATCATTAGGCTGAACATTAGATGAAAAGGTAGAACTGCCTACTTAATGCATAGGCATTCGACATTCGATCACGAGAGGATTACCCGGTTGCCTATTGGAGAGACGGTTCGGGCTTTGAAAGAAATAACAGCATCAAAACCGAGAAATAGAAATCTCTAGTGAATCGACACCAGTTGTAAAGGAGTTTCACCCCTTTACAAATTATACTAAGATTGGCGGGACCGCCGATGGGGTTAGACACACACAAGGACGAAGTTGCCAATTGAGGTCAACCAAAGTGGAGCTATGGGATGCTCCAGAATTGAGAAGAACACAGACAGGAAAGGACAAGAATGGGTTTCCAGAACAAAAGGAAAATTCTGAAATTCAAGAGAAATCCTACTCGAAGAGGATCCTAACAAAGAATTTCAAGGTCGAACGAAGATGATTCTGTAATTTATTTTTACTCCATATGCTAAGTTTTGCCTAAACCAGAGCTTTGATACCACTTGTAACGACCTAGGATTTCGAACCGTTCAAATCGACAATCATCCACTCATGTCAGACTTGAATTGCTAAAAACAACATATTGTTAATTTATAATTGGCAAAACTTAACATATACGGTAAATAAATCAATCACAAAATCACAGACACAGAGATATAACAATAAGCAGTGGAATAGATAAATAGTAGTTCATGAAGCTACTATATAAACATCATAGTCTAAAACAAGATACAATAGAAATCTCAAATACAATGTAATCTCGAATACAAAAGTAGATGACAATTCTGAACACAAACAACTGGAATATGCTAGAATAATAGAATAGCTGAGTAGGAAAAGACAGATCCTCAGGCAAAGCTCCAAGCTCCGAAGGTGAGTCTCAAACGCTGTGACACTCAGTCTGACCCGAGCATAAAGCAAAACACAAAACACACGAGTCAGGATTAAAATTCTTATATCAGTAATTTCAACTCAAGTGAAATGTCAACTGAAATACAAATAACTTAAAGGATATTTGGGATTCCCATCCTCTAAGGATCCGTTAAACTATCTACATACATAGTACAATACGCTACATATAAAATGTCTATAGTAAAGTAAACTATTAAAATAGCGTTAAGGCGTTACCCATATCCTCCTTAACACATTTTTATATATTCCCATAGTCTATACAGTACCGTAATTCCTCCGTAAACTGGAGAGCTATCAAAGGGCACTCATAGGTATGGTACAAAACAAACTCGTAGAAGGCGCGATAGGGCATGTGAACACGGCGCGCGAGGCAATGCCTACGGATCCGGACTGGTGGTAACGCATAACAGCTACTACCACCCACCTCGAGACACACTCCCAAATCAAAGGTGCACCCAATCAAATCACAAAGTAATAGAATGGTATCGAAGAAATGTGTCCGATAGGAGGAATGACCTCACTTGGCCCGGCGTGGCTCCTGTTTTAGTGACATCTAAGCTGACTCACGGGAGTCAGGGCTACGTAAATACCTCGTACAGAATCATCTCCAAACTATCCTACTTCGTTCTGGAATCTCCCTTACGTGCACAGTTGTTAAAGTGATTTTCGGTATTGGCAGAGAGTATGACAATATCCGATCTCGGTCTCTTTAACAACCAAACACTTATTTCACACCGTGGTCATTTTATATTTCAAATAGTTTATACTTCATAACAAAATATCATATTCAATTCAAAATCATATCTCTTTTGAAATTATATTCACTTCCGAAATCATCTCCCTTTCAACTTAAACAGCTTAAATATTGAAAATAGTATATATTAGGATAGTTATAAATTAAAATAGTTTATATTTAAAATAGGTTATTGATTTAAAATATTTTAAATATTAGAATTAGTTCTCCCAATTTTACAAATAAATTCATATCAACCTTTAGTTCCAAATTCAATTTAATCAACTCAATTCAAATTATCACTTAAAACCATTTTAATTATCGATTTCAAATCCAGATTTAAACTACAAATTTAAACCAATTTCCGATTCAATAGGTTTCAAATTTAAATATTCAACAATTTATAATAACTCAAATTTTTTTCGATTTATATTTCAATTTCAACATTAACTCATTCAAATCTGAAATATTGACTTAAACAATTTTAATAACACTTAAATAAAATCCCAGATTGTAAATTTAATCCAATATCAAATTTTAAATATCTAACTTCAATTGTATTAATTTTGACAATATTCATTTAATCACATTTATATAAAATCCTTAAATTCAAATTTAAATCAAAATTAAATGTTCAATTTCAATCCTATTTAAATCTGAAAATATTTATTTATTCACCATTAATTAAAATCAAATTATCTGGTTATAAATTTATACCTTAAAATCTCAAACAAATCAATTTCTATTTAAATACAATTATTAAACAAATTAAATTACAAATCAATTTCAATTTATCTTTCCTACCTTAATTTATTGAAGTTATTACAAAATCTATTTTTAAATATTTATATAAATCTTAAATAATTATTTTAAAACATATTATATTAATTAAATTAAATTTTATCAAACTAAAATTTTATTATATTAAATATTATTAAATTACATATTATTATAATCTAATCTATTTTAAATCTTATTTTATATATTTTAAAAATAATAAAGTTATAAGTAAAATATTACAATTTCAAACTTAACTTATAATTTTAAAATTTCCAAAACATATAATTTTAAAATCTAAATTCTTTACACATAATAAAATCCTTATACTATATTTTAAAAATCAACATTTATCAAACCCATATATTTCTTTCCAAAACTTTGGAAATCATTTTCAAAAATAGACCAACGGTGTCCGTATAAAATTTTCTATCCTATGGTCAAGTGATACAGATATCTATCATTTCAATCCGCAATTTAAATTTAATATTTTACAGGTATATATCATTTCAACCCGCAATCATAAAGTTTCCAAAATCACTGAAAATCGCTTGGGTTTATCATTTCAACCCATAACAATTTTCCCCTAACCTATAAGATCGTTCGGGTATGTATCATTTCAACCCATAAGGAATTTCAAACTAACAGGGAACTTGCAAAGTGTGAACATATATGATAATAACATAACATAACAACAACATGCGTATATCATTAGTAACAAATTTAAATATAATATATAATGGGTTATGGTGTCATATGTCATAGGTAAACAATGGCATATAATGGTATATCATATTTAACAATTAAATAACTTAACAATTCAATTTAACAGCATATTTCAATCGTCATTTCATGTGGATTAAACTTACTAAATATAAGAATGTTAATCGTGAGTGATCGCTCACCTTTCGAGGCTAGAGATATTTGACAATGAAAGGAGCTACAAATCCAAGCACAAATTCCAAAGCAAAGCACAATGGACATGAATTGGCGAAACAAAATATATACATATTTGTATGAATTATATATAGATATAACTATATAAATTATATATAAAAAAATCAATATTAATTTAAAACAATTATTAAAATCAAAGTCTTTATATATAACATATTTAAAAATCAAAAAATAAATCAAGCAGCTTCTTAACAATGGAAAAACAAACCTATATATTATAAAGATCCAAACATTGATATATATATATATATACACACATTATATACATAAATAAACACATCGACACTTATATATTACACTTTAAAATCAAATAAGACCTTAATATAATATAATTCAAAATCAATATATATTATTTTATAAAATCAAATTTAAATTTGAACACATATTTTAAAATAATAATCTTTATATATACACATTATATTGCAATATCATTATACAATATATATATATATATATATAAACACACACATTCTAAAGTTATTATAGAACCCAATTTTTAAAGATATTAACATAATTTAAGTAAATACTTTAAACATGTTATGTACATACATTCATACTTCAACATATATACTTTAAAGCTACTATATACATGCATATGTAGATGATGCTGCAGCATATAAAGGCAACATATAAATATACAAACATGTGTATATATATATATCATATACATATAAACCTATCATATATATCTAAACAAAGGAAGGCTGTAAGAAGATCTCATACAAAAACAAGTAAACTTAGATATATATACATATACATATACATATACATATACATATATATATATATGTATATCATTATATTATATGCAGATAATATAAAAATAGGTAGTATATATAAATAAAAGAAAAAAGCTGCAAGCTTGAAAAGCTGCAAAATAGGGAAAATCAATATATATATATATATATATCTTTCATATATTTGTTTTTATAGGGAGGAAGCACTGCGTTGAGGGGAGGGCGTCAAGTCAAGCTTGGGGTGGTGGGTGATGTGTTGCTACATAGAGATAGGCTACAGACGTGGGCTAAGAGGCTGTCGAGGTTAGGAACTGGGTGCAGTTATTGGATTTATCACCAGCGGGCGTGGGCTTCGAGGATGGAGGCCGAAGGGAGATGTCAAAGGTGGTGGGCCGGAGCACTGAGGTGGGTAATGGATAAAATGGCGCAGGAAGTGGGTGGTAATATGGGCTGTTAGCTGTAGATGGGGTGCTTTCGGTGGTAGGGCTGTGGTTTTCGTGGGTGGTGTGCTGTCGAGGAGGGTGGTGACATGGTTCAGGTAGGGAGGTGAGGCATGTGCTGTCAGTTGTGTGAGAGGCTTGGTGGAAGGGAGCTTCGGAGCGGTGAAGGGAGGATGCGGCAGAGAGGCGCTTGTGTGGCGGGTTGGTGGTGAATCGACAGGGAAGGAGGATGGGCATGGGAGGAAAGAAGGAAGGAGGCTGACGTGGCGGATGAATTGGATCGGCTGATAGCAGTGGTTCGAGTGGCGGCTGAGTTGAGCTGTGAAAGTCGATAAAAGACGAGAAGGAAGAGCTTCGGTCAAAAATGAATGCAAGCAGGTTTCGAAAAGGAGATGAAGAGTGAATTATATACAAATATATATAGTATTATATATATATATATATATTTCTTTTCAGTAAGAGAGGTAGAGAGAATGATGAAACTGGGAACGAACAAAAGAGGATAAGTCATTAAACAGAGGATAATATATTAAAGCTAGGGATAATGAAGGTCACGGGTTAAGTACAGAAAATATTAATAACGGATGTCTATTGGAATTATACGGTGGATAATTTAATGGTCACAGAAACAAATAGACTCGAACGGGTACCGATACAGCTGGCCGTTTTACTAATTTCGCCGCATACCGGACTACGAAATGCACAAATGAATATACTACGGAGATTAGCACGATGAGATGAACAGAATGGTACGTAGATATCAGTGATACGATCAAGTTATAAAACTCGATTTTTCGCTACCGAAAATGCTGCAATTTCACCGAAAATAAGATAAACAGAGCTAGAGCAGTCCAAATTTGGTGAAACGAAATATAACCTCTCACTCAGAAAATAATTTACATTTTTATCATATAAAAATATTCAGATTTCGAAAACATTTTAATTACATCTAATTAACTGATTTTAGATTTAAATTGAAAATTACACAATAGAATTAACTTTCATATTTTCCAACGAAAATCTGTCACTTGCTACGTTTAAGTAGACACATTACAAATATCAAATTTTCATTGCTAGATTTTATTGTTTATTTTCAAGCAAAACTTCAGTTAATTACGTTATAAAAATCGTTGAAATTACCAAGTCGTTACAATACCAAAAATTTAACGTCGTTTACACCGATCGGTATAGCACTTTCCTAACTATCTAAAATCACTAGAAAATACATAAAAAAATCCATACAGAAGCAAACATCATCCAATATCATTCATCAAAATCCAAACTACGTATCTAATTCATTCAAACATCATTAACATGCATAATATTACCTAGATCTAGTTCTATTTCGAAGTAGCAATATGATCACAAAAAGGAGTAAAACAAATTAAATTCCATTTTATCTTTTAAATTTGGCCTAAGCATGTTATTAAAATTAGATCTAGGTTTTTAACATCAAAATCATATTAAAAATCCAACTTTTACCATATCTACAAGCATATAATGGCGAGAACTGCAAAACCACTCACCTACCAACCAATTTACCCAATAATACTCCAAAATCTAAAATGAACAGTAAGAGCAAAAATCCCTAGGCGGCCAAGTGATAGATCTAAGGTTTCCCTTTTGCTAATTACTCCTTATTGATAATTTAGGCTAGTTTTAGTATGAAAAAAGGGGCTTTTTGGTAGAAAAGAGGGTAATGGAGGTTTAGACTTGTTTAAGGAAGTGGGAAAAGTGATTAGATCTATCCCATCATCCCCTACTTGGCACAAATCCTGGAATGGGTTAGTGGGCTTAAGTATGGGCTTAACTAATTACCCACTAATCTGGCCAACGACAGTCCAAACTTAAAACAACCACATCATCTAAATAGTAAGTCCGTTTTTATGTTATGACCACTATACGGAAAGAGAAATCGTCATCCTGATCTAATGTAAGTGGTTCAGAACCCAATTCAGCTCTTATCGAAAGTTATAGGCTTTACAGGATTTTAAAAGTCAAAACAATCCAACAAAAATTCTAAAGATGGAAAATGTCCCTAGTAGTCATTTTCCAAAGTATAGAGTCATACAACCTTATATGAATTAAATGATAATAATTTCAATTATTTGATACGTAACATACATGTCGTTACAAATTACTCAAAGTATAATTAGGTTTGAACTAACTTCGATTATTTTCTTAAATAGTCATATTTTATTTCTTTAAAAAAAATCAACGCCATATTATATAATTTATAACGAATTTATCATATATAAGTATATATCATTTTATTAAATAATTAGGCAATTTCAATCATCGTTAACAATATATGATGTCTATGCAAACCCATATTTTTAAATTCGTTTTTGGCTACTAATTATATTAATGTCGAATTCTGAAATAATTTCCAAAATTTTAAATAATTTATTAATGCATTTTTTCAGGAGTATGTATCACAAACACTTCGATTTCCAATAGAAAATACATACGTATTAAAACAGAGAAATTCCACAGTTTTAAACTAATAATTTTTAAATATCTTTTTTTTTTCAATTTAAATTCTATTCAAGATGGTTCAATTTAACTTAGAAAAATAGGCATGTGGAACATTCTTTTCAAATTTTATTTTTATAAATAAGAAATGTTCATAAAAGTGTAAAGAAATGTAATAATCTTTTTTCTCTATTTACTTTTAGAAGTTCCTCTGTCAAAAACCAAGTATACATCAAAATTTAAGTGCAAATAATATGCCTTGTACTAAACTTTTTCAAAAAGTAAAACGTTTAAAATATTTATGAAAAATCATCTCTTACAAAAATTTCTCATATTCGAGGCTTAAATATGGGTTATTATTTCAATTTCAATAAACAAACTCCAACTTCTATCCTTTTCCCCAAAATCTCAGACATCATTATCTCTAACTTTTTAGGCAAAACATTTAATTAATTCCACTTAATTTAATTACTTCAATTAGAGTAGATCATAACTTACATAAGCCCAACTACAGCCTAATAAATGCTTAAATATCTTCATTATGCCTCATTAATATCACACAATATTCTATGGACTTAAGGGTACTTCTCTTCTTCTTATTCATCTTTAGTCCCTCATTCAACTCTACTACTAATTAGTATATGACCATCTACTAGCAATTTTTTATGGAGTAAATTATAACAAATGTGATGGATTGTTTTTCACCCCAAAATAGTTTTAAATATCAACAATTATTTACCTCATATTTGTTTACTACCACAAGAGATAAGCGACAACTACCTCTACGAGTCAAAATATATGAGGTGTGGTGTATAAATTATATATATATATAATAAAAATTGCAAATATGCTCTCTCATATGCCCTAATTAAGAAAGAGTCGTCTAACCTAAGCTCTAATACCAAATGAAACAACCCGCCATCTATGAAGCAACGATTCATGAATAGAAAGACGCTGAAATCGCGAACTTCACGGATGGCAAATCGTTTTGAGGTAAAATATAAAACATGTAACAGAGCTATCTACAATATTCTACACTTTTTGAAACTCAAAGTGGAAGGAATAAAATATGATAATAACTAATAATATAATCCCAACACACGAAACAATACAATGTCAATTAAATTCCAACTACAATATCTTTCTCAGTACTGGTAATGGAAACAGTATAATGTCTGGGAATAAATTAAATAAAATAACAGACAGCTAATAAATAAATGTGTGTCTTCATCGTACCATCATGCCTCCAAGTCACCAACAGTTCTCTCTATTGACTTATCAAAGTGTATCCAAAACAAAGAAAATGATAGATGGGGGTCAAATATATGTCTAGTGAGTAAACTCATCATATAAGTGTATATTACTAATAAGCTAGTAAAAAACACTTATGCTCAAAAATCATACCTTAACCTGTGTCACTTGCACCCAATAAGTCAGCTAAACACTTTATACTACTATAGTGACATCATATGCTAAGGTTTCACTAAAATCTATTCTATGCCAAATCTGATGCCTACGATTTGACCCCAAAGCCTCAACTCGCTATTACAAATCATATACCATGGACTTGGCTCCTTTAAACGTGTCATGATGCCAAATCAAATGCTGAAAACCCAACTCCTAGGACTATCATGTACTGATGACTTAAATCCTTATACTATCATATTTTGAGGACTTGGCTCCTCGGACTATTGTATATTCAAAACCGAGCTCCTCACATTTTGTATATTGAGAACTCGGCTCCTTTAACTATCGTACGTTAAGGACTCGGCTCCTTGGACGATCGCATCGCCAAATATGAATAGCATACAACAAACATGCCCAACTGAGAAAATTTTCTAAACAATCTTAAACCCATAACAAATAAAATACTAAAACGTTTCTCATCTCTCCGTGATCCTGATGCAATGGATCGTGCATGAAACGGATATCATATCTGAGAGTTATAAGCATTTGAAGTTAAGCGAATTAGGAATTAGTCTAAAGGAAAAACCCGAGACTAATTTTAGTCTGAAGGACACAAATATTAAAATTTAGTCTGAAGGATAATAGAATGATATATTCATATAGCATTACACAATAAAATGCTAAGTTCATATAGCATTCATTTTCCCAGTTCATTTCAACACCATCATATGCTGGAGTCCTTTGTTTATGATTTTTAAAGTCCCTTATGTGGATTTGGAGTATGCAATCTCCATAAAAAGGGGAGTTTGGAATAACTTGTATTTCATGCATAGTTAGTGTTTCATAACATTAATCATATGATGGTGGTGAAGTGACGGTATTAATGATGTTGTGTGTAATCGTGTATTGATTAATTAATAGCTATAGTAATACACTAAGGACAGAATTAATTAGTAAGCGTAACTATCAATGTACATTCTTCTACCAATGTGCTATTTTATGCAAGAAATTGCAAACTAATTTATAATTAAAGCTCTAAACAAATGCAAAACACATTCTTCAACTATTTTAGTCTTACATATGTTGTTCATAAGTATTACGTAGCTCATTCTATGCCATATCATAAGGTTATGATTCAAATTATTTGGTTTCCATTTGCAACATAAGAGCTGAAATGTTAACTTTTTACCGCTTAAATCCAAAATTATACTGAAAAAATGTTTCTCGCTTTATATCACAATCCAGTTTAACTTCTTTATTCAGTAATGCCCTTATCAATGGTTGAATAAGCTTCATATTTATAACATATAATTCTCTAAATAATAAACAAACAATTATGTTTACTATACATACCATAAATTTTGGAACCAACTGAATAAAATTGAAGTAACTAATCAAATTTAAATTGCTAGCAGGATGCGTGAGAATCAACATATAATAATGGCTAAAATGCTTCAAAGTAAGACAGACAATAGAGAAATAAAGACTGAAATCTGAAAGCTACAAACCAATGATAGAGAAATGAAGGCTGAAGATCTGAATGCTACAAATCATCATTATGGTTGTTATCAAGCTATGTAACTTATGTATATCAGTAATTTCCTACACTGTTCATGTATTTAAAACAAATTATTACGTACCTACAAATATTGTTATGTGGCTTTTTATCTTTAAAATTAAGTTCAACTATTTTATATGTGTAATGATACTTCTGTGCATTATTCATATGAAGTTCTATATGAATATCGCATTATATGTGTAATGCTATATGTATGTATCATTATGTTGTTCTTTATACTAAACTTTAAAACTTATGTCCTTAAGACAAAAATTAGTCTCAAGCTTTTCCTTTAGAAGAATTCCCTCTTTATATTATATTTCTTCTTCCTCATGCTTACCACAGCAGCCCAAACCCTCACTCTCATGTTCAACCACCACCAAGATCCCTTCACCGATGCCATCTCCAATTGTATCTCGCCAATCCGCATTCACCTTAGAATTCCTCGTTCTGTGCGCATTTGAAGTCATAAACCACCTGAACTTTGGCTACCTCTACCTTCCAACCACCGCCAACCCTATTTCCACCTATTCTGGCAAACTTCAATCGTCAACAATGAACATACACTACCATGACCATCCCCTCTATCTCCATGTATTATCATCGTTGGATCGAAACGGACGGTCCACGTTTATCAGACTTCCGACGTGTTTTCTAGTCAATCCGTACACCCAATCAATGAATGAAGACCGCCAGTAGATTCATGTCATCTAGAACTATAATTTTGATATATAATATGCATGGTATGGAACACTTTTGTATTTTTCACTTTTTTATTATAAGGGAATTACCTTTTTCTATTTACAATCGGAACATTTTATATTTTTAACTATCCAGCCATAGCATACTACCTCTAATCATGTATATAAAAAGCACTTTTTAAATTTTAGTTACATCGTTTATAACGTGATTTATGACCATAAGTAATGAATTACTATATCTTACTAATATACACACAAAAATGATAAGACTCACTCACCGAATAGCCATGCATCTTGTTCGATATGAGGGGAATCCTCTTCCTTCTTTGGTGTCCAGAAATGTACCACGTTGAAAATGCCAAATCTTTCAGTAGCTTCGGATTATCTGTGTAGCCCTCTTCATGGGGATCGGTACCATATATTAATTCGTTTAATTTGGATTTGGTTTGGTGGATTAAGAATTGATTTAGTGATTAGGGTGTTATAAGCAGAGGTAATATTTATCAAGAAAAAGAAATGGGGTTAAGGATCTATTTATAAGCTAAAAATAATAATAACTAGGCCGTATTTTTGAAATCAATATATTATGAAAATGTCACCGAGTTTGTATTCTTTTAATTTCTCATCCATTTAACCAAATTTAGCAAGTTATATATGTTTTCTAATTGTAAATGATATTTCAAACTCAATGGAATAGGTTAGGACGTCTAATTCCAACTTCTATAGAAATTTACTACTTTAACATTTATGTGAAATTAAGATTTTACCCTATTTAATTTAATTATTTAATTTTGTAAAGTTACGGGGCGTTACAAATGTTTTGGGACTTCCCTTAGGCAAGTAGAGAAGGGTGTTCTTATGCTACAAACAATCAGCGGTGAGTTTCTCAACAAATCCGATGACCTGGCTAGCACCCTCGTTCTTGAAAACCACCTAATTGTGAAGCATTGGTGGTAGCTCTTATCTATCACAACCACCTACCTCATTTAAGAACCGAGGACATTGCAACCTTGGTTTGGACCCATCATTATAGTTAAGTTCTCCTTTTTTTAAAAACTTTTCCATCTGCAAGTCTTTGTGTGCAGGCTGCATATAGCCCGCCTTATACCATTCAACACACTTACATTAGAGTGTTTGAGCTAAGTAATGCGCTTCAGTTTAATTTAGATCAGCGATGGCCTCATGAATGACAATGCATTACCCAAGAGAACATCACAACCTCATGCGCTGAGGTTCGAATCCTAGCTCGTCTGCCACTCTTCGTGATAGAGTTAGGGGTATGCCCTAGGGGCAATTATGTAATTCGTTACATAGATCTAACTCGTTGAACAATCTTGTGCATAATAAAAGTGTTTCTTTCTACTATATACTTGATATAATGTGGTTATATTAATTAATTAATTTAATTAAAAGTATATTTAATAGAAAATCCATAAATGGTATGTTTTGTCACAGTAGTTACAAAGTGTTGTAACCGTGAGTAATTTATCACCATAAAACAAATATACCATTTTAAATGTTCGTAGTCAAGATGCATCGAGACTGGATATCGATGTATCCATTGAAACTAGAGTATGTAACGCTCTCCAAATGTTGGGCAATGTATTACTCATGACTGTTGGGGGAACCTAGGGTTTACGTACTGATAGTTATTGAATAACTATGGAATGACTCACTCGATAGTTTTTTGTTGGTTATATAACTAAGGTCAAACAGAAAATATCGATATGACTGGATTACACAGTTCTCTCGACTTGAGAATACTGTGGATCTTCAATATGAAAGCTCTGCTTCGATTATAGTCAAATCATGGCATGGTATTCCATCAAGTGACTATAGTTAGGTCGAGTGGAAGCATTGGAAGTGAAGCACTATTCAAGAGAGGATTCGTCTTCTCAGTTATATGGAGTTAGTATCATGGTCAACTCAAGTCAACTTAAATTCAAAGTCTCTGGCCAGAGCATTTCGGTTAATAATAATTGTTATTATTGAACCAAAGACTTTGTCTTTGGACTATAAAGTAATGTGGATGATATTGGAATTTTGATCATTACCAAATTCCATAAGTCCAAAGTGAAATAGTTTTGACGAAGAGAATTGGTGTAAATAATTGTCACCATTAGGTACCGCTTATAATAAGTAAAATTGGATTTTACCAAAAGATGTGTAAGCGATGAATTCAGCCAAAATGTCACACCACGTGCTAAGTGACGTGTGAGTGTTGATATTTGAATTGTTCGATATTAATCGCTGACTGAATTTACACCTTTAAGTCGCATTTATTATATATGTTGATGCATGTATTATATATGTTGATATATGTTATGTTATTTTAAGTGGAAATTAGCCACAAGGGCCTCTTTAGTAAGTGAAATTAGTTTCTAGGACACACAACTGAAATAATTACTTTTAAGGACAAAACATAAAATAATTAGTTTCTAGGGCCTAAAAACCTATGAAATTATGTCTTTAAAAGTAATTGGACTGCTGACTTTGTCCTTGAAAGTAATTATTCTGCTCACTTTGGCCTTGAAAGAAATTTCTTTGAATGTGTGTCCTAGAAACTAATTAGACTGCAAAGTTTGTCCTTCTGGTGAAATGGCCCTTATTTTAGAGTGTTAAGATAACATAAGTATACATGTATGTAAGATAAATTTCGAAATTGATATAATTTAATTAATAAATTAATTAAGGTTAATTAACTAAATAAAAAAATATGCATATATAAGATATATGTGTTATACTATAAAGGCTATAGTATACACCATAAAGGTTATAATAGATATGTCCAATATAAAATTTGTAATGGAATACTAATTTAAAATTAATTAAAGATTTAATTAATTAAAATTAATCAAATAAGATTTAATTAATAAAATGTTATACATAAGATTATTGTATAAGTTATTTAAAATATAAAAGTTATATAATAATGAAACTTATATAATATGAGTGTATAAACTAAAGGTGGAACACTAAAAAAATCCAGATAGACTTAAGGAATAAATAAATAGTAAATGTACGTATACTGTGATTTCTAATGTGTCTAACACTTGAATCGCGAGGGTATTTCATAAGAAATACATTATTCCATAAGTCGATATCACTCAATATAATATACTGAAGATTATGGATCTTCAATATAATGTTGTCCTCTACCATATATATTAATAAATTATTTGCATACTCCTTAGTTGTTGAGCAAACTCAAGATAGGGATGATATGTGTAGTATTATTAATATATTTAATAGATGAGGTAAGATAACTATATGTATTTCTTGAGCAAACTCAAGGTACATATACTATACTTAGGCTGTCGCGATGTGGTAGGTATGAGTGAATAGTCTCTTTCGATTTGTTGAGCAAACTCAAGGTCGAAATGAGATTAGGACAAGGAAAAATAGGTTAGGAGTTGTATGTGATACAACCAATAAGGAGTTATCCATCGTTTGTGGGGCTATGTTTGTTGAGAAAACTCAAGGTCAGAATACCAAGACAGACGAGTCCTAACACCCACTAGTGAATTCGAAAGACTTCTATGTTTCATCTTAAGGTTTGGAGAAACACAAAAGACTAGTGGGTGCCTTATTAGGAAAATGAAATGGTAATATTTAACCTTTCTAATATTGTAAGAACATATGCTAAATAATGTTATAATTATCTACAATGATAAATTTGTGCATTTAATACGATTGATAAAATGTTTATCAATTAACATATACAAACGAACTGAATTAAAAGTTGACAAATGGAAATATAATACCCACTATTAAATGCCTATTGCATGTTAATGTTTTCTATACCAATGCAAGTGTCTAATTTTACAACTACTTAATACATTCGTAAAATGGTCACTTACGTGCTTATTTGGTTGAGACCGTGTATTTCAGTCTATGAGTTTCGAACTCTAAGAGTAATATAAGGCAATGGATATTTGATCCATATACTATCATTTATAAATATTATATGGTGAACGGTCACAGTTCGTAATGTACGATACTTCAATAAATATAGTTCATTGGAAATAATCCAATAAATAATATTTTGAGATCATGTATTCAACTTGATTGATTACAAAAGGGATCATATTGTGTTAATGTAACATAAGACCAAAAACTGCAAGATAGATCTAAGAACTCGATCACTGAAATGTCATTTTGATCGGTTTACGTAAAGGGCAATATATTTGATATCCTTAAATGTTAAGGATAATCGAATGTGCTTTTGTAAAGAGTTTGTTATGATATTGTAGTAAGGTTTTCTTTTGTATAGTTTTACCATTTGAAAGGAAAATGAATGTATAAGATTATATGTAATTTAAGGTACAGTTGGGATGAAGAGAATGAATAGTCACTTCTGCTTCATAGAGAAACATTGGAAACAAGAATTCTAATAATAATTGATACTTAATATTGGAATAAGAAATATGATTTCTATTCCGAAATGTATTTTCATATAGAAAATTGTTTTCTCTGAGACCTATTTCTTTAAGCTCAAGATATTTGATCAACAAACTCTCCACGGTAAATAGTTGCAGTGTATGAAATAAACAAATTGTATTAAGTGAACGATGGACCTCCGAATTTAGTACGCTATTACAGTAATGGTGGAAATAGTGGGAGCATGCCATATAACACTTATTAATTGCATCATAGTACGAAAATTGTTTTCATAAAACTTACCATACATTATTTATGAAATAATGATTTTTTTTTTGGTATCGACTGAAAAAAATAGACATAGCTATATTTCAATATGAATATTATGAATATTATTTGTGAAATAAAACTATAATGTGGTAGTTTTTTATAACAAAAGTGATGCATTGGAAAATACAAAAGTATCTAATATTATTTATGGTTGTTTTGGAATTATAGACTATGCCATAGTTTTGAGAACTAATTTTATTGTATGATTTTGAATCATATGATACTTGTTAATTATATCTCAAATAATAAAGGGCTATGCACCCAATTAGTGGGAGTATCATATGAGTTGTTAAACTCTTCGGATTGATACATATAGATGTATGCAATCATAATTCTATAAGTACCAAAACGGTTCCATGTACTTCATCATATTCACTGATGAGTTATCGTTGACATGGACATGTGTATTTGGTACACATATAGTATGTCTATGGTAAACTTATAGAATACAAAACAGAAGTAAATAAAATAACATGCGATAGAAATGATTTGATTTGATCGTGTGACGACCCACATTTCGAAAGGTTTAAATTGACAATAATCCACACATGTCCAACTTTAACAATCCGGAATATAGATAATCAATGGGGTTAATTAAGAAAAATAAGAATAGAAGAAGAAAACAAACATAAAATCTCGAAGCGGAACGATAAAATATAATAATCAAATAAACAGTTCATGAAGCTGTTTCTATTGTACATTTGATTATATTCAATACAACATTTATCAGAGTTATAAATACAACAGGAATAAATAAAGTAATGCAACAGACAACATGATGCGGGAATAGTAATAGTAATAGTAATAGTATACCAAATCTTCGTCTTCGTTCTCTAGAATAAGTTTTCAATAAGCTGAAAAACACAGGACTGACCTGAGTGTAATGAAAAGACAAAACACTCGAGTCAGGACTAAAATATCCCTATGTAAGTCAAATCACTATCACATATAACATGAGTGTAGTAGCGTCAGAGATGCTTACGGGATTTCACATCTCCTATCCAGTGTATAACCTGCGTGCAATAACTCAAGAGATGTTACAGGATTTTCCATCTCTTAAGGATCCGACAAAATATTTATACGTAGTAGAATACGTTACATATATAATGTCTAATCAACAAAATAAATATTTTTCTTAGCCTTAAGACTTTAACACTAATCCCCCTTAACTCGTTTTTAAGCATTGTCATATAGTTTGCATATAAAACACCAGTAAAACGGTTGGTGGATAGGGACGCGTCGTGATACGACAACACTAAACCAAAATAGTAGGGGTCTCGTTTAGGGTAAAAGTATGACAAGGCACGTTAGGCAATACCCAAGGTAGGATACTACCAGTTTACCCATCCTGACTGGTGGTAACGCATCATAGCCATGATCACCCACCGCGTCCAACGCTCCCATAAAATCGGAGGGTGTGCACACATCAATCACAATGTAAATGATGGTAATACGAAGAAGTGCGTCCGCTCGGGGTAGCTAACCCACTTGATGGGTATAGCTCCTGTTTTAATCATTTCAAATTGGCACAAGTGCCAGGCAAATCCATCATCGTTCTCTTTCTTCAAATCCATCAAATGACGTCAAACAACCACTTCGTTCTGGAGTTTCCTCCGCATACACAGTTGTCAAAGTGGTTCCGGTATCGACAGAGAGTATGCCCATATCCGGTCCCGGTCTCTTTAACAACCAAACGTCGTTTTACACACCGGTTGGTACTTTTACATCTCGAAAACGGTTCATACTTGATATCAAAATATCATATCCGCTTCAAAATCAAGTCCAATTCGAAATCATCATATTTACTCAAAATATACTATTTCAGTTCAAAATCATGTTCACCTCAATATCTCGATTTCGCTTCCAAAATCGTTTCGAATTTCAATTTGGTTATAACTTCATTTAACCAAATTCGTATTTAAATCAATGATTTAAAAATAAACATTCCACCTTTGACCAGCTTGAATTTTTAGAAAATAGTTTGAATATAATTAAAATAGTTAAAAATTAGTTTAAATGGTTAAAATAGTTAAAAATAGTTTAAATGGTTAAAATAGTTTAATATAAAATAGTTTAAGTATTAAAATGGTTTATATAGATTGGAAAATCAAAATAAATTGAATATTTAAAGAATATAGATTTAAAAACAGTTTATACAAAAATAATTCATTTGAAATTAGTTTCAAAGTCAAACCAATTCAATTTCAACTTCCCAATTCAAATCAATTAATTTTCCATTTCCATTTATGTTGATTCAATTCTGATTTCAATTCGAATTAACTTCGATTCCAGTTTATATTCAAATCAAACCCAATTTCGATTCCAAATTAATTCAATTTCGACCTCAATTCCAAAAGATTCAATTCAATTCCAATTTGAATTAATTTCAATTCAATTCTCAATTTTAAACCCTTTCGATTTATATAAATTCGAGTTCGATTTTCAAAATATCGGTTCAGAACACTTAATCAAATTTATCCTCCATATTCAATTTTAAATCAAATTTTCAAATATAATTCAACTACACGCTGAATTTCGAAATTTCGTTTTATATCACTTTTACTTAGTAATATTCAAAGTTCGAATAAAAGTTCAATCTTTTAAAATAAATCGATTTCAAAAATTCAAATTATATTTTGATTATAACTTCAAAATCTCAACTTCGATTATTTAAACAATTTCGATTACCAAATTAAAATTTTAACATTTAGGGCTCAAGTTCGAAAATAATTTGATTTCTATAAATTTGATTTTTTTTTAAAATCAAATCATTTAAATAATTTCAAATCAAAAAAATTTAAAAAATTTTAGGGATGGATATATATCATTTCAATCCAAGTCACAGTGTCATAGATATATATCATTTCAACCTATTTCTTAATTTATTCGAAATAATTCAATTTATAGTTTATATACTGTAAATAATATACTGGGTGATAATAGGATATATCAGAATAAATAAACATCCAAATCATCCAAATTATCAACCAATAACATCCATCGCAATCAATCAATCAAACAGTCAATATAATTCACAACAAGTCCATAGTTGTTAAAATCGGGTGTTTTACTAGCAATTAAATTCTTATTTCAAATTTTACTGTCAATTTTAATTTTTAACAGTTAATTCAAACGATAATCAAATTTATCAAACAACGACCAATAAATTTATATCACTCCTCAATTTCACATTTAACTAGCATAAAAATATTCTAGTACTTGTGAGCGTTATAAAACACTCATCTTGATTTCCCATTGTCGCCGGGGCATTCCAGTTTGGAACTAAAACCGAACAACGTCCGATTTTAGCCCAAATTTTGACTGTTTCCAAATCCGTCCGAACCAGTTTTATTACAAAACTCTCATCATCACGATCACAACGCAAAAAGCCTTATCCAAATCGGACCTCGTATGCGAGAGTTATTAAATTTTATAAGTTCATCGATAATTTAATTAAATTAAACACTAATTACCATTAAAAAAACACATACCCAGAAGAAGCCCAGCCCAACTAAACTGCTTTCTTCTCCAAAGCTATGCCTGTACACGAGATTTTGCACGAACCTATTTTAGCTGTGCACATTATAAGGTGATACGAAGCATCTTCCAACGAAAACCAAAACCGATCGCATCGATGAACTCCTCTCGGCGTGCTCGACCGGCTCGTACCATCGCCTTCATCTCCTGGAGCAAAATGCATCCAACACCACGAGCATGTCCAAGCGTACGCTCGCACTCCCCCATAGGCGATCGATCCTCCCAAAACTCAGCGCTTAGATGCTATTTCGCGTCACGAAGTCGAATACGTTTTCAGATTCAAACAACAATCCCTAAATCGAGCTCAAACCGCAACCCTAGCTCCAAACAGTGTTCGACCCTTCACTGTCGACTTCCAAAAATAGTTGCCGCACCGTACTAGAAGCATACCAAATTGAAGTTAGAGCTTAAACAAGATTTTAAAAACTGATTTCGTATTTTTCTATTGAGTAATTTGAGAGATATAGATTTTTAAACATTGCTCCATTTTTTTCTTTTACTGTCTGAGTTGAAAAAATGTAAGAGGGGACGTATAAAAGAAGGAGCAAGGACGGGTGGACTAGGGTGGCTGACTGAAAGATGTAAACGGCTGAAAGATAGAAATGGTCAAGTCAATATATTATTTTTAATTCAAAAATATCCAGATGTTTATTTCGAACTTCTATCGAGGCATGCCGCTAGGCATTCATAATGCTATACCCCTATTCCAAATGCAACGGAAAAGGTTTCGAGTCCTAATTCGATCGTATGGAGAAGATAGCTTTTTGGACCCAATTATTATATTGAATTTTCGATATTAATTTCAACTCGGTTATATTCCGTACGACCAAAAGATAACTCTAAACATTACGAAATTTAAAATCCAATAATAATACACTATTACGGATCCAATGGAACTGGTTTCCTCGAAATCCGAGACTGTGCCCCGGATCGCTATTTTTAACGCCTCGATTATAATATAAAATTTCCAATTTCTAATTATTAACTTTTACATCCAATTTTAAATGTTAACAATCTTCATTATTGTTTAAATAAAATTTACATCAACTTCCAATATCATTTTCAGTCATATTAAATTCAGAATTCAATTAATCAAATAATTTCTAATATTGACTTTAAACAATTTAATTGTTCAATATTCAACAAATTTCAATATTAGATTTTAAATGAATTTTAGTTATCAATCAATTACTTTATTTACATCTAATTAATCCAACATCTATTATTTAATCCAACTATTGATTTTAAACACATTCAATATATAGCATTACCTTTCAATATTTGTTATTACTTAAATCTTTGAAATTAGTCTACTCAAAATTTTATTCAAGTTCACATCCAATACTTGCACTCAAAATCATTAAATTTTTATTTTTAACCATTTTTATTTAATAATTACATTAAACTTAATAAGTTAAAATAGCTAAAAATACGGGTCGTTACAATCTCTCCCACTCAAAACTTTTCGTCCTCGAAAAGGCGTTAAGTAAAGGATTTAACATTTGATATATTTTATTCAAAATTATCAACTTATAAAACAATAAGGTCTCATTTATAAAACCATTACTATACCTCTACTATGCTACTCCGATCGGCTTATGGAATTTACAAGTTAGTTATCAAAACAAGTTATAAAAATTTTAAAACTTCAAAATTTTCAAACTCCTGGATTTTCGGAAAATTTCGGCAGCGTCTCCTTTGCGTGGCTCGATTCGAATAACTACCAAATGCCATTATGGGCCCCAAACCAACAAAAAAAAACAAAAGCCAAATGGCTCAATCATAAAACCATCAAATCAAATGACAAAATAAACATGTACCTTTTTGTTGGGCAGTCCAAATTTTTCTTGATTTTAAATACCTGCATCTTAATTACCAATGATATCCAATCATATAATTTAAAATAATTTTATATTTTGCATTTTCAATTTTCAATATTTTCTTTACTTAAGCCCGTATGATGTACATATATCGTCCATACGCAATATCAAATCTGATCGCTTACTCGATCGCAAAACTTCACTTCCGAACTAGTATCGTTCACACGACTCTCTAGTGCGGACTCAGATTTGGTTCCCTGATCAGAAACTGTTATTCTCCTTGCATAGCCATGTACTATGATAGAGAATTCCCGAATCAAATCAAAAATCCATATCCAAGGTTCGCCGTTGAGAATCGAGTAAAAAATCCTAACTCGGATCGATATAAGTTATCTCGAAATTCTATGCTCGAATCTGGATCAAATCGTTATGCGAATAAAATAATATACGTATAACTTTCATATTTATTTCTATTGATTTCTTAGCTATACTAAATTCCATTGTTTATATTTACTTCATTTCCATTCAATTATTCGATTCATTTGTTTCAATTGATTTACATTCATTTCAAATTTATTATGTTCACATTCACTTACTCCTATTCATTGAATTCAAATTCTATCAATTTACATTCCCCTAAACCATATCTATTTACATTTACTTGTTAACATTCATTATATTCACCTTCATTCTACAACTTAACTTCATTTCCATTTTAAGTCAATGTTATTTCATCTAACTTGTTTTACCAATCCATTCATTAACTTATTTCATTTATTCATTTCATTTTACTTTACCTAGATTAAATTTCATATCTCATTTCAGATTTCTTTTTCTACCATCCAATATAACAAATTTAAAATTTTTGTTTTACTTTTATTCATCAAATCTATAAGTGGTATAAGTTGCAACACATTTAACTCTTATGTTTTCACAAAATACATAAATTGCAATATTCATTATTTGCATTAACATTATTAATGAGAATTTTTTTATATCATTACTTAAGTTCTTTACAACTTAATTCATATTTATTTCCACACTTTCATTTGATATCAATTTATTTTGTGAAACATCTCATTTATAATTTTCTTAAATCTATAATCATTTTATAATGGCTCATTTCCTTTTTATTACAACTTATTTAAGTTCATAATTATCTCCAAAGGCTACAATCTAATTTCAACCATTCTTTGCAAATTTATTTGTTATTTCCCTTATTTATTTTATAAATAGTTAGATAGCAAATTTCAGAATATAAACACCCGGTTTAATTTCAAATCATACATATACATACATACATACATACATACATATACATACATACATACATACATACATACATATACATACATACATATACATACATACATACATATATATATATATGCATCTCACTTTTATATCAAATCAAGATATTAATTTTCTTAAAATCAAAAACTTGTTTATCAAAATAAAACTCCATTAGCAAATTATTAAGGTAGCAATCCATCACTTTGAAACTCGAAAATGAACACCGATGATGTCGCAATCATCATCTCCAGCGACCGAAGTGAGTTCACTACTTTTATTTCTTTTAAAAACTATTTTTAGATATTTTTATTCAAAAATACTTCCAAAATAATACTATCATTATTATTTTCTCCAAAACACTTTGAAAAACATTTCCAAAATCTCTTAAGATTTAAAAATTCCCAAATAGTTAGTCCAAATCCATTTGAAACATTCCCCAAAATTTTCGAGATTTAAATTCTGGTTTGAATCCAATTTTAGTTACAACTTGTATGTATAATCATACTTGTACAATTTCTATTTGGTTATATATCCCATTCCAAAATTTTAAAATCTTATTTGATTATAATATTAACAATCAAACATTCCAATATACTATTAATTTCTGGAAAATATTTCTTTTATATCAAAATATAGTTTGGGTAAAATTATTTCATTCACCCTCATTATAACAATACTGTGTCGGTTTACCTTGTATAAGAGTTTAGAAACCCTTATCGATACGGTTGTACTTCTCATACCGACCAGAATTCATAAACACTCAACCGATAAGTCAATATAATATAAAACATTTCACCAACAAATACGCGCTCATTTCTATTAATACACTCAAACTCATTCTAGGGTACTACTAACCCTATCTCTAATGAGTTACCCCACAAAGCTAAGGTTATTGCTAAACGAAAGCTCCGATACCAGATGTGACGACCCACATTTCGAAAGGTTTAAATTGACAATAATCCACACATATCCAACTTAAACAACCCGGAATATAGATAATCAATGGGGTTAATTAAGAAAAATAAGAACAGGAGAAGAAAAAAACACAGAATCTCGCAAAAGAACGATAAAATATAATAATCAAATAAACAGTTCATGAAGCTGTTTCTATTATACATTTGATTATATTTAATACAACATTTATCAAAGTTATAAATACATCAGGAAAAAATAAAGTAATGCAGCACACAACATGATGTAGGAATAGTAATATTAATAGTATACCAAATCTTCGTCTTCGCCCTCCAGAATAAGTCTTCAATAAGTTGAAAAACTCAGGACTGACCCGAGCGTAATGAAAAGACAAAACACTCGAGTCGGAACTAAAATATTCTTATGTAAGTCAAATCACTATCGCATATAACATGAGTGTAATAGCGTTAGAGATGCTTATGGGATTTCACATCTCCTATCCAGTGTATAACGTGTGTGCAATAACTCAAGAGATGTTACAGGATTTGCCATCTCTTAAGGATCCGTCAAAATATTTATATGTAGTAGAATACGCTACATATATAATGTCTAATCAATAAAATAAATATTTTTCATAGCGTTAAGGCTTTACATTAATCCCTCTTAACGCGTTTTTAAGCATTGTCGTATAGTTTGCATATAAAACACTAGTCAAACGGTCGGTGGATAGGGACGTGCCATGATACGACAACACTAAACCAAAATCGTAGGGGTCTCGTTTAGGGATAAAAGTATGACAAGGCACGTTAGGCAATGCCCAAGGTAGGATACCACCAGTTTACCCTTCCTGGCTGGTGGTAACGCATCATAGCCATGATCACCCACCGCGTCCAACGCTCCCATAAAATTGGAGGGTGTGCACCAATCGATCACAATGTAAATGATGGTAATACGAAGAAGTGCATCCGCTTGGGGTAGCTAACCCACTTGGCCGGTACGGCTCCTGTTTTAGTCATTTCAAATTGGCACAAGTGCCAGTCAAATCCATTATCGTCCTCTTTCTTCAAATCCAGCAAACGACGCCAAATCCAACAACTTCGCTCTGCAGTCTCCTCCGCGTACACAGTTGTTAAAGTGGTTCTGGTATCGACATAGAGTATGCTCATATCCGACCCCGGTCTCTTTAACAACCAAACTTTGTTTAACTCACCGGTTGGTACTTTTACATCTCGAAAACGGTTCATACTTGATATCAAAATATCATATTCGCTTCAAAATCAAGTCCATTTCAAAATTATCATATTTACTCAAAATATACTATTTCAATTCAAAATCATGTTCACCTTAATATCCCGATTTCGCTTCCAAAATCATTTCGAATTTCAATTTGGGTCATAACTTCATTTAACCAAATTAGTATTTAAAACCATGATTTAAAAATAAACATTCCACCCTTGACTAGCTTGAATTTTTAGAAAATAGTTTGAATAGTTTTAAAATATTTTAAATAATTAAAATAGTTAAAAATTAGTTTAAATGGTTAAAATAGTTAAAAATAGTTTAAATCGTTAAAATAGTTTAATATAAAATAGTTTAAGTATTAAAATGGTTTATATAGATTGGAAAATCAAATAATTTGAATATTTAAAGAATATAGATTTAAAAACAGTTTATACAAAATTAATTAATTTGAAATTAGTTTCAAAGTCAAACCGATTTAATTTCAACTTCCCAATTCAAATCAATTAATTTTCCGTTTCCATTTATGTTGATTCAATTTTGATTTCAATTCGAATTAACTTCGATTCCAGTTTATATTCAAATCAAACCCAATTTCGATTCCAAATTAATTCAATTTCGACCTCAATTACAATTGATTCAATTCAATTCCAATTAGAATTAATTTCAGTTCAATTCTCAATTTTAAACCCTTTCGATTTATATAAATTCAAGTTCGATTTTCAAAATATCGATTTAGAACACTTAATCAAATTTATCCTCCATATTCAATTTAAAATCAAATTTTGAAATATAATTCAACTCCGAGCTCAAATTTGCAATATCGTTTATATCACTTTTACTTAGTAATATTCAAAGTTCGGATAAAAGTTCAATCTTTTAAAACAAATCGATTTCAAAAATTCAAATTATATTTCGATTATAACTTCAAAATCTCAACTTCGATTATTTAAAGAATTCCGATTACCAAATTAGAATTTTAACATTCAGGGCTCAAGTTTGAAAATAATTTGATTTCTATAAATTCGATTTTTATTTATTTTAAATCAAATCATTTAAATAATTTCAAATCAAATTTTTTAAAAATGATTTAATTTAACCAATCTGACGTCTGTATATAATTTTCTATCCTATGGCCAAGTGATCAGTTATTTCAATTTAATTTGAGGGATGGATATATATCATTTCAATCCAAGTCACAGTGTCATAGGTATATATCATTTCATCCTATTTCTTAATTTATTTGAAATAATTCAATTTACAGTTTATATACTGTAAATAATATACAGGGTGATAATAGTATATATCAGAATAAATAAACATCCAAATCATCCGAAATATCAACCAATAGCATCCATCGCAATCAACCATTCAAACAGTGAATATAATTCACAACAATTCCATAGTTGATAAAATCGGGCGTTTTACTGGCAATTAAATTCTAATTTCATATTTTACTGTCATTCTTAATTTTTAACAGTGAATTCAAACGACAATCAAATTTATCAAACAACGACCAATAAATTTATATCACTCCACAATTTCACATTTAACTAGCATAAAAATATTATAGTACTTGTGAGCGTTATAAAACACTCACCTTGATTTCCCGTTGTCGCCGGGGCGTTCCAGTTTGGAACTCAATGTCCGATTTTAGCCCAAATTTCAACTGTTTCCAAATCCATCCAACCAATTTCATTGCAAAGCTCTCATCATCACGATCGCAACGCAAAAAGTCTCATCCAAATCGGACCTCGTATGCGAGAGTTATTAAATTTTATAAGTTTATCGATAATTTAATTAAATTAAACACTAATTACCATTAAAAAAACCCATACCAAAAAGAAGCCCAGCCCAACTAAACTGCTTTCTTCTCCAAAGCTATGCCTGTACACGAGATTTTGCACGAACCCATTTTAGCCGTGCACATTATAAGGTGATATGAAGCATCTTCCAACGAAAACCAAAACTGATCGCACTGATGAACTCCTCTCGGCGTGCTCGACTGGCTCGTACACTCGCCATCGCCTCCCACCTCCTGGAGAAAAATGCGTCCAACACCATGAGCATGTCCAGGCGTACGGTCGCACTCCCCCATAGGTGATTGATCCTCCCAAAACTCGGCACTTAGATGCTATTTCACGTCACGAATTCGAATACGTCTTCAAAACTCGGCACTTAGATGCTATTTCACGTCACGAATTCGAATACGTCTTCAGATTCAATCAACAATCCCTAAATCGAGCTCAAACCGCAACCCTAGCTCTAAACAGTGTTCGACCCTTCACTGTCGACTTCCAAAAATAGCTGACGCACCGTACTAGAAGCATACCAAATCAAAGTTTGAGCTTAAACAAGATTTTAAAACTGATTTCGTATTTTTCTATTGAGTAATTTGAGAGATATAGATTTTTAAACATTGCTCCATTTTATTCTTTTACTATTTGAGTTAAAAAAAATGGAAGAGGGGATGTATAAAAGATGGAGCAAGGATGGGTAGACTAGGGTGGCTGATGGAAAGATGTGAACGGCTGAAAGACATGAATGGTTAAGTCAATATATTATTTTAAATTCAAAAATATCTAGATATTTATTTCGAACTCCTATCGAGGTGTGCCGCTAGGCATTCATAATGTTATACCCCTATTCAGAACGCAATGGAAAAGGTTTCGAGTCCTAATTCGATCGTATGGAGAAGATAGCTTTTTGGACCCAATTACTATATTGAATTTTTGATATTAATTTCAACGCGTTTATATCCCGTATGACCAAATGATAACTCCAAACGTTACAAAATTTGAAATCCGATAATAATACACTATTACGGATCCAATGGAACTGGTTTCGTCAAAATCCGAGACTGTGCCTTGGATCGCTATTTTTAACGCCTCGATTATAATAAAATTTCCAATTTCTAATTATTCACTTTTACATCCAATTTTGAATGTTAAAAATCTTCATTGTTGTTTAAATAAAATTTACATCAACTTCCGATATCATTTTCAATCATATTAAATTCAGAATTCAATTAATCAAATAATTTCCAATATTGATTTTAAACAATTTAATTGTTCAATATTCAACAAATTTCAATATTAGATTTTAAATGAATTTTAGTTATCAATCAATTACTTTATTTACATCTAATGAATCCAACATTTATTATTTAATCCAACTATTGATTATAAACACATTCAATATATAGCATTACCTTTCAATACTTGTTATTACTTAAATCTTCGAAAATAGTTTATTTCAAAATTTTATTCAAGTTCACATCAAATACTTACACTAAAAATCATTATATTTTTATTTTAAACCATTTTTATTTAATAATTACATTAAATTTAATAATTTAAAATAGCTAAAAATACGGGTCGTTAAAGATCGAATGAGTGAGTATATTGAAAAATGTTCTGAATGTACCTAAAATGAATAAAGATTCAATCTCAAATTATTCCCCTATGTGATACATAATGTTGCATCGATATTGAGTAATTGAACTTTGTTGGACAATGTACAATTAATTATGAGTGAAGTTGAGGTAGTTTCTTTCTATAAGGTAATGTAATTAAGGGTATTTCACAAGGTTAATATTATTTCATCTGAATAACAGTTTACAAAAATTTTCAAGATAACGGTTTATAAGAAACTCCAACATATCCTAGGCCAAGGAATTGGCAGGTTGTGCGAGTCGAAAGATTGCACATATAATTGTTCATGAGGGATCTTGTATGAATCTCCCCAAAAGGATTTCAAAAATACTGTCACTGGATGACATATTTATGTTTTGAACATAATTTTTATAAACTAAAACCAAATCAGTTTTATAAATAAAGAAATTCATAAAACATTTATGAATACCTATTCTATTGCACTGAGAAACAATTGTTGTTTTAAGATATACCAACTTCATTGTGAAGAAATTTCTTTGAGGAATTATTGGTAGTAAAATGGAATTGGATACAATCCATAGATGGAACTGATTATATGAGATGAAATGAAATTAACTAACCTAATCAAACACATAGCATTAGAATGTCTAATAAGTATTCTCGCACATCTAAGAGAAACTATGAGTTTCTTATTAATGTCGATAATATATAATCCTAGATTGTTTAATTAAACCATTGAGAGTGTTCACTCTATATGGTATGATGCGCAAATCCAAAAGATTTCCAAGTATGCTATTAAAATATAGATTTTGGTGGTCGTGACTGAAGGGATATGATCCATCGACCTCGACTGTGTCTTTATGAGTAAGACTAATGCAGTTCAAATTAAATGAGCAATGTTGATAAGAACAATATCGCAAATTTCAATTGTTGAAATTAACGTAATAGATTCGATATTCAACATGTTCAAGTCAATTTGGATTTACTCACAAAATTATCGCTTGATAAGTCCTAGTGTTTTGGTACATATGTATTGAAACAGAAAATTCTAAATAATGATTTAGAGTAAGCTGTATACACATATAACTAACAATGTCTCAAAGTCAGTGGGAGCGATATTCAGTTTGTGAGTCTTTGGATATGATCCAAGAAATGATACGAAAGTATCATTTTATATGCATCAAGATTGAATAAGTATTTTGATAGAAATATCAAATAGTTTGATTTTTAATCAGAATGCAGAGGAAGCGTGTGTTCATAAGAAAGAACGTTAAAAGGTACATTGATATTTCTAAACTATAAGTAAACAACACGTTGTTGATTTTAACGATGTACTTGTGTTAAAATCAGCCTTAGTTGTTTTAATACTAAACATTGGATTAATAAATGATGACTTTTATAGTAAGTATAAAAGATGTCGGGAATGTCCCAAATGATATGCAAGAATACCTTATTAAAATGTTTAATACGGAACATGTAAGATTGATTCGTTTGCATTGGCAAAAGGAATTATCATACATGTTGTGTTATCTACGATATCATGATTTGCTTATGTATTTGATACATGAAGCAAATATCAAATCCAAATTGATATCACTAAACAGTTGTTTGAAGTGTTCTCGTGTATTTATGAAACACTAGAGAATTGTTTACAGAAACAAAAACTCCTTATTAGGGAGTGTTCGGACTCAAACTTTATCAGTGATAATGAGTATAGCATGTCAATAATAAATTCAAGGTAAGAATCTTTAAGTTGGAAATGTTCCAAATGAAAGACCGTGGCTGATTCAATAAAAATGCTAAGTACATCGCCTTGAATATTGCCGAAATAAAAATAATGTATATAAAATTATAAGTGCACAAGTTTATAACCGAGCTGATTCCAAATGTTGAGAACTTATAATACTGTTATATGATAATAATGTCATGATATGGTTCGTAATAGAACTTAGAGCTGACTAGAGGTCGAGAGACATACTCTGAATTGTTCCACGTGATAAAGAAGTTCATTACCGTCATAGAGAGTTAATTGACAGAGTAGATAATTGAAACATAATAGCATACCCGTTCACAAAGGGACAGACCCAACTGGTTTTGAGAAATCGATTGGAGAAGTCGAAATAAGATTCTATAATTGACCCCAAGCGCAAGTGGGAGATTAATAGAGTTAAGGGTATGCCCTAGGGGCAATTATGTAATTTGTTACATATATCTAACTCGTTGAACAACCTTGTTCATAATAAAGGTGTTTTTTTCTATTAGATACTTGATATAATGTGGTTATATTAATTAATTAATTTAATTAAACGTATATTTAATAGAAAATCCATAAATGGTATGTTTTGTGATAGTAGTTACAAAGTGTTGTAACTGTGAGTAACTTATCACAATAAAAAAAAAATCAATTTAAATGTTCCTAGTCAAGATGCATCGAGACTGGATATCGATGTATCCGTTGAGACTAGAGTATGTAATGCTCTCTAAATGTTGGACCGTGTACTACTCTTAACTGTTGGGGGCACCTAGGGTTATGTACTGATAGTTATTAGATAACTATGGAACGACTCACTCGATAATTTTTTGTTGGTTAATATAACTAAGGTCAAATAGAAAATATCAATGTGACTGATGTACATAGTTCCCTTAACTTGAGAATACTGTGGATCTTCAATATGAAAGCTATGCTTTGACTATAGTCAAATCATGGCATGTCGTTCCATCGAGTGACTATAGTTGGGTCGAGTGGAAGCATTGGAAGCGAAGCACTATTCTAGAGAGGATTCATCTCCTAGTTATATGAGGTTAGTATCATGGTCAACTCAAGTCAGCTTAAATTCAAAGTCTCTGGCCAGATCATTTCGGTTAATAATAATTGTTATTATTGAACCAAAGATTTTGTGTCTGGACTATAAAGTTGAATGTGGATGATATTGGAAGTTACCAAATTCCATAAATCCAAAGTGATATAGTTTTGACGAAGATAATTGGTATAAATACTTGTCACTATTAGGTACCGCTTATAATAAGTAAATTTGGATTTTACCAAAAGAAGTGTAAGCATTGAATTCAGCCAAAATATCACACCACCCGCCAAGTGACGTGTGAACGTTAATATTTGAATTGTTCAATATTAATCGCTGATTGAATTTACACCTTTGAGTCGCACAACTGTAATGATGAATTATCCGAAAAACCACATGATTTAATTAATTTATAAAAAGTTGTAAATTAATTAAATTAATTAGTATTTGAGAAATATTAATTATTATTTATTTTATTTGATGTTTGGGAGTTGTTTGTAATTATTTGAATGCATTTATAAAAGTTATATTTGCACGCATTGATATATGTTATCATTGTAATTAAATAAAAGATAATTACATGCGTTAATTTATGGAATCTTATGTCATATGATGGCACGTAATTTTCAGCCATACCATGTATATTTTATTACTTAAAAAAAACTTAGACAACAAAGGCATATGCAAATTCTATTGTAAATGCCATTTAATATGTCATTCAATGTATTTAAAAAGAGAGAGAAACGTAAGGGTTTCTCTTACTACATTTATAGCCTTATCTTTCCTCAATTTATTATACATGTCAAGAGAGAGAAAACCAAAGGTTTTCCTTCTCTAAAATTTCTCATGCTTAGTCACACAAATATACACTTCTTATATGTTACACTTATATTTCACAACATGAATGTATTTGATACATTCATTCCATTACACATAAATATGTACATAAGGGTATATTTGATATACTCTAATTTACATACACATTAAATTAAAGTAAAATTTTATTTATAAATTAAATAAAATACTGATTTTATTTAAAAGAAAATTAGAAAAGTTCTAAATGAATTTAGACTTCATAGGCTCATTAAAGATCCAAAATGGTAAATTTTTTGAAATTCACCCATTTCTTCCGCTATGGGCTGGCCCTGTCACAACATTTCGTTCGACCAATTGCAACCCAGGAGAACTGGTGAATAAACTTGCATTTTAGCTCATGCCAGTGCAAACTGCTGCTCAACAACCGACCAATACCTGGTCTACGTTAACGACTGTACCTAAACCACCTTATTATCACACTGATATTTAACATAACCTAAAAAAGAATGGCATTTCTAAAAAATAAATTCAGGAACTATTGGTTATTCAATGCACTCTGCTCAACAAGTCATACGTAGATAAATAGGTAAAAACAACAACAAGATTCTCAATCAAAGTTTGCAACAAAAGATTTGTTTCATTTAGTTTAAAGAATGCAGAGGCACAACGCCCACACCTCTAGCCTTATAATGATATGCTTATCGCTAACTGGCTGAAAAGAAGAAAGAAAGAAGAAGAAGAAGCATGCCAATGGAAACCTTTGGAAAATCCAGGTTCAAATGCAAAGATAAACTCCTACGGCACTCCAAACGATCAAGAACTTACTAAAGAACGGGGAATGTGCTACCAATTCAGAAGCCTTCCACATCAAATCCCACAAGAGGTCTTGAAAAGATCCCAGTAGACATCGCCAAGAGGATGATTAGGACTTTAGCCGTAACATCGAAGGTGAAGGCGATAGCCATTGCTCATTCTAACAAGGCGTTAAAGCATCCAGGTCAGCCTAGGTTCAAAATCGCCAGATCAAGATGGAGTGGAAATATACTAGCCCCAGCAAGACCATTTGCATGACAACGATGGTCCCTAACCATCGAAAGCTTGTGCATGAGTCCAAGCCAAAAGGCTAGGCAAGATCCATCTCAAGAAGAAGGTTCCAGATGACAGTTTGAACTGCAATCAGCAAGTAGCAGTTCAGCAACGATAAAGCTTTCTCTTTTCTCATGATAACGAACAAGTTAGATAATAATGCATACATGTAAAGACATCTGGAAAGGAAATAAATGATGGAGCTAGCTGCTTTTCATCAGTAAAGAATTGCGAAAGATTCATAAGACACGAAGAATTTTCATAGGGAGAGATTTTATGGGCTTGCGGGAGAAGAATATGGGGTATTTATATACCTACAACTTTGACCATGTGCTTTGAATTCAAAAGGCAAAAAGAATACCAACCATTGAGCAGAGATCAGCACAAAGTCAATTCATACATGTAGTAGACGTGACACGTTTGGTAAAAACGAACTGCCACAACTAATATCACATGGCCACATGTACAGTGCATTAAATACGTTACATGGCCATTAATTAACAAGATTCTTTGTGATTTGACAAGCCCGCACTCACATGTGGATATAGAGTTTGGGAAAAAATATTGATCAATTTTCTCGCAAGTAATTAGCATGCAATTTAAGGTATGCTGGCCCAATCGAAGTCAGACCAACTATTCTGCAACCATCCTGCGTAGGCCAGCCCATAATGGTCTCAAATCGTCCCTTCCATTCAGTAAGGCATCAATGTGAGGCACAGTTGCATCATTCCTAGGCACCTTTCACATTTAGGTAAGATCTAGGCCCAGCCCCTCCACGCCCAATAGGCTTGGCTCGGTACTGACCATCTTTCCTATGACTTCATTCTTCCGACACAACTCAAGGTCAACACATTAACTCGACGTCTTTTTAATTAACAGTCGGTACCTCTCCAAGCTCATCTCAACATGCGGCATATCAAGTAAGATGAGCTCAAGCATGGCTCGTCAGTGGCCCGACTTCAGTACAACCTCCTTTGACCAGTCCTGGGCAATCCCTCCAGTTAACCCGACCGTGCACTATCTTACTAACATAGTCCTTGGCAAGATTCCTAGTTTCTTTCATATCATTGACAACTGGTCGACCAACTCAGTAAGATTTTCCATACAAGCACTCAAGTAAACAGCAAGCTATCCATCCACTTATCTGAAGCACTATAACTTGGCAGCCGAATTGATGAGGCATAACATCACTATTAAATGCGCATTTAATGCAAAGTCTACACATTAAATGTGAAGCCCACGCCTCATGCAGAGGAGCAATGAGTATATTTTCATCCGTTGAACATCGTTTTACACCTTGGCAGCTACCGTTCATCTTTCCTTGTATCCATATCAACGTTTAGGCATTTTTCTCACCAGTTCTATGACTCAATCTCAATTAACCATCATCCACTTCAGCTACTATAAATATCCTGTATATTACAACTTCAAAGAGGTTGGAACATACAAAGATTTTGAATACTACATACAATTCAGGGTCCTTGCTACAGCAAGTCCTTAAGATTACATAGCTATATTATTCGTAAGTGCTTTCTATTTTCTTTTTATTCTTTTGTAATTCCTTGTAGTTGCAAGAGAAATATATAGTAAGAGAACTTCACAGTGGACGTAGGCTGCTTTGCCGATCCACTCTGTATCTTATGTTATTTACCTTTCAGCTACATACTTATCTCCTCATCTTCCATTTATTGCCCAGTGATTAACAAGTAACTTTTTCTCTTCATAACACATTAGTCTTATTTCAAGGTTTGCTAGAAAAATAGTCAATAGCAATACTCATGGGTTCTTCAGAAGTAATTATGGATTGAGACAGGGTGATCCTTTATCACTTTTCATATTTGCAATAGTTATGGAATATTTCTCGTTACTGATTAAGGAGAGAGCCAAAAAAGGTAAAATGAAAGCTATTATGAAGACGGATACCAAGATAACTCATGTCATTTATGTGATGATGTAATCATCTCCATGGAGGGTGAAGAAGAAGGAACAAGGGCTATAAGAGAAGTTTTCACCTAGCTCTAACTTGTAACGAGCCTGCAAGTGAACAATCTCAAATTCAATGTATTCTTTGGTCGCGACAACATCAACAAAGGGAGGATCTGTATAGTATTGAGAATTAATGAAGGCGCTCTTGCAATTAAATATATAGGAATATCTTTATCAAACATTTGTTTGAAAAATAAGGATAGTGTATTGGTAAAGAAAATAAAGAGACGACCAAGGGACGGGAAGACAAATTGCTTAGTTTGGCTAATAGGCTTGAATTACCAAGGTCTATAATATATTTAATCATACAATATTGGATGCATTACTTCAAACTTCTGAAGAAGATGATTCATAACGTCATTCGGATACGCTCCAACTTTCACTAGAAAGGTAAAGTTAGCAAGATACCATGCGACATAGTTTGCAAGGAAAGGAGTAAGGGGGTTTGAGTCTTAGAAGTTTAGAAGATATCCAAATAACCATGGGTGTAAAACTGACGAGGATATTCTAAAATAAAGAAGGAATTTGGACTGTTTGGATGGAAGAAAAATATTTGAAAAACCATCCCTTCTGGGAGATCAGTAAAATAAATGACTATTCAATCATTTGGAAATTCATGTTAAGCATCATAAGCAAATCTATGAAGTGTATTTGTAGAAGAATAGTGGATGGGAAAAGTTCATCATTGTGGTTTAACCAATGGCTTCAGAGCATGAACCTAATAAGTAGACTTGGAGCTGGCACTATGATACAAATGAGTGGGGAAAGAATGTTGTTGAAGACATTTTGGAAAATAGGTAGTGGAGAATAGGTAAGGTTGGTTTCTTGGGCTCTTTTAGAAATGAAATTGCAAGCATAAAAATAAATGAAGACAGGCAGCAAGATTACTGGGTTTGTTTGACAAACACTAAAGGTTTATATGACTTGAAAACTATTTAGGAAGAACATAGTGTCAAACTCCCCAAAGTAACATGGCATAAATGGATTTTGAATAGAATCTCCTTACCCAAAACTATAGTTTTCACTTACAATGCTTTGAATATTTTCTACCTACAAAAGATAGACTGATATAAAGGACCTTAAATGTAGATCCTTTGTGTCTACTGTAACATCCCACCTTTTTGTATGCTTAAGCAGACACACGTGCCAACTTAAACCATACAGAAGGGTGGATTGTTATGGGGTAAATAAGAAAAAGTGGAGAATAAAAGAAACAAAATAGAATCTTACAGCGGAACGATAAAATATAATAATCAAATAACAGTTCATGAAGCTGTTTTACAAAACATTTGATTATACTTATACAATACATATCAGAGTTACACATACCAGAGTATGATAATTAATGCAGCGGAGTACAATGGTGTAGTGGAATATAATAAATAGTAGAAATAAAATCTTCGTCTTCGTCCTCCAGAAATAGAGCCTTCAAATCCTAAAATGCTCAGGCTGACCCAATCGAATTGAAAAGACAAAACACTCGAGTCAGAACTAAAAGATCTTATGTAAGTCAAATTAATGAAATAAATATGAGTGTAAACGGCGTCAGAGATGTTTACGGGGTTTGACATCTCCTATCCAGTGTCTAACATGAGTGCAGTAACATAAGAGATGCTCGGGATTCACATCCCCTAAGGATCCGTTAAACTATTTACTATGTAGTAATATTCGCTATTATAATAATGTCTAATATAAAATAAACATACTTTTAAATAGCATTAAGGAGTGACCCAATATTTCCCTTAACACATAATAGTCCCAGTAGTCTATCCAGTATTAGCATACTCCCAAAATGGGGGCTACCCTCGATACTCCACAAGCTACGGGAGAAATCACAAATCGTAGTAAAGCTCGATATGGTAGGTGACACGGCATACAAGGCAATGCCAGGGTAGATATACCAATTACGCACATGGACTGATGGAGCGGATAGCAGCCACTACCGTCCACCTCGAACAACACTCCCAAATCGAAGGGTGGCCACCAAAAATCACAAAGTAATAGAATGGAATCGAAGAAGTGCGTCCGATAAGAGGTGCTACCTCACTGGTCCGAGATTGCTCCTGTTTTAGCCACCTTATGCCAACTCACGGGAGTTGGGTCCACGTATATACCTTAGGATCGTCGCCACCATCCTACTTCATTCTGGAAACTCCACCGCGTACACAGTTATCAAAGTGGTTTTCGGTATCGACAGAGAGTATGTCCATAACCGATCCCGGTCTCTTTAACAACCAAACGTTATTATAACACCGTGGTCATTTAAAAATATATACTTTTAGAAAACACAATCATTACCCTTTCAAAACATATCCTTTACTTCAAAATAGTATATACTTTAGAACCAAAATATTTTTGCCATTTCAAACCCAAATTATCAATGTATTATTTCCATTTCAAAACCCAATTCAATAGTATATCATTTCCATTTCCAAAACAATTCAATAATATCTTATTTAAATAAAACCAAATTTCCAATCACTAATCTTTCTTAAATTTAGATAACTTGAAATATTCTTTTAAATCATCTTAAACCCAAACCACATTTTGAAGTCATATTTCTAAATTTTCAATTTCAATAGGTTTCAAAACCATATATTCACAGATAATTCTTAAATAAGTTCTATTTCAAATAAATTCATTTTTCAAACCATATTACTTTCAAAGTTATAACAATTTCGAAAACCAATACTTTGAAAACAATAATACCTTAATTTCAATAAAACATTTCAATTTTGATATATTTCAAGACTTTAAATATTTCCAAAATTCCCAACCAAATCTAATAATCTTATATATACCTTAATTCAATTTACTATTATTTAGTTTAGAAATATTTATTTAATAAATTCAATATCACTTAAATAAAGCTCAACTTGAAATATTTGTAAATCAAACTTAAAACATCATCAAGTTATACATAGCTTAAATTTTAGAATTTAACCATATATAAAATAATATTTATATAATATCAAAATTAGTATATATATAAACCCTTATTTTCCAAAACCCATAGAAAATCACTTTAAAATATTTTATATATAGACCACGGTGCCTGTATATAATTTTCTATCCTATGGTCAAGTGATACAGATATTTATCATTTCAATCCGTAATTCTAAAAATAAAAGTTTACGGTTATATATCATTTCAAACCGCAATCCCGAATGGAATGAAAATGCATAATAACTTGCAGTTTATACAATATAAAATATAGCATCCATTCATCCAAATATCAATAAACAACCATTTATTACAATCATCATCCAATTTAAACAAAACATCAATATAAAGCATATAAAATATAACAGGTATCAACGAATAGTTTATATTCAATAAAAATTAATAATTTTTTAACTGGCAGTTTATATGCAATAATAAATAAATTTAACTATCAAATTATTATGCAATAAAAAAATTAAATAACAATTAAATTTAACTAAATGCTATCTAACTGAGATGATGATTAAATATATTCCCAAACAATCATAGATAAATTTTAAATCACATCAAAATTTAATTTAACATACATAAGAAATCTTAGAAGTTGTGAGTGGGTTAAAACACTCACCTTTGAGATTTAAATCGAATTTAGATCCGATTTAAACCCAAAAATTCGACGGTCTCCAAATTTGTCCAAACCAGCGTCAAAAGATCTGGAATTTGTTACGATTCTAACAAAAAAAAAATCGCGTGTGAAACAGAGTTCGTATGAGAAAGATACGCGTGTTTGAATGATTTGAAATCAAAATTAAAATAAATAAAACAACAAAAAAAACAACGAACCAATTTTGGCTATACAGAAAACTCAGATCCTAGAATGAACTGCAGATCTGAGATGCATACATCAAGAGTTTCATCATATATATTTTTTTTAGGAATTTTCTGAGAAGTTTGAATTTTTTGACTTTGATTTGATTTTGAAATGAAAATAGATGTAGGGTTTGCACCCATTGAGGAAGAGGAGGAGTTGATGAAAAATGAACGCACAAATAAATGAGAATAGTTGGAGGCTAGGGTTTATAATTGGGTTTATATAGATAGGTTAGAATTAGAGTAGATGGATCTGATAAACAAACGTGCTGAATGATAATTTAAATTAACATAATAATTACATGTTTAATTTCAAATTAATTGCAATAAATCCAAATAAATACATAAAGCTTGATTCCTGTTTAAACACTTAACTCATTTGATTGCAATCAACCTTTTTATAGTAAATTAAATTCCAATATATTAAATAAACTTTATTTCCATTCTTTATATACACTAACCATCATTTAATGAAGAATTCATTTACGTTATTTCCCATTTATGACCTTAATTTATTTAACGTAACATTAAATTTACATCTATTGCAATGATTTCCAATTTAGTTGAATGAACTAATTATATATAACTCCTAATAATTGTTGTAATACTCCCAATCCCACATTTATACGTATATTATTTCCACTCAAATATTATAGATATATACAGAGTATTGGTTTTCATTAAATCATTATATATAAATTCACTATTTAAGTCCGTTCAAATTTATTACCAAATATCCATTTACCTTTCCCATTAAATTTGAATTCCCTTCAATTAATCTATTCAATCAAATTTCCATCCATACTTTATTATAGACCTAAAATATGCAATTCATTATCTTGTATTGATTTTATACAATTACCATTAACTTTACACTCCATCACTATTCCATATATATTTATTCATCAATCAATTAGGGAATTTCTATAACAGTTGTTAGCTACTTTTATATTAATTAAATAAATTCAAAATAAATTAATTAAATCAAATTTACCACTTCAACTCTAAATTATCAAAAAAAATTATCAGTTTGGATTACTTGGTAAATCTAGAATCTTTTAATAAATCTCTACATTCATTTATCGTTAAAAATTCCAAATTCACAACATTTAGTTTTAAATTTTCAATTTATCCAATAATTAAACTTAATTGCCCATGAAATCCATTATTTGTTTTTTTTTAATTCTTTTATTCACTCCATTATCACCAGGTAGATAAATTGGCATTGGTTAATGGTCTAATATATTGTTATTCTAGATTTCCAACTAAAACTCCACTAACGTAATATTTAACATTAAATTCCCATTTAATTGAAATAACCCAATTTCACAATTTAACCTCAAATAAATAAACAACCTTTTATATTCCTAAATCAATTACAATAGTTTAACAAATTTGAAAGTAAATTGAAAGTTGCTAAATTTATCGATTTCAGAAATTTCCCTTAAATCCATTTAAATTCAGAGACTATCTATTAAATTAATGAATCTTTAATTTGAATTAGATGGATTAAATATTGGACTCACACTATTGCATTCATATTTTCCGTTTCACTTTTATCCGTATTAACTATTTCAATTTTACTTATTGAAACACTAACAAAATTTCAATATATAATGCCGATTTATTTCCTTGCATTAACATACCCCTATCCACATTTATTATTAAAGTAACACTTGAAATCAATAACTACATTGTAATTACTCACATTCAAATGATCGTTATTTCAAATAAATTTATCAACCAATTAATTAGGGAATTCATAAGGGGGAATTAATTTAAAGGACAAAGATTTGTTTATTTTTTGCCTCAAGGACACAACCTCAATATTTTTACCATAAGGACAAACATTCTTCTAAAAATTATTCATAAGGACAAATATTTTCCAAAATTATCCATAAGGACAACAAAACTGCTACCAAGCTAAAAACTGATACCTAAAAACTGCTACCGATAACTACAAACTGATACTATCAATGACTAAAAACTGATACCTAAAGAAAGTTGTCCTTCAGGATAAAATATTGAAGGCCTGTCCTTGAGGCAAAAACGCTGAAAATTTTTGTCCTTGATAATAATTTCCTGAATTCATAATAGCTGTTATCTACCCTTATATTTACTTCCTAATAACGTACTACCTACTCTCCTTTAATTGTGATTTGAATTCCAACCTTTATTTCATACTAAATAAAATAACAACATATAAATTGTTACCTATTTCCCTACATGCCTATATAGGTTTATTACTTAACAATCACCGTTTAAAATCCCGTGTATACACAAATTATTACTTAACATAAGTCTATTCTTTTATTACTTTACGTTTCACACTTCCGTTACTATAAAATAAATCACCAAGTAACGTTATCATCAAACCAACATTAATTAATATATTAAATGCTTACATTTATTTCTCTACATCCAATTTGTTCCAACTTAATTTATATTAATGCCATTCCCTTATATGGTTATCATTCATTCCCTTGTGCTAACTTTTATTACCTAAATTTTCCGTTATTGTAAGCCTTAAATATCTCCATTTAAATTAAATATAAATTTCAATTCAATCAACCCTTTTTAACCCGCAACTTATAGTAACAGCTTACATGTACGAATGGAATCATCATTTATTATAGTATTTTTTCTAAATTTACATTAACATATTGATTAATTCCCTTTAAAGGAAATTTATATCCAGGTATAATACTTACCCCATTTCATTTATTAACATTTATTCAAATTACTAGTAAATAGGTTTTAAATCACCACTTATATTTTATTAGCGTTCATTTAATTATCCCTTTTTCTATAAAGTTTTTTTATTTCTACTAAATTAAATTTACACAACTCATTCATTCAACCAAATTAAATTCACGAAATTTACGGGTCGTTACACTCTCCCCCACTCAAAACTTTTCGTCCCCGAAAAGGAAAAAGAAGGGAAAGAAGGATTAAGGAATCGATATATCATACTAAATTATTAAATTTACAAACAAATAGATTTTTACAAAATTAATTAATAAAATATACCAATTTATAACCATTAAATCTTTTTATCCTCAAATTAATAAAGTTTGGAAAACATTTTTCAAAATATTTTCTAAGTCCAAAATTTACGGAAAATTTTGGCAGAGTCTCCTTTGTACGGAGAGGCTCGGGGAAAAATATAGTATAAATATAACAATATATAACATATAATATCCAAATATAATATATATCCCAGCACTGGAAAATGATATAATAGCGCTATAAAACGTAACCCGAGAACGTACCTATTTGTCGGGCAGTTTTACGCTTATTATTATGGAACCAAAAGCAGTAGCGATTGCTTCCATAACCTGCATTTCACTTATATGATCTAAAAGGGTTAACAATTATATAAATGAAATATTAAAGTTGTTTCAACCCTAAAAAAACAAATCGATACAATCCAACAACAACTTGCAACAAGGCATACAACCATCACATAAGTCAACACACATCAATCATTCATTCCTATCAAACACAATAAATAGTTGTTCGGGTTCAAAACTTCAAATTTGTACGAAATGAAAATAAACTACTAAGTGTACCCTTTTACTCAACAGTCTTAGGCGAACTAAATAGATTATTTATTCATCCAAACAATTGTAACGTATCCTTGCCCAAACAACCATAAATTAAACAAACAACAAATTCAAACAATAGATCAAGTTCATTTATTAATTTCATCCCATATATTGTTGCTTGATTTCCTCCTTATTCAATTTATACTCATCTTCATTTAATTTTTCACATCATGTCAATTCTCTTCTTATTGCATTATATTTATTCATTCATGACTTGATTTCATTTATTTACATTCATTTATTAATAATATTCATGTTAAGTTCAGTTACTTGGCATAACAATTATAACCTTAATTCTTATTAATAAGAGCAATTTACAGAACATTTCCATTACATAAGTTTACTTGTACAATTTACTATACATTTTCTTATTAAACACTTTCAACTTTTATAAATTTTTGGTAAGTTATATTTATGCTTTTAAAGAATGAAATTGAAAGTTATACAAGTTTTCTCATTTCTTTTAATTATTTTAATGTTCAATAATTATTTCCTTTATTTCATAGGTTACAATTTCAACTTTCATTTAATACCATTTATATCCTAGCATTAAATGTCTTATTTCCTTTAAAGGTTTCAATTTATTAATTACCTACATTCCAATTCACTTCAATAATTAGGACTATTTATTAATGAAAACTTAAGAATTAAATACCGGGTTTTATTCAAAAATCATTTTAAGATAATAGATAATATATATACTTATAATCTATATATCCAATTATATTTAAAAAAAATTAAAATAAAATAATCTTGTAGTAAAACTACTACCGTGGCCTTCCCACTTTGAAACTCGAAAATGAATGTCGATGATGCGGCCGCCATCACCGAAATTATTTTCCAGCGACAAAGAGGGGAGTACAACTTATTTCTTTGCGGAATTTCTTTTAAAACATTTCTTTCAAATTCTATTGAAATATTTATATCAGAAAATACTTCTAACAATATTATTATTATATTCCAAAATCAATTGAAAGAAATCTTCAAAAACCCCAAAACTTAAGCTCTAAATTTCCAGTTTTCATTTATTTTATTTTCAACTTAGTTTCAACTATTATTTATATTTTCATTACCTAACACCCAATCTATAGCAACCAAATATATATCTATATAAAATATTTTACTTTATATATAGAAAATATAATAGGGAAAATTATTTCATTCACCTATATTAAAACAAATATTATGTCGGTCTGTCATATTAAGTGTTTAGCAATCCCTATTGATGTCATAGCGTTCCATGCACCAACCAGAATTTATAAATACAAAACGGAACAGATTAACACAATATTAAAACCTTTTTATAACACTAACAAATACGCTCTCTCATATATATACACTCAGCGACTCCCATAGGGTATTACTACCCTATTAATAAAGAGTCAGACCCCACAAAGCTAAGGTTTATCGCTAAACCAAACTCTGATACCAGATGTAACATCCCACCTTTTTGTATGCTTAAGAAGACACACGTGCCAACTTAAACCATACAGAAGGGTGGATTGTTATGGGGTAAATAAGAAAAAGTGGAGAATAAAAGAAACAAAATAGAATCTTGCAGTGGAACGATAAAATATAATAATCAAATAACAGTTCATGAAGCTGTTTTACAAAACATTTGATTATACATATACAATACATATCAGAGTTACACATACCAGAGTATAATAATTAATGCAGTGGAGTACAATGGTGTAGTGGAATATAATAAATAGTAGTAATAAAATCTTCGTCTTCGTCGTCCAGAAATAGAGCCTTCAAATCCTGAAATGCTTAGGCTGACCCGAGCGAATTGAAAAGACAAAACACTCGAGTCAGAACTAAAAGATCTTATGTAAGTTAAATCAATGAAATAAATATGAGTGTAAACGGCGTCAGAGATGTTTACGGGGTTTGACATCTCCTATCCAGTGTCTAACGTGAGTGCAGTAACTTAAGAGATGCTCGGGATTCACATCCCCTAAGGATCCGTTAAACTATTTACTATGTAGTAATATTCGCTATTATAATAATGTCTAATATAAAATAAACATACTTTTAAATAGCATTAAGGAGTGACCCAATATTCCCCTTAACACGTAATAGTCCCAGTAGTCTATCCAGTATTAGCATACTCCCAAAATGGGGGCTACCCTCGATACTCCACAGGCTACGGGAGAAATCACAAATCGTAGTAAAGCTCGATATGGTAGGTGACACGGCACACAAGGCAATGCCAGGGTAGATATACCAATTACGCACACGGACCGATGGAGCGGATAGCAGCCACTACCGTCCACCTCGAACAACACTCCCAAATCGAAGGGTGGCCACCAAAAATCACAAAGTAATAGAATGGAATCGAAGAAGTGCGTTCGATAAGAGGTGCTGCCTCACTGGTCCGAGATCGCTCCTGTTTTAGCCACCTTATGCTAACTCAAGGGAGTTGGGTCCACGTATATACCTTAGGATCGTCGCCACCATCCTACTTCATTCTGGAAACTCCACCGCGTACACAGTTGTCAAAGTGGTTTTCGGTATCGACAAAGAGTATGTCCATAACCGATCCTGGTCTCTTTAACAACCAAACGTTATTATAACACCGTGGTCATTTAAAAATATATACTTTTAGAAAACACAATCATTGCCCTTTCAAAACATATCCTTTACTTCAAAATAGTATATACTTTAGAACCAAAATATTTTTTCCATTTCAAACCTAAATTATCAATGTATTATTTCCATTTCAAAACCCAATTCAATAATATATCATTTCCAAAACAATTCAATAATATCTTATTTAAATAAAACCAAATTTCCAATCACTAATCTTTCTTAAATTTAGATAACTTGAAATATTCTTTTAAATCATCTTAAACCCAAACCATATTTTGAAGTCATATTTCTAAATTTTCAATTTCAATAGGTTTCAAATCCATATATTCACAGATAATTCTTAAATAAGTTCTATTTCAAATAAATTCATTTTTCAAACCATATTACTTTCAAAGTTATAATAATTTCGAAAACCAATACTTTGAAAACAATAATACCTTAATTTCAATAAAACATTTCAATTTTGATATATTTCAACACTTTAAATATTTCCAAAATTCCCAACCAAATCTGATAATCTTATATATACCTTAATTCAATTTACTATTATTTAGTTTAGAAATATTTATTTAATAAATTCAATATCACTTAAATAAAGCTCAACTTGAAATATTTGTAAATCAAACTTAAAACATCATCAAGTTATACATAGCTTAAATTTTAGAATTTAACCATATATAAAATAATATTTATATAATATCAAAATTAGTATATATATAAACCCTTATTTTCCAAAACGCATAGAAAATCACTTTAAAATATTTTATATATAGACCACGGTGCCTGTATATAATTTTCTATCCTATGGTCAAGTGATACAGATATTTATCATTTCAATCCGTAATTCTAAAAATAAAAGTTTACGGTTATATATCATTTCAAACCGCAATCCAAAATGGAATGAAAATGCATAATAACTTGCAGTTTATACAATATAAAATATAGCATCCATTCATCCAAATATCAATAAACAACCATTTATTACAATCATCATCCAATTTAAACAAAACATCAATATAAAGCATATAAAATATAACAGGTATCAACGAATAGTTTATATTCAATAAAAATTAATAACTGTTTAACTGGAAGTTTATATGAAATAATAAATAAATTTAACAATCAAATTATTATGCAATAAAAAAATTAAATAACAATTAAATTTAACTAAATGCTATCTAACTGAGATGATGATTAAATATAAGCCCAAACAATCATAGATAAATTTTAAATCACATCAAAATTTAATTTAACACACATAAGAAATCTTAGAAGTTGTGAGTGGGTTAAAACACTCACCTTTGAGATTTAAATCGAATTTAGATCCGATTTAAACCCAAAAATTCGATGGTCTCCAAATTTGTCCAAACCAGCGTCAAAAGATCTGGAATTTGTTACGATTCTAACAAAAAAAATCGCGTGTGAAACAGAGTTCGTATGAGAAAGATACGCGTGTTTGAATGATTTGAAATCAAAATTAAAATAAATAAAACAACAAAAAAAACAACGAACCAATTTCGGCTGTACAGAAAACTCAGATCCTAGAACGAACTGCAGATCTGAGATGCATACATCAAGAGTTTCATCATATATATTTTTTTTAGGAATTTTCTGAGAAGTTTGAATTTTTTGACTTTGATTTGATTTTGAAATGAAAATAGATGTAGGGTTTGCACCCATTGAGGATGAGGAGGAGTTGATGAAAAATGAACGCACAAATAAATGAGAATAGTTAGAGGCTAGGGTTTATAATTGGGTTTATATAGATAGGTTAGAATTAGAGTAGATGGATCTGATAAACAAACGCGCTGAATGATAATTTAAATTAACGTAATAATTACATGTTTAATTTCAAATTAATTGCAATAAATCCAAATAAATACATAAAGCTTGATTCCTGTTTAAACACTTAACTCATTTGATTACAATCAACCTTTTTATAGTAAATTAAATTCCAATATATTAAATAAACTTTATTTCCATTCTTTATATACACTAACCATCATTTAATGAAGAATTCATTTACGTTATTTCCCATTTATGACCTTAATTTATTTAACGTAACATTAAATTTACATCTATTGCAATGATTTCCAATTTAGTTGAATGAACTAATTATATATAACTCCTAATAATTGTTGTAATACTCCCAATCCCACATTTATACGTATATTATTTCCACTCAAATATTATAGATATATATAGAGTATTGGTTTTCATTAAATCATTATATATAAATTCACTATTTAAGTCCGTTCAAATTTATTACCAAATATCCATTTACCTTTGCCATTAAATTTGAATTCCCTTCAATTAATCTATCCAATCAAATTTCCATCCACACTTTATTATAGACCTAAAATATGCAATTCATTATCTTGTATTGATTTTATACAATTACCATTAACTTTACACTCCATCACTATTCCATATATATTTATTCATCAATCAATTAGGGAATTTCTATAACAGTTGTTAGCTGCTTTTATATTAATTAAATAAATTCAAAATAAATTAATTAAATCAAATTTACCACTTCAACTCTAAATTATCAAAAAAATTATTAGTTTGGATTACTTGGTAAATCTAGAATCTTTTAATAAATCTCTACATTCATTTATCGTTAAAAATTCCAAATTCACAACATTTAGTTTTAAATTTTCAATTTATCCAATACTTAAACTAAATTGCCCATGAAATCCATTATTTGGTTTTTTTTTAAATTCTTTTATTCACTCCATTATCACCAAGTAGATAAATTGGCATTGGTTAATGGTCTAATATATTGTTATTCTAGATTTCCAACTAAAACTCCACTAACGTAATATTTAACATTAAATTCCCATTTAATTGAAATAACCCAATTTCACAATTTAACCTCAAATAAATAAACAACCTTTTATATTCCTAAATCAATTACAATAGTTTAACAAATTTGAAAGTAAATTGAAAGTTGTTAAATTTATCGATTTCAGAAATTTCCCTTAAATCCATTTAAATTCAGAGACTATCTATTAAATTAATGAATCTTTAATTTGAATTAGATGGATTAAATATTGGACTCACACTATTGCATTCATATTTTCCGTTTCACTTTTATCTGTATTAACTATTTCAATTTTACTTATTGAAACACTAACAAAATTTAAATATATAACGCTGATTTATTTCCTTGCATTAACATACCCCTATCCACATTTATTATTAAAGTAACGCTTGAAATCAATAACTACATTGTAATTACTCACATTCAAATGATCGTTATTTCAAATAAATTTATCAACCAATTAATTAGGGAATTCATAATAGTTGTTATCTACCCTTATATTTACTTCCTAATAACGTACTACCTACTCTCCTTTAATTGTGATTTGAATTCCAACCTTTATTTCATACTAAATAAAATAACAACATATAAATTGTTACCTATTTCCCTACATGCCTATATAGGTTTATTACTTAACAATCACCGTTTAAAATCCCGTATATACACAAATTATTACTTAACATAAGTCTATTCTTTTATTACTTTACGTTTCACACTTCCGTTACTATAAAATAAATCACCAAGTAACGTTATCATCAAACCAACATTAATTAATATCTTAAATGCTTACATTTATTTCTCTACATCCAATTTGTTCCAACTTAATTTATATTAATGCCATTCCCTTATATGGTTATCATTCATTCCCTTGTGCTAACTTTTATTATCTAAATTTTCCGTTATTGTAAGCCTTAAATATCTCCATTTAAATTAAATATAAATTTCAATTCAATCAACCCTTTTCAACCCGCAACTTATAGTAACAGGTTACATGTACGAATGGAATCATCATTTATTATAGTATTTTTTCTAAATTTACATTAACATATTGATTAATTCCCTTTAAAGGAAATTTATATCCTGGTATAATACTTACCCCATTTCATTTATTAACATTTATTCAAATTACTAGTAAATAGGTTTTAAATCACCACTTATATTTTATTAGCGTTCATTTCATTATCCCTTTTTCTATAAAGTTTTTTTTATTTCTACTAAATTAAATTTACACAACTCATTAATTCAACCAAATTAAATTCACGAAATTTACGGGTCGTTACATCTACTTTGTGAAGCTGATAAGGAGAGTGTTGATCGCTTGTTTTTTAGATGCAATTATAGTTCTTACATTTGGAAATGGCATATAGCAAAACTAAAATGGCCAGTAGATCACATAGATATATTATGCATACACACAAACATTTGCAACATTAATTGACAATTCTCACATAAAAGCAGAAGCATAAACATAGCAAAAATCATATTTTCGGTGTATGTGTGGGCTATCTGAAAGGTGATAAATGTTAGAATTTTCAGCAATGATACATATAAAATGGAAGGTAAATTGTGTGCGCTTATAGCTAGCATGGTGAAAATTAGGGTAATTAAACTATTCATAGAAACACATTGAAATTATTTCGATGAAAGCATTAGTAAAGAGTGGGAGAGTTAAGAAACTTTACCCCTCAGACTCAACTGGTTAGGGTTTACCTTAGTGGAGCAGAATGTTAAATCATTGGCTGCGCAATATTCAAAGTGTACAATCATATTCAGATCCAAAGGTACCATATTTATTTTTCTTGTCTTTATCATTACTTGTTGTCCATTTGAACCCCCTGAAAATGTTACTAATATTTGTATTACGTTGATTGTTAGTTGTATAATTTAAATTATAGGTTGAAAAGTAAGTGCTTATCTAATGCACTTAGAATTCTTTAGCAGCGATTTGGGAAAGTAACAGGTAAAGCGCAATTCAAAAGTCCAAACCTTCTTAGCACACCCACCGCTAAATGAATACAAACGAAGGATTAATTATTACATATTTTCAAAGAATATATTACATACATAAACATAATTGGTCAAATCGGCAATGGGTGGGAAGGTTCTTGTAACACCCCTAATTTTAGATAACATTATCCAGGAGATTTAATTAGCTAAATTACATAGAATAATGTAAAGATTAAATGGTTAGTGGATTGAGATTTTAATAAATAAGGGGTAGCCGTGCCTAGTTAAGTAATGAATTAAATGGGTTTAAAATGAAATAGGAGAGGGAAATTAAATAAGGGGCAATATAGGAATAAGCTACATTCTTATACACTAAATCCTTCATACCATAACATTTCTCACGTTCACAATTTAAAACACTAAACCTAGAGGCTGGAAACCATTACAGAAGAGTAAGGGGAAGAAAAGCTAAATCAAGAGGAAAAGCTTAATTAAAATTCAATCCAAGATCAAACCTCAACTCCTTAACAACAAATCTAAAGGTGAGTAATATATTACATCTCATATTTTGATGTTTTCGGTTTCTAAGATTAGACCCGAATGATTTTAAAAAGTATATTGCCATGTTTGAATGATAATTAGATACATATGCTTGTTGATGAATTATGCTTATTCACATTGATTTTATGACATGATTTGGATTGAAAAACCTATCAAATGACATCTAAATGCCTTGTGATAATAATATATGGCCAGAAATGATATTTTAGAGATGGGTTTCAAGTTTTATAATTTTCTGAATTAATGTGGATTTATTATTAATTTTCTGAATTAACATGGATTTATTATTAATTTTCTAGTGAATAAAATGGATATTTGGGTTTAAAATTAATTACAAAAATTTTATATATGTTTTGGGTGAGGAATTTAAATATGTTAGAAAGCATATTAAAAGTGATTTATGAATTTTTTTATAGAATTTTCCTAAGTGTTTTATTAAATATATAAAATTATTTAAGGTATGAGACTTAGATGTTTTATATGTTTATAAAAGGAGAAGGGGCTATTTGCAAATGATTTAAAATGTTAATCTTTGTAATTCGGCAGCACCTTTCAGAAAAGATTTTGAAAATTTAAGGCAACCAATTATAAGATGACAAATAAGCAGATTAGTTGAAAAGAATTACCTTTTTAAGTTAAAAATCAGATTTTATAAGGTTCTGATGCTTCACCATCTTCGACAGCCACCTTTCGACTTAGTACCTCCGCATCCAACCTGATCGAAACCGATGCACATAGTATCAAACCTGATCGAAAAGGCTCCCTTTGTTTTAAAAAATTAAAGTTGTTTCTCCACTGCTTTTGAAGGGAGGGGTTTCGACACCATCCACTTCTTTACTTAGGAAACTGCTTTCGAAAGAGTCTCATTCGACTTAGTTGTTTTAAGACCCTTTTTGATATTATGAAATTTAAACCCAAAGGTTTCGAAAGGAATGGTTTCGAAAGGTTTTCCACATGTTTTAACTTGAACCCAATGCTTTCGAAAGGTTTCTTTTAAGTAGTATACTTTGATGCTTTCGAAAGGTAACTAGTAAAGGTTTCAAAAGGAATGGTTTCTAGTATTTTCGATAGGTTTACCTTAGTTTAAATGGAAGGTTTTTAATGGTTTCGAAAGGCATATTTAAAGGAATTTAAAGGAGGATGTCTAATGTTCATAAAGCTTTCGAAGAAGGTGTTTTCAATGTTTTCAAAAGGACTACTATCTATGGTTTTGAAAGGTATGTTTGGCCTTTAGGCCTAAGGTTATTAAGTAAAGTAGTTTACTTATATCGAAAGGGGTACTTTTAATCATTTCGAAAGAGGTACTTTCATTTGTTTTGAATAAGATTGTTTAAAGGTTTTAAACAAAGGTTTCAAATGTTTTCATCAATAATGTTTTGAGTAAAGCATATATCATGGCAAAGAGATTTGAGTAAAGCAAATAGTTTATTTACCTTGTATAAGTATGATTTAAAGGGTTAAATTATTTTGAAAAGGTTTTCAAGAAAAAATTAAATGTAGTTAACCCTAAGTAAAATGACTCAGATATTTGTATACCATATGAGACTGGTATAGGGTCGCGCCATATACATTAGCTATTAGCCCTAGCTAATTTAGTCAAAAATTCCAATGTGTAGGGCTTAGTCACAGGGAAGACTTAAATGATAGATACACACAGAAATGAATATATATGTACAGTGATAGGTTATTGGTGAGCCCGCAAAACCATAAGGATCAGGTGACTCTTGGAGAAGTAAGTTAAGGACAGACCGTCCAGAAGTATGTCTAACAGTTGTTAGATAATTTGCTTAGTTTTTCCGGTAAGCCCGAGTTAGCCAAAGATTGGTAGTTAACCAAACAAAACTACATTTTTTTCGGACAGCTGGTCCATTTATTACCTGTTTTAAGCATATATGATATTTTCTATTATTAATATAATCGGTTTGATTAACCAGTTTGGTTGCAGGATTTTGATTTGCAAAAAGATATGTTTTAAAGGGATATTAGTGAGGGGAAACATGTTCCGCTAAGCGCGTATAATATCAGTAAACCAAGATGTAATAGTATTATTCACACCAGGCTTTATGTCTGGCTCGAAGTTTATGTTTTTCCCTTTAAACTCTCGGATGCTCAAAATTGATTTTAGTAGATTGAGAGTTTGGGCTTTTCTGGTTTAGTAGGTGGACGAATAAAGCTTCCGAAGACGAGCAAGAGGCTGATGATTAGCTATATGTAGGAGTTGCAGTTTTTGTTTTATTCCGCTGTGATGTATCTATGTCAGTTTATGTCTATATAGTATTCTGATCATCCAGGGGGTATCTTCATATGTCGCTCTTGGCGTATTTATGTAATAATTATATTTGATCTGAATCTAGGAAACGATATGTGATTATGTAATTGGATATGAAACATGTTTTTGTGAAATGTAATCAGAAAAGTGTTTTAATTTGTAATGATTTTATTTCATATTCAAGTGCTTCTGATATTATGGATACCATTAACATTTCCGTATTTAGTCACCGGAAGTTAATACTATGGATGACTGTAGCATTCGTAGCACTTAGCTTCGGGCCTCCACATAGGGGATGTTACAGTTCTTCAATAGCGATCGAGTGGATTTGTGATGTATGTACTCTGCAAAGCAAGTTCTGAACTCAAAAAAGTATAGATCAAAAGAAATAAAAAATATAAAAGCGAGAGCGAGGCTATGTAGTTTATTATCGGTAAAGTAATAGGTATTACAGTGCTCATAGGTGGATGGTGTCGCAGTAGTGTAGATCTAGCTTTTGATAGTGAAATAAGGCAGTTTTAAGCAAGTTATTCTAAAAAATTAGATAGAGAGGCACGACCATTGTTGAGTTAATTCTGGAAGTTGTTGAGTTTATTAAATGAATTTAGGATTAAAATGGAAAGTTGACTATTTTGTAAAAAAATGGAGGGTTCGAGAATTGGTTTATGTGGGTGTACTATACATGTTTCATTTGTTTATAGGCTTTAGTGAATGGGTATAGGCTGAAAAACAATTTGATTTTTCATATGGGTTGGGCTTTATTATTTTCGTTATGGGGTGCGATTATTTTTAAACCATATGATGCACATAATGTATATTTTGTAATCTATTGATTTTTTTAGAAATAAGGGAAAAATGAGCTCTTGTTTTCAAAAAAAACTATACAACTCCAACCCTTAAAAAAAGCCTAGCTATCAGAAAATAAGACAGTAATGGTAAGGACGAAGCATTCGAACATTCCAAATAAAGTTGATAGAGATGCGATGAGCAAAGCCAACGTGGCTTGAGGTGGTGTCGTCGGAGAGAAAAGGTATTATTTCAGGTTCTGGTGATAATGTGTCAATGAAAGTAACCGAATAGGTGTTCAGTTTAAAAGCATCGAAATTTATTATTTATGGAACATGTATCACTTACTTGAACTATTATCGAATAGTCCAAATTCGATGGGTGATTTTCAGAATTGTGGAAAAACCATTGGCTATGTTGATTCAATACCATGTTGTCATTTTATTAATTATGTGTGTAAATATTTTTATCAAAATCAAAAGTACGATGATGGATCATCGTTTTTCTCTAAAAAATATTGTTTCGATAGGGCTTTGTTGAAATAGGTTAAAAAATTTAATATGTTGTTGTCATACACTTTATATTCGACAATGTATTGTAGAAATAGGTTAGGTTAGGCTATGGCTTCTTAAGAGCAAAATTCTCCTTCTCCTCATCAATTCCCCCCGATGGATCAACGTCCAAACAATGTCTTTGATGATGGGTATATTGCGTATGTGTTAAGAATGAATAGAAAGCTGCACGGTTCAGTAAAAGCTGGTCCAAGCGTTGGAATTCAGGTGGTTTTGGTGGATTTCAAGGCGTAAAGGAGAATAGAAGGTTCAATTTTAAGGGCATAAGGGAATTTCCTAATTTATCATAGGCTAGATCTGGGACAGCTACGTAGGAATTAAATATGGACCTGATTGAAATCAAAATTCCAAAAGTTTGGAGCGTTGTAGTGGCTGAACAAGACTCTTCATGTTTTTCTTCTATTGAATATTTTCCTCTATATAAATTGAATAATTTGAGATGTTCTAAAATGTCAAAATATATTGTCAATGAGAGAAAACTGGAAAAATTCCATTTGTGATAGGTCCTAAACCATAGTATCACTATCTCAACGCATATATTACTAGGGTTTGGAAACCTAATGGAGCTTATCAAATATTTTCGAATAAAAATGGCTTTCTCATAGTGAAATTTGAGAAAGTAGAAGATTGTGATAAAATGCTAGTGAAATGCTTTTATTATAAGAAGACTAATCATGATGAGAAAGTGGGATCCTTGAATGAAATATTTTCTCAAATCTATTCCTATTTAGGTTAGATTTCCAGGATTTGATATTGACTAAATAACCGATGAAGGGATTGGACGAATTGCTTCTCTTATGGGGTCCCATATCAAAATAGATTAAGTAACTAAAGTAATGATTCAGATTGCTTATGCGTATGTTTTAGTTGAAATAGATGTGAACTTTAGTCTTCCTAGCGAGGTGCCTATATTATATGAAAATGATAATATTATTTGGCAAAATGTTTTATATGTATGGCAACCTTCTAAATATGGAAGGTGTTATTGCTTTGAGCATAGGAAAAATTATCGCGACTCGTACAAAATTTGGATTCCTAAACAAAATATCCATCTCCCAATGATTCTAACATGATGAATATTAATGATGATAGTAATATTTAGAATATAGAGAATAGGAAAATGCAACTAGTGTTCGAAGTTCAAACAATGCGATGCATAATGATCATATTACAGGAAATATTCAAGGTAACACTACACATAATTTTTTTTGCTTTTAGGCTTGTACATATAGTATTTTACTTTAGCAATGAAATATATATACCATTTCAAAAAAACTCGTCTACAACTTAAATTCTTTGGTATCGATCTTGGCTTCTTATGTTAAGCATTTAGAATGTGTCAATGAAGTAGACTGTGACTTACCGATAGCGTGTTGGGGGAAGAATGGTGAAATTGGTTGTATTCGTTATTTTGAAGCGAGGACCTATTGTAGAGTGCATCTTTTTGGGTTTTTTCATAAGTGGATCAAGATTTTTTTACAAAATAGTGCGTTTTTAGTGGGCTTTTAATTTTAATGTACAAAAAATTTGTACAACATTACTCTTATTCAAAAAAGTAAAAGGAGAATAAGATTAAAAGGATAAGAACAAAGAAACAAAGAAAATTGTGCGATAAAACTATACCAAATTCTATTCAAACACCGAGTAGCCCCCTTCAGTCCCTTTAAATTTCTAGAATATAGTTGAACTAAAATGCCCCACCCCCACTCCTCTTCTCCCCCAAAAAAAATTCTAATATTTCTACATATATTACTTGTTTTTATGTTTTTACTGCCACATAGAGCGGCAATGCGAATATTGTTCTAGTTCGTGGGGCGAACACGTGGATTCTGAAACAACCAAGTAGTATGAATGCATTATTTAGTTATCTACCATGTACTAGGTCAACGACGTTAAAACGCTTATCTCGTAGTTTACCTACTAGTAACTAAAAGAAATTTAATAAAATTTACAAAATATGAAACAAAACCAGAGCCATACAAACAAGTTATGCAAAACCATCACCAATAGTACAACTTATATATAATCGTAAATTCAACAACCACAAATACAATACGAAGAAACACTATTTTATTTGTGAAGATTGAATTTGATTGTTCTATATAATTTGTACTTTGGTGATAGTTTTGTATAACTTGCGTGGCTCCATTTTTGTTTTCATGTTTTGTAAAATATTTAAATTGTTTTAACTACCTGATATGTCAACTACAAGATAAGTTTTTAACCCGTAAGTCAATTGTGTGGTAAACATATAAATCATGCATTCACGCTACGTAGTTATTTTCAAATCCACATAGTCGCTTTAAGTGTTAGGCGAAAACATAAAAAAAATAAAAATTAACATGAGATAGAAATTCAACGGAGGACATTTTAGTCCAATTAAAATTTAAAATTTGTAGAATGATTACTCACTATATTGAGGGGTTTTAATAGAATTTGTTCAAAACTATTACACTAAACGTCATCATGCACTATTTTTAAAGAACTTGTTTCTTCAACCCAAAGTTATACATGTGTACTAAAAAGGTTGCTAATCTTATCTATATAATAAATACAACTGTTTTATAAATTCAAATGGATACCGTCGTCGGTCTCTGAATGATCAAATGACAACAAATAAAAGGGTGGAGACCACCTAGTCCTATTTTACGCTGTCCCGGTGTGACCAATACATGAAAACGCGGAACTTTTTTACAAAAAAGTTACTTTCTCACTCACTGAACGGGGATTTTGTTTTGCTGATGATCTCCTGTTATTCTGCCAAGGCAATCAAATCAGCCTAACATTTCTGTGAATGCTATTCCGATCTAAGTGGTGCAAAATTTTAGAAAACTTAATATTTTTATTGGTTGGATAGTTCGAAATCAGAACGGACTAGGTGATTTCCACCCCAAATAAAATTAGTTGGAACAAATAAAATTACCTTAAAAAGGCGTTGCATGCATCACGAGGTAATTGCCAGCAAGGCAATTCATCCACTAAAAGAAGAGAAACGTGAATGGTGGGTCCGGAAAACAATGCTTTATTTGAGGCTTCGTCGCCCCCATTCTTAAGTTGTCTTCACAAACAAAGCTACGTCACCTTTTTTTTTTCAAGAAAGAGATATGCTAGGCTTATCCATATCAAATCTTTTCCACATGACAGAAATATGTCGACGGCATGTCGACGATTACTCCAGTCATAGGACCAATTTCTTTTGAATTTTTGCTTTATAAATTCATCATAAAATCAAACATGATTTCAGTGATCAACAAACATCAATTTGGCACATTTTAACCCATAATCTCCATCAACTTACCTCTAACTCGACGAAAAAACAATCCTCAACGAATAATTTTTTATATTAAAACCGACTAAAAACGAACACGTGGATTGCAATCTCATTTTATACGATTGCAATCCACGTGTTCAGATTGAACGAATTTAAAATATTCTCTTAAACGATACTTGTAAAACCGACTTTATATAATTAGTCGGTTTTTACAAAATTGATTAAGTATAGTCGGTTTTATAAAAGCTGGCTAGCTACACGATCTTCAAAATTGTCTTGCAAACCTTCTAAGTTAGTAAGGCAACTTGCAACCAGCCTTGCCCCTTCCAGTTGGAGGTAGGTGGCCCATCACAGCCACCTAACACTTGGTTGGAAGTGCTCTAACATGCATAGGATAATCATTTTTTTTTACGTGGTTCCATCAATTATTTATCACTTACACGCATATTACGACCTAGTTTTAAATGGTTAAATTTGGATTTAAGTGTTTCTTTTGAATTATCATCAAATCTAATAATTTTTAAATTTTGTTTTAGATATCAACATTGAATCAAAAGTACTAAATAATTATTAGTATTGCCATTGAAATTACCTTCTTTTTAAAGTGCAATTAATTACAATCTATTGCACATTTAATTATGGATGCTACTATGTACGGTCATTTCTCTTCTTCTCTCACTCTCTAATATTTTGTAAAGTATTTCTTTCACCCTTGTACACCTAAATCTAATTTCTTAATATTATTTTGTAAATTTGATAATGATAAAAAACTATAGTTATTTACTAAAATTATACTTAAATAACAATTATTATTATTCAAGAACAAAAAAATTTGACTTTTTAATTTTTTGAATATTTTTTAAAGAGCAAGTTAACTTCAGTTCCACCATTTACACAACTCCAACCTTCAATCGACTTCAGTTCCCATAATCTTATATTCCTTTATTTTGCATTCTCCAACAGCTTCATTCAGTAATCAATTAGCCTTTTTATCTTATCGAGTTCAAACGCTTGTTTAATGCGCGTTGAAAAGTTTCAAAGAACTTACAACTCGTTATGTTCAATAAACGCATTGCAGTCATGCTCTTGTCAAATAAGGGTCCAACCATGCTTTTATTCAATAAATGCATGACGTCTAAACATTGTTTAGTCTAATCTTGATGTTTTTAGCTTTCATAAACCAAAGAAGTGGAACGCAGCTCATAATTTTTACTTCTTTCTCCCTTTTTGATTATTTTCATTAAACTTTGAATACTCTGAGACCATGGCACAATACCACATAGTTGAGAACGATACAAACATGATCCAAAACATGTTTGCATTTTTAGACACCACATAGGATTGGAGAAAACGGAAAAAATAGTCCAACTGTTACATAGAGGAACATGTAGAGATAATTTTAACCATAATCTAAACGCTTGATCAATAGAATCTATTACTACCTTAATAATAAACTCACTCATAGCAATTCAAAGTACTTATTCAAACTGTATCATAATCAACGCTCATAACCACAACTTTAGTAACGCTTATGCTAAATGCTTCAAAGCAAAATAGAGTGTGTGTGTGTGTGTGTATATATATAGGTATGAGTATTCCAAATAGGGATTTTGGAGCAGGAAGGGTGGTCGGAAGTCCATGAGAAGAAAGTGGTCGGATTAAAGTAGGTGCAGCGCTGCTGATCACGATGGAGTCGAGCAGTTTCGGTTTGAATAATCACATCTAAATTCACTTTAGCTTTGGAGGGAAGAGAAAGTTTCATGAGGGAAAGCTGGATCTCGGCTTAGACTATGATGCACTAAACGCTATAAATTTTGGTTTTGTAAATTTGAAAATTTGAAAAAAGAAGAAGTCCTATTCAGAAGGAAAATATAATGGTTAGCAAGAGAGAACGAGAGAATAGGACGAAGAAAGAAGATGATGACGGCGAATTTAGATTAAGACGAGGAGATCCTACCACTGACGACTTATGGTGATCACCAAAGAGAGTTTGATGAGTAATTTTAAATCAAAGCCACATTTTAACTATACGGACTGTTTGGTTAAAATTCATATTAAGTTTCAAAATACACCAAACATTATTGTCAAAAAATAAATTATGTCTCTAGAATTAAGTTACTGAATAATTGCATATATTTATGCAATTATATCCAAAAATTGCAGACATTTTCGCAATTATTCATCAAAAAAATTACAGAAATTTCCACAATTATTCACCGAATAAATTTAGACATTTATGCAATTTTTGGATATAATTGCATGTTTGCAATTATTCACTGAATAATTGAATTGCATAAATCTATGCAATTATTCAGTAACTTAATTCTAGCGACCTATTTTTCAATCATTTTTTGAAGAGGTGTTTTCGTGTATTAAGTTTAATTTTAAGGACCTGAACCTAATATTCACTTAATTATATTCATACACCATAAATCAATCTACGTACACCATAAAATTAACAAAAGTTTTGCACATTACTTTTTACTTAACATACACCATACATAATACAAAACTACCATCACCTTGAAATTAAAAGACACATATTTCATTCCATTAATATTTTCTATTTCATGCATTAATTAAACTAAGATTCCTATTTTTTCGAAATTTACTTTTGTAAATTTCAATTTTAAAATTCAAATACCTTAAATAAAATCCAAATTTATTTAATTATTTATATGTAGAAAATCAGATTAAATCTCAATGGTAAAATGTTAAGCTGTTTAAATTTGACGTTAAATTTAAGTTCGGTTTAATTTAATCAAGAATTAAAGAAGAATTTAGTACTCTACAAATCATAATAATTTCAGCAATGAATTTTAAGTTTTAAATTTTTGTATTTAATTTATAGTGAAAAATGTTAAAATTGACTATGAATGAATACTAATTTAAAACTGTATAAATGATACTCATACTTAAAAGGAATTCAAATCTAATTCAACTGATGATGTATAGATACCTTAGTTACTTATGAAAGAAATTGTTGATTATACTATGAATTTTGATTCTTTAATATTGATTTTTATTTTTATTAAACATGGGCGGTTTTGTCTTTTTTTTTTAAATCTGCACGGTGTAGGTAAAGTAATTCATGGTGTTGAAATAGAGTTTGTCTACATTGAATTATCTATTATGTTGTGAATTTTGTTTTGATTTAACAAGAAAGAGAATAAAAGGAGCGTCTGTAGTGAGAGAAAGAGAACAAGGGAATAAAAAAGAAAGTCAGAAATGAGAATAGTCTCATATCATATGTAATTAAATGACTCCATCTATTCCCACCATTCTAATTGGTTCTCCCAATCCAGTGCTTTCAAAATAAAATTTTCACCCCAGTATTTTCTTTACTCATTCCGTTTATTCGAAAATTGCCCCTTCCATTTTACTTATTTTCTTTTCTTCTTCTTCTTGCTTTATTTCAGTGCTTCAATATCTTTCTAAGCTTTTTCGCTCTTACATACAATGTTATATATACAACGCACTAGTCTTCAGCGTTATTTTTATGTTTCCAACACCAGCCACAGCTACGTTTTCACAATTTCCACACCTACATCGGGCATTGTCTTTTTTCCACGTTCGCCTTCAACGTCGTCTGCAGAGTTTATGGTTGATTCAACGCTTCTCTCCTCTATGAAATTTTCAATTATCTCTTTCAACAATTCACCCATAGAATAGTAAAAGATGACACATGAAGAGGCGCATTGAAAAAGAAAAATCTAATTAATTGCTTAAGGGTAAAAATAGAACTAAAATTTTATAGTTATAACCGGAGGGTGAAAAGAAATAGCAGGGGTGTAAGTAGACGGACCCTAATTAAATTCAATACTTGTTTAAGTAGAAGAAAGTAAGGAACAAACCTTTGGACAACCAAATATTTTTTTCACCGATTAAATACAGGGTTATGTAGTTAAAGCTCTGTTAAAGCCATACTAAACCATTTAGCGCACTTCAATCGCAACGCTTTTTCAATTAAGTTTAACACTATTCAGTAGAAAATCCGCTTAAAGCCTTGATGTTTTCCACTACGCCTAATAAATCAAGGGTTTTTAGCATCCGATTTAGCAACTTTAATATGAAAAATTCACTTATAAACCAAAAGAAAATTTAAGGATTATGTTTAAATTCAGATTCTTGGCGCGGAACTTAAATTAGAACTATATTCTAGTCACCAAGTCTGACTTGCATGGATAATGATACCATTCAATTTTGTCATATCGGAGTGAACAATGTTTTTTTTACATAAATGATGTGTGAATAAAAATAAATCAACTTTGAAGATTTGATTTTACCTTCAATAAAGATTTTTAAACTTCCATTATTTTTTGATATATGCCCAGTATATTCTTTTTACCTCCACTGCTATGCGCTTTAACTGGATAAATAAGGAGGCCAAGGATGAGACCACACTTGCTCATGTGCCACAGCTATCCATCTAACCGAGTCTGCTACGATCGAATTTAGGTCTGGGACCAAATTATATTTGAATAGAATGTTATAAATCGCACCTTCGGATACACACCAATTCAAAGTCCTAAAGCAGCGTTTGAACTCACATCGCGCCAAGAAGTACGAATCATTTGGTTTTTGTTGGTTCGTTAGATACAGAGATAAATATAACTTTGAACATTATAAAATTTCAGATCTCGCAGCAGAAGGAATAAAATATAAATACCGAAAATACTCAAATCATTATTGTCTTAAAGAAAAAGTGATCCATACAAGATACATGGGAAAAACTCTCCATATAGAAATGTATGTCTAACTGACAAGTACAATAAGATACATATGGAATGATAATAATTAAATATATCTCCAAAGCGCACGGTCCTCTACTCCATGAACTTTATCCTTATTATACCACCTAATGCCCTATTTGATAGAGTTAGAAGTATACCATAAGGGGCAATTATGTAATATATCTAACTCGATAACCAATTTTATCCAAAATAAAAGGTATTTTCTTTTCATTATATGATAGAGTTAGGGTTATGCCTATGAGCAATTTTGTAATTTATTGTAAATTAATTAACTCTATAATCAATATTTATTCATAATAAAGACACATTTTTCTATTATATATTTGTTATAATCTGTTATAAATAATTAAATATTTAATTAAAGTTTATTTAACAGAAAATCCATAAATGGTGTGTTTGTGATAGTAATTACAAATAGTTGTAATCATGAGTATTACATCACAATATTAAAAAACATATCATTTTAAATGTTCCTAGTCAAGATGCATCGAGACTGTATATCGATGTATCTTTTAAGACTAGGGTATGTAATGCTCTTTAAATGTTCGGCAGTGTATTACTCGTGACTGCTGGGGTACCCAGGGTTTACGTACTGATAGTTATTGGATAACTATGGAATGACATATTCGACAGTTTTTTATTGGTAATGTAACTAAGGTCAAATATAAAATATCAATGTGACTGATTTACTCTTGACTCTAGAATACTGTGGATCTTCAATATGAAAGCTCTGTTTTGATTATAGTCAAATCATGGCACAATATTATTGAGTGATTATAGTTGGGTCGAGTGAAAGTATTGGGAGTGAAGCACTATTCAAGGGAGAATTCGTTTCCTCGGTTATATGGGGTTAGTATCACGGTCAACTCAAGTCAACTTAAAGTTAAAATCTCTAGCCAGAATAGTTCGGTTAAGAATAATCATTATTATTGAACCAAAGATTTTTGTGTTTGGTCTATAGAGTTGAATATGGACGATATTGGAATTTTGACCATTACCAAATTCCATAAGTCCAAAGTGGTATAGTTTTGACAAAGAGAATTGATGTATATAAAGGTCACAATCGGATAATGCTTAATAAAGTAAAATAGGATTTTACCAAAATCAAGTAAACGGTCAATTTGGCCAAAATGTCACACCACTTTCTATGTGGCATGTGAACTTTAATATTCGAATAGCTCGATGTTAATCGCTGACCAAAGTCATACCTAACGAGTCACACAACCGAAAAGATGAATTCTCCTTTGACCAAATGATTTAATTAATTTGTAATTGTTATATATTAATTAATATTTGTGTAGCATTAGTTATAAATTTGATTTTCATTTGATAAACCAATATAAATAAATATATTTATAACAATTATAAATATATTAATTGATACCCGATATCGATACATGTTTAAATTAGGTATAAATGCAAAAAAATTATTCATGCTTTAAATGGGTTTAAAACCCATAAATGTGGCTGTTTTGTTCGACGCTTTCATGGAATTATAGGCAAATAAATGATAGGCTAGAGAGGCTTTGAGATGAAGGGCTAATATGGAAGAGAATTGGTAAGAGATGATGTACGATATTGTTCTAAAATATCTCTAAATTCTCCTCTATATAAGCATCTCTACCCTCAACCTCTAGAGGACTTTTGAAGCCTCCATTCTTATTCATTTCTGCTCGAGCCCTGTACTAATCAGTCACCACTAATTCAAGTGCAAATCAAATCAAATCAAGTGATATTCCATAGCTGGTGGTCAATGGTTCAAGGACTAGCACTCTTCTGGATAGGAAACCAGTTCGAAGACCAGGTCTCATTATTTCAAGGTATATTTGCAGGCTTTGGTTATAAAGTATGTTCTTAACATGTTTATAAATATTAGCCTATATACATATAAATTCTATTTCATATATTATATTGTTAGATAGGTGATGATTCCAACATATAAATATATTGTTACAATTTTGATTGGTTGTATGTACGTATATATGTTTTATACTAAAAAAGACGTTTTATGTACACACCTATATGCAGCATGGCTCAACTTAAAAAAAATTATTATTTTAAATAATTTAATATATAATATATATATACATATATACAGTTTATAATTTAAATACTACTTTATACATATGTAAAATATGGAAATATAATTTTATACATAATGTTTAACAAGTACAATATTTTCGGCAGCAATAAAATACTTTTTATATATTTATATATTATTTTTAAATAATAATTAATTCAGTTAATCATATAAATAATTATATAAATACATATATGTATTATAAATTATGTTTTATATATAAAATTAAATTAATACATATTATACTCTTGGCAAAAATAAAAAAAACTTTTTTATGTTTATAATTTTTTATTTTTAAAATATTTAAATACAAACCGAAAATTAAAGATAGATTTTTAAATTGTTTTAAATTATAAAATTATATAATAAATTTGCAAACTACAAAATTATCATCTATAATTTTACTACAAACTTAAGATACAAAATTTAGTTTTGAAAAATATTTTTTAATTAATTTTTATAAATATCCATACATATTTATTTAATATATATTTTTTAAAACTTAAAACTAAAAAAACAGCCGCATACGCATGACTGGGTATTTATATATTTAATATAAATTATTTTTATGATTTTTATTTGTATCAATATATTGATTATTATACATACATATATACATATATATATATATAAGTATTTAATATATACATTTATATTTATACATGTATGTTTAGAAAATTGTATTTATACATGTACTATTTTTGGCCTTACAACTAAATATATATATATATATTATAAACGATTTAAACATATTTATATAGTTATAAATATATTTTATTAATATTTCATACTTATGTTTTTACATATATGTATTTATATATTTATTCAAAATTATTTTAGTAAAAATTATATATATATAACATTTTATACATATAAGTACAAGCATATAAACATACATTTGGACAATATATTTGTATATTGTATGAACTAACTTGTCCACTACGATGTAAATCCCAACATCTATACACGAGCATGTTATACCTTCATGAGTTGATATATTACACATGCACACACATATATATATGTGTGCATGTAAGATACATGTGTGTGTGTGTGTATAATATAGCATAAATTAAATAATGTTGTATCATTTTATAAATTTAAGTAAAATAAAGATTTTATTTAAAAGAAATTTAGAAATATTCTAAATAAATTAGACTTCATAGACCTAATAAAGATCCAATATGTTAAAAATTTTGTAATTCACCCATAACTTCCGTTGTGGGCTAGCCCAGTTCCAACAATGGTATCAGAACCGGATAGCCTTAAATTAGTTATATCAGGGTTAACTATAGCTCACGGACCAAATAGTAGGGTGTCTAGAAATGTAGGGTCTAGGATTGGGTTTGGATAATCAAGTACTCTAGCCTACCTAGCTACCAACCGGCCCGAACAGATATGTGAGCCAAAAGGCTGTTCTTAATATAAAAGGCCCAAATTTGATTTGGGCCTTGGGCTAATTTTCAAAATTGTTTTAATAATTAAAAATATAAGATTTTAAATTTAAAAGTTAGATTTATAATAAGATATAATAATATTATAAAAATTTCAAAATGTTTGAAAACATACATATATATATATATATTAGTTTCGAAAATTTTAAAATTTTATTATTAAGATTAATAAAATAAATTAATTAAATAAGTTAATTAATTACTAAATGTATACATGTATTATATATTATGATATGTTATGTTATTTTAAATGTTTAAAATAACATAAGTATACATGTATGTACATGAAATGAATTTTGAAATTAATATAATTTAATGAAAATTGTTTAATTAAATAAAATTAATTAAAAGGTTAATTAACTAAATAATATAAACATGTATATGATATATGTGTTATACTATAAAGGTTATAATATATAATAAATATTAAATATAAATGTTATATTAAGATAATATAAATTTTTATAAATGTTAATAATTAAATAAGATTTAATCAATGTAATATTATACATAAGACTATTATATAAGTAATGTAAAATATTAAAGTTATATAATAATTAAACTTATATAATAGGAATATATAAATTAAAGGTGAAACATTAAAAAACTCTAACTAGATTTTTGGAATAAATACATACGTAAATGTACATATACCGTAATTTCCAATGTGTCTGACACTTGAATCGCGAGAGTAATTTATAAGAATTACATTATTCCATAAGTCGATATCACTCCACGTAATATACTGAAGATTTTGAATCTTCAATATAATGTTGTCCTCTACCACAAACATATATATATAAATAAATTACGTGCGTACTCCTTAATTGTTGAGCAAACTCAAGCTAGGGAATTTATGTGTAGTATTATTAATATATATAATAGACGAGGTAAAATAACTATATGTATTTATTGAGCAAACTCAAGGTATATATACTATACTTAGGCCATTGCAATATGTTAAGTACGAGTGATTAGTTTTGTTTTGATTTGTTGAGCGAATTCAAGGTCGACGTGAAATTAGGACAAGGTACCAAGGGTTAGGAGTTATATACGATACAACCGGTATGGAGTTATTTATCATCTGTGGAGCTACGACTTGTTGAGCAAACTCAATGTCAGAATTCCAAGATGGACGAGTCCTAATACCTACTAGTGAAGTCGAAAGACTTCTATGTTTCAAATAAGGATTTGACGAAATATAAAATACTACTGGGAGCTTGTTAGTAAAATGAAACATAAAGTTTAACCTTACCAACATTATAAGAACATCTACTATGATTTGTCCTAATAATCTACCACTTAAATCGGCAGAAAATGACAACTCCAAAACTATTTTCTGAAAATGACAAGCTTATTGGACCAAACTGTAATGACTGGCTAAGAGCAATCAAAAATAGCATTAATTTACGAGTTCCTATGGTCAGCTATTACATGCGAACCTAAAGAACAACTCATTGATGATGCAGAATCCAAACTATGACTTGCTTAAGAAAAATGGACGTTGGACCTAAAGATTGTCCAAGTTTTCATGCTGTCTACGTTAGACAAGCCATTGTAGAGGCAGAACAAAAATTTGTTTGTCCATGAGATGTTTGATAGTCCCAAGGACCTGTTTGGTGAACAGTCACGTTCCACAAGGTACAAGCTTACGAAGAAGCCGTTCAATACCAAAATGACAAATTGATAGAATGTGGATGATTATGTGCTAATGATGAAGGGCTATATAGATTGGCTTTCGCAGTTGGACGTACAAATAAACAATGAATTTCAAGTTGATTTGATCCTTGGTTCTCTTACTCCATAGTATGAACCATTCATTTTGAATCATATATGAACCAATTGAATTGAACCTTGTGGAGCTCCTCAATATGGCCGAGGCATCTGAGGATCAAGGTATTGTACTTGCGGTAAAGGTTAGTGCTGTAACTAAATGCCTTTTTGACTCCCGAATGTCGACACTAATACATCCACAGTATTCATGTACCAAGCACCCATGTGTCGGAAAGACAAAATGTTAGGGTAAAGAAAATAAAGAAAAGGAACAAGAAAGAGGAGAACAAAAACATCATAATCTCATAGCTGAATGATAACATACAATATCAAAAGACAGTACATAGTGTTACTCTAATATACATAGCATTTTGGAGTTACCAACCAAAGTACTGTCATTGGTCTGGAAAGTTATAATAATCTGTCCTTACAATTGTTGATATATACATACATAAAGTAATGCAGTGGAAATAAAATACCACGGTAGGTAAACATCCAGCTCCTCGCCAAGAGCTCAATGAACATCAACGAAAACCCACCTTTCTTAGACTGCTCGAAAGCGCACATGAGGAATTTAGGGAAACAAAAGCCACATGTTAGACATAAATCTGATGTGAGAAACTCAAGGAATGTGCATGATATATAACAGCACCTTTTGAGACTGTCCTAACGATTATCCCCTCAAAAGAGCCAAATCATTTAATAAGTACATATTGCGGTATAAAAGATAATGTCTAAGGTGAAGAATATAAATCAAAAAATAACTGTTGGTGCTTACATTGGTAACACCACAACAATATTTATAGGTATACAAACAAAACTGCTAAGGCGAATTCGCAAATGGATTTTCTGCAAAGACCTTCCCAGTAAAACTCGTTAGTAAACCGAGACCAATCTCCATGATAAGGATTAGAATTCACCTTCCAAGCATCGTATATCTATAGATAAAATATACAATAAAGTAAACACATCTAGCTAACGCCCGAACAAGTGAACCAAATATCATCGACTCCCTATGTGCAACATCGATAAGCATATTACTGGAGTTGATATACCCCTAACGAGTGAGCTAAACCCCAAGATTATGCATCATACTCTGTGTTTAGTCATATACCAATGGTGAAGTCACGTTCAACATCTCAATACACGATCCATCATCATTCAAACAGATCACGAATCCCCAAATGGATTCCAGAATCTCGAATAGATCCACTTTCAAGAGATAGAACACATATCTTAGTCTTGAAGTGGTTTTCGATAAGTAAAACACTTACCGATCTCAGTCTCTTCAAGATTGAATTGATGAATTTGGTTATATTCAACAATAATGAGAACGATCACATATGGAAACCAAGTCTCGTATACTTATCACGTTTTCGACATTCTCAACTTCCGCTATCCCTCGGTCAAGAGTGAAATCCGGAAGATTAGAGCGCTATTGCTTCTACACCCTAATCGAATCATCTTTCTTAATTCTCAAAGATATAAACAAGTCTACTTTATCAGCTATAGTGCTAAGTACACGACTAAATACTTTCCATAAACAACTACACACACAAAGCACGAGTAACGCTCACAAAGCACGATCAAGCCACATAAACGACTTTTAATCCCCTTTGATTAATTAAACTTTATTAATTAAAACATCTTATCATTAGTAAAACTCTTATTTAACTAAAACTTCTTTCATTTAGTTAAAATCTACTTACTTAATTAAACTTCTTTATTAATTAACCTTCCTTATTAATTAAAACTCCACTTATTTAATTAAACCTCTTATTTATTAAAACTTCACTTATTTAATTAAACTTAATGTATTAATTAAAATTCATATTTATTATAACTTCACTTATTCAATTAATAACTTAACTTATTAATTAAACTTCCTATTTATTAAAACTTCGCTTATTTAATTAATAACTTAACTTATTAATTAAACTTCTTATTTATTAAAACTTCACTTATTTAAACTTGAATATAGATTTAGTTTCCCTTTATAACAGACATATACTTATGTTAACTCGCCTTTTGGCAAGGTCGTATACATGCGGATTTAACCTGATAGACTTTACGGTTATTGAGGCTGGAATATTATGGATTTTGTTCAAATGGATGGATAATCAATTACAAATATGAAGCCTGGATTAAGCATAGTCGATGGATAAACGATGCAGGACTTGGAGAAAGGCGTGGTTTGGGTCGTCATAGGATCTGCTTTGGGTCGGCATAGGGTTCGCTTCGGGTTCTACTTTGGGTCGGCATGGTGTTACTTCAGGTCGGCAAAGAAGGGTTACTTCGGGTCGGCATGGTGTCCGCTTCGGGTCGTACTTCGGGTCGGCATGGTGTTCGCTTCAGGTTCTACTTTGGGTAGGCATGGTTTTACTTCGGGTCGGGTCGGCATATGATCTAATTCGGGTCGGCATTGGGTTTGCTTTGGGTCGGCGTAGGGTTTGCTTCGGGTCGGCGTAGGGTTTGCTTCAGGTCAACGTAGGGTTTGCTTCGGGTCGACATAGGATGAATGAGTTGGGCTCGACGATTGTTATGGTGGGCCCATGTAGGTGAGAAGGCCCTATAGCCGGTGTTTCACTTATAAATACAGCAGGCTTGGCTTCAAAAAAGGGGACCTTCATTCTGTTTCTCTTCATCTTTTTCCCAGAGGCTACTCTGCCATTTTTATTCTAAAATTCTGGATTGTAACTGTAATCAAATTTCTGATAATAAAAAGGATTGTTCTGGAGTGGACGTAGGCCGGAGTTAGTCAAACCACTATAAATCTTGTCTCTCTTTTACTTGCTTTCATTTTAATTTTGGTTATTCTTCATATTATATTCTCTACATATATTCTATCCGTGATCTGTGACTGGATATTGGTGCTTTCACGTATGATTGGGTGTTGCTGGCCAATTTTTACGCTAACAACTTGTATTTTACTATTCACGTATTTTACTATTCATTTTTACACTTTCCATACTTTAAAATTATTCATATACTTATCTCAAATGGTATAAGTATATTCACAAATCATTAGCAAGATTTACTTACTTTAAAAATATGATCAAAGAGGTTAAAAACAAATGTTACTCAAACATTGTTATGATAAACCCTTTCTTTTTATAAATTAAACATATAACTTTTCTACCTTTATTTCAAAAGTTTCCATACTTGTTAGTATCTTTTAAATTCCATTATTAAAGATCTAATTATATTTATAACGTTTTTCCATTTTAAAATATAATTCAAGGGTTAAAAAACAAATGTTACTAAAACATTGTTTACAACAAAACCAAATCACTTTCCACTTAATCATTATCTTTAAAACTATCTTTTAAAGATCTAATTACTTTTACAAGGGTTTAAGACAAGTGTTACTTAGACATTGTCACAACAACCCAAAAATATTCACTTATAATTATCTTTAAAATATTCATTATTAATTTCCTAATTATATTCCTAATTGTATTTTTAATTATAATCTTACTTGTAATCTTACACTAATTTAACAAGTTAATATAGTTTTACTAGACTTTGTAAAACCATTTACTTTAACTAAAGTGTTACATCCAAATCATCCGTTATCTTTTTATAATAGATTTAACTTGTTTTCCAAACTTATACATTTACTAAAAACCTTTTCAAAATGATATATGTATTTTAAATCATTTATTTTAAATATTACCTAAAAATATTTATTTTATAATTTATTTAAAACCCGTAAAAAGCACGTTTTATAATTTAAATCCTTTACATTAAAAATTCATACATAATTATTAAAAATATATTTAAACTCTTTATATTTTTCCAATAATAAATACCCTTATAGTACTTATTAAAAATACAAACAAAGCCCTAAGATGTCCTTCAAAATTAACTTTGAAAATTGTCAAACATAAGGCATTTTCGAAGTGCATCCATTGCGACCTTTTCGCTTTCGATTTTCACAATTTCCATTCTCAATTTCTATAACTTCCCAAACCAATTCCTTTATGTCAAACATGCCCAAACTTGTGTAAGGAACAATTAATTATGTATTTTGACAATATATTCATAATTTAACCAATTTAACATATGTCAAATACAAGGAATTTCAAAGTGCGTTTATTTCACTTCAACCATTCACAATACACTATCAAACATGTAAACAGCAAGTCTCATCCACGTCGCATATTTTTTAAGGTTATAAGAGAATGTATACTATATATAATGTTATCACTTGCTTTCAAAAGCAAGAAAGGGTCCAAAAGTAATAATTTGCATCGTTATCTATTTTAATTTATATTTAACACAATTATTACATACACTACATTATAAAAATTAAATGGTGAATTAACTCACCCAAGCCCAAGCCTAGCCAAGACGTAGGTAATCCCGCTACGAGTGTAATGGCAAAGTCAGCATCTCGATTGAACCTCGTATGCAAAAGTTATGAATTTTATAAGAATTTGGATTATAAACTTTGATTAACTAATTATTACCTTAATCCTTCTCCCCAAATTTACTAATCCCTTACTGTGCACGTTTCCTATACACGGACATGTGCACAAAACTATCACTGCCAATCCTTCTCTCATCCCTATCTCTCTCTCCAGTCCACTAAGTCGATCGCCGTCACCTCCGACGAACTCCAACGTGAGCTTCTCTATGGACATCAACCCATTATGCTCGGTCATCCCTACATGATGCGACCTGTAGCTTCCACTAGCTACAGTACAATGTCGCACCCACCAATATGGTGCCGCACTTCACCAAACTAGCACCACAACTTCATCTTGCCACCACGAGTTCAACTCCACACTCCATTTTGTGTCACCTGCCTTCAATCAACAAGACGCTTCAACCCTATTTCATCCATGAAAATTCAAGCTCAACCTATCGCAACCACCAACGAGAATGTGACAACCCGCACCTCCAAACACACCGATCCAAAGTCTAGTATGACTTTTGGACTCACGTCATGCTGAGAAAAGCGAGCTGTCGGAATTTCTATAACATTATAGAGACTAATACGAGCGGATATGTAACATCCCGCACCTCACCTAACGCAGATATTGTCCCCAACTTAGTCACCTCCGCCTCATGGGCCAAGCCAAGGTGTGGGGGTTTGTTCCTCAAAAGGCCTCAACGTTGTTATGAGGTGAAAGCTTTGGTATATAAGCACCCACTTCTTAGTGTTTTTCTGCGATGTGGGACTAATATTCCCATTTTGAAGGGGTGTTACAATCTTTCCCCTTTTGGAGCCCAACGTCCTCGTTGGCTCATGAACATAACACAACCTAGCCGTCGTGGCTGTAACACATACAGACCACAATTCCGACTGGGTATGGCTCTGATACTAAGCTGTGACGCCCCACCCCGAGACCCACATTAACAAAGAGTATTACTGGGTAATACTGTCTGCGAATGCTGAGAATAGGGCTGGATAGGAGCGACCATCTATATCCTTGTCTTAAATATCTATCGAATACGTTGACAATGTCATATTTTTCTCCTCAAGTGGATCCACATATCCAATAGATACTTAATACAAAGCCATAGGTAGCTGTAGGATCTATCAAAACAAAATACAACAACTTGAATGCAAAACACATCACAGAACAGTAGATCATCACACATATATATACATATACAGATACATCACAGAGTATGCAAAATGATACATGTCAAGTGGTATAGCAACCACAATATACAAGCGAGTCAAAAGAATATACATATCAGAGTAGAAAACCAAAAAGGACTACACAAAAAGCTATAACAAAAAAAAGAGCTAGCATAATAGAGTCCATGCGAAAGCAAAATAGGCTAAGTCCAAATGTACCTAACCTGAAACACCTCGGTCTGACCTGAGTATAAAATACACGGGTCAGTCTAGCTAAACAAAGCAGTTAACAAGGATAAGCGATAATATGAGCATAGAGATAATGTGATAATATTCTCGAGTGAGAAGGGACAAATAGAGTGCATGATTACATCAAGTGATAATATGGTATCACTACACAAACATATAATCTCAAAAGAGATAAATATAAAATGCTAAAAGTAGCGAGCCTCATATCATCGACATTCATAAGACATCAAATATGGTTTAGGGGAAAAACCTAAATCCGCCATCTTGGCAAACCCAAAACATGCATAAAGAGATCCCATCTCAAACATGCCATAAGGCAAATATATCTCTAAAGAGGAGAATAAAATCTCAAATAAACGCCAAAAGGCAAATCTCATATAATGTCACCATAAGGAAAACCTCAAATAACGCCAGTGTAGGCAATTCAAATCTAAAAAATAGAACTTCCAAGAGTTCAAATTCACGAAAGGTAATCGCCATAAATATATATCGAATGGTTCAAAGGACCAATTCCGTAAAGGGGCGATACACTAGGGAAAATAGTCAAAGAAACCATCTCAAAAGTGTTTGCATGTGCATGTGGCCGAAGCCTTGCCAAGTATTGTTATCTCAAATAGGTACCTCGCCCGAAGGAAAAACGTCACAATGGCAAATACGCCGCAATGGCAAATACGCCGCAATGGCAAATACGCCGCAATGGCAAACGTCCTGAAGACAGATACGCCGCAATGGCAATGACCTGAAGGTCCAGTACTGGCATACCGCAATGGAAAATATGTCACAAACTCTCGAATCGGAACCCGAATAGTGTTAACGTGCGTCCCATACCACACATTTGCACTAAAAAGTTTACCAACCACCAGTAAATTTCACACTCAAAGCAGTAAAAAGTTTACCTCATCTCATCGGTAAACTCGACCCGAAGGTCAAAAAGATCAAACGGACAAGTCATGAATTAACCGATGAGATAAACGCATGTGTCCCATACCACGTGTTTTACCAAACCGTTTAATTTTCCTTCTCATTCGCTCGAATAGTGCAAAAACATGTATTTTATTCGTTTAGAATGGTTAGTTATATTTTTCTAAGCAAGAAAAATATTTTTTTTTGGAATTTTAGAAGTTAAAAATAAGGTTTTGTGCATTTATTCGTGTTTCTCCTTTGAAGGGGGTTATGCGCTTCAGTACGACTGGGAAATTATCTCCTCGCCTTATAGGACCATTTCCTATTACTAAATGTATTGGCCCTGTGGCATATAAAGTTTCACTTCCAGCTCATCTATCTGGCATTCATGACATGTTTCACGTCTCTCAGCTTTGGAAGTGTCTTCGAGAGTCAGATTCCATTATCGATTCTCCTAATTTGCAAGAACTTGAGATCTCACCGGACCTATCTATTGTGCAGCAGCCTATTCGCATACTTGCTTCGGAGGTGAGACGCATTCAAAACAAGGACGTGCCGCTCGTTAAAGTTCAATGGTCCACGAATCCCAATGACTGCACTTGGGAAACCAAAGACTTTATCGAGCGATCCTACCTTGGTTTTCTTTCTTCGCATAGCGATGGTGAGAATATTTTTAACTCAAGCTTGTCTTTTTCTTTTGAACTGATGAAATAATTGTGTTGAATACAAACTCTTCTCTAGAAATTGCGAGGATGCGATTTTGTTATGGGGGGAGTCTATAACAACCCTTGTTTTGGTGATTACCTGTAAATATTAAATTATAACGGTAGTTATAATTTAATATTGTGAATTAAAATAAAATTGGAAACTTTAAATTGTTTATTTGGAATAAACAATGAATTTTGGAAATAAAATAAGAAAATAAACTTTGAAACTTTATTTTATTTATTTGGGTTAATAATAAATGGAAAATAGTTTTTATTTAGAGAAAATGCAATAATTGTATTAATTATGGCTAATTACTTCTTCTAATAATTTTTAAAAGAAGTATGTGATTTTTAAAGGTTGTTTTATCAAATAAAAAGGCCTCGACGTTGTTATGAGGTGAAGGCTTTGGTATATAAGCACCCACTTTTTAGTGTTTTTCCGCGATGTGGGACTATTATTCCCATTTTGAAGGGGTGTTACAATCTCCCCCTTTTAGAGCCCAACGTCCTCGTTGGCCCATGAACACAACACCACCCAAGGGTCGTGGCTGTAACACGTACATACCACAATTCCGGCTGGGTATGGCTCTGATACCATTGTAACAGCCCGCACCTCACCTAACGCAGATATTATCCCAACTTAGTCACCTCCGCCTTATGGGCCAAGCCAAGGTGTGGGGTTTTGTTCCTCAAAAGGCCTCGACGTTGTTATGAGGTGAAGGCTTTGGTATATAAGCACCCACTTCTTAGTGTTTTTCCGCGATGTGGGACTATTATTCCCATTTTGAAGGGGTGTTACAGGATATAATCTAAAAAATGCCACACTTTCAGAACTCACAATGGAAGGAACAAAATATATATAAGATATAAAAGTATCCATCTTAGAAAATATCTAAATCATAGTCTCGAAAAATCAGTACGTGGTCCAATACATAGTACATAGTAAATATCAAACCAATTTTGATAAAAGAGTTAAAATGTACCTATAAGATCGATAAATATATGGAGAGCGAATATGGTAAAAAACTGTCTCTAAAGATAAGTTCAACTCTACAAGTACCAAGAATGGGCCAATCACTTACTATCATGTCCATCTGTGGTGGGGAAAAGAAAGGAAAAAGAGCGAGTCAAACAAAAATCTGGTGAATGGGTACAAGTTTAATATGTGATGATCATGTGCAATTAACTTTAATATTACTTTAGATGACATATGGTGTGATACGAATGTCCGTGAATTCCTAAGTCCATTACCTAAGGGTTCCGGTCTAATACATACCTACACTACAATTTGTGTAACTACTACAAGGATAGAACTACGGATCAAACCTCACATCTAATGATCGGCCACTACTCCTAGTGCTACTCAATATACAAACACCGTCATCTTGGCTACTAACTATGGGAATACCGTCGAAAGGCTACTGTGGGGAATCGATTTTCCCCTAACTATGTCTATACATTCCTCAGTACACATAGAGAGGAAGAACCCAAAATGTTGACTTGCCGATGTGTCTCATCGTCTGCACCTGTTCCCATTTCTCGATCGTATTGTTGGCCTCTTATTGCATACGTCGAAATCCTCTGAAATTGTATCACATCACATTAGACGTTGTGCATACTAGGACTCTCATTATGCCAAGCCCACTCCATCATCCATCCTCGTCCATGCTATGCGTCCACCGTGGAACCTCATGTGAGTGCCTTTTTTGAAAATACATTGCCACCAATCGATTACTCGATCCCAGGTTGGGTAAAGTACATTTATCCAACATCGCAATGACCTAGTGTCCTCTCATAGGAAACTAGCTTCCCCACTACTTTCAACATACATCCAAATGCCTTTAAATAGGCCCATAAACAATCATCAGTTATATTAATTTTTATTATTAAATTTGGGCCTTAGGTCGAGGTTCGGATTCTGCAATTTACACATCTACAGGTCGACTGCTAATCCTAACTGGTCAACCGCTGCTGGTCACCGTTGGGGATCAGAAGTCGACCAATCATAGGCAAAAATTAAGGTTTTGATGTCGATTAATGATTTTGATTTAATTCGTGTCATTAATCATTTAAACTGAACCCTAATTACTAAGTTGACCATTCCATGTTTTGATTTCAATACCAGTTTATTAAATCTAGGGTTTATAGATTTAGGGTTTATTGATTTTAGTGTTTTACGGGTTAATAACAAAAGAATAGGTTTAACGGTTTACAGTGGTTCCAATTCCTATCCTAGATTATGGGTTTAAATTTAGGGTTTTTCTAACATCATTCTAGATCATAGTGAATAGATCAATTTTAACTGTAAATAATCACTTAATAAAAATTGTTCCCACTCACCTCAAGCCTAAGCTCTTCCAATTTTCCTTACTTGAGAATCACCCCTTTATATGATAGCTCCGCTTACTCTGTCAAGATTCAATTGCTTCTGTTCTTCTATGTTGATTTTATTTTGTTTTTTGAATAATTTTAGGTTTAAAGGAGAGACTAGAATTGGGCAGAATTTTTTTACTGTGAACTGTTATGTGAGGTTTAAGTTAGATTAGGCTTGAATTTATAGGGATTAGAAATCTGTTTAGGATGTTGGATCTAGCCTAGAGAATCTTCAGAGTCATCTCATACACAAATCCCAGCTTGGCCATAAAGTAATTAATCATGACCATTCAAACACGTCACGATGTAGATAATTACCCTCGATTTAACACAGGCTATGGTCGACTGCTAATCCTCATGAGTCGACCGCTACCGGTCGACCTTCGACCCTCTTGGGTCGACCGATCCATTTGTTAATTTGTGAATTTTTAATTTTAATTTTAATTCTGTTTTATTTTCAATTCTCCCAATGTTCGTAAATTCTCCATACTAACTCTATTTTTGATGTGTTATATATGAAAATCGCTACGAATACAATGGTGAAAGTTTTATAGGCAAATTCGGACGTCTGTAAAAAATTTCTCTTTAGTCTTTGATTTATTTAAATTTAATTTACATATTAAATTTTCATTAAATTTTCGAGTTGTTACATTCTCTCTCCCAAAAGGATTTCGTCCTCGAAATCTCAAAGGATGGAAAAATGTAACTTATACTCACAACAACCAATAGCTACAACCATCCACTTATCCATCATGCACGGGTAATCATTGTCCTTAGAAATTTTTGGAATGCAATATTTACATATATATGCAATGTGAAATGCACGTGAACCTATACTAATGCGAAAAGTGGATGGTCTACTGATCCAGTTGACCTCTTGTCATGCAAATGTTCATGCCATGCATCCAAATGTATGCAATATCCTAAATAAGTACACTTGCAATTCTATATGTTTGCACAACCATACAACTCATATTCGACATCCATATACGTAACATCCACTAACATAACAACGATCAAGAGATATTATGCAACTAAATGTGAATGCGTGTGTATACATAGATGATATACTGTGCTAAATGTGTAAAAGATAACAGTCCAAGCAATACACTCAAATACATCCACTAGCATCCATCATCCATAACACGTCCCATTGACATGTTTACAACCACCTACCATCCATGGTCACTACCTAAAAGGTATACCAAGCTAAGTCCTATATATAAGTAGTCTATACCTATTAAACTTGAATTGAAACATACCAAAAAAGAATTGTGGGTGGGTAGCTCGGACCTTCACCTCAGGCTCCCATGTACTCTCCGTTGGATCGTCTCCCCATTGAACCTTAACAAGACTGATCTCCTTATTGCAGAATCGCGTTGTACCATGCTTTGGAATACGAGTGGGTGCACGATGAACAAGTGACTCTTGCTTTATCTCAACCTCCTCTAGCTAACTCGGCTCGACTAAGGTAGCTGTATTGTGTAAGCATTTCTTGACACATGGAAAACATCATGTACCCCCGCTAACTTCTTTGGAAGCTCTACTCTATGCGCCAACTTCCCCACTCTAGCAACATCGGGAAATGCCCTACAAATCTCTTTGCTAGCTTCCCTAATCTACCAAATCTCATAACATGCCTAAGGTGTGAAAACTTCGCAAACAACATGTCATCCACTGCGAACTCTAACTCCGTATGTCTTCTGCCAGTATACGATTTCTGCCTATCTTGAGCGGTCTTCATTCTCCTATGTACCAAGTCCACCTTCTATGATATCTCCCTCACTATATTTGGCCCAAGAATATTCCTATTCGTAGTGTCCTTCAAAAAAACGGTGATCTACAAGGTCTACCATATAATGCCTCGAATGGTGCAATCTCAATGCTAGCCTGATAACTATTGTTATAGGTAAACTCCACCAACAGTAAGTGATCCTCCCAAGAATCTCCAAAGTCTAAAATGCACATCCATAGTAAATCCTCCAATACTCAATTTACCCTCTTTGTTTGTCCGTCCGTCGGTGGATGATATGCGCTGCTTAAACTCAACTCGGTCCCTAAAACCTCCTATAGACTCCTCCTGAACTTGCTAGTGAAAAGCGGATCTCGTTCGATAACTATACTAGTAGGAACTCCATGTAACTTAATGACCTCTCTCATGTATAGAGACACCAATGACGTCGTTGTCCTCATACTCCTTACCAGTATGAAATGAGCACACTTGGTCAAACGATCGACTATGACCTAAATGCTCTCATTCCCTCTTCTACTTCTCAGTAAACCTTCTACGAAATCCATAGAAATACTCTCCCACCTCCACTAAGGAATATCCAATAGCTGCAACAATCTTCCTAGCTTATTTTGCTCCACCTTTACCCTCTAGTAGGTCATACATCTAGCTACATGCTCCGTTACTTGCTTCTTTATTTGGGCCAATAGAAGACTCTCTTCATGTCGTGATACATCTTGTCACCGCTGGGATGAATGGTCATCCTAGAATGGTGTGACTCAGCTAGTACCACATCTACCAAATCCATACTACGAGGAACACAAAGCCTATCATCCCTCCGTAACCATCCTCTCGAGTCAATGACATAACGCCTCAAATGACTTGAAGATTACTCTACCAGTCCTCTCAATAATGTATACTAGCTCCTTTTTCTCTTTCTTTCTCGACCTAGTACGCTCCAGTAATGTGGGTTGCACATCTAAAGCTGCTAGAAATCCCGAGGTAATATCTGATAATGGTTGGAAATCAAAATGCCTCTACTCTAAGAACAAGGGACTCAACACTGCATGTCGTCTACTAAAAGCGTCGGCCACTACATTACCCTTCCCTGGGTATATGAGATATAAAAGTCATATGATGCCAAGAACCCCATCCACCTTTGTTGCTTCAAGTTCAAGTCCTTAATGAACTTCCGATAGTAGCCCGCCAAACCAATGAAACTTCTCACTTCTGTGGCACTCTTTGGCACATGCCAACCTTGAATTGCTGCCACCTTGCTGGGATTGACTGCCAATCCATTTTTTGAGATGATTTATCCTAAAAAGCATACCTCTTTCCTTAAAAAGTGGCATTTTGAAAACTTTACCTTCAGCTTATGCGGACGAAGTGTACTGAGCACTTCTCCTAAATGCAACGCGTGCTCCTCCTCGCTTATCGAATAGACTAGGATATCATCCGTGAATACCATGATGAATTTATTTAGTAGCCCCTTAAATACTTAGCTCATCAAATCAACAAAGTAGGCGGGTGCATTGGTTAGTCCAAAGGGCATGACTAAATACTCATACAATCCATCGGGTGTATGGAACGCTGTCTTTTGGATACTGTCCTCGGCTACATGCAACTGGTGGAATTCGGTAGCTAAGTCAAGTTATGAGAACACCTTAACTCCAACTAACTGATCAAAGAGATCATTTATACGAGGCAGTGGATACTGATTCTTTTTTACCAGTTTATTCAGATCACTATAATCGACGTAGAGTCTTAGAAAACCATCTGCCTTGGTGGCAAAGATGACTAGTGCTCCCCACTCGGAAATGCTCTTTTCCAACAACTCTTTAACCTGCTTGTTCAACTCACATCTTCCCGTTGGATCCATATGCCTTAATGGTATGGCGATGGGTCTAGCGTTCTCAACAGGATATATCCTAAACATGATCACTCTTTGGGGGCAGAAGACCGGTAACCTTAGGAAAACATCTGGGAAATCTCTAGCTATAGGCATCGTATCTAGCTCATCATGTGCTAGGTCTAAAGAATATAAGTAGCTCAACATAACTAATCCTTTAGGATCACAATAAACCTCCAAGCTACGTCCACTACACATGCACAATTTAACAACCTTCCTATTATAGTCTAAAATAGCCCCATACGTCATCATTATAACACCCCACCTCTATATCATACTATCCAAGAGTACTACTAGGTAATACTCTTAGAAAATATGGAGAATAAGGTTATATGAGGTGCACACTTGAATATTCCCTTAGGCTAACACTGATACGTATTTAAGCATCGAATAAATAACTTGCCTATACGTACATAGTGTCGGCACAAAGCAATAAAACCATGTATCTCTAGGATAGAACAATATACAATATACACGAATATCGGAGATCACAAAGTAAATCGTAGCGATAATATATAGTACATAAATATACAAGGTCTGATATACATCATAATTCATACAAACAATGAGACTATACAAAACAAAATAATATACTACACTACAAAATAACTAGTCTCCATTATGCCCCGAAAACACATAAGCAGTCTCATCGTCCCTGAACCTAAAATTTCTCAGACTGACCCGAGTACTATGAATAACACATGGGTCAGACTGTGTCTATAATAATACGTGTTATTATAACATATAATGATAATATGAAAAATATAACGATGATGGTATAATAGCTTCAAAATATCTCTAAACCATATCCATAAGAAACCATAAAGAAAGGTGACCTTGCCTATATAAAAAAATCAATATTAATTAAGGAAATATATATCTAATAGGTGAATCATCCATACCATAAAAACAACTTTATAGAAAATGAAATCATCAAGTGAATCGGGCTAGCGCACAGCAATGTCGTATGATGAATATATATATATATAATGGACATTCTTGGGTCTGCCATAATCAAAGTAATAAAATGAGCCATCATCCAATAGATAGATGACACCATATGTCAAAGAAGGATACGGTATTGACCATATTCTGGACATAGTCTTAGGTATATCTCTTCTCATATATGCCTATCTACTACATGCAAAATGAAACCTGGCTAGAGGCTGATGGCCGCATGCTCGCTCCAGGAACCTAGGGTCTACTAGCCACATTTTTACAGCCGGATCTGTTCCTACAGCCTTAGTTAGCTTGATCGAAATCATGAATCATATTCACCAATGGATCATCTACAATAGCCTCGACCACAACCATGCAATGCCCCTATGGGTAATAAACTGCTGGTCTAAGTGACACAAGGGGCTATAAGGCAACTACCCTAACAAAATCTATGATGCACATCAAATATAATATACAACAACAGTGTCGTGGATTTGGGGAACGACCTCGAGATCAGGCTTCCAAGGTGGATACTAGCCAATCTAGTTCACTTTCGAAACAAAAGGAAAGCTGGACAAAGGAAGATAGACACATAGTATATATACAATGGTCGACACGCGACTCTACATATAGGCCAACATATGGCTCTAAGGATACTCAATGCAATGAGTATCACACAACATACCCATGTATGAGTGTCATCCATGAGCAAAGAATAACTGAATAAATAACATAACGGAATCCCATACCAAGGCGTTTTACTAGTCCATTTATTCAGTGCTCACACACATTCGCTCCTTTAATATTCTATGTAACGAGTCCAAAGAGTAATAAGAGAAATATTATCGAATATCCCATCATAAACGGTATTATAACTCCATTTATTTAGATTCCTCGTCACACAGAATTAAATAACAAAACCAATATATAATTTCACAAAACCATATAAAAGGATGTCATCACCGTATCATATCAAATTACTAATTAAATTAATATCAACGATGAATCATTCATATAGTTCGATTCAATGTATACAAGTAAAGAATGAACAGAAAAGTAATATAAAATAGATTATTCAATATATATATATATATATCGGCAAACAAAACAATATTAATGATTAATCATTCACAACATAAATTCTCTTTTCAATAAATTATTAATTTCTTAATCTTTTATAAATATACATACTAATTTAATGTTCAAAATAGATTTGGAAAAAGCTTATTGCCTTCTGCTGAAATTGAAAATAGTTTACAAAATTATATATTACGCATAATAATTAAATACCGCTTTCAAATAATTTTATAAAACATCCACCTCAACTTTGTAAATTCAATATCAATTAAATACATTTTGAAAACTAGAATTATATATTAAAATTTCATAAAAATATACTTTAAATACTATAACATATCAATTTAGAACTATTTCTTATTTTCTATTTAAATAATACCATTAAATTCAAATTATTAGTTTAATAAATTTTAAACTAAAAAATATATTAACATTTATATATAAATGTGTGTGTGTGTGTATTAGTTTTGAAATATATAACTCACTCTCACATATAGCACATTCGTACATCATAAACTATACATATGCATAATCACCCAGGCTTGCACCATACACAGCACAACATCACTTACAACACATACACACAAAAATGCATACACACACATAGATTTGTACTCACATACACACATAACATTTCACACATGCACACACAAAGCTGCTCACGCTCCCACACAAAATACCACTAGTGCGCACACAGATTCATATACTCAAGAACACACTTAAAAAAACTTGCACACATATACAACATATACACACAAAACACTATTGCAAGATATGCATAAACAAAGCTACACTCACACATACACACAGGGATACACTCACGCACACACATAACTACATATACACACCACAACTTTCCTACTAGTGCACCGTTCAGAATTGCCCGGAGTCGACTTTGCTCCAAGCCATGCATTGCCTAGCCAATTTTGATCCCCTTTATCTTCGTTAATGTCCCCATTTCAAAGCACACAACCTTATTATTCAAGCGTCATTTAAATCCATACATATATATAAGCATAGGATAAAACACAGAATCATGAGTGAAAACACTAACCTAAAGATTGCATTTCCTTCTATTTCCGCCTTCATATGATCGCAGGTGCACATAAAATCAACGCCTCAATAACGTTCTGATTGCTTCTTACCGCGGGCATAAAACGATGTCGAGAAACACATGCTTGAATTTGGGAATTTATAAATTTATATTTGAATTTGATTTGATTTATTATAGTATAGGGTTTAGGGATTAAATCTGTTTTTTTCTAAAATCTAGATATGAATACGTTGGTTTGTCATTTATATTTGGAGATGTGTATCGAGGGAAGGAAAGGTTTGGAGAATGGGAAGAGTCAAGATAGATAGTTTTGGGTTTGGGTCATTTGGGCTTGGCTAGGCTTCTTTAAGTAAATGTATTTTTTTATTATTTAATTTCTTTCCATAAAATATTTCCTATTTAAAATAAATTATAATAAAACTCCAAATAAAATTTATAGTTACAACACTTAATTACTTACTCACCACTATAAAATTTATAGAATTTATTCTCTCATATATTATCGTATTTAAGTTTTAAATATCCAATATTCTCAATTAAGCCCAATACCGAACGATTTCCAAATTAATTTATTACACAATTCCTAAAACACCCCTTTATTCTCGAAACTATTTAATTTCATTACAAGTACTTTGTTATAAAACTTTGATATTCTATAATAAATTCAAATTATTTATTTTAAATTGCAAAATCTATTTTTAATTAATTAAACACCTATTATTAATTACACCTATTATTAATTACACCTAAAAACCGAGTTGTCATAGTAATCCAATCCATGTCTAATATCAACCTAAACAAAGATAATCCTAATACAAAGGCATCACAATCGAACTCAATCCCTAAATGAACAACTTCAAACCCCTACAGGACATCGACAAATAGGTCGATCCTCCTACGAGGTTTGACACAACTACGTGATCTGTGATTATACTAGTGTATAAATGTAAGTCATTAACAAGTCTACTAGAAATGAAAGAATGCGAAGCCCCGGTATCAAATAAAGTGCGAATAGATAAACCAGAATGAGACAACACACCTTTGGTCACCACTTGCTTTCCCTATCCACCACTGGCTACGCACTCAGGCTAGGGACTACCTCTAGTGCATAAGCCGAAACCACCTGAATAGAAGTCTACGTAGAAGCTCTCGGTGGTTCCATGCAAGCTCGCTTCAGATGCCCATATTGATCGCAGTTATAACACTTAACCTTTGAAAGATCTGTCTTGCACTCCTTCAAGAAATGCCCCTTGTGCCACACTTCCTACAGTGCATATCCTTCTTATATACCTTCACTTTGGGTCCACCTCCACCTTTACATTGATTCTGTTGCACTTTCCCACTAGCCTTCTTGGGTTCCTCTTTCTTGGCTTCCTCCTTAGAGATGGTATTCACCAAGGCCATCTCCACTAGACCCATTTTTGTAGCACCCATAGGAATATGACTCAAATCTAAACCTTGAAGTGGTTGGTTCAGCCCTTTAGCAAATTTAAAAGCCTTCTTGTGTGGTGTGTTAATCAGTCCCATACCAAATCTAGCTAGCTCATTGAACAGGTTGACATATTCCTTAATAGACAGATTTCCTTGATTCAAGTGAATGAACTTTTCCAATTACACACCTTCCTCCGCCCTAGACAAGAACTTCATCTCAAATCACCTACGGAACTCTCCCCAAGTGCTCTCCCTTCCATTAGTCTTGGCCTCAACAGTTGGATCTTAAGTTTTGATTGCTGACAAGTATTGCAAGCGACACAACGATTCATGAATCTGCGACTACTACGACGACTGAACACAACGACTCGATGTATGGTTCATATATTCTATATATTTAAACTAGAGTCAAGTATTATATATATTAGAGTCAAGTCTAGTCAAGTCTAGTTTCTTTGTCAAAATCTTTCCTTAAGATATCATCACTCATTCTCATATATTCATATGCATTGCATTCATTTTAAATATTTCCATTTTCAACATGTTTGCATTCAGGTTTCAGAAAATACACAGTTCAGTCGACTGAGGGCGTTCAGTTGACTGAACTGATGCCCTTAGTCGACTAAACCTGTGCATAAACATTTAAAAAAAATTACACAGACCAGTCGACTGAGTGCAACATTCAGTCGACTGAATCTGTGCATTTTCAGATACATGTGCACTTTTTAAATTCAGTCGACTGAAGCTATCTAGGCTGTCGACTAAACACTCTATAACTGTCATTTTTTTTTGAAAAAACGCTTCCCTTTTTGAACAGCCTTCTCCCTCGTGAAAGGTTGCAGCCATTGCTATTCGTAGAGCTCTATTCACCAGCAGTTGCAACTCCTTATCTACTATAAATATACTTGAGTTTCATTGATCAAATAACTTAATTTTTCTTCTCTCTCTTGATCTAACTTGAATAGCATTCTTCAAATCTATTGCTTACTTGATTTCATACATTCATTGCTTATAATCTCACTTCCATATCGTTCAAACAATTCTAAACTTCCTATTACTCATATACGCACAATCATACACATCATTCTTGAGGATAAGATTATAGGAAGGGTGTACTACAAGTGACAAATTCATGTTTTTAGAAAAAACAAAGTCAAGATAATCTATTTTGTAATCAAGTCCTGTTCGGTTGCTCAGGCGGTCAAGTCCTGTTCTGTTGCTCAGGCGGTCAAGTCCTGTTCAGTTGCTTAGGCGGTTAAGTCCTGTTTGGTTTCTCAGGCGGTGTAAACCTATTCCTCTAGGTTAAGTGAAGGCTGCTAGTTAAATTCCAGAAGGAGTCTGGTACTGGACATAGAATGGGAGTTCGAACCAGTATAAAAATTCTTGGTGTCATTTTACTTTACTGCTATTATTAATTTACAGTTATTTTTCACACTAGTTATTTATTGTATATTCCATATTACATGATCCTATAGCACAAAAACTTTCATTTGGTATCAAAGCAAGGTCATCTTATAATCGTAACATAGTTATCTGATATTTTAATGTGGAAAACAACACTAGCACTAGCTTTCTTGAAGGTCAATCTACTGCACGACCACCTCTATTTAATAGAATGAACTATAACTATTGGGCTACTAGCATGAGAATTTATATACAAGCAAATAGTTATGAACCCTGGAATATTACTCAAACTGAACATAACATACCTACTACAGAATATTCACAATGGTTTAATACATAAAAACTAGATGCCACTGAAAATGCTAAGCCATGAGCATGTTATATTATGCACTAGACAAAAATGAGTTTAGTAGAGTAAGCATTTGAAAACAGCTTATGAAATTTGGTGTACACTCAAAGTTACACATGAAGGTACTAACAAAGTAAAACAGAGTAAAATATCTATGCTCAAAAATCAGTTCCAGAATTTCAAAATGAAGCAAGATGAAACTATAAACAAAATGTACTCTAGATTTCAAGATATATCTTTCTCTTTTAGCTTTTGGAGAAACATATACAGACTTTGATATTGTTTCAAAAATCCTTAACCCGAATGAGTAGGAACGAAAGGTCCTAGCAATCGAAGAAGCTAATGACATTTCAACCATTAAACCAGAAGAGTTGATAGAAAATGTAATGTCTTATGAAGTTAATCTCCAGGAAAAACGAGTAAAGGCTCAAGATAAGAAGAATATAAAATTCCAAGCAGAAAAGGATGAATTAGATTCAGATGAAGAAGATATGGCGTTCATTGCTAAAAATTTCAAAAAGTTTTTGAAATTCAAAAAGAGCAACAAATTAAGAAATAATAAGAACAGCTCCAGCAACAATAACAACAACAACAAACCATCATCATCTGCTCTAGAATGTTATGAGTGTCACAAGAACGGCCACATCAAGAAAGATTGTCCTGATAAAAAGAAAGACAAATACAAGCACAAGAAAGACAGATTCAAAAAGAAAGCTTTCTTTGTCACTTGGGACGATTCAGAATCATCTTCATCATCAGATAGTGACTCAGACAGTGATACAGAACAAGCCAATGTATGTTTTATAGCCACAAATAACGAGGTGAGTGATCTAACTTTTGATGATTTATTGGAAATAAACTCTGAATTACTTGACAAACAAAGAGGCATCAAAAGAAAATATAAAGAAGCTCTTGGAAAATTAAATAGGACAGAAATTGATGTAGATATGTTAAGAGATGAGAAACAAATTTTAGAGGAAGAACTTGAAGTTACTCAAGAATCTTGTTCTAATATGAAATCTCAACTCTCTATGTTAAGTCAAGAGATAGAAACTCAGAAAGAAAAGAATGATGCTCTATTACTTGAAAATAATGATCTTAAAGCTAATTTTAAAATTTTGGAATTAGATAATTCTAGTCTTAAAACAAAATTAGATGATATTACTAAAAATGTCTCTAATTTTAACAAAGGTAGAGAAAATCTTTCTAAAATTATAGAAAATTCTCATCCTGTTTCAAATAAAAGAGGACTAGGATATAAGCAAGTTTCAAAAGTTATTACAAAGAAAAAGGATTCATTATATAGCAATTTTAAAAAGAATAAAATTAAAAAACCAATTTCAAAAGCTACAAAATTTTCTAAATCAATTAAGATTTGGGTTCCTAAAACAAATAATTCTTTGATTAGAAATAAATATATAAAATCTTTTATAAAAACTGTCCATAAAAATAAAGATTTTATTTTTAAATGGAATTCTGAACCCTCTTGGGTTTGGCTTCCTAAGACCTAACTCTTAGGACCCAAATAAAACGGTGGGTACCATTGTTAATTCTATATATTGCAGGTACCACCTAAAAAGAGAGGAAAATGGATATCGAACAGTGGTAACTCGAAACACATGATAGGAAACAAAGAGATGCTAACGAACATTACCTACTCAGATGGAGGTTCTGTCACTTTTGGAGACAAGTCCAAAGGATATATCATCGACAAAGGTGATGTGAGCAATGGCGGTATTATTTTTATTTTGAGTATGTAATATTTGTCTGACAATGGTAATGTGGCTATAACCTGTACTTTGATTTTCTGTGATTTCCGAATGCCAATATCATTGTCCATGTTAACTATATGTTCATAGATTATAAATGTTATTAGTTCAGAAACTCTCCTTTTTGTCGATGACAAAGGAGGAGAAAGATATTTCTCTACTACCATTTACAGGGAAATAGAAGCATAGATTCAAGGAGAGAAACAACAAAGATGAGGCTAGCGTATATTCAGGGGGAGATATAGAACAACAAGGAACGAAGCAATATTATCGAGATTCATTCATATCAAATGGAGTTGTCATCATCAAAAAGGGGGAGAATGTTGGATCTTAAGTTTTGATTGCTGACAAGTATTTCAAGCGACACAACGATTCATGAATCTGCGACTACCACGACGACCGGACATAACGACTTAATGTATGGTTCATATATTCTATATATTTAAACTAGAGTCAAGTATTATGTATATTAGAGTCAAGTCTAGTTGCTTTGTCAAAATCTTTCCTCTATCATCATTCATTCTCATATATTCATATGCATTGCATTCATTTTAAATATTTCCATTTTTAGCATGCCTGCATTCAGGTTTTAGAAAAGACACAGTTCAGTCGACTGAACTGATGCCCTCAATTGACTGAACTTGTGCATAATTTTTTTTATAAATTTTACACGAACCGGTCGACTGAGTGCAACATTCAGTCGACTGAATCTGTGCATTTTTAAATAGATATGCACTTTTTAAATTCAGTCGACTGAAGCTATCTAGGTAGTCGATTGAACACTGTATAATTGACATTTTTTTTGAAAAGACACTTCCCTTTTTGAACAGCCTTCTCCCTCGTGAAAGGTTGCAGCCATTGCTATTCGTAGAGCTCTATTCACCAGCAGTTGCAACTCCTTATCTACTATAAATATACTTGATTTTCATTGATCAAATAACTTAAATTTTCTTCTCTCTCTTGATCTAACTTGAATAGCATTCTTCGAATATATTGCTTACTTGATTTCATACATTCATTGCTTATAATCTCACTTCCATATCTTTCAAGCAATTCTGAACTTCCTATTACTCATACATGCACAATCATACACATCATTCTTGAGGAAAAGATTATAGGATGGGTGTACTACAAGTGACAAATTCATGTCATTAGAACACACAAAGTCAAGAAAATTTATTTTGTAATCAAGTCCTGTTCGGTTGCTCAGGCGGTCAAGTCCTGTTCTGTTGCTTAGGCGGTCAAGTCCTGTTCGGTTGCTCAGGCGGTCAAGTCCTATTCGTTTGCTCAAGCGGTGTAAACCTACTCCTCCGGGTTAAGTGAGGTTTGCTAGTTTAAATTCCAGAAGGAGTCTGGGACTGGATGTAGAATGGAGGTTCTAACCAGTATAAAAATTTCGGGTTTCATTTTATTTTACTACTATTATTATTTTATAGTTATTTTCTGCACTAGTTATTTATTATATATTCCATATTACACGATCCTATAGCACAGACACTTTCATCAACTACCTTCTACCAACTGATTGCCTCAACTTGTAACTGCCATGTAGCTAACTGCCTTCTCACCTTATCAGCCAATCCTATTAAGCCAAAGATCCTCTCACAAGTGTGGATCCATGTGCTCGAATCCATTTAAGACTCTGTCCCCATGTATGGCTTTCCTCTAAGATTTGAATAATCTTTGCAAACTTAGCAAAGTCTGTAGTGGTAGGTGGGCAAGCAAGAACATCACTTGTTGCTCTCTCTACGGGCTCTCTAGTGGGATTCAGCTTGGCCTATCCCCTTGCTTGAAGGTACCGACGAAACCATATCGAAATGTTCACGCTCAAGACCTCAAATGCATCGTTGGAGCCTGAATAAGTGGGATCACTCATTTATCTATGAATTTTAAGAATTTTGTTAGCAACTTTCACAGATACTATAGGCACAAATAAAAGAGATAAAATGGGCACGAAAAAGAGAGATTACGATATGCATAAAATCTTTGAAAAGCCTTTTGGATTATATACATATATATTTGAAAACTTTTGGAAGACATTTTTGCAAGACCTTTTGAAAAACCATTTTTTTCAAAAAAAAATCAAATACGTTCTCTCAATATGGTCATAATCTCTAAGGAACTTGAACCTAGGCTTTGATACCAACCGTGACAACCCGCACCTCCTGACACACTAATCTAAAGCCTACTATGACTTTCAGACTCACATTGTACCAAGAAAAGTGAGGTGTCGTGGTTTTTATTACATTATAGAGACTAATACAAGCAGATATAATCTAAGAAATACCACACTTTCAGAACTCACAATGGAAGGGACAAAATATATATAATACAGAAAAGTATCCATATTACAAAATATCTAAATCATAGTCACAAAATCAATATGTGATCCAATACAGAATATATAAAGAATATCACTCTTAAGTTTTATAAAAGAGTTAAAATGTACCGATAAGACAGGTAAATAAATGGAGAGCAAAAATGGTAAAAAGCGGTCTCTAAAGATAAACTCACTCTACAAGTATCAAGAATAGGCCAATCACTGATGCCCTGTCCACCTATGGTAGGGCAAAAAGGAAAAAGAGTGGGTCAAAAAAAATGGTGAATGAGTACAAGTTTAATATTTGATGATCATGTGCAGTTAACTTTAATACTACTCTGGATGACATAGGGTGTGCTACGAGTGTCCTTGAATTAAGGTCCATTACCTAAGGGTTCTGGTCTAATACATACCTACACTACAATATGTGTAGGCTATTATAAGGATAGAACTACAGTTCGAACCTAACATCTAATGATCGATCACCGCTCCTAGAGCTGCTCAATATGCAAACACTACCCTCTGGGCTACTAACTATGGAAACACTACAACTAGGCTACCGTGGGTAACCGATTTCCCCTTTTACTACGTCTACCCATTTCTCACTACGTCTGTAGAGGAAGAACCTGAAATGCTGACTCGCTGGTGTGTCTCATCATCTGCACTCGTTTCCACCTCTTGATTGTTGTGTTAGCCTCTTATTGCATGTGCCGGGAACCTCTATTGAAATTGTATCATGTTACACCAGAAATCTTGCATACTAGGACTCCCTAATTTTTGGGCCCACTCCATTAGGCATCCTCGTCAGTGCTACGCGTCCACCATGGAACCTTCTATTAGTGCCATTTGCAGAAATGCATCGCCCTCAATCGATTACTCGATCCCAAATTGGGTAAAGAACATTTACCTAACACCGCAATGAACTAGCGTCCTCTCATAGGGAATTAGCTTCCCTGCTACTTCTAACATACATCCAAATGCCTTTTAATAGTCCCATTAATTACCATCGTTTATGTTAATTTTTATTATTAAATTTGGGCCTCAGGACGAGGTTCAGATTCTACAATATACACATCTACAGGTCGACCGTTAATCATAACCGGTCGACCAATGGGGATCAGAGGTCGATCGGTCTTAGGCAAGAATTAAGGTTTTGATTTTGATGTTGATTGATGATTTTGATTTAATTCATGTCGTTAATCATTTACACCGAATCCTAATTACTAAGTTGACCAGTCCATGTTTTCAATTTCAGTACCAATTTGTTATATCTAGGGTTTACAAATTTAGGGTTTTCTAATTTTTGTGGTTTTACAGGTTAATAACAAAATAATAAGTTCAATGGTTTATAGTGATTCCAATTCCTATCCCAGATGACAGGCTTAAATTTAGGGTTTCTAACATCATCATAGATCATAGAGAATAGTCAATTTTAACTATAAATAATCACCTAATTAAAATTTGTCACACTCACCTCAAGCATAAGCTCTTCCTGTTTGCCTTGCTTGAGAATCGCCCTCCATATGCTAGCTCTACTTGCTCCATCTAGATTCAATTGTTTGTGTTCTTCTAGGTTGATTTTATTTTAATTTTTGAAGAATTTTAGGTTTAAAGAAGAGACTAGAATTGGGTAGAGTTTTGTTACTCTGAACAATTAAGTGAGATTTAGGTTAGATTAGGCTTGAATTTATAGGGATTAGCAATCTGACATTGGATCTATCCTAGAGAATCTTCAGAGTTATCACACATGCATACCTCAGCTTGGCCATGAAGTAATTAATCATGACCATTCAAACACGTCACGATGCAGCTAATTACCTTTGATTTAATATAGGCTACGGTCGACTGCTAGCCCCATAGGCCGAGCGCTACCAATCAACCTTCGATCCTCTTCGGTCGATCGTTCCCTTTGTTAATTTGTGAATTTTAATTTTCAATTTTCTACTCTATTTCTAATTCTTTTAACATCCTTAACTTCTCCGCACTAAATCCGATTTCGAAGTATTATATATAAAAATCATCTAGAAAATTGCTACGGACACAATGGCGAAAGTCTCGTAGTCAAATTCAGACGTATGTGTAAAAAAATTTAGTCCTTTATTTATTTAAATTTAATTTACTTATTAAATTTCCATTAAATTTTCGGGTGTTATAGAGACTATGGATTTAAAGCTCTCGCTCACACAAGTTCAACAGATCCGATGCTGTTGAATTCCATTAACCACAGCTTTGGAATTAATTAGATGTAGAAGGGTGGCTGCTTTATTTCTTTGATTTGAATTTATAGAAGAGGGGAAAAAGATAAGTGAATAGAGAGTGAATAAGGGGGTTATTTATAATAGTTTATATAATAAAATATATTTTATTTTAAATTCTCTTTTAAATCGTAACGCGTTTCGAGCTCATACAATCACATAGGACATCAGATCGCTACAAAACTCATTTGTGTACATCACCTCATTATACCGGTTTCGATGGTACTAGTTTCGTCAAAATCCAAGACAGTGACTCGGGATGATAATTTAACGCACTTCGAGACTGTTTATCGATAAATCGATTCTCAGTCATATTATCGATAATTATTCGAACTATTTGTTTTTGTAAACAAATTTCGAAAACAAATTTCATATCATTAGTTATTATTTATAAAAGGGAGTTAACAAGGTTATTAAATTAACTTAATCACATTAAAACCAAGATTTAAATATTTAAATAATTTAGACATTTAAATGCAAGTGTTCGAAATTCTGGGTTGTTGCATGCATCATCTTTGAAGAGTCCAAAGAAGCATAAAAGAGAAGGTAAGAAAAAGAAAGATAAGAAGATCGATGACAAGGATGAATGTTGCCACTACCACAAGAAAGGTCATTGGAAAAGGAATTGTCCCGACTATTTGAAGATTGTTAGGGATAAGAACCCGACTCCATCAGGTACATTTATGAATCAAAATTGTTTTGTAATAAATAAAATGCCTTGGGCCTTATATACTATATCTGGTACTCATGTTTGTAATTCATTACATGGCCTTAGGAACTGGCATCATGTGATAAAAGCAGAGATGAGTCTCCAAGTTGTTGATGGATCTATTGTAGATGCAACGGCAATAGGAGGCTATCATTTAATTTGGCCTAATGGGGTTGTATTAATATTAAACAATTGCTATTTTGTAGAAGACTTTATTTGTGGGATTATTTCTGTTTTTGGATTGTCTGAGACTGGATATATATTTCATTGTGCAAATAATGTTATGAACATTATTTTGGATGGAAATAAATTCTATGATGGTATTCTTGAAAATGGCATTTATGTGATTAATACTAATTATATGTGTTCTGTGAATAATTCTTCTAACAATATACATGATAGTTATCTTTGGCATTGTAGGCTAGGTCATATTAGTGAGAAACGACTACACAAACTGAAAATCGAAGGTTTTCTCCCATCACTTGATTTTGAATCATTTGACAAATGTGAGTCGTGTCTTAAAGGTAAAATGATCAATCACCCCTTCAGTGGGAGCAATGAAAGAGTTGGTGAACTCTTAGGTTTAGTACATAGTGATGTATATGGCTCGATGCCTATAATTACCAAAGATAATAGTTCTTACTTTGTTACCTTCACCGACGATTTCTCGAGACTAAGATATGTGTATCTTATGAAGAACAAATCCATGTCTATGCAAAATTTGTTGAATATAAAAATGTAATATAAAACCAAACAGGTCGTAAGATTAAAATTCTTCGATCAGATCGAGGAGATAAGTATATTGGATAGGATTTCCAATAATGCTTAAAAGATAACAAGATTATCTCTCAGGTTACTCCACCATATAGTCTGCAACACATCGGTGCTTCAGGCCAAAGGAACCGAACCTTATTAGATATGGTTTGTTACTTAATGAGTAAGGCTAAGTTACCTTTGTCTTATTAGGGATATGCACTACAAACCGCAGTGCACATGTTTCACATATGTTGAATTTGTTACCCACTAAATCTATGCCTAAAGCATCATATATGTAGTATGGTAAGAAACCCCATCAAATATTAAACATGTAGGGTTGTCCATCATACGTTAAGAACGTTGGCCTGAATAAACTAGAGGCAAAATCGGTATTATGTAAATTTATAGGATATCCCAAAAATCGATGGGATATATATTCTACAATACCGAGAAACAAAGTGATATTATTTCTTAACACCTGTCTTTTTAGAAAAGGAATTTCTATCAAAGGAAATTAACAACGAGGTTATAGACTAGGATGAGATCCAAGAAGTTAACACTAAGGCCGAACCAGTAGGAGAATCATGTTCACTTGTATATAAAAAAACACAACCTATTAGAAGGTTTAGTTAGGAATTTCATGCACTAGAGAGATACTAAATTTTTCTCGTGGATGGCCAGAAGGAGGACCGTGTCTTAGATGATAACTCTCCTTTACCTTTCCAACAAGCATTGCCAAGTAAAGACTCTACACTCTGTCTTGGAGCTATGAAATCCTACATGGATCCATGTACGAAAAGAAATTTGGACTTTATCGGATGTATCCAAGGGGTAAAACCCATCGGCTGGAAATGGAACTTTAAGAAAAAACTAAATGAAGATGCAGAAGTAGAGATTTGTAGGGCAAGACTAGTTGCGAAAGGATTCTTTTAAATTTAAGGTGTTGATCATAACTACGAAATATGGCAAATGGATGTAAAGAAGACATTTCCAAATGGTGATTTAGAATAAATCATCTATATGTCACAGTCTGAGGGTTTTGTGGTTAGTAGAAGTGGAGGCAAGGCTTGCAAATTGTTATAGTCCGTTTATGGACTTAAACAAACTTCAAGGAGTTGGAACAAGTGTTCGGATAAGGTAATCAAACAGTTTAGTTCAGAACACAGAGGAAGCGTGCATATACAGAAAGGAACAGGGCTATATTATCGTATTCTTAGTGCTCTATGTGGATGATCTGTTATTGATTGGCAATGACACTTCGTTGTTGCAATCAATGAAAACTTGGCTTTCCAAGAACTTTTCCATGAAGGAGTTGGGAGAAATAGCCTATATATTTGGTATAAAAATCTATAGAGATAGATCTAAGAGGCTGTTGAGATTTTCCTAGTCCATGTACATTAGTACATAGAGACCATACTGAAAAGAATCAGCATGGAAAAGTTCCAACATAGTATGGAATCATCCTTTCTAAAATGGACGCTCCTTATACCGATGACGAGAAAGAGCATATGAAGAGGATCCCCTATGCTTCAACCATAAGATTCATAATGTATGCTAAGCTATGTACCAGACCGGAGGTGGCATATGCATTACAATGCGTAAACTGATACCAATCTAATCCTAGAAAAAAACACTGGATAACCATAAAATGTATACTTAAGTATTTAAGAAATACCAAGGACTTATTCCTCATATACGAGAATGGAGATCTCCATATGTAGGGGTTGTAACAACCCGCCCTTCGTAATACCTAAAAATAAAAATAATAAATAAAAGACAGATCGTCGGGGTAGAATTAGAACAAAACACTAAACCAAGACATCGATAAGATCTCACAACGGAATGACAACATATAATATACTGAATATACATGAAAAAACTATAATAATAATATATACGAGACCGCACTAGTGGAAGCAATTGACAAATAAATATCAATACAGAAAAGAAGAACAGATCAACTCCCAAAAGCATGGAGTACCGAATGAATATTTAATACAACAGTCTCATATACAAATAATAGGTTTGTCATGTAAAAATGAAATTACAAGTGTGTATATATCTCTAAACATTGATGCCGCGCCTCCAAAATGCTCCAGCTGCACACTCTGCTAGCGTATCCCCAAAAGCACCTGACTTTCAAACTACTCAATCGAGTGCCCGAGAGTTGTAATGACATAAGCAGAAAAGACAAAATCACAACCGGCCCTCTCCACAAATGTGGCTCAAGGGAAATCCGGACTGCCTATAAACAAGTATAGAAACCTATCCAAAAGATAGGAAATCATACCTTAACTTGCTCTTCTCCGGTAATCAACGAGTTAACACAATATCTTCTTTTACACTACACTAGCTCAAAACTACTAATAATATAGTACAAATATACCATGATCAAACTGTGATCTCAAAACAACGGTCAGTACTACTAAAATTGATAAGATACGCTCCAACGCTTATGGTTACTAGTGCTAAGACCAAATAGGTACGCCACAATGCTTATGGTCACTACTGCTAAGACCGAATAGGTACTCTACAACGTGTATGGTCAAGGCTATAGGACCAAATGGGTACGCCACAACGCGTATGATCATGACTATAAGACAAAATGTTCGTAAGATTACAAACATAGGACCCAAAAACGTCCAAGCAATCATAATCAGGATAAAGCTATTCATGGTCCCTCTAAGACCTTATCGAGTGTGTCATGGCCATCAACAATACTCTAGGTACACCACAACAAGGTCGAACTTGGGTAGGTCACTTGATTCCAAACCCTGGGTAGGTCACATAAGTCCATACCCTTGATGTGTCATAACAAGTCGACACTAAACAAATTGTATACTTCTCTAAGTCAAAATCTTAGAGTACAGACTCACTCGTATATAATGTATGGAATCTCCATGCATGGCTCCAGTCGCCATGGCTTAAAAACACACCGGACAACTCTAACAAAACCATATACTAACCTGAATCACATTCCAAATGGAACGCATGACCTCAATGTCATAATACTTTTTCGTTATACCCTCCCGGTCTACCTCAAAATCTATGGTTTTGGAATACGTGTCACTTACTATCTTTTTAATAAAAGTATTTCTAGTTCAAATATTAGTTTTATCTACAAATGTCTTTAATAAGAGTAAAATTCACTTATTATCTTTTCAATAAAGTAAGATATCACTTTAAACCATTTTATAAAATCTCTTACAATTTTATAACACCATACTAACTTACTAATCACTTTTATCCCTTTTAAATTACTTAATTATGTCATTGAAAATCATGTATTCATCATCTTACTATTTTATAAAATCTTATTTCTATTTTATAAAATATTTACTTCATTTAAAAAATCATGAACCCATTTTATATACAATAATTAATCTTCATTAACCTTCTAATCACTTTAACAATAAGTGTAGAGTTTACAAATCACTTAAATTAACTTATTAACATTTTGCAAATCAATTCAAATGGGTTAATTAATACTTTCTAATGACATACATATCATTACACCATATAATTAATCCCAAATAAAATAATACAAAAACAAAAAATCATCTAATTAACCCAAATTAAATCTATGGTTTACTAACTATTTTAAAACATAGTAAATAGGGTCTAAATAATTCATGGATTAATGTAATTGTGTTTACAACATAAAATCAAACCAAAACTAACCCAAACAATCTCTAAATCACTTCATACAATTCTATATTTAAGGAATAATGAAAATATGAAGTATAGCATGAAATTAATATGGAGAATCGTCCCACTTACCTTGTTCTCCTAAAGTAAGCTTCAATCAGTAAAGCCCAATTCTTGCTAACTTTAAGATTCAAAATCCACACCAATACTCTGCTTCAAGCCAATTTCTTTACAGGTTTGGTATAGAAATGGTAGAGAGGATTTATGGTGATTTTTATTTGATTTTAGGAAATGTATTTAATCGGTTTAGGGTTGGGGGATCAGAAGGTAATTAAGGGATGATTAAGAGGCCATTGGTGAAAATTTTGAGAAGAATAAAAGAAAATGAACGTGAAATGAGAAATGGAAATGGAATTATAAAAGGGGATAGCTTCATATACTAAGTAAAGGGGCTTAGCCAAAATCCATCCCATTCACTCAAATCATTATTCACTCCAAATTTTCACCATCTCCAAACATAGTCAAGTTTATACTCATTTTACTCATGTATAAAAAGCAAACTAAACCACAGGTGTATCAAGTCCTAATTTTCTCATTTGTAAAAATCGAGTATAAAAGGCGTTCCATCGCTTAACGATCAAATATTTAAATTAATCATTTAAATAATCGATCGTCAAAATTGTGGGCTATTATATTCTTCTATCCTTAAAATAATTTCATCTTCGTAATACCCATGAGTACGAGAAAGTAACAGGATCGACAAAACTTCTCGAATCTCAGTTTCAGAAAATTCCTACAGTACCTTTGTTTATGCTATCAACATCACGGAAACTCCTAAATAGAATATAATAGTTTATGATTTTTGTTTGACGATAATAATCATATATATATATATACACACACTTAAATGTGTTTGTTGCAGTCCTATTATAATATCGTAGAAATAAATAAACAAATAAAATTTTATTTCAATAAAAATTTAATTGTATACACAATTACAACAAGAGCTCCCATAATATTTTCATACAACATTTTATATACACTATTCATATAAAACAATTTTTACTCTCTTATATATGACACCCTTTCATGTACAATATTTTCTAATTACTCTTTTCCCCATCCACTCGAGTACAATTTTTGTTTCTTCTTGCTCCAGCCTTCATCCAGATGGTAGTCTGCTTTGCCTGACAAACAAAAAAAGCAGTAAAAGGCATAAAGGAAAATTTTGGCACCTCAAAAATATAATTTCTTTGAACTCAACATTGCCTTAATTTATTGGCTTTTCTCTTTTCATATGTTAAATAGGCACCAAAAATAACAAATATGGATAAGTACAACATGTTCGTGTAAGATAGAAATTGAAAATTAAGTCAATAATGTGCATAAGCAACTTAAATAAACAAAGCACGTGAAAATCAAATTCACTTCGCAAACCAGCAGGTTAAGCCCAAATGATTTTAGGCTCAACACAATGCACAAGTGCAGGAGTTAGTGGAAGTGTACATAAGGTCAAGCCTAAATTTTTTTAGGCTCAACACAGGGAACAAGCAAAAAAAATCAGGATGCACAACCAAGATTAGGAAATGTACAAAACTGTGCACTAACCAACAAGGCACACATAAAACAAAGCCAACATCCAAAACTGTTTTAAGAAAACAAACCAGACAAGTAAAGGTCAAAGTACTAGTGCTCAAGTAGAAACACACAACTCTAAGTGCAAGTGCACTATCACAAATTAGTGTTCAAAGTGAAAGCATGCAGAATACAAGAACTCAGGCAAAGCGGTTACACGACACAACAACGCACACATATATACATACATACATATATATATACACACACACACACACACACACACACACAAATATATATACACATGTATATATGTGCACAAAAGAGTATCTCAAGATGTAAAAGCACATAAGATAGGGCAAGCCAAAAACAATCTTAGAAAATAAACATAGATCAAGTTCAAGTGAAAGCACACATATAGGCAAACACATATCAGGTTCAAGTGCAAATGCACTTACAAGCTAAACACAGATCAGGTTCAAGTGTAAGTGCACATATAGGTACAACAAAAATACATATGCACAAGGGCAACATCACATAGGCACACATACTACAGTAAAGAACGCACAAGGAAGTTTATAGCACAAGTTCATAGACTTGCAAGATCAACAATATATGCAAGCACATAAAGTATTCACAAAGAACAGATTCTTGCACTTAAAGGCAATCTCGAAGTCAAGCATACCAAGGCCAGCAACAAACACTCATACAGTCAACACATATGCAAACATGAGCACATGAGATTGGTTCTTAAGTGCAAATAACCAGACATGCACAAAGCAAGTCCACATCAGGACCAGCAAACAAAATGCACACATGCACAAGGATAGCAACACACAGCAATCTCAAGTACAAAGAAAACATAAAGGAAAATAAATGAAAAAATTCAAAATGAACATGTTAACAATGTCAGGTCGAGATCGCCAGAGCAAATAAGTCAAAAATAATAATTTAAAGTTGAAAAAAATATGTTGAACAAGTCAAAAATCTCGAGGCTAGAATAAAAAATATCATGTTATAAACCAAATCAACCAAATATATAGCATAGTTGACCAATATTAGAAATCATAATCGAATCAAAAGCCCAAATTTACGGTTGGCATATTCAAACCGAAATGCACAAAATATATGAAAATCCAAGAAAGATCTTTAACAAATCACTCTCTATATAAACCGTATCATCGTCGGCAAATCAAAGCAGTCAAGTTCGAAACAAGTAAAATCTAAAGATTGAAATCATACCAAATTTTCAACTTCTAAAGTTCTCAACCAAGGAAGCAACCGGGTTCATCAATCATCAAGCAATTGAAGATAGCAACTGACGAAGGTGCAAGGAGTGATCATAGTAACATATTTCTAAAGTGCCTGCTTCAAGATAGAAGGAGGAAGAACCCTAACCCTAAAAGAAAGAAAAAGTGGGACGGCTCAAAATTAATAAGGGAATTGGGCTAATAATATATTGAAGACATTCTTTTGTTTGTTTGGGCCGAATTTTTTTAATAGCTTAGGGTTTCCTTATTTTATTTTTTTATTTATATTCTATTTTAATTTGAAAACTCTAGCTTTAACTAGGATGAATCTACGATGTATGATTTGGGAAATGCTCAACTCGAGGATAGAGTTGAGGCAGGGTTTATAGGCTTAGGGTTAGAACAATCGGGTTAGCGATAGTCATAATTTTCAGGGTATTTATAGGTTGTCGATTGTTTAACCTTAGTAGATATCTTGAGGGCAGCAGTTGGCAGGTTTTTTCCAAAGCTGGGTAAATTGGTATGTTACTTTCATTTTTGCATTTACTATATTATTATCTATTGTGATTTTTATTATTTTGTCAATTTATAATAAACCATTTTCATCCCCATTCACTCTAGGGTTAATTCTATCCTACACAAATTCATTTTTTAACTGTGTCTTGTTTTAATAATGTCTTTTCTGAAGGACAATCTATAGCTAGACCACCCATGTTTAATAGTACTGATTATTTGTATTGAAAAACTTGGATGAAAATTTTTCTAGATACTATTGATGCATGGGATATAGTTGAAACAGTTATAGTCTGCCTACAATAAAAATAGATGATCATGAAATTCCTAATCCTAAGGATAAGTGGGATGCAAATGAACTTAGTCTCTATTGTTCAAATACTAAAGTATGAACTCAATTATCCATGCCTTAGATAAAATATAATATAATCATTGTTCTCATTGTGTGACTGGGCATGAAATTTGGAATATGCTTGAAGTGACTCATGAAGGTACATCACAAATTAAGGAATCTCATTGAGCCATGCTCAACAATGAATACGAGAATGTTGTAATGATGAAAGTAGAAAATATAAAGGAGATGTATGGACAATTTTCAAATACAGCATTCAAATCCAAAATGCAAGGAAAAATTTATACAGAATTGAAGATGGTCCAAAATATTCTGAGAATCCTCCTGAAAAGTTATGAAGCAAAAATGACAACAATTCAAGAATCCAAAGACTTGAAATAGCTTAAGTTGGAGGAACATATACGAAATATTATCACCTATGAGATGGAGCTAAAAGTCGATGAAGAACATGAAAGTGAAGATTTGAAAACGAAACCAATTGCCTTAAAACGTACAACTGATAATGAGGAAGAAAATGACTCTGCAGCTGAGCTAGCACTATTGATAAAGCGATTCAAAACATGGACTAGAAAGCAAGGAAATCCTTTAATAAACCAACAAATAAAGACCAGCATTGCCAAAGTTCGGGATAATTCCATGGAAGAAATCATATGACATAAATGAAGAAGTCAAGTCACATCAAACCAAACAGTCCGCTGGATCGATTCAGCAAAGGAAAAAAGAAGAGGAGTTTCACAGCCATGGGATGAGAGTGAAGAAAAAGAGGAGGGAAACACTAATAGTGAGAAAGAAGAGGCAAATTTGTGTCTGATGGTAGAATCAAGTGACAATGATGATGAACCTAGTGATGCCACACACCCATCTCATACTAATTTACTACTGGTATATCATGAGTTAAATGGAAACATTGATAGACTTAAAGAAAAATATACTAAATAAGAATCTGAGAAAAACAATCTACTTGGTATAAATAATGAGTTAGAACTGATGATTCAAAAAATTAGAAAATTTAACTCAGAATGTGAGAAATGTCAGTCTTTAGAAGAAGAAATTAATAGCTCTAAGACTAAAATTGAATTCCTTAAAAATGAACTTTTTACTCTGAAAACAAAGATGAAACAATTAGAAAATTCCATTAAAAGATGCACCTCATTTTTGAATAAAAACGTTGCTCTTAGATCTAAGGTTCAACAACTTGAATCGACTATAAGAAAATTGTCTAAAGGAGAAAAATCACTAATATATTGTCAGGTAATCAGGCTATCACCAAAAATAGAAAAGGACTTTGATACGATAGTGTTGAACAAACTGAGGAAAGAATTGTGATAGGATCATATTTCAAAGAGAATGTTCAAAGTGTTTAATTTATGGAAAAATTGGGTATAAACAAAATAAATATTGGAATAGGAACAAAAACAAAACCATTAAACAAATCTGGATTCCAAAAGGTACAAATGTAGACTTCCTCAAAATTAAATAAGTTTGGATTCCCAAAAGTACAATTGTAAATACTAATGGTTTGCTATATGAACAAATTTAGGTTCCAAAGATTCCAAACATAAATGAATGTGGCCCTACATCCTTTGTTAGGCGACTCGCTTCTTCTAATATTTAGGTACAAAAACGAGCTAAGGCACAACTACGATAGCAGCAGACTTCGAGTTGTACTACATATAGTTGATGAGCAATAATTCCAATGTTTCTTAGCCTAAAAAAATGAAGCAGAGATCTACATACTTTGGATAAAAATGGTGAATAAGAATATAACATCAAAGGTAAGGATATGATCTCCAAAACCTTATTTTCTCTTCTTGTTGTGAATTTTGTTGAACTGCTGTGTATAATTTCTATATCTTGAGCTTTGTAACTTCGATTTGCAAAATTCAAGATGTTCTGGAAAATAGTTATAAAATTACATAAGCTTTATTATTTATGGTTTTCTAGAATTTAACCTTAAACCATTGAAAACTGTTAATCATTCAGTATATTGTTTAAAAACTATTTCAGAACATCCTAACACAGTTGTAGTAAATCGATCATAACTTGAACATCGTTACTCCAAATAATGAAGTTCTTAAAGTTCTGGAAACCAACTAATAACTCTATAATATTAATATTTTTTGCTGATTAATTTTGTAAAACCTTGAAAAACAGTAATCATGACAGCAGAATACTTGAAAAATAATAAATGTTTTTTATTTATGCAAACAAGTTGTAATATCTTAGACATAACTTTTAATCAATTTATCATTTTTACTTGAAACCGATTTTGTCGATGTTGGGGTGTCTCGCATTGTGTGTGGGTAATGGGTGCACATTGAACAAAAGAATAGTCCCACATCGTCAAAAATAATGGAGGTGGAGTGGTATATATATGAGTTTGGTCGCATGTAACAACAAGGGATTCCTTTGGTTAAAAGGTGTTGGTGAAACTCATATGTTGCCCCCACGTAGTTATGTGCGGACTGGATTTCAACATGGTATCAGAGCCGATGGTAACGTCTGGTACAATGGACAATGCGCAAGAGATCTGTAAATCGTGATGGCTAGCAGTTTAGGCTTAAGTAGTCAGACTTAAGGTGGAGCTAGATCATGGTACGTTGGATCTGGTAGAATGGCACGGGAAAAAAGTCTCGATATGGTGCGGGTATCGTGTTGTCGTAGTGGAAGACACATGGATGGATGCGAGCCAAGGTGGAGATCTATTGGGGTGTCTCACATTGTGTGTGGGTAATGGGCGCACATTGAAAAAATAAGAATAGTACCACATTGTGAAAAATAATGGAGGTGGAGTTGTATATATATGAGCTTGGTCGCATATAACAACAAGGGATTCCTTTTATTAAAAGGTGTTGGCCAAACTTATATGTTGTCCCCACGTAGAGATGTGTGGATCGAATTTCAACATGGTATCAGAACCGATGGTAACGCCTGGGACAATGGACAATGTGCAAGAGATCTGTAAATCGTGGTGGTTAGCAGTAGGCTTAAGTAGTCAGACTTAAGGTGCAGTTTTATCATGGTATGTTGGATCTGGTAGAATGACACAGAAACAAAGTCTCAATATGGTACATGCATCCTATTGGCATATTGGAAGATGCATATATGGATGCGAGCCAAGGTGGAGATATGTTGGGGTATCTCGCATTGTGTGTGGGTAATGGGTGCATATAGAAAAGAAGAATAGTCTCATATCATAAAAAATAATGGAGATGGAGTGGTATATATATGAGTTTGGTTGCATGTAACAGTAAGAGATTCCTTTTTTTAAAAGGTGTTGGCCAAACTCATATGTTGTCCCCATATAGGGATGTGTGGACTGTGATTTCAACAGTTGATTAGCAATATTGAGTATCTGAATCTTTTGAGTTTAATGCTAAATCAAATTATGGACTTAAGGTTTTCAAATAGTGGTTTCAAATGGATTGAATTATTCAAAACAACAATAGTCAATTGTTTATGAACGATGATTACTTTCATTGCCTTTAATGACAACTAACAAATCATTGGTTGGAGAATTTTTGGTTATATGTATCTTTATTCGATGTAAATGACTTTCCCTTTGTTTGACATAGATGACTTTGCTTAAAAAAATTGAATTTTTTGAACTAATTCAGTTGATATTGTGGAGTACATTGTTGATGCTTGTATTTCACGCTTAACATTGATAATTTGTATCTCTTTCGTGCTAAACACATAGACGTAAGACATAACATCATTCGATAACATATTTGCATTGGATTTATATATCAACAGATTTTGAAGTTATAGATAGTTTCTCAAAACTTCTTTCAGAAAATAAATTTTTGATTTGGGAATTTTTAGAAATGACTTCATAATTTTTTGATTTTTGATCTCTTTTCATTTTAGTTTTTGATTTTTGGATTTTCTAGTAAGGAATTTACTCTGGAAAAGATGATGCTTGATTGCTTGAAAATTTTGAAATCTATAAAATTTTATTAATAGTAATTGAGAAAGTGATAGGTAGTAATTAAATTATACTTCATAACTAGAGAAAGGATATGTTAAAATTTCTTGAAAATTAAACACTTTTTATAGTATTTTTAAGTAGTACATATTCCAAGATTATTTCTGTTTCTATCACCCTTCTTACAATCCATACATCATAATTTAATATAGTGTGCAAAAGTTGGTATTTCGAAAAAAGAGGAATTATATTTAACTTGATTTAAATAATTTATTCTATTCGAAGGTATTCGCTCTCGTTTAAAAGTCATCGCGGTTATGCATGAGCGAATAACTTTAGTATTTATATATGTGCTTCTATTCTCGTTTAATCCTCATGGTTATGCATGGATGGAACACTTATATAATAAAGGGATAAATATTTAAGTAATTACTAACCTCATTTAAAAGTCCTAACGGTTATACATGGTTAGAAAGTGCTTAACATTCTCTGTTTTATCTCTTCAAAAATTAATTTTTTAGAATTATTCGTTACAACAGTACCTACTTCTATCACTATATAAAATTCTCCTTAAACCATAATCTGATCATCACTTTAAGATTGGATATGTGTCTAATTAATAAAATATTATGACTATAATTTGATTGATTGAAAATTTTAATACTCTTACCTCCATATGATTTATAGTGTTAATCAAAATATTTCACTATATTGATTATTATTTTAATTTTTAATGATAAAAAAATAGGAGAGAGGTTAATATTTTGATGGTTGAGTAATAATCTTACTGATATCCAAGATTTGTTTTCTTTTTCCTTTGGCATCTAGGCAATTATTTTATTTAACATCTAAGTTTTTTTGGCATTTAGGATTTTTTTTTACTGCATGCACCTGCGTAGGGGGAGTTTTTAATTAGGGAGAGCTTGATCACGACACATCAAACATATTTCTTTGTTACAAACCTTAATATATGTTTGTTATCATCAAATGGGAAGATTGTAGAATATAGTAGTTTATGATTTTTGTTTGATGATAATAAACATATTTTTTTAAAATGTGTTTGTCGCGGTGCTATTATAATATCACAAAAATAAATAAAGAAATAAAATTTTATTTCGACAAATATTTTATTTCAATAAAATTTTAGTAGTACACACAATTACAACAAAAGATCCCACAATATATTCATACAATATTTTATATACACTATTCATATACAATATTTTATATACACTATTCATATACAATAATTTTTACTCCCTCATATACAACACTCTTTCATATACAATATTTTCCAATCACTCTTTTCCTCACCAACTCGAATGCAACATTCTATTTAAGCTCGACATTGCCTTAGTTTATTGGTTTTCCTCTTTTCATATTTTAAATAGGAACAAAAATAATGAACATGGACCAGTACAATATGTTTGTGTAGGACAGAAATTTAAAATCAAGTCAATAAAGTGCACAGGTGACTTGAAATAAACAAAGCACATTAAAAATCAAACTCGCATCACAAACAAGCTGGTCAAGCCCAAATGATTTTAGGCTCAACACAGTGCACAAGTGCAGGAGCAAGTGAAAGTGTATACAAGGCCAAGCCCAAATGTTTTCAGGATCAACATAGGAAACAAGCAAAAATAAATCCAGATATGCAACCGGGATCAGGAAATGTACACAAATGTGCACAAACTAGGAAGGCATACACAAAACAAAGCCAACATCCAAAACAATTTTATGAGAACAAACCAGACCAGTAAAGGTCAAACTACAAGTGATCAAGCAGAAACACACAGCTCTAAGTGCAAGTGCATTATCACAAAGCAGTGGTCAAAGTGAAAGCATGAAGAATACACGATCTCGGGCAAAGAGATAACACAACACAATAGTGCACACATATATACACATATATACATATATACATATACATACATGTATGTATGAATGTATGTATGTATATACATTTATGTATATATGTGCATAGAAGAGTATCTTGGGATGTACAAGCACACAGGGTAGGCAAACCATAAACAGTTTCAGAAAATAAACACAGATCAGGTTCAAGTGCAAATGCACATACAGGCTAAACACAAATCAAGTTCAAGTGCAAGTGCGCATGCATGTACAAAAAAAATACATACGCACAAGGGCAACATCACACAGGCAAACAGACCACACATAAGGAATGCACAAGCCAATTTATAGTGCAAGTGCACAGACCTGCAAGATCAACAACATAGGAAAGCATAAGGCAAGCACACAAGGCATGCACAAAGAACAGATTCAGGCACTCGAAGGCAAGGTCGAAGTCAAGCACACTAAGCCAGCAACAAACACTCGCACAATCAAGCACATAGGCAAACACGAGCACATGAAATCGGTTCTGAAGTGCAGACATGCACATGGCAAGTTCATATCAGGACCAGCTAGCAAATGCACATATGCACAAGGACAATAACACACATAGCAAGCTCAAGTACAAAGAACACATTAAGGAAAATAAATGCAAAAATTCAAAGTTGAACATGTCAACAATGTTTGGCCGAGATCGCCAGATCAAATAAGTCAAAAACAAAGTTAAAGCAAAAATGTTGAACAAGTTAAAGATCTCAAGGCCGAAATAAAAAAATCAGGCTATAAACCAAGTCAACCCAATATACAGCATAGTTGAGCAATACCAGAAATCATAATTGAATCAAATGCCCAAATTTAGTGATTGGCATACGCAAACCGAAATGAACAAAATATATGAAAATCCAAGGAAGAGTTTTATCAAATCACTCTCTATATAAACCATATCATCATCAGCAAATCAAAGCAGTTGGGTTCGAAATAAGTAAAATCTGAAAATCAAAATCATACCAAATTTTCAACCAATGGAGGTGCAAGGAGCGATCACAGTAACATCGACGGCTTCAAGATAGAAGAAGGAGGAGGAATCCTAACCTTAAAAGAAAGAAAAAGAGGGATAGCTTGAAATTAAAAAGGGAATTAAGCTAATAATATATTGAAGACGTTCTTTTGTTTGTTTGGGCCGTATTTTTTTAATAGCTTAGGGTTTCCTTATTTTATTTTATTATTTTGTAATCTATTTTAATTTCAACATTCTAGTTTTAACTAGGATTGAATTATGGTGTGTAGTTTGGGAAATTCTTAAGTCGAGGATAGAGTTGAGGTATGGTTTCTAGGCTTAAGGTAGTCGCAAGTTTATAGAGTATTTGTAAAAGGTCGGTTGTTTAATCTTGGAAGAAATAGTGGGGGGAATAGTAGACAGACTTTTGCCGAAACTGGGTAAATTTGTGTGTTTGTGCTGTGATTTTTATTATTTTTGTGAATTTATAGTAAACCATATGTACACTCCCATCCAGGGTTAATTCGATCCTACATTTTGTTTAAGGACTAACCAAGTTGAATGAGGAAGATATTAGAATTTTGACTTAAATCAAATTCCATAAATCCTAAAATGATATAGTGTTGACGAAGGAAATGTGTGTAAATAATCGTTGCTAAAAGGTACCTTTAAAAATATATGAAACTAGATTTTACCAAAATATTTGTAAGCGATGAATTCGACCAAACTAATACTCCACTAGATAAGGTGATGTGTGGACATCAATATTTGAATTGTTCAAAATTAATTGCCGATTGTATTCACACATCTAAGTCTCACAACCACATTTGTGAATTCTTTGAAAAAACGCATGATTTAATTTGTTTATAGAATATTGTAAATTAATTAAATTAATCAATACCTAAGGAATATTAATTATTATTAATTAATTTGATGTTCTGAGGTTGTTTGCAATTATTTGAATGCACATATAAAGTTATATTTGCGCATATTGATATACGATATCGATATAATTTTAAACGGAGGTATAAATAAGAAATAATCGCTTTAAGGCATTTTGGATATCTTGCACCATGAAAATGCAAGCTAAGGCCACCAAACTTAGGCAAGTGAAAGGTAAAGTAATTGAAAATTAATAGGGGAACTAATTAGAGAAATTTGAATTACAGAAAATGGAAAGGTTTTGTTCTTTAAATAAAAGAAAATCAACTAATTTCATTCCCTAAGTTAGTTTCTTTCTTTCTCTCATTGCCATGGCTAATTTCATCCTCACCTTTTCTAAAAAAATCATTTCTAAAATAAAGGATATATTCACATAAACATTTATGTCCTTTTTACATTGTTAAGGCATGTAATTGTGAAACAAAATTCATTTTCTTCAAATTGACTTTCAACGAAGAATTTAACCTTTAGACAATAATATATACATATGAATTGTGTGTGTGTGGTAGATATAAATCTCAATATCTACCCATGTGTATATATCTTGTCTACTTATATGTATATGTCAACCCTATCATTATATGTTGCCTTCGCCACGTTACATAGATAGTTGTAACGTATCATTCCCTCTGTATTAATTTGATGTAGAATCTATTAAATGCTTGTAAAATAAGAAATGTGAAATCAAACCTTGATTCCCTCTTTGCCACTTTCCTTTTACGATCTGATATGCTTGTATGCTTAGAATTAATTTACGGGCTTTGCACATAAGGTCCCTATTTATGATGTTGTTACAAGAAAAGTCCTTGTAGCAATGAGTAGGTAAATTAGGTCCCCATTTTTTCTAAATTAGAAAGCGCAAACTAGCTTGCGCTTTCCTAATAGAAAGCGCAAGTTAACTTGCATTTTTCAAAAAATTTCAAAATCAGAAAGCGCAAACTAGCTTGCACTCTCCTGATAGAAAGCGCAAGTTAACTTGTGTTTTTCAAAAATAGCTTACGCTTTTCAAAATTTTCAAAAAAAATTCAAAATCAAAAAAGCGCAAGTTACCTTGCATTTTCTATCAGAAAAGTGCAAGCCACCTTCCGTTTTCTATTTTCCAAAAATAGGGACCAATTTTACATATTCATTTCTACAGGGACTTTTCTTATAACAACATCAAAAACATGGACCTTTAGCTCTTTTCTTATTACTTTTATGTTTGTTCCTATCCTTAATCACCTATTAATTCATCATTGCATGCTTCACAAAATTATCACACTTTCTGAATGCGAATGTATTTGATGTGTTCAGTCCCTTTGGAATTTCAAATTAAATTAACATAAATGTAATAATATCAATTTATTTATTTTAAGAGAGAGAAATGATAGGTTTCTCACTTTAAATAACATAATGTCTCCCTCATTCATCTAATTGAATTTGATTCACATTAAATACATTTAGTTAATTATACCAATTAAATATTTAAATATACTGAAAATAAAATATAATTTTATTAAACAACTAGAATGGATCTAGTATTATTAGACATTAGACTTCATAGGCCCACTATGATCCAAATAGGAAAAAAAATTAAAACCTACATTTTCACCAGCTGTAGACCGGTCTGATTCCTTCCGAGGAGGCAAAAGTCGTATGTCGCATACACCTTAAATATTACACACGCAGTTCTTAATAAGGGTAATTTTTCCATGGTGGACTTCCTAAGAAAATACTTCCAAATATATATTTTTTCTATGAAAGCATTGTCTAAAATAAAAATATCTTTGAATATTTTCTTAGGTAAAATATTTTCCAAAATATATTTTTGAACAAAATATTCTTAGTTGAATATCTAACAATGCTGATTTCTTTCAACTAAATTTTTATTTCTCAAATAAAAATACATTCAAATATTCTTTAAGGTAAAATACTTTCCAAATTATCTCTTTCGAAATAGTGGAACTATACTTTCCTTCCGAATAAAACAAAGTATACATACAAACATACATACATACATACATATGTGTGTGGATATGTGTGTGTGTTTGTGTGTGTGTGTGTGTGTATTTCAAAACGTTCCTGAAACCGACCTTTCTCATATTTAACATAGTAAGCCTATAAATTCTTTAAATAAGAGTATCTTCTTTTCTTGTTAAATTTCTTACAATTTACTCTAATAAAAGTAATTTAAACGAAATGTCCCGAATCATTTCTTCCCAAAGAAATATAAAATAGATGAGACAATAATAACTAAACGAACCACATAATCAGAGTGCATAAATTCATAGTAGCAATATGCAACATCCCATAAAATATTTATGAATCAAAAGGAAAATGTTAACAAAATATTCTCTAATAAAAAATTTCTCAATTATTCCGAATTAGGTATATTTTTACAAAATGTTTTTATATATTGTATTCACAAGTCAAATAGTTTTCAATAAACTTCACTCGAATTATTCCTTTATCAATAATGCTTTAAAAAAATTCCAAATTGTATTATTTTTAATAAAATAATTTTTACAGATTGGTTTCAAACTCAAATATAGTTTTTACAAATATATTTTCCAAATGTTACGAAATCGGTATACACTTTTATGAAAATGATTTTAAGTAAGGTATACCATCAGCCGAATAATTTTCCTACAACATAAGTTTTAACTAAAAATAACTTGTTCCTCCAATTAAATACTTTTTATCAGTTTCATATATGAAATTTCTTTTCAAATATATTGCTTTAAATTCAAGAAAGTGTACATTTCTAAAAAATTACCTTTCATCGAACTTTTTGCAAAATTTCATGTTATGTGTGTATGACTCAAATTATACGAATCTTTTTATAAGTGTCTAACCTATCCTATTGTTATCTTCAATACATGAGTTGTCATATATAAACATATCTAAATATGGGGAAATGGGGTTCATACATATAGCCAAGTATACAAAATTCAACATGTATGCTTTCTCATTCTATTTTTAGCCCAATCTAGCGCATAAATTTATCTCATTTAAATAGTTTAAACCTATCCAAGGCTTAAGAAATCGTAACGACGACTCTAATACCAAGTATAACTACGACGAATGTCAAAATTAGTGTTAAACTCAAATAAGATAAAAACTGAAACACTAACCTCGGATATTAAAAACCTCATGTCGTTAGATGAATAAATTCAAAGGTTCTAATTTTAATACAGTCAATTTACCTCACAACTTTATCAAACAAAAATACTTTATTATAACAATATTTAACATATGAAAACTAGTGAAACAAATAAAATAATCCCAACCACTCGTATATTCAGTTGCATCTACCATTACTATATTCATAAACACAACATAAAGAGATGTATTAAGTGATTAACTTGTCGATGCAACCTTCTGGTATGTTGGGGAAAATCCCTTCAGATGATCAGTCTAAGGGAATAAAAAACCCAACGTAGCGGAAAACAATAGGATCGTGATTGTAGTGAGACGAAACAAACAGAGATAGACACCAGAACAAACAGTCACAAATCTATGCAATGCAGGAAAATAAATAACACCGGTATTTATAGTGGTTCCACTACCGCGAGGCAGTGTACGTCCACTTGGGGAGAGGAGATTTTATTAATCACTGAAAGATTATAGTTACAAGATTGATTCACTTTTGGAGGCTATAATGAGAAGAATTAACAATACAGACAAAATTCTGTAGAATTTCAGCTCTCTAGGATGGCTGTCATTGTTGTTCAGAAGCTCCACTATTTATAGAGTGAAAAAATGAGGAGGGGTAGCTGCTATATAGCAGCCCTGAGGTTTGGTTCGGTAAACACCAAAAAATGGTTCGGCATGCATCTGGTCCGGTACAATTTGGTTCGGCATACGGCACTTGGCATTTGGTTCGGCATACAGCACTTGCCGAACGAAACACCACCGCTCCATAAATATGGAGCGGCAACCCTAGTAACACCGGACGAGATTTCTCGTCCGACACTTCAAGTTTTCCTCTTTTTTACCGAACGAGATCGGTATTCCTATTTCACCGCTCCAGACTTCTCTTTCACCAAATCACCGAACGAAATACTTCAACCACTGCTCCAGATCATCATTCTCCACTACCGAACGAAATTTGGTCCGGCAAGCTGCTCCTCCACCGAACCACTTTGCTGGTTCAGTCTTCAGCTCCTGCTCCTAGGACTTCACCTACTTCTCATCCTCCGCTACTTCTACTTCTCCAGCAATGGAATCAACAGGTAATAATTCCAACAATCTCCACCTTGTAACAAATTCCATCAAGCCTTCCAACTCCATCTACACCTTCATGCTCCAAGCAATGGATACTTAACCAATGAGCTTCGGCAATACCATCACCCATTACACTCTGTCAACGAACTCCGGCAAGGCCACCGCCCGTCAATAAAGTGTTCAAAGTACCCAGTCCGTGTAGAACCTATCAATCTCCACCATGGAAACAAACGTCTCCATGAACCATCTCAACTCCCCCTCCCCACCCACCCCCCCCCCCCCCGTGCCACCCTGTAGCACCTAACACTTCATTAAGCAAATCAAGTCCGAGCAATGCTCGAACTTAGCAATAGGCAATGACTTGGTAAACATGTCTGTTGCATTCTCCTTTGCGTGAACCTTCTAAAGACGAACTAGCTTCTCTTTACTCATCGAGACAAGGAACGACTCTCTCACCTCAATATGGTTCGTTCTCGAGCTGAACGCCAGATTTTTAGCTAAGTGAATTGCACTCTGACTATCACAGTACACATCCATGCCTTCATATACGAAGCCCAAATCACACAACAGTCACCTCAAATAAAGCGCCTCCTTAGCTGCTTCAACCGCAGCTATGAGCTCTGCCTCTGTAGTAGACAAAGCCATAATCGTCTACAACCTCGCTCTCCAACTGATCGTTGTCCCACCAATGGTGAACACATATCCGGAGGTTAACTTCCTTCGATCTCTATCACCGACATAGTCGGAATCACAAAATCCAACCAAGCTGAAATCTCTTCCTCTGCCGCCAAAGACAAGTCCATGGTTTGGAGTTCCTCTAAGGTATCTGAAGATACACTTCACTGCTTCCCAATGCGTCTTTCCTGGATTTTCCATGAACCTACTCACCAATCCAACCGCATGTGCAATGTCAGGCCTAGTGCAGACCATGGCATACTTCAAGCTGCCAACTGCACTTGCATATGTGACCTTCATCATATAAGCCTTGTTCTTTTTTGAGATCGGAGAGCTTTTACTAGAAAGCTGTATGTGCAAAGGCATGGGTGTGCTGATTGCCTTTGCCTCTTCCATGCTAAACCGAGCAAGCGCCTTTCGAATGTACTCCTTTTGAGTGAGGCTCAAAAGTCCTAGCTTTCTATCTCTTTGGATTTCCATACCCAAAATTTTCTTTGCTTCTCCAAGGTCTTTCATTTTGAATTTCGCTTTTAGCTTTCGCTTTAAACTATCGATTTCAGCTTTATCCTTAGAAGCAATCAACATATCATCCACGTACAAGAGTAGATACGCCCATCTACCATTCTTTAAATGCTTGGAGTATACACAAGCGTCTTTGATACTACGATCAAAACTAAGTGAAAGCATAAAAGAGTCAAACCTCTTGTACCATTGTCTAGGCGACTGCTTAAGTCCATACAATGACTTCTTCAATTTGCAAACCCAATTTTCTTTCCCATCTACAACAAATCCTTCTGGCTGCTTCATGTAGATCATCTCATCCAAGTCTCCGTGCAAGAAATCATTTTTCACGTCCATTTGCTCCAGCTCCAAGTCATGAGCTGCAACAATGAGCAAAATGCGGATGGACGTATGCCTCACTACTGGAGAGAATATCTCATCACACTCCAATCCCTTTCTTTGTGAAAACCCTTTAGCAACTAGTCTAGCCTTGTATCTCCCATCATCCTTCACCTTGAACACCCACTTGCAACCTACGGCTCGGCTTCCTTGAGGAGGTGGTACCAAATCTCAAGTCTTATTCTTCTTCAACGACTCTAACTCCTCTTCCATAGCGCACATCCACTTCGAACTATCACATGACTTCAAAGCTTCATCAAGGTTAAGCGGCTCCTCATGAACCACGTGTAGGGCATAGTCAAACTGATCACTTAGGCTAAGTTCCGCAAACTGCCAATCACCATATCTTTCGGGCGGCCTAATAGTCCTACGACTGACCCGGTAGGTACTGCTTCGCCTAAACTTCTTTCAGCTCCACCTTGAACTGAACTTCCTCTAGATTCATGCACATCACCAGCACTACTAGAAGGTACCTGTGGACTATCCTGTAATGTTTCATCAACTGCGTTTTCCTCGACAACATCAACAATAACTCTACTATTTGGCTGGAACACGGGAACTTCTTCCATCTCCTTAGGCATATCAGAATCTTCTCATGCGGTAGGTAGCTTCTCCTTCGGATTGAACATAGCAGACTCACCAAAAGTAACATGTCTGGAATGGACAATCTTTCGATCAACAAGGTTCCAAATTCGATACACTTTGATACCATCGGTGTATCCCATTAGTATGCCCTTGTATGCTCTAGTCTCCAACTTGTCATGACATGTATGGTGAACGTACACAGGACAACCAAAAATTCGGAAGTAACCAAGATACACTGCTTTACCTCTCCACTTCTCCTCTGGAATCTTCCCATCTATGGCTGAGCACGGAATTCGATTTACGATATGCGCCGCAGTTGATAATGCCTCAGCCCAAAAGCCTCTGAACAAGCCCGCCGTCAATATCAAGCAATGAGTCTTCTCCAGTAGAGTCATGTTCATCCTTTCTGCAACCTCATTGGATTGCGGATCACCGGGAGTAGTGAAATGTCGCCGAATGCCATGCTGTCTACAAAAGTTAAGGAACTCTCTAGAGACAAATTCACCGCCATTATCAAATCTCAGCACCTTCAACCTAGAACTAGATTGGTTCTCAACAAGTGCTTTCTAGTCTTTGAACTTCTCAAAACTCTCTGATTTGGCCTTCATCACATACACCCATACTTTTCGAGAAAAGTCATCAATGAAAGAGATAAAATACTTTGCTCATCCAAGAGAAGGAGTAGCAGCCGGTCCCCAAACATCTGTATGCACGTACTCAAGTACTCGCCTCGGTCTATGAAGTCCAACTCCAAAAAATACTTTCGTTTGCTTGCCTAACACACACTTCTAGAAAAAGTCCATCTTGTCGAAGCTTTCTCCTTTGATCATCTTCCGTATTCGAAGCAACTCTAAGCCCTTCTCTGAAATATGACCCAACCTGATATGCCAAAGCTTGTTGGCATCCAAAGCATGAGAACTATCTACTCCAACACACGACTCTCCAAGAACTGTGGTTCCTTTCAGCAAATACAGATTTCGGAACACATCTCCTTTTATAAGAACTAGTGCACCTCTCGAAACCTTCAAACTATCCTTCGCGATAGTTACCTTGCATCCCAAAGATGCCAATTGTCCTAAAAAAAATTAAAGACTTCCGAAGACCTAAAACATACCGGACACCTGTCAAAGTGCGTATTACTCCGTCAAACATCCTGATCCTCACTGTACCTTCACCCATTGCTCTACAGCTAGCATCATTACCCATAAGAATAGAGCTTCCCTCTCGTCCAATGAGAGAACTGAAGTAATCCTTATTAGGCGACATATGGAAAGACGCCCCGAGTCCAGCACCTAATGGTCTGATACATCCGATACTCCTGCAGACAACACATCGTCAGATATAGACTTCTCCTCCACAAATGATGAAGATCCGTCTTCTTCCTTCTCCTTCAAATCTGGACAATCCTTTTTCCAATGATCAGGTTTCTTGCAGATAAAGCACTTCCCGTCCTTAGACTTTCCTCTCCTGCCATTACCGGGCTTCTTGGACTTGGAACGCCCTCTAGAGTGCCAATTCTTCTTATCATCTCTTCCTCTTTCAAAAAACAGGCCATGACTACTACTTCCACCTCTACTTCCTTCACTTATCTCCTTCATCTGATCTCTTAAGCCCTCAGATAGAAGGACTGACTTTACATCTTCCACTGTCAATGTGTTTCTAGCGAAGATAAGGCTGTTAATGAAACTTGTGTAATGCTCCGGAAGAGAACACAAAAGAATCATTGTCATTTGCTCATCATCCATCTTCAAGTCAACAGTCTTCATCTTCATTACGAGATCATAAAAGAAATTAAGATGTTCCTTCACTGAAGTACCCTCTCTCATCCGCATGGTGAAAAATGTCTTCAGTAGGATCAGACGATTAGTCAGAGATTTCTTCAAGTGGAAATTTTCTAGCTTGGTCCAAATGCCCCTTGCAGTGGTCTCACTGCTAATCTCTGAGATAACATTCTCTCCCATAACTAGAGGTAAAGTAGTTAACGCCCATTTCTCCATCTCCTTCCTTTCCACGACTGAGATGTCAGCCGTCAACTCCTCAGGGGAAAACACTACTGGATGGACTTCATTCCTTATTAGAACAACCTTCATCCTCCATTGCCACTTCTCGAAGTCTTTATCCCCATTCCATTTCTCAATTGCCAACTGTGATCCTGACGCGATATACATCCCTATAGTATAGGGTCTTGTAACAACTGGAGTCACTTCATATCCTACCATAGCGTCTAACACTCCTCAATCAACCTGGCTATGATGCCAGACTGTTGGGGAAAACCCTTTAGATGATCAGTCTAAGGGAATAAAAAACTCAACGCAGCGGAAAACAACTGGATCGTGATTGTAGTGAGATGAAACAAACAGAGACACCAGAACAGACAGTCACAGATCTATGTAATGTAGGAAAAATAAATAACACCGGTATTTATAGTGGTTCCACTACCGCGAGGCAGTGTACGTCCACTTGGGGAGAGGATATTTTATTAATCACCGAAAGATTAGAGTTACAAGATTGATTCACTTTTAGAGGCTGTACATAAGAAGAATTAACAATACAGACAAAATTCTGCAGAGTTTCAGCTTTCTAGGATGGCTGTCATTATTGTCCAGAAGCTCCACTATTTATAGAGTGAAAAAATGAGGAGGGGTAGCTGCTATATAGCAGCCTTGAGGTTTGGTTCGGTAAACACCAAAAAATGGTTCGGCATGCATCTGGTCCGGTACAATTTGGTTCGGCATACAGCACTTGTCATTTGGTTCGGCATACAGCACTTGCCGAACGAAACACCACCGCTCCATAAATATGGAGCGGCAAACCCTAGTAACACCGGACGAGATTTCTCGTCCGGCACCTCAATTTTTCCTCTTTTTTACCGAACGAGATCAGTATTCCCATTTCACCGCTCCAGACTTCTCCTTCACCAAATCACCGAACGAAATACTTCAACCACCGCTCCAGATCATCATTCTCCACTACCGAACCAACTATTTGGTTCGGCATAAGATTCACCTCCAAAGCAAGCTCGACCGGCATCACTGCCTTCCATTGGACCAAATCTCCTCTACTGGATCATCCATTTGGTCCGGCAAGCTGCTCCTCCACCGAACCACTTTGTTGGTTCGGTCTTCAACTCCTGCTCCTAGGGCTTCACCTACTTATCATCCTCCGCGACTTCTACTTCTCCAGCGATGGAATCAACAGGTAACAATTCCAACACGGTAGGTTTCTATTTTCTTTTCTATCTTTGGACTTGTAAACTTAAGAATACGTGGAAATATAAAGTAAAGGAGAAAAACTGTCTCAACTAATTTAGGACAATGCCTAACCCTATACACCTTAGCCTCAAGTGATTCATGAGCTATTGTATAGGAAAAGACTATCAACGTACCCTTTCGTGATCAAACCTACATAGTTCTATTTTTCGTACCTAAACCTGCTCATCTCCTGCAACCATAAATATTAGCACATGATAATATTACTATCATATTAACATAATCATGCATGCACAGCCAGCAGACCATTCGGTACACGACCATATAAACTATATGATAATGCTTAAATGTTCATACATATACAAAGTAACCAATCCATGTTCAATCCATATTCACTCAAGAGCCAAACAAATATGACCATATAACCATACAAGAGACCATAAAGATTCACAAACAATAATTATTGACTCACGCATCAATCAATGATCACAACTAGCGGTGACACCAACAACCATACACATCGATAAATGGATAAACTTAATAATCATATGTATACCATCATCACATAAATATTGGTAAATAGCAATTACTCATCCAAACACTAACAAATGGTAATCATCATCTGATTGTTGTGTCAATAATAGTACACCAAATCATATGACCAATAACCCATAATAAATATTATCGCTTTATTTCCAATGAAGTATGTCATCCTATTTTAATTTATGGCTTCTTCTTAATTATATCATTATTGCCCTCCTAATTGTAGTAATAACGACCATAATGGTTTACATTATAATTTTATAGTTTATGTTATTGTTAATATCTTTTCAAAGGTATTAATTCCCTTTGTTTTAGTTTCCTTTGAAACTTATTTACTATAAATAAACCACTTGCCCAATGATAATCCACTTAACTTATTTGAGTGTATTTTACTATTATATTTAATATTTGTCATTTCTTTACGTATAAACCATTTTATTAATATTATTCTATTATTTGGTTTTAAACAACTATTATCATAAAACATTAACTAAATTCACAAATAATAATATTAGGAAAATTTACTCTTCAAATATCTTTATTTTAAATGTTATTTAAAATAATTATAAGTAGTTTTATCAGTGATAGTTCTACGTTTAGATTTCAATAATCTCCTACCGGTACTCATTCTAGGGTGTGCACTATACCTAGCCAATTATACCCTATAATGACTATCACATTTAATTATGAAGTTTTATTTATTTAATATTTATTGTATTAACATTCATCCAATCAATATAATGGTTAAAGAATAAATAATACAGTTAAATCCAATTCAATTATATTCCATAATAATATATAAAAATATGTAATTCATCATCATATGTACATAACTACATATCAATGTGATGTATATTTATCGATAATGATATTTAATTAATATTTAAAAATGTAAATACTTACAATCTCTGAAATCCGCTAAGATGCTTTCACGAACACTCTCAAAATCCGGCAAACTTTTTTTTCAAATGTCCAAAATCTCGCCACGAACCCAACACGATAAATAGTGTATAAAACGGAGTTTGTATGCAAGAAAAGATATAGTGATTACAAGTTTCAGGGTTCGAAAAAAAATTAATAATTTATAGAGGCTAAGAGTAAAATTACCATCTTCCTTTATCTTCACCGTGCATGACCCAACCCATCAGCCGCCACCTTCCATTGCTCTCCACTGCCGCCATAATCCACTATCACCAAATCCGAGCAAACCATCTAACTCCACACGACCACCGCTACCATCTCCGACCATCGCGATCCTCTCTGTCGTCGCTGCCGCAACACCACTACCGTCAATAAAGTTTCGGCACTATTTTGAATTGTTTTGGCCAAACCACATTAATCTGAGGCGATTGACCACCATCGATGCATTCCATTTGTCGTCCTCTTCGCAACAGTATCTCCCAATCATCGCTTGGTCGTTTTTTCATAATTAAATCAAAATTGACCAAATTAGTCGTTGAATCAAAATGGATGGAAAAATGAATCTCAGACGTCTCTTTGCCTTTTTAAAAGCTTCGATTTGATATATTATAAGATATGGTTTGACACTTCGAATTTCGTAATAATTTTTTTAGGAAAAATTATCCTCCATTAAAAGGGGAATAAGTGGAATTTTAGGATTAGTGAAGAAAATCTAATATGATTGCACCTCCGAGGGTTTCGTAACTATGTTTATATAGACAATTGTGTGTAGGTTTGGTTATTTACGACCGTTCAGCCCAAAAGCACTTACGTACCTTATTAATATTGTAACGCCCATATCTCTCAAATAATAGCTCTGAATCTATCAAACTTATACTTTAAACGGATCAGCACAAAAGGACCACACATAAATACAATAATCAATTTACCCTTCAATTAAAAATTCATCCAAATCCATATCTCACTCGAGTTCTATCATCGGCTTGAGCCCTTTCATGGCTTTAAAATGGTCTTTCTCATTCCCCTCCTACCAGGATTTGCTCTAGATCAACAATACAGTATTTTAGCCCATCTTTAAGTTGTAACTAGTTCATTAGCTACTACATCAGGGTCCATTGTTTCTCTTTCTTTTGGGCTAAGTTTTGAACCATTTCGACCAATGCTTTATTTTTAAGTTGTAACTAGTTCACTCATCTACGTCATTCTATACTCTGTTTACATTTTTAGGAGTAAATGATATTTTTTTAATGGTGGAACAGTAGAAAATAACATTGTTGTGGCGTATTTTTGTGAAAATAATGGACTCTTCAATTTTTTTTTCATCCCCTCTTATTTCTAGTTTCAAACTGGCTTAATTATCTACTAAATTTATGCTGAGAACTAGCTCGGAAGTTTTCTTCAATATTTCAAAGGAGTTTTGATCCAATTTGAGTGGAAAATATGCTGTACTCGAACCTTAGGAGAATGCGTTACTCACGCTTCAACCCCTTGTCATTTTCGGCCGCTCCAGTACTATACAAAAGCCCACTTTGGATCGAACTCAAGCTCTCCCCGTGCATAATTCAAGCGCCAGTCAACCTGGACTGGTCTTTATCTGGCGTGCAAGTGCAACTCCGGGTCTTTCTTCAAGCATGGCTTTGGGTCATCTTCAGTCTCTCCTTGGGGTAAGCTTCAAGCGCTCCCTTGTGTCTATAACTCGAGACATTATCCCTTGCCTAGCTCGAGCCTGTGCCACACGGCCCCAATTCATACTCTAGCCCTATCCCATATTAACCGATGCACTACATGCGCTTCTTAGACAAATTGAATGTTTGAGCTGAGTAAAGTTATGGTATTTATCTTATATTATTATTATCAATTCATCAACAATTAACACTTATTAATAATTAATTAAAGATTAATTTTTAACTACTTATAGTTAATGATAAGTAACTAATGATCATTAATAATTGATAATGTTTAATAATAACGACTAATTAATATTAATTAATTAATTAAAAAATAACTTTAGTGATAATTTTATTAATAAACAATAATTCAACCTTGTTACATAATACGTAAGTATCAGCAATAATCAATAATTAACAGTTATTAATTATTAATTAATGGTTACTAATTAATAATTAATAACTAACGGTTAGTAATCAGTGAAAAAAAATAGTAACATGATTTCTCTATTACAATTAAAATAAAATACTTAGTGTGTTATATACGACACTAAATAAATGGGAGGAACCATTGATTATAAACAGTGCAAAATATAATGCATAACGTCTGAAGCAAATAAAAGAAAATGCAATGCATCCCTGAAACTTAAGTCTGGTTTGTCGTTCTCAATTTTAGATTTCCATCCAAAACGCCTGCTTGATTTCATTTTGGATTTTCAAAATGCACTACTAAGTATAAGAAGAGCGAGGGAAAATATTTAAATTTCTAGGACGGTAGAACGATGAAGGAATAAACCGTTTTACATGCTTTTATTATTTCTCAAAACACGCAAAACAATGTAAATTTATTTTCTATTTTACACGTGAACTTCATTTTTCAAATTGATTATCTTCCAAAAATACATATATCATGCACATTTTTTTTACAAAAACGCAAAACTAAAAAGGACAAATCAAACAGAACCTTAGTATCCCAAAAGCTTAGATAGTGTTTGATTTGAAAACAAGTTTTGTGTTTTGCATTTTTAACACACATATCAAATGGCATAGGATGGATTTAGGAATTGAAAGATCAAAATCATTCCAACAACAGATCATTCCAACAAAGAAGAAAAGAAAAGGTGGAACGATAGCTTTAGATATTTACCAGAAGATGGAAAACAGAAAAAAGTTCATTTTCAATTTTATATATTAAAACTAACAAGAAAAGTTCATTTTCAATTTTATATATTAAAACTGTTTTCTAAATCGAACATTTTCAAATCCTACTTTTCCATGCATTTTAAAGTATTTGAAAATGCAAAACACAATACTCATTTAAAACAAACACTACTTAATCCCAATTTGGTTTTCCGTTCTGAGTTTCCATCCAAAAAGGAAGAAAGGAGGTACAAGAAACCAAAAAAGAGGTATACATCCTGAAACCACTAAAGCTGATTCTGAAGGAAAGAAAAACCGTGCCAAGTGCGTATACAATTGGGTAAGCATCCTGAAAATTTACATCTATTAGCACATACACAGTTCTCTTATGCGAGCTGATACAAAAGAGCAAAGAGAAAACGCTACATGATATACAATAAATTTACCAAATGAACTCTATGCAAGTCTCACTACTTCGCCAGTTTTACCTGTAACAAAGAGCATGTATTTGTGAAAAAACCAAAAGACAAAGCACGGGAATGTAGCAATGTACAGCCGAAACGAAGCCTACATGTTTCATACAGATCTTCAATAAGCATCATCAAAGCTTCAGACTCTTCTAACATACTGATAATTCTATCGTACTCTTTGACTGCTTCAGATGCTAGAAATGCTTTAGTCTCTGCATCAGCAATTTTGAAACCTAAGCTCTCAGCAGAACATCCTTCTTGCTGAGTTGATTTTTTACTCGATTTTGATGGACGGCCTCTACGCTTTTGCGGAGTTTTAGTCGCAAAGGATGGATCTTTTAGTATGTACCCTGTCTGCCCCTGCATTTCATCAATCCCTAAGATTACCACCAAAAAACATCAATGTTTCTACATTTCATTGTGGAAATATCATATGGAATGACTGCTTTTTCTTTTTACTATTTGCATCAGACGCTGAGGTATACATCTTATGATTAAGATACCCAAAGAAATAGGATTTCTTTTTTACAGAAGATATTTCAGAAGTATGATATTAAAAACTATACACAGATGTGAGCTGCTTCAAATTATGAATTTTTATTTAGCTAATGTATACCTTTTCAATTCTGTTCTGTTGAATAAGCCGCCTGAATTTAGGACCAAGTATCCTTTTGATATTAGCTGGTAGCTGAAGTCTTTGCTGGATATATAACCCCAAAAAATGAGTAGTTCACAAAACACACAAAAACAAAGGGAAAGGTTCTGTTTAACCCCATCAATTTTCAAGCATTTGAAATCAAACAAAAATTTGTGCATCTGTAATACAAAAATACCATAGAGGTGTACTGGATATTTACTCGTACATACATGCGCACACATATATGTGTACATATGCGTGTATGTATGTGTGTGTATGGTGAATGATCAAGATCCCCCTCTTATTTAACCCCTTTAATCTCCGTCCGTCTTTTTGAAAGAAAAAAAAACAGAACGAAGTGAATTTTTGTATATGCCTTAACAAAATCATCCATACAAGATTTCAAATCATTTAACCCTTACTTTTCAAATCAATGGTTCAAATAAATGTTTTCCAACGGTAGTGATCTGCGGTTTTGAAGGGGTTAGAGGTTTTTAAATGATATAAAATCTTGCATAGATGATCTTCTTAATACATAAAATACAACTAAAAAAATTAACTTTGATCCGATTTTTTTTTGCATAAAAGGACGGAGGGGGTGGTGGGGGGGGGGGGATAACTAAAATATGTGATCTTGATCCTTCCCATATGTGTGTGTGAGTGTGTATACGTATGAAGGCTAGAACCAAGCTTGCGATTGTAAGCTTTGTGGCGTATGTACCTAACCCACAACACATTGCCGATAAACTTGTGTGTTGTGTCCACGGTCGTTGTCGGGAATTTGAATTTAAACACACAAACATGCATACACATATATGTGCGTAGAGCTGTTATGATAACGATAAATTTATCATTACCGCGCTGTTGGTAATCAGTATTAAACTAAATAGATATATAATTGTTATCGGTATAGCAACAATAAATTTAACATTGCCAAGGACCACTAGCTCAAGTAGAAACGTTGAAACGCTATAACGCTCCTATATTTATGGCACATTATTCCAAAAATTTAATTAAGTGCTAGTTAAATAAATAATGTGGATAAAAAGTGAAAGTGTGGAGGTTTGCCATATTAATAAATTTGAATGTATAATGAAATAACGGTTTTATGTGGAAAAAATTTAACAAATTTAATTATAGCTAATAAGCAAGGAAAGTTAAGGCTCATATAATTCCCTAACACCTCCCCCCTCTCTTTTGACCATAACAAAAAAAAAAGATCCACTATTTACTCTCTCCAATAAAACGAAGAAAGAGTTTAAAGAAAGAAGTTCAAAGGCAAATCCGTTCACACTAAACTAATCAAAGTTAATAATATTAACATATCTACTGTTTTTATGTTTGAATATCGGATTTAGAAATATCTTTGATATTTTATGATGATTATATGATGATGAAGCATATATTTGGCTTATAAGTGCAATAGCACTATAATTTGAAAATTGCGTAGCACTTATATTTTAAGATGCAATAACCTCATTTTATAAATGAGATAGCACATAGTTAATTGGTCTGGACTTTTCCTAGTAACCTAAGATGGATTTTGTTAAATTAAAAACTTGAAAATGAGGTTTTCAACGATGGAAAAAGGAATATTTAGTCCAAATTTATTTGAAATAAATTGTACGTTTATTTGTATGTGATTTATGTGTAAATAACATTCATGAGAATATATTTGTATGATTATTGATATCTTTATATATTCACGTATGTTCAGTGATCGGTTATATTGTTATGTAAATCGTTGACATGCTCACTTGTATGATATCACCAAATATTTATAACATTAGGGAATGCAAACTTATGGCCAATTATGGTTGTTCCATTAGTGGGTATGGTTAGACGAAAATTCTAAGTGAGTAGAATTTCATCCAGAGGATCAAATTGTGTTAGAATGTCCATCAAGAAATGACTCATTAGAAGTTTATAAACCGAATATAAGTTGTATGGACCGATGTCGAGGTAGTGCCTCGCACTGCAGCCGATTAAGGTCAACAATACTAATGCATAATGTTTTGCCAACATCGAGACTAAAAGTTTGATTATGCATCTGAGAATCAAGTGAAGATGCTCGCTGTTGTTTTTCTTCTATCACAAGGTATCTTGGTATCCTTGTGAGAACGGCAGACCATTATCATTTTTCTTCTGTCACGGGAATATCTTGGTACTTTTATGAGAACCAAAGGCCGTTGGATTATCTGGTTATTTTAGGCCCGAGTCAGCATTATAGATTTTATTTAGTCTGTAGAAACTAATATGTTTATAGTGACTTTGAAAAAACGATATTGATGCATGGACTTGATGGGATGGACAGATTTAAGAATGTGTAACCCTTAGACCCTACTGAATACCGCAATATTATGTTTATATTAGGTTCTAACCATTGTGGTTGCAGGCAGATGAGGAAGGCGTGGTGCATAAGGCATGTCCCGTCATATCAAATGGATGTTATGTTGACATTTGATTGTAAAATACTTATGAGGGAAAATCCCTTTCGCTCAACGACATGGTCTCACCATATATCTATTTTGATTAAATTATTAGGACCAAACTTTTTGTCTGATCCAAAGTTTTTAATTTCGCTCTAAACTTTTAGATGCTCATTTGAGTAGGTTGAGAGTAGAGTATTTCAATTTTACACGAATAAAACTCAAAAGACGTGCATGCGGCAAGCTAATATATGTTTTGATTATTACGTTGTGCAGTGTAACTACTTATGCTTGTTGTATATAAAGACGGGTATTGTACCCGTCAGCAATTATGACTATGATCATTCAAGGGGGCATAATTCGTATGTTGCTCGTGAAATTATATTTGTATTTATTATATTTTATCTGAATGATGCAATCGTGGGGTTATGTAATGGACAAGTAATGAACTTGAAATGAATGAATGAAAATATTATGTGAAAATTGTAAATTCTTGTACTCATAGTTATTAATGGCGCACGGTGGCAAAAGGCACAGTCTCCCCAGAGCCTTTGTGTACGGGCGCGGCAAATAACACACGTCTTTTTAGTTTATTGTATGTTTAGAATTTTTTTGATAAACTTAATATATATACAATCAATTTAAAAAGTTGGATATAATTTATTTTTTACTAAAACGTATGTAACAAAGATTTTTTAGACATTTTGCAAAAAGCATCATCAAATATAATAACATAAGCATATATAATATCATAAGCATAGAATTTCAAACATAATAGTCTTCAAAGTCAAAATCCAAGATAATAGTACATATTACTGATAAACAAGAACTCTGAATCTGATTCGACAGTTATATTTTTCAAACCAATATTTGCATTGTCGATTAATAATTTTAGCATCTTCATCATCCGTCTCATTTGGATTTATTTCTTCTTCGTGAAGATGTAAAGGTGTTGATGTGATCGTTGAAAATCCTTTCAATGTGGATGTTCTTCTACTTGAATATTTTGCTTTCTTCACTCCTGCTGCTTAGCAGCAACGCTCCAAGTCAAATTATCTTGATCATCATCAAATACAAACTCATCTTCAACATCAAATGCATCATCTGTATTTCCCAAGAACCATTCATTATAATCATCAATATCTTTCAAAGATATTGGATTAATGATGTCACAGATGTTGCATCTTTTTATTGCTCGATTGTGTTTAACAAACACCAAATCATTTAGTTTAGCTCATGGTTAAGAAAGGCTCCAAGGCAAAAACAATTACAAAAATTAGCAAACACAATATATGATAAATACTAATTTTTATATAGTGTGGATTGTGAAAATTGAAAAATAAATAAAATAGAAGTAGAATGCAATAAAATAACGAAAAGGCACGCAGTTTTTGCACCGCACGTCATTTACGACTTAAGTGACATTCGCTGTGTTTTTTCATGTGTCGCGCCACAAGGAAGAAAGAGGTAAATACCACATCGTGCCTTTCATAACTATGCTTTGTTCCTGATGTTATTGTACAATGACTTCTCATTTTATCAATGAAAAATAATGCTAGAGATGACTGCAGCATCATTAATGACTATTTTCGGATCTCAAAATGTTGGATGTTACAAGCGCTCTAGACTGAGGTTTAAGATGGCTTGAGTTTGATCCTTCCAAAGATTAAAATAAGTGTTTTGGTTGAATAACATACCGCTTTTACAACAACAACAACTAAGCCATTATTCCCAAACAAGTTGGGGTCGGTTAGAGATGGAACCCAAAACTAAAAGAAAAAAAATCAATTTAAAAGTTATAATAATAACAATAGCAATAGCAATAATAAAATAAAGTCAAATAAGTAAATTAATAATAATAGCTAAGTAAAGTAAAGTAAAATAAAAATATATATGTATATATATATAAAAAAGGAATGATAATAATAATACTAATAGCGATAATGATACTAATAGTAATATACCTACGTCTTAGGCTCATGTTTTCTAGTCTTATAATCTAAAACTTATAAAACTCAACGCTCATGGTTCTGGTACGTGAATCGCTAACTTCCACTCGCTCTGATCCGTCACCAGCTCTTCGGATATACCACAATCCTTCAAATCTCTTTTTACTACTTCCTCCCATGTCAACCTTGGTCGACCTCTACTTCTCTTTGGGCATTCAAAGCGGTCTATAATTTCAACACGCACATGTGCCTCGGACGGCCTTCGTTGAAGATGTCCAAACCATCTTAAGCGATGTTGAATTAGTTTCTCATCAATTGGTGCTACTCCAAGTTTATCACGTACATCATCATTTCTAATTCGGTCTCTTCTTGTATGACCGCAGCTCCATCGTAGTATACGCATCTCTGCTACGCTTATCTTTTGGACGTGTTGGCTTTTAGTAGGCCAACATTCTGCATCATACAACATCGCAGGCCTGATTGCCGTTTTGTAGAACTTTCCTTTAAGCTTTTATGGAACTTTCCTGTCACAGAGAATCCCAAACGCTTGTCGCCATTTCACCCATCCCGCTCGAATTCTAAAACTAACATCTTCATCAATCTCACCATTATACTGCAACATTGATCCTAGATATCGAAATGATTTATTCTTGGGAACTATTTGTCCAGCCAGAGTGACATCTCCATCTTCCGACCTGACACCGCTGAACCCGCACTTCATATACTCTGTTTTAGTTCTACTAAGCCTAAAACCCTTTGATTCTAAAGTCTGTCTCCACAGCTCCAGTTGTCTATCAACCCTAATCCTACTTTCATCAATAAGCACAACATCATCAGCAAATAGCATACACCAAGGAATCTCACCTTGTATACCCTTCGTAACCTCATCCATCACTAGAGCGAAAATGTAGGGGCTCAAAGCTGACCCTTGATGTAATCCTATGTTAATGGAAAGTCATCGGTTTCACCATCGCATGCTCTGACACTAGTCACAACATCATCGTACATATCCTTGATAAGTGTAATGTACTATGTTGGGACTCTCTTCTTTTCCAAAGCCCACCACATCACCTTTCGTGGTACCTTGTCATAAGCTTTCTCCAAATCGATAAATACCATGTGTAGATCCTTCTTTTGCTCCTTAAACCTCTCCATAAGTTGTCTTATCAAGAAAATCGCCTCTGTGGTCGACCTCCCGGGCATGAAGCCAAATTGGTTTTTTGAAACATTTGTCATTCTCCTTAGTCTATGCTCAATGACTCTCTCTCTCAAAGCTTCATTGTATGACTCATAATCTTAATTCCTCTGTAGTTTGTGCAACTTTGGATATCTCCTTTATTCTTAAAAATTGGAACTAGTATGTTTTTCCTCCACTCATCTGGCATCTTGTTTGATTTGAAAATATTATTGAACAACTTAGTTAGCCATGCTATCCCTGCATCTCTAAGGCATCTCCACACCTCAATGGGGATGTCATCAGGTCCCAAGGGATCTCCACAACTTAGGTAGTCATGCTACCGCTTTTATGCTAAAAAATATATTTTTTGGCTATCTTATTCATTCTAACCATGGATATTTTTGAAAATAAATTGCGCTCATCGAGAAAATTTTCTTTATCAACTAAAATAAATCAAAATGTTGATATAGCATTAGCGGACTTAGCATAAATAGTAAAATATTTGCTTTATTATCATCATCAAATGCAATAAAATTTAAATGTTTTTATTTATTGGTAAATTTACCATTATTAATCAACGATTTGCCATTATCATTTTACCAACATATCCGTAATCATTTTTGACTAATCAATATACTGGTACGGAACAGTCCTTTCATGTTGGTCACGGTTAGCGTTATCATAATGGTCATATATATTTTGTATGTACACATCCTCATCTCTTCAAAACCTCACTTTTATCAACCAATTTTTTTGTACGAAAATGTTTTAGATCGAGCAATTATTTGTGAATATGATATTCTTCTAGTATGGACCATCCTCGCAAAATTTTCCATCACTACCAAACTTCTACCGTTGTTGAAGCAATTAGTGTATGTATAGGATCGAAAATATTGATTTAATCTTTCGTTTAAAATATAAATTTGGAAGGAATAAAAAATGTGAAGGGTACAAATTTTTTTATAGTAGTATGCATGATAAAAATAACATGCAGCTCAACCAGGTACTTTTTGACATGAAAATTTGATGGAGAATTTTGTGGGAATAAAAGATGAAATCCAGGGCCGACCCTAGAGCTGAGCAGCATATGCGATGGCCCAGGATCCAGTTTCCAAAGGGACACAATATTTATTAGCCTTGAATATAAATTTGAAGCCCAATTGCTTAAAATCCCATGCCAAATTACATTAATTATGATCTGACGCAGCCTTCTACTTGAGAAACCGAAGCATCTTTCCATATTCCCAAATGTGGTTCAGAAATCAAAGCATCGTTTTATTTTTCTCCTCATTTTTTTTTATTGTTGATAATAGTAGTTTTATTTTTCTTCTTTTTTTTTAACTGTTGACAATGGTAGTGGTACTTTCATTCAAGCATAGCACTCATATTTTTCTTCTCCTTTTTTATTAATTTCTGTGTTCCAACCTAACTAATCTGCAAAAGCCCTGATCTTTGATGCAAATGGACCACTATGCTCTCTTAGTATCTTTCCATTGAAGAATCAAACCAGAGATTTAGATTGTCTTCCTACCTCTTGAATCCTAATCAGAATCGCTAAATTTGTTTTTCAAACTTTATAATTTTTTTACCGTAGGTTCGTAGCAGTTACCAAATATTTATACCAAATGAAATTGTAACAATTTATGATTTTCTTCCTACTTAAGTAGCTAATTTACAACCAGTATTGCTGCAATCAGTATTGTTGCAAATTTTGATTTTAAATTAGTAATGCTTCAACCATCCAAGAACATGTTGATTGTAACTGATTGATGTATGATAGTAATCATTACAAAATCAATATGATATTCGATCAAAACTGCAATTTAGCAATTGTTAGAGATCAAATACTTGATCTAATAATTATGGATTATAAGATTTCTTAATTTTGTTTGTTGATAAGTTATTGTTTTAACTCAATTGTTAGTAACTGTTTTAACTTAATTATTGTTTTAATTCGGATACTGTTTATCTCACTGTTTTAACTTAATTTAGTACTAACTGCAACTAAATTATCCCTAACCAGTACTGTTTTAAAATTAAAATTAAAATTAAATAAAAGATTTCTTAATTTTATTAGAAGTTGAATTTAACTATAATTGCGTTACTATCGAACATTTTATTATGGGATGCACTTTACTCTTATTTGTTAATCTTGTTTCAGATATTTGAAGTTTAAACTGTTAGATGAATGGGAAAAATAAGGAGAGATGATTGTTACGTGAATGGATTATAGCTCATGAGTTAGGTTTTATTGGTCTGATTACCATTTTCATCATTTTTGGTAATTGTTCAAGCTTTGTCTATAATCATGAAACAACTATCTGGGCTCGGAGGAATTTTTTTTTTTTTGGTATCATACATGTATATCATGTATATCCACATGAAAATGATCAAGACCCCCTTCATTAAATATCACTTTCTATTCTCCCTCTGCCTTTTGTGCAAAAAAGTTTCGGATCAAGTAAATGTTCGTAGATATATCATGTACATCAGCAATATCATCTACGCAAATTTTGAAATCGTTCCAAAACTTCTATCACCTTCGAAACTACAAGCTAATGTGAACAATCGAAAATAGTTATTTTAACTGTCAATCCTGAATGTAATTTTGAAGGGGGTAGAAGCATCGAAACGAATTCAAATTTCACATATATGATCTAGTTAATAAATAAACATATCTATACAATTTCATTTCGATACAAATTTTTTGGCGATAAATAAGAGGGGATCTAGATCGCTCCCCACACACATACATGTTTCAAGCTATTTGTTTGGAATTATGAAATGACCCCAATATGAATTGTTCATGGCCCAAAATGACTTGGGACTGCCGACGTTGGGATCTAGAAGCTCCCTTATGTGTGTGGAGTAAATTCAGTATAAAACCATTGTCAACCAACACTTTGGGCTTGGTAACTAAGCCCGATAACATTTACTCTTTAATCCACAATATACCATATAAATGTTAACATAACTTGCCACATTGCAACCATGTTTATAATTATGAGTAGAATATTTATTCAATTCCTAACATGTCATATGACTTGATAATCTAAAGAATCCACAATTTTGTGTTCTTTTGTGCATGTGTCATTACAAGATTAACATAACATATCACATAACATTGTAAAACCGATGGCATGCATGACATAAATTCTTTTCCCAAAACACGAAACTAGGAAATTGGATGAATGGATACATTCAATCATGTAAATAAAACCTTAAAATTCATTTTTGTAGTGTATTGCATCCAATAAACTAAAAACTCATATACAAACATTCCCCCAACAATATCCTTTGAGAACCTCGTCGATAATTTAAAAACATTATATGCAAAGACGATGAGTTTAAAAAAAAATTAAACATGAAAGATGTGTAAGAACGATTTGACACTTAAAATGACAACTAAAAATTTTCAAGCATATAAACTGTTTCCAAATGAAAGATGAATGAGCATGATGAGAAATAACCTTCATAAAACTAACAATTGCTCCATATTCAACTTCAGAATTATTAGGCCCTTTTAATGTGTTGAGAGCTTCCAGTATCAGTGCAGAATACCTGCTTGATAAACCAAAGCCAAAAACCTCAGAACAATTAAAAATCAACATACTAACATTAAAATAAAAACTACATTTGTCATTTTGATGCAATCAAGTGAAGCAGTGGCCATTAACAATGCATGTGCAGTTGAGATCATGTACGAGCTTGTGAGTTTGCATGTAAAGAAACTTTATCTCAATTGACATACCACATGTTTATAGAACTATTCAAACATGGTTCCTAATTGGGATTCATATAAAACTAGCAATCAACCATAAAAACAAAATAAAGTATAACCACGTCAAGATGAAAAATCCTTTGTCCAAAATGCATGAAAATACAAAATTTGTGTGACCAAGTAGTACATAGTACTACATATATGTATATGTATGTGCGTACACACACAAATATATGATTGTTTATTTACTATGAATCACAACAATAAAATTCAAGTCCGGAAGCATAGCATTTGTAACCTAATTTGTCATGGTTATACAAAGTCAAATAACACTGGAGCCCAAATATGACCGTTGTGAAATTACATTTTGTTGTTATATTGTTATCAAAAATCTTAAAATCTTATGATTTAAATCCCGTTTCAGATAGCTTTAGAATGCACTAGTTATAGAAATTCTATTAAACAAAAACTGAACATTTCTTTGCTTATTATTTTCTATAACATTAATTAAGGCAGAATTCAACACCCACCTTAACATCCCGAAAAGAAATTTCATGTATATATAACACTCCTTTTTACATAAAAATTGTTTTGGGGCCCAAAAATACCTTGAGATGCCCCTGTGCATACTACATATTATATTGTGACATCAGATGATCGTGTGTACATAAACAAACGAATGTAAAATTCACCTACTCCATAACAGGTTGAAAGTGTTCTTCACAAAACAATGCTCATGTTCGAGCTTGAAACCCTGTACAATTTTTAAAAACTATATTCAAATAAATATACATGTCCCTTGTATGGTATACAATGTGCAAATGTATGTACACCATGAAGCCTAAATTATGGTCGGCTAGCATTTGTATCACCTATAAATGCCTCGTTGTCTATCAAAGTTATAATCAAGATAGCCAAAGAAAGACTTTTTGAACAACTAACTTTACAGAACACCTCAAACTTATGACATTCATCTACATATCATATATGACTTCGCTATATATAATCATGTATTAATTATGGACCTCAAATCCAGTATTTCAAAACGGAGGTAAGGTATGTCACTGACCCAGAAGTTTTCCTTTTCCTCTTTGTGGAATTAGGGTTCTTCATTTGATCTTGATTTCCTTGGTTTTTCTCTTCTCGGCGGAAACCATCATTTTGATACGGGACTGAAGCAAGCTCGCGAGGGAATACAGATCCTGCAAGGGGTGAAAGAGTCTTCGATCTTGATGCCCTTGATTTTCCTCTTGAGCCACCACAGAAACTTACATTTAAATTCCTCCATTTATCCTTAAAAGAATAAAGAAAACTATTGTAATATGTGATAATTAACAGAGGATATTCAATATGGAGACGTTTCTTGAATGAGCATAAATACGTAAGACTTTTCAAAAGCATGGGGAAATGTTACAATCTAGGTCAAGTAATACATTTTCCATTCCTCGACAGTACACGAAATTCTGTGGACATGTAAATGTAGCATTGCTCATACTAAATTTTGGAATGAAAAAATGAAAAGGTGCCAACTTTGAGATCAATGTTGGATCGAGTAGACAAACAATGACTGAATTCAGGATCTTTCTGGATGGTTCGCCACTTTCCAGCTCCATGTTTCACGACTCCAGCTCGAAGAGCTTCTTCTTCCTTTGTCGTCCATTTCTGCTTCGGAGCTCCCATTTTCCTTATATTTGGCTTCGTCTCCACTGCCTTTCCCTTAACTTCGATCTCCACTTTCTGTTGATAAAGTTATGTACCTTTGGTTGTTTTTTCCCTCTTTTTCTGTGTTCCTTTTTGCGTGGATTGAAATTAGGGTTTGGTTAGGGTTAGGTTGGTCTCTAAAATTGTAAATTACAAGGGAAGAGAATAGTTGTTTGGTGCCATATCGGTAGGTTGGACCATACACGGGTATGATGCACGTACTGCGCGATAAAGATCAATTAACACAAGTTATGTATATACGTATGTACGTACAGATTTTGTTGGACTCCTACCATTAAATATGAATTAGATGGAAGGATCCATGTGCTAGAATCTCTTTTCCAACCACGCAGTCGACATCATTCCAATCCCTAAGAGGTAGTATTTTAAACCCATGAATTATTTAAAAAACGATGTTTCATCAAGCTTTACGTAAGTTTTGAAAATGCAAGAACACATGAACGTTGCACTTTTCTAGTTTAATGTCTTTTCATCATTAAAAATGCTAAAAAATTCAATTATGCAACTGCACGCTTTATTCATTTTGTCTTTTTTCAAGGTGATTTGCATATTTTGAATTTAGGAAAATATGGTGGAGGCCAACTTTATGGGTTGTTTAGTACCAATGGCAGACCGTTATTATTTTAGGCCCCGTTTAACTTGCTGTTTTTAGTTTTGCGTTTTCGTCTAAACAAAAATGCGCATTTTTTATGTATTGTTGGAAAACACACAATTTCAAAAAACAAAATTAACATAGAAAACATAAAACAAGTTTATTTGATTTTTCGTGTTTTGGGACATAACAAGAAAGGACGGAAAACAATTCATCTCCTCTATTTTCCGTCCATCGTCACAATGACTAAGAATTGTAAAAAAATTCCCTCATTTTCTTGTATTTTGTAGTGTGGGTTGAAAACACAAAACACAAACTCAAAACGAAACCAAACGGGCCTTTAGTTTCTAGGACAAAATTAATATCTTTTTAACTAGTGGATCTAAATTGCGGCCAAATAACAGAATCCCATTTTAGCATCTAAATCTAATTCGATATTTCATCGCACTTGATTTCTGGATCATGAATTCATACATGATTTTTTGATCATTCTGCATTAATAACGATGATTCAATTTAGGGAAAACTTGGTAGCATGCCATAGATGATGTTATGATTTCATTGGTGGCGATTTCGATGTAGACGGTTCGCTAGTTTGTGTATTCTTGTGATCTTCTAGGTTTGTTGGTTTTTCTTGTTGTTGTTGGTTTATAATTATCTCTAGAGTTGGGGGTAGTAGTAGTTTGTTTTGTTGTTTCTACTTTTCTATTTTATGATACAGTATAGTACCATTTGTTATTTATTTCAGTTGATTGAGTTTTTAATGTTATTAATGTATTTCTCTTCCAATTGTTTTTTACTATAAAGATAATTTTCTTAGTACATGGCTTTTCATTGATTGTTCGTTCTATGATGTGAAGAGTGAAATTTGTAGTCGTTGGACTCAACTCACTCCTTTGTCTATCGAGGTATTGTATGTGCTTGAGAACAAAGTTGCTGTTGACATGGATTTTGATCTTAAAAGTATTTATGTTATCAGTTGTACAAGCAAAGTAAGTATTTTGGTTTTAGTGTTATGGTTAAGGATTATTAATTGAAATTTGAGGTTAATAGTACTGTTCGATTTCTTCTAGTTGTCATGCTCAATCCACTTGCAGTGGTTTATTAACTTCAGATGGTGATGCCACTGCTACAGTTACAATGGCCTACCGACGGAACGTTTTGGTATGTCATCAGTAGCACCATTTCCAACTACATACCGATGACATTTTGGTCGTTGGTAAAACCCTCCTGGCAAACTCAAGGCCAACGACTTGCCGACGATATTCATGAGGCTCATACCGATGATTTGACAACGACATAGTTTTCGATGACCTATTTTGACGATATACTGACAACTTGTTGCTTTCGATGATACATCGATGACTTGTAAACGCCACTATAAAAATGTAATTTCTGGATTTTTCGGCGACTTACCAACGACTTTTCTGAAACAATTTTGCAGCATTTCCGCTGCTTTTCTTCTCCTCGATCCACGACACAAAATCAGTCATTTTGGCAATGCCACATAGGCAAATGTAACACCAAACCAATACAATTTCATATCCAAATGTATGTAAATCCAAAAAATAACAAAAAAATAATAGGAAAATGTAAAACAACGCCATAAATATTTCATAAAAATAACACAAATGCAAATGTACGTCTAGACAATCTTATACACAACTTCATGTTCATACAATTAACATCATAAATACATGAATCATACACAATCATGTCAATACCAAAAAAAACTAACGATTTTGGCGATGGCGATGGTGGTGACGCATTGCTTCCAATTTGTCGGTTGAACATTTTATACAAGGCGTTGACATGCTTCCTCTATGCGGCAATCTCTTCCTCATGCATTTTGTCATCTCCCTTTGTGATGACATCTCCTCCTCATGCTTCATGAGCAACTATGCGTGCTTTCTTGATATTTCCTCCAACTCAGCATGTACATGGGTCTAAGTCTGGGTGACACTGTAGGAGGAGTCTCTACCAGTAGATTGATGTTGTAAATCAATCATATTAAAAATTATTTCAAATATATTAGCCCGAACATGTGGTTTAACAATAACTCATATACCATATACATCAATATATTGCATAAGAGCATGTCAAACATCGTTCAACCATTTAATTCATAACTTGTATTGCTTACCAAGCTAATTGAATTAACTCTTTCATGACCTTTTAAACATCAACCAAAATAGGATTAGCGAGGCAAAGTAATGCATTGTATACAATAATCAAACCATAACCTTAACTCAAAATAGCAGTTTCAAGCCCATTTATATTTTCTTGGATGCATTTCAATTATTTCAAATCTTTTTCAAAATAGTAATTTAAACACAATCTTTTGTATTTAACACATCATAATTTGTGTATATTCAAATTAATTCAAATTAATTTCAAAATAATTTCAATTTAATACCATAATTTTGCAATGAAATCACAACACAAAACAAATAAGTAAAACAAGCGAAAACGCAGTCGAATGACGCGACCGGCTGTTGTTAGGGGTTTACTGCCCCTAACAGCAGTAGTTTAAACGTCTAGTCCATCTAGACGTCTGACTTACTGTTACAGGGGTAGTTTGTCCTTAGCAGCAAGTCGATCAAACATCGTCACCTCGGGGACATTTCTGGCACTTTGCATTCTTGTTTGGGGGTGTTATAGGTACTGCAACTTCAACTCTTATTAAGACTTAACATTCTCTACATAATTTTGAGTTTTATGTACATGAACCTACTTTAACTTCATCGCCTCCCTCTATATTCTTACTCATCACTACTACATTTATCAACTCATGTTTACAACCGCCATAATTTATTTCAGATATAATTTAATAACAATAACAACCAAACTTCATGCTATTTTATAAATAAAATCATTTCAAAGCAAGTTATGATCAACATTAAGTTTCTACTTAGCTAATGTACCTTCCAACATCATAATATGCATAGTTACCCTCTGTCTAGAATTTAAAATATGCACAAAAACTTACCATAGTAATATTCCCAAGGTTGGGTATGTGATCCTTCCTCTTTCTCAATGAATCGCGCAAATCATGAAACACCTGGTCTTCCACCTCAGGAGTAATTGAAATACCTTGCTCCATCAGCTCTTGAACCCTAGTAGCATGTCTTTGCTGATTTATAATTTTTCAATTTTGTGAGTATGAAACTGGATTAAATTCAATTATAATTTAAATCAAGTTGCATGGACGACTTACAGTAAACTCGGTAGCAGCAGCATCAACCCACCAAAATGACCACTCACTTGACTCATACTTGTGAGTCTGAACATATACCTTCTATGCAGTTGCGTCTCTGTGGTGCTCTTTAGAATAATTAAAAATAGAATAACCAATGCCTCATTATAATTTGATTTAAATTAATTTAAACATGAAAAATGCACACATACTAAATCCTACTACTAATCCGCAAAAGATCTCGAGCCACCGCAGTGTAATCTTTGGTTGCATGCCTTATTCCTGCATTTATTTCTACACGCGACTTCACATCTTCCTACTCCCAATATGACTCAAACTAGTCATAGATGTAGCAAGCGTCTTAACCTTCTTCATGCTTTTCTTCATCCAATGTATCATCTCTCTACATTTTATGCTTGCTTTCCGCTCCCAGATTTTCCCGATATTCGTTTGAGATGTGTTGGGTTTCCATTAATATTTACTCTGCATTTGTAGATAAATATATATTATCAACATATAAATTTATATATGAAAAATCAAGTATGCATTGAATTTATTTCACCATAAAATCATTGAACATGACGTCTTTGACATTGGATGGAAAGTCCCAGATTCTAGGCTAGAATTGATTCTCACTAGCAAGAATCAAATCATGAATTTTATCACTCGTAATTTACATATGGAGTCGACTCTACACATACATAAATTGTATAGTAAATATGAAGCTATTTGAGATAATAACCTAACGATTTAAAAATAAATATAAATGTAAATTTATCACTTACCCTCCTTTGACACACGGAACAATGTTGACTCGACTAATAGATGAGCTACAATCTGATGAATATTGTATTAAATGAATATTGATTTTCGTTTTAGTAAAAACGAATATCAATATAACGATCATACACAAAACTCGTAAACAGGACCAACAAACCTGTGGGTTCTAATCAATTGAAATAAACTACTAAATCAAAGTATAATGTAATTCCAAATTTCTTTATATGCACATACATTTGTAATCAACCATTTATGACAACACATATTTTGATCTTAACAATTTCATTTCAACCAATATATTCTCATTACATTCAACTAAAATTAGAGAATCATAAATAGATATTATGAATATGAAAGAACCATAGCCAAAAGCATTAAGATTGCAAAGAATAATAGTGGGATGAGATATCTAAATTAAGCGTCGATGGTGATAGATTTAGGAATGTGCCCTAGGGATAATTATGTAATTTATTACATATATCTAACTCAATAACCAATCTTGTTCAAAATAAAAGGTTCTTTCTTTCTACTATATACTTGTTATATTATGATATAGTTAATTAAGTTATTAATTTAAAGTATATTAAATAGAAAAACCTTAAATGATATATTATGTGATTGTAATTATAATGTGTTGTAATCATGAGAAATCTATCAAATTAAAATAACGTATTATTTTAAATATTCTTGGTCAAGATATTTCGAGATTGGATATTGATACATTCGTTGAGATTAGAGTGTATAACGCTCTCCAAATATTGGATAGTGAATTGCTCATGGTTGCTGGAGGCACTAAGAGGTTATATATAATAATAGTTATCGGATAACTATGAAATGACTAACTCGAGAGTTTTCTTTTGGTTAATATAACTAAGGTCAAACATATAATCTCGAAGTGATGACGCTACATGATTCTCTTGACTTAAAATACTATTTGTGGACACTTCATTAGACTATGGTTAAGTCGTGACATGACGTCCATCGAACATCAATAGTTGGGTCTAAGTTAAAGATTGAAAGTGAAACACTATTCAATAAAGAGTCTGTCTCCTTAATTATACGGGGTTAATATCACAGTCAACTCAAAGTCAAAATCCCTGCCCAAAGTAGTATAGTTTATAATAATTATTATTACTGAACCAAAGATATTGTGTTTGGAATTAAAAAGTTGAATGTGGACGATGTTGGAATTTTAACTAAAGCCAAATTCTATACGGCCTAATGTGATATAGCATTGACAAAGAGAATTGGTGTAAATAATCATTGCTATTGGAAACTTATTATAATAAGTAAAATTGGATTTTACCAAAAAGTGTGTAAGCGATAAATTTAGCCAAAATGTCATGCCACTAGCTAAGGTGGCGTGTAAACGTTAATATTCGAATTGTTCGATGGTAATTGCTGATTGAATTTGCACATTTAAGTCGCACAACCGAAATGACGACTACTTGGAATAAACTACACGGTTTAATTAATTTATAATCGTTGTAAATTAATTAATATTTATGAAATATTAATTATTAAATTTTTATTGATTTGTATTGAATACTAGATAAATTTATAGCATCTTAGATATTATATAGCTAATTTAAAGGTGAGTTAACTCACCGAAATTTCAGTTATCATCGAAGCGTTCCTGTTTGAACTAAGCCAGAACTGGCGTTCGATTTTAGTCCATAATTCTACAAGCTCCAAACTCCACCAATCCAATTCCAAAATGTAGATAACCTTCCTACGACACCAGTGCAATTGACCGCGTCCGAAGCCAACCTCGTATGAGCATGACACGAGTTAATGATCGTTTGACGTATTAGTTAGCTAATTAATTAAATAATTAAATTAATTACTTTGCTAATCCCTTCATTAAACACGGGTCGCATGATTCGAACCCTAAATCATGAAACCCCCCTTCCAACCGTCGTTGAATTCACAAAAGCCACTGCCGCTTGAGGCCTACAACCACCGACATGTCCGCACTGAAGCTAACCCCACCCACGACGAGCCTTCAACCACCAGCTTCGCCACCTTACGCTCCGTTGTCGTCGAGAAAACTCCCAAAACCCTCCTCTCCATCGCACTTGATTTCTAGCCACCCATGGCCACTCCAAGCCGAACCCACCGGTCAAACTACTCCGCTCCCTAACCGAACAATTTCTTACTTGAGGTCGAGGTCCAATTCGACCTTTGTGGCGCCATTCAACCACGACCTTTAGATTTCTAGGATTGGAGGATTTAAAAAACGGTAGGGATCTGATTTGGGAAATAAAGAGAGAGGGGGTTCTTATATAGATATCTTAACTAACACTATCCACGTCCAAAATTTCCAAACTCCAATCGAGGCATGCTCACTGGCATTCCTAGCTAATACCCTTATTCCGAACTCAATGGATCTATTTTCGAGACCTAATTCCAAAGTATACAAATGTTTGCTTTTATAACCCAATTATATTATTTTAATTCTCTGAATTTATCGATACACATTTCGAGCTTGCTCGATCATGTTAGGAAATCAATTCTATGGTTTCGATGATAACAACTATACAATGGAAATCGAATATACATATATATCTATATTTACAGGTAATTGATAAAGTAACATCACCAAAGAGACAAGAACAAGACTCAAAAGAAGTATCAAGAGGCTACAAGTCGATAGAATCGGAAGAGGAATGATACAGGCACAGAAAAAGCAACATGCACAAATCCAGACGTCTGAGTGCACTAGCCAGACGTCTGATTGAATTCTCTGGTTCGCAAATCAAACAGAATCAGACGTCTGGTTTTGACACTCAGACATCTGAAAAGTAACCATATGCAAAAATATATAAAAGACAGACGTTTGAAACATTTTTCCAAACGTCTGGTTTTGAACTCGGCTGCTGCCATTCAAAGTACAACCGTCACAATTGAAAAGACACCTTCGCTCCTCTTCGCTGCAACTCTTCATCATCATCAGGAGCGACCATAGAACACTTGCTAATGGATGCAACTACTCAAGGAATCTCTCTACCACTATAAATAGCATCAAGAATCCAAGAGAAGAATCTACCTGACTTACTTGCGCTTTCTACTCTTATACTCTGATATATTATTGATCTCTAGCAATCTATACTTGTACTCTACTCTTTCAAATATACAGTTCCTCATAGACAACAATCTCTAGATATATATTGGAAACATTTGCACTATATAGTCAAAATCCGTGTAATAGAGAACACACAGTTGAAAAAGAAACTCTACTATTGTAAACCTGTTCCTCCGGGTGAAGTGAGGGTTATTCGGTAAAAGGAAATTCCGAAGAGGAGCTTCGGGACTGGATGTAGGATGGGAGGTCCGAACCAGTATAAAATCTCCGGTGTGATTATTCTTGTTTACATACTTTAATATTATTACAATATAGTTTAAATTAGTCACATACTTGTCATTTGCATAATCGATCCACCATACTATAGACTTTCATTTGGTATCAGAGCAAGGTTTGATCAAATTACAGTAACACGTTTTTGAATCATTTTGATATGGCAAGTATTTTTCAAGAAGGACAATCCACAGCACGACCACCACTTTTTAATGGCTCTAACTATGCATATTGGTCAACACGTATGAGAATTTTTATGGAAGCTAATGGTCTAGAAATTTGGTCAGCGACTCAAGATAAATATGAAGCACCTACTACTACTATGAACACATGGACCGATGCACAAAAGACCTTAGCATCAAATAATGCTAAAGCTATGAACGTTTTATTTTGTTCTCTAGATAAAAATGAATTTTCACGTGTCATGTTATGTACAACAGCATTTGACATTTGGCGTACCTTACAAATCACACACGAAGGTACAACAAAGGTCAAACAAACTAAGATTTCAATTTTGCAAAACCAATTTTCGTCATTTAAAATGAAGCAAAATGAAACTATTGTTGATATGTATTCTAGCTTTCAAACTATCCAACATGATCTTATGGCATTAGGAGTTAAATTTACCGATTTTGATTTAGTTTCTCGAATACTCAACTCTTTAACATCAGATTGGGAAAGGAAAGTATTAGCTATTGAAGAAGCTAATGATCTCTCTACTCTCAAAACTGAAGAGTTGACAGGAAATTTAATGTCATATGAAGCTAATTTGCAGGCACGAAAAGAACTAAATTTAGAAAAGAAGAACATAGCGTTTCCAGCAACAAAAAATGATGACTCTGATTTAGATAAAGAAGAGATAGTCTTCATTGCCAAGAATTATAACAGATTCAAGAAATTTAGAAAGATGACAAAATTCCAAAAAGAAGGGAAGTCCAACACAATAAACTTATCTCAAATTAAGTGCTATTAATGTGATCAATACGGACATATGAAGAAGGATTGCCCTAAACTCAATAATGATAAAAAGAAGAACAAATATGAAAAATTCAAGAAGAAGAAGGCTTTCAAAGTAACATGGGAAGACTCGGATTCTTCATCATCTGAAAGTGATAGTGATAGTGATAGAGAACAAGCTAATGTGTGTTTTATGGCACAAACTGATGAGGTATGTCCGGAACTTAGCTATGACGAATTATTAGAACTTAGCATGGAATTAGATGATAAATTTAGACAAATTAAAAAATTGAACAAAGAATCTATAACTAAAATAAATAGATTAGAACTTGAAGTAGGAATGTTAAAAGATGAAAAAATTATCTTAGAAGAAGAACTAGAATTATCTCAAGAAAAAAGTAAAAATAATTTGATAGAAAGTAAGGCTATTACTATTGATTTTGAAAACACTAAAATAGTAAAGGATGATTTACTCAAAGAAAAAGTCAACTTGAAAAGCAATATTGAAATATTGAAAATTGAAAATTTAGAATTAAAAGAAAAATTAGATAAAATTACAAATACTGTGTCAAAATTCAATAAAGGGAAACAAGATTTGGAAAACCTTATCAAAACTTCAAAACCATCATGCAATAGAAATGGAATAGGATTTAAAAATATTTCTAAACAAAAAGGAAATGATGTAAAAAAAAATTGTATACAAAAACTAAAAGTTTACCTATGTCTAATATGAATACCAAAACTATGAAAATTTGGATTCCTAAGACAAATAATAATTTGATTAAACAAAAACATATTAATAATTTCTTAGAGAATGTAGTCTATAATAAAAATTATATTTATAAAGGTACTAAACCATCGTGGGTATGACTACCTTCTCCTAACAATTAGGACCATAACAAAAGTATATGGGTACCAATTAAAACATTTTTTATCTTGCAGGTACCCAAAATAAAACATAAGGAGAAATGGATACTAGATAGCGGATGCTCCAAGCATATGACCGAAAATTCAAAAATGTTATCAAATATAACATACATCGATGGTGGAATGGTAACCTTTGGAGATAATTCAAAAGGATATGTCGTTGGCACTGGAGAAGTCATCAATTATGGTATTTCTAACTCTCCTATTATTACAAATGTTTTATTAGTAGAAAATCTAAAACACAATCTACTAAGCATTAGTCAATTATGTGACAAAGGCTTTCAAATAAATTTCGAAAAAGATAGATGTAATATTTTAGATAATAACAAACAACTTATATTTGAAGGTTTTAGAAACAAAAATATCTATGTATTAAACAAGAATATAAATAAAAATTCAAATTTATGTTTAACCGCCAAACATAATGATCCATGGTTATGGCATAAACGTTTTTGTCACATCAATTTGAAAAGTATTAATAAATTGGCAAAATATGAGTTAGTTAGAGGTTTACCTAAAATAAATTACAAAGTAGAAAATTTATGTGACAATTGTCAAATTGGAAAACTAAAGAAAACCTCTTTTAAATCTAAAAATAATATTTCTACAAAACAACCATTAGAATTATTACATTTAGATTTATTTGGTCCAACACAAATACGATCTATAAATCACAACAAATATGTTTTCGTCATAATTGATGATTTTTCGAGGTATACATGGACCTTGTTTTTAAAACATAAAAGCGATAATTTTGAAATGTTTAAAATATTTGCTAAAAGAATTAAAACACAAATGGACTTGAAAATTAAAAATATTCGAAGTGATCACGGAGGAGAATTCGAAAACGGTCTTTTTACTAATTTTTTATTTTTCTTTTCCTCGCACACCCCAACAAAATGGTGTAGTAGAAAGAAAAAATCGTACGTTACAAGAATATGCACGAACACTACTAAATAGTAGTGGTTTACCAAAACACTTTTGGGCGGAAGCTATTGCCACAGCTTGTTACGTATTAAATCGAGTAACCATACGTTCTATGACTAAACAAACTTGTTTTGAAATATTTTTTGGAAGAAAACCTAAAGTATCATACTTTAAAACTTTCGGTTCAAAATGTTTTATATTAAATACAAAAGATAACTTAGGAAAATTTGATCCGAAGGCCGATGAAGGTATCTTTGTTGGATATTCTGATCGTAGCAAAGCATATAGAATTTTTAACAAACGAAATAATACTATTGAAGAAAGTTTACATGTTTCGTTCGATGAAAATCTATTTAACAATCATACTAATGATGAAGAAGAGACTATTCCAATAACAAATTCAACAAATTCTATTAATAATGAAACAAATGTGCAAAATAACACTTTAATATTATCCCCTAGAATTCTTAAGAATCATCCAAAAGATAATATCATTGGAGATCTCAATTCTAGAGCAACTAGAAATCAATTTAATCAAATAAGCCATGTAGCATTTGTGTCAAATCTTGAACCAAAAAATTATAAAGAAGCTTCAAATGATAACTTTTGGATAATGGCTATGCAAGAAGAATTGAATCATTTTGAACGTAATAATGTTTGGGAACTAGTTCCAAGACCTGAAGACCAATCGGTTATAGGAACAAAATGGGTATTTAAAAACAAAGCAGACGAGAATGGAAATATTGTAAGAAATAAAGCACGCTTAGTTGCTCAAGGTTATAATCAAGAAGAAGGTATCGACTACGACGAAACTTTTGCACCAGTAGCAAGACTCGAGGCCATACGAACATTACTCGCTTTTGCAAATCATCACAATTTTAAACTGTTTCAAATGGATGTTAAAAGTGCTTTCTTAAATGGTTTTATCAAAGAAAACGTATATGTTGAACAACCTCCACTATTTACTCACGAAAAATATCCCGATCATGTTTTTAAATTACAAAAAGCTTTATATGGTTTAAAACAAGCTCCCCGAGCTTGGTACGAACGACTTAAAAAATCACTTAATTACAACGGGTTTTCAAAAAGGTAAAATCGATACAACTTTATTTATTAAACGAGAAGATAACGATATTTTAGTTGTGCAAATTTACGTAGACGATGTTATTTTTGGTTCAACTAATGAAAATCTTTGTAATCATTTCTCAAATATTATGACCAATGAATTTGAAATGTCTCACATGGGAGAATTAAATTTCTTTTTAGGTTTACAAATAAAACAACTTGAAAATGGTATTTTTATTCACCAAGAAAAATATTGTAACGACCTACAACGACGCTTTGGAATGGATAAAATTTCAAGCAAACCAACACAGATGAGTACTACTGTTCACTTAGAAAAAGATGATAACGGAAAAGATTTTGATGAAAAATTATATCGTAGCATGATTGGTTCCTTACTCTATTTGACGGCTAGTCGACCAGATATTATGATGAGTGTATGTCTTTGTGCTCGATTTCAAGCAAAACCAAAAGAATCTCATCTACGAGCTGTTAAGCGGATTTTACGTTATCTATCTAGTACTAGAGATTATGGTTTGTTTTACCCTAAAGGATCATCGTTTGAACTAGTTTCATATAGTGATGCGGATTTCGAAGGGTGTAGAACAGATCGTAAGAGTACTAGTGGAACATGTCACTTTATTAGACAATCATTAGTTTCATGGTTTAGCAAAAAGAAAAATTGTGTTTCTTTATCTACTTGCGAAGCCGAATATATCTCAGCAGCTCTAGCATGTGCGCAAGTAATATACATGCAACAAACACTTACGGACTTCGGTAAAATTATCAATAAATCTCCAATATATTGTGATAACACGAGTGCAATAAATTTATCAAAAAACCTATCAATCACTCACGAACAAAGCATATAGATATACGACATCATTTTCTACGAGACAATGTTGAAAAAGGAAATATCTCATTAGAATACGTAAATACCGAAAATCAAATAGCAGACATCTTTACAAAACCACTAAATGAACAAACTTTTATTAAACTCCGACGTGATTTAGGGATTTTCTCTCTTCATGATCTTCTTACTGAATAATTCCTGCTTCATCTAGCCTATATTTAGTCAAGTATTTTTCTATCCAAAAATTATAATCAGTAATTTATACACCCTTTGTTTTTTAGATAGTTAGTTTCTCTATAAATAATTTTTTAACGTATATATAAACAGTTATACTTCAAGAAAAATTATATACACATAATTCATATTTTCTTCAACAAACAAAATATAGCCATGTCTTCTGATAACTCTTATATTTCCATCTCGATGCCTACGCCGGATAGCTCGGTTGATACACCCCAGCGACATCCTACACCCACACCAATTCATGAACCGACGCATAGGTGGTCCTCGTATCATACGGGCTTTACTTCCGACAACAAGAAGACAATTGATGAAATTCATCATTATCAAAAACAACAGATAGATCTTCAACGAGAACTATATTTCGAACAAAAAGTTACAGCACGTCACCTAAGCTTTTTGGAGCAAGTAGCGATGAAGTTTTGTTCGTCACGGAAGAAAGATATCCATGAACCGTTACCAAAACCTTGTAGTTCTTTGGATCCCTCATCTTCATATCGTACTCCTTCGGACCCTTCACCAAGACGATATTCTGGCTCTCCGAGAACCCATGAACGTGGAAATATATGGTCTCCACTTAAACCATGGACGGATGATAAGTCAGGAGATCGCAAAAATCCATCGCCTTCTAAATAAATTATATTTGTATGTATCTATGCTTATTTGTTATTTTATTTCACATCAATAAAATTACTTGTTATAAAAATTCAAGAAAAGCAAAACCATCAAATTTTAGGCTATTTTTAGCCATACTGCTTATTTCAGACGCCTGGCTATGGCCTTCAGACGTCTGACACAAGGATATACGTCTAAAATTTAAGCACTGTGCATATGTCAGACGTCTGGTATTCCCCCCAGACGTCTGAAATTTTTCTCTGTCTTCTCCAAATAAAAATCAGAGCATTTCAGAAGTTTGAAATAAGATCCAAACGTCTTCCTTAGTTCTCTGCCTCGAAGTTTTTCAAAAATAAACCAAACCAGACATCTGGTTTTTTTATACCCAGACGTCTGATAAAACTCTCTGCCTCTCCAATTTTACAAATTCGATCAAACCAGACGTCTACATCAAAAACCAGATGTCTAATTTTATCTACTGCACTCAAATTAGGACAAACCAGACATCTGATTTTCAATCCAGACGTCTGATTCCCAATCGACCATTTAAATTCTCCCAGATAACGTTATTATTTTCTTTTATCTCAAAAAAATTATAACCTACGATTTTCTCAAAGACGATTTTCTTTCCAAAGCATCGTCTTTAAGCAAATCTAATCATAATGCCTCCTCGCACTAAGAATTCCAAGATGTCAAAAAGAAAACAAGATCAACCGGCCTCATCTTCAAATCCTCAGGTGTGCTCCGATGAACAGATCGAAAGGTGGATGAATAAAGCGTCGCATTCCATCAAAAGGTATGAAGACATCCAAAAGAAAAAGCTCCACATAGGTCCATTCTACAATCTCCTTAAATTTCCTATGTATGATTTGGATGAACTATGTGAAAATGCCGGGTTGGAAACCCTAATTTCTTTTACTTCTAATGATGTCCAAATAGACTAATTAGCTATATTTTTATTCTATGCGAATTTAGATAGTACTTCAGTGTGGAACACTGAAAATGAGGATAACTGGCTCTGGTCTAGCGTGTATGGGAACACGATTAGATTAACTCCAAGCATAATAGGTTGAACCCTAGGATGCTCTGACATAAAGGAAGATTTATACAACATTCCGGATATGCGCTTCAAGCCACGAAACAGTATAACTCAACAAATTTGGGAGGACGAAATGCCAAAATTTGCCTCCAAATTTCTACGTCCAAAAGCTCGACTCCTAACTCGAATGATAATTAACACAATTGTTACACGAATGGGAAGTCACGAGCAAATCATCGAATTAGAGCATAAAGCCCTATATGCTCTATTTAGTGTAACAAGAGTAAATTGGGCCAAATTCATCTTCGACGAGCTAAAGCATTTTTGGACTCGATCAAGGCCGTCAATTATTAACCCAACTTATATTATGAGACTTCTTCGTGCACATAACATTCCATCCTACCTATCGACATTCGAAGAAATCTCGCCTAAATATGCTTCCACCAAATTCTTCTCTCTAATGCACCTACCCGAATTTCCCTACAGAATTCATGTCCTTCGAAGATTGGACGCACAATCATCAATTTAAAAGAGTTGAGCCTCCTCCTCAACCACACATTGATCCATCCCAAGAGGACAACATCGAGAAGCCACTCCTCCTCTTCCCGCACCATTTGATTATCTGGGACAAGATGAAATTATGGAGACTCGAACGGATACAAATCCAAACGAAAGTGTTCGAGATCTCACTCTTCGAAACCAACAAATTCTATCTCAAAATCAAAAGCTTTTGGCTAAGCGAATTGACAACTTTGAAACATCATTTGCTACACGCCTAGCCACAGTTGAAGAATCCCTTTCCACTGTCTTGTCGGTTCTTAAAGAAGTACTACAACGGGTTCGCGGACCAACACCACCTTCTGAAGATTGGCCAACCGCAGTACCTTCTCCTCCCGCAAAACATTCCAAACTCTCTAAGGATGAACCTCTCAAGGAAGCTTTGACATCTCCTACAAAGGCTAGCACTTCTGAAAAAGAAGAACCAAAGGAAGATGATCAAAATAAAGCTTCTCCAAAGGAATCATAGATTTTGGGAATCATAGACTTTAGGTTTTTGGAATATCAATTTTTGTACAAATCTATGTTTGTAATCACACTTCAAGTTTAATGAAACTTTCTTTTTTGACGATTGGGTTCAATTTTATAATTCTTTTTGATAATGCCAAAGGGGGAGAAATATAAGTATAATCATAAAACATTAAAAATAAGCACATATTCAGGGGGAGATTTATAATCTATATATAAGTACATTGAATAGTTGTCATCATCAAAAAGGGGGAGATTGTTAGGAAATCAATTCTATGGTTTCGATGATAACAACTATACAATGGAAATCAAATATACATATATATATCTATATCTACAGGTAATTGATAAAGTAACATCACCAAAGAGACAAGAACAAGACTCAAAAGAAGTATCAAGAGGCTACAAGTCGATAGAATCGGAAGAGGAATGATACAAGCACAGGAAAAGCAACATGCACAAATCTAGACGTCTGAGTGCACTAGCTAGACGTCTGATTGAATTCTCTGGTTCGCAAATCTCGATAGAATCGGAAGAGGAATGATACAGGCACAGGAAAAGCAACATGCACAAATCTAGACGTCTGAGTGCACTAGCTAGACGTCTGATTGAATTCTCTGGTTCGCAAATCAGATAGAATCAGACGTCTGGTTTTGATACTCAGACGTCTTAAAAGTAACCATATGCAAAAATATATAAAAGACAGACGTCTGAAACATTTTTCCAGACGTCAGGTTTTGAACTCGGCTGCTACCATTCAAAGTACAACTGTCACAATTGAAAAGACACCTTCGCTCCTCTTCGCTGCAACTCTTCATCATTATCAGGAGCGACCATAGAACACTTGCTAATGGATGCAACTAATCAAGGAATCTCTCTACCACTATAAATAGCATCAAGAATCCAAGAGAAGAATCTACCTGACTTACTTGCGCTTTCTACTCTTATACTCTGATATATTATTGATCTCTAGCAATCTATACTTGTACTCTACTCTTCCAAATATATACAGTTCCTCATAGACAACAATCTCTAGATATATATTGGAAGCATTTGCACTATATAGTCAAAATCCGTGTAATAGAGAACACACAGTTGACAAAGAAACTCTGCTATTGTAAACCTGTTCCTTCGGGTGAAGTGAGGGTTATTCGGTAAAAGGAAATTCCGAAGAGGAGCTTCGGGACTGGACGCAGGGCGAGAGGTCCGAACCAGTATAAAATCTCTGGTGTGATTATTCTTGTTTACATACTTTAATATTGTTACAATATAGTTTAAATTAGTCACGTACTTGTCATTTGCATAATCGATCCACCATATTATAGACTTTCAGATCACACAATACATTTGATCGCTACGAAATTCATTGGCGTATATCGTCTTATCATTCCGGTCCTGATGGCACTAGTTTTGTCAGAATCTCAAACAGTGCCCCGGAATGGTAATTTCACACACTTAAATATCGTTTTTATATTTTCGATCATATTGTTAATATTTATCTAAACTATTTAATATTGTAAATATATTTACAAAAATGAGTTCACTAATATTATTTATTAATTAAAAGGTATTAAATAAAAGTATTAAATCCATTTAATTAATATTTAATTCACAAATTCAAATATTTAAGAAATCTCTATATTTGAATATAAGTTATTGAATTCCAAGTTCTAATTATTTAAATATTTAAAATAAACTAAATATTAAAAATCAAAATGATCAAATTTTCGAGATGTAACATAAACTGTTTCCCTGTAACAATCTTCCCCCCACCGAAATAATTATTCTTCCTACTACATCCTACCACACCCATCTTCCCCATATATTTGTCAGCCCCTTCAACGTAACTCAAATTATTAACCATGTAAACAATAGCTTCACCCCCAACAGTAAAATCACCTCCCTTTACCACACACTTACCTATTTCTTGATCCAACTTTGTGTCTGCAAACTCCTCAATATCAGCATGGTCTAATAAGCCCAAAACCAATGGTTCCACGCAAGACACTGCCTTCCTGTAAAGCGTAGATTTTATAGTTCTAAAAATCAATTTAGAGTACATTAATAATTATTATATGGAATTTTTTGTTATAAAATCCAAACATATACGAATATTTATAAAATAGTTTTAAATTTTAAATATATTTAACATATCTAATATATATAATTACATTATCGTATTACGAAGTTACCAAAGCTAATTAAATTTAGTTTTAAATTCAGAAAATTAATAATTTATTATTTAAAATGTTTTATGTATTATAATGAGGTTTTCATGCTTTTTTTATTTAAACAATTGAATGTATAAATTAAATTATACAACACATGCACATAAAAATACGTTATAGCATACACAAATATACATATATGATCTAATCTGCATAATAAAATTATACACACACACACATAAATTATAATGTAATTGAAAAGATTACCTAAAGAGGTAGCCTATGATATGCACCTTGAATGAAGAATAACTCCTAGATCCTATTGAATCATCTCCATAAATGGCAACGAACCAAAGATGAGCACCACCTTTGATTTAGTTTGATTTTAGTTGAATTTTAGTTTGGAAATAAAATGCCAATATGCCTTGATGCTTGCGGTCGGGATAGAAGAAAGTAGGGATTACAAAATGAATGAGAATAAGGTGTTAAAGTAGGCATTTAGGAAGAGGAAAAGTGAAGATCTTTTCTCCATTCTTTACTCGGTCTTTGTTTGCCATTTCAAACCGACATTTGAACATTTAAATCCCTTCCCACTAGCTCCTATGGCCGACTATACATGAAGCATTATGGGCGTCCAATAATTTCCAAAACCACTTAGTAATTAATTGATTTGAATGAAATTTAAATATTTATCGATATCGTATGTCGATGTCGAATATATGACTTTTATATATGCACTTTATTAAATAACAATGGCATTCAAAAAATCAAATAAACTTTAATAATTAATCTTTTATAAATATTAATTAATTTTATTAATTTATGACAATTATATTAATTAAATCGTATGGTATTTCAAAGTATTCATCATTGGTTGCGTGACTCAAAGGTGTAAATTCAGTCGGCGATAAACATCGAACGATTTGAATATTGATGTTTATACCTCATCATATCTTATGGTGTGATAATCTGGCCAAATTTATTACTTACATATCTTTTTGGTAGAATCCAATTTTACTATTTTAAGCAGTACCCGATAGTAATGATTATTTGCACCAATCCTCTTCCTTAGAACTATATCACTTTAGGACTTATTGAATTTGGTTTTAGTCAAAATTCCAGTATCATCCACATTCAACTTGTTTAGTCCAAACATAAAATCCTTAGTTCAACAATAACAACTATTATTAATAGGTATGCTCTGGCCAGAGACTATAACTTTGAGTTGACTATAGTTGACAGTGATATTAACCTCATGTAACTATGGAGATGAATTCTATATTGAATTGTGCTTCACTCCCAATGCTTCAACTCAAACCCAATTATAGTCATTCAATTGATGTTGTTCCATGATTTAACTATAATCAAAGTGGAGTATCCATGTTGAAGTTCAATGGTATTCTTTAGTCGAGAGAACCGTGTAATATAGTTACTTCAAGATACTTTGTCTGACCAAAGTTATATTAACCAACATAAAACTCTCGAGTGAACCATTTCATAGTTATCCAATAACTATCAATACGTAAACACTTAGTGCCCCCAATACCCATGAGTAATACACTGCTAAACATTTAGAGAGCATTACGTAATCTAGTCTCAACGAAAGTATGAGTCCTATCTCGAAACATCTTGACTAAGAATATTTGAAATAATATGTTACTTTTAATGTGATAAATTTCTCATGATTACAACACATTGTATGTAACAACCCGTATTTCCGGAGACACCGGTCCAAGGCCCAAAAGTGGCGCTTAAACTCGCATCATGCCAAGAAGTATGAGTTGTGTTTTTTAAACATTACGTGGTAAAAAATAGATACAAATTTAATACATTATATACTTTCAGATCTCATGGCTGAAGGAATAGTGTGTGTGTGTGTGTGTATCTGTGTGTGTGTGTGTGTATGTATAACACAACTAAATCATATAGTGGTCTCAAAATAAACATTGTCCATACAATAATGTCTACAAATAACAATACATAGAGTGATAAAAAAGACAATATAATACGAAATGAAGTACATGGAGAGTAAAAATAAATAAATATCTCATGGGATAGTGCCTTCTCTTCCACATATCATACTCTTAGCCAAATCACTTACTATCCCACCCTCATGTATAGAGATATATAGGGAGAAATGAATGGGGTCAGACAAAGTCTAGCGAGTGAATTATATCACTAGTGGTATGGTGTGGACAAGTCGTTAAAGTTCAGTTATAACCTTCACTTAAGGGTGTTTTAGTGTGTATGTTCTTTATAAGTAATTAACTATTTACATACTAATGCTTGACTACTCCTATTCTAACTACATTCCATTTCAATTATGAATTTTTCCACTCATTGGTTGAATATCTCAACTGAATATTTTCTAAAAAAACATCTCTAGTATATGACCACCTATTGAGTTAACATTCCCATTTATAATCATTTGGTTCACTCGGTGTTTGTACCAAAATTGAGCACAACACTCTTCGAACATATTTGAAGAGATTAAAATGAAGAATTTAAATGTAAAAAGAGGATAATCTAACAAACACGCCAATTCAAGCAAATAAAAATAGAAAAAGGCAGAGATTTATAGTGGTTCGGCGTTGTGGCCTACGTCCACTTTGAATGATTTGCTGTTTTATTGATGATTACTAACTGGTTACAACAGAGAATAACTCAAACACTCAAGTTACAATGGATCTCCGGCAGAGTAACGACGTAATGGAGTTAAAAAAGTCCCTTTTCTGTTGGCATTGGAGTGCTATTTATAAGTGTAGTCTAGAAATATCTGGCTTAGATCTCGGAATACCCCTTCTCACACGTGGTGGGCCCAACAGATCGATCTGAGGTCATTTGGGATCGATCAATGATCGATCCAAGTGCTCTTCATATCGATCAAGATCTACTCCTTTTGGGTTGCGATCGATCAGAGGCATTCCTTGGGTGGTAAGTAAGCTCCTGTGAAAATTTGGTAGCATTTGGACTTGTAGATTTTGAGTTATAATCGATTCAAGATTCACTTTGTAGGTTGGCTGGACTGTGCGTATCGATACCTTCGTATCGATCAACTTCGGAAGGATCTTGTGCGTATCGATCAAGTGTGTGGTGATGACGTGGAGCGATGACTTAGGGGAGATCCACTTTTTATGCCGCATGACCATTTCCATTATTTGACTATGCCTTCTTCATATCGTTTCTTGGAAGTTCCTTTCGTATCGATGTTGTCACGTGTCCTTCGTATCGATCATTTGGTGGTTGGTTTCGTATTGATCGTTGGCTGATCGATACAAAATGTGTAGATAGGAGGATCGATACAAAGAGTGTCGAGTGGCAATAAAATAAACCCTGATCGATGCCAGCGCTTGATGGATATAAAGGAAAGGATGGATACGAAGAAAGGGTGGTCTTGATGGATACGAATTCTTCATTGATTTTGATCGATCCACAACTTGAACATACAACTCCGATTGACTCGAAACTTGGAATTCTGCGTTCCATAGCTTTGTTTATCGTACCATGCTAATTTTAGCTCGATTTGGACTCGGACCAAATTTGCCAGTATCCATAGTGAACCTGTGTAGAACCGATCGTCGGGATAGACTGTCTTTGGTTTCGAGTCAAGTTCTTGGTATCACGGCCTTGCCAAAAGGCGGGATAACATTTGCGCCCCAAAGTACGTCTTGTGTGAACATGACGTGCTTTGAAAAGCTGCATTCTTTGCTCCGAAAACGCCCTATCTGATTCGTTGAATAGTCGTTTTCTTTTTATCAAGAGATGTAACCTTTGATTGATTTCCAGTAATATAAATGTTGAATTGTTGACTACCAATAATCATGTAGTGTTTTGTTGTAACCGAGTGCTAGCAATTTGTTGTCCGTTGTTTTGATCATCATCAGGTGAGCATTCCATTCCTGTTAATTTTGAAAATTGAATGTTAGTTCGTCATACATGCACGTATGTTAACTTGACTCCTGTTCATTTTTGCACGTTCACGGGTCATTGTCAAGTTCTTTAGTTTTGGTCAGGATCGAGTTTCGTATCGATCCTCTCCTGGATCGATATGAAATTCGAGTTGTAACAATGTTTGGTGGTTGTTTTTAAGTCATCCCTCCGTATCGATCATCTCCTGGATCGATCTGAGAAGTTGGAATACATGCTTCGTATCGATACAAAATAGACAGTCTTTGGAGATGATTCTTATCGATGAATACAAGCTTTTGTATCCTTTAAATGGCTGGATACGAAACTGTCGTTTCATATCGATGAAACTGAGTGATCGATGCATAACCTTGCAGTGCATTTCGTATCGATGGGTTTGAAGACCGATTACTGATGGATATGAACTGTTTCATCTGGATCGATTTGGGAAAATGGATACAAAGATGGTTCTTTGTATCGATGGAACTAGTGACCGTTTCAAATGGTTTTGACCATTAGGAGATGAATTGTCTTATCCTGGTTTCGAATCCATATAAATAAAATTTGGACTTAGAAAATTTTCACCTGCTATCATTTTTATTTCCGCCTTCGTATCGATCGAGCACTCGAGAAAGAAGAAACTATCTTCGTTCCTAAATCAACATAACTCATTAATCCCTCAAATCGATCCTTTAATTTAGGTAATTAACCAATTAATTCCACATTAAAACGATAATATTTGAGTTTTAATGCCAGTTCGTTTAAAGTCGTGGCCGGTTCCGGCAATGTTGATGCCGGAGTTGGGTCAGAGCAAGGTCGAGGAGAGAGTAATGGCGTTTAGGCTGCTTGGGGAAGGAGAACTACTGGTGGATACGAAACAGTCATTGGAAGCTTTGCCTTAGATCTCGTATCGATGGAGGATGCATCGTGCATATCGACTTGAGACATGGAGGATCGTATCGATCCGAAAATGATGGATGGGGGGAGCTACTTCGTATCGATTGGAAACGGTGGGAGTTCGTATTGATCTGGAGTGATCGATATGAAGTTCTAGACCTGATGATCGATACGAAGACGCGGCCCATGATCGATACGAAACCAAAGGTTTTGGATTGATACGAACTGATCTTCTTGTGATCGATACGAAACCCCAATTTCTCGTGGAACGACCCAAGTTTGAACCTTTGATGGATACGAAAGCTTTGCACATTCGAACATTTGACTCCGACGAGCTTCGGCCTTGCATAATTGGACTTGACCATTGAACTGCGTATGTGACTACCTTTCGAAGCTCGTCGATGGAACCGTTATTTGACAAACTTAACGAACTTTAGCATGGATCGTTCTCCGGAGTCAGGTTGGCACGGTTGTGACGGTCACTCCAGTTGAATCTCGAAGCCTTGTCGTTTTAACATCTTTTGGACTTAAAGAAATTCAAAGTATTATGTAGCACTGCACTACACAACATAATCACTCACTTCACAATCACGGGGGGAACACAAGTTTCTTGCCATCTAACAATGGTTTTTACTGAGTTCAATAGCTATGGATCCCAGAAGCTCCGAGTCGCAGGATATCCAAAGTCCTCCACTTCCAGTTATAGAAATGCCAGAGATCGCAACTGAAGTAATAAGTCCCTCCCCGGACAAGATGTCGGGTGCAACTTTTATTATGAATCCGCAGGATTCTGTTCGCTCCAAAGTCTTCGAAGACATGCTTGGTAGAATCTGTCTCAGGCATGGACTATCTCTAGAAGACGTTTTGGTACCTGACACGGAAGACAGAGCCCATAATCCCCCAGAAGGGTATACTGCTTGCAATAGGTTCATGTGTGTAGTTGGAACACTTCCTCCCTTCAATCAATTTATTTGGGAAGTACTGATTTTCTTGAGGATTGCTCCATCCCAGTTGCATCTGAATGGGTATGCTTTGCTCAATAGCCTATTCATCATCTTCATAGAGCATCTCTTTCGACCTCCGACTGTCGAGGAGATCGGGTTTCTTTTCAACATTAAAAGTCGCGGGGGTAATCCTTCTTTCACCTTGCTGGAAGCGATTAGAGATTGCCAAGTAGTGGCAGGAGCCTGGAGCAAGCTAAGTTACTTCAACACCAAATGGTTCTTCGTTCGGTGTCCACCGGGATTCGCCAGACGGTGGCTAGTTAGAGGTAAGTGTTCTAACTTCTTCGTCGATTAACTGAGTAATTTAAGTTGATGTTGAGTCTAATACTTCATTTCTTTTACAGCTTCATCCCATGGCCCAAAAGGAGAGTGCTTCAAAGAGATAGTACGGACTCTCTAGTCGGTGTAAGCTGAGCTTAGAGAGATCTATGAAGTTCTCACCGATGAAAACTTAATCGCTGTTGGGCTTATAGATAGGGGCCAGAGCATTGGATCAGTAGGCATTCTTAGAATGGCGTAGGGGAAGAAGATCTCCCGGAGTCGTAATTACTGAACAGGGTTGATGATGAGAATGTGCCCGTTGGAGATGAGCCTGCAGCTGTGCCTCCGTAGAGTCCTCGATCTTCAGAGTTGAAGAGAAAAGGCAAGACCATTGCCTACAAATCCACGAGACGAAAAACTGTCATGATATCTCCGCCCGTAACAACTGTTATAAGTTCGGAGGCTCCTCCTCCGCAAATGGAGAGTTCTTTGAAGGGATTGGCAGACATCCGTATTCCAGATGACTTATCTTCATATCAAGACCTTGGACTGTAGGGGCTTCAAAGTGCTTTAGACATATGGGAGCCAACTCCTTCGAGCACGGCTGCTACAACCGGTTGGTTGGGGGGTTTTCACATGCATGCACACACTTCACGACATCACACAACTTCTAATCACACGTTTCTCAATTTTCGAAGATAACTGACTCTGTTTCTCTTTTCATTTTGCAGATACGATGGTGAGAAAGGGATCTATGCTCGGAAGTCTTCGCTCTGCGCGCCATTCTTCTAGCTCATATTCCGAATCCCATAGGTGTGGGTCTGAAAGAGACCATGATCATGGCCGCTCCAGCCAAGAATGGGAGTGTTATGAAAGAGAAAGGGAGAGGGAGAGACAGTATCAAAGTAGGCGTCGTTCCCGATCACGTTCTCCACCACCTAAAGGTCCCTCGAAAGCCTTCGGCTCCGAAAGACAATCTGCTGAAACTTCACATCAAACGGTGCCTTCTCATACTTCGACATCCAGCGATTAATGCCATAGAACAGAAGCAGAAACTCCCATTGTCACTGCACCAACTGCTATGGAGCCCATAAGGGAAGGAGCCATTAGAATCGCTAAGTTAAAGAGGGATTTTCCACATATCTACTTTGACGGCTTCCACTTCCCCCTGAACTTGAAACGAATTCCCAATGAGGCAGAACATACGGTACCTGATTATGTGTACAATGTCTACAATCAGTATCGAGAATGGGTGAAGACTGTAGAGAAAGCCTCAGCGATGGCCTTTGAGCGGGCAAAAACAATCTAGAAACTGGAGAAGGATCTCGCTCAAAATGACCGTATAATACAAGTGCTTACCAATGAGAACGAATCTTCCTGGAAGTCAGAGATGGAGGCCCAAAAGAAAGCCGACGAGGCAATTAAGTCTATGGGAAAAATGCGACAGGAGCATTTGGCCTTGGTTGAGGAGATGGGCCACAAGACCACCATTGTTGTGCAGAAAGAGATGTTGTGCTTAAGGAGCTTGAGGAGTTAAAGGTGAAGTTTGCCGAGGTCATCAAGGAAAAGAATGATGCCAACTAAGCTTCCCAAGAAGCATGTGAGCAGACAGTATCGCTAAAGAATGAAAGGGATGCCGCAGTTTTAAAGGCCCAGGAAGCCGAAGCCAGAATTGAAACTGAAGTTAAGCGACGGAGACCGGGATGGAAAATGAGATTGAAGATCTCCTGGTTACTTATAACGTCAACGTCTTAAGACACCGTAGTCTGAGCTGGCTCGAAGACTACCCATCACATCTATATAGTGCCTGGCGCCGCCTGGTAGAGGACGAGAAGGTGGAGCGCAACACTTCAACTATTGACGACTTTCAACTTGAAAATCAGATATTAGTTAAAGATGAGGCAAAAGTTCTTCACGACGCCATCGTCACCTTCGAAAAGGAAAAACTAGCTGCCAAGTACTCGAACATTGGAGAAGGGTCCGGAGTTGAGCATCACGAGGTAGGTTCTGAGGTGCCTGCAACATCTCAGTCCGAGCCTACTTCATCCATTGATTCTCCAACTGTCCTGGCGTACGACCTTGACAGGCCTCGCCTATCTCCGGTACATGAGCATGTCTCTGAAGGCTCATCAGCTCAACATATGAGCCAATCTGAGGAAGGTACTCTGAACACTTCTTTCATTCGCCCAAGTGCAGGAGCATTGTCGAAAGATGTCACTAATATTTTCTCTTATCTTTATTCAGTTATAGATTCTGCACCAGCTGATCCTCCTGCAACCTAAGAATTACGTCATGAGCAGGAGGGTATTATGACGGAGATAAGAACCACAATGGTCGCTACATCAATTGGGGAGGTGCACGAGAGAAGTTTCATTCTTGACGATCAAATGATGGAAGCACTCCTTGGCCACCAAAGCGACCCAATCACTGAACTGCCTTTCAATATAGACAAAGATGTAATTATAACCAACTCCTCGGGCCCTACCACCAGCATTCCAATGGGTGTTAGTGCAACATGAGCTGATGAGATAATGGTAGAAATCAAAGCCAAAATAGAGCAAGCCCAGCGGGCCAGTAGTGTCGGTGGTGGCATGGCGGGTCCGGCCCGGTTCCTATGATTATGATTTCTCCACGTGGCACCATTATCGGTACCAGTGTGCCTTATTCTTCCAACGTCAAGGGTGCCACCGTTCCTCCAGTTCCGCTTGTGGAGAATATTCCGATCTCCGTGAGTTCTGAGTAGGAGACAGTTGTCATTCCTCCAGCTGAAGACAAATCGGTTAAGGGAGGCCTGGGAAGTAAAGGCTCGAAGAGACATCCGAGCGGTAGTTCAAGTGGGTCCAAGTTGAAGAAGAGCGAAAAGATAAAACACCAAAGGCGTAGACTTGCACTTTTGCTTCTTCTTTTTGCAGATAGCTTAGAATAAGATTTTCTTTTGCTTTTGTAGGCCATACATAGATGCGGGTTAGCCCCTGCTTATAGGAATTCATTGGACAGATTTTTGTACTTGGCTTTTCTCCAAAGAATAGTAGAAATAAAATCTCTTTTTGTCTTTCAACGTAACTCTGTGTTTATTTGCTTAAGTATTTTAGCGCTCGTGTTTCCATTCAATGTACTTGTAAGGCTTTAGTCTCTGAATCGGACTTGCGGTCGCTGAAGTCATGGCTTCGGATCATAACCAAACGTCAAGTCGAGTCTTAATGTTGTGCTGTCTCGATTAGCGGCTTGTACTTGAGTTATGCCCCCAGTTCTGGGGAGAATTGAAGTAGTTGGTTGGTAGTCGCTTTCCGCCCTCAATAATTTTAACTTAACTTAGTCGGAACATAGTTAAAGTGAAATGAGTTCGAGTGGTCGGATCACACTCGCCCATTTTTTGGTATTCGCATCCACACTCTGGGGATTAAACTTGTATGTTGACGGTCGGTCATGCCTGCTTAATGTCTAAAGTCATATCCACGCTCCGGGGACTTAAGTTAATTTATGGGTGGTCAGTCACACCCGTTTAATACTTGGAATTATATCCGCACCCTGGGGACTTAAGTTAATTTGCAGGTGGTCAGTCACACCCGTTTTATGTTTATACTCCAGTCCACGCTCTGGGGGCTTAGAATTATCTCGCGGGTGGGTGGTTCACACCCGATCTATGTTTTTATTCCAGTCCACGCTCTAGGGACCTAGAGTTATCGATGGGTGGTCAGTCACACCCATTTGGTGTTTATACTCAGGCCCGTAATCTCAGGGACCAGAATTAGTTGATCGGTGGTCGATCACACCCATTTTAATGTTTATACTCCAGTTCGCGCTTCGGGAACCTAGAGTTGGTTGACAGATGGTCAGTCACATCTGTCTAAGTATAAGGATCTCGTTTACACTCCGGGAACGAGGAGTTGATCAGGGTTGTGGACGGTCGGATGACATCCACCCTGAGTAGGTAAGTGAAGTCGTAGATGGACGGGTCCATCCTCCTCGAGCTTGTAAAAAATGGAGACAAGGTCGTGGACGGACGGATCCATCCTTCTCGAGTTTAAATTGAATACGAGCGAAGATGTGGGTGGACGGATCCACTCTCCTCGAGCCTATGTTTTGGAGTTCGTACTCTGGCTCACACTTTGGGAACCGGAGTTTGTTCGAGGATTGTCGTGTTTCAATCCTTTTGGCTTTAGCATGGTTGCTTGCCCCCGAGCTTGGGGTTTCACTTAGCAAGTGACCGGTCAGATCAAAGTCGCTCCCTATTTGAATAAGTCCCACCTTACGATGGAACTTAGCTCTTTGTGTATCATGATGGTCGCATGACGCATTTCAAGAATCGCCACTCTGGCTTGACGAGTTTGCATTTTATTGCTGAAATAAGAAAGTACGGCAAAGTCAGTTACCTTATACAAGTTCAAATTTCGAAATGCATAAACAAATTTCAAAGGAAAAGCAGAATAAATGAATAAATAAAGCCTATTATGTGTAATAGCGATGGAGACTCTCGCTATTCCATGCTCTTGGTAAAGTGAGACCATCAATAGTTGATAATTTGAATGTGCCGTCTCCAAGTCTCCACTCGATAACATACGGTCCTTCCTATGTCGGTTTCATATGTGAAGGGACCAGATAGTTTCTCTTGAGTACGAGATCGCCAAGTTCAAAGGTTCTGGGTCGGACCTTAGAATTGTATAATCGGGCGACTCGACTTCGGTGTGTGGCTTCCCTCAAATCAGCCTCTTCACGCTTCTCATCCAATAAATCCAGAGATTCAGCAAGTAAGATGGCATTCATCTTTGGATCATAATAGGTCACACGGTGAGAAGGTACTTTCAATTCAACTAAGATAACGGCTTCAGAGCCGTGGGAAAGTGAAAATGGAGTGTGGCCGGTCACGGACTTGTGGGTAGTTCGATATGCCCATAGGGTGATGGGAAGCTCATCGACCCATCTGCCTCCAACCTTTTCCAGTCGTTTCTTCAAAATGGACTTAATAACTTTATGAACAGCTTCAACCTATCCATTTGCTTGAGGGTGAGCAACTGCCGAGAACTTTTTCTGGATGTAATAACGTTGGCAGAAATCCTTGAACTCGACACTGTCAAATTGGGCTCTGTTGTAAGTGATAATCGTTTGTGGGAGGCCAAAATGACAGATAATGTTGCGTACAACAAAGTTGATTACTTTCTTCGCCGTGATAGTAGCAAGGCGCTCGGCTCCCGCCCATTTGGTAAAGTAGTCAACTGCAACGATGGCATACTTCGCGCCACCTTTAGCCAGAGGTAAGGACCCGATTATATCGATGCCCCATGTGGCGAATGGCCATGGACTGACCATCTGGGTGATTTCAGTAGGTGGGGCTCTCAGAATTCTTGCATGCTTCTGGCATTTGTCACATTTCTTGGCATAGTCCGATGTGTCTCGATTCACTGTCGGCCAGTAATATCCGTATCGGAGTATCTTCTTAGCAAGAGCTTGCTCCCCAGTGTGATTGTCGCATTCTCCCTCGTGCACGTCATGTAACACTCGTTTGATCTCGTCGTGGGCGATACACCGGAGTAAAGGAACAAAGTATCCCCTCCTATACATGAATCCATTCTGGATAATGAACCGCAAAGCTTTACAGAGAACCTGTCTTTTCTCACTTCTGCGCTCGGGCAAAGCTCCATGTTCAAGATAATTTCTAAACGGGGTCATCATGACTCTTTCTCGGGCGTTGCCTCGTGCACCCAATCCGTCTCCATTTGATCGATACTCGGAGTGGCAAGTGTTTCAATGGGGACAAGTCCTATTTGCTGTGCTTCACCGGTGCTGGCCAGCTTTGCTAAAGAATTGACTTTCTGATTGTGCTCCCGAGGTATACAGTGGATGACATAGTATTCGAACTGATTCAACACTTCTTGAACCCGAGCAAGATATGCAGCCAACCTCCGGTCTTTAGCTTGATATTCTCCTCGAACTTGGCATACGACCAATTGCGAGTCACAATGAATCTCCACAACGATAATTCCCAAGTCTTTGGCAAGTCTGAGTCTAGCTAGTAAAGCCTCGTACTCGGCCTCATTGTTAGTTGCACGGAAATCAAACTTCAATGCATAGCATATGGATCGACCTTCTGGTGTGTCAAGTACCACTCCAGCGCCTGAGCAGCGGTCGTTCGATGCACCATCAGTGTATAGCTTCCATATGTATTTGGGAGATTCACTGGTTTTGGGCAAGTCCTCCGGTATAGTGAATTCAGCTATAATGTCTGCCAAAACTTGTCCTTGGATGGTTCGCCTCGGTGTATAAGCAATATCAAATTGACTTAAATCGATGTTCCACATGAGCAATCTACCAGACATATCAGGTCGCGTTAGGGCCTGTCGTAACGGCTGGTCGGTGTAGACTGTGATTGGGTGAGCCTGGAAATAAGGACGGAGCTTTCTCGAGGCAATGACGAGGCAGTAAGCCAGCTTTTCCAATTTCGAATAATTTCTCTTTGCCCTAGTTAATCGCTTGCCGATGTAATAGACCGGTTGTGGGATCCGATCTTCTTCTTGAATCAGTGCAGCACTGATCGCATTTGCTGAAACCGCTAGATAGATATACAATCTTTCATGATAAACTGGCTTCGACAAGATAGGTGGCGTCGCTAGGTGTTGAACCAGTGCTTGGAATGTGCCTTCACACTCCTTCGTCCATTCGAAATTCCGCTTTCCTTTTCTGATCAGGTTGAAGAAGGGAATGCACTTGTCCGTGGACCTGGAGATGAATCTACTCAAAGCTGTCACCTTCCCGTTGAGGCTCTGCACCTGCTATTTTCTCAGGATTAGCTTCAATTCCTCTAGCATTGATAATGAATCCAAGGAACTTTCTGGACGCGACTTCGAAGTGACACTTCAACGAGTTGAGCTTCATTCGGTATTGTCGGAGGATGTTGAACATTGTTTCCAAGTCTTTGACATGGTTGATGGACAGTTGCGACTTCACAAGCATATCGTCCACGTACACCTCCATGGTTTTCCCGATTTGGTTAGCGAACATTCGATTCACGAGCCTTTGATAAGTTGCCCCAGCGTTCTTGAGACCGAACGACATCACTTTATAGCAATAGAGTCCTAGATCGGTGACGAAGCTCGTATGCTCTTGGTCAAGTAGATGCATTGGTATTTGATTGTAGCCGGAGTACGCGTTCATGAAAGATAAGAGCTTGTGTCCAGCCATTGAATCCACAAGTTGATCAATTCTAGGAAGTAGAAAACTGTCTTTAGGGCAAGCTTTATTCAAATTTGAGTAATCTACACACGTTCGCCACTTCCCGTTTGATTTTCTGACAAGCACCGGGTTGGATACCCATTCCAGGTATAACGCATCACGAATAAACCCATTCGACTTGAGATTATTTACTTCTTCCTTAAGGGCGGCAGATCTCTCTGGATCCATACCGCGCCATTTCTGTTTGATCGGGACATGCCACGGTTCAATATTCAATGCGTGGCTCACGATGTTCGGCGAGATCCCACACATGTCCGAGTGAGTTTAGGCAAACACATTAAGGTTTTCTCGGAGAAAATCAACCAATTCCTCTCTCATCTGGTAGCTAAATTGAGATTTGACCTTTATCATTCTGGAGTGGTCATTATCATCGATCGGAACATCGATCGTCAACTTTGCCAGGGAAGCCTGACTGTCTTTGACTTCCTCTTCATTATCATTACCTCATGGATCAAGATCTTTTAGGAACTGGTTATGGAGCCCGGGCCTAGGCCCAGGCGTTAGCTGTCAATTCTTAGAAAAACAGACGCAGAGAGATTCCTCTACGTCCTTGCCCTTCTCTCTACACTGCGCATCTCGCAGTTCAGCAACATAACAGGCCCGTCTAGCCGCTTGATCTCCGTGAACTACTCTAATCCCATTATCAGTAGGGAATTTTAGAGTCAAACACCATGGGGCAATCGTTGCCCTGAATTTAGAGAGGGCCGGTCAGCCCAAGAAAGCATTATATAGGGAATTAATGTCTAACACAACAAACTATAGCATCCGGACTCTCCAGTGCTCTCCAACACCCAACTCAACTGACAACTCCACCATCCCAACGGGTATATTTGCACTTCCATTAAAGCCATGTATGCGAGACTGACACGACTTTAGGTCCTTTGCTTCCATTCTCATCTGGTTGTAAGCTTGCTTAAAAAGAATGTTTATGGAGCTTCCGCTATCTACCAAGATCCTCTTCATCCAAGTAGGATCTATCTGAGCTGATATAACCAACGGATCGATAGTGGGGGCTCGACTCTGTCAGCTTCTCTGTTCCTGAAAACGATGTCGTTTGTCATCGTTTTGTATTGTTTCATGGGGGCCCCATCATCAACATTACTGCAACACTCGAAGTGCACATGCCTAATCAAACTAGCATACGACTCCATTTCCTTCCAACTCCGATCAGCTCGATGAGGACCACTACTAAGTGTATTTATAACCAGCCTCCCGCTAGTATGCATGGGTTCCTCAGGCCTAGCTTGGCCTTGAACTTGATTCATATTTGATGGGCCCGTACTCCATTCTGCGGCGCCCAAACAAACTGTTCCAACTCCCTCTCTCTGATCAACTTCTCAATGATATCTTGCAAGTGACGGCACTCATTGGTGTTGTGGCCATAGCAATCATGGAATCTACATAACTTTCTAGTTTGAATTTGCTTCTTAGATGATTGTTTCGGGGCTGGCTTCTTATACTGACCGGTATTACAAGTCTGCAAATAAACATTCTCCAGGGATGTATTCAAAGGGGTATATCGGTCGAACGTGGGAGCTCTGGGTCTCAGTCCGAGATTTGGGTCTCGCTTCTTCCCCTGACCTCCATTACCTTTTTGTTGACCTTTCTTGTTTTGTATATTCAATTGCACTTTACCGGAACTCTCATTGGTCTGTTTCACGGCAACATTACTTTGAATGCCTTCAACACTCGGCCCCACATCGTCCTGCTTCCTAAATCGTCTAGCTTCTTCTCTCCTCAAAAACTGGGCCACCTTAGCATAGAAACGATCCAACGAGGCGGGGGATTTCCCAGCCAACCAATTGCCAAACTCGGAATCGGGATCGATTCCTTTAGTTAATGCCATTAAGATAGAATTGTCATTCGGGTTGCTGACCTCAGCACATGCAGCATGAAACCTCTCCAGATAACGTCTAAGCGTCTTTCCTAGAGCTGGGTAACGCTGGACAAGGTGTTGATATCCTTTGGTCTCGTAACATGTATACAGAATTGTTTGACGAACTTCGTAGCCAACTGATCGAAACTAGAAATAGATCTGGGTGGCAAATGAGTAAACCACATCGTTGCAATACCTCCCAAGGAAATAGGGAAACTCCTGCACTTACCCCCAATTTCAGCTCGAGCGGAGTTCATGAGCCATTCATACTTTAGGATGTGCTGATTAGGATCTGAACTTCCTTCTTACACGAGAAAGATAGGCATCCTGAATCGACGAGGTGGCTCAGCATAAAGAATGTCGTTGGTGAATGGAGTATGACTTCCGAAGATTCCCCAATCATCATTAGTAAGACCTTGACTTTCTTGGATCATGTGGCGAATCATGGTTGGAATGTCAGGCATCTGGACATTCGAGGCCAAGGCATGGTCCGGTTCCATGTTGCGGCGATGGTTCGGGCACTGTCGATGGTCCGTTCCTCGCCTCCTTGGCTCCCATTCTTCAGGAATGTAAGGTTCATGAGCATGGATGTGTTGATGAAGGGTCGAATCTGTTCGATTCTGAATCTCAGCTTCCAAATCCATAGTGGCAGCAGCTGCATGGCTATCGATAGTGTGATAAGGAAGTGCCCCTCCTCGGGAGGAGGGTCCAGCTTGGTGTCCTGTAGAAGGACCAGCCCTGGCTTGTCCAAGATTCACAGCACGTTGATGCCCAAAGGCTTATGCATAGCTTCCATCCAGCCATTGGCGTGTTGATCTATGATTGAAATCAGAAGAAGTCGAGCTTTCGGTTGATGAATAGGAAGCACGATCCCTTCTGGATCTCCTTCGCCTTTCCTCGTTAAGCTGGTTCACGAGTTCTGTGTTGCCATGGATCTGCTGGGTGAGCTGCTGACGACTCTGAGTTAGCTCTTGCATTAGGATCTAGAATTCCTCCCTAGTGACAGAGCCTTGCGGATCTGGAGCTTTGGTAAATGCTTGACCTGGTGTGTTTAGCTGCATGGGATTCTGTCTATCCCTTCCTTCTGGATTTGCAGTAGTTGAAGCAGTTCTGGTAGTAACCATGCTGAGTGACGTAGCTCTTTCCTAGATCTGGTGGAATCTGAATAGAATGGAAGGAATTACTAATGATAGATCTGGATCTCCTCCTTAGATTTCATCAATCCAACAACGGCAGTAAATCCAATGAGCAGGAGAAAAACTGGGTTCTCTCAATGAAAAGCACCAAAGTGTTTGTACCAAAATTGGGCACAACACTCTTCGGACGTATTTGAAGAGATTAAAACGAAGAATTTAAATGTAAAAAGAGGATAATCGAACAAACACGCCAATTCAAGCAAACAAAAATAGAAAAAGGCATAGATTTATAGTGGTTCGGCGTTGTAGCTTACGTCCACTTTGAATGATTTGCTGTTTTATTGATGATTACTAACTGGTTACAACAGAGAATAACTCAAACACTCAAGTTACAATGGATCTCTAGCAGAGTAACAGCGTAATGGAGTTAAAAAAAGTCCCTTTTCTGTTGGCATTGGAGTGCTATTTATAGGTGCAGTCTGAAAATATCTGGCTTAGATCTCGGAATACCGCTTCTTACATGTGGGTGGGCCCACTAGACCGATCCGAAGTCATTTGGGATCGATCCATGATCGATCCGAGTGCTCATTGTATCGATCAAGATCTACTCCTTTTGGGCTGCGATCGATCAGAGGCATTCCTCAGGTGGTAAGTAAGCTCCTGTGAAAATTTGGTAGCATTTGGACTTGTAGATTTTGAGTTATGATCGATCCAAGATTCACTTTGTAGGTTGGTTAGACTGTGCGTATCGATACCTTCGTATCGATCAACTTCAGATCGATCTTATGCATATCGATCAAGTGTGTGGTGAATGGTGATGATGTGGAGCGATGATTTAAGGGAGATCCACTTTTTATGCCGCATAACCGTTTCCATTTCTTGACTATGCCTTCTTCGTATCGTTGCTTGGAAGTTCCTTTCGTATCAATGATGTCACGTGTCCTTCGTATCAATCATTTGGTGGTTGGTTTCGTATCGATCGTTGGCCGATCGATACAAAATATGTAGATAGGAGGATCGATACGAAGAGTGTCGAGTGCCAATAAAATGAACCCTGATTGATGCTAGCGCTTGATGGATACAAAGGAAAGGGATGGATACTAAGAGAGGGTAGCTCTTGATGGATATGAACTAACACCTTCTTCATTGATTTTGATCGATCCACAACTTGAGCATACGAACTCCGCTTGACCCGAAACTTGGAATTCTGCCTTTCATAGCTTTGTTTGTCGTACCATGCTAATTGTAGTTCGATCCGGACTCGGACCAAATTTGCCAGTATCCATAGTGAAACTGTGTATAACCGATCGTCGGGACAGACTGTCTTTGGTTTCGAGTCAAGTCCTTGGTATCACGACCTTGCCAAAAGGCGGGATAACACTCTGGATCAAATATAGTTTACTATGCTAAGCCTATACAATCAGGTTAACAATCCCGATTTATTTTTTGGGCTAACATTCCCATACTTACCTTTTTGGGTTAACATTCCCATATCCATTCCATCGCTAGTTTACGTATCCTATGCCCTCTATCATTAATAACTAGCATTAAAGAGAGGATTAATGATTCTAATTCCCTATAGGATCAGCGATTCCTACTATGATGGATTTCTCCATCATCTCTCTTTCCAGCTCCCACCCATTAGTGGTTATGGCTGGCTATAAATGATAGGAGCTTCTAATTGCGATTTAATCACTAGCCACGCTAAACGCCACATCCACCAACTTCATGAAGCGCAAACCTAAGGTCTCACCAAGGTGATCACATTTCTAGCTCGCTACATGACTCCATTCCGCTGCATGAACACATTTCCCCCGATCCTTCCTACTTAGCATTTACCAGGTCCAGGTTTAACTTGCGCTGACCAGTATATTTCAGATGTCTGATTAGCATTTTCAGACATCTAGTTCACTGTTTCCAAATTTTAATAAACTTGGATAATTTTTTTTTATCGATTTTCTTCGTGGTTTTAATCTCAGATTTAGGTTATATTTTCATAGTGCTTTTGATACAATTCCAAGTGGTTTTTCCCCATCTTTATACATACTTTTCCATTAAATTTTTTGTATGTATCTCGAAGGGTTACCTACGTATTTAAATCGATTATCATGTATATTTTACTGTAAATAAAATCGATCAAAATAAATTTCAACAGATATATTCGTTTATCCCTATCTCATTTCAAGATAAATAAGATCTACGTGATTTAAGGGTAGTTTTGAATCAAATTAATTCTTATTTATCAAATTCAATTCGAATGTGTTACATAAAATTAGATCTACAAGATTAAAGCTAATTTTATGTGGTTATTCCTTGTTAATCAAGTGAGTTCAAAATAGATTCATAAATTCAAGAATAAAAGCTGTATTTTTATTACTAAGAAGGCATATAGTTGAAAATCAATCACTTATCCCCATCACATGCATTTCATGGATAAACACACTGTAACGACCCATAATTCCATATATTTTAAATTGACAATAAACCACATGTGCTCAACTCAATTTGAACGAAAAGGTGGACACTTAAGGGGAAAAGAAAATAAAGACATAGAACAGAATCTTACATGAATGGAATAACATATATTATTTCAACATATAATCTTTATAGCGATAATTTTTAAATACATTTATCGGAGTTTAACTTAACATCAACATTGACAGTTATAAATATATGTCCTTATAAATGCAGAATACAATAATACACAAGTGTTGTGGAAATGGATAACAATCTTCAGAAGAATCTTCTAGCTCCATGCTCCGAGCTCTTTCAAAATGCTCCAAACTAACCCGACTCTAGGCTACTCGGAAAAATAGGTCACCTAGATTTTAAAGGAAAGAAAATAATAAACACAGGATCGGTCATGGGATTGGTGTGAGAAACTTAAAATACGAGTATTTGAAAACAAAGGGTATCTCAAAAGACTACGCTGCACGTAAACACGGAATGTGTTTTTACCTTATGATAAACAAATCATTCTATGTAAAATCCAATGGTATTATTTTTAATGACATTCTTTAAAAACCTTTCAAATAAACATATTCAAATAGCTAAAATCGTTACATTGGTTAAATTTGATGGCATAATAGGTTTACAACTAAGTCCGAAGGCACTTATTGGAGAATTGATTTCCAATGAATAGTGAGGTAAGGGACTACCACCCGTACAGTACATTTCTAGAGGAATGTACCGAGACCACCAACAGATGGTCCTCTGTGAATTAAGGCCGGCATACCTGAGACCAACAGATGGTACGGATAGCACCGAATATGATATCACCCCAACCATTCCCGACCTCTTCGAAACATCTCATAGCATACACCATTAAATTTAAACCCGACGTTATAGCGAGTAGAAATAAATAAATCTAGAAAACTGATATCATACCCTAATGGTTGCGAACCACTTAGCCTTAAAGCAACCCTTGTTTCAGAATTCCCTTGGTGTGAGGCTTGAGGTAACGATTACCTTTCTTAGAACATTTTCACTTAAAATGCCACATTACCATTTCCAACAACACACTATTGATTTCAACAAAAGTACAACCTCTTAGCTCGTACATCATAGAGAAGTGTTAAGTATAAGAGGGGTTATCTCTTACACTACCAAACAGATGTACGTTTGTAGAAATCAATCTACCGTGTTCTTAGAAATGCAATTTCAGACATTCATCCATATAAGTTATCTAGGAATAGGACAAATCGAAGGCATTCTCCTACCACATGCCCTTGGATTAGTATCGAGTAGTCCTCTCATACGAACATCCCAGAACGAAGGGACCACTGCTATTTATTTATCTCGGGAGCTACTCTGAAATTATCAACAAGTAGTCCTTCCATTATAAAGGTCCTCGCCTTCAACTTCATTGTCTTCACTTTCGAACTCGTAAATTGGTTCAAAGTGGTTTTTGGATAGAAACTTTCCCAAATCAGATCTCGGTTCATCTAAACCAATCATCGATAAAAAATGTTAAGTAGGTGAGTGATTAATATTCCATTAATTAGTATCTTTTTATCCAAAATGTCTTCTTAGAGATATGTATCTTTTTAAAACCATTTCTCTTTAGTATACACGGGATCATTAAAACTCATTTATCAAATCTTTGTTTAATTAAAACCTTTTTAAATCTTGGAGTAATTCCAAATCATTTCATCCTTTACTTAGGAAATATCTCCAAATCATTTATTTAAATCTTAACAAAGATTTCTTATTTCCAAATCATAACTTTTAAACGGGTCAAAAATAATGTTATTTAAGACATCGTTTACTATAAACCCAAAAAAATTAATTTTAAGTAAAAGGATCCATAGGAATTAAAATAATTCCAAATCATTTATTTAAATCTTGACAAAAGATTTCTTATTTTCAAATCATAACTTTTTAATGGGTTGAAACCATGTTATCTTAGATGGTAGATCCAAATTAGTTATTATTCGAGTAAAACGGATCCATAGAAATTATACTAATTTTACTCGATACTAATTTCCATATTCAACTTGTACTATTCATCGAATAATGGTGGAATCTTCTTTTAAATTTATATGATTAGTATGAGTTGCCTCCTCGAAATTTAACACCAAGTATAAGAAGATTATCTCTATTCGATCCAAGTTGCAATCAATTAATTATAAAAATGAGATCTTTTATACTTGTCTCATTTCCGACATTTCGACCTTATCTATCCCTCATACAAGAAAGAGGCCAGGTGAGCCGGGGCACTGGTTACTCCTGAACGTCTCCTTAGTTTAAGCATCACACATCCAGATCTCACGAATAGAAAAATCCAGTCTACTCTTCAGCTTTTAGAGCCAAGATTAAATCACTTGATTTTAACAGCTTTTCTTTAAGTCATTTATTTAAACTCTTTAAAATAAGTTATAAAACCTCCACATTGTCTTTAAAATACTTAATTATTTATTTGGAAACATTTATAAAGATTTGGGAAAGAATACTTAAGTTAAAAGCTATATTTCAAAAGTTATTAAAAGTGCTGAGATTAGCGCTACGAATAGTGTTTTTAAGGCTTATTTAATCAAAACAACTTTTCAATCATTTAGAAATTCATTTTTATATCTCATATCTCATTTAATTTTTTTTATAGAATTTATTCCATATTTTTAAAGAATTAAAAATATCATTTATAAAGAGTTTATTGTTTTGTTTCGGAACTGCCAAACCACGACAATTTTGAAAACTTGATTTTCTCATATTTCAAAATCTACTAAACGAAATCTCGATCATTTTCTTTCGTTTGAAAACTATGGTTATAAGAGTTCGAAAAATTCTTATTCTAAAGAATTCTAACTTCGATTCCATCGTATAAACTTTTACGACGTAAAATCGCAAACTACCATTAGGTGACATGCCTATTTTAACTCAAATTTCATTTTCTTTTAAAATTTTGTAGAAATACATTTAAATGTTTATAAATCATTCTAAACCATTTTAAAGAGGTTTAACAAGCTCATATACACCATTTCATTCAATAGAGGAAAGTGATTTCCTTTGTGATATTCGACGTGTATTTAACATGAATTGTTTACACAATTTAAACAACTATATTAAAACAACTAAACTTGACGATCAAAGCATTGTAGACATCCATAGCAATTATATCACATCATCATTATCATATATATATATATAATTTTATAGTTTTTTCACCATCATTGGTTTCTAACTTACAAAAATTCGCTATAGCTTCGCTACGATCGAATCAAAGCCTAAAATCGGGCCTTGGCCCTTTTAATAGCCACGGTCTAAGCTTAGAAGTGGAGGTGGGCTCGGCCTTGCATGGATGTGGGTGTGGTTGTAAGCTTTGAGTGGAGATATGGCATGATTTGCCTTGGTTTTTAAGGTAGAATGACATGGTGTATATATATGTGTGTATTTTATTTTATTTGCCATAACTTTGCAAATTAACAACGCGCACTTCCATACGTTTCAAGCTGATAATAACCACACATGTCCAGCCCGAATTGCATGGAAATACGGATTGTCAGGGGTGAAGAAAGAAGAAAGAAGAGATAAGAGAAGAAGAAAACTAAACAATCACGGAATCTCATAACGTAGTGGAACAATATATAATATACATAAATAATCTTTACAAAGAGAAACTTAATATACATACATCCAATCAAAGTACAGCAAAAAATCATAAATCATCAGCTTGGACTGTTATAACAACCTATCCTCGTAAATGCTGATAATTTAAACAATCAGTGCAACGGAAATAAGAAAATAACTAACTATCGATGAAGCCTCCTACTCCAAGCTCCTCCAAAATCTATCATGGCAAACCTGAAGTACTTGGCTGCCCGTACAAATTTGAGCACCAAAGAGTTTTAGGGAAAAGAAAAGAAAACTTCGGATCAGTCATGGGACTGGTGTGAGTAAAATCAAAATACGAATATTTTGAAATAAAGGGTATCTCATAAAACCACGCCCCATATAAACACGGAACGAGTTTTTACCTTATGATAACCAAAACATTTCATACGTAAAATCGTAAATATTATTTTTAATGGCATTCTTTTTGAAAGCATTTGCAAGTAAAGTTATGAATCTTAGCCGAAATTATTACCATATTAAATTCTAGACCTAATCTTTTCAGGTTCTATAAACAAAACCGAGGGCACACAGTGGAGAATGGATTTCCAACTGAGTAGCAAGGTTAGGGACTACCTCCCGTACAGTGCATCTCTAGAGGAATGCATCTGAGGCCCTTATGTTGGTCCTCATGCAAATTAAGACCGGCCTATTTGAAAATATATGAATAACACCGAGTATTACATCACCTGGCCGTTACCGACCTATCCAGGATCCCAAGCATACACCCTATAATTTAAACCCGATAGCGGGTAGAAATTTTTTATATCTAAAAAGGTGATTTCATACGCTGATGGTTGCGAACCACTTAGCCTTAAAGCCTCCCCTGTTTCATTATTCTCCGAGTGTAAGGCTAGAGGGTAAAGGTTATCTTTCATATAGCACATATTCCACTTTGAATGCCACATTGTCATTCCACAATCACACAACTGATTTCTACAAACGTATAACTCCTGAGCTCGTACGTCTTAGGTAAGGGTGTTAAGCTAAGAGAAGTTGCCTTCTCCGCCACCAAATAGATGATATGTTTATAGAGATCAATCAATGTGATCTAAAAATGAAATGTCAGACATTTATCCATAAAAGTTGTTTAGGAATAGGATAAACCAAAGTCACTCTCCTACCACATCCTGTTGGGTATTACCCCTAGGATTAGTAGCGAATAGTGCTTGCATACAAAGATTCCAAAATGAAGGACCATTGATATTTAATTATTTCAAGAGCTACTCCGAAATTGTCAACAAGCAGTCCTTTCGTCATGAAGATCCCCGCCTTCAAAATTATCATCTTCAATTAAGTTTCACTTTCAAACACATACGTTGGTCTGAAGTAGTTCTTAGTCCCGATCCCGGTCTCTCTGGACCAACAACAAAAAGTGGCCCTCAACCTCATATGGAAACCAAGTCTCATGGACTTATTATGTTTTCAATTTTCAACTTGCTATGCTTTTGTCAAGAAGGAAGCCCGGTAGATTGGAGTACCAAAGTCACTCCTCACTACTTGAATCATCATTCTTAACACTGAACGATAATCAAGCCTACTAAATTGGCTTCATGCTAAGTGCACGACTTATCAGTTCCGCATCAAGTCAAGGAACTAAAATGGCCAAATTTGATAGTCGATTATTTAACTATCAAAGCAACAAATAAAATATAGCACATAAAGAGTCACTGGGCCCATTAAATTAATATCTTATTAATTAAGTAAAATTCTAAATATTTATCTCAAAATATTTTTAAAAGATATATTCACAAAACCATTTTAATATTTTGATATTGGAAAACATTTCCATATACTTATATCAACGGTATAATTATATTTCATAACACTACCATTTTGGAGACAAACTAAATTAATTTCTATAACCATACAATTTCGGAGTTCATTCGCCTCAGGACAGGAGTTAAGTATAAGAAGCAATGCTCCTATACCACCAAGCCTGTAGTACGACCATAAGAACCAATTTGTATATTTCATAATGGAATGCCAAAACACATTTTATTGGGTCAAAACGAATGTTGCGTTAAACATCGTTACGACGACCCAAAACACTAGTATAAAGATTCGATTATTTATGTATATATATGAATGTATACTACATGAAACACGTTCTTTTGGAAATCATTTACTATAACAATAGTGTTATAGTCGATGCCTTCCTTATTTTCCTTTGACAATATTTATTACAATAAAAATGTTGAAATCTATATTTTCATCTCTTAACACATTTTTAAATTGTTTTCAAAACCATTTAAACTCCATTTGAAAATGTCATTTAAAAACATCTCTTTAAAAGATAAATCATTTCTATATTTATAAAACTACGTTTACAAATCTCCTTTCTATTTAATAAAACTTCTATTATTATAACATCTTTTTATTTATAAAATTCTATTTATAAATCCACTCTTTTCTAAATCCCAATTATTATAAAAACCCATTTATAAATCATTTTCTTTATAAATCTAATTTATTTATAAAATCCATTTACCAAATAACGGTTACAAATCCATTTTATATATACGTTTATAAACTATATTTATAAAACTATTAATTTATTTATAAAGTATTTCCTTTATAAATCTTTTATATAAACTATTCAAAAAATATCTATTTAAAGAATTTCTTAAAACTATAATTTTATAACATAAAAAATCATAAATTTTTATTTATTTAAAATAAATTTCTTCTTTTTAATAATTTGATAGTAATTATTAAAACATATATAATTTCCAAAATCACTTTAATAATCATTTCAATTCGAAATAAATATTTATAGTATTTCGAATATTATACAAGGCCTTGTTAACCCAAAAAATGGACCAACACCCTGGATTGAGTATGAAAGCACCAACCCTGTATATCAAGGCAAATAAAATAGAAAAAGCAATTGTAGATCATAAAAAAAGTAAAGGAACAAGAAGATTTTTATAGTGGTTCGGCTGTTAATAAAGCCCACATCCACTTTATTACTTTCTATTAACTGACTGCTGTTACAAGTGGAATTAGATGACAATATGATTGAATCTCCTAAGATATATTAAGTCACAAGTGCAAGAGTTCACTGGAGAGTCATACTGAACTCCTAGATGACTATTGTGTGGGAGGAGAAGAGTGAAGAATAATCTCTACAGAGTTTTAGGAGCAAGTTCAGAAGATCCTCTTTATGTTGTAGTTAGATGAGTATTTATAGGGATTGGAGAGCTATTGGACTAGGCCGCTTTACTAAAAGCCTATTCTTAATGGTACGAAGGCGCTTTGAAAATTTCACAACAAACCAACCTATCCTGATGGGTCGCTAGCGATCCATGTAGTTAAACTATTTTTTAATCGTTTCACTTGGATCGCGCTCCTTGCCTTATGTAAATGCTCTCCATGTAATTTCATAACAAGTTGCCTTATTTTGATGGTGATTCATGTACATGTTTCATTGAACTATGACTAGAATCAGATGAATGCTCACTTCTCAAACTAGCTTGCTTGAAATATCATGAAACTTTGTGGATATCCTTAAGAAAGATATTGGTTCATGATGTAACAGGTTTGGAGGATCCACGAGCAATCCATATGGATCGCTACCGATCCATGGGTGATAGATTGCTAGCGATCCATCCCATTAGCCTATTTTAGCATCTTCCCTTTTGGGTCCTTCCTAGCTTCTTCTTCTAGTCCTTTTGGTTGATTCTTGAGTTGTTTTGACTTAACATGGATGTATGTTCTAGTTCCCGTTGAATTCTGTTGGGTTACAAAACCGGTTAACATTGCCTCCCAGAGTATGCCTTCGTTGGAAACAAGGTATGCTCTGGAAGTAACTGCTTTTGAGTTCCCCTTTCGTGAAGTTTAATTGGTTGTGTTGAGGTTATCGTGCGAATTAGACTTTGGGTATTCAACCATCTATCGAGTCTTCAATATGAATCGTCGTTGCTCATATCGATAAATCAATCTCAATCCCACCATTTTCCAAGTGCTTGCAAACAACATTTAGACCATACTTGGTGAGTTTGGAGAAAATTGACTGCAACTTGATGGATCACTGGCTATCCAAGGACTTAGCAAATTCTTTCTGAGCAACCTCCTACTTAACTTTGTTCAGGCCTACCTTTATTCATTTCATGCTTTCCCTTGCGAACTGAGCTAACTTCTCTTGCGACCCAATCCAAATGCCACCAAACCCTAAGCTCACTCACGCCATCACTGTCGTCGATCTCCACCACCGAAGCTTCCTACCTCCAACCCCGCCTAACCTTGCTGCCACTTAGAGCCAATTTCCAATGCCTAAAACGTTGCCTGCCTGAATCATGATCGGTCTTGCCTAGCTTGGATTGCCAGTGAATTGGATTTGGCCGCATTTTCCTTTTGAATTGAGGTTGGTGATGTGAATTCCGGTGTAGTATTAGCGATTGGTGATGAAGTTATGTTGGTGATGGATGCAGTGGAAAATTCAAGTTGATTGTGATTTTATGGAAGAAGATAGTCAATCGAGCCTTGAATTCTTCAGCCAGGGTTTTACCCCTGTGCTTGACATGTTTTGTTATCTTCATCCACAGAGTCGGAATTATCTTGAGCAAGTTACACCGCTGTTCCCAAAGCGACATCTTGGGGATTCATTTTGGTTTTTCTGGGAGGTGATAATAGCTTAGGGCAACGTCCTGTATGCAGCTCATGCTGCTATCGCTTTCCAGAGAACTGAAATTGACTTATGCTGAGAATTCTCTACTTGATTCGGACCTATTGATCTACGGTTGCTCACTTTGGATTGGTCCTGTCATCGCATAGTCGGTGTACCTGGAATAGGAAGAGCTTTCCATGTAGCTTTGGACAGCGGATCCATTATCGATCGTTGATTGGTAACGAGTAAGTATAGGAGAAATAACTTTAATGAATGATACGAAAAGCTTTTTTCCTTTCTTCGCTGCGAGTGAACTAACTACACATGATAGAGCGTTCGTAGTGTTCAGGACATCGAGCCTATCTCACATAGATAACGCACTGCATTTTCCCCAATCAATGCTTAAAATCCAACGAGTTGGCACAAATCAACATTTATTTGGAATTCAAGTGTTAAGCGTAGGGGGACTTCTAGTTATAAATAGAATTACCTGACTGAGTTAGATACAAGTTCTGTTGTATAGAACGAAGCACCCGTCATCCCATCGTAAATATAGTGGAGGACGTTCGACACTCTTGGTAGCCGAATCGACATCAGTTATGCCTTCACAAACAGTTTCAGCGGCGACTACTTCTTCGGCACCACTAGCTGAATATGGTCAATTGGTTCCAGTTGGTCTGGTTATAGATCGAACTCCTCCAAACTTTAGACTTTTACTCAACCCTTCGGAGAGAGCTTCTACCGAAATTTTTGCTAAAGTCCTGCACAATATTTTTTACAGCATGGCATTTCGTATGATGACATGTGCCTTCCATTGAAAAATGAGTTTGCACACATGCCACCGTTGGGGTACACCACGGCCATCGGTACATGTGCTTGAATGGAGCAGTACCCCTCTTCAATAATTTCTTAAGAGTGACTCTTTCGAATTTGGGAATTGCCCCATTTCAGATTCACCCCAACGGATATGCGATTTTGACTTGTCTTCACATTTTTAATCCAGCAGAATTCAAAAGGAGTTAGAACATTCAAATTGCGCCAAAGGGACCTGAAACTTGATCGGAAGACCTAAAAGTGCATGATAAAGAAACCCCAGAAGTTTGGACCAAAAATAGGCCAAGTATTTGGATCGGCACCGATCCGGTCCAATTGGATCAGTACCGATCCAAATTATTGACCTAGAGATTCTCCAATCCACATGCATTATATTCCTACATCTCTCCTAAACTTATCTACCAAGTTTGATAACATTTCGAGCATCTGAGTTGAAGAAGTCAAGACTTATCCGATTCGGATTACAGTTCAATCTAATTTACAAATGAACCATCGTCAAAACAAGTCAATAAGCTATGAAATCACATGGGGAACCTTGCATGCAAGAAAATAAGCCAACATAGAAGGAGTTGTGCAAAATTGCACAACATTTTGGATCGGTACCGATTAATCCAATTGGATCGGTACCGATCCAAAACGTTAGTTCGAAATTGCCTCAAACTTTACGTGCCTCCTCCTATGAATAACTACATGCTTCTAGTACTTTGGTTCCGATCCAAGTGTTATCCAAATCCTATAAATACCATCCAATCTTCAACAGAGAGGGGGCTGACTGCTCTGATCACTGGGGAAACTCTACTACTAAGATTCATCAATCTTCTTCCTCCTCACAATGGCTGCCATGGGACAATTGAGATCCTTCCTTTTGTCTCCATCAATGGTGGTCTTGTCTTTCTTCGTTCAATTATTAGAATCGTAAATAACTTGCACTTGTGATCAACAGTCAATCCATTAATAAAATCTATAAAGTGGATGTAGGCTTCGTTAGCAGCCAAACCACTATAAAAATATTGTGTTTCTCCACTTTATTCTGTCTTTTTCTGCAATTTGGAGAGTGTTTTGCTCTAATTTATTCGTACTGATAAACAGGGCCGGTGCTTTCGCAATCATATCAGGGCGTTGATCCATTTTTTGGGTTAATATTTTGGTGCTTTCACCAAGAATAGAACTCAAGCTTTGATCTAGCTATCTACTTTAGATCAGATAGGTTCAAAAGTTAGATCCTCAATCTCTGCTCAGAAGATCTTCTACTGAGAAGTAATGGCACCAAGAAGAAGGAGAACTACTTCCGGAAGATCTATAGGAGTTGCAAGTGCTGGAGAAGAGATCAATCCTCAGCAAATTGAAGTCAATGGCGCCAACACAGGAGATCAGATGTCGGGATTCTCTATTCAGTGTGAAGTTGTCACTAGAGATGAATTAAATAAAATGGTTGATGAAATTAATCAGAAGATGGAAAATAGCCAAAGAGCTCTTATGGACAAATTGAATGCTCTATTGGCCTTATAGTCACATGCTGCTCCAAGAACCATTACAGAGCCCGTGGTTGACATGGAACAAGAAAATTCTTCTGTTTTTGGCCAGAACAGAAACGGAAAGCAACATCAGAAAGGAGTGATGGGTGGAACCGTAGGAATTAATATGGAAGGAAACGCAAGCACTCCACCAACTGCGAGGCAACCAACTACAAACATGAATCTAGGGGCGAAACCCCATGGGAAGATATAGCAATGGATCTCTCCGACTCAAAAGATGGTGAGCGACTTGACGACGACAAGTTGGAATGTAATATCAATGCATTCAATAATGCCAGGGAGATCCAAACTGCCCCTACCAGACCAACTACAAGCCAACGTAACTCTGAGGGAGTGGCTCTCCCAAAGACAGGAGAGCCTAGGCTTCAGCCCACTTACCAAGATCGTTTGCAAAATAAAACACTTGGTGTAGTCACTAACAGCCAACCCATGGATTACTGGACATCTGAGGCATATATCGTGACATGGTCAAGCAACTAATGGATGAAAGTAAAGATAGAAGGGATGATGAATGGGGATCTGCTCCAAGTCATACTCCTTTCACCGATGATGTTCTAAATGAGCGGTACCCTAAAAAGTTCACTATGCCAACTATTCCGTCTTATGATGGAATGAAAGACCCGAAACCCCGCTTTTATAATTACAGTCGGTACATGGACGGAGCAAATGCTTCGGATGTTGTTCGATGTAGATGTTTCTCGATTTTCTTGGAGGGAATTGCTTCCATGTGATTCACCAAGCTTCTGCCAAGATCCATCTCCACCTTCAATCAACTAGCAACAAGATTCCTTGATCAATTTAGTCTTCACACGGCACAACCAAAAAATGTGATGTCCTTATCCGACCTATTTCTTGGACAGAATGAACCTTTGAAGCCCTTCATGAATCGGTTCAACACCACAGTGATTGAAGTAAGTAATCCAAATGCGGATATGGTTTTCATGGCCTTTGTCCGCACTATCACCCCGAAACTGAATTCAAAAAATGGATCAAAATGCAACCTACCACTTGGAAGGACTTCAACCGAAAGGCAAGCCAGTATTTGAGATTGGAAGATGCAAATGAATTATAAAGGAAATATGCCAACTTACAACCAACCAACATTGGGGAAAGTGGTATGGCGACAAACCAAGACATAAATACCTCCGAGACTTCAGAAGGAAATGCAGGAAAAAATGGAATTATAAAAAGAAGAACCGGAATTCCAACAAGCGGAAAGGAAGTAATAAGCGACTTAAAGATTTGAGGCCCGAAGAATACACCCTGCTCAACGATACTCCAGAAAACATCTATCTCACGACACGGGGGATGGAAGAGTACAAGAAGCCGGAAGCAATTGAACAGCAAAAGCATTCCGGAAAGTATTGCCGCTTCCATGAGATATACGGGCACAACAAAAATGAGTGTCTCACTTGAAGAACTTGATTGAGGAGCTGATTTGGGAAAACAAGCTTCAACAGTATGTGAGGAAACCACATAATCATGACCAACCCATAGTGCCCCAAACTCCTAGAGATCGAGGGAATCAAGCTTGGACCAGCGAAGAGGGACCCAGATGGGCTGACCAAAGACTCATGATTGGAACGATAGCTAGAGGACCTCATGCCGCGCAGAAGAGTTGGGGAGAAATGGAGCAGTATGCAAGCTCATTAAAGCACGCTCCAAAAGATTCATGCTTTGTGATCGAAGATGGAACCCCTTCCAAGCAGCAGAGGACCCTGAATGATGACATAGTATTCTAGAATCGAGACACTGAAGGGATAGAAGCTCCAACTCTTGACCCTATGGTCATGACAATTGGAATCGTACCCACTATAGTCCGATGAGTATTGGTAGACATTGGCGGTTCTATGAATATCCTTTTCAAATGCACCTTTGATCAGATGAAGATTAGTATGAAAGATGTATCCACTTACCGAACAAAGATCCATGGATTCACCGGTGAACCCAAACAACCTGTCGGAATAACTGATTTACCCGTAGAACTCGGAGAAGGCGACCAAAGAGTCACCTTCATCCAAACCTTTATGATCGTAGATGAAATTTCCGCCTACAATGCCTTCCTAAAGGGGCCTGCCTTGGCAGATTTCATAATCACTTTAGCTCAATGGTGTCTAACTATGAAATTCTGATAGAGAATGGAGTCGGGGCGATCAAAGGATACCAAAGTGCCTCTAAAGGATGCTATATCGTGGAACTATGCCAGTCTAAAAGAAGGGAAAAGGGGAAGAATGTTGGGAGAACTCTCCACATTCATGAACTTACCGAGTAGCAAGTACAGAGCCGCCCCTGGCTTGGGGACCATAGCCGATTCGATAAGGCTTTGGACCCTAGAAAGAAGAGTTCAGGAGAGGAACGGATAGCATCGGCAGAACTGACGGTTTCTGCCCCAGATGATATGAATGACCCAACACGGGTCCTGAAAATTAGATCACGTCCTGGAAACAAGATGCAACTGGAACTCATTTAATTTCTTTGCGCCAACCTGGATGTATTTGCTTGGATGCATTCCAATATGTGCGGGGTTTCTCCAGAGGTTGCATGCCATGCACTAAATTTTGATCCTAAATATACACCAGTGAAGTAGAATAGACGTAGCCTATGACCCGAATAGTCCAAAGCGTTGAAAGAAGAAGTGGATAAGCTGATGGCGAATGGTTTCATCCGCAATGCAACTTATCCCGAACGGGTATCCAACCCGGTCTTGGTTAAGAAGTCCAATGGAAATGGTGAACTTGTACCGACTACTCGGACCTAAACAAAGCTTGCCCAAAAGACAGCTTTACCTAGAATTGTCCAACTTGTGGATTGGACGGCTAGACATGAACTATTATAATTTATGGATGCTTATTTGGTGTACAACTAGATCATGATGCATGAACCTGACCAGTAGAATACCAGTTTCATTACTGATCTGGGACTATACTGCCATAAAGTGATGCCGTTTGGCTTAAACAATGCTGGGGCAACCTACCAACGACTAGTGAACACCATGTTTAAACATCAGATCTGGAATACTATGGAAGTTTATGTAGATGATATGTTGGTTAAATCGCGCATAGCTGCAAATCACGTAGATAACCTCATCGAAATGTTTGAAATACTCCGTAAACATGGAATGAAGCTCAATCCTCTTAAATGTCACTTCGGGGTAGCCTTTGGAAAGTTCTTAGTAAGCGATAGAGGCATCGAAGCAAATCCCGAATAGATTACCGCTTTATTGGAATTCGAGGCCCTAAGAAACAGGAAAGAGTTACAAAGCATGAATGGAAATGTTGCTACGCTAAGCCGGTTCAATCTTAAAAGCAACTGAAAAATGTAGATTGTTCTTTGATGCGCTAAAAAAGGGAAAGAAGAACTTCGAATGGAATCAAGCTTGTCAAACTACATTCGAAGAGCTATTATGACATATAGAAACCCCGCAAATCCTATCCAAGCCGGTAGACGGAGAAAATTTGTACATCTACCTAGTAGTCTCGCCCCATGCATTAAGTGCAGTGCTTGTACATAAAGAAGCTAGGATCCATCGACCCATATACTACATCAGTAAACGGTTCACTAAAGCTAAGAAGAACTATCCGAAATTGGAAAAGCTTGCATATTGCATCTTGATCGCATCCAGAAAGTTACGACCATATTTCTAGGCGCACCTAATCAAAGTACTAAGATATCAACCCTTGAAGCAAGTGTTGTACCACCCCGAGACCTCCAAGCGGCTTATCAAATGAAACATCGAATTGAGTTAATATGAAATTAGTTACCGTCCTATAAGGGTGATCAATGGGTAGATATTGGTCGATTTCAATGTCGAATTTACTATGCGGGATAATGAAGAAGAAATTACTCCAGAAGTTGAAACACGCTGGAAGCTATTCGTTGATGGTGCATCTAACAACTTCTGCTTGGGATCAGAGGTAGTGCTTGAAACTCCCAAAGGACGATCTGTTTACTATGCCTTACGCTTGAAATTCCCTACAACAAATACCCAATGGCAAAAGGTCGTCTCAGGGTAACGAAGTAGAATATGAAGCATTGATAGCGGGGCTGACAGTTGTGAAGGTACTCGGGATAAAGTCCACACACATCTACAGCGACTCACAACTAGTCGTTTGTCAGGTGAAAGACGAATACAAGGCTTGGGGGGAGAACCTCGCCCCGTACTTATCTAAAGTACAGGAACTGCTGAGTGACATCGAGCATTGCACCATAACTCATATCCCGAGGGAACAGAACACGTAGGAGGATTATCTAGCCAAACTGGCCAGTTTCGAAGAAGCTTAGTTATTGGGGCTAGTCCCGGTTGAAACCCTGACCACTCCAAGCATAAGCAAAATGGATATCGACTGGATTTTTGAGACATTCAAAGAACCAGAGACATGGATGACGCCGATCAAGGACTACCTGCTCACAGGAACTCTCCCCACAGATAGGAATCAATCGAAAAAGCTTCTCCGAAAGGCACCATGATTCGCAATATAGGATGTGATACTCTACCGAAGGGGATTCTCTACCCGCTTGCTCAGATGTGTGACCAATGATGAAGCTCAAAGGATCATAAGAGAAGTTTATGAAGGCAACTGCGGAGATCATACCGGGGGGGGCAAACCTTTGTAAATAAAGTTCTCAGGTATGGGTCCAACAATAAACCCGATGCAGCAGATTACGCCAGAAAGTGCAACCAATGCCAAATTTTGGCAAGATCAAAAGAACTCCCTTGACGGAGCTAAGACAAATGGTCAGCCCATGGCCATTCACAATCTAGGGAGTCGATCTGATTGGTGTATTACCAATGGCTAAAGGTGGAGCCAAATATAGTATCGTTGATGTTGACTACTTCACAAAATGGGCCGAAGCGGAACCGCTGGCCATACTACCACAAAGAAAGCTATTAACTTTGTTACTAAAAACATTATTTGCTGGTTTGGTGTGCCATAGAAAATCATCATAGATAACGGGACTCAATTCGAAAGCGTTGAGTTCAAAGACTTTTGCAAACGCTTTCGAATCAAGAAAAGCATTTCCGTTGTCGCATATCCGCAAGCAAACAGGCAAGTGGAATAGTAAACAAGATCATCAAGTCCACCATCAAAAAGCGGCTAACTAAAGCGGAAGGAAATTGGGTCGATGAACTTCCACTTGCACTATGGGCTTATAGGACAATGCAAAAATCTGCAACTGGGCACTCTTCGTTCGCTCTGGCATATGGTTCAAAAGAAATGATCCCAGTTGAGCTAGAACTCCCTTCCCATCGAAGGCAAAACTTCAATCAAAGGTAGAATGAGCAGCTCCTACTCAATTCGCTTGATATGGTCAATGAAAAGAGGGAAGAAGCCGAATTTAGGACTGCCGCTCACCAGAAAAGGGTCGCACAGTACTTCAAATCCAAAGTTCATAACCGCACCTTCAAAGTGGAAGACCTTGTCCTCAAGCGGGTCTAACCTATACTAGGAGCATTCGTACCAAACTAGGAAGGACCCTATGTAGTAGTCAGAAGCTAGGGAATAGCACATTCAAGCTAATAACCGTTGATGGAGCCCAAATTCTCCGAGCATGGAACAATGAATCTCTGCATCTTTACTTTGTCTAAGACTATTTAATGTACTTCCTATTTCCAACAAATAAGCTATCCCGAAATACCGAAGGCATTGTAAATAGGCAAAAATTGCCCAACTTTTATTAATAAATCTGCTTTACTTTCTGAACCAATAACTATGTTCACAAAAGTAACCTGCTGGGTCGACGAGGTCAAATCGACTCAAAACCATCCAATCGCTACTTAAGATAGTGGAACCATGCTCAAGTACACCCCATCTACCCACTGGGTCGACGGAAGCAAATCGACTGAAACCGTTGGATCGACGGAACTCGATCCTTGCCTTCTAAGAACCGGTGTTGCTCCGGCAACACCAGGGAGGCCCCAATTAAAGCCGCACATTGCTTCTTGAGTCATGGAACCACGCTCTCGAAACATGAACTTCTTGCGTAGCCCGAAGTTGGCTAACGTCAAGAAAATCCAAACCGTTTCTGATCGACGGGTCACATCGATCCCAAAAGTCGCGCTTCCCATAAGCCATGCACACTCCCAAAAGTCGTGCATCCTATAAGCTGCGCGCACTTTTAAAAGCCACACATTTCATAATCCACACATACTCTCAAGTACCGGTATTGTCCCGACAATGTCGGGAAACTCGTCTATTGCAGAGCTAATAAGAATCAATCTACTCCCACTATCCGGAGTAATGGGCATGAATCCAACAATGTCGCACGACTATGAATCGACAAATAATTCCGACTGTTGACTGACAAATCTTTGGAATCGAGACCTTCAAATCACAAGTTCTCGAAGGTAGGAACCGCAAAATTGACTCGGTTATAAACATCCAAGGAATCACATGGATTAACCGGACATTTGTCAAGTGTTTAAAGTAAACAGTCCCGTGAACTAGAGGCGCGCAAACACCAATACTCGACTAAAAAGCCAAGTACTTCACAATTCTGTTACACCAAACAAAGAATTTTGGAAGTGATTATTGGACTGGATAAAATAGTGATAAATAAATTTGGCATAAGTGCACGAAAGATAGATATTGTTCACGCCAAAATTGGTCACTAACACCCAAATCCAGATGAAAGCACCAAATCACAGTCGCAGATCACAAATAGAATGTATGTAGAGAGTATGAATGTGAAGAACAGTGAAAATTAAAAAGAAAGCAGTAATAACATAGGATCATAGTGGTTCGGCTAACTCCGGCCTACGTCCACTCCAGAAATTTCCTTTCTATTGATATGAGAATCAATTACAATTACAACCTGTAGTTTTTAAAACAACAATGGCAGAGTAGCCTTAGTGGAGAAGAGGAAGGGGAACAGAATCAGATCCCTTTTTTGAAGCCCCACATGTTGTATTTATGGGCAAAACCTGAGTTATTGGGCTTCTTGAATGATCCGGGCCCATCAACACCAATGCCGATCCAAAAATGACGACCCAGAAATGACGACCCAGAAATGATGATCTAGAAACGACGACCCAGAAATGACGAACCTAAAACGACGACCCAGAAATGACGATCCAAAAATGACGACCCAGAAATGATGATCCAGAAATGTCGATCTAGATCACCACCGAGCCACTCGTGACTTTCCACCCTTGAACGAGCCACACTAGCCTTAATACCTCCAATCCTTTCCTAACTTAATACTCGTTCGAGCCCGATCATATCTTTGCAACTATCGTCTTGTAGCCGGGTAACACTGTTGATTTTAGTTAAATTTGCCTGTCCACGGCCTTGCCAAAAGGCGGGTTAACATTTGCCCCCCAAACATTGCCTTACGGTAGGAAGGTGTGTTTTGAATAGCTTTTGATCCATCATCCAAAGTCCATATACCATCCATAGCCATACCATCCGATCGATAATCCAATCCATTTTATCCTAGTGCCATTGCCGTATCCTTATTCAAATCCGCGACTGCTTCGAGTCGATATCCGATCCCTATCCAGTAATCAAATCCTTATCCGATTCCACATCCATCTGAACCCGATAACCGAGTTATAATCCATCCATATCCAATAACCAATAACCAAATCTATGACCTCTCCGGGTCGATATCCAAATCCGGGATCGCTCCGGATCATAACCAATTCTTAGCCATTCAAAGCCAAAATCCGAATCTGTAACCTCTCCGGGTTCTTGCCAAGCGAACTCCACACTCGACGACCTGTGTTAAGTAATGCCAGGGTATTCCAGGTTCAGTGTCCCCGAATGCTAAGTAATGCTGGGGCTTAAGTCCTAAGCCGAATCCTGGTCGCTCCGGACCCTTGCCGAGCATAGTCCACACCCGACGACCTGAAATTGTAACCAATAGATAATATGGGGCCTAAGTCCTAGACCGAATCTTGGTCTCTCCGGACCCTTGTCGAGCATAGTCCATGACCGACGACCTTTTAGCCAAAAACCAGACAAAAAGTCAATCAAAATCTAATCCGAAATCCAGATTCAAACCAAAAAACCATAAACCCATATCAAAAGTCCAAACCAAAAGAAAAACGTCCAAACCAGAATCCAAATCAGAAAACAAACAAAACCAGGAGTTCAAACCAAACTCCAAAACTAAACTAGAAAAAGAAAGTGTCCAAGCCAAAAAGAAAAAACAGATTTCACAAACCAGAGCGTCATGGTTTATCATCATCTCAGAGCATGCCTGGGGGTTGTCTCCGTCCCCGTACATGAGTAATTGACTTAGCCGTTTTCCTAGAGTTTGCTACTTATTCCAAACCATCACGATTAGTTGATGACCAACCGACCACCATTCCTAGGCCTCGCGCCATTGTCGTTCAAGGTAGGCGGTGGCTGCTCCTGTTCCACCGCCCCATTCCGAGTTTCAACATATTGCCGCAACTGACCATTCCTTACAAGCTTTTCGATTATATCCTTTAGATGCCTACAGCTGTTAGTATCATGCCCGTCCAGGTCATGAAAGAGACAGTGCCTTCCGATGCCCTTTCTCATTCTGAGGGTTCCCTCCTTGCCGGCCTTCGATAAGGAAGGCGATCCCGAGTGTCCAAGTATATTCTTTCCAATGTCTCATTCAGTCCTATGTAAGTGGAGAATTTTGGTTCTCCCCAGCGCTTCCTCTTCCTTTTATCCTTATCTTTACCCGAGCTTTCACCGAACGGTTCTCCATCCTTAACCATGTTTACTTCCTTTGACATCATATCTAAACATGCATCCTCTTGTCAAAGAAATCTCTTAGCTTTATGAAAGAATTTCCCGAGATCCATTGGTGGATCCCGTATCAATGATACTTTGAAATCCGAATCATCCCTGACTCCTAACACTGCTGCCACCAGAACCATTGATGGATCCGGCCGATCCAACGAAGCAACTGCTGAATTAAACCGAGTTAAGAAAGTCCTTAGCGATTCATCTACCCTCTGCTTAACTGATGTCAGTGTCATCACATTCTTCGGCCTTTTTATGTGAACTCAAAACTGCTTCAAGAACGTATCCACCAGTTCTGTCCATGTTCTAATAGATCCATCTTCCAGCTATCTGAACCACATAACAGCTATATCTGCTAAGTACAGAGGGAAACACCGGGCCATAACCACCTTTGATGCCCCCAGCACTTCCATATGTTTTGTGTACCTCATCAAGTGGTCAGTAGGATCCGTCTTACCGTTGTATACTTCCAGAGTGGGTAGCTTGAAATCAGGTGGATTCCTAGCTATCCTGATGTTACGGGTAAACGGACTTTTGTTGACTCCCTCCAAATATCTGTTTGTTAGACCTCCGCGAATAGTTCGCCTGATAATGTCGGCTAATCCAGTGTTACCTACCAAGGGTTGCCCCCCATCTACATTTCCTAACTGCCCTCCAAGTCCTCAAGGGAATTCCGGTACATACTCCTAATCACACACTCCTGTATCCCTATTGGCGCCAGGCTGCGCCGTGCCATCTGGTATCCCTCCATGGATTGGTCCTGCATTACTTGGCTGCATGACCCCAAGTCTAGGTTCATCCGGGTTGACAGCTGTTTGCCGATCAGGGGCTACCCCCTGCTGAACCACTCCATCTGCTTGCTAGTTGAGTCCTTCCAATCCAGCTCCATGGATCTGAGCTCCTACAGCTCTTGCTTGTCCAAATTGTCTGAGAAGGGTCTGCATCATTTTCTCTTGCCTTTTCATCAACTGCTCCTACATGGAATTCATCATGACCTGCATCTCGTCCCTAGCGATATAGATCGAGGTTTGATTAGCTCCAGAGGAAGCCTCCTGACTTCCCTCTTGCTGACTCCTTTCCGTCCTTTGTCACCTGGTTGATTGCCTTGCCATAGTCTTCAGAATCCAAGTTCCTAGGCCTTTAAATCCAAAATCCAAGCTTTTGAATCCCCGAGTGCTAGCTCTCTCAGTGAAAGCACCAAAATGTTAGTGCCAAAATTGGTCACTAACACCCAAATCCAGATGAAAGCACCAAATCACAGTCACGGATCACAAATAGAATGTATGTAGAGAGTATGAATGTGAAGAACAGTGAAAATTAAAAAGAAAGCAGTAATAACATAGGATTTATAGTGGTTCAGCTAACTCCGGCCTACGTCCACTCCAGAAATTTCCTTTCTATTGATATGAGAATCAATTACAATTACAACCCAGAGTATTTAAAACAACAATGGTAGAGTAGCCTTAGTGGAGAAGAGGAAGGGGAACAGAATCATATCCCTTTTCTGAAGCCCCACATGTTGTATTTATAGGCAAAACCTGAGTTACTGGGTTTCCTGAATGATCCGGGCCCATCAACACCAATGACGACCCAGAAATGACGACCTAGAAATGATGATCCAGAAATGACGATCCAGAAATGACGATCCAGAAACGACGATCCAAAAACGATGAACCAAAAACGACGACCCAGAAATGGCGATCCAGAAATGATGATCCAGAAATGACGACCCATAAATGACGATCTAGAAATGTCGATCTAGATCACCACCGAGCCACATCTACCGACCCACTCAGGCCGAGCCACTCGTGACTTTCCACCCTTGACCGAGCCATACTAGCCTTCATACCTCCAATCCTTTCCTAACTCGATACTCGTTCGAGCCCGATCATATCTTCTGCAACTATCGTCTTGTAGCCGGGTAACACTGTTGATTTTAGTTAAATCCGCCTTTCCACGGCCTTGCCAAAAGGCGGGTTAACAAATAGGTAGACAAATAAAGTTACAATCAAAATGTCAACATTGTATTACTTATAATGTTTTCAATGTACAACGACAAACAACGGGTGCCATGCCCACCCAATATTGGCTGAAAAATTGAAAAATACAAGGTATCACTATGACAACAACAAGAAAAATGCTAAGTGCAGACTCTGCACTTGTACAAAAGGTGATCAAAAAAATAACAAAAGGAGGAAAAGACAAATCAAGATGTCTTCTCACTGCTACCCTGGTCGCCTTTCCCGCCTCTAATTTGTAATTTCTCGATCCTATCCTTTCCCGGGGCAATCTCACTCTCTGAAACATTGTCGCTGGCGGACCGTCCTATCCTTTTATCCTTACGGGATTGGTGAGAGCTCTTCAGTGACCTCTTCTCTCCTTCGACCTTCTCGTTTTTCACCATGATTATTTGTTGCTCGGTCTTCGGTTGCTCTCCCTCTACTCTATCTAGTTGGCTGCCTTGGTCTGCTTGCACTCGTGTATCACCCACCGCCAAGCTCTCCACTTGAGAAATAGAGGGGTCATCCAAACCATGCAGCGCCGCAATTTGCTTAGAATAGGAAGCGGGCTGTGAGCCAGAAGCAGAGATGACAAGTGACGTAGTTAAAATAGCGACGGACCCGGCATCATGATGGGAAGGCAATCTAGCGGGAAGAGAAGGTTGACCTTAAATATTAGAATAAAGGGTGGTTATCTCGGCAATTTTTTCAGGCATGAATTGAAAATCTTCAAGCACGGGAGAGATAAAAAAGTTACCTGCTGTGGGGGTTTGTTCGTGTGCAACGACTTCGAAGCCTTCGCCGTTGCCTTCCTTCGACTGCTGCTTGACTACAGGAGAAGTGGCAATGATCCCTTCATCAGTATGAAGATGCGAAGTTGGCTAGCTCAGGCCCGAAGGAAAATGTTCAGTAGCAGCGTTGGTGGTGGTCGTGACATTAATGGTTTCACACTCCCTCTCCAACATTAAGATTTTCTAGCCTTCCACTAGAGCTAGGTGGGATTCTTCGTTCAAGTAGTCCTAAACCAGCTCCTCTACGGTGTAACTGCCACCCATATCTCAAAACTAGGCTAGAACTTCTTCCTAGGCTACAGCGAGCATGCGAGGGAACAATGGACATAAGTAACTAAGGCTGCCTTGATGAAACACAGAAGTAACATAGAAGCCTAAAATGGTAACATCCAAGCCATCAATTTTCTTAGTGGAAGTATCTTGGAGCTCTAAAAGGCTGGCTTCCATGATAGACTTCTCTACCGCCAGTTGATTTTTCTCGGCATCCAAAGTCAAAATTTGCACACGTATAGAGGCAATTTCCTAGGATTGTTCGGCGGCAACTTTCTTCTCCGCCTCAACCATTGTCTCGCTTGCCTTCAGTTTTTCTTTCAGAGCCGCCTCGTTAGTGTGGCACTTATTTATTTCGTCTCTGAGTATAAGTGTGGTTTGGTTGGTAGACTCTTTCATCTCCTTGAATAAAGAAGCACTCCTACTTTCTCTCTTCAGGGCGTCATCCCTCTCCTTCTTCAATCTCTGAGTCACGGTCCGTAAGCTGCTTCTCAATTTAATCTTTTTGGACTCGAATGAGAGAATCTTCCGGTAATTGTTTCGATTAATGGTAGAAAGCTACTTGCACAATTTCTCCCACCTCTCGACTTACTCTAAGCCGCACTGAATTGCATGGAGATAAGGTGAATAAGATTCTGCACGAACTGACTTCAAGTCGGGTTTATCAAAAACAACCCCCCTTTAAGAACAAGTTGGAAAATGTAGCCTACAGGAGCGACGGACCAGCAGGGATAATGTAAGGGGCTTACCTTGAAATTGGGAGAGAATTGGCCACTGAAGTATGAGTGGAAGAGGTCATGACGCCGGAAGCGGGAACGACGATCCCAGTAGAAGTAGGAAGCCGTGCGATAGGTGCATGTTCTTGATCTTTCTTCAGCTTCTTTGATGGGTCTTCCCATTCAATCGGGCTTTTCCTTTTCTTGTGGCTGCTTCCTCTGTCACAGTCTTGATCCTTATCAGCTTGGCATCGTTCTTCTACCTCCTTATCTTTTCTCCTCCTTCTCTCTTCGTCAGTTTCACGGAAAGGCGTAGTATCTGAATGAATGCCTTTGCAAATGTTGAGACTCAAGTGCTCAGTTAAGATCGTTGTAGAAGCCATGAGACATGATCCCAGCAGCAGATAACAAAATGAATTTATGAAAAAGGCATTTGATGGATTAAAATATCTAAGAGAATAATAGTGAAATGCGTGATCCTAGTGAAGTGTGTGCTATAGTTTAACGACCCCGGTAGAATACACAAACTGGATCGATCGCCAACTAACGTCAGGACATCCATTTTTGTAGGAATGATTTGGGTAAGCTGGGTAGGCTGGGAAGGCATCCTCTTAACTGAGACTCAAGTGCTCGGTTAAGATCATTGTAAAAGCCATGAGACATAATCCCAGCAGCAAATAATAAAATGACTTCAAGAAAAAGGCATTTGATGGATTAACATATCCTAAGAGAATAATAGTGAAATGCGTGATCCTAGTGAAGTGTGCGCTACAGTTTAATGACCTCAGTAGAATACACAAACCAGATCGATTGCCAACTAACGTTAGGACATCCATTTTTGTAGGAATGATTTGGGTAGGCTGGGAAGGCAACCCTTCCGAAGTGAAGTCACCCATTAGGGCACCCATATCTAAAAAATGTCGTTCACATCTCCCAAGTCAAAATCGGTGCCCTCCGGCAAAGGGCTAGGAACCGGCTCATTCTTAGGAAGAGCTTCTTCAAAACATTCTTTCGAAGGAGATGAGGGAGTATGTTCAGGACTCAACTCCAGGGACTCGTCGCCTAGATCGACATCGCCTTCATCGGTATCTGTATCTCAATTTATTTCTTCTTCGATTAAAGGGAGCCACTTACCAATCTCTCCTTCCTCCTTTCCCTCAATCAACGGAGTTTTTCCTGTCCGATAAACAAACTCTTCTTCTTTCTCCTCTGGGATTGAATGCATCTTGGGCGGACTGTCAACCCCAACTTGAACATAGGCCTCTTCAGAAGTTTTCTCTAACCCGCCGAAAGAGTCATTTTCTTCCTCCTCATCATCATCATCGTCACCTTCATCAAAGTCATAGGAAGAGGAAATTCAGTGAGTCTGGGTTTTGGAGTGAGAAGGGGCACTAACAAATCCAACAGACTCTCGGGATGTAAGAGCACACACCGGTGAAGATTTTCATCTATAAGCATGAACCTGATCATGCGATCTCGAGCATCGACCGCTCTCAAGGCATTGAGAACAGGGTCGAGCATCAGATCTTTATTAATCTTTGGGAGAACTGCAAAAGAATAGACGATCGTTCAAAAGACTTTTTAGCAGCTAAAGGAAATTCCACCGTGGTGAGAGAAACTTACCCCCCGTGGTCCACAGACGGGTTAATCCCTCTGGACACTTGGCAAAAAAGAACTGATTTTTGAATGAGGGAACCTTGCTAGGAATATCAAGTATAGCCTTTCGGCCGGGTTAGACCTCAATATAAATGAGTAACTGGTTAGTCTCCCTCTTTTTAAATAGCAGGAGGTACTGCAACTCGACAAAGCTTGGGGTGCGATTAAGTGTTCGCATGAACTGAATATACAAGAAAGTTAGCATGGCGTAACCATTCAGGAGGATTTGGAATGGAGCCAACCCCATGTTCTGAAGAGTCACCATAAGAAAGTGATTAAATGGGGGCACTGCATCATACATAGACATGTAGCGATGGCAAGCCACGTATCCAGAAGGTGGCCTATGAGCGAATTCCCCTTTGGACGGCAGAAGCACATCGTCCTCCAGGATACCGTATTGTGAGCAAATGCTTCACAATGCCCTTTGTGTAAGAATCGAAGAGGATTCCTCCGAGGATCAAGCAAACCCTGAAGTTAGGGGTAGTGCGGTCGATGATAGGGCCAACTGGGATCAGATGGCCATATTGCCCTGAAGCTATGGAAGTAGCGAGTCCAGCTAGGATCGATGAAGACTCCACTTTAGAAATAGATGAGTTTCCTTTAACTGAATTACGCCGGGAGGATTTGCACGTCATTCTATATAAGAAAGCTCGTGTTCAAAATAGCCAGGCGCACCAAATCCTTAAACTATAAACACCTAACCCGGCTGATACTTGGAATTCGGATGTACCAATCACCAACCAGATTCAAAATATTAACCGTGAGCGTGTATGATGTGTAATCTATGCGAGAACGGGCTCGGTGTCTTGAACGTTGTGAACATAGCATTCCATGCAGATGGCTCACTCACACTGGAAAAAGCGATCCGTATTAGCTATTAATGTCTTTTCTTCTATACTTACCCGTTATCAATATTATCGATCAACGATCAATAACTGATGTAACATCCCGTATCCGGAGGCCAAAAGCTAAGCGCTACAGATGAAGTAGTCATCCGTAGTATTAACTTCTGGTGACAAAATACGGTAATGATAATGATATCCATAATATCAGAAGCACTTGAATATGAACAAAATCACAGAATTTCATTTAATTGATTACATTTCAAAACAAATTCATATCCAAGTTACATAACCCCCCATCATTTCCCAAGTAAAGGTTAATTATAATCATCACAAGAATACGCCAAGAGCGATATATGGCGATGCCCCCTTGGTTGACCAAAGCAATATAGTCATATCTGACTTAATACACAAAGGAAATAAACAAAATGGTTTGTAACTCCTAATTAGCTATCCGTCAGCCACCTGCTCGTCTTCGGAATCTTTATTCGCCAAAAGACTAAAGCCTGAAAACCTTAACCCTCAGCCTACTCAAATCAATTTTTGAGCACCCGAGAGTTTAAGTGGAAACAAAAATTTCGAGTCAGACATAAAGCCTTATGTGAATAATTCTGTTACATCTTGGTTTACTGATATTAAGTGAGACCACGCCGCTTAGCGGAACAGGTTTCCCCTCACTAATATCCTCTTTAAAACATATATTTTGCAAATCCTTTCCTGCAACCAAACTGGTTAGTTAAACTGATTATATCAAAATAGAAATATCCTTTATGCTAATAAATGGACTATTTGTCAATAAAATAGGTAATAAGTGGACTATCTACCCACAACATAATAGCAAGGTCCGTTATGCTACAAATGGACTATTTGTCCATAAAACTGGGCTGACTACCCACAAACTGGACTAACTGTCCGTATCAAAATGGACTAACTGTTTGAATCATTTTCTTAGGGTTAACTACTCTTTATCTTTTTCCTTGAAAACCCTTTCAAAATGATTTAACCTTTTAAATCATACTTATACAAGGAAAGTATATTCTTAGCTTTACTCTAAGCTATTTTGCCGTGATATATATATACTTTACTCAAAATAATGTTGATGGATTTTAATGAGGATTTACTATCCTTCCAAAACAAATTAAAACCCTTTTAAACTTGAAAATACTTAGGCTATATTGCCTATTTTATACATTCGAAACCTTTGTTTAAAACCTTTAAACATCCCTTTCGAAACCCTTGAAGGCAACCCCTTCGAAACCATTGAAAATGACCCTTTTGAACCATTAAAAACCTTTCAAAAACATTGGAAAACCATTTCCTTTATTTTATATGAAAGCTTCCAAACATTAGACATCCTCCTTTAAAACCTTTAAATATTGCCCTTCGAAAACATAGGAAAAACACTTCGCTCAACCCTCTGGAGACCCTGAGGAACCACCCCTTTCGAAACTAGTCATTAAAACCTTTCGAAACAGTCAAAACTCAATCCTTCCGAAAGCATTTTGGGTTCAATTTAAAACATGTGGAAACCTTTTGAAACCACTCAAAAGTTCACCCCTTCGAAACCTTTGAAAATCATCTCGGTTGAAACCATTTGGACTATGCCTTTAAGTAGGGCAAAAGGATCAGAAACCCATTAAAGTCGAAAGCATCTGCTTCGAAACCATTTGGGTTTTACTTCAATCATAGAAAATGGGTCTTAAAAACATTTAAATCGAAAGCATCTATTTTGAAACCATTTCCTAAGTAATGAAGTGATGGTGTCGAAACCATCCCTTCGAAAGCATTGGAGAGGTGGCCAGGTTTTTAGAAAACAAAATAACCCTTTCGAAACCATTTGGGTCGAAAGGTAGGAAGCGGCAGCTAAAGGCTTTGACTCAGTCGAAAGCAGTCATTTAAAACAACAGTGCAACCCAATCGAAACCATTCCTTTTAAAACCATTTGACCCAGTCGAAAGCTAACCAAGTCGAAAGCATCTTAGTTGAAAGCAAGCAGGCACATTTTCCTTTAAAAACGAAGTAATGCCTCAACCCACTCGAAACCCCTGGTTTCGACTCCATACCTTCCGCCTACATCCAATTCACTACGTACCAGTTCCCTGATACCATGTGCATTGGTTTCGACTGTGTCGGAAGCAAAGATGAGGAGGTGGAACCAGGTACCGACGGTGTCGAAACAATGTAAAACATGTAGCAAATAGTTCTTTTCACCTAACCTGCTTCACGTGTCTAATTTTGATTGGTTGCCTCTTTCTTTACCAATAAAAAGTATTGCAATTTTCAAAAGTGCTACCAACTTTCCAGATTTAACAATTTAAATTATTTTACAAAAAGCCCCTCCTCCTTCCTTAATTATATAAAACATTTTAAGTCTCATACCTTAAATAATTTTATATAACCATTAAAACACTTAGAATTTTTTTACAAAAATTCCAGAAAATCTACGACAATTCCAGAAAATCTCTTTTAGTATGTTTTCCAACACATAAAAATTCAGACCCAAATCCTTTATTATTTAACCGTAATTAAATTATAACCCAAAATAACATTATTTTCACTAGAAAATTCATATAAATTCCACAAATATTCGGAAAATTCTGAAAATTGAAACCCATCTCTAAAATATCATTTATGATCTTCATAAAAATTCGCTAGGCATTTGGATGTCATTTAATATGGTTTTCACCTTAAAACATATCATAAATTCAATATGATTAACCATAATTCATCAACAAGTATATATATATATATATATATATATTCATTCCATCATCCAAATCATGGAAAATCATTGCAAAATATTCGGAATTCATCTTAGAATCGAAAACATAATAAAAAATGAGATGTAAACATTATTCACCTTAGCTTTAGAGATTAAAAGATTGAGATGTGAATGGATTTGATTTGAATTAGCTTCATCCTTAGCTTTTCTCTATCTTCTTCCTCTTTCTCTTGCTAATGGTGGCCGACCTTAGTTTTAATTTTTTTGATAAAATGAAATGGATGTGTAAGGGGTACACGGCCAATGGTTTAGGGGTATAAGAATGACCTCTTTCCTATTTTACCCCTCCTCTATTTAAATTTAAACTCTTCCTTTAATTTATTGTTTAAGTGGCACGGCTACCCCTTAATTAAATCAAATCTCAATCCCCTAATCAACACATTATTTTATTTTATTTAACTAATTAAATATCCTAAATAATGTTACCAAAAATATGGGGTGTTACAAATTCCCTCCTTAAAGGATCTCGTCCTCGAAATTACAACGAGGGACACAACAAATAAATCAAAGAGGTAAACATACCATCAAATAAGTCAGGATAAGTATCTCTAATCCTGCTCTCAATCTCCCAAGTACAGTCCATGTCATCGTCGCTCCACTGGACTTTGACTAATCTGACCGTCTTGGTTCTAAGCTTCTTCTCATCTCTCGCAACAATACGAATAGGCTTTCTCACTATAGTCAAATCCGATTCTACTACTAAGTCCTCTAACACGGTTGGTGCAATAGTAGTCTCTGGGTCTCTAACACACTTCTGAGATGAGAAACATGGAAAACATCGTGGACTCCTGCCAAACTGCTCCGTAACTCAATTCTATACGCGAGCTTCCCGATCCTCTCAACAATAGGAAAAGGTCCAACGAATCTCGGTGCTAACTTTCCTGATTTCCCAAATCTAATCACACCCTTCATCGGTGACACCTTGATGAAAACTTGATCTCCAATTGAGAACTCTAAATCTTTCCATCTCTTATCTACATAACTCTCCTGCCTAGATTGAGCCTCCTTCATTCTAGCCCGAATGACCTCAATCTTTTCTACAGCTTCCCTGACCAAATCTGGACCAAGAACCAACCTATCCCCGGTCTCTAGACACGTGCATTTACTATTTCGTTTAGTTCTGGACTTGTATGATCGAAGCTATTCGAAGTTATCGATTCTTAGTTGTTTTGCCATTTTATGGCGCATTTTGAGTTTTATGAAAATGGGCAATAATTGATATAATTATTGCATTTTCACTTAAATACAATTGGAGTTTTAAATTGTTTATTTTAAATAAACAATGAATTTTGGGATTTAACTATGAAAATAAAGTTAGAACTTTATTTTATTTAGTTTGGGTTGTTAATAAATGGGAAATGATTTTATTTAAGTGAAAATGCTATAATTATATCAATTATTGCCCATTTACTTCTCTTAATAATTTTTAAAAGAAGTAAATGGGCAATAATTGATATAATTATTGCATTTTCACTTAAATAAAATCATTTCCCATTTATTAACAACCCAAACTAAATAAAATAAAGTTCTAACTTTATTTTCACAGTTAAATCCCATAATTCATTGTTTATTTCAAATAAACAATTTAAAACTCCAATTGTATTAATTCTTAACTAAAAATATTGAATTTTGAAATTTTTAGAATTTTAAGTTAAGATTTAAATACAATTGGAGTTTTAAATTGTTTATTTGAAATAAACAATGAATTTTGGGATTTAACTATGAAAATAAAGTTAGAACTTTATTTTATTTAGTTTGGGTTGTTAATAAATGGAAAATGATTTTATTTAAGTGTAAATGAAATAATTATATCAATTATTACCCATTTGCTGAAACTATATGTCCTTCCTACCTGCAATAATGGCACTTGGGGGTTTGAGGACATTCTCTAACTAGATGGTCTCTAGAACCACAATTGAAGCAAGCAACACTCGGGAGATTTGCATGGCCTTCCATACAAAGCTTCAAACGGTGTCATCCCAATACTAGTCTGATAACTGTTGTTATACGAAAACTCAACTAAATGCAGATGGTCTTCCCAAGATCCCCAGAAATCTAGAACACAAGCTCTTAACAAATCTTCCAAGATTTTGTTACTCTTTCTGTTTGCCTATCTGTCTATGGATGGCAAGCGGTACTCATCTTGAGATTGGTTCCCAAAACTACCTGTAGACTCTTCCAAAACTCGCTAGTGAATAAGGAATCTATATCACTAACTATGCTACTAGGAATTCCATGCAGTCTAACCACATTCTTCATAAATAACTTTGCCAAAATAGGTGCCGTTCTGGTTGACCTAACTGAAATGAAATGGGCACTCTTGGTTAGTCTGTCGACTATAACCCATATACTATCATTTCCTATATTCGACCTTGGCAACCCGTCAACAAAATCCATGGAAATAGAATCCCACTTCCATACCGGAATATCTAATGGCTGAAGCAACCCACTTGGCTTCTGGTGTTCGGCCTTTGCCCGCTGGCAAATCAAGCACTGCTTTACACACAAACCAATATCAGGCTTCATACCTTCCCAGAAGAAACTTCTCTTCGTATCTTGATACATCTTAGTACCTCCCGGATGAATAGAGAACTTCAAACGATGGCATTCCCCTAAGACTTCTTTCCTTATGTTTCCTACACTCGGAACACATAATCTTCCTTTCTTTCTCAACCTCCCATTCTAGTCAAGACTGAAATCTTTCAAGTCATCGCTCTCAGTTCCATCTCTTAACTTCCTGATTCGCTCAGCTAATACCAGATTTTCTTCCTGTTTAGAAGCAATCTTTTCGATCATCACTGGTCGAACATCCAAACAAGATAACACTATGGTTTCTTCGCTAGACCCCACCTCAGATCTCCATTGCACTCTGCAATCTGCTAAAGCTTCCAGATCTTTCCACTCAGCGATCATTGCCAACACTGCATTTTGATGTTTCCTGCTAAGTGCATCCGCAACCTTGTTGCCTTTCCCCGGTGTGTACTCAATCCCAAATCATAAGCGGAAATAAACTCTAACCACCTCTGCTGTCTCATGTTCAACTCCTTCTGAGAGAACAAATACTTCAGCGACTTATGATCTGTATATAACTCAAACCTCTCTCCCAAAAGGTAATGTCTCCACACCTTCAAAGCAAAAACAACTGCATCCAAATCTAAATCACGCGTTGGATATCTAACCTCATGCGGTCTAAGCTGTCTAGAAGCATAGTCAATCACTTTACCTCTCTGCATTACCATAGCTCCTAACCATGTTCCACACGCATCGGTATAAACCACCAAATCCTGATTTCCTTCTAGAACAACCAACACAGGTGCATGGGTCAATAAGTTTTTCAAACTTTGGAATGCTTCCTCAAACTTATCGGTCCACACAAACTTTACATCCTTTCTCATTAGCTTGGTCATCGGTGCCACTATCCGCAAAAAATCCTTAATGAACCTCTGATAATAACCAGCCAACCCAAGGAAACTCTTTATCTCCGTCACTGTCTCGGGTCTCTTCCAATTGTTCACCGCTTCAATCTTAATCGGATCTACCGATAACCCTTTCTCTGAGACTACATGACTAAAAAACTTCACTTCCTTCTTCTAAAAGTGACACTTTGAAAACTTTGCCTTCAGCTAATGCTGCCTCAGCGTCTTAAGTACCACTCTAAGGTGAACTTCATGCTCTCTTTCATCCTTAGAGTATATCAAGATATCATCTATGAAAACCAGTACGAACCTATCCAAGTGCTCTCGGAAGACTCGGTTCATCAAATCCACAAAGAATGCCAGCGCATTATTCGATCCGAACGACATAACTAACCATTCGTACGACCCATATCTGGTCCTAAACACTGTCAAAGGTATACTATCCTCTGCTACTCTGAGTTGATGGAAACTTGTCGCTAAATCCAACTGCGAGAATACCTTAGCTCCACTCAAATGGTCGAACAAATTGTCAATCCTTGGCAATTGATATCGATTCTTTATCGTCCTCTCATTCAACTTATGATGATCGATACATAGCCTTAGCAAACACCGCGGCTGCTCCTCAAGGCGAACTACTCGACCTGATAAAACTTTTGCCTTCCAAATCCACCAACTGCATCTTTAACTCCCTCATCTCTGTAGGGGTCATCCTGCTTGGCGGCCTACTAACTGGTTCTGCTCCCAAAACCAAATCTATCTGAAACTCAATGGGTCCTTTCGGTGGCAATCCTACTACAGGCTCAAAAACATCTGCGAATTCTCTAACCACGAAAACTCGACTCAACTCATCATCTAATTCCATAACACCCAACAAACCATTCACCTCACCGCTAGAACCTTCTACGGTATAAACTATCTGATCACTACAATTAGGGTGTCTAAGCGATATTTTCCTATCCTGGCAAAATATCCTAGTATCGTACTCACTTAACCAATCCATCCCAAGAATAATTACAAATCCCACAAAATCAAACACATGCAAACTACAAACAAAAGTATGACCTAACAAGTCAAACTCTAACTGGTCACATCTCAACCCTAGAGTTGCATACCCTCCTATTAGATTCGTAACCCGTAAGGAAGTAACTAAATATATGGGTTCTAGGTTAAGCTTATCTATCAAACATCTAGATATAATAGAATGCGATGCACCAGTATCAAATAGAACACTAACAGACATACCATGAATCTGAAGCGTACCTCCCAAAACTGCCTTTCCTTTCTCCTGAGCTGTTGGCTTTGAAGTAACATGCTCCAATGCATACACCTTGCTCTTTCCATCCTTAGCGGGCTCCTTGCACTGGCTCTTATAATGGCCAATATGGTCACAATTGAAGCACCTGACATTCTTCTTCCTAGCCACTTCCTTAGCCTTTCCAGCACGAAACTCATTAGTAAAGTGCCCCTTCTTGTCGCACTTGAAACAAACAATCTCAGACTTCCCTTTCTTAGCTGCCCCACCCTTCTAAGCACCTTTCTTAAGAAAGAACTTCCTCTTTGGATTCTGCCCAACCTGGACTCCTTTTGCCTTACTCTTCTCTAGAGAATCAAGAATCTCCTCATGCCTTAAGGCCATCCCCACTACAAAGTCAAAAGGATCTCTAATATGAGGTAATGTAGCCCTGGCTAACTCAGGCTTCAACCCCATGATAAACTTCTCATTCCTCTTCATTACAGTATCCACTAAAGCATACCCATATCTAGCCAACTCCTTAAACTTTCTAGCATACTTCAGAACAGACATCTCTACCTGCTCTAACACAACAAACTTTCTTATCAGAGTAGACCCTTCCATCGCAGACATAAACCTCTCCTGTAACCTTCCCACGAAAACTTCCCATGAAAAAGTCTCCTCGTGCACACCTGCCATCATACCGTTCCACCAAAAAAATCCGCTCCCTGAAGCTGTCTGGAAGCAAGCCTCCTCTTCTGCTCATCATTGAGCCCCAAGTCTGCGAAGATTCTCTTATAGTGCAGTAACCAATTTTCCACCTCTATAGCATCCTCTGTTCCTAGGAAAGGCTTCCCTCCAAGCTTAGCGTAATCTCTACTCAGCTTAGCATAATGGTTAATTACCAGAACTTCCAGAACTCCTGCCCCTGCAGCATCTCCTCCTAACACTCCAGCTGCAACTCCCACTGGCATCATATTCATGAAAAACTGATACATAGCTTCCATTCCAACTTGTGGGACTCCAACACCTACATTCTCTACTTGTGCCTGACCTTGGGTTCTCCTTGTACTAGGTCTGGCATTCCCATCGGTGCCATCCCCTCCTGGGTTAACTCTTCCTCTTCTACCTTCCATATTTGTATTTAAACCTCATGAGATACAGAAAAATAACCTAACAAGGATATAAGACTAGAGATAAAGTGTATACTTATATATAGCAAATACAAGCACGTTATTATAGCGTTATCCCATACCCCAATCTTACTCTAATTCCTTAGGATATTGTTTTAAAAGTCATTTTTAGTTTAAAGTTTTTCATAAAACCATGCTCTGATACCAAGTTGTAACATCCCGTATCTGGAGGCCAAAAGCTAAGCGCTATAGATGCTGCAATCATCCATAATATTAACTTCTGGTGACAAAATACGGTAATGATAATGGTATCCATAATATCAGAAGCACTTGAATATGAACAAAATCATAGAATTTCAAAACAAAATTTAACTGATTACATTTTAAAACAAATTCATATCCAAGTTACATAATCCCCTATCGTTTCCCGGTAAAGATTAATTATAATCATCACAAAAATACGCTAAGAGCGACATATGATGATGCCCCCTTGGTTGATCAAAGCAATATAGTCATATCTGACTTAATACACAGCGGAAATAAACAAAATGATCTGTAATTCCTAATTAGCTATCCATCAGCCACATGCTCATCTTCGAAAACTTTATTCGTCAAAAGACTAAAACCTGAAAACCTTAACCCTCAGCCTACTGAAATCAATTTTTGAGCACCGAGAGTTTAAGAGGAAATAAAAACTTCGAGTCAGACATAAAGCCTGGTGTGAATAATTCTGTTACATCTTGGTTTACTGATATTAAGTGGGACCACGCCACTTAGAGGAACGGGTTCCCCTCACTAATATCCTCTTTAAAACCTATATTTTGCAAATTCTTTCCTGTAACCAAACTGGTTAATCAAACTGATTATATTAAAATAGCAATATCCTTTATGCTAATAAATGGACTATTTGTCCATAAAATAGGTAATAAGTGGACTATCTGCCTACAACATAATAGCAAGGTCCGTTATGCTACAAATGGACTATCTGTCCATAAAACTGGGTTGACTACCCGTAAACTGGACTAACCATTCAGATCAAAATGATTTAACCTTTAAACAACCCTTTCGAAACCCTTGAAGATATCCCCATTGAAACCATTGAAAGCGACTCGTCCGATACCATTAAAAACCTTTCAAAAACATTGGAAAAACCTTTCCTTTCTTTTCTCTGAAAGCTTCAAACATTAGACACCCTCCTTTAAAACCTTTAAATATTGCCTTTCAAACACATAGGAAAAACCTTTCCTCCCAACCCTTTCGAAATACTGGGGAACCACCCCTTTCGAAACCATTCATTAAAAACCTTTCGAAATAGTCAAAACTCAATCCTTTTGAAAGCATTTTGGGTTCAATTTAAAACATGTGGAAACCTTTCGAAACCATTCAAAAATTCACCACTTCGAAACCTTTGAAAATCGTCTCGGTCGAAACCATTTGAATTATGCCTTCAAGTAGAGCAAAAGGATCAGAAACCCATTAAAGTCGAAAGCATCTGCTTCGAAACCATTTAAAACTGTCTCCTTCGAAACCATTTGGGTTTTACTTCAATCATAGAAAATGGGTCTTAAAAACATTTAAATTGAAAGCATATGTTTCGAAACCATTTCCTAAGTAATGAAGTGATGCTGTTGAAACCATCCCTTCGAAAGCATTGGAGAGGTGGTTAGGTTTTTAGAAAACAAAACAACCCTTTTGAAACCATCTGGGTCGAAAGGTAGGAAGCGGCAGCTAAAGGCTTCGACTCAGTCGAAAGCAGTCATTTGAAACAAAAGTGCAACCCAATCAAAACCATTCCTTTTAAAACCATTTGACCTAGTCGAAAGCTAACCAAGTCGAAAGCATCTTAGTCGAAAGCAAGCTGGCGCATTTTCCTTTAAAAACAAAGTAATGCCTCAACCCCTTCAGAACCCCTGCTTTCAACTCCATACATTCTGCCTACATCCAATTCACTACGTACCAGTTCCCTAATACAATATGCATTGGTTTCGACTGCGTCGGAAGCGAAGATGAGGAGGCGGAACCTGGTGCCGACGGTGTCGAAACAGTGTAAAACATGTACCAAATAGTTCTTTTCACCTAACCTGCTTCATATGTCTAATTTTGATTGGTTGCCACTTTCTTTACCAATAAAAAGTACTATAATTTTCAAAAGTGCTGCCGATTATTTTACAAAAAGCCCCTCATCCTTCCTTAATTACATTAAACATTTAAGTTCCATACCTTAAATAATTTTATATAACCACTAAAACGCTTAGGAAAAATCCACAAAAATTCCAGAAAATCTTTTTTAATATGTTTTCCAACACATAAAAGTTTCAGACCGAAATCCTTTATTATTTAACCGTAATTAATTTATAACCCAAAATAATCTTTTCTTCACTAGAAAATTCATATAAATTTCACAAATATTCAGAAAATTGAAATCCATCTCTAAAATATCATTTATGATCTTCATAAAAATTCGCAAGGCATTTGGTTGTCACTTAATAGGGTTTTCACCTTAAAACATATCATTACTTCAATATGATTAACTATAATTCATCAACAAGTGTGTGTGTGTGTATACACATATATTCATTCCATCATTCAAAACATGGGAAATCATTGCAAAATATTCGGAATTCATCTTAAAACTGAAAACACAATAAAAATTGAGATGTAAACATTATTCACCTTAGCTTTAGAGATTAAAGAGATTGAGATGTGAATGGATTTGATTTGAATTAGCTTCATCCTTAGCTTTTCTCCATCTTCTTCCTTTTTCTCTTATTAATGGTGGCCGACCTTAGTTTAATTTTTTTGATAAAATGAAATGGACGTGTAAGGGGTACACGACCAAGGGTTTAGGGTATAAGAATGGTCACTTTCCTATTTTACCCCTCCTCTATTTCAATTTAAACTCTTCCTTTAATCTATTATTTAAATGGCATAGCAACCCCTTAATTAAATCAAATCTCAATCCCCTAATCAATACATTATTTTATTTAATTTAACTAATTAAATATCCTAAATAATATTACCAAAAATCTGGGGTGTTACAACGGATCCGTTGTCCGAAGCGACACAGAAAGCTCTTCCTATTCCAGGTACAGCGACTATGCAATGACAAGACCAAACCAATGCGAGCAAGTATAAGCTGATGAGTCCGAATCGAGGAGAAAAATTATCAGCATAAGTCGATTTTAGTTTCTTGGAAAGTGATAACAACCTAAAATGCATGAAAGGCGCTATCCTAAGTTATTATCACCTCCCAAAAAAACAAAAATCAATTCGCAAGATGTCATGCCGAAATCGATTGTGAAACTTGGTACAAGTAAATTCAGATTCTGTGGATGAAGATAGCAAAACATGTCGAGCACCGAGGCAAAATCCCGGCTTCATTCGGTGAAGAACTTCAGACTCGATTTACTATCTTCTTCCATAAAATCACAATCAACTCGAATTTTCCACTGCATCCGTCATCAACATAACCTCACCATCGATCGATAATGTAACAACACATCAAACTCCACTTCACTGACCTTAAAAACTAAGAAAAGCGACGAATTCTTCAATTCAGGATGGCTCAAACCAAAGTATTTGGATCGACAACACCATAAGGCATGGCAAATCAAGGCAGCAGGTGGCCCTAGGCGTGAGGATCGACAGTGGCGGTGCTTTGACGATGGCAGAAGGTGGATCGACAGAAGAGAGAAAGGTAGAAAATTTTACTAAATACTTGGATCGGTGCTGATCCGATCCAATTGGATCGATACTGATCCACTTTATTTCCCCCCAAATGACCTCAAACTTTCCTTGTTTGCCCAACTTGATGTTTGTTTCATTCTGGAAGTTATCAAGTCAGGATCACTCCGCAATTACGACTAATGAAGATTTCCACTAATGACTGGATAGTTAGGTGGAACGTCATAGGCAGCTACTCAAGGAAGCTAAATACGTCCAATAATGCTCCGTAGAACGAAAATCAAAAGATAAATAATTCCAAAGCACGCCTTGTTTCCAACAAAAGCATGCTATGGGTGGCAAATGTTAACCAGATATTTAACCCAGCAGAATTCAAAAGGAGTTAGAACATTCAAATTGTGCCAAAACGAATCAAAACTTGACTGGAAGACCTAAAAGTGCATGACAAAGAAACCCATGAAGTTTAGACCAAAAATACGCTAAGTATTTGGATCGACAACGATCCGATCCAGATTATTGACTTGTGGATACTTCAATCCACATGCATTATATTCCTACATCTCTCCTAAACTTATCTACCAAGTTTGATAACATTTCGAGCATCAGAGTTGAAGAAGTCAAGACTTATCTGATTTGGATTACAGTTCAATCTAATTTACAAGTGAACACTCATAAAAATAAGTCAATAAGCTATGAAAATCACATGGGGAACTTCGCATGCAAGAAAAGAAGCCAACGAAGAAGGAGTTATGCAAAAATTGCACAACATTTTGGATTGGTACCGATCTGATCTAATTAGATCGGTACCGATCCAAAAAGTTAGTTCAAAATCACCCCAAACTTTACGTGCCTCCTCATATGGATAAATATAGGCTTTTGGTACTCTGGTTCCGATCCAAGTGTTATCTAAATCCTATAAATACCATTCAATCTTCAATAGAGAGGTGGCTGGTCGTTCTGATCACCGGGGAAACTTTGCTACTAAGATTCTTCAACCTTCCTCCTCCTCACAATGGCTGCCATGGGACAATTGAGATCATTCCTTTTGTCTCCATCAATGGTGGTCTGATCTTTCTTCGTTCAATTATTAGAATTGTAAACAACTTGCACTTGTGATCAATAGTCAATCCATTAATAAAATCTATAAAGTGGATGTAGGCTTCGTTACAGCAGAACCACTATAAAAATCTTGTGTTTCTCTACTTTATTCTGTCTTTTCTGCAATTTGGAGAGTGTTTTGCTCTACATTATTTGTCCTGATAAACAGGATTGGTGCTTTCACAACCATATCAGGGTGTTGATCCATTTTTCAGTTAGCACTTCTGCAGCTTTAAAGTAATTTGTCCCTGTTCATGACCCAATTTTTTTTCGTTAGGTGTCCTGAGGGATTTAATCACCTTTGGACGGCAAGGGGTAAGTTTTCTCTTTTACTCGTTGAGACTTAATCCGATGGTGCGGGATTTTTAATAGACTGAATACTCCTTGCAGTTATTGTGAGGCCAAACAAAGATACATCACTTGATCCCATCTGCCATACTCTAAAGGTCGTATACGCTAGAGAGAGCGGTCAAGTCTTTACTAATGGATGGGAATTTGCTTGGGTATGGGTTGTTGCATCCCGGGATTTCTGCCATTGCTGTTGAAGTTCCATCTCCTTCCTGTTCTAGGATTCAAACATGCTCCACTTCTTCATCACATGACTTCGAAGAGGATGATCTACCAGAAGGAGAAGGCCCATCCGGTGGATCAACTGAAGAAATTCATGAAGGAAAAGGATTTACGACCGGAGCCAGTTACCCGATTTGGATGCCCTCGATCTCGGAGAAGGGGAAGAGGAGTTCAAGTAGCGTGAGGGTAAGGCTGTGGTGACCATGGAAAAGGAGGAGGGCGAAATTGAGAACTGTAGTAACTATGATTCCTCCTCTACTGATGAGGAATTTGATGCAAGTTCCAGTGAAGGAAACTTCGAATCATGCAACGAAACTCCAGGAATGAGTCCTATTCTCCTGAATTTGCCTCCCCAAGAGATTATTGCTAAAGATGCTCCTCCAGCAGCCGAACGCCTTCATGGTTCTCCGACTAAGGAAACCGATATTAACTTTGGGGACTTGAGCAACGTTTATGTAAACATCGATAAACTTATGGGAGATGACTTCAAGTTTGAGGGATTGTCTTCTCACCCCAGTCATGCTGTGTCTAGAGTTAGCCTGACTCCTACTGTAGTCGCTTCCCAATCCAGTTTGTAAAGTCCTTTTAGGCCGCCTATGACACGCTACACATTTCAATAGGGTCACATACACTTACATATGCATTATTTGAGTTCATTTTCTATCGCTAAAGTTCTTCATTCATTTCTTTTTTATCAGTTACCGTGGGAGGTCGTGGACTTTATGAGGACCTTGAATAGTTTACTAATGCACAACGCTGGTCAAGATGGACTTCAAGCCGCCATCAGCCCCGAGAAACCGAGGAAGAATGGAGGAGGAGGTAAAATTTGGAAGCCGAGCAAGAGTTGGAGGATGCCTATCTCAATGAGGAGTCAAAGAAGGCTTTGGTGGAGGGCCAAGAGATTATTCAGATTGAGAGGGAGCAGAAGGCCATCGATGCTACTGCAACTACAACTGCTAAAATGCTATCGGAGCCTTTCAGTTCCGAGCTTGGTAAATCATCAAAGCAGCCTCGTGATTTGTTAGGAACTATTCTGGGTTCAACCGGTACTGCTTTGTTATTCGCCCCTTCATCAACTATTTCGGAAGCCCTGGGTGGTCCTGGAACTTCACCAAAGATTGTGCAGTCATCCAAAGAAGGAGACAGTGAGGGTATGAGATTGAAATTCTCGGTCACACTTCTGATGTAGGTAACCTTCTTGTTTCTCTCGAGTGTGAGAATTTTCAACTCATGCCGCAAGAACAAGACGAATTGAATGCTTTCATTTTGATCTTTTAGGTCCGTCTTCTTTGCCTGTTGAACCGCCAAATTTTTGGTTCTGGGGCTGCTGCTAGTTTGACTACTTCGACGCTTGTTTCTATAGCTGCTTCGATCACCACGCCCGTGTCTGGCTCACAACCAGGGCCAGAGTCCGAGAAGATTGCTGTGTTGCATGGCCTGGATGACACTTCCGTACCTTTGGAGGGCGATTTAATAGCAGCTGAAGCACAAGAGTGGACAGACCAAGCTAGCCAGCTAAGTAAAGCTAAACAATAGATGGTGGCAGTTAAGAGTGAAAGATTAAGGAGTGAAAGTCTTTAAGGAGCTCCTGCAAGTCCCGGAAGTGCAAGACCAAGGGTGTCTAGCTCACAACCAGGGCCAGAGTCCGAGAAGATTGCTGTGTTGCATGGCCTGGATGACACTTCCGTACCTTTGGAGGGTGATTTAATAGCAGCTGAAGCACAAGAGTGGACAGACCAAGCTAGCCAGCTAAGTAAAGCTAAACAATAGATGGTGGCAGTTAAGAGGGAAAGATTAAGGAGTGAAAGTCTTTAAGGAGCTCCTGCAAGTCCCGGAAGTGCAAGACCAAGGGGGATTCTTTCGAGGTGGTCGAAGAACAAGGAGGAGACATAGGCACAGAGTCGATAATTGATATCTCTGGCAGTGATACAACTCCTGGTGGGGATGCTGAGAGGAAGAAGAACCTTCTAACCAAAGGCAGGAAGGGAAGTGGTGGAAAGAAACACCGACAGGCGCGAGTGACTGTGGAGACGGATACTGGAACATTCTGATTTGTTTGACATGTATTTTGTATTAGTGCAGAGTCTGCACTTATTACTTTTGTTGTTGTAGCATTTGTACTTTTTTGTTTGTTGGCTGATATTGTGTGCGTATGGCCCCTACATTTTGACTTTGTACGGAAAATGTTATAAAGAATGAAAAGATTAATGTTTAAATTGTCATCCCTTCTTTGTTCTTCCTTATTTGTCACGTACTTAACTTGCTTTTATACTACTTATGTCTGCATATAGCACGATTGCTTGTTCTGCAATTTCTATACTTCACATTACCGCGCCGTGTTTCGTGGTATATGATGCCTTTATTTTCGTGATTTCACGCATTATGTATGCATTTTTAACTTTATAACTAGATCCATTATGATTGCCAAAATTTTTTGTTTGGAGAAACGGGCCTATGGAGTAGTTTTTCTTTCAACTAAATGTTGGTATGTGTGTGCCCCCTACTTTACAGGGTTGTTTTCTCCAAGCACTTGACAAATGACCGATTGATCCAAGTGATTCCTCAAATGTCTGTAACCGAATCTACATTGCGGTTCCTATCTTTGGGAACTTGTGACTCGAGCGTCTCGATTCTAGAGATTTTGTCAGTCAATGATCAGAATTCTTTGCTGATTTCTTGTTGTGCGACATTGTTGGATCATGTCAATTACTTTTGATAGTGGGAGTGGATTCTTGTTAGTCCTGCAATAGACGAGTTTCCCAGTGTTGTTAGAACAATACCAGTACTCACAATAATTTCTCCATAGCTTGGAAAATTATGAAAAATTAAACCCATCTCTAAAATCATGTTTTTCCTAACATATAATTTTTCCATAGCATTCTAAATCCATTAACAATCGATTTTGCCTTAAAATCATGCAATTTCATATGTAAATGAATTGGTTTAAATCAAACGTATAATAACCCAAGCATATCATCATCCAAAACATCATAGAACAAATTTTAATCTTAAATCCGAAAACATATGATTATAAAAACAAAATAGAGATGGAATGAATTATTATTCACCTTAGATATGATAAGGAATTTGAGATTTGTTGTTGATTAATCCTTCCTAGCTTTGATCCTTAGCCTTAGATTGAATTCTTCCTCTTTGATGATGGCTGTCTCCTTAGGGTTTTACGTTTTTTTTTATTTGAGAAAAATGAACATGAATGGACAAGAGTGAGAAGTGTATAGCCATGTATAATAATGTGGCTATTTACTAATATGCCCATGTGTAAATTAATTAGCTTATAAACCAATTTAAGCCCATTGATTTTATTATTAAGCACGGCCCTATATACGATTCATTAAAATCTCAATCCCATTATCATCATTATTATATTTAATTTATCTATTTAAATTTCCTGAATAAGGTTATCAAAAATTAGGAATTTTACAGTGTTCCCTCTAGTGTGATCTCCGCAGTCATCTTCAAGAACTTCCCTGAGGATTCTTCGGGCTTTGTCATTGGTCGCACACCTGAGTAAGGGGGTGGAGAATCCCCTTCGGTAGAGCTAACCCATCATGTACTACAAACCGCGATGCCTTCCAAAGGAGCTTTTTTCGTTGATTCTTGTCTACGAGGAATGTTCCTCTGAGAAGGTAGTCCTTGATCGGTGTCATCCACGTTTCTGGTTCTTCGGTTATTTCAAAAATCCAATCGATATCCATCTCACTTATGCTTGGAGTGGTCAGAGTTTCGACTGGGACTAGCCAATAGGACAAAGCTTCTCCAGAACTGGCCAGTTTGGCTAGATAGTCTACTTTCATGTTTTGTTCCCTCAGGAGTTGAGTTATGGTGTAATGTTCGATGTCTTCAGCAGTTCCTGCACTTTAGATAGATACGGGGCGAGGTTCTCTCCCCGAGCTTGGTATTCGCCTTTCACCTAGCAGACGACAAGCTGAGAATCGTTATAGATGTGTACGGACTTTATCCTGAGCTCCTTCACAACTTTCAGCCCGGCTATGAATGTTTCGTATTCCGCCTCATTAATCGTTGCAGGGAATTCCAAGCATAAGGCATAACAAACAGATCGTCCTTTGGAAGTTTCTAGCACTACTCCTACCCACGAGTAAAAGTTTGTTAGATGCACCATCGACGAAAAACTTCCAACATGTATCCAATTATAGAGTAATTTCTTCTTTGTTATCTCGTATTGTAAACTCAGTAATGAAGTCTGCCATTGCCTGCCAGTTGATTACCTTTCGAGGATGGTATGTGATTTCTTACTGACTTAATTCGATGTTCCATTTGATAAGCCGTCTAGAGGTCTCGGGGCGGTATAACACTTGCTTCAAGGGTTGATCTGTCAGCACTTTGATCGGGTGTGCTTGGAACAATGGTCGTAAGTTTCTAGATGTAATCAAGCGATAATATGCTAGTTTTTCCAATTTCAGTTAGTTCTTCTCGGCTTCAGTGAATCGTTTACTGATGTAATATTCAGGTCCTGGATCTTAACTTCTTCTCGTACAAGTGCGGCACTTAATGCCTGGGGCGAGACTGCTAAGTATATAAACAAGTATTCTCTGTCTACTGGCTTGGATAGGATTGGCGGGTTTTCCATATGTCGCAACAGCTCTTCGAACGCAGTTTGACAAGCTTGATTCCATTCGAAGTTCTTCTATCCCTTCTTTAGCACGTCAAAGAACGGTATACCTTTGTCGGTTGCTTTTGAGATGAACTGCCTCGGTGTTGCAAATTTTCCATTCAAGCTTTGTAACTCCTTCTTGTTTATCGAGGCCTCGACTTCCCATAAAGCGGTAATTTGTTCGGGATTTGCTTTGATGCCTCTAGCGCTTACAATGAATCCCAAGAACTTTCCAAAGGCTACCCTGTAGTGACATTTAAGTGGATTGAGTTTCATTCCATATTTTCGGAGTATTTTAAACATTTCGGCGAGGTTGTCCAAGTGATTTGTAGCTATGCGTAATTTAACCAACATATCGTCTATATAACATTCCATAGTCTTCCTGATCTGATGTTTGAACATGTCATTCACTAGTCGTTGGTAGGTTGCCCCAGCATTCTTTAAGCCGAGTGGTATCACTTTGTAGCAGTATAATCCAAGATCAGTAACAAAACTGGTATTTTCCTGGTCAGGTTCATGCATCATGATCTGGTTGTACCTGAGTAAGCATCCATAAATGATAATAATTCATGTCCAGTCGTCTCATCCACAAGTTGGTCGATTTTAGGCAGAGGAAAGCTGTCATTTGGGCAAGCTTTGTTTAGGTCCAAGTAGTCGATACAAGTTTGCCATTTTCCATTGGACTTCTTGACTAAGACTGGGTTGGATACCCATTCAGGGTAGGTTGCATCATGGATAAAACCATTCGCCACCAACTTATCCACTTCTTCTCTCAACGCTTTGGACCATTCGGGTCCTAGGCTGCGTCTCTTCTACTTCACTGGTATATACTTAGGATCAATATTAATGGCGTGGCATGCAATTTCCGATGAAACCCCGCACATATCGGAATGTGTCCAAGCGAATATGTCTAGGGTGGCGTGAAGAAAGTTGATGAGTCCCAATCGTATCTTGTTTCCAAGATGTAATCTAATTTTCAGGACTCGTGTTGGGTCATCCATATCGATTAGGACAGACACCATTAATTCTGCCGGTGCTACCTATTCCTCCCCTGAACTCTTCTTTCTTGGGTCCAAAGACTTGTCGAATCGGCTATGGTCCCCAAGCCAGGGGCGGCTTTGTAGTTGCTATTCAGTAGGTTCATTAATATGGAGGGTCCTCGCCACATTCTTTTCTTCTAGACTCGCGTAGTTCTGCAATGTAGCATTCTCTAGTGACACTTTGGTCTCCTTTAATCACCCCAACTCCATTTTTTTATCGAAAATTTCATGGTCAGACACCACTGAGTTAAAGCAATCCTGAAATCTGCCAACGTAGGCCGTCCCAAGAATGCGTTATAGGCGTATATTTCATCTACAATCACAAAGGTCTGGGTAAGGACGACTCTTCGGTCACCTTCCCTAAGTTCTTCATGTAAATCAATTGTTCTGACTAGTTGCTTAGGTTTATCGGTGAATCCCTGGATCTTCGTTCGGCAAGCGGATACGTCTCATACTGATCTCGTCTATTCAAACATGTGTTTGAAAAGGATATCCACAGAAATGCCACTATCCACCAATACTTGTTAGACCACAGTTGGTTTGATTCCCACCATCACGACCATGAAGTCGAGGGTTGGAGCTTCTATTCTTTCAGAGTCTCGATTCTGGAATAATATGTCATTGTTCAGGGTTCTCTGTTACTTGGCAGGAGTTCCATCTTTGATCACGAAGCATGAATCTTTCGGAGCGTGTCTAATTGAGCTTACATATCGCTCCATTTCTCCCCAATCCTCTGCATGGAATGAGGCTCTCCAGATATTATTCTGATGATGAGTTTCTAGTCGGTTCGCCTAGATCCCTCTTCGTCGGTTCCAGCTTAGTTTTCCCGGTCTCTAGGAGCTTGGGGTGCTACAGGCTGGTCAGGATTTTGTGGTTTCCTCACATACTACTGAAGCTTGTTTTCCCGAATCAGCTCTTCAATCAGGTTCTTTAAGTGACGGCACTCATTCGTGTTGTGACTATATTTTTAATGAAGGCGGCAGTACTTTTCGGAACACTTTTACAGTTCAGTCGCTTCCTTTTTAGGCGTCTTCTTGTACTCCTCCGTCCCTTGTATCGCAAGGTAGATGTTCTCTGGAGTATCATTAAGTGGAGTGTAGTCTTCGGGCCTCAAGCATTTAAGTTGCTTGTTACTTCCGTTTTGCTTGTTGTAATTCTGATTCTTCTTTTTCTGGTTCCATCCTTCCCGAATCAGCTCTTCAATCAGGTTTTTCAAGTGACGACACTCATTCATTTTGTGACTATGTTTTTAATAGAAGCGGCAGTACTTTCTGGAACGCTTTTGCTGTTCAGTCGCTTCCTTTTTAGGCAACTTCTTGTACTCCTCTATCCCTTGTGTCGCAAGGTAGATGTTCTCTGGAGTATCATTGAGTGGAGTGTAGTCTTCGAGCCTCAACCCTTTAAGCCGCCTATTACTTCCGTTTCGTTTGTTGGAATTCTGATTCTTCCTTTTTCAATTCCCATCCTTTCCTATGTTTCCTGCAACAGTCTCAGAGGTATTTGCATCTTGGTTCGCCACCATACCATTCCACCAAATGTTGGTTGGTTGTAGGTTAGCGGGATTTCCTTCTAGCTCCTCTGCCTCTTCCAATTTCAAGTACTAGCTCACCTTCCAATTAAAGTCCTTCTTGATGGTAGGTTGTTTTATTTTGATCCATTTTTCGAATTCAGTGTCGGGATGGATGGCATGGACCAGGGCCATAAAGACCATATCTTCGTTTGGGTTACTTACTTCAATGACCACAGTGTTAAACCGACTCATAAAGGATTTCAAAGATTCATTTCGTCCTTGGAATAGGCCCAATAAGGGCATCGCGTCTTTTGGTTGTGTTGTGTGAACCCTAAATTGATCAAGGAACCTTGTTGCTAATTCACCGAAAGTGGAGATGGATTTAGGTGGGAGCCTAGTAAACCACATGGAAGCAATTCCCTATAGAAATGTTTGAAAACATCTACATCGAACAACATTCAAAGCATTCGCTCCGTCCATGTACCAATTATACTTATACAAGCGAGGTTTCAGGTCTCTAGTTCCATCGTAGGACGTAATAGTCGGCATAGTGAACTTTTTAGGATATCATTCATTCGAAATGTCATAGGTAAAGGGAGTCTGTCTTGGAGTGGATCCCCATTCATCATCTCTCCCGTTCTTACTTTCATTCATTAGGCACTTGATCATGTCCGCGATATATGCGTCTGATGTCCGGTAGTCCATGGGTTAGCTGTTAGTGACTACACTAAGTGTTTGATCTTGAAAACGATCTTGGTAAATGGGCTGAAGCCTAGGCTCTCCTGTCTTCGGGAGAGCCACTCCCTTGGACTTCCGTTGGCTTGCGGTAGGTCGGGTATGGGCTTGGACCTCCCTGCCGGTATTGAGTGCGCTAGTATTTTCTTTCAACTCGTCGTCGTCAAGCTGTTCACCATCTTCAGAGTCGGAGAGATCCACTGCTATATCTTCCCGTGGGGTTTTCCTACCCAGATTCAAGTTCATAGCGGGCTGCTTTGTAGTTGGTGGAGTGCTTGTCTTTCCTCCAGTAGTGATTCCTACAGCTCCACCTACTACTCCAGTAGAGATCCACTGCTATATCTTCCCGTGGGGTTTTCGTCCCCAGATTCAAGTTCATAGCGGGCTCTGGCATGGTTCTTGGAGTAGCAAGTAATTGCAAGGTTAGGAGGGTATTTAATTTTTCCATAAGAGCCTTTTGGCTATTCTCCATCTTTTTATTAATTTCATCAACCATCTTGTTTAACTTGCCTCTAGTGACAACTTCATGATGGATAGAAGATCACAGCACCTGATATCCTGTGTTGGCACCAGAATTTGCTCTGACTAATGGGTTATTGGAGCCATTGACTTCAACTTGTAAAGGATTTGTTTCTTCTCCAGCTATTATAGCTCCTATGGATCTTCCAGAAGCAGTTCTCTTTCTTCCTGGTGCCATTGATTCTCAGCGGCAAATCTTCTAAGCAAAGATTGAGGATCTAACTTATGAACTTGTCTGCTCCAAAGTAGATAGCTAGATCTGAGACTGAGTTCAATTTTTAGTGAAAGCACCAAAATGTTAACTCAAAAAATGGATCAACACCCTGGATTGAGTATGAAAGGACCAGTCCTGTTTATCAAGGTAAATAAAATAGAAAAAACAATTGTAGATCGTAGAAAAAGTAAAGGAACAAGAAGATTTTTATAGTGGTACGACTATTAATGAAGCCTACATCCACTTTATAACTTTCTATTAAATCACAGTTGTTAGAAGTAGAATTAGATTACAATATGATTGAATCTTCTAAGTTAGATCAAGTCACAAGTGCAAGAGTTCGCTAGAGAATCACAGTGAACCCGTAGATGACTATTGTGTGGGAGTAGAAGAGTAAAGAAAAGTCTCTGTAGAGTTCCAGCAAGATCCTCTTTATGTTGTAGATAGGTGAGTATTTATAGGGATTGGAGAGCTATTGGCTAGGCCGCTTTACCAGAAGCCTATTCTTGATGGTATGAAGGCGCTTCGAAAATTTCAGTATGAACCGACCTATCCTGATGGATCGCTAGCGATATATAGGGCATGGATCGCTAGCGATCCATGTAGTTAAACTATTTTTTGATTGTTTCACTTGGATCGTGCTCCTTTCCTTATGTAAATGCTCTCCATGTAATTTCATAATGAGTTGTCTTGTTTTGACGGTGATTCATGTACATGTTGCATTAAACTATGACTGGAATCAGATGAATGCTCACTTCTTGAACTAGCTACTTGGAATATCATGAAATTTGGCAGAAATCCTTAGAAAAGATATTGGTTCATGATGCAAGAGGTTTGGAGGATCTATGAGCAATCCTTATGGATCGCTAGCGATCCATCCCCTTAGCCTATTTTTGCATCTTTCCTTTTGGGTCCTTCCTAGCTTCTTCTTCTGGTCCTTTTAGTTGATTCTTAAGTTGTTTTGACTTAACATGGATGTATGTTCTAATTCCCGTTGAATTCTATTGGGTTAAAAACCCCGTTAACAGGCCCAATGCTACTATAGCACTAAGTAAGGGTAATCATATCAATGTCATCAAATATGACATTCAACACATCATATATCAAAATATATGAAAAGTAAAATCAATAGTGTGAGGAATCCTGTTAGATCCCTCTAACATGTTCCCCTGCATCACATACAGTATATAATCATAAAATATAAATCAACTTCTTCGAGGTGGGATCGTATACAAAGGGTCATCCGCTCTTACATAGGAATGCAGCAAGGCCTCATCCGCTCCAGGGGCAGGATCTAAACCAATTGATAAACGATAAATAAATAAAACAGGCAATCACAAGCAACAAACATGCATCCATAAAATATATTTTCACTTATATAAAATTTTATTGAGTTCGAAGAAGTGAGTTTACTCACCAAATTTCCAGAAATCGCCGAGGCATTCTAATTTGAATTAAAATCAAACAAGCATTCAATTTTTAACAAAAATTCCTATTAGTTCCAAATCCATCCAATCCAATTCTATATAGTAGTATTCGCTGATACAAACGCAATGCAACTTGTCACGTTTGAATCCGAACTCGTATGAAGAAGTTATAACATTTATAAGAATTCAAATTAAATAATAAAATTATTTATTTTAATTACATCATTAACACGTTAATCACCTTTATTGGCAAGCCCTAACCCCTTGTGTTTAACGTTTCCAGGCCATCGTACAAAACAACCCAACATCGCTACATTTGATCAATCGCAGTGTAACATACACCTATTTGGAGGTCCAAAAATAATGGCTACGGATGCTGTGGTCATCCATATTTATTAATCCTCGGCGACCAAACATGGCGATATTAGATACATTGATACATAGAAACACAAGAATATGGAAAAAAATTATACAGCAAAACAAATTCCACATTCCATTTCAAAATATTCCAAATTGATTACATAATCCCAAATCGCGGACCACGTTCAGATAACATATAATTATTACAAAATACGCCAAGAGCGACATATGAAGATGCCCCCTTGGTAGATTAGAGTATATAAATAGGCAAGAAAACAATTTGCCTTTACAAACAAAACACAGTGGGAATAAAAAAACTCTAATAACAATCTTGGCTTCTGCACGTCCTCGGAAGCTTTTATTCGTCTAAAAGAACACCTGGAAACCTTAACTCTCAACCTACTCAAAATCAATTGAGTACCCGAGAGTTAAAGGATAAAACAAAAACTTAGAGTCATAAAGCCTGGTATGAATAATAATTTACCATCTCAAACCATTTTGGATATCTAGTGAGACCACGCCGCTTAGCGGAACAGGTTTTCCCCTCACCGGTATCCTAAAACACTTATAAAACCATATACTATGCTCCTACATCCACAATGATTAAAACATAATATTTCAAAACATTATGATGTTATGCAAAACAAGTAAATTAATTATGGATTACCCATTCCCATTCTTTCTGACTATTTGTCTCAGTTATAGTTTCTAGGGTTACTATTAACTTGTTAAATGTTAAGGACTATCTGTCCAATTACTTAGTTTTCATGGGATTACTAAGAACCTATTGGTAACTCCAATATCTTATTTCTTATTCTAGTTTTCATGGGCTAACTAGGAAACTATTGGCTGACTACCAATATCTTAATCCAGATATAGTTTTCGTGGGCTAACTACAAACCTACTGGCCCCTGTCAGTATCAAATCATAGTTTTCATGGGCTGACTATGAACCTATTGGCCCCTTCCAATATCATACAGTTTTCATGGGCTTACTGTAAACCTATTGGCCCCTGCCAATATCTTTAATTAAATTTTTTAACATATGTTAAGTTATATTCACTACTAGGTCAACCTAACTGGTTATTCTGCCCTTTCTCCAAAATACAGTTATGGATTAATAACAATGTAAATAACATTTCAAAACCTTTATTTATGCTATGGTTATTTACTTTAAATTGAGAATGGGTTTATGTTTTGAAACCATAAAAAACATCTCTTTCGAAACCTCTGGATAGCCTCCTTCGAAAGTAAAGCCCTCTTTTCAAAACATTGAATACATACCTTTTGAAGCCCTTAATAAACATTCTCTTTCGAAACCTATTATACCTTTCGATGGTATCAAATCATCTTTTTAAAATATAGTGCTTTGAAACAAATGAAAGTACCCCTTTTGAAAGCATTGGGTTTACTTCTTTAAAAACATCATTTGGGTCAAAATGGTGATATACGAAAGTATCTCTTTCGAAACTAACAAAAATAAATTTGGGGAAAAACTGATGATGTCGGAGCCATCTAGTCGAAAGCAAAAGACTTTAAAAATCAAAACTTCAAAGGTTTGAGTCGAAACCCCCTTTCGACTCCATCTCCTTCGAAACCCCAACCCCTTTCGAAAGCAATTAGGAAAAAGGCTTAGGTTAAAGCAGAAGTAACCCTTTCGACAACATAGATGACTTCAATGCAGTTGGAAAGGGGATTAGCGGCTTGGTTTCGACTGTGATGAAACCTACCCTTTTGAAAGCAATTATTTAAAGAAAAAGGTACTCCTTCGAAAGCAAATACTTTAACACAACATGACAACCTTCTTCGAAAGCTAATTATAAAACCTTTTCGAAAGCATAGCTTTCGACTGTGTCGAAAGTTTTAGGCAAAACTAGGCAAGGATTTTAACTTATGGAAACATAGCAGGGTTTCGACCCCAACGGAGGCTACCCTTTCGATAGCAATGCTTTCGCCTTCCTTCCAATCCACTACATACCATCTAAGTGATATCTTGTGCATTGGTTTCGACTATAGTGGTAGCGACTGTGTTGGTTTCGACTGGTACGAGGTGGAATCAAAGGAGTCGAAAGGTACTTACTAACAGGGGAGAAACACCTTTTTCTGGTTTAAAGGCTGAATTATAGCAACTTTTAGTAATCACTTTCTAACAACTTGCCTATTTGTAAACTATTGATTGGTTGTCATAAAAACTTTTGAAGTACTTTACCTTTATAACTGCCGCATTTATATCATATTAAAAACCATTAAAATGCAACATTTTAGCCTCTCCATATACTAAAACCAATTATTTCAAAAAAGTTCTTCTTTCAAAATAATTTATTTTCCTTAGTAAATCAATTAGAAAAATCCCCAAAAATCACAAAAAATCGATTTTATCATGTAATCAAACATATTAAAATTTTAGACCCAATTTCTTCCTGAAATTCTCGAAATAAATTTTAAACCCAATTATATCATATCTTTCATCAAAAATTCATAATAAAATTTTCATAGCTTGGAAAATTATAAAAATTAAAACCCGTCTCCAAAATCATGTTTTACTTAGCATAAAAAATTTCCATGGCAATCTGAAAACATATACTCTCGGTTTTATACTAAAACTGTACAAATTCATTGTCTTATGAATTAAAACAAATCATCATAATATAACACAAGCACATCATCATCCATTTTATCACAAAAACGAATTTAAATCATAAATTAGAAACCATGTAATCATAGAACATAAACAAAGATGGTAGAAGATTATTATTCACCTTAAACTTGATAAGGAATTTGAGAGTTGTTGTTGATTAATCCTCTCTAGCTTTTGATCCTTAGCTTTAGATTAAAATTCCTCTTTTCCTCCTTGATAATGGATGACTATCTTAGGGTTATTGCATTTGTTTTGATTTGAGAAATAAAATGAACGTGAAAGGACATAGGCAAATGTATAGCCGTGAATATAAAGTGCGGCTATTTTACTAATAAGGCCTTATGTAAGTTAATTATCTTATAAACCAATTTAAGTTCATTTATTTTATTAATAAGCACGGCCCTATATGTATAATTTATTCAAATCTCAACCTCCTTATCATCATTATTCTATTCAATTTATCTAATTAAATTTCCTGAGTAATGATATCAAAAATTAGGGATGTTACACGCCGCACCGCCTATAGTGCACCGGTGCTCGCTCTAGCCTAGCGCCGACCTAGCCTTGCCAACATCGGAGGCCTCAACATTCCGAATCACCACCTAATGTTGTGAATCCCCCTCCGAGCTGCCACTGATCGGAGAAAAATTCCAATCTTCGTACTTTTGTGATGACGATCGTGACCGTTGAATAGTTTCGTATGGTCAAGCTCTACATTTCATTAGTTGAGCTCGGAGCCTAAAAGTGGGCAGAGTGGGCTATTGATTGTGGATCGTTCGATGTGAAGAGGAGTAAAGGCAGCTGAGGGTTTCTTAGATTAGGGTTTAGAAAATGAGAATCTCAAGGTCCTTATATAGAAAATATTTACGACACTATTCACGCGTTAAATTTTCAAACTCCGATCGAGGCATGCCGCCTGACGTTCTATATGTAATACCCCTATTCCGAATACAATGGAACTAGTATCAGGACTCAATTCCAAAGTATACAGAAGTTAGTTTTTCAAATTTAAATTATATTAAATTAATTTATATATGTTTTGAGCTAGCACGACCAAATAATACATCTAATCGCCATGAAATTTGACGGTGTGTAATAATTCACTATTACAAATCCAATGGAACTGTTTTTGTCCAAATCCGAGACAATGTCGCGGAAGGCTAATTTCACACGTTAATTGAAAAGAGTTACTATTAAAATCAGTTTAATCAATTTTAATTCAAGTTTAAAAGTTTACTGGCTTCATTCTTATTTAAACAGAATTTAAATCAGCTCTCCAAATCATTTTTATTCACATTAAATTCTAGATTCAATTATTTAAACAGCTCCAAACATTCAAATAACCCTTATATTTGAAATTTAATCTATTTAACTTATAAAATTAACTTTTCAATATTTAAAATCAATTAAATATTTCAAATTTAAGTGTCTAAAATTCTGGATCGTTACATATTTTTTCAAGACACGGAAGCCATTAAAGAAGAGCTCTTAGAGCTTTAAGAAGAAGGAAGAAGAAGAAGTGAATGGATGAATGAAATGAGAGAGCTAAGGCCTTGTATTTATAGTCAAAATTTTGTGAAAATTATATAAATGTGCATTTCCTTTCTACCCTCAACCCACACCCCTCCTTCCCATCATTCCACACATTGATCTCCCTCCCCATGTGCCTCCATCACTTCAATTCTCTTCCATGCTATGTGCATTAACTTTAAATGCCTTAAGGGTGAAGATAAATGAAAATATCATGATATTTGTTTCATAATATCATGATATTTTTATCATATGTATACATGTATATATTATGTGTAGTTATATGTATATGTGTGTGCATTTGACATGTATGTGCATGTATATGTATGTGCACAAGAGAACAAACAACGTTGCAATGACTTTAAACAACTTCCTTCTTTAAGCCGTTGAAAATCGAAAAGCCTATTCCCGGTCACATTTTCAATTATTAATTAAATTACATATAAATGTAAAAAAAATTGAAAACTAATTTCTTATCATTTTTAACTAATTAAAATGATCACATTTGATCTATAAAACCATATAAATTAACATTAAACAATTGTTTTCAAAAAGTGTTATTATATCGATAAAGCAATACGAATTGTCTTTTATTTTCAAATAAAAAATACAGCTTTAGAAAACTATTATAAATGGTTTATTATCGCTATATAACTAATTAAAATGAATTATCATCATTTTAAAACAATTATTTAATTATTTAAACTTAATTTTAATATATCCAAAAAAGTGACGACATCTCTGATGATGTCATAAATACATTTTATTTTCAAAAATAAAATAAATATTTTTATTTCATATTCTTGTTTAAATGGATAAATAAGTGTATGTATCCAGCTCCGTGTACGACTTTTGATAATTATAGAGCTGTTTATTAATAAAACGATTTTCGGTTATTTACCGATATTTTTCCAAAGTATATGTTTTTTAAATACTTATTCAAAATAACTTTACCATCATTCTTGTTTAAAACATCGTAATCTATGTTTTAAAAACCTTATATTTGAATATTTAAAAATAAAATAATTTATCAAATCAATAAATTTGCGGTTCATTACAGACTTCCCACCTTAAAAGAATTTACCCTCGGAATTGCAATGCAAAACCCAAAGGTGTTTATCCAGAATATTTATTTTTAAACTTACACCTGTACGATGTATAAAGATGATTCGTATGCAACACTGATTCCATCTACTATTCGAATCCACAACTTTACTTCCGAACTAGTATTGATCCCCCGATCCTCAAGTGCGGACTCTGATTAGGCTTAGAAACTTCTATTTTCCTTGCATGGCTCTCAACTATGATAGAAAATGTAAGGATCCGACCACAAACCCTCATTAATGTTCGCCGTGAAGAATCGAGTGATAAATTCTTTTTCGAACCTGTGTAAATACCTCAAAGTTCTATACTCGAATCTTAGGTCAAACAGTTATGCGAATAAAATGATCTATGTATAACTTACGTATATATTCCAATTGGTCTTCTTAACTATACCAAATCACAATCACTATCAATTTATGAACCATTTCATAAAACTATTTCTTAAGTTTACAAAGACTTATAAAACACAAATTTGGTTTAATCAACACTTAAGTTTCATAACCGTTCACTTCATACTAAAACCATTGTTGAATTACCTCTTACAACATTACTTAAGTGTATAAATAGTTCACAACTTAAGTCCACATTTGTATAAGACTCCATTACATCCTAAGAATATATATACAAATCCCAAATTTCAGATTAGTTTTACTTACATCAAGGTGTTTGACAAATTTAAAACTTGCTGTAATTTGCTATCATCTTAAATTCATAAGTTATAAAATTTATCTCTTAGATTTTTATTTAAAAATACTTTTAAATAAAATTATTATTGTTTTCTTAATTTTGAATAACAATTTTCGAAATCACCAGGATTTAAATTCTCAAATTATTAGCTTTTAAATCCTTTTTATTTATAAATCACATTTATAAATAAACTTGTATAATTTTATTTACTCAAAACATTGCACAATTATTTATCTTTTATATTTTTAAAATTTCTTAGTTCTGAGTTAGGAGGTGTAACGACCCGTAATTTTATCACTTTTAAATGGAATATTTAATTAACTTTAAATATTCAAATATAGAATTTTCAAACTTAAATAATCATGTTTTATGTGATAAATAAGAATTGTGAACTTATTTATAGAATTGGTTTACAAAAATAAGATATTTTGGAGTTTCATCGAAAAAGTGACAAAGCCAGTTTTCGATAAAATTGGATATACCTTCAATTTTTTTTAAATGATAAACAATTCCTTTTAAATTACTATAAAATTATAATAACCGATTGATAAAAGTTTTATAAATATATATACTTGTTTTTTAAAGACAGACAAACTTCATCACACTTCGACCAATCGACGTCATATTTTACAATTGGATTTTAATATTATTAAATATGGTTTTATAACTAAAATAAACTTATTTTAATTATTTAAAGATGATAAGAAACTTATTTTCAAGTTTTGTTTACATAAATAAATATTTTGATTAAAAACAGAAAATATGATTGGAAAACGTTTTGTCGATATAAGTTGTGTAAACGTTTTGCAAATTGAATGGTTATTATATAAACACATTAACAAAGAAATAATCACCTCACTTATATTAATTAAGAATTAATTAAGCTAAGTATTTAATTAATTTAAGAAAAGATACTTAAGAAGACATTTTCATAAAAGTCAAATCAAATCACATCAAATCTAACAAAATCTTCACTTTACATTTCTTACGCATTAAGTGATTGTGACATAAAGCAATGATGTGATAAAGTGGTAAGAGTTGAAAAATATGGTTTACTTTAAGAATAAGTAAGGGCATTTTTGTCCATTCAAGTTATGATATTTATTCTTAAACTTTTCCTATAAATACTCACCTCTATCTCCACTTTCATTTACACATTTCTACATTTTCTTCTCTCTTTTCTTAAGCTTCTTTAATGGTTTCCATGCCTTCTAAAAAATAAAATATTATAGTAGCGAAGCTATATGATAATTATATGGAGAAATACCACTTCAATGTAAGGATACTAGCTCGTATCATCACCAAACACCTCCTCCACCTCTCCATTGCTCACGACCATACCCCCTCACCCTCAAAGCCAAGCACACCATCGAACCAAAACAATGGCCGTGCTTACCCTAGCCTGGGCCGAGCCCATTTGGAAGAAAGGAAGGAGATCGGGAAGCTCCAATGCAAGAAAAAGAGAAGGAAGTGTCACCGATTTCGTTCCAAGAAGATAGGAGGAAGTTTAAAGTACTACGGAAACTCTATCGGATTTTGTGGAGCTTGGGATAGAGGAATGGAGTAGATGATGATTAGTTGAAGTTAACAAAAGTTTAAGTGAAGTGTTGGATTGAATGAATGTTGGTAGGAAGAATTAGTTAGAGACAAAGGTGAGTGCTCACATTTAAATTTACTCGTTAATCTCTAAATAATTCCAAGTTTAATGATATGAAAATATAATATATATTGGATGATTAAATGTGTGATTACTTGGTTGATTACTTATTTGAATATATGGATGGTAATATGGATAATTACTTGGTTTGATAAATGATAAGAGCAATGGATAGTAATTAACCATAGTTAATTAAAATGGAAATTTAATCTATAAATAATATGTGTATGGACTTGTTTAGCCTCTTATTGGTTTTAAACATCTAAACAGAGTTAAAATGAATATTATAATAATATAATATTATAATATGAAATGAAATGGAAAATGAGTTTGAAATATGAAAAGTATTTGCTTAAATGAGTTTAAAATGATTTAAAAATGTTTTATAAACATTTAAAAGTGTTTTCATGAAGTTGAAAAAAAAATGATAAACAAGTCAAAAGTAGGCGCGTCTGTAACGGTAGTTCGCAATTTCGCGTTGAAGAATTCAAATGAGTATACGAAATGGAATATAGCTCCGAATTATTTGAGATAAGAATTTTCCGAACTATTGTATCCATAGTGTTTAAATGAAAAAAGGAAATCAAAATTTCATCCTGTAAGTTTTTAAATAAGTCCAAAACAAGTTTTTAGAAAAATCGTGGTTTTGCGGTTTAAAACCCGAATTTGAATTTGATTTAAAATGAATATTTTTAAATGTTTTAAAATATGAAATAAATTTTATAAAATGTTTTAAAAGAAATTTAAGTTATATAAATCAATTTCCAAAAGATAGAAAAGTCGTTTTGATCAATATAGCTTTTAAAACACTTTTCGCGGCACTTTTATATAACTTGTGAAATATGATTTTAAACTTAACCATTCTTTTTCATATCTTTTATAAATGGCTTTTAAAAGAATAATTAAGTGTTTTAAATAATGATTTGGAAGTTTTATAAATCATTTCTAAAAATGAAGGGAGTATGCGAAAATGGCTAGTATATTTGTCCCTCCTGTGAGATCCAAACGGTAAAACAAGGTGTGTAACTAAGGTTAGGAATGGAGCAACCAGTACCCTGAACTTACCTGGCCTCTATTTTCTCTTTTAGACGAGGGGTGAAATAGATCGAAGGGAAAGCCTGGATGCTCTAAAAAAGATCTCATTTAAATTTTTCCAAAAGTAAGGAATTTTCAAAAGAGTTAATTAAACCAGATTTTTAATAGTATAAAGGATATTTTGGTCAAACTTTGTATTAAGGTTCGAGGAGGAAACTTGTAATATCCGCATGAATTTAAAAGGTGATTCCACCCTTATTCCACGAATAGTACGAGTTGAATACGGAAGTTAATCTTGGTATGATTAGTCTAATCTTTTCCTCAATACAAATTGGTTTGGGGTTTACAGTAAACTGTCTTAAATAACATTGTTTTTGACCCATTAAAATGCTATGATTTGAATATAAGAAATCTTTGATTTAGATTTAAATAAATAATTTGGAAATGTTTTTCCCAAGTAAATAGTGAAAAGATTTAGAATTATTCCAAGGTTTAAAAAGGGTTTCAGTTAACCAAAGGATTTGATAAATAAGGCTTAATAATTCCATATACTCTGAAGAAGATAAAGAAATGATTTAATGAAAATTTCTCTAAGAGAAATTTGATTTACATAAAAAGGTTAATTAATGGAATGTTATGTGATAATCACCTATATACCTAAATGCCTTTTTATCGATGGTTGGTTGGAGAAACCGGGGTCCGATTTGGATAATTCCTACCCGAAAACCACTTCAAACCAATGAATATTTTCGGAAGTGAAGACATTTTGAAGATGATGTTGTTTGAAGACCAAAGATCTTCAAAAGGTAGGGAATTCTATCACGAGTCCTAGGGGTTTACCCCATATTATATTTATATGGCAGTGGTGTCTCCATTCTGAAATCTTCGTCGTATTGAAGATCGGAGATCTTCATGGCGGAAGGTGTAATGACCCATAATTTTAGTCATTTGAATTTGGAATATTTAATTGATTTTAAATATTGAAAAGTAAATTTTATAGGTTAAATAACCCAAATTTCAAATATAACGATTATTTGATAATTTAATTGTTAAATTTAATATTTTGAATTGTTTAATATTTTAAATCTTGAATTTAATTTGAATAAAAATAATTTCATAAAATTGATTTCAAATCTATTTGAAAAAGAAGGAAGATAGTGAACTTTTAATTTGGATCTAAAAGTGATTGAACCAATTTTGGAAATTATTCATTTTAATTAACGTATAAAAATAGCCTTCTAGGGCACTGTCTTGGATTTTGACGAAACCAGTGTCATTGGATCCGTAACAGTATATTATTGTATACCGCCAAATTTCGTGGCAATTGGACATATCATTGGGGCGTGTGAGATCGAAACGCTTATAAATTAATTTTAGAATTTATATAATAATCGAGATTGAAAAACTATCTTCTGCATATGATCGAATTGGGTCCCGAAACTTATTCCATTTTGTTCGGAATAGGGGTATAACATATAGAATGCCAGGCGGCATGCCTCGTTTAGAGTTTGAGATTTCGGATATGTCAAGCTAGATAATTTTAAATAAAATAAATAATATGACCATACCCATACACGTTTGTGCCATACCCCATGCCTCCCACCCATACCTCGTCATGTTAAAAAGCCAGCTGCATTCATTTTTTTCCCACATGTAAACAAAGAACCCACTTGTTCAAAATTTCAAAAATAAAAATCAATCTTAATTCTTGGTGAAAAAAATCTCAAACTTGGATCTTTATGCTTATGTTGTGGAGGTTTCTATTGGGTAGAGTTTATATGATTCGCGACATCAACTTCTTCGATTAGGCAGTTAGGGAAGAACTAGGGTATTATATTGTGAATCATTGCAAGAGAAACTAGCGAAATAGATGTTGAAATTGGGTTTGGGGTGTCGAACGACGCTTACAACCGGAGTTTGGCGAGTCGCGGCAGCTGGGGAGGGGATCGCGATCGTACGATCGGCTGTAGGGAAGGACAAAGTCGCGTTTCGTTTAAGGGCGTCGGTCGTTCGATGGTGGTGCATCGAGATGTGGGAGCGAAGAGATGAGTTTTGGTGATGGCGGCATCGATGGTCGTGGGTCGTGGTGGCGTATCAATGCACGAACGTGCACGGAAATGAAAGCTTCGACATAGATAGTTTGGGGTAGAAGGAGTTTAAGGGTAATTTAATAAGTTAAGTTCTAAAATTTAGTTAATTAAAGGTAGTTATCGTTTAATCATTTCCAAAGTGAATAAATCCATAACTCACTCATACGAGGTCAAAATTGAATGTGACAAGTCGTGTTGTGATCATATCGACAAAGGCTGCGCTTTGAAATTGGATTGGGTGGATTCAGAGCTACTAGGAAATTTGGATTAAAACAGGATGTTTGTCCAATTTTAAATTCAAAACAGAATGTTTTAACGAACAAAAATCAATGTGAGTTAATCTCACCTTTTTGGTTAATCAGAAAATTTATATAGTCAATAAATATTATTTATTTTATGTTTGGATATTTATTTCCGATCGTTGTTAATTTTTTGAATAATATAATAAATTATATTATTGGTTTGGATATACATTCCCGCCTATTGGAGCGGATGAGACCCTATCACATTCTCGTGTAAGAGCAGATGACCCTTTGTATACGAATCCCGCCTCAAAGCGGCTGATTTATACTTTTATGATTATATACTATATGTGATGTAGGAGACGGGTTGGAAAGATCCAACGAGATTCCTCACACTGTTGATTTATTTTCATATAAATTGATATATGATAGGTTGGATGTTATAATTGATGACATAGAAACGATTTTGTTTATTTAGTGCTTTAGTAGCACCGGGCCTTATATTTTGGTATTTTAAAATACCATAAAATAGTGATTGATTTTGAAAAGGAATTTCAAAGTTATTTTAGAAATTATATATGTTTTGAATAATTATTCTTGAATTATTTTAAGAAGTAATTTATTTTAAAATCAAAGGTATGATTTTTGGATATTATAATTTAATAGTTTTATAAAATATTTTAAATAAGGATTTTTAAGATCTTGGTAGATAAGTCCGTCTTTCATATTAAAGGATATGGTTTTAGAAAGAAAACAGAAATATTTTTATATAAATATTTATTAACCATTGTATATAAAGTAATATATATATTTATATAGGTATACATATTATAATTTATTTATAAAGGTGAAATCTATAAATATGATAATATACAAAATGATATTTTACAAATGAAGTGAAGATTTGTAAAATAGTATTTTGATAATAAAGGTATGGATTTATAAACTGGGTTTATAATTAAAGGAAACTATTAGCGTTTAATAAGTTGGAGAATAAATCAAATGGAGGATTTAATATAACATATGGGATGATATTTTAGAAATAGTTGATTCTATTTTGGAAATTGAAGGTAAGGGTAAATCTGGAATGCTAAATGATATTTTATAAATAGAAAGGAATTTACACCTATGGAAGCAAGATTAAAAGCTGTTGAAATTATGTTTTAAATGAGATTTATGAATAAGTGAAATTCATAAAGGGAATAGAGTTAAAAATGGAGTTCATAAATAAAGGAATTTTATGAAAAGAAGTTTCATAAAATAGAAGCGATTTATAAATATAGGTTTATAAATATGGAAAGATTATATGGAAAGTTAAGTATGAATTTTTATCATGGAAATATAATTATGTTTTAAAAGTTGTTTATTAATATTAATAATTTTTAAAGTGGTTTATCAATATTTTAATATTTTGAAAAGTTAACTGTTTAAATTATTAATATGGTTTGAAATTAATAAAATTATTCATCAGTAAGTTTTGGTAATTAATTATTAGTAATTATAAAAATGTTGAAGATAAATTATTATTGTTTATTTAAGAATGTTTTTAAAATTATTAGCTATTATTTTAAGATGTTTTAAATTTAGTATTTATTTATTTATGATGTTATTAGTATATAGTAGCGTTTTAAAGGTAAGTGATTATAATTTATTTATAATTGTTTTCGAGATTTATAAATGGAGTTTTATAAACAGATGGGGTTTTATAAGAGGAATCTTATAATATGTTTTGGAAAACGAGAAGGGAAGATTGGTTAAAAAGATAAATGGAGTTTTATAAATGGTTTTAGATATTTATAAAAGGAATTTTAGAAATGGATTTATAGATTTTTAAAGGAGTTTATAAATTGTTTTGTGGATTGTAATAGGGTTTATAAATGGTTTTTGAATTGAATTAAAAGGGGAATCTTCCAAATTGTTGGTGAATATACTTATACCATTGAGATAAGCATATAGATATTTTTCCAAGTATGGAGAAATAGGGATATTGGGTTTATATCAATCTTTGTAAAAAGAATGTTTGATTCAAGTATTACAAAGTGAATTTAATTAATAAAATATTTATTAATAAAAGGCTTAGTGTTACTTGGTGCTAACAAGTGTTGATTTTCCCAATGGAATTAAATTCCTGATTGAATGTTTGTTATTCGATAGTAAAATAACCGACTATCAGAATTGGACCCAAAATGTAACTTTGGAAATATATAGGAGAAACATGTGAGTTATATGGCACAATCATCTCCGATGATGCTGTACTATCTCATTTCGTTCTCCTAGGACAATGATAAGGAAATCCGTCCACTAATGGTTTGGAGGTGATCTTCGATCTTATCTTTGACTGTTTATTTCCTAAAGAACCAGGGTTGAGTTTACCGAGAATTATCGAACGTTGTTTCGAAGAGATCGGGATCAGATATGTTATCTGAAAACCACTTCGATCCAACGAATGCGTTTTTAAGTGAAGAAACTTGAAGATGATGGAATTTGAAGATGGAGCTCTCAAGTGTTTCGTTCAGTCCCAGAACGAACTTGTATGGATGAATGCTGATATTGCATTTTTTCCTGGAGGGTGGTGTTAGCATTCCAAGTAGGAAGTGCTATATAAAAGGTAAAACATAGCCTCAAGCTTCGTCAACCAGGAATGACTAAAGCTGGGGAGATGCAGTAGGGCTAAGTGGGTCACTCCCAAGTAGAGTATGACCATCCCTATCTAGAGTTGTTGTTATCTCTCATTTGAATGCTTTGGGGTCTATTAACGGAAGGGTGATCATATTCGGTACTATCCAGTGAAGGGTAGGTTGGTTCGGTATTGGCAGGGGTCGATAGGTTCGGCCTCGGTGTTATTTTATCTAGAGATGCACCGTGATAGGCGGTACCCCAGTAGCCCAATCATTGTATGGAATCCATTCTCCAATAAGTGCCGTACGGACTTAGTTGTGCTAACTACGCTAAAACGTGAGATGCAAGAATTTCAGCTATCTTCATATTTTACTTTGACCCCTAGACACTATTATAATATAAATGGATTTCTATAGAAATTGTATAGGTTATCGTAAGGTGCAAACCCGTCCGTGTTTATGTGCGGCGTGGTCTTACGAGATACTTTTGATTTTCGAAAAGTTTTCTATAACTTTAAAAATCCAGTTGGGTGTGTTTTCTCATGCTGGTTTTCTAGACTAATTCGGGTGCTATTTCATTATAATGCTCGGGTCAGACCGAGCATGTTTACAGATTACTTTGGAGGCATGGGAGCTCAGAAGATGGGTTGGAGGTCTTCAAGTCATATTTACGTATATGTTTTATTTCCGCTGTTTTGTTCTTGAAATCATCAGCATTTGTGAGGATAGGCTGTTATAACTATCCAGTCCGATGATAGTGAATTGTTGTTGTACTCTGATGGATGTATGTATATAACAGTATCTCTTTTGTAAAGATCATTGATATTATATTATATATTGTTCCGCTGCAATTGTGAGATTATGTTTTGTTTAGTTTTCTGTTCTTCTTATTCTCTTCTCTTCTCCTTTCCTCTTTCTTTCCTATAACTATCTATCTTTTCATTCAATTTGGGTTGGACGTGTGTGGTTTATTATCAACTTGAAGTATAAAGATTGGCGGGTCGTTACAATTGGTATCAAAGCTTAGGTTGAGCGAATACCTAGGCTTTGGTGGGAATTTACTCATTTGAAATAGGGTAAGCGAGACCCTAGATGAGTTTGAGTGTGTATATATATGAGCGCATATTTGTTAGTGATATAAAAATGTTTTATATTGTGTTAATTTATCTGTTGAGTGGTTTATGAATTCTGGTCGGTGCATAGGACACCACGATATCGATAGGGGTTTCTAAATACTTAAACAAGGCAAACCGACATAGTATTGTTTTGAGAATTGGTAAATGAAATAATTTTACCAAAATTATATTTTATATATAAAATAATAATTTTTCAGAAATTATTATAGTTATATATGGTGTATTTGGTTGTTAGTAATATTTGATTATATAACTATGAATTATAAATGTGATTTATAAATGGAAAGGAAATGAAATTTTCATAAGCATGTTTATAAATATGATTTTGTAAATGGGAATGGTTTTAAAACAAGGAATTTGGGGATTTAAGCCCCATTAATTAGGAAATTGTTTTCAAAGGGGTTGGAAAAATAATAATAGAATTATTTTGGGAAAATGTTTTAGCTGAAAATATTTTAAATGTAATTTTAAAGAAATAGAAAGCACTGAACTCACCTCAGTCGCTGAAAAATAATTCTGGTGATGACAGCCGCATAATCGGTATTCATTTTTGAGTTTCTAAGTGATGGATTGCTACCATTGAAGTTTTGTTTTGGTAAAATAATTTTTTTTAGATTCCAGAAGTGTAATTTGATATATAAAGGAGTTATATATATATATATATATATATATTGATTTCAAAATGATTTGAAATAAAACCAGGTGTTTAAAAATCCTGAAAATTTCTATCTAAATGTTTAGAGAAACATAAGATAATAAGTTTTTGAACTTTGAAGATGGTATGGATAAGAAATACGTTTACAACTTATGAATTTGAAAGGGATAAGTTAAATATAATTCTAAATTTATTGGATATGAATGTTGAGGAATGAAGATCATAATTCGAGATATGAAATTAAAATTTAACTTAAGATAAGTTAAATAAATTGAGTAATGGATTAAATGAAATGAAGTTCGACATAAGAAAGGTTAAATGAAATTGAAATGGGATTTGAAATGGATAGATGAAATGATAAGTGAATTAATGAAATGAAGTAATGGAATGAGTATAAATTTGAGTTATAAAATGAAATTTGGTTTAAGTTGTAAAATGAAAATATGGTTTGGAAGGTTATTTGATAAAATTAAATATGAACCTAAGTTGTGAAGAAATGTAAGCATGAGTTATATATTGTGAAGTGCTGGAATAAACTTAAGTAATTGTTTTATGGAAATGGTCCATTAACGAGTTAGTATGCAATGAATTGTTGTTAACCTTAAATTGAATTTAAGGGGAATGTAAGTAAATGAGAATAAAATGAATATTAATTAATTGGATGCAAATCGGTTGAAAGTAAATGAATTGAATAAGAATCAATTTTATGTGAATAGACGAGTGTAAGTCAAATTAATGTGAATAATTGAATTTGATTTAAATTGAATGTAAATCAATAGAATGCAAATGGGTTGAATGTTAATTAATTAAATGTTAGTAAAATAAAGGTGAATAAATTTAAAGTGAATCAATTGAATGTTAATAAGAGATGAAAGTGTATAAGTATAATGTTGACAATTGAAAATGCAAATCTACATGATGACAAATAAATTGGATGGATGTTATTTGTTAAAAGGGTTCCCTTGTTACATTCACTAAAATTGCATATAGTTATGGTATAGTCCATGTATATAGTGATATTATTATCTATATACATATTCTCATTGGTTGTTGAGTGAATAGTAGGTGCGGATAGTGTATGCTTCGCATTTGGAGCTCTCTTTCACGTTATATTGGTTGTATATGCTTGCTAATACTAAAATAAGGTACACATCTCGGATGACATACCGTATTTTTATATTTTTCTCTACGGGATGCCTCATTCTTGAAGATGAGATGTATATTTGTGATTATTATATATATATATATATTGTAAAATTTTGCGATTGAGCCATGCAAAGGAGATGCTGGCTAAATTTTCCATAAATTTAAGACGTCACAAAATTTTGGGAAATTTTTTGGATAACTAAAATTTGATTTTAAGTTATAACTTGGAATGAATGAATGTATGGTATTAGTTAGTATCGGTGAATGAAGTTAAGGACTTAAAAGGATTTGGAAATCTATTACGAATTGGTATTGAAAAGTTAATGGGTTTGTGGCATTTTTATTACTTTGGCAATTTCGAGGATGAAATTCTTTTATGAGGGATAGAATGTAACGACCCAGAATTTCAGTCATTTGAATTTGGAATATTTAATTGATTTTAAATATTGAAAAGTTAAATTTATGGGTTAAATAACCCAAATTTCAAATATAGCGATTATTTGATAATTTAATTGTTAAATTTAATATTTGGAATTGTTTAATATTTTAAATCTTGAATTTAAATTGAATAAAAATAATTTCGAAAAGTTGATTTCAAATCTATTTGAATGAGAAGGAAGATAGCGAACTTTTAATTTGGATTTAAAAGTGATTGAACTAATTTTGGAAATTATTCATTTTAAATAACGTATAAAAATAGCCTCCTGGGGCACTGTCTCGGATTTCGACAAAACTAGTGTCATTGGATCCGTAATAGTATATTATTGTATACCGCCAACTTTGATGGCAATTGGACGTATCGTTTGGGCGTGCGAGATCGAAACGCTTATAAATTAATTTCAAAATTTATATAATAGTCGAGATTGAAAAGCTCTTCTGCATATGATCGAATTGGGTCCCGAGACTTGTTCCATTTTGTTCGGAATAGAGGTATAACTTATAGAACGCCAAGTGGCATGACTCGTTTGGAGTTTGATATTTTCGGGTATGTGAAGCTAGATAATTTTAAATAAAATAAATAATAAGGCCATACCCATACATGTTCATGCCATACCCCATGCCTCTAACCCATACCTCATCGTGTTAAAAAGCCTGTTGCATTCATTTTTCCCCTCCTGTAAACAAAGAACCCGCTTGTTCAAAATTTCAAAAATAAAAACCAAACTTAATTCTCGGTGAAAAAATCTCGAACTTGGATGCTTATGCTTATGGGGTGGAGATTTCTATTGGGTAGGGTTTATAGGAGTCGCGACATCATCTTCTTCGATTCGACAGTTAGGGATGAACAAGGGTTTTAAATTGTGAGTTATTGGAAGGGAAATTGGCGAAATAGATGTTGAAATTGGGTTCGGGGTGCCAAACGGCGCCTGCAACCGGAGTTTGGCAAGTCGCGGCAGCTGCGGAGGGGGTCGCAATCGTACGATCGGATGTAGGTAAGGACGAAGTCGCGTTTTGTTTTAGGGTGTCGGCCGTTTGATGGTGGTGCGCGTCGAGATGTGGGAGCGAAGAGATGAGTTTTGGTGATGGTGGCATCGATGGTCGTGGGTCGTGGTGGCGTATTAGTGCATGAATGTGCACGGGAATGAAAGCTTCAGCATGGATAGTTTAGGGAAGAAGGAGTTTAAGGGTAATTTAATAAGTTAAGTTCTAAAATTTAGTTAATTAAAGTTAATTATCGTTTAATCATTTCCAAAGTTAATAAATCCCTAACCCACTCATATGAGGTCGAAATTGAACGCGACGAGTCACGTTTTGATCGTATCGACGAAGGCTATGCTTTGGAATTGGATTGGGCGGATTCGGAGCTACTAGGAAATTTGGATTAAAATTGGACGTTTGTCTAATTTTAAATTCAGAACGGAATGTTTTGACGAACAAAAATCAATATGAGTTAATCTCACCTTTTCTATTAATCAGAAAATTTATATAGTCAATAAATATTATTTATTAGATGTTTGGATATTTATTTTTGATCGTTATTAAATGTTTGGATAATATACTAAATTATATTATTGGTTTGGATATACATTCCCGCCTATTGGAGCGGATGAGACCCTATTACGTTCCCGTGTAAGAGCGGATGACCCTTTGTATACGAATCCACACTCGAAGCGGTTGATTTATACTTGTATGATTATATACTGTATGTGATGCAGGGGAATAGGTTGGAGGGATCCAGCGGGATTTCTCACACTGTTAATTTATTTTCATATAAATTGATATATGATATGTTGGATGTTATAATTGATGACATGGACACGATTTTTTTGAATTAGTGCTTTAGTAGCACTGGGCCTTATATTTATGTATTTTAAAATACCATAAAATAGTGATTGATTTTGAAAAGGAATTTCAAATTTATTTTGGAAATTATATATGTTTTGAATAATTTTTCTTAAATTATTTGAAGAAGTAATTTATTTTAAAACCAAAGGTATGATTTTTGGATATTATTATTTAATAGTTTTGTAAAATATTTTAAATAAAGATTTTTAAGACCTTAGAAGATAAGTCCGTCTTTTATAATAAAGGATATGGTTTTAAAAAGAAAATAGAAATATTTTTATAAAAGTATTTATTATCCATTGTATATAAAGTAATATATATACTTATATAGGTATACATATTATAATTTATTTATAAAGGTGAAATCTATAATATGATAATTTACAAAATTATATTTTACAAATGAAGTGAAGATTTGTAAAATCGTATTTTGATAATAAAAGGATGGATTTATAAACGGGGTTTATAATTAAAGGAAACTATTAGCGTTTAATAAGTTGGAGAATAAATCAAACGGTGGATTTAATATAAGATACGAGATTGTATTTTAGAAATAGTTGATTCTATTTTGGAAATTGAAGGTGAGGGTAAATATGGAATGTTAAACGATACTTTATAAATAGAAAGAAATTTATACATATGGAAGAAAGGTTAAAAGCTGTTGAAGTTATGTTTTAAATGAGATTTATGAATAAGTGAAATTCATAAAGGGAATAGAGTTATAAATGGTGTTCATAAATAAAGGAATTTTATGAAAGGTTGTTTCATAAAATAGAAGAGATTTACAAATATAGCTCTATAAATATGGAAATGGTTATGTGGAAAGTAAAGTATGAATTTTTATCATGGAAATATAATTATGTTTTAAAAGTTGTTAATTAATATTAATATTGTTTTAAAGCGGTTTATCAATATTTTAATATTTTGAAAATTTAATTATTTAAATTATTAATATGGTTTGATATTAATATAATTATTAATCGGTAAATTTTTGGTAATTAATTATTAATAATTATAAAATGTTAAAGATAGATTATTATTGTTTATTGAAGAATGTTTTGAAAATTATTAGGTATTATTTTAAGATATTTTAAATTTAGTTTTTATTTATTTATGATGTTATTAGTATATAGTAGTGTTTTAAAAGTAAGTGATTAGAATTTATTTATAATTGTTTCCAAGATTATAAATGCTATTTTATAAACAGACTGGGTTTTTATAAGAGGAATCTTTGTAAAAAGAATTTTTGTTTCAAGTATTACAAAGTGAATTTAATTAATAAAAGGCTTAGTGTTGCTTGGTGCTTAACAAGTGTTGGTTTTCCCTATGGAATTAAATTCCTGATTGAATGTTTGTTATTCGATAGTTAAATAACCGACTATAGGAATTGGACCCAAAATGTAACTTAGGAAATATCTAGGAGAAACACGTGAGTTATATGGCACAGTCATCTCCGATGATGCTCTACTGTGCGTATAAATCTCATTTCATTCTCTTAGGACAATGATAAGGAAATCCATCCACTAACGGTTAGGAGGTGATCTCCGATTTTATCTTTGACTGTTTATTTCCTAAAGAACCGGGGTTGAGTTTACCGGGAATTATCGACCATTGTTTCGAAGAGACCGGGATCGGATATGTTATCCGAAAACCACTTCAATCCAACGAATGCATTTCAAATTGAAGACATCTTGAAGATGATGGAATTTGAAGATGGAGCTCTCAAGTGTTTTGTTCAGTCCCAGAACGAACTTGTATGGATGAATGCTGATATTGCATTGTTGCCTGGAAGGCAGTGTTAGCATTCCAAGTGGGAAGTGCTATATAAAAAGTAAAACGTAGCCTCGAGCCTCATCAACCGGGAATGACTAAAGCAAGGGAGATGCAGCAGGGATAAGTGGGTCGCTCCCAAGTAGGGTATGTTCATCCTTATATAGAGTCGCTATTATCTCTTATTTGTATGCTTCGAGACCCATTAGCGGAGGGGTGATCATATTCGGTACTATCTAGTGAAGGGTAGGTCGGTTCTGTATTTGCAGGGGTTGATAGGTTCGACCTCGGTGTTATTTTATCTAGAGATGCGCCATGACGGGCGGTACCCCAGTAGCCCAGTCATTGTATGGAATCCATTCTCCAATAAGCACCATATGGACTTAGTTGTGCCCAACTATGTTGAAACGCGAGATGCAAGCATTTTAGCTATATTCATATTTTACTTTGACCCCTAGACACTATTATAATATAAATGGATTTTCTATAGAAATTGGTTTGGTTATCGTAAGGTAAAAACCCATCCCTGTTTATGTGCGGCGTGGTCTTACGAGATACTTTTGATTTTTGAAAGTTTTTCTATAACTTTAAAAATCCAGTTGGGTGTGTTTTCTCACGATGGTTTTCCAGACTGACTCGAGTGTTATTTCATTATAATGCTCGAGTTACACCGAGCATGTTTATAGAATTCTTTGGAGGAATTGGAGCTCAAGAGATGGGTTGGAGGTCTTCAAGTCGTATTTACGTATATGTTTTATTTCCGCTATTTTGTTCTTGAAATCATCAGCATTTGTAAGGATATGCTATTATAACTGTCCAGGCTGATGATAGTGAATTGTTGTTGTACTTTGATGGATTTATGTATATAACAGTTTCTCTTTTGTAAAGATCATTGATATTATAATATATATTATTCCATTGCGATTGTGGGATTCTGTTGTTGTTTAGTTTTCTATTCTTCTTCTTCTCTTCTCCTTTCCTCTTTATTTTCCATAACTATTTGTCTTTCCATTCAATTTGGGTTGGACATGTGTGGTTTATTGTCAACTTGAACTGTACGGATTGACGGTTCGTTACAGAAGGACTGCCTGTTGACATTCTCTATGTAGCTCGCAATATAGAGACATTTATTATAGAAGGGGTCCTATCATGTTTTGAAATCTTCGGATTGCAAGGACCACTCGCTACTGATCCTAGGGGTGATTCCCAAAAAAGGATGCAGTAAGAGGAGTGCCTTCGGTTTCGTTCAGTCCCAGAACGAACTTGTATAGATGAGTGTCTGATAGTGCATTTTCGATCATATAAATTGATCTCTATTAACATATTATCTGCTTGGTGGTGGATAAGGCAACTTCTCTTAGCTTAACACCCTTTCCTAACACGTAAGAGATCAGGAGTTATATGTTTGTAAATTAGTTGTGTGAATAAGGAATGGCAATGAGGCATTTTAAGTGGAATGTGCTTTGTGGAAGAAAAAAGCGTGGCTTTGTTAAAAGCAAAGCATGGCTTTGAAGAAATTAAGTGTAGCCTCGCGAGCCTTACATCCCGTAGATGATACGGGTAATTACGTGGTCTGTAGGACATATATTTCAGATTATCGGTTGTATAAGTATGGAGGAGTCTAATGGAATCTGGATCCTCAAGGCATCTATTTCCCCAATTATTTTAATATAGTAGCTAGCTTGTGAAAAGTGATAAGGCTATCGAATATTGGTAGTGTAGCAAGTGCAGTTCCATGTGGCTAGCTTAAGAAAAGCGATAAGGCTTCTGGGGACTATGGTTGCTATGCATGGATCGAAGGAAAAGACCACTAGTTCCCTATCATGTTGGAAATCCAAATTCCAAATATGAGCTTTACGATTTTTATTGTAGTCCCAAAATAGTTGTAATGCTTTGCAAACATTCAGCTACCCCTTTTGGTATCATATATTCCGTCCGGTATATTCCATTGACCTAGTTTGGATATTACCATAGTCCGGGTATTGATACTTTCTTTGTATATATATTTATTTGAAAGTGTTTTCAAACCGACGCCATTAATGATAATATCAAAGTGATTTTCCATATAAAGTATTTTGGTTATCATAAGGTAAAAACTAATTTGTGTTTATGTGTGGGCGTGGTCTTATGAAATACCCTTCTTTTCAAAGGTTTGATTGACGTCAGCATGATCTATACATTAAAAATTTTGAGTTTCTCACGCTTGTTTATCGAGCCTGATCCAGGTATTTATACTTAGGTCAGATCCGAGTAGTTTTAGGTTTGTTGAAGATGCTTGGAGTTTCCAGAGGAGAGCTAGAGAACTTCATCTATGTACAGACATATTCTATTATCTGCTGCATCTCTTGCATTTGTTTCTATTTTGCAGCATTTGTAAGGACAGAGGGTTTATAACCGTCTAGACTGAACTAGTTCAGACTCTGATATTGTATTCAAAATAATCTACTGTAAAGTTATTGTTGAAATAATATATGTTATTCCATTCAAGTGAGATTCTGTTCTATCTTTGTTTTCATTTTCCCCTAACAATCGGGCTTTCGAGCACTTGGATTTGCGGCACGTGAATACCGAGGATGTATTAGTGTCGATTTTCGAGGGTTGAAAATACCGGTCGTTACAGGTGTGATTTGAAAATTTCCGACTGTCCAAAATTGCCGAATATTCCATTTTATTTTATTAATTAGTGATCCAAATTACCTTTGGTTTAACATTTTTATAAAGATGTTTATAATTATTAATCAATTAACCAATTGATGATTCACATTATCTTTTAACTTAAAAAATTTCATAGATTGAGTAACTTCAAATTGATACCAAGGAACTGGGTACTACCAAAAGTATCATATATCCCCTTAATTCAGAAGGGTAATACTTAAGTGAAGTAATTACCATCCGAACATATCTCCTACCCATTTTTAGTTATTTTCGAACCACTCGAACTAGCCATCATAATATTCCTTTATTTATAAAACTTGATTTAAACATTCATTTCTTAGGATCATCTTTTTTTACATTTTTAGGCACATAAATTTATTTATCTTAAATAAATTTCTTAACTTTAAACCAATATTATTACCAAACACCATATAGTTAAATCGTGAAACTTTATTCACTAGGCGTTCGTGGTTTTATATCAAACAATCAATCAATTAATGATAATAACTGAATATTATTATTCCCTTTAGTTGCAAACTATCACACTATAAATAACTATACATTTTCAAAAGTTATTTCTTTATATATAAAATATCATCTTATGTAAAATTCTTTCATTTACCAAAAATTTTCAAACCAAAATCATTTTTAGCATTAACAATATAATACTCTCAACCCATTCTATGGTATCACTTACCCTATCTCTAATGAGTTACTCATCCTAGGGTATTACTAACCCTATCTCTGATGAGGCACACCTCAACGAGCCTCAGGTGTTCGCTCAACCTAAGCTCTAATACCACTTATAATGACCCACAATTTCGTACATTTTAAGTTGACAATTGTTTGCTCAAAAGTTGGAAAAACACCTCTAAATTAGATTTTTCAGTTAAGTCTCGTTTGATTTGATTGATTTGGGGTTTTTAGATGTTCCAACACGTAATGGAATGAATTTCAGCAAGTGCAGAGGCAGTTCACAAGTTCAAAGTTCAAAGGCAGATAAGGAAAGTAAATAACATAGAGTTTTATAGTGGTTCAGCATGAATGTGCCTACATCAACTTTCCATCTTATTATTCTCTCTTTGATTTGATTATAAGTACAAGATTATTCGAAAAGAGTAAAAACTTTAAGTAGCCACAGTGATGGATTTTCAACAGAGTTTTCTCTCCTTTTCTCCAAAAATCTCCTCCCATTGTTGTTGAGAAGCTCCGGTATTTATAGTGGAGTTGTGAAGTGTGGAGGAGAAGTTATAGCTTCCTAAGTTTGGTTCGGCATTTGAGTCAGGGACAGTTGGATCGACATTTAGGTTAGGAAGTTTGCCTGGTTTGGTGGTCCTTCTTTGCTTTGGTTCGGTGATCCTACCTTGGAGTACCTTACTTGCCGGTCCAAACATTTGATTCGGCATGTTTGTCATACCGGACCAAATGTTTGGTCTGGCAATTGATGTGTTTTGCCGGACCAAATACTTGGTCCGGCATATCAGAGAATGCCGGACCAAATGTTTGGTCCAGCATCTCTAAGGATACCGGACCAGATACTTGGTCCGGTATACCATAGGATGCCAGACCAAATATCTGGTCCGGCATGCCGGTCCATATGTTTGGTTCAGCATTTTTGCAAATGCCGAACCAAGCATCTGGTCTGGTAATTCTATTTCAAATACCCCTGCTTGCCTTTACCTCCTTCTTCCTTCGCTTGCCAGAAAACCGAGCCAACACTTGCTCCCCAAAGTATGTTGTGTAACTGTACAACATGCTTTGTTTTTGGTTCGGCGTTGAGCTTCCACCACCGAATGAGACTGGTGGCCGTTCGTCTTCCCCTCCTTTACCTTTAAATATGCCTTCTTCCCTTCACTCTTTTACTTTCACTTTGTCTTAATCAAATTTCTTCAACTCTACTAGGTCGACTGCAACTGATTTAGGCTCATTTTCTTCTTGTTTGAATTGGGCTTTTCTTGTTCCAGCATAGCTTGAAATAAGTCTGTTTTAATTCGATTACCTACTATTAGAGTTCTAGGGTTTTGATGTGTAGGAGAGTTTTAGAGCAAGGATGGGTGACTTCGATCTTGAATTGGTGGGGAGGTACTTCATTTGAACGAGCTCCCGAATGATTATAGCATTTTGATGGTCGTGAGGAATGGTAGATTGAGAGATGTTATTTGGTTGATGGAACGTGAGAGGTTGTGACCGATTTCATGCAGGGCCATTTTCCCATTAGGTGTTCGATAGATTGTTTGACCGGCTAATGGTTATTACTTGGGTGTTGAAAGCATATGTTGGTTATATTAGTCTCATTTGCAATTCGAACCCGTATTGCGTATTGTCTGGGTATAATGTTAAAACTGAGAATAGGTAAGGCTGTAGGGGGGTGTGCCTTGGGTCGGCAGTTGAGGATTTTGGTTCGGCATTCGTCATAGGATAATACCGAACCAGATTTGCCGAGCGCGTTGTTTTTGAGTTTGCCGAGCCAAAAGCAAGTCTTCCCACGAGATGGTTAGGCTAGGGGTGTGGATTCAGTTGGGCTAGACGATAGGAGATTTCCATGCATGTTTTAAATTCTGTTTATGATTTGGTCCTCCGCTTGACTTTTCATTTTCTTGCACAAGAAATATATCTTCTGGATGTGAGCTTCGTTCCAAGTTTGCTGCTTCACAGCCTCCCGGGGCTGGTCCTTCTTCTTCTGACGCTCCAGCCAATCTTCCCAGGCAACCCAGTTCTGCTTACTCTTTGGTGGAAGGCTATGCTCCTAATCAAATGTTGATTAGGCCTCCGGAGTGTTATCCCAGCTTGTTGATGATAGAGAAGCTGAACTTTATAGCTACTACATTTGGGATAAATCGCCGGGACATGATATTACCTGGTCCAGATGATAAAGCATGTTTTCCCCTAGGCGGGTATATAGCATATAGCAAGTATCATTGTATGTGTGGCACGATTCCTCCGCTTACCAACTGGATTGCTAGCTTTGTGATCTATTTGAAGGTTGCTCCCATGCAACTTCAGCCGAATTCATATGCTATCCTGACATGTTTATACCTAATATTCATGAAGCGGTATCGGATACCCCCCACCCATAGAGAGATTAGATATCTGTATAACGTGAGGAGTTATATGAAGGGGAGTCCTTTTATCAGTTTAGAGTCTGCCCACAAATTCAAACCCATCCTGGATCTATATTCTAAGTTTAGTATGTTCAAGAGGGAATATTTCTTTATACGCGACGATACCGTGGCCCAACATGCTTTTACTTCTAGCTGTAAGTTATCTTATTATCTTTTCTAAGCTTTATGTCGACTTGGCTTCTTACTTCTCCATAAATTTTAGGTTGTGTGAAGGCGGCGGAGGATGATGGCTTGAAAAAGATGGCCAAGGAAATATTGGCTATCCTAGAGGCTGAGCGGGAAGCGACATTCCTACTCCGTGATGTAGCCTTCTGATTCTACAACTTGATCGGCCCTGGACAGTCTATGTATAAGATTCAGCCAAGTTCGACTGAGAGAGCAGTGGGAGCCGAAGGAGACAAGGGTGACAGAGATAAAGGCAAGGGCCCAGATAAGGAGGGTGGTGTGGCTGAAGCCCCGAAGAAACTGAGATATAAGAAGAGCGTAGTTCGTCCTCCCACTCGGGGAAATCTCTACATATACGAGATGGTCCTTCCCCCGGCAATGAGGGAGGTTCTCATTTGGGAGGAGAAAGTGAAGAGGAGAAAGGATCGGAGAGCGACTTTGAAGCAACGGAAGGGGATGTTCATGTATCTCCAAATGTGGATATTATAAGTAGCGAGGGATTGGGTGTGGATCCTTCAAAGAATGCCGAGGCTGTGCGAGAATGGCCCGAACAGTTGGAAAAATCCGAGCCAGTCCCAAGGCCGACTCCTGCCGCTGATTTTTCCCAGGAAAATGTGGCTCCGGGTGATTTGAGCGGAATACCTCCTCTTCCAGTACAAGGTGGAGTGGGAATCAGCGAGGAAATCGGGCTTTCCCCAGGTACTTTTGATTACTGTATGGATTTTGAGATACTTCTTGAGAACTTTTTATTTTTTGATGGGTCTTAGCCTCTCCCTGCTCCTCAATCCAATGAAGTCTGGTCGCCGTGCGTTCTCCTTCCTTCGAGTGGAGTCCTGTCCCAGTGTATTCCTTTCTTGAGTGAGACCCCGCCCCGGTCACATGATCCAGTTTATCCTAAGGGTTTGTAGTAGCTTGTAGTGTCCTGGTGTCTTGTATGTTTTCATTTTTATGCTCTCCCCACTTCTTGGTTCTAATGTCGTTGCTTGTATTCCTAGGAAAAGGTGGAATGAAGTGTCCAGGCGGCTTGAGCAGTTCAAACGGATGAAAATGGCTTCCGTTTCTTCCAAGACGACTTTTCAGGAGGAAAAAACTGTGCAAGAGAATATTAGGGAGACCCTTTTAGGCCCGGATAAGGGAGAGAACCGTGAGTCGTCCCAGAAACATGCGAGATCCCCGGATAAGGAAGCCACCTCCCCTGGTTTCCAAACTTCCTCCCGCCGTCGCCATCACTATCTGATGGGTTCTGAAGTGCACGAAGTGCCGAATGAGTTAGAAGAGGGCAATGTTGATCCTTTTTTCTCGGATTATCAACAGCCGATGCGGAATCCCTTTGAGAGTCATCCTGATATAAATCCCGACAATGCGGGTCATCGTGCGGCGGATCCTGACACCGAGTTCCTTTTACCTCGAAATCCCTTGATCCGGATCCTAGATGAGGCGAAGACTCTTGATTTTGCTAACTTGACAACGAGGATGGTCCAGATTACAGATGAGACCAGAAACATTGTTGATTATCAGTCCCGTTTGGCCAAAGCTAGTGAAGAAGTTGGAAGTGCCAATGTGCGGTTGTGTCTAGAGATGGAGGATCTTCGCAAGGCACTCAGGGAGAAAGAGGCTAAGTTAGAGGAAGTCGAAGTATCCCGCGCCTCCGAGATAACGAAGGCCAAGGAAGAGGCAAGGGAAGAGGCTACCGACCTATGCAAGACAAAGATTGACATGGCTATCGGTTCAGTGGATGAGGCTCGACAGAAGGATCTGGAGCGAATCGAATCCTTTAAGCGGAAAGTGAAGAAATCGGAAGAGGTCTTAGCTGAGCTGACGGAGTCTCGGGGCAAGTGGAAAAAGGAGAAGGACTCATATCAGGCTGAGATCGACAGGTTGAAGGTGGAGCATGTTCAGTTGAGGAGAGATAAGGAGCAATACATGAATAAGGTGGTGGCCCTCCACACCGAAGTTGATAAATCCAGCGATTTTTGTGACACGGTCAACCAGACGCTGAAGGACACTTGTTATATGTTCTGGAAACAAAGGAACCTTCAGTGGATGGATGACTACCCTCAGGTGATGGCAGAAATCCATGCTTTGCTTATCGAGGAGACTAAGGCCGTAGTCGCACAGGAAGAAGGGGCTGTGAATGACGTTGGGATGGTGAACAGCCAGTTCACAATGGAGGAGACCAAAGCCATGGCCAAGGGGTGTGAGTTGCTGGCTGAGGACGAGGATGACGAGGACGGCTCGAATCTCGAGGGGCTTGGTGATCCACGTCACGTCACTGCAGGTATCTCGTCCTTTTACTTTAGCTCTGCCATTACCTATCCTGGATTGCAAAACTTATGATTATTTATACTTGCATTATGTAGGGATGTCTTCGGGGCAAGTTGGGCCTTCGCGAAAGGAAGGCGAGTCTCTTGAGCAACCTGAGTTCCCGAAGTACATGGCTGGAGGGAGCGGGCCTAGCGGCAAGGATGTCCCCCCTTCTTAGTCGAGGAGATTTCCTTTTCCCTTCTTTGCACGTATTTTTGGTGGATGTATGGACGTTCTGCATATGTATATAAAAATAAGCGATAAGCTTTGTATGAGAAAAATTTAACGTTGTACTATTCAACTTCTGTTTTTTGTATGTTTATCTGGGATGACTTTTGTGATGCGTGATTTTTATAGTCTGCTCTGTCTATTTGTGAACTGTTTATGGCTTAGTTAATCGTTATAGTGTTCAGATACGTAGAGAACCATAAAAGCACTATTATATTCAAGGCCGATCGCGAACGATAACTACTTGGGCTAATGCCCGTGTCGTGAGTATTATTCGATTTATCGTTGTCGGGGTGTGTAATGCCGATCGTCAAGTGCGAACTACCCCTGGCTGCAGCCATGCCTTAATCGTGGGGCTTATAATCGATTCGCAGTTGCCGGAAAGTTGAACGCTAATGATGAACTGCCTAGGCTATAAATTGTACCTAATTCGTGGCTTATAGTCAGTTCATCATTGCTGGCTTAGGGGTGCCGATCGTCAGCGGTGAATTTCCAAGGCTTGTTTCGTGCCTTTTATCATGGTTATCTTACTTCCACTGCTGTCGACGAGTGTTTGCGATTGCTCGCAATAGGAATAGTCATTAGATAAAATAATTATACAAAAAAAAATTTAAATAAGATAAGTAATGTAAGACACAAGATCTTTATAGTGGTTCGACCGAAATATGCCTACGTCCACTGTCTTTCTTTTATTGCTTTAGTACACGTTTCTTTACAACTCAAGAGAAGTAGCGGTGGAGGTGTTGGAGATTCCATGCTTTCCCAAACACCTCTCCATCTACCATTGATAAGATGTAAGCTCAATTGTAAAGATCCTTATGAATAACAAACAGCCCTTCCCAAATTGGATCTAGTGCTCCGGGTCGTGGGAAGACTCGTTTGAGTACCAAGTCTCCTTCCTACAGTGTTCAAGGCTTCACCTTAGAGTTGTACTGCCTTGCCACTTTCTGCCTATAGGCGGCGGCTTTGAGGGCGGCGGCGTTTCTTTTTTCCTCGATCAGGTCAAGTGACATGTTCAAGAGTTCCTCGTTTTCTTTCAGATTGTAATGTATCATGCGGTGCAAGGGGACGACTGTTTCGACGGGGAGCATGGCCTTGGTTCCGTATGCCAATGCGAATGGCGTGTGCCCTATTGCGGTCTTATAAGAAGTTCCGTAGGCTTATATGGCAGTAGGTAGTTCGTCGACCCATGCCCCTTTGGACTTTTCTATCTTCTTCTTGATTAGTGTCTTCAACACCTTGTTCACTGCTTCAACTTGTCCATTCGCCTGGGGATATGCTACAGCTGAAAAGCTTCGGGCAATCCTATGTTCATGGCACCAATTGGAGAATTCTTCACTGTTGAATTAAAGTCTATTATCCGATATGATTTTCTGCGGCACCCCATACTTGCACATGATGTTACGTATTAGGAAGTTTATCACTTTGGCAGACGAAATTTTTTTAAAGGCTCCGCTTCCACCCAATTAGTGAAATAATCCACTGCCACTATAGCGTATTTTGCTCCTCCTCGACCCATGGGGAGTTCCCCGATCAGATCAATTCCCTAGACGGCAAAGGGTCAGGGGCTGACCATCTGGATTAAACCGGTAGGTGGCAATCTCGGGATTTTGGCAAATCTTAGGCATTTATCACATTTCCTAGCAAACTCAGCCACGTCCTTGTTCAGTATGGGCCAAAAGTATCCATAACGCACGATCTTTCTGGCTAGAGTTTGCCCTCCGGTGTGGTCGCCGCAACTTTCTTGATGTATGTTGTTAAGGATATCTTTTGCTTCGTTCCCGACGACACACCTTAGTAGCGGATTGAAAAAGCCGCGACGGTACAACATGCTGTTCTGGATGGTGTAGCGGGATGCCCAACTCAAGATTCTCCTAACTTCGTTTCGATCTGCTGGTAAGGTTCCTTCTTGTAAGTACCTGACCATGGGGGTCATCCATGTCTCCTCTTTGTCTGTGATCGCTGTGATTTGCAGACACTCAAACTCGGTGCGGATTGTCTCATGACGGGGTTTGCCCCCGGCATTGGTTTGGTTCTTGATTTTCCCCTCGTGGGATGTGTTTTATTACATAGTAGTCCAGCTCATCAAGGAGGGTATTGGCCTTTTTGAGGTAGGACACAAGCTTTTGTCCGCGAGTTTGGAATTCTCCAAGGATCTGGTTAACAATTAGTTGTGAATCGCTGTGCATATATATTGATTTAACTCCTATTTCTTTAATGATTTCTAAGCCGGCTATTATTGCCTCGTATTCAGCTTCGTTATTGGTTGTAGTGAACTCTAGTCTCAGTGCATATCTTAATTTCCTTCCTCAGGGTGTGACTATTATGACACCTGCCCCCAAGCCGAGCTCATTCGATGCTCCATCAATGAACATATTCCATTTGACAGCTTCCTCAACCCTTGCCACTGCCTCCTCGTCTTGCATTGTGAACTTAGCTATAAAATCTGCCAAGGCTTGTCCCTTAATTGCGGTGCCCAGGTGGTAGGTAATGTCGTATTAGCTCAACTCAGTGCTTCATTTTAACAGTCGCCCTGACATGTCCGGTTTATGTAGAACTTGCCTCAAAGGTTGATCCATTAGAATTTTAATGGAGTGCGATTGAAAGTGGTGTCGTAATTTCCTAAATGCTATCAGCAGACAGTAAGCCAATTTTTCAATCTTTGGATATCTAACTTCTGCCCCCGTGAATCTCTTGCTAATGAAGTATACTGGCCTTTGGATACGATCATCTTCTTGCACTAATGCGGCACTTAGTGCGTAAGAGGATATAGCTAGGTATAGGTAGAGGCTTTCTCCATTTAGCGGAGTGGAGAGTATTGGAGGCTTCTGTAGGTGTTCTAGAAGACTCCGAAAGGCTGATAGCACTCATCGGTCCATTCAAATTTTCCTTTGTCCTTTTTGAGGGCTTTGAAGAACGGGACGCACTTGTTCGTGGCCTTGGATATAAACCTTCTTAGAGCAGCTACCTTCCCGTTTAGGCTCTGCATTTCCCTTCGCATGGCTGGGATTTTGACATCTTTCAAAGCTTGTACCTTTCCAGGATTTGCCTCTATTCCTCTAGCGTGCACAATAAAACCTAAGAATTTACCCGAAGACACCCCGAAAGAGCATTTCAGAGGATTCAGCTTCATTTGGTATTTGCATAATATTTGGAATGTCTCATCTAGGTGGCTCAAATGGTCCATTTCTCTTCTTGATTTGACAAGCATGTCGTCGACATAGACTTCCATGGAGTGACCAATTTGCTGCTCAAACATCTTATTAACTAGACGTTGATAGGTAGCACCGACATTCTTAAGCCCGAAGGGCATGACCTTATAGCAATATAGGCCTAGATCCATAATGAAGCTAGTATGTTCTTGATCCGACACATGCATGGGGATTTGGTTGTATCCTGAATATGCGTCCATGAATGACAATAACTCATGTCCTGTGGTTCCATCTACCAGTCGGTCGATTCGGGGCAAAGGAAAATAGTCTTTGGGGCAAGCATCATTGAGGTTGGAGAAGTCAATGCAGATCCGCCATTTCCCATTAGGCTTTTTCCCTAAAACCGGGTTGGAGATCCATTTTGGGTAAATGGCTTCGCGGATAAAACCGTCGGCGAGCAGGTTCTTCACCTCTTCGTTAAGAGCACTCGACCGTTCTATCCCCATGCTTCTTTTCTTTTGTTTGATCGGGATCTTGGCAGGGTCAATATTGAGGGAATGACAAGCTACTTCTGGGGATATTCCCACCATGTCTTCATGGGTCCATGCGAATACATCCAAGTTTTTATGTAGAAATCATATCAGCTGGATTTTTAGGTTCTGGTTCAACTGAGACCCTATCTTTAAAAGCCTTGTTTTGTCGTGTTCGTCTACCATCACATGTTCCATAGACTCCACGGGATCGGCTTTGACCACCTCCTCTCTATCTCTGGGGTCCAACTCATTAAAAGGGTCACTAGTATATTCGAGAGGAGGAGCCTTCTTTGATTGCTATGATTCTGCATTTTTGGCGCAGAGGGCGACCTCCACGCTCTTACCTTTTTTCTTCTTTTTGTTTTGGCGGAGTTCTGTCACGTAGCAATCGCGAGCTGCGTCTTGGTCGCCTTCTACCTCTCCTATTCCATTATCAGTTGGGAATTTCATCTTCAAGCACCATAGGGCCAAGACTATCTGGAAATCTGACAATGCAGGCCTCCCTAAAAATGCGTTGTAAGCAGAGTGTCCATCTACCAACACGAATGTTTGCTTTCAGATGATGGATTCGGGGTGACTTCACAGCTCAACAAACAAGTCTAACTGTCCAAGTGGCAATGTGGCCTCCCCCATGAATCCGTGTAAGGGCTTATTGCACGGGGATGCATATTTCATTGATAACTTCATTTTGTTGAAGGCATGTTTGAACAAAATATTCACTGAGCTTCCTGTATCAACTAAGATGCAGAACACCTCTGCCGGGCCGATCCAGGCGGGGATAACCAAGGGATCATTATGCAGATACTGCTTTCCAACCAAATATTCATCGCTGAAGGTTATGTTGGCCCTTTCTTTCCGTTTTGCGATGCGCCCTTCAGTAATGGAATGAACATATCCTTCCCTATCTTTCAAAGACTGTCCGTACCTCTCCATCTCGGCCCAACTTCCGTCGGCCACATGCGGGCCTCCAGATATGGTATGGACAACTATCTCCTGGTTGGAGCGGCTTGTTCCTGCTCCTTCTTTGTTTTTTCCTTGCGGGTGCGGCCCAGGTCCCTCGTGGACTGGAGCGGGAGAGTTGTGTCTTCGCTGCACATACCATTCCAGTTTCTTTTTTCGGATGTACTCCTTAATGAGATCCCGCAAATGCTGACATTCTTCGGTGTTATGCCCGTGAGACTCGTGGAAGCAACAATATTTTCCTGTTCTAATTATGGCTTCTGACTCTTTTTTATATAGAGGGCATTTGTATTTTAATTCATGTTGAGTAGCCAGGTAAATGTTCTCCACAGTGTCATTCAAAGGAGTGTATTAATCGAATCTCGGTCCAGGTCTGTATCATTGCTTATTGCCCTTTTCAGTTCCCGAGTTGCCTTGATGGTTACTTTTTCCTTCGTTGTTTGGCTTACTCCCCTCTCCTCGGGGTGGGGCACTCACGTTTCCTTGGACGTTAGAACCCCTTGTAGGTTGCTCGCTATGTCGGTGAGCCGCCGCGTCTTCCAATCTCATGTATTTTCTGGCTTCATAAAAGAATTCTTGAAGAGTTAAAGGCTTGTCCTTCGTCAACCTTCTTGCAAGCTTCGAATCGGGGTGGATGCCTCCGCATAGTGCCATCAGTGTAAGCCTTTCATCTGCGCTTTGTACTGCTGCTGCGGCAGCATTGAAACGGGTAAGATATTGCTGTAATGTTTCTCCAGTTTTTTGTTTTACGTCTAACAAGGGATAAACATCTCTGGGCTGTTCCACATGGATTCGGAATTGAATTATGAATTTTTCCTTTAACATTTTCCAAGAGCTAATGGAGCCATGAGGCAGGCGACAAAACCATGTGGTTGCTAAGTCTGACAGGAACAATGGAAAACATTTACACAACACACCCTCTGTTGCTCCATTCATGAGCATGAGTTGGATGTAGCGCTGCAAGTGGATGATTGGGTCGGATGTGCCTTTGTAGGGATCCATAGTGGGCATCTTCCATTCTCGAGGAGCGGCTGCCGCTTCTATGTCCCTGGTGAAGAGGCTAGACACCCTTGCCCCTATTCCTCTTTTGAGTTGTTTGCGTCTGAGATATTCCCTGAAGAGGCGTGTCATCCTCTCCTCGGATTCTGGGGCAACCCTAGGAGAAGTGGGGGCTACCCATTAATGGTGTCTGGAACCTTGGTTGAGACTGGATTGGTGATGATTGGCTCGAAGCATGACAAGGTCAGCTACAGTCGGTCCTTGCCTGGTGCCCCCTTGATTGGGCCCAGCTCTTGAAGCTCTTTCAGGACCGGCTTCAGGCTGAGTCTTGGCTCGGCTTCGAGTTCTTTTATCTTCTTGATTGAGTTCTTCATTTGTAGGGGATTTGTTCCATCTACGCGACTCTCCGGATTGAGACTCACCTTGAGATTCAGTGTTGTGAGTGGATTCCTCCATGCCTCTCAAGCGTGTCATGAGTTGGTCTACTAAAGCTTTTTGCTGGCAGTGAAGCAGTTAGTCATCTCATTCACAACCCTATCAAAATCTTCTCGGGTGACATCTAAGTCTGGAGGTTGAGAGTGGGTAGCCGGGCTTGTAACAACCCGAAATTTAACTCGTAATAATTAATTCATTAATTAATTAAATAATAAAATAACTTTGTGAAATTATCAGGATTGAGCCACGGGAGTTGCACCATTATGTCCGTGGTAATTTTTTGGTCAATTTCCATATAAAGAACGTCAGAATCCGAGTTAGTATGAGCAAGGAACAAAATAATCAAAGAAACGAATATATATATATATAGGCTAGGTCGACCAGCCGGTCCACCTGGGCACAAGGGCGGTCGACCCGCCTGCCTATTTTTGCGAACGAACGTTCGTTCGTTCGAACATTTAGCCGACTTTACACGTATTTTGCATTGTTTAAACTGATCTGGTCCTTCCATTCATGCATCCGATGGCCCCTATTCAGCCTATGACGTGGTTGCATCCTATTCAATCCCCAAATCCAATGGTCTGAGATCCACTTCTACCCCTATAAATAGAACCCTAGGCCTAACACTTTTTCTCATTCAAGATTTTCTCCGCTTGGGTTCACCTTTTCAGGAAGGACCCTAAAAGGAATAATTTTCCAAGGAGACAATCTTTTTAATAAAAATATTTTAGTACCCTCAAGTGGATCCGTGAAGGTCTAAACGGAAGAGCTAAGGATCAGAGGTGAGTGATTGTAATTATTTTAAATTTCTTTAAGTAATTTAAAATAATAGGGTTTCCAATAGCTGTAGTTTAACTACGATTTTTGGAGTAACCATTTTAGTAATTTATTTACAGTTTTTAGAATTATTTTCAGTCTATTCCTTCTAGCTATTCTTCTTAGTTAATTTTAGTTGATTTCTATTAATTATAGCTTTTCCCATTTAATTACAGTTTGTTTACTGTTATTTATGCGTTATTTACATCTTCTTCCTACGCCTTGGATTTCCTTCTATTTTTAGATTTCTTTTATTTCTCCTTCTTCTTCGCGTATGGATTAGAATATAATTAACACAAAATTGGATTATATTATATGAAATCTGAAATAATGGAACATGAGATGTAAATCACAAAGACTGTAATATAATTGGAATAGGACTGAAATTATGCCTAACTATGAAATTAATTGGACCGAATTAAGAAGAATTGGCCTAGTTATAACTTAGAATTATAACTAAATAGAATAAAAGAAGAAAGAAGCTTATTTTCACACTTAGACCTTGGGTTAAGTAATAAGCATGATTATAACGTAAGTTATAAATTGATAAACTATGGAAACTATGGCGCTTATTTTAAGACTTAGGATAAATTAATAAGCAATAATAGTAATTGATAAAAATAAAGGCTTATTTAAATAATTTATCTAAGTTAATAAGCAAAGATAAAAGTAGGACCTGTACCAAATAGCATTCCCCTAATATTTCTATGGTTACGGTATTTCACATAATCCTGAAGTGAGAAGAGGTGCTTCACATAATCCTGAAGTGAGGCGAGGGGTATGCTTATGCTTATAGTGGTAGTAAATGGTCAATCTATGGTAGTTCAAATCAAGAGGGTTTAACAAGGGGCGCAACTAGATTATTGTTTGATAAGGACCAGTACCAACAGCATTTCCCCTATTTTTCTTTGGACACAGTGTTTCACATAACCCTGAAGTGAGACGAGGTGCTTCACATAATCCTGAAGTGAAGCGAGGGACACGCTTATGCTGGCTAGGGTAAATAAAAGGTGAAAAGAGGGAGCAACAGGTAGCATGGGCATGGTGGCAGTTATGCGTGCGGCTTCCATATCGGTGCTCAGTAATCGCTATGAGTTCCAAGCGCTTAGTGAGTGTGTTTTTCGTAGACACCAAAGTCTACAGTGTATGGAAACGTCCGGTCCACAGTAGATTCTATGGAGTAGCATGCCGATCAAAGGGTAGAATTAGGAATTCAGCCTATTCAAAGTAGCTATCAAGGACAAGTGCAAACAATCAAAGTTAACCTATCTTACTAATTGAACAATAATTTATTCGTATTTATTTCCAGTTTCTCTCTTTTCTATTTCCTTTGTTTCCTTTTGTATATACTAGAACTATTGAAGAGTCTATTACCTTTACTTTGCTTAAAGATTCTAGTAGTTACTATCATTCACCAGACTTTTAGTCTGGCCCACTCATCTATCTTCTCCTTTTCCCCTCATAGGCAATCAAGGGAGAGGGCAGTAGATTGCAGTTGCTCGAAGGTTTCTTGGAGAATATTCTGCTATGTATTTCCCTACTTTTATTTCCGTTTTTCCTTCTTTGTACTGGCACTTGAGAGGGATATTTATACTCTGATTTTTGTTGAGACTACGATTTTTTTTTCATGAGACATATTGGGTTTTGAGACATGTATGTTGTATTTGGTATTTGACTTATTTGGTTTATGAAGCAATTATGAAGTTTTTGTTTTAAATAATTTATTATTTTAGTTTCCACTCTTTTTACATATTTTTGTCTTGTGAATCTTAGTCTCTGTTAGTTTTGGTTATACCTACAATGCACCACGCCTTTTAGTGTGTCCTTTTGGGTATATTAAGGGTCGTGGGGGTGTTTCACTTGGTATTAGAGCCTAAGGTTATAGGATCCCTAAAAATTTATTTTAAAAGTAAAGTATTTTCCTAAATAACTTGTTTTAAAAGTATTTTTCAGAAAAGAACTCTTAAAAATGTTTTTAAGTATAAAAGAGTTTTTATAAAAATCCCCTCTCAAGTCCAATTCAATCTCCCTTTGACTCTTTCCTAAACTATCCTTTTCTTTTCGTAGAATGGCTGATGCCCCGAGCCATCCCGGTGGCATTCCAGTCCCAGCCTGATTTCATAGGTACTTACAAGCCACGACTCCAGAGGTGCACAGGTCAGTGCCCAATCCTGCACCAGTGAATGGGAACCCCATCAACCCACCCGCTGCCATCAATTTCTCTAAGCTTTGTAAGGATTTTGCTAGTTTGGTCGGAAAGACTTTTTCTGGCAAGGAGACTTTTGTGGAGGCGAGAGCTTGGCTTAGAAACACCGAGAGGATATTTGGCTTATTGGGATTGGAGGACCAGCAGCGGGTTCAGCTAGCCTCTTGGCAGTTGAAAGAGGAGGCTTCTTATTGGTGGTAGGTTGTTGAGTTAGAAAAAAGAGAAGTCGGTTGGAATGGTTTAGGCAGAGGCTTGAGAGGAAGTTTTTGTCTCAAGCGGAAGAAAATGTTCAGTTGGAGAGGTTTATCAATTTGAAGCAAGGGAGTTTGTCTGTTAAGGAATACATCAATCAGTTCAATGAATTGTCGCGATTTGGTATGGAGTGGGTGAATACGCCGCACAAGAAATCTATGAAGTTTGCGAAGGGATTGAATCAACCCCTTCAGGGATTATTGTTGACTCACGTACCGATGGGAGCTACTTATGAGTCTTTGGTTGAGATGGCACTTATGTCAGATGCAGTCAAGGAAGGAGAGTCTAAAGAAGTGATTAAGTCAGAAGATTCGAAGAAGAAGTGGTGGAAAAACAATAAGGAGAAGAAGAAAGGTGATGGCCCTCAGAAGCAGATTAAGAAAGGTTTGAAGAGCGGTAACCATGGGATTGTTTGACATGTCGCCAAGGATTGTAGAAGGGATAAGATGAAGGGAAAGTGCTTCAATTGCGGATAGCCCGGTCACTTGAATAGGAATTGTCCCCAGAGAGCATGGCAGGGAACTAGTGCACCAGTCGTGCATATCTGGGCATTAGACGCAGCACCTTCGGGCAACATTCCGGATAGAGGTAGGATAGTCATAGTTGAATGTTTGATTTCTATATCTTATTTCCCATTCGGACATTATTCGATTCTGGAGCATCACACTCTTTTATCTCTAGTTCTCTTGTGGATTGTTTGCACTTAGACATTTCTTTAGTGGTAGACCCCATTGTTGTTTCAAACCCCATAGGTGGATCGGCACACTTGTCTATGGTTTGTAGGGGTTTGAAAATTTATATCCTAGGCGTAGAATTTGACCGCGACGCCTATGTTTTGGGATTCTCGGGGTATGGGATGATCTTGGGTATGGATTGGCTATCCACATATGGAGCTATTTTAGACTGTGAGAGGAGAGTCGTTAGATTAGAGACTTGCAGTGGTAGGACTCTTGAGGTATCTTGCGACCCGCAAGAGTCAGTCATGTTGAGTTTTCTCTATTCCCTCGATTCATCTTCAGCAGATCTTGATTCGGTTCCTGTCGTCAGAGGTTTTTCGAACGTCTTTGAGGAGGTTAGGGGACTACCCCCTAAGAGCGAGATTGACTTCAGGATTTATTTGACTAAGAATGCTAAGCCAGTAGCATTACCAGTGAGGCACATGGCACCTAGGGAAAGGAAGGAATTGAGCAAGCAAATTCGTGAGCTTTTGGAGAAGGGATTCATAAGAAGGAGCATATCAGAATGGGGAGCACCAGTCGTCTTCGCTACTAAGGTGGATGGTTCTCTTCTACTTTGTGTTGATTATAGAGAATTAAATAAGCTCACAAAGAAGAACCGATATCCACTCCCTAGGATTGATGATCTTTTTGACCAATTAGTTAGCTCTTCGGTATTCTCCCAGCTTGATTTAGCCACGGGATTCCATCAGCTTAGAGTCGCCGATGACAGCATAGATAAGACTGCGTTTAGGACTCAAGACGGACTTTATGAGTGGTTGGTTATGCCTTTTGGGCTAACCAATGCCCCAGCCTACTTTGTTGATTTGATGAGCCGTGTCTTTAGAGAATTCCTAAATAAAATCGTAGTGGTATTCGTGGATGACATCTTGGTATTTTCCAAGAATATGGAGGAGCATGTTGTTCATTTAGAGGAAGTTCTTTGCACACTTCATAATCACCATTTGAGAGCTAAGTTTTCGAAGTGTCACTTTTGGAGAGAGGAGGTACGTTTCTTGAGACCCGTGGTCTCGAAGGAAGGTTTGGCTGTTGACCCTGCCAAGGTTATTGCGGTACAAGATTGGAAGGTCCCCAAGAATGTCACCAATGTTAGGAACTTCCTAGGATTGGCTGGCTATTATAAGAAGTTCATTAGAGACTTTGCCAAGGTTTCGGCACCACTCATGCACCTTACTAAGAAGAATAAAGCTTTCTTGTGGGATGTGGATTGTGAGGATTCCTTCACAAAGCTTAAGAGGGCCCTTACTAGTGCGCCAGTGTTAGTACTACCCGATGGAGCTATTACCGTATACACTGATGAATGTGGGACTGGCCTAGGAGCGATATTGATGCAAGAAGGGAGGGTGGTATGTTATGGTAGTAGGCAGTTGAGGACGCATGAGAAGAACTACCCTACCCACAATTTGGAGTTGGCTGCCATAGATTTTGCACTCAAGTCTTGGAGGCACTATTTGCTTGGAGAGAGGTTCGAGCTTTTCACCGACCACAAGTCACTAAAGCACCTATTCTCGTAGAAGGACTTGAACTTGAGGTAACAAAGATGCATGGAGTTTTTATCATTGTATGATTTTGAGACAGCTTACACCCCTGGTAAGGGTAATGTGGTTGCGGATGCATTGAGTGGAAAGGAAGCAACCCTTAGTCCTTTGTTCGTAGAGTGGAGGAGCTTGGAGTTCATTTCTACTTTTGATTTTAAGCCCTCCACGGACATTACTCCCGGATTGTTAGCGGCATTAGAGGAGAGGCCTACCCTTATGGATCAGATTGGCTCGAGGCAACGAGAGGATTCAGAGCTTATGGATGTGATGGATAGGATTAGCCGAGGAGAGGTCTCTAGACAACTCCAACGTTATTCCATTGATAGAAAAGGGTGGCTTAGGAGAGATGGGAGGCTTTGTGTTCCCCTCGCCAGTGATTTGTTGAGAGCGGTTTTGGAGGAGGCACACCATTCCCGTATGACTATTCATCCGCGTGGTGACAAAATGTATCGGGATATGAAGAGGATGTTCTATTGGAATGGCATGAAGAAGGACGTGGCGGAGTTCGTAGCTAAATGCCTCATTTGCCAAAGGGTAAAAGTAGAGCAGCAGAAGCCCGACGGATTACTTCAGCCCTTAGATATGCCAGGATGGAAGTGGGACAGTATTTCTATGGATTTTATAGATGGTTTACCCTGGGGAATACTAGCATTTGGGTGATTGTTGATCGGTTGACCAAGAGTGCCCACTTTATCCCCGTTAAGAGTAAGCGCACGTCATCATATTTGGCATCCCTTTATATTCGAGAGATGGTCTGACTTCACAAAGTCCCTTCTAGCATGGTGAGTGATAGAGATCCTATTTTCACTAGTGAGTTTTGGAGAAGCTTACAGGAGGCGTTAGGGACGCAACTTAGATTGAGTACGGCCTATCACCCATAAACGGACGACCAAATGGAGAGAGTGAATAGCGTGCTTGAGGATTTGCTACGGATGTGCATTTTGGACTTTGGAGGAACTTGGGAGGAGCATCTTCCATTGGTTGAGTTTGCGTATAATAACAGTTACCAAACGAGCATAGGAATGGCACCATTTGAGGCTTTATATGGGAGACCTTGCAAGTCCCCTTCATGTTGGGTGGAGTCTACAGAGAAGTTGCTACTTGGGCCTGACATGGTGAGGGAGACATCAGAGAGAGTGGATTTAATTCGGCAAAGGATGAAGACAGCCCAAGATAGGAAGAAGTCTTATGCGGATAAGCGGAGAAGACACATTGAGTTTTAGGTTGGAGACTTAGTTTTTATCAAAGTATCCCCGCTTAGGAAGGTGGTAAGGTTCGGATCGAATGGAAAGTTAGCCCCCATATTTGGTTGACCATTTCCTATCATAGAGAGAGTTGGGAAGATGGCTTAACGAGTGAAGTTACCAGATAGGCCCGTAGGAGTGCACGACATTTTCCGTGTTTCGCACTTGCGAAAGTGCTTACATGACTCGTCGGAGGTTGTAAAGCCTAGTCAGTTAGAGGAGGTGGAGGTAGAAAGGGAAGCATATGTTCGGCGTATCCCCACGAAGATTATTGGAAGAGACATCAAGTGACTAAGGAATAAGGAGGTTCCTCTAGTAAAGGTACAATGGGGAGAAGATGTTGCTGACACCACTTGGGAAGCAGAAGAGAAGATTTGTACTTCTTATCCTCATCTTTTCGATGGTAAGTTTTTAGAATTTCCTATTTCCATCTTTAGTTTTGAATAGGTTCTTTCCTTTATTATCCTTTGGGAGGGTAGAACTTAGGATTTAACCTATGGATGGTAGGATTTGATGTAAACATGTTATTAGAACATGTTATAATGATGTATGCTAGTGGTTGCAAGTGTTTGCTAGTGGATGCTAATGGACGCATATAGGTACACTAGGCACTATTATTCTTTAGGGATCGGCCTAACTAGGACACTAGAGCATATGCATATGGATGTGTGCGCATTTTTATTCTATTTTTCATTATTGCTATAAATGAATGATTATCACATGATTGTTGCATTTGACTGATGTTTGTAGCACGCATATAGAACTATCAGTTGTCATTAGGGAATTTTTGCATTCATTTGGATACATGGCACGGACATGATTGCATAAAAGGAGGTCAACTGAATCAGTGGACTGCCTAATCTTTTGCATTATATAATAACATTTACACTACACTAATTGCATAAGTATCATAAATTGCACTAGAAAAACTTAAGGACAATGGATGAATCGTCGATGATTGAGTAGTTGGTTGTAGAATTGGATGAAAACATTTAGTACATCCTTTTATCCCTAGAGATTTCATGGACGAAATCCCTTAAGGAGGGAAGAATGTAACAACCTGAAATTTAACCCGTAATAATTAATTTGCTAATTATTTAAAAAATAAAATAACTTTGTGAAATTATTAGGATTGAGCCACGGGAGTTGCACCATTGTGTCCGTGGTAATTTTCTGGTCAATTTCCATATAAAGATTGTCAGAATCCGAGTTAATATGAGCAAGGAACAAAATAATCAAAGAAACTATATATATATATATATATAAAGGCTAGGTCGACCGACCAGTCGACCTGGGCACAAGGGCGGTCGACCGCCCGGTCGACCCGCCTGCCTATTTTCGTGAACGAACGAACGTTCGTTCGTTTGAACATTTAGCCGACTTTACACGTATTTTGCATTGTTTAAACTGATTTGGTCCTTCCATTCATGCATCCGATGGCCCCTATTCAGCCTATGACGTGGTTGCATCCTATTCAATCCCCAAATCCAACGGTCTGAGATCCACTTCTACCCCTATAAATAGAGCCCTAGGCCTAACACTTTTTTTCATTCTAGATTTTCTCCGCTTGGGTTCACCTTTTCAGGAAGGACCCTAAAAGGAATAATTTTCCAAGGAGAGAATCTTTTTAATAAAAATATTTTAATACCCTCAAGTGGATCCGTGAAGGCCTAAAGGGAAGAGCTAAGGACCAGAGGTGAGTTATTGTAATTATTTTAAATTTCTTTAAGTAATTTAAAATAATAGGGTTTCCAATAGTTATAGTTTAACCATGATTTTTGGAGTAACCTTTTTTGTAAATTATTTATAGTTTTTAGAATTATTTTCAGTCTATTCCTTCTAGCTATTCTTCTTAGTTAATTTTAGTTCATTTCTGTTAGTTATAGCTTTTCCCATTTAATTACAGTTTATTTACAGTATTTTAATTTATTTACTGTTATTTATGCGTTATTTACATCTTCTTCCTACGCCTTGGATTTCCTTCTATTGTCAGTTTTCTTTTATTTCTCCTTCTTCTTCTTCGCATATGGATTAGAATAGAATTAACGCAAAATTGGATTAAATTACAAGAAATCTGAAATAATGGAATATGAGATGTAAATCACAAAGACTGTAATATAATTGGAATAGGACTGAAATTATGCCTAACTATGATATTAATTGGACTGAATAAAGAAGAATTGGCCTAGTTATAACTTAGAATTATAACTAAAAAGAATAAAAGAAGAATGAAGCTTATTTTCACACTTAGACCTTGGGTTAAGTAATAAGCATGATTATAACATAAGTTATAAATTGATAAACTATGGAAACTATGGTAAGGCGCTTATTTTAAGACTTAGGATAAATTAATAAGCAATAATAGTAATTGATAAAAATAAAGGCTTATTTAAATAATTTATCTAAGTTAATAAGAAAAGATAAGAGTAGGACCTGTACCAAATAGCATTCCCCTAATATTTCTATGATTACGGTGTTTCACATAATCCTGAAGTGAGACTAGGTGCTTCACATAATCTTGAAGTGAGGCGAGGGGTACGCTTATGCTTATAGTGGTAGTAAATGGTCAATCTATGGTAGTTCAAATCAAGGGGGTTTGAACAAGGGGTGCAACTAGATTGTTTTTTGATATGGACCAGTACCAACAGCATTTCCCATATTTTTCTATGGACACGGTGTTTCACATAACCCTAAAGTGAGACGAGGTGCTTCACATAATCATGAAGTGAGGCGAGAGGCACGCTTATGCTGGCTAGGGTAAATAAAAGGTGAAAAGAGGGAGCAACAGGTAGCATGGGCATGGTGGCAGTTACGCGTGTGGCTTCCATTTCGGTGCTCAGTAATTGCTATGAGTTCCAAGTGCTTAGTAAGTGTGTCTTTCATAGACACCAAAGTCTATAGTGTAGGGAAACGTCCTGTCCACAGTAGATTCTATGGAGTAACAGGCCGATCATAGGGTAGAATTTGGAATTCCTAATCAAAGCAGCTATCAAGGACAATTGCAAACAATCAAAGTTAACCTATCTTACTAATTGAACAATAATTTATTCGTATTTATTTCCAGTTTCTCTCTTTTCTATTTCCTTTGTTTCCTTTTGTATATACTAGAAGTATTGAAGAGTTTATTACTTTTACTTTTCTTAAAGATTCTAGTAGTTACTATCATTCATCAGACTTTTAGTCTAACCCACTCATCTATCTTCCCCTTTTCCCTCCATAGGCAATCAAGGGAGAGGACAGTAGATTGCAGTGTCTCAGAGGTTTCTTGGAGAAGATTCTGCTATGTATTTCCCTACTTTTATTTCCGTTTTTCCTTCTATGTACTAGCACTTGAGAGGGATATTTATACTTTGATTTTTGTTGAGACTACGAGTTTTTATTTCTTGAGACATATTGGGTTTTGAGACATGTATGTTGTATTTGGTATTTGACTTATTTGGTTTATGAAGCAATTATGAAGTTTTTGTTTTGAATAAGTTATTATTTTAGTTTCCGCTGTTTTTACCTATTTTTATCTTGTGAATCTTAGTCTCTGTTAGTTTTAGTTATACCTACAACGCACCATGCCTTTTAATGTGTCCTTTTGGGTATATTAAGGGGTGTGGGGTGTTTCAGGGTTTTCTTGATCTTCTTGGATGGGGTTGAGTGTACTGGCAATGGCCGCGCTCTTACCCTTATCGGTGTTGCACCTAGAGGGAGCCATGTTCTAATGTTGAGTTAAGGTTTGAAAGGATGGTGAATAGAAGAGTTCGGCTCTCCACGCGGCTTGGCTCTCAGTGAAAGCACCAAAAATGTTTGCTCAAAAGCTGGAAAAACACCTCTAAATTAGATTTTTTTAGTTAAGTCTCGTTTGATTTGATTGATTTGGGTTTTTAAATGTTCCAACACATAATGGAATGAATTTCAGTAAGTGCAGAGGCAGTTCACAAGTTCAAAGTTCGAAAAGCTGATAAGGAAAGTAAATAACACAGAGTTTTATAGTGGTTCAGCCCGAATGTGCCTACATCCACTTTCCATCTTATTATTCTCTCTTTGATTTGATTACAAGTACAAGATTATTCGAAAAGAGTAAAAACTTTAAGTAGCCGAAGTGATGGATTTTCAATAGAGTTTTCTCTCCTTTTCTCCAAAAAGCTCCCCCCATTGTTGTTGAGAAGCTCCGGTATTTATAGATGTGGAGTTGTGAAGTGTGGAGGAGAAGTTATAGCTTCCTGAGTTTGGTTCGGCATTTGAGTCAGGGACAGTTGGATCGACATTTAGGTTAGGAAGTTTGCCTGGTTTGGTGGTCCTTTTTTGCTTTGGTTCGGTGATCCTGCCTTAGAGTACCTTACTTGCCGGTCCAAACATTTGATTTGGCATGTTTGTCATACCGGACCAAATGTTTGGTCCGGCATCTCTAAGGATACCAGACTAGATACTTGGTCCGGTATACCATAGGATGTCGGACCAAATATCTGGTCCGGCATGCCGGTCCATATGTTTGGTTCGGCATTTTTGCAAATGTCGAACCAAGCATTTGGTCCAGTAATTCTGTTTCCAATACCCCTGCTTGCCTTTACCTCCTTCCTTCGCTTGCCAGAAAACCGAGTCAACAACAATAAATCATGGATGTCCAACTCAATTTGAACGAAAAGGAGGATAGTTAGGGGAAAAGTAAATAAAGACATAGAACAGAATCTTACACAAATGGAATAACACATATTATTTCAAGATATAATCTTTACAGCGGAAATTTTTAAATACATTTATCAGAGTTTAACTTAACATCAACATGGACGGTTATAAATCTCTGTCCATACAAATACAGAATACAATAGTACATAAGTGTTGTGGAAATGGATAACAATCTTCAGAAGGATCTTCTAGCTCCATGCTCCGAGCTCTTTCAAAATGCTTCGAACTAAACTTGATACTATGCTGCTTGGAAAAATAGGTTACCCAGAGTTTAAGGGAAAGAAAATAAACTTTGGGTCAGTCATGGGACTGGGTGAGAAACTCAAAATACAAGTATTTGAAAACAAAGCGTGTCTCATAAGACCACGCCACATATAAACACGGAATGAGTTTTTACCTTATGATAACCAAATCATTCTACGTAAAATCCAGTGATATCATTTTTAATGACATTCTTTGAAAACCTTTCAAATAAACATATTCAAATAACTTAAATTGTTACATTGGTTAAATTTGATGGCATAATAGGTTTATAACTAAGTTCAAAGGCACTTATTAGAGAATGGATTTCCAATGTATAGCGAGGTAAAGGACCACCTCCCATACAGTACATTTCTAGAGGAATGTACCGAGGCCACCAACATATGGTCCACTACGAACTAAGACTGGCCTACCCGAGACCAACATATGGTACGGATAGCAACGAATATGATATCACCCCTACCATTCCCGACCTCTCCGAGACGTCTCATATCATACACCACAAAATTTGAACCCGACATTATAGCGTGTAGAAATAAATAAATCTAGAAAGGTGATATCATACCCTAATAGTTGCGAACCATTTAGCCTTAAAGCAACCCATGTTTCACAATTCCCTGGGTGTGAGGCTTGAGGTAACGTTTACCTTTCTTAGATCATTTTCACTTAAAATGCCACATTGCCATTTCAACAACACACTATTGATTTCAACAAAAGTACAACCTCTGAGCTCGTATGTCCCAAAGAAGGGTGTTAAGTATAAGAGGGGTTACCTCTTACACCATCAAACAGATGTACGTTTGTAGAGATTAATGTACCATGTTTTTAGAAATGCAATGTCAGACATTCATTTATACAAGTTTTCTAGGAATAGGACGAACCAAAGTCACTCTCCTACCACATCCCCTTGGATTAGTAGCGAGTAGTCCTTGCATACGAAGATCCTAGAACGAAGGGACCACTGCTATTTATTTATCTCGAGAGATACTCTGAAATTATCAACAAGCAGTCCTTCTGTTATAAAGATCCCCACCTTCAACTTCATTGTCTTTAGCATGTTTTCACTTTCGAACTCGTAAATTGGTTCGAAATGGTTTTTGGATAGGAATTTGCCCAAATCTGATCCCGGTTCCTCTAAACCAATACCGATAAAGATGTTAAGTAGGTGGGTGATTAATATTCCATTAATTAGTATCTTTTTATCCAAAATATCTTCTTAGAGATATATATCCTTTTAAAATCGTTTCTCTTCAGTATATATGGGATCATTACACCTCATTTATCAAATCTTTGTTTAATTAAAATCTTTTTACATCTTAGAGTAATTACAAATCATTTCATCCTTTACTTAGGAAAATATCTCCAAATCATTTATTTAAATCTTAACAAAGATTTATTATTTCCAAATCATAACTTTTAAACGGGTCAAAGACAATGTTATTTAAGACATCGTTTACTGTAAACCCAAAACAGTTAATTTTAAGTAAAAGGATCCATAGGAATTAAAATAATTCCAAATTATTTATCTAAATCTTGACATTTTTTTTTAATTTTCAAATCATAACTTTTTAATAGGTTGAAACTATATCATCTAAGATGGTAGATCTAAATTAGATAGTATTCAAGTAAAACGGATCCATAGAAATTATACTAATTTTACTCGATACTAATTTCTGTATTCAAATTGTACTATTCATCGAATAATGGTGGAATCACCTTTTAAATTCATACGATTAGTATGAGTTCCCTCCTCAGAATTTAACACCAAGTATAAGAAGATTATCTCTATTCAATCTAAGTTGTAGTTAATTACTTATAAAAATTAAATCTTTTATACTTGTCTCGTTTCCGACATTTCGACCTTATCTATCCCTCGCCTAGGAAAGAGGCCATGTGAGCTAGAGCACTAGTTGCTCCTGAACATCACCTTATATTAAGTACCTTACATTTGGATCTCACGAATAGAAAAATCCAGTCTACTCATCGGCTTTTAGAGCCAAGATTAAATCACTTGATTTTAGCATCATTTCTTTAAATCATTTATTTAAACTCTTTATAATAAATTATATAACCTCCACATTATCTTTAAAATACTTGTTTATTTATTTGAAAACATTTTTAAAAGATTGGGAAAAGAATACTTAAGTTAAAAGCTGTATTTCAAAAGTTATTAAAAGTGTTGCGATTAACGCCGCAAATAGTGCTCTTAAGCCTTATTTGATCAAAACAACTTTTCGATCAGTTAGAAATTCATTTTTATAACTCAAATATCTTTTAGAAAAATTTAAATTATTTATATAATTTATTCCATATTTTTAAAGAATTAAAAATATCATTTATAAAGAGTTTATCGCTTTGGTTTTCGAACTGCCAAAACGCGACTGTTTTGAAAACTTGATTTGCTCATATTTCAAAATCTACTAAACGAAATCTTGAACTTTTTCTTTTTTTGAAAACTATGATTATAAGAGTTCATAAAATTCTTATTCCAAAGAATTCCAACCCCGATTCCATCGTATAAATGGATTTAAACTATTACGGCGCAAAATCACGAGCTGCCGTTATGCGATGCATCTATTTTAACTCAAATTTCAGTTTCTTTTCAAATTTTGTCGAAATACTTTTAAATGTTTATAAAACATTTCTAAATCATTTTAAACCATTTTAAAGAGGTTTAACAAGCTTATATACACCATTTCATTCAATAAAGGAAAGTGATTTCCTTTGCGATATTTGACATGTATTTAACGTGAATTGTTTACACAATTTAAACAACTATATTAAAACAACCAAACTTGAAGATCAAAGCATAGTAAACATCCATAGCAATCATATCATATCATCATTATCACACATATATATATAAAGTTTTATAGAGTTTTCTCACCTTCATTGGTTTCTAACTTATGAAAATTTGCTATAGCTTCGCTACGATTGAATCAAAGCCTATGGAATCGAGCCTTGGCCCATTGGTAGCTATGGACTAAGCTTATAAGTGGAGGTGAGCTCAGCCTTGCATGGATGTGGGTGTAGCCGTGAGCTTTGAGTGGAGATGTAGAGTGATTTGCCTTAGTTTTTGAGGTAGAATGACATGGTATATATATTTGTATATATTTTATTGTATTTTGCCATAACATTACAGATATTTTTCCAAGGCATGAAAGCCATTAAAGAAGAGCTCTTAGAGCTTTAAGAAGGAGGAAGAAGAAGCGAATGGATGAATGAAATGAGAGAGCTAAGGCCTTGTATTTATAGGCAAAAATTTGTGAAAAATATCTAAATGTGCATTTTCTTTTCTACCCTCAACCCACTCCTCTCCTTTCCCATAATTCCACATGTTGATCCTCATCCCCATGTGCCTCCATCACTTCACTTCTCTTCCATGCCATGTGCATTGACTGTAAATGCCTTAAGGGTGAAGATAAATGAAAATATCAAGATATTTGTTACATAATATCATGATATTTTTATCATATGTATGAGTATTTATATGTATATGGGTGATTGTGACATGTATGTGCACAAGAGAACAAACAATGTTGCAACGATTTTGAACAACTTCCTTTCGTTACACCGTTGAAAATCGAAAAGCTGATTCCTGGTCACATTTTCACTTATTAATTAAATTACATATAAATGTAAACAAAAATTGAAAACTAGTTTCTTATTATTTTTAGTTAATTAAAATGATCACATTTGATCTATAAAACCATATAAATTAATATTAAACAATTGTTTACAAAAAGTGTTATTATATCGATAAAGCAATACAAATTTTCGTATATTTTCAAATCAAATATACATCTTTATAAAACCATTATGAATGATTTATTATCACTATATAACTAATTAAAATGAATTATCATCACTTTAAGACAGCTATTTAATTATTTGAACTTAATTTAAATATATCAGAAAATATATAAAAGTGATGACATCTAGATGATGTCATAAATACATTTTATTTCCAAAAATAAAATAAATAATTTTATTTCATATTCTTGTTTAAATGGATAAATAATTGTATGTATCCAGCTCCGTGCGCGACTTTTGATAATTATAAAACTGTTTATTGATAAAACGGTTTTCAGTTATTTTATCGATATTTTTCCAAAGTATATATTTTTTAAATACTTATTCAAAATAAGTTTACCATCATTCTTGTTTAAAACATCATAATCTATGTTTTAAAAAGCTTATATTTGAATATTTAAAAATAGATATAATTTATCAAATAGATAAATTTGCGGGTCATTACACATACCCACCTTCATAGCTTTTCTTCTTCTTTATCTTTGTGAATTCTCCCTTCTAGGTTCATAAGCTTTGATTCTCATGTTCTCTTATTCTTATTTCTCTTTTTGTTTAATCTCCTTCATTTATTTTTTGAATTAGAATTTTGTTTGTGGATAGAGAAGAAGATGAACTTTCAAGAGGTGGAGGCTAGGGTTTTTGAGTGAGAATGATGGAGGCTTATGCTTCTATTTATAGGTAAATGTCTAGGTCTCAAAAAATTATAAGCTTGTTCACATATTACTTATCTTCACGTATGCACAAAATTCATTTTCTTTTCTTTTTATTTAAAGATGGTAACATTTATATTCTCCCAACTAATGTCGTTAACTACCATTTATTATAACTCAAATCAATTAATATTATTTATTAATATTATACACATTTATTATTATCGACTATTAAAGGATATCATGCATTTATATCCAAACTAACATGTGTGTGTATGTATCCATATTTACATTAATTAGAAACCTTATTCTTTTCTAATTAATTGTTAAATAAATCATTAATTGATTGGTATTAAAGTTTCCAAGTTCAAATCAGTTTTACCATTTATTCTTTATTAATAAAAAGATAGTGTACCTTACCCTTCCTTTAAAATAACCCTTTACTTCCATGCATATATTGTTATCTTCAGGTTTAAATATATAACATTAGATGCATTATATTCCTCTTAACTATATTGTTACGTCCCCTTTCTAATATATATGTAACATATATTTTTATTAATTATAGCAATAAATTTCATTAACATGTTAATTAATGCTTTCTCTATATGCATGTAAATATCTTCCTCATTTTCTTTTAATGCCCATTAACACAATTGTACTCTTTTTAAAGCAATTCATACATATTTAATTAATTACTTAATAAATAAGTTTTGATTTATTATGGTAATTAATTCTTAAACTTAATTTCCAAATAGGCGTAAAACCCAATATGTGCGTTATATTAAACATTCCATATTTTCTTCATACGATATCTATTTTTGAATTTCATATATGAATTTTGGCTAGACAAATCTTATTGACACAATGGAAAAGTTAGATGTTCTAAGTTCATTCATTTGTAAAAATTCACTATTTTGTCCTTCTATGTAAAATTACAATTTTATTATTTTTAGTATTTTAACTTATGATTAAAATTTCTAGGGTGTTACATTGTAATTATTTTCACATAACATATTATTTAAGGATTTTCTATTTAACATACTTAAATTAAATGATTAATTAACATAACATGGTATGACAAGTATACAAATAGAAAGAAAACACTTTATTTCTAATGAGATTTTATTACAGAGTTATTAATTTACAATAAATCACAGAATTGCCTTCTAGGGCATAACCTTAATTCATCAATCTCATGCTTGCAATTGCGACAAATTATGGAATCTCATTCTCATCTTTTTTACCAATTTGCTGAGAATTGTCCGATATATTCCCTTGGTGAATGGATCTACTATGTTCCCCTTGGTATCAGCTCTATCAATCATAACTTATTTATTAGCGATGAACTCTATAATAAGGTGGAACTTGCAAATGTGCATTGACTCTTGTGGGCTCTTGGTCCCTTTGCGATCTGAATCACAGCATTGTTGTCACAAAACGATTTTATTTGATTCTCTATGTTTAGAATCACACCTAGCTCAGCCATAAATTTGTACATTCTTATCGCTTCTTTTGCAGCTTCATTAAGAGCGATATATTCGGCCTCCATCGTTGAATCATCTATGATTACTTGCTTAGAACTTTTCCAGTTAACAGCCTTATCATTCAATGTAAATGCATAACCAAATACAGAATTACTGTCATTGGTATCACTCTGAAAGCTAAAATCTGGATACCTCTTTATAAGGAGGTCTTCGTTCCCGTATATAAGAGATAAGTCCTTAGTATTTCACAAATACTTAAGTATACATTTATAGCAGTCCAGTGCTTCACACTAGGATTAGATTTGTATCAGCTTACGCATTCTAATGCATAAACTACATCCGGTCTAGTACATAACATAGCGTACATTAAGGAACCAATTGCAGATGCATACGATATCCTCTTTATACGCTTCTTCTCCTCATCAGTACGACGAGCGTCTTTCATAGAAAGGACGACTGTAGATTGCATCGGGAACATTTTTGCTCATGGAATTCTCCAAACTAAATATTTTTAGTATGGTAGCTATGTACAAAAATTGGGAAAATCCCAACAACCACTTAGATCCTTCTCTATAGATTATTTTACCAAGAATGTAGGCTACTTCCCATAAATCCTTCATGGAGAAGTTCTTGGATAACCATGCTTTCACTTATTGCAGCAACATAATGTCGTTTCCAATCAATAGCAAACCATCGATATATGGGATTAAGAATAGTATAGAACTTCCTTGTCCTTTCCAATATATGCACGCTTCCTCTGTATTCTGATAAAAACCAAACTAATTGATTATTTTATCAAAACACATATTCCAACTTCTTGAAGCTTGTTTAAGACCATAAATCGACCTTAACAATTCGTAAGCATTGCCCTCGCTTCCACTGACCTCGAAATCTTCAGATTGCAATGTAAATGGTTTCTTCGAAATCATTATTTCAAAATGCCATTTTAACGTCCATTTACCATATATTGTAGTCATAGAATGTATTGATGACAAGCATTATCCGAATGGACTTAAGCATGACTACGGGTGAAAATGTTTCGTCATAATCAACACCTTGTATTTGACGAAACCCTTTTGCAACTAACCTTGCCTCATATGTCTCTACCAATCCATTTACATCTAGCATTTTCATAAAAATCCATTTCCATCTAATGGATTTTATACCCTTGGGTATGTAACGACCCACTTTTCTGTACAATTTAAGCTGACAATAAACCACACGTGTCCAACCCAAATTGAATGGAAAGGCGGATAGTTAGGGAAAAGAAAGAAGAAAGAAGACAAGAAGAAACCAAACAAACACGGAATCTCACAATGGAATGAATAATCTATATTATATAACAAATCTTTACACAAAAACAGAACTATAATTGATATGTATACAGACATAAATCAGAGTATACTATCCTATTTCAGCTCGGACAGTTATAACAACCTACCCTAACAATCGCTGAATAATATACAACAATATATGCAACAGAAATATAAACATCTACGTGAATACATCTCTAGGCCTCTAGCTCATCTGTTGAAGCTCCAAATGTCCATGTGATCCTGGAAATATGCTCGGTCTGACTCGAGCATTATAGGAAGAAAACGCCCGGGTCAGTCTGGTAAAACCAGTGTAAGAAACATAATCAAATGGATTCTTAAAGTTTAAATAACCTTTCAAAACAAGGGTATCTCATAAGACCACGCCGCACATAAACACGGATGGGTTTTTACCTTACGGTAACCAAAACCTTTATATCAGAAAATCCAGTGATATTATAATAATGTCTAAGTGCGAAAATAATAATAATCAAGTAGCTGTGATGCTCGTGAGTGTACATCACAACAATACTAGGTATATAATCGAAAACCTATAAGGCACGTTCGCTAATTATATAGGATTTCCAAGGAGGTGCCCTTAGTACTTCGAGGAACGGTCCTCCTGCACAAGGATCAGAGACATCCTTCCGAAGCAGCATACTTCCCTAATGATGTACCATAGGAAAAACATAGCTGGCCTCGCTAAGACCGAATGCATCGCCCTATGCATGCATAACAACCATAAGTGACGTTTAGATGGAGCCGACTACACCCTATGGGTTTGCCAACCCTACTTGCCATGCCTCCTATCTCTGGTTTTAGTCATTCCGCTGGTGAGTCTATATCTGGCATTCCAACTTACGCACCGCAACCAAATAGATCACAGAATTCCACATGGATTCCAATACCCCAACGGGTCTCGGAATCTCACATAGATTCTCACATCTTAATTAGATCTTGGAATCACACCGGATTCCCATACCCCAACGGGTCTCAGAATCACACATTGATCCAACATCTCAATATATCATGACTCTCCTCCATAGAACCGTATATGGTTTTTGGAGTGGTCACGGGTTCGAGTCATCTCTTACGAGTACACTCTTCTGTTTGCCTGGTGCTCCACAAAACCAAACGTCGATTTCCAGAATGCTCAATACTGGTTCTTTAGGAAATAATCAGACAATACATAAGAGCGGGAATCACCCCCTAACCGTTTAAGTGGACGGATCTTCTTATAATTTGTCCTAGAAGAACGAAACGAGTTTATACGTATAGTATAGCACCATCGATGGTAATTGTGCTATATGATCCCCGTGTTTCCCCTAGATATTTCTGAGTTAAAATCCTTCAGTGTTAAGTAGGGAATATTTCCCTACCACCAAAATTAAGAAGGATTACATATTTAGGCCAAGATTTGATAGCCGGTTATTTAACTATCAAATGGACAGACATTCCAACAAAGATTATATTTTCCATGGAAATCACTAAGCCTCTTAAATTAATTTTCCATTAACTTAAAATCACATTTCAAATACTTGGAAATTACTTCCATATACTTATCTCAACAGGATAAGTATATTCACAAACCACCATATTTTCGATATTTAGAAACTATAACCATATACTTATCTCCACGGTATAAGTATATTCACAAACCATTTCACTTTCAAAACTCAAAGACTTGAAAAAAACTCTTAGAAATAATTTTTTGAAAGTATTATTCAATAACAATCATGGATCGCAATTTACTCAATGGTTGCATCGCGATCCCCGCGAATCCATAGTAAACTATAGGCAATTCCTACCCCTCGAATTACGCCATGAATATCTACCATCTTTTCTACATTCCTTTACCTTATAAATATTTCCAAATTCATTTATAAAGCTTCTCTATAAATCCTCAATCTAATTATAAACATTCTTTATAAATCTCAAAACCCAATTTATAAAACTCATTTATAAGTCCTTTTTATAAATATCCAAAGTCATTTATAAAATACTTCCCATATTTAATCCAACTTATTAATAGACTCTTTAAGTCAATAAGGTCCTTTTGATAAACCACAAATTATTTAAAATAGTTTAAACCACAAATTACTATTTAAACATCCTTCTATTTCATCTTAATTAAATCTTATTTAAAATAATAACTTTAGAATCTATTTAATACTATATTGAATTAAATTAATTTCAAACACTATTTTTATATTAATAAGAACATCAAACAATATTAATACAATAATTAATTAACCTTAAAACATTATTAAAAAAACATTAGTTAATTTTAAACTAATATTAATATGAAAATTAACTATCCTTTAAATATAATTAAATAACTTAAATCAATAACTAATTAACTTTAATTAAAAATTAAAGTATTGTTAAATCATTTAAAATAAGTAATTAAAATAAAATTAAGACATTTTTAAAGTAATAACTAAATAACTTTAAAACAATAATTAAACATTTTTAAACATCATTTAAGAAATAACTTTTTAAGAATCATATAAATAAGGTTATTAATTTTAAATCATTATTAAAACAACTATAAATTATCTTTAAAATAAGTTATTTCCTTTTTAAAATCTTATTACTAAATAAAAATAATTATCTTTAAATCGTGTAATAAGAATAATTATTCTTAAAATAACTTTCAATTTAAAAATAAAATTTCCGAATTTGAAGGAGGCTTAATGATCACTATGGTACTTAACAAGCTACCATATTAACCGTCATTAGTTAATATATCACTAATTCAAGCGGAATATCTATTTTAAGATATATGATCAAATGTCCAATTCCATAGAATAGCATCATGGAGTTTTATTCTACTAATTAATTGCCAATTTAATTTAATTAGTGGAACGGGGTTTTTCTCCGCTAAACCAATGTCCAATTACCATATTCAATCTAGTTTAACTCAACAATAATTTATTTGGCTGAATAAACATCAATAATTAAGATATATAAAATTTAAACAACGTTATTATACAAATAACGTAATTTAAATCACGTCCGTTATCATATGTCATAAATTTATACTTGTCCAAAGCTATCAACAAGTTTCTCTACAATGTTGTACTCGTCCATACGAATACAGCGCAAAAATCCGCGGGTTGAACGGATTTTAAACGGGTGAGATATGAATTTTTAAAGTTTACCAACTTTAATATATATATTAATCAAATAAGACATTAAGTTTCTCACCAAACACTAACTCGGCCCAAGCCCATATGCTTGAACCCGCAACCCACTCGAATATGCCATCTTCTTCCTCCCACTTTCTTTTTCACGCGAGCACGCCTGAACCCATATTTATGCACGATTACACGTGCACGTGCACGCGTCTCCGAAACTACAAAACGACCATCGCGATAGCCCCTAAGTCCGTCTCGCCCTGCCCTACACGATCGACCACCATTACGACGCCCCAGTCCACTCCATCCTCTTCTCGTCCTCGTGGCCGAACTCATCCCCAGGTCGCTCTCGCAAATCTAAGGATTACCAACCACAAGCACCACACGCGCCGCCACTTCCACTTTGACCCCCACCTCCGGCCCCACCTCCAGACCAATCATGGCCCCACTCGACGCCGCATCCCCTTCCCAATCTGAAGAAAACCGAACCCCCTTAAAAACACACCTTAAACCCTAATTCGAACTATCCACGACAAACCAAAGCCAAAATAAAAAATCGGCCACAGTCACGACCTCCGCCTCGATCCTACGCTCCTCCCCGACTCCTCCGATCGACCCCCGGTTCGCCAAAAAATATTTTTCGAACGTTTTCCGATCATCTTATTCCATACGACAAACCACGCTATTAGAAATCACATGAACGCTTCTAAAAATCCCCAATCGCCGCTACGAACCCATCCGTACCCTCCGTTCGTCAATCCGTGATCGTCGAAAATGGTCGTTTTCTTGACCACTTACTGTTATTTGCAGATATGTCTCAAACCGCTCGACGAAAACCCACGAAACTATTTTTAGAGGAAACTATATTCGATGACGAACAACTTTCATGTTGATCACTAAGGCTAAAAATGAGTGGTTGATAAAATTAGATTTTTGAATGGATGAAATGGTGATTTTGCATGCTTTGTAAAAAAAATGAACAAGAAAAGAAACTCTATTGTTGTTTGTGTGATGATCCCCCCTGAATCAATGGTGCTGTGTGATATTTATAGATGGAGGAAACTTAGGGGTTAAGGATTGATTTGGTGATGATGTGCTGAGGTAAGATAGTAGAGGCTGAAGTGATGTTATAGGGTGATGGTGATGATGTTGGCTGAGGTGGTGAAGTGAAAAGAGAGGGAAGAGATTTGATATGGAAAAAATATCTAGATATTTAGTTTAAGCTATGGGGTACGATGCTATCCAATATTCCGTCTACGTACGAACTACAATAAAAATAAAATCGTGTGTAACAACGTGACACGATTACAAAACATCAATAAAATAGGCCGGTTTTTTTATTTTATGAAATTTCAAATGTACCGACGTTTAGCGTAAAAACGTCAAATGGAAAATTGATTATCTTCCAAATTAAAATTTATGGAAAAATTCTAAAAATTAAATTAACATACGTTACTAGAAATCAAGTCTAAATTTGAAACATAGATTTAATTACAATTTAATTCAAATTCGAATATTTAAACAAATTAAATATTCAAATTTGAAGACCCAAAAATACGGGTCGTTACAGGGTATGTCAGCTAAATTCCAAACTTGTTATCGTACATGGAATCCATTTCAAATTTCATGGCTTTGAGCCAAAGTGCAGATTCCTAACTTTGTAGTGCTTGTAGGAATAAGAGAGGAGTATAGTCTTCTAAGATGTAATCCTCTTTTTCACCATCCAAGAGAAAACCATAGTATCTCTCTAACGCGCAAGATCATCCATTAGACTTTCTAATAGGTTACGTATTTTTGCATACTAGTGAATTTTATTCATCGACCAGTTCAGCCTCTATGTTAGTTTCTCGGATCTCATTCAAAACTACAATCTCATTGTTAATTTCTTTTGTAATTTTTCCAAAAAGATAACATGCCGAGAACAATTAACTTTTTCCTTGGTAATATAGAAAATATATCTCTACCCTATAAATATACCTTTAAATACTTGAGTTGGGGTTTCTTGCCACATCACACCTCATATGGGGTTTAAAAATAGATTTAATAGGCATCAAATTCAACATACGTGCTACAGTTTCAGTGCATATCTCCAATAGGAAAGAGGTAACTAGAAAAACAAGGCAGTTTACTATTGCCAAAAAGGCATCGGCGGGGCATCGATAAAAGTCCCACCAACGCTGCATGAATGCGTTATCTGGTGTCAGTAAACAGTGGGTCAGAAAATGTATTCCGATGCCTTGAAGACACCTTGCATGGGTTTGTTATCGGCGCCCTACAAATGCCATTTTCCGACAAGCTTCCGATGCCCATTTTCTGACGCCATTGCAATGCCCCGTCGACTGCTATTAAAATTGTGTAACTTGGACGTTCCGATGTCGTTTTGATGACTTTCCAATGCCCTAACGACGTCCATTTAAATTGTTAAAATTGGATATTTTGATGCCATTTAGACTCCCTTTCGACGTCATTGCCGAATATATTTATAGCATTTCTACTGCATTTCTAACCTCAATCACACATTCAAATATATACAATATATATGCATCTCAACATAACATTTTGATATCACAAATTCATATACCAAAACATATTACCCAACATAATAATATTATAAAATTTATCCGACATCATAATATCCAAACAATACCATCATAATACAAACCAAATATCCAAGCAATACCATCATAATACAAACCAAATATCCAAGTAGTATCATCATAATATATACAAACCAAACACTAAAATAATAACAACACAAATACTTCCTACTCCCCCAAATCATGCCCACCGTCACCACCTCCATCGCCAACACCATCATCAGAAATGTCCTTGTTTGGATAGTGTCGCAACAATGCATCTGTAAGCAGTCCGTGATTCTTCAATAGCTTACCGACATTGACTTCAACCATCGATTTTCTTTTTCTACAGCATTACTAACCGCAGTAGCTCTATCTACTGATAATCTCTACATTTTAACTATTTTTTTTGTTGATAACGAGTAATTTTTTATTTCAACTATTGTATTTATTGAAACAAAAATTTTAAATTTGCGTTAACCATTTATTTATTTATTTATTTAATTGACTAATTTAACTTATATATTTGTTTAATTTATTATGTGATTTAGAAAAATATAATTTAACTCGAATAAACTCTTATTTAATTTACTGAAACAAAATTTACAAGTTAACTCAATTATATATACATTTATTTAATTTATTGAGTGATTTAACCTATATGTTTGTTTAAATTATTGTGCGATTTAAAACTCTATAGTTTAACTCGAATAAACTCTTGCATAATTTATTGAAACAAAATTTAGAATTTAACCTAATTATATATACATAATTTATTGAGTGATTTAACTTATACAAACATACTCTTATTTAGTTTACTGAAAAAAAATTATAATTTTAACTCAATTATATATACATTAGTTTAGTTTATTGAGTGATTTAACTTATATATTTATTTAATTTATTAAGTGATTTAAAAAATCTATAATTTAACTCGAATAAACTCTTGTATAATTTATTGAATCAAAATTTATAATTTAGCCTAATTATATATATATATATAATTTATTGAGTGATTTAACTTATACAAACATACTCTTGTTTAATTTATTGAAATAATTTTTTTAATTTAACTCAGCCATATATACATTTTTTTAATTTACTGAGTGATTTAACATGTATATTTGTTTAATTTATTATGTGATTTAAAAAAATCTATATCACTTGTTTAATTTATTGAAACAAAATTTATAATTTATGCAAATTATATATTGTTTAATTTATTGAGTGACTTAACTGATATATTTTTAAATTAAACTCAATTTATTTTTAAAATGACGATTTTGGGATACATATAGAATACATGTGCTTTTATGAATTTAAACTAACACAAACTTAATTATACTAAGCATTCGTAAATAAATACATGCACACACACACACACACGTGGTTCTTGGGATTTAAAACAAATGTATACATACATATAGTATACTACATACATATATATAGTTTTGTATACATATATACTTATTATCATATTATGTATATAACAAATGCCTAAGCTATTACGTACCCTTGGAATATTGTTGTAGTTGGGATTACGATCCGGCCTTTTTATAGCAGATCCAGTGAGTGTGTGGAATACATCTGCATCCACTTCTCTTGTTATCTGCATACCTTCACTCTGAAGCTCATCAAACCTAGCCCAATATTTCACCTATTTTGCATTTTACGTATTCATTAGAATTATATACATGTGTGTGTGTGTGTGTATATATATATATATATGTTTGTATGTATGTATATGTATATGTATATGTATTAGTAAATATTGTGTAAATACATGTATACATACCGCAAACTCAGTGGAAGCATCATTTACCTAGCTATTGGAGGTGGACCCATCTGATGACTCAATTTTGCGAGTCCTGCAGTTGCTAAGATAAAGGCTCACTATGCTGCTCTTTGTACTAAAATTAGAATTAAGTACACAATCATATATGTCTATTTTAATGATCTTACAACCATACAAATGTCAACAATCATAAAAATGATCTTACAACCATACAAACACAAATTCATACAAACACAAATGATCTTACAAGAAAACTGACATTGGCTTGAAGAAGAGAGACAACATTGTCCATCATCCTGTCCTTTAGCAATGCTAATCATCTCTTATGTAGGATCACAATTCGAAATTATATCCCACTCACTCCTTAAGCTCCCATTCCTAAGAAACTCAAAGACCCGCACTGGTTTCCCGGTGTGATAACATGGTAATATTGATATAACGAGGTGCTGGATAACTTGCATTATAATACTGTTATAACTTGTTAACTAGGTTTTTAACCAAGCAGATTTTCAACAGAAGTTAGAACGTCAAGACAAAGAAGAAATGACTCAAAATCTTGGGAACGCACATAGATGAGACTCAAGAAAAACTAAGACATTTAGATTTAAGTAAACCACTCGATGCCGAGAGGTTTTCCTCCTGCCTTGGCACTACAAACTTTATCCATTTCAAATGCTACATAAACCACTCATGGTCAAGTACTTTTTTCAGAGTTTGGACAAGCAATTCTTAAGGATTGATGTGAAAAAACCAAAGAAAGTAGGATAATATAAGTATTATTAGGAAAACCATTGTAAATAACTCAAATTATATGGAAAAGAATTTAGGATACATCGAGCTGGAGATAGAAGAACAATGCAAGTAAAAGGAATGGAATTTCGCCATGGAAAACCACTTGGTACCGCGAGGAACCTCTTGGTACTAAGAGGTTTAATTTGCATGTAGGCCCTCATTCTCACTTGTACAATATTGGGCTTGCTTCTGGACTTCGACCTTGCTGGCCCCTAGATCTGCATAGTTGTTTCTCCATAAATATCAACCCTATAGCAACCAAATAAAGGGCTTGGACTCTGCTCCTTCTTTATCTCCAAGCTCTCCCTCACAATAGTCACCTAGGTGGATACTATTTGTAGTTCTAAGCTTAAGAACATGTCAATCACCTATACTAGTGACTCTAAACCTCTATCAAATCCATGATCAATAAAATTATAAAGTGGACGTAGGTCAGAGATTGCCGAACCACTATAAAAGTCTTGTACCTCTCTACTTTTCTACGCTCTTTTGCATTTTTTCTGTTATTTTTGCTAGATTTAATCCTATAGTAGGTTATATTTGGGTATTGTGTCACTTTTGGCATCAACATTTTGGTACTTTACTAAGAAACTGAACCCAGGGTTAAATCTAGCTTGCTATTATGGATTTGGAGAGATCCAGTGGTTAGATTTGCTTGAAGAACTTAAAAGTTTGCTATTTGAAGTCATTGGTGCTTAGAAAATCTGGTAGATCCATAAGAGTAGTAGCCGGTGGTGATTAAGGAAATGCTTAAAAGTTGGAGTTAATAACCAACAAGTGCTACCAGGATCATCTACTCAACAGGAAGTGATTATTAGAGGAGAACTTGATAAGATGGTGCATGAATAAAAAGAAGATGGTAGATAATCAAAAACTCTTGATGGAAAAAATAGATGTTTTGTTAACCCTGCAACCACGGAGAATCGAGAGAACTAGAAGGCAAACTTCATCTGGGTTAGAACAGGAAAACTCCTATGTTTTTGGCCAAAATAGAAGGGATGGAAAACAAAAGCAGAAAGGGGTAGTTGCTGGAGTTTCAGGAGGAAGCAGAAGTGCTACCTGCATACTGAGAGGGTTTCTTGCGGCACCGAGAGGTATATTGCATAAAATAATGGATATGAAGTTGATGCAATGGAGGTTTTTGATGAGGAAGAAGACTAGTAGCTTGATGATGATGATTTTGAGCTGGATGTCAGTGCTAATGGAAATGGAGTACACACGCTGCTGCTGAACTAACCACATGCCCATGGAATACCGAAGGACTGGTTCTCCTAGAGTTTGGAGGACCAAAACGTTGGCTGGAAAAAAGAGTCCGTTTACAAAGTCAAATGCACGGTGTAGCCCCTGATAGTCGCCTTTAGAGTACCATGCCAGCGAAGAATATATAGCTGATATGGTTAAACGGTTGGTGGAGGAAAGCAGAGGTAGAAAGAATGAAGACTGGGGTTTTGTCCCAAACAAAACTCCGTTCACGGAGAACATTCTGTGAGAAGTGTACCCTAGAAAGTTCACGATGTCAACAATGCCATTATACAATCGAACTACTGACCCCAAACAATACTTACTCAAATACGAATGGCATATGGATAGAGCTAGAGCTACAGATGTTGTTCGTTGTAGATGTTTTCCTATCTTCTTAAAAGGATTCACTTTTATATGGTTCACTAGGCTAGTGTTGAGATCCATATCTACTTTTGATGAATTGGCAAAAAGTTTTTGGATCAATTCAGGCTTTATGCTGCCCAACCGAAGGGCATAATGCCCATATCTGGCTTTTCTCAAGGACCCAAGGATATGCTAAAGAGGTTCTTAAATCGATTTAATATCGCTATTATAAAAGTTAGCAATCCGAAGGAAGATCTTGTATTCATGGCATTGGTCCAAGGAATTCACCCAAACACGGATTTTGATAAGTGGCTGAAAATGAAACAACCAATTACTATGGTGGAATTCAATCGAAAGGCAAACTAGTTTCTACAGTTGGAGGAAGCGAGTCTGATTGAAGGAAAGGTTGGTGATGGGCAGTCAAAAGAGGTTATCCAAAGCAACATGGCAGTTAAACAGTCTGTAGGTAGAACTGGTAATGCGGTGACAATTGCTGGAAACTCTAGTAACCAAAAGAAACAGAATCAAGGCCCGGGAAGTAGGCATAATGACAACAAGAAACGTCCGAGGAATATGAGACCGGAAGATTATACGCCTTTGAATGATATGTTGAGAATATTTATCTTGCCACTCGAGGAACTGAGCAATATAAGGAATCGGCCAGGAGGGAAGTAATAGAGCAGCAGAAGCAATCTAGAAAGTACTGCCGCTTCCATGAAACTCATGGACATAACACTAACGAATATCGTCTCTTGAAAGACTTGATTGAGGTGCTGATATAGAAGAATATGCTCCACGTTACGTGAAGGAACAACAATACCTTGACTAAGCTATGAGACCATAATGGCAACCTGCCCAAGAGGATCCACCTGGACCCAGTGGAGAGGGGCCCATGTTGACGGATGGAGGACTGGTTATCAACACAATAATAGAGGGACCTCATCTAGCAGAGAGAGGATGGGGTGAGATGGAAAGATATGCGAGCTCGCTGAAGTACGCACTATAGGAGACTTGTTATGCCATCGAAGATGGAGCCCCATCAAAGCAATATAAGATGATAATGGATGACATAAGTTTAGAAATCGAGATTATGAAGGAGGTAAAGTGTTGACTCTCGATTCTACGGTGATAATGGTCAAAATCGGTCCAGCAATATGCATCAGATGTTGGTGGATAATGGAAGTTCGGTCAATATTCTATTTAGAAGGATGTTTGACTAGATGAAGATTAGTACAAAAGATGTGACCATTTGCAAGACAAAGATTAAGGGATTTACGGGCAAAGATAAGTCGCCGATTGGGATGATTGATTTTATCGTAGAGCTCATTAAAGGAGAACGAAGGGTGGTTCATGTCTAGAAGTTTGTTATCGTTGATGAGTTCTCGGCATATAATGCTTTCCTGAACTGATCGACCCAAACCGACTTTAGGATTGCTTTAGCTCCATAGTGTTTGACAACGAAGTTCCAAACAAAGAGTGGGATCGGAGTAGTGCGAGGAGACCAAAGCAGCAAGAGAAGCTTTGTTGCAGAACCTCGAGAAACTAAGCACTGATAGAAGGGAATGAATGTGGGGAGAACTCTCCACATCGTGGAACCGCAAGCATAGAAATTACAGAGAAGCCCCTGGCTTGGGACCATAGACGATTCGGTAAGTCTATGTCCCAAGAAGAAGTTAGGGATAGTACGACCAACATCAACGGGGCTTACGGTGAGTGCCTCTTTATATGGATGACCCGACTAAACTATTGAAGATTGGTTCTCAATGTGGGATTGGATTATGGAAGGAACTTATTAATTTTCTTTGAGGAAATCTGGACAAGATTGCTTGGACGCATTCTGATATGTGCATGATATTACCGGCGGTAGCATGTCATGCACTAAATATCGATCCCAAGTTTATGCCAGTGAAATAGAAGAGGTGCAGCCTGGTGCAGAGTGATCCACTACATTAAAGGAAGAAGTTGATAAGCTGTTGGTTAAAGTCTTTATCCGAGATGCTTTATACACTCAATAGGTATCAAATTCCGTATTGGCTAAGAAGTCAAAAGGAAAGTGGCGAATGTGTATTAATTACTCGGATCTTAATAAAGCTTGCTCGAAGGACAACTTTCCTTTGCCCAGGATCGACTAGCTTGTTGACAAAACAACGGGGCATGAATTGCTATCGTTTATGGATTCTTATTGAGGATACAACCAGATCATGATGCACGAGCTAGATCGGGTGAATACTAGCTTTATAATGGATTTTGGATTGTACTGCTACCAAGTAACGTTGTTCGGTTTGAAGAATGCTGGAGCTACGTACCAACGGTTGGTAAATACAACGTTCAAGAATCAAATTGGATGGACGATGGAGGTGTATGTGGACGATATGCTTATGAAGTCACGCGTGTCTTGAAATCAATTGGATGATCTCCCGAAGATGTTTGAGATTCTACGAAAATACAGAATGAAGCTAAACCCGTTAAAATGTTATTTTGAAGTAGCATCAGGGAAGTTTCTAGGATTTATTCTGAATGCACGGGGCATCGAGGCTAATCCAAAGCAAATTAATGCCTTAAGAAATATAATTCCCCCAACTATGAAGAAACAACTCCAAAGTTTGAAATGGATAAATCGCTGCTTTGAGTCGATTCATCTCAAGTGTGCCAGATAAATGCATACCTTTTTTTGATGCCCTCAAGAAAGGTAAAAATAATTTAAAATGGAATTAGGATTGCCAGAATGCTTTCAAAGAGTTATTAAGGAACATGGAGACGCCACCAGTCTTGTCCAAACCATTGGTCTGGGAGGATTTATTAGTTTACTTAGTAGTGTCTGCTCATGCACTGAGCGCAGTATTGGTACGCGAGGAGGTAAGGATTCAAAGGCCGGTTTACTACATCAGCAAGCAGTTACAGGAGCAAAAAAGAATTACCCAAAGCTGGAGAAACTCGCATATTACTTGCTGATTGCTTCAAGGAAGTTGTGACCATATTTTCATGCTCACCCGATCAAAGTGCTGACAGATCAACCTCTGAAATAGGTTTTATAATGACCCAAGACCTCGATAAGGTTGCTGAAATGGAATATTGAGTTGAGTTGGTACAATATTACTTACCATCCAAGGATGGTGATAAGAGAGCAAGCATTGGTAGACTTCATCACCGAGTTTACCGCACATGATGGCGAAGAGGAAGAGGATGCTGCAGTCACGGCTCCTCATTGAAAGTTGTTTGTCGACGGTGCTTCAAATGAATTTAGCTTGGGAGTAAGAGTAGTGTTTAAAATGCCGGAAGGATGATCAATCTGCTACGGTTGAAGTTAGAATTTCCCAAGACTAATAACGAATCTAAGTACGATGCGTTAATAGCAGGATTAAGGATAGCAAATGAACTGGGGATAAAGACGCTGCACATATTTAGCAGCTCCCAAATAGTGGTTTACAAAACTAGGAAGGAGTATAAGGCCAAGTGTGTGAAACTAGCCCATCGCCTATCGAAAGCACCAAAACTGCTTGAAGACATAGAGCATTATACGATAACGCATATCCCTGGAGAGGAAAACATGAAGGTTGATTCATTAGCTAAGATAACTAGCTTTGAGGAAGCACGGTTAATGGGATTGGTTCCATTAGAGGTTTTAATAGCTCCAAGCAATGAGCAGATGGAAGTCGACTAGATTCTAAAGACTACAAAAGAGGAGGAGTCATGGATGGCTCCGATCAAAGGCTACTAGATCAATGTAACTCTCCCAAGAATTGGGAATGAACGAAGAAACTCCTCCGAAAAGCGCCATAGTTTGTGATGCAAGGCGGAGTATTATATAGGAGAGGATTCTTAACTCCCCTGCTTTGGTGTATAACCAAGGATGAGGCTAGTAATATCCTCATGGAAATCCATAAGGGAAGCTATGGTGATCACACCGGGGAGTAGACATTGGCAAAAATATACTTAACTATAGATATTTCTTGCCAACAATAAATTGAGATGCAGCTAACTACATCAAACGATGTGACCAATACCGGAGATTTGCGGAGATTCCAAGAGCCCCATCGACAAAACTTATGCAAATGGTCAGCCCATGGCCATTTGTAATTTAGGAAATCGACATTATCGGTGTGCTACCAATACCAAAAGAGGGAGCCAAATATGCTATCGTTGTAGTAGATTACTTTACCAAATGGGCTAAAGCGAAACCGCTTGCCATAATTACAACAAAAGAGATAATCAATTTTGCAACAAAGAATATTATTTGCAAGTTTGGAGTGCCCCAGAAAATCATCACAGATAACGAAACTCCATTCGAGAGTAACAATTTCAAGGATTTCTGTAAGCACTATTGGATCGAGAAGAGCTTCTCCACGGTAGCACATCCATAGGTAAATGGGCAAGTGGAAGCAGTGAACTAGATCATCAAATCCATCTTGAAAACGTAGTTGACTAGAGCTAAAGGCAACTAGGTTAATGATCTTATACTGGCACTGTGGGGTTATAAGACGACACATAAGTCTACAACTAGACACTCGTCGTTCGCTTTGGCATATGGGTCGTAAGCAATGATCCCAATAGAACTAGAAGTCCCCTCTCATCGTAAAAGGAAATTCAATCTAAAGGTGAATAAGGAAATCCTTCTTGAGTCTCTTGATTTAGTTGATGAGAAGAGTGAAGAAACAGAATTAAGGGTTGCTGCCCACCAGAGAAGTGTAGCACGACACTTCAATGCTAGGTTTGCACCGCACCTTTGAGGTAGGAGATCTTGTTTTGAAACGAGTTCTCCCGAGTACAGAAGCGCTTGGCTCGAACTGGGAAGTTCCCTAAGCAATTGATCAAAAGCTTAGAGATAGAACTTTCAAGCTAGCAACCGTTGATAGAATCTCAGTCCCACATGCTTGGAACGGCGATTTGTTGCGACACTACTACACTTGGTTTCTTCTCTATTTGTTTTTGCAAATAAGCCAACCGAGGAAATCGGGGGCAATTTAATAAGACAGGACTTGCCACTTTTTCCATTCATAAATAAAGCCAGCGTCTTGAACCAGTGGAACCGCGTTCTTGTAAGGAAAACTTTTGTGCCGCGCGATTACCAGCACAATCGAGGTAATTCTCCTCTATCTTGGGACAATGGACAGAGAGTTTGGACTCAAGCTATTTGGTTGACGTGGAAAATCGACCCTCAACCTTTTGAGAACCAACATTGCCTGAAGATAGGCGATGCTGGGAAGGTCCAGACCACCGGGTTTACAGAGAAAATCGACCTTCAACCTTTTAAGAATCGACGTTGTATGGAGATAGGCGATGCTGGGAAGGTCTAAACCGTCAGATCGATGGGGGAAAATCAACCCTCTACCTTTTAAGGACAGACATTGCTTGGAGATAGGCGAAGATGGGAAGGGCTAAATCTTATCTCCAAGAATCTGGCATTGCCCAAAGATAGGCAACGTCAAGGAGAAGAACCACAAATCTTCAGAAATTCGTCATTGCCCGGAGATAGGCCATGACGAAAAGGCTTGTCAATTTAACTAACCTTTAAGAATTCATTGAGCCTGAGGATAGTGACGGCCAGAAGATTCATTGACCCGATCCAGGAGTCGATTGGGTCACTCAGCTCCGGCCTTTAGGAATTTTTCATTGCTTGGAGTAGGTAATGTTAAAGAAGGAATTCTCAGAATGGAGTTGCTGGAGTGCTAGTTTTCAAAGATAAAAACTAGTGCATTACCTGATTTCCTAACTCTAAAGTTAGATAAATTCAAGTGCAGCCTGGAGTTTGGCAGTGTCGAGAAAATAATGCTTGGAATAAAGTAATAAAACCACCGGTTCCTAGAGATAGGAGCTGGTATATGGATGGGAATCTTAACAACAACGCTAACAACTAAGCAGGACACATATGGTTGAGGATAAGTGAGGATAGTCGTGAAGGCTCGAAAACAAGAATTTACTATGCTTTCCCAGTCCAGAATCAGGATTGGAAAAGTGTGCTTAAACTGGGGGCAACCGAAAAACTTGCCCCATGACACTACTAACCTATAAATGCCTAGAGCTTAGCATTTGGAATAATAAATCTTGTAAACAGGGATAAGCATGCAAACAACTAGTCGAAAGGAACCCGACTAGGCTTCGATGGGCATAACCACAGAATTGGTAAAATAATGGTTCTGTTTTGCCGAACGACGCAATTTGGCCATTATGAACAAGGCTAAATAGTAGGGTATAACCAAAGCAATTACATGAATATTGTTTATATGCATAGAGCCATAGTAAATAAGCACATTGCATAGAAATATACATATATAATTGCAGTACAGACATTAATATCATATACACAGGTAGTTATATACAAAAAGTAGAGTACATAAAGTGCAAAAAGGTGAATAAGAGAGAGATTACAGGTAAAAAGTCAATCTTTCATTACTATAACATTTATGTACATCATGAAGTGAGGGCCATAACTGCATAATCTCGGCATGTTCCAAACAGAAAAGCAAAAAGATACATACTCCACAACATAAAATACATGACTCTCAACCGACAAGCTCTAAGTAATGCCTAGTTAGTCTTCCCCTTCTTGCTGTCTTTGCCACCTTTGTCGCTACCTCCTCTAGGACAAGTCTTGTGTATTTTTTCTCATCTTTAATCACCCTGCTTTGGGGAGTATCGTCGTCCAAATGGATAAACTATTCACCAGTCACATCATGAGGATCGTTAGACTTACTGATAGGAGCTTTACTGGGCTTAGTCTAGGGAAGCATGATCTTGAACGTGGAAGTTTGGAGGTGGGGCTTGTTGGAGTAGAACCGACGGGCTTCATGATACCAGGCTCAAACTTCACATGGATCTTTGCGTAGTCAACCTTCAATCTCTCCGCCATTCGTAGCATGATCGATAGGGTCTATAACGCCTGTAATAGTGACATCTTCTTCCTCTTGAGACATGAAAATGTCCTCCAACCCCTTCAAAGCTGCAATCTTCTGGGAGCCAGAACCGGGCTCGGAACCGAAGGGTGGGATAGAAGCGACAAGTCCCATGGAAATAGAAGTTGATGCTGAGAATATAGCAGCTGCACCTGACCCGTGGGTAGCTAGAGGTGAAGGAGGAAGGCGTGGTTGACCTATAAGTTGAAAAACAGAATAAAAAGTTTAGTGATAGACTCAGGAGAGAATTCAATCTTCTCGAAGATTGATGAAACAAGAGAAATACTAAAGCTAGGGCTATGGTCCCGGAAAGAAACCTTAAATTCCCCTTTTCATTTCTATGCTCCTCGTTTGGGGAAGAAGGAACATAGGACTCATGAGAGGTAATCACCATAGAAATTGGGGTCATACAAGAAGTTGTGGAGCTAACTCCCCTGGATGCAGGAATAGTCACTGCTAGCTCTATGGATTTTAAAGCAAATATTTCATGCTGACATGATGACCTTGGGATAGCGAGAGCTTTGGCAGCAGTAGCAGCATTAGCATCCTCTTCGCCAAGGATGGCCTTTCCCACTACAAACATGTTTATGCCCTCAATATCAAGGTACTCAGCCATCAACTCTTCCTTAGAGTGGTATCTCCAGCGCACGCAGCTCGGCCCAACACCTCTTCCCATAAATCTACAAAAGTTGCAGGATGGTCCTTCCCTAGCCACTTCAAGTTTTTGTACATGATGACACAGGCATAGAAGTATTGGAGATTCAAGTTTAGCTCTTCTCTTTCATGAGCCCATTCTTCCTGGAGGTCTTTGACTTCTCCCTGAGCGAAGGCAAGCACTATGTTATTACCATGCTTATCAGTTGTTAACTATTTTAGGCCAGCAGCTAGCTTGCCATTCTCTTCATGGAGCCTCTGAAGTTCGATCATCTGTTCTTTAATGATTTTGTCTTTCTCAGCAAGAGTCAAGTCATTAACGGTAATTTCCTTCTTCAACTTTGCCCCCTCTTCATGAGCAACTTCCGCATCACGATCTCAGCACGATTGAGAGCTAGCTTTATTTCTTCCTTCAAGCTATCAAACTTAGCCTTTACTTCAATGGTTGCATCCCTCTCCCTGGCGACCTTCACTAGGTCCTCTTTCCTCTCCTTTAAAATCCTCTCGTAAGTTTCCTTCTTAGAATTGAAGACTGGATGTTGGTGTAATTAATTCTATTCACATTGGAGAGGGCTTGTCATAACTTCTTCTACTTGCATCCAATGTCAATATGCTTCTAGATATTTTGAGCATACCGATCCGCCACTTATTTTGGGACATCCTCGATGTCATGGTCAAACTTTACACTGTGCAAGAAGAGGTTCGAAAATGCAACATGTAGATGTAGAGGAGCAGCCGGAAGAATAAACGCAGAGACTCACTGAAGTAGGTGGAATCATTACAGTTAAGGAGCAGGAAGTAGGAATTTATTGCTGTAAAGAAGTCTAAGCTTCAAAATGTGGCAAAAGAGCACCGAAAGAAGGGCCACGACGCTCGAAGAGTTCTCTTTGGCATTTCACAGGGTCATGAGATAACTCCTCTACAGCCTCTCTCTTCCTCCTATCCTTCTTTCTTGTCCTATTTTTCACTCTTTCATACTCCCTATCAGCACAACGGTCTTCATCGGCCTCTTGGTCATTTCTCCTCCACCTTTCCTCGCTGGTCTCACGATGACCTTTATAGTTGGAGCGAGGTGGATAAGGATCGGGTGTCTTCCCTTTATAATCATCTCCACTGTATAAAAGAGCTATGTACCTGTCACGACCTATGGAACCTAAACTAGAAAAAATTAGTATAAGAATTGGGACTTTAGACAACAAAGGAATGCAAGGATGCATGCCCTTATCCTAATGGTGTGTGTAGTGTTGATAACCCCCCTAAGTGATCTACATATCGTGTTGGCAAGTAACTAAAGATGGAGTCTCACCACCTTCGCTGGCAAACCCTCCAGGCGAGAAGGTGAAGTCTAAGCCTGCTTCAAAACGTCATGAATTGAGATATCGATTTCACCGATATCGCTCAAACCAACAGAAATGTCACCAAAAGACTGGGGCATTATCTCTTCTATGGGTAGCATAGTCTGATCCCCTTTCCCCTTCGATGTTTTGACAACAGTGTCCTTCAGATGGGGGCATGCTAGGAAGTACAAGGCTACTATGGGGAGTCCTTCGAAACGACTCACCCTCCACACTAGCACAGTATCCGCTATTGCTATCGTCGCCATCCTCCTCCTCCTCCTTAGTCGGTGCATTCCCTTCCCTTCTTTTAGGGCTTTCACCTTCTTTAGGAATTGGTTGCATCTCGACTCCTTCAGCTTGGTCACTTGGAGAAACCCTAGCAATTTGCACTTTCGAATCTCTTCCAACATGCTCTTCGGCATGCTTCTTGATGGTCCCTCGACTTCCCTCAAAAGATTCTTGTCGAAGCTACAAGTAGGGATGGAAGAAGGTGTATGAGCTCTAGAGCTACTAGGCACATATGACTAGGTGATGGTGAATCTATCTTAATGCAACAAATCGTACTGCCGTAGGTTTTCATTCGTCAGAAGGAATGCGATGGTGCCATGTTGAAATCTATCTTCTCTCGGGCCCTCGAGCATAGTTTTATGCTCGTCGCAATCATCTCTGACCAGAATGCCTATAAAGAAATAAATGTTAAGTTGATAACTCAAGTCAAAGAAATCCAAATATGGAAGTGGTAGAGAAGAGGACGCCAACTTCCAATAGCCATAATCGATTGAAACCATACGGGCATCGTACGTAGAAGTACTCGTTTTTGAAGTACGAGAGTTTGTTGTGAAGCTTTTCAATGACCTTACATAGACACCACGCTTCAATGGTCATGTAAGAAGGAGAATCCCATCTTTACTTCAAGTGCAATAGACAAGAAAGTTCGCCGAGAGTAGGAGCTCGGTTGAACCAATTCATGAAAAGGACGTAGAGAGAACTTAGAAGAGCATATACGTTTGGATGAATTTAGGATGGAGCTAGCCCAAGTTCTTGAAAACCCATTCAGAGAAAGAGATTGAAAGGTGGGACGGCACCACCTAAGCACCGGCTACATGTCATAAATTCTGATGGGGGTTGTGTGCAAACTCCGCCCTCGTTGGGAGGCGAACATCATCTTCGGGAATTCTGTGCGGATGATAAATGTTTTAGAGCATTCTAGCCATCAGTATCATAGGCACTTGCTCCACTGGATCGTCCAGTACTCTCAGACCTATAAAATCATTTAAAAGAGGCGGTTGGTCTGCTACCGGCTCCACCGGAATCATTAAGCCTTATGATTCTGATGTGATAGGATGACCCAGACCAATGGGAATAGTTGGCAAAGCCTGAGCTGTAGAGGATGCAGCTTCAGGAGGAGTGAATGTACCTTCACCGGCCTTGAAACGCAACGATCGACGAGTCATTTTAAAATAGAAACTTGACGTTCAACATGGTCGGGTATGTTTTATTTTGAATAACTAGTCCCATACAGCCAATGTCGAGAGCCCAAAGGATGCCGACAAGCGTCGACCAATCCGATTCTAAACATTGACCGGGGCAAGTGCAAAGTGTTAATATATATATAGTGTGAGTCTCATGTCCTATACACGATGAACGTACCATCTTGTGTAGATAGGTCGCTCATGCTAGAAAACGCATCACTTTGCATAACGGAACCGCTGTTTGGAGCGATGTGGAAGCTTTTCTTTATAGGAACATTGGAAATGCAATAATAAGAAAAAAAATTATGGTGGAATCATCCAATTCTACCACTCTCAAACAAGAATCATCACATTGGAATTCATACAACAATAGGGCCTTAGTCGAGTTTTGACAAGAGATAGTTGAAGTCAAAAAGTCAAATTTGTCTTTGGAATGGCATGCACACGACCAAGACAAAACCTGAGTTCATCATGGGTCGAGTGCAACCCGAATTTCAACCCTCTCCTCTCAACTACAATCGGCCACAACCCCACCATCACCATCACCATGTCGTTCACCAATCGCCAATATTGAAAATTTGGGAGTTTTTGATTGGTGATTAGGGCTTGGAGTTATCGAGCCCGAAACCTTTTGATGGCAATTTGGAGTGTGGAGGCCTCAGCAACCTAGAAGGCGATGGTGCGAAGGTCAGGCCAACTGAGCTTGGTTGAACAATGATGGACTGTTGGCGGCAGGTCAAAACACGAAGGAGCAAAAGGGATTGATTGAATCATTTCAGTAGGAAGCAGTAAGCACAAGGTCAAAGGCAAGAAAGAAAATGAATTGTGTAAAAATTTCTAAGTCCTCATTAAATAGGCATTCGACGGAGACCAAACGTCTCGATATCGAGAGAAACCACTCGGTACTAAGAGATTTTTTCCCCAAAACTTCCAGGAAGCATACCAGAGGAAATAACATACTTTGTCTAGAGCATGAGGCGATCTCCATAATGTAGGGCACGTCCCAGATGTGGAAGAATGAAATTCTAACTATGCAAATTAGTCGAGGGAATATTTGCCAAACAAAGCAATGTTCCGAAGTAATACTTGAATGATTAACTAGAATCGGAAAATAGCAGGTCGGGTCTTGTCTCGATCTAGAACACACTTTGTTTTCAACAAAAGCATACTCTTGGGGGGGCAAGTGTTAATTGGGTTTTTAATCAAGCAGATTTTTAATGAAAGTTAGAATGTCAAGACGAAGACAAAACGACTTAAAAACTTGGAAACACACTTAGAAAAAGTAGAAAAGCGACTCGTGAAAAACTAAGGCATTTGGAGTTAAGAAAACTACTTGGTACCGAGATGTTTTTCTCGGTACCAAGAGATTTTTCCTCCTGTCTTGGTACTATAAACCCTATACATTTCACATGCTACAAAAACCACTTGTGGTCAAGTACTTTTTTTAGAGTTTGGACGAGCAATTCTCAGGATTGATGAGAAGAAACCAAAGAAAGCAATATAATACAAATGTTATTGGGAAAACCATCGTAAACAACTCAAAGTATATGGAAAAGAGTTTAAGATGCATCGAATTGGAGATAGAAGAACAATGAAAGTAAAAGGAGTGGAATTTCACCAAGGAAAACCACTCGGTACCGAGAGGAACCTCTTGGTACCAAGAGGTTTAATTTGCATACGGGCCCTCATGCTCACTTGTACATTATTGGCCTTGCTTCTGGACTTTGGCATATGTTGGCCCCTGGATTTGCAGAGTTGTTTCCCTACGAATATCAGCCTTATAGCAACCAAAAGAGGGGCTTGGACTCTGCTCCTTCTTCATCTCCTATCTTTCCCTCACAATATTCACCTAGGTAGATACTATTAGTAGTTCTAAGCTTAAGCGCCTATCAATTGCTTGTACTAATGACTCTAAACGTCTACTATATCCATGATCAATAAAACTATAAAGTGGACGTAGGCCAGAGATTGCCGAACCACTATAGAAGTCTTGTGTCTCTCTACTTTTCTAGGCTCTTTTGCCTTTTGTTTTGTTATTTTTGCTAGATCTAATTTTATAGTAGGTTATATTTGGATATTGTGCCACTTTTGGCATCAACATAACTGGTAGTGGTGGTTGGGATAGTGCTGGTGGCGCAGTGTTACCATTGGTGGCAAAAACCACTGTCACTGACAGTCAACGACTCTAGTGTTAACAACAGCCCCTTCATCACTATCCCAACCAACCAACGCCGATTATAATAACACTACTTCGTAAGCTCTGGTGCCTCCTCTGTTAATACTACCATGCTATCGTGTCGTTCAATTGAGCTAGTAACCGAAGACATGTGTGGTAAGGCTGTTATAACTGGTTATGGTGGACGAGGAAGTGATAGTGGTGATATTACTACCATTAGTGGTGTCAAACCACCATCACTGATGGTCAATGGCTCCAGTGTTAATAGCATCATCCTAACACTTCCCATCATCATATTGATATGATAGAAACATTTGTAGAAAGTGCAAAAAAAGAGCGATGTCCATCATAAAAAAACTAAAGTTGTATTATATGGTGTAGAACCATCCAAACCTTCAAGTGTAACACCTTCAAGCGTAATGGAATCGCTCCTACAAGTAAACAAAATTTACATTATCTTTTACATGATAGCATTATTAACTCAAAGTGCATAACCTAAGTAAATATTGATTTACAATAGCTAAACCTTCAAGTGTAATACCTTCATGGATAAATTATGTATAATATAAGTAAATGTTGATGCCAAAAATGGGCATTAACACCCAATAGAATATAGTAGAGATTAAATGAAGAATGAAACTAAAACAGAGCAGAAGTTATAAATGAACACACAGAACTTTTATAGTGGTTCGGCAATCTTGGCCTTTGTCCACTTCATATTTTTATTGATATTCCACTTGATTATGATTACAAGAGTGTTTGGATCAGCTGGAATCCATTTGTACAAGAGTGAAGAATAAAAATGCAAAGCCTCGGTAGAGAAAGCAGGATCCCATTTTTTGACGCCATGTCTACTGTATTTATAGGGGAAGACGTGTATAGATCGAACCAAAATTTTGGCAGAAGGTTTACGTGACCAAGACGAGGCAACCCAAAAATTTGCAGGCCCATTAGGGCGCACAATAAGGATCGATATCGATCCCTATAAATGCATCCAAATGGGCTGCGATCCCTATGAGGGATGTCCTATGATGTTAGCTACTTGCTACCATAAATTTTGTGTAATTCTGACATACGATTTGTGAGGCATCGCATTTTCCATGAAGTAGTGTTGCTTGAATTCTGATTTCTGCCAATCCCTCTAGAGGGATAGGTACCAATCCCTCCAACTTGTTCCAAATGTCATGCGATCCCTATGAAGTGTTACACATGTTCTAATTAGCTTATACTACAAGTTTCATGTTGATAACATCTATAGATTTTGAATTATTGACCGATCATCGTTGCAATATGCAGTGAAAGCGTAATATGGACGATCCCTTTTATACCGATCCATTTTGATAGGTGAAGTAATTTGCCCATAACTTGAGCATATGAACTCCAAATGACTTGAAACTTGGAATGTAGCCTCATGGGGCCTCCCTTTTCACTCTGTATCGATCTTACCAAGTTTGAGACATTCATTGAGGATATGTACTGATCCCCTAGGGAAAGGGATAGGCACTAATCCCCCGCCTAGGGGAGACATTATTCCATGCTAAGAATATTCTGAAGATTCTATCTCTTGGCCTAGGTTGATCGTCGCTTCATATCATTGCCTGAACTTGATCTCTGAGCCTAATAATCATCTCTCCAGGTTGCCTTTCTCGATGATCGTCTAGTCTAACTTGTCTAGTCAGTCTGAATATAGCCATGTTAAAAGGCTGGATAATAGTAAATATTAATTTCTTTTCTCAAATTAAATATTTTAGTATGAAAATAAAGTGCATTATCACTAGTACAATAATCTTCAAGAACATATCATGTATCTCCATTCATCTAAAACTAGTAAGAAATTTAAACTCAAAATATACATGTTAATAAATATATTAATTATTTTAGAGATAAAAACCAAAATTGAAAACTTAATTAACTTCTTATTATTACTAATGAACTATAGTTCATGTATTAATTAGTTTATTAACAAATTCATTACCATTAGATTGGTATGATCTAAACATTAGTAGAATCTGCAAAAAAGGAGCAATGCACATCACTAGAAAAATTATCATTATATATATGAAGAACCATCTAAACCTGCAAGTGTAACACCTTTAAGTGTAATAGTATACATACTATCATCAGATTGATATATTCGAAACAATGGTAGAATCTACAAAAAAAGGAGCGATGTCCATCATCGGAAAGAACTATCGTTGTATTATATGGTAAAGAACCATCTAAACCCTCAAGTGTAACAGCTTCAAGTGTAATGAAATCATTCCTACGTGTAAACAACATTTACATTATCTTTCACATGATAGTATTATTAATGCAAAGTGCATAATCTAAGTAAATATTGATTTACAATATCAAAACCTTCAAGTGCAACACTTTCAAGGCTAAATCATGTATAGTCTAAGTAAATATTGATTTCTTTTCTTAAATTAAATTCTTTCAATATGAAAACAAAGTGCATACATCACTAATACCATAATCTTGTAGAACATATCATGTACATCCACTCATTTAAAACTAGTACAAAATTTAAACTCAGAATATACATGTTAACAAATGTATTAATTATTTTAGAGATAAACATCAAAATTGAAAAATTAATCAACTTCTTATTATTGCAAATAAACTACAGTTCATGTATTAATTAGTTTATTCACAAATTAATTATTAATTTTGTTATTACACTCAATAGTATTAATAATTTTATTATTAATATCAATAATATTATTAACTATCATAAAACAATCAAATTAATAAACAATTCCAAAGTTATATAACCTAGGGATTTCTACACTTTTTTAAATAGCTGGCCATCCTACTTCACAATACAAGCGCAATGATATTTTGTGTTTCGTAAATCATTTCAAATAGAATGATTAACAAAAGTTTCGCAGCACTTTCCCTTATTCCCTGATCATATACAAAAGTGCATGCACGGGGAGCAAGAAGGAAGTGTCGTCTAAATTTCGTTAACCATTCAGTTTGAAATATTGTTTTGCGAAATATGAATACCATTGCATTTTTAACTTATCCAATATCGAGACAAATCCAACAAATAACATATCAGATGAATATTGATTTTCATTTTATTAATACCTATATAACAATCATATACAGTACTTGTCAGATGGGGCTAAATTAAACATCTATGGAATTTCATTAATAATACTACATTGATAATAATCACTTTATCTAACAATTTTATAACAATGCCAAGATATCAGAAAATCATATACGAATTATCATACCAAAAGAACTATGTCAATGATTATATACCAACGAATATAAACCAATAAATCTATATAATATATGAAGCTAATCAAATCATAATATTGCATAGAAATTGAATTAGAACAATAATCATAACGGCAGAGCCTTGAGTGGCAACTAGGAGGAGGGGATATGTGACTTTGGTTTTGCAGCTACATCAAGGAAGGAGGAGACAGTAGCATTCGAAGTCGATGTCAACTGGAGGTTGCAGACTTCGCTGGTGATTGGGGCTTTAAAGTCGAGTGACGACATGGGAAAATCGACGGCTTGCGATGATTAGAACTTAGGGCGCCTGAGCCTTGCATCGAATTGGGGTTGAGGCGATGGCGTTCGAAGTCCAGTAGGGAGACGACGATGGTAAGGTAGGTTTTTTGTTTTTTATTTCGATTGCAATGTGGAAGGGAGACGCTGGCTGGGGGGTTACGGAGAGGGATGCTTCCATACCGATGCCCAGCCGACGCCTATATGTTGGTGTTAACAAGACGACAACAATGATGCATAGATAATATATTATCTATAACTTACTAATGTCCCCACCGACTCCCCTTCTCAAGGCGTTGATAATGTTAAGTAGGTAAACAACAAGTTTCCTAGTAGGGGTAACTCATCTTTACTCAACATGGGATGAACCATATCTATTACGGTTTGATTCCTTCTTTCCAAAACACTATTGTATTATGGAGTATAGGGCGAAGTAACCTGAGAGATAATCTCGTTATCTTTTGAGTATTGTTGTAGCTATTTTCCAACATACCCACCTCCTTAATCAGATTGAAATATTCCAATCTTATGGTTCATGTGATTTTCAACATCATTCTTATACTCTTTAAATTTTTCATGAACATTGGATTTATTCTTCATAACATATACTATAACAACCCGAAATTTCAATGCTTTGATTTATGAATATTTAATTAGTTTTCAATATTCAAATAATAGATTTTATAATTAAAATTAAACTATTTTAGATAATGAGTAAGAATGATACAATTGTTTTCAAAATTTATTTATAAAAATAATTAGTTCAAAGAAAAACCGAAAATGTGATCGGAATTTGTTTTTCGAATTTTCGACTTTTCATCAGTTAAAAGTTGTCGGAAACCTTGTAAGCTATTTAGTATAAATATACACATTCATTTATATAATAAGTTAGGGTTATGTAACGACCCTATTTTTGAGTAACATTATTTAGGATATTTGATTGGTTAAATAAAATAAAATAATGTAATGATTAGGAGATTGAGATTTGTGTAAACTAAGGGGTAGCCGTGCCTTGTTAATAAATAAACTAAAATGGATTAGAATGAAATAGATAAGGGGGAAAATAGGAAAAGACACATTCTAATACCCTAAACCCTTAAGCAGTGTTCATTCTACATGTTCATTATCAAAATCAAAATATAGAGGCCGGCTACTATTAGAAGATACAAGAGGAAGATAAAGGAAGAAGCTAAATCAATTTAATCCATTCTCAAATCTCAAACTCCTTAATCACAAAGCTAAGGTGAATAATGACTACATCTCACGTTTTCTATTGTTTTCGGTTTTAGGATGAAATCCAAATTATTTTGCAAAGTATTTGCCATGTTTAAATTGTTAAAATGGATATATATATATATATATACTTGTTGATGATTTTTGATATTTCATATGGATTTTATGATATGTTTTGATGTGAAAACCCTATTAAATGACATCCAAATGCCTTGCGATTTTAGATTTAGATCAGAAATGATATTTTAGAGATGGGTTTCGATTTTCATAATTTTCTGAATTAATGTGGATTTTATATTAATTTTCTAGTGAGGAAAATGGATATTTGGGTTTAAAATAATTTACGGCTAAATTATACATGTTTTGGGTCTAAAATTTATATATGTAAGGAAAAATATTCAAATTGATTTATAGGAATATTTGTAGAATTTTCCTAAGTGTTTTAATGAACAGGAAAATAGGTACAAGGACAAACTTAGAAAAAAATTTAGGCTGAAGGACCACAAGTTTGTTTTTTAGGCTGAAGGACAATGCTAGTTATAACTAGAATTTGGTATAGTACAAAACTGAATATAATGCTAGATATAACTAGCATTTTGTATAGTGTAAAAGTTGAATATAATGTTAATTATAACTAGCATTTGTCCTTCAGCCTAAAAATAAAACCTCATGTCCTTCAGCCTAATTTTTTTCCCAAAGTTTGTCCTTTTCCTTAATTCTCTCTTTAATGAATATATAAAATTATTCAAGGTATGGGACTTAAATGTTTTATATATTTATAAAAGAAGAAGGGGTATTTCGTAAATAAATTAAATTGTTTATTTTTGAAATTTCGGTAGAATTTTTAGAAAATAAAATTATTAACCAATAATACATTGACAAATAAGGTAGGTTAGTTGAAAAGATTACTTTAAAAGGCTAAAAACCAGATTTTTACATGTTTCACCACTTTCAGCACCTAGGTTCCGACTGAGTACTTCCACCTCTATCACCATCGGAAACAATGCACATAGTATCAATGATTTGGTACATAATGAATTGGATATAGGTGGAAGGTATTTGGGTCGAAACAAGGGGTTCCGATGGGGTCCAAGTGCTACTTTGCTTTCAAATGGAAATGCGCCTACTTTGCTTTCCAAAGTAATGCTTTCGACTTAGTTGGCTTCCGATATGGTCAAATTGATTTAAGGAATGGTTTCGAATGAGGTTGCACCTTTTGTTTTAAGTTAATGCTTTCGAATGGGGTCGAAGCCCCATGTTGTCGCCTTTTACCTTTCGAAGCAAATGGTTTCGAAAGGGTGCTCTGTTTTTAAAACCTAGCTACTTCTTTGAATGCTTTCGAAGGGTTAGTTTCGACACCATCACTTCTTTACTTAGGAATTGTTTTCGAAAGAGTACTTTCAACTTAGTAGTTTATGACCCTTTTGTTCTGTTGAAGGTAGAACCCAAAGGTTTTTAAATAATTTCGAAAGGTTTCCACATGTTTCACTTGAACCCAAATGCTTTTGAAAGGATTGATGCTTATAAAGGATTTTAATGCTTTTGAAAGGTCTAAATGAAGGTTTCGAAGGGGTGGTTCCCCAACGGTTTCGAAAGGTTTAAAAGGAAGGTTTCTAATGTTTTCGAAAGGCAATGTTAAGTGTTATAAAGATATGATGTCTAAGGTTTTAAAGCTTTCGAAAGTGATGTTTATCAATGGTTTCGAAAGGTTTATTATGAAGGGTTTCGAAAGGATATGTTTTGGCTTTTGGCCTAAGGTTTTACTTGGTTTCGAAGAGGTACTTTCAATGGATTCGGAAGGGGTACTTTCAAAGGTTAAATGTTTTCATCAACAAAGTTTTGTGTAAAGTATATATATAACATGGCAAGGTGATTTGAGTAAAGCATGTAGTATATTTTCCTTATTTGAAGTATGATTTAAAGGATTAAATCATTTTGAAAGAAAAGGTTTTCAAGGAAAATTTATGGATAGTTAACCCTAAGTAAAATGACTCAGATATTAGAATACCGGATGAGACTGGTATAGGGTCGTGCCCTATACATTAGCCCCTAGCTAATTTAGTCCAAAATTCCAGTGTGTAGGGCTTTGTCACAGGTAAGACTAAAATGATGTTACACACAGAAAGGAATATATATGTACAGAGATAGGTTATTGGTGAGCCTGCAAAACCATTAGGATCGGTTGACCATGGAGAAGTAAGTTAAGAACAGACCGTCTAGAAGAGGAGTATCTAACAGAACTTAGATTATTTGTTTATTTTGTCTGGTAGGGCCGAGTCAGCCAAATGTTAATAGTTAGCCAAACAAAACTATATTGTTCGGACAGATAGTCCATTTGTTACCTGATTTATATGCTTTCATGATATTGATATTATTGTCTGAACCAGTTTTGGTTGAAGGATTAAGATTTGCAAAAGATATGTTTTAAAAAGGATATTAGTGAGGGGAAACCCGTTCTGCTAAGCAGCGTGGTCTCACTTAATATCAAATAACTAAGATGTATAGTATTATTCACACCAGGCTTTATGTCTGACTCGAAGTTTATGTTTTTCCCCTTAAACTCTCGAGTGCTCAAAATTGATTTGAGTAGACTGAGGGTTAAGGGTTTACAGGTTTAGTAGGTTGACGAATAATGCTTTCTAAGATGAGTAGGAGGCTGATGGCTAGCTATTTAGGAGTTGTTATGTTTTTATTTCCGCTATGTTGTATTAAGTCTATTATGGCTATTTAGTACTCTAATCAACCAAGGGGGCATCTTCATATGTCGCTCTTGGCGTATTTTGTAATAATTATATTTGATCTGAACCTGGGAAACGTTTGGGATTATGTAACTTGGAATATGAAATGTTGTTTTGAGATGTGATCAGAAAAATGTTTTAATTTGTGATGATTTTATTTCATATTCAAGTGCTTCTGACATTATAGACACCATTAACATTACCGTATTTGGTCACCGAAAGTTAATACTATGGATGATTGCAGCATCTGTAGCGCTTAGTTTCGGGCCTCCAAATAGGGGATGTTACAGGTTATACTATGTATATATGTATATGTATGTAATTAGATATATATTTATAAAAGAGATGTGACCATTTTATATGAATTAAAACTAAGTGAAAAAGGTAAAGTAAAACATGTTTAAATAATAAGTACACATGCAATTAATGCATGTAGGCTTAAACCAAGAAGAGGGGGAAAAAATTTCATGAGAAAATGAGGTGAAGGGAGGCAAGGGTGGTGATGTGGAAAGCTTGTATGGAGGGTAATGTGCATTTGGCCTTTTTGGTAATTTAGATTAAAGCATTTTATATAAAAGTTTTTCTTTTTCCATACTCCTTTCATTTTTCATTTCTAAACATTTGTTCTTTCTTTGATAAACTCAACCTCCTTCCTTAACTCTTTAATGGCTTAAAAGAAACATTAAAGTTTAAAATCATGGCTTTCTTTACCTATAAGTTAGTAAAAGCTAGTTAAATACTCCTTCCTTTCTACAACTCCACCTTTTCAACACAAAGCCATACACTCACCTTTCTCAAGCATGGCCGAATGTATTACCCCCTTGGATGAACTACCTTACCATTTTAAGTCCTCAAAATCTCATTTTTATAAAACCTAAGCATGGAGCTAGGCTTGGGTCAAGTTTTAGTGAAGTTAGGTAGAGTTAGTTAGAGTTTGGATAGCTTAAGTGAGTAAAGTTCCCACCTTTTCACTAAGATTTTCAAACCATATATCATTGCTTAACTTGTTGTAAATACAATGTGTGCTTAGGTGAAAATAATTGTTGGTTTGAATCAATGTATAATTGCTTGGATTATAGTGATGTTTGCGTATGATTTATATGTGCTTATGTGCCATGATTTAAAATTAGACTTGTGTTAGCGTCAAAATTGACCACCAACACCCAGTTGTATGAAAACACCAATATCCAATCTAATCATAGAAATATGAAGAGAAATAAATGAAGGACAAAATTAAAACAATCAGAAAACAAGTAAAAGGAGACAAGATTTATAGTGGTTCGGCTAACTTCGGCCTACGTCCACTCCCAAATAATCCTTTATTATACCAAAGTTTGTTTACAGTTACAATCCGAAATCCCAGAGTAAAATTGGAAGAGGGTAGCCTAGGTTGAAGATAAAAAGAAGCACAAAGAAGACCCTTTTTCTGATGCCATGTCTATTGTATTTATAGGGGAAGATGTGCACAGATTGGGCTGAAATTTCGACAGAAGGTTCGGGAGACCAAGACGAGGCCATCAAAACATTTCTAGGCCAATTGGGGCCCATAGGTACCGATCCCTATTAGTGCATCCAAATGGGCTGCGATCCCTATGAGGGTTGCCCCATGATGTTAGCTACTTGCTCCCCAAAATTTCATGCAATTCCGACGTACGGTTTGTGAGATATTGCATTTTCTGTGAAGTAGTATTGCTTAAATTCTTATTTCTGCCGACCCCTCTAGAGGGATATGCACCAATACCTCCAACTTGCTCCAAATACCATGCGATCATTAGGGGAGCTTCTCTCTATTTTATTATGCTTAGCCTCCAAGTTTCATGCCAATTGGTCTAGTAGAACTCGAGTTATTGATCATTCTTTATTGCAATATGCTGTGAAGGCTGATTATAGCCGATCCCTATGGAGGGATATGTACCGATCCCTCCAACTTGCTCCAAATGCCATGTGATCTCTATGGGGTGTTCCTCATGTTCTAATTAGCTTGTCTTCCAAGTTTCATATCAATTGCATGTGTAGATGTTGAGATATTGATCGATCTTTGCTATGAAGTTGGGTTTAGCCGACCCCTAAGAGGGATAGGTACCGGTCCCTCTTTCTTCATCCAAATGATATGCGATCCCTAGGGTAGGCTCCCTAGGGTCCCTACATCTTGCTCACAAAGTTTCATATGCATAGGACTTGTAGATCTTGAGATATTGATTGTTTTTCACAAGAATGCTCTTGTACTTTGAAGTATGCTGATCCCTCTTGTTGGAGCCAATCTATGCCGATCCCTCTTATGCATTGAGCCATATTTCATACTTCGAACATTCTACCTTGCATATCTATCAATTTCATTCAATATTTACTTGATATTATTATCTATACCTGATTTCTGGGCTCTACAATCGTCGCTCTGTACTCATCGGTCATGATAATCGTGAAGTCTGTTGGGTTAAATCCGTCTGTATACCGCCTTAGCAAAAAGTGGGTTAACAACTTGAAATGAAGTCTAAAATTTATATTAGTTAGAAAATTGAGATCTTGGCTTATGTTAGTGGTTGTGATGTGAATATAAATGTTATAGTCTTGAATACATGATTGTATGCTAAGGAAGTTAGCACTTTTGCTCGTTTAAGCGACGTGTAATCCCTTGTGTAAAAGCTTTGAGCATGGTATTTAAATTTAAAAATATTTTCAAGATTTAAAATTTTCTAGTTTTCAAGAAAACACCTTTATGTTTTGGAAAGTTTTCCTAGAGTTAAAGTCAAAGGAAGACTTAGAGAATAAAATTTCAAGTTTTGCAAATTTCGGATCGTATAGCGATAATCGCTATAAGTGTAGTTCATGAAAATGAACTCTTTTCGAAATCTATAAGTGTTTTCACTTAGGAATCCTTTTGAAAAGAGTTTTCAAACATATTTTAAATAATAAAAAGTGATTATTTAATTATTTATTTAATGCTTATTTAATTAATTAAGTAAGGTAATTAGTACGTAATCATTCATTAACAAAGGTAATTAGTAATTAAATGATAATCAAGTAATTTAATTATAATTAGTTAATTAATTAAAATTTAATTATTATTAATGCTTAATTATGGATTAATTATTAATTAATTATAAAAGGGTTTAATTATTAATTAATTCTAATTAGGTTAAACTTAATTAAGATTTAATTATTATTAATAAAGGTTTAATCTATTATTTTATTACTAATTAAAGATTAATTATGGTTTAATTATTTATTAAATGGTTAACTATTATTTAACTATTTATTTAAAGGATAATTATTATTTAATCATTCATTTAAAAGTTAATTGTTGTTTAATTATAATTAAGGGTTTATTTTTTTTTTGGAGAGAAATGTGTGATCCTCTAATAAAAGAGGAGAGCACATATGGAACTATATATATAACACATAATATGGTGCTGCCAACATGCCTGGCAGGTGACATATCTATAAATTGATAACAGAGTAAAAAACAGGTACCCCTAAAATGAGCTCCGGCAAAGCCACCGTCCATTACATCCCAGTACCGAGCTTCGGCATGGCCACCGCCCGATAATGAGGTGTTAGAAGTACTTGAAAAACTGATCCATCTGAAAGAAGACTCTATGAAGCTGCCTCTGAAGAAAAAGGCTAATCTGGAGAAGAAACTGATCCATAAAGAAGAACTCCACTCTGGAGACACCATAAAGCTGAAGGTAACGTCTGATGCAATCAATGCTCCTGAAAAAAGCTATCCTGTGCACCTGCACGAAAACCGCAAGCTATCCTGCAAACCTGAAAAGAGACACTAGCAACCTATCTATACCAGACCTGAAACAAAACTAGGAAATAAAATTAGTAAAAGTCACATATATGTATATAAATAGAATTTATATACATATATGCTTGAACAAAATCTAATAAGATAATCTAAAACTAAAACTAACAATTCTAAAAATACCTTAAGGACCTACAATAGGAAGCAGATTATTATATACCGAATTATCATCAATTAAGTTAGAAAAGGCAAAGTTATTATTGTTATGTTTGAAAATATTAATATTATAACTAACCTTATTAAGATATTCCTTAAAAAGATTATTTTTGGCTAGTTTATATTTAGGATTAGAGATCCAATTTAAGCAAAAAGATGAAATTAAAAATATCAATTTATTAATGTGATTATAGTTATTATTAAAAATTCTTTGATTTCTTTCAAACCAAATGTACCAACTAGATATGGTGAATAAAGTATCAAGCAAGTATCTATTATCCTTATTAAACTTAACTCTAAAAGTATTCCAATAGAAAACACAATCAGTAAGTACTTATATTAATTCTAGTACTTATATTAAATTCAAATATATTTAGGGTATTCATAAGAATAAAATAAGTGTCCATACAATCATAGTATATATGATTAATGTCTTCTAAATGTATATTACAAAAATAACATTTATTATCAATGCAAATATTTTTCCTTTTTAAAAATTCTATAGTATTTAATTTACCATGAATAATAAGCCACATGTGTAATTTAGATTTTGGAGGAGCGTTAGATTTCCAAATAAACTTAAAAAAACTATTAGTTACACCAGAAAAGTTGATAAATCTATAGAATGAATCAATGGAATATTTTTTTCTTTTATCCCATTCCCAACTAATATGATCATTATCATTATCAATATTATAAAGATTTAATCTAGCAAAAAGCAAATTGAGCTGAGTTGAACCTACTAAAATTCTGTTAAAACTAAAAATCCAAGGAGGGTAATTTTCAGAATCAAAAACTTCAGATATAAATGCATATTTGAAGTTACAAATATCATACAATTCATAAAACTCATTCCTAAGGGGAGTAGCGGAAATCCAACTATCATGCCAAAATGATGTATTATTACGTGAGTGTACTATAATATTAATACCTAAGTTAAAAATCTCACTACATTTTAAAATAGATTTCCAAAAATAAGATTGCTTACGAGAAATCACAGGACTAATCTGATAAAGATTATTACTACCATTATAGTAATATTTAGAAATAATCTCCTTCCAAGTGGCATTATCATTGGTATCTCTAAATTTCCATAACCATTTACCTAGAAGAGCCAAATTCATACGCAAATTAATGACTCCTAAACCACCATCCTTTTTGGATTTACAAATAGTTTCCCAATTTACTAAACATGTGATGCAACTGTTTGGATTATCGCCACTCCATAGGTAATCTCTTCTAATTTATCTATTTTATCTATCACCCAATCAGGAAAAAGATGCATAGTCATCCAATAAATTGGGAGAGCTGATAAAACAGAATTAATTAAAACCATTCTACCTGCTCTAGATAAAAATCTCTCATTCCAGTTAGAAATCCTATTTTTGATTTTATCAATGATTATTAACCAATCATCATGTTTAAGTTTAGCGGGTCTAATAACAAAACCTAGATAGTCAAACGAAAAATTCATAATTTTACAATTTAATGTATTAGCAACTAAATTTTCAACTTTCTCAAAATCATTTAAAACTAAAACAGAACTTTTATCAAAGTTTATTTTTAAACCCGATAAAAGCTCAAAACTTTATAGAATAAACTTAAGAGTAATTATGTGTCTAGGAAGATGAGAGGAAAAAAGCAAGGTATCATCTGCAAATTGTAGGACTGATGCACCATAACTCGATATATCATTACCTATATTACCCAGAGAACCATTATCGACTGCTTTTTTTAATAATCTTAGCAAAAACATCAGCAACTAAGTTAAACAGAAGGGGCGATAAAGGGTCCCCTTGCCTTAAACCTCTCTTATACTGAATTTTATTACCTAAAATACCATTTACAATAATACTAGAGTTGCTAGTTTTAAGCAAATTCATGATCCAGTTAATCCATCTATTACTAAAGCCTCTAGCATGAAAAATATCTACAAGAAAATCCCAATCAACCGAATCAAAAGCTTTAGCGAAATCTAATTTTAAAATAGCACAAGTAATGTTATTTTTACAACAATGATTAATATATTCTTGAACAACTGCCACGCCATTTGTGATATTTCTTCCTTTTATGAATGCTGATTGTGAACAGTCAATTAGATCATTCATTTTTGTATTAAGTCTATTAGCTAATACTTTAGAAATGATTTTAACGGAGCAATTAATCAATGAAATGGGTCTAAAATCTTTTAAATTATTAGCACCTACTTTTTTGTGTAATAAAATAACATTAGCAAAATTAAATCTACCTAATTGAAGATTTTCATTATAAAAATCATTAAACATACTAATAAGGTCAAATTTTAAAACATCCCAAAAAGTTTTATAGAAGAAAATTAGAAAACCGTCCGGACCCGGAGATTTATCACCCGGTAAATCAAAAATGGCTTTTCGAATTTCTTCTTCAGTAAAAGGAACATCTAAATCAGAAAGATTAATATTAGAGCCAGCCGGATAAAGATCATTCCATCTAACATTAATTCTGCATTTATTTTTATTGCCAAAAATATCTTTATAATAATCTGTAAAAGCCTTATTGAGGTCTCTTTGGTCAACTAATTCTACATTATTAACTAAAATCGAGTTAATTGTATTACTACGTTTTCTACAATTGGCCATATTATGAAAAAATTTAGTATTATTATCACCTTCATTAATCCACGGGATTCTAGATCTTTGCTTCCACATAACTTCCTCTTTTTCAAGAATAGAGTTAAGTTCTTCTTTTAAGTTAGTGAGAATATTCCGCTCGCCAATATTTAGATGTCTAGTTTCTTCAATTTTGTTTAATTTAAACATCTCATTAAGAATATTTTCTTTTTTAATTTTAATATTGCCAAAAATATTTTTATTCCAATTTTTAAGTGAAAACCTGAGTTCTCTAAGTTTTAGAACAAAAGCTTTTGCAGAATTATCTCTATATTTAATATTATAAAAACTCATATACAATGTTTTAATCCAAGGGTTTATTTATTATTAAACAAGGAGTTAAATGTTATTGAATTATTGATTTTAAAATTTTAAAATCATTTATTTCTGAATATTGGTTTGTTTTAAAACAGTTTTCTTTTGCAACAATGTTTAATCCAAGGGATTTCTTTGTCGATTACCCTTAAGTAACCTCACTGAATATAAAACCAAATGACATCAGTTAACAAAACAAAATACCATTCCGCAATTATAATAATTTAGACGTGTTTAGCAAAACAAATCACCATCTACTATTATAGTAACTTGGACATCTTACCTAAACGTTGATTTGTTTGTTTTTGGATGATTCCCTTACATACCTGTTTGTTATGTAATCATGTTATAACTTGGATAAGTTAAACTCAATTAAATGAACCATTGTGGTCACTGAGCTTCTATCTGATTTTGCAAACTCAAATCCTTTTTGAAAAGGGTTTAAAGTTATTGTAGTTTTTAAATATGATATTTAAAGGATAATTAGGCAATGATTTTATTAAAGTTGTTTTTGGAGTTAACTGAATACCTTTTTAAATGATTATTTAAAATCATTGTTGTGTTAATATGGTTTAAAGATATGAAATGGAAGATGTTTTTAAATAATAACTTGTTGTTTAAAGTTGTTTTAAATAATCGTTTTGTTTATCAAAGGAACTTTATTAAATGAGATTTAATAAAGGAGTTTTGTTTAAATACGTAGTATTTATTAAGAAAGTTTTATAAATGTTTTTAGATATTTGTAAAAGAGTATTTATAAATGATTTTGGAGATTCATAAAAGAGTTATATAAATAATTTTGGATATTTATAAAGAGTTATATAAATGGTTTTAATATTTATAAAGGAGTTTGTAAATCGACTTGGAGTTTTATAAAGAGTTTTATAAATGAGTTTGGAATTTAAGTAAAGGAGATTTCATAAATGGAAGAGATTTATTAAAAGGATTTATAGAAGTAAATTATAAAAGAATTTAAGACTTAGATTTCCTTTAACCAAACCTTCTTAATTTTGGTGGTATGGACATTCACTCCACACTTAACACCGAAGGAATAGAGTTTGAGTTTATCTTTGTCTCCAATTTAAATAACATTTGTTTGATCCTTTTAATATGATTTTGTAATAAGAAATCATTCACAATTGTTTTGTGAATATACTTATATCAGTAAGATAAGTATATGAATGTTTTTATAAACGTTTTGAAAAGAGATTTAATAAATGAAAGATCTGTTTTGAGGCTTAGTGGTTGCTATAGGTGATTAAATATCTAAATTGTTGTTTTTTGATTATTTGATAGTTATATAACCGACTACCAAACCTTGCCCAATTTGACTTAAGAAAGTATGATTGTATATTCGAGTTCCCCGGCGAGGACTCGAATACTTGTTGCATACTTATACAGAACCGGAATTGAGTAGCCGAATATCATTGCTTTGTTTGGAGATACCGATTTTTCGGATTTATTCGAACCACTCTAAACTAATAACATTCATGATGAAGTACGCTATAGCGTTATACTAATCTTCCCAAGGGTGATTCCAAAATGGAAGATAGTAAATGTTAAATGTTTTTTCGACCCTGGAACAACTTGTATGGATGAATGCTGGCATTGAATTTCTACTTGGAAGGCAGTGTTAGCATTCCATGATGGTTTGCTAAAAGGAAAGATAAAAGCGTAGCCTCAAGCCTCACACCCCGAGAATGGCTAAAACAGAGGATGCTTAAAGAGTTATGTGGTTAGCTACCATTAGGAGCCATCATCCCATTCTAGATTGTCCCCTTAGAGTTGTTTTGCATGCAGGCATCGAGGGGAAAATTAAAGCAGCCTTGGTGTCAAGGGATGAGGTAATCCGACTTGTCATTTTAAAAGGGCAGGTCAACTTTGTGCTCGTAGGTAGTCCATGTATGGCCCTCAGGTGCATTTTCTAGAGGTGTATCATCGGAAGGTAGTCCCTTACCTAGTCATAGTTGGAATCCATTTTTCAATACAAGCCTTCGGAATTAATTGTATATCTATTATGTTGGAATTTAATTAGTGTAACAATTCGGCTATGATTTAATATTTGCTTTAACCCTAGACATTATTATAATACCACTGGATTTTCTATAGAAATTTTTTTGGTTATCGTAAGGTAAAAACTCATCTGTGTTTATGTGCAGCATGGTCTTACGAGATACCTTTGATTTTACAAGGTTTTATAAGTTAAATAAATAAAATTCCTTGTGATTTGAGTTTCTCACACTGGTTTTACCAGACTGACCCGAGCGTTTTTTCCAACAATGCTCGGGCTAGCCCGAGCATATTTTCCAGATTTAGCTGGATCCTTTGGAGCTTTCAGGAGATGAGTTGCATTCTCCAAGATGTATTCACGTATCTTATATTCTTCCATTGTTTTTGTTGCTTTGATTTCTGTTTGTGTTAATCGGCATTTATAAGGACAGGGTGTAATAATTGTCCAAGCTGACAATAGGTTAATGTACTCTGATGTTGTGTGTATAATAAAGTTGATTTCTTTTTATAAAGATCATTTGTCATATTATATATTACTCGCCATTTTCTGTGAGATTATATTATGTCTTTTCTTTCTTTCACTCCAAACGACCTATCTTTCGGACACTTAAATGATCGACATACGAATACCGAGGATGTATTAAGTGTCGTCTTTAGGTGTAAGAAAGGCAGATCATTACATATACACACCCTAGTCTTAAGAAATCATCAGTTAAATTTACAAAGTAAGAAGAATTATTTTTGGTAACGATAGATATTGGGCCCCATACATTAGTATGTACAAGACCCAGCAGTTCATCAGCTCTATCATTGCTCCCACTAAAGGGGTGCTTGGTCATTTTTCCTTTTAGAAATAACTCATAAATATTAGATGATTCAGAATCAAATGATGGTGGAAAACCTTCGGTTTTCAATTTATGCATTCGTTTGTCTCTTGAATGACCTAGTCTACAATTCCATAGATAATTATCATTAATATTAACAAGAATTATTAACATTTGGATATGATTAGAATTAAATACATAAATGCCATTATCTAAAACACCATCATAGAAATTATTACCACCAAACATGATATTCCTAATATTGTTATTACAATGAAAATCCAAACTAGTTTTAGACAATTTCAAAACTAATGTAATACCATAAATAAAGTCTTTTACATAATAGAAATTTTTCAAAATTAAATCAAAACCATTAAGAAAAAGTAAATGGTAGTCCCCAACTGCAGTTGTATCTATAATAGATCCATCGGCAATTTGAAGTCTTATTTCTCATTTTGTCACATGTCATCTGCTCCTAAGTCCCCATAACAAATTATAGATATGATTTTTAGATCCAATATATAAAACCTACGATAATTTAATGACTACAAAACAATTTTGAACCATAAGTATATTATCTCTTTGATAAATTTCAAGTAGTCCGGACAATTCTATTTCCAGTGCCCCTTCTTTTGACAATGATGACATTCACCCTTGTTGTTAGGAGCATTCTTCTTACTCTTCTTGTTAACATGCATTCTCTTCTTCAAACCATTCAAAGATGACGTCTTTTCCTTTATAGCGAGCGCCATATCTTGACCTTTGGATGAGGACTCAGCTGATGCCAAGATATTAAGTAGCACAAGGCTCGCATTCATCTACTTCATATTGTAGTTCAATATCAACGGCTCAAACTGTGGATTAGAGACCCTAAGATCAAGTCCACTTGTAGTTTATTGCTTATAGTAACGTCTATATACAAAAGTTTATTAATATACCCTTTCATCAATAACACGTATTCCTCTACACAAGTGCACTTTGTCATCTTCGTATTGAACAATTTCTTAGTAATCTCATACTTTACTTAACGAGATTTCTCCCCAAACAATGCTTTAAGGCTATCGAAGATTTGATGGACCATCATACTTTCATGTTGTCTTTGCAATGGTTTGTTTGAAGTAGACGACATGTATACTTAGGCTATTTTGAGAGCTGTTACCCATTTTTTATAAGCAATCACTAATTCGGGAGTTGCACCTTCAGTTAGTTTTTCTTTTAGAGGTTTGTGTATAGATGATCATAAGCATTCATAAGTTAGTGCTAATTTTATTGCTCTCAGCCAGTGAATTTAATTAGGTCCAGTGTGCTTGTTGTTTTTTGAAAATAACTTTGGTATGGATATTTTTTGTAAATTTAACTTAAGTAGATTAGGACATTTCATACATAACAAATATTTTTACATTATTAGGAAGCTTTTACACACACATGCACACACATATCATTCTGCTGATAAGCTCCCATAAGATTTTTATATTTCTAAAAACCCAAAGTGAAATATAGAAGTCTTTCGACTTCTCTAATGTGTGTTAGGACTCATTTGCCTTGAGATTCCAACCTTGAGTTTACTCGATGAATCATAGGCCCACAAGCGATGGATAACAACACATTACAGGTTGTATCATATACAACTCCTAACCCATGGTCTTTGTCCTGATCTCATCTCGACCTTGAGTTTTCTAAACAGCTCAAAAGAAATTATTCACTCGTGCCTCTCATTTCACGATGGCTTAGGTATAATGTATGTACCTTAAGACTACTCAACAAATACATACAGTCATACGGTTATCTTACCTCGTCTAGTCAATATATTAATAATATTACACATAACATCTTTAGCTTGAGTTTACTCAACAACTATAAAGTATGCATATAATTTATTAATATATAAATGGTAGAGGAAAATATTTATTTAGAGATTCATAATCATTAATATATTTATTTGAGTGATATCGATTTAGAGAATAATGTAATTCTTATAAAATATCCTTGTTATTCAAGTGTTAGACACATCCAAAATCACGGTGTACGTATGTATTTATTCCTTAAAACCAAATTTGGGTTTCTTATATTTCCACTGCATTCGATTAAATTATATTCGGTTTAATTTTAATTTTATTAATTAAATCATATTTAACTAATTTAATTAATTAAATCATATTTAACTAATTTAATTAATTAATTTTTTTCATCCTATACATTTAAAAATAAACATTGATTATAACATTTATAGTAATATTATATATATATATACCATTATACATGTATATTGTATATTAATTAACGTTTACTTAATTTAATTAATAAAAATAATTTTAGTTAGAAATATGTATTAATTTTAAAAAAATTATAATTATTTACCTTAAACATTTTAAGATATATATATATATATCGTTGTATATTTTTTAATAAATAATTAAATTTCAATTAATTATTTATTTATTTAATCTAATTAATTAGTAAAAAAAATATTAAAATTAATTTATTGATTTTCAAAATAATTTTGAAAAATATTATATAACATTTATAAAATTCCTTTTATATTTTAAATTTAACATTTAAATTCAAATTATTATTTGAAGTTTTATATCATATTTTGAAAGTTAGTCCAAGGCCAAAATAAATTTAGGCCTTTATATTTGGGATAACTTTTGATTTTACTTCACCCTTAGCCCAAGCCAGTAGCCAGGTATGGTAGAGTACTTGATTATCCAAACCTAACCTTAGACACTACCTTTCTAAATACCCTACTAAATCTGTAGACTTTAATAAGTTAGTCATAATATTTCTAATTTAGACTGTATAGGATATTGGGCTTTGATGTTATTGAAGGAACTAGGCCGGGGCATAGTGGGTTAAATGAGTGATTTTCAATTTTTTATCATCTTGAATCTTTGTTGGGTCTATGAAACCTAACTGATTTTAGAGCCAATCTAAAATTTCATTTAAATGAAATCTTATTTTATTTAATTTATCAATTTAATTAAATAAAGTATTAAATTTGAATTTGAGTATATCCAAATATATTCATATGTATAGTGCACGTGCAACATATAATAGTGTACATGGTTCATGTGTACGTTTATAGGTGTCAGATTTACACCGCTATGAATACATTTATCACTTTATATATGCCTTTATTTTCCATAATTTTATTTTGAAAATTATAAATATATACAAATAATAATTGTATATTTTTATTTAAATGCTTTGACCAATTCAAAATATTTTTAATTGACATCTTTAAATATTATGTTAATTTAAAATTGGAAATCAGATATAAATTTAAACAAACCTCTATTTATAAACTTCAAATTAAAATTACATATAAAAAATAGTGGAAAATAGGCACAAGTATAAACTTTGAAAAAAAATTAGGTTGAAGGACAACATATTTCATTTATAGGTTGAAGGACAAACTTTGAAAAAAATTAGGTTGAAGGATAATGCTAAATATAGCTAGCATTTTTACAGTGTAAAACTGAATATAATGCTAGTTATAACTAGAATTTTGAATAGTGTAAAAACTGTATATAATGCTAGTTATAACTAGCATTATCCTTCAACCTGATTTTTTTTAAGTTTGTTCTTCAGCCCAAAAATGAAACTTAGTGTCCTTCAGCCTAATTTTTTTTCAAAGTTTGTCCTTGTGCCTAATTCCCTCTAAAAATATATATAAATATAAAATTATTTTTTAAATTTAAATTCAAGATGTACATATGCATATGCTTTATATTTCAATTTAAAATCATATTTATTTATATATAAATTATTAGATAAGTTAATATATAGTTTTTATTTTAAATATATATGCATTAATGTATTTGAATGAATTTAGAATATATTAAATATTATTATGCGGGATTTGTTTTATAAAAACCAAAAATGTATTATGATATGCACCTTGAATAAAGAATAACTCATAGATCTGATTGAATCACCTCTACAAATTACAACGAACTGGAGACAAACACCATCTTTAATTTAATTTTTTATTGAATTTTTGTTTTGGAAATAAAAGGCTAATATGCCTTGATGATTGCAGTTGGGATATAATAGAGGAGGGACCACAAAATGGATGAGAATTAGGTGTTTAGGTTTAAAAAGAAGGAAACGTGGAGATCTTTTCTCCTTTCTTTACTTGGTTTTTATCTGCCATTTCAAATCAACATTTGAACATTTAAAACCCTTCTCCTTAGCTCCTATAACCGGCCATATATGAGGCATTATAAGCCTTCAATAGTTTCCAAAACCACTCAGCTTTTAGTTGATTTAAATCTAATTTAAACATTTATCGATATTATATATCGATACGTACATATATAACTTTTATATACACACTTTATTAAATACTAATGGCATTCAAAAAAAGCAAATAAAACGTAATAATTAATATTTCATAAATATTAATTAATCTAATTAATTTATAACAATTATAAATTAATTAACGCATGTGGAATTTTAAAGTATTCATCGTTATGGTTGTGCGACTCAAATGTGTAAATTCAGTCAACGGTTAATATAGAACAATTCGAATATTGACGTTCACATGTCATCTTAGTTAGTTGTAACAACACATTTTGTTAATTTAATTTTAGATGTTTAATCAATTTTAAATATTTAAAATAATTAGATTTTGGAATTTAATATGTTAAATTCAAATATGTTGATCATTTAAATATTTGAATTGTGAATTAATTATTAATTAACGGGATTAAATAATTTTATTTAACTCCTTTTTATTAATAAGTTATATTGATGAATTCAATTTGTAAATTTATTTACAAAAAAATAAATAGATTATATAAATATTGATAATTGGATCGAAAATATAAAATGATATTTAAATATGTGAAATAATCATTTCAGGGCATTGTCTCGGATTTTGACAAAACTAGTTCCATTAGATCCGGAATAATAAATTATTGAGTGTCGTCGAGTTTCATCACGATTGGACATACGTTTGGTCATGCGAACTCGAAATGCATAGCGATTAATTTTAAATATAATTTGATTTAAAAAGACAACTTCCGTATACTTTGGAATTAGCTCTCGAAACTAGTTCTATTGAGTTCGGAATAAGGGTATTTAGTATAGAACGCCAATGAGCACATCTCAATATGAGTTCGAGATTTCTGAGTGTGATAGTGTCTGATATCATAAAAATAAAAATAATATATACCCATGCCCATACCCATCACATACCTATGCTCATACCTTCACCTTACCCCATAATTTCTTAGCTCATGCCTCCCTCACTTATATAAACACTTTCCCCCTCTCATTTTTCCTTTCCATTTGGTAATGATAGTAAACAAAAATTCAAAAGAAAACTTTAAATTTTGAAATTAAATTCATCAATCCATGAAAAATTGCAATTCTTGATTCCATGAGTTCGTCTAGGCAAGGGCTTTGATCCGATACCCATTTTGTCTCGTGCGTCACTGATTTGGGGGGCTCGAAGTTTGGGCAATGCAGCTAGGGTTTTACTTCGTCATCGATATAGGAGTTTTTAAGGGATTCGAAGCTTGCAGGTGGGTTTGGGTGACGTGAAGCAGCGTTGGCCGAAGTTCGGCGAGGCACGTCGGTCCATAGTGATTCGCGTTGTATGCCAGGAGGAAGGTTGCTACTTGTCGCGTTTTGGAGGAATGGTGCAGAGGTGTCGAGGTAGTGGTAGACAATTTCATCGGGTAGTTCTCTGTATCACAACAATCCATGCTCTCTTTAGTGGATTCTTGTTATCGGTTGTGTACGTTTAGGAAGAGGAAGATGTGTGTTTTAGTTAAGTGGGGATTAGTTTTTTTAATTAAAGTAATTAGTGTTATTTAATTATTTAATTAAATTGAAATCTTATAAATCGAATAACTTTTGCGTATGAGGTCAGATTCGAACGCCGTTTTTTGCATTAGACTCGTAGCGACAATGACTACGCAATGGAGTTAGTTTGGTTGAATTTGGAGCCAGTGGAATTTCTGGCTAAAATCGAATGCCCGTTCGGTTTTATTCCAAACCGAAACACTACGTGAAAACTAGAATCAACGTGAGTTTAACCCACATTCAATTTTACTATATCATATCTATGATGCTATAAACTATTATTGATTACATGGACGTTAGTTAAATTGTTTGATTGGATTATGAACCCATATGATTATATATAATGTCCTTAACCATTGTTTTGGAGGGAGAATTTGTGGAGAGACCCTGACGGGTTTCTCGCCAATAATTATTTATTTGCATCCTTATGTTGTTATATTGATATTTAATTGAAATAAATCTTGATGATATTCCATTTAAATTGTTTGAGTGTCGTTATAGCGATTTTCGCTATATCGTCATTTATTGATTTTCATCCTTAAAACCCTGTTGCGTGTGTTTTGAACTTGAGCTTGTGTTTTCACTAAATAGAATTTTAAATTCAGTAATCATATTAATTAATGATATTTTAAATTAATTAATCATTTTAATTAATGGTTATTTAAATTAATTAACTGTTTTAACTAGTGATTTGAAATTAATTACTTTAATTAAGGATGTTTTGAAATTTATTAATCTATTTGATTAATGGGATTTGAATTTAATTAAGTCATTTTAATTAATGATTTTGAACTTTAATTAATAATTTTAATTAATTATTGTTTTAAATTTAATTAATTATTTTAACTAATTGATATTTGAAATTTATTTAATCATTTTAATTAACGATGTTTTATAATTAATTAATCATTTTTGACAAATGATGTTTTGTATTTAATTTATTGTTTTAACTAATCATGTTTGAATTTAATTAATCCAATTAGTTAATGATTATTTGAACTTAATTAATTGTTTTAATTAATGGCATTTAAAATTATTTAATCATTTTAATATATGATGTTTGAGATTAATTATTCATTTAAATAGATGATTATTTGAATTTAATAAATCTTTTTAATTAACGATATTTAACGTTAATTAATTAATTTAATAAAAGAGATTAAAGTAAATTAACTAATATAATGAAAGTGTTTTAAAGCTAATTAACCGATTTAGTGTTTTAAAGTTAATAAACCGATTTAATAAGGTTTTTAAAGTTAATTTACTAATGATATAAAAGTGTTTTGGAAAGAATTAACTATTTTATTTAAAATAATTGATTTGTTTATTCAAAAGAGATTATAAATGCGATTAATTATCTTTCAGGATAATTAATATTGTTTTAAAATTTTAAAGGTATTTAAATTTTTTTATTTTCTTTTGGGATGATAAATATTGTTTTAAATTTACAAATGATGGTTTTAAAAGAGAAAATCCTTTAAAAGGAATTATTTATAAATAAAGCTAAGTGTAAATTGTTTGGGTTATAGTAAACAATGTTTTAATGACATTGTTCTTGGCCTTTGTTTTAATACACTTAGTATTATAAAATTTGTCTTTTAAAAGAACATTTTAAAAGGTATTTCTAAAAGTGTTTTATCAATACTGTAATATGGAAATCAAGCACAAGTTCAATTTTAAAAGTAAAGTTCGATTTCAGTTATGGAAAAGTAGTTCCATAATCGATATCGCTTATATGGAAAGGATTTAGTCATACTTTTAATGCTAAACGTTGAGGCTTGGACACGTTTCTATCTTAAAGGTTAAAAATGTCATCAAGGCGATGCCTAAAGGTAACACTATCTCAACTTGTCTGGCTTTATTTTCAACCGAGAGATAGCACTGGTTTGGAATTGACGAGCAGTATTAGATATATGATGTTTAATTTCTATATACGTTCATTTTAATTATCCCCGATAGTTGATTTATTAATTATCGAATTCAGCTCTCTTCATGGTGTATCATCACCTTAAAAACGATTTGCTACTCTTTGAGCTTTGATATCCTTTGTCAGAAATGACTAAATCCAAAGCGCGAGAGGAAGCCAAGCTATGTAAGGTTGCTCTCATTATGGTACTTTCACATGTCATCTAGTTTTGGATTCGATGGTGCTATTAGATGTGAAATATTCAGATACTTAGTAAGGTTTGGCGGGGTCTGGCTTGGTATTGTCTGAGAAGTGTCATAGAGTATATGAGCTTCTCAGAAGTATATTACTAGTGGTGTACTTCAAGGGGGGTGCACCTTCCTAGTCACTTGTTAGAAAATTTCCTTTCCTTATTTGATTCAAACCTTCGAATTGTTTTCTTTAATTGCAATGAGAAGAGACTTCCCTCTTCACGATGTTTAATTATTGGTTTTGTCCATTCTATCAAGTTTGGACTGTTACCTTGTTTTATCCATTCCATCCAGTTTGGATTTTCTTCAGACTATTTTCATTCTTTCAAGTCTGGTTTTTAATACTATTTATGCCCATTCTTATTTGGATTTGTTTCCTGTTGTTTATCTCTACTCTTTCCTGTATGGATGTTATTCTTGTGAGGTAAAAACCCGCTTCGCGTTAGCGGTGTGGTCTCACAGAACTTTTATATGTTCCCCATTGTTTGCATTTTCTCACGCTGCTATTTCCAGACTGATCCGAGTGTTATTTTATTACAACGCTTGTGTCAGACCGAGTAATTTTCCACATTGGCTTTGGTGTTATAGAGATCTTGGAGAGGAGCTAGAGGTTCACCTACCATAGTGTTTTATTTTCCGATGTATTATATAATAATCATATTAGCAATTGTAAGGTCAAGGTTTTATAACTGTCCAGTTGATAAGGTTTGTTTTTAACTCTGATATACTATGTATTTTTGGAGTGATAGTTTTTACCATCCTTGTTATATTATATGTTGTCGATTCCACTGTGAGATTCTGATTTTCTCTGTTCTCTGTTCTTTTCTTTTTATTTACCCTAATAATCTGCCTTTTTGTAGATTGGACGTCGATATTTGAACACAGTGGTAGTATTCGATGTCAATTTCGATGGTCAAAAAAGCGAGTCGTTACACTAGTGGTGTGACGGTTTGGTCACATATATCACTTACACATTTTTTGGCAAAATCCAATTTTACTATTTTAAGAGCTACTTGATAATAACGTTTTTTTAAACTAATTCTTTTCGTCAAAACTATACCATTTTAGGACCTATGGAATTCGATTTAGGTTAAAATTCCAATATTGTCCACATTCAACTTGTTTATTCTAAACACAAAATCCATGGTTCAATAATAATAATTAATATTAACAGTACTGCACTGGCTAGTAACTTTAACCTTGGATTAATTATAGTTTACCCTGATATTTACCTTATATATCTAGGGAGACGAATTCTCTATTGAATAGTGTTTCACTCCCAATGCTTCAACCCAGACCCAACTATAGTCATTCGATGGATATCGTGACACGATTTAACTATAATCACAGTAGAGTATCCTCGTTGAAGCTCAATGGTATTCTCAAGTCAAGAGAACCATGTAATATCATCACTTTGAGATTCTCCGTTTGACCTTATTATATTAACCAACATAAAACTCTCGAGCGAGTTATTCCATAACTATCCAATAACTATTAGTATGCAAACCCTTGGAACCCCCAACAACCATGAGTAGCACACTATCCAATATCTTTACTAGGGATATTTAAAATAATATGTTATTTTTAATGTAATAAAATTCTCATGATTACAAAACATTATAATTACTATCATATAACACATTATTTAAAGATATTTTATTCAACATAGTTAAATTAAATAATTAATTAATTTTATTTCAAACGAGATTTTATTACAAAGTTATTAATTTACAATAAATTACAGAATTGTCCCATAGGGCATACCCCTAACTCTATCTATGGTCACCCACTTAAAAATTGAGATTTGAAGAAAAACGTTGGTGAAATTGGTAGGCAACTTGAGATGGAGCTTTGAGTTTGGATAGGCCAGTGCCGTTCTTAAGGATCGACGATGGTCTAGTCAAGATCCAATGTGATGGCGCAACAGCGAAAGTTGTAACGACACTAAATAAGTCACTGGGAGGAAGATGAAAAACCGCAAAATCTCAAAAGGGGAAAAGTCGAAAATGCAAACTGAAAAAGGAAAATTTCACTAAATGTTAGTTATATGACAAATTGAAAACTATTCGGTACTGAACGATATTATTCAGTACCGAATGATATGAATATTCGTATATATGTAAAATGGAAAAGGGTTCAATCCGACCAAGGAATGAAATGGCTCTTAGAAGTTCTCAAAGATAGTCAAAGTCTTCAGATAGAAGACTTCAACATATATATTTGCCGAAAAGGTGCAACTCAGTAATAGTTTGAAATGATATATCGATATTTCGGGAGAAGATATTATATTTCATAAAAATGATTCAAACAATAGAAGCATCTTTATAGATCCATATTCAGTCTTTTGTCTCAATCCAAAGCATGCTTTGTTATCACAGAAGCATACTTTGGAGGTTAAGCGTTATCTAGTATTTGAATCAAGCAATATTTTGATGTATTTGGATTACAAAATAATGAAGGAATAGACCAAGAGGCTTGGGAGATGTTAAGTAAAGATTGAAGAAAATTGACTAAGTATTGAACAACTTGTATCGGTCGATACAGATTCATATGGATCGGTATCAAGCGATGTGCTGAGTGTTATGGACTCTATTTTACTCCTATATGACTCAACATTCAAGGTTGGAGAAATGACAAGTACATATAATATGACATCGTTCGGTTTTGAATGATGATGATGTGACATCGGTCGATGCTGACCGATCCTCTTTGACTATTTTTGTTTTGAACTTCCAAAATACAAAGACTTAAACTATTTTGGAGAGAAGTAAAGAAAAGTCAACTGCATAGGTCGGTAACGATCCATATAAGTTGGTGCCAAACGATCCGACCGTTGATAAATGAGCGATTTTGACTTGTTTTTCATGTTGGAAATTCAGATCTACGTGTATGAGTGATTCAATAGATGATTCGATGACTTTAAAGTGAAATTCATCTATTAAATAGACATCCAACAACAACTAGAAAATGATATTTTGATTATTCTATTAATTTTTACGTGGAGCTATTGCTAAATTCAAAATATACCATCTTGAATCTCAAAGTTGTGTTGTAATTCGGCTGTAGTAGTAAAACCCAGACAGTAATAAAGAGATAGTGGACATAGATACTAGATTTAGGCCGAACCAATTTAAAAACTTTATGTGTTCTTTCTCTCTCTATTTTTTACTATTCCAATTTGTTTTCTATCAATTGGTAGTGTTTGCCCGTTTCTCGTGCAAACAAGTTCCAAAAAACTAAGCAATGAGAAGGAATGTAAATTTACTGAACAATAAATGAGTTTGAGGAAAGGCATTGAACATTCTATCGGAGTACTACAAGGTTGATTTCACATCTTAATATAAGAACTGTACTACCATGATACAACAATGATTTCAAATATAATGTACTATTTTTTGTGCTCCATAACATGATTGTAGAAGAAACAAAGGGTGGATACAAACTTTAGTTACGCAACTACCTTGAGCTCGGGCGTAGTTTCCAGACTACTCACACAAAGGAACCAAACACATTTGCACAATACATAGAAATGGTTAAGAAGATTAGAAATTTGGAGGCCCTTGTAGACTTGGGTAATGAACTAACCGAACACTAGTATCATTTCGTTGGTAATCATTGAATAATTATGATTCAATTGTTATTTTTTTTATAAATACTATGTGTCTACTTAAGAGTCGTGGATCATTTTCGCTTAATGTTATCGATTTGTTTTACTTCCTTTTCAAAAAAATTACATTCACAACTTATGTAATGAAAATACAATATGACAGAAGAAATTAAAAATAAAGATACACAGCTGCCAACACCTAAACTTAGACATTCATTTCCTATAGGCAGCAAACATACGTAAAATAGGGAAACTAATTTTAATCACGATTGTTAAGTGTTGTTCTAAATCTTCTAACTATTGATTGCATTTCATATTTATACCTGTTCCCCTATTTGCAAAGCTAGGGATCTAGCCATTGGAAATATCCATACTCATCCCAAGTATCTCTGCATGCAAAGTATCAATGACCTGCATTTTTGCATGTTTGTGATATGAGCATGACCACATCCATCCTATATTCACAACGCGTGTTTTACTTTGCACTTGTGGGTTAGAAGGGATAGAAGAACCATCGTTGAGTGACATGGTACCAGACTGGTTGTTCGACATTTTTTTTACTTTTCTAAAATATAAGGAATGTGTATTTGATGCTTTCTAGTTGAAGACCAACTGCTATTTGTAAATTTATAAGTGAGTACATTTGTATTATAGAAATTTCAATGAAGGTTAGTGTATTAAAATATACTATTTTTGTTAATATGTTTGGTCAATATGACAGAGATGGATTTGAACTTACAACACATCCTGCCAATGCTAGACTTAACAATAGAATCATGTTTGATTGAAGTGGTAACACAATGCAACTAGCCAAACATAGATGTAATCGCTTACTTCGTTCAAAGACAAATGCAATCACATTCCACATTCAAAGACAGATGTAACAAAACACAGAAGTGTGAATTGACAATACGATGACATTTCACACCGTAATGATATGTGATTGTTCTTCTGTAACTATTATTGTATTACCTCAAAAAATAATTTTTATAATCACGGTTACTTCTATACTTTATAAATATAATTGCATATTCAAGGTTTTTATGTGTGCAATTTGAAAGTTATCAAATCAACAAATACCTATTTCTCTTCTAGAATCTTACACTTATACCGACCATTTATACGGAACACCAAACCCTAATCAACTCCATCAAGAACTCTAACTATTTGGTATATTGAAATAAAAAAGACTTTAGGAGGACCTTAGAAAACAAAAGCTTGATTTGTAGGTGCAACAACTAGAAATTGAACTACAATAACAACCAGAAGATCGCTTAAAACACGTATCACATCGACTAGAAGCATAATCAGTAAATGTCGAGGTTGGTGGTATAATATATGTGCAGATATGAGTACAAATTGCCAATAACCATTGTACGAAACGATAACGATGTTGAACGACGATATTTACATTTCTACTGTATCTAGATTGATGTGGTTTTGAAGTGAGAATTGACGAACAATTCCTGCTATGGGTGTTGGATAATGCTTTGGAATTGGAAGAAGAAATTAGCACACTACTTACCCAATTTCATGAAGCAAGGAATTAAAATGGACATCGTTGTAGTCGTTGAACTTAGAAGTTGTTGCATTGTTTTTAACCAGTCATCGGACTTGTGAACATTTTGAAATTTATTATTCCTCTATCCATGCGTCATATAAATAATTGGTTTATATTACAAAAGAATAAAAGATGATAACATATATATTTTAGAACAAAAGGTAAAGCACAAAACACTCTTATTGTATGAAAACAAATTTATCATAAGACACCAAAATAAACATACAATCAGGCAAACACATGGTTAAGCCATTAGTATGAGTAACAACAATATTAAATAGAAATATAGATTTATCAAAGTGCGTAAGCCAACTATATTGAAGTTCAAAGACGTCATGGTCAATGAAATCGGTATGATATCCCCATCTATAATGATAGTCGAAGCTGGGATGATTTTCCTCAAACAAGTTTTCGTCTTCTACATCTTCAATTACTTTGTAATACTTTTCGCAAGACCTAGTAAAATTCACATATGCTCTTTTAGTGTCCATGGTCGTGCGTCTAACTCTATAATCTAGATGATTATTGTATACCTCATTCACTAATTTCAATAACCTTTATCACCAATATACGTACATTGACCCAAGCTCAAACCATGCCAGCAGTCTGCCTTTATGTAAGATTTCACTAGAATAAGGAAATCTTCTGCTGACCCAGGATCGCTAAACATATTTTTAATAATTAACCTTTTCACTTGAGAATTGTTTGGTACAAGATATACTTTTATAAATGAACGAGATGAGTTACAGTATTCTTTAACAGCAGTCAACTTTGTCAGTATACTGTATAGTATTGACAAGACCTAGAGCACGACACTAATCGACAAATGGGAAGCTGTAGTCGGTAGATGCAGGATAATAATTTGGCACATAGCTGGATTAGTTAAACTTTTAATAGATTTGACGATACAAGTTTTATGAAATAAGACAACAACCCTACTGTACAACTAATTGACATATGAAGTTCAAATTTGTAAATTCATCAAATTTAAATTTTTTTACCATCTAAACTAAAAACAAATACAATATTTGAAATAAACAACATTATAATAAATGACTAATGAGTAAAAAGTTATACTAAAAGTTGGAAGACCCGGTCTGGCTCACACGGTATTCTTTGGTTTATCTTTGCATTTCTTCACATTGATCAAGTTTTAGTTTGGAAAGGCCACAATTTAACATAGCCATAATGACCGATTCTTTCTTGATATGCATTCTCCCTTTAGACTTCTAGGAACTCATCATGACGACGTTTCTCTTCTCTCCTTACGTCTTCCCTCTTATGTTGTCGACGTTGTTACTCGACCTTCGTCTCTAACCATATCTTCGTTCTTTTCGCTTTCATGCTGCCTTTCTAACATTGTTACTGTGAAACGAAGTGAAATCATGATCTTCATCTGCTATCGAAACATCAAAAGTACTTTTACTTGAATCAACATTCATTCTTCTTAAAGCAAACTGAAAGGCAGTGTGATGCTTGTTAATTTCGCTTCATTTCTCCTTTTCTTTTAGGTAATTGTAGACGTGTGGAAGATTAAAGGCAACTATCTTATTTTCCACTGCATCGTGAGCCTTTTCAAGTTGAATTTTTATATTAGATGTTTGTTATATTATAGTTAACTGTGTAAATGGTTGCTACAAAAAACTTATCAAATTGACATTTGTGGCCTTACTATCTTGTCTAATGACCATCAACCTTGACATTATCTCATTTCAATTTTGGCATGCAATGTTCATCCTTCAGTTTTTATTGATTCAACGCTACTACAAAGATTATTAGAAAGGCGAGAATGAAACAAGTTGGAAATAGACTCCCAAATTGCAAACCTTGTTGTTATGTACATTTCTTTGGATTTTTTGAACGCTTAGAACTTTTTGGACGATAAGTTTTCAGGAATTGGTTTCCCATTGATGTTAATTCCTCGTGCATTTGTTTTTTTTTTTTTGAGTCCATCTAAATTCTTGATCAAAATCATTATTTCCACCCTATAAATTTTCTTCTTCTTCGTGGTCTCCAAAACCATTTTGAAGTTGACTAAGGCCCCTTTCATACTAATCAAATTGACAGTTCAAATTTCTTCTTGAGTTGGACATTTGATATAGTTACATGGAGAGTTGCCCTTGTAGTCTACGATCGATATTGTTGACTAATATTTGACTACTAGTTTGTTGACCAATCATTGTACGCATAATCGATTTGTTGCAATTGTTGAAGAGAGCATATTTGAGACCTTTGTTGAAAATTTTGATGGCTATATTCATTTGATGGATAATTATCACGGAAATCTAAATTTTGGTTGATTCGAAAGTTAGGATAGGCCGAAGTATCAGCCTTTTTCTACTTTGGCTAATTAATATTTTTTATGCTAAATTAATATTGATTTTAAGAACGAATTGTTTTATATTTATAAACGTTAAAATTATGAATTTAAGTAATAATATAAGCGACGTTAAAATTTACTACTTCTGCTTCATTTGACATTTATAATGGACAACGATAACATTTTTCCTGTCGTATATAGACTCAACAAGCATCGATAATACAACTAACTTAGTCGGCATTAATAATGCCCGCTAGGCCGGTAGTCTTCGAGATGGTTCAAGGTGATCAAGGGGCTGCTTGGAATGATATAAAATGAGCAACCAAAGTTTTGTTAGGAACTCATCCCCATTAGCAATACTATTAGATTACTTTTATAGAAATAACACCTATACGTTTCGTCAGTTTAAAGGATCTTCAGATCTAACATCATTCAACAAAAAAAAATTATAACCTCAAAATAGGCTTTCGTTCAAAAGTTAAACTGGAGCGGTACAATTAGTGTAACTACCAAGAAGTGATGTGCTTAAATATAAACTAAGATAAGAATAAAATGGAGATTTAAGTGCTAAAAACTCGTTCTAAAGTAGCATGTTTTTAGTCTACGATCTACAACGCTTGCTCTCCAGATTTTAGAATCCGGTAGTTGTGATATTTTTGCTGTATAAAGTTATGTCAGCTGCGTGCTATATTCCATCCAAAATGCTAATCGTACAAGAAAAAGATTTTATCAAAATTCTAAACAAAGTTACAGAAGAATCAACCAAAAGATTTGGCCCGTGAATACCTCCAAAGTCCAAACTCCCCCGATTCATTGTATCTTGGCAGATAATTCATTCTGTCATGCTACCAACATCCTCATTCCATATATATATATATATATATATATATATATATATATATATATATATATATCCCTTCTTCACTGCTCTCCGAGTCGAGAAAAACTCAAACCAAATGATGAGTATTACAAAATTAACCACCACCGTACTACTTATACTCACCATCTCCCAAATTCCAATCGGATCCAAATCCGAAACCGAATCCCAACCTACTAACTTTCTCCAGGCCGCGAAAGAACCAAACTTTTCGAAATGGATGGTGAACATAAGGAGAAAAATCCACGAATACCCTGAGCTTGGGTACGAAGAATTCAAAACAAGCGAGCTAATCAGAAGTGAATTGGACTCTTTACGGATTCCATACAAATACCCGATAGCAGTAACGGGTATTTTAGGCTATGTTGGAAGCGGTAAAGCTCCGTTTGTGGGATTGCGAGCTGATATGGATGCCCTTGCTATGCAGGTCTTAATTTTGATTTCGAATCAACGTTTGGATCTTTTTTATTAGTTGTAATTTAAATATAATAGAAAATTACTTACGCATAAGTCAATTAAATTTAGTGAAAAATCTAGGGTTATGAGCTGACATGTCCAAGAATTGAAGTAATTTTTTCTGGATTGTCAAAGGAACTCCATTTTTGGTTAAGGAGATTTGTTTTATAAAGTGTGTTGCCATCTCATTTTCCTCTAAAAAATTACCATAAGATTTTACACTACACTCTTCCTCTTCCTCTTCCTAACATCACACTAGACTTTTTAAAGGGCCACTAAAAACATCATTTTTGACTTTTTTTTTCCATGACGAATAACCGCCGACAAATACCTTTTTCATGGCGATCAACCAACGAACAACAGCGTTCGGTGGATGATGGTCGTGGAAAATGGTATTAGTCGGCGGTTGTTTGCTGTGTAAAACGACTATACATGATAGTTGATTATCGTGAGAAATGATTTTGGTATTAGGAATCACACAAATATTATTGCATTTTTTTTTCTATCTATGGTATTAGAATGCTTTTAGCAACACGCTAAAAAATTTGATAAACGTTAGTAAATGGTAAGACTGTAAGACAATGAAATTCCGTTACAAAAACAATAAATTCTTTTTACCCTTGCGTTATTACGCAAATTGGACGGACTTCAACCAAATTTTCTTTTTATTTCCAGTAGTCACTTTTAAATTTTACATGCTCAATAAATTTTTGGTTGGTATTTGTCTTTTCATGTTTATCCAGAGGTAATTCAGTGATTAGCACAATATGTTTAAAATATACTGCAGTATCCTCAAATTCCTCTAAAATGGTCTTTTGTCCAAAAATGGAGATTTTTAACAATCTTTCTTTGGTTTAATGTACATAAAAGGCAAATTTTATTCATACACCGTAAATTAATGTACATAAACCGAAATATTTTGTTAAAATCACATACACCGTTTTTGATTTAATATACACCAGACATATTACAAAACTACAATCACTTTGGCTTGAAATAAAATATTTCTCTCATTTCACCATCTCTCTCTCATGCTTATCAAAGTAAGGTTTCGAAATTCTTATAATTCACTTTTGCAAATTTCGAATTTCGAATTCTAACACATTTAATGGAAGATAAATTGGTTTAATCATTTATATATGTATAGAAATTTGAATTTAGTTTTTGAATAATAAAATGCAAAACTGTTAGTATTTTAATGTCAAATTTAAAAATGATTTAACCGAAGTAAAAGGTAGAGAAGAATTTAGTACTCGATGAATCATACTGAATTTAGCACTGAATTTTTAGATTTAAGTTTTATGTTAAATTTGAAGTGAAAACTATTAACATTGACTACGCATGAATTCAAATTATATATGAATAGAATTTGATACTTGAAAGGAATTTAAATTTAATTTTGTTGATGATGTCTAGAAATTTTATTTACTTTATGAAAGAATCTATGTTGACTATACTATGAATTTGTTATTTTTTTATTATTGATTTAAGTTTTTTTGTTAAATAAGGTTGTTTTTGTGAAAAGTTTGATTCAACTTTTTATGGTGTAGGTAAAGAAATTTACAGCGTATGAATATAATTTGCCATGTAAAAATTTCTTCTACTTATTTTAGAACTCCATGTTTACACATATCATGGACTACTTATATTTGATCGCTGTATCAAATTTAACTCTATTATGCATTATGTTGTTCACAATTTGTATCACCATCATAGTTGATTTAGATGCTAATGTTTGTTGGTTTTGGTTTTTTGAAATTGGTAGGAGAGTGTTGAATGGGAGCATAAGAGTAAAGTAACTGGTAAGATGCATGCATGTGGCCATGATGGTCATGTATCAATGCTGCTAGGTGCGGCTAAGATTCTCAAAGAACATGAAGATGAATTAGAGGTTTGTTTTATGCGTTTTTGTCAAGTCAATGGTTTGACTAGTTTTATACATATTACTTACAAGTGAAATCAAAAATAGGAAAAGGTTTTTGATCTATAAAGTATCAGAGCTGTCAAATGATTATAAGATGGTCTAATGACCAATGTGTTATTAAAGTATTGGAAAATTTCCAAAACTTTCATAAGGAAAATATCAGTTAAAATTTTCAATTTTAATACTTTTGCTGTATAGCTAAAAGATGATGATAGTAATAACAATATTAATGTCGATAATGCTACTCTTTATTATAGATACTAGTGAGTGGCCTGTACTATGCACACGGGCAGTCGTGTAATTTATAGTTGTAGAGATTTTTTTTCTCTCTCAATGTTACAGACGATATATGGATTAAATATTGAGAAATATGAGTGGTGTATAAACTTGGACATTGTATTAAGGTTTTGTAAATGATGCAAATTGCAAAAGAAGATGTCAGGCTGATATGGATTTCTGTTGTTTGCCACTTGTTTGACAACGGATCCCACGGACAGTATTTATGCCGCTATAGTGAAACCATATACTTAAAGAAGTTCATAACTTTGATCTCCATTGGAAAATATAACTTAATAGCGATTATGCAATTTTGAGTTCTGAATTTACATTTATCATGTCCATATCCTGCTTGAATTTGGGGTGTGCTTGAACAGAAACATGGTTATTAAATTAGGGTGTAGTACATCATACGTGTACAGAAATATTCTTAGAAAACTATAACTGAGATGCAATTTGGTCATGCATGTACATCATACCTGTTCATGGAACCATGCTAGATTAGAAATGTTGAGGAATAAAGGTTAGAAACAAAAAATAAGGAGAAAATGTGGAAATAGGCAACCCCTTGTACTTTCATAATTCTTTAGATGTTGAAATCTATGTGCTACATATCCTGTTAGCTACTAAATTTTGGGTTTACACCCATTCAGTTTAAAAGTCAAATATTTAATGCCAATTTGGTCATCTTTAAATGGTGTAGTAACCTATATAACAACGTCCATAAAAACTGTTGTAGGACACCATTTTTTTGAAAACGAATAGGGTTTTAACTTCTTTAGGAAGTTATCCATAACTCAACAAAATACAAATTATATGAAGATTAAATGAACATATGTAATAGAACAAAATTACATATATGAGAATGTGAGTCAAAAGCCAATGGAAAAGGATTAAGAACATAAGCTTAAATTTTAAATGCTACATTTTGATTCACTCAAACAATGGAGTATACATTTCAAATGAAATTTTATCACCAGTAAAAAGATTATGTTTTACATAATAAAGGGAAATTAGCCATCAAACTTCAAATTATGCAAAAAGGAACCTACTTCTCCACCAGTAAAAGGGAAGATTTTGACGTTTTAAATGATTCAATTTGTTTGATATGGAAAGGATGGATGTAGACAATTTAACAAATCTCATGCAACAAAAAATAGGTCCAACATTAAATAAAACAACATGGAGCTTTAATCTTGATGCATAAATAGAGGAAAAACAACATGCTTGAGAAATTATATAAATTACTAGAGGAGATTAGAGCTTCTGCTTCCACTTGCTCGTCAAGTTGGGATTTTTTGTTTTTGCATGCCACTATTTTTTTTTGTTCTTTACTAGAAATTACTAGAATATAGAATAAATGGAAATAATTTTAGTTAGGAAAATAGAGACTTTTTGGCGTTTTAACTAATTTAATTTGACGTGCAAAAGATGAGAAGAATCTCGATTTTAACAAAATGAATTTTTTTAGAAGAAGACATTAATAATGTTCTTAAAGCAGAAAAATAAATCTTGTAGTTTTGAACTTTGAGTTATAGAAAGGCGAAGAGTCGGAGGAATGTGTGGCATTTATTTTGTAATGGAGGGTGAGATTGGAAAATGTATTCCATTATTATGTTATGACATATTTACAAATGAGAATGAGGTTAATGTAAATATTCAATAAATATTGAAAGGAACCAATGGACTTTATTGTAAAATTTGAGCGTACAAACCGTGAAAATTAAGAATTTAGAGATTAAAGAAGGTGAGAGATAAATATTCTTGTATAATAGAATAGATTTGACATGAGATAAAATGAGACTAAAAGAATTAGAATTAATTATAAAAAAATTTGATAAGGTTGATAAAGAAGCATAAATGCAATTGGCAATAATTTTAACCGGTAGGTGAAAATGATTTATGGACGATAAGTTTTGAACATGAATTAGTGAATTTATATTAGAATGGCTGACGCTGAGAAGGCAAAAAATAAGGGGCCAAAATATAAAAAATGTTTGAATTAAGGAGTGATGAGCATTTGGATTGATATTTAATGGAAAAGATTGTGAAAACTTGAATTTTCTCATACAATGGACTAATGAAAGAAGTAAAAATTAGAAGAGGACACTGATGGTGTTCTTAAAGTAGAAAGGCGAACTGTTAGCAGGTGGAAACATGTTGTATGAATTTTGTTCAGGAGGGTGAGAGTAGGAAATGTATGACATGATTATGTTAAGACGTATTTTAATAATGAGAATGAAGTTAATGTAAACGTTCAGTAAATTTTGAAAAGGGCTTTATTGTAAAATATGAGTTACAAATTGTGACGATTAAGCATTTAAAGATCAAAAAGCTGAAAGATATATATTGCAATTATATTAAGTTCTTATATAACAAAACATATTTGATCTGAGATTAAATAAAAAAATTAAAGCTAATTCTACGAACTGTAGATAGAAATAAAATTGATAAGGATGACAAAGAAGTATGAATGCTTTTGATAATAATTTTAAAAGGTAGGTGAAAAAGACTTAGGGGTGGTAACTTTTGAAAATGAACAATATTTAGTGAATTTTTATTGGAATGAGGTAGTGTTGAGAGGGAGGGAAAAATAAAGGTCTAAAATAAATAAAAAAAAGTTATCAATTGATGGGCATTTGGATTGATATTAATGAGAAAATAATTGTGAGAGCTTGAATTTCTTATAGGGGTTTTGCATGAAAGGTCCCTATTTCTGATGGTGTTACAAGAAAAGTCCATGTAGAAATAAGTATGTAAATTAAGTCCCTGTTTTTTATAAATAAGAAAACGTAAGTTAGCTTGCGCTTTTTAAATTTTCAAAATTTTCAAAATCAGAAAGCGCAAACTAGCTTGCGCTTTTCTGATAGAAAGTGCAAGTTACATTGCGATTTTCAAAAATTTTTAAAAGTTTTAAAATTTTCAAAAAAATTTTAAAATTAGAAAGCGCAAACTAGCTTGCCCCTTTCTGATAAAAAGTGCAAGTTAACTTGCGCTTTTCAAAATTTTCGAAAATTTCAAAAATTTCAAAAAATATTTTAAAATTAGAAAAGTGCAAGACACTGCGTTTTTTTTATTTTTGAAAAATAGGGACCAAATTTACATATTCATTTATGCATGGACTTTTTGTATAACAACATCAAAAACAGGGACATGTGACTTTTTTCTTGTTTCTTATATGGAAGAATATATTTAAGCTTTTGGTTCGAGATTTAATGTGAAAAAAAGGGAGTAGCTAATCATTTATATAATAGAATAAATGCGACTAACAACAATTTCAACACATAGATGAAAAGATATAGAAATGGAAACGTCTGAACATTAATCGGTGAATTTATATTGGAATTTAGTGTTGAGAAATGGAAGTTTGAGGTGCCAAATATGAAGAAAAAAACTGTTTGGATTAAGGAGATAATAAATAATAAACACGAGCAGCTGGACATGTGGCAGACTATGATTTTTTTACAAAATGGAAAGAGGACAGATAGATTTGACCTCAGCTTTCATATAATATAATAGATAGATAGATAGTGTACACAAAATTTCAATATGCATAATTATCCATGTTCAACTTGATTATGATATTAGTTCAATAAACTATTCATCTTCTCCTGATATACTAATATCTAAATTTTATCTCTTATGATATATAATTTGTCAAATATAGTGGGATATATACTATATAAGCATTTAAAAGAATTTGCTATGCCTAAAAACACATAAATGTATAATCATTTAAAATGATGTTAATTGGACTGGAAACACTAGTATCCACATCCGTTATGCATAATTGCATATGAATATATTTTTGAATTAGGCTTAGAAAAACTTATTTCAATTATATGCTTCGTTTCAGTCTTATATTTTCTGGTATTCACCAGGTAAGTAATTTGTGTTTAAAGCATTAAGCACTTTGAAAGCGCGTAAACATTAATCCGATCTTGTGAAAACTAGGTCCATTTTTGTAATAATTTTGAGACAAATCTTACAGTTGAAATATGTTTTTTACGAAGTCTAATTCTGAACTTTGTCCTATCAAATATTGCTTACTGAATGTACCATAAACATTATATCCAAATTTTATCAGGGAACTGTGGTGCTCCTTTTCCAACCAGCAGAGGAAGGAGGTGGAGGTGCCAAGAAAATGATTGAAGAAGGAGCTGTTGATAACATCGACGCCATCTTTGGTTTTCATCTGGTTACTGAATTTCCTGTTGGCACAGTGGCATCTAGAGCTGGCCCTATAATGGCTGGTAATGGATTTTTTGAAGCAGTTATTAATGGAAAGGGAGGTCATGCAGCTATACCTCAGCATACGATCGATCCAATTCTAGCCGCATCCAATGTTATCGTAAGCCTGCAGCAACTTGTTTCACGTGAAGCTGATCCTCTCGACTCACAAGTATGTAGTTAGTATAAAAATACATGCATACTATAGATACTGATGTGAAAATTTTATGCATCGAAGGTTGGTTAATTGTATTTGTTGTAGGTGGTAACTGTATCTAAATTCCGTGGAGGTGCTGCATTTAATGTGATTCCAGATTCTGTTACTATTGGTGGCACTTTTAGGGCTTTTTCTAAAGAAAGCTTTTCTCAACTCAAGCAACGGATTGAGGAGGTAAATCTGCTTTTGATCATTAGTCAAGATTTAATTTGAAACATTGATATTAACATCTCTTCCTGATAGTGCCTAGTTTGTTTTATATTTTTATAAAGTAGGAAATCTGAGTCCGTTTCTGTAACACCCTGTGAAATCCAATTTAGTTTTAGGACCCATGTCACTTGGTTTCGTATGAAGAAAATGCTGACTAGTTTTGACTTAAGTACCAATTCTTTTCTTCAAACATGGCTGTTGAACTTATTTCCTGAGTTGATCATCTATGGCTGGTGTAAACTTTTCTGTTATTTTTGGTAATGAAGGAGTAAGACTCTTGCTTTTTTTTATAACTATTAAGTCAGAAAAGGAAAATAATACCTTTTTGAAGAAATATTTCATCTTCTTGTTAGTTCATAGAACATATTTTGAATATAACTAGTACATCACTGACATGTTTTATATTTTTTATTTTATTTTAATTAAAAAAAAGGTAATTATAGCACAAGCATCAGTGCAGCGATGCAACGCAACAGTGGATTTCCTCGTGAAAGAAAAACCATTTTTTCCTGCAACGATCAACAACAAAAACCTCCATGATTTCTTCCAGAAAATCGCAGGAGAGATGATAGGGCCCGATAACATAAGAGACAAACCCCCGGTAATGGGATCTGAAGATTTTGCCTTCTACACCGAGGTGGTACCTGAATCCTACTACTACTTTCTAGGAATGCAAGATGAATCGATGGGGCACTTGCACAGTGGCCATTCTCCGTACTTCAGAATCAACGAAGCTGCCCTTCCTTATGGCGCAGCCCTTCATGCTTCTTTAGCCATGAATTACCTTTCTTCCCGTGCTGGTTCGAAAGCAGGTGGGGATTCCCATGATGAATTATAAGATTTTTCTAATGCATGACTCTGAAACATTTTCATGATTTTCGGGTTAGTTGTGTAAAAATGACAACGCCGATGTAAGATTTTCAGAAGAATGAACACCATATTTCTTGAACTTTAGATTAGCTGGTTGTATCATGGTTCTATGATTCATGCCATTGATTGACAATTTTTCAGTGATGCATAGATTATATTGCTCAAATATCAATGATATTGTTGATTTGGGTTAATTTTAGTGTGGTGATTAGCACCTTCAATGTTCTTCAATGAGTGATATTACGAACAACCGACCATTTAAATGTTGGGCAATTTTGCACCGTTTGCCAACTTTTACATTGGCCAGGCTGTATGGCAGTGTGAACGGTGGTTTACTGCTGACCATTTAAGCAGCAAACAAACGGTAGCAACTTGCTGCGATTTATTGAAATGGTGCAATTTATAGATTTGGTCCAATTATGTTGGGTGGTTTTTCAGTGTTAGTGAGTACCTAAGGAACCATTTTTTCGGTCTTACTTTCACGATCTACCGTATGTTTTGAAGACAAATATTTTCTATAGTATAACACGCAAGTCCAGATTTAAATGAACACATCAGATTTTTGGTATTTGCTGTGAAATCTTCAGGATAATTGTTGTTTCCTGTTTTGATAGAAACTTGTCGGAATTATTCTATGAATTGTTCAAAAATAAAGATGTTGGTATAAGAGCATTTATTGTTTGGGTCTCACACCATGTGGAGTATTGAAATAAGCACACATACACACACATATGAGTTTGTTAGCTTTTAAATTGGACCTACCCTTTGGGCATCCAATAATGCTTTGTGTTGAGGAAGGAGCGCATGCATGACCAAGTAGTCAGTTCTGGAACAATCGCATGAAATCCAGAAAATTGAAATGGAACCACCTCCGAAGTCATGACTTTAGATAGCTTGATCACTCGCCTCCAGATTGATGAGGAGGCTCCTAAGCAGGACCAGAAAGAGGAAGCGATTGACCAAGCCTGTGATTCTAAAACCAAATCTGAACTTTTTTAAGAATCAGAACCATCACCGCAGCAAATAGAATTGGAACTCGCAAGGAAGCCAAAAGGAACAACAGAAACCAACTCAAAAAAGTGACCCTGGACAGTTTTTTCTGTGTTAAAATCTTGAAAAATCAGGTCATATGGCACGCAAGTTGGTTTCAGGTTTTCTCCTTAATAAGCTTGGTTTTACTCAAGTTCTTGGGACTGATTTGTACACTTTGACTTATAAGGGCATGTTTGTAGGGAAGGGTTATGTTTGTAAGGGTATGTTAGACTTAATGTTGAATCTAATAAAGTAACTAGTTCGACTTAAATGTTATGTGATTTTAATATTTGGCATAATTGACTCTGTTATGTTAATAAACGTATAATTAATAACATGAGCACCATAGGTTTAATTCCTAAAATGTCACAAATTGATTTTGAGAAATGTGAATTTTGTAGTCAAACAAAAATTACTAAGAAACCTCATAAATCAGTTGATAGAATTTCTGAATCTTTAGATTCGATTCATTTTGATATATGTGAACTTGACGGGGTATTAACTAAAGACGGTAAAAGATATTTTATCACATTCATTGATGACTGTTCTGATTTCACTCGTGTATATCTTATGAAAAATAAAAGTGATGCAATAGATATGTTTAAGTTATATGTCACTAAAATCGAAAATCAGTTTAATAAGAAAATTAAGGGACTTCGTAGTGATAGAGGAATATAATACGAATCTAGTTTATTTCTTGATTTTTATAACTTGCATGGTATAATTCACGAGAGAACTGCACCTTATTCACCTGAAATGAATGGTAAAGCTGAAAGAAAATATAAGACCTTACCGAATTATTTGTAGCTATTTTATTAAATTCGGGTGCAACAAAACATTGGTGGGGTGAAATTTTATTGACCGTTCATTATATATTAAATAGAATTCCCAAGTCTAAGAGCCAAATTTCACCTTTTGAGATTTTTAAAATTTATAAACCTAAATCGTCTTACTTTAGAACATGAAAATGTTTGGCATATGTTCGAATACCTGATCCTAAAAAAAATAAACTAGCAAGAGCCTACGAATGTATTTTTGTTGGATATTCTATCAACAGTAAAGCATATAGATTTTATGACCTAAAAGAACATGTTATAATAGAATCAAATGATGCTGATATTTATGAATATAAATTTTCGTTTAAATTAAGAAATAGAAGGGGCACATCTACTAGTAATATTCCTGTAATTAGGAGTAATGAATCTAATTAGGATATAGAAACTGAACCTAGAAGAAGTAAGAGAGCTAGATTAAATAAAGTTTATAGTCCTGATTTTTTTGCCTATACCATAGAAGAAGATTCTACTAATCTTCAAGAAGCATCATCCTCTATTGATGTCAATTTTTGTCAAGAAGCAATTAGTGATGAAATGGACTCGCTTGAATCAAATAAACCTTGGCACTTAGTCGATTTATCTCCTGGTTGCAAATCAGTTGGCTGTAAATGGGTACTTAAAAAGAAACTAAAACCTAATGGTACAATAGAGAAATATAAGGCCCGTTTAGTAGCTAAGGGTTTCAAACAAAGAGAAAACATTGATTTCTTTGATACATTTTCACCTGTGATTAGAATAACATCTATACGAGTGTTAATTTCTCTAGCTGCAATTTATGATTTATTAATACACCAAATGGGTGATAAAACTGCTTTTTTGAATGGTAAATTACAAGAAGAAATTTAAATGGATCAACCTGAAGGATTCATATTCCCTGGACAAGAACATAAAGTTTGTAAGTTAGATAAATCTTTATATGGTCTTAAACAAGTACCTAAACAATGTCATGAAAATTTTGATACTTTAATTATTTCAAATGGATTCAAAATTAATGAAAGTGATAAATGTATTTATTAAAAATCTGAAAATAACATTTACACTATTATATGCTTATATGTTGATGATTTGCTTATATTCGCATCTAATATTTATGTTATTAAAAATTTACTAAATGCTAAGTTTGATACGAAAGATCTTAGAGAAGAAAATGTAATCATTGGTATTACGATTACTAAGGCCAAAAAGGGAATTTCTTTGGATCAATCTCACTATATTGAGAAGATCTTAAAGAAATACAATTACTTTGACTGTAAACCTGCATGCACAGTGTATGGTCCTAGTGTAAAACTATTTAAGAACACTAGTTAAGGTGTAAGACAGACCGATTATGCGAGCATCTTTAGCAGCCTTCTGTATACCACTAATTGTACTAGATCCAACATTGGGTATGTCGTGGGATTATTGTGCAGGTTTACTAGTAGGCCTAGTATAGAGCACTAGCACACTATTGAAAGAGTTATGAGATACCTTAACCGTGTTGAATATGCGAGTATATGATTTTTGTTTGATGATAATAAACATATATATATATATTCATTTAAATGTATTTGTTAATGTACTATTTTATTTTTCACATAATTAAATAAATATTTGTTGAATAAAATAAATAACACAGAATTTAAATTCAAACGGATATTTTATTCAAATGGAAATTTATTACAATTTTGAATAGTACAAATTTGAGCTCTCACTATATATATACAATCTTTGATTACAATACAATTTTGATTACATCACACTATACATACATTTGCACCTCACTACATATCGCTCATTCACTCGTATTTATCTTCAACTCTGGTCCAGATTGAATCCAGCATCTGAGCTATCTGAAAAGAAAACACTGACGCAGTAAAATTGAAAAGAAATTATTTTTGCAGTATAAATAAAATGTGTATTTTTAAAATAATATTTGCCTCAGTTATTTGGGTTGTTCGTCATCATATTAATTTTGAATTCATCAAACACGAACAACTTGTGACATGCACAGTGTATTACTATACATGCCATAAGGCGTGCACACCGATATACACTTGATAAATCTACAGGGACAGGTGAGCACAAGATCAAACCCAAATCAAAAGCCGGGTTCAACTCAAGTGAAATAAATATTAAGTCACGATATCAGCACAAGGTCAAACCCGAGCTTTAAGCTGGATTCAACAGAGGTGCAAATTCAAATGAAATGGTCAAGACACATAAATCAAGCCTCGACCAAAGTTCAAGTCGTACACATGAAAACAGAGGCTAGACAGTCTAACCAGACCAAATTGAAACAGCAATGAAGCATGGTCAAACCAGACAACACAATGAACACAAGTGACATGATGCAATACAGCTGAATACAAAAGAATATATATATATATATATATATATATATATATATATATATGCAAACTAGCTCAAAGCATTAACTCGAAATAACTCAAGATCAGATACAATGCATCAAGTGAAGCAAAAGTCAGGTGAACCATGAAGAACACAAGACTGCAACATACTCAAATACAAAAAGAAGAATCAAGTGTAGACATTACTCGAAATCAATAAACACCGTGTAGCCGTAAGGAATCAATCAAAATGACCAAAGTTCTAGGTGCAAACAAAAATCGAACAAGTTCATATTTTCACAAATCATACATGAGTTCAAATGCAATACAACATGAAATGATCAAGTTCAATATCCAACCAAACTAATGTACACATGAATGCACATGACTCAAGACTTTCAAAGTTCAGTGAAACCAGAGGCAACAGCAAGCCAATGATCAAACAAAATGAAACCAGACTCCATAAGACATATACAGGTGCATTGAATCACATAACAGCTCGAGTGAGCAACTGCACAAGACCAAACCAGACTATATGTAATCTAGAGCAATAGCAGTTTCAAAATAATGATATACAGCAAGTTCAAAAATCATGGAACAGGAGTTTCAAATCAAAGTGGCCGAGTCAAAGGGAACAAAGAATGAAATCATCATCGTCAGAATTCAACACCGTGATGACCAAGAAATCAAACAAGTCAGAATCGAGCCGTGGTGATCAAGCAATCAGGAAAAGATACGAATTGAATAAGTCTAAACAAATCACAAACATCCATACAAAATCGAATGGCCAAAGCATAGCAAATGACAAATTCAAATGAACGAAATTATAGGATTTCGATTTCTATTTAACCCATTCATCATCAGCTTTCAGAATCCATCGAGTTCAAGCAAGCTAATCAGTAAAGCAAAGAGCATAAAATCACACACCAAATCATACTGAACTCGATCGAAAAGGAGCAGCCGTGTGCAAAGTGAAGAAACACTCAATCGACAAAGCTAGGAACGATAAATCATATTTTCGATCGAGTAACCGAGCCGGCGCCTTCGAATTCCAGAAGCCCTAATATATTTGAAGAGGAACAAACGAAGATTAAAGCAGCCATTTTCACAAACGAAGAAGAAAGCGGGCCGACATAATATAATTGAAAGAAAAGGGGGTTTCCCTTTTAATTTTACATTTGGGCCGTTTTTTTATTGGGCTTTAGTATATTTAAATTAGGGTTTTATTTTTAAATTGTATTTAAATTTTGTATTTTACTTTTAAACAGTTATAAAGTCTAGTCATGTGACTAGGGGACGAACTACGGTGGTGTAGTTTGAGAATTCGCAACTCAGTGGCTGAGTTGTGGCAGGGTTTTGAGCATAGAGTTAGGTTAGTCGATAGCGGGTGTCGCGAGTTTATGTGTGTAAGCGTCTGACTAATTAATTTCTAGTAGAAACCTTGGGGGCAGCACGTAGGTAGGGTTTTGCTGAAGCTGGGTAAATCTGTGTGTTCTATTTTCTGCTTTCTATTATTCTGCTATTATCTGTGCTGCTATTATTCGACTATTATCTGTGATGCTATAATTCTGCTATATCTGTGTTGCAATTATTTTATATAAACTTCCGCAATAATTTTTATAATTAATAGTATCACCCTAGTCACCCCCCTCTACGATGAAATCGATCCTACAAGTGGTATCAGAGCTAGGAACAGAAGTCAATTTTTGTTTTAAAAATATGATTTTTCAAAAACCAATTTTTGTTTTAAAAATTTGAATTTTTAAAATGGCTTCTTTTAGTAATGCTTTTGCCGAGAGTCAGTCCATAGTTAGACCACCAATGTTCAATGGTGAATACGCTTACTGGAAAAATAGAATGAATTTTTTTTGAAAACCATTGATGCTTGGAATATAGTTGAGACAGGTTATAGAGCACCAACTATAATTGTAGATAATCAGGAAATAGAAAAACCAATGGATCAATGGACAGATCTAGAAAATAGACTACAGAATGCTAATGCTAAAGCTATGAATTCTATTATTTGTTCATTAGATAAAATTGAATTTAATCGTGTCTCACATTGTCTAACTGCGCAGGAAATATGGCATACACTCGAAGTGACTCACGAAGGAACATCTCAAGTCAAAGAATCTCGCCTTGCCATCCTGAGTAGCGAATATGAGAATTTCACAGTGGCCAAGGAAGAAAATGTCAAAGAGATGTACAGACGACTTTCCAATATCGTATACAAATCAAAAGCTCTTGGAAAATCATACACAAAGTCGGAAATAGTTCAAAAAATCCTCAGAGTCCTTCCACAGAGTTTTGAAGCAAAAGTCACCGCGATTCAAGAATCAAAGGATTTGAAACAAATCAAAGTTGAAGAACTCATCAGAAATCTCACCACTTACGAGCTAGAAATGAAATTCAAGGAAGAGCGTGAAGGAGGTGATACTCGAAAGAAATCAATGGCTCTCAAAGGAACAACAGAAAGTGATGATGACGATGACGATGATGGAACAGCTGAGCTGACACAATTAATAAAGAAATTCAAAAGATGAAATCGCAAATACGGAAATCTAGCTCTAAATCAAAAACTGAAAAGCAGAATAGCCAAAGCACTAGACAACTCAGATAAGCAAGAGATTATTTGCTACAAGTGCAATAAACCTAACCACATCAAGCCCAGCTGTCCTCAGAATCGACACGGCCAAGAAAAGAGATAAAAAAGAAGAAGTTTTGCAGCCACGTGGAATACAAGTGATGAAGATAATAAAAGTACTAGCAGTGAGAGTGAAAAAGCGGATCTGTGCCTTCGAGGTGTTATAACTGATAGCGATGATGACGAGCCAAGCGAGGTATCAAAACTCACTCACTCAGAATTACTTATATATTTCCACGAAGTAAATGGCTGTTTTGAACGACTTAGGGAGAAATACGCTAAAATTGAATCACAAAGAGATGCCTTGATAGATTTAAATAAACAGCTTGATCAATTGGTTAAAAACTATCAAAGTAAGAGCCCTAAGTTTGATAAGTGTCCATCATTTGAATAAGAGTTTAAAAAATCAAAAATTAAAATCAAATCACTTGAAAATGAAAATCTGATTTTAAAAGAAAGAGAAAATACGAGGAGAGAAAATTCTATTAAAAAGTGCACACAATTATTAAATGAAAACGAATCTCTCAAAACACAAGTCCAACAACTTTCTACGACTTTAGGAAAATTTTCAAAAAGTGAAAGATCGCTAGATGTGCTATTAGGGAAACAAACTGTTAATACAGATAGACAAGGACTTGGATATAATCATTCAGAATGTGATAGAGGTGAAATTAAACAAGTCAATTCCATGTGCATAATTTGTAGAAAATTTGGACACAGTCAAAATTATTGTTGGTATAGACCCAAACACGTGAAAACTATACCAATTTTGTTCCAAAAGGCACAAATATAAAATCCCTTAAAGTTAAACAAATCTGAGTGCCAAAAGGAACATATATAAATAGTTTTGGGTCTCCACAAACTTATTTTTCAAAATATGTTGCCACTAACAACCATGGACCTATAAAAACAAATAGGTCACAAAAATATTATCTCGTGCAGGTGTGGTGGCAGGCTAAGAAACAATAACAGTGTTATCTAGATTCCGGCTGTTCCAGACACACAACGGGCGTCAAATCAAAGTTACTTAGCCTAGTATAAAGGTGGCAGAATCACAATGGGCAACAAACGAAATATTATCTGTAAATGTAAAATAGGTAACGGTATATTTATCTTGAACAATTTATTAAATGTGATAATCTGCACCATAATCTGAATTTAATTCAGCCAGTTATGTGATAATAAAATTAAGGTTGATTTTGATTCTAACTTATTTTTATTTGATATATTCTTATTTGACTTGTTCTTATTTTTGGTTCTGATTTGTGCAAAATGATTGACCAATCATCATTTCATTCTTGAACTAGTTCATATTCATTTGTTTAATGATGTTGTTCTATTAGTTGATGATTACTCATGATACTCGTGGATATACTTGCTAATCTTACTGCTTCTGGATCTAAGACTATGGTCCCTGCTTGAAAATTTGCATGATTTCAATTCAAATCAAAATAATTTCATTTAAAAACGGTAAAAAGGATTTCAATAAATTGTTGCAACTTCATGTTTTGGTCTATAACATTCAATTAATGATAATCTTGAGTCTAAGAGAAATTCAGATGCAGATTACACTGGTAATCTAGTTGATAGAAAAATTACTAGTGGAACATGATTTATGTTGAGACATTCAGTAGCTGCATCGGTTTTCAAAGAAAATATCTGCATATTTTTCACTTGAAATAATTTTCAAACAGCAGACATTTTTCTTTTATAAAACCCCATCTAGAAAATCATTTTTGTTGACCTTGTTTCAGATTAGTTGTTTTGGAAAATTTGATTTTATAATTATTTTTGGATTTGATTTTAAATGACTACATTAACTAATCTGACTCCCTACTGATTATCGAAAAGATAAATAGTGATTGAAAAAGTGATGAGTGTTGATATTAATTATACATTATAACTTGAGACAGTATAATTAGTAAATTTCTTTAGAAATTTAAACCAGAGTTATAAAAACTTTTTGTTGGTAAAAATTCCGTGACCATTTCTATTTTTATCATATTTCTATCGACCGTCACTCATCAAAATCCAATATAGTTTGTAAATATGTGGTATTTTAACGGGAAATCATTTGTTTTTCAATTTATTATATTTTTTAGCAATAAAAACATCCAAAGTATTCACTCTCATTTAAAAGTCCTCAGAGTTATGCATGGGTGAATTACTTGGAATTTTTGATTATGTGCTTCCATGCTCATTAAAAAGTCCTCACGGTTATGCATGTATGGAACGCATATCAAAATTGATTGATTAAATAGACAAGTTGATTCTAATCCCATTTAAAAGTCCTCACGGTTATGCGTGGTTAGAAGATACTTGAATTCATTTTTTAATAAAAATTTGGAATACTACTAATCTCATTTAAATGTCCTAACGGTTATGCATGGTTAGTAGATATTCAAATTCCTGAAAAAAATACCACAAATAGACACAACTATATGGTTTTATATGATGACATCATCCCTATCATTCTAAAGTGGAATATGCATCAAACAGAGTATTTATGATTTTTGTTTGATTTTTTTATTGAAATTTAATATTTATACTCGATTGGGTATTAATGTGTATTAATTTCTATCACTTTATCTCTATTTTTCTAACACTATTACTCTTTTGCTGATAACAAAAGGGGGAGAGAAAAGTTAAGATTTTGGAAAATAAAGGTCAGATATTTTATTTTGTATTTTCTATTTGCATCTAGGCTCATTTGCATATTTTTTTATTTATTTTCATGCATATATGAAGGGGGAGCTTTGTGTAGAGAGGGAGCATTCAAATAGGGGGAGCAAATAGTGTCTATCAATGATCAAATACATTTAATAAAATTCAAAATCTTAAATATATGTTTGTTATCATCAAAAGGGGGAGGTAGTTGAATATGCGAGTATATAATTTTTGTTTGATGATAATAAACATATATATATATATTCATTTAAATGTATTTGTTAATGTACTATTTTATTTTTCACATAATTAATAATTATTTGCTGAATAAAATAAATAACACAGAATTTAAATTCAAACGGATATTTTATTCAAACAAATATTTATTACAATTTTGAATAGTACAAATTTGAGCTCTCACTATATATATACAATCTTTGATTACAATACAATTTTGATTTGTAACGATATGGGTTTTCCGACCATCCCAGCCCCACCATGGCTTACACTGATATCCCAAACTTGCTTTTACGGCCAGCCTCTCGACTGTCACGGCCTACGCCTAACCAACCCCGTAAAGAGGACGTGTAGGGGTAAGAGTCTCCCGTTCGCAACCAAACCGCGAAGCGAGAATCCCCCATCACGTTTCACCTAGATAAGCAAGACTGGTGTGAAGACCGGATATTCACGAGAACGAAAAGATAACTCGTCGATTGTCTCTGCACTGAGTCGCGCCAGTATAGAGATTTCCTAAGTGATGGGAAGTCCAATCGGGATTGTGGATACCCGGATTGCAAGGACTTCGTAAGAAGTGCCTTCGGTTCTGTTCGAACCCGGAATAGACTTGTATGGTTACATGTCTGACATTACATTTTGAGATATAAAGCTGATTTCTTTCAAATACATTTCTGTTTGGTGGAGGAGAATTTATTCTCTTAGATTAACACCCTTCTCTGAGACGTACGAGCTCAGAGGTTATGTAGTTGAAGGTTATCAGCGATATATTCCCAATTTGGTAATGTGACATGCTGAGTGTTGTTGTGTGATGATCATTGTTTGATCATTTGTGATATGATCATTTGTTTGATCATTTATCTTTGTGATCATTACTTTGATCATCTGTTGACCCAAATCATGGCTTTGTGCCAAAGCGTAGCTTTGTGGACGAGACTTCGTCGAACCTCACAACCCAGTAATGGTCGAAACAGGAATGATGCGGCAAGGTTTCAGGGGTAGCTTCCCTAGGGTATGGCCATTCCTTTTGGAAAAGGGTAGTATCATGGTATGGAGCCCAGATACTTACTCATGTGGGCACTGTGGTATATTTATTATTACTATGTGATGTTGGTGTAGAGGATCCTCGTTTAAAGGTCCCAAAGGACCGGGGGTGGCATATCTGGGGTTTTATTCCCCGGGAAGGGGGGTAGCCGGCCTTGTGTTGGCAGAGAGCAGGTTGTCTCTCAGAGCATCCAGCCAGAGGCTTTCCTTCGTGGCATAGGAAGTTCCTTAGCCTGACCATTTGTTGGAAATCCTTCTTCCAATACGAACCTTGTACGGTTTTAGTTGTAGAACCTGCCATTTACTTATGGTGGCGCCCCACTGTTTAGATGGTAGCTATAGTAGGCATAGTGTGAAATGCCTATGTTGGCTAAGATTAATATTATACTTTCGAAAAGTTTTCTGCACTTTGCACCTATAAAAATAATATTGAAAAGAATCTGCGTATCAAGCATGTTTGACTATCATAAGAAGAAATCTCCTCCAATTCTGCGTTTGCATTGTGTGTGTGGCGGGAGGTCTTATGGTAGTTTCATTTTCTAAAAGCATTGCGAATTGACTTTAAAATTCTCTTGCTATTTGTTTTTAAAGATAAACTGTTTTTGTTGCTCACACCAGTCCCATGACTGATCCGGAGTTTATTGTTTCTTTCCTAAACTCTAGGTGCTCAAAAATTTATACACGGGCAGTCTAGAGTTGGGTTTTTCAGATAGTCAAGGTTAGTAGATTTTCTGGAGCTAGTTTAGTCTTTGGATATGGACTTCACTTGCTTATCTTGGTGCATCGTTATTGGGAGTTCAAGCTATTTTTGGATTGGTGTTTTGAAGATGGAGATTATCCGCTGCTGGTGTTATCTATTTTCTTTTCCGCTGCTATTTCTTGTATCATATCTCTGATGTATATTGATATTCATTGTATCACTCTGTTGTATCAGATATTGTATATCAATGTATTATTCTTTTTCTTCCGCTGTGTTATTTACTTAACTGTGTTATAAGCTCCGGCGACTCGGATTTGAACGGTCGAATCTATGACATTTGAGTACGATGTAAAGGATGGATGTCGATTTTCGAATGCGAAAACTCCGGTTCGTTACATTAACAGGTTAGTGGAATATTTTTTTTACTGAAAGCTTACAGTTAATCAAGCAATACATTGATAAATCCAATTGTTACAGAAAGCTAATTCAAATTGATAACTTGCATTCCTACTGAAATTTATGATTTTTAAAACCAGAATGAAGATTTTTAGCTCAGTATTTCAAGAGAAATTTGTATTTGAACCAAAACTGCACCTTTACAAATTTCTAGTGATTTAATCAATTATTGATGTTGAAATTTTTGGTGAAGCTAGATTGTTGATTTAGTAACACAGGAAAAATATTGAAAAAAATTTCGAATGCAAGGAAATTTAAGTCGAATCAAATTTAGGGTTTTACTTCAAAGTTTTGCACTTGTCTGTGAGTGTCGAGTTCGACCTCAATGATCGAGTGTCGTATAATTTTGGTGGAGGGTTGCTCGATGGGTTGTCGAAGTTTGACCGAAGTTCGAGCGCCTCCAGTGGTGTGTGCGGCGGTGGAGAAACGTTTTTGTTGAGGGATCATTTTGCAGTTTTTCGAGCAGAAGACCAATTTTCGATTCGAAATTCTTTGAGGCAATAGGAGTTTGATTTTCGATTATTCGTGTGATTTGGGACTTGCCTGCGACATTGTGGTTCGCCGGAGGTCAGAGGTGCGGCCGTGCACGTGTACGGCAGGAGGAGATGGTGTCAGTGTTGAGGTGGTTATCGGTCTCGAGTCGTGCTCGAGTTTTGGGGTTGGATGCTTCGGGTTTGAGGTTGGGTTCGAGCGCGAAGTATGGTTGCCTGAAGTTTTAAAATTTATACTTACCAGAAATAAAAGAAGGGAAGAAGGGGGTACGCGAGAGGGAGTGAGATGACTCGTGAAAAAGCAGGTGAGACTCGAAGTGTAAATCGAGTTTTAATAGGGAGAGTCTCGGGTTCATTTCAAACTGCAGCAATATCATAAAATTTAGTAACTTGTTTTTCTACAAGTTTAAGCACTGCAACTAAAAAAGAAGAAGAAGATGAATTATGTAAAGTAAAACTAACAACAAATAAATAGAAATAGAAATATAAGTAAAATAAAAATAAAAAACAAATGTACTAACAATGATAATAAATTATGTAGATTTTTAAAGTAAACATATTAGCTAACAATATAACCACATAAATTCATTCACATTGCAAAACAAGATAAAGTAATAAATGCAAATCTCTTGCAGCACACAAAACATTCTCATCTACCACTAAAATATAAATCATATCAGCCGAAAATAAAGAAATGCAAGGCAAAGGAATAAACAAAGTAATATGTACATAAGGTAATTAATGCAACATACCTCATGCATTTAATGCAAGATCATCTCAGCCCATACTGAAGTGAGGCTATCAGCCTACAAACCTATCAATTTTATCACCCTGTAACTCATTTCTTTTATATATATCAACTTCACTTTTATATATATCAACCTCATTTCATTTCATCCATCTCAAACTAAAACAAGAAAAAAAAAACTGAAGCATCATCTTTTAAACTTAAACAACATCATTTTCTTCAATCTGGAATTGTTACTGCATGCAAATCTAAACAACAAAGCAACTCAAGTTTTATCAAAAACAAAGAAGATTTGGCCTTTCAGTTTCAAGTTTTTAAAGTAAAGGCTCTGTTCTCATTTGTTTCAGGTGAATAACTTAACTTCTTAAAACAGAAATAAAGGTCCATAAATTGATGATTGCTTTGTATACATGTTGCTTATGATCTGTTATCAATGTGAGGATGTATGTATGTATATATGAATATTGAGATGCTTGTTTGTTACAGATATACCCTTCTGTTTAAAATTAACAGATCCAACCCTGATCAATAAATCAAATTTCTCTTGAACAAGTATGTATAAAATCTTAAGTATAGACAAAAGATATCTGTTATTCTATGGATTCAAATTTAGAAGTATAATTAGATCAGAATCTATATGGATAGACTCTGTTTACATCAAGCAGTAAATAAAGTGTTGAAATGAACAAAATTTAATGGTCAAAATTTATAACGTCAGGATCATGAATCAATTGCATAAATCAAAATTTGATTTTTAAAACTAAAATGGGAATTTTTAGTGGAGAGTGGAATGTGCATTTCTGTGTTGAACAGAAATGGGATTTTTGGGTATATCTACAGTTCTTTAAACCTGGGGAGGTCGGGATTGGTTCGGTGGTTAGAGGAGTGATCATGGAAGTTAGGAAAAATATTGGATCGAGGATTTAAGCTATGTGGATTTTGGGATTTGGATTTAAAAATATGTAAACCAAGTTTTTAGCTATGATGGAAATTTGATCACCTCGGCCTCAATGATGGATCGAGTGTTTTGATACTTCGGGTGGTAGAAGTTTGGGTGATGTCGAAGTCAAGGCCGGAGGTGGGAGCTCGTAGATGGTCGGCACGGCGTGGACGAGGCGATGTTGACAGGTTGGTGGCAGCAGAATTCCAATGTTGCCAGGTTTTGCAGGTAAGCATCTCGATTTCGATTTCGAGAAGTCTGGGTAGTTCAGGCGATCGGGATGGGTTGCGAGTTTGGTTTATGATCGGTGATGATGGCCGTTGATGGTCGGCGTTGGCTGTTGAAGCTGTGCAGGTGCACAAGGCAGAGTGGAAGTCTGGGATGTTTGGTTTGATGGTCTCGGTACTATCTCGAGAAAATTTTGAAGTTGCTCGAAGTAGAGAGGTAGGCGACTCGAAGTATAGTCGTTTGGTCTCAGAGTTTTGAAGGTTACAGGTTTTAAAACAGAACCTGTTCTAAAAAAGGAATTTAATTTAAATTCTTATAAATTCTCTAATAAGGTTTAAATTCCTTAAATCTAAGTTTTTAAGAAGTTTTGTATGTTTTAAAACTTTGTTAAATTAGAAATTTTATTCATTTTAACCCTTAAGTTTAAAATGAAATATGAAAAATAAATTTGAAACAAATTGTTTAAATTTGCTTTGTGATGATAATTAAACATTAGTTAGAAAATGTTTTAAATTTGAATTAGTGAAGATAAAATGATATGCACTCATTAAATTAGTTCAAGTGAATAATTGATTAATTTATTTAATCAAGAAATTAAGATTTGAGTTAAATTAATTAAGGTAAACTAATTTGTAAATAAGATTCATTAATTTAATAAAGAGTTGTCTTTTAAACAAATGATTAGGGTTATTTAATCAAGTAATTAAGATTTATTAAGTTACAGTTTAGAACTTAATTAATTAAATAATTAGTGATTTATCATATGATTTTAAAGGTTAATTAAATGGTAATTAACAATAATTAAATTGAGTTTAATTACTTAAGAAAAGTAATTAAATAATTATGAATAGTTAATGAGGATCATTAACTTGAGATTTATTTGATAATTAATGTGATTAATCTTGATAATTAATGTGATAAATTAATTTGTGAATTATTTTAAGTATAATTACTCTATGGTAAGGAATTAAAGGAAATTAGTTACTTAATGTAATTAATTAAGTTAATTTGATTTGTTAAGATTTATTAATTAAGTTTAATAAATCTGGGAATAATCACTAGGTGATTTAATAAGTATAATTACTTAGGGAAGTAATCATTGGGAAATTACAAGATGTAATTTATTGAAGAATAAAAGTAATTTGGATTCGATTTCTTGTGGAATTAATCAGGGGATTAATTTATAAAAAATTAATTAAGGTTAAATTAATTTGTAATTAAGAATAATTAATTAAGGGTAAATTAATGATTAATAAAAGAATCATTTATTAAATATCTTGTGATTAATTAATTTTTAATCTACCATGACCAGAAAATTATTCATAGAAATTTAATCTGATTTAAATTTATCAGATAATTAAATTGATCCTACTTACAGATGTTTGGATTCTATTGAATGATTGAATTGTTTGATATTTCCTGATATGTGATGCTTTGTGATATATCCTGATTTGTGTTGTGACCTGTAATTTATTATCTGTGACCTTTATATATCTGTGATTTGTGAATGGAAGATGAGCGTTATAGTTCATATCGCTTATCAATTATATTTCTGTATTCTGATCTGTGATGATTGAATATTGTTGCACTATTGTGTGTGAAACCCCTGGACTACACCATACACACACAAATATGGATTTCACGTGGAAATCTGTTAAGTCACAGATTTTTGACAATTTTAAAAGATTGAATTTGTGAATCCAAACAGTTTTGGAATTTGAACTAAAAGCTTTGAAATGGGTTTCAATTGTGAAAGTTATTTTTAAAAACTTAATAAAATTTTGTGTGTTAATCCGATTGAAGTGGAAATCGATTTGTAAATCTATCTTTGTGAAACTGCGTAAAATTTTGTGGAATAAATCTTTTTGTTTTAAAAGATTTGAAATGGTAATTTGTTAAAACCATTGAAAAGAAAGATTTTGGGGAATAAATTGTGACTTAATTGAAATGCTATTATCTATATGTTTTTAAATATTGCGCTCATTATTCGGATTAACCGGGAGAGGACCTTTGTGTCATACAACCCATTCCGAATAATGATACGTCGTATATGGATAACAATTGAAGACCGGTGGTGAAGACCGGATATTCACGAGAACGAAAGGATAACTCGTCGATTGTCTCTGCACTGAGTCGCGCCTGTACAGAGATTTCCTAAGTGATGGGAAGTCCAATCGGGATTGTGGATACCCGGATTGCAAGGGCTTCGTAAGAAGTGCCTTCGGTTCTGTTCGAACCCGGAACAGACTTGTATGGTTACATGTCTGACATTACATTTTGAGATATAAAGCTAATTTCTTTCAAATACATTTTTGTTTGGTGGCGGAGAATTTATTCTCTTAGCTTAACACCCTTCTCTGAGACGTACGAGCTCAGAGGTTTTGTAGTTGAAGGTTATCAGCGATATATTCCCAATTTGGTAATGTGACATGCTGAGTGTTGCTGTGTGATGATCATTGTTTGATCATTTGTGATATGATCATTTGTTTGATCATTTATCTTTGTGATCATTACTTTGATCATCTGTTGACCCAAAGCATGGCTTTGTGCCAAAGCGTAGCTTTGTGGACGAGACTTCGTCGAACCTCACAACCCGGTAATGGTCGAAACAGGAATGTTGCGGCAAGGTTTCAGGGGTAGCTTCCTTAGGGTATGGCCATTCCTTCTGGAAAAGGGTAGTATCATGGTATGGAGCCCAGATACTTACTCATGTGGGCACTGTGGTATATTTATTATTACTATGTGATGTTGGTGTAGAGGATCCTCGTTCAAAGGTCCCAAAGGACCGGGGTGGCATATCTGAGGTTTTATTCCCCGGGAAGGGGGGTAGCTGGCCTTGTGTTGGCAGTGAGCAGGTTGTCTCTCGGAGCGTCCAGCCAGAGGCGTTCCTTCGTGGCATAGGAAGTTCCTTAGCCTGACCATTTGTTGGAAATCCTTCTTCCAATACGAACCTTGTACGGTTTTAGTTGTAGAACCTGCCATTTACTTATGGTGGCGCCCCACTGTTTAGATGGTAGCTATAGTAGGCATAGTGTGAAATGCCTATGTTGGCTAAGATTAATATTATACCTTCGAAAAGTTTTCTGCACTTTGCACTTATAAAAATAATATTGAAAAGAATCTGCATATCAAGCATGTTTGACTATCATAAGAAGAAATCTCCTCCAATTCTGCGTTTGCATTGTGTGTGTGGCGGGAGGTCTTATGGTAGTTTCATTTTCTAAAAGCATTGCGAATTGACTTTAAAATTCTCTTGCTATTTGTTTTTAAAGATAAACTGTTTTTGTTGCTCACACCAGTCCCACGACTGATCCGGAGTTTATTGTTTCTTTCCTAAACTATGGGTGCTAAAAAATTTATACATGGGCAGTCTAGAGTTGGGTTTTTCAGATAGTCAAGGTTAGTAGATTTTCTGGAGCTAGTTCAGTCTTTGGATATGGACTTCACTTGCTTATCTTGGTGCATCGTTATTGGGAGTTCAAGCTATTTTTGGATTGGTGTTTTGAAGATGGAGATTATCCGGTGCTGGTGTTATCTATTTTCTTTTCCGCTGCTATTTCTTGTATCATATCTCTGATGTATATTGATATTCATTGTATCACTCTGTTGTATCAGATATTGTATATCAATGTATTATTCTTTTTCTTCCACTGTGTTATTTACTTAACTGTGTTATAAGCTCCGGCGACTCGGATTTGAACGGTCGAATCTATGGCATTCGAGTACGATGTAAAGTATGGATGTCGATTTTCGAACGCGAAAACTCTGTTTCGTTACATGATTACATCACACTATACATACATTTGCACCTCACTACATATCGCTCATTCACTCGTATTTATCTTCAACTCTGGTCCAGATTGAATCTAGCATCTGAGCTATCTGAAAAGAAAACACTGACGCGGGAAAATTGAAAAGAAATTATTTTTGTAGTATAAAATAAAATATGTATTTTGAAAATAATATTTGCCTCAGTTATTTGGGTTGTTCGTCATCATATTAATTTTGAATTCATCAAACACGAACAACTTGCGACATGCACAGTGTATCACTGTACATGCCACAAGGCCGTGCACACTGATATACACTTGATAAATCTACAGGGACAGGTGAGCACAAGGTCAAACCCAAATCAAAAGCCGGGTTCAACTCAAGTGAAATAAATATTAAGTCACGATATCAGCACAAGTTCAAACCCGAGCTTTAAGCTGGATTCAACATAGGTGCAAATTCAAATAAAATGGTTAAGACACATAAATCAAGCCTCGACCAAAGTTCAAGTCGTACACATGAAAACAGTGGCTAGGCAGTCCGACCATACCAAATTGAAATAGCAATGAAGTATGGTCAAACCAGACTACACAATGAACACAAGTGACATGGTGCAATACAGCTGAATACAAAAGAATATATTTATGCAAACTAGCTCAAAGCATTAAATAGAAATAACTCAAGATCAGATACAATGCATCAAGCGAAGCAAAAGTCAGGTGAACCATGAAGAACACAAGACTACAACATACTCAAATACAAAAAGAAGAATCAAGTGCAGATAGTACTCGAAATCAGTAAACACTGTGTAGCCGTAAGGAATCAATCCAAATTACCAAAGTTCTAGGTGTAAACAAAAATCGAACAAGTTCATATTTTCACAAATCATACATGAGTTCAAATGCAATACAACATGAAATGATCAAGTTCAATATCCAACCAAACTAATGTACACATGAATGCACATGACTCAAGACTTTAAAAGTTCAGTGAAACCAGAGGCAACAGCAAGCCAATGATCAAACAAAATGAAACCAGACTCCATAAGGCATATACAGGTGCATTGAATCATACAACAAGTCGAGTGAGCAACTGCACAAGACCAAACCAGACTATATGTAATCTAGAGCAATAGCAGTTTCAAAATAATGATATACAACAAGTTTAAAAATCATGGAACGACAGTTTCAAATCAAAGTGGCCGAGTCAAAGGGAACAAAGAATGAAATCAACATCGTCAAAGAATTCAACGTCGTGATGACCAAGAAATCAAACAAGTCAGAATCAAGCCGTGGTGATCAAGCAATCAGGAAAAGATACGAATTAAATAAGTCTAAACAAATCACAAACATCCATACAAAATCGAATGGCCAAAGCATAGAAAATGACAAATTCAAATGAATGAAATTATAGGAATTCGATTCCTATTTAACCCATTCATCATTGGCTTTCAGAATCCATCAAGAAGCAAGCTAATCAATAAAGCAAAGAGCATAAAATCACACACCAAATCATACCGAACTCGATCGAGAAGGAGCAGCCGTGTGCATAGTGAAGAAACACTCAATCGACAAAGCTAGGAACAATAAATCATATTTTCAACCGAGTAACCGAGCCGGCGCCTTCGAATTCCAAAAGCCCTAATTTATTTGAAGAGGAACAAAAGAAGATCAAAGCATCCATTTTCACAAACGAAGAAGAAAGCGAGCCGACATAATATAATAGAAAGAAAAAGGGGGTTTCCTTTATAATTTTACATTTGGGCCGTTTTTTTATTGGGCTTTAGTATATTTAAATTAGGGTTTTATTTTTAAATTGTATTTAAATTTTGTATTTTACTTTTAAACAGTTATAAAGTATAGTCGTGTGACTAGGGGACGAACTACGGTGGTGTAGTTCGAGAATTCGCAACTTAGTGGCTGAGTTGTGGCAGAGTTTTGAGCATAGAGTTAGGTTAGTTGATAGCGGGTGTCGCGAGTTTACGTGTGTAAGCGTTTGACTAATTAATTTCTAGTAGAAACCTTGGGGGCAGCACGTAGGTAGGGTTTTGCTGAAGCTGGGTAAATCTGTGTGTTCTATTTTCTGCTTTCTATTATTCTGCTATTATCTGTGCTGCTATTATTCGACTATTATCTATGATGCTATAATTCTACTATATCTGTGTTGCAATTATTTTATATAAACTTCCGCGATAATTTTTATAATTAATAGTATCACCCTATTCACCTCCCCTCTAGGGCGAAATCGATCCTACAAAATGAACCATGAATCTTGGATTACATTATGTAAAGTTTCCAGCTGTTCCTGAAGGCTATAGTGATGCAGACTGGAACAATTTATTCGATGACTCCAAAGCAACAAGTAGCTATATTTTAGCATAGCTGGTGGAGTTGTTTCTTGAAAATCAAAGAAACTAACTATTCTAGCTCAGTCCACCATGGAGTCAGAAATGATAGTACTAGCTACAGCTAGTGAAGAAGGAGATTACTTAAGAAATTGCTAGTTAAGATTCCTTTATGGGAAAAACCGATACCAGCAATATTTATCCATTGCGACAGAACTACGGTTATTGCAAAGTTCAAAACCATTTTTATAACAGTAAGAGACGACAAATACATCATAAGCATAGTACTGTTAGAGGGTTTCTCTCTTCAGGAGCTGTTAGAGTGGATCATATATGTACTGAAGATAATTTGGCAGATCCTTTGACGAAAAGATTGGCTAGAGAGAAAGTTCATAAAACTTCAAAAGCAATTGGGTTGTTGCCATTAGAATGAGGAGTCACTCATAATGGTAATCCAACCTAAAGATTGGAGATCCCAAGAACTATGTTCAATGGGTTCAAGTTGTGAAGTAATATAAGTTGAACATGCTATAAAGGCATGCATTCCTTAAGCGATAAAAGGATGAGTTGATAGCAACACTTAATGAGTTCTATACTTCATATGGAGTGGAGTACATAGCTACATGAGTACTCTTGATAGACTTACCTATGTAGATGTGAAAAAGAGGCTGTTTTCTATTGTAACACCCTTAATTTTTGTTTAACGTTATTTAGGATATTTAATCGGATAGATTAAATAGAATAATGCAAATGATTAAGGAGAATGAGATTGAAATTTTATTAGGTCGAGCCATTATTAATTAACTAAGTAAGATTGTTTTAAATTTAGTAAAGGAGAGAATGAATGGGAGAGGTAAATTAGGAAAGTTACCTTATTTTCCCCCTTAAGTTTTCATCCCCCTACCCATTCTCATTTCTATTACAACCAAACAATCAAAAGAGAGGAAACTATCAAGGTCGACCATTAACAACTTGGGAAAGCATGAAAATCAAAGGGGCTTCAAGCAAGTTTAAGGAAACAAAAGTACTAATCAAATCTCAACTCCAACTTTTAAGTTTAAGGTGAATAATACAAGATCCATCTCTTTTACTTGTTTTAGAATTCGGTTATGGATAGTAGTCGAATGATTATGGATTTTTTTGCCAAGATATGGTAGTATAATCATTGTTTGAATAGAATAATGATTTATGCAATTATTTATAGAATTATTTAAGTGGGTTTTAAGGGTAAAACCTAACTTTTAAATCTCCAAACGATTTGAATTTTTGACATGATATGTAAAATGATATTTTAGATATGGATTTTTAATTCCATAATTTTTCAAATTAAATTGAATATTTTATGAATTTCCTAAGGTGGAATTTAGATTAATTTCAGTTTTTAATTATTAAAAATAATTAAATATGGTTTTGGCCTTGAAATTTTTATTAGATGAAGAGTATAGTATGGAATTTCTGTGAATTTCTGGATTTTTTTCCAAGTAATTCCGAATTATTATGAATTTAATATGCTACAAAAGCATTTAAAAGGATAATTAATTAAGGATATTAATTAATCAGTTTGATTAATGTTTTGGGACTTTGAAAACAAGCGCGATAGATTTTTGAAAAGGTTTGGGTAAAGAAATTTTATTATCCAATAGAAATTTGAGAAAGAGTATGATTTGGTGAAAAGTATTTATTTTTATTAGTAACAAATCAGTTTTCTTAATAATTACGGTAGTGCCATGTCGCATGTATACTATGCGCATCTATAGAAGCACCGTGTCTATGAGTGTCAACTTCGAAGGGAAAGGAAGCATAAAATAATTACTTCGGTAGCTATGGAATGCTTTCAAGTAGGATGAAGTCGACCTCGTTGACCACTTAGTATCGGTGGGATTGGCACTTCGTGATTCATTTATAAGTGATGTCGCATCTCTTCTCCCATGTCTTGACTTCGCATTTATATATTTGTGGCATAATAGCGAAAGTAAATCGAGTATGAAAGATGTTTAACGACGCTAATGGTCTTGATGTCGCTATTCATTGGTGTCAACAACCCTATATACCAAGGTTTTACCTGGTTTAGGGACTGGCAATGATGTAGTGATGGATTTGATCGAGGTATGGTTTGTACGAATGGTTAGTGATGACATTTGGGTTAACTAATGTGCCAGCTTTTTTTATGGATTTGATGAGCCAGATTTTCCGAGAGCACTTAGATATGTTCGTGTTGGTATTCATTGATGACATTCCAATATATTTTAAGGATGAAAGAAATCATGAGATTCATCTTAGAATAGTGATTGATATGTTGAGGCAGCATCAACTTAAAGCGAAGTTTTCAAAATGTCATTTTTGGAAGAAAGAAGTAAAGTTTCTTGGTCATGTAGTTTCAGAAAAAAGGTTGTCAGTCGATCCAGCCAAGATCGAAGTTGTTAACAATTAGAAGAGACCCGAGACGGTGATCGAGATAAGAAGTTTTCTTGGATTATCTGGCTATTATCAGAGATTTATCAAGAATTTCTCACGGATAACAGCACCTTTGACTGGGCTAACCAAAAATAACATGAAGTTTATTTAGTCCGAGAAATGTGAGGAAGCATTCCTTGAGAGAAATTGTTGACCAATGCGTCCGTGTCAGTTGTTCCAGATGGGAATCAAGATTTGGTGGTGTATACGAATGTGTAACATCCCCCACTTAGAGGTCCAAAACTAACGGCTACGGATGCTACAGTCATCCATAGTTATTAATCCTTCGCAACCAAATACGGTAATGTTAGGAACATTGATATAACAGAAACACATGGATATGGAAAAAATTTAAAACCAACAAACAACTTTCTCATTCCATTTCAAAACATTTCAAATTCATTACATAATCCCAATACGAGAACCATATTCATAGAAAATATAGTTATTACAACAAACGCCAAGAGTGACATATGAAGATGCCCCCGTGGATGATCAGAGTATATAACTAGACAATTAACAACTTTGCCTTTACAACAACACACAGCGGAATCAAAATAAAAAAGAACTCCAAAGAGTTATCATGCCTCCTACACGTCCCCGGAATCTTATTCATCTAAAGAGGTACCTAAAAACCTCAACTCTTAAACTACTCAAAATCAATTGAGCACCCGAGAGTTTAAGGGGAAAACATAAACTTTGAGTTAGACATAAAGCCTGGCATGAATAATAATCTACCATCTCAAACCATTTAGATATCTAGTGAGACCACGCCGCTTAGCGGAACAGGTTTTCCCCTCACTAGTATCTTATTCAAAACTTTATAAAACCATATACTGTGCTCCTGCATCCACAATGGTTAAAACGTAGCAATTCAAAATATTATGATGATATGCAAACAAGTAAATCAATTATGGATTACCCATCCCCATTCATTCTGACTATTACCCATCCTCATTCATTCTGACTATTACCCATCCTCATACATTCTGACTATCGGTCTCGGTTATAGTTTCTAGGGTCACTATTAACCTATTAGTTTACATGACCTGAATAATAACCTGTCTAATACTTATGGACTCCCTGTCCAATTTTATAGTTTTCATGGAATCACTAAGAACCTATTGGCCCCTGCAAATAACTTCATTGTTTCATGAGTTCTCCCTGAACCTATTGGTATCTCCAATAACTTCCCTCTTATCTTAGTTTTCATGGGTTGACTAGGAACCTATTTACTTCTGTCAATAACTTAATCCGGATATAGTTTTCATGGTTTCACTACAAACCTATTGGCCACTGCCAATAACTCAATCTAATCATAGTTTTCATGGGTTTACTATGAACCTATTGGCCCCTGCCAATAACATCCTAAACATAGTTTTCATGGGTTTACTATGAACCTGTCTATCTGACAACTTCACTATTTAGGCATCCTACGTTCTGTCTAACTGACCTCCTAGATGCAATTCTACTCATTCAGGAGTTAATTCAATTTATATTCACTACTGAGTCAACCTAGCTGGTTATTCTACCATTTCTCTCTAAAATACAGTTATGGGTCCATTACAATGTGAATACATATATGAAGAAGTAAACATAATAGCATAATAGTACTAACACTTGTGGTTTAATATCCTTGAAATCATTTTATATAAAACTTGGTTAATCCCTTTAACCTATTAATCAAGGAAAACTTCTTCAAAAACTCCATACTTAAAATCATTTCAAAACACTTTTATTATACCATGGTTTTTCTTTAAAAATTGAGATCGGGTTCTTTGTTTTGAAAACTAAGGCTTTCGAAACCTTTAATCCTTACTTTCGAAACCATTGGAAAACTTCCTTTCGAAAACATTTAAATCTTCTTTTCAAAACACTAGGCACCTGCCTTTCGAAACACTTTAAAACCTTTCTTTGGAAACCTTTCGAATGTATTAAAGTGAAACTACTTAATTATAGAAGCATAGCTTTGAAACCATATGAAAGTACCCCTTTCAAAACCCTTGGGTTTAATTTAAAACATAACTTATTAGGTCTAAGTGAATACAAATGAAAGTACCCCTTTCGAAACCATTTACCTTTAACTAAAAATGATTGGGGAAAAACTTGATGGCTTTGGAACCATCCTTTCGAAAGCTTCAAAACATTAAGTAAAACATTATAGGATAGTATCGAAACCCCCTTTCGAAGCCATTGCCTTCAAAGCCTATGAACCCTTTCGAAAGCCTTTAGGAAATGGCTTAGTACAGGTTTAAAACAAAAGCTACATTTCGAAAGCATTAATGACTTCAATACCTTCGAAAGGAAAAAGAACGGTAGCAGGGTTTCTGTAACACCCCATATTTTTGGTAACATTATTTAGGATATTTAATTAGTTAAATAAAATAAAATAATGTGTTGATTAGGGGATTGAGATTTTATTTTATTAAGTGGTAGCTGTGCCATTTAACCAATAGATTAAAATAAGTGTTAAAATGAAATAGGGGTGGGGTAAAATAGGAAAGAGGCCATTCTTATACCCTAAACCCTTGGCCGTGTATCCTATACACGTTCATGTTCATTTATCAAAATTTTAAAACTTGAGGCCGACCACCATTAACAAGAAAAGAGGAAGAAGATTAAGAAAAGCTAAGGAAGAAGCTAAATCAAATCAAATCCATTCAAATCTCAAGCTCCTTAATCTCTAAAGCTAAGGTGAATAATGACTACATCTCAAATTTCTTATTGATTTCGGTTTTAAGTTGAATCCGAACTTATTTGCAATGACTTTCCATGTTTTTGAATGATGGAATGATTATATATACTTGTTGATGATTTATGATTGTTCATATAGATTTTATGACATGTTTTGATATGAAAACCCTATTAAATGATTTCCAAATGCCCTACAAATTTTTATATAGATCAGAAATGATATTTTAGAGATGGATTTAAATTTTTAGAAATTTCTTAAATGAGGTGGATTCTATATGAATTTTCTAGTGAAGAAAACGTTATTTTGGGTTAAAAATTATTTACGGTTAAATAATTAATGGTTTGGGTCTGAAATTTATATATGTTAGAAAACATATAATAAGTGATTTTCTTGAAGTTTTGTAGAATTTTCCTAAGTGTTTTAATGGGTATATAAAATTATTTAAGGTATGCGACTTAAATGTTTTATACATTTATGAAAGGAGAATGGGCTTTTTATAAATAAATAAAATTGTTATGTCTGGAAAGTCGGCAGTACTTTTAGAAAAGAGAAACTTGCAACCAATCACAATTTGACAAACAAGGCAGGTTTGGTACAAAGAAATAGTTAAAAAGGACTAATCTACATGGTTTTTACTGTCTCGATGCTTTCGGCCCCAGGCTTTCACCTTCGACTCTATCCAAACCAATGCACATGGTATCAGGTAATTTTTACGTAGTGAATTGGATACAGGCGAAAGATATAGGGTTGAAACCATGGGTTCCAAAGGGGTTGCAGCAATACTTTACTCTAAAATGAAAATGCGCCCGCTTGCTTTCGACTGAATAGCTTTCGACTTGGTTGGCTTTCGACCAGGTCAAATGGTTTTAAAGAAATGGTTTCGATTGGGTTGCGCCTTTGTGTTTAAATAAATGCTTTGGACTGGGTCGAAACCCCTGACTGCCTCTTTCTACCTTCCGACTCAGATTGGTTTCGAAAGGGTTGCTTTGCTTTGTTCTGCTTTTTAAACTTGGTCACTTCTCCAATGCTTTCGAAGGGATGGTTTCGACACCATCACTTCTTTACTTAGGAATGATTTTGAAAGGAATGCTTTCGACTTTAATGGGTTTCTGATCCTTTTGCTTTACTTGAAGGCATAATCCAATTGGTTTCGATGGAAACGGTTTTTAAAGGTTTCGAAGGAGTAAATTTTTGAATGGTTGCGAAAGGTTTCCACATGTTTTAAAATTGAACCCAAGTGGTTTCGAAAGGTTTGTGTTTATAAAGATTTGATGCTTTCGAAAGGTCTTAAGAAAGGTTTCGAAGGGGTGGTTCCCCAATGGTTTCGAAGGAGTCGAAAGGGAAGGTTTTCTTATTGTTTCGAAAGGATTGAAAGAAAAGGTTTTTCCAATATTTTCGAAAGGCAAGGTTTTAAGGTTTTAAAGAAGGATGTCTAATGTTTTAAAGCTTTCGAAGGGAGGGTTTTTCAATAGTTTTGAAAGGTTTTTGAGAATGGTTTTGAAAGGAAAGTTTTGGCCTTTCGGCCTAGGTTAAATAAAGGGTTTTATTTGGTTTCGAAAGGAGTACTTTTAATAAATTCAAAAGGGGTACTTTCAAAAGTTTATATGTTTTCATCAACTAAGATTTGGGTAAAGTATATATAACATGGCAAGGTGATTTTGAGTAAAGCATAAAGTGTGTGTATATATATATATGTATGTATGTATTCCTTGTGTAAGTTTGATTTAAAGGTATTAAATCATTTTGAAAAGGTTTTCAAGGAAAATTTAAGGAAAGATTTCCCTAAGTAAAATAACTCGGATATTAGAATTCCAGATGGGATTGGTATAGGGTCGCGCCCTATACATTAGCTATTAGCCCCAACTATTTTAGTCCAAAATTTCAGCGTGTAGGGCTTTGTCACAGGTAAGACTAAATTATGATTACACATAAAAGGAATATATGTTGGTATACAGATCAGGTGACCCTGTGAGAAGATAAGTTAGGGACAGACCATACAGAAGTGTAGTATTTAACAGATAGTTAAGGACAGATCGTCCACAAGATAAGTGTCTAATAAACGTTAGATATTTGGTTTATATTGTCTGGTAGGCCCGAGTCAGCCAAGGGTTAGTAGTTAGCCAAACAAAACTACAGTTTTCGGACAAATAGTCCATTTATTACTTGATATGTTTGTTTGCATGATAATGCTTTAGAATTTTAACCAGTTTCGGTTGCAGGAAAAGGTTTGCAAAAGATATGTTTTAAAAGGATATAAGTGAGGGGAAACCCGTTCTGCTAAGCAGCGTGGTCTCACTTAATATTAATACCCAGATGTATAGTATTATTCATACCAAGCTTTATGTCTGACTCGAAGTTTCTATTTTTCCTTAAACTCTCGGGCGCTCAAAATTGAGTTGAGTAGGCCGAGGGTTGAGGTTTTCAAGTTTTAGAAATTTTGGCGAATAAAGCTTCTGGAGATGAGCAGGTGGCTGACGGATAGTTAATAAGGAGTTACAGTTTATTTTTTATTTCCGCTGTGTGTATTAAGTCAAATATGACTATATTGACTCTGGTCAACCAAGGGGGCATCGTCATATGTCGCTCTTGGCATATTTTGTAATTGATATATTTGATCATTGCCTGGGAAACGTTAAGCGATTATGTAACTTGGATATGAATTGTTGTTTTGAAATGTAATCAGTAAAATGTTGTTTTTTAAAATCTGTGATTTTGCTCATATTCAAGTGCTTTTGATATTATGGATACCATTAGCATTACCGTATTTTGTCACCATAAGTTAATACTATAAATGACTGCAGCATCTGTAGCGCTTAGCTTTTGGCCTCCAGATAAGGGATGTTACAACTTGGTATCGGAGCCTAGGTTTATGAAAAACTTTAAACTTAAAATGGTTTTTAAAAACACAATCTTAAGGAATTAGAGTAAGATTGGGGTATGGGATAACGCTATAGTAACGTACTTGTATTTGCTATGTATAAGTATATGCTTTATCTCTAGCACCTTATCTTTGTTAGGTTATTTTCCTGTATCTCATTAGGTTTGAATACAGATATGGATGGTAGAAGAGGAAGAGTTAACCCAGAAGGGAAAGACACCAATGGGAATTCCAGACCTAATACAAGAAGAACCCAAGGTCAGGCACAAGTAGAGAATGTGGGTGCTGGAGTCCCGCAGGTGGACATGGGAGCTATGTATCAGTTTTTTGTGAATATGATGCAAGCTGGAATTGCAGCTGGAGTGGTAGGAGGAGATGCTGCAGGAGCAGGAGTTCCGGAAGTTCCGGTAGTTAACAATTATGCTAAGTTGATTGGAGATTATACTAAGCTGGGAGGGAAGCCATTTATTGGAATAGAGGATTCTATAGAGGTGGAGAATTGGTTGCTGCACTGTGAGAGAACCTTTGCAGACTTGGGGCTCAATGATGAGCAGAAGAGGAGGCTTATGTCAAGACAGCTTCAAGGAGAAGCTTTGTTTGGTGGAACAGTGTAACTGTAGGTGTGGATGAAGAGATGATGACATGGGTAGAGTTTAAAAGGAGGTTCCAAGAGAGGTTCATGTCGGTGATGGCGCAGTCTGTTTTGAACCGAAAGCTTGCAGAGTTAAAACAGGGAGAAATGACTGTTTTGGTGTATGCGAGTAGGTTTAAAGAGTTAGCCAGATATGGGTATGCTTCAGTGGACACAATGATGAAGAGGAATGAAAAGTTTATCAGGGGATTGAAGCCTGAGTTGGCCAGGGCTACCTTACCGCATATCAGAGATCCATGTGATGTGGTTGTGGAGATGGCTTTGAGGCACGAGGAGATGCTTGCTTGTCAGGAGAAGAGTAAGGTGAAGGAGGTACAAGTTGGGCAAGGCCATAAGAGGAAGTTCTTCCACAAGAAGGGTGCTCAGAAGGGTGGAGCAGCTAAGAAAGGAAAGTCTGAGGTGTTTGTTTTAAGTGTGACAAGAAGGGTCATTTCGCCAATGAGTGTCGTACTGGGAAGGCAAAAGAAGTGAACGAGAAGAAGAACATCAGGTGCTTCAACTGCGATTAGATAGACTACTATAAGAATCAGTGCAAAGAGCCTGCTAAGGATGGAAAGGGCAAGGTGTATGCATTGGAGCCTTCTACTTCGAAGCCAACAACTCAGGAGAAAGGAATGGCTGTTTTGGGAGGTACGCTTCAGATTCATGGTATGTCTATTAGCGTATTATTTGATACCGGTGCATTGCATTCTTTTATATCTAGATGTTTGATAGATAAGCTTAACCTAGAACCCACATATTTAGTTACTTCCTTACGGGTTGCGAATCCAATAGGAGGGTATGCAACTCTAGTGTTGAGATGTGACCAGTTAGAGTTTGACTTGTTAGGTCATACTTTTGTTTGCAGTTTGCAAATGTTTGATTTTGTGGGGTTTAGAATTATTCTTGGGATGGATTGGTTAAGCGAGTACGATGCTAGGATATTTTGCCATAAGTGGAAAATATCGCTTAGGCACCATGATTGTAGCGACAGGATTGTTTATACCGTAGGAAGCCTTAGCAGTGAGGTGAATGCTTTGTTGGGTGTTATGGAGTTGGAAGATGAGCTGAATCGAGTTTTTGTGGTCAGATAATTAATGGATGTTTTTGAGCTTATAGTTGGATTGCCACCGAAACAAGCCATTGAGTTTCAGATAGATTTGGTTCCGAGAGCTGAACTAGTGAGTAGGCCGCCAAGTAGGATGACCCCTACAGAGATGAGGGAGTTGAAGGTGTAGTTATTGGATCTGGAAGGCAAGAGTTTTATTAGACTGAGTAGTTCACCTTGGGGAGCAGCCGCAACGTTTGCTAAGAAGTCAGATGGATCGTTAAGGCTATGTATCGATTTTCATAAGTTGAATGAGAAGACGATAAAGAATCGACATCCATTGCCGAGGATCGTGTTCGATCATTTAGGTAGAGCCAAGATATTTTTCCAATTGGATTTGGCAATAGGTTTCCATCAACTCAGAGTAGCAGCGGATATTATACCTTTGACTGCGTTTAGGACCAGATATGGATTGTACGAATGATTAGTTATGCCGTTCGGACTGACTAATGCGCCATCTTTCTTTGTGGATTTGATGAACTGAGTTTTCCGAGAGCACTTGGACAGGTTCGTTTTGGTTTTCATTGACGATATCTTGATATACTCTAAGGATGAGAAGTAGCATGAAGTTCATCTTAAAGTGGTGCTTAAGATGCTGAGGCAGCATCAGCTAAAGGCGAAGTTTTCAAAGTGTCATTTCTGGAGGAAGGATGTGAAGTTTCTTGGTCATGTAGTCTCAGAGAAAGGGTTGTCAGTAGATCCGAAAGATTGAAGTGGTGAATAGTTAGAAGAGACCCAAGACAGTAACCGAGATAAAAAGTTTTTGTGGATTAGCTTATTATTATCGGAGATTCATTAAGGATTTCTCATGGATAGCATCACCGATGACTAAGCTAACAAGGAAGGATGTGAAGTTTGTGTGGACTGATAAGTGAGTTTGAAACACTTATTGACCCATGCACCAGTTTTGGTTATTCCGGAAGGGAATCAGGATTGGTGGTTATACCAATGCGTGTGGAACAAGATTAGGAGCTATGCTGATGCAAAGAGGTAAAGTGATTGTCTATGCTTCTAGGCAGCTTAGACCACATGAGGTCAGATATCCGACGCATTATTTGGAATTAGCTGCAGTGATTTTTGCCTTGAAGGTGTGGAGACATTACCTTTTGGGAGAGAGGTTCGAGCTTTATATGGACCATAAGTCGCTGAAGTATTTGTTCTCTCAGAAGGAGCTGAACATGAGACAACAGAGGTGGTTAGAGTTTATTGCTGCTTATGATTTTGGGATTGAGTACACACCGGGGAAAGGTAACAAAGTTGCAGACGCACTTAGCAGAAAGCATTAAAATGCAGTTTTAGTGATGATTGCTGAGTGGAAGGATTTGGAAGCCTTGACAGCTTGTAGAATTCAGTGGAGATCCGAGGCTGGGTCTAGTGGAGAGACTATTATATTATATTGTTTGGAAGTTCGACTAGTGATGATCGAAAGGATTGCTTCTAAACAGGAGGAGGGTCCAGTGTTAGCTGAACGGATCAGGAAGTTAAGAGATGGAACCAAGAGCGATGACTTAAAGGATTTCAGTCTTGACCATAATGGGTGGTTGAGAAAGAAAGGGAGATTATGTGTTTCGAGTGTAGGAAACATAAGGAAAGAAGTTTTAGAGGAATGCCATCATTCGAAGTTCACTATTCATCCAGGAGGAACTAAGATGTATCAGGATATGAAGAGAAGTTTCTTCTGGGAAGGTATGAAGCGGGATATTGGCTTATGGGTAAAGCAGTGCTTGAATTGCCAACGGACAAAGGCTGAACACCAGAAGCCAAGTGGTTTGCTTCAGCCATTAGATATTCCGGTTTGGAAATGGGATTCTATTTCTATAGATCTTATTGACGGGTTGCCAAGATCTAGTAGAGGAAATGAAAGCATATGGGTCATAGTGGATAGACTGGCTAAGAGTGCCCATTTCATTCCAGTTAAGTCAACTAGGACGACACCTGTTTTGGCGAAGTTATTTATGAAGAATGTAGTTAAACTGCACGGAATTCCTAGTAGTATAGTTAGTGATAGAGACTCCTTATTCACTAGCGAGTTCTGGAAGAGTCTACAGGAAGTTTTGGGAACCAAGCTCGCTTACCATCCATAAACAGATGGGCAAACAGAAAAAGTTAACAAAATCTTGGAAGATTTGTTAAGAGCTTGTGTATTAGATTTCGGGGGACTATGGGAAGACAATCTACATTTAGTCGAGTTTCCTTATAACAACAGTTATCAGACTAGTATTGGGATGGCAACGTTTGAAGCTTTGTATGGAAGGCCATGCAAATCTCCCGTATGTTGGGTCGAGAATGGGGATAGGTTGGTTCTTGGTTCAAATTTAGTTAGAGAGCTGCAGAAAAGATTGAGGTCTTTCGAGCTAGGATGAAGGAGGATCAGTCTAGGAAGAAGAGTTATGTAGATAAAAGATGGAAAGATTTAGAGTTCTCAGTTGGGGATCAAGTTTTCGTTAAGGTGTCACCGATGAAGGGTGTGATTAGATTCAGAAGATTAGGAAAGTTGGCACCGAGATTCTTTGTACCTTTTCGATGAAAACAAATACCACATCATAGTTTTATTTTATAATGAATATTCATAATATTCGAAGAAATATAGCTATGTCTATTTTTTCAGTCGATAACCAAAAATAGTCGTTATTTCATAAATATTGTTTGGTACATTTTACGAAAACAATTTTAGTAATTTGATGCAATCAATAAGTGCTATATGACATGCTCCACTATTTCCGCCATTACAATAATATCATACTAAATTCGAAGGTCCATCGTTCACTTAATACAGAATTGTTTATTTCATATACTGCAACTATTTTACCATGGAGAGTTCTTTGATCAAATATCTTGAACTCAAAGAAACAAATCTCATAGAAAACAATTTTCTATATAAAAATACATTTCGGAATAGAAATCATATTTCTCGTTTCAATGTTAAGTATCAATCATTATTATTTTGATTCTCATATCCGTTGTTTCTTTATGAAGAAGAAATGACTATTTACTCTCTTCATCTCAACTATACCTTAAATCACATTTACTCTTATACATTCATTTTCCTTTCTAGTGGTCAAACCATTCAAAAGAAAACCTTTACTACAATATTATAACGAACTCTTTTAAAAAGTGCATTTGATTATCCTTAACATTTAAGGACATCAAATATGTTTCTCTTTGCATAAACTAATTAAACTGACATTTCAACGATCGAGTTCATAAATCTATCTTGTAGTTTTGGCCTTGTGCTACAGTTAATGCAATATGATCTTTTATGTAATCAATCAAATTGAATACTCGATCTCATAATATAGTGTATTGGCTTATTTCGAATGAACTATGTTCATTGAAGTCTCCTGCATTACGAACTGTGATCGTTCACCATATAACATTTATATGTGATAGTATATGGATCAAATATCCATCCATATTCTTATATTGCTTTTAGGGTTCAAAACTCATAAAATGCAAAAAATGGTCTAAACCAAATAAACATGTAAGCGACCATTTTACAAATGTATTAAGTAGTTGTAAAAATTAGGCACTTGTATGGGTATAGGAAACATTAACATGCAATAGGCATTTTATAGGCATTTAATAGTGGGTATTATATTTCCATTTGTCAACTTTCAATTTAGTTCATTTGTATATGTTAATCGATAAACGTTTTAGCAATCATATTAAATGCAGAGATTTATCATTGTAGACATTATTTAGCATATGTTCTTACAATATTAGAAAGGTTAAAGTTACCATTTCATTTTTCTAATAAGGCTCCCAGTAGTATTTTACGTTTCACAAAACCCTAAGCGAAACATAGAAGTCTTTCAACTTAACTAGTGGGTATTAGGATTCGTATGCCTTGGGATTTTGACCTTGAGGAAAGCTCAAAAAATCATAGGCCCGCATACGATTGATAACTCTTTATCGGTTGTATTACATACAACTCCTAACCTTTGGTACCTTGTCCTAATCCCGCCTTTACCTTGAGGAAAGCTCAACAAGTAAAGTGAGACTATTCACTCGGACCTATCATTTCACGATGGCCTAAGTATAATGCACGTACCTTGAGGAAAGATCAACAAACACGTGCGGTTATCTTACCTCGTCTATTCAATATATTAATAGTACTACACATAACATTCCTAGCTTGAGGAAAGCTCAATAACTAAGGAGTATGCAAGTAATTTATTAATATACAAATCACAAAGGACAACTTTATATTAAACATTCATAATCATCAATATATTATATCGAGTGATATCGACTTATAGAATAATGCATTTCTTATGAAATACTCTCATAATTCAAGTGTCAAACACATCAAAAATCATGGTATACGTACATCTACATATGTATTTATTCCTTAAGTCTATTTTGGGTTTCTTTAAAGTTCAACCTTTTGTTATACATTCATATTACATAAGCTGAATTATTATATAACTTTTATAACTTAACTAACTCATATAATTGTCTTATTTATAATATTATATTAATTAAATCTTATTTAATTAATTTTAACTAGTCAACTCTTTAATTAATTTTAATTAATTAACTCATTAATTAATTTTATATTATAATTCCAATACAACGTTTATATTGGACATATCTACTATAACCTTTATAATGCACACTATAACCTTTATAGTATAACACATAGATATATCTTATATATGTGTATTTTATTTACTTAATTAACCTTTAACTAATTTATTCAATTAAACAATTTTGAATAAAATTTATTAATTTCAAAATTTATCTTACATACATACATGTAAACTTATGTTATCCAAAACATTTTAAAATACCATAACATATATCAACATATATAATGTATGCATATATGTATTAATTAATTAACATGTTTTATTAATCTTATTAATAAATTTTAAAATTTGAAATTAGTATATAAATATTTTCAAACTTTTTTGAAAATATCGTTATCCTTTCAAACATTTTGAAAACTTATGTTGTATTATGACTTTTATAATAAACATGTTTTTATTTTTATTTTCAAAACAATTTTGAAAACTAGCCCAAGGCCCATTCAAACTGGGCCTTTTCTATGAGGGGCAACCTTTGGACTCACTCGCCTTTTAGGCCAGGCTGGTAACCAGGTAAGACAGGGTACTTGATTATCCAATTCCAAGCCTAGACATTACGTTTTTAAACACCGTACTTAGTGGGCTAGTTTAATTAGCCCTAACATGACTAATTTAAACCGTATAGTCTATTGCGCTCCAATACCAATGAAGGAACTGGGCCAACCCGTAGTGGAAGAAATGGGTGAATTTCAAAAAAATTACCATTTTGGATCTTTAATGGGCCTACGAAGTCTAAATTTCATTTAGAACTTTTCTAAATTTGGTTTAAATAAAATCTTGTATTCTATTTAAAATAGTTAAAGGGAAGTTTAAATAAATTTAATTTCAAATGTATAGTGTATCAAATACACCTAATATTTATTTATAAGTTTAATGTATATGGAATGAAATCTTTAATTTTTTTTCCCTAAAACAAGAATAAATTGAGAGCATTAATTGTATTAAATAGGGAGAAAAATCTTTCATTTTTTTTCCTTTAATTTGAATTGATTGATTCATTAAATGTCATTATTAATAATTTATTGATGGCAATATATATTACTATGTCCATTTGTATTCTAACTGTACAATTTGTAGTTTGAGATTTATTTAATTTTATTTATTTATACAAGTATACATACATACATACACACACACATATATATATATATATATGTATATATCATATACACATACACACACACACACACAAATATAGGTGTGCGCTTGTGTAACATCATAATCCGTGAAGGGTATAATGTGTCTGTATATAGATGTTGAGATTTACATTGCAATGGATACATTAGCTCATTTTGTGTGTGCTATAATTTGTCCAAATATGTCCTTGTATAATATGTCAAAACAAAATACTAATATATGTGTGTGCGTGTATCCGTGTTATATATATATATACAATTTATTGAATAAAACAGTTTCTGCTATAACAAATTAATATAAAATAATTATATGATAATAATACAAGTTTCTAAAATTTTAGAAAATTTGGAAACACGTTTTAGGCTTAAGATTAATTTATGGAATGTTTATAATTAAAATAATATTTATTATTAAATAATTGATAATAGCCTGTAGTAAAATTAATTCTTAAAAATAGGAAGTCAAGTTGGAAAATTCAAAAAAAAAAATTCTTATGTTATCTAAGACATATTTTGGGCTTAGGAATTTTCTCAACTGCAATTATATTTTTAATTAAATAATTAATTCCATTTCAAAAATAAATTAATTCAGAAAGTTAATAAGTTATGTTATAATATATATATATAAGCTTTAAGAAAAATTTCATAAATTTTCTCAATTAAATTATTTTTTTAATTAAATAAATGATTGCAGGTCAAAAGTGAATTAATTTTTAAAAATAATAAATTAAGTTTAAAAAATTATATTTTTTTTATTTTAATCTTATTAAACAGTGCAAGTGAATAAAAAAATATAAAATTAAAATTTTGAACCATTAATTATTTTATTCATAATAAATAATTCACAAAATCATTAAATAATAATACAATATGTATATATATTTAATAAAATATTTTTTATTTTATGACTCGTAATATGTACAAATCATCATAAGAAAATTTTAAGATTAACTATAAATTATATATTTACACATATACAATTATAAATGTCATAACTTGTAGATCTATACACATTTAATATATATATATATATATATATATATATATATATAAATCAAAATTAAACACTTTGTTTTAGAAAATTAATTCAACAATAAATCAATAAACAAAATATTATAACAAGCACAAAACCAACCTAATTGTAACAAACACATGTACCCACAAAAACCTTACCTAATCTAAACAATAAATAGATATGAATACAAACAGAGGATTTGGATGTATATCAACTTTAATATGATAAACTTAAAATCAAAACAATGTTAATAAATAAAAGTGCACCTCCTAATGAAGCCTTTGAGTCCACATTGAACAATGATTTCTCTTGTAAGAACAATTCACAATTCGTTAAGTTGCTAATCTGGGATTGGAGACCTTCTACTATAAATTAGTATTTTTAATTTTGAATTGGATTTGAGAATTTTAGGGATGATTTTAAACGAAAGTTGTTGGCATTAAAATGAGGAAGAGGAAGAGGAAGAAGAAAGTGGCGGCTCAAACATGAATTAGCTTGTAATTAGGGTTTTGAGATTGGCTTTTACATGGATAGGAGAAGAGAGAAAACAATGATCTCAACCACACATCTCAAAACCTAATCACACATGTTGTAGCCACCTCTTATCTTTCTCTAAACAAATGCCTATCCTCTCTAAATCTCATGGGTTGTGAGTCCATTTATCCTAAGTTAAATATGTACAATCATATTTAACATATTTTATTATCGATATCTCATATTGATCAATATATTCATAACTTTTATAAATATATGCAACAATTTTATTTCCCAAATCACATTCAAAATTCATAATTAATATTTCATAAATATTAATATATTTAATTAATTTATAACAATTATAGACTAATTAAATTATTCGGTCTAAAGAGAATTCATCGTTTCGGTCGTGTGATCTTGGGTGTAAATTCGGTCAGCGATTGACGTCGAACTATTCGAACTTTAACGTTCACACTTCACTTAGCAGGTGGTGTGGTATTATGACAAAATTTACCGCTTACTCATTTTCGGAAAAATATCATTTTAATTTAATAAATGTTATCTAGTTGTGACAATTATTTATACTAATTCTCTTCGTCAAAACTATATCACTTTGGACTTGCTGAATTTGCTAATGGTCAAAGTTCCAACATCATCCACATTCGGCCAGAGATTTTGACTTTGGGTTGACTTGAGTTGACCATGATACTAACTCCATATAACTAAGAAGACGAATCCTCTCTTGAATAATGCTTCACTTCTAATACTTCCACTCGGCCTAACTATAGTCACTCGATGGAGGCTATGCTATGATTTGACTATAATCAAAGCGGAGCTTTCATATTGAAGATTCATAGTATTCTCATGTTGAAAGAACTGTGTAAATTAGTCATATCAATATTGTATGTTTGACTTTAGTTATATTAACCAATAGAAAACTACCTAGTGAGTCGTTCCATAGTTATCCAATGACTATTAGTACCTAACCCTTAGGTGCCCCCAGTAGTCATGAGTAATACACAGTCCAATATTTGGAGAGCGTTACATATTCTAGTCTCAACAGATACATCGATATCCAGTCTTGATGCATCTTGACTAGGAACATTTAAAATGATATATTTGTTTCATTGTGATAAATTACTCACAATTACAACACTTTGTAATTACCATCACAAAACATACCATTTATGAATTTTATATAGAATATACTTTTAATTAAATTAATTAATTAATATAACCACATTATATCAAATATAAAATAGAAAGAAAACACCTTTTTTCGAACAAGATTGGTCATCAAATTAGATATATGTAACAAATTACATAACTGCCCCTTAGGGCATATCCCAAACTCTATCAGTAAACCATCTTTGTTGTTATACAATTGGATGGATCATATATTTTTTAATGTATGTAAAATGGCTTTTGGTTTCACCAAATTTTATACATATCAGCAACTTTTTTCTCCTGCCAATAATCTACCAAGAAACGAATGTCTATTGGCGTATAAAATGCATAATGATTATGGATACCACATTGTACATCTAATCTCCACTCAGTTGAGGTAGGAAGCTTAACACCATTCAATTAAAATGGACAATTAATTTTTTTTGGTTCCAGTTAAAATGGGATTATCAGATTTTTTCCCCCCATTATACTCTTTATATACTTTACTTCATTCACAGCTATAAAAATTCTTGGATTTCTATTTTTACAGTTAATATTTGACTTTAAAACCACTATAACGAATCCAACTATTCAAGCTGTGCAATTAATCCACACGTCCATTTTCTCTATATTGTGAAATACCTATATAACAACAAAAATACAAAACTAAATCGAAGAAGTAATGAAACACAAAACTAAATGAGTTATGAACACATACATCATAAGTAGTAAACTCATTATTATAATCCATGATAATTTCCTCATCTTATTTTCATCCAACAATGCAATCTAGAAATGAAAATTAAGTTACAGCTTAGCACAGTAAACACATAGGAAATTTATTCAATGTATTCCACCTGATTAGGTTGAATATAATTCCTATTGTAGTCACACTAGGATTACTACAACTCCAAGCTATATGTAAACTTGATTGCTAACATACTCAAGCTAACATGAACAAAACCTAAGAAAACATACATATATTGCTCCAAAATCACTAAAGTTAATTCGCAAACACTAAAAAAGGCCTGTACCTGAGATTCAATGCTGTTTTCTTCTTCAAAAACATATATTTCTTCTTTTAATAAATTATCCTTTTCAAAATTCCTACTTTCATCCTCATCCATTTTTGACAATGGAAGAAATGATATGAAAAGTAAAAAGAACATGAACATACATAATTCATTTCGGCCTACTAACTAAGATGGCAAAATTGTCATTGATTTTCAAAAATTATAAGTGGGGGTGGAAAAGGTAAAAGAGGAGGTGAAAATAGAATTGGCATTTAAATATAAATAGTTAGGGATCCAGTGAGAATGTGGCTTTATTTATCTTAGTCAAACATGGTTTTTGTTAGATTAGATCTTCTGAATTAATTTATATTTTATAATATTGATTCTAACATAGTATTATTCTTTCCATTTACACATTTCGCCTTATGCTCTTCGAATATAAGGACCATTTTTTTTATGTTGGTTCTCATTTGTGTGTTGCAATTTTTTATAGGATAATATTTATTTTAGTTCTCTTGCATTACAACATCAATAATTGAATCTTGCATAGAGTACAACTGCTCTTCCTTTTGGTCGAGGGGCATTCACTTTGGCAACTACATACACTCTTCTAGCAGAAGTATGCATTGCATTATTTTTTTTATAACTTAGTGTAATCTTAGCATATATTTTCTTGCTTTCGTATGATATTGACTTACGGCTTAATACTTATATAATGAAAGTTGTAATGTTTATCCAAACACATAAAGTAAAATATAGTTTTCAACACTTTCTATATCTTTTTAGAAACCAGGTTTATCAATCATTGAGCACATGATGAACATATTATTACACATAACATATTATTTAGATTCGTTGTTTTGAATTTATCCTCTCTTCGTTCGCTCCCCATGCTTTCGCACCCCAGCGTCGGTAGGGACCCAGAGAGCTGCCTTACCATTTCCCTTGAGAATGTGGGGGGACGCAGGAAGAGAAGTGAAATCATCCGGCTTTTTGAATGTTAATTGGGTGTAGTTGATCGTTTGGTTTTTAAAACTTTCTTTATCACATACTACAGGTACTTGTCATCCCAAGACTAGTATTAGCAAGATGCCTCCCTACTCACCAAAATGTAATTGTAAGTCCTTTATCTTTTTCTAACCTACATAAATTTTCATATCATTAAATTTAGAGACCGAAGTTAATCATATTAGCTTATGAGATTAACTTGCATTGAATATGTTGAATTAGCATTTAATTATGACACAATTTTTTGTTTGTGTGTATTCTTGTATTTTAAGCTTGAGTGGTCTTTCATGCTGGGTTGCTTCTAGCCTTAGGATTACATGGACATCTGTGTTTTCTTACAATTGCAGATGTATGTAGAACCTATCCCAGGTAAAGCTTATCTTGTATAATACTCTGTGCACATAAATCTTTTTTTGGGTTAATGTCACTCTTGCTATCTAGTCTATATAATAAACTTTGTTCTAATATTGGGTGTATGAAGTCCATGCAATGAAAGTGACTTATTTGTGGAGATTCACTTTGAGTTTATTTTCCGTTTTGAATATCTTAGGTATGCGATTAATCACTTTTCTATGTGCATAATAAATGATGAATTTACAGTTATGGATAATCTTAATGTACATATTTATTAATCAATAATTAGGGTTTCTTTAGAAATGAAATTAAAATATACACTTTAACGATCTTTGAGTATCTCTAGTTGACTATTATTACTCTATGATATAATCGTGTTGTTACTATTTTTTATTATTAGTTTATACATACATGCACTGAAATGTATATAAATTAATTTTTTTATATAAATTCGTAAGTAAAATAAAATTTCATTCAAATTTTCAAGTCAAAAAGATACATCTTCAAACTTTAAGAGAAGAGTTTGAAATTTTGCATATAAAAGAAGGTGAACTTGTCTTTGATTACTTTTCAAGTGTTTTAACGGTTACTAATAACCTAAAAAGAAACGGTAAGAAGTTAGATGATGTAAGAATTATGAAGAAGACTCTTAGATCATTAGATCTAAAGTTTGAACATATTGCCGCCATCATCGAAGAGACAAATTTGGAGCCATGATAATAGAGGAACTTCTTGGCTTATTGGAAGCTTAAGAAGAAAAGAAAAGGAAGAAGGAAGAGATTGTGAAGCAAGTACTTAAGACATGGATTGATTCAAAAAAGAAATGAAGCAATCAAAGCCAACAAAGACGAGGTTGTGGTCAAGAACGAGAATGGGGTCGTCGATATAACAAGGAAGAGGTTGGAGACCGAATAATAACAGTAACAATAACAATAAAACCCAAATCGAAGAAAGTTCAACAAGAGTTCGTGGGAGAGGAAATTTAGAATCATATGATAAGGCACGCATCAAATGCTACAATTATGAAAATTTTGGACATTATGCCTCTGAACGAAGAGCTTTAAGCAACAATAGAGTTGAAAAGAAAGCCATTTACGTTGAAGAAAGAAGTCAAAAAGATGGTATCTTACTGCTGGCTTACAAGGAAAATGAAAGAGATGAGGATAATCAATGGTACCTAGATAGCGATGCAAGCAAGCATATGTGTGGAATAAAAAGCATATTCGCGGAGCTTGATGAATCAGTGAAGGGCAACATGGCATTTAGAGATGAATCCAAAGTAGTGGTCAAAGGTAAAGTAAATGTTCTCATTCAGTTGAAGAATGGAGAGCACCAATTCATTTCCAATATTTACTATGTGCCAAACATGAAGAGCAACACCTTGAGCCAAGGACAACTCTTACTTAAAGGTTATGATATTCGATTAAAAGAAAATAGCCTTTCTATAAGAGATGGTGTGTAACAGTCTGGAAAATTCAAACACTTCGTCTTTGAATATCTCAGCTTTTGGTAAATGTTTTTTTATTGAAAATACGATTTTATAACCTTGTTAAACACTTTTTAATTGATAACTAATGATCGAAAACTTCTTTCTGCAATGTGTTTACAAAAATATATATTCTTTGAATAAATATTGAAAATGTGACCGAAAAAGTTTTGTTAAAAATCAACTTTTGTTCAATAGAAGTTGTCTAATATCTTTGGGCTTATGTAACAAACACATGAAAATATTAACAACTGCTTAAACCTTCCTATTACTAATGGAAATTAATTAAGCTAAAAGCTTCTAAAAGGAAGGACTAAAGGACCCTTGATTTAAGGAGGAAAAGGTGGAGTGATTTAGGGAAAGCATGGTGTGTAAGAGGCATTGATGCATGTAACTACATGGTTGACCTAGGAGGGTATTGGTGGTCTTTTGCCACTTTCCTAAGCTTATAAATAGAGGACAAGGGCTCTCTTCTTTCTTACAAGTCCACAAACTCAAGTTCTAAGTTCGTACACTCCTATCTCTTCTCAATTTTCTTAAATTAAAACAACTCTAAACTAGTTCAAAATCCTCTAGACATAAGTTATCATCCTAATATAGCTTATAACATCCTTCCACCACCTCGAAACCAAAAGATTTGGAGCATTTCCCATTGATTCACCTTAGGGCCGTGAACATCTAGGCTATTCGTGCCTAGGCCATGGCCATTTCTAGCTCCATCTCTCCTTGTCCCTGTTTATCTAAGTTCACCCTCCTCTTGTTTGTGCTTGTTCGTGTGCTTGGGTTCAAGATAAGAAGGTTGTTGTTTTGTTGCAAGGTAGAAGCTGGAAAGGGCTTGCTTGAATTTGAATTAAAAGTGAGTTATCTCACTCATCAAATAAAGTCATAAACTTGACACTTTGTTAACCTATGATAATATACCCTACATAAAGTTATAACCCATAATTATATGATTTGAAAGGTATGTGATTTATTTAAGTATCGTGTCTTTAAAAACTTTAAGCTGTGTTGTTAAAATAAGTATATGTAATTGGAAATTTGAATGTTGAAATTAAACATGTTATTTAGTACATATGTTATTACATGCTTTGTTGTGATACGATCCTAATTTAAGAATCATATATGTTTATATAAATGAATGATATTAAATATTGAATTGGATACAGAATTATCAGTATAACTATAGTCGCTATAAACGCACTTTGAAATCCCTTTCCTTTATCTCACTTTATAAAACCCATACTTTGCTTATTTTCAAATAAAATGTTTTATATACTTATAGAAGTATAAAAGATAGTGAGAAGTGAAGTTTAAAAGCTATATCATTTATAAATAAAGTTAGTAGGGTTATGTTCCTATATAGCGACAATCTCTATGGATGCACTTTGGAAAAACAAGTTTTTGTGAAGTTTAAAATGTTTTTACTTTAGATATTTTTTTGGAATCTTTTCAAAGGAGTTTTATAAAATATATATAAGCATTTTATAAGTATTTATTTAGATATAAGTCTATAAAACTATTTTTAACTCTTCTATTAAAATAAGAACTTTTATACACTTTCCTTCCTTAAATTATTCTAAATTCTATATTTCTTACTAAATAAAACTATTATACATGTTTATACTATTTTAGAAGAGTTTCTAACTTAATAATGCAGGTAATTTCAAAAGACTATTGTTTTAGAAGAAGGGATGAAAAGTAACACCTATTTATTAACCTTCGTTTGATTGTTTATGGAATGTTAGTATTACTATGCTTAACACTAACAACCAAACGAGGTAGGCTTCTATATTTGCGAGAGTCGAGATTGATGTTCGAGTAGGGATGGAGCAATAGAGCTCTAACCTACTGGCTTCCCTCTTGGTCAAGGAATAGTTAAGTTGTAAAGTCAAAAACATGTTATGTATATGAACCTTGATTTCTATAAGCAAGCGTTTAAGACATGATAGTCGATTAGTCGACTATCGATCTTGACCAAACTTAACTTAGGAAGTATACGAAAGGCTTCGTGGATTTATACCAATGAGAATCCCGGGGAGGAGCATTGGTACGAAATGCCTCTAACTTTCGGTTACTTTTAAAAGAACCGAAATTAAGTTAACCGAAAATTCATGGATTAGTTTTGAAGAGTCCGGGATCGGTAAGTGTTTACTTGCCGAATACCACTTCAAAACTAGTATACAGTTCAGTTTAGGAAGAGCTCATTGAAGTGGACTCTGATTGAGTGATGAAGACTCATATAAAAGGTTCCGAAACTAGCCTCGACATCGGAAAAATGACTAAAGACAGAGTAGGTTGCACAATCCAGGGTATTGTAACCCAGAGGGGTACATAAACTCCTTTAACTAGGAGCATCGGTGCAAAATGCCTCTAGCTTTCGGTTACTTTGAAAAGAACCAAAATTAAGTTAACTGAAAATTCATCGACTAGTTTTGAAGAGGTCGGAATCATAAGTGTTTTACTTGTCGCATACCACTTCAAAACTATTATACAGATCGATTTAGGAAGAGGTCATTGAAGTGGACTTTGATCGAGTGATGAAGACTCGTATAAAAGGTGCCGAAAGTAGCCTTGACATCGGAAAAGTAACTAAAGACAGAGTAGGCTGCACAATCCAGGGGTTTTGCTAACCCAGAGGGGTACATCAACTCCTTTATCTAAAGTATGCTTATCGAGATGTTGCTAGCAGGAGTTGCTAATACTTAGTTCTACGTGGTTCATGTTTACATGTTCGGGCGTAGGCCGATTGTGTTTTCCTTATGATATATTTTATCTAGAGATATACGGCCCTTTCGGAAGGTATTTTTCGATCCTTGTCACAAGAGATCTAGTTCAGTTTTTAAGCTGAAGGCGTCTTTATGGAAAATTCATCTATACGAACGTACCCTAGAAATTTTAAATGTACTTTAATATCGTTGTGTTATGCGATGCAAGCAACACGGTTATTTTCATATTTATATTACACAGCTTATAAATTATCTATAATATTACCTGATGTAAATTTCAATTGAGTTGGGTCCTTTCGAGGGGAAACCAGTTCGGTGATTCAATTGGTCTTGGAAGTATCGTTATGTATTTTGAGTTTCTTATACCAAACTAATGTTTGATACATGGTGTTTCTTTTCCTAATACTCCTCGTGTAATATTTCGAGTAGATTGAGTAAAGCAGGTCTTAAGGTTGGATGTTTCAAGCTTATGGAGATGAGTTGGATGCTTCCACCTACCTATCTATCTACCTATTTTCATTTACATTCACCATTATGTATGTATTCAGCATTGTGAGGACATGCAGTTATAACTATCCAGGCTTATTGTAGTACTTAATGATTTCGTAACACCGAGATTCATGTCTGTTGGAGCAACTCTTTGTACTACACTTTTGGTGTATTATATATTATCGTTCTACATGTGAGATTCCAATATTGTGTTCTTCTTTCTAGTTCTATTTCTGGTTCTTTTATTTATCCCAACTTTCTGTCTTTTCGGCACTTGAGTGTTCGACACACGAATACAGTGGATGTATTTAGTGTCAACATTCGGGGAACAAAAGGGTAATTTTTACATTGTGGTACCAGAGCTCGAGGTTGAGCGAACACCTTGGCTTTGGTTGGGATTGGCTTATTAGAGATAGGGTAAGTGATGCCCTAGAAAGAGTCAAGAGTATTATACATATGAGAGCGTATTTGTTATTGCAAAATTAGACTTCTAAAATTTTTCTTAAAAATATTCCCTTTCTTCTAAATCAACCCTTTCTTTGAATTAATCCCTTAAATCCTTTCTTTGACATAACTCTATCTTAAAGTATTCTAAAGATGCTTTGCTATAAATTTAAGTAGAAAAATAAGAGTACTCATGCTGTAAGTGCTAGAGATGGTAGAGGTCGTGGTGGTAGAGCTAATACCGTCAACAATTGTGGCCCTCGAGCTCCAAGGAATGTTGCTCCTGTAGCTGAACCTAGGGTGAACATAGTGGAGGAAGTGGTGCAAGTTCAGCCTCCAATGAACTTTGCTTCACTCTGTCGGGATTTTGAGTGGCTTGGTGGTCCAAGGTTCAGTGGGACTGAATCGATTATTGAGGTGCAGACATGGTTGAGGTTGTGTGCAAGGATCTTTGGAGATTTGGAGTTGGGTGATGCTATGAAGCGTCGCTTGGCTTCTCGTCATCTTTCAGATGCTGGCATGGATTGGTGGAGTTCTATTACTATGGATGTCCTAGAGAATAACTTCTCTTAGGCCCAGTTTAGGGAGGAATTCGAGAGAAAGTTTGTACTAGAGGCGGGGAAGACCTTGTTGTTTAGAAGCTTCTTGGATTTGAAGCGAGGTACTATGACTGTGGTAGAGTATGAGAATAAGTTTAACACACTATCTCGTTTTGGGCATGGTATGAAAAACATGCCTTTAAAGAAGAGTGAGATGTTTATAGTTGGTATGCATCCCGAGCTTAAGCAAGATATGACTACTCATCTCATGAGTTTGTTTGTTGATTTTTGAATATGGGCTTGAGCTTTGAGAGCTTGGCACCTAAACTTATTATTTCTGCAATGATGCATATTACTTCTACAGCGGCTAAGGATAAGAAGCACAAGTTTCAGGGAAAGAGGGCCAAGGTTGTTTGCCACAAGTGTGGAAGATGGGCCATTGTGCTAATTAGTGTAGGTCGGGGGGAGGAGGGCAGGTGGTTAATGCACTAGTAGTGAAAACTCCTCAGTTTGCCCCCATAAGGGTGTTATGCTTGCCATCAGGTTGGTCATATTGCCAGGGATTGTCCTTTGCTCAAATAGGGAGAGTAGCCTAGGGTCTTTGCTGTTACTGATGCACCTTCCACTTCAGCAACAGCTAAGGGGAAGCAGGTTCTGGAAGGTATTCTATCTATTTCTGGCATTCTTATTCATGACTTTTTTTATATTGGTTCTTCTCATAGCTTTACCTCTAGAAATCTTGTTGATACGCTCGATCTAAAACCAGTTATGGTTCATATTCCCATTTGTATGTCGAACCCTCTAGGGGGCTTGGCCAATCTTAGCATATTGAGTGAAGGAGTTTCGATTTCTTATTTTTACTGACTCCTTCCATGCGATATTTTCATTCTTTGTTTTCTCGGTTTTGACGTTCTTTTAGGGATGGATTGGTTATCTTATAATCTTTCCATCTTGGATTTTGAGAAACCTACTGTTAAGCTAAGGGAGGGAAGGAGGGTTCATATTTTATCGTGTGAAGATCCTAGTTCTCGTGAGTAGTTTTCTATATGCTCTCGATGTGTCAGAAGGAGACTTAGAGTTCATTCTAGTTGTTTGGGAATTTTATGATGTATTCGAGGAGGTTTCTGGTTTACCCCCTTATTGCGAAATCGAGTTTCATGTTGATTTGATTCCTGGTGCTAAGCTTATTTATTGCCTGTTCGTAGGTTATGTTCGAAGGAGAAGACAAAGTTAGCCAATTAGACAGTGACTTGCTATGGAAAGGTCCGATCCGACCTAACTGTTCGAATTGGGAGGGGGGGAGGGGGCGTCGTATTTTCCACTAAGGCAGACGGTTCCTTAAGACTTTGTGTTGATTACTGCGAGCTTAACAAGCGGACTATTCCTTTGCCCATAATCGATGGCTTTTTTGATCAACTTCATGGAGCTCATGGATTCTCTCAGCTTGACCTTGCTATGGGTTTTCATCAATTAAGGGTGGTAGAGGAAAGTGTGCCCTTGACAGCTTTTCGTTTTGATCGATTTTTTGAGTGGTTAGTTATACCATTCGGTCTAACAATGCTCCAACTTATTTCGTTGACATTATGAATCGTGTCTTTCGTAATGTCTTAAATAAATTCGTGCTTGTTTTCATTGATGATATTATAGTTTATTTCAATACCGAGGAGGAGGATTCTTAGCATTTTAGAATTGTATTGGAGACATTGAGAGAACATGTCCTTAAGGCTAAGTTCTAAAAATGTCATTTTTGATGGTCGGAGGTTAGGTTCTTGGGGTAAGTTATTTCTGAAGATAGTATTACTGTTGATCTAGAAAAGGTTACAGCTATTCAAGATTGTAAGAGACCTGAAAGCGTAATGGAGATCCAAAGCTTCTTGGGTTTGGCTGGTTATTATTGGAGAATCATTCAGGATTTCTCCAAGATTGCTTCACAACTTACTAATTTGACAAAGAAAGATGTCAAATTTGTCTGGATGGAAAAATGTGAGTTAGCATTTAGGGAGTTGAAGGAGAAGTTAACTAGCATTCCCGTTCTGACTATTCTGGATGGAGGTGAAGGTCTCACTCTTTACATTGATGCTTGTGGAACAGGATTAGGTGCTATGTTGATGGAGCATGGGAAGGTTGTTTCTTATACTAGTAGACAGCTGAAGCCGCATGAGTCGAGGTATGCAACGCATGACTTAGAACTGCTAGTAATTGTCTTTGTGTTAGAGATGTGGAGGCATCATTTATTGGGTGAGAAGTTTGAGCTTTATTTAGACCATAAATCTTTTAAGTATCTTTTTACTCAGAAGGACTCGAACTTGAGGCATCAGCGTTGGTTGGAGTTTCTTGCAGCATATGATATTGAGATTTCATTTACGCCAGGGAAAGCTAATGTTATAGCTGATATGTTTAGTAGGAAGTATGCTGTTATGGCTAGTATGGAGGTTCGTCCAACTCTTATAAAGGATATAAACAGAAGGATGTTCATCTCGCTCAGATAGCGAAAGCCGTTAGTGAGTGTTGCTCAAAAGAGTTTCCAAGGATCTGAGATAGGCAACCATGGCATTTTGATGATGAACGGTCAGTTGTGTGTTCCAGATATTAACGACATTTGACAGGATATTCTTACACAGAGTCATCATTTTAGGTTGATGATACATCCAGGAGTCACTAAAATGTATCAGGATATAATTCTGGTGGGAAGGTATGAAGAGAGACGTTTCTATCTTTGTGATCAGGTGTGCTAATTGCCAGCTGGTGAAGGGCAGTCATCAGAAGACGGCCGTTTTGCTTCATCCACTAGAAGTTCCAAAGTGGAAGTGGGAGCAAATTTCTATTGATATTATTGATGGTTATCTAGATTGAGCAAAGGTAATGAAGGCATTTGGGATATTGTGGAAAGATTAACCAAGAGTGTGCACTTCTTACCTGTTAAGGAAACGAGGACGACATCTAGTTTAGCTCAGCCGTATGTGAAAGAGGTTGTTAGGCTTCATGGCATTCCATGTAATATTGTGAGTGATCGAGATTCGATCTTCACAAGTCAGTTTTGGAAGGGTTTGCATGATACGCTTAGAACGATGCTTAGTTTAGGCACATCTTATCATCTTCACACAGATGGACAGACCGAGACGGTGAATTGGATTTTGGAGGATTACTTAGAGCTTGCATTCTTGACTTAGGTGGATCTTAGGAGGATCACTTGCTGCTTGTTGAGTTTTCTTATAACAATAGTTTTCAAGCAAGTATTGGGATGGCACCTTTTGAGGCATTGTATGGAAGGCCATGTAAGTCTCCTTCCTGTTGGATAGAACTGGGAGACCACTTAGTGCTTCGGCCAGATATGGTTCGTGAGGCTATGGATAAGGTAGCGGAGATTAAGAAGCACTTGAAGGTAGCTCAGAGTAGGTAGAAGAGCTATGCCGATGTGGGCGTCGAGACATGGAGTTCTTAGTTAGGGACTTTTTGTTTATCAAAGTTTCTTCAATGAGAGGTGTAATTCGGTTTGGTAAGGGAGAGAGTTGGCACCACGTTTTGTTGGACCTTTTCTGATACTTGAGAGAATAGGCACTCTAGCTTATCGGGTGGGGTTACCAACTAGGTTATCGAGTGCACATGATGTTTTTCACGTATCTCATCTATGGAAGTATGTACATGATTCTACTTTGATAATCGAACCATCACAACATGAGGATTTGGAAGTTGAGCCTGACTTGACCATTGTGAGACAGCATATTCATATTGTTGATCGTGATACGAAGAGATTAAAGACTAAGGTTGTTGAATTGGTTAAGGTGCAGTGGAGTGAGGATGTTCGAGATTGCACTTGGGAGACAGAGGAGAGTATTAGAGCCTTTTATCCAGAGTTGTTTCTTAATTAGTAAATTCTGTTGTATGATATCTTTTGTTGCACTCACCGCTTATGGTGGAGTCATTTAGCATGTGCCTTTTATTTATGTGCAGTTTGAGCAGTATTCTATATATACACCCTTTCTTCTATTCTCTTTGTGCTATTCTTGTTTGGATTTCGGAGACGAAATGACCTAAGTGGGGAAGAATGTAACAACCTGGAAAATTCGAACACTTCATCTTCGAATATCTCAACTTTTACAAAATGTTTAAGTATTAGAAATATGATTTTATAACCTTATTAAACACTTTTTAATTAATAACTAATGATCGAAAACTTCTTTTTGAAATGTGTTTACAAAAATATATTCTTTGAATAAATATTGAAAATATGACCGAAAAACATCTTGTTAAAAATCAACTTTTTGTTCAATAAACGTTGTCCAATATCTTTGGGCTTATGTAACAAACATATGAAAACATTAACAAGTACTTAAACCTTCTTATTACTAATGGAAATTAATTAAACTAAAAGCTTCTTGAAAGAAGGACTAAAGGACCCTTGATTTAAGGAGGAAAAGGTGGAGTGATTTAGGGAAAGCTTGGTGTATAAGAGGCATGAATGCGTGTAACTACATGGTTGACCAAGGATGGTATTGGTGGTCTTTTTGCCACAAATCCATAATCTTATAAATATGAGGCAAGGGCTCTCCTCATTCTCACAAAATCACAAATTCAAGTTCTAAGTTCTTACACTCCTTTCTCTTCTCAATTTTCTTAAATCAAAGCAACTCCAAACTAGTTCAAACTCCTCCAAACTCAACCTATCATCCTAATATAGCTTATAACATCATTCCACCACCTCAAAAGATTTGGAGCATTACCCATTGATTCACCTTAGGGCCATGAGCATCTAAGCCATTTGTGCCAAGGCCGTGCTCATTCTAGCTCCATCTCTCCTTGGCCGTGCTTATCTAGGGTCTTTCCCCTCTTGTTTGTGTGCATGGGTTCAAGGTAGGAAGGTTGTTGTGTTGTTGCAAGGTAGAGGTTGGAAAGGGCTTGCTTGAATTTGAATTAAAAGTGAGTTATCTCACTCATTAAATAAAGTCATAAACTTGACACTTTGTTAAACTATGACGATATACCCTGACTACTTAAAGTTATAACCCATAATTATATAATTTGAAAAGTATGTGATTTGTTTAAGTTTGTGCCTTAAAAAGCTTTGAATTGTATTGTTAAAATAAGTACATGTAATTGGAAATTTGAATGTTGAAATTAAACATGTTATTTAATACATATGTTATTACATGCTTCGTTGTAATATGATTTGAATTTGGGAATCAGATATGTTTATATAAGTAAATGATATTAAATATGGAATTTGTATACGTAATTGTCCGTATAGTGATAGTCTCTATAAACGCACTTTGAAATCCCTTTCTTTTATCTCACTTTTTAAAATTTATACTTTGCTTAATTTCAAATAAAATGTTTTCTATACTTATAGAAGTATAAAAAACAGTGAGAAGTGAAGTTTAAAAGCTATTTTGTTTATAAAACAAAGTTAGTAGTATGGTCCTTATAGCGGCAGTCGCTATGGATGCACTTTGGAAAAACAAGTTTTGTGAAGTTTAAAATGTTTTTACTTTGGATATTTTAATGGAATCTTTTCAATGAAGTTTTATAAATGATATATAAGTATTTTAAAGGTATTCATTTATATATAAGTCTATAAAACTATTTTTAAATCTTTTATTAAAATAAGAACATTTATACACTTTTATTCCTTAGCTTATTCTAAATTCCATATTCCTTATTAGATAAAATTGTTATACATATTTATACTATTTTAGAAGAGTTTCTAACTTAATTATACTAGTAATTTCAAAAGACTATTGTTTTAGAAGAAGGATGAAAAGTAACACCTATGTATTGGCCTTAGTTTGATTGTTTATGGAATGTTAGTATTACTATGCTTAATGCTAAAAGTCAAACGAGGTAGGCTTCTCTATTTGTGAGTATCAAGATTGATGTCCATGTAGGGACAGAGCAATAGAGCTCTAACCTACCGGCTTTCCTCTTGGCTGAGGAATAGTTAAGCTATAAGGTCAGAAACATGTTAAGTATACGAAGCTTGTTTTCTACAAGCAAGCGTTTAAGACACGATATTCGATCAGTCGACTACCGATCTTGACCAAACTTTACTTATGAAGTATACGAAAGGCTTAGCTGATTTATACCAATGAGAACCCCCGAGGAGTAGCATTGGTACGAAAGCCTCTAGCTTTCGGTTAATTCTAAAAGAACCGTAATTAAGTTATTCGGAAATTCATCGATTAGTTTTGAAGAGTCCGGGATCGGTAAGTGTTTTACTTGCCGAATACCACTTCAAAACTATTATACCATTCAGTTTGGGAAGAGGTCATTGAAGTGGACTTTGTTTGAGTGATGAAGACTCATATGAAAGGTGCCGAACGTAGCCTCGACATTGGAAAAATGGCTAAAGATAGAGTAGGTTGCACAATCCAGGGGTTTTGCTAACTCAGGAGGGTACATCTACTCCATTATCTAGAGTATGCTTATCGAGATGTTTCTAGTGGGTGTTGCTGATACTTGGTTCTACGTGGTTCATGTTTACATGTTCGGGCGTATGCCAGTTGTGTTTTCCTTATGGTATATTTTATCTAAAGATATGCGACGCTCGAAAGGTATCTTCTGATCCTTGTCATGGGAGATCCGCTTTACTTTTTAAGCTGAAGGCGTCTTCATGAGAAACCTATCTATACGAACATACCCTAGCGGTTTTATTATACTATAATATCGTTTTGTTGTGAGATGTAAGCAACACGGCTATTTTTGTATTTATATTACAAACCTTAGACATTATCTATAATATCAACTAATATAAATATCAATTGAGTTGGATTCTTTCGAGGGGAAACCAATCCGGTGATTCAGATGGTCTCGGTATCACCCTTATGTGTTTATACGCATTTCTGAGTTTCTCATACCAGAATTATGTCCAACATGTGGTGTTTCTTTTTCCAAAACTCCTTGTGTACTCTTTCGAGTAGATTGAGTAAAGCAGGTCTTAGGGTTGGATGTTTCAAGCTTATGGAGACGAACTAGATGCTTCCACTTATCTCTCTATCTACATGTTTTCATTTTCCTTCACTATTATGTATGTATTCAGTATTATGAGGACATACATTTATAACTGTCCAGGCTTATTGCAGTACTTGTCATTTTGTAACTTCGAGATTCATGCATATTGGAGTAACTCTTTGTACTAGACTTTTGGTATATTATATATTATCATTCCGCATTTGAGATTCTGATGTTGTGTTCTTCTTTCTAGTTCTGTTTCTTTAATTTTAAGCTAACTTTCTGTCTTTCCGGTATTGGGTGCTCGGCATACGAATACCGTGGATGTATTTAGTATCGACATTCGGGGATCGAAAAGACAATTGTTACACGGTATAAATGACTTCATTGCTAAGTCTGCAATGTCAAGGAATAGACTGTTTGTGCTCAACATTCAAAATGGCGTTGCACAATGTCTTAAGATGTGCTACAAAGATACTTCTTGATTTTGTCATCTTCTATTTGGGCATCTCAATCAAGGGGTTAGACTTGTTGTTCAAAAAGGAAAACGGTAAGAGGATTACCTTACATCAGCCATTCCAATCAAGTGCGCGAAGGATGTCTACTGGTAAAGCAATTCAAAATGAGTTTTCCAAAGGAGTCATACTCAAATGCTAAAAACCATTGGAACTCATACACATAGATGTGTGTGGTCTGATGAAGCTAAGATCTCTTTAGAAGAGTACGTAACTATTTCCTTCTCTTCATCAATACATGATTTTTCAAGAAAAACGTGGAAGTATTTTTAAAGGAGAAATCAAAAGTGTTTGAGAACTTCAAGAAGTTCAAAGCTCATGAAGGAAAGTGGCCACATGATCAAGCAATGAAATCTGACCATGGAGGAGAGTTCACATCAAACGAATTCCAAAGGTAGGATGAAGATAATGGAATTCGATGACAACTTATGTTGTATTTATAGGAAAAATAGTGAATAAGAGGAGAGGAGGAGAAGAAGAGAGAGATTTCATGAGGAGAATTGTTGACAACTTTTGCATACTTTTTCATTCATCACGTAAACTTTTATACAAAGGAAATGTAACCAATTCTTGCAACGTGTACCAGTGAAATCATCGATCCATTTGTGCCCATATATTCCTAGTGCTAGTAAAAATAAAAGCACTTGCTATTTTTGTAGCTCAATTTCTATGTCCTCAAATTCACTGTTCTCTCGTGTGTTCAATTAAATTTCAATCATACACCACACTTAATTTCTATGTGGATCCCACTTTGCTATTAAAATAATCAAATCATATTATAATTGATAATTGAGATAAATTTAGCACAGGGAAGAACAACAGGGAACAAAGAAAATGAAGACTGAGGAACTGAATCCGCTCCCATGCAACAGCATCCGCTGAAACGAAAATATATCGACAAATATAAAAGGATAGATCCTATGCTTCTAGTTGCTTTCTATTTCAAATGTCTTGTGGGGCATTTTTTGCCTTACAGCAATATTTTCAGTATTAGGTTCCTATTTTTAGAGCAACATAAATTACAACATCTGTATTTGGATATGAAGAGGATGCTAACCTTTTTAATATCGGTATCAAGTGAGAGCGCATTGCACCGTAGGAAAGTTTCATGTAGAAATCCATATTTTCTGAGGTATGCACTTATTTCAAACGGGAGAAAAGTAAAGTTGAAGATTTTATGTTTCACGAATTAAATTAAATCCCAGATAATTTAAATTTAAAGTTTCCACCTAGCCATCTATCTATTATAATAATGATCAGAGTCGATCAAGACTTTTTTTTTTCCATCAGTTTCAAAATTTCACTCTGATATTAGCGTGCTCCAAAATCTTGGCCAGCTGTATGCTTATACGTAGAAAATAGAAGTGATCTCTCATATGCAAATCTAACTTTTACCTTTTATTATATACAGTTCTATACGTACATGTTAGTTTATAGTTTTCTGTTCTAGCTAAATGTTATATGCCTCTCTTTAATAGCAAAAGTTTGTTACTTAACGAAATTACCTTCTTTTATTTTGCAACTTATGCTAGCTAAAACCAAGAGCTTTATACATCACAGTTTCATCCACTTTTTTGCAAATTCATGCAAAAATAAAAATAGGCATGATCAAGCTTCTTGTTTGCTAGTACCATAGTAATAAGAATTTGCAAATATTGAAAACGTGAAGAAGTTAATATCATGCATGAAAGGTTCAAGTAAGCCCACGATGACACGAAACTAGAGCGTTCAGAAGTCGGACACTTATCATTATATATATATGTATACCACAGCCACTATTTTCTTCAACAAAACATCAATATCTGGAGCCATGGTTCGCGTTGTATCTTTACTTGCAGCATCGACCTTCATACTGTTGATTATGATAATCAGCAGTCCGTATGCAAATAGTCAGAACATATGCCCAAGAGTTAATCGAATTGTGACACCCTGTGTGGCCTACGGACTTGGAAGGGCACCGATCGCCCCATGCTGCAGAGCCCTGAACGATCTACGGTTTGTGAATACTAGAAACCTACGACGTGCTGCATGCCGCTGCCTTGTAGGGGTAGTGAGCCGGAACCCCGGTCTGACACAAAACCCTAGATTTCAGAACATTCCTCGTGATTGTCGCAACACCTTTGTTCGTCCCTTCTGGTGGCGTCCAAGAATTCAATGCGGCAGGTATGTATATCAATTTATAAGCCCCTTGGTCCATTATTATCTTTTCATTTACCCCTATGAATTATTCATCTTGCCTTTTTTTTGCCCCCCTTACAGGATTAACCTTACGGATAAGCTTATATACTTGGACGCTGAGGAATGAAGACTAGACTCTACTATTATGCACTATAGTTTATAGTATATATACAAAATAAAACAGTATGTGCTGTATAATTTGCAATATGGACGTATTTATAGTAAGTCCTAATGGTGTCTGCTACTTGGGTCCAGCATTAAGCACTATATAGAGACACTATATAGGGTACAATGGGCTGATTATGATGTCAACGGCAGTACTTTATCTCACACTAATAAATAAATAATGGTTTTATCTTGATTGACATTATATTACTATACTTTTCTTTCCATCTATATTCATATATTTAAACCTTAGTTCTTATTCAGTTGTTTCAGCTGTTTGGAACCGCAAATGTATTGTCGATCTTCACAACTTTTCAGGATTTTGAAGGACTAATTAATACAAATCATATATAGAAAAGGGTGGGCCTACTTATAACAACTTAAGGCTAATAAACATGTACCCCACTTAATCCCATATGCCAAGGAATTAATAAATATGAGTCTCCAAATCTTCTTCTTCTTTAATCTGTCTGTAGATCAAGGAATTAATATATGCTTTATTGGGATTCCATGGCTGATTAAGCCAAATCGAAATTCCTTAATTGTGATTAAGGACTTGCAAAACTTCTTTTACGCATTTGATTATGAGGATCTTCTCGTGTAAAAGTGTCATCTAGCTACTCTGTTTAATTGTTGGAAAATAAACTGAATTTTTGGCTTAATAGAAGATATTATATTAAAGTTACACTCATTATCACATGTATTTCTCGAGAGCAAATCCCCTATACCCAAACCCCCATGTCCCCAACCAATCGGGGACGTCGATTTTCAACCATTTTGCAATTAAACCCCAACAGCAGGAGAGAGAAAGTAAGTTTAATTGCAAAATAGCTAAAAATCGGCGTTCCCGATTGGTTGGAGATAGAAGGGACAAGGGGGTTTGGTACAGGGGATTTGATCTCGTATTTCTCGGATTAGTTTATTCACATTCATTTGTACATCGCATGTTGCTATTCATACCCTGTGATTATGTATCTCCAAAAAACAAACAAATATCAATCAAATTTAAAATTGAAGTTAAACTGAATTAAAATCAAAATTAAGCTATACTAAAATTTTGATTCTAGAAATTAAATTAATATAATTAATTTAAAACATTAAACTCTCATTTTTATCAAATATACACTGAATATGATAAAGTTTGTAATACCTATACCATCAAAATAAATTAAATTAAATTAAAATGCTTGCAATCAATTTTTTCTATAAGTTTTTATTTTGAAAATATATTTTTATTGAATTAAAGCTTATTTGATAGAGGAGTTTGTTTTAATAAATTATTTTCAAGAAATATATTGAACTTGAATAAAATATTTACAATGAGTATAAAATATAGTTATATAGTAAATAACTATCAAATTGTGTGTGTAGACACACATATACATATACATATGTATGTATATATGTATGTATGTATTGAAGATTGTGAAATCAAGAAATCAACAAAAATAAACAATTGTTGAAGTTGAATATTATATAAATTGTCGAAATATGTTTAGTATAATATATAGTTGAACAATTCAAATTGAAAATATATTTGTTAATAAATGATAGAACTATATACGTAAATAAGGGGATTTGATTTGTAATTAAATGGAAATAAAATTAAAATTGTAATTGCTCAAAGGCTTTAAATCTTGCAAATAAAAGAGGAAAGAAACTTTCATTAACAAATGAAAGCCTTTGTTATTAAACTCAAACCTACAACCCTTTTTACTCTCTTCTCCTAACCCTAAATCCTCAATACACACTACACAAAAAAATCGTGGGAAAAAAATGCAGCCGTGAATGAAAAAGAAGTCGCTGGCGCGTGGCTGATGCTGGAGTGGATGGCAACGACGACGACCTAGTTGAGGCAAGACAGAGGACCTGGAAGGCTGCGCGACGCAAGGTAGTGGAGGCGTTGTTGGCATATAGCGACGATGACAGCCACGAGGAAATTGAAGCGAGGAGTTGGTTGTTGTTAATGAACACGGGTTCAGGGGCTAATCGGAAGCAGTGAGTCATTCACGATGGTCGATGGCTAAGATTGCTGAATTGATGTTCAAGAATGTTGGGAAGGAGGATGATGACGGTGGCTGAGAAAAAGGGCTAAAGCAATAAAGTTTTCGGTTTGGAATTGCAACATGCAGCGACGAAACTAGAACTGTAGTTTGCGGTGGACGAACCTAGAAAAATATTCAAATATTTTACGAAAACAATCAATGCAATTGCATTGGGATAGGCAACTTAAACAAACTTGTACATACAAAAAATAACAAAGCTTACAAATTTGCATCAGTTTAGACAATCTTGCAAGTTTGCATACAAAAAATATAGATTACTAAATAACATATTTAGGACATGTATGACGACCGCCCTACACCTACGATGCATAACGGTTGTCAAAGGAAAGAAAAGAAGTAAAGAATGAGAAATAGAAGAGAAGAGAATGGAAAAGAAGAAAAAACACTTCAAATAATCACATAACCTGTCGTATATCTCACATTGAATCAGATAAAATATAATAGCCAATTTAGATACAAAACCGTCAAGATAGAAATTACTAAGTGATCCAAATACCAGAATACAAATACCCAAAGTTATAGATCATATAGTAGAGTTTATACTAGTGACAAATAAACTCAATTGATAAACTGTCCCTAAAAATAATAAGTCAGAACTGTCAAGACTCCACAGTGTCATACAACGAAATAAACAATAGTAAGCTCAAAATATAATTATGAGAAAGCGTCGTCTCCTGCTAGTCCATCCGCACTGCTCCAAATGTTGTATACACTTGTTATCCAGTCTAGTCATTTAAGAGCACGTGAGATACTAAGAAGCAAAGCATAAAACCGCTAGGTAGACAACAGTCTGGTGTGAGCGATAAACAATCTCAAAATACTATAAAAGTCGATATAGTATATGGATATGGTATACTAATCATACATGACTTGTTCCTGCAACCACAGAGTTAGCACAAGACATCGATGATATGATACTCTATAAATGTCATAAAGGGTACTCTATAATCAGTAAACTATCGAGGTGTCTAGGTATCTCCATCCATAATGCCTATTCCATACTAAGTAACAGTCGGGCTGTCTAGGTATCCCTATGCCCAATACCTACCTCATGTGACATCACTAGAGTGACATCTGGCTAGTGAAACCATAACAAACATAGAATCCATCAAACAATACAATCTGTCACTCATTGTGCTCTAGATCTATGGTAACTCATATGGTCATTCTTTTGCCAAGGATTAATGAATAAAAATCCCGATTTTCAACTGTACTCTCATATCTCGCAGCCCGAACCTGGATACATGACCCAAATCTACCGACCCAGGATATAAAGATCTAGTCAACCGATCTATGGAAATCCCCAAAAAATACCCTGTCTGAGCACAAAAGAAAACACCCCGAGTATCGAAGACCCCTAGCACGCATCTCCGTGCTCTTCCTTGCTTCATCCATTTCCATGATAGAACCATTCTACATTCTATTCCTGGATCTCCCTCAAAGGACCCGCCCATGTAAAACTCATCACGACGCCTATCGACATAAAGCCTTCAACCTCGAAACCTAACTTCATGCACCATCAAGCTACTCATCCAAAGTCCTGAAAGTGCAACCTCGAAACCTAACTCCATGCACTACCTGTAACGACCCGCCAATCCATACAATTCGAGTTGACAGTAAACCACACATATCCTACCCAAATAGAACGGAAACACAGATAGTTATGAGAAAGAAAGAAGAAAGAAGAAGAGAAGAGAAAGAGAAAAGAAATTAAAAACAACACAGAATCTCACAATCGTAGCGGAACAACATATAATATAATATCAATGATCTTTACACACGAGAAACTGTTATATACTTACATCCATCAGAGTACAACAATCACAATCATTAGCCTGGACAGTTATAACAATCCGCCCTCACAATTGCTAATGATTTCAACAACAAAGCAGCGAAAAAATAATATATACGTTAATACGAATTGACGACCTCCATTCGTCTCCTGAGCTCCAATACATCAAAAGCAATCTGTAATATGCTCGGTCTGACCCGAGCATTATAATAAAATAACAGCCGAGTCAGTCTGGAAAACCAACGTGAGAAAACACACCGAACTGGATTTTAAAGTTCTAGAAAACCATTTGAAAATCAAAAGTATCTCGTAAGACCACACCGCACATAAACATGGACGAATTTTTACCTTACGATAACCAAAACATTTCATATGAAATTATTTGGTATTATAATAGTGTCTAAATAAAAATACTTATTAATCTTAGCCGAAATTGTTACACTAATTAAATTTCAGCATCATAGGTATACAACTAAAACCGTAAAGGCTCATATTGGAAAATGGATTCCATATAATGACTGGGCTACTGGGGTACCGCCCGTTATGGTGCATCACTAGATAAAATAAGACTGAGGTCGAACCTATCGACCCCTACCAACACAGAACCGGCCTACCCCTTACTAGATAGTACCAGATATGATCACCCCTCCGTTAATGGCTCCGAAGCATAAAAATGAGAGATAATAGTGACTCTAATTAGGGATGATCATACCCTACTTGGGAGCGACCCACTTAGCCCTGCTACATCTCCCATGTTTTAGTCATTTCCGGTTGATGAGGCTTGAGGCTACGTTTTACTTTTTTATAGCACTTCCCACTTGGAATGCTAACACTGCCCTCCATGCAACAATGCAATATCGGCATTCATCCATACAAATTTGTTCTGGGCCTGAATGAAACACTGGAGAGCTTCGTCTTCAAATTCCACCATCTTCAAGATATTTTGACTTCGAAACGCATTCGTTGGATCAAAGTGGTTTTCAGATAACATATCTGATCCCGGTCTCTTCGAAACAACGTTCGATAATATCCGTTAAACCCAAACACGGTTCTTTAGGAAATAAATAGTCAAAGATAAAAGCGAAGATCACCTCCTAACCATTAGTGGACGGATTTCCATATCATTGTCCTATGGGAAAGAAACGAGATTTATGCGCACAGTACAACATCATCGGAGATGTAACAACCCGCATATTTCACGATTATATATATTTAAATGGTTTATTTAAATATAGCATTGTTAATTAGATTAAAGTCCGAAATGTTACTTTTTGTAAACAGTCGAATTGGGACTCGAGACCACTTCCATTGTGTCCAAAATGGTGATTATAACTTTTTTGAGTATAAACATCGATATGTTTGGAGTTGAGTAGAATTTTGCTATTTTTCTATTTTGGGCTTTGGGTTTGGGTTTCAGCCCACTAACCCAACATAATACCCTAACTCCACCCCACTCCTCTTCATTCATTCATTCCATTTCCTAACACTTTCAAGCTAAAGAAAAATGGGGGAAAGAATGGGAAATTAAAATTCCTAAGCCCTAGTTCTCTTAGGAAATTCAAGTTCTTGCTCTAAAATCAAAGAGAAGCTTAGGTAAGCATCCTCTTCTTCTTCTCCACCTCAATCTCTCTCCAATTTTAGAAATTTCCTGTAACCTAACTTAGGAAATATTTGCTTATGATCTTAGATTGGAGCTTCTAGAGTTGAAGTTGAAGTGTGGTTGATCTTTCCTTTTTTTAAAGCTTCTCACTTGTTGTTTTGGGTTTAACGGTGAGTTTTTGAACTCACATCTATGTCTATAGTTTTCATTGTTGTTAGGTATGAATTCCTAACATCTATTCACGTTCATTTGCTTTTGATTTGAATTGATTTGGTGAATTTTCCAAATTTTAGTGTTTTGAAGTCAAAATCTTTAAAGATCTTATCTTGGATATTTGGACGTGTTATTTAGGGTGTATCAAAGAGCCTATAGGACTGGGTTGTCGCTTGGTATAAATCCCTAGCCTCCGTTGCTCGTCCGATCGCTTCCGAATCATTTTGGCCATCATTGGCCTGGGTAAATTGTTGCCCAGAAAAGGCAACCAGACGTCTGGTTGGAAGGTCCAAACGTCTGGTTTAGGCAGCAGATGAAAAAAAATATACGGCAGAAAAGAAAAAAATGGCAAAAACTTGGACCAGACATCTGGTTAGTTTTCAAACGCCTGGTAGGTTTCTGGAATATTTCCAGAACCCAAATCCAGACGTCTGGATGAACCCCTAGACGTTTGGAACTGCCAATTCTGCCTATTTTAGCTGTTTTTGATTGGATTTTCAATTTTAATCGATTTTTGTCGATCCGGTTAGTTGTTATCACTTATTATCGACTTTGATGACTTCTTTCTTTGGATTTTTGGGAATATCCATTTGATGGATTTGGTATCGATTTTTATGGATTTAATTCACATTGTCGTATGTGCATTTTTGATGATTGATTGTTTTTACAATCATTTTGTGATTTGTCACTTTAAAATACAAAGGTTTCGATACTAGTAGTAAATACTAAAACTCTTTCATTAAAACGATTTCGACGCTATTTTAAATATAAAGCTTGCTTTTAAAACCGTTTTCCAATCTATTAGTATATACAAACCTTTACCTCATTTGTATGTGAATTTATTTCTTAACTTTGGAGTTTCGATTTCAATTTCTTATTAATTTCATATAATAATGATTACATTTCAATATTATCACTTTCCTAACAAACAAGCATCCATATACTATGATAATTCATAGAAAATCATTTCTTTTATATACAAAAATAGTTTTGGGTAAAATTATTTCATTTACCCTATTTCAAAACAATACTGTGTCAGTTTATCTTGTTTAAGAGTTTAGAAACTCCTATCGATTTCAGTTAGCTAGACTGCACCGACCAGAATCTATAAACAATCAACCGATAAGTCAACACAATACAAAACAATTTCATATTCAAATAACAAATACGCGCTCATATCTATTATTACACTCAACTCATTCTAGAGTACTACTGACTCTATCTCTAATGAGTAACACCCAACAGAGCAGGGTTGTCGCTTAACCATATGCTCTGATACCAACTGTAACGATCAGGAATTTTCGACTTTCGAAAATTCGACATCGATACTCACTTTATCGACTGCCGAGCCATCGAATGACGGAAACCCGAAAAGTTATGGTTTTAAAAAGAAGAAAAAGGCAGAAGAAGAAGAAAAGAGTAGAAGAAGAAGAGAAGAACAACAGAAAACAATATCAGAATCTTACACATCGCAGCGGAACAATATATAATAAATAAACACTAGTCTTTTAAAACAAAGAGCTATATCGGTTTATACATACATCAATCATCAGAGTCAATATACAACAATGGACAGTTATATAACTTGTCCTCATACAGAATACACAGCGGAATAAATAATATCAGATACAAATACTACGTCTCGTCATCCAGCTTGCTTCCAAAGCTCCAGAATATCCAGAATATCCTGATAACATAACTCTAGACTGCCCGTGTGGAAATTTGGTGGGCACGCAGAGTTTAGAAGGGAACAATAAACTCCGAGTCAGTCATGGTGACTGGTGTGAGATCGTAAAACAGTTATTTTTCACAAAGAAAATAAAACAAATTCGCAATGCTTTTGGAAAATGAAACTACCATAAGACCTCCCGCCACACACACAATGCAAACGCAGACTTGGAGGAGATTTCTTCTTATGATAGTCAAAGATGCTTACTACGCAAAAATCAAATTCTTTTTGATATTATTATTAGTGCATAGTGTAGAAAACATTTTGAAAGTAGAATATTAATCTTAGCCGACATAGGTACCATTATAGTATGCCTACTATAGCTACCATATTAAATGGCAGGTTCTACAACTAAAACCGTACAAGGCTCGTATTGTTTCTTTGGATTTCCAACAAATGGTCAGGCTAAGGAACTTCCTTTTCCACGATGGGTACGTCCCTGGAATAGACGACCCGAGAAATAACCTAACATTACGGTTAGATCTCTGCCAACACAAGGCCGGGTTACCTCTGCAAAAGTAGGTAACTACTGACACGAGTATGCCATCCCCCGATCGTAACCGATCTGCCCGAGGATCCCCGATTTCCAACAAACCACATAGTAAAAATGCAGCAACCACATAGGTTAAGTATCTGGGCTCCATACCATGATACCACCTCTATCCAGAAGGAATGACATACACTAAGGGGCGCTACTCCCTAGAACCTTGCCGCATCCTTCCTGTTTTGACCATTTCCGGGGTGTGAGGCTCGACGAAGTCTCGTCCACAAAGCTACGCTTTCTACAAAGCCATGCTTCGGGTCAAACAAAATGATCAACCTATGATCACAAAGATATAAGATCAAACAAATGATCATATCACAAATGATCAAACACTGATCATTTCACAGCAACACTCAGTATGCCACGTTACCAAATTGGGATATATCGCTGATAAATTTCAACTACATAACCTCTGAGCTCGTTCGTCTCAGAGAAGGGTGTTAAGCTAAGAGAATAAATTCTCCGCCACCAACAGAAATGTATTTGAAAGAAATCAGCTTTATATCTCAATTTGTAACGTCAGACACACAATCCATACAAGTCTGTTCCGGGATCGAACAGAACCGAAGGCACTTCTCACGAAGCCCTTGCAAATCCGGATAATTTTCAATCACGTCAGGACTTCCCGTCACTAAGGGTGATAAAACCTCTAAATCGGAGATCAGCCGATGTAGAGTAACTCGACGGTAATCCTTCCGTTTTCAAAAATATCCGGTCTTCAACACCGGTCTTCGAATGCAATTCATAACGACGTATCACATATTCAGAATGGGTTATACGACCCCATGGTCCTTTCTCGGCTAACCCGAATAGTGAGCGTTTATTCAAAAATAAGTGTGGCATTCAAATTCATCCAATTCACAACAAATATCATTCAAGGTAATTATTGATAGTCGGTTATTTAACTATCAATAAAGATGCGCAACATCATCAGATTCCAAATAATTTTCCAAATTATTTTATCTTCCAAAAATATCTTTACTAGATATAAAATTTCCACACTTCAAAAATAAACCAATGTTTATTTTTCTAAACAGTTTCCCTTTCCTTTATAAATTCCATATTGAATTTATATTTCAAAATATCTACTGATATACGATTTTCAAATCGATTTCAATATTCACTTTCAATTTATCTTTACTGAGATAAACCTCAAAAACGTTTCATTTCGTTTTGGAAAACATTTCCATACTTATTTAAAAATAAGTCAGCAATTCACAAATCCATTTATTTTCATCACTTGGAAAATATTCGATATACTTAAATCAAATTAAGTATATATTTCATTCTTTTAAGGAAACCATTTACTATAACATTTATTTGAGTCAAAACGAATGTTGCGTAAAACATCGTTACAACGACTCAAAATCACTAGTATAGGGATTCGAAAATTAAGATAGATATATAAATCCCAATACTAGATAAAAACATTTTCTTTCGAAAATCATTTACTATAATAACAGTGTTATAGTCCATCATTTCCTTATTTCTCGAAGACGTCTATTTCAACAATGAATGTTGAAATCTATGTATTCGATACTTAACATGTTTTAAAACATCTTTTAAAACAATTAACTTCACTTTATAATATCGCTTTCCCAAAACCATATCCATTTTACTTAAAAATATGTTCACTGTCCAAAATCGTGAATATACTTCAATAACCAAATTTCAATCTTTTCTACACATTTATTTCAAGAATTATCCACTATCCAAAATCGTGGATAAAATTCCCTTAATCACTTTCTATATTAAATTTATCAAATTTGATTTATTTTGAATTTATAAAACAACGTTTACAAATTCACCTTTATATTTTCTAACAACTTCGATTTATAAAATTCTCCTTTTATTAACTTCTAAAATTACTTATCAAAATAAGTGATTTCGGATTTATAAACAACGTTTATAAATCACATTTATACTTCATAACAATTTCAACTTATAAAATCATTTTATTAGCAAATTCTGTTCAAATCTCATCTAAGTGCAAAAATCTAATTTATAAGCAAATTACTTATAAATCTTCTATCCTACAATTTCATTCATTTTATAACTTCACAATTTATAAATCTATAAATTTCATTCACTTACGGATTCCATAATATTTCATTTTTAACACTTATAAAAACTCATTTTATAATTCCAATATTTGATTTATAAATATCAATTTCTATAAATCTTTTTATACAAATCGTTTATGGTTATTCAAAAATCCCAACTTAAACCATTTTATAAATAAATCGACTTTTATTTCAAAAACGACACTTTGGTTATATTTCACTAAAAATTATAACTTTTATAGCTTTAAAATTTTAACGTTTTTAAATCAATTCAAAAATTCCATAAAACGTATATTTTCAAAAATCACTTTTAAAAAAAATCCTTTCTAAAGTAAAAGTCGTTATTTTTAAACTTCAAAAACTTGAATCCGATGATGCAACAGCACCAATTAGTCAATCACAACATCAAACATCATATATCAATATGATAACAGAACATACATCAATATCTGTAAATAAATAAATACTGTTGAGGAATCCAGTTGGATCCCTCCAACCTGTTTCCCTGCATCCACAGACGTTAGCACAATACCAATTCCACTTCGAGGTGGAATATCGCGGTATATGGGTTTTATAAAAATATCCGCTTACTAACGGCGCAATAGGGTCTCATCCGCTATACGAGGCGGGAAATCATCAATCCAATATATACATATGCCAATATGTATATATTGCTATATATATATAGATATATCCTACTATATCTAATATCACATCCAATAGCAATCAATCAGTCAAAAACTGCAATTAATTTTTGAGTGAGAAAAATCTCACCTTTGCTTTTTATTTTGCAATCCATTTTTCATTTCAGCTTGTTTCTCCATTTCAGACCTTGTATAAACAATTTTATACAATTCGATTAATATTCGGATAAAATCGAACTATTAAATCCTACTTGATAATTTAATTGACTTGTGATTTTATTTTGACTAACAAATTCTTTTTAACAATTTGATTTAACAAAAATAAAATTCAAAACTAATCCTCTTTTAACAAAAATTTAAATTAACCAATTCTGTTTAAATTATCTAACTAACGATTAAATTTCTCTTCTGTATACTTATACAAATTGAAAACCTGCATATATTTTTATTCCCTACTTCTATCTCTAATTCGTATATATTATTTCTGCTATCTTCAAAAATATCTATAGATATATATATATTTTTCTTCCAGACCTAAACCAAATTAAAAATTTCGAGAAGCTAAATACCTTAACAGGGAGATGCCGAGGCAACCGAACCCTAGGTGAGCGGCTCCCCTATGTCGAAGCCCGCCTCCTTCGACGCCTACATTGTCGTCACCGCCATGCTCGAATGCGATAGCCCCAGATTATGCCCTAGCTGCGAACGAGACCCACGCGACTCCCCCTAGTTTCAAATCGCGATGACTTCCCCTAATGCCGAGATCGAAGTCTCCAGTCTCCATATGCTTGCGATATTTTGCTCGACTTCGACCCATGCCTCGCAAACTCCAGCCCTGCTCGTGCTCCAATCAAAACAACTCGGCGATGGCTGGCCTCGCGATGAATCGATCGCGGTTAAATCGATTTGGCCCCTCTCCAGATGAAAGAACACGCGACCAAGTTGGTTTCCCCCCTTTTCTTTTTCGTTCTGATATTTCGAACGGATGAGGGAAAGGAACGATTTTTTTCTTTTCCTTTAAACGAAAAAAAAACTGGTGTTCAATTTGAAGGCAGTGGCCATTAACGAGATAGTTTTTTTTTCTTTTGAATAATTTGAGAGAGGGGAATGGTTATTTTAAAAACGTAAGGGATGGGTCGCACGATTTATTTTCGTGATTCTCGGCGTAGACACTGGGGCGTGCTTTACGGGATGAAAACGTGGTGATGAGTGACAAATTTAAATTTAAATTTAAATTCGAATTCGAATAAATTTCGATGCGTTTACACGTCGTGTGCTCACAGATTAACTCCAAAAAATACGAAATTTGAAATCCGACAATAACACAATATTACGGATCCAACGAAACTGGTTTCGTCGAATTTCGAGACTGTGCCTCGGACGGCTATTTTTAAATATCGATTCGAACGATATTATTTCAAAACTGAACAAGACAGTTTGAAACTGAATTCTGAAGCTTCTATTATCCTCAGTATTCTCAATACGAATTTTAAAAGTTTTTGAAATATTTTTCTTCAGCTTAAAATTGAAGATTCAAATTTTTATTCAGCATTCAATCGATTAAATTTTAAAGTTTAATCGCAAATTTCAAAGTTATATCGGGGATTCAAATTAAATCATCGTTCAAATATTTAAAATAAATTAAATATTCTCAATTTAATTTGTTCAAAATTCTGGGTCGTTACAGACTTCCCTCCTTAAAAGAATTTCGTCCTCGAAATTACAAGTTAGGAAAAAAGTCCTTAACTCGTCTACTCTTTTTCACAATCTAATAGTTTTATCAAATTTTCAAAACAATCTTTCTACTAAGGATTCGTTATTAACTCAACTAGTTTTCCCAACCTTTCATAGTTTTCAAACAACATTGTTTACTTCAAAATTTAAATTCAAATTTTAACTTTCAAAATTTTCTCAAAAATTTTCTAACACCCGAAATTTTCGAAAAATTTCGCCAGCGTCTCCTTTGTGCGGCTAATACGGCACGACTACAAAACGTCCCTACGGACTCTCAGATTTCAAAAAGAAAAAGAAAAAGCCAAGCGGCTAGAGAAATAAGTCATCAAATCTCATATTCGAATTTAAACACATACCTTTTTCGAGCAATTCAAATTATCTTCGAAATCAAAATTCCAATTTCCTTTATACACCTGTATGTCCTACTAGCCATAATATCTAGTTACAACATTCAATCCGATTTGCAAATTTTATTACAAAATTTCTAATATCAACTTCTTATACCATTTCTAGTTTACTATTGAAGTTATATATATTCATTTTCATTTAATTTTTACATTTCAATTTTATTTGAATTCAATTCGCAATTTTAATTCTATTGGAATTCAATTTATCTTCATTTATAATCATTGAATTTAATTCGTTCAAACCTTATTCATTTGGTCAATAATCAATTAGCTTTACTTACTAACTTTCAGTTTAATACATCATAAATCAAATTCAATTCTAGTTCTATTCACTTACAAATTCAAAATAAATCTCAACTTTCATTTTAAATTGAATCTCATTTCTATCAGATTCTCAAATATTTTATAAGTCTTCGACTTACTTACATTTTGATTTATCAAATCATTTATACATTCCCTTACAATTTCATTCTACTAATGAATTTTAATTTCAATTATCTTCTTGGAATTTTATTTCCATTTATAAATTCCATTTACAATTTTTATTCACAATTTTATTCATATATGAATTTATTTCATTAAGTTAGATTTTTATTTAAACTTAAACTTTACAAGTTATCAATTTTATAATATTTCATAAATATTTTTATATAGTATTCCAGAGTCTTTTCAACCTTTCAAAGCCATTTTCTTTTGAAATCAATTCAAATTATTCTTTGAATTTCAAAAACAAAACCCAAATTTTCCAAACAACTTCCATTTAAAACAATTCGGCAGCAATTCCTCTTTTGGAAACCCGAAAATGAACATCGATAATGCTGCAGTCATTACCGAAGTTATTTTCCAGCGACCGAAAAGAGTTTAGAGCTTTCATCTCTCAAAATACTTTTCAAAACCTTTGAAATTCATTTTCAAATCTAAAAGATTTAAACTTCCAAATCTCCAAAATTTTCAAATTCTTTTCAAAACATTTCCAAATACTTCTCTGGAATTCCGTTTCAAATTACAAATCACATTTATAATTTACATTCTCAAATTTCATTTGTATGTGAATTTATTTCTTAACTTTGGAGTTTCGATTTCAATTTCTTATTAATTTCATATAATAATGATTACATTTCAATATTATCACTTTCCTAACAAACAAGCATCCATATACTATGATAATTCATAGAAAATCATTTCTTTTATATACAAAAATAGTTTTGGGTAAAATTATTTCATTTACCCTATTTCAAAACAATACTGTGTCAGTTTATCTTGTTTAAGAGTTTAGAAACTCCTATCGATTTCAGTTAGCTAGACTGCACCGACCAGAATCTATAAACAATCAACCGATAAGTCAACACAATACAAAACAATTTCATATTCAAATAACAAATACGCGCTCATATCTATTATTACACTCAACTCATTCTAGAGTACTACTGACTCTATCTCTAATGAGTAACACCCAACAGAGCAGGGTTGTCGCTTAACCATATGCTCTGATACCAACTGTAACGATCAGGAATTTTCGACTTTCGAAAATTCGACATCGATACTCACTTTATCGACTGCCGAGCCATCGAATGACGGAAACCCGAAAAGTTATGGTTTTAAAAAGAAGAAAAAGGCAGAAGAAGAAGAAAAGAGTAGAAGAAGAAGAGAAGAACAACAGAAAACACAGAACAGAAAACAATATCAGAATCTTACACATCGCAGCGGAACAATATATAATAAATAAACACTAGTCTTTTAAAACAAAGAGCTATATCGGTTTATACATACATCAATCATCAGAGTCAATATACAACAATGGACAGTTATATAACTTGTCCTCATACAGAATACACAGCGGAATAAATAATATCAGATACAAATACTACGTCTCGTCATCCAGCTTGCTTCCAAAGCTCCAGAATATCCAGAATATCCTGATAACATAACTCTAGACTGCCCGTGTGGAAATTTGGTGGGCACGCAGAGTTTAGAAGGGAACAATAAACTCCGAGTCAGTCATGGTGACTGGTGTGAGATCGTAAAACAGTTATTTTTCACAAAGAAAATAAAACAAATTCGCAATGCTTTTGGAAAATGAAACTACCATAAGACCTCCCGCCACACACACAATGCAAACGCAGACTTGGAGGAGATTTCTTCTTATGATAGTCAAAGATGCTTACTACGCAAAAATCAAATTCTTTTTGATATTATTATTAGTGCATAGTGTAGAAAACATTTTGAAAGTAGAATATTAATCTTAGCCGACATAGGTACCATTATAGTATGCCTACTATAGCTACCATATTAAATGGCAGGTTCTACAACTAAAACCGTACAAGGCTCGTATTGTTTCTTTGGATTTCCAACAAATGGTCAGGCTAAGGAACTTCCTTTTCCACGATGGGTACGTCCCTGGAATAGACGACCCGAGAAATAACCTAACATTACGGTTAGATCTCTGCCAACACAAGGCCGGGTTACCTCTGCAAAAGTAGGTAACTACTGACACGAGTATGCCATCCCCCGATCGTAACCGATCTGCCCGAGGATCCCCGATTTCCAACAAACCACATAGTAAAAATGCAGCAACCACATAGGTTAAGTATCTGGGCTCCATACCATGATACCACCTCTATCCAGAAGGAATGACATACACTAAGGGGCGCTACTCCCTAGAACCTTGCCGCATCCTTCCTGTTTTGACCATTTCCGGGGTGTGAGGCTCGACGAAGTCTCGTCCACAAAGCTACGCTTTCTACAAAGCCATGCTTCGGGTCAAACAAAATGATCAACCTATGATCACAAAGATATAAGATCAAACAAATGATCATATCACAAATGATCAAACACTGATCATTTCACAACAACACTCAGTATGCCACGTTACCAAATTGGGATATATCGCTGATAAATTTCAACTACATAACCTCTGAGCTCGTACGTCTCAGAGAAGGGTGTTAAGCTAAGAGAATAAATTCTCCGCCACCAACAGAAATGTATTTGAAAGAAATCAGCTTTATATCTCAATTTGTAACGTCAGACACACAATCCATACAAGTCTGTTCCGGGATCGAACAGAACCGAAGGCACTTCTCACGAAGCCCTTGCAAATCCGGATAATTTTCAGTCACGTCAGGACTTCCCGTCACTAAGGGTGATAAAACCTCTAAATCGGAGATCAGCCGATGTAGAGTAACTCGACGGTAATCCTTCCGTTTTCAAAAATATCCGGTCTTCAACACCGGTCTTCGAATGCAATTCATAACGACGTATCACATATTCGGAATGGGTTATACGACCCCATGGTCTTTTCCCGGCTAACCCGAATAGTGAGCGTTTATTCAAAAATAAGTGTGGCATTCAAATTCATCCAATTCACAACAAATATCATTCAAGGTAATTATTGATAGTCGGTTATTTAACTATCAATAAAGATGCGCAACATCATCAGATTCCAAATTATTTTCCAAATTATTTTATCTTCCAAAAATATCTTTACTAGATATAAAATTTCCACACTTCAAAAATAAACCATTGTTTATTTTTCTAAACAGTTTCCCTTTCCTTTATAAATTCCATATTGAATTTATATTTCAAAATATCTACTGATATACGATTTTCAAATCGATTTCAATATTCACTTTCAATTTATCTTTACTGAGATAAACCTCAAAAACGTTTCATTTCGTTTTGGAAAACATTTCCATACTTATTTAAAAATAAGTCAGCAATTCACAAATCCATTTATTTTCATCACTTGGAAAATATTCGATATACTTAAATCAAATTAAGTATATATTTCATTCTTTTAAGGAAACCATTTACTATAACATTTATTTGAGTCAAAACGAATGTTGCGTAAAACATCGTTACAACGACTCAAAATCACTAGTATAGGGATTCGAAAATTAAGATAGATATATAAATCCCAATACTAGATAAAAACATTTTCTTTCGAAAATCATTTACTATAACAACAGTGTTATAGTCCATCATTTCCTTATTTCTCGAAGACGTCTATTTCAACAATGAATGTCGATACTTAACACGTTTTAAAACATCTTTTAAAACAATTAACTTCATTTTATAATATCGCTTTCCCAAAACCATATCCATTTTACTTAAAAATATGTTCACTGTCCAAAATCGTGAATATACTTCAATAACCAAATTTCAATCTTTTCTACATATTTATTTCAAGAATTATCCACTATCCAAAATCATGGATAAAATTCCCTTAATCACTTTCTATATTAAATTTATCAAATTTGATTTATTTTGAATTTATAAAACAACGTTTATAAATTCACCTTTATATTTTCTAACAACTTCGATTTATAAAATTCTCCTTTTATTAACTTCTAAAATTACTTATCAAAATAAGTGATTTCGGATTTATAAACAACGTTTATAAATCACATTTATACTTCATAACAATTTCAACTTATAAAATCATTTTATTAGCAAATTCTGTTCAAATCTCATCTAAGTGCAAAAATCTAATTTATAAGCAAATTACTTATAAATCTTCTATCCTACAATCTCATTCATTTTATAACTTCACAATTTATAAATCTATAAATTTCATTCACTTACGGATTCCATAATATTTCATTTTTAACACTTATAAAAACTCATTTTATAATTCCAATATTTGATTTATAAATATCAATTTCTATAAATCTTTTTATACAAATCGTGTATGGTTATTCAAAAATCCCAACTTAAACCATTTTATAAATAAATCGACTTTTATTTCAAAAACGACACTTTGGTTATATTTCACTAAAAATTATAACTTTTATAGCTTTAAAATTTTAACGTTTTTAAATCAATTCAAAAATTCCATAAAACGTATATTTTCAAAAATCACTTTTAAAAAAAATCCTTTCTAAAGTAAAAGTTGTTATTTTTAAACTTCAAAAACTTGAATCCGATGATGCAACAGCACCAATTAGTCAATCACAACATCAAACATCATATATCAATATGATAACAGAACATACATCAATATCTGTAAATAAATAAATACTATTGAGGAATCCAGTTGGATCCCTCCAACCTGTTTCCCTACATCCACAGACGTTAGCACAATACCAATTCCACTTTGAGGTGGAATATCGCGGTATATGGGTTTTATAAAAATATCCGCTTACTAACGGCGCAATAGGGTCTCATCCGCTATACGAGGCGGGAAATCATCAATCCAATATATACATATGCCAATATGTATATATTGCTATATATATATAGATATATCCTACTATATCTAATATCACATCCAATAGCAATCAATCAGTCAAAAACTGCAATTAATTTTTGAGTGAGAAAAATCTCACCTTTGCTTTTTATTTTGCAATCCATTTTTCATTTCAGCTTGTTTCTCCATTTCAGACCTTGTATAAACAATTTTATACAATTCGATTAATATTCGGATAAAATCGAACTATTAAATCCTACTTGATAATTTAATTGACTTGTGATTTTATTTTGACTAACAAATTCTTTTTAACAATTTGATTTAACAAAAATAAAATTCAAAACTAATCCTCTTTTAACAAAAATTTAAATTAACCAATTCTGTTTAAATTATCTAACTAACGATTAAATTTCTCTTCTGTATACTTATACAAATTGAAAACCTGCATATATTTTTATTCCCTACTTCTATCTCTAATTCGTATATATTATTTCTGCTATCTTCAAAAATATCTATAGATATATATATATATATTTTTCTTCCAGACCTAAACCAAATTAAAAATTTCGAGAAGCTAAATACCTTAACAGGGAGATGCCGAGGCAACCGAACCCTAGGTGAGCGGCTCCCCTATGTCGAAGCCCGCCTCCTTCGACGCCTACATTGTCGTCACCGCCATGCTCGAATGCGATAGCCCCAGATTATGCCCTAGCTGCGAACGAGACCCACGCGACTCCCCCTAGTTTCAAATCGCGATGACTTCCCCTAATGCCGAGATCGAAGTCTCCAGTCTCCATATGCTTGCGATATTTTGCTCGACTTCGACCCATGCCTCGCAAACTCCAGCCCTGCTCGTGCTCCAATCAAAACGACTCGGCGATGGCTGGCCTCGCGATGAATCGATCGCGGTTAAATCGATTTGGCCCCTCTCCAGATGAAAGAACACGCGACCAAGTTGGTTTCCCCCCTTTTCTTTTTCGTTCTGATATTTCGAACGGATGAGGGAAAGGAACGATTTTTTTCTTTTCCTTTAAACGAAAAAAAAACTGGTGTTCAATTTGAAGGCAGTGGCCATTAACAAGATAGTTTTTTTTTTCTTTTGAATAATTTGAGAGAGGGGAATGGTTATTTTAAAAACGTAAGGGATGGGTCGCACGATTTATTTTCGTGATTCTCGGCGTAGACACTGGGGCGTGCTTTACGGGATGAAAACGTGGTGATGAGTGACAAATTTAAATTTAAATTTAAATTCGAATTCGAATAAATTTCGATGCGTTTACACGTCGTGTGCTCACAGATTAACTCCAAAAAATACGAAATTTGAAATCCGACAATAACACAATATTACGGATCCAACGAAACTGGTTTCGTCGAATTTCGAGACTGTGCCTCGGACGGCTATTTTTAAATATCGATTCGAACGATATTATTTCAAAACTGAACAAGACAGTTTGAAACTGAATTCTGAAGCTTCTATTATCCTCAGTATTCTCAATACGAATTTTAAAAGTTTTTGAAATATTTTTCTTCAGCTTAAAATTGAAGATTCAAATTTTTATTCAGCATTCAATCGATTAAATTTTAAAGTTTAATCGCAAATTTCAAAGTTATATCGGGGATTCAAATTAAATCATCGTTCAAATATTTAAAATAAATTAAATATTCTCAATTTAATTTGTTCAAAATTCTGGGTCGTTACAGACTTCCCTCCTTAAAAGAATTTCGTCCTCGAAATTACAAGTTAGGAAAAAAGTCCTTAACTCGTCTACTCTTTTTCACAATCTAATAGTTTTATCAAATTTTCAAAACAATCTTTCTACTAAGGATTCGTTATTAACTCAACTAGTTTTCCCAACCTTTCATAGTTTTCAAACAACATTGTTTACTTCAAAATTTAAATTCAAATTTTAACTTTCAAAATTTTCTCAAAAATTTTCTAACACCCGAAATTTTCGAAAAATTTCGCCAGCGTCTCCTTTGCGCGGCTAATACGGCACGACTACAAAACGTCCCTACGGACTCTCAGATTTCAAAAAGAAAAAGAAAAAGCCAAGCGGCTAGAGAAATAAGTCATCAAATCTCATATTCGAATTTAAACACATACCTTTTTCGAGCAATTCAAATTATCTTCGAAATCAAAATTCCAATTTCCTTTATACACCTGTATGTCCTACTAGCCATAATATCTAGTTACAACATTCAATCCGATTTGCAAATTTTATTACAAAATTTCTAATATCAACTTCTTATACCATTTCTAGTTTACTATTGAAGTTATATATATTCATTTTCATTTAATTTTTACATTTCAATTTTATTTGAATTCAATTCGCAATTTTAATTCTATTGGAATTCAATTTATCTTCATTTATAATCATTGAATTTAATTCGTTCAAACCTTATTCATTTGGTCAATAATCAATTAGCTTTACTTACTAACTTTCAGTTTAATACATCATAAATCAAATTCAATTCTAGTTCTATTCACTTACAAATTCAAAATAAATCTCAACTTTCATTTTAAATTGAATCTCATTTCTATCAGATTCTCAAATATTTTATAAGTCTTCGACTTACTTACATTTTGATTTATCAAATCATTTATACATTCCCTTACAATTTCATTCTACTAATGAATTTTAATTTCAATTATCTTCTTGGAATTTTATTTCCATTTATAAATTCCATTTACAATTTTTATTCACAATTTTATTCATATATGAATTTATTTCATTAAGTTAGATTTTTATTTAAACTTAAACTTTACAAGTTATCAATTTTATAATATTTCATAAATATTTTTATATAGTATTCCAGAGTCTTTTCAACCTTTCAAAGCCATTTTCTTTTGAAATCAATTCAAATTATTCTTTGAATTTCAAAAACAAAACCCAAATTTTCCAAACAACTTCCATTTAAAACAATTCGGCAGCAATTCCTCTTTTGGAAACCCGAAAATGAACATCGATAATGCTGCAGTCATTACCGAAGTTATTTTCCAGCGACCGAAAAGAGTTTAGAGCTTTCATCTCTCAAAATACTTTTCAAAACCTTTGAAATTCATTTTCAAATCTAAAAGATTTAAACTTCCAAATCTCCAAAATTTTCAAATTCTTTTCAAAACATTTCCAAATACTTCTCTGGAATTCCGTTTCAAATTACAAATCACATTTATAATTTACATTCTCAAATTTCATTTGTATGTGAATTTATTTCTTAACTTTGGAGTTTCGATTTCAATTTCTTATTAATTTCATATAATAATGATTACATTTCAATATTATCACTTTCCTAACAAACAAGCATCCATATACTATGATAATTCATAGAAAATCATTTCTTTTATATACAAAAATAGTTTTGGGTAAAATTATTTCATTTACCCTATTTCAAAACAATACTGTGTCAGTTTATCTTGTTTAAGAGTTTAGAAACTCCTATCGATTTCAGTTAGCTAGACTGCACCGACCAGAATCTATAAACAATCAACCGATAAGTCAACACAATACAAAACAATTTCATATTCAAATAACAAATACGCGCTCATATCTATTATTACACTCAACTCATTCTAGAGTACTACTGACTCTATCTCTAATGAGTAACACCCAACAGAGCAGGGTTGTCGCTTAACCATATGCTCTGATACCAACTGTAACGATCAGGAATTTTCGACTTTCGAAAATTCGACATCGATACTCACTTTATCGACTGCCGAGCCATCGAATGACGGAAACCCGAAAAGTTATGGTTTTAAAAAGAAGAAAAAGGCAGAAGAAGAAGAAAAGAGTAGAAGAAGAAGAGAAGAACAACAGAAAACAATATCAGAATCTTACACATCGCAGCGGAACAATATATAATAAATAAACACTAGTCTTTTAAAACAAAGAGCTATATCGGTTTATACATACATCAATCATCAGAGTCAATATACAACAATGGACAGTTATATAACTTGTCCTCATACAGAATACACAGCGGAATAAATAATATCAGATACAAATACTACGTCTCGTCATCCAGCTTGCTTCCAAAGCTCTAGAATATCCAGAATATCCTGATAACATAACTCTAGACTGCCCGTGTGGAAATTTGGTGGGCACCCAGAGTTTAGAAGGGAACAATAAACTCTGAGTCAGTCATGGTGACTGGTGTGAGATCGTAAAACAGTTATTTTTCACAAAGAAAATAAAACAAATTCGCAATGCTTTTGGAAAATAAAACTACCATAAGACCTCCCGCCACACACACAATGCAAACGCAGACTTGGAGGAGATTTCTTCTTATGATAGTCAAAGATGCTTACTACGCAAAAATCAAATTCTTTTTTATATTATTATTAGTGCATAGTGTAGAAAACATTTCGAAAGTAGAATATTAATCTTAGCCGACATAGGTACCATTATAGTATGCCTACTATAGCTACCATATTAAATGGCAGGTTCTAAAACTAAAACCGTACAAGGCTCGTATTGTTTCTTTGGATTTCCAACAAATGGTCAGGCTAAGGAACTTCCTTTTCCACGATGGGTACGTCCCTGGAATAGACGACCCGAGAAATAACCTAACATTACGGTTAGATCTCTGCCAACACAAGGCCGGGTTACCTCTGCAAAAGTAGGTAACTACTGACACGCGTATGCCATCCCCCGATCGTAACCGATCTTCCCGAGGATCCCCGATTTCCAACAAACCACATAGTAAAAATGCAGCAACCACATAGGTTAAGTATCTGGGCTCCATACCATGATACCTCCTCTATCCAGAAGGAATGACATACACTAAGAGGCGCTACTCCCTAGAACCTTGCCGCATCCTTCCTGTTTTGACCATTTCCGGGGTGTGAGGCTCGACGAAGTCTCGTCCACAAAGCTACGCTTTCTACAAAGCCATGCTTCGGGTCAAACAAAATGATCAATCTATGATCACAAAGATATAAGATCAAACAAATGATCATATCACAAATGATCAAACACTGATCATTTCACAGCAACACTCAGTATGCCACGTTACCAAATTGAGATATATCGCTGATAAATTTCAACTACATAACCTCTGAGCTCGTACGTCTCAGAGAAGGGTGTTAAGCTAAGAGAATAAATTCTCCGCCACCAACAGAAATGTATTTGAAAGAAATCAGCTTTATATCTCAATTTGTAACGTCAGACACACAATCCATACAAGTCTGTTCCGGGATCGAACAGAACCGAAGGCACTTCTCACGAAGCCCTTGCAAATTCGGATAATTTTCAATCACGTCAGGACTTCCCGTCACTAAGGGTGATAAAACCTCTAAATCGGAGATCAGCCGATGTAGAGTAACTCGACGGTAATCCTTCCGTTTTCAAAAATATCCGATCTTCAACACCGGTCTTCGAATGCAATTCATAACGACGTATCACATATTCGGAATGGGTTATACGACCCCATGGTCCTTTCCCGGCTAACCCGAATAGTGAGCGTTTATTCAAAAATAAGTGTGGCACTCAAATTCATCCAATTCACAACAAATATCATTCAAGGTAATTATTGATAGTCGGTTATTTAACTATCAATAAAGATGCGCAACATCATCAGATTCCAAATAATTTTCCAAATTATTTTATCTTCCAAAAATATCTTTACTAGATATAAAATTTCCACACTTCAAAAATAAACCAATGTTTATTTTTCTAAACAGTTTCCCTTTCCTTTATAAATTCCATATTGAATTTATATTTCAAAATATCTACTGATATACGATTTTCAAATCGATTTCAATATTCACTTTCAATTTATCTTTACTGAGATAAACCTCAAAAACGTTTCATTTCGTTTTGGAAAACATTTCCATACTTATTTAAAAATAAGTCAGCAATTCACAAATCCATTTATTTTCATCACTTGGAAAATATTCGATATACTTAAATCAAATTAAGTATATATTTCATTCTTTTAAGGAAACCATTTACTATAACATTTATTTGAGTCAAAACGAATGTTGCGTAAAACATCGTTACAACGACTCAAAATCACTAGTATAGGGATTCGAAAATTAAGATAGATATATAAATCCCAATACTAGATAAAAACATTTTCTTTCGAAAATCATTTACTATAACAACAGTGTTATAGTCCATCATTTCCTTATTTCTCGAAGACGTCTATTTCAACAATGAATGTCGATACTTAACACGTTTTAAAACATCTTTTAAAACAATTAACTTCATTTTATAATATCGCTTTCCCAAAACCATATCCATTTTACTTAAAAATATGTTCACTGTCCAAAATCGTGAATATACTTCAATAACCAAATTTCAATCTTTTCTACACATTTATTTCAAGAATTATCCACTATCCAAAATCGTGGATAAAATTCCCTTAATCACTTTCTATATTAAATTTATCAAATTTGATTTATTTTGAATTTATAAAACAACGTTTATAAATTCACCTTTATATTTTCTAACAACTTCGATTTATAAAATTCTCCTTTTATTAACTTCTAAAATTACTTATCAAAATAAGTGATTTCGGATTTATAAACAACGTTTATAAATCACATTTATACTTCATAACAATTTCAACTTATAAAATCATTTTATTAGCAAATTCTGTTCAAATCTCATCTAAGTGCAAAAATCTAATTTATAAGCAAATTACTTATAAATCTTCTATCCTACAATTTCATTCATTTTATAACTTCACAATTTATAAATCTATAAATTTCATTCACTTACGGGTTCCATAATATTTCATTTTTAACACTTATAAAAACTCATTTTATAATTCCAATATTTGATTTATAAATATCAATTTCTATAAATCTTTTTATACAAATCGTTTATGGTTATTCAAAAATCCCAACTTAAACCATTTTATAAATAAATCGACTTTTATTTCAAAAACGACACTTTGGTTATATTTCACTAAAAATTATAACTTTTATAGCTTTAAAATTTTAACGTTTTTAAATCAATTCAAAAATTCCATAAAACGTATATTTTCAAAAATCACTTTTAAAAAAAATCCTTTCTAAAGTAAAAGTCGTTATTTTTAAACTTCAAAAACTTGAATCCGATGATGCAACAGCACCAATTAGTCAATCACAACATCAAACATCATATATCAATATGATAACAGAACATACATCAATATCTGTAAATAAATAAATACTGTTGAGGAATCCAGTTGGATCCCTCCAACCTGTTTCCCTGCATCCACAGACGTTAGCACAATACCAATTCCACTTCGAGGTGGAATATCGCGGTATATGGGTTTTATAAAAATATCCGCTTACTAACGGCGCAATAGGGTCTCATCCGCTATACGAGGCGGGAAATCATCAATCCAATATATACATATGCCAATATGTATATATTGCTATATATATATATATAGATATATCCTACTATATCTAATATCACATCCAATAGCAATCAATCAGTCAAAAACTGCAATTAATTTTTGAGTGAGAAAAATCTCACCTTTGCTTTTTATTTTGCAATCCATTTTTCATTTCAGCTTGTTTCTCCATTTCAGACCTTGTATAAACAATTTTATACAATTCGATTAATATTCGGATAAAATCGAACTATTAAATCCTACTTGATAATTTAATTGACTTGTGATTTTATTTTGACTAACAAATTCTTTTTAACAATTTGATTTAACAAAAATAAAATTCAAAACTAATCCTCTTTTAACAAAAATTTAAATTAACCAATTCTGTTTAAATTATCTAACTAACGATTAAATTTCTCTTCTGTATACTTATACAAATTGAAAACCTGCATATATTTTTATTCCCTACTTCTATCTCTAATTCGTATATATTATTTCTGCTATCTTCAAAAATATCTATAGATATATATATATATTTTTCTTCCAGACCTAAACCAAATTAAAAATTTCGAGAAGCTAAATACCTTAACAGGGAGATGCCGAGGAAATCGAACCCTAGGTGAGTGGCTCCCCTATGTCGAAGCCCCCCTCCTTCGACGCCTACATTGTCGTCACCGCCATGCTCGAATGCGATAGCCCCAGATTATGCCCTAGCTACGAACGAGACCCACGCGACTCCCCCCAATTTCAAATCGCGATGACTTCCCCTAATGCCGAGATCGAAGTCTCCAGTCTCCATATGCTTGCGATATTTTGCTCGACTTCGACCCATGCCTCGCAAACTCCAGCCCTGCTCGTGCACCAATCAAAATGACTCGGCGATGGCTGGCCTCGCGATGAATCGATCGCGGTTAAATCGATTTGGCCCCTCTCCAGATGAAAGAACACGCGACCAAGTTGGTTTCCCCCCTTTTCTTTTTCGTTCTGATATTTCGAACGGATGAGGGAAAGGAACGATTTTTTTCTTTTCCTTTAAACGAAAAAAAACTGGTGTTCAATTTGAAGGCAGTGGCCATTAACGAGATAGTTTTTTTTTCTTTTGAATAATTTGAGAGAGGGGAATGGTTATTTTAAAAACGTAAGGGATGGGTCGCACGATTTATTTTCGTGATTCTCGGCGTAGACACTAGGGCGTGCTTTACGGGATGAAAACGTGGTGATGAGTGACAAATTTAAATTTAAATTTAAATTCGAATTCGAATAAATTTCGATGCGTTTACACGTCGTGTGCTCACAGATTAACTCCAAAAAATACGAAATTTGAAATCCGACAATAACACAATATTACGGATCCAACGAAACTGGTTTCGTCGAATTTCGAGACTGTGCCTCGGACGGCTATTTTTAAATATCGATTCGAACGATATAATTTCAAAACTGAACAAGACAGTTTGAAACTGAATTCTGAAGCTTCTATTATCCTCAGTATTCTCAATACGAATTTTAAAAGTTTTTGAAATATTTTTCTTCAGCTTAAAATTGAAAATTCAAATTTTTATTCAGCATTCAATCGATTAAATTTTAAAGTTTAATCGCAAATTTCAAAGTTATATCGGGGATTCAAATTAAATCATCGTTCAAATATTTAAAATAAATTAAATATTCTCAATTTAATTTGTTCAAAATTCTGGGTCGTTACAGACTTCCCTCCTTAAAAGAATTTCGTCCTCGAAATTACAAGTTAGGAAAAAAGTCCTTAACTCGTCTACTCTTTTTCACAATCTAATAGTTTTATCAAATTTTCAAAACAATCTTTCTACTAAGGATTCGTTATTAACTCAACTAGTTTTCCCAACCTTTCATAGTTTTCAAACAACATTGTTTACTTCAAAATTTAAATTCAAATTTTAACTTTCAAAATTTTCTCAAAAATTTTCTAACACCCGAAATTTTCGAAAAATTTCGCCAGCGTCTCCTTTGCACGGCTAATACGGCACGACTACAAAACGTCCCTACGGACTCTCGATTTCAAAAAGAAAAAGAAAAAGCCAAGCGGCTAGAGAAATAAGTCATCAAATCTCATATTCGAATTTAAACACATACCTTTTTCGAGCAATTCAAATTATCTTCGAAATCAAAATTCCAATTTCCTTTATACACCTGTATGTCCTACTAGCCATAATATCTAGTTACAACATTCAATCCGATTTGCAAATTTTATTACAAAATTTCTAATATCAACTTCTTATACCATTTCTAGTTTACTATTGAAGTTATATATTCATTTTCATTTAATTTTTACATTTCAATTTTATTTGAATTCAATTCGCAATTTTAATTCTATTGGAATTCAATTTATCTTCATTTATAATCATTGAATTTAATTCGTTCAAACCTTATTCATTTGGTCAATAATCAATTAGCTTTACTTACTAACTTTCAGTTTAATACATCATAAATCAAATTCAATTCTAGTTCTATTCACTTACAAATTCAAAATAAATCTCAACTTTCATTTTAAATTGAATCTCATTTCTATCAGATTCTCAAATATTTTATAAGTCTTCGACTTACTTACATTTTGATTTATCAAATCATTTATACATTCCCTTACAATTTCATTCTACTAATGAATTTTAATTTCAATTATCTTCTTGGAATTTTATTTCCATTTATAAATTCCATTTACAATTTTTATTCACAATTTTATTCATATATGAATTTATTTCATTAAGTTAGATTTTTATTTAAACTTAAACTTTACAAGTTATCAATTTTATAATATTTCATAAATATTTTTATATAGTATTCCAGAGTCTTTTCAACCTTTCAAAGCCATTTTCTTTTGAAATCAATTCAAATTATTCTTTGAATTTCAAAAACAAAACCCAAATTTTCCAAACAACTTCCATTTAAAACAATTCGGCAGCAATTCCTCTTTTGGAAACCCGAAAATGAACATCGATAATGTTGCAGTCATTACCGAAGTTATTTTCCAGCGACCGAAAAGAGTTTAGAGCTTTCATCTCTCAAAATACTTTTCAAAACCTTTGAAATTCATTTTCAAATCTAAAAGATTTAAACTTCCAAATCTCCAAAATTTTCAAATTCTTTTCAAAACATTTCCAAATACTTCTCTGGAATTCCGTTTCAAATTACAAATCACATTTATAATTTACATTCTCAAATTTCATTTGTATGTGAATTTATTTCTTAACTTTGGAGTTTCGATTTCAATTTCTTATTAATTTCATATAATAATGATTACATTTCAATATTATCACTTTCCTAACAAACAAGCATCCATATACTATGATAATTCATAGAAAATCATTTCTTTTATATACAAAAATAGTTTTGGGTAAAATTATTTCATTTACCCTATTTCAAAACAATACTGTGTCAGTTTATCTTGTTTAAGAGTTTAGAAACTCCTATCGATTTCAGTTAGCTAGACTGCACCGACCAGAATCTATAAACAATCAACCGATAAGTCAACACAATACAAAACAATTTCATATTCAAATAACAAATACGCGCTCATATCTATTATTACACTCAACTCATTCTAGAGTACTACTGACTCTATCTCTAATGAGTAACACCCAACAGAGCAGGGTTGTCGCTTAACCATATGCTCTGATACCAACTGTAACGATCAGGAATTTTCGACTTTCGAAAATTCGACATCGATACTCACTTTATCGACTGCCGAGCCATCGAATGACGGAAACCCGAAAAGTTATGGTTTTAAAAAGAAGAAAAAGGCAGAAGAAGAAGAAAAGAGTAGAAGAAGAAGAGAAGAACAACAGAAAACAATATCAGAATCTTACACATCGCAGCGGAACAATATATAATAAATAAACACTAGTCTTTTAAAACAAAGAGCTATATCGGTTTATACATACATCAATCATCAGAGTCAATATACAACAATGGACAGTTATATAACTTGTCCTCATACAGAATACACAGCGGAATAAATAATATCAGATACAAATACTACGTCTCGTCATCCAGCTTGCTTCCAAAGCTCCAGAATATCCAGAATATCCTGATAACATAACTCTAGACTGCCCGTGTGGAAATTTGGTGGGCACGCAGAGTTTAGAAGGGAACAATAAACTCCGAGTCAGTCATGGTGACTGGTGTGAGATCGTAAAACAGTTATTTTTCACAAAGAAAATAAAACAAATTCGTAATGCTTTTGGAAAATGAAACTACCATAAGACCTCCCGCCACACACACAATGCAAACGCAGACTTGGAGGAGATTTCTTCTAATGATAGTCAAAGATGCTTACTACGCAAAAATCAAATTCTTTTTGATATTATTATTAGTGCATAGTGTAGAAAACATTTCGAAAGTAGAATATTAATCTTAGCCGACATAGGTACCATTATAGTATGCCTACTATAGCTACCATATTAAATGGCAGGTTCTACAACTAAAACCGTACAAGGCTCGTATTGTTTCTTTGGATTTCCAACAAATGGTCAGGCTAAGGAACTTCCTTTTCCACGATGGGTACGTCCCTGGAATAGACGACCCGAGAAATAACCTAACATTACGGTTAGATCTCTGCCAACACAAGGCCGGGTTACCTCTGCAAAAGTAGGTAACTACTGACACGCGTATGTCATCCCCCGATCGTAACCGATCTTCCCGAGGATCCCCGATTTCCAACAAACCACATAGTAAAAATGCAGCAACCACATAGGTTAAGTATCTGGGCTCCATACCATGATACCACCTCTATCCAGAAGGAATGACATACACTAAGGGGCGCTACTCCCTAGAACCTTGCCGCATCCTTCCTGTTTTGACCATTTTCGGGGTGAGAGGCTCGACGAAGTCTCATCCACAAAGCTACGCTTTCTACAAAGCCATGCTTCGGGTCAAACAAAATGATCAACCTATGATCACAAAGATATAAGATCAAACAAATGATCATATCACAAATGATCAAACACTGATCATTTCACAGCAACACTCAGTATGCCACGTTACCAAATTGAGATATATCGCTGATAAATTTCAACTACATAACCTCTGAGCTCGTACGTCTCAGAGAAGGGTGTTAAGCTAAGAGAATAAATTCTCCGCCACCAACAGAAATGTATTTGAAAGAAATCAGCTTTATATCTCAATTTGTAACGTCAGACACACAATCCATACAAGTCTGTTCCGGGATCGAACAGAACCGAAGGCACTTCTCACGAAGCCCTTGCAAATCCGGATAATTTTCAATCACGTCAGGACTTCCCATCAATAAGGGTGATAAAACCTCTAAATCGGAGATCAGCCGATGTAGAGTAACTCGACGGTAATCCTTCCGTTTTCAAAAATATCCGGTCTTCGAATGCAATTCATAACGACGTATCACATATTCGGAATGGGTTATACGACCCCATGGTCCTTTCCCGGCTAACCCGAATAGTGAGCGTTTATTCAAAAATAAGTGTGGCATTCAAATTCATCCAATTCACAACAAATATCATTCAAGGTAATTATTGATAGTCGGTTATTTAACTATCAATAAAGATGCGCAACATCATCAGATTCCAAATAATTTTTCAAATTATTTTATCTTCCAAAAATATCTTTACTAGATATAAAATTTCCACACTTCAAAAATAAACCAATGTTTATTTTTCTAAACAGTTTCCCTTTCCTTTATAAATTCCATATTGAATTTATATTTCAAAATATCTACTGATATACGATTTTCAAATCGATTTCAATATTCACTTTCAATTTATCTTTACTGAGATAGACCTCAAAAACGTTTCATTTCGTTTTGGAAAACATTTCCATACTTATTTAAAAATAAGTCAGCAATTCACAAATCCATTTATTTTCATCACTTGGAAAATATTCGATATACTTAAATCAAATTAAGTATATATTTCATTCTTTTAAGGAAACCATTTACTATAACATTTATTTGAGTCAAAACGAATGTTGCGTAAAACATCATTACAACGACTCAAAATCACTAGTATAGGGATTCGAAAATTAAGATAGATATATAAATCCCAATACTAGATAAAAACATTTTCTTTCGAAAATCATTTACTATAACAACAGTGTTATAGTCCATCATTTCCTTATTTCTCGAAGACGTCTATTTCAACAATGAATGTTGAAATCTATGTATTCGATACTTAACACGTTTTAAAACATCTTTTAAAACAATTAACTTCATTTTATAATATCGCTTTCCCAAAACCATATCCATTTTACTTAAAAATATGTTCACTGTCCAAAATCGTGAATATACTTCAATAACCAAATTTCAATCTTTTCTACACATTTATTTCAAGAATTATCCACTATCCAAAATCGTGGATAAAATTCCCTTAATCACTTTCTATATTAAATTTATCAAATTTGATTTATTTTGAATTTATAAAACAACGTTTATAAATTCACCTTTATATTTTCTAACAACTTAGATTTATAAAATTCTCCTTTTATTAACTTCTAAAATTACTTATCAAAATAAGTAATTTCGGATTTATAAACAACGTTTATAAATCACATTTATACTTCATAACAATTTCAACTTATAAAATCATTTTATTAGCAAATTCTGTTCAAATCTCATCTAAGTGCAAAAATCTAATTTATAAGCAAATTACTTATAAATCTTCTATCCTACAATTTCATTCATTTTATAACTTCACAATTTATAAATCTATAAATTTCATTCACTTACGGGTTCCATAATATTTCATTTTTAACACTTATAAAAACTCATTTTATAATTCCAATATTTGATTTATAAATATCAATTTCTATAAATCTTTTTATACAAATCGTTTATGGTTATTCAAAAATCCCAACTTAAACCATTTTATAAATAAATCGACTTTTATTTCAAAAACGACACTTTGGTTATATTTCACTAAAAATTATAACTTTTATAGCTTTAAAATTTTAACGTTTTTAAATCAATTCAAAAATTCCATAAAACGTATATTTTCAAAAATCACTTTTAAAAAAAATCCTTTCTAAAGTAAAAGTCGTTATTTTTAAACTTCAAAAACTTGAATCCGATGATGCAACAGCACCAATTAGTCAATCACAACATCAAACATCATATATCAATATGATAACAGAACATACATCAATATCTGTAAATAAATAAATACTGTTGAGGAATCCAGTTGGATCCCTCCAACCTGTTTCCCTGCATCCACAGACGTTAGCACAATACCAATTCCACTTCGAGGTGGAATATCGCGGTATATGGGTTTTATAAAAATATCCGCTTACTAACGGCGCAATAGGGTCTCATCCGCTATACGAGGCGGGAAATCATCAATCCAATATATACATATGCCAATATGTATATATTGCTATATATATATATAGATATATCCTACTATATCTAATATCACATCCAATAGCAATCAATCAGTCAAAAACTGCAATTAATTTTTGAGTGAGAAAAATCTCACCTTTGCTTTTTATTTTGCAATCCATTTTTCATTTCAGCTTGTTTCTCCATTTCAGACCTTGTATAAACAATTTTATACAATTCGATTAATATTCGGATAAAATCGAACTATTAAATCCTACTTGATAATTTAATTGACTTGTGATTTTATTTTGACTAACAAATTCTTTTTAACAATTTGATTTAACAAAAATAAAATTCAAAACTAATCCTCTTTTAACAAAAATTTAAATTAACCAATTCTGTTTAAATTATCTAACTAACGATTAAATTTCTCTTCTGTATACTTATACAAATTGAAAACCTGCATATATTTTTATTCCCTACTTCTATCTCTAATTCGTATATATTATTTCTGCTATCTTCAAAAATATCTATAGATATATATATATATATTTTTCTTCCAGACCTAAACCAAATTAAAAATTTCGAGAAGCTAAATACCTTAACAGGGAGATGCCGAGGAAATCGAACCCTAGGTGAGCGGCTCCCCTATGTCGAAGCCCCCCTCCTTCGACGCCTACATTGTCGTCACCGCCATGCTCGAATGCGATAGCCCCAGATTATGCCCTAGCTGCGAACGAGACCCACGCGACTCCCCCCAGTTTCAAATCGCGATGACTTCCCATAATGCCGAGATCGAAGTCTCCAGTCTCCATATGCTTGCGATATTTTGCTCGACTTCGACCCATGCCTCGCAAACTCCAGCCCTGCTCGTGCTCCAATCAAAACGACTCGGCGATGGCTGGCCTCGCGATGAATCGATCGCAGTTAAATCGATTTGGCCCCTCTCCAGATGAAAGAACACGCGACCAAGTTGGTTTCCCCCCTTTTCTTTTTCGTTCTGATATTTCGAACGGATGAGGGAAAGGAACGATTTTTTTCTTTTCCTTTAAACGAAAAAAAACTGGTGTTCAATTTGAAGGCAGTGGCCATTAACGAGATAGTTTTTTTTTCTTTTGAATAATTTGAGAGAGGGGAATGGTTATTTTAAAAACGTAAGGGATGGGTCGCACGATTTATTTTCGTGATTCTCGGCGTAGACACTGGGGCGTGCTTTACGGGATGAAAACGTGGTGATGAGTGACAAATTTAAATTTAAATTTAAATTCGAATTCGAATAAATTTCGATGCGTTTACACGTCGTGTGCTCACAGATTAACTCCAAAAAATACGAAATTTGAAATCCGACAATAACACAATATTACGGATCCAACGAAACTGGTTTCGTCGAATTTCGAGACTGTGCCTCGGACGGCTATTTTTAAATATCGATTCGAACGATATAATTTCAAAACTGAACAAGACAGTTTGAAACTGAATTCTGAAGCTTCTATTATCCTCAGTATTCTCAATACGAATTTTAAAAGTTTTTGAAATATTTTTCTTCAGCTTAAAATTGAAGATTCAAATTTTTATTCAGCATTCAATCGATTAAATTTTAAAGTTTAATCGCAAATTTCAAAGTTATATCGGGGATTCAAATTAAATCATCGTTCAAATATTTAAAATAAATTAAATATTCTCAATTTAATTTGTTCAAAATTCTGGGTCGTTACAGTTTATCTGTGCTTTGAGTAAGAATCCCAAAAAGGTTTTACCTCTGAAACTAGAAGTTTATTTTGATCAGCTTGTTGATATCGCTCTTCGACTTAAAGAAGCCGATAAAGAAAGTGATGTTGAAGTTGTGGGTGCCAAACAGAACTTCAACAACAACAAGAAGAGGCCTATCAAGTTCAAGCCTAATCCCAACAAGAAAGGGAAGCAAGCAACTTTGGTAGCAAAGACTCCTACCTCTAGTCATGGACAATGCTACAATTGTAGTTCTAAGGACCACTATGCAAATAAGTGTCTGAAACCTCTTACTTGTCGCTATTGCAAAGGTTTGGGTCATCTTTTATCTTCATGTCCCAAACTTCAAAGTAGGAGAGAGGGAAAGCTGAATGTTGTGCAAGCCCCTAGTAACCCTTCTCTTGGTTAAGGTATTTTTCATCCAATCCTTGATGGCATTATTTTATTTTGTGATCTTCCTATTCGAATTTCTTTTGATTCGGGTGCATATCACTCTTTTATATCGAAAGAACTTGTTGTTACTTTTTCTTTAAATATTATGGGCTTGATGACTTCATTGATAATTGCGAATCCGATTGGTGGATCCGCAACACTCAGTTTACTTTGTGGAGATGTCGAGATTATTTTATGTGATTATGCTTTCCGATCCAATTGCTACTTAGGTTTCAGAGTGATTTTTGGGAATGGATTGGCTTAATCGATATGAAGCCCATATCCTATGTCCAATGAGGACTATCCATCTTTGACATTCTCAATCTGTTAAGCAGATTTCTATTGTTCTTAATGATTTTGATTTCCAAATTCGGTGGCATCATTTTATTCTTTAAACCCACGTGATGAGGAAAGTGTTATTTCTCTCATTCAAGTAGTTTGTGAATTTTCCAGTATATTTGAGCTTGTCTTAAGATTATCACCTAAGCAATCTATTGAGTGGTGCTAAGGTCTTTTCAGCTCGACCTTGCCACCGGTTTTCATCAGCTACGAGTTGCGGAGGGTCGCATTCCACTTACTGCATTCCGCACTCGTTATGATTCTTATAAGTGACTCATGATGTCATTCGGTTTGTCCATCTTATTTCATCCATCTTATGAATCGAGTATTCTACGAATATCTCGATGAGAACATCCTTTTATTCATTGATTATGGATGAAAACAACAATTTAAAATTAGCAAATCTTTATAATAAGATATTTATATGTATAATTGGATTTTGTTCTTAAAACGAGCAAAGAATATTCGTAAATTTTTTAAGAGACATGTTTATCATATAGAAAATGATTTTGTGTTATTTTGCCCATTGAGTGCTTTAAGAATTCTGGTCGATGCGCCTGATCAACGTTATCGATAGGAATCTCCTAAACGCTATGATGAGACAGTCAAACACAATAAATTGACTTGTAAAAAGTAATTTTTTCTAAAAAGATGATTACATAAAGATCATTATAATTTTGAATGTCTTAGCTTTTTGGGAAAGATGATCATTTAAAAGAACTCCTTTTCGATGCTCCTATTCTTGTGATTCCCGAAGGGAACCAAGACTTTATTGTTTATACAGGTGCTAGTCGTATTGGTTTGGGTGTCGTTCTCATGCAAGAGGGAACGTGTTATCACTTAAACTTCTAGACAATTAAAGCTTGCCGAGACTTGATATGCCACTCATGATCTAGTGCTCGCGGCCATTGTTTTCGCTCTTAAAATTTGGCGTCATTATCTTTTGGGAGAGAAAATTGTTCTCTACACCGATCATAAATCTTTGAAGTATTTATTTTCTCAAAAAGAACTTAATTTACGTCAACAACGTTGGCTCGAATTCCTTGCATTTTATGATCTTGATATTCTCTATATTCCCGGAAAGGGAAATCGTGTTCTCTATATTCCGAATGGAATGATCTCAAGACTTTATCCACTTGTGAGATTCGAGATCGTGAATCCGATTCATGTTCGTCTCTTGTTTTATGAAACCTTGAGGCTCGTCCTTCTCTTTTAGACCGCATCCTTGAAGCTCAAAAGCAAGATCCCGATTTGGCTTTTCTTAGCCAAAGTTGTAGGGATCAAAATAAGGTGGATGGTTTGAAAGATTTTGAAATCGATGCTCATGGTGGCATTCGAAAGTTTGGTAGAATTATTGTGCCAAACATTTGTGATCTTCGTAAAGACATTTTAGAAGATTCTCATCGTTCTAAATTTACCATTCATCCCGGTAGTAGTAGCGACTTTATTATTGGGATGGAATGAAATCTGATATTGCTAACATCATTAAGCGTTCCATGACTTGCCAACTCATAAAGGCCGAGCATCAAAGGCCCGGTGGGTTATTGCAACCTTTGGACATTCCAATTTGGAAGTGGGATCAAATTTCCATGGACTTTATTGACGATCTTCCCCATTCTCGTTCGGGTCATGACAGTTTATGGGTGATTGTAGATAGACTTACAAAATCCGCCCATTTTCTTCCCGTTCGGTCCAATCGGACCGTACCTCTTTTGGCTAAACTCTATATCAAAGAAATTGTTAAATTGCATGGAGTTCCTACTTCTATTGTTAGCGATCATGATCCATTATTTACTAGTGGATTTTGGAAAGGTCTTCAAAAAGCTTTGGAAACAAAGCTTAATTTTAGAACCGCTTATCATCCTCAGTCCGATGGACAAACCGAGCGTGTGAATCAAACTCTTGAAGATCTCCTTTGTGCATGTGTTCTTGATTTTGGTGGAAGTTGGGAAGATCATATTTCTCTTGTTGAGTTTTCTTACAATAATAGCTTCCAATCTAGTATTGGTATGGCTCCTTTCGAGGCACTCTACGGAAGGCCATGCCGATCTCCTTCGTGTTGGCTTGAAGCCAGTGAGAAGCTAGTTTTCGGTCCAGATTTTATTCGTGATGCCTCGGAAAAGATTGACCTTATTCATCATAGGATGAAAGAAGCTCAGAGTAGACAAAAATCCTATGCCGATAATCGAAGAAGGAAATTAGAATTTTCTGTGGGATATTTGGTTATTCATGTTTCACCTATGAAGGGTGTTGTGTGTTTCAGTCGATCGGGAAAGTTAGCACCTCGATATACTGGCCCTTTTCCCATCATCGAACGCATTGGTTCCGTGGCTTATCGCCTTTTGTTACCGGCTCAATATTCTGCTATTCATGACGTATTCCACGTCTCTCAACTACGGAAATGCCTTAGAGATTCCGATTCTATTCTTGAGCCCGGTGTTATTGAAGAAATTGAAGTTTCGCCTAATTTGACTTATGAGCAACATCATATTCGTATCATTGCTACGGAGGTTAAACGCCTTTGAAATAAAGATGTTCCTCTTGTGAAAGTTCAATGGTCCTCAAATCCTAAGGATTGCTCTTGGGAATCCAGAGAATTCATTGAGCGAACACATCCGGACTTACTCTCTCGTGCTCCTTAAGGGGAACTTCTCATTTCAAAATTTCTTCTTTTGTGTCGTTATGCCTTACTATGGTTGTTACTTTTTATTTTCTTCTTAAGTATTACGAGGACTTAATTTCTTTAAGGTGTTGAGTCTGCAGCAACTCGCATATTTCACGATTATATATATTTAAATGTTTTATTTAAATATAGCATCGTTAATCGGATTAAAGTCCGAAATATTACTTTTGTCAACAATCGAATTGGGACTCGAGACCACTTCCATTGAGTCCAAAATGGCGATTACAACTTTTTTGAGTATAACCATCGATATGTTTGGAGTTGAGTAGAATTTTGCTATTTTTCTATTTTTGGCTTTGGGTTTGGGTTTCAGCCCGCTAACCCAACATAATACCCTAACTCCACCCCACTCCTCTTCATTCATTCATTCCATTTCCTAACACTTTCAAGCTAAAGAAAAACGGGGGAAAGAATGGGAAATTAAAATTCCTAAGCCCTAGTTCTCTTAGGAAATTCAAGTTCTTGCTCTAAAATCAAATAGAAGCTTAGGTAAGCATCCTCTTCTTCTTCTCCACCTCAATCTCTCTCCAATTTCAGAAATTTCTTATAACCTAACTTAGGAAATATTTTCTTATGATCTTAGATTGGAGCTTCTAGAGTTGAAGTTGAAGTGTGGTTGATCTTTCCTTTGTTTTAAATCTTCTCACTTGTTGTTTTGGGTTTAAAGGTGAGTTTTTGAACTCAAATCTATGTCTATAGTTTTCATTGTTGTTAGGTATGAATTCCTAACATCTATTCATGTTCATTTGCTTTTGATTTGAATTGATTTGGTGAATTTTCCAAATTTTGGTGTTTTGAAGTCAAAATCTTTAAAGATCCTATCTTGGATATTTGGACGTGTTATTTGGGGTGTATCGAAGAGCCTATAGGACTGGGTTGTCACTTGGCATAAATCCCTAGCCTTCGTCACTCGTCCGATCGCTTCCGAATCATTTTGGCCATCATTGGCCTAGGCAAATTGTAGCCCAGAAAAGGCAACCAGGCGTCTGGTTGGACGGTCCAGAAGTCTGGTTTGGGTAGCAGATGAAAAAAAATATACGGCAGAAAAGAAAAAAATGGAAGAAACTTGGACCAGACGTCTGGTCCAAACCTACCATACGTCTGGTTAGTTTTCAGACATCTGGTTAGAGTTCTGACGTCTGGTAGGTTTCTGGAATATTTCCAGAACCCAAATCCAGACGTCTGGATGAACCCCCAGACGTCTGGAACTGCCAATTCTGCCTATTTTTGATCGGATTTTCAATTTTAATCGATTTTTGTCGATCCGGTTAGTTGTTATCACTTATTATCGACTTTGATGACTTCTTTCTTTGGATTTTTGGGAATATCCATTTGATGGATTTGGTATCGATTTTTATGGATTTAATTCACATTGTCGTATGTGCATTTTTGGTGATTGATTGTTTTTACAATCATTTTGTGATTTGTCACTTTAAAGTACAAAGGTTTCGATACTAGTAGTAAATACTAAAACTCTTTCATTTAAAACGATTTCGACACTATTTTAAATATAAATCTTGCTTTTAAAACCATTTTCCAATCTTAGTATATACAAACCTATACCTCATTCGTATGAGAAATCTAATTAAACGGCTTAGCAAAACAAGTGGTATGAAACTCTTGCGTTTACTTCGTCGGTTAATTCTTGGACTTGTTTGATTGAACTCTCGTGACAATTTTCGAGTGGAAATCTACAATCTGTTCATAAATATTTAAGTTAAGCTAGTGGTTATGGGACATGAAGCCTAACTCATTTATTTACTAGCTTAGTGTAATTTACACTTATTTTCGAGTGGAAGTCTACAATCTTTTCGTAAATATTTAAGTTAAGCTAGTGGTTATGGGACATGAAGCCTAACTCATTTATTTACTAGCTTAGTGCAATTTACACTTGCCGATCATTGATGATCATTTTGTGATTTAGACTAGCGATGTGCGATGTCTCTTTGTTTGTGTGGGAAACTAAAAACCCCGTTTGTGAAACTTCGGTTCAAATTGGTGGGGCAGCGACCCATGGTCTTCAGGCCGTTTGTGGAGCTTCGGCTCAAACTTGATGGTTAGCGACCATGGAATAGCATTCCGTTTGTGACACACGTGTTGGTGAGTTTTCATGCTCCCGTTTGTGATAGGCCTCCCCCTTTGTGCTTTCTGGATTTTTGGTTGTTGATTTCTAATTTTTATTTCACCAATTTTGATTATATGCATTGATAAGCTCTATCAATATTTGTGTTTTGGTGAATAATTTAAAGAATTTGACATTCTTTTTAGCGTTTGAGAATATTTGAGATACTGTATGATTTTTGTTGTTATCTGATGTATACTTGTCACAGTATGGCATTATTGTTATCATACGTTTTTGTGATATCTCTTATCCTATCTCATTTATATGATGTTTATAGCAAGACCGATTTGTTTATTATTTTTCTTCTTAAATAATACTCGGGTCAGACCGAGGTATTTCAGGTGCTTCTACTTGACTTCTTATCAGGGGCCATCGTCTGATTTTTGAATAACTACTTTAGATTAGTAGTCTTTGCTCTTATACATTCGAGATAGAGATTCCTTGATGTATACTTATTCTTTTGTTTAGCACTTGTACCTATTCTGTTGTGATGTAGTGGATCTTGTATAACCACTATTTTGATGTACACTTTTATGTGTTATATTCATATCTGTTTCCGCCTTTGTGATATGAATATCTGTGACTGATTTGTGTTATGTTTTTTCTATATTTGTTTCCGAAGCCCACATAGCCACTGTGTAGTAGCTTTGAGTTTGTATTTGATATGTCGGATTTCCTCTTGAAATGAAATGCAAGTCATTCTATCTGACATATCGGTACTCGCACAAAGCAATTACACAAAGGGTCGCTCCTCAACAGTCTTATTCTTCGTGCTAGTCGACGACATCACCCAGTAGTGTCCTTGGCTAGTGTGAGTATAGAGGTGGGGCATCGCAACTTGTTATCAGAGCCAAACTTCGGAACAAGGTAGAATAATCTAGCAAGGATCATTGTCCTAAGTCTTTCTTAGGAATCGTGCCTTAAGATTTATTCGAGTCATTGGACCCGTTCTATCCTATTTTCTTTTGTTACCGACTCAGTTTTCTGCTATTCGTGACGTATTCCACGTCTCTCAACTAGGGAAATGCCTTAGAGATTCTGATTCTATTCTTGAGCCCGGTGTTATTGAAGAAATTGAAGTTTCGCCTAATTTTACTTATGAGCAACATCCTATTAGTATCATTGCTACGGAGGTTAAACTCCTTCGAAATGAAGATGTTCCTTTTGTGAAAGTTCAATGGTCCTTAAATCCTAAGGATTGCTCTTGGGAATCCAGAGAATTAATCGAGCGAACACATCCGGACTTACTCTCTCGTTCTCCTTAAGGTGAACTTCTCATTTCGAAATTTCTTCTTTTGTGTTGTTATGCCTTAGTATGGTTGTTACTTTTTATTTTCTTCTTAAGTATTGCGAGGACGAATTTCTTTAAGGAGGGGAGTCTGTAACAACCCGCATATTTCACGATTATATATATTTAAATGTTTTATTTAAATATAGCATCGTTAATCGGATTAAAGTCCGAAATGTTACTTTTTGTAAATAGTCGAATTGGGACTCGAGACCACTTCCATTGAGTCCAAAATAAAGATTACAACTTTTTTGAGTATAAACATCGATATGTTTGGAGTTGAGTAGAATTTTGCTATTTTTCTATTTTGGGCTTTGGGTTTGGGTTTCAGCCCACTAACCCAACATAATACCCTAACTCCACCCCACTCCTCTTCATTCATTCATTCCATTTCCTAATACTTTCAGGCTAAAGAAAAATGGGGCAAAGAATAGGAAATTAAAATTCCTAAGCCCTATTTCTCTTAGGAAATTCAAGTTCTTGCTCTAAAATCAAAGAGAAGCTTAGGTAAGCATCCTCTTCTTCTTCTCCACCTCAATATCTCTCCAATTTAGAAATTTCCTATAACCTAACTTAGGAAATATTTTCTTATGATCTTAGATTGGAGCTTCTAGAGTTGAAGTTGAAGTGTGGTTGATCTTTCCTTTGTTTTAAAGCTTCTCACTTGTTATTTTAGGTTTAAAGGTGAGTTTTTGAACACACATCTATGTCTATAGTTTTCATTGTTGTTAGGTATGAATTCCTAAAATCTATTCATGTTCATTTGCTTTTGATTTGAATTGATTTGCTGAATTTTCCAAATTTTGGTTTTTTGAAGTCAAAATCTTTAAAGATCCTATCTTGGATATTTAGACGTGTTATTTGGGGTGTATCGAAGAGCCTATAGGACTGGGTTGTCGCTTGTCATAAATCCCTAGCCTCCATCGCTCGTCTTATCGTTTCCGAATCATTTAGGCCATCATTGGCCTAGGCAAATTGTTGCCCAGAAAAGGGAACCAGACGTCTGGTTGGAAGGTCCATATGTCTGGTTTGGGCAGCAGATGAAAAAATATATGAGGTAGAAAAGAAAAAAATGGCAGAAACTTGGACCAGACGTCTAGTCCAAACCAACCAGACGTCTGGTGAGTTTTCAGATGTCTAGTTAGAGTTCTGACGTCTGGTAGGTTTCTGGAATATTTCCAGAACCCAAATCCAGACGTCTAGATGAACCCCCAGATGTCTGGAACTGCCAATTCTGCCTATTTTAGTTGTTTTTGATTGGATTTCCAATTTTAATCGATTTTTGTCGATCTGGTTAGTTATTATCACTTATTATCGACTTTGATGACTTCTTTCTTTGGATTTTTGGGAATATCCATTTGATGGATTTGGTATCGATTTTTATGGATTTAATTCACATTGTCGTATGTGCATTTTTTATGATTGATCGTTTTTACAATCATTTTGTGATGTCACTTTAAAATACAAAGTTTTCGATACTAGTAGTAAATACTAAAACTCTTTCATTTAAAACGATTTCGACACTATTTTAAATATAAAGCTCGCTTTTAAAACCGTTTTCCAATCTATTAGTGTATACAAACCTTTACCACATTCGTATGAGAAATCTAATTAAACAGCTTAGCAAAACAAGTGGTATGAAATGCTTGCGTTTACTTCGTCGGTTAATTCTTGGACTTGTTTGATTGAACTCTCGTGACAATTTTCGAGTGGAAATCTACAATCTGTTCGTAAATATTTAAGTTAAGCTAGTGGTTATGGGATATGAAGCCTAACTCATTTATTTACTAGCTTAGTGTAATTTACACTTATTTTCGAGTGGAAGTCTACAATCTTTTCGTAAATATTTAAGTTAAGCTATGGGACATGAAGCCTAACTCATTTATTTACTAGCTTAGTGTAATTTACATTTATTTTCGAGTGGAAGTCTACAATCTGTTCGTAAATATTTAAGTTAAGCTAGTGGTTATGGGACATGAAGCCTAACTCATTGACTAAAACCCCCGTTTGTGGAACTTCGGTTCAAATTGGTGGGGTAGCCACCCATGGTCTTCGGGCCGTTTGTGGAGCTTCAGATCAAACTTGATGGTTAGCGACCATGGAATAGCGTTCCGTTTGTGACACACGTGTTGGTGAGTTTTCATGCTCCCGTTTGTGATAGGCATCCCCCTTTGTGTTTTCTGGATTTCTGGTTGTTGATTTCTAGAATTTGTGTTTCACCAATTTTGATTATATGCATTGATAAGCTCTATCAATATTTGTGTTTTGGTGAATAATTTAAAGAATATGACATTCTTTTTAGCGTTTGAGAATATTTGAGAAACTGTATGATTTTTGTTGTTATTTGATGTATACTTGTCATAGTATGGCATTATTGTTATCATACGTTTTTGTGATATCTCTTATCCTATCTCATTTTATATGATGTTTATAGCTAGACTAATCCGTTTATTATTTTTCTTCTTAAATAATACTCGGGTCAGACCGAGGTATTTCAGGTGCTTCTACTTGACTTCTTATCAGGGGCCATCGTCTGATTTTTGAATAACTACTTTAGATTAGTAGTCTTTGCTCTTATACATTCGAGATAGAGATTCCTTGATGTATACTTATTCTTTTGTTTAGCACTTGTACCTATTCTTTTGTGATGTAGTGGATCTTGTATGACCACTATTTTGATGTACACTTTTATGTGTTATATTCATATCTGTTTCCGCCTTTGTGATATGAATATCTGTGACTGATTTGTGTTATGTTTATTTCTATATTTGTTTCCGAAGCCCACATAGCCACTGTGTAGTAGCTTTGAGTTTGTATTTGATATGTCGGATTTCCTCTTGAAATGAAATGCAAGTCATTCTATCTGACTTATCAGTACTCACACAAAGCAATTACACAGATGGTCGCTCCTCAACAGTCTTATTCTTCGTGCTAGTCGACGGTATTACCCAGTAGTGTCCTTGGCAAGTGTGAGTATAGAGGTGGGACGTCACAGCTTGTTATCAGAGCCAAACTTCAGAACAATGTAGAATAATCAAGCAAGGATCATTGTCCTAAGTCTTTCTTAGGAATCGTGCCTTAGGATTTATTCGAGTCATTGGCCCCGTTCTGTCCTATTTTCTTTTGTTACCGGTTCAGTTTTCTGTTATTCATGACGTATTCCACGTCTCTAAACAACGGAAGTGCCTTAGATTTCGATCCTATTCTTGAGCCCAGTGTTATTGAAGAAATTGAAGTTTCGCCTAATTTTACTTATGAGCAACATCCTATTCGTATCATTGCTACGGAGGTTAAACGCCTTCGAAATAAAGATGTTCCTCTTGTGAAAGTTCAATGGTCCTCAAATCCTAAGGATTGCTCTTGGGAATCCAGAGAATTCATTGAGCGAACACATTCGGACTTACTCTCTCGTGCTCCTTAAGGCGAACTTCTCATTTCAAAATTTCTTCTTTTGTGTTGTTATGCCTTAGTATGGTTGTTACGTTTTATTTTCTTCTTAAGTATTGCGAGGATGTAATTTCTTTAAGGAGGGGAGTCTGTAATAACCCGCATATTTCACGATTATATATATTTAAATGTTTTATTTAAATATAGCATCGTTAATCGGATTAAAGTCCGAAAATATTACTTTTTGTAAACAGTCGAATTGGGACTCGAGACCACTTCCATTGAGTCCAAAATGGCGATTGCAACTTTATTGAGTATAAACATCGATATGTGTGGAGTTGAGTAGAATTTTGCTATTTTTCTATTTGGGTTTGGGTTTCAACCCACTAACCCAACATAATACCCTAACTCCACCCCACTCCTCTTCATTCATTAATTCCATTTCCTAACACTTTCAAGCTAAAGAAATATGGGAGAAAGAATGGGAAATTAAATTTCCTAAGCCCTAGTTCTCTTAGAAAATTCAAGTTCTTGCTCTAAAATAAAAGAGAAGCTTAGGTAAGCATTCTTTTCTTCTTCTCCACCTCAATCTCTCTCCAATTTTAGAAATTTCCTATAACCTAACTTTGGAAATATTTTCTTATGATCTTAGATTGGAGCTTCTAGAGTTGAAGTTGAAGTGTGGTTGATCTTTCCTTTGTTTTAAAGCTTCCCCCTTGTTGTTTTGGGTTTAAAGTGAGTTTTTGAACTCACATCTATGTCTATAGTTTTCATTGTTGTTAGGTATGAATTCCTAACATCTATTCATGTTCATTTGCTTTTGATTTGAATTGATTTGGTGAATTTTCCAAATTTTGGCATTTTAAAGTCAAAATCTTTAAAGATCCTATCTTGGATATTTGGACGTGTTATTTGGGGTGTATCGAAGAGCCTATAGGACTGGGTTGTCGCTTGGCATAAATCCCTAGCCTCCGTTGCTCGTCCGATCGCTTCCGAATCATTTTGGCCATCATTGGCCTAGGCAAATTGTTGCCCAGAAAAGGCAACCAGACGTCTGGTTTGGGAAGCAGATGAAAAAAAATATACGGTAGAAAAGAAAAAAATGGCAGAAACTTGGACTAGACATCTGGTCCAAACCTACCAGACGTTTGGTTAGTTTTCAAACGTCTGGTTAGAGCTCAGACGTCTGGTAGGTTTTTGGAATATTTTCAGAACCCAAATCCAGACGTCTGGATGAACCCCCAGACGTCTGAAATTGCCAATTCTGCCTATTTTGGCTGTTTTTGATTGGATTTCCAATTTTAATCGATTCTTTTTGATCCGGTTAGTTGTCATCACTTATTATCGACTTTGATGACTTCTTTCTTTGGATTTTTGGGAATATCCATTTGATGGATTTGGTATCGATTTTTATGGATTTAATTCACATTGTCGTATGTGCATTTTTGGTGATTAATTGTTTTTACAATAATTTTGTGATTTGTCACTTTAAAATACAAAGGTTTCGATACTAGTAGTAAATACTAAAACTCTTTCATTAAAACGATTTCGACACTATTTTAAATATAAAGCTCGCTTTTAAAACCGTTTTCCAATCTATTAGTATATACAAACCTTTACCTCATTCGTATGAGAAATCTAATTAAACGGCTTAGCAAAACAAATGTAATGAAACGCTTGCGTTTACTTCATCGGTTAATTCTTGGACTTGTTCGATTGAACTCTCGTGACAATTTTCGAGTAGAAATCTAAAATCTGTTCGTAAATATTTAAGTTAAGCTAGTGGTTATGGGACATGAAGCCTAACTCATTTATCTACTAGCTTAGTGTAATTTATACTTATTTTCGAGTGGAAGTCTACAATCCGTTCGTAAATATTTAAGTTAAGCTAGTGGTTATGGGACATGAAGCCTAACTCATTTATTTACTAGCTTAGTGTAATTTACACTTGTCGATCATTGATGATCATTTTGTGATTTAGACTAGCGATGTGCGATGTCTCTTTGTTTATGTGGGGGACTTAAAACCCTGTTTGTGGAACTTCGGTTCAAATTGGTGGGGTAGCGACCCATCGTCTTCGGGCCGTTTGTGGAGCTTCGGCTCAAACTTGATGGTTAGCGACCATGGAATAGCATTCCGTTTGTGACTCACGTGTTGGTGAGTTTTCATGCTCCCGTTTGTGATAGTCCTCCCCCTTTGTGTTTTCTGGATTTCTAGTTGTTGATTTCTAGAATTTGTGTTTCGCCAATTTTGAATATATGCATTCAAAAGCTCTATCAATATTTGTGTTTTAGTGAATAATTTAAAGAATATGATATTCTTTTTAGTGTTTGAGAATATTTGAGATATTGTATGATTTTTGTTGTTATCTGATGTATACTTGTCATAGTATGGTACGTTTTGGTGATATCTCTTATCCTATCTCATTTCATATGATGTTTATAGCTAGCCTGGTCCTTTTATTATTTTTCTTCTTAAATAATACTCGGGTCAGACCGGGGTATTTTAGGTGCTTCTACTTGACTTCTTATCAGGTGCCATCATCTGATTTTTGGCTAACTACTTTAGATTAGTAGTTTTTGCTTTTATACATTCGAGATAGAGACTCCTTGATTTATACTTATTCTTTTGTCTAGCACTTTGTACCTATTCTTTTGTGATGTAGTGGATCTTGTATGACCACTATTTTGTTGTACACTTTTATGTGTTATATTCATATCTGTTTCCGCCTTTGTGATATGAATATCTGTGACTAATTTGTGTTATGTTTATTTCTATATTTGTTTCCGAAGCCCACATAGCCACTGTGTAGTAGCTTTGAGTTTGTATTTGATATGTCGGATTTCCTCTTGAAATGAAATGCAAGTCATTCTATCTGACATATCGATACTCGCACAAAGCAATTACACAGATGGTTGCTCCTCAACGGTCTTATTCTTCGTGCTAGTCCACGGCATTACCCAGTAGTGTCCTTGGCTAGTGTGAGTATAGAGTCGGGGCGTCACAGCTTGGTATCAGAGCCAAACTTCAGAAAAATGTAGAATAATCTAGCAAGGATCATTGTCCTAAGTCTTTCTTAGGAGTCGTGCCTTAGGATTTATTCGAGTCATTGGACCCGTTCTATCCTATTTTCTTTTGTTACCGGCTCAGTTTTCTGCTATTCATGACCTATTCCACGTATCTCAACTACGAAAATGCATTAGAGATTCCGATTCTATTCTTGTGCCCGGTGTTATTGAAGAAATTGAAGTTTCGCCTAATTTGACTTATGAGCAACATCCTATTCGTATCACTGCTACGGAGGTTAAACGCCTTCGAAATAAAGATGTTCCTCTTGTGAAAGTTCAATGGTCCTCAAATCCTAAGGATTGCTCTTGGGAATCCAGAGAATTCATTGAGCGAACACATCCGGACTTACTCTCTCGTGCTCCTTATCCTTAAGGTGAACTTCTCGTTTCAAAATTTCTTCTTTTGTGTTGTTATGCCTTAGTATGGTTGTTACTTTTTATTTTCTTCTTAAGTATTGCGAGGACTTAATTTCTTTAAGGAGGGGAGTCTATAACAACCCGCATATTTCACGATTATATATATTTAAATGTTTTTTTTAAATATAGCATCGTTAATCGGATTAAAATCCGAAATGTTACTTTTTGTAAACAGTCGAATTGGGACTCGAGACCACTTCCATTGAGTCCAAAATGGCGATTACAGCTTTTTTGAGTATAAACATCGATATGTTTGGAGTTGAGTAGAATTTTGCTATTTTGGGCTTTGGGTTTCAGCCCACTAACCCAACATAATCCCTAACTCCACCCCACTCCTCTTCATTCATTCATTCCATTTCCTAACACTTTCAAGCTAAAGAAAAATGGGGGAAAGAATGGAAAATTAAAATTCCTAAGTCCTAGTTCTCTTAGGAAATTCAAGTTCTTGCTCTAAAATCAAAGAGAAGCTTAGGTAAGCATCCTCTTCTTCTTCTCCACCTCAATCTCCCTCCAATTTTAGAAATTTCCTATAACCTAGCTTAGGAAATATTTTCTTATGATCTTAGATTGGACCTTCTAGAGTTGAAGTTGAAGTGTGGTTGATCTTTCCATTGTTTTAAAGATTCTCACTTGTTTTTTGGGTTTAAAGGTGAGTTTTTGAACTCACATCTATGTCTATGGTTTTCATTGTTGTTAGGTATGAATTCCTAACATCTATTCATGTTCATTTGCTTTTGCTTTGAATTGATTTGGTGAATTTTCCAAATTTTGGTGTTTTGAAGTCAAAATCTTTAAAGATCCTATCTTGGATATTTGGACGTGTAATTTGGGGTGTATCAAAGAGCCTATAGGACTGGGTTGTCGCTTGGCATAAATCCCTAGCCTTTGTCACTCGTCCGATCGCTTTCGAATCATTTTGGCCATCATTTGCCTAGGCTAATTATTGCCCAGAAAAGGCAACCAGACGTCTGGTTGTAAGGTCTAGACGTCTGGTTTGGGCAGTAGATGAAAAAAAATATACGGTAGAAAAGAAAAAAATGGCAGAAACTTGGACCAGACGTCTGGTTAGTTTTCAAATGTCTGGTTAGAGTTCAGATGTTTGGTAGGTTTCTGGAATATTTCCAGAACCCAAATCCAGACGTCCGGATGAACCCCAAACGTCTGGAACTGCCACTTCTGCGTATTTTGACTGTTTTTGATTGGATTTCCAATTTTAATCGATTTTTGTCGATCCGGTTTGTTGTTATCACTTATTATCGACTTTGATGACTTCTTTCTTTGGATTTTTGGGAATATCCATTTGATGGATTTGGTATCGATTTTTATGGATTTAATTCACATTGTCGTACGTGCATTTTTGGTGATTGATTATTTTTACAATCATTTTGTGATTTGTCACTTTAAAATACAAAGGTTTCGATACTAGTAGTAAATACTAAAACTCTTTCATTAAAACGATTTCGACACTATTTTAAATATAAAGCTCGCTTTTAAAACCGTTTTCCAATCTATTAGTATATACAAACCTTTACCTCATTCGTATGAGAAATCTAATTAAACGGCTTAGCAAAACAAATGTAATGAAACGCTTTCGTTTACTTCGTCGGTTAATTCTTGGACTTGTTCGATTGAACTCTCGTGACAATTTTCGAGTGGAAATCTAAAATCTGTTCATAAATATTTAAGTTAAGCTAGTGGTTATGGGACATGAAGCCTAACTCATTTATCTACTAGCTTAGTGTAATTTATACTTATTTTCGAGTGGAAGTCTACAATATGTTCGTAAATATTTAAGTTAAGCTAGTGGTTATGGAACATGAAGCCTAACTCATTTATTTACTAGCTTAGTTCAATTTACACTAGTCGATCATTGATGATCATTTTGTGATTTAGACTAGCGATGTGCGATGTCTCTTTGTTTGTGTGGGGGACTAAAAACCCTATTTGTGGACCTTCGGTTCAAATTGGTGGGGTAGCGACCCATCGTCTTCGGGCCGTTTGTGGAGCTTCGTCTCAAACTTGATGGTTAGCGACCATGGAATAGCGTTCCGTTTGTGACACACGTGTTGGTGAGTTTTCACGCTCCCGTTTGTGATAGGCCTCCCCCTTTGTGTTTTCTGGATTTCTGGTTGTTGATTTCTAGAATTTGTGTTTCACCAATTTTGATTATATGCATTGTTAAGCTCTATCAATATTTCTATTTCGGTGAATAATTTAAAGAATATGACATTCTTTTTAGTGTTTGAGAATGTTTGAGATATTGTATGATTTTCGTTGTTATCTGATGTGTACTTGTCATAGTATGGCATTATTGTTATCATACATTTTTGTGATATCTCTTATCCTATCTCATTTTATATGATGTTTATAGCTAGACTGATCCGTTTATTATTTTTCTTCTTAAATAATACTCGGGTCAGACCGTGGTATTTCAGGTGCTACTACTTGACTTCTTATCAGGGGCCATCATCTGATTTTTGGCTAACTACTTTAGATTACTATTTTTTGCTTTTATACATTCGAGACAGAGACTCCTTGATGTATACTTATTCTTTTGTCTAGCACTTGTACCTATTCTTTTGTGATGTAGTGGATCTTGTATGACCACTATTTTGATGTACTCTTTTATGTGTTATATTCATATCTGTTTCCGCCTTTGTGATATGAATATCTGTGACTGATTTGTGTTAGGTTTATTTCTATATTTGTTTCCGAAGCCCACATAGCCACTGTGTAGTAGCTTTGAGTTTGTATTTGATATGTCGGATTTCCTCTTGAAATGAAATGCAAGTCATTATATCTGACATATCGGTACTCTCACAAAGCAATTACACAGATGGTCGCTCCTCGACAATCTTATTCTTCGTGCTAGGTGAAGACATTACCCAATAGTGTCTTTGGCTAGTGTGAGTATAGAAGTGGGGCGTCACAGCTTGGTATCAGAGCCAAGCTTGGGAACAATGTAGAATAATCTAGCAAGGATCATTGTCCTAAGTCTTTCTTAGGAATCGTGCCTTAGGATTTATTCGAGTCATTGGACCTGTTCTATCCTATTTTCTTTTATTATCGGCTCAGTTTTCTGCAATTCATGACGTAATCCACGTCTCTCAACTACGAAAATGCCTTAGAGATTCCGATTCTATTCTTGAGCCCGGTGTTATTGAACAAATTGAAGTTTCGCCTAATTTGACTTATGAGCAACATCTTATTCGTATCATTGCTACGGAGGTTAAATGCCTTCGAAATAAAGATGTTCCTCTTGTGAAAGTTCAATGGTCCTCAAATCCTAAGGATTGCTCTTGGAAATCCAGATAATTTATTGAGCGAACACATCTGGACTTACTCTCTCGTGCTCCTTAAGGTGAACTTCTCATTTCAAAATTTCTTTTTTTGTGTTGTTATGCCTTAGTATGGTTGTTACTTTTTATTTTCTTCTTAAGTATTGCGAGGACGCAATTTCTTTAAGACAGAAGTCTGTAACAACCCGCATATTTCACGATTATATATATTTAAATGTTTTATTAAATATAGCATCGTTAATCGCATTAAAGTCCGACATGTTACTTTTTGTAAATAGTCGAATTGGGAATCGAGACCACATCCATTGAGTCCAAAATTGTGATTACAACTTTTTTGAGCATAAACATCGATATGTTTGGAGTTGAGTAGAATTTTGCTATTTTTTTATTTTGGGCTTTGGGTTTGGGTTTCAGCCCACTAACCCAACATAATACCCTAACTCCACCCCACTCCTCTTCATTCATTTATTCCATTTCCTAACACTTTCTAGCTAAAGAAAAATGGGGGAAAGAATGGGAAATTAAAATTCCTAAGCCCTAGTTCTCTTAGGAAATTCAAGTTCTTGCTCTAAAATCAAAGAGAAGCTTAGGTAAGCATTCTCTTCTTCTTCTCCACCTTAATCTCTCTCCAATTTCAGAAATTTCCTATAACCTAACTTAAGAAATATTTGCTTATGATCTTAGATTGGAGCTTCTAGAGTTGAAGTTGAAGTGTGGTTGATCTTTCCTTTGTTTTAAAACTTCTCACTTGTTGTTTTGGGTTTAAAGGTGAGTTTTTGAACTCACATCTATGTCTATAGTTTGTTGTTAGGTATGAATTCCTAACATCTATTCACGTTCATTTGCTTTTGATTTGAATTGATTTGGTGAATTTTCCAAATTTTGGTGTTTTGAAGTCAAAATCTTTAAAGACCATATCTTGGATATTTGGATGTGTTATTTGGGGTGTATCGAAGAGCCTATAGAACTGGGTTGTCGCTTGACATAAATCCCTAGCCTCCGTCGCTCGTCCGATCGCTTCCGAATCATTTTGGCCATCATTGGCCTAGGAAAATTGTTTCCCAGAATAGGCAACCAGACGTCTGGTTGGAAGGTCTAGACGTCTGGTTTGGATAGCAGATGAAAAAAAATATACGGCAGAAAAGAATTAAAATGGCAGAAACTTGGACCAGACGTCTGGTTCAAACCTACCAGACGTCTGGTTAGTTTTCAGACGTATGGTTAGAGTCCAGACGTCTGGTAGGTTTCTGGAATATTTCCAGAACCCAAATCCAGATGTCTGGATGAACCCCCAGACGTCTAGAACTGCCAATTCTACCTATTTTGGTTGTTTTTGATTGGATTTTCAATTTTAATCGATTTTTGTCGATCCGGTTTGTTGTTATCACTTATTATCGACTTTGATGACTTCTTTCTTTGGATTTTTGGGAATATCCATTTGATGGATTTGGTATCGATTTTTATGGATTTAATTCACATTATCGTATGTGCATTTTTGGTGATTGATTGTATTTACAATCATTTTATGATTTTCCACTTTAAAATACAAAGGTTTCGATACTAGTAGTAAATACTAAAACTCTTTCGTTAAAACGATTTCGACACTATTTTAAATATAAAGCTCGCTTTTAAAACCGTTTTCCAATCTATTAGTATATACAAACCTTTACCTTATTCGTGTGAGAAATCTAATTAAACGGCTTAGCAAAACAAGTGGTATGAAACGCTTGCGTTTACTTCGTCAGTTAATTCTTAGACTTGTTCGATTGAACTCTCATGACAATTTTCGAGTGGAAATCTACAATCTGTTTGTAAATATTTAAGTTAAGCTAGTGGTTATGGGACATGAAGCCTAACTCATTTATTTACTATCTTAGTGTAATTTACACTTATTTTCGAGTGGAAGTCTACAATCTGTTCTTAAATATTTAAGTTAAGCTAGTGGTTATGGGACATGAAGCCTAACTCATTTATTTACTAGCTTAGTGTAATTTACACTTATCGATCATTGATGATAATTTTGTGATTTGGACTAGCGATGTGCGATGTCTCTTTGTTTGTGTGGGGGACTGAAATCCCTGTTTGTGGAGCTTCGGTTCAAATAGGTGGGGTAGCGACCCATGGTCTTCGGGCCTTTTGTGGAGCTTTGGCTCAAACTTGATGGTTAGCGACCATGGAACAGCGTTCCATTTGTGACACACGTGTTGGTGAGTTTTTATGCTCCCGTTTGTGATAGGCCTCTCCCTTTGTGTTTTCTGGATTTCTGGTTATTGATTTCTAGAATTTGTGTTTCACCAATTTTGATTATATGCATTGGTAAGCTCTATCAATATTTGTGTTTTGGTGAATAATTTAAAGAATATGACATTCTTTTTGGTGTTTGAGAATATTTGAAATATTGTACGATTTTTGTTGTTATCTGATGTATACTTGTCACAGTATGGAATTATTGTTATCATACGTTTTTGTGATATCTCTTGTCCTATCTCATTTTATATGATTTTTATAGCTAGACTGATCCGTTTATTATTTTTCTTCTTAAATAATACTCGGTTCAGACCGAGGTATTTTAGGTGCTTCTACTTGACTTCTTATCAGGGGCGATCATCTGATTTTTGGCTAACTACTTTAGATTAGTAGTTTTTGCTTTTATACATTCGAGATAGAGACTCCTTGATGTATACTTATTCTTTTGTCTAGCACTTGTACCTATTCTTTTGTGATGTAGTGGATCTTGTATGACCACCATTTTGATGTACACTTTTATGTGTTATATTCATATCCATTTCTGCCTTTGTGATATGAATATCTGTGACTGATTTGTGTTATGTTTATTTCTATATTTGTTTTCGAAGCCCACATAGCCACTGTGTAGTAGCTTTGAGTTTGTATTTGATATGTCAGATTTCCTCTTGAAATGAAATGCAAGTCATTCTATCTGACATATCGGTACTCGCAAAAAGCAATTACACAGATGGTCGCTCCTCAACAGCCTTATTCTTCGTGTTAGTCGACGGCATTACCCAGTAGTGTCATTGGCTAGTGTGATTATAGAGGTGGGGCGTCACAGGAGATGACTATGCTATATAACTTACGTGTTTCTCCTAGATATTTCCAAAGTTACGTTTGGGTCTAAATTCGATAGTCGGTTATTTAACTATCAAATAAAAAACACTCAATCAGAAATTTAATTCCATAGGGAAAACTAGCTTTGGTTAAGCACCAAGCAACTCTAAGCCTCTATTAATTAATATTTTATTAATTAAATTCACTTTGTAATACTTGAATCAAAAACTTTTTACAAAGATTGATGTAAACCCAAATCCTTATTTCCCCATATTTGGAAAAATATCTATATGTTTATCTCGATGGTATAAGTATATTCACCAACAATTTGGTAGATTACCCTTTTTATTCAATTCAAAAACCATTTATAAACCTTACTATAACCCACAAAACATATTATAAACTCCTTTTATAAATTTATAAACCCATTTGTAATTTTTCATTTATAAATTTCTAAAACCATTTATAAAAGTCCTTTTATCTTTTTAACCAATCTTCCCTTTTTGTTTTTCAAAACATATTATAAGATTCCTCTTATAACCATATCTGTTTGTAAAATCCTATTTTTAAATCTCGAAAACATTTAAAACGTTATTTCTAATCATTTACTTTAAAACACTATTATATAATAGTAAAAAATTATAAGTAAATAAATATTAAATTTAAAACATTTTAAAATAATAATTAATAAATTTCAAACACTCTTAATAAAACAATAATAATTTATCTTCAACTTTTTATTTAGAAATACTAATAGTTAATTTCCAAAACTTTACTGATAAATAATTATAATCAATTTCAAACCATATTAATATTTCACATAATTAATCTTACAAAATATTTAAAATATTGATAAACAATTTTTATACAATATTACTGTTAATAAACAACCGTTAAAATATAAATATATTCCCTTGATAAAAATCCATATTTAATTCACATAATCATTTCCATATTTATAAACCATGTTTATAAATCTCTTCCCATTTTATTAGACTTCCTTTCATAAAATATTTCCTTATTTATGAACCCATTTATACCTTTATTCCTTTATAAATCCCGCTTATTTATAAAACCTCATTTAAAACATAATTTCAACCATTTTAATCTTGCTTCCATAAGTATAAATTTCTTTCAATTTATAAAATATCATTTAACATTCCCAATTCACCCTCACTTTCGATTTCCAAAATAGAGTCAACTATTTTCTAAAACAAACTTCCATATCTTATAATAAATCCATCATTTGATTTATTTCACCCATCTGTAAAAAAAATTCCTTTGATTTATAACACCATTTATAAATCCACTCTTTTATTAACAAAACATGATTTTTGCAAATCTTTACTTCATCTGTAAAACATCACTTTATACAAAATGATTAACAATATTTATATCAAATATTTTCTAATTTCTATTAAAACCATATCCTTTTGATTTTAAAAGACGAACTTAATTTAAGATTTAAAAATCTTTATCCACAATTCAAAATTTCCATTTAAAAATATTTTTTTATAAAACTATAAATTTATAATTTCTCAAAATCATACCTTTTATTTTGGAAAAAATATTTAAACGTGTAAAACTTCCAAAATCGCTTTGAAATCCAATCACTATTTATAGTAATTTAAAATACCAAAAATGAGGCCCGGTGCTAATAAAGCACTAATTAAGCAAAATCATATCCATGTCATCAATATAGCATTCAACAAATCATATATCACCATATATATGAAAATAAAATTAACAGTGTGAGGAATCCTGTTAGATCCCTCCAACCCGTCCCCCTGCATCACATATAGTATATAATCATAAAATATAAATCAACAGCTTTGAGGTGGGATTTGTATACAAGGGTCGTCCGCTCTTACACGGGAACGTAATAGGATCTCATTTGCTCTAATAGGCGGGAATATATCCAATCGAACTAATAATAATTACTATATTATCCAAACAATCAATAATGATCAGAAATAAATATCCAAACATCCAAAAAATAATATTTATTGGCCATATAAATTCTCTAATTAATTGAAAAGGTGAGATTAACTCACTTTGATTTTAATGGTTGCCAAACGTCCCATTTTAAATTAAAATTAAACGGACGTTCAATTTTAACCCAAAATTCTAACTAGCTTCGAATTCCTCCAATCCAATTCCATAGCGTAGCCTTCGTCGATACGATTGCAACGCGACTCGTCGCGCTCGAAACTTACCTCGTACGAGAAAGTTACGAATTTATTAATATAACGAGATAATTCAAATTTACTTAACATAATTAATATAAATTTAAACTTAAACCTCATTAAATTTCCCTGTCTCCCTCCCGTACGCTTTTCTTCCAAGCGACGATTTTTTTTTGTTTTTTTCTTTTTCATTTCCTCGATCGAAGTTCGCCAGCGCCTCGACGAACGCCGAACCACCGTGCGCCTCTCGTCGCGCCACCCCCTCTGCGTTGCCGCCTGCCTGCGCCCCTCGTCTGCTCGCGCGCGACTACCTGTTCTTTTTTTTCAAATACCGACATCGATCACCATCGTGCCTAAAACCAGCCCGCTAACAGCTTCGCGCGCCTCCCCACTACGCCCTAGCCTGCATCCCTCATGTCGCGCGCGCGAAATCGCCGAAACCAAGCCATAAAATTTTCCCAGGTCGCGGCCCACTTTCTCCCTCCCCATGGCACCATCCATCCGGTCAATGCAGTCCCCTCCCCTAGCCGCTCATTTCCCCAGTTGAATGCGAGGCCTGATATGGCCTGTGGTGGTCCCAGGCAACGAAGGCCGTTCGATTTAGCTTTATTTAGTTTGAAAATTTTGGAACCGCTTTTCTATTGTGATGCGAGTTTAAATAAGTGGAAGGCCGTATGGTCATGATGTGGCAATGATGGGTTAAATAGTGGAGAGTAGGGTAGGGTATGGGTTAGTTATGGCTGATATGAAGAATATATAAGTATATAATTTAATTTAAAATGTTCACCTTTAAACGTCCGAAAATCTCGAACTCCAAACGAGGCGTACTGCTTGGTGTTTTATATGTTATACCCCTATTATAAACGCAATGGAACTAGTCCCGAGCCCTAATTCGATCATATACAAAAGATAGCTTTTCAAACCCAATTATATCATATAATTTCTAAAATTAATTTCTACGTGTTTCGAACCCGCACAACCAAATGATACGTTCGATCGCCACGAAATTCAACGGCATACTATAATATACTATTACAGATCCAATGGAACTGGTTTCGTCGAAATCCGGAACAGTGCCCCGGAAGGCTATTTTTATATGTTAATTAAAATGAGCAATTTCCAAATTAGTAAAATCACTTATAAATAAAATTAAAAAATCTACTATCTTCCTTCTTATTCAAATAGAATTTATATAAGCTTTTGAAATCGTTTTCTTTCATATAAAATACAAGATTCAAATATTCAAATTAAACAATTTAATTATCAAATAAATCGCTATTATTTGAAATTCAAGTTTTTAACTTAAAAAATTAACTTTTAAATATTTAAAATCAATTAAATATTCCAAATTCAAATGACTAAAATTCCTTGTTGTTACACTACCGAGCTACTCATCCGAAGAATTAGACCATCATGTCGAAAACGTCAAATCGTCGCGATCGTTGAAAGCACTCATTGAAGAGTAATATCATCAAGACACGGAGTCAGCGCACGAACCATCATATCGCGCTCTCCGAAGCCTCCTCACCATCCATGTTAGAGGTCGACCAAATCGATCATCATCAATAGTGATGGGTACCGACTGCTCCGCATTGGTCAATACCAACCACTATGGTCCCATACTTAGCAAAAATGGGTACGTACTAACCAATTAAAAATGTCTGACGTCCATCCTGAAGTCCGAAGCTCGACCAAATTCATCATCTTTCATCCTCAGATTCATCGGCATGCATTTTAGCATTCCCTTACAACTTATTCCGATTGTTTGGGTTTCCGATTAAGGGGACCAAACCCTAATGCACAGAATATTCCTTAACGCTGGATCGCCAATAAATCGGCATTTCTAACCTAACAACCAAACTAACATACATACATCTAGCAAGTAAATAAATATATATAATAGTATACGTATAATATGTATAATCCATTCACATCAACCAATGTGGAAAATTATATCAATAATAGCTCAAATCTGATAATTCCCTAAGTATGTCATGTCGATGGAAAATATGTTAAATCATATTAAAATAATTTTATTTTCCTTTATAAAAATCTAGCAGATATATAAGTATAGGAAAATCACATTTTGAAATCAAAAATCATCCTCGATATACAACCAGTCATAGTATAGTGAGAGACAATATCACTCACCTCGTCCAAATCTATCCAAACTAGCACTAGATCGAAGAGCACTCCATCATGAGCACAATGCAAGAAATGACATTCAAAATGGACCTCATATGCAAAAGATACGCAACTTATAAGTTAAAGGATTAAGTAAACGATTGAATTAACTTAATTAATTATTAGCTAAACTAATTATCTCACTAATATTCTTCTCCAACCCTCAAGCGTGCACCCGTACATGTCCTATGTACATGAACTGTTGGCCGTAAACTGTAAACTCCGATTCCTCCCCATCCCCCTCATGAAATTGCGAATCGATTTCGCCGATGCGTCCGTCTACATGTGTGCTCTGCCATGGACCAAAATACAAGGCTTGGCTGCCTCTTTTAATTCGTGACCTATAGGGTCAAGGCTTACCATGGTCGAAGTCGCATTTCGCTATGGTCAGCTGAGTTCAACAAAATTTGGCGTAAAGGTGCTATCTTCGAAGAGAAATCCATCGGTTCTATCGGATTCTCCTAACCCCATCTCGATCAACTGAAATGTGAAACCTTAGTTAGCCATCTAAAAAGTGAAGCTCGGCTAGTGATGATCGCACATCACAAAACTGATATGGGCTCGAAATAATTTTCGATACAAGCTCAATGGAGTTTGTTTCACAATTCATCGTAGAGTAAATCATTCGATATCAATTTTTGAATCAAAAGAATGGAGGCGGCTATAGAAATGAATGAAACAGTATTCTCAGGTTATGAATAGTAATGGATCGGGTTTAAAGGAGATAAGGGTTTTGCTTATTTTGTTAATTTCTCAAATAAAACTATCACGCATTTTAAGCCCGTACGATCAAACGACATGTCCAATCACGACGAAACTTGTCTGCATGCATCACCTCATTATTCCAGTCCCAATGGTATAAATTTCATTACTATTCAAGACTGCACTCAGGAATGATAAATTTGTGCTTTTCGAGATCGTTTCCACCATTGGATCGTCTGATCTCTAAATATAGTGATCCATATACTTATTTTAATTCGCAACGTCGATACAAACTCAACGGAAGTGGTCTCGAGTCCTGATTCGATTGTATGTGAAAAATCATATTTTTGGGACAGTTAATTAATCAACGATTCAATATTGAAAACAAGTATTTAAATATATCGTCATTAAATATATGGGTCGTTACAACATGTTCTACGAACTTCACAAAAATCAAATTCATCTACAATCGCTTCAAGATCAAGATTTTTAGCAGTTTCTCTTTCAATATATATTATCATATGATTTCCAAGCATATCATAGCCCATCTTATTACGAAGTGGTGTTTTGATTAACTTCATAGCTGAAAATGCTTGTTTTGTGGTAGCAGTTTCTTCAGTTTCTAATATCACTTCTTCAATTTCAGATGAGAAGGAAGCGGTATACTTAAGCAAATCAAGAAGGTTTCCACGATTTGAACAATCAATGGATTTATCATTTCCTCTAAGCGCACAACCTTGACATGCTAGCCATAAAATAGCTTTCACGGAAATAATAACTCGCAAACGATGTTTTTTAATTTCTGACACTGATTGTAAATTCAATTGCTTCTCACTGCATTGAGATGGGTTTCTCAAATAATCTAGTAATGTGACATTATTTGAGTGCAATGAGTTCGGTCCTCCTTCATGTTATTTGAGACAATAATCTTTTTCGCCAAATCTTTTCCAATGATTAAACTCACTAGAATTCCATGTGTCTTGTTTATGTTGTTGAGAAATATCCTCATCAAAAAGAAAGCATGGAAAGCAATAAGCTTTTTGAATTGTGTCCGAATACTCAAGTCATTTATGATCTTTAAACCATTCAAATCGCATATGACATTCATCTTCATTTTTTTAGAATTTTTCTTTCAAATCGGGTAGATGTGGTCCCATTTCGATATAATAACGACAAATTGCATCTTGATCTTTATAATGATACATCTATATTGGTTGACGTAATCCTAGTTCATGTTTGATACTATCTTCACTTTTCTAAATTTTCGTAGGGTGATCTATAAAATCAGAGCTATTCGTCCCTAAATTCAAAGGTGGACCAGGAGATGAGTCCCGATAACATCAGTTTGTTTTACATAAAATGAAAATAAGGTTTTTGCTGGTTTCTTAGACATAGCTTCAAAAATGTATTTATTTCATATAAACATTGAAACTAACCATTCCGACTTCAAGCAATTTCAAGGTCAGCTAGATTGTATAAAAGAAAACATACTTCAAGCAAGGTCGGCAAAGCAATTTCAAAAAATTCACATACTTCAAGCAAGGTCGGCAATTCACATACTTCCAGCAAGGTAAGTGTTTGCATCAAAAATTGGCACAAGCACCCAACAGGAACTTTTTGAAGAGGATTAAATGAAGAATAAAATGAAAAAAAGAAGATAATAACAAAGAAACATCAATTAATTGAAAGAAAAGCGCACACACAACGATTTATAATGGTTCGGCGTTGTTTGCCTACGTCCACTTTGAATAGATTGCTTTATTAATAACTTTATAATCTGTGAACAAGAGGGATCAGATTAAAATCCTTAGTTACAAAAGAATATAAAGCAAATAGTAGAGTAAAGCCCTGAAAATGAACAACTAAGCCAGTATTTATAGATGAAGATGGCCAAATATCTCTCTGAAAACTCGGCAGAAGGACCCTCAGAACCATATGGGCCCATATGAGGGGTTGCATGGCCCAATTCCCAAAGAAGAAGGATTGGTGCCGATCCCTTTTTTGGTTGAATTTTGGGGTGCGATCCCTATGGTGGCTTCTTCATGCTAAAATTTATTTATCCTCCAAATTTCATGTCTATTGGATTAGTGGATCTTGAGTTATTGCTTGATCTTTGCTTCTACATAGTTTGCATACTGTTTTCTACCGATCCCTTCCTAGGGAAGTATACTGATCCCTCCAACTTTATAATCTTATGGTGCGAGCCCTAGAGTAGGCTCCTTAAGGTCCCCGTTTCTTGCTCACAAAATTTTATATGCATTAGACTTGTGGATTTTGAGATATTAATTGTTTCCTACAAGAATGTCTCCACGCCCTGAAACATACCGATCTCTCTTATTGGAGCTAATTTTATGTCGATCCCTCTTATGCATTGAACCATATTTCATACTTCAAACATTCTACTTTGCATATCTATCAATACCATTCAACCATGGCTTCATATTATCAACTGCACTTGACTTCTGGGCCCCACAATCATCACTCTAGAGTCATCGGCCTTGATGGTAATTGAATCTAACTCGTGCAATTAGTTCAGTATAGCCGGGCTAAAATGCTGGATAACACTTGCCCCCCCCCCCAAGTACGTCTTGTGATGAACATGACGTGCTCTAAATCAAAGCAAGTTAGAGTCATCGGGAAGAAATCCATTTAACTTCCTGAATAGTTTCCATCCCTTTGTCGAATTATTTTTCCAAGCTACTGTATTTCTCGTCGATCGTCATGACGTTTGGTCGATTTCCAATAGTATAAGTCCAAGGCTATACTCCATCAGTCGATATATATAAGTCTAGTTCTATAAGACTAATAAGGTTTGGTTCACTATTCAGGTCTTGTACTTGAGGGCTTCAGGCTTGACTTCAATTTCTGTCGATTTCAAAAATTGAACTTTTTTCGATCATGCACGTGCACGTTCATATACACATGCTTTGTCGTTGGCTCCCGATGTGTTCATACGTTCACGGATAGTCGCCGATTTTCATTGCAGTTTCTATGTTCATGCTTTTAATAATTTTCATGCTTATATTTATTTGGGTATATATTCATGGCCAATCCCTCATTCTTTCCTCTCTCTTTTTTAAATGTTTGTAGGGATCAGCATATGTTTAGCCGACCCCTCATTTCCATTCCTAGTGCTCACAAGGATCGGTATCTTTTATGCCGATCCCTTTTCTCTTATTTGAAAACGTGGGCCGACACCTTCACTGTCTTATACAAATCAATTTCCCTTCTTTCCAACCTCACTTGCTTAATTTTTCTACCATCCTTCAAAGCAACAAACCCTCTCATTATTCTACCAAACCCAAGTCCTCCTTCCCTTCCTCCCTTAGCCTCAAAACGAAATCATTCTGCAATTTAACCTGCCTCACGAACCCGCTTCCTCTCACCTTTCATTTCGAACATCTCCAAACTACTTGCCCACAATTCCAACTCATACACTCACATAGGTAGGTCGTTAGTTTATAACTTTCGATTTCATGATGAGATAATGGATTCCATACAATCGGTGATTACGATGGCGCTTGATGTCACGATGAAACGGCGGTCGAAGTAGCCTGGAGGAGGTGACCCGTGGTGTGTGAAATTTGTTTGGCACAATATGTAAGGAGGAGGAAGAACGGAGAGTAGAGGAGGGATTGGTTGGGATTTGTTGTATGGTATGGATATACCGATCCCTTGTTTGATGATGTGAGAGGGATCGGTGTGGAAGCTCGATGGGAGGAAAGTTGAAAACAATAGAGTAGAGTGATCGGTGGAGTCAAATGACAAGGTGGGATTGGTGAAAATGGGTAGCATGGTGGGATCGGCAAATTTTGTTTAAGGAAAAGGGTGGGCATCCTTTGATTGGAGAGAGGGATCAGTTGAGCTACTTTGGGATAGGGATCGACAAAATATGGATCGACATATAAGGGTCGGCATTTTCGGATCAGCATATATATACTTTAAATTGCACTTGAAACCTAATCATAATCACTTATTTGAGCAATTACAACTAATCCCATCTCAATGAACTTGAACACATGATATGATGAACAATAGGACTTGCATATTCATTATTGTACTAGAAACTGAACGATCAAATCCCAGGAACTTAGAACATGAACTAAAACTTAGAATATGGATTTGAATAATAGATTTCACACTTTTATATGCCGATAGTCGATCCTAAAGCTTTCACAATCGATCAATCTCTTCACCAGTTGAGACGGTCAGCAATGATGGTCACTCTGGTCAGAATCCAAAGTCTCGTTATTTCACTTCTCTTTCTTACTTCAAGCTGCTTATTTCTATAAGACATCACACTGCACTACACTAGCTCACACTTAGCATGGGGGATAGGTGAATTTTTCTAATCTCAATTATCTACTGAGTGTAGTTGACATGGACTTCAGATGTTTAGAACGTCTAGCTGCAATGTCTTCTTGACCAGCTTCACAACATAGCAATCCCGAATCCGAGTCGACCTCCGTGACCATATCTGGCAGGCTTTCTCCTGGTCATCAAACTAAACAAACGGAAGTCTCTTGTCTGCTAGCCAACCTTTTTTCTGATGTTCCCGTCCTCCCGACGGAAGAGATAGGTCCTGCACTCGACGTTGTAGAAGGCGCTATACTCTTAGACAACGTAAAGGATTCTCAAGGCTTTAGAATTGGTGAGGCCGCCCTTTGCAGACTATGTTCCAGACATGGAATTCCATTCGAAGACGTCTTGGCTCCTTCGATAAATGACAACACTTGCCTCTACAGTGGTACACATCATGCAACAAATTCATGTGCTGGGTCGGATGCATGTCGCCCTTCAATTTTTTTATTTAGGAAAATGTTAAGATATTTTGGAATAGCTCCCACTCAACTTCACTCGGACAGCTATGCCTTTCTCCATGAAACTTTTTTACTATTCACGAGCGTTCTATTCCGCCTGCCAACTCCTAAGGATATAAGGTTCATTTATAATTTTAAGCGACGACCAGGAAGTCCTTCCTACGTTTTCCATGAGCCTTCACCCAACTGTCAAGTCAATAGGTTCTTGGAACAAACTTACCCTCTTCAAACACAAAATGGTGCTACGTTCTATGTCCACTTGGCATTGCAAGGCGATGGTTGGAAGGACGTAAATGTCGTCTTTACTTTATTTTTCAAATTCTCTAATTCAAGTCATATTCTGGATCAACTAACATTCTAAATATCTATAGGTGTCTGTCCGCGTCCAGAGGGCGATAATTTTTCAAGACTGATCTTTGTAATTCGTGCTACCCATGTCGAAGATAGGGACATCAAACTCTTCGTCACTGATGAGTTATTATCTCTATTTGTGCTATCAGAAGAAGGCCGCAACATTGGGCTACCTAGAAGTGGTGCATTACCAAGGAGCACTGTCGAGTAAGAAAGGGATATCAATTACCCTGTCGTGCCCGCAGTCAAGGGGACTCAGGATGATACCAAAGAAGGCAAAATTAGGGGTACCCAGATTAATGAGCCTGGCGACGGTGGTGTAGGCCCTGGCAAGGTGCCTGTGGTTGAACCGTCATAGGGTGCACAACCCCACACACCTGCTAGGAGAAGAAAGAAACTTGCATATAAGCTTTGCAGGAGACAAATTGCTAAGGATCCAAAGCTCGTTATCACTTTTATTGACGAAGAGTCAGCTTCCCAACATATAGAAAGCTCGATGAAGGGGTTCTCAAATCTCCAAATTCCTGATGACATTATGACTATGATTTTCCCAATATCAGTACTGGAAAGCTTGACTCTCTCCATAGAAGTTGTGATGGTGTTCTTCCCACCGGTCAAGGAGAGAAAACGCCTATAAGTAAGGCTACAGCTACTGGTCCATCGGGGGGAAACACTAGGACACTCATGATCACGTGCACTTCACCAGAAGCTCTTCATCTATCTTTTGTACAATGGTTACTTATATGCTTTTGTTTGTTTTTTACAGGTGCATTGTCTTGATCTCGAGCCTTTAATAACTTAATGAGATCCTCAATGCAATACAGATCCAGACGTGATTCAGAATCGGGTAGGCGTAGAGAAAGATGATGACCAAGAAAGAAGTCGCCGCTCTAGGAATCTTCATCTTCGAAACATAAATCCCAATCTCGGTGTCCCATTAGGAAGTGCAACCTAATCTTCCTATGCATAGTGGTGACCAGACCTCTTTTCATGGTCGTCCAGCTCCCGTACCACCCGAGCAATATTTTGGTTCATTTAGCTCCAAGCAATCCCATGACCGCAGGTCGAGCAAAGGTTAAATCATTGCTTCTGATCTATCTTTGCCGACCTCTGCTCCTGACGCTTCCACAGCAAAGAAATTGGCCGAGATTAAGATCATTTTCCCAAAGATTTGTGCTAACAAGCATAAGTTCCTCCCCTCCATCCATACAATCCTAGGGACTGTCAAAACAAGCTCTCTCGCATGCGTCAACGATGTTTTCGTGCAGCATGAATTGTTTTAGCACTTACCAGAAAAAATCTCCAAGGTGCCTATTGAGTGATAACATAAGATAGATCATCTCAAGCTAGAGGTGATCCATGATAAAGATATAATTAAGCACCAAGATAATGAGTTCTCGGAGTTGACGATAAAATTAACTGAAGTAGAAAAAACTGCCAAGGAAACACCTGAGGAAGCGAGTCGTTTGGAAGCTACCCATAAAAAAGAACTTGACGCTGCCCTTAACTGTAGCGGTGCACTTGCCTTGGAAAAAGATTCCTTGCAAAAGGAGAAAAATATCTTGGCCCTTCGCATTGAGGAGCTTGAAGAGCTTCTGAAGAAAGAGAGGGAAGAGAAGATCAAATCTCAAGAAGAATTGTAGAGATATTGCGAAGAAGCTGTTGAAGCTCGAAGTTTGAAGATGAAACTTGATAAGCAACTTGCTAAGATTGAAGTCCTCAAAGAAGAGGCAATGGAAACAAGCCACAACGAGATGAGAGAATAGCTCAAAGCCCAGGTAGAGGATGTTAAGGAAGCCGATTGGAATGAAATCAATGACATGTTCGATTCTCTGATCATTGAATACAATGCTAAAGTCCTTTTCCACCGTGATATGAGCTTTCTTGGTGAGGGTTATCCTGAGTCACTTGTCGAGATCTGGGAGTATATTATTGAAATAAAAAAGAGAGACCTTGGCGAAACTGATTTAGATGAAGAGAAATTAGTGCTGGAGATCCTTCATTGAAATGAACCCCTAGTCCGACAAAGGGAAAAATATCGCTGAATCTTCAGAGTCTAATCCCAAGGGCCCCTCCTCTTTTCAAGCAACCGGAGCATCAGTTTCTTTCAGTCCGGAACATGATCTAAGCTACGATTCGAAGAAATTCAGTTATCAATCTAAAGTGTTGGCCCCCATTCTGGAAGGAGGGACCCCGACGACGATTAAAAGCCAGCCAGATGCAAATATTTCATCCTATCTTCCACTTTTCGATCAGTTTCTTTCTTCATATTCAATAGTCATAGGGTTATCTTCTTGTTTCTGCGAATCTACATGTCTTCTAGGTCCTGGCAAAACTCTAAAAAGTGGTACCGCCATGGAGTAATAATCAACATAAACTGAGATCCGGGCGGCCACCGATGCTCCAGGGCCCGATGCTCAAGTCATTGGAGCACTTGATGACGATAAGGCTAAAGATCCATTGCCACTGGACAAATCTGATGATGTTGATCACCATCGCCACTAAATCACCGATGAGATCGGCATAAAGGAGTGCATTGAGTGGGAGGATTTGTTGAAAAAACAAGCCAAGTCTGAGCCCATCAATGCACATATTGATGATCCAAATCACATCCCATTACAAGTCATCCCACTTGGTGGGTCGATTTCTGAAAATCTCCCTCCTGCTTTTGAAAGCTCCCCTACCGAAGGTGGTAAAGGATTGAGGAAGCGGACAGGAAGAAGAAGCTCAGGTGATGCCACTCCCAAAAATTCCAAAAAGGAGAGAAGACAAAAGAAATTGCCGTCATTTCGCCCTATTTGCACATAGCTTATATAGCTATTTTTCTCTTTGTTGGCCATGATCATACAGGTACGGCCACCGTTTTTTGAATAAACTTGCATCATAATTTTGAAGCTTATTATGTGAATAAAGGGTTTTTTTTTAGTTGAACCCTCATGTGAATTGTTATTTAAGTAGTTGAGCTATTACTTTCCATTCAATGTACTCGTAATTCGTTGTTCGTTTTTTAGATGATAATCCATTAATTATATCCCAAGGCCTCCATATGGTCGTGGCCCTGAGTCATATTAAACATGGGGCTTGAGCCCTAATGTTGTGCTGTCGGATTCAACGGTTTGAGTGATTATGCTCCTGCCCCCAGTCTCGGGTAAGTGGAGTTAGACGGTGGATGGCTGAGCCCTATCCTTAACGAGTTTATAATCCTCCTATAGATTTCAGGCCGAAGTTTGCGGAATAGTTAGTGGTCGAACCGCACTCGTCTATTTGCTTATACTCATATCCACACTCCAGGGATAAGAGCTAGTTAGCGGGCAGTCAAATCACACTTGACCCTATGACTCTAGTCCACCCTCTGGGGACTTTGAATTAGTTCACGGGTAGTCGATTCACAATCGATTTATATTTATACTCTAGTCCGTACTCTAGGGACTTAGAGTAAGTTCGAAGAATAGTCGAATTGTACTATTCTTAATTGATTGATTTTCCCCCAAGGTCCGGGGTTTGATTTAGCGAGCGATCATCATTTCACGATCGTTTTGATTTATTTCAGTCCCATCACTCGGCGGGACTTATTTGATCATTGGATGGTCGAGTCACATCCATTCCCCGTTATGTATTCCGTCCATCGGGTTATGAACGAGAGTTATTAAATGAACGGTCGGACCACGCTCATCTTGTTTAATTCAATTAGGAACAAGCGTAATTGGTTAGTCCCAAACTCGAGGAATCTATTTGGATGTATCGATAAAAGTTAGTTTCGTAATGTAACTAACCTATAATGCTATGGCGAGCACGGATATAAAGGAAGTTCAAAACTTTATTTGCAAAACGGAAGGAAATGACATAATTTGTCTTATTACATATCCTAAAAATAAAATTCTAAAGAAAATTTTGAAAGTAAATACAACTGAATGAAAAAGAAATTCACTAAGTGAAATAGCGTCGTAAATGCTCTCTATTCCATGCCCTTGGAGTGTGATGCCATCAACAGTCGTAGCTTGAAAGTTACCTCTCCAAGCCTCTGCTCAATGACATATGGTCCTTCCCATGTTGGATTCATATACGATCAGGTAGGAAAAAACCCGTTCAAGATGAGATCGCCGATTTCAAAGGTTCAAGGCCGGACTTTAGTGTTGTATTATCGGGCAATTCGGTGTCGGTGTGCAGCTGCCCTCAAATCAGCTTCCTCACGCTTCTCATCTATAAAGTCAAGAGATTCCAAAACGAGGTCTATATTTTTTTTCTCGGATTGTAGTAAGTCACTCGATGAGAAGGAACTTCGAGCTCAACAGGAATTACAACCTCGAAACCGTAAGCGAGGGCGAATAGAGTATGGCCAGTCATGGACTTGTAGGTGGTCCTATAAGGCCATAGTGCTGTCGAGAGTTCATACACCCAATTGCCTCTAGACTTTTCCAAACGCTTCTTCAAAATGGATTTTATGATTTATTTACAGCTTCAACTTGCCTATTCGCTTGAGGATGAGTGACCGCCACAAATCTCTTTTCAATACGATGCCGAAAGCAGAAGTCTTTGAATTAAGCACTGTCAAATTGAGTCCCGTTGTCTTTTACAATAGTTCGTAAAAGACCAAAACGACAGATGATGTTTTGAACAATGAAGTTGATTACTTTCTTCGTTGTGATCGTAGCTAGTGGTTCTGCTTCAGCACATTTGGTGAAGTAATCAACTACGACAATAAAGTACTTCGCACCACCTTTAGAGATCGGTAAAGAACCGATAATGTCTATACCCCACATGGCAAACGACTATGGGATGATCATTTGTGTTATTTCTAACGACAGAGCTCTTGGTACTTCTGCATATATCTGGCACTTGTCGCGTCGCCTTACATAATCAGCAGCATCTCAATTGATAGTTGGTCAAAAATACCCGTAATAGAGTATTTTCTTTGCTAGAGTTTGCCCCCCGGTGTGATCGCCACATTCTCCTTCATGAACTTCTTTTAGGACTTGTTTTATCTCATCATGAGCAATACACCGGAGCAGGGGAATGGAAAAACCCTTTTTGTACAGAACTCCTTCCTTTATGATATATCGTGAAGCTTTACGGAGAACATGTCGCTTTTCATTCCTTTGTTCCGGAAGGACTCCCTGTAGCAAATAGTTTTTAATCGGAGTCATCCACGATTCCCTCGCAGGCTCCATCTCTAGTACCCGGTAGATTCCCATCAGGTTTATACTCGGAGCATTCAATGCTTCGACTAGAACCAAGCCCATTTATTGTGCATCCTCGGTGCTAGCAAACTTTGCCAATGAATCAAGCTCTCTATTTTGATCCCGAGGAATGTGTGCAATGTCGTAATACTCAAAATCGATCAACTACTCTTGGACTTGGGTAAGGTATGGAGCAAGCCGTTGTCCTTTAGCTTGGTAATCTCCTTTGACTTGGTATACTACCAATTGTGAGTCACAAAAGATTTCAAGAGAATTTATTCCTAGTTCTCTGGCGAGTTTAAGTCCAGCAATCATATCCTCATACCCGACTTCATTGTTTTTTGCAGGGAAATCAAGCTTTAAAGCGTAGCAAATTGATCAATTTTCAAGAGTTACAAGCACAATCCCGCTCCAAAGCAACGATCATTGAATGCTCCATCTGTATACAACTTCCACCGTATGGTAGGGGTTTCACTGCTCTTTGGGAAATCATCCTGCATAGTAATATTTGTTATAAAATCTACCAATGCCTGACCCTGGATAGCCCTCCGAGAAAGATAAGTGATGTTGAATTGGCTAAGCTCGATATTCCAATTGAGTAACCTTCCAGACGTCTCAAGTCATTGCAGGACCTGTCGTAATGACTGGTCGGTATAAACATTGATAGGGTGTGCGTAGAAGTAAGGGTGGAGTTTTCGTGATGCAATCAGCAAACAACATGCCAGTTTTTCTATCTTCGGATAGTTCCTTCAGCTCCTGTCAATTGCTTGCTAACATAATAGACCGGTCTCTAGATTCGATTCTCCTCGCGAAGCTAAGTGACACTTATAGTGTGTACTGACACAGCTATGTAGATATATAAATCTTCATGATCCACTGGCTTTGATAAGATGTGAGGTTTCTCTAAGTGATTCACCAATGCTTGGAATGTGTCTTTACAATCTTATGTCCATTTAAAATTTCATTTTCCTCTCCTAATCAAGTCAAAGAAAGGAATACATTTATCAGTAGCTTTGGAAATGAATCGGCTTAAGGCAGCAACCTTCCCATTTAGACTCTGTACTTGTTTAATAGTCTTTGGTGCTTGGATATTGCGAATAGCTTGGATCTTCTCAGGATTAACTTCAATTCCGTGGGCATTAACGATGAACCCCAAGAAATTTCCTGATGCAATGCCAAAGGAACATTTCAAAGGATTAATCTTTGTTTTATAATTTCAGAGGATGCCGAACATTTCTGCCAAGTCTCTAACATGGTCGTTGGACTATCATGACTTCACGTGCATATCATCCACATATATCTCTATCGTTTTCCGATATGATCTTTAAACATTCTGTTAACTAGGCACCGGTAGGTCGCTCCTACATTCTTTATCCCAAATGGCATCACCACATAGCAATATAATCCAACATCGGCTATGAAGCTGATGTGCTCTTGATTGGGAATGTGTATTAGGATTTGGTTATATCCTGAGTATGTGTCCATGAATGATAGCAACTCGTGTTCTACAGTTGAGTCTGCTAGCTGGTCGATCCTTGGAAGGGGAAAACTATCATTTGGGCATGCCTTGTTCAAGTTTGAGTAATCAACGCACATCCGCCACTTCCCATTCGCCTTTCTCACAAGTATAGGATTAGATACCCACTTAGGATAGAGGGCATCGCGAATAAACCCATTGTCTTTGATCTTATTCACCTCCTCTTTAAGAGCGGCAGATCTCTCTGGATCCATGCCACGTCTTTTTTGTTTCACCAGGACATGCTTCGAGTCGATATTCAATGAATGGCTTGCAATATCAGGTGAGATCCCACACATGTCAGAGTGAGTCCAAGCGAACATGTCGAGATTTGTTCGGAGGAATCCAGTAAGTTCTTTCACCATCGGGGGCTGGACTATAATACGATCTTTAGGACCCGTGATGGGTCGTCGCGGCTGACTGTAATGTCATTCGTCAGCCCAACTGGTCTAGCCTTGGTCTCTTTGGGCTCCTCCTCGTAATATCTCGGATCTATGTGCTGTGAAGAACTTTCCATGTGCTGTGAAGAAGCCTCTTTCTCTGGCGGGATGAGCGTAACTTTGGAAGTTCCGCCAACCTTCTCCTTTTGTATCTTATACGTCAGTTTCTTTTTCCCCTTCAAAGGGGAAGATGACGTTTCAATATCATGCACTTCGACCAGCGGGGCCTGAGTAGGACCCACATTCTCGCCTTGTGTTTCAGGTGCTTCACTCTCTTTGATTTTCTCCCCTTCCTGTACATCAGGGATATGGCGTGATGACGATTCAGCTAGTGTTTTCCCTTTACCAGATGCGGGCTTGGGAATGGAGACACCCTTAGGAAGGCTAATCCGGCGACCTCCTGCTAACAGTCTGAATCTCGATAACGACTCATTTGAAATGAGGGTTCGGATGTCTCGTTCCTCGGCAGGAAGAGCTCTAATGGCTTCGACGGTCTCAGAATATCCTCGGCCCTCAGGACGTGGGTTGATACTTAAAAAGATGAAACAAGAAGTTAGAAAAGGCATAGCTCCGATAGAGCGCGAATGTCGACTCAGGGAAAAGACTTACCGCCTTCAACCCATCTCCTCGCGAAACCAGGAGGGCAACGCACATAGAACCATTCCTGTTTGTACAGGGCAAATTTGCTACATGCTCCGGTCAAAATCTGGCATTTGTGGTACGGCTCGAGGAACACAAAGGAGGGGCTATCTATCCGCTTCTTAATCATATAAATATATCTGATGTCGCCGGAAGTTGGAGGCCTAGAGAAGACGGCCATGAAAAGGAGGTAGGTCCCGTATATGAACGCATGGCCGTTTGGATGCAGCTGCGATGGGGCAATGTCTATGTATTGCAACACGTCCCGAAGAAATAGATTGAATGGAGGCACGCTGCCCATCCAGCACATAAACTTATTACAGGCAGTATATCCGACTGGGGGTGGATGAGGACGATCATGCCTTGACGAAACCAACACGTCGGCGAAAGGGATTCCATGGATGGAGCATATTCGCCGAAGCGCGACTTCGTTAATCTTCGAAGCCTGTGAGTCGATCGGATTATCCAAGAGAATCGATGCCTCCAGGGTATCAGGAGCTAAATTATGAGTGGGGGAAGTCGACGGATTTGAAATGTCCGCGACTTCTTGCTTTGAAGACGGTCCGGGCCTATCTGAGATGGTGGCGGAGCTAGATTTTTTAGACATCTCCAATAAATAGTGAATCTGGCAAATCACCTGTGAGAACTATACTTGAAAAATGTTCAACATTAGAATTAACAACACGAATATCCCCCCCCCCCCACGTGGTGTGTGAACTAGTGCAATCAATCGTGTATAAGCATTGAAAATTTGAAAGTCACAAGGTTACTAATATAAAACTGAGCTTCGAATCATCGCCTTCAAAGACCGTCATCGCTGACCGTCTTCAAAAACCTGCCTTAAGGTGATTACTGTTTCAGATTCAGAAAACGTTAAAAGAAGTTATCCGATTATGTCAATCTAAGGTTTATGTCAACTGAAACTAGGGAGTTAATAGTCCGGTTCAGTTTGATATGCTAGTATGCTAGATTCCTTGTCCTTGTTTTGTTATGTGATTAGGCAAGGCAATTGTTGGTTCGGCATTTGTGTTGTTCGGCCTAAGTGTGGTTCGGCATTTATGTTTGATCGGCACTTATGATTGTTCGGCATTTGTGTTGTTCGGCCTAAGTGTGGTTCGGCATTTATGTTTGATCGGCACTTATGATGGTTCGGCATTCACGTTGTTCGGCCTAAGTATGTCTTGGCATTTATCATTGTTCGGTCTTGATATGGTTCGGCATTTGTGATTGTTCGGCAAAGAATCGTTCGGCCAAGATATTGTTCGGCCGAGACAACGTTCGACATCCTATCTAACTCATACTCCCTCCATATCCTTCCATTACACTGCCCGGCATGTGACGAGTCATGCCGAGCCAAGGTTACGCCGAGTCCCAACGCTCGACACACCGTCCTTAAAAACAACCTCATTCTCCTCTTCTTCCTCCGTCCACACCGAACAACGAGGATGAATCGTCCGGTGAGTTATGTCAAACCATGTTGATTTGGCATGCTAACCAACTCCTGCTCTTCCTCTATTCTTTCCCTCCAATCTTGTTCGGCATGAGGGATCCATGCCGAACCACAATACATTACCCAACAATTCCCTCGTGCATTCGACTCTGGCCACTTACCTTTCCCTCAACAATACCAGTACCCTAATCGAAGTTCGACGCAACACCAATTAGGTTCTAATTTATGAATTCGAGCTTCGTGCTAAAACCCCTTTATTCGTAGGAAGGATTTAAATAGGGGAGTTGATACCTAGTTATGAGATCGAGACTTGCGAGGATGCCGTATAGGTTGAAGAGGATAGTCGATCTTTAGCATCAGTTAAGATTGGTTCGCGAGTGCAAAGTAGCAGAGGTGTTAGTAAAGAAGAAAAGAAGGTGAGGAAGTCCGGCTTTTATAGGGAAGAAGAAGAAGTTGAAGAGACGATGACCGTTAGAACCGGTCAAAACGAAGTCGTTCGGCATCCAGATGGCGTTCGGCGTCATGATACGCTCGGCATCTCGGAAGCGCTCGGCATTCGGAAGCGCTCGGCTTCAGCTGTTCTGTTCGTCACTCACATATCGTTCAGCACACACCACCTCACCTGGTAATTACAAGAAGACATCTCCGAAAGGAACAAGCTAAGGATCAAAGTGAAGCACAGAGGATAAATAATTCAAAGCGTATCACGTTCGGTCATGTGATACACTTTGGGGGGCAAGTGTTTCCTGGAGATTCGACCAGGCAACTTAGTACACGGCATCTCTATCGTTCGGCTCAACTGGTTCGGTCGGCGTCTCGCTACGGCCGGCATCCAAGAAGCGCTCGGCATCCAGATGGCGTTCGGCGTCAAGATACGCTCGGCATCTCGGAAGCGCTCAGCATTCGGAAGCGCTCGGCATCAAGGAATGTTCGGCATTGAGAGACGTTCGGCATGGTATAACGTTCGGCATGTACGAACGTTCGGCATGGCAGAATTATCCGTCATAAAATATTGTTCGGCCTAACTATTGTTCGGTCTAAGTATCGTTCGACCAAGATATGGTTCGGCCTTGATAGCGTTCGGCCAGAGTATCATTCGGCCTAAGTTTCCTTCGGCATTCAGTCGTTTAGCACAAATACACTAGATCGGCCTCCGGTATCGTTCGGCACAAATGCTTCCCATGGCATTCAGGGTGTTCGGCCTCACTTCTGTTCGGCATGAGAAGATCGTTCGGCATTCACGCCTTGTTCGGCATTCAGCGTTCGGCATCTATGGTTCGGCGAATGGAGACCACTCCATTTGGGCCGAGGTATTCAGCTACCAGGCCCACCGGGGAAGTCCAACCCATCTTTGTCTATAAATAGAGAGGCAGGGGCACAGTGAAAAGGACCTTTTTCCGAGAACACTAGGGAGACTCTGCCATATTCAAGACTCATCCTCTTTACTTAGCAATTGTATTCAAGTAATTGGAAAACGGATTGTATCTGTAATCAATTATCTAGAAAAAGCAATAAAGATTAACCTCAAAGTGGACGTAGGCAGTTACGCCGAACCACTATAAATCTGGTGTTCTCGTCTTTGCATTCAATTTAGCATATTGTTCCTTGTTTAAATTTACTTTCATCATTTATCTCTCTACACAATCTTTCTTAACGAGGTTAGTGACCAATTTTGGTGCTAACAACATTCGACACTCAACGAATTTAAGAGTTGATAGATCCTAAGTCATTCATCCTATTTACACTGGAAATCGAACATCAAATACCAAAACGCCTGCAAAAAAACTCCATGTTGCCTTGGATTTTATCTGATTTCATTAATATAAATCTATCATTAACTGGTAATATCCGACACGTAATTCCATCATATGCCAGAGCTCATTTCCTAGAAAAACCAGGCTATCTACACAGAGTGCCTCCCTACATCATGTTAAGGACATATGAGACACATCGTATAGAATGATATTCAACACTGCCTCGATCGATGTACATAATCTGATCGGTTAACACATGTTGACATCCATTGGATCCTATAATTTGGCTCTACATTGGTTATTCAATTAAATAAAGAAGTTAAAGTTATTTGACCATGCTCGTTCTCAAGCTTTTAGCCAAAAGTGGAATTCCGCGAATACTCAGAGCGTCGCTCTAACGTTGTTGCATCCACTTCCATTTCCACTCCTCTGACAACAACCTCTACCTCGACCCCAGCTTTCACTACAAAATCTAGGGTTCAACAACCCCAATACAATCTTTAACAACCATTACAAATCGTTGCTTATGTGGCCATGGGGAATGATATTGCTCCTTATATTAACTTGGTTGGCCTTAGGACCCTTGATAAACTACAGATTCTCCAGCATTGAGGTTAACAGCCTAGTATCTCAGAAGAATTTGTAATGCATGGAATTAGCTATGAGGAGACTCTACTACCTTTGCCACACCAAAGCGTGCAAGATTCCCTAAGAGGCTACAAGGCTTGCAATCACTAAATGTGCTTGTTTGGAGTCATTCCTCCTTTTATCCACTTTCTTAGAAGAACGCTGCAACTAATGAAGCTGGATTCAGCTCAACGTCATCCAAATGGATATGCTGCACTCTCCTACATATACATGATCTTCATTCAACACTTACATAGGGAGTCTAATTTAGAAGAGATATGATATTTTTACAATTTCAAAAAGAGGTATGACTGCTTTTGCTCACATTCCTTAAGGCTTTCCATGGCTGCAGGTTCGTCAATAGCCTCCACAACAAACTGAGCCACTTCAAAGACAAATATTTCTTCATTAGGTGCCCTAATGGCTTCACTCGAAGATGGCTGTTTGGATGTAAGTTTCAATTCCCCACACCCCGCTCCACTTAAGCTTACTTCAATTAAGTTACTAACCTTCTTTCACTTCTCTTTCGATTATTCCTTCAAGGGTTGGTAATGCCTATTTACCTCAAACATTCTAACAAGCGAGAGACATTCCAATGGACGAGGGAAGAAGGGGAAATTGTCTCACTAGCCTTTGGATGTACCACTTTCTGCTACTACATAACACTCAAAGAGTTAACTATGTACGAGCTCTTCTTAATGTTTCTCAAGCTGCTTCATAAGTTAAGACTGATTCTCTGGCTTAGGCATATAATAACGCTCTAAATGCAGTGTAGTACATTCATGGCACTAGTGAGAAGAAGAAAGAGAAGAATACGACAATGAAAAAGGAGAGAGCAAAGACAAAGAAGGAGGAGAATCGATCGGAGAGACAGCCAGAGAAGAGTGGATTTCGGCTCATGCCCCAGGATGAAACAAATAAAGACAAAAAAAATTAAACCAGCTCTAGAGCCTCATCAAAGTCCAATCCGGGGATCATCCCTACTTCTGTAACAACCCACGAATTTATCATTTCAAAAAATAATGTTTAAATTTAAAAATATTCAAAAATAAGATTTTTAACATTAATAATGGTGTTTTTAACAATAAATAATATTGGTAATCTAATTTTGAATAAATATTTACAAAAATGTACACTTTGGAAAATATCGATAAAATGACCGAAAATCGTTTTATAAATAAACAGCCCTTAGACCCTCCGACATCATGCATGGAGTTGGATACGTACACTCATTTATCTATATTAGTAAGAATATTTAATAAAATTATTTATTCTATTTTTGAAAATAAAATGTCTTTATGGCATCATTAACGATATCACTATTTTGGAATAATTAACTTTTGAATTTAAAAGGAGTTTAAATACTTAATAATTATTTTAAATATCAAATGAAGCCCTTTTAATTATTATATAATGATAGAAATATTATTTTCAAACTTTGTTTACAAATATATTTATATTGACTAAGAAGTGAAAATATGACTGAATATCGAAATTAAAATTCGCGACGGTTCAATGCAGAGAAGTTATGCAACGTTATGGATCATTTATGACATACGTATGCACATATACATGTACATATACATGAACATATACACATGCACATGAATATATATACACACACAAAAAATTAATAATAACGGATAAAAGAAAATATCATGATATTATTTATAAATATCATGATCTTTCTTTAAACCAAAGTCAACCTCTTACACGTAAGTACATGCACATAAAGTAGCCACAAGGGGGTAAGGGGGTACTTCGGCCGAAATGGTGATGGAGGAGGGTGTGGTGGTGATGAAATGATGATGTGTTTGCACTTAAATATCATGATATTTTATCACTTCCATTTGCCTATAATTACCCACCATCCGTCTTCACTTCCATTAACATTTTCCTCTTCATTTTCCTAAACTTTCTTCACCTTCTTATCTTCAGTTTAATGGCCTCTTACCTAAAGAAAATAATGGCAAAATTTATCGCAAAATGAAATTAATATTTATATAGTACATGTATATTATCAAACACCACAAAACCAAAGCCAAACTGCTCCTTTCCTCCTTGCAACCCACGACCGCACACCCCACCATCTATGGTCGAGCCTTCCACCCCTTTGGAAGACAAGGCTGAGCCCCTTAGGAAGCATTAGTGCAAGCTTCGTGAGCTTTAATTTCGAGATAGCGAAGTTATAGCCATTTTAAAGTTAGAACAATAGATTTCAAGGTCATAAAACTTTATTTATATTATGATATAGATGACGATATGATATGTTTGGAATGATTAGTTATTATGTTTTTATCATCATGTTTGTGTTGTGAAAAATATGCTTGTTTAGATGTGTAAAGAATTCACTTTTAATACACGTCGAAATTACACAACGGAAATCGCTTTTCGAAATGAATTTACAAGATGATTAAACCTCTTTAAATTGGTTTATAAATGGTTTATAATCACTAAAACTCAATTTGATGAAGTTTTTAAAAGAATTGAAATTGGAATAAAAAATAGGCGTGTCGCGTAACGGTAGTTCGCGATTTCGCGTCGTAATAGTTTAAATTCATTTATACGATGGAATCAGAGTCATAATTCTTTGGAATAAGAATTTTCCGAACTCTTATATTCATAGTTTTCAAAATAAAGGAAAAAAATCAGGATTTCATTTAGTAGATTTTAAAATATGAGCAAAACAAGTTTTCAAAATAGTCGTGATTTGGCAGTTCAGAATCCAAAAAGGACATTTCTTTGAAATAATACTTTTAAATCTTCAAAAATATGGAATAAATTCTATTAATATACTAAAATGTTTTAAAAGGATTTAAGTTATGAAAATGGACTTTCAAATGATAGAAAAGTTGTTTTGATCAAATAAGCTTTGAAAACACTATTTGCAGCACTTTCGTAGCAGTTTCAATAACTTATACAAATTACAGTTTTAACTTAACTACTCTTTCCTGAATCTTTTATAAACGTTTTCAAATAAATAAGTTTTTTAAAGATAATTTGGAAACTTATAATTATTTTAAAAAGAATTTAAATAAATGATTAAAAGAAAAGCTGTTATAAATAAATGATTAAATCTTGGCTCTAAAAGCCAAAGAATAGACCTGATTCTTCTATTCGTGAGATCCGAATGTAGGGTGCTTAAACTAAGGAGATGTTTAGGAGCAACCAGTGCTCTGGCTCACCTAGGCTCTTCTTGGACGTATAATAGATAAGGTCGAAATGTCGAAAACGAGACAAGTATAAAAGATTTACTTTCCATAACTAATTCCTTAACTCGGGTTATATAGTAATAATCTTCTTATACTTAGTGTTAAATTCTGAGAAGGGAACTCATACTATTCATATGAATTTAAAAGATAATCTCACCGTTATTCGATGAATAGTACTTGTTGAATATATAACGACCCATATTTTCAACCATTTAGAAATATTAAATTTAATATAATTGTTGGATAAAAATGGTTATAAATAAATATTTTACGATTTATTAATGGAAATGTTATTAGAAGTATGTTATAATCTAAGATAAAATCCTTAAATAACAAATTTCAATAAATTAAAAGATGATGACCCAAATCAATTGAATATGAAACAATATTGGGTTGCATATTAACAATGAGATTTGAAGTAACAAATGTTAATGTTATAAAGAATTAAATGAATGTTTATCTCTAATTAGAATATAATTGTAAAGTTTAAATTGGATATAATTGTAAAGTTTAATAAGGAATAAAATAAGTGATGTATTAAAGGAAAATTCATATGTTATTAATTGAAATTGGTTTTAGCATAGAATAATAAATTAGTTATTCGGTAAGTAATTTATAATCCTTGTTTGTAAACAATAAGTTAATAGATATGAATTACTAATATATAACAATTGTTTTATTTCTCATCTCATTATTTAATCCCTTTTGAAATTAATTTGGTAATCAATGGAATATAATGTAATTGGAATATTACAATTAATATGGGAGAAGTTGTTGACTATAGAGTAATGAGTGTAATAAAATGTAAACTTAGGTTTAATGAATACATAAGGTATTTGCTAATTTAATATAAAGAACATGTAAATCAAAATTAAAGAATTTGTTTGAAATTTAAATTATTATAAACTAGGATTTTATTACTGGTGTAATTAAATATTGAATTTAATTTAGTATTTAAATTTTGGGTTTAACATGAAAAATTTGATTTCAAAGGATTGCTAAAATTTTGTTTAATCAACAATGATGACAGGAAACTTTTAATTTAGAATTTAAAAGTGATTAAATCAGTTTAATAATAATTCGTTTAATTAACATGTAAAAATTAATATAACTTGATTTTTAAGCTAACTTCTATATACAATAGAATTAGGGTTTGAAATTAGTTTCATTGAGTTTAGAGATAGTGAAAACCTATATATCAACATATAGGATGACCTATTTTTGTTTCGAGAACGAAACGATTCTTTGGGTCTTATAACCGCTTTTGGTGCAAACCGGCTTTTCTCTGGTCTATATAAATAAATTGTTCTGAAACCCTAACAGCCTCTATATATTTCTGTTCTATTTGTCTGTACGTACTTTCAGATTTAACTTGTTCCTTTCCAATGGTGAATATCCTAAAACCCTAAATTTTCGATTTCAAATCAAATTCAAAATTCAAACTGCTCAAACCCTATCAAATTATATATCGTCACAAAGCTATCGACGAATGGAATCAACATCTACTATTCATTTCTACAATCGAGTCTTGGTTTGATCAGAATTGGGCGAATCTTTCTCGGTCGTTCAATTAGGGTTTCGCGTTTAACGGTGGGTCTTCATCCAATCGACGATCGAAAGGTGCTGCGTGGGAGAGGACGACTAGTGGAGTTCATCCATCAGATTGGATCGTCCCAAACATGCTCGAGTTCACCAGAAATTATTGATCTTTGGCCCAAATCCATTTATGGCATGGAGGCTGCTGACGGCGAATCACGGCCTCGCGAGCTCGGCGATGGAGGAGGTAGGCACGGCGGTTCTGTAGGTGGGGTCTGATCATGGAATAGTGGCCTCTAGCGGCAGCAAGGTTGAGAGCGGCGGCTGATGGTGGGTAGAGTTATAGGTAACGTTTTGGGAAGATTGGTAATTACATGTTTGCCCTTCTGATATTTCAATTTAATTTTAAAATTTAAAACTTCTAACTTGAATAACCTTTGCATACGAGCTCCGTCTCAGCACGGTTTCTTCTGTTGGACTGATTTTGAAATTCCAGACAATATGAAATAGGTTTGGTTGAATTTGGAAACTATTGAGATTTTGGGCTTTTGTTAGATTTTTAATGTGCTATAAATTAAAGGTGGGTGATTAAACTCACTCACGCAATACTAAATTTTTCGATGTTAGTTGAATTAAAATCATGAATTGATAAAATTTTATTGATTGTGGTTTAGTGATTTAAATTGACATTTAAATTGAATTTGAATTTTATATAGAATTGAATTGACATTTAAATTAATATTGAAATTTAATTGCTAGTTAAACACGGTCAATTGATAACTAGTAACTGTTGTGATATATTGGTTGATTTGGATGTTGATTGTTATTGGATGCCTATTGATTGATGTTGTATGTATGGTTGTTTATTTATTTCGACATATCCCTAGTTATAACCCTATATATTCTTAAAATTATATAAATTTGTCACTTGTAATATTTGATGAACTAAGAAATAGGTCGAAATGATATATACCTATGTCATTTAAAGATGGGTTGAAATGATATATATATATATATATATATCAATCCATGTAGTTAAAATTGAAATTACTGATCACTTGGCCATAGGGTAGAAAATTATATACGGGCGCCGGATTTGGTTAAATTAAATGGTTTTTAAATCTTGAATTTAGGTTTATTTAAGTGATATTGTTTTAAAGAGAATAAAATTTTGATTTATATGAATTGAATTATTTTCTAATTCAAGATTTGAAATGTTGAAATTGAAACTGTTTAAATGAAATTGTTTAAGGATTTAATTTGAAATCTTAAAGTTGAAATTGACATATGATTTGAATTTAGTGAAAGTGAATTATTTTAAAGGTCTAAGTTTTAATATAAACTATTTTAATAATCAAATCATTTTAATATATAAACTATTTCGCATATTCAAACTATTTTGAATATGCAAACTATTTTAATTATCAAAACTATTTTCAATATTCAAACCTTTTTAATTATTCAAACTATTTTCAATATTCAAACTGTTTTAAAGGTGGGAACTATTTAGAGATAAATCATTGCTTTAAATATGAATGTTTTGACACGAAGGTATAACCTATTTTGAATCCGAAATGATTTTGAAGCAAATTTGATATTTTGATATGAAGTATGGCTTGTTCTTGAAATTTAAAAGAACCGATCGGTATGTAAAATGACGTTTGGTTGTTAAAGAGACCGGGAATGAATATTGCCATACTCTCTGTCAATATCGGAACCACTTTAACAACTATGTACACGATGGATGATCCAGAATGAAGTGGCTGGATTTGGCGAACGTCTGCTGGATTTGAAGAAAGAGAACGATGATGGATAGACCCCGACGCTTGTGTCAATTGGAAATGACTAAAACAAGGCCACTTGTCCTGACCAATGAGTCTAGCTACCTCTAGCGACATCTGTTCTTCGTATTACTATATTATTTTTGACTCAATCGGTACAACTTGATTTGATTATGGGATGGATGTTCGCGGTGGGCTGTTAGGGGTTACCACCAGTCAGGTGACTCAAAATGGTAGTATCCTACCTTGGGCATTGCCTCAGGTGCCTTGTCATACTTTTTATCCTTATACGCGACCACTACGATTTTGTTTTAGTATGGTACCTATAGGGGACTCACTGGCTACCGACGTTAGTGGTTGTGTTATAGGACCTGCATAGACTACCTGCTTAAAAATGTATGAAGGGGGGTCAATGTAAATCCTTAAGGCTATTTTAATACTTTTCTTTACTAATAGACACTACATATATAGCGTATCTTACTATATATAGATAGTCTGACAGATCCTTAGGAGATGGAAAATCCTGTAACATCTTTTAAGTTATTGCACTCACAATGTACACTTGATAGGAGATGAAAAATCCCGTAAACATCTCTAAAGCTATTACACTCATATTTTACTTGTTATTGATTTAACATACATAAGAACTTTTAGTTCTGACTCGAGTGTTTTGTCTTTTCATTACGCTAGGGTCGGCCTGAGTATTTCAGTGTTTAAAGACATTATTCCTTGAATATGAAGATGGAGTTTGCTAGACTGTATATACTATTATTATTCCGCTGCATTATTTTGGTATGTTTGTTGATTGTATTCTGATTATGTTGTAAAAATGGAAATCAAATGTATATTGTAAAACAGCTTCATGAACTATTTATTTGATTATTATATTTTATCATTCCGCTGTGAGATTCTGTGTATTGCTTTCCTACTTTTCCCTTATTTTCTTATTAAACCCCATTGATAATCTACCCTTTTGAATGGTTTGAGTTAGACATGTGTGGTTTATTGTCGACTTAAATCATCCAAAAAAGTGGGCTATCACAGAATACAAAAATTAATATTGAGTAAAATCGGTATAATTTCTATGAATCCTTTTTACTCAATAATGTTTTCCAACATGATTTATGAGAACTGATTTGGTGTTTTCCAAAGTTAAAGGGAGGTTTAGTAATCTAGTATATACTGGAAAAGAATTGATATATCTCTAAAAGTTGTTTTATCGACAATTGGTTTAGAGATACTGGGATCAGATTTGGGTGATTCATATTCGAAAACCACTTTGATCCAATATACGTTTGAAAGTGAAAACATGATTCAGGCATGATTTTGAAGATGGAGATCTTCATAATGAAAGGCTACTTGTCACTAGCCCCTCGATTTCCATATTATATACATATGCTGGCAGTAGTACTTAATTTTGAAAATCTTCGATGTAAGGACTTCTTGCTATAATCCTAGGAATTATTCCCAAAACAGGATGTATTAGGAGAGTGTTTTTGGTTTTTTCTATTCCTGGAAAACTTTTATGGACGAATGTCTGATATTGCATTTCTAAAATACATGTACATTGATCTCTACAAATGTACATCTGTTTGGTGGTGTAGGAGGTAACCTCTCTTACACTTAACACCCTTCTCTAAGACGTACAAACTCAGAGGTTGTACATTTATGGAAATCAATAGTGTGTGATGGAAATGGCAATATGGCATCCTAAGTTGGATTTGATGATTCTATGCAAGGTAAAGCATGACCTTAAGCCTCACACCCCGGAGTGACAAAAAAAGGGTAGATGTGGCAGGGTTGTGTGGGTCGCATCCATTATGATATGGTCATCACCTTTATGGACTCCCCTCTATATGTTGGGTATTTTGTGTATGCTTTCCCGGAAAGGATAGTAATGACCGGGGTGATGTCATATTCGGTACTATCTACGGTAAAGGTAGGTCGGTTCTGTGTTGGTAGAGGATCATATGTTGGTGCCTCGGTGCATTTTTCTACAGATGTATTGTCAGAGCATAGTCCCTTACCTTATCATTGTATGGAATCCATTCTATAACACAAACCTTTTTAAGATTTTAGTTGTACACCTATTATGCTGTTGAATTTAACAAATATAAAAATTCCAGCTATGATGAATATGTTATTTGAAAGGATTTTTAAAGAATGTCATTAGAGATAATATCTCTGATTTTGCATAGCAAATGCTTTGTTTATCATAAGGTAAAAACCCATTATGTGTTTATGTGTGTCGTTGTCTTATGAGATACCCTTGTTTTCAAATATCCGTACTTTGAGTTTCTCACCCCAGTCCCATGACCGACCCGGAGTTTATTTTCTTATTCCCTTAAACTCTTGGTGCCATATTTTTTCGGTAGCCAAGTAGTAAGGAAGCATGAAGCATTTTGGGAGAAATCTGGAGCATTTTGGGAGAAACTTGAAGCATGGAGGTTCATATGATTATAGTATATCTCTTGTTAGTTTCCGCTGTATTTTGTATTATGTATTAGGTATCCAGCTGCCCTAGTAAGGGATATGCAGTTATAACTGTCCCTGGCTGGGTTAGTACCTACCGTAACTCTCATAAATCACTTAGGGGTGATTGTATGTACTTTAAAAATGTATAACTATAGGTTGTTTTAAGTATGATGTGAGGTTTTGTTTTGTTCTGTCTTTTATCTTTATTTCTTTAAAACCCTTGATAATCCGCCTCTCGGCACTTAGATTTGCGGCACAAGAATACCGATGATATATTTGTGTTAATTTTTGGAGGTTGAGGAGGTGAGTCATCACAGTTGGTATCAGAGCTTATGGTTGAGCGAATACCTAAGCCTTGATGGGGTCAACTAATTAGAGATAGGGTTTGTAATGCCCTAGAATGAGCTTAGTCAGAGAGAGCGCATATTTGAATTTTTTATTCGAATAAGTATATTCGAGTTTTATGCCCATTTCCTAAGATAATCTCGTCCATAATTCTAAAGATGTTTCCTTACTATATGCAGATAGTAGGAGATGAGTAACAGAAGAGGACGAGGAAGGGGAGGTAGCAGCAACACGGCCACCAACGGTCGATCAAATGCTATAGTAATTGAGGAAGCGGTAATCCCTGTGCAACCTCAAATTAACTTTGCTACTCTATGCAAGAATTACACCAGCTTGGAAGGGAAACCATTAAAAGGAACGGAGTCCATTATTCAAGTATAGGCTTGGCTTCGATCATGTGAAAGAATCTTTAAAGGATTGAATATCGAGGATGAGTATAAAATGTTCTTAGCTTCTTGGCAGTTACAAGAAGGGGCTCTAGCTTGGTAGGAGTCCATAACTCTGAATGATTCGAAGGACAATTTCTCGTAGGAAAGGGATAAGGATGTATTTGAAGAGAAATACATGCCAGCAGCCGGAAGATCCCATCTATATAGGAATTTCATGGACTTGAAACAGAAAGAACTATCTGTGGAGGAATATTCCCACAAGTTCAATGAACTATCTCGCTTCAGGCCTAGTTTGATAGACACACCCTTAAAAAAGAACAAGATGTTTATTGTAGGAATAAAGGAATAATATCAGGACAGGATGAATGCTCATGTAAAAAGAACCTTTATGGACCTATTGGATATGGGCTTCCGATTTGAATCCTTAGACAAGAAGAACTCGGTACCTGCTCAAGGAAATAGCAACAATCAGAGCAAGTGAAAGAAGCCATGGTAAGGAAAGACTAGGGGAGGATAACAAGAGAATCGTTTTAATAACGTGACTTATTACAATTGCCAGAGGAAAGGCCAACTTTCCAAAAATTATAGAAATCCCAAGGTTCAACGGCAGCATCAAGAAACCGTCTATCCTATGGTGCAGAATAGTCTCTTGCATAACTGTCACCAACCTGGACATTGGAAAAACAAGTGCCCGTTAATGAGGAAAGGAGAACAAGCTAGAATTTTTTCCATAAAGGATGAAACCTCAGCCTCCGCAGATGTAAAAACCAAAGGAGTTCTAGAAGGTAACATCTATGGTAATAATGATTTAGTTAGAGTATTATTCAATACAGGAGCTTCCCATAGTTTTATTACAAGGATTTAGTAGATAAATTAAAACTAATCACAAAAATAGTAGATACCCCTATCTGTGTGTCCAACCCCATAGGCGGTGTGACTAATCTTTGTATGGTTTGCAAGGATATCTAGATCACTTACCCTCCTCATCATATTTTATGTGACATATTTGTCCTTGACTTTATTGGATTTGAAGTTTTACTCGATATGGATTGGTTATCCAAGAAAAAAGCTATTCTGGATTGCGTTAAGAGAATGGTATCTTTATGGACCAACTTCGAAAAATTTATACAAATATTTTATGAGGAACCCAGTCCAGTAAGGGATAGTTTCTTGTATGCGCTAGAATCATCTCAAAAGGGCTTGGAGACAATACCAATTGTCAAGGAATTTCAGGAAGTTTTTGAGGAAGTTAAAAGTTTGCCCCCACGTTGGGAAATTGAGTTCCGTATTGACTAAATTCCTCCTGCAAGACCCGTTATTCACCTTATTCGAAGGATGGCTCTGAAGGAAAATATTGAGTTGGCAAACCAAACGGATAAGTTATTAAAGAAAGGACTAATGAGACCAAGTCGCTTGAGTTGGGGTGCAATGGTGGTTTTTTTTGCAAAGTCTGATGGCTCCCTAAGGCTTTGTGTAGACTATCGAGACCTAAATAAGCAAACAGTTAAAATCAAGTATCCTCTACCCCGCATAGATGACTTGTTTGATCAATCATGGTGCTCGGGTATTTTCGCAAATGGATTTAGCCATAGGATTCCATCAACTAAGAATAGCTGAGGATGGCACTCTACTAACTACATTCAAGGGTCCGAATTGCTTTTACAAATGGTTAGTTATGCCTTTTGGGTTGACCAATGCACCCGCTTATTTCGTACTAGACCTTATGAATAAAGTATTTAGAGAAGTGCTAAACAAATTTATGTTTTTATTGATGGTATTCCTATCTATTCAAAACCGAGTAGGAACACGAAAGGCATTTGGAGATTGTGTTGGAAATATTGAAAAGAAATGTACTTAAAGCTAAATTCTGGTAATGTCACTTTTGGGAGAAAGAAGTAAGATTCCTTGGGCATATTGTGCCAGGAGAAGGGATCTCAGTAGATCCAAGAAAGATTTTAGCTATATGAGATAGGAAGCAACCACAAACTCCAACAGATGTTTGAAGCTTCTTAGGATTAGTCGGATACTACAAGAAGTTTATCCAGAAGTTCTCCAAGATTTCCTTCCACCTAACAAAGTTGACTATGAAGAATGTTAAATTTGATTGGACACCAAAATATGAAGCAGCATTCCAAGAGCTCAAGAAAAGGTTAACTACCGTTCCCGTCCTAGCCATTGCTGATGGAAGCAAAGGTTTAACCATCTATACTGATGCTTTCGGAGAAGGCGTAGGTGCAGTTTTGATGCAGTATGGGAAGGTTATCACTTATGCAAGCAGACAACTAAAGACGCATGAAAGGAATTATGCAACACACGACTTAGAATTATTAGTTGTTGTGTTCCATTAAAGATGTGTAGGCATTATTTGCTAGGTAAGGATTCCTTATAGTTTATTTTAAATAAACTTTAATCAACCATAGTAAATAATATTCCTTCTTTAAATAGGCGAAAAGTTCGGTCTCTTCACAAATCACAAATCTTTGAAACACCTTTTCACTCGAAAGGATTTAAATGTGAGGCAACATCATTGGCTAGAATTTCTTGCATCATATGATCATGATATCTTATACACAACCAGAAAAGCCAATGTAGTGGCGGATGCGCTAAGTAGAAGGCATGCCGCTATAGCCCATTTAGTAGTATGTCCCACTCTAATCAATCGTATAAAAGAGAACCAACTTCGGACCCGTTTATTTCAAGAGTAGCCAAGGAAGTGGTGGAAAATATTTTACCTGGAAGATGGATAGGATTCAATGTGGATGATCAAGGAATCTTAAGAATGAAGAGGAGAATTTGTGTTCCAAATATTGATGGGATTAGGCAGGAAGTCCTAGCCGAGTGCTACAATTCTCGACTTGCAATACATCCTGGGGTTACTAAAATATATCGGGACATGAAAAAGACTTTTTGGTAGGAAGGCATAAAAAGGGATATTTCCATTCATGTTAGTAAATATGCAAATTGTCAACAAATCAAAAGTGATCAGCAAAAGATTGCTTGATTACTATAACCTCCGGAGATTCTAACTTGGAAGTGGGACCAGATATCGATGGATTTCATCGATGGCTTACCTCGAACAAGGAAGAGAAATGAAGGCATTTGAGTTATCGTAGACCGATTGACCAAGAGCGCACACTTTATTCCAGTAAAGCCAACAAGGACCGCTTCAACTCTAGCAAAGATATACATGAAGGAAATTGTAAGATTGCATGGAGTTCCAAGCGGTATAGTGAGTGATCAGGACCCGATTTTTACAAGTCAGTTTTGGAAGGCATTACAGACAGCTTCAGGAACGAAGCTAGATTTAAGCACCGCATACCATCCTCAAACTAATGGGCAGACCGAAAGGGCAAATAGAGTCTTGGAAGATCTTCTACGGGCTTGTGTCTTAGATTTTGGTGGTTCATGGGAGAGTCGTCTTTATTAATGGAATTCTCCTACAACAACAGCTATCAGGCAAACATTGATATGGCATCATAGGAAGCTTTATATGGTCATCTATGTAGATCCCCAGCATGTTGGATCGAAACTGGAGATCGGTTAGTACTTGGCCCCGATATGATCCGAGAAGCCTCAGAAAAGGTAGACATAATCTGAAAAAAAGCTGAAATAAGCACAAAGTGGGCAGAAGAGTTACGTCGATCAAAGGCGTAGGGATTTGGAATTTTCAGTAGGAGATTTGGTATTTTTGAAGATCTCTCCTATGAGAGGGTAGTGAGATTTGGAAGAACTGGAAAGCTAGCACCTCGATATATTGTACCTTTTCCCATTCTTGAGTGGGTTGGCCCATTAGCCTATCGAGTAGAATTGCCAAAAAGGTTGCCGGGTGTACATAATGTTTTTAATATATCCCATTTACGAAAGTATGTGTATGACCCGAAACAAATTATAGAGACGACAACACAAGAAGATTTGGAAGTGGAACCTAACTTGGTAGTTATCAGACAGCCTAATCAAATCATAGATTGTGATGATAAGCGATTAAGGAGAAAGGTTGTGTGATTAGTGAAAGTTCAATAGAGTGGTGATGCTAATGATTGCACATGGGAAATGGAAGATAGAATGAAAAAGGCTTATCCTGAGTTTAGGATAACTATATAGCCTATATGAATGTATTGTATCATCATAGTGTACTCATCATCTGTGATGTAGTCACTTATCGTATCTTTGTATACATTTCATCATATATATATATATATATTCCTTTTTATGTTATCTTCTTGTCGTAAATTCGTGGACGAAATTCTTTTAAGGAGGGAAGTTTGTAACAACCCATGAATTTGTCATTTTGGAAAATTATGTTTAAATTTAAAAATATTCAAAAATAAGATTTTTAACATTAATTATGGTGTTTTGAACAATAAATAATGTTGGTAATCTTATTTTGAATAAATATTTACAAAAATATACACTTTAGATAATATCGATAAAGTGTTCGAAAATCTTTTTATCGATAAACGGCCCTTAGACCCTCCAACATCATGCATGGAGCTGGATACATACACTTATTTAACTATATGAGTGAGAATATGTAATAAAATTATTTATTTTATTTTTGTAAATAAAATGTCTTTATGACATCATTGACGATATCACTATTTGAAATAATTAACTTTTGAATTTCAAAGGAGTTTAAATGATTTAATAATTATTTTAAATATCAAATGGAGCCCTTTTAATTATTATATAATGATAGAAATATTATTTTCAAACTTTGTTCACAAATATATGTATATTGATAAAGAAGTGAAAATATGATTGGAAATCGAAATCGAAATTCGTAACGGTTCAACGTAGAGAAGTTGTGTAACATTGTGGATCGTTTATGACATATATATGCACATATAAATGTACATACACATGAACACATACACATGCACATGAATATATATATATATACACACACACAAAATTAATAATAAAGGATGAAAAAATATCATGATATTATTTATAAATATCATGATATTTATTTAAATCAAAGTCAACCTCTTGTACACAAGTACATGTACATGGAATGGCCATATGAGGAGGGGTACTTCAGTCAAAATGGTGATGGAGGAGGAGGGTGCGGTGGTGATTAAATGATGATGTGATTGCACTTAAATATCATGATATTTTATCACTTGTATTTGCCTATAAATACCCACCATCCATCTTCACTTCCATTCATATTTTCCTCTTCATTTTTCTAAGCAGTCTTCACCTTCTTCTCACTACTTTAATGGCCTTTTACCTAAAGAAAATAATGGAAAAATTTATTGTAAAACGAAATTAAAATTTATATTATACATATATATTAAGCCAAACTCCTCCTTTTCTCCTTGAAAACTCACGGCCACACACCATACCATCTATGGTCGAGCCTTCCACACCTTTGCAAGCCAAGGATGAGCCGCCTAGGAAGCACTAGTGCAAGCTTCGTGAGCTTTAATTTCGTGATAGCAAAGTTATAGTCATTTTAAAGTAAGAACGATCGAATTCAAGGTGAGAAAACTATATTTATATTATGATATGGATGATGATATGATATGTTTGGAATAATTGGTTGTTATGTTTTGATCATCATGTTTTGGTTGTGGAAAATATGGTTGTTTGGATGTGTAAACAATTCACGTTTAATATACATCGAAATTACACAACGGAAATCACTTTTCAAAATGAATTATAAAAGTATCACAAGATGATTAAACCACTTTAAATTGGTTTATAAATGGTTTATAATCACTAAAATTCAATTTGGTGAATTTTTGAAAAGAACTGAAATTGGAGTAAAAAATAGGAGCATTGCGTAATGGGAGTCGGAATTCTTTGGAATAAGAATTTTTTGAACTCTTATAATCATAGTTTTCAAACAAAAGAAAAGGATCGATATTTCGTTTAGTAGATTTTGAAATATGAGCAAAACAAGTTTTGAAAATAGTCTCGGTTTGGCAGTTCGGAATCCAAGAAGGAAATTTTTTTGAAATGATATTTTTAACTCTTTAAATATATTGAATAAATTATATAAATATAATAAAATGTGTTACAAAGGATTTGAGTTGTAAAAATGGACTTTCAAATGATAGAAAAGTTGTTTTGATGAAATAAGCTTTGAAAACACTATTTGCAACACTTTTCATAGCAGTTTTAATACCTTATACAAGTTACAGTTTTAACTTAACTATTCTTTCTCGAATCTTTTATAAACGCTTTCAAATAAATAAATAAGCGTTTTAAAGATAATATGGAAGTTTTATAATTATTTTAATAAGCGTTTAAATAAATGATTAAATCTTGCCTCTAAAAGCTGATGAGTAGACTTGATTCTTCTATTCGTGAGATCCGGATGTGGGGTGCTTAAACTAAGGAGATGTTTAGGAGTAACCAGTGCCCTGGCGCACCTGGCCTCTTCCTGGACGAGAAATAGATAAGGTCGAAATGTCGGAAACGAGACAAGTATAAAAAATTTACTTTCCATAACTAATTCTTTAACTTGGATTGTATAGAAAAAATCTTCTTATACTTAGTGTTAAATTCCGAGGAGGGAACACGTACTATTTGTGTGAATTTAAAAGGTGATCTCACTGTTATTTGACGAATAGTACTTGTTGAATACGGAAATTAATATTGAGTAAAATTAATATAATTTCTATGAATCCTTTTTACTCAATAATGTTTTCCAACATGATTTATGAGAAATGATTTGGTGTTCTCCAAAATTAAAGAGAGGTTTAATAATCTCATATATACTACAAAAAAATGATATATCTCTAAAAGATGTTTTATCGATAACTGGTTCAGAGAGACCGGGATCGGATTTGGATAATTCCTATTCGAAAACCACTTCGAACTAATGTACGTTCGAAATTGAAAGCATCATAAAGGTAATGATTTTGAAGAAAGAGGTCTTCATATTGAAAGGCTACTAGCCATTATCCCCTTGATTTCCATATTATATACATAGAGTGGCAGTATTACTTAATTTTGAAAATCTTCGATGCAAGGACTACTTGCTACTAATTCTAGGGTGATTCCCAAAATAGGATGTAGTAGGAGAGTGCCTTTGATTTGTCCTGTTCCTGGACAACTTGTATGAATGAATGTTTGACATTGCATTTCTAAAATACATGTACATTGATCTCTACAAAAGTACATATGTTTGGTGGTATAGGAGATAACCTCTCTTACACTTAACACCCTTCTCTGAGACGTACGAACTCAGAAGTTGTACGTTTGTGGAAATGAATAGCATGTGATGGAAATGGAAATGTGGCATTCTAAGTAGGATTTGATGATTCTATGCAAGGTAAAATGTGACCTTAAGCCTCACACCTAGGAATGAAAGAAACAGGATAGATACGGCAGTGCTATGTTGGTCGTGCCCATTAGGATATGGTCATCACCTTTCTAGATTATCATCTATATTTTGGGTATGTTGTGTATGCTTTAGGATCCTAGTAAAGCTCGATAATGACTGGGGTGATGTCATATTCGGTACTATCTACATTAAAGGTAAGTCGGTTCTATGTTGGTAGAAGACCATATGTTGGTGCCTCGGTGTATTTTTCTAGAGATGTACTGTCGGAAGGTAGTCCCTTACCTTATCATTGTATGGAATTCATTCTCCAATACGAAGCTTTTTAAGTTTTTAGTTGTAAACCTATTATGCTATCGAATTTAACAAATAGATGGAGGCATGTATGACCGTCGGTCTGGTCATATGGGCTAATGGAAGATGGCTGTAAAGGTGATGTGCAATGTGCGGTAAACAAGTATGTCAGTTGTCCCTTCGAAACAGAAGCAAGGTGGGCATTTAATGCACACTAATGTCAGTGGTGAGAAATAGGAGTAGGTATGATTTTGGCAGACTTGATACAGTACTTAGTACGGCTGGCTGATTGAATTATCGTTTACTTTTGTATGTCATTGTGGCAATGTGGATGAGTAGCTTCTTCCGGGTTGTGCTGGCTGGTTGCTTATTGTCGACACTTGTTGAGGAAAGTTGATTATTGATAAGGATCTAGTTGCAAGGGATGTGCCAGGCTAGCTAATGAACGAAGAGATGGAGTGCTTAGGACCGGTCAATGGTGGGCTCCGATGAAGTTGGACCAAATGGAGAGTTCATTGTTGAAGCAACCTTGAATTAAGTTGTGTCGGCAGGCCATTGACCTAGAGTGTAGCTGAGTAGATGAGTTGGCTTGATGCTAGTTATAGGAGAGCTGAGAAAACCAAGCCATAGACGGGTTTCTTTAAGCCAGGTTAAGCCATATAAGATGATTATGTCGACACGTGTCGGGATAGGCTTGGCTTAGGAGTCCAGGCCAGCCTGTTAGTAACTTTCTTGTTGGATTTGTTGGGATGGAGCCAAGTTGAATGTGGGATGGCTCGAACTGGGCCAGACTAAGTAATTCTAGTTGACATAGATTAGGGTCGGGCCTTGATGTACTAATTGACCAATCATACATACAAGAAATTTGAGCAACATTTTCCCCCTTCCCCCCTCCCCGCCATTCTCTATGAGCAGGGGCGGGCTTCTCAAATCATGATGATCTTTTCGATCGGTTCTTTTCCTATGCATTTAATGTGTGCCACATGTAGCACTTTGTCATTGTGATTAGCTTAGATGGTTTTTCTTTTCCAGATGTAGTAGGGGTGCTACATTGGCGAACTCCACAGTGGGCCTGTAAATTTTAGTAGTAATATTAAGGACAATACTATTAATGGGCTTTGGACCAGGCCCAATTTGATATGTATGGGCTTTAAGTAAGTAATAATAGTAATAGGTATGAGCCATAAGGCCTGCAACTTAGCTTTCTACGAGCCATTTGAGTCATTAGCCGGTCATCATGGGGTGCTTGACCGGGGCATGCATAGGCGGTTATCCCTTCTTTATTCAAGGGGCTAGCCCCTAGACTTTGCTAGAATTGACTATAGGGCTTTTGTTTACCAGGTCGTTTATGTTTCAAGTAGCAACCTCAAGGTCTTCTTCAGTTGGTGTTTCTAGCTTCTAAGCTAGTAGACGGGAAAGTTAACTTGGCCACAAGTTTGGCGGATCATGGATGCTGTTATAACCATTTTTCTCCTATAAAAATGTATGCAGTATAGGACAATGCACCAAGCATAAGAAATAAGCAGGTTGCCTTAGACAAATACAAGAGTAAAACACACCAATACTTTGTCAAGGGGAATTGCACAAAATACGACGTACAAAGTCCAATAAGTAATGCCTAAGTATAATCGAATAGCCCAAGATTCATGTGCGAAAGCTAAGATAAATATGGTGAAAAACCAATTTGACTGGAAAGTAAACCGCACCACTACCAAAGTGCCAACCTACATCGACCAAACATTAACAGAAACCACACTCTCCAAGCAAAGAACCATTATATTGCACACGCATAAATAGCTGAATCGAAGGTCCGGGGTTAAGTTGATGCAGCAACTCCAAACTCCGCCAGCACAACCAAATGGGTGTGCTAAAGAATGCTTATCTCACTTGAAGTAATGAAATATTCATAGTGTTACTTCTTCTCATTCGAGAAGAATCGTTACCCTTTACCCTTTATTACACCTATCTTATACTAATTAGTTGTTTAAGTTAGACTGACCTATGTATTTTTATATACTCGGGTCAGACCAAGTTGTTTCAGGTTAGTTACCTGCCATAGGACTTTGCTATGCTGCTTCTGCCTGGGATATTCTGCTAGTCACTTTTTGTACTTTTGTTGTATTTTGTAAACTCTAATATGTATCTATTCGTTTTGACTCGTTGTATATATTGTGGTCGTTGTGCCACTTCTACTGTATAATTTTGTATTGTACCGGGATGTATCTATGTATATGTATATATATGTTTGACTGCTGTTCTGTGATATATTGTACTTCTTGCTGTTGTATTTTGTTATGATAGATCCGTTAGCCACTGTAGTTTTGTATTAAGCATTTATTGAATATGTCGATCCACTTGAGAAAGAAAAAAAATTTAGACCACTAAATCGACGTATTTAATAGATGTTTAAGACAAAGCTATGGATGGTCGCTCCTAACCAGCCCTATTCTCCGCATTAGCAGACAGTATTACCCAGTAATACTCTTTGTTAATGTGGGTCTCGGGGTGGGGCGTCACAGCTTAGGATAGGACTTAACATGAACCAAAGCCAATCCGATAATAGAAAATTTACGCCAACGCCTCTTAAAGAAACTATGCCACCTTCCGCTTTATGACCACACCGCCATCATAGAATCGACTGCGTTGCTCCCTCCATGAAGAGACTGCTCCATCCTAGAAGAAACCATGCCATAATATCCAAGAAAACAATGTTGACTCTCTATAATGGATTATGCCCCCACTTTAGGCCGTATCCATGAAGCCATATCTAATGTCTAATACGGTGCAGCAAGCAATTCAAGTGCATTTTACATGTTGAGCTCAAAAGCTCAGCCCAAATGTCAAAAATTCAAATCTCTTACTTAAACCACAAATTCATAATTTCCGCCTCTAGTTAAATCTTCCTACTTAAAGAAATTATCCAAACCACCAACCACATTAGCAATCCATTTGCAAATCAGTAAACAACATGACGAATGACACATGGAAAGATTAGATGGTGGAGAAGGAAAGCAGGAGTGGGGAAATCAGTAATCCACGTGATGTCATAACTATAAATAGAAGAATACTATATCAAAGAAAGGTAATTTTGGATATTCTCTAAATTCTATACTAAATATACTTATATTATATGCCATTAAAAAGTTTGTATCAACAAGAAGAATATAAGAATAGACTTGACCCGTAGACGTAGAATTCTTCGAAGTCCGAACAAGATAAATTTCTACATCTTTAACTTTTTCTGCGCCTTTGATTTCTATTTTCAGTACTAGATTCTCTTTGATTTTACTTCAAATGGATATAAGATGAACTTCGTATTTTAATAAATAGTTAAAGTGCAACTACCTAGGTGTGCAAGCATCTAGCAACATAATTACTAACCTTAAGATGAAATTAATACTACTTAAATTTGTTGATTCACAATTACAGAAGCATACAATGCCGTAATTACTTCGTAATTAGTTTAGTGTTGTGAGATGAAAATCTCAACTCCATTTTGGCGCTAAAAAGAGGGCCGAGCCCCTAGCAAATCTTAACTAAACTACTCATATCTTTGATTTTCATAACTTCCCCAAAATTTAAATCATGTAACCCATAAACTCTTCTAACTCCTCCTCCACAAAAGCCTGAACACCTAGCTACAAAGCTAGGTAACAGACCCTTTACTTCCTCATCAAAACCCATCTGCCCATTATAGAAAATAGCCACTAATCCCATACTATATACTTTTAATGCCTTTATTGCTCAGAATAATGAGAGGATGGCTGGGATCAAAAAATTAGTGTCTCAAAACCACTTAAGGTCATCAAACTCCCACAGCTCCACAACACATCGCTAACATTCACCTACTATGTAACAAGAAAAGAAAGGACAAGCATGGCAATCTCGTTAACAAGACGGTGATCCTGGACTATTGAGCACGGGGCCGAGGAAAAAGAACAAGGCCTAAATAAACCTAAACATTAAATCCAAAACAACCAATGTAAACCCACTGTTGTTAGAAATATGCAACAATCAAACTATCTAAGATGAGCATTAGGCTGTCTTAGTTTGTAGGACGTGATTCATTGCATATGAGCACAAAAGATGAAGAGATACGAGAGCTAAAATCCCACATAGAATAGTTGGCAAAACTGTGTAAGCAAAATAACAAGGAAGGAGGAAGAGAAGAGCGATATTCCCCGTTTAGTGAAGCAATCATAGAATCTGATTTCTAAAAGGCTTCAAGGCCCCCAACAATGAAAAGTAAAATGGATCATCCAACCTGGACGATCACCTATCCACCTTTGAATATTACATGGACATATTAAAGATAGAAAGGTTAGCTCATTGCAAGTTGTTCCCTGTGTACCTTGCAGAGGCAACCTCCATATGGTTTTGGAGGTATTCACCAGGAGAGATCCATTCTTGGATGTAGTTGTCCATGGATTTCCACAGATAATTCCATGCGGGGAGAGAAACTTCACTAGACACAAATACTCTATCCTTCATTAAGCAAAGAGACAATAAGAGGTTACGCAGCTACATCAACTGCTTCAAGGAAAAAGCAATGATGATAGGGGTTACGAGTGAGGATGCGTTGCCGATGATAGCTCGCTCGGGAATAAAGAGAATTATAGATATGTGAGACAAAAGTAGTAGGAAACCCTATAAGAGCATGAAGGCTTTTTATGAAAGGGCAACTGAGCATATACACATTGAAGAAGAAACAGTAGCTAGACGAGTTGCAATACGAGAAACGGCTCCAGTACAATGAAATGAAGCGGAGGCAGAGGCTTACAACAACCCACCTACCAAAAGGCCAAGAGAATTAGACTTTGCAATAAAAACTCTACTCACTCATACTCCAGGGCAGATCTATGATCTAACCAGAACATAATTGGCATACAACACCCTAAATAAAGAAGAAAAGGCAGAGCTGAACAAGGTTGTGTATACTGCTAATTCCACATAGTGAATATCCATCACACTGATAATAGCCACCATATGAAAAATGAGATTGGGAGGCTGATACAGAAAGGGTATTTAGGTACTTACCAGAAGGATAATCCGGTCACTCCTATGCATAACCAGTCACTTGACCCTCACGAGGACCTAGTGGGAAACCCCAACACTCTCATAGCTTCATTTCATGGGGACATATCTTGCTGGCTAAAGTAAGAAGGTATAGGACAGATACTTCCATCAAGCCCGTCCTAAGCATAGGACATTGTTTCATATTATGCAAAATCCTATGCCATATATCATGTTTACCTCTGCAGATTCAGCTGGGATTACATTCCCATACCAGGACCCTCTAGTGATAACTGTGCAGATCTCAAACTACATAATGTAGAATTGTTTTGTGGATTCAGGAAGTTCTGTGAACATAATCTTTAAAGCAACATATGACAAAATGAGGCTTCCAGCTAAGATCCTGAAGCCTAGTCCAGAACCAATATATGGTTTCAATAATACAACAACTATCCTAGTGGGAATGGCTGGACTTCTTGCCACTATGGTAAATTCACCACTGCATATATCTTTTTATGCAAGATTCCTCATTATAGACTAGCAGTCTCTATACAATGCCTTCCTAGGAAGACCTGCATTGATAGAGATGGGAGCAGTTATCTCCCAGAAAGACTTGTTTATGAAGTTTCATACCTCTATAGGAGTTGAGAGCCTGAGGGGAGAACAATTATTAGCTAGGGAACTATACAATGTAACTTTGAATCCTAGCAATTATTTGAAATTATACTATTGTGTCCTCTGATGTATGCAAAATTAAAATTAAAATATAAGCCAGTCCAAAGAACTACATCAAAATTAATTTCCAAGGTAGATACCAAAACAGCTCATCCTATGACCCTTGTATCTACGAGAAAAGCAAAAGGAGATTATTTATATACGATTAGGACATATGAGTACGACTGCATGTTTGTGCAGTATTTATCATATGCTTCCCCATCCTAAGAAAGCATAGTCTCATCAAAAGCATAAGAAATAGAGTATAAGGCGGACCCATGTTTGGGAATGAAAAGCAAAGACCTAGAACTAGTAGATGTCTTGGAAGATATCCAAATAAATCCTTTAGATCCGATCAAGATTTTGAAGATTGGAAAGAACTAAAGTAATGAACTACGCACTAAGCTGAAAGGTTTCCTAAACAGATCTTCACTTGGACCCATTCAGATATGAAGGGAATCACCCCGCTATAATCTGCCACATCCTTAACATAGACCCTAATGCACACTCAGTCAGACAAAAACTATGTACCTTAGATCAAGAAAGATACATTGCCCTTCATGAAGAAATCAAGAAGCTAAAGAAAAAGGGATTCTTTCAAGAAGTGTATTACCCAAAGCGGATAGTGAATCCAGTTTTGGTGAAGAAAATCTAATGGAAAATGAAGGACCTGCATGGAATTCACAAACCTTAACAAAGCCTACTCTAAGGATCGATTTCCATTACTAAGAATACATCAATTAGTCAACGCAACTAGTAGGCATGGGCTGCTAACGTTTATGGATGCATATTTCGGATATGATCAAAAAGCCATGTTCGAACCGAATCAGGAACGCACAAGCTTCATTATTGATAAAGGGCTGTATTGCTATAAGGTAATGCCATTCGAATTAAAGAATGCAGGAGAAACATATCAATGGCTAGTTAACATGATGTTCGAGGACCAAATAGGCAAGAATGTTGAAATCTATGTCGATGATATGTTGATCAAATCCAAAGAAGCTTCAAACTAAGTGAAGGATTTGGAGGAAACCTTTGCAACCCTAAAGTGGTATGGGATGAAACTGAATCCACTAAAGTGTACTTTTGCAATCCAGTTTGGAAAATTTCTGGGATACATAGTTAGCACTAGAGGAATAGAAGCCAACCCATTGAAGATTAAAGCTATTACGAAGATCGATGTTCTAGAAAATTTCAAAGACGTGATGGTTTTGAATTGAAATGTAGCATCTCTGAGTAGGTATATTTCTAAGGCCACAGACAAATGCATTCCTTTCTTCGATCGGATAAAAAAGTGCAAAAATTTTGAATGGACAGAGGAATGCAAACCGGCTTTTGAAGTGTTTAAAGACCACTTAGCCAATCCACCTATTCGTTCAAAGTCGTTTTCAGATGAGGATCTATTTGCATACTTGGCTATAACTAACTAGGATATGTGTGCAGCGGTACCGTGAGAAGAAGCAGGTGTACATAGACTAATATATTTCACTATCAAGCACCTAAACTAAGCCGAACAAAACTATTCAATGATAGAGAAGCTTGCTTACAACCTACTACTTACAGCCAGAAAGCCGTGTCATATTTCCAGCTGCATTCTTTTAAGGTACTGGCAGACAAACTACTAAAGCACATACTTCAGAAGCTTGAGAAATATGGCCGCCTTTTAAAGTGGGTCATTTAGCCGAGTCAATATGATATTTCCTACTGCATTTGAAATGCCATAGAAGACCAAGACTTGGTCGATTTCATAGTGGAATGCACAGCCCCAACAATGCAACTCAATGAGGAATTGGAAAAGCCTCCGTAGGTTTGGAAACTCTATGTGGATGGATGTATAAAGCAATTCAGATAAGCAGAAGTTGTATGAAGCAATTCAGCTAGAGTTCAGAGCAACAAATAATGTCATGAAATATAAGGCACTCATTTTCGGGCTAAAAATAGCACAGATAATGAAGGTAACTCACATTAAAGTTTATAGCAACTTGCATCTTGTTGTAAATCAAGTGTAGCTAAATTATCAAGCTAAAGAGCTAACCCTGGCCAAATACATGGGGTTGCCCAAAGAATTATCAGTCCAATTCAAATAGTTTGATGTAGAGTAAATACCTAGAGAGGAAAACTCTTTAACGGATTCCTTAACTAAGCTGACCAACACTAAGGTTGCATAGGAAATGAAGATTGTTCCTGTAGGACAATTAACTGAGCTGAGTGTTTCTGAAACATAACAGATTCTAGTGCTGACGTGAGCTCAATGAGAAAGAGGCTAGCAGACCGCAAGTCAAGGGGAAAAAGGCGAGATTGAGGATAATCATACCCCCACCGATAGTAGATCAAGAAGAGGCACAATCTTGGATGACTTTCAAACGCTTCACGTTTGAAGGAATTTTACCAATAGATAAAAATGCAGCAAGGAAATTAGATATCAAGGCCCCAACTTCATGTTCTTTGATGGAATACTCTATAAGAGGGGTTATTCAACGCCTTATTTAAGGTGTATGACGAAATAAGGACTTAGAATCATAAGAGAAGTTCATGAAGGATACCACGGAGATCATTCTGGGGAAATGTTAGATAAGATAATATTGAGACAAGGTTATTTCTGGTCGACCGTGTTAGCCGATGCACAAAAGTTCATTTGTAGATGTGACAGTGTCAGAAATTCGCTAGTATCCCAAGATTACCCTCGCATGAATTAACTCCCATGACCAGCCAATGCCCATTCAATATATAGGGAATTGACAAAATAGGCTCGGTTCCAATGTCTAAAGGGGGGCACAATGAAAGTGTGTACGCTTGTGCACACTAATTACGGATCGTGTAATATGGACTAACAATATATGCGGAATGTTATTTACAATTGCTATACAAGTAAATATTCAATAAACTAACTATATATCAATTCACAGATATAGAATAGTAAATGCAGTAAACTGTAAAAATCACACCAGGGATTTTTATACTGGTTCGGACCTCCCGTCCTACGTCCAGTCCCAGACTCCTATCTGGATTTTCACAACCAACTACCTCGCTTCACCCGGAGGAACAGGTTTACAACACCCGAACAGCCGAACGGGATTTCGTGCCTCTTACAACACCGAGGACTTCAACAAAAACAAATACAATTGTCTTTGACAACTTGTGCTCTTGATAACACTGATTTGTCACTTGTAGTACACCCTTCCTATAATCTTATCCTCAAAATGTTTGTGAAGATTGAAGGAAGTATATTACTTAATTGAATCAAAAGATATGAAATAATTTCAATGATTCAATAAGCAATTGAAATGTTTGAGAGATCAAGACAGAGATCAATAGAATAGAGATTAGAATAATAGAATTGGTTTTTTGGAATAATGATTTCATGATGTTTATATAAGAAATAAACAGTTGTAACCCTTTGTGAAAAGATACAAACAAAGGTCATGATCATTGGTGAAGAGAAAGAGAAGCAACCGTTGAAGAAAAGGAAGTGTCTGTACGAAAGGTTGCTTTCTGTTTGAAAACGGTCGACAGGTCAAAATGGACCAGTAGATAAGAATTTGAATATATATACGTTATGTACACTTGTGCACGTTATCTGTGCATTCTGGGCAGAAACGGTCGACCGCCTTGTTTTAAACCGGTCGACCGGTTTAGCCCAGACTACACAGTTAATGTGCACTCATACATATATACATTTATATTCAAAGATTGAAGGTATGAGATTATTTGAGGATAGATTTTAACATAAATAACACTACTAACATACCAAATAATCAACCTCTAATGTATGGAGCTCTTTGTGTCTCTTTAAAACAATGAATAACTTCTTTTTGTCGATCACGGCTTATCCCTTTGTCAGAAATCAAAACTCTATAAAAATCTTGACTCAACATTCTCCCCCTTTTTGATTGATGACAACATATATCTGAAGTTCTGAATCTCCCCCTGAATATGTGATCTCCCCCTGAGATTTTGTCTGTATTCTTTATATAAATATACATATTCCTGCAGATAATTGTTAGCACTTTCTCCCCCTTTGTCATCGACAAAAAGGAGTAATAGATAATGGAATAATATAGGAATGTATCAACCAGAATACCCATTTTCCTCTTTTCTTAAGTGGTACCTGCAAAAAATATAATTAAGACCATGGTACCCACTTTTTATAGGGTCCTAAGAGTTAGATCTTAGGAATCCAAACCCATATGGGTCCGGTATCCCCTTTATATACATAATTAGAATTATAATGCACAGTATTCATGAAATTCTGAATATATTTGTTCCTAATCAAATTGTTATTTGTTTTAGGAACCCATATTTTGATAGTCTTGACATTTTTCTTCTGAAATTTCACAACTGGCTTTGGTTTGGAATTTAATAAACTAAGATTTTTCTTAGCTTCAGTCTTTTGTACTTTCTTTTTCCTTTCATTACCAAGATGTTTCTTGGTTTCTTGTTTCTTATATCCCAAACCTTGTTTATTTGAAACAGATTGTGAAATTTCAATGATTTTTGTCAAATTTTCTCGACCTTTGTTAAAGTTAGAAACATTTTGAGTTATGTCATCTAACTTAGTTTGTAAGCTCGCCTTTTCTAGGTCCAGATTTTTGACTTTTGCCTTAAGCTCATGATTTTCAGTAGTGAGAGCATCATTTTTCTCTTTTTGAGTTTCAATTTCTTGACTCAAAAGAGATAATTGAGAGTCAACATTAGATGATGATTCTTGAAGTTTTTCAAGTTCTTCTTCTAATATTTTCTTCTCGTCTTTTAACATATCTCGTTCAAACTCTGCTCTACTCAAATCTGCTTTGGCTACTTTTAATTGACGTTTTATGTCTTTATATTTGACTATCAATTCAGAATTAATATCAAGTAATTCATCAAATGTAGGAATTTGTACCTCATCTTCTGTTGCCATAAAACAAACATTAGCTTGTTCATTCTCCTGATCACTTTCACTTTCAGATGAGGATGAGTCTGAATCATCCCATGTTACTGAGAAGGCTCGTTTCTTTGACTTGTCTTTCTTATGTTTGAATTTATCATTTTCTGACTTCTTCTTTTGTTCTGGACAATCCTTCTGCATGTGCCCCTTTTTGTGACAGTTGAAACATTCTATAGTTGATGAAGATGGTTTGTTTGATCCAGATTTCCTTTTGTTGTAACGACTGGCTTTTCGATATTTTAGGAATTTTTTGAATCCTTTTGCAATGAATGCCAAATCTTCATCTTCAGAATCTGATTCATTTTCATCTTTCTCAGCATGAAATGCTACATTTTTCTTTTCTTCTTTCTGTTCTTTTCTAGCCTGCAAATTTGCTTCATATGACATTAAATTTCCTATCAATTCATCTGGCTTCATGATGGAAAGGTCATTAGCTTCTTCAATTGCTAATACTTTTCCTTCCCATTCACTAGTCAGAGAATGTAGGACTGTTGAAACAACATCAAAATCTGAATATTTTTGTCCTAATCCGATAAGTGCATGATGAATAGTTTGAAACCTTGAATACATATCATTGATTGTCTCATTCGGTTTCATTTTGAAATTTTGAAACTGACTTTTCAGCATGGCTATTTTGGCTTGTTTAACCTTGTTAGTACCTTCATGAGTGGTTTTCAGCGTTTGCCAAATTTGATATGCAGTAGTGCAGATACTAACACGGTTATATTCATTTTGGTCTAATGCACAAAACAACATATTTATTGCCTTTGCATTTACGGCTGCTGCCGTTTTCTCAGCCGTTGTCCATTCTGAATATTTAGTTGTTGGATTCACTATTTCTTTTTGAGTAGCATTCCAGGCATCATAGCTATTTGATTGCATAAAAAATGACATACGTGTAGCCCAATAGCTATAGTTGAGACCATTAAAGAATGGAGGTCTTTGTGTTGATTGACCTTCCGTGTAAGTGTTAGTGCTAGTGCTTGCGTTATTTGCCATATTACAAGAATATATCAAATAACGGTGTTACGGTTATATGATGACCGTGCTCTGATACCAAATGAAAGTGTGTACGCTTGTGCACACTAATTGTGGATCGTGTAATATGGACTAATATATGCGGAATGTTATATACAATTGCTATACAAGTAAATATTCAATAAACTAACTATATATCAATTCACAGATATAGAATAGTAAATGCAGTAAACTGTAAAAATCACACCAGGGATTTTTATATTGGTTCGGACCTCCCGTCCTACGTCCAGTCCCAGACTCCTATCTGGATTTTCACAACCAACTACCTCGCTTCACCCGGAGGAACAGGTTTACAACACCCGAACAGCCGAACGGGATTTCGTGCCTCTTACAACACCGAGGACTTCAACAAAAACAAATACAATTGTCGTTGACAACTTGTGCTCTTGATAACACTGATTTGTCACTTGTAGTACACCCTTCCTATAATCTTATCCTCAAAATGTTTGTGAAGATTGAAGGAAGTATATTACTTAATTGAATCAAAAGATATGAAATAATTTCAATGATTCAATAAGCAATTGAAATGTTTGAGAGATCAAGACAGAGATCAATAGAATAGAGATTAGAATAATAGAATTGGTTTTTTGGAATAATGATTTCATGATGTTTATATAAGAAATAAACAGTTGTAACCCTTTGTGAAAAGATACAAACAAAGGTCATGATCATTGGTGAAGAGAAAGAGAAGCAACCGTTGAAGAAAAGGAAGTGTCTGTACGAAAGGTTGCTTTCTGTTTGAAAACGGTCGACAGGTCAAAATGGACCAGTAGACAAGAATTTGAATATATATACGTTATGTACACTTGTGCACGTTATCTGTGCATTCTGGGCAGAAACGGTCGACCGCCTTGTTTTAAACCGGTCGACCGGTTTAGCCCAGACTACACAGTTAATGTGCACTCATACATATATACATTTATATTCAAAGATTGAAGGTATGAGATTATTTGAGGATAGATTTTAACATAAATAACACTACTAACATACCAAATAATCAACCTCTAATGTATGGAGCTCTTTGTGTCTCTTTAAAACAATGAATAACTTCTTTTTGTCGATCACGGCTTATCCCTTTGTCAGAAATCAAAACTCTATAAAAATCTTGACTCAACACACAATACGTAGTAGTTACATTAGATTACTTCGCCAAATGGGCGGAAGCTGAACCAATTGCAACCATAACTTCTAAAAAGATAGTCAGCTTTGTGGTTAAAAATATCATCACCAGGTTCGGGATTTTCTAAAAATAATCTCTGTTAATGGAATGCAATTCCAAAGAAACGAATTCTCCGACTTATGTGAGAAAAATGGCATCATCAAAAGTTTCTACTCGATAACTCATCCATAAGCAAATGGACAAGTGGAAGCAGCAAATAAAATAATAAAGGAGCTGCTAAAAAGGGGGCCTGCAAAGGCCAACGGAAAATGGATGAAGGAACTGCCTTTGGCATTATGGGCATACAGAACATCCACGAGGTCTCCTACAAGACACGCCCCATTCTCTTTAACATATGTTTATGAAGCTATGATGCTAGTTGAAGTGGACGAACCATCACATTAGCACTTATCATACATGGGAGAAAAAAATTCGCATCTAAAAGAAGCTGCATTAGACTTCATACAGAAAAAAGTGATGAAACCACGGTTAGATCGGCAGTTTACAGATAGAGGATGGCTAGAACGTGTTATTCACGACTTAAAGAAAGGAAGTTCCATAAAGGGGATCTAGTTCTAAGAAGAGTAATGGCTAATACAAGGGAACCAACATAAGGAGTACTTAGAAAAAATTGAGTGGGACCCTTGGTGGTAGCTGAAACACACTCAAACGACGCATACCACCACTTTAGGCCTAATGGGAACCTAATTCCAAGAGCATGGAACTCAAAGCACCTCATGCCTTACTTCATTCAATATTTCATTTCTTGTAACATATGATGTACTAAGTTGTAATTGAAAGAATTAAAAAAAAATAAACTTGATGTAGGGATATTGGACGGTCCGAACTGGTATAAAAATCTACCTATCAATTTTACTTGCTTATAAATTACATAAGAGTTACAATAACAAAAATCGGCTTTTTAGCCAAAATTTCACTGAAAGTAGGGATATTAAATTGCCCAAACTAGTACAAAAAACAATGCACAAGATATAAAGGGTTGTATATACACGACCCGACTTCACTGTCGAAACATAAAAATCTCAGCACCCTAAGCGGAAAAGATCATGCCAAGCACATGCCAAATAGCTATATCGCATCCAAATCCAAATGTTGCCGTGGAAAGGGAAGAAAAAGGGAAATCAAGCAATACAAGAAGAAAACTTAAAAGAAAAATCTTTAAACTTCAAAGGGGTATATTTACAATCTTGTAATCTTTTTCCTAAAATTGTATTACATGCTATCATAATACGCAGAATACGCATAAAGAAAATTTATTTTTAGTACATATTGTAAGATGAGAATCCATAGAGTCGTCGAAAAGCATCCTAGTCGGATTCTAAATCCTCGCTCATTGGAAGTTTTCTTTTCTTGAAAGAAGCTTGAGCGGTTTAAGTTTGGGTGATCTCAGTTATAACGATAGAAGAGCAAAAAGGCACACCAACAACAGGAAGCCTTGGGTCGTAGTTTGCACTGGACTAAGGGTTACCCAAGTCTCGCTCCCTAAAAACATATCAGATCGATTATAAAGAAAACTTAAATCTAATTTCGACATGAATTAAACACATCAACTACACCTTCACAGCTATGCCGGTCATAGTGCGTCTAAACTTCTCTTGCTTAAGCTTTTCCTCCAACCCTGACTGCAGAGTTACGGGAGCCCCAATTGCTAAAGAATGACAAGCAAGAAAGTCATAATTTAGGACTATGCGTGGGGATTTGATCTAGATATCTGGTCTTCCAGCTCATTAATTCTTTCAATAGCTATGCATCACACTCGTTTCAAATCATTTAAATTTCCGCTCTTGTCTTCTGAGTCTTTTCTGCGAAGGTACAAAACAATTTATAAGCAGTCATGCGACCTTCAATCTTCACTTCCTTCTTAGAGCCTCCCAACTTCTTATTGTAAGCAAACTTCAACACATTGACCTTCCTCTGATAATAGGCTGCAACTTCCGTTTCCACATAAGGGACATCTTATTGTCCAAATTGGAATGAGGTTTTGGAACTGCACCTACGGAGGTTGCACTGAGAAAGCAATTTCAGAAGAAGGTTTATCTTCTTCGGCCAGCCGATAAACCACTTACTTAGATAGCTCTTCAATAGTTTTCTCAAATTTCTTGATTTAATCCTCATAGGAAATCCTATATAACTCCTCAGCATCTTTTAATAATTCCTTCAAGTCCGCGATTTTCTTCTCTGAAGACCGTGACTCGGCCTCAAGGTTTTCTATCTTACCATTTGCGGCCTTCCGGGCATGTTAATATAATCGTGCTGCTTAAGTAAAGCCTTCTTGGATTCATTGAGCTCGCTCATCAAGTGATGGAGGTCTTTTTCCATCCACTCTCTTTTCATGTCCAAATGGAGGGGATCGTCATCGGCGGCCTCCAAATCATCACCAACATTTTTGTAAGCCTTAGGAACAGTAGCTGGGTCAGATCGAATGTTGATGGTACGTTGATTTGTGCATCCAACAGAAGATAAAGTAATTAAACAAAGAAGTGGATGCATGTAAAAAAACAAAGATAGTTTTAATAGAATAAACGACATTGTACAATATAGTCTATACACATTGTCATAACTGCCTATGACTAAGTCTATTCCAATACCATAATAAATGGAGGTGCCTTAATGGGAGTGCCATATCCATTAGCATAGAACCCCACATACGTAGTATAAAATCATAAAGCGCCTCCCTTTTATTAATGACTTGGGTAATTCTAAACAAGAGCCCATGTGACCCTTTTTCAGCTGTTCGATAGACTTCTCTAGTTTAGTTTCTCTTCTACAAACGAAGGCAACTCTAGTCAATAGCCTTTCCGTAGCTTGTTTTTCAAAATGTTTAATATATTGCCTTAAACGGTGTACGAAGCTACTTCCATTGTGCGGTTTTAATAATAAAGTGTCATCAAAACCTAAGTGTATCACTTAAAAAAATAAAAGGAAAAGTACACAAGTTTGAAAACACTATAGCAGATCAACAATAAAGAAGAGAAGGTTCTGTAATTCATAAATTTATCATTTACACATGGATAACTGAAAGACCCTAAAGGGGTACGGCATAATTAAAAAAATGTACACAAATAAAAGAAAGTAAAAAAACTAATAATGATAAGGAAAGCTAAGATTAAAATTTTCAAACTTTTACTTCTTCATTAGTAGAGGATCCTAACAATGTATTTCCACATTATGCACCCGTGTTAGATGGGTTCTCTTCCTCATCGGAGTCGCCAAGCACCTTCTTGACCTACGTTGCCTCCGAAGGGGAGACAGAAATTCTACTAAGCTCTTTAGGCCACTGCTTCCTATAGAACTCTAGTGCATCCTTGATCACTTTAGGGTCATCCAAAAAATCTAATCTGGCCTGCCTCCACCACATCAAGTTGGTCCGCAAAGAATTGTCTTTTCATCTTGGCGTATATTTTGTAAAAAACATTGCAAGTTGAAGAATCGAGTTCTTTTTCCACTTTAGAAAGATTCCCTTCCAACATTTTCATTTTCCTCCTAACCTCCCAATGTCTTTCTCTACCCTAGTGGCCTGCGAGATTGCTTCATCAAATTTCTATGAGGCCCCATCTAATTTAGGCTTTTAGTTTGCTTTTCTCTTATCGCTTGCCTCGACATCCCACTTAATTGGATTGTAACACCCTAACCCTATACCCATATAATCAAAGAGTATTACTAGGCAATACTGTTTGATAGTACAAAGAATAAGGCGATATTGGACTGTTACACGTGAATATTCTCTTGGACTAACACCGACATGTATTTAAAATTTTATATAACACATCCATACATAATCGGTATCAACACAAATCAATAAACACGTACGCCTTTAGGATATAATGATACACAATATAAAATAAATAACAAAGAACACAAAGTCATAATGCAGCAGTAAAATATAATAAGCAAATTATACAAAGCTAAGTGGGTCTAAAAAATTCGAACGCCCACTAACTCTCAAAATATATAAGACAGGCCAATACACATATCCATTAACATATATATACATGAGACCATATAAATATACGATGATACACAATATTGCAAATTACCTGGCCTCTAACTAAGCTAGAAATCACAAGCTGGTCTCTCCGTCCATGAACTTGAAAAGTCTCGGACTGAACCGAGTATCATATAAATAACATATGGGTAAGACTATGTCTATAATGTAGATGTCAGTATATCATAACAACTAGCATGGTGTAAACATAATTATCTCAAAGTAGCATATAACATTCCACATGTATCAATCCGAAGCAAAACCATGCACATGTAATATCACAAATAATAAAGAATAGTTGAACATCTCATCTATAAACATGAGTAATATGGGTAAAACATCATCTAACAATGAACTACTATGCCAAAACCAAATACAATAGTGTATATCTCGACCATCAATCCTAATGAGAGATGAAGGCTCTCAACCGCATAGCCCTAGTATAATATAACCAATTACATAAGCAGACTCATCATAAGGCATACCAATACGATCTATCAAACAATGAGCGAGCACACAGCTAGCGCGAATAATACATATAAAGGCACAAAGATTACCATAGAGATATGCGAGCACATAACATGTCTTGTGGGTTAAGAGGTCCTTATCCCTAAACAAATGTCTAAAAGAGTTATTTAAATAATATAGTATAATCATATAATCTCGCATATTCTAGATGGGAGCCTCACAGCACACAAAATGCTCCAAGGGACAATACACAGCATTAACAGCACACAACACACCCCACTGTCTTTGTTACTCCCAATCATCGTGACTCTTTGTCCATCTATACACTATGGTTACGAGCCTACTACTCAATGGTAACATATTGTTCGGCTAATGTGGAATCGAGACTTATTATAACACAATCTAGATATCATCATACAAAAAGTATAATCAAACAAAGCACTCAATTTATTTAGAAAAGAAGTTTATTCATAGAAAATATTTAAAGTGTTCCAAAAGACTTTATATACTTTAAAAAGTTAAAAAATTAATTTTCCTCCATTTGTATAAAACCAAAAATAGATTTTTATCTCTTCCAATAACTTTCAAATTACTTTCTATATTATAAAATCTTAGAAACCTCTTTGATAACCAAATATTACTTGTAAAAATCATTTCCTAATTTTCTATGATCAAATCTGATATTGAACGAATTTATAAACAATAAACCAATTTACTTTTATTTCAAACTCCATAGGATATATTTCTCAAAAAACACTTGTTTAGACTTATAAATCATGAAATACTCTTTGAAAACCACAATATTGATTAGAGAGCATTTCATATTTTTTTAGAACTTTACAGGATTTTTAGATAATTAATTAGAACCCAAAACAATTCCTAACTACTTTTAAAACATATTTACTTCACTAATTATTATTTAATTAAAATAAAACTTTTTCACAAAGATAATTTCATATTTGCTATGTGTTAATCTCCATTTTAAAAATCTGTTTTTTATTTAATTTTTCCAAAAAATTATATATATATATATATATAACCAAACACACAAAGGCATGCACCTATAACCACGTCCATGCCATGCATCGATGAACCATGACAGTGAATTGTTCCAGGTCATGTGACCTCTTTTCGGCACTCCGACCACCGGAGGCTCCTCCATCTGATCTCTACTTCAACATTACATATTATACTACATTCTAGAAATTCAAACCACATCTATATCATGCAAATTCAATCAAAGAAATGAAATGCAATGGGCTCATGAAGAGCAAGCAACACAAAAGTCAAACACTTCAATCATTCAACATAAATCACATACGTAAAGACATAGATTGTAAGTAGAAATTACTCACTTAGCTTAGAGAAGCACCAAACATCCTAATTCCCTTTGTAGCATCAGCAAAACCTAGTTTTCCATCTTTCTAAAAATGCGACAAGGCACCCACTAACTCAAAATCCAACTTTGAAGATTCCTAGGTACAGTACCATTTAGAGAAGCTTGGTTTTAAGTTTTATGATTTTTGGAAATATATTTGATGTATTACGAATTTTTGAAGAAAAGGATAAGGAATTTGATAATTGAGTTTAGTGGAGATGGAGGCAAAAATGCATATAGGAAATGAATATGAAAGAAAGGGGGAGGTTTCTACACTTCTTATGATAAAACAATGAAGGGGATATTTGCCTAAGTGCCAAAATATGCCTAATGGGCTTACTTAAAAATTCGTATTCGTTTCTTTTCCTTTCTTTTTTCCTTTGCCTATCTATTTTTTCTAGTATGACAAATTAGCCCAAGGCTCCAAATAAAATTGACATTCCCTATAATTATTCTACTACCATTTCATAATTTTTCAATATTTATTTTCTATTATCTATACTAATTAAATAATAATTTCCTCATTACCATCACTATAAGAAAAGTTGTTATTAGGTGCATTAATTAGTAGCATTTTAATGCTAAATGCAGCTACTAATCATTTAAAAAAATAAAAACAAATAAATGCTTCCAAACTTATCCCACCCATTGTTTCGTTAAATTTTGGTAAAATTTTGTTTTGGCCACTCTCTCACTCCCTCGTAGCGCTTAAACATTTTATTATCTAAATTACTAACCAAGACCAAATCAAAATCATGCACGCAAATTGAAAGATAGAAAGAAACGCGGATGAAAGAGGGGAGAGACTATGGTGCGGCTGGGAAGGAGAGGGGCTGACACGATGTGAGCTTGGTAGGGTTAGTGGTCGTGTGTCAAGTGTGCGACCATGTGTTGGGCACATGGATGGCAGTGACGTAAGCGAGTCCGGGAAGCTCGTGCGATGGAAATGACGATGTCGATGATGACGGTCTGGTGTTGCATGTGGATCTGAAGGAGACGTGCGAGCATGTAGGAGCAGCAACGGAAGTGGGTGATGTAAGGAGAAGGCTGGGCGACTGTGGGTAGTTGAGGAATCGGTTTTAAGCTCTTAGGTTCGTTCATCCCTACTTCAACTGTTGTACAATCCAAAGTTTTCAAAGTAGAATTTAAACTGTAAAATTTAAATTTAAAGTTAAAACTTGATTTACATTGTACACTCCAAAGATTCATAGTCTAATGTATGCATTCAAGTATTACCTTCAATTACACAACTAGACATCTTACTACTATTACATGTGGTCATTGGCAATTATTAAATGAAACGTAAGTATGTGAAAACATCAAATGTGGCAATAATTTATGTTTTTGAAGAGAGTAGTAATGAATAAAATTGTGAATTGAGGTTTTAGTTGGAATTCTAGAATTGAATTAAAATTAGGGAGACTCAACTCAAACATAGATTCAAATCATAGTCTTTTTAGATTTTTTTTAGATTTTCTGAAAATAACCATACAATTTGTACATTGAAATACGTATCTTTGTTATTTTAGGCGCGTTCCAAAACTGAAACAGCTAGAGCTAGGGCAAAACTTGCAGCTGAGAAAAAGAAATCCAGCCAGTTAAAACATGAACTTGAAGAAGCTAAGCAGCGGTATAGACAGTTTGAGGTAATTTTCTCCACTACTGTTTACCTTTTGCCTATGCAGAATACATTTTTGTTGATCGGCTACTTAAATTTTCTTTATATACCTATATATATTAAATGGTCTTTGAAAAAATTGTTATGTTCCTTTGAATATTTTTTTCGTTATTGAATTGTTTTTATGGCAGTGAAAATATGTATTCTAATAATCTAGTAATATGAATGATACATTATCGTGGATTAGAAACTTGGAGTAGTTTCACTTTCTGTTGTTAACATGGCTTGACTTTGACAAGAGGCCCATCAAGTACTTTGGTTAACTTTCAGCTTTATTATAATTATGTGTTGTTTGCTTAATATGAATTCAAATTTTCCTATATGAATTCAAATTGGAATTAGAATCGATTTTGCATCTCAAGACATTTTTTGTAACCCAAATATTGCATTCCCCATCACTTTTTCTCTGAAATTATTAAACCTTGATAGTTATTTTTCACTCCATTATTTTCCAAAAGTATTGGACTTTCCTTTGCAAATATTAAAGTCCAAATCAAACTCTTTTTTCCAAGTCAAACCAACCATTTCATTAACCTGAAACTCAAATTTGTATATGTGTTAATCATGTAATAAAATATTGTTTAGATCCAGAACTGACAAACCTTTTATTTTTCAGTTCAACAATGATTACGCTTGACATGCATGGACACTTTAGGATACCTCTCATAAGCCGTTGTATACAGTAGCAGTCATATTTGGCTTAAGTGCGAGATATATAATCCATGCTTGGATTGTATTCTATTTTGGGCCAAGCATGTGGACATGTTTAGTTAAGCTGTTGCAATGGACCTCAAATTTATCACTTTAATAAATTATATTTATATTTAAATATTCAAATACAAGATTTTATAACACAAATTATAATATTTTGAACCATAAATAATGACGGTAAACTTGTTTTAAAAGTATATTAATAAATATGGATATTTTAGGATTTTCATCAGAAAAACGATAAAAACCAATTTTCGAGAAAATTGAGATTTTCTCAATATTAGCGTGCACGGAACTGGATACATACTCATTTATCATTATAAACAAGAATATGTAATAAAATTATTTATTTTATTTTTGAAAATAAAATATCTTTATGATATCATCAGTGATATCACCGTTTTTGAATTTAAATTGAGTTTAAATGGTTTAATAATTGTTTTAAAATTTAACGAGGCCCATTTTAGTTATTTAATAATAATAGAAATATTATTTTCAAAATTTGTTTACAAATACATATAGTTTAACTAAGAAGTAAAAATATGACCGGAAATCGGATTCCGGGTTTTCAACGGTTTATCAAACCGAAGTTGTAATCAAACATTGCACTATGGTTTGTCAAATAAGACACATACGTGCATATATGTATGCACATGACATGACATGTACATACATATAGCAAGTTACCATGTGCATTTACTAATTACATAAGATAAGAAATTAGAAAATATCATGATATTTTTAAAGTAAAGTCAAAGCACATGCATGATGTGATGGTGGTGACGGAAGGAGGGTATGGGTCGAGGACATGGAGGTGGAAAGGTGGTGTGAAGTATAATGATGTTGTTTAGGATATTTTCTCAAATTTTGCCTATAAATACACATGCCATCCTTCACAATTTTACACACCATTTCTTCTTTTCTTCTTCCTCTTTTTGAAACTCTTTAATGGCTTCCTAATGGCCTCTCTTCTCTAAGAAATATTATAGCAAGAAAGTTATGCAAAAATAATTCCATATGCAAACAATGAAGATCCACCACCAAAGCAAGTCCAAACACCTCCCTACCCTGTCATGTACCCAGGCCACCCTTGCTTCCCCACCTAAGACCGAGCTCCATCCTCCCAAGGTCATGGCCGAGCAAACACAAGCCTAGGCCGAGCATACTACGGTCCAAGAGCAAGTTCCAAAGGCTCCGGAGCAAAGAAAAGAGAAGGAAATGCTGCCAAAATGCCGCCGGTTTGATTTCAGGAAGCTTCGGAAAAGTTTGGGATGGAGAAGAAAGTGATGGAGTGAAGTGTGGTTATATGTGCTTGAATGTTGGTAGGAAGAGGATAGATTTTGGTTTGGTAAAAGTGAGTTAATCTCACTTTGAATCACTTGATAATCACTTATTAATATTTCTTATTAATCACTTAAATATTATTTGTTATTAGTGATAATAATAGACATTAACTACTTAAAAGTATACCCTTGATCATATGCTAAATGATTGCTTATATGGTTGTTTAATATGTTTGGATAATGATTGGTTGATATATGTTTGTTTGGTTGTTGAAATAATTCACGTTAAATACACGTCGAATTTACACAAAGGAAATCACTTTCCTATATGAATTATAAAAGTGTTATGGAATAGTTAAACCTCTTTACATGAATAAAATGGTTTGAAATGTTTTATGAACATTAAAACTTATTTCGATAAAGTATGAAAAAAATTGAAAATGAAGTCAAAATAAGCGCTTCGCGTAACGGAAGTTCGCGATTTCACGTCATAAAAGTTAAATTAATGTGTAAATGGAATATAGCTCGGAATTATTTGAAATAAAAAAAATTCAAACTCTTATAGTTATAGTTTTCAAATGAAGAAAAAAAATCAAGATCATTGAATAGAATTTGAGTTATGTCCAAATCAAATTTTTGAAAACATTGCGTTTTGGCAGTTCAAAAACCAAAATGACAAAACTTTAAAATCTTTAAATCCTTAAAAACATGAAATAAATTCCATAAATATATTAAAATGTTTTAAAACGGATTTGAGTTATAAAAATGGACATATGTGGAATGAAGTTAATGTTTTGACCAAATAAGCTTTTAAAAACACTATTCGTAGCACTTTTTGCAACAGTTTTTAGTAACTTCTGAAATTAAGATTTAAACTTGGGATTTTCTTTCCAAATATTTTTTAAATAATAAATTAAGCATTTTAAATATTTTAGAGTTGATAAAATAACTTGACCCCCTTATGGATGATAGAGAGATAGTCTCTAGACCCGAACTTGGACAACCAATGTCTAGGTTCCGCTCTAACTATCTGAACTGGCCCAACGGAGGAATAGTAAATTTGATTTACTCAAACCACATCTTCCTAAGATAAAAAGAGATTTGGAGCTTTCTAAAAGTTAAACAAGATTTAAAATTGGATTTTGGTTTTTAAAGAAAACATTCTAGTTAAACTTCATATTAAATTCCGAGGAGGGAACTCGTACTATCCGTATGAATTTAAAAGGTGATTTCATCATTATTCGATGCATAGTATGTTGAGTTTCGGCATTTCCGCATTCCGAACGCGTTCGCTTCACCGTGTCTAGTCAACACCAACGGTCGAAGTCTCCAATGTCGGCGTCCCGATTGAACATCCCTTCATCGTCTCCCATCTCCTACGATTACTGTAATGCCTCATATATGTAACATGTTGCATTAAAATTTTTGAATTGAAACAACATAGGATACACAAAATATTTAAATGTTACTAATAACAAAATCAAGTGGAGTATCATGAAATACCTCAAAGTTATATATTTATTCAATCAAGTAGAGTATCATACTATATTTTTTTAATTTGAGTATGAATGCCTATGGAAATTGAGCTTTATCGCACTCTATATGATGATGTACCATATGTTCTTCCTAAATATAAAAATTTGTCTTATATTCTAAGTAATAATTCCATTTATTTGTTATTATCCCCTATAGTTCGCCTTATGAATCATTATTCTTATAAGATTTTATTACCATACAAATGAACAATATAGAGTACATATACTTGACTTTCACTATTATGAGCGCTTACAATCTGCTTCTGGAGAGTGATGTTATCCAACATGAAAAGATCAAGCCATTTAAATGATTAACAATTAATGAATATACAATTTTAGGAAACAATAATTTTCACCTCATTAGTTATAATACTGTCAAAGAAAAAGGTTCATCATGGTCAAAACAAAATGCTTCATGCCAAAATATTACATATGAGAAGCCATGTGAATTGTTACCATAGCCTCAACATTACCACATTCCCATCTAGCCGCATCAGAGTTTCTTGTGCCTAAAATATTAGTGAATCAAGCAGTAGAAAATTGAGGGTATAAATACATAAAACCCACAATTGAAGAAAAGATGAATTTAATTTTAAACTTAATTTATGTAATATTTTTAATATTTAGAAGAATAATTTTGTTTTAGATATTCAATTTTCCACTCAAGAAATGCATTAGATTTAGAAATACAATTATTGACTTCTTGAAAGTGCCATGAAACTAAAAGTTAAATGTTAGAACAAATGAAAATAAAATTCAGATAGCAGAGACTTTAAATTCTAATACATAAATATAATTGTATACCAAAATAAGTTTTGATCCCCAAATGTGATTTCCATAGCAAATCCAATATGTTATGGAGCACCTTTAAAACATTCCAACAAATACTTAACACAGAAGATCGAACAAAAAGCTTTTTAGGGGAAGCAATCACCAAAGTCCATCTTGCTGAATTCAAGAGATTTTGGATTGAAATCAAAAGATCATTAGGAAGACTGCTATAGTATTAAAAAAATATTATTATAGATTTAACAAAGAACAGATAAATCTGAATTTCTGGAAAAAATAACAAACCTAAACGTAATACATGGATTGAGGAGTTTGTTATAGTTTAGAAATTATGTACCTTCTACATAGTCCTTAGTGACTTGTACCAACAGCGATCGAAGAGCTGAACTAAACTATAAATTCATTAACTTCGATACGGAATCAGGACATGGTTTGGTGAAAAGCAATAGGAAGAAATGAGAATGAGGAGTCACATAGTTCGTAGCGTTGGAGGAAAGGGAAGGAGAAAATGATGACCACTGGATTAATTTCAGATTAGGATTAGACAGTAGAGGGGATGGAACGAAGTTAAGAATTATTTTTTATGGAAAAAGAAGCGACTTTTCAAATTTCAAACACATGGAAAAACCAAATTAAATTTCAACTAGAAATTGGAGAGGGCTTCAGAACAAAGGAAGCTCTATTCAGTATTAATTGTATAGTACAGATTTGCGAAGCATTTTAAACTTTACAGTGAATCAATATGATTAATTATATGTGTGATATGGAAATCATTGTTTATGATATATTATTTGTTTTATAAAACTTAATATTAATAGTGCAATAAATTGTGTAAAACCATAATTTTCTATTAGTAATGCTTATAAATATTACTACTATCTTGATTTGCAACGCTTTCAAGCATTACAAAACTAAATGATAGACAGCAGATTAAAAAAAATTATGTGTAACAACATTATAAGTGTTAATAAATATATGTTTTGCAGCGTTTATAAGTGTTATTAAATAATACGGTACTTGATGAATTTTAGTGATACTTACAAATGGAACAAATTTGACTGCTTCATTATTCACAAGTCATTGGTAACACTTAGAAGATGTTATCGAAATTATTTGTTACACTTATAAATGTTAGGAATTGTCAGTTTTAAACGAGACATGTGTTACTCATCTAATTATGAGGTTGACTATAAAAGATTCTCGTTCTTTTGTAGTCAATCTGACTAATGGGTTTAGGTTCACCCCCTTAAGTCAAATAATGCAACAATAATGGGAAACAAGACAGGTTACAGGTTACAACCCACTAATGTTTAGAAGTAAACAAGGAAGGTAGAAGGTTTGAATCAAGATTTTTAAAGCCAGATCTAAAGGGCTTAGATCCATCTAAACAGTAACTGACAAAAAAAGCGATTTTACAGCATTATTTTTGCTAGTTCCTTGCGTGATTTCACATAGACGCACAGCTTAAGCAATCATATGTACCTTCTCATACAGAGGCAAGGTAAAGTCTTTTTTCTTATTGGTAATTTAGTGCTTGATAGTAGGTATTTGAAAATATTGAAAAACTAAAAGAAGGTGATATTAAGCATAAAGCTCAAATCTTCATGTAACCATTATCCCCTAGGACAAGTATAAGTTGTGTTATCTATGTGAAGACGTTACGCAAGTTAAAACCTCTAATATGTGCCACTAACGATACAAAAATGGAAATTAGGTACACACCTTTACTTTCAAATTTATTTTTTTCTAAATAAGTTTCATGAAACATCAAATTATTTTTGTGAAATTTAACGACTTTTTCTGTAAATATTTTATAAAAGCAAATATTTACGATTAAAATTGGAACCGTAAGTATCAGCAGAAAAAATGCAAATTTTCTAAGAATAATTTTAGGAATGTATTGGGAAATTTTGTAAAACGACGGTGAAGTTTATTTTTAAACTTATTGTTTGACAAAACTCCCTAGCCTTTAAAAAAGAAAAGGTCTACTATTCTCTTGAAGTTATCTCATATGCTTAAGGAAACGTTTAGTTGCATTTTTCTTTCAAGTAGTATTGTATTTCATATTTACAAAATTTCAAACATAACATATATTATGAATATTTTTTTCGTACAATTTAATGTCACTCTAAAATTTTCCACCTGAAATCTTCCTTTCCCACCCCAACACCACCCTCCAACACACACCCAAATCATCCCAACCCCCTCAGCCCCCTCTTTTTTTTTTCCTTTTTCCCCCACTTTTTTCTTTCTTTTTTTCCTTTTTATTCTTCCTTGTGTTTTCTTTCTTTCATTTTCCCTTTTTTACCTTATTTTCTCTTTTGATTTGCAATTCTCTCCCTTTTTTTCTTTCTTTTTCTTTATAAGTCAATATGAACCTTTCTTATATTTTCAAAGTTGATTTGAACTTGCAATTTCGTTGCGATAAAATACTAAATAAATTGAAATCCTCTACAAATAATATGATAACATCCATGAAGTTTTGTTGTATTTGAGATTAGATGAATTAAGATGTGTAGTTGAAATCAAAAGGAAAAAGTGTATTATAAACATACAAATCAGATTCTCTCCGGGGTTATGGTTCGCGTTGTTTCTTTAGTAGTAGCTTCAAACGTTGTAATATGGATCATGATCATAGCTACTCCATATGCAACTGGTCAGCTGCGGGATTTATGTCCGAGATTGCAAAGGATCGTAGGAATTTGCATGGCCTACGGGCTTTTGAGGGGTCCAGGACTGTTCTCATGCTGCAGAGCAATCAAACGAGAGAATCTTCAGTTTATAAGGTTCAGGGGCGCTCGTCGCGACTTTTTGCGGCGACTTTTTGCGGCGTCCAAGCATTTACTGCGACAGGCATGTAAAAATCTATCCTTCCTTCATTCTTTGGTTTCTCTAATAGTCATTTTATACATTTGAACCTTTTTGTTTCTTTTCTTACAGGATTCCAGCTGCCCATATAAATATAAGTTGGCTAACTTTACGTTTATACATTTAATTCTCTTTGTTAATAGTAGAAACAGAGATGTATAAAAATTGACATTGGAAAATATAGAACGCATTTTAGTGCTTAATAAAACTACCTCAACATGCAAGCTTCCCGCACTTACCTAATTTTTTAACCGAATTGCATTTTAAAGAAACTTAAAAATTGTAACCACCATATATATTACTAATACATACTGCAACAACGACATAACAGTCAAGTTACCATAATTATCACTTGTTCACAATTTTGTCAATTTTTCTGCGTCAGAATCTGCAATACCTATCCAGATAGATACAGTAAGACACAAACAGCAATTTTAAATACAAAACAAAATATAACCAACCAACCATCATCCCAAGTCTAAGAAACTTGCATTACCTGCTTGTAAATACAAAATATTTTCATAAAGAGGTTTATAAAACAAGGTTACTCCACTAAGCTTTGCAGCCGCTGCAAGGGCATGTAAGCAAGCGGACACTAAGTTAACAGCCACACAGCCTCATCCGTTGTTGAATGAGGAGTTTCCAGCCAAAAAATCCCAAAAATATTAGTCCTACGTCACTTTAACATATAACTTTGTCCATGTAATTGACATCCTTGGTACAACATCTGAAATAACAGCGGTCCATTAGTAGAAGTCAGTGAGTCGTTAATATTTGAAAAGCAAAAATACATTGAATTCATAAAAAATATATGCATTTTCAACAGTTATTACACTTCTTGTGTGCAAACAAATAAACAAACTCAAAAATTGATTAATTTTACCAATTCTGAGATGTTGATCGCCCAAAAAACAAATTAGCATAAAAAAATATCAAACGACTAACTCATATCGCCTTTTTTTTACAATAATTAAACACTCATTTTCCAAAGATTATAGACATTTTCAATATTGAAAACTAAGTGCTAGAATGGTTGAATAAATAATTCACATTCTATAATAAAAAATAACTTACTTATTTAGAAGATTTTTTGACAAATTTTGTATAGCAAGCGGTAAAATAAAATTTATGGTTGCGGGGTATTATGAAAATCAAGTTATTTTTAGAAAAACTATTTAAGAATTCGATGTGAAGCTATCACGGAAAATGGTGACAATTGGCTACAAAATAACTACATATTGAAAGTCAAAATATCCACTTTCATAGACAATTTTTAATTAGCAGAGTGATACTCACCCAGTACAGAAACAATGATAAAATTTGGCTCAATAATCGTAACATGACAAATTCAGTCCATTCTGCCACAGAAATAAAAGGTCAGCCAATAATGAGGTAGGCCACCTTTCATTAATAAATGAAGCTAGTTCAGAATTCTTTGGATAGGTTCAATAATTTGATGACTGGAACTTTATTAATCATTACTCAAACCCAATGATTAGGTGCAACCTCATAAGTAAATGGAGGAAGTAACTTAATAAATACATTAGCAAAAAAAAAAAATAGAAAATCCATAAAAGGTTCTTTCTTTCTTTATTTTATTATTATTTGGTTAAACCTTTGTGTGATAACTGTCGCAACAATGGAGAAAATTGGCTTAAGACACATAGCAAATTTAGTTCAATATTTCAATAGTTACCAAAAACTAGTTATCAATTTTCAAAGATTTCCTAACATTTTTTGTATGCTATCTACTGCAGGGAAAAAATGATGAAAAAAAAATTTAACAATCACGGAACAGCTACCATACTTCATTTCTAACAAGAAAAGAGTTCAATTTTTTTTGATATCTTTGGGTGCTAGCAATCATTAAAAATAATGGGACAAAAAATCATGAAAATTGGGTCAAAAATCATAGAATGACTCGATTCATTTCCAAATAGAAAGTAAAAACAAGCTACACATTCCATGGTTTTGACAGTTTTAGTGTTGTTTTGCAGTTACAAAAATGTTGAAGAACAGCTGAAAATTGACAACTAACTAGTTTGGTTCATTTCTCAATAGAAAGGATTTATAAAATGACTAGTTGAATTCATATTTTGATAAACAAAAATTATCTGTATTTTAAGTTCTACGACATATAAGCTGTGCTACCTATTCAATCACAAAAGTTTTGGCTAGGCATTTTTTTTTAGAAACTCAAAAAGCACAGCAACAATTTTATAGTTAATGCTAAGTTGGCAAAAAAAACTTAAAATTATTCTGACCATGGTTCTGTCTACTTCGGTCAAAGTCCACTTATTCATCAACTTGTAAATCTTATTGCACAAGTGATACACACACACATATGTAATATTAGAATCACATCCTAACGACGTGACATTCTATTATTCTTCCTTTTTTTTGTTTACATTTCTTTAAAGATAGTTTAAAGTCAGGTCACAAGTTCCAGGTACTTCATTCTATCTAACGTCGCTATTTATTACATTTTTTTTTATAGATAGTTAGAGGTTAGAGGTCAGAAGTTCGAGGCTCAGCAAAACTATTTCATTATAATTTTATCTCTCGTTATTTGTTATATTTATCTATCTATTAGACAATAGTAAAATAAAAGCACTTAGTCTGCTCTTCATAATTCCCTCCCTTTATTTAACATTCAAATCCCTCGCATTTTTAAATTGGCTAATTCTATTCCAACCCATATTTTCACTTAATAGCCCTCCGAAATATAAAAAAGTTTATAAACCCCCAAACTTACTTAGTAGCCCCCTGCTTGTTCCAAAATTACCCCTAACCATTCCTCATGCGATTTCTTCCCCACGCGATTCTCATCTTCACGCAACCAATCTTCCTCACGCCAGCAATTCTCTTCCTCCTCACACGCAACCAATCGATTGCTAATTTGGTGTTGAAAATCGATTACAGGAGAAAAGTAGGAGAGTTAGTGAATTAGGCTTTTTTTGCTGGTTACAGTGTACCACGCACAAGCACTGCGTGGAAAAAATTGCTACCACGCAGAGGTCTAGTGTGGGAAAAATGCCTTCCATGTAGTTCTATAGCGTGGAAGTAATTTTTTCCACGCCTGAAAACTGCGTGGTAGCCATTTTTTCCACGCAGTTCTCCTACGTGGTAAAAATGCTTTCCATGTAGTTATTTACAGTTGTTGCTGAAAACAACAAAAAAAAATTTCCACGCAGTTATTTCCAAGAAGGAGATGAGGAACATGGAGATTGCGATAATAAATCATCATCCTCTTCAAAATGCATCATCTACTAGTTTAAAAAATGAATTTTTTTTTTCAATGATTTGGAAATTAGGGTTTTGGAGGTTCGATGTTTTAGAAGACAGTGAAAACTTACGTAAGAATTAGAAGAATTGAGAAAAAATCTTCTTAAGGGTATTTTTGTCTTCAGAAATTTATTTTTTGAATGGGGGGCTACTAAGTGAAAACATGGGTTGAAATAGAATTTGCCTTTTAAATTCTCATTCAAATTGGTTTATTTACATTAATATTCAAAGTGTCTCAACTAAAATTGATCAATCTAAATTTTAAATAAATGAAACCTATATAGTAAATACTTATTCATAAAATAAAGATTATATTCTATAAAAATGAATTCACATTATTTTTTACAACGTTATCGTGTGCAACGAAATGATTACACACTAGTTATAACAACTTTTTGGGAGTATGAAATTGTTATGTAACAAATTGCAATTACCCAGAATAGGTAGAATTGTCGAAAAATAGCGTAAAAACTAGTTTTGACCAAAGACAAGTCCAGCCAAATTCCATAATGGTGCATGGTAATTTTTTCTATCCACAATTAATCCATGAGAAGGTAAAGGTTATAAATTTTACAGATATGAAATATGAAATATTATCCGATATCCAAAAAAGGGACACAGATATGGATATAGCCATATCCGTATCCGATAATTATCCGTCCGGTTTTTATCAAGATTATAGTTATTTTTTTATGTATTTTAGTACATAAAATGATCGTCGTTTACTATTTTATCCAGGTAAAAAAATTAATATGTATATAAAAATCAATTTTCACCGCTTAAAATTATTTTTCTTAGTGTGTTTATTACTTTTTATATATTTAGTACAAAAACGGATTTATAATAAATCAAAATTTTCTATTTATTTGTTTACATTTATTGGTTGTGAACTGGTCGAAGAATATCATATATTCGTCTGCATCAACGGATACGGAACTGTCCGTATCCGGAAGTATCCGTTTACTGGCCTATTTAGTACCAAAGGCCATTTTCACCAAAAATGTCATTTGTGTGCAAATTCTGCAAATAGCAGTATTAACATTTTTACCTAAACTGCTTGCAATACTTGCTAAATAGTTCTATACTGGAAAAAAAAAGATCCACATTGAACATCGAGAATAATGTATAAATACAACAATATACTGTAAAATTCCATGCACGGTCTATATCAGCAATGAATAGCCATTTCATCCATGAAGTGATGTTTGGAAATACATAGTTATTTTCTGATATATTTGTTTTATTGACTTAGATTAAGAAAAAACAATATTTGAATGCATGTCATTCCATAGAGCTAAGAATTACCTTGCCAAACACAAAGTAGCTTTGTGACAAGCAAAGCTTCAGTTTTGCTTAAGCTTGGATAAGACTGATTGTTAATATATGCAGCAGTAAAATTGACTACTATCCTTGCTAAGGAAGAAAAAATAATCACTATGGCATTGATCAATGATATTAGATGTTGTTATATAACCTTTTTTTTTTAAAGTGTGTACCTGAATTAAGTCTTCTGAGTTCCTGGTGATCAGCCTGCATCAGATCCAGCAGAAGAACCATCGGTATCAGAATCTGCAAAACACAAACGTAGTATCAGTCGTCTACCTTCGGATTATTTGATGAATATAATACAAAACGCATTGACCTCATCATGTCGTCCCTTATATGAATTTTATGAGAGATGAAAAGCTACACAAATCTTAGTTGAGAAATTGTTAGCGGTACTTGACCATTGTTGTTACATTTTATAATCTTGTGATTAAAATCCCAATTAAGATCGAACCTCTCCTTTTATGATTCGATTTATATTTTGATTCAAACTTGGTTAAAACTACAATCACAAAACCATTCAGCTCGGATTAACATATTTAATATACTTATTTGGATTCACAATTTCAATTACAATTTTTAAAATTAAAAATGAAATAAGAAAAACTTTTGAGTGTTAAATTTAGTTGTATAGGTTCAAACATCAAAAATCAATTTCAAAATGTGTACAAAGTACAAACCTTAAAATATAGATCCCTTGAATCAACGATTTAAATCCTATTTCGATTTATAAGTTTGAACATTATGATTTACTATTTCAATCCCATTTTGAAAACCTGGTACTTGACCATGCTTATTTGGTACGGGAAGAGACCGGTATTTTGGGTTTTGATGATAGCGACATGACAACAATGCTGCTAATGACGTTATCGAATTGTTACAATTTATTAGCATATCAAGCAACATTCAACATACAGAGTGGAGTATGGTAGTTGAGTATGAGAACTCAAGTAATAAAGATGGGGTTAACAAGTCAACCGCACTTCAGAGATGCACTATATGGCTCTAAATGAGTCCTTATTGATCAGTTAAGGTATGATTTGTTAAAACCACACAATGATCTCAAAATCACTCCACACAAGATCTGAAATAGGCTCTAGCATTTTTGATAATTTTTGGAGGTTTTTCGAAATAACGAAATCAGTAAAAGGTGCAACATTCGGTTGTTATTTGGAATATACAAAACCAGCAGCAATCGATCGACCACTTGGCACATAACTGATTAACTGGTTGTCGAAAATTTTGCCGATGGGAGACACAGTTTGATCGTTGCAACTCCTCCCTCTTCATTCCAGAAGAAGACATATTTCACCATTGGCTATTTTGAAAATTTTCAACCCCACAAACATATCCCTAACTCCACTATAAGATCACTTGACATCTTCATTGGTTTGCATTCACAATCAACTCAATCAATCATTTTGGATCATCTCAGGCATTAACTCTCTACAATTGCTTCTCCATGCATCCAAATCCACATTAAATTTAGAAGCAACTCAGTCTCTCTTGACTACTGCACATTCAATCCAAACTTATTTGTGACAGTTATAGAAGATATTGTACCCAAATATTGACAAGTTAGTGTATCAAAGACACAATATAATTGTCAGAGAATCTTGTTCTACTCCGCAAAGGTGAAGTCATGTTTTTTTCATGCAAAGGTAAAGTCGTGTTCTATTGTTCAGGCAAAGGTCGAATCCATGTTTGGTTGTTCAGGTAATTGTATGGATACATGTCCTCCAGGTTAAATGAGAATGTTAGTAAATGAGAATGTTAGTTCTATGACTGGATGTAGAATGGGGATGTCCGAACCAGTATAAATCGACTGTGTGATTACTTTACTTAATCGGCTGTTTATAATTTTATACTTCAATGTTTGATACTTGGTTATTTTTTATTCGAACTTTAAAGCAAAATCACAACATTATGAATATATAGCGCACATCGATCATAGGTTGTAACAGCGGTGATAGCAGATTCTCGCAGCAGTGATCTGGGGCAAAGCACTAGCTCTTACCCTAACATCTGCAGCGTGGTAGGTCCGGATCGAGAGGTCGGACGTAAAACAAATGTCCGAGGGACATTGGAAGGCCACCGGGCATTTCAAATTCCTCGTGAAGGGGCTAACAAGTGGTATCAAAGCTATAGCACAGCACCTGAACAAATAAGTGGTATAGAGTCTGAGATTCTATTGATTGCCATAAAATCACAGAATGGTGGAAGAACCCGTTGATTCAAGAACACAGAGCTAAACAGACATGATTGCTAAAGGCTTCACAATAAACAACCTGCACTATAATTTTTACGGGTATTTTATTTACTAGAAATATGTACGAATCTTCAAATTTCAGAAGCTCCATAGAAACGTACTGGTAAGTATATTATATTATGAGCTTAAAATTGAAATTTTAAAAATAATTTTTTTGGATATCACTATATTTCACAAAAGGCTCATATTGTTAAAAAAAGGTTTTAAAAAAAAATATTTCTCTGAAAAGGTAATTTGATGAATTAAAAGTAATGTTTAAGAAAATACTTCTATTAACAATTCTAAATCTTGTGCTTTAGTATCGATACATTAAAATATGAGAAATTAGAACCGGCTTAAAACTCATATTTTTTTAAATATTATTTAAAGTAAAAGTGACCATAAGCTTATTTTATCAAATTCTTAAACAATGTCACTAAATTTTACCAAGATTAGAAATGTCGCTCTGTTTTTTTTGTGGATCTTTGGTTATTTGATATAGGATTTTACCTACAACAACAACTACTAAGCCATTATTCTCAAACAAGTTGGGATCGGTCAGAGATGAAACCCAAAAGTAAATGACAAAGTCATAATAACAACAATAAAAACCATGATAATAATAATAAAATGAAGTCAAATAAGTAAACAAATAATAATAATAACAACAACTAAGTAAAATAAATATAACAATAAATAAATATATATGTATGTATGTATATATATATATATTTTTAAAAACCATGGTGATAATAATAATAATACTAATATTGACCGAAGACCAAACACTACGTCTTAGGCTCCTATTCACTAGTCCTATAATCTAAAACTTATAGCACTACCCATAAATCAATCATAAGCAAAAAAACTTCTAGCTCATGGTTCTGGTTCAGAATCGTTATTTTCCACGCACTCATGTTCGACACCAGCTCTTCAGATATATTACAATCATTCAAGTCATTTTTTACTACTTCCTACCATGTCAATCTTGGTCGACCTCTACCTCTCTTTGAGCATTCGACGCGGCCTACAATTCCAACGCGCGCAGGTGCCTCGGAAGACCTCCGTTGGAGATGTCCAAACCATCTTAAGCGGTGTTGGACTAGCTTCTCCTCAATTGGTGCTACTCCAAGTTTATCACGTATACCATCATTTCTAATTCAGTCTCTTCTTGTATGACCGCAGCTCCATCGCAGCATACGCATCTCTGCTACACTTATCTTCTGGATGTGTTGACTCTTAGTAGGCCAACATTATGCACCATACAAGATTGCAGGCCTGATGATCGTTCTGTAGAACTTTCCATTAAGCTTTTGTGTGACTTTCTTGTCACAGAGAATGTCAGACGCTTGTCGCCATTTCACTCATCCCGCTCGAATTCTAAAACTAACATCTTCATCAATCTCACCATCATACTGCAACATTGATCATAAATATCGAAAGGATTCCTTATTGGGCACTACTTGTCCGGTCAGAGTGACATCTCCATCCTCTGATCTGACACTGCTGAATTCGCACTTCATATACTTTGTTTTAGTTCTGCTAAGCCTAAAAACCCTTAATTATGAAGTCTGTCTCCACAGCTTCAGTTGTTTATCAACATCAATCCTACTTTCGTCAATTAGCACAACATCATCAGCAAAGAACATACACCAAGGAATCTCACCTTGTATACTCTTCGTAGCCTCATTGTAACAACCCGCATATTTGTCGATATTTTATTTGAATATTTTATTGTTAGTCGGATGTTAGTCCAAAAAACTACTTTTTGCATACAGTCAAATTAGGACTCGAGACCACCTTCATTGAGTTCAAAATGACGTTTGCGATCTTTTTGAGTGTAAACTTTGATATGTTTGGTGTTAATGAAATTCTCGCTACTTTTTCCCGCTTGAGACTTTGGTTTGGACTGCACCTTCTTTAGTTCAGCTCAACCCTCTTCCTCACTTCATTCACCATTTGTTCTAACATTCAAGCTTCATCAAAAATGGTGGTGGGAAGTGGAAATTAAAACTCCAAACTCAAATTCTATTGCAAATCCGAGATTCAACTCCAAATTCAAGAAGAAGATAGTGGATTCAAGCTTTGGATTGCTTCTACTTGCTTTCAATCTCCATCTTCATCCATTTTAGTGAAAAGGTGATATTTTTTATCTCACATCTTGCCTATAGATGTCATTGGGCTGTTGGAAATGATCCCCTATTGCATTTGTATGAATATCTGCATTCGGTTTGATTGGATTGGCGAAAAACTCCAATTTTCAGTGTTTTTGGTGATTTTCTAGCACTAGGTCGTTCTGGAATATTAGCTCGTCTGGCCTTAGGTCGTTTCCGACCTACTATCACTCGGCAAACACTAGGTCGTTCGTCCCAGTTTAGGTCGTAGGTCGTTCTGCACTAGGTCGTTGGACCTTATATCGCTCGGCTTGCTTGAGTTAAGTCGCGTCTCTTTTAGGTCGCTCGATCATCTTAAGTCGCTCGCGTGTTAAAACTTTAGGTCGCACTGGCCTTAAGTCGTAGGTCGTCTCCGACCTAATATTGCCTCTACTATTTCACTAGGTCGCGTGGATCTTAGGTCGTAGGTCGTGAGTCGCCTAGGTCGTAGGTCGCTCGGTCCTGCCTCAATCCATAGGTCGCGTACTTTGGCCTTTCCCCTTAGGTCGCTCGACCTTATTACCTGGTTAGGTCGCGAGTTCCTTAGGTCGCTCGTCTCCCTTAAGTCGCTCACCATTAGGTCGTATGACCTACAAGTCGCTTGCTCTAGTTAGGTCGCTCGGCCATTTTGTTAGGTCGCTCGGCCATTGTGTTAGGTCGCGTGAACCCTTAGGTCGTTAGACCTCATTTTGCTTTAGGTCGTAGGCCGCTTCTCTTCACTTAGGTCGTACCGTTTTGGACGGGGCGTTGCCCCCTGGACCCCTGCGACCTGACCGGTCAGGTCGAACACCGTAGCAGGGGCGTTGCCCCCGCACCCCCACCTAGGGGGTTGCCACCCCCTGGACCCCCCTCCGTTGGCGATCTTATCTGAAAAACATTCAACAGAACTTCCACTGTGATGCATTTTGGAGCTGATTTCCTTGAATTCTTATTCACGTCTTCGAACGTGAAATTATGTAATTCGATTTGTTTCAACAATCGTTTTGTGGCTTCACTCTAAAGATATGAAGGTTTCAATACTAGTAATAAATATCAAAACTCTTTCATCAAAGCACTTTCAACATTATTTTACTACAAAGCTCTTTCTTCTCAAACCGTTTTCTAATCTACTAGTATATACAAACCTTTACTTCACTCGGATGAGAAATCGACTTAAACGACTTAGTAAAACGAGTGGTATGAAACGCTTGCGTTCACTTTGTCAGTTAGCTCTTGGACTTGTTCGATTGAACCCTTTTTGTGACAATTTTCTAGTGAAGATTTACAGCTTGTTCGTAAATATTTAAGTTAAGCAAGTGGTTATGGGACATGAAGCTAAACTCATATATTTACTAGCTTAGTGTGATTGACACTTCCTTATGATCATGACGATCATTCTTGTGATTTAGACTAGCGATTGAGCGATGTCTCTTTGTCTGCGAGGGAGACTAGACCCCGCTTGGGTGATGTTTCTACTCACATATATGGGGCTGCACCCCATGGTCTTTGGGCCGTTCGTGTGTCAAAGGCCTTCGGGCCATCCATGTGTTCGGAAAATTAAATGGATAGCTTCCATGAGATAGCTTCTCGTCCGTGTGCTCGGACTTCCCCCTTTTAGTGATTTTTGGATTTCGTGTGTTGATTTCTGGGATTTGTTCTGGATTTCGTGTGTTGATTTCTGGATTTAGTGCTTCACCAACTTTTGTGGTTTTCATTGATATAATATCAGTTTTTATGTATTGGTGAATTTGTGTGTCATTACCTTTTTATGGGTTTGAATCTTTGAGAAGATCCTTGTGAAATTGATTAATCTCTTGTTGATTATCATTTACGTACTTATAGTAGTACGACGTTATGGTTACTACATGTTCATGTCATGTCGTTTACTTTATACCATATCATCTGATATTTATAGCTAGACTGATCCGTTTATTATTTTCTTATAAATAATACTCGGGTCAGACCGAGATGTTACAGGTGCTTCTGCTTGACTTCTCTTCAAGATTATTCTGACTTTTGGCTAACTACATAGATTAGTAGTTTTTGGATGTACACATTTGAGATATAGACTCTATGTTGTGTACTTATTCTTTTGTATAGCACGTGATGCTATTCTTTTGTATTATCGTGGATCTTTCTGACCACGACTCTGATGTACACTTTCATGTGATATATATTTATTCATATCTTCTTCCGCCTTTGTGATATGGATGTCTGTGACTGATTTATGTTATGATTATTTCTATGTTTGTTTCCGAATATTATTTATAGCCACCGTGTGATAGCTTTGTGTTTGTATCGGTATGTCGGACTTCCTCCTTAAAAGATATGCATTCTATTCTATCTGACGTATCGGTGCTCGCACAAAGAAGTTACATGGATGGTCGCTCCTCCACAGCCTTATTCTCTGTGCTAATTGACAGCACTACATCGTAGTGTTCTTGGTTAGCGTGAGTATAGAGGTGGGGCGTCACACTCATCCATCGCTAGGGCAAATATGTAGAGGCTCAAAGCTGACATTTGATGTAATCCTATGTTAATGGGAAAGTCATTGGTTTCACCCTTGCATGTTCTGACACTAGTCACAACATCATCGTACATATCCTTAATAAGATTTGCTCACTACATCTCTCCATAAGTTGTCTTATCAAGAAAATCGTCTCTGTGGTCGACCTCCCAGGCATGAAACCAAATTGATTTTTGAAACATTTATCATCCTTCTTAATCGATGTTTAATAACTCTCTCCCAAAGCTTCATTGTATGACTCATAAGCTTAATTCCTCTTTAGTTTGTGCAACTTTGAATCTCCTTTATTCTTAAAAATTGGAACTAATACGCTTCTCCTCCACTCATCTGACATCTTGTTTGATTTGAAAATATTATTGAACAACTTAGTTAGCCAGGCTATCTCTGCATCTCCAAGGCATATCCACACCTCAATGAGGATGTCATTAGACCCCAATGCATTGCCCGCTTTCATCCTCTTTAGTGCCTCCTTTACCTCGGACTCTTAAATTCTCTAAACAAAATGTCTACTGGTGTCATCAAAAGAGTTGTTCAACTCGATCGTAGTGCTATCACCTTCTTCATTGAATAGTTTGTCGAAGTAATCTCTCCATCTATTTTTTATCTCATCGTCCTTCACCAAAAGTCTATTATTGTCATCCTTGATGCATTTAACTTGGTTGAAGTCTCTCGTCTTTCTCTCATGGAGCTTATCTATTCTATAGACTTTTTTCACCCTCCTTCGTACTTAGTTTTTGATATAGATCATCCGCCCGACCCCTTGCTTCACTCACCGCTATCTTTGCGTACTTTTTTGCCAATTTGTACTTTTGCATGTTGTCATCCCTCATGTGATGATGTAAGCACTTATAGCATTCCTTCTCTTTGATAGCCTTTTGCACATCACTGTTCCACCACCATGAATCTTTAGGTTCACGTTTATTTCCTTTTGTTATTCCAAACACCTCAGTAGCCACTTTGTGAATGTACGTTGTCATCTCACCCCACATGTCATTTGCTTCTCCTTCCATATTCCATGCCCCTTCTTCCGTTAGTCTATACTTAAACACCCGTAGGACGTCTCCTTTGAGCTTCCACCATTTCATCCGACTAATCTTGGCTCTTTATCCTGTCAAACACGTATTTGAAAACGAAACTCGGATATAGGATTTTACTCTAACAAGTAAAAATTCTATAAACCCTATTTATATGAATTTCAAGATAAAGAGCGCAAAACCCATTTTTGAAAACAATGTCTTTCATATTGCATATGGGTTCTTAAAAAGAGAAAAATTTATTAATAAAAAACTATTTCATTGCTTGTGCATTAAATGATAAAATAGGCTTGGTCACCTAAGACCATTAATTTTATGGTAACCTTTATGCTTATCATGCCTAAATCATTCTGAATACCCTGTAGTCAAATAGATTTTTTTAATGTTTAGTCATTATCATGCCTTATATTGTTTATATTAACTTTTTAACTAAAAACTACGTACATTCCCTAGTTATATTTCTCTCAAACCTTTTTGTTGATGGTGAAGGGGAAGAAAATTGGACATATCGATAGGGAGACTACATAGGTATAAAGGAAGAATAAATTTAGGAGTAAATTTAATCAATTTATTTTATATTGGTGTAAGATTATCATCATCAAAAGGTGAAAAATGTAAAAACCAGTATTTTGGGTTTTGATGATAACAACGTTACAACAATGCTACTAACGAGTTTGTTGAGTTGTTATAGAGTTATTATCATTTCAAGTAGCATTCAAGAAGAGATTTAAAGCTCGAAACAAATACATATGCAAAACGACAAATAAAGAAGGATCAATGTCATATCAGAGCATTCAAGCATATAGAGTGAAGTACGAGCATTCAAGTAATAAAAATGAGATTAACAAGTCAACTGCACTTCAGATGATCACTCAGAGATGGACTATAGAACTTTAAATAAAAGTGTCGTATATTAAGTCCTTAGATATGATTTGTTGAAACCACGCAAATAATCTCCAAATCACTCCAAACTTCATAACATGACCTGAAATAGCATCTAGCATTTTTGAGAATTTTCTGAGTTTTTCAAAGCAACAAAATCGGTAAAAGATGCAACATTCAATTGCTTTCTGGAACAGACAAAACTAGCAGCAACTGATGGCATACTTGGCACATAAACAATCGACCGATGGTTCTAAAAAATTTTGTAGCGGGCCACGATTTGAATCATTGCAACTTTTACTCCTCTCTCTTCGTTGCAAAAGACGCCACTTTCACCCGTGGCTATTTTGAAAAGGAACCCCAGAAACACATCCCTAACTCTACTATAAAATCTCATGGCCTCTCCATTGGTTTGCATCCACAATCAATCCAATCAACCACTCTAGATCATCTTAAACATTAACTCGGATCAACCAAGATGGCTCTATCGTTTTTTCTCCATGCATTCAACTCCACATTAACTCCGCCTGTGTAGTTTTCTATGCAGCATGTCCCAAGCCAGGATAAAGGAGGAGGGTTGTGATAGGCTTGACGAACCAACGTAAAAAACCTCAGCCTCTCTTATGGAAATGGAACCTAATTATATTTCGTTGGGGCGTAACCCTCTTAGCGACACGCCATATCGAGGCTCGGGTATGGTGAAAAGTGAGCAAGGGCTGGGTCGCCACTCCCTTAGTGGCGCACCATATCGAGGCTCGGGTATGGTGAAAAATATGCAAGGGCTGGGTCGTCACTCCCTTAGTGGCGCGCTGCATCGACGCCCCGATGTAGTAATAAATGAGCAAGGGTCTTTGCACTTTACTCGGCGGGTGCGAAGGGCAAGGAAGCTAGTCGATGAAAGTAGAATTCGGTTAGGTAGTTGGAATGTAGGATCATTAACATGAAAGCTAAAAGAAATAGTTGATACTATGACTAGGAGAAGTGTAAATATCTTATGCGTTCAGGAGACCAAATGGACGGGCCAAAAGGCGAAGGAGGTGGAGAACACATGCTTCAAGTTATGATACACGGGAAAAGAGCGTAACAAGAACGGGGTAGGTATCTTAATTGACAAGAACCTTAGAAACGGAGTGGTCGACGTTAGGAGACAAGGGGAGAGGATCATCCTAGTTAAGCTGGTAGTGGGTGATATGATTCTGAACGTCATTAGTGCTTATGCCCCACAAGTAGGTCTAAGTGAAGCCATCAAGAGGAATTTCTAGGAAGAGCTGGATATCATGGTTAGAGATGTGCCTAGTAGCGAAAAACTTTTCATAGGAGGAGATTTCAATGGTCATGTTGGTACAACTAGTGGGGGGTTTGAGAGAGTGCGTGGTGGTTTTGGATATGGCGATAGGAACCAAGAAGGAGAAGAAATATTGAATTTCGCTATTGCTTATGACCTCATGATAGCTAATACCTTCTTTAGAAAGAGACAGACACACTTAATTACTTTTAGTAGTGGTCAACACTTTAGCCAGATTGACTTTGTCCTTACTAGAAGAGACGACAAACGAGCTTGTGTAGATTGTAAAGTCATACCTGGAGAATGTGTCGTCTCACAACATCAGCTTTTGATATCCGAGTTTCGTCTCCGAATACGTGTTCAACAGGGTAAAGGAGCCAAGATTAGTCGGACAAAATGAAGGAAGCTCAAAGAAGACGCCTCACGGGTGTTTAAGGATAGAGTGATGGTAGAAGGGGCATGGAATATGGAAGGAGAAGCAAATCACATGTGGGATGAGATGGCAAGACGCATTCGGAAAGTGGCTACCGAGGTGTTTGGGATAGCGAAAGGAAATAAACACGAACTTAAAGATTCTGGGTGGTGGAACAGTGATGTGCAAATGGCTATCAAAGAGAAGAAGGAATGCTATAAGTGCTTACATCATCACAGGAGCGAGGACAACATGAAAAAGTACAAAGTGGTAAAGAAGAACGCAAAGAGAGCAGTGAGTGAAGCAAGAGGTCGGACGTATGAAGATCTATATCATATCCTAAGTACGAAGGAGGGTGAAAAAAACGTCTATAGGATAGCTAAGCTCCGCGAGAGGAAGACGAGAGACTTCAACCAAGTTAAATGCAACAAAGATGACAATAATAGACTTTTGGTAAAGGACGAGGAGATAAAAAATAGATGGAGAGATTATTTCGACAAGCTATTTAATGAAAAAGGTGATAGCACTACGATCGAGATAGACGACTCTTCTGATGACACCTGCAGACATTTTATTCGAAGAATTCAAAAATCCGAGGTAAAGAAGGCACTAAAACAGATGAAAGCAGGCAAGGCATTGGAGCCTGATGACATCCTCATTGAGGTGTGGAGATGCCTTGGAGATGCAGGGATAGCTTGGCTAACTAAGTTGTTCAATAATATTTTCAAATCAAACAAGATGTCAGATGAGTGGAGGAGAAGCATAATAGTTCCAATTTCTAAAAGTAAAGGAGATATCCAAAGTTGCACAAACTACAGAGGAATTAAGCTTATGAGACATACAATAAAGCTTTGGAAAAGAGTCATTGAGCATAGATTAAGAAGAATGACAAGTGTTTCAAAAAATCAATTTGGCTTCATGTTTGTGAGGTCGACCACAGAGGCGATTTTCTTGATAAGACAACTTATGGAGAGGTTTAGAGAGCAAAAAAAGGATCTACACATGGCATTTATCGATTTGGAGAAAACTTATGACAAGGTACCGCGAAAGGTGATGTGGTGGGCCCTGGAAAAGAAGAGAGTCCCGACAAAGTACATTACACTTATCAAGGATATGTACGATGATGTTGTGACTAGTGTCAGAGCATGCGATAGTGAAACCAGTGATTTTCCCATTAACATAGGATTACATCAAGGGCCAGCTTTGAGTCCCTACATCTTTGCTCTAGTGATGGATGAGATTACGAAGGGTATACAATGTGAGATTCCTTGGTGTATGCTATTTGCTGATGATGTTGTGCTAATTGATGAAAGTAGGATTGAGGTTGATAGACAACTGGAGCTGTGGAGAGAGACTTTAGAGTCAAAGGGATTTAGGGCCTTAGGCTTAGCAGAACTAAAACAGAGTATATGAAATGCGGGTTCAGCGGTGTCAGATCGAAGGATGGAGATGTCACTCTGGCCAGACAAATAGTTCCCAAGAAGGAATCATTTCGATATCTAGGATCAATGTTGCAGTATAATGGTGAGATTAATGAAGATGTTAGTTTTAAAATTGGAGCGGGATGGGTGAAATGGCGACAAGCGTCTGGGATTCTCTGTGACAGGAAGGTCCCACAAAAACTTAAGGGAAAGTTCTACAAAACGGCAATCAGGCCTGCGATGTTGTATGGTGCAGAATGTTGGCCTACTAAAAATCAACACGTCCAAAAGATAAGCGTAGCAGAGATGCGTATGCTGCGATGGAGCTGCGGTCATACAAGAAGAGATCGAATTAGAAATGATGATATACGTGATAAACTTGGAGTAGCACCAATTGAGGAGAAGCTAATTCAGCATCGCTTAAGATGGTTTAGACATCTTCAACGAAGGCCGCCCGAGGCACGCGGCCAAGGCACCTGTGCGTGTTGGAATTATAGACCGCGTTGAATGCTCAAAGAGAGGTAGAGGTCGACCAAGGTTGACATGGGAGGAAGTAGTAAAAAGGGATTTGAAGGATTGGGTTGTATCCGAAGAGCTGGTGACGGATCGGAGCGAGTGGAAGTTAGCGATTCACGTACCAAACCATGAGCGTTGAGTTTTATAAGTTTTAGATTATAGGACTAAGGAACTTGAGCCTAAGACATAGGTTTAGTCTTTGACCAATATTACTATTAGTATCATTATCGCTATTAGTATTATTATTATTATCATTCCTTTTATACATATACATATATATTTTTATTTTATTTTATTTTACTTAGTTATTATTATTAATTTACTTATTTGATTTTATTTTATTATTGTTTTTGTTAGTATTATAACTTTTAAATTGATTTTTTTTTCATTTAGTTTTGGGTTCCATCTCTAGCCGACCCTAACTTGTTTGGAAATAATGGCTTAGTTGTTGTTGTTGCATTCAACTCCACATTATATCCAAAAGCAATTTAGCCTTTCCTGGTTTCTGCGCGTTCAAGCCAACATTATTTGTAAGGGTTATAGGAGATATTGTATGTATATGTTGACAAGTCAATGTATTAAAAAAGACAGTATAGTTGTCTGAGAACTATGCTCTACTCCATAAAGCCGACGTCATATAATGTTGTTCAGGAAAAGGTCGATGTCATGTTCAATTGTTCAGATAGTTGTATGGATACATATTCCTCTGGGTTGAGTAATGGTGTTAGTGAAATTCCAGAAAGAGTTTAGGCATGCAAAACCGGAATGTCCAAACCCGTATAAATCGACTGTGTAACTACTTTACTTTTTCCAATGCTTATACTTTTGTACTTTAATGTTTGATATTTGATCATCTTCGATCCGAATTTTAAAGCTATAGCTTAGCATTGCAAACATATGGCGCATATCGACCACCAGTTTTAACACCGGCTAATAATGGAACTTTGGTACAATGAAACTTGTGCGGCGAGAAGGGGCTAATTCACTCAACTAGTCACTGCATTTGTGATATCATACGTTAACTTTGAGAAAGCTATAAATTGATGTTACTATAAATCAATTTACCCTTGTCATGGCTAACTAATTTGGATCCTATACAAGCTTCTTTCGGCATGTACAAACAATCACAGCTGAAAAGGACTTTAGTAAGCATAACATTTCTGTAAATCTAACAAATGCATAATTCATAAGAAAAGGTTTTTAGTTCGAAAATATAGCTCCATTTGCGTGCACTGAAAATAATAATGTTGCATCCAAATCCAATGCAAGGGAATTTAACACCTAATACAACCTAAGGGCATCAAAATTAATTGTTAGTTGATATTAAATTGGAAGCTCTAGTGGGTGCCCATTAACACTTTGTTTCAAACTTCAAGCTACACATACTTCACCTACCAATAACTGCATATCAAAGAGACCCGACAACTTCAAAAAACTGAATATGTCACTTTTGCCTGTTCTGAGGTGCACTACAGCATCTCTATTCGCTGCAGAATGTACTTGAGTTAAGACTCTTAACTTCTTCGACACGAATATATGCTCACTTTAGTTTTCTGATAGGAAATTATCTTTAATATGTGATAATTAAGCCAAAATACCCTTCCAAATAAACAGATTTTTCTATTCTTATTCTCTATGCCTCCTTATTGCCACAAACATTGTTCTAGCATTCAATTATAATAGTAAGGATAGACATTCATTACCTACCTCTAACACAAGTGATCATTGTTATATTCAGAAACAAATTATTAAAGAAAAAGAAAAAAGGATGTTAAGGAATTAAATAGGAAGTATGTAAATCTCATTTGTTTCAGATTGATTCTAAAATGTATCTAATAAAAAATCTCATGTGAAACAAGTGGCATTTTCTATATGTATATTACCACTAGAAGAGGAACCAGACCCACTGCTCGAACTGCTTGAGCTGCTTGACCTGCTTGCATTATTCATGATACGTGAATCGTCTTTTGGCGAAGAAGAAGCAATGTCTTTCTCATCAACCACTATTTCCAAATATATTAAGCATTAGTTGGAACACAAGCAAGATATCAATGAGTACAAGTGAAGAAAGAACTATACTTGTCATGCCTTCCTTGTTTACTTCTCCAACAAAAGGATTAGAAGCCTGCCCACCATATAAAAATGTAACTAAAAACAACTTTCCATAATGATAAATATGATGAACTATAAAATACCATCAAATGTGAAATGTACCTTTTCTTGCTTTACTTCTTGTGCAGTATCACGATAGGTTTCCAGCCTTGGATTAACAGTCACTTCAGCTTTCCTTTTATTCTTCCATAAAAATTTCTTATAATTGGTAACAAACCTATCAAGCTCCCAAAGAGTTTCAATATCAACACTATCTATATCCACTTCAATTTCATCATCATGTTGACTTAACGCGGAGCTCCTCTTCTTAATTATTTGCACTATATTCTCCAACTTCTCAGGAGGTAGATTTTGCAAGTTATCACTTAGCTTCTGTTTCTCCTCAAAAGTCATATCTCTCTTGTGTAAATCTTTTGCTTTTGGTTTCTTAAGTCCAGCTGGCCTTCCAACATGCGGCTTGGTAAAAGTAGCGGGTTTTGATTTTGAATCTACAGACAAAGGATAATTAGCTGTAGAATCCGATCTTTCTGAAAGCTTCCTTGCATCTAGAGGAGGAGGTTTCTTACTCGACAAGACTGGAGCCTGTGGAGATGAGTAAGCATACTCAGCCTCTATAGTGGGCCATTTCTCCTCAAAAAGCTGCAAAAGATGTTCAGCCATTACATGCACGTCTTGCCCTTTTGGGTTGTAAGTCATTGCATTCCTAAATGTCAACTTTACATCTTCAGCAAATTCCTTAGGAGTTTTATACCAGTTTTGATTTAACTTATTTTTAACAGTACCTAAATCCATAGGATGCTTAATGACATTATAATAATCACGTAATCCTAGTGCTTTAACATCCACAGGAGTGTTAAACACCCAACCATGCTTATGTTTCATTAACTTTGCAAGCAACAAGGTGCAACTCTTAAATGCTTGACTGTAAATCCTACTATCTACATTCTTAGACTTCTTAGTCGACTGTAAAGGCATCGACTTTTCCTTCCCAAGGACAAACTCTGAGTTTCTATAATACTGGTTGGCCTTCGGCGTCCTCTTATCCCCACCGCTAGTCTGGGGAACTGATACGCTGAGCTTGTGAGGTAGTGGGGCAGCAGAGCGTGCTTCAGCATTTCCCTTTTTTGCAAAATTCGAACTTTTCAAACCAGCGTCACTAGCCGAGTACTGGGAGCCAGCAGGAACATCAAATTTCTCCAAATTTTCATACTTTTTTGAAACAGCGCGTACCTGATCTAGCTCAGCAGTCAACTTTCTCCTGATTTCTCGAACCTCTTGTCTCGATTTCGAGTTCACACTGATTTTCACATAGCGCCGTTGACCGCTAAGGTTGGGGCTAGAAGAATCGTCGTCGGAAGCAGGATGAGGTAGAGAGTATCCCCCGGTGCCGCCAGCTTCCGGAGCAGAAGCTAGATTTTGGATAGGGTTAAGGTTTCTAGATGTTTTGTCGAAGGATTCGCGATAGTATACTTTCTTATGATCGTCCCATCGAAGCTTCTCGGATTGCGCAGAAGCCATCTCTAACCCTAATTTGGATTGAGATTGATTTTGATTTTGGCTTTGTTCGGAGAGAGAAGAAGAGGAGACATTGGAAGCTGGAGTGAGTTGCGATATTCTGAAGTGGGGCCCATTGTTTAAATAGTACATGGAGAAATATAAGTAGAGGATTTCGGTGTCCGATGTTACGTGGTGACTACGGGATTTGCTCCAAAGAGTGACGGCGATGGCAAATTATAACGGAGAAGAAAATGCATTTTTTAACTATTTAATTGAAACGAGAAAAATCTTTAACAAAATAATACGCCCACCAGTGCAACCGCACAACCAACCAACTGATTGAATAGTGTCCGGAAAAACATTATATCCACTTTATCCTGATATCACTTAAGTGCAGATCCTAATATGTTGGATAAAAAAAATTGCATTATTAGAAATGTAAAACAGAAATTAGAATACTACCATGCAGCCAATAACCACGAGTTCAACTTGTTATTGGTATGACGGTTTAGACAAAAACTATAAAGGTCATGTATTTGATTCATTGCTTGAATAAAATATCACTCATACTATAAAAAAAACACCACCTACAGCTTTGAAAATCGATAAATTTTATTTATCATATTATTTAAAAGTGCACTATTGCATCAAAACATAAAGAAATCCAATTCTTTAGTTCTTTAGGGATTGTAAGGAATATGGGTTCTCTTTATAGGATTTATCCAAAAAATATTTAATTTTTTTAATGATATATTTGGTCTTTACATTCGTAACTTTTCTGAAGGAAATAAGTTTTGTTAGTGAGATTTCTAGATCTCACACACATAAATAATTGAAGTAATCACATCATTTAATGCTTATGCGATTATGAATCGATTAACTTAATGAGTATTAAATTGCTAAATAGGCTAATTTAACGGGTATTTCTATATCTCACATAGAAATAATTGAAGTAATCACGTCGATTAATGCTTGCATGATTATGAATCAACTATTTTAACGAGTATTAAATTGCTTTAAATGTAGTAATTATGTTGTGCTTACGCAATTAAGAGTGTTGTAGTTTAACTGTTTGTTAAGATGCCTAAACAGGCTAATTCAAATTAAAACGAATCCAAACACAAATTGCAGTAAAATAATGCTGAAAAGTAATGACACGAAGAATTAGGTAGTCCGGATATTAATGAATTTTACGTTCGCGTGTCAAAATCAATCACTTTCTATTGTTTTCTTTCTTAGTACAAACTCTGAAGTTAATGGAGATCATAGTATAATTTTATAAGTGTTTAATTCTTTTAGATCTTTTTTCCTTCTACAGTTTTTTCTTTTACAGCAGAAAAGATATCACGTGCACTCCTAACGTCATTCCTCATACCTGATAACCATCATTTTATCTTACCATTTCGTCATTTATCCGCTCAATTGATTTGATGTGTACGGTGTTAGATTTGTGATACAATATTTTCATACTAAAAAAGATTTGAAAGATATTGTTGATTTCATGATACAATATTTTCAGTTGCAAAAGATATGAAAAATATTTGAGATAATTACTCAAATATATTGCCTCTTTTATAGCATTAAAAAGAGCAATAAATTACCTACATGAGATGAAGAATTATTTTGGAAGATTGTAGTAATCAATTAATTCCCTAATTAGTTGATTAAAGAAGTAATCTTATCAGACCATGTAAAGTGAGGGAAACTGGAAAATCAAATGGATAAACATTTCATATACGAATAGGAGAATTCATGAGGTATTGATTTAAGACCATAAATCGATTACTTCAACCCCAAGTAACAATCTCTATATAAAGACAGAGATTAGTATGAGTAGAATCGTCATCTCAAGTTGTATTTCTTATTCTTCTTCTTAGCCTCCATCATCACTCTTATAAAATTCTCTTTTCTTAGAAATAATAAAATTTTCTCTTCCCAAAGTGAATGTATACTATCTCGCGATAGTGGAACCACTATAATCCGTGTGTGAACTCTCTATTTACTTTCTTCTATGATTTGTTGTTTTATTCTCTTGTTTCTGTTTGTTTATCACATTACAACACGATCTTTTGCTTCAGCATTTATTTGGGTTGATTTACAGTCATTTGTGTGAAATCTACCCCCATAAGCTGGTATCATAGCATTGAAGGTTGGTGTTGAAGCCTATGGCTTGAAGGTGATCGATAAGATGGAAGGAAGGAGATGGAAGAATTGGCCTTTACTACCCTCCAATTGGCCATGGGTGAGAACGTCTTCCCATAGATTATCAGTGAAACCACCGCTAGAGGCTTGTGAAAGAAATTAAATGACCTATACATGAAGAAGTCACTCACGAATAGGTTATTTTGTTGAAAACTTTCTTCACTTACAAGATGCGAAAAGATACATTGTTGAAAGCACATCTTAATTTCTTCGATGGCTTGATGATGAAGATGAAAGCTGTTGATTTAAATGTGGACGAGGATCAAAAGGCAATGGTGGTATTAGGCTCTCTTCCAGAGCGACACACGGTGTTCGCTAACAGCTTGACCTATGGCAGAAGCACACTAACATTAGATGATGTAAAGACGAGACTCGTAAGTGAAGAGATGAGAGATCGAATGAAGCTTATGAGCGAAAGTGGAGAAGGTGGTAGTAGTCAAGGACTGTTCGTAGAGAGAGGAAGAAAGGAGAAGAAAGAGAATAATTTCAAAGGGCGTTCTAAGTTAAGAAAGATCGGAAGTGGTAGGAGAGGCAAGTCTAAAGTCAATAGGTGTCATCATTGTAAGAAGCATGGCCACTAGAAGAAAGATTGTCCAGATTTGAGGAAGAGAAATGAAGCAGATGGTTCTTCATTTATTACGGTGGAGGTTATTTCTAGTGATGTGCTGACTGCATCTGTTTTCGATGTATAAGGTCATTAGATGCGGGATTCAGGGGCATCTTTCCACATGACGCCTAGGAAAGAGTATTTCCGTGCTTATGAAGATAAGGAGGGAAGTGCTATATTGATGGGGAAAGATGCTACTTGTAAATCATTAGGAGAAGGATTAGTACATATTTGCATGCATAATGGTGCGGTGTGCACTATCGCTGGAGTCCGTTATGTTCTAGGTTTAAGGAAATCTCTTCTGTCTTTGAGTCAGCTAGCATCTTTGGGTTGTAGGATTACGATAGAGTCGGATAGCTTGAAGGTTACACGTGGTGCTCTTGTATTGATGAAAGGAGTAATGGTCCGGAATCTTTATCTATTGAAAGGATCTACCGTTCTTGGAGAGTCGTGTGTTGGAGTTGATAGTTCACGAGCTTTGGATGCCACCAGACTTTGACATCTCAGATTAGGTCATGTTTTGGAGAAGACCTTGGAATTGCTTCATATAAAGAAGATGATCAAGGGTGAAAGCTTCAACCATTTAGAATTCTACCAGGAGTGTGTATTGGGAAAACAGATAAAGGTTTCTTTTGGTGTTGGTAGACTTGAGTCCAAAGGAGCAGTAGAGTATGTCCATATGGATGTTTGGGGACCAGTAGCTACAACTTCTATTGGAGGAGCTAAGTATTTTATCTCTTTTATCGACGACTACTCTTGGAAGGTTTGGGTGGTCGTTATGAAAGTTAAGTCAGAGTTGTTTGAGAAGTTCAAAACTTGAAAAGCACTGGTTAAGATGAAGTCGAAAGGAAGTCGAAGGTGTTGAGATCCGATAATGGCGGTGAGTTTGTTTCTAAGGAGTTCATAAACTTCTATAAGCAGCATGGAATTCAGAGATGCTTCACTACATCCGGAGATTCGCAATCAAACGGCGTTGCTAAAAGGATGAATATGACTCTACTGGAAAAGCTCATTGTTTAAGACTGACGGGGGGGTTTATCTGGAGGCTTTTGGGCTAAAGCTTTATCGCTTGCAGCGTATATTATCAATCGAATTCCATGCTCAGCCATTGATGGGAAGATTCCGAAGGAAAGGTGGTAAGGTACATCTATACATATCAATTATGTTCGTATATTTGGTAGCCATGTGTATGTTCACCATACAGGAAATGACAAGTTAGAGGCTAGAGCCTATAAATACATATTTTTGAGCTATATAGAAGGCATCAAAGGGTATCGCATTTGGAACCCTATTAATAGGAAGGTAGTGCACTCTAGACATGTCACGTTTAATGAGTCCACCATGTTCAAGCCGAAGGGAATCCACCTAGTTCGGTAGATTCAGAAGCTGAAAGGCCTAAGGTGATGGAAATTATTCCCATATATCAGGCTAGTAATAAATCTAGAGCTGCAAAAGAAGACAGAGTAATTGCAGTCGTTGACACATCACATGAAGGTCCACAAAATTCCTCTAGTAATGATGGTGATAGTCGTGAAACTAGAGATGATTCGGCTCAAGGTGGAGTTGATAGAAGCTTAGGCGAAGTTACACCTATTCGGGCTAGTTCTGGAGTTAGAAGGCCACCAAATCGGTATGGAGACTTGAATTATGCAAATCTTAGCCTTGATGATCAGTTTGACTACGCACTGCATATAGTGTAGGATGAGCCTTTCGACCTTGAAGAAGCTATGAGTTCGAATGCCAGCTCAAAATGGAAACATGCTATAAAGGAGGAGATGGATTTATTGAAGAAGAATCAGACTTGCGAATTGGTACCGCCCCCTCAAGGAAGCCAAGCCATAGAATGCAAGTGGGTATATAAAGCGAAGAAAAATGGGAGATACAAGGCTAGAATTGTTGCAAAAGGGTTTTCACAAAGGAAGGGGATGGAGTATGATGAGGTGTTTGCTCCGGTTGTTAGACATACTTATATCCAGATTTTGCTTGCTCTATTTGCAACTCACGACATGGAGTTGGAACAATTAGATGTAAAGACGGCTTTTTTGCATGGAGACTTCGAAGAGACCATCTATATGAAGCAGCCTGAAAGATTTGTAGAGGATGGAAAGAAGGAATGGGTTTGCAAGCTGAAGAAGTTTCTATATGGTACAGTCGCCTAGGCAATGATACAAGAGGTTTGACTCTTTTATGCTTACTCTTGGTTTTGATAGAATCATTAAAGATGCTTGCATTATTTTAAGATATGGACGGTGTAACTGGATATAATTACTCTTGTATGTGGACGATATGTTAATCGCTTCTAAGGAAAAAGCTGAAATTGACATGTAAAAATTGAAGCTAAAAGCGAAATTTGAGAAGAAATACCCTGGTGAAGCAAAGAAGATTAAGGATGGAAATCCAAAAGGAGAGAAAGCTTAAGGTGTTGAGATTGACACAGAAAGAATATATTCAGAAAGTGCTTGCTCGGTTCAGCATGGAGAAGGTAAAGGCAATCAGTACTCCTATGCCTTTGCACGTACAGCTTTCACAAAAGAGCTCTTCGATCTCAAACGAAGATAAAGCTTATATGGAGAAGGTACATTATGCTAGTGCGGGTGGAAGCTTGATATATGCTATGGTCACATGAGACCGGATATTGCAGAGGCAGTTGGTTTGGTTAGTCGTTATATGGCTAATTCGAGGAAATCGCATTAGGAAGCACCGAAGTACATTTTTGAGGTATCTTAGAGGAATAACAAATTATAGGCTTGTTTTTTATAGCAGGGAGAAAGGTTTCGGCTTGGTCAAATTTTATGATTCTAAATATGCTGGAGATAGAGATCAAAGGAAGTCAACCTTTGGTTATGTCTTTACACTTGGAAAGATAGTTATTAGTTGGAGAGCGAGGTTGCAGACTATAGTTGCCTTATCTGCCACAAAGGCAGAATTGATAGCTGCTGTAGAAGTAGCTAAGGAAGCACTTTACTTAAAGTGGTTGTTGTGTGATTTAGGCTTTGTTCATGGGAGTATAGTAGTAAATTGCGATAGTCAAAGCGCAATACATTTGGCTGAGAATCTGGCATTTAGTTCAAGGACAAAGCACGTAGAGGTAAGAGAGTCTTTCCTTGTCTCTATTTATGAAGAAAAGAAGGTACATCTTTAGAAGATTCATACCGAGGAGAACGCAGTAGACATGTTCACTAAGTCCTTTCCTGTTGCAAAGTTCGAGCATTACTCGAACTTGGTTCGCTTGCTGAAGTGCTAGGTGCCACTTGGTGGCACGGGGGGAGAGTGGGTTGGTAGATGGAAATGTTTGTTTTGGAGATTGACAGGTCCTACATAGAGAGGGTACTTTCAACACTTTATTGGCAGGTGGTGGCCTTGTTGGAGTTCATTTACAAAGTGCAACGGGTGATGGCCATGCCAAAGCTCATTGGGGAAGTACCCATGGTATCTTGTTTGGGATTCGCTTGGAGTAAGAGGATATAGGTGGAGTTGGTAGGCTTGCGGGGAAATATAGTATCAAGATGGAGATTGTTGGATTTGGTGATACGATATTTCCATACCAAAGAAGATTTGGAAGATATTGTTGATTTCAGTGATACAATATTTCTAGTTGCAGAAGATTTGAATGATATTTGAGATAATTACTCAAATATATTGTCTCTTTTATAACATTAAAGAGAGCAATAAATTACCTACATGAGAAGAAGAATTATTTTGGGAGATTGAAGTAATCAATTAATTCCCTAATTAGCTTATTAAAGAAAAGAAAAAATATCAAGCGCATGTAAATTGGGGGAAATTAGAAAATCAAATGGAAATTTTTTTCCCACATGAATAGGAGAATTAAAGGGGAATTGATTTATTACCATAAAGCAATTACTTCAACTCCAAGTAATAATCTCTATATAAAGGCACAGAGTAACATGAGTAGAATCATTATCTCAAGTTGTATTTCTTATTCTTCTTAGCCTCCGTTATCAATCTTGTATAATTATTATTTTCTTAGAAATAATAAAATCTCCTCTCCCCAAAGTGGATGTACACTATCTCGCGATAATGGAACCACTATAAATCCATGTGTTAACTCTCTATTTACTTTTTTTATGTGATTTGCTATTTTATTCTCTTGTTTCTATTTGTTTATCGCACTACAAAATGATCTTATTGATTCCGCATTTATTTGGGTTAATTTACAGTCATTTGTGTGAAAACTACCCTAACATACGAACTGCTGACTTGGATGTAGGCAGAATAATGTATTTTAGGTGGGTTAAATTTATTTTAGGTGGGGTAATTTTGGTCGAGACTGGAACATTTGAATTTAAAATGATGGGATAGGAATGATGCCATAGGCTAGTTACTTCTTAATTTGAAGTAGTGCAGTGTGAGAAGCTTGGTTTTGCAGCTTTCGAACTACTAGTTCAGGTCTATTTGGCAACGGATGAAATAGGGTAAATTTCAAAGAAAAATTCCCTAAGTGTATCTTAATGGGGACATATGAATAACTAGTTAGGATTTAGATCCAATGTATGGGTTTAGTTAATGCTTTATTTCAACTTTAACATGTTTATATTAGTCTACATAAAATTTAGACTTTCATTTTCATTATATGAAACATCTACAATTACTAATCATAATGAGTTGCGTGTCTAAAATACACGTAAATTCAAAAAAAATTCACCTTGCGTGTGTGAAACTTCTACAATTACTAGTCAAAAAGGAATTGTTCACCAAATATAGTGTGTTTATGTTTCTCATGGGTATGGTGCAAACATCAAATGAGACATATACATAACATGGTAATATAAAACAACAATAACATACATGTGAATAACATAAACATACACAAAATTGGATACTGAGATTTGTATCCATAATATGTAAATACATATATGTATATAATGTACTGTCACATTTAAATAAAATTTAATATCGTGTATATATATATATATGTGTGTGTGTGTGTGTGTGTGTGTATGGACAAAGATCGACTACACCTTAGTTTCCCCTTGATTTCCACCACACATTCCAAATTATATAATACTACATAATATTGTGCAGCGACAAGGGAGAGAAATTAGTATTATTTAAATCGGAACTTGTGGTGAAAATTTAGAGGTATATCCATGTCCTATATATGTGTGTGTGTTTTTGTAATCAAATTATTTGTAAAGTATCTAGTTACCATGGCTAAATAAGAAGACGTTTATTTGGATTCAAAAGCCAAACGGTTTTAAATAACTTAATTCAAATTTGGTTTAATAAGCTCATATATATATATGCTTGAATTTACAAAAAAAATATGACAAATCAAAATACTATATGGATTTAAAATTCAAAATCACAAATACGAATATATGATGTTTTGACTAAATCAAATGAATTAACGCTATTAAATGTATTCATTTTTTATTGAAAATATTATTGCTAAAACATACATTTATTTAATTTAGTTCGAATATATACATATAAGTAAATTTAAACAAAATTTATATTTGATACTTTAATGATAAATTTATGAATGATGAAAATATGTAACATGTCATGTAAATAGTTTTACAAAATTAATTTGGCAGAAAATCAATTTTATTCATATTTAAATAATTAAAAAATCATACAAGATTCATATTAAACAATTATAAATGCTATTATTATCGAACAAATTATGTGTATGGCAATATCATCACATACAAAGGTTTGAACATAACATACATGTGGATTTATAAAAATATAAAATTACCCTAAATATCTTGCAACTCGTTACACATTGATCTGTATTTGTCTCGTAGGATTCTGAATCTGCTACCCGAACTTGCAAGGTATCGAGTGATGGAACTAGGCCGGTTTGCAACGGTTGAAATAGGTATATTTTAATTTTTTTACTTTAAATCATTTTGGACCTATGAAGTCAAAGGGTTGAATTAGATCCAATCTAATTAATTTGAATAAAAACCAATTTTTCTAATTTAATTAATTAGTTTAATAAATAGATTTTTATATGTATATTATTAGAATATCATTATATACTCATATGTGTATAATGTGTATGTACAACATGATAAGTTTATACATAAATATGTAGAATATAGTAGTTTATGGTTTTTGTTTGATGATAATAAACATATATATATATATATATTCTCAAATGTGTTTATGATAGTACTATTGTAATATCACAGAATGAAATAAACAAATAAAATTTTATTTCAACAAATACTTTATTTCAATAAAAATTAATAGTACACACAATTACAACAAGAGCTTCCACAATATTTTATATATACACCATTTTTACTCTCTCATATACAACACTCTTTCAAATACAACAATTTTTAGTCACTCGTATTTTCATTCACTCGAATATGATTTTTATCTTCTTGCTCCAATCTTTGTCCAGACATATGCTTTATCTGTCAAATAACAATGCAGTAAAAAGAAAAAAGAAGAAAATTAGAACTGTAAAAATATAAATATATTTAAACTCGACATTGCCTCAATTTATTTGGTTCTGCTCTTTTCATATTTTAAATAGGCACAAAAAATAACGAACATGGAGCGGTACAACTGGTATATACAAGGACTAGTACACATGTTCGTATGGAACAAAATTTAAAATCAAGTCAATAATGTGCAAAGCAACTTAAGATATGCACAGTGTACCACTAAAATGCACAGTGTATCATTGTACATGCCTTAAGGTAGAGTAATTTAAAATAAACAAGCACATTAAAAAGCTATGCATATGCACATGTGCACATAACACACTTGCACACATGCATAAAAACAAAATCCATTCAAACACATGCATATCAGGTAGTGTAACATCAAATTCAAGCGCATTTCAAAAGTGGACAGCCAAAGCAACTTTTCAACAACACAGGGAATCAAGCTAAACACAGTCAAGTGCAGCACTTCATACTTGAGTGCAAGTACACAAAAGAAGGCAGAACATAAGTATAGGAGCAAGTGCAAGTGCATACAAAGCAAACACAAGGTTCACACATATCAAACCAGCAAGGTCAAGCCCAGAGGTTTTTTTAGGCTCAACATAGTGCATTGGCAAGAATAAACAAGATGCAACGTGGTTCAAGCTGCTATGGTGGGGAAGAAAATGCAAACAAATGGAAGTGGAAGTGCATAAAAACAAGAAAACTAATCAAAATGCACAAGGCAGGCTGAAATACATGTGCACAACAATAATCAGTTCAAAAGCACAAAGCAATGCATAAGCCAAACTCGAGTGCACAAGGCAATTTCAAGTGCGAGTGCACATACAGGCTAAATATAGATCATATTCAAGTACAAGGCACACATAGGCAAGCACATAAGGAAAGCTTATAAGAGAAAACACATAACATGCAAAAGGAAATGCATTAGCAACTAAACACACACATAAGGACCGCAAGCAACATGCAAGTGCACAAACTAGAAGCACACATCAAGGGCAGAAAACTCAAACACAAAAAGAAGTACACAACTTAGAATGGAAACAAATACAAAGTCATGCAAACACACATTTAAAAGAAAGAAAGGTAGGGATATAGTAGAGCTTATACAAGGAGAAAATGCATCAGTGCATACCTATATACACATATACATATGTGTGTGTATACATAGAAAAAGATAAATAGGAATATCTCAGGTCGCACAACCACAAACACAAGGCATGTTGATGAAAATGTACAATGGACAGAGTCAGACACTTAAAGGCAAAGCTCAAAGTCAGGCACATCAAGATTAACAAGTGAATGCACACATATTAGAACAGCAACACAAATAGAGCAAGCATAGGCAGTTTAGTACAAAGAAAATCAAATCAAAAATTTATGAGTTGATCGAGTCAACATTATCAAGCCGAAGCAGTAATATATCAGGAACGAATAAGTCAACGATCTCAAAACCGAAGATCCAAGAATCAATCAAAAAAATCAACAGCCAAGATTAAAAGCAAAATTCGAGAGTTGAAATATTCAAAACATAAATTTCAAGATATATGAAAATGTAGGAAGAGTTTTGTCGAATCGCTCCTTATATAAACTATATCATCATTGGCAAATTTCAACAAGTCAAGAAGGAACAAAAATTCAAATATAATCAGAGCATAAAATTCATACCCAATAATCAACAGCAAAGGAGCTCAACAGTGGAAGCAATCACAACCGTCAGTCACCGGGCTATTGAAGAAATCAACTAATAAGGACATAAAGGGGGTAATTCATCAATCAATTTTCAAGATGGCAGATTCCTGAAATTAAAAGATCCCTAACCCTAAAAGAAACGAAAAAGTATCAGCTGTATAATGGAGAAAAGGAGGAAGTGTTCATATTTTTTATGGGCCGGTGTATTTTGTAAAGGAATTAGGACTTTCTATTTTATTTATTATTGTATTTTATTTTTAATTTTAAAAACTCTAGTTTTTAACTAAGATTGAACTGCGATGTGCAGTTCAGAAAATTCTCAAATCGGGAATAGAGTTGAGGCAAGGTTCCTAGGCTCAGAGTTAGAACAATCAGGTAAGTAATAGTCAGAAGTTTATAGGGTTTTTGTAAGTATTCGATTGTTTAATCTTAATAGAAATACTAGGGGCAACAGTAGGCAAGAATTGCCGAAGTTGAGTAAATTTGTGTGTTGTTTCTACTTTTACATTTACTTTATTATTATCTATTGCGATTTTTATTATCCTGTGAATTTATAATAAACCATATTCAACCTCCCATCTAGGGTTAATTCGACCTTACAAGTGGTATCGGAGCTGGTTGATGCATGATGGGGGATTCTCACCTTGTTACCCATTGGTGAGTGTAGCAAAGCATTGTGTAACAACCCGCATATTTTACGATTGTATTTTTAAATATTTTATTTAAATATAGCATCGTTAGTCGGATTTAAGTTCGAAATGTCACTTTTTGCAAATAGTGAATTGAGACTCGAGACCACTTCCATTGAGTCCAAAATGGCATTTGTGACCTTTTTAAGTATAAACATCGATATGTTTGGAGTTGAGTGAAATTTTGATATTTTCATTTAGGGCTTTGGGTTTGGGTTTCAGCCCAATAACCTAACACCCAACCCATCTAATACCCTAACTCCCACTCCACTCCTCTTCATTCCTTGATTCCATTTTCTAACACTCTAGCTCAAGAGAAAATGGGGGAAAAGAATGGGAAATAGAAATTCCAAACCCTACTTTGATTTGGAAATTCAAGTTCTTGCTCCAACATCAAAGAGAAGCTAAGGTAAGCATCCTCTTCTTCTTCTCCATCTCAATCTCTCTCCAATTTCAAAAATTTCCTATAGCCTAACTTAGGAAATATTGCTTATGATCTTAGATTGGAGCTTCTAGAGTTGAAATTGAAGAGTAGTTGATCTTTTCTTTGCTTTAGAGCTTCTCGTTTGTTGTTTTTGGGTTAAAAGGTGAGTTTTTGAACTCACATCTATGTCCATATCTTTGATAGTTGTTTGGTAGTAATTCTTAACATCTATTCCTTGTTCATTTGCTTTTGAATTGAATTAGTTTGATGAATATTCCAATTTTTGGTGTTTTGAAGTCAAATCTTTAAAAATCCTATCTTTGATGTTTGAACACGATGTTGGGGTGTATCGAAGGGCCTTTAAGGCTGGGTTGTCGCTTGGCATAAATCCCTAGTCTCCGATGCTCGTCCGATCGCTCCCGATTAGAATTTTTGCCCCTTTTGGGGACTAGACTGATAATACTGCAACTGGCAGTTCAGTCGACTGAACTAGAAGTTCAGTCGACTGAATCTGGGACCAGAGAATTCTCTGGCCCTGTATCAGTCGACTGACCGTCTGGTTCAATCGACTGACACTGGGAACCGAATGTTCCTGGCCTTGTATCAGTCGACTGAACCATAAGGTTAGTCGACTGAACCAGGAACCCGAGAGTTTCTGGCCTTGTATCAGTCGACTGACCTTCTGGTTCAGTCGACTGAATCTGTGAAATCTGCTTTTTGCCTATTTTAGGCAGTTTCGTGCGGATTTCCGATTTTTAATCGATTTTTGATGATCCGAATTGTTGCTATCATTTATCGTCTTTGATGATTTCTTTTTCGGGATTTTTGGGAATATCCATTTTGATGGATTCGGTATCGATTTTTATGGTTTTAATTTACTTCGTCGAATGTGGATTTTGGTGATTGATTGTTTCTACAATCATTTCTGTGATTTGTCACTTTAAAATATAAAGGTTTCCTATACTAGTAATAAATATTCAAACTCTTTCACAAAGATGATTCCAACTTTATTTTTAATACAAATCTCGTTTATAAATCTGTTTTCCAATCTATTAGTATATACAAACCTTTACCTCATTCGTATGAGAAATCTAATTAAACGGCTTAGTAAAACAAGTGGTATGAAACGCTTGCGTTTACTTCGTCGGTTAATTCTTGGACTTGTTCGATTGAACTCTTGTGACAATTCTCGAGTGGAAATCTACAATTTGTTCGTAAATATTTAAGTTAAGCCAGTGGTTATGGGACATGAAGCTAAACTCATCTATTTACTAGCTTAGTGTATTTGACACTTCTTATTTATCAATGGCGATCATTTTGTGATTTAGACTAGTGATGTGCGATGTCTCTTTGTCCGCATGAAGGACTGTACCCTGTTTGGAGGAGTTTCGTCTCATTGTCCGCAAGGGGGGACTATACCCTATTTGGAGGAGTTTCGGCTCATAGTCCGCAATGGGGGACTATACCCTGTTTGGAGGAGCTTGGGCTCATTGGAGGAGCTTTGGCTCATAGTCCGCAATGGGGGACTATACCCTGTTTGGAGGAGCTTCGGCTCATTGGAGGAGCTTTGGCTCATTGTCCACAAGGGGGGACTATACCCTGTTTGGAGGAGCTTCGGCTCATAGGAGGAGCTTTGGCTCATTGTTTGCAAGGGGGGACTATACCCTGTTTGGAGGAGCTCCGGCTCATTTGTGATACACGTGTTGGGGAGTTTTCATACTCTCGTTTGTGATAGGCCTTCCCCTTTTTTGTGATTTCTGGATTTCTAGTTGATGATTTCTAGAATTTATGTTTCACCGATTTTTGGCGATTTGCATTGATAAGCTTTATCAATATTTGTGTTTTGGTGAATAATTTAAAGAATATGACATTCTTTTGGTGTTTGAGAATATTTGAGATATTGTATGATTTTTGTTGTTATCTGATGTATAATTGTCATGGTATGGCATTATTGTTATCATACGTTTTAGTTATATCTCTTATCCTATCTCATTTTATCTGATATTTGTAGCTAGACTGATCTGTTTATTATTTTCTTCTTAAATAATACTCGGATCAGACTGAGGTATTTTAGGTGCTTCTGCTTGACTTCTTATCAGGGTCCGTCATTTGACTTTTGGCTAACTACTTTAGCATAGTAGTTTTTGGTAGTATACATTTGAGATAGAGACTCCTTGATGTATACTTATTCTTTTGTCTAGCACTTGTATCTATTCTTTTGTGATGTAGTGGATCTTATATGACCACTATTTTGATGTACACTTTTATGTGATATATTCATATCTGTTTCCGCCTTTGTGATATGAATATCTGTGACTGATTTGTGTTATGTTTATTTCTATATTTGTTTCCGAAGTCCACATAGCCACTGTGTGGTAGCTTTGAGTTTGTATTCGATATGTCGGATTTTCTCTTGAAAAGAAATGTATGTTATATTATCTGACATATCGGTACTCGCACAAAGCAATTACACAGATGGTCGCTCCTCAACAGCGTTATTCTTCATGCTAGTCGACGGCATCACTCAGTAGTGTCCTTGGCTAGCGTGAGTATAGAGGTGGGGCGTCACAGCTTGGTATCAGAGCCAAACTTCGGAACAATGTAGAATAATCTAGCAAGGATCGTTATCCTAAGTCTTTCTTAGGAATCGTGCTATAGGATTTAATTCGAGTCTTCATACCATTCTATCCTCTTTCTTTTTATGATGCCTTGTTTTATCAATCGAGTTTGTTTGATATTCATTCTGTGAATAACCTTTTTCTTCTTCTTTCTTTCTTAAAGAAGAGAAATGGTTAGACCTGGTTGTCCCAGCGCTGGTCAATCCAGTGCTACTCCTTAGGATGGAGTATTCATGTCTGCTCAACAACTTTTAGATCTTGTGAACAATGCCCAAGCTGCCGGACCCATTCCAGTGCCTACTCATCCTAAATCCGGGTTTGCACGCTTATGCAGAGATTATACCGCTTTGGGTGGAAGGCCATTCAAGGGTTCCGAAAATGTTATAGAAATCCAAGCTTGGCTTAGATCATGCGATCGCATCTTTTGTCGCATGAATCTTATTGATCTTCATCGAGTCCAAGTGGCTTCTAGCATGCTCCAAGAAAGAGCATTAGATTGGTATGAGCATCTGATCTCGGAGATTATTGAAGCATATCTTACTTGGGAGCAATTCCGGGAAAGATTCGAATTGAAGTTTGTGCCGGAGGCTGAAAAGGTAACTTTAGCCCGACGCTTTATTGACCTTGTTCAAGGTGAATCTTCTGTGACGGATTACGTCGCATCTTTTGAATCTCTTTCTAAATATGAGGTCGAGTATATTAATACCCAATTGAAGAAAAATCATAGGTTCGTTTATGGGTTGAATAAGAACCTCAAAAAGCCTTTACTTCTGAAACTGGAAGTTTCTTTCGATCAGCTTGTAGATATCGCTTTTCGACTTGAAGAGACCGATAGAGAAAGTGATGTTGAAGTTGTGCGTGCCAAACAGAACTTCAACATCAATAAGAAGAGGCATCCCTTTATTAAGTTCGAAAGTCCTAATCCCAACAAGAAACTGAAGCAAGTAACTTCGGTAGCAAAGACTCCAATCACTAATCATGGAGAATGCTACAATTGTGGCTCTAAGGACCACTATATAAATAGGTGTCCAAGGCCTATTTCTTGCCGCTATTGCAAAAGTTCGGATCATTATATATCTTCATATCCCAAACTTCAAAGCAAGAGAGAGGGAAAGCTGAATGTTATGCAAGCACCTAGTAACACTTCACATGGTCAAGGTAATTCTCCTTCTATCCTTGATGACATTAATTTGTTTTGTGATTATCCTATTCGAGTTCTTTTTGATATGGGTTCATTATTTTATATCAAAAGAACTTGTTGATTCTTTCTCTTTAAATATTATGGGCTTGATGACTTCACTGAGAATTGCGAATCCGGTTGGTGGATCCGCAACACTCAGTTTACTTTGTGAAAATGTCGAGATTATTTTATGTGATTATTATTTTCGAGCCGATTTGCATGTTATGCGTTACTTAGGCTTCGGAATTGATTTTTGGGAAAGGACTGGCTTGATCATTATGAAGCCCACATCCTATGTCCTGAGAGGACTATCCATCTTTGACATTCTCAATCTGTTAAGCAGATCTATTGTTTTTAAAGATTTTGATTTCCAAATTTGGTGGCATCATTTTATTCTTTAAACCCACTTGATGAGGAGAATTTTATTTCTCTCATTCAAGTAGTTTGTGAATTTTCCGGTATATTTGAGCTTGTCTTAGGATTATCACTTAAGCAATCTATTGAGTGGTGCTAAGGTCTTTTCAGCTCGACCTTGCCACCGGTTTTCATCAGCTACGAGTTGCGGAGGGTAGCATTCCACTTACCGCATTCCGCACTCATTATGATTCTTATGAGTGGTTCATTATGTCATTTGGTTTGATGAACCTTCTACCTTATTTCATCCATCTTATGAATCGAGTATTCTACGAATATCTCGATGAGACCATCCTTCTATTCATTGATTATGGATGAAAACAACAATTTAAATTTGAAAATCTTTTTCATAAGATATTTATAAGTATGATTGGATTTTGTTCTTAAAACGAGTAGAGAATATTTGTAAATTTTATAAGAGGCATGTTTGTAAAATAGAAGATGATTTTGTGTTGTTTTGCCCATTGAGTGCTTTAAGAATTCCGGTCGATGCGCTTGATCAACGTTATCGATAGGAATCTCCCAAACACTATGATGAGACAGTTAGACATAGTAAGTTGACTTGTAATAAGTAAATTTTTCTAAAAAAGATGATTACATAAAGTTAATTATAATTTTGAATGTCTTAGCTTTTCAGGAAAGAGGATCAATTAAAAGAACTCTTTTCCGATGCTTTTATTCTTGCGATTCCCGAAGGGAACCAAGACTTTATTGTTTGTACCGATGCTAGTCGTATTGGTTTGGGTGCCGTTCTCTTGCAAAGGGAATGTGTTATCACATATGCTTCTTGACAATTAAAGCTTGCCGAGACTAGATATGCCACTCATGATCTAGAGCTCGTGGCTATTGTTTTCGCTCTTAGAATTTGGCGACATTATCTTTTGGGAGAGAAAATTTGTTCTCTACACTTATCATAAAACTTTAAAGTATTTATTTTCTCAAAAAGGAACTTAATTTGCGTCAACAACGTTGGCTCGAGTTCCTTGCATCTTATGATTTTGATATTCTTTATACTCCTGGAAAGGGCAATCGAGTTGTCGATGCCCTTAGTCGTAAGCAACAAGCGGTTGTTTCCATGATGATATCCGAATGGAGTGATCTCGAGACTTTGTCTACTTGTGAGATTCGAGATCGTGAATCCGATTCATGTTCATCTCTTGTTTTGTGTAGCCTTGAGGCTCATCCTTCTCTTTTGGACCATACCTCTTTTGGCTAGACTCTATGTCAAATAAATTGTTAAATTGCATGGAGTTCCTACTTCTATTGTTAGCGATCGTGATCCATTGTTTACTAGTGGATTTTGGAAAGGTCTTTAAAAAGCTTTGGGAACAAAGCTTAATTTTAGCACCGCTTATCGTCCTCAATCCGATGGACCAACCGAGCGTGTGAATCAAACTCTTGAAGATCTTCTTCGTGCATGTGTTCTTGATTTTGGTGGAAGTTGGGAAGATCATATTTCTCTTGTTGAGTTTTCCTATAATAATGGTTTCCAATCTAGTATTGGTATGGCACCTTTCGAGGCTCTCTACGGAAGGCCATGCCGATTTTCTTCGTGTTGGCTTGAAGCCGGTGAGATGCTGGTTTTAGGTCCAGATTTTATTGGTGTTCATTTGTGTTTCACCTACGAGGGGTGTTGTGTGTTTCAGTCGATCGGGAAAATTAGCACCTCGATACGTTGTCCATTTCCCATCACCGAACGTATTGGTTCCGTGCCTTATCGCCTCTTTTATTACCGGCTCAATTTTCTGTTATTCATGACGTATTCCACGTCTCTCAATTACGAAAATGCCTTCGAGATTCTAATTCTATTCTTGAGCCCGTTGTTATTGAAGAAATTGAAGTTTCGCCTAATTTGACTTATGAGCAACATCCTATTCGTATCATTGCTACGGAGGTTAAACGCCTACGAAATAAAGATGTTCCTCTTGTGAAAGTTCAATGGTCCTCAAATCCTAAGGATTTCTCTTGGGAATCTAGAGAATTCATCGAGCGAACACATCCGGACTTACTCTCTCGTGCTCCTTAAGGTGAACTTCGCATTTCAAAATTTCTACTTTTTGTGTTTTTTATGCCTTTGTATGGTTGTTACTTTTTATTTCTTTTTCTTAAGTATTACGAGGACGCAATTTCTTTAAGGAGGGGAGTCTGTAACAACCCGCATATTTTACGATTGTATATTTAAATGTTTTATTTAAATATAGCATCATTAGTCGAATTTAAGTCTGAAATGTCACTTTTTGCAAAAAGTCGAATTGGGACTCGAGACCACTTCCATTGAGTCCAAAATGGCGTTTGCGGCCTTTTTGAGTATAAACATCGATATGTTTGGAGTTGAGTGAAATTTTGATATTTTCATTTAGGGCTTTGGGTTTGGGTTTCAGCCCAATAACCTAACACCCAACCCATCTAATACCCTAACTCCCATTCCACTCCTCTTCATTCCTTCATTCCTTCATTCCATTTCCTAACACTCTAGCTCAAGAGAAAATGGGGGAAAAGAATGGGAAATAGAAATTCCAAACCCTAGTTTGATTTGGAAACTCAAGTTCTTGCTCCAACATCAAAGAGAAGTTAAGGTAAGCATCCTCTTCTTCTTCTCCATCTCAATCTCACTCCAATTTCAGAAATTTCCTATAATCTAACTTAGGAAATATTGCTTATGATCTTAGATTGGAGCTTCTAGAGTTGAAATTGAAGAGTAGTTGATCTTTTCTTTGCTTTAGAGCTTCTCGTTTGTTGTTTTTGGGTTAAAAGGTGAGTTTTTGAACTCACATCTATGTCTATATCTTTGATAGTTGTTTGGTAGTAATTCCTAACATCTATTCCTTGTTCATTTGCTTTTGAATTGAATTGGTTTGATGAATATTCCAATTTTTGGTGTTTTGAAGTCAAATCTTTAAAAATCCTATCTTTGATGTTTGAACACGATGTTGGGGCGTATCGAAGAGCCTATAAGGCTGGGTTGTCGCTTGGCATAAATCCCTAGTCTCCAATGCTCGTCCGATCGCTCCCGATTAGAATTTTTGCCCCTTTTGAGGGCTAGACTGATAATACCGCAACTAGCAGTTCAGTCGACTGAACCAGAAGGCCAGTCGACTGAATCTGGGACCAGAGAATTCTCTGGGCCTGTATCAGTCGACTGACCGTCTGGTTCAGTGACACTGGGAACCGAATGTTCCTGGCCTTGTATCAGTCGACTGAACCAGAAGGTCAGTCGACTGAACCAGGAACCCGAGAGTTTCTGGACTTGTATTAGTCAATTGACCTTCTGGTTCAGTCGTCTGAATCTGTGAAATCTGCCTTTTGCCTATTTTAGGCAGTTTCGTGCGGGTTTCCGATATTTAATCGATTTTTGATGATCTGAATTGTTGCTATCATTTATCATCTTTGATGACTTCTTTTTCGGGATTTTTGGGAATATCCATTTTGATGGATTCGGTATCGATTTTTATGGTTTTAATTCACTTCGTCGAATGTGGATTTTGGTGATTGATTGTTTCTACAATCATTTCTGTGATCTGTCACTTTAAAATATAAAGTTTTCCTATACTAGTAATAAATATTCAAACTCTTTCACAAAGATGATTCCAACTCTATTTTTAATACAAATCTCGTTTATAAATCTATTTTCCAATCTATTAGTATATACAAACCTTTACCTCATTCGTATGAGAAATCTAATTAAACGGCTTAGTAAAACAAGTGGTATGAAATGCTTGCGTTTACTTCGTCGGTTAATTCTTGGACTTGTTCGATTGAACTCTTGTGACAATTCTCGAGTGGAAATCTACAATTTGTTCGTAAATATTTAAGTTAAGCCAGTGGTTATGGGACATGAAGCTAAACTCATCTATTTACTAGCTTAGTGTATTTGACACTTCTTATTGATCAATGGTGATCATTTTGTGATTTAGACTAGCGATGTGCGATGTCTCTTTGTCCGCATGGGGGACTGTACCCTGTTTGGAGGAGTTTTGTCTCATTGTCCGCAAGGGGGAACTATACCCTGTTTGGAGGAGTTTCGGCTCATAGTCCGCAATGGGGGACTATACCCTGTTTGGAGGAGCTTCGGCTCATTGGAGGAGCTTTGGCTCATAGTCTGCAATGGGGGACTATACCCTGTTTGGAGGAGCTTCGGCTCATTGGAGGAGCTTTGGCTCATTGTATGATTTTTGTTGTTATCTGATGTATACTTGTCACAGTATGACATTATTGTTATCATACGTTTTAGTTATATCTCTTATCCTATCTCATTTTATCTAATATTTGTAGCTAGACTGATCTGTTTATTATTTTCTTCTTAAATAATACTCGGGTCAGACTGAGGTATTTTAGGTGCTTCTGCTTGACTTCTTATCAGGGTCCGTCATTTGACTTTTGGCTAACTACTTTAGCATAGTAGTTTTTGTTAGTATACATTTGAGATAGAGACTCCTTGATGTATACTTATTCTTTTGTCTAGCACTTGTATCTATTCTTTTGTGATGTAGTGGATCTTATATGACCACTATTTTGATGTACACTTTTATGTGATATATTCATATCTGTTTCCGCCTTTGTGATATGAATATCTGTGACTGATTTGTGTTATGTTTATTTCTATATTTGTTTCCGAAGTCCACATAGCCACTGTGTGGTAGCTTTGAGTTTGTATTCGATATGTCGGATTTTCTCTTGAAAAGAAATGTATGTTATATTATCTGACATATCGGTACTCGCACAAAGAAATTACACAGATGGTCACTTCTCAATAGCCTTATTCTTCGTGCTAGTCGACGGCATTACTCAGTAGTGTCCTTGGCTAGCGTGAGTACAAAGGTGGGGCGTCACACATTGACTCTTGTCCCCACATGTCCTATGATTGGTTGGTCTATGTCAAAAGGCCAAATGTAAAACCAGTATCTGAGATACCATTGTACGCCACCATGGGTAGCCAAGAGTACAAATGGTATCAAAGCAAGCTGCTAATGAAAATGTCTACCCTTAGTTGTAGATCTAGTGAGAGTCAGTTCGGTGTTAGTCCACCTATTTTCGACAAGTGGATTTTTTAAATTGGAAATCAAAATGGAATTTTATTTAAAATTTGTTGATTTTAAGTATTGGGATATTATTGAAAATGGGTGTGATATGGAAGGTAATAAGATTCGATTAGCGCTTGTGTTATAAATATTCTCTACTCTTCATTTAATAGAGCTGAATTTAGCCATATCTATCATTGTTTAACTGCACAATAAATCTAGAACACTCTCGATGCAATATAGTAGAAAAGTCAACAACAGTGGGAAACTCCCCAAAATCGACTTAATTAAAGGGTTGTACTTGATAGGATTTACAGAGAATAATTTGAACAAAGATGGTAAAGGAAACAGAGACAAAGACGCAACAGATGATGAGATAAGTGATTTTTCATTTAAAGCTTTAGTTCACTTGTGTCAAAAATTAACTAAAACTATTAATAATCTTGAACTAAAAATAACGGGTTGAAAAGTGGAAAACCTAAACTACATAAAAAAAATGGAAATAGAGCTTGAAATTATTAAGAAAACTAAAATTTTTGAATTACGAAAAAGTATTAGTTCATTTTCTTAAAAATGTTCAAAAGCTGGAAAAGGTAATTTTGATTTTGGCGAAAACGAAACTGAATTAATTTGCAAAAATAACATTTTACAAAAGGAGTTGGAAAGTTTTAAGATGTTCGAAAATTCAAAATGTGCGAACTTTGAAAGGAAATTAAACGAGGTCAAAGAAAATTTCAAAAGTCTTGAAACGAAAACCTGATTTTGAAAAATAACTAAACTAAATTTATTTGAATAAATCACGAATTTGAAAGAATGATCGAAAAAATCAAGGATTTTGAAAAACTTGAATTTGAAAAACGCAAACCTTTTGAAATTGGGATGCTTGAAATTGAGACCAAAATAAAAAAGCTTGATAAATGAAAATATTGTCTTAAAAAGGAATGATGTTGAAAAGAGACAAAATACTATTAATTATTGACCAATGTTAATAAATGAAAACGAACTTTTAAAATCCAAAGTCGATGATCTAGAGTTTACTATTCGAATATTTTTCATTGGACAAAAATCATTTAATATATTATTAGGAAATCAACTCTTTGCAAATAATAAAAAGGGACATGGATTTGAAAACATGTCAATGTATAAATAAACGACTAGTAACATGGAGTGTGATATCCAAATGCATAAAGTGTGGCAATATAGGACATGGTTATAATAATTGTCGAAATAGGAACAAAAATAAAATCGTTAAACAAATCTGGGTTCCAAAAGGTACAAATATAAATATTCTCAACTTCAAACAAATTTGGGTTCCTAAGGGTACAGGTTTTAAAATTAAAGCTTCATCGTATAGACAAATTTGGGTACCAAAGATTCCAAATGCAAATTAAAAGTGTCTGTACATCTTTTGTTAGGCCACTCGCTTCTTCTAATATTTAGGTACAAAGCTGGGCTAAGGAACAACTTCAATAGAGGCAGATTTCGAGTTGTTCTATATATTTATTGAGGATTAATTGTAGTATTCCTTAGCCTAGAAAAATGAGGTGGAGATTTACATAATTTTGATAAAAACGGTGAACAAGAATACGACATCAAAGGTAAATAAATGTATGATCTCTAAACCCTATTTTTTCTTCTTGTTGTTAATTCTGTTGACACTACTATAGTATAACTGTAATATCTTGAACTTCTTAACTCCGATTTGCAAAATTCAAGAAGTTCTAGAAAACAAATAGAAAATTCTACAAGTTTTTTTGTTTTTTGTTTTTTTTCAGAATTTGAAATTAAACCATTGGAAAACTAAAATCATTCGGTATATTGTTTGAAAATTGTTTCAGAACTTCCTAACACAGCTGTAGTAAATCGATCATAACTTGAACATTGTTACTTTGAATTTTGAAATTATTGAAGTTCTAGAAAGCTAGCTGATAACATTACAACATTAATAATTCGAGTTTTTGTTGCTTTATCTTGTAAAAGCTTGGAAAACAGTATTATGTCAGCACATTATTTGAAAAGTGTTTGTGATTTGTGCAAACAAGTTGTAGTATTTCAGACATAACCTTTGATTGATTCATCGTTTTGACTAAAAACAATTTTTTTTGATTAGAAATATTAAATATCTAAATCTTTCAACTTTATTGTTGATAGTGGTTTTCAAATGGAGTGAAGTCTTCCAAACAACAATGGTCAATTGTTTATGTACGATGATTACTTTCATTGTCTTTAATGATAACTAACAAATCAATGGTTGGAGAATTTGTAGTTTTGTGTGCCTTCATTCGAGATAAATGACTTTGCCTTTGTTTGTTGTAGATGACTTTGTTGGAAACTGTTGAATTTTTTGAACCAATTCGATTGATTTTGTGGAGTACGTTGTACTTGTTTGATGATACTTATATTTCACGCTTAACATTGATAATGGGCATCACTCTCGTGATATCAGACATTTTTACATTCGAGATCATATTTACATTGGATTTATATTTCAACTAATTTGAAAACTAGCAGACATTTTTTACAAAACCTCTTCAAGAAAATAGATTTTCACAACTTCATTTGGATTTATACATTTTACAAATAACATAGATTTTTTATTTCTATTTTCTTTAATAAAAATACTCTTGTTTTCTTCTAGTAAGGAATTTACTCCAGAAAATATGATGCTTGACTACTTGAACCTTTTTGAAATCTATCAAAAATTATTAATAGTGATTGAGAAAGTAATGGGCAGTGATTAAATTTTACATCATAACTAGAGGAAAGATATGTTAGAATTTCTTTAAAATTGAACAAGTTTTATAGTACTTTTAATTAGCACATATTCCATGATCACTTCTAATGCTATCATTTTCCTTACAATCCATACACCAAAATTTAATATAGTGTGCAGAAGTTGGTATTTCGAAAAATAAGGAATTATATTTTTAGTGTAATTTAAATAATTTATTCTATCACAAAGTATTCACTCTCGTTTAAAAGTTCTCACGGTTATGCATGGGTGAATTACTTTAATCTCTAGATATGTTCTTCTATTCTCATTAAAAATTCCTTATAGTTATGCATGGATGGTACATTTCTACAGGATAGGGATACAAATTCAAGTAATTTCTAATCTTATTTAAAAGTCCTTACAGTTTTGCATGGTTAGAAAATGTTTGATATTCTTTTAAAGTAACCACTTACCTCATTTAAAAGTCTTAATGGCTATGCATGGTTAGTAAATGCTTAACATTCTTTGTTAGGTTTAAAATTTTCAAAATTTCAAAATTTTCCTTTACTAAAATATATCACACTGTTGTCGCTATGTGAAATCCCCCCTAAACTATAATCCAATCATCACCCTAAAATGGGATATGTGTCCAATTAATAAAGTATCATGATTTTTGTTTGATTGATTTATGTAATTTATAATTTCAGTTATATCTATCGCTATATCGATTATTATTATAATTTTGATGATAAAAAAGTGAAAGAGAGGTTAAGATTTTGGTGGTTGAATAATAACCTTACTGATATTCAAGAGTTGGTTTTACTTTTCAACAGCTGTTTTATTTTAGCATCAAGATAATTATTTTTCTTTTGACATCAAAAATTTTGTTTTGCATTTAAGGATTTTTTTATGCATCTGTGTAGGGTGAGTATAGTGTAGAAAAGTGCAATTGACGATTACTGTTTGATGATAATAAACATTCGTTTTATTTAACGTGTTTGTCTAGTGTTGTTTATTTACAGGTCTATTATAAAATCTTGGTTTCGGAGAACTTTTCTTTCAATGCAATAAAAAAGGTGCATACACAAAGAAAAGGAAACAATTAAAGAACCAAAGCAGAGAATATATCTGTACGCAATCAGAGATTGTATATATGAAGAAAGGGAAATAAATAACGATAAGAAGCAAAGAAATACACACACAATCAGATGATATATTCTAGAAGATAAATCAAAATTTGTTTCCCACTATATGGGTTTTAGTTTTTTCTACAAACTGAAACAAATTTATTTACAATTCATATCTTTCCTCGTATACTCTATTCGATATCTTTTTCATATTTACATATCTGCTGCGTATTTCTTCCACCATCTCCTATATAAACGGACCCTTCTTTAGTGCGTTTTTATCAAAAATAAAAAAACAATGCAACTCTCTATCTTCATACGTCTTCACTATATCTGATCATCATTACTATCCAAGCATACCTAAACTCAAACAAGGCAGTGACAATTCACATCATCATATCACCGTCGCTCAACAACCATCCATCACCGACTTCCCATCACTATGAACCAACCAGTAAAACAAGTGATTGAGCAACAACACACCTCCAGGCAACGCTCAGATCATCAGCGACAAGTTTCAGTCAATAGAAAGCATAACATAGCATGGCAACCTTCATTGTCAACCACGACTGCACAACCTCAGTTTCAAACCTAGATCTGAAATGAAGCGCAGGGGTGATGATTTTCCAAGCGGTAGTGATGTGTTCTTTCTAACGATAGCGACTCTGTTTTTTGGTGGTGGTTCTTTGTGATTCTCGAGCCAAGAGAATTTGCGACATTGACTTGGAGTGCTAAGCTAATTAGTGATGAAGTACGGGCATTAATTTGTTTTAGGGACAAGGCAATTTTTTGAAAAGGCGATTTTGAGGATAGCTCGTTTGTGAAGGAAGAAATTGAAGGAAATATAAAGCGAAGAGAGAGAGTGGCATGTGTACGTAATAACAATTTAAAGGGTGAGTTGTTTTTATTTTCATTTGATTTTAATGTTTTGTTTTTCCTTTAACTCTAGAATTTAATTTTGGAGCAACGTGTTGTAGTTCGGGGATTTTGATTTCAAGGGTTTGAGTTCAGGCAGGGTTATTGGACATAGAGTTAGAATATTTGTCAGCAATGTTTGTGAATATACTGTTTGCAAGCATTTGAATATTTAACTATAGTAATAGCTTTGGGGTAGCAGTAGGCATTAGGTCGAAGTTGGGTATATTTTGTATTATTAGAGCCTAGGTCCTATTTACCCCCCTCTAGGGTATATTACTCAATCCTGCAAGTGGTATTAGAGCCTAGATGCTAGAGTTACTCTAGAGTCATGTCTATTTCAAATAATGCTTTTTCCAAGGGTCAGTCCATAGCTAGACCACCTATGTTCAATGGAACTGATTATGCTTACTAGAAGGCTAGGATGAAAATATATTTGATCTCTGTCGACTATGATGTGTAGGATATAATAGAGACAGAGTACACCCAACCCACAATGGCAATCGATGGTGTAGAATTCTCTAAGCTCAAAGACAAATGGGTTGCAGCTGATAAAAAATTGCTTTCACTAAATGCGAAAGAAATAAATGCTCTTATTTATGCTCTTGGTAAAACTGAATTTAATCGTATCTCTCACTGTTCGTCTGCGCAGGAAATTTGGCACACTCTGGAAGTTACACACGAAGGTACATCTCAACTCAATGAATCACGTCTCGCTCTACACAGCAATGAGTATGAAAATTTTGTGATGCAAAAGGATAAAAGCATTAAAGAGATGTATAGACACTTTTATGTGCTGGTATATGATTCTAGAGCTTTGGGAAAAGTGTATACCGAAGTTGAGTTGGTTCGAAAAATACTAAGAATTCTTCCAAAGAATTTTGAGGCAAAGGTGACAGCTATTCAAGAATCCAAAGATCTCAACAAACATAACATAGAGGAGTTGATTGGAAATCTTTTGACCTATGAAGTGGAACTCAAAGGTAGGGAAGATCGTGAAAATTCAGACTACAAAAAGAAATCAATTGCGCTTAGCAACACTCTTGACAGTGACGATGAAAATAATCCTATCACTGAGCTTGCAATGTTGAGGAATGGTCTTAAGAAATGGTCAGAAAGAAACTTCAAACCTTTAACCAAAAAGAAAGGGGACAAGTCAAGGTCAATGAAGAACTCAGATAATTCGGTTGAAGAAATCACGTGCTATAAACGTAGAAAGACGAGTCATATCCAAACCAACCATCTAGTGATTCAAAAAGTGAAAGGAAAGAAAAAGAATAGAAGGGCATTTGCTGCAACTTTGGACGATCAAGAAGGAGAAGAGTACACTAATGGTGATGAAGTTGAAGCGAATTTGTGTTTGATGGGACACTCAAGTCATGACGATAGCGATGACGACTCAAGCGAGGTATCTACCTATACTTATCAAGATTTACTTTTAATGTGTTATGAACTTACCGGAGCAATTTGTAGTCTTAATCTTAAAAACAAAAAGTTGAAATCTGAAAAAGCCAAGCTGCTTTGCATAAATGATAGGTTAGAAACTAAACTTGAAAAAATTAAAGAAGTTTAAAACCTTGAATGTGAAAATTGCCGGTCTTTAAAGGGGGAATTGGATGAATTCAAGAAAAATCTTGAAACTCAAAATAATGAGGTTTTATTATTAAAGAAAAATGACGATGTAAAGAGAATTTTTTTTATTAAATGATGTACCATGCTTGTGGAAGAAAACACATCACTTAAATCCAAAATTCAAACTCTTGAATCAGCTGTTAATAAATTTTCTAAGGGTGAAGAATCATCGAATATGCTTTTAGGAAATCAACTATTTGCAAACGATAGGAAAGGACTTGGTTTCGGTAAATCACAAAACAATATGTAAAATAGGATTGACAATGCCCGTGGTAGAAATGTATTTCCAAAACGTATAGGGTGTGGTAAAATTGGACATAGCTTTGATAGATGTTGGTATAGGAACAAGTGTAAACATGTTAGATTAATTTGGGTTCCTAAAAGCTCTTTTGGTACATTTGGATTACCAAACTCTTTTGTTGCAAATGCTGATAGACTTATGAAGTCTTCTGGGTCATCTTTTTCTCCCTACGTGTAGGTACATTGGCGGGCTAAGGAACAGCAAGAGTGGTACTTTGACTCAGGTTGTTTCAGACATATGACTCAGGTTGTTCCAGACATATGTTGGGCGATTGATGGACAAGAGTTAGAATATTTGTCAGCAGTGTCTGCGAGTTTACTGTTTGTAAGCGTTTGAATATTTAACTATAGTAATAGCTTTGGGGGCAGCAGTAGGCATTAGGCCGAAGCTGGGTATATCTTGTGTTATTTATTTTTTGTATTTATGTTTATGTACTTTGTTTTATCTATTTATTTGTGAAATTTTTAAATACCATATTCACCCCCCTCTAGGGTATACTACTCGATCCTACATATAGTCATAGGTGGAGTATTTGGGAGAGTTCGATCATGACACATCAAACACATTTTCTTGTTACAAAATCTTAATATCTGTTTGTTATCATCAAAAGAGGAAGATTGTAGAATATATTAGTTTATGATTTATATTTGATGATAATAAACACACACACACACGTACATGCATGCATACATACATATATATGTATGTATGTATGTATGTATATTCTTAAATGTGTTTGTAGCAGTGCTATTGTAATATCATAGAATAAAATGAACAAATAGAATTTTATTTCAACAAATATTTTATTACAATAAAATTGTAATAGCACACACAATTACAACAAGTGCTTCCATAATATTTTATATATACACTATTTACTCCCTCATATACAACACACTTTCAAATACAATAATTTTTAGTCACTCATATTCTCACCCACTCAAATATGATTTTTATCTTCTTGCTCCAGTCTCTGTCCAAACATCTGTTTTACATGTCAAACAACAATGCAGTTGAAACTATAAAAATATAAATATATTTAAACTCGACATTGCCTTAGTTTATTGGTTTTGCTCTTTTCATATTTTAAATAGGCACCAAAAATAACGAACATGGAGCAATACAACATGTATATATAAGGACTAGTACAACATGTTCGTGTGGAACAAAAATTTAAAATCAAGTCAATAATGTGCGCAAGCAACTTAAGACATGCATAGTGTATCACTGTATATACCTTAAGGCCAAGCAATTTAAAATAAACAAGCACATTAAAAAGGCTAGGCATATGCGCATGTTCACATATCACACTTGCACACATGCAAAAAAAAAATCAATTCGAAAACATACATATTAGGCAATACAACATCAAATTGTAGTGCATTTGAAAAGTGGACAACCAAAGCAATTTTTCGGCAACACAGGGAATCAGGCTAAACACAGTCAGGTGCAGCACTTCATACTTGAGTGTAAGTACATAAAAGAAGGAAGAACATAAGTATGATGCTGCACTGGCAAGAATAAACAAGATGCAACATGGTCCAAGCTACTATGGTGGGGAAGAAAATGTAAATAAATGGAAGTGGAAGTGCACAAAGGCAAGAAAACTAATCAAAATGCACAAGGCAGGCTGAAGTATGTGTGCATGGCAACAAGCAGTTCAAAAGCACAAAGCAATGCATAAGCCAAACTTGAGTGCGTAAGGCAAGTGCAAGGCACATACATGCTAAATATAGATCAGACTCAAGTACAAGGCACACACAAGCAAGCACATAAGGTAATCTCATAAGAGAAAACACACAACATGCAAATGGAAATGCACCTACAACCAAACACACATATAAGGACCAGAAGCAACATGCAAATGCACAAACCAGAAGCACAGACCAAGGGCAGCAAACTCCAATACCCAAAGAAGTACACAATTCAGAATGGCAATAGACACAAAGTCATGCAATCACACAATTAAAAGAAAGCAAGGCAGGGATGTACTAGAGTTCAAACAAGGAGACAATGCATCAATGCACACATATATACATATGTATGTATATACATGGAAAAATGATACATAGGAGTATCTTGGATCGTACAAGCACAAGCACAAGGCAAGCACATGAAAATGTAGAATGAACATAATCAGGCACTCAAAGGAAAAGCTCAAAGTCAAGCAAATCAAGATCAGCAAGTGAATGCACACAAGCACAAGGATAGCAACACATAGAGACCAAGCACAACCAATCAAGTACAAAGAAAAGAAAATCAAAAATTTGCAAGTCAATCGAGTCAACATTATCAGGCTGAAGCTATAATATATCAGGAACGAACAAGTTAATCATGTCAAAACTGAAGACCTAAGGATCGATCAAAAAAATCAACAACCCGGAGTAAAAGAAAAATTCGAGAGTTGAAATATTCAAACCATAAATTTTGAAATATATGAAAATCTAGGAAGATTTTTATCAAATCGCTCCCAGACCATACCTGTAACATTCCCCTACTTGGAGGCACAAAACTAACGGCTACGGATGCTGTAGGCATTCATAGTTATTAATCATCGGCGACCAAATATGGCGGTGTTAGATACATTGATACACAGAAACACATGAATATGGAAAAATTTAAAACATCAAACAAGATCTGTAACGACCCGCATTTTTCCGATAATTAAATCTTTGAATTTAATAAGATTTTGTAATTTAATATTGAAAGAAATTAAAATGTGAGATTTATTAATGAGAAAATAACTAGAATGAAATGTAATAAAGTAATTTAAAGCAATTGGTAACTAATTTAATACAATTCCAATTAATTGAAATGATTGTAAATGTAAAATTTGGTTATGAATTGAAAATAAAGAAATAAACCAAATGTTGTAATAAACGATGAAATTGTATGTAATTAATTGAAATTGGTTAATGAAGAATAATTAATCGGTATGTGAATTTATTAGCTTTTGTTTGTAAACGATAAACATAGAAATGTTTGAAATTGTAAGTTGTAACAAATTGTTAATTATAAATTTCACTATTTAATTCGTTGAAAATCAACTGGAAATCAATTGCAATTAATGTAATCAATTATTGCAGTTAATGTGAATTTAGATGGTAACAGAAGAATATTGATGTAATAAAGGGTAAACCAATGTTAATTATATCCATTAGGTAAAGATTGCTTGAATAAAAAGATTGAAATCAAGTTTAATCAATTTATTGGAATTTAAATTATAATAAATGGATTTATTATAATTGAAATTTAATACTGTAATTAGTGAAATAATTAACATTGTATTTGACGTGGGAAATTGGTTTTGAAAAGATTGTTATTTCCGTGTAATTAGAAAGGATAAAATTTGTTATTTATAAAAATTGAATTGAAAAAGTGATTTAATTAATTTAATAATAATTTATTTAATTAACGTGAAAATATCCATTTTGGCCACTATCTCGGATTTTGACGAAACCAGTTTCATCGGATCCATAATGGTGAATTATTGTAGGATTTCAAGTTTCGTATCGATCCGACTTGTCGTTTGATCGTACGGACTCGAAACGCGCATAAATCAATTAAATTGAAATCAATTGGAAATAAGCTGATTTTAAAAGATAACTTCTTCATACGATGGAATTAGGACTTGGAACCTATTCCATTGAGTTTAAAAATATCGAAAACATTTATTTTGATATATGGATGACTTATTTTCATTCCGGAGTCAGAACGGGCTTTTGGGTCGCATAGTCGTTTCGATGAATCCAATCTGGTCCATTCATTTCTAATTCAGATCTGCCTATATATAGGCCGTTATAAACCCTAATTGTTTCTCATTTCTTATTTCTGTACGTACTATTACTTTTGCTAGTTCCTTCTTCTTAAACGATAGAATATCAAACCCTAAATCCCAATTCAATTTCAAATTTCAAATCAGTTTCAAAATTCAAACTCCTCCAAACTCTATCATATTATATACCAATTCGAAGCTCTCGACGAGCGCAATTCAAATCTTTAGTTTGATTTTCGATTTGGGTCTCTATGTGCCCAGAATTTGGCGATTTAACCTTGGCCGTTCTATTGGAGGATGATCAACGACAATGGATCGTCGAACAGAGGGTATGGTGTGGTGGAGATTGTCGCGCGCTATTCATCAGTGTGGCTTGCTCGTCGAAGTGATGGCTAGATCGACCGAAAAATTTCAACCTAGGGCTAACAAACGGTGGCGGCGGCTGCTTTGTTGCGTGAGCATAGAGGTTCGAGCGTTCGCGGGGGAGGGGGGTCGAAGGTCATGGAAGCGGTGATGCTGGCAAGGCGCGATCATGTCAGGCGGCGGCGTTCATCGATTGAAGAGGAGGCAGTGCACGTATTCAGGCGTTCGAACTAGGGTTAAGCGTATGGTACAGGAGACGATGACATGGCGGCTGTGAGTATTCTCTTGTTTTTTTATTTATTTAAAATTTGATTTCAATCGTTTTAACGTTAATAACTTTTACGTACGAGGTCCGATTCACGCGCGGTTTGTTCCGCTGGGATCGTATTGAAATTTCGGACATTATGGAACTAGTTTGGACGAATTCTGAGACTATTGAATTTTGAACCTTATTTTGGATTTCAAATCAATTTGAAATCAAATGTGAGTGTTTTAACCCACTCACAACTACTAGATTGTCTTATGTTGGTTAAATTAAATTTATGATGTGATTAGAAGTTGATTGACTGATGTTTGATATATTTTAATCGTCATTCCAGTTAAATTTGAAGTTATTGAATATAATCGCCATTTAGTTTAATATTAAATTTTAATTTGCCAGTTCATACCTATTAATGATAATCAGTTATCTATTGATGTTTATTGGTTGATTTGAATGATGATTATGATGGTTGTTTGATTATTGATATTGGATGACTGGATGTTATATTTTATATTGTTATAACACTGCAAGTTCCCTTAGTTATTGCAAGGAAAATCACTATGGGTTGAAATGATACATACCCGAACGATCTACAGATTAGGGAAAAATCGTTATGGGTTGAAATGATAAACCCGAGCGATTTTATGGATTTTGAATTTTTTCGGGATTGCGGTTGAAATGATATATATCCGTAAATATATATTATTGCGGTTTGAAATGATAAACATCCGTATCACTTGACCATAGGGTAGAAAATTATATACGGACACCGGATTGGTTAAATTAAATGATTTTTAAATTCTTAATTTTTGAATTCAGTTAAATGATATTTTGAAATAAAATTGGATTTATATAAACTGAATTATTTTCGAAAATCCAAGCTTTAAATGTTGAAATTGGAATTGGTTTAAAAGAATTGTTTAAAGAAATTTAATTGAAATTTAAAAGTTGAATTGTGAAATATAAATGAAATTTATCGAAATTGAGTTATTGAAATGTTTGAATATTTAAATTTTGAAATCTATGAATTTGAAGTGCTTTAAATTTTTAGCTCAAACATGAATTTGAAATCGATATAAATTAAAATGATTTTTGGGAATTTTATTGAAAGAAAATTTAGTTTTGTTGAAATCTGGATACGGTCCAGATTTGTTGAATGGAAGAAATAGTTTAATTTGTTATTAATTTCAAATTAATTATTTTAATGTAAACTGTTTAAAGGTATATTATTTTAAATTCAGATTTATTTAGATTTTCAAACTATCTACTATATAAACCATTTCCAATAATCAAACTATTTTATATTAAACTATTAAAACTGTATTAAATCTAATTTTAGCCTATTTTAAACTAATTTAATCTATTTAAAAATATTTTACTCTATTTTAAACTATTTTAACCCATTTAAACTATTTTAAAGTATTCTAACTATTTTAAACTATTTTTAAACTATTTAAACTATTTACGACTATCTATACTATTTTCTAAATTTCAGACTGTGTAAAGTTGAAGTGTTTATATTTAAATCCTTGATTTAAAAGCGAATATGGTTAAATGATGTTATAACCTAAGTTGGGATTTGAAATGATATTTTATAGAGAAATGACATATTTGAGTAAATATGATGATTTTGAAATGAGGATTTAACCTATTTTATCGATATGATTTCGAAAGTGAATATGATTTCGAAAGTGATATGGTTTGAATTGAATATGATATTTTGATATCAATTGTGAATTGATTTTGGAAATGTAAAAGAACCATCCGGTGTGAAATAAGCGTTTGGTTGTTAAAGAGACCGAGATCGGATATTGTCATACTTTCTGCCAATACCGAAAACCACTTTAACAACTGTGTACGTGGTGCAGATTCCAGAATGAAGTAGGATGGTTTGGCGAACGATTTTGTATGAGGTATTAACGTAGCCCTGTCTCCCTCGAGTCAACTTGATGTGACTAAAACAGGAGCCACGCCGGGCCAAGTGAGATCGCACCTCCGATCAGACATGCTTCTTCGATACCATATTATGACTTTGTGATTGATTTGGTGGTCACCCCTCGATTTTGATTATGGGAGTGTGTTCCGAGGTGGGCGGTAGTAGCTGATATGCGTTACCACCAGTCCAGATCCGCAAAACGGTAGTATCCTACCCTGGGCATTGCCTCGCGTGCCTTGTCACATACCTTATCGCGCCCATTACGAGTTTGGTTTATGTCGTACCTATGGAGTGCTCCCTGATAACCTACCAGTTTACGGTGGAGTTTACAGTATCTGTATAGACTACGACATTTATATAAAAATGTGTTAAGGGGGATATGGGTAATGCCTTAAAGCTATTTTAATACTTTACTTTACTGTAGACACTATTATAATAGCGTATTGTACTATGTATGTAGATAGTTTAACGGATCCTTAGGAGATGGAATCCCGAACATCTCTTAAGTTATTGCACGCACGTTAGACACTGGATATTAGATGTCAAACTCCATAAACATCTCTAATGCCGTTACACTCATATTTATTTACTGTTGATTTAACTTACATAAGATCTTTTAGTTCCGACTCGAGTGTTTTGTCTTTTCATTACGCTCGGGTCAGTCTGAGCTTTTCAGTGTGCTGAAGACCATTTTTCTCTGGAGGACGAAGACGAAGATTTGTATGCTATTTATTATATTTATACTACTACATCATGTTATTCCACTGCATTTATTTATTTATTTCTATCATGTGTAACTCTGATCTGTATTGTAAAAGTGTAATAAAATGCTATTTGTAAAATAGCTTCATGAACTGTTATTTGATTACTATATTTTGTCATTCCGCTATGAGATTCTGTGTTTGTTTTTTTTATTCTTTCTCTTCTTTTCTTATTTACCCCATAACAATCTTCCCTTTTGAATGGTTAGAGTTTGACATATGTGGTTTATTTTCGATTTGAACCATCCAAAAAGGTGGGTCATTACAACAATCCTCCCTTTTGAATAGTTTGAATCTGATTTGTGTGGTTTATCGTCAATTCAAACAGTCTAAAAAGGTGGGTCGTTACAAGATCAAATTCCATTTCAAAAAATTTCCACTTCATTACATAATCCCACAATCGTTAACCACATTTAGAGAAAATATAATTATTACAACATACGATAAGAACGACATATGAAGATGCCCCCTTGGATGATCAAAGTATATACAGGCAATTTAACATCTTTGCCATTACTGTCACATACCGAAATTTTCGACTTTCGAAAATTCGACATCGATACTCACTTTATCGACTGCCGAGCAATCGAGTGCCGGAAACTCCAATAGTGAGGGTTTTAAGAAAAAGAAAAAGTAGAAGAAGAAGAAGATAGAAGAAAAAGAGAAGAAAGAAAGAAGAAGAACAACAGAAAACACATCAGAACAGAAACAGAAAACAGAAAACAATATCAGAATCTCACATATCGCAGCGGAACAATATATAATAGATAAATGAATATCATTTAAAAACAAAAGAATTATATCTGTTATTACATTACATCACATCATATCATCAGAGTTAATAAACAACAATGGACAGTTATATAAACTTGTCCTCATACAGAATATACAGCGGAATAAATACTATCAGATACAAATACTACGTCTCGTCCTCCAGCTTATCTCCAAAGCTCCAGAATATCCAGAATATCCTGATAATATAACTCTAGGCTGCCCGTGTGGAAATTGGTGGGCACCCAGAGTTTAGAAGGGAACAATAAACTCCGAGTCAGTCATGGTGACTGGTGTGAGATCGTAAAACAGTTATTCTTTAAAATAAACAACAGGAAAACTTTTAAAGTCAATTCGCAATGCTTTTGGAAAATGAAACTACCATAAGACCTCCCACCACACACACAATGCAAACGCAGACTTGGAGGAGATTTCTTCTTATGATAGTCAAAGATGCTTACTACGCAAAATCAAATTCTTTTTGATATTATTATTAGTGCATAGTGGAAAATCATTTCGAAAGTAGAATATAAATCTTAGCCAGCATAGGTACCATTATATTATGCCTGCTATAGCTGCCTCCTGAGGAGACAGGTTATACAATTGAAATCGTAAAGGCTCGTATTGTTTCTTTGGATTTCCAACAAATGGTCAGGCAAAGGAACTTCCTATCCACGATGGGTACGTCCCTGGAATAGACGACCCGAGAACCTAACCGGATCTCTGCCAACACAAGGCCGGGTTACCTCTGCAAAAATAGGTAACTACTGACACGCGTATGCCATCCCCCGATCGTCACCGATCTTCCCGAGGATCCCCGATTTCCAACAAACCACAAAGTAATAATAACTGTGCAGCAACCACAGAGGTTAAGTATCTGGGCTCCATACCATGATACCACCTTTATCCAGAAGGAATGACATACACTAAGGGGCGCTACTCCCTAGAACCTTGCCGCATTCGTCCTGTTTCGACCATTTCCGGGGTGTGAGGCTCGATGAAGTCTCGTCCACAAAGCTACGCTTTCTCAAAAAGCCCTGCTTCGGGTCAAACAAAATGATCAACCTATGATCACAAAGATATAAGATCAAACAAATGATCATATCACAAATGATCAAACACTGATCATTTCACAGCAACACTCAGTATGCCACGTTACCAAATTGGGATATATCGCTGATAAATTTCAACTACATAACCTCTGAGCTCGTACGTCTCAGAGAAGGGTGTTAAGCTAAGAGAATAAATTCTCCGCCACCAACAGAAATGTATTTGAAAGAAATCAGCTTTATATCTCAAATTGTAACGTCAGACACACAATCCATAAAAGTCTGTTCCGGGATCGAACAGAACCGAAGGCACTTCTCACGAAGCCCTTGCACATCCGGATAGTTTTCAATCACGTCAGGACTTCCCGTCACTAAGGGTGATAAAACCTCTAAATCGAAGATCAGTCGATGTAGAGTAACTCGACGGTAATCCTTCCGTTTTCAAAAATATCCGGTCTTCAACACCGGTCTTCAATTGCGATTCATAACGACGTATCACATATTCGGAATGGGTTATACGACCCCATGGTCCTTTCCCGGTTAACCCGAATAGTGAGCGTTTATTTAAAAATAAGTGTGGCATTCAAATTCATCCAATTCACAACAAATGTCATTCAAGGTAATTATTGATAGTCGGTTATTTAACTATCAATAAAGATGCGCAACATCATCAGATTCCAAATAATTTTCCAAATTATTTCATCTTCAAAAATATCTTTACTAGATATAAAATTTCCACACTTCAAAAATAAATCAATATTTATTTTTCTATACAGTTTCCATTTCCTTTATAAATTCCATATTGAATTTACATTTTTCGAATATCTACTAATATTCGATTTTCAATCGTTTTCAAATATTCATTTTCGATTTATCTTTAAGAAGATAAAATCTCAAAACGTTTCATTTCATTTTGGAAAACATTCCATACTTATTTAATAATAAGTGTTTCACAAATCTTTTATTTTCAACATTTGAAAATATTCGATATACTTAAATCAAATCAAGTATATATTCATCCTTTAAGGGAAACATTACTATAACAACATTTATTTGAGTCAAAACGAATGTTACGTAAAACATCGTTACGACGACTCAAAATCACTAGTATAGGGATTCGAAATTAAGATAGATATATAAATCCCAATACTACATAAAACATTTCCTTTCGGGAATCATTTACTATAACAATAGTGTTATAGTCCACCATTTCCTTATATTTCTCGAAAACGTCTATTTCAACAATAAATGTTGAAATCTATGCTTTCGATTCATAACACATTTTAAAATACCTTTAAAATGTTTAACTTCATTTTTAAAATATTACTTCTTCAAAAATGAATCCATTTTACTTAACAATATATTCACTGTCCAAAATCGTGAATAAAATTTACTTAACCCTATTTCAATCATTTCTACACATTTTTATTTCAATAAAAATTCGCTATTCAAAAACGTGAATATATCTTCTTAAATAATCTTCTATATTAAATTTATCACATTCAATCTATTTTCGAATTTATAAGCACGTTTATAAATTCTATTTCTCTTTTTAATAACACTTCGACTTATAAACCTTCTTTTATCAACTTCTATATTTAACTTATCAAAATAAGTGACTTGGGTTTATAAACAACTTTTATAAATTTTAATTCTATTTATAAAAGCTTCAATACCAATCAATTTCAAACTGAATTTCCAACTTATCTTCTTTTAAATAAATTCCTTTTTAAGAAGATAAATTTCAATCGTTTCTTTCAATCTATTTAAAAATCCAAATTTAAATTAATTTCTTCAATTTAAAATCACTGTTTTATGAAATCCATTTATTTAGCATTTTCACTTTATTTTGGAATTTATTCGATAAGATTATAAAAACAGCTTTTATACTTTTAAATTCTTTTCTTCAAAATTTCTTCAATTTCAAAAATTGATTCACTTAGAAATTTTCTACTTGAATCTCAAAAATTCAATTTCGTTTATCTTTGGAATCCAATGATGTCAAACATCCATTCAGCTAAATTTTAGCTTTCAAACAATTTCCAAATATCAATATGATTAATAGCATCACTATAATCATTCACAGATTCATATCACAATAGAAATAAATTCAATCAATGTGAGGGGTCCAGTTGGATCCCTCCAACCTGTTTCCCTGCATCCAAAGATGTCAGCACAATACCAATTCCGCTCCAGTATGGAATTATCGCGGTATATGGGTTTTTATAAATCCGCTTACTAACGGCGCAATAGGGTCTCATCCGCTATACGAGGCGGGAAATCATCAATCCAATATATACATATGCCAATATGTATATACTGCTATATATATAGATATATCCTATCATATCTAATACCACATTCAATAGCAATCAAATCATCAATCAATAAATAACTGAAAATTCCACTTTTCATTTGAGTGAGAAAAATCTCACCTTAGCATTTATTTGCAACCCAATTTCCATTCCAATCATTTCTTCAAGATTTCGACCTTGTATAAACAAATTTTTACACAAGTTATTTATTATCGAATTAACCCGAATAACTAATCCTCATTTTTGATTGTTTAATAAACTAACTTTTCTTTTAATAATTTTATTAATTTTCAATTTAAGGTTTAAAACTAAGTTTCCTTTATTAATTATTTTTACTGACAAAAATTAAATGAACCATTTATAAAGTTCACATATACATCTATATTTGCTAAAAGATTAATAAGTCAAAACATTTGTATTTATCTTTTCATTTTTCTAAACAGTTTCTAGTAAATAAATTTTCTAACAAACCTCCTTTTAAATAAATATTTTCCATTTGAAACTAAATTTTTTATTCAACTAATGAATTTAGTTTTAAACAATTTTCCTTACTGTAAATTATTTTCTTTTTAACATAAAAAAACACAAATCAAATTAAAGTTTTACTTAACATTAAATTAAACTGCTAAATTAAAAACAGCACTGCTAATAACTTACTGACAACAGTTATCACCTGTAACAGAACGCTCGAACACCATCGACCCCTTACTCGAACGCGCTGTTTCCCCCATAGCCACTGCAATACTCAGCTTCACAAGTGTCGCGCTCGTGCCCACGCGATTCCAGTCGCGCCTCCTCTCGTGAAACTGCTCGCCATTGCCTCGAGTTCGCCCAACCCCAGATGAATGCGACGTCTGCTGTCTCCTCATCGCGACCCATTGCCGTAGCTTCGCCCAACCCCAATTCGAAGTCGAAGTCGCCGCCGTCGCCTAACTTGATTCGCGATACCCTAAAATCGCGAAACCCTAGCCGTCGTTTGGTTTGAGCCCTGACCAGCATCGAGCACTCGAGCTCGATCGAATGACTGAGACGAGGCGACCATGATTTTCGAGCCAGCCGCGTTTTTTTCTTTGTTTGAATTGGCTTTGGCCATTTTCTTTTTCCTTTGATTTAAACGGAAGAGGAGGGGAAACGAGATGCTCGGCATAGAATAAGGAACGAGGGTATTTAAAAATTGACGAGGTATGGTTCGCACGATCTATTACGTGATCTCAGGCGTGATTAGAGGGAAGAGAAGTAGCTGATATTTACAAATTTTTAAACTATAAAATTTAAATTTGAATTTGATTTTATCTCAACGCATTCATCTATCGTGCGCTCACATATCAACTCCAATCAATACAAATTTTGAAATCCGATAATAATTCAATATTACGGACCCAATGGAACTGGTTTCGTCCAATTCCGAGACTGCGCCCCGGAACACTATCTTTAAATGTTGATTCGAACGATTAAATTTCAAAACTGATCAAATCAATTCAAATTCGATTCTGAAACTGCTATTATCTCTGGTATGGTCAATACGAATTTTAAAAGCTTTTGAAATATTTTTCTTCAACTTAAAATTGAAGATTTAAATTTTTATTCAACTTTCAATTGATTAAATTTTATAATTTAATCGCCAAATTCAAAGTTATATTGAGGATTCAAATTAAATCATCGTTCAAATATTTAAAATTAATTAAATATTCTCAATTTAATTTGTTCGAAATTCAGGGTCGTTACAGACTTCCCCCCTTAAAAGAATTTCGTCCTCGAAATTACAAGTTAAGAAAAAAAGTCCTTAACTCGTCTACTATCTTTCACAATTCAATAGTTTTATCAATTCATCAAAATAAATCTTTCTACTAAAGATTCGTTATTATTCCAACTATCTTTCTAACTTCAATTATAGGTTTCAAACAACACTGCTTTACTTCAAAATTCAAATTTAAATTCAAATTCAAATTTAAACTTTCAAAAATTTCTCAAAAATTTTCTAACGCCCTAAATTTCCGAAAAATTTCGCCAGCGTCTCCTTTGCACGGCTAATATGGCACTACTACAAAACGTCCCTACGGACTCTCAGATTTCAAAAAAGAAAAAGAAAAAGCCAAGCGGCTAGAGAAGAAATCATCAAAATCTCATATTCGAATTTAAATACATACCTTTTCCAGCAATTCAAATTATCTGTGAAATAAATTTTCCAATCCCTTTATACACCTGTATATCCTACTAGCCATTATACCTAGTTACAGCATTCAATCATTTTGCAAATTCGATTACCAATTTTCAATATATACTTCTTATATCCTCTTTAAATTCGCTATTGAAGTTACATATTCAATTTCGTTCAATTTTTCATTTCACATTCATTTGAACTTATAATTCATATTTTCAATTCTATTGGAATTCAATTTATCTTCATTTATAATCATTGAATTTAAATTCGTTCAAACCTTATCCATTTGGTCAATAATCAATTAGCTTCACTTACTAACTTTCAGTTTAATACTTCATTTATCAAATTCAATTCCAGTTCTATTTACTTTCAAATTCAAAATGAATTTTAACATTCAACTTCGTTTCCTTGCACTTACAATATCAAATTTTTTTATTATTCACTAATTCATTCCTTTTCATTTTGAATCTCATTTCTATCAAATTTCAAATATTTTATAAGTCTTTGACTTATTAACATTTCGATTTGTCCAATCGTTTATACATTTGCTTACAAATTCGAAATGAGTTTCAACATTTAATTTCACTTTCATTACATTGATTCACTTATACTTTCTTTAATTTAACTCCAATCTTTAGATTAAATTTATTCTATCCAAATTCAAATTGTATAAGTTATCAACTTCATAATATTTCATAAATATTTTTATATAGTATTCCAGAGTCTACCAACATTTTAAAACCATTTTTGAAAACAATTCAAATTTATCTTTTGAATTTTCAAAACAAAACTCGATTTTTCAAACAACTTTCATTTAAAACAATCGGCAGCAATTCCTCTTTTGGAAACCCGAAAATGAACACCAATGATGCCGCGGTCATCATCGAAGTTATTTTCCAACGACCGAAAAGAGTTTAGAGCATTCATCTCTCTAAAATACTTTTCAAACCTTTGAAATTCATTTTCAAATCAAATCATCTTAAGCTTTCCAAATCTCCAAAATTTTCAAATTCTTTTCAAAACATTTCCAAATACTTCTCTGGAATTCTACTTCAATTATAAGTCACATTTATAATTTACATTCTTAAATTTCATTTGTATATGGATTTATTTCTTAACTTTGGAGTTACGATTTCAATTTCTTATTCAATTTCATATAATAATGATAACATTTTAATATTATCACTTTCCTAACAAACAGGCAACCATATACTATGATAAAAATTCATAGAAAATTATTTCTTTTATATACGAAAATAGTTTTGAGCAAAATTATTTCATTTACCCTATTTAAAACAATACTATGCCGAGTTGTTCTATTCAAGTGTTTAGAAACCCCTTCGATCCAGTTGCGCAGACTGTGTCGACGAAAGTTCATATACCACTCAATAAACCAATCATCACAATATAAAACAATTTTATATTCACTAACAAATACGCGCTCATATCTATTATTACACTCAACTCATTCTAGAGTACTGCTGACTCTATCTCTAATGAGTAACACCCAACAGAGCAGGGTTGTCGCTTAACCATATGCTCTGATACCACTTGTCACATACCGAAATTTTCGACTTTCGAAAATTCGACATCGATACTCACTTTATCGACTGCCGAGCAATCGAGTGCCGGAAACTCCAATAGTGAGGGTTTTAAGAAAAAGAAAAAGTAGAAGAAGAAGAAGATAGAAGAAAAAGAGAAGAAAGAAAGAAGAAGAACAACAGAAAACACATCAGAACAGAAACAGAAAACAGAAAACAATATCAGAATCTCACATATCGCAGCGGAACAATATATAATAGATAAATGAATATCATTTAAAAACAAAAGAATTATATCTGTTATTACATTACATCACATCATATCATCAGAGTTAATAAACAACAATGGACAGTTATATAAACTTGTCCTCATACAGAATATACAGCGGAATAAATACTATCAGATACAAATACTACGTCTCGTCCTCCAGCTTATCTCCAAAGCTCCAGAATATCCTGATAATATAACTCTAGGCTGCCCGTGTGGAAATTGGTGGGCACCCAGAGTTTAGAAGGGAACAATAAACTCCGAGTCAGTCATGGTGACTGGTGTGAGATCGTAAAACAGTTATTCTTTAAAATAAACAACAGGAAAACTTTTAAAGTCAATTCGCAATGCTTTTGGAAAATGAAACTACCATAAGACCTCCCACCACACACACAATGCAAACGCAGACTTGGAGGAGATTTCTTCTTATGATAGTCAAAGATGCTTACTACGCAAAATCAAATTCTTTTTGATATTATTATTAGTGCATAGTGGAAAATCATTTCGAAAGTAGAATATAAATCTTAGCCAGCATAGGTACCATTATATTATGCCTGCTATAGCTGCCTCCTGAGGAGACAGGTTATACAATTGAAATCGTAAAGGCTCGTATTGTTTCTTTGGATTTCCAACAAATGGTCAGGCAAAGGAACTTCCTATCCACGATGGGTACGTCCCTGGAATAGACGACCCGAGAACCTAACCGGATCTCTGCCAACACAAGGCCGGGTTACCTCTGCAAAAATAGGTAACTACTGACACGCGTATGCCATCCCCCGATCGTCACCGATCTTCCCGAGGATCCCCGATTTCCAACAAACCACAAAGTAATAATAACTGTGCAGCAACCACAGAGGTTAAGTATCTGGGCTCCATACCATGATACCACCTTTATCCAGAAGGAATGACATACACTAAGGGGCGCTACTCCCTAGAACCTTGCCGCATTCGTCCTGTTTCGACCATTTCCGGGGTGTGAGGCTCGATGAAGTCTCGTCCACAAAGCTACGCTTTCTCAAAAAGCCCTGCTTCGGGTCAAACAAAATGATCAACCTATGATCACAAAGATATAAGATCAAACAAATGATCATATCACAAATGATCAAACACTGATCATTTCACAGCAACACTCAGTATGCCACGTTACCAAATTGGGATATATCGCTGATAAATTTCAACTACATAACCTCTGAGCTCGTACGTCTCAGAGAAGGGTGTTAAGCTAAGAGAATAAATTCTCCGCCACCAACAGAAATGTATTTGAAAGAAATCAGCTTTATATCTCAAATTGTAACGTCAGACACACAATCCATAAAAGTCTGTTCCGGGATCGAACAGAACCGAAGGCACTTCTCACGAAGCCCTTGCACATCCGGATAGTTTTCAATCACGTCAGGACTTCCCGTCACTAAGGGTGATAAAACCTCTAAATCGAAGATCAGTCGATGTAGAGTAACTCGACGGTAATCCTTCCGTTTTCAAAAATATCCGGTCTTCAACACCGGTCTTCAATTGCGATTCATAACGACGTATCACATATTCGGAATGGGTTATACGACCCCATGGTCCTTTCCCGGTTAACCCGAATAGTGAGCGTTTATTTAAAAATAAGTGTGGCATTCAAATTCATCCAATTCACAACAAATGTCATTCAAGGTAATTATTGATAGTCGGTTATTTAACTATCAATAAAGATGCGCAACATCATCAGATTCCAAATAATTTTCCAAATTATTTCATCTTCAAAAATATCTTTACTAGATATAAAATTTCCACACTTCAAAAATAAATCAATATTTATTTTTCTATACAGTTTCCATTTCCTTTATAAATTCCATATTGAATTTACATTTTTCGAATATCTACTAATATTCGATTTTCAATCGTTTTCAAATATTCATTTTCGATTTATCTTTAAGAAGATAAAATCTCAAAACGTTTCATTTCATTTTGGAAAACATTCCATACTTATTTAATAATAAGTGTTTCACAAATCTTTTATTTTCAACATTTGAAAATATTCGATATACTTAAATCAAATCAAGTATATATTCATCCTTTAAGGGAAACATTACTATAACAACATTTATTTGAGTCAAAACGAATGTTACGTAAAACATCGTTACGACGACTCAAAATCACTAGTATAGGGATTCGAAATTAAGATAGATATATAAATCCCAATACTACATAAAACATTTCCTTTCGGGAATCATTTACTATAACAATAGTGTTATAGTCCACCATTTCCTTATATTTCTCGAAAACGTCTATTTCAACAATAAATGTTGAAATCTATGCTTTCGATTCATAACACATTTTAAAATACCTTTAAAATGTTTAACTTCATTTTTAAAATATTACTTCTTCAAAAATGAATCCATTTTACTTAACAATATATTCACTGTCCAAAATCGTGAATAAAATTTACTTAACCCTATTTCAATCATTTCTACACATTTTTATTTCAATAAAAATTCGCTATTCAAAAACGTGAATATATCTTCTTAAATAATCTTCTATATTAAATTTATCACATTCAATCTATTTTCGAATTTATAAGCACGTTTAAAAATTCTATTTCTCTTTTTAATAACACTTCGACTTATAAACCTTCTTTTATCAACTTCTATATTTAACTTATCAAAATAAGTGACTTTGGGTTTATAAACAACTTTTATAAATTTTAATTCTATTTATAAAAGCTTCAATACCAATCAATTTCAAACTGAATTTCCAACTTATCTTCTTTTAAATAAATTCCTTTTTAAGAAGATAAATTTCAATCGTTTCTTTCAATCTATTTAAAAATCCAAATTTAAATTAATTTCTTCAATTTAAAATCACTGTTTTATGAAATCCATTTATTTAGCATTTTCACTTTATTCTGGAATTTATTCGATAAGATTATAAAAACAGCTTTTATACTTTTAAATTCTTTTCTTCAAAATTTCTTCAATTTCAAAAATTGATTCACTTAGAAATTTTCTACTTGAATCTCAAAAATTCAATTTCGTTTATCTTTGGAATCCAATGATGTCAAACATCCATTCAGCTAAATTTTAGCTTTCAAACAATTTCCAAATATCAATATGATTAATAGCATCACTATAATCATTCACAGATTCATATCACAATAGAAATAAATTCAATCAATGTGAGGGGTCCAGTTGGATCCCTCCAACCTGTTTCCCTGCATCCAAAGATGTCAGCACAATACCAATTCCGCTCCAGTACGGAATTATCGCGGTATATGGGTTTTTATAAATCCGCTTACTAACGGCGCAATAGGGTCTCATCCGCTATACGAGGCGGGAAATCATCAATCCAATATATACATATGCCAATATGTATATACTGCTATATATATAGATATATCCTATCATATCTAATACCACATTCAATAGCAATCAAATCATCAATCAATAAATAACTGAAAATTCCACTTTTCATTTGAGTGAGAAAAATCTCACCTTAGCATTTATTTGCAACCCAATTTCCATTCCAATCATTTCTTCAAGATTTCGACCTTGTATAAACAAATTTTTACACAAGTTATTTATTATCGAATTAACCCGAATAACTAATCCTCATTTTTGATTGTTTAATAAACTAACTTTTCTTTTAATAATTTTATTAATTTTCAATTTAAGGTTTAAAACTAAGTTTCCTTTATTAATTATTTTTACTGACAAAAATTAAATGAACCATTTATAAAGTTCACATATACATCTATATTTGCTAAAAGATTAATAGGTCAAAACATTTGTATTTATCTTTTCATTTTTCTAAACAGTTTCTAGTAAATAAATTTTCTAACAAACCTCCTTTTAAATAAATATTTTCCATTTGAAACTAAATTTTTTATTCAACTAATGAATTTAGTTTTAAACAATTTTCCTTACTGTAAATTATTTTCTTTTTAACATAAAAAAACACAAATCAAATTAAAGTTTTACTTAACATTAAATTAAACTGCTAAATTAAAAACAGCACTGCTAATAACTTACTGACAACAGTTATCACCTGTAACAGAACGCTCGAACACCATCGACCCCTTACTCGAACGCGCTGTTTCCCCCATAGCCACTGCAATACTCAGCTTCACAAGTGTCGCGCTCGTGCCCACGCGATTCCAGTCGCGCCTCCTCTCGCGAAACTGCTCGCCACTGCCTCGAGTTCGCCCAACCCCAGATGAATGCGACGTCTGCTGTCTCCTCATCGCGACCCATTGCCGTAGCTTCGCCCAACCCCAATTCGAAGTCGAAGTCGCCGCCGTCGCCTAACTTGATTCGCGATACCCTAAAATCGCGAAACCCTAGCCGTCGTTTGGTTTGAGCCCTGACCAGCATCGAGCACTCGAGCTCGATCGAATGACTGAGACGAGGCGACCATGATTTTCGAGCCAGCCGCGTTTTTTTCTTTGTTTGAATTGGCTTTGGCCATTTTCTTTTTCCTTTGATTTAAACGGAAGAGGAGGGGAAACGAGATGCTCGGCATAGAATAAGGAACGAGGGTATTTAAAAATTGACGAGGTATGGTTCGCACGATCTATTACGTGATCTCAGGCGTGATTAGAGGGAAGAGAAGTAGCTGATATTTACAAATTTTTAAACTATAAAATTTAAATTTGAATTTGATTTTATCTCAACGCATTCATCTATCGTGCGCTCACATATCAACTCCAATCAATACAAATTTTGAAATCCGATAATAATTCAATATTACGGACCCAATGGAACTGGTTTCGTCCAATTCCGAGACTGCGCCCCGGAACACTATCTTTAAATGTTGATTCGAACGATTAAATTTCAAAACTGATCAAATCAATTCAAATTCGATTCTGAAACTGCTATTATCTCTGGTATGGTCAATACGAATTTTAAAAGCTTTCGAAATATTTTTCTTCAACTTAAAATTGAAGATTTAAATTTTTATTCAACTTTCAATTGATTAAATTTTATAATTTAATCGCCAAATTCAAAGTTATATTGAGGATTCAAATTAAATCATCGTTCAAATATTTAAAATTAATTAAATATTCTCAATTTAATTTGTTCGAAATTCAGGGTCGTTACAATTACAAACAACATGACAGAATCAAAATAAAAGAAAACTCTAGATAGCTATCATGCTTCCTGCACGTCTCTGGAAGCTTTTTTCGTCTAACGAGGTACTTGGAAACCTCAACTCTCAAACTACTCAAAACCAATTGAGTACCCGAGAGTTTAAGGGGAAAACATAAACTTCGAGTCAGACATAAAGCCTGGTATGAATAATAATCTACCATCTCAAACCATTTAGACATCTAGTCAGACCACGCCGCTTAGCGGAACAGGTTTTTCCCTCACTGGTATCTTAAAACTTTTATAAAACCACATACCATGCTCCTGCATTCACAATGGTTAAAACAATTCAAAACAATATGATACGATGATATGCAAAACAAGCGAATCAATTCTGGATCACCCATCCCTATTCATTTTGATAATCTGTCTCAGTTATAGTTTCTAGGATTACTACCAACCTAATAGTTTTCATGGGCTGACTAATAACCGGTTAAATGTTTAAGGACTCCCTGTCCAATTATATAGTTTTCATGGGAACACTATGAACCTATTGGTAACTCCAATATCTTTTCTTCTTATCCTAGTTTTCATGGGTTGTCTAGGAACCTATTGACATTTGTCAATATCTTAATCCAGATATAGTTTTCATGGATTCACTATAAACCTATTGGCCCCTGCTAATATCAAATCATAGTTTTCATGGGCTAACTATGAACCTGTCTTTCTGACATCTTCATTTATACATAGTTTTCATGGGCTTACTATGAACCTATTGGCCCCTGCCAATATCTTTTCCAATACACAATTTTCATGGGCTTATTGAGAACCTATTGGCCCCTGCCAATATCTTCCTTTAATATTTTAGCATCCTATATTCTATTCTTCCCGACCTCTTGGATGCAATTCTACTCATTCAGGAGTTAACTTAATTTATATTCACTACCGGGTCAACTTAGCTGGTTATTCTGCCCTTCCCTAAAATACAGTTATGGGTCCATTACAATGTGAATATATATATCTTATATATAAAGCAAATACTTCCCCTGCTGAAGCCTTTTTCGAACTGACCAAACTGCCCTTTATTCATTCAATGACAACGCAGCAAAATTGTTGCACGTACTCAGTGGATACCGTGCTAACTTCCTCACCCACGTTCGCTAATAACTGCAATACCCACTTACCATGTTCTTCCTCCATAAATCTTACGCCTTCTAATACCAGTGGACAAAAGTATGAAATCGGACGACACAGACGATACAACAATAAAATCGGAAAATAGGAGAGAAAAACAAATTAATCTCGCTTCTCAGTCCTACATTCTTTTCGTCAGGTATGCCGCCGCCGCTTCTTATCGTTCCTCTTCTTTTTCCCTTTTGACTGAATCTCTTTTGGTTTTGTTTTAATTAGATGTTTTTTATTCGTATCAGGTCCATTTTCTTGCAAGATGAATGGGAGAGCTTCTGATTCCTAGATTCTTTTACTCAGGTATGCTGTCGCAAACCACAAAAATCGAAAAAGAAAGATCGGGCCCTTTCTTATTTCAACCTCACTCTTTTCTCCGTCCTCCCTCCTTACTTCAACCGGGCCCTTTCTTCAAACAATGAAATTACGTAATTCACTTTTATTTTCCCAAAGTCCAAGGTATGATTTTCATATGGATGAAATTATTTGGTTTATGCAATGCTCTATTTATGCTTAGTTAACTTAAAAAATAACCGAGTTTCAACGTGATAGGCAACTCAGCGATTTGTTTCCTGTTGCTCTAATTGTGTACGTTGTTCTTCTTACTTTCTTTGGTTTTCTAAAAGGAAGAGCAAGTCAATTCAGATTGAGATCCATGAATTGTTCGCTGTAAGTACTGTTCGGTTTTTATCTCTTTTATCTTATATGTTATAGGACATATTAATTTAATTAAATCGACACCATTAATATATTTTAGCCATTAATATTGTGCAATTTTTGTCTATATTTTAGTTGTAGATTTGAATTAAAATTAAAAATTTGTCATAACATAGGAAGCTTAATAGTATATAGTTTTGGCTGATTGCTGTCATGGTTTAACCTACTTTTAGGCTCCTTTGGCTACCGATTTTATACAAGAGCAGCAAAATCATTTTGATTACGATATCATAATTTTTTGTACTGCTAAATATAAAGGTAGCATATTGTTTCTCTGTACTAGCTTAAGTTGTATAAACTAATTTTTTTGTGATCAATTTTGCAGTTGGTTGTGGTTCATACAAAGTGAACATCGATTATTAGTCTTCATGACATTTTGCACGAGATACTTTTATGATGGAACCGAGTACACATTTTCCTACACAACAACAAGTGTATATTATTATGCTTAATAATGTCACACCAAGAGGAATACACATTAACATGTTGCATTCAGAAAACATCAGCCTGAGCTATGCGAATATCAATAGTATGTATGAATTTTTGATCTCTTTTAGTTAGTTAATACTGAGTTTTCCATATGCAACTTTGTGGTTTTTACAACTGTAAGCATTTTTTAGCCATTAACTAAAATTTGTTTATCTGTTTTAATTTGTGCACACAAGCAATTTTTTTGAAAGCTTTGATAGTTTAATAGTTTGATAACAGATATTGTAATTATTCAATGACATTGTATAATTATAGAATCAAAATATTCTGTGTTGATCTTAAAGAATCACAACTATAGGAAATATTCTGTGTGTATGTTAGAGAATCAAAATATTCTATTATTTGTTCTTTTTTTATATGTACCTGAGATCAAAACTACAATTGACCCTCATTTCGAAAGAAAACTGCAACAAATATTAGAAAAATTAAAAAAATATTTCGTGTTGGAATGGGAAAACTGAAGCACTACTTCCAAAGTCGCTTCTGATATCTCAAACTCCATACTCTTGATAAACTTCATTCGTAATCATTTTCCAGATTATCCTTTTTTAATTTGATTTGTGTTTGAATGCTTTTTGTAGGGTATGTGGTTAGGTAATTACAATAGATCCGATGATTCTCAAGCCTCACCTTCATGCGGGGAAATTATTCTGCATTTGATAAGGTTTATTGTTGTAATTAATGGTTTTCAGACCTTAATTTTGTTGAATATTGATGGAAGGTTTTGTTTTTTGCAGCCTCCTTCAGTTTACCATATCATTCATAACCTAATCGATAGTTAGATGTTAAGCTTGGTTAAATGCCAGCATAAGGCGGCCTAAGCGATGGCGTAGCCACTGGAACCTCAGAATGCCTCTCTACAGCAACCCTGCTTTCTGAATCGTCTAGAACTCTTAGGTAATCTTTGTCTTTTAGTTGTAGATAATTTGGAGAACTTTTGAAACTTATGTTTCCAGTCTTAATTCAGCATAAAAAGGTTTAAGCATGATATCAAGGTGATAATCTCTTAATTATGCTGCCTTTTGAAACTTATGTTATGGCGGCGTCTACTTATGCCTAAATAATGATATCACTGCAAATTTACAATGCTTGACAAAAAAATAATTTAATTAGTACACTAACTATAAAGTATATATGATTGTTAATCTTGCACAAACTCAACCATATGACTTGGACATTCCCCTTATCATTATGTTCTCTTGATGACTTGCTCTGATTTTATTTAGTTTTTTTATTATAGGTTCTACCACCAGTTGAACACGATGATGCAAGCGAGGGGACTGTGCACTACTTAAAGATGTTGCCTTGCCATTTCTCTTTCGGATATTGTTTCTCCAGCGGTCCTTTTGATGATGAGGAAGATCGAGACAGATTATTATTCTCTAACCAATGATTTCGACTTCAGGTCTGTATGAGTTTTGTTCTTCTTTACTTTTGATCTAGATTTTCGTTCTATTTAGTTTTATATGTTTTTTATTCCTAAATAGTGGTTTTGAACATACGGATGAAACTCTATGACACATGCACCAATTCCCAACGCATACAAGTTAGTTGTTATGTCAAGAGCCGTACTTTGATGTTAATTGATGCTTGATTAAAGATCTAATTGCATTTAACTGTTGGTTTTGATTGTGTGAGTTTTTTGTTTGATTACATTGATTATCGGCGATTGATTGGAATTTCACTTGAAGAAAAAAAAGGTTTGTAAAGTGGAAGAACTGTATTACTCTTTATTTCAAAATATTATTGATTACCAAGGATATTTGAAAATTACAATGTTTTGAATTTCAATTTAATTTTCATTTTATGTCTACATACATAAGTACTTTATAATGAAGCAAAGCAATTATCCACTGTACACTAGCCTTCTAATACGTATCCATAGCATCTGCCAATTAAATAGGCTATAACTAATGTTTCCACTAAATTCTAATTTATGTTCACTTATGCTAACACATAATGAATGAGATGTAAAGTCCTAAGTTATATACTATCTTATTTTACTTATTATAGGTTTCTATTTAAAAAAGAATACTATTCATACTGTGAACCATTAAGTTTGCAGATGACATAAAATTGTAAATTATTGTTCAAATTATAATATTTAAAAGGTAATCACTTGCATTTGTTGTTCTTTCAATGCCCATATGTTGCTTCATTGATCAGTTTCACAGGCATCACTATTTTTAATTCCCAAATAAGTATTATTTTTTCATCTTAGTCTATTTTTCAACAGTAACTGTATAAATTCATTGACAACCTTTTCTATTTATTGCTGTTAGTCTTTACTTGCTTTATGATAGTGCATGTACTGACCATTTATTATCAAATTTAAGACTCAGAGAGCATATACGATTGGAGATGTTGATTTAAATTTCCATTAAATATTATCAAGGGTGTCACTTATTGTTCTAATTTATCAACACTTTATAAGTTATTGCAAAATCCATGATTAAATTATAAACGTTTTATGAATAGATTCGAAGGTAATTTGGCATGTCATGTGGGATAGCTAATGATATTTCATACTATTTTTAGAGTACCTTTTTCATCATTGTGAAATTTCCTTCGTTGTATAAAAGAGTTAAACAAGCAATGGAGAGGATAATATGGTAAACAACTATTTAATCAGTTTTAATATTGATTTCCAAAGTTATCCCCAAGTAGCGAGCCTATGTTATTTCACTTGATAATTTTTTATTATACTTATTTAGTTTATTATTCTAACTATTTTTATTATTGGAGTTTTGATATCATGTATGATACAAAAAATTTGAACTATATAACCTATGCTTTATTATCTTTGTACCCGTTTGGTTGTAATTACCATAATTTGAAGCATCCACCCTAACAAACTTTAGCATAGCGTTGTATGAAATCAAATTCAAGATTGTAGTAGCTGGAATTTTTTTTTGAATTTCATGGAGTAACTATGGGTTAATTTTCTGGTTCATTTGCCAAGAGTTCATACACAACTAAAATAAACACAATAGTTTGTCACACCTTTGGATTGGATACGGACTTCAGGTTCAAAATTACCGGGCATTACTTTGTGTGATGACGTGAAGGCTAGCAAAGTGGTTTTCGTCTAGGCTTATGTTGTTACTATCGTTTTTATTTGTTTACTTTTTTTTATCTATCCGCTATGAATAAAGTAGATTTATGATATTTTATGATCATGTTTTGCATGGGAAATGCTAATCAAAATCATTAGAGATATATTTACATCATGTGGATGAAGAAAAGTTATTATATAATTGTCCGACAAATGTAAGAGATGACATATTCTAAAATCAACCCATTGAATCCTTTTGCACTTATAGAACATGACCACCATATAAGATGATTTTTCTATAAATATTCGGAGGCTCGAATGTAATTAGTTAACGAATATTTTTTACAAAATTCATTACCTATGTTCTTATCTAATATGAACTTCATTTTAGAAATATATTTGTTTCTTAATTTGTTAGTTAAAGGACATGCATCCCATAGATGACGTCCTTTACTATCAGGTTGAAAAAAATTATAACTCCATGCTCCAGAGATGCAATAATTAGACATGAAATTGGCTGAATTAGAATATTTTGAATGATCTGTGCCCCTTCTGGCTAGAAAAATATCATCATTCTTAACGGGTCAACTTATCAGATTTGATGGATAGATGGTACCTACAACAGTAGTAGAAGATGAAGTTGGAAATAGTGCCAGTGTATTTGATGACTATGACTCTTATTATGATTGTTAATTGAAGAACTAGCACCATTACACGATGAGTTTACTTATTACATATTAGATTTGTAAAACATTAATTTTGAAGAATGTGATTATATTCACATTTCTGCGTATATAATATAAATAATCACAATAAAGTACATTATCAAATTTGGTTCATCGTTCTGTTCAAGTAGACAATTAAATATATATAACCATAAATGGCAATGTAATCATTACATTATCAAATTGAAGATTACACTATCTGCATATTACCAATGAAGTACACTATTATACTACTATAGGTATTATTGACATGTTCTTTCTATCATTGCCGATGGTTTGTTCTGTAACCAAAGGGTAAACAAAGTCAATATTCAACTGCTTACCTTCAAGAAATAATATACACCTGCTATACAAATAAAAATGTAGATCTCTTCTTATACTCACAAGCATAATACAAATAAAGCAAACCGAAGCACTTGCAATATAGATAGTACTAAATAATATGCTTGCAACATAGATAGTACGCAACAGTACATTACAAGTGGATGAATTGCATAATCTTCTTTTGCCATTCAGGCGAAACATGCATTGCACTAGAGAAAAAGCTACTTATTACAACCAACCTATCTTTGTTAAACTGAATTAGGAATGAAGCAATTAAAAATATTTGGCAACAACAATGCAATTAGAAACTCATATCCAACTGTGGTCAAACCATCCCTCAAGTTGGTAGTTATCATCCCTGACATGTTTTCAGCTACGATCAACTATACGTTGCTTTATCTACAGATATTGCATGAAAAATAACAAAAGTTTTGATAAAAAAATCGAAAGATTCAAAATAGAAAGGGTACACATACTAGAAATGTACTAGAACTGTAGTATATAAGGACATATCATTAACACGTACTCATGAACTTAGCTGGCTATACTTTGTTTTTTCCACTTCACACGCCACAATTTTATGGTAAATATTATACTTCAACATGCATACACATGTCTTCCACACTTATTATATTACTCTGTTTACATTAGGGATTTACTATATGACCATAAATGAGTAATAACTGCAATTTGCATCGTTTTCTCAATTTTGTTGTTTCTTTTAATCATATTTTCAAGTAGTGCTTCTATAAATTACATTGTTGGGTTAATTATATTATATATGTATGAAAGGAAATTTCTAACTTTATTACTATAATAGAATTGTAGTTAACATAAAAAAATCCCTAATAAAATGTTTTTAACTCCGCCATAAACATATTATTGATGCCGGTCTCAAGCCTAGGACAAGGAGGAAAGAAAATGATTACTACAACTATACTTAGTTCTTGCAAATTACTTACAAGCTAACGCTATTGACATCAACCTTGAAAAAGCATAGAGAAAAATTATTATATCAAATTAAATCCTACAGAATTTTATAACAATATAACAATAAACGATAATTCGAAATCTATACACTAACATCAAGTAGTTTTATACTTCAACAAGTCTTGGGTGTTCATGAGGAAGGGGGTATCATGGGAGGTGCGATCTTTATAGTTCAAAAGAAAAATTCCTTATATACTAACATGTTGAATTATTTGTATTTAAAATAGAGATGATGCAAGTTTTTTTAAGTTTCAAACTATTGAAAATGCTAACTTTAATATTTATTACATATCTGTGCATGTTGATCTAATAGTTGACTGCTCTTTTTACCTATTAAATTATTTCCTAAAATAACTTAGTATGTTTTGATAAATGGTTGATTTCTGTGTGTATGCATCTAGAAAATGCAAAATTATGTGCACATCAAGTCATTTCATATGATTAAAAAAATCTTACAAACTGTGTTTTATAACACCATTTCCTCTTGCGCACGTGCATCGCACGTGCCAAAGTACTCGTATATATATATATATATATATATGAAGAAGCAAACACAATAACTTGGTTAATCCCTTTAACCTTTTAATCAAAGAAAACTTCTTCAAAAACTCCTTTTCAAAACACTTTATTTATTTATGTTATGGTTTCTTTTAAAATGAGATTGGGTTATTTGTATTGAAAATTAAGGCTTTCGAAACCTTCAAAACCTTGCTTTCAACCTCACTGGATCACCTCCTTCGAAAGCATATAAATCTCTTTTCAAAACATTAGTCCCATCCCATGCCTTTCGAAACACTTTAAAACCTCTCTTTCGAAACCTTTCGAGCGTAATAAAGTATTACTTATTATCTTTTAGAAGAATATCTTCGAAACCATTGAAAGTACCCCTTTCAAAACCTTTGGAAGTATGCCTTCCGAAACCATTGAAAGTCCCTATTTAGAAACCATTGGATGTCCCTCTTTCAAAACCATTAGGTTTATATTTAAAAATATCAATTTGGGTCAAAGTGAATCTAAACAAAAGTACCTCTTTCGAAACCATTCTTTATCATATAAAAGTATTGGGGAAAAACTTGATGGCATCGGCACCATCCCTTTCGAAAGCTTCAAAACATTTAAGTCATAACACTGAAGGATAGCATCGAAACCCCCTTCCGAAGCCATTGCCTTCGAAACCCCTGACCCCTTTCGAAAGCATTTAGGAAGTGGCTTAATAAATCTTTAAAACAAGCACTACCCTTCGAAAGCATTGATTACTTCAATACACTCGAAAGGCAAAAGAACGGCAGCAGAGCTTCGACTAGGTCGGAACCCCTTCTTTCGAAAGCATTATTTTATAAGTAAAGAAACCTATTCGAAAGCTTATTCTTTAAACCATAAGATAGCAACCCCTTCGAAAGCCTTTAGAAAACCTCTTTCGAAAACATATGCTTCGACTCCTTCGAAGGCTTTGATAAAACAAAGGCAGGCGCTTCACTTTTAAAACAAACAAAAGGTATCGACCCCATCAGAAGCAATGCTTTTGACACCATACCTTCCGCCTTTCCTCCAATCCACTATGTACCATCTAAGTGATACCTTGTGTATTGGTTTCGGCTTGGTGGGGTTTTGACTTGATTGAAGGCAGAAGCTCTGAGTCGAAATGTACTTCTATTAGAGACGGAACCTGCTTTTCTGAGTAAAAGTTGATTAATGCCACTTAAAGCAAATTTTATCTAACTAACCCGCTACGTGTAAACCTGTAATTGGTTGCCTCAAAATTTCAAATTCTTTACTAAAATAACCGCTGCTTAATTTCAGATCTAAATGAAGGTTAATTTAGCAAATAAGCCTTTCCATTAAACAACACCAATATTGGGAGACTTGATTGTCCTCTGTCTCCCAAGTAGAGTCCTTCTCGTTGTCGCTCCACTGAACTTTCACCAACTTGACTGTCTTGTTCCTCAATCTTTTATCATCTCTCGTTACAACCCGAACTGGTTGTCTAAATAAAGTCAAACTAGGCTCTACTACCAAATCTTCCAACCCTATCGGAGGAATAGTAGTCTCTGGATCATGCACATACTTGCGAAGATGAGACACGTGAAATACATTATGGACACCTGTCAAACTGCTCGACAACTCTACTCTGTATACAAGCTTTCCAATCCCCTTTGTAATTTGGAATGGACCAACATATCTCGGTGCCAGTTTCTCCGACTCCCGAACCGTACCACACCCTTCATCAGTGATACCTTAATGAAAACCCTGTCTCCAACTAAGAACTCTAGGTCTTTACGCCTCTTATCTACGTAACTTTTCTATCTGGACTGAGCTTCCTTCATCCTTTCTCGGATCAACTCAATCTTCTCTGACGCTTCCCTAACCACATCTGGACCTAAGTCCAATCTGTCTCCAGTCTCCAATGCTGGTGATTTGCATGGCCTTCCATACAAAGCTTTAGAAGGCGCCATACCTATACTAGTCTGATAACTATTATTATAGGAAAACTCAACCAAATGCAGGTGATCTTCCCAAGATCCACCAAAGTACAATACACAAGCTCTCAATAAATCATCGAGTATCTTATTGACTCTCTCTGTTTTCCCATCTGTCTGAGGGTGGTATGCAGTACTCATCTTGAGCTTAGTGCCTAACACATCCTGTAGACTCTTCCAGAATTCGCTAGTGAACAAAGCATCTCTATCACTGACTATGCTACTAGGAACTCCATGTAGTCTAACTATGTTCTTCATGAACAACTTAACTAAAACAGGTGCCGTCCTGGTTGACTTTACTGGAATGAAATGGGCACTCTTGGTCAACCTGTCCACTATGACCCATATACTTTCATTTCCTCTATTTGACCTTGGTAACCCATCTATAAAATCCATGGATATCAAATCCCATTTCCAAACTGGAATCTCTAGAGTTTGAAGCAATCCACTCGGCTTCTGATGTTCGGCTTTCACTTGTTGACAGTTTGCACACTGCCTGACCCATAAACCAACATCCCACTCCATACCTTCCCAATAGAAGCTCCTCTTCAAATCTTGATACATCTTGGTCCCTCTAGGATGAATCATAAACTTGGATCGATGACATTCTCCAAGAACTTCTTTCCTCAAGTCCTCGACATTCGAAACACATAACTGTCCCTTCTTTCTCAACCATCCCCTCTGGTCAAGACTAAAATTCTTTAGATCATCGATCTCAGTTCCAACCTCAAGCCTTCTGATCTTCTCGGCCTATAATGGATCCTCCTTCTGCTTAGAAGCAATTATCTCGATCAACAGTGGTCGAACTTTTAAACAGGACAACATGACAGTACTCTGACTAGAACTAGCAGCCGATCTTAACTGCACACTACAAGTAGTCAAAGCTTCTAAATCCTTCCATTCTGCCAACATAGCTAACACCACATTCTGATGTCTTATGCTAAGAGCATCCGCTACTTTATTACCTTTCCCTGGTGTATACTCTATACAAAAATCATAAGCAGCCAAAAACTCTAGCCACCTCTGCTGTCTCATATTCAAGTCCTTCTGAGAGAATAAGTATCTTAAAGACTTATGATTTGTGTATAGCTCAAATCTCTCCCCTAAGAGATAATGTCTTCAAATCTTCAATGCGAAGATCACCGCTGCCAACTCCAAATCATGAGTAGGATATCTCACTTCATGTGGTCTAAACTGTCGTGAAGCGTACGCAATCACTTTACCCTTCTGCATCAACACAACTCCCAATCCAGTCCCACATGCATCAGTATACACCACCAACTCTTGGTTTCCATCTGGAACTACTAACACTGGTGCATTGGTCAATAAATGCTTTAACTTAAGGAATGCTTCCTCACATTTGTCGGACCAAACAAACTTCACCTCCTTCCTGGTTAGCTTAGTCAAAGGTGCTGCTATCCACGAGAAATCTTTGATGAATCTCCAGCAATAGCCAGCAAGTCCAAGAAAACTTCTAATCTCAGTCATTGTCTCTAGTCTCTTCCAATTATTAACAGCTTCGATCTTATCTAGATCAACTGACAAACCCTACTTTGAAACCACGTGACCAAGAAACTTAACTTCTTTCTTCCGAAAACGACACTTGGAAAACTTCGCTTTTAGTTGATACTGCCTCAACGCCTCAAGCACAACTCTAAGGTGATCTTCATGCTCTCTTTCATTCTTAGAGTATAACAAAATGTCATCTATAAACACCAACATGAATCTGTCTAAATACTCTCGGAAGACTCGGTTCATCAAATCCACGAAGAAAGGAGGTGCATTGGTTAACCCAAATAACATTACTAACCACTCATACAAACCATATCTAGTCAGAAATGCTGTCAAAGGAATACTATCCTCTGCCACTCTTAACTGATGGAAACCTATCGCCAAATCCAATTGGGAAAACACTCTGGCTCCACACAACTGATCAAATAAATCATCAATTCTCAGCAAAGGATACTTATTCTTTATCGTCTTCTCATTCAGCTTACGATAGTCGATACATATCCTCAATGACCCATTCGGTTTCTTCACAAATATCGCAGCCGCTCCCCAAGGTGACCTGCTTGGTCTAATAAAATTCCTTCCTTCTAGATCCACTAGCTACACCTTCAATTCCTTCATCTCAGTCGGTGTCATCCTGCTAGGTGGTCTACTTACAGGTTCAGCTCCTGACATAAGATCTATCTGAAACTCAACAGCTCATTTCGGTGGTAGTCCTGTAACCGGCTCAAAGACAACTGTAAACTCTCTTGCTACTCGAACCAGACTTAGCTCTTATCCTACTTCCATTGCACTTAACAAAGAAAAACTACTCCGATCAGAATTCTCTACCAAGAATATAATTCGGTTATGACTATTAGGGTGTCTTAGTGATATCTCCCAATCCTGGCAAAATATCCTAGCCACATACCTTCTCAACCAATCCATACCCAAAATGATTCTGAAATCTATGAAATCGAAAACATACAGACTGCATGCAAACTTATGACCTAACAAATCAAGTTCTAACTGGTCACATCTCATCCTAAGAGTTGCATATCCTCATATTGGATTCGCAATATTTAAGGAAGTAATAAGGTATGTGGGTTCTAGGCATAACCTATCAATCAGACACTGGGATATAAATGAATGTGATGCACCAGTATCAAATAGTATCCTAACTGGTATACTCTGAATCAAAAACATACCTTCCATCACAGTCTTTCCTTTTTCAACTACAGTTGGCTTAGCAGATGATCCAACAGCAAAACCCTTCCCTTTGTCCACCCTAACTGGTTCTGGACACTGATTCTTCTAATGCCCAACTTGGTCACAGTTGAAGCACTTCACATTCTTCTTGTCAGCAGCCTTCTTCCCCTTGCCTGACCGACACTCATTTGCATAATGACCCTTCTTGTCACACTTATAGCAAACTAACACAGTCTTTGCCTTCTTAGCAGCATCTCCCTTCTGGGCTCCCTTCTTCTTAAAGAATTTTCTTTTCTTTCCCTTAGAACCCTGGATTTCAACTGGCTTCTCTTTAGCACAAACATCAAGCATTTCCTCATGGCGAATTGCCATCTCCACAACCACATTACAAGGATTACAGATATGTGTCAAAGTTGCTCTAGCAAGCTCGGGCCTCAGTACCCGATTGAAACTCTCATTTCTCCTGATGTTAGTGTCTATAACAACATACCCATATCAAGATAGCTCATCAAACTTAGTGGCATACTCGATAACCGACATTTCTCCCTGAACTAGATCCATAAACTTTCTCATCAACGCTGACTTAGCAACCTCAGATAGAAACCTCTATTCAAATCTCCTTCTGGATTCAGCCCATGACAACTCTTCCTCCGAAACTCCAGCAGTAACACTATTCCACCAATGAAGTGCTGACCCTTGCAACTGTCTAGAGGTCAACCTTCTCTTTTGCTCATCATCTAAACCCAAATCAGCAAAGATACACTCACAATGCAACAACCAATTCTCAACATCAATAGCATCTTCCGTTCCCATAAACGGCTTTCCACCCAGACCTGTGTAATCTCTGCTCAGCTTAACACAATTATTCCCAACTGGAGCCACAGGATTAGCTCCTTTGACATTTCCAGCAACTCCTGCTTGCATCACATTAACGAAGAACTGATACATCGCCCCCATATCTACTGGTGGATTTCCAGCATCCACATTGGCAACAACATTTTGGTTAGCATTAGTCTGTCGACCTTGGTTCCTCCTGGTATTAGGTCGAGCATTTCCATTGGTTGTGGTGCTTCCTCCACCGAGATTTCCTCTTCCGTTTCCTGCCTCCATATCTTCTTTCTCGTAAATCTACATACGAGCCTTAGCAGTCTAAGAGAGAGGGGAATACGTACTTATATTTTTTTTTGAAAGTTACTTATATATATATATATATCAAATACAAGTACGTTATTATAGCGTTATCCCAACCCCGATCATATTTCTGATTTATTGGGTTATGTTTGAAAAAGCTTTTAGGTTTAATTTCTTTTAAGTTTCATAAACCTATGCTCTAATACCAACTTGTAATATCCCCCTACTTGGAGGCCCAAAACTAACGACTACGGATGCTGCAGTCATCCATAGTTATTAATCATCGGTGACCAAATACAGCGGTGTTAGATACATTGATACACAGAAGCACATGAATATGGAAAAATTTAAAACATCAAACAAGATCACATTCCATTTCAAAATAATTTCAATTCATTACACAATCCCACAATCGTTAACCACGTTTAGAGAAAATATATTTATTACAACATAGGCCAAGAGCAACATATGAAGATGCCCCCTTGGATGATCAGAGTATATACAGGCAATTTAACATCTTTGCCATTACAAACAACATAGTGGAATCAAAATAAAAGAAAACTCTAGATAGTTATCATGCCTCCTACACGTCTTCGGAAGCTTTATTCATCTGACGACGTACTTGGAAACCTCAACTCTCAAACTACTCAAAATCAATTGAGTACCCGAGAGTTTAAAAGGAAAATATAAACTTCGAGTCAGACATAAAGCCTGGTATGAATAATAATCTACCATCTCAAACAATTTAGATATCTAGTGAGACCACGCCGCTTAGCAGAACGGGTTTTCCGCTCACTAGTATCTTAAAACCTTTATAAAACCATATACCATGCTCCTGCATCCACAATGGTTAAAACAATTCAAAACAATATGATACGATGATATGAAAAACAAGCGAATCAATTCTGGATCACCCATCCCCATTCATTTTGACAATCTATCTCGGTTATAGTTTCTAGGATTACTATCAACCTAATAGTTTTCATGGGCTGACTAATAACCGGTTAAATGTTTAAGGACTCCCTGTCCAATTACATAGTTTTCATGGGATCATTATGAACCTATTGGTAACTCCAATATCTTTTCTTCTTATCCTAGTTTTTATGGGTTGACTAGGAACCTATTGACATATGTCAATATCTTAATCCAGATATAGTTTTCATGGGTTCACTATAAACCTATTAGTCCCTGCCAATATCAAATCATAGTTTTCATGGGCTAACTATGAACCCGTTTTTCTGACATCTTCATTTATATATAGTTTTCATGGGCTTACTATGAACCTATTGGCCCCTGCCAATATCTTTTCCAATACACAGTTTTCATGGCCATACTGAGAACCTATTGGCCCCTGCCAATATCTTCCTTTAATATTTTAGCATCCTATATTATGGTCTTCCTGACCTCTTGGATGCAATTCCACTCATTTAGAAGTTAACTTAATTTATATTCACTACTGGATCAACCTAGCTGGTTATTCTGCCCTTTCACAAAATACAGTTATGGGTTCATTACAATGTGAATATATACATATATATATATATATATATATATGAAGAAGCAAACACAATAACTTGGTTAATCCCTTTAACCTTTAAACAAAGAAAACTTCTTCAAAAACTCCTTTTCAAAACACTTTATTTATTTATGTCATAGTTTTCTTTTAAAATGAGATTGGGTTATTTGTATTCAAAATTAAAGCTTTCGACACCTTCAAAACCTTGCTTTTAACCTTACTGGATCACCTCCTTCGAAAGCATATAAATCTCTTTTCAAAACATTAGGCTCCTGCCTTTAGAAACACTTTAAAACCTCTCTTTCGAAACCTTTCGAATGTAATTAAGTATTACTTATTATCTTTTGGAAGCATATCTTCGAAACCATTGAAAGTACCCCTTTCGAAACCTTTGGAAGTATCCCTTCCGAAACCATTGAAAGTCCCTCTTTAGAAACCATTGGAAGTCCCTCTTTCGAAACCATTGGGTTTATATTTAAAAGTATCAATTTGGGTCAAAGTGAATCTAAACAAAAGTACCTCTTTTGAACCCATTCTTTATCATATAAAAGTATTGGGGAAATACTTGATGGCGTCGGCACCATCCCTTTCGAAAGCTTTAAAACATTTAAGTCATAACACTAAAGGATAGCATCGAAACCCCTTTTTGAAGCCATTGCCTTCGAAACCCCTGACCCCTTTCGAAAGCATTTAGGAAGTGGCTTAATACATATTTAAGACAAGCACTATCCTTCGAAAGCATTGGTGACTTCCATATACTTGAAAGGCAAAAGAACGGTAGCAGAGCTTCGACTAGGTCAGAACCCCTTCTTTCGAAAGCATTATTTTAAAAGTAAAGAAACCCATTCGAAAGCTTATTCTTTAAAACATAAGATAGCAACCCCTTCGAAAGCCTTTAGAAAACCTCTTTCGAATACATATTCTTCGACTCCTTTGAAGGCTTTAATAAAACAAAGGCAGGCGCTTCACTTTTAAAACAAACAAAAGGTATCGACCCCATCAGAAGCAATGCTTTCAACACCATGCCTTTTGCCTTTCCTCCAATCCACTACATACCATCTAAGTGATACCTTGTGTATTGGTTTCGGCTTAGTGGGGTTTCGACTTGATTGAAGGCATCTGAGTCGAAAGGTACTTCTATTAGATGCGGAACATGCTTTTCTGAGTAAAAGCTGATTAATGCCACTTAAAGCAAATTTTATTTAACTAACCTGCCACATGTAAACTTGTAATTGGTTGCCTCAACTTTTTAAATTCTTTACTAAAATAACCGCTGCTTAATTTCAGATCTAAATCAAGTTTAATTTAGCAAATAAGATCTTCCATTAAACAAAACCAATATTGCAAATAAGTCCTTCTAAAATAATTTAATTTGCATAGCAAGTAACTTAGGAAAAATCCCCAAAAATTCCAGAAGTTCACTTTAATCATGTTATCTAACATATCAAAATTTCAGACCCAAATTCTCAATATATAGTTTCTGAAATAAATTTATAAACCAAATTAACCATATTTTCCTTTATAAATTCATAATAATCTTTCCATAGCTTGGAAAATTATCAAAATTAAAACCCAACTCCAAAATCATGTTTTACATAAATATATTTTTTCCATGGCATTTAAACATCAATATCAATTGGTTTTGCCCTAAAACGGTGTATATTCCTATTTAAACAATCTTGTTTAAATTAAACAAATTATAATTCAAGCATATCATCATTCAATTCATCATAAAAACGAATTTAATCTTAAATCTGAAAACATAAGATTATAAAACAAAAGAGAGATGGTATAAATTATTATTCACCTTGATTATGATAAGAAGATTGGATTGAGATTTATTTTCCCTAAGCTTGAATCCCTAGATTTTGATTGAATTCTTCTTTTCTTCCTTTGTTAATGGCCGGCTCCTCTTTACGTTTTTGTTTTGCATTTTATGAAATGAGAAGTAACCGTGAATGGTGTAAGAACGAGAATATATAAGGGTATGGGGTATGTGCGGTAATTTCCAATATATCCTTATGTTAATTAATTAACTTTAAGCCCATTCAATTAATTAAGCACGGCCACTTAAGTATATTTATATCTCAATCTCTTTATTACTTAACATTTACATTATTCTATTTAATTTATCTAATTAAATCTCTTGAATAATGTTATTAGAAATTAGGGGTGCTACAATATCATCATCGGCAAATTTCAATAAGTCGAGCATGAACAAAAATTCAAATATAATCAAAGAATAAAACTTATACCTAATAATCAACAACAAAGGAACTCAATAGTGGAAGCAATCACTATCATCAGTCGCCAAGCTACTAAAGAAATCAACCTACAAGGACATAAAGGTGGTAATTCATCAATCAATTTTTAAGATGGCGCTTTCTGAAATCAAAAGAACCCTAACCCTAAAAAAACAAAAGAGGATCGGCCGTACAAAGGAAAAAAGAAGGAAGTGTTTTTTTGTTTTCGAGCCAGTGTATTTTGTAAAGGGATTAGGGTTTTCTATTTTATTTGTTATTGTATTTTATTTTTATTTTTAAAAACTCTAGTTTTTAACTAGGATTGAACTATGGTGTGTAGTTAAGGAAATTTATATATAAAATATATATGTATGCATATAGTATAAATATATGTGTATAAGCTAAAAATAGTATTTATATTGTATAATATACAATTTTGAAATATTATATAAATTTTGACTAAGTCTATATCTAAAGATTTGAAATTTATTTAAATATTTGAGAATCGGTAAATAAATTTAAATTTAAGACAAGATTAGAGTTCAAATTTAAAGAGTACTAACCATATTAAATTTGACTATATTTTTATAATATATTTATATGTAAAATAAAGTAATATATGCATAAGTTGAAAATATTTGATAATGATATATATTTAGTTATTAAAACATTTGACATTAACAAATATTGTAAATACATACATACATACATACATATATATGTATGTATGTATGTATGCATGTATTTATATAAATATTCAATTGATTTTTTAACTATAAAATAACTAAAACATTTTATTAAATAAACACTAAGTTTTATTATATAAAAATAAACGTATAAATTGAAAAATGTTTATGTAAAAGTAAAATATTTTAAACATAATAGAGTTTCACTTTCGTCAATAATTTTTTTAATAATTACATAATGTTTTTATTACATAAATTTTTTAAATTTAATTATATAAATAGAAATATTTAAATTAAAAATAGTTTTACTTTGATGAAAAATATTTTAAAAATACTATAATTATAATTTCTAAAAAATATATTTATTTTATGCCGAAGCAAATATTAATATACGTACACACACGCGCACACTATTTGAAATTATTAATTTATATATATATAAATAAATAATAAACAATGATATAAACGAAATATACATACATTTATTGAAATTATAGTTATATATATTTATAAAATAAAAGTCTCCAAAAATATTTTGTACACACATAAAGATATATATATATATATATAATTTATACATATGCATCAGAATTAGCTGTCATAATTAATAATTGCCAATCGATCAAACTGTATATGAATTGATTATTTAGTTGACATATGTACATACTTATAGAGTTAAGGGTATGATTTAGGGACAAATCTATAGTTTAATATAAATTATTAACTCTGTAAGAAAATCTCATTCAAAATAAAAGGCCGTTTTTTATATTATACACTTATTGTAATGTGTTATAATTAATTATTTAATTTAAGTATATTAAACAGAAAATCCACAAATGGTGTGTTTTGTGATAGTAATTACAATTGTTGTAATAACGAGTACTTTATCACAATATATAATAAACACATCGTTTTAAATATTCTTAGTCGAAATGCATCAAGAGTGGATATCGATGCATCCATTGAGACTAAAGCACGTAACGCTCTTTAAAGATTGGACAGTGTATCACTCGTAACTGCTTGGGGCACCAAAGGGTTATGTACCGATAGTTATTGGATAACTATGGAATGACTCACTCAATATTTTTTGTTGGTTAGTGTAACTAAGGTCAAAAAGAAAATATCAATGTGACAACTTTACACAATGCTCTTAACTTCAGAATATAATTAAGCTTCAACGTGGAAACTTGACTTTGATTATAGTTAAATCGTGGCATGACATCCATCAAATGACTAAAATTGGGATGACTGAAAGCATCGGAAGTGTAACACTATTCAATAGAGGATTTGTCTCCTTAGTTATATGAGGTTAGTATTACGGCGAACCGAAGTCAACTCAAAATCAAATTTTTTGGCCAAAGTAGTTCGGTTAATAATAATTATTATTATTATTGAAGCAAGGACTTTGTGTTTGGACTATAAATTTGAATATGGACAATATTAGAATTTGATCATTATCAAATTCCATAAGTTCCAATGTGATATAGTTTTGACGAAGAGAATTGATGTAATAACTATCACTACTAGCTCGGGTAACGCTTAAATAAGTAAAATTGTATTTTACTAAAGCTATGTAATTGATAAATTTTACCATAATGTCATACCACTAGCCAAGATAATGTGTGCCGTTAGTGTTCGAATTGTTCGATAATAATCGCTGATCGAATTTACACTAAGAGTCACACAACCGAAGCATCGAATACTCATACTACCACCTAATTTAATTAATTATAATTTATCAAATATTAATCATATAAATTTATTTGATTTGCGTTGATCAATATTAAAATAGTGCGTGTATAAAAATTATATACACATATATTAATATATGATATTGATGTGCGTTTAAATTAGATTTAAATGCTTATTTATTGACTGGGTCTTAAAGAAATTTGGAGACGCGTATATAAACATGTATTGTCAGCCCTAGGAAGGAGGATAATTGGGTTTGAACACTGATCCAAAGTTGTGAAATAATAAGAGAAAATAAGGGTCTAGATCCACTTTTTGCTCCTCTATATCTCCACTATTTAAACACATCAAACCCCTTTTTTCCTCTTCTAAATTTTTGCCTCCAATATCATATTTCTAGCCGGCCTACCCCCTTCAGCATCCTCTACAGTTCAAGCAAAATAAAACATAAATTAAATACAAGTGGTCGATCGATGATTGTTGCTTTCAGTTTAGTAGCTCTTTCTAGAAGTTTGGATACATATTCAAGGTGTACTTTGATTCAATGCTTTAACATGTCACAACTAAGCTTTGGTGAAGGTTGTTTATTATGTCATTTATCTACTTTAGGTAGTATATGAATTATCATAAATCCATATATGTATGTGTTGTCTACGTTAGATGAATATATATATATATGTTTGTATGTACTATATATATCAACATATAGCTCATAGCTATAGTATTATAAAAAAATTCGAAAATAAATAATATTTTAAAATGATTTTAAAAACAAATATATTTTGAAATACCGACATAATTATATAAAATATATATTTATATTTTGTTAATACATATGTACATTATAGTTTTTGAAAATAAAAAACAAATTTTTTTGTATATATAATTAAATTCGTACATATTATATACACATATATTATTTTAATATTATACCTAATTTTATATAAAGTAAATATATAGGTGCATATATTATAATTATACTTACAAATATTTAATAAAAAATTATGCATATGTTTTAGAATAGCTTTCATCAAAAAATTTAATTTTTTAATCAAGATTTCCGTATGGAAATCTTTAATTAAAAATATCTATTTTTTAAACCATAATTCTTCTAAAAAATATTTTGATTAATATTATTAAGGCCGAATATATTTATATATATAATCATTTTATTCACATTAAAACATATTTATATAATAGTTATTATATTTATTTTTGAAATATTAATTTAATATATGTATATATATAAGAATATGTATATACACAGTTAAAAAAATTATTATTTTCAAAATATATAGTATGTATATATCTGTGTGTGTAAATTAATATATTGATTTGTATTTGAAATCTCTATATATTTTATTATACGCGATCTGAATTGAAAATTCAAATTTTAGTCTTGAATATAAAGTCAAAAATATTTATATTAATATTTACAATTACTTTGTATGATAATGTCAATTACACACACACGTGTGTGTGTATAAACATTTGTATTTTGCAAATATTATTTTATATTATGTAAAACTATATATGTACACACACATACATATACCCCTGTGTAGTTAAAGCGATTAGCGGTTCCACAGCGGTGGAGGCGCAAAAAATTAAAAGAGGGGATATATAGAGAAGTAGCGGAGGTGAAAAAGGCTTCATTAGATATAAAATCAAATATTTAAAGTTAATTTATTCTCATTCATACATCATTTAGGTAGAAAAAGGAAATATTGTTTAATCTTATAATAAACCAAAGAATATCATGATATATGTAGACTAGATTTGGTGGATACAATAGATTTCTTACTTATATTGAGCACTTATGCCTTAAAATTAGATCTTTACCCTAACTTTATTGATTTGGTTTAAAAGAGAACTAGTCAAATCAACCTTTGTATATTAATGTTACTAAAGCAGGTGCTAGAAAGCCTTGATTTAGCGGGTGTGGAAGGACTTAAAGCGGATCTGCTATAGCGCTAAATTGAAATAACATAGCAGTCGAAGAGCACTACGGGCTATAGCGGGTATTTTTCGGGGCTTTAACTGCATAGGCCCAGAGGAGCTATCTTTGAATTCTATTATTAGGTGCATAAATATTGGCGATGTTAACAATTTGGTTATTGTGAAAATCTAGCAATATTATGTGAAGTGAGTGATAGTTAGTTATCACTTGTAATAATCTAAATTTATCCTCATGCCACATCGATATGATACCTCTTAAACTACCAAAGGCAGGATAAACACCCATTTAGTAAGAAGATTGCCTCTAATTGATTTAAAGAAACTTAAGCTAGGGGATTCAATTTTAGATTCTTGAAATAAAGCTATATCTTCTTTATTGTCAACCAAAAATCATTTTATTCTAGAATAGGTGTAAAGTAGATATAGCTCTATTTCAAGAATCTAAAATTGAATCCCCTAGCTTTAGTTTCGTTAAATCAATTGGAGGCAATCTTCTTACTAAATGGGTGTTTATCCTGCCTCTGGTAGTTTAGGAGGAATCATATCGATGTGGCATGAGGATAAATTTAGATTATTACAAGTGATAACTAACTGTCACCCACTTCATATAATATTGCTAGATTTTCACAATAACAAAATTATTATCATCTCCAATGTTTATGCACCTAATAATAGAATTCAAAGATGGCTCCTCTAGGGCCCAGGCTGAGTGTTCTAGTTTCAATAATCTATCTTACGGACCATGGCTCTTAGGGGTGACTACAATGTGACTAGACATCTTGAGAAGCAGACACTTAGAGAAGGAAATATAGCTGATATGGAAGAATTTAATGACTTCATAAATCAAAGTAATCTAATTGAACTTCCACTAAGAGGAAGGAGATTTAGTTGGTCTAATGCTAGAGAGTCCCCTTCAATGGGTCTGTTAGATAGATTCATCATAAGTGAGGAATGAGAATACTCCTTCCCCCTGTCCAAGGCAGATGGACTAGCCAGCATCCTTTCTGACCACTGCCCCATCATTCTTAACACTTTTGACTAGCTTCCTCCCACCAGACCATTTAAATTCTAAAAAATATGGCTTAAAGAAGAGAACTTTGAAAATCTTGTGACTATGAAATGGAATTCATTGAATAACCAAATTACGAATAATGCTGCTAAAATCTCGTTTATAAGCTGAAAGAACTAAGATCTTATTTTAAAAACTGGTACTTTAACGTTTTTGGAAATATAAGCATAAATAGGCAAAATACCCTTAATGAAATTCTGGATTTAGATAAGCTGGGTGAACGGAGAAACTTAACTGTAGATGAAAACTCTAGACTATACTCCTTAAAAAATGAACTGAGTAGATTAATGGACCAAGAAGAAACTAAGTGGTAACAACGATCTCGCTTCAATGGATTAAAGTGGGGGAGAAAAATACTTAATTCTTTCATTACATCGCTAATGGAAGAAGATGTTTGAATACAACAAAATCAATTAAAGTTAATAATATAAAGAATAGAGTGAATTAAATAACATTATCACCAACCACTATATGCAGTTATACGGTAACAGATGTAGACATAAAATTCAGGCAGACTGGACGGCCATTTATTTGAATATGGACAATTCTCTAACCGAATTGGACTCCCCATACATAGAAGAAGAAGTCTGGTCAGCAATTAAGGGTCTTGTGAACAATAAAGCTCCAGGCCTTGATGGTTTTTTGATGTTTTTCTATCAAAAATTCTGGACGCTTATTAAAAGAGGCATTATGCACCTTTTTGATGAATTCCATAATGGTACTCTTCAATTAGGTAGATTTAACCTAACTGACATTGTCTTAATGCCCAAAAAGGAGAATCATGTAGAACCATCCGACTTCAGGCCTATCTCTTCGATTAAAGATTTGACTAAAATCATAACCAAAGTTCAAGCTAATAGACTTAAGCATAAAATGGAATCCCTAATCGATGAATCACAAACATCTTTCATTTAAGGCAAATACATTGTGAATGGGGTTACCACAGCCCAAGAATTCATTAATTACTATCTCAAAGAAAAAATTTCACGTGCCCTTCTTAAGTTAGACTTCTCTAAAGCCTTCGATTCAATTGATTGGAGTTTTTTGCTTGACACCCTCAAAGCCAGAGGATTAACAAACAAATGGATCTCTTAGACTAGCCTTATCCTGAAGACTAGCCATGCTATATTCTAGTAAATGTCATCAAGGGTAACAAAATTTAGTCTAAAAGAGGTCTTTGACAGGGTGACCCCGTATCACCTCTTCTGTTCAATCTTGTGACTGATGTTTTCTATAGAGTTATCTCTCTTTTTATAACAGAAAACATTCTCCGTAAAATCAAAAATGAGATTACCATAGATGTGGACTCTTCTCTACAATATGCAGATGACACCCTATTATTCTGCTCCCATCTCCCCCATCATATTACGCTCTTAAACTTACATTATATAATTTTGAACTCCTCTCGGGCTTTAAAATCAACTTCCATAAAAGCTCGACCCTAATTCCTAATGACACATCAAATATCATGACCGAAGTGGCCAATACTCTAAACTGTAATACCTTGAACTTTCTTGTAACTATTTAGATATAACAATAAGGTGAACGAAACCAAAAAAGGATTATTGGAACGTTATCATTGGTAAAATTAAGAATAAACTGCCCTTTTGGAAAGCTAACCGTCTATCCAGAGCAGGCAGAACAGTCCTGATTAACTTGATACTGTCAGCTATACCGATTTATTGGATGCCCTACTTTTAGTTTCCTAACTGGGTTATCAACAAAATATATAGCATTAGAAGAGATTTCCAATGGAAAGGAGGAGCGGATAGATCCAATCTGAGCTGTCTCATTAACCAGAACCTTGTTTGCAAGCCCAAAACTTAAGGGGGCTGGGTATTATAAATTTAAAGGCTTTAAATACCTCCTTCCTCTATAAATGGATTTGAAAATTCATGGATGACGAAACTTACACTTGGAAGAAATTGTCAGTACCTTCTTCTATAATAGATCAAAATGTCTAAACTTGCATATAACCAAAAATTCTCTTTCTTTAGGATACATATTTCCAATTTATACCACATATTTAAAATTGGAATTAATACAATTTTAACTCTAAAGACAAAACCTCCTTCTGGAATGAACCTTGGATATTCCCCATTGCATTGAAACACGAGCTACTTAACCTATTTTCGGTCTCTAACAATAAAAATGGTATTATCAAAGGAATGTACACCTCAATCATCCTTTTACTGTGGCATCTCACTTAGCCAAAATTTAATAGGGAATACCTAAGATTAATTAATGTGATTGAAGGGAATAATCCTGATCGTCTGATATGGTGCTAGGATAAAAAAGAAAGTTATACTTCCAAATCGATGTATAACTTCCTAATCATTCAGCCTATATGGAGAATCAGTTCCCCTCATAAAGTTAAATTTCACACTTGGATCATCTTATACGATAAACCAAACATCATATCTATGCTTAACTTGAAAATTGCCACCAATAATAATCTGCATCCTAGTTATCTTTGTAATTTGATACCTGAGACTACTTCCCATTTGTTTTTCGACTGTCACTTCTCTCAATATATAATTAGTAAGATTTTAGAGGTTTTTAATATAAATATTACCTCCTACATACCCCCACCGAAGATTTACTGGACTAGCTTTAGACTAAACTTTAATCAAAAATCCCAATTTATTCAATAACAAGTTGGAACTTATGGTTTGAATGTAATCAACACATTTTTAATAATATCTATAACAATTCCACTTCTATTCTTTATTTTACCGCTTGATAGATTTCCCTATGGATAAGCATAGATTAAAGACAAACAAACTGGCGAATTAGACACGAATGGATCGGAGTATTTGACTGTCCCACAACTAACGTGCCCTAGCTTCATATTGCCCCATCCTATGTTTGATATAACTACTTTATATGATATTTTAGCTTTTATAACTTCCTTTAGCAATTTTTTTAAAATAAGTAGTTCATTCATCATTATAAATTAAATATAACTACATAATATATTTTATAGCTAGTTAATAAATTACTAATATCACAATAAATACTTTAGGCAATTTTGTGTGTATATGTACACACGCACACTCTGTAACAACCCGCTCCTCATAATACCCGAAAATCAGCGCCTTACATCATTGCATGACTTTCGAATACTACAACAAACAGATCGTCGAAGTAAAATTAGAACAAAATACTAAACCAAGACATCGATAAGATCTCACAATGGAATGACAACATATAATACATGAACATAATCGAATAACAATATATAAGAGATCGCACTAGCGGTAGCTGACAAATAAATATCAGTATAGAAAATTAGAATACATCAACTCCTAAAAGCACAGAGTTTTGAATGAATATCCGATATAACAATCTCATACTATTTTACAAAATCTCATACTTGCTTATAAATCACTTTATAAAATACAATACTAGCTTGTAAATTGATTTAGCCTTTTAAAATGCATATTTTGCCTCATTGAAAATCAAGTATTCATCATTTTACTATCTTATAAAATCTCATACCTATTTTTTAGAATGTAACCTTCATTTATAAAATAATAAAACCATTTTATAAATACTAATTAAGCCTCATTAGTCTATAATCACTTTAACAATAAGCGTAGAGCTCACATAAACCACTTAAATTAGCTTACTAACATTTTCCAAATCAATTCAAATGGATTAACTAATATATTTTTAATGGCGTCTGCATCACTACACTACTTAATTAATCGCAAATCAACAATAACATCACAACAAATTACCCAAGCCCAAATCAAATATAGAGCTTACTAACTATTTTCAAAACATGGTATTAGTTTCTTAAATAATTAATTAGCTAAGGGAAACATGTTTACAAGTCTAAACCCTAGCATAGAAATCTCCAAATCATTCCATAATACTTCATAATAATAAATAAATGAATTAATGAAATAAAATACATAAATTTAATAGCAGAATCATCCCACTCACCTTAATTAACCCTAAGCCAAGCTCTAATCAACAAAAAACCCAAATCTTGCTTACTTTAAATTTTGAAATCAACAACCAAATCCCGATTCAAGCTAATTCCTTGGTTTTTGTAAAGGATGAGTAGAGAGGAATAATGGTGATTTTTATTTGATTTTAGAAAATTATTTAGTGGGTTTAGGGCTTGGTTATTAGAAGGTGATTATGGGGTGATTAGGAGGCCATTAGAGAAGAGGTGGAAGATGGAAACATGAAATTAAAACGAGAATCAAAATTAATGAGGGGTTTAACCTCATATAGGCTAAGTAAACGGACTTAGCCCAATTCATCTCATTTACCAAAAATCACCATTCACTCCAAATTTTCACCATCTCCAACATAGTCAAGTTTATACTCATTTTACTCACATCGAAAAAGCAAACTCAACCACGGGTGTATCGAATCCTAATTCAATCGTCTGTAAAAATTGAGTATAAGAGGCGTTTAGTTGCTTAACGATTAAATATTTAAATGAATTATTTAAACATTCGATCATTACAATTATGGGGTGTTACATTCTCCCCTCCTTATAAGAATTTCGTCCCCAAAATTCACATGAGTATGAGAAAGCAACATGACCGACCAAACTTCCCAAATCTCAGTTTCGGAAAGTTCCAACAATACCATCCCTTGTGCCTTCAGCACTACGGAACTTCCAAATCAGAATGCGTTACACATAAGGAAATATGCGATGATCCATGCCATCCCACATTCCTAAAAAAATCCATACCTCTTTTAAGAACTTCTCACTATTTGAATGCTAATCAAAGCAAATAATCATTTAAATAGCTAGACATCAGCTTTCAAGTACTTAGTTGTACTATACTAAGAGGATTATGCCCTAACACAGAATTCAAACATGTATAACCTCAGTGTAGTAACCTATATTACCATAGTCATGCATGACAATCAATTGGAGAGTAAGCTCAAGTGAGTCAATCTCAAAATGTACCACTGGCACTGAGTCACATCAAATGGCAGTGGACTCATATAAATCCCATCTCACCCTATAGCGAGCATGGATGATATGCGATCTATTCTAAATATCTAAGGAATACAAATCGATGTCCATCATTACTAATGGATGGAGTCAACAATGGACACTTATCGCGATCCAAAGATTTCAGATAAACATGGCTAGTGCACTAACGTACTCATACATTTATCAGGATCCAATAATAGGAATGGCCACTATAATGTATGATCACTAATATAAGATCAAGACCGTACACGGTCACTAATATAAGACTAATACAATTTATATAACTATACGTACCCCGAAGTAAACCCCCAAAGGTAGGAATTCATTATTGCCAATCAATGATATGCATTTAATTATATAATATAATTAACCTCTAATCAATCAATAACAATCAGCAACAAACAGCAATCAGGCAACGAGTAACTGTCAAATCATAGCAAGCAAGAATGAGCAACAATAACTGGCATACAAATTATTAAACATGCAAACTAGCAATCGACAAGAATCAACCAACGATAGAAATTGGGCAATAGAAAAATTAAACGACAACAAACAATATCAAACAATAACAAGCAAACATAAGTAGTAGCAACAACAGCAAGCAACAAGCAATAACAAACAACAAGCAGTAGCAAGCAACAAAACAATGAAATATTTAAAAGAGTCTATACCAAGATGCTCGGTAACCATCAAGAGTCAAACATGCATGTTGAACCATGAAGTCCAATGAGTCTGTTTGTCATTCAAAAGGAATAAATGCCTAAGTGGTGTAACTCCTTTCATGAATATAACACACGAACGACTAATACACCTCTCAGTTATGAAGAGAAAACCTATACGATATGCGGGATCATCGAGTCTCTAAACTTGAATAAATCCAGCAATCAGTGCCTCAACTTTCCTTTTCTTCCATACAAACTCATTCCCCAAAAGAGAAAATTATACTAATTAAATTATCATTAAATGAAGATTTATAATTTCCTAGGTAGGCGTGGGTTCAAACTCACCTCGACCGCACAATGTTAATAAGGATAATATACTAAGTGCACTATGACCTCGCCTTGGAAAACATCATTTCGTCACTTAGAAGATTATTCGAATAACCACAAAACTAGTCGAGAAATCCTTCCCCGAACTATCCCATGCAATAATAATTATGTTATACTAAAAGTTTATAATTACTAAAGATCATTCCAAATGACACGATGCCCATTCCAACCCTTCATTTACTCGCAACATTTCTTTGTTAAATTAGGGTCGGCATCTGACTCCATCCATGCGAACTCCGATCCGTTTCCTTTATCCGACTACTAAAATCTCCTTGCACAACTAAGGTTGTGCTTCGAAAATCTCTAAGTCATCTCAAGAATCTGACTCAAGTGCTCATCTATCAAATTAACTAAAACCCTTCCCTAACCAGTGCAAATCACCTAGAAACCCCACGCTCAAACTATCGGGTGAATGGACCAATATTCAAAAAATGTCCCTTTTGGCACATGGGATTACTCCCATCACGTGAGGTACTGACACAAAGAAAACAATTATAACTCGAATGACTCTAGGAAAAGGCCCATAAGTCATCCGCCGAACCCTACTTGGATATAAATCCAAGTCACACTTCATTGATCAATTCCACTCAACTTTAAAGCTCGTGCATCAAGTTCGAATGGTAACACTTCGGTCGCTTTACCTCAGTTTTGCAACTAAGGTGGCTCATACAAGGTTTATCTCTACCAAACAATTTACCTACTATGAAAGGTGTCAAGTTTTGCCTATCTATCGAGTAACTAGCAATAGATAAAATATACCGCTTAAGTGTCGGAAGGAATAGAAGTGAGTTTCCAAAAATAGAGCATACCTCACCACATAAGCTTCTTCCGATTTCCTTGAGTTGTAAGCTTGCTAGGAACCGGTAATGCCTGAGAGGCACAAGTCGTCATCACTTACGCACCCTTCGAAAATGTAGGATAGTCCTTCTTCAAGTGATCAAGCTGATTGCAATTGAAGCACTTACGCTTCCCTTTAGCTGGATGGCATTTCATAGTGAAATGCCTCCATATGCCACATGAGTGACATACTAGGCCAGCTTTTCCTTTTCGAATAAGCTCGATCTTCCTCGTATCATGATCGTTACGCCTCGGTTGGAGTTTCAGTTATTTTCTACTTTCATTACCTCAATATTATCTCATGAGCATTCTCACAAAGGAGAACCATCCCAATGAGATATTCAAAAGTGGACCCTAACAGGGATAAGTCTAAGCAATAAAACCCCAACCAATGCTTAAGACCCAAGGCAAATATCTTTTCCCACAACAACGGAGTACCGACCGCCCCAAACCTCAAAAACAAAAGGTTGAACCGGTCAACACTCCTTCACCGATAAGCTATCCTGCTCAGGATGGATAAAATGTTCAAGCTACACGCTCTTCTCAATCTTTGAAATGAACTGAGAACTTAAAGCGACGCTTGAACAAATTTCGAATCACGGGTCTTCTTTTCAGCCACAAAAACAGTGCATCCTACCAAGCCAAAGTCCCCCATCCCTAAATGCCAAGAAACAATCTCACTTACAAGAACATTCCCTAGACTTATATCGATGTCTTATGCATGTGTCCAAGATCGTGTCTCAACAACAGTCTCGGGACCCACATATGGCTCCCCTCTAAAGATAAGGAATTTCCAACGCTGCTTCGAAGATTCTAAAGTTAGTGGAGCTTAAGATACCGAGGCTCAAAGGGCCACACACCTTCTGGCGCTAATCATAATCAGTTGGAAATGTTCACGGGCGACGAAACATCTTTTATGATAGTTAAATAGTCTTTGAACAAATCAGGCATCTCAGACTGCCTATCCATAGTTGCTCCTGTATTTTGTTTGCTCATACGGATAGCCCGTTGAAAATACCTTAGCAACTGGTGGTAGAAATAATTTAAGCTCGGAAGACAAGCGGTGTATACAATATTATATGGTAGAAAAATACAAGTACGCTCTCTCAACGTATCTCCTACTACGGGATTGATTAACTCAAACTAGTTTACTTGGCTAGAGTGTTGAGCCTAAGGTCTGATACCAACTATAACAACCCGTCCCTCGTAATACCCAAAAATCAGCGCCTCACATCATCGCACGACTTTTGAATACTACAACGGACAGATCATCAGGCTAAAATTAGAACAAAACACTAAACCAAGACATCGATAAGATCTCACAATGGAATAACAACATATAATATACTGAATATACATGAACATAATATAATAACAATATATAAGAGACCGCACCAGTGGAAGCAATTGACAAATAAATATCAGTACAGAAAATAAGAATACATCAACTCCCAAAAGCACATAGTTCTGAATGAATATCTGATATAACAGTCTCATAATATTTCACAAAATATCATACTCGCTTATAAATCACTTTATAAAATACGATACTAGCTTATAAATCAATTTACCCTTTAAAATACTTATTTCACCTCATTGAAAATCAAGTATTCATCATTTTACTATTTTATAAAATCTCACAACTATTTTATAAAATGTATTCTTCATTTATAAAATAATGAAACCATTTTATAAATACTAACTAAGCTCATTAGTCTCTAATCACTTTAATAATAAGTGTAGAGTCCACAAACCACTTAAATTAGCTTATTAACATTTTCCAAATCAATTCAAATGGATTAAAATATTTTCTAATGATGTGCACATCTACTTAATTAATCTCAAATCAATAATAACATCATAACAAATCACGCAATAGTTCAAAGTTTTTTGTAAAATTTTATATCTTTTGTCTCCTTTCCAAATTAAAGGTTTAATTTAAATTGTTCTCTTCAAATTCAAACAGATATATATATATATATATATTACAATGCTTATATATATAAGTTATTTTGAATCTAAAAGATTAATTACTATATTTATATATGTGGAAACATATGTAAGTTACGTTAATTCAATTCATGGGATGGGTTGTATGTAATCATGTAACCTTTAATCTCAAACCCTTCCCTATTGCTGTATTTATATATGTGGAAACATATGTAAGTTACATTAATTAAAATTCATGGGATGGATTTTATGTAATCATGTAACCTTTAATCACAAACCTTTCCCTAATTGAAAATAAATTCATTATTGTTAATTTTAGATTTCAAATCGTATAAAATTGCCAAATATAATTTCAATATACACACACACACACACATATACATACTATTTTACATATTTTATTATGTATGTATTTTTAATTCAAAACATTTGACAATAAAGGCATATGTAAAGGGTAAATGAGTCCGTTTGGTTTAAATCCCAGCACCTGCATATGGTCACGTTAAGCACTTACACTTCTTATCTATAACACATGCACTTCACATAGACAAATATATTTGATATTCTTGTAAAACAAATAAATAGATTGAAAAAAATAAAAAAAACTTTTCAAATATGTTAAATAAAATGAAGATTTTATTTTAAATTATTTTAGATTGGATCTAAAATCCATTTAGTCTTCATAGGCTCAACAAAGATCAGAATGGATTTTTTTAAAAATTCACCAATTTAACCAGCTTCCGGTTAACTCGGTTCCTTCAATATATGAATTAAACTTTTATAATATGAATAAATAAAACTTAAATGGAACTATAAGAAACCCAACTTAGGTTTAAAGAACAATTCCATGCGTATTATACGTATACCGTGATTTCAAATGTGTCCAAAACTTGAACCACGAGGGTATTTCATAAGAATTACATTGTTCTCTAAATCGATATCACTCAATGTGTGTGTATGCATTAATGATTATGAATCCTTAAGATATAAGTTGTCCTACACCATTTATAGATTAATAGATTACCTATATAATCTTTAGTTGTTGAGCAAACTTAAACTAGGGATATTATTTGTAGTAATATTAAAATATTTACTAGACAAGGTAAGATACATGCATGTATTTTTTGAGTAAACTTAAGGTATGTGCATTAGTCTTTAGCCATCATGAAATGGTGGGTATAAGTGTAATCTCTTTCGATTTGTTAAGAAAAATCAAGGTCCAGATTGAGATTAGAATAAACCATAGATTAGGAGTTGTATATGACAACTGATAGAATGTTATCCATAGCTTATGGGCCTATAATTTATTGAGTAAACTCAAGTTCGAAATCCTAAGGCAAGCGGGTTCTAGATCTATTAAAGGAATTGAAAGATTTCTATGTTCCTCTTATGTTTTTGAGAAACACAAAAATTTAATGGGAGCTTTATTAGAAAAATGAAATGGTAACATTTAACCTTTCTAATAATGTAAGAAAATATACTTTGTAAAGTTAAAGAAACTGACATCGACAAGTTTGTGCAACTGATATAAATTGATAAAATGTTTATCAATTAAAATATACAAATGAAGTGAATCAAGATTAACAAAAGGAATATATATATATATATATATATATACACACACTTACCAATAAATCTTTTGGCATGTTGTACTTTAGGACCCATGCAAGGGCTAAATAATATAACTACTAAATACATTTGTATCTCGGTCTGTTAAGTGTTTATTTATCCAAGACCATGTATTATATTTTATGAGTTTTGTACCTTAAGCAATACAAAAATGTAGATATTTGATCCATATTCGATTACATATAAATGTTATATGGTAAACTGTTGTGATTAGTAATGTATGTAACATCAATGAAATTGGTTCATCCGAAGTAAGCAAGTAAACCATAGTGCAAGATCATGTATTCAATATGATTGATTACAGCAAGGATCTTATTGTGTTAGATGTAACACTAAATCAAGAGCTACAAGAAACCTTTTTTATAATAAAAGCAAGATCAAAAAACATTCAAGAGCACTCAAAGAGAAAGGGGAAGATGAGGTTTACTACTTTTACCAGCAGTACACCGTGTAAAGCTTGGATGTTCTTAAGATATTTTCATGGCAAAAACTTTGTAGATTCAAAGTGAAGGGGGAGAGGGATATTTATATACATACCTCTTTAATAACAACCATTAGATTCAAAAGTAAAAAGGATCTCAACCATTTAGGTGTAATCAGTTCTATTCAAATCATGCACATTGGAGAGGCAACATATCTCTACCAATCTTGAAATGCAAACCGACTCAACCAATAACACAATGCCACATGTGACTTGCATTAAATGCATAATAGAGTAGCCGATCAGTAGTGTCTTCTTGATTTGATAAGCCTGCACCCGCATACAAATACCGACTTAAAGGGAAAAATGTTGCTCAATCTTTTTGCAAGTAAAAAGATAAGCCGATAAATGCTTCCAAGCCTGGCCCGATCCATGCTAGCACGGCTCGAATCCAGGCTATCTCATAATAAACTTGCCAAATCTAAAGACAATCCAGGCAAACTTCCTCAGCTGCCTGTCTAACCAAAGAAAGAACTAAGAACCAACCCAGCTCACTAACAACCAGATCTCTCATGTCGGCTCACACTTAACTTGGCTCCAAATTAGCCTGTCCACTCAAGATTCACTCCTAGCTATGTATCGGTCGGCTAAGCTCGAGACAGTCTCCATCCAGCTCGTTAGACAAGGTTGGACCAAGCATGTAACAACCCAAAATTCTAGTCATTTGATTTTAAATGTTTAATCTGTTTCAAATATTTAAATAATTGGATTTTAGAATTTAATAACTTATAATTCAAATATAGGGAATGTTTAAATATTTGAATTATGAATTACATATTAATTAAATGGATTTAATAACTTTATTTAACTCCTTTTAATTAATAAATAATATTGGTAAATTCAATTTGTAAATTTATTTACAAATATAAATAGATCGGATAAATATCGATAATTAATTATTTAAATATGTGAAATTGTCATTTTGGGGCACTGTTTCGGATTTCGACGAAACCAGTTTCATTGGATCCGTAATAATGAATTATCATATGCCATCGAATTTCATGGTGATCAGACGTATCGTTTGGTCGTGCGAGTTCGAAACGTGTAGAAATTATTATCGAAAATTTAATATAATAATTGGGTTTGAAAAGCTATCTTCTACATACGATCGAATTAGGGCTCGGGACTAGTTCCATTGCGTTCGGAATAGGGGTATAACATATATAATGCCAGGCGGCACGTTTCGTTTGGAATTTGATATTTTTGGGTATGTGTTATCGGAATATTTTATTAAATAAAATAATATACACACACATGTTCACCATTTCAGTCATACCTAGCCCATGCCCTTCACTGTTCTAGCCATACCCCCTACATACAATAGGGACATACTCCTTCTCTCTATAAAAACATGCCTGTAACTTGTAAATCAGAAATTTTCTCATTTCAAAAATCCATAACTAAGGATTGAAGCATCAAAAAATCATGAATCTCGATCCGTTGTGCTCGTTAAGAGATTAGCTTCCATCCTTTACCCGTTTTATAGCTCATGGCAGTGTTTTTGGGGGGATCTACTTTGTAGGCAACAGCTAGGGCTTGGGTGCGTTGAAGCTAGGAACATCGATGGTGGAATTGAAGGTTAGTTTTGAACTTATCGGGTCGAGGAGCTTCGTTGGCGACAATTTGGGTTGGTCCATTGGTTTATTGAAAATCGCGTCGTGAAAGGGGAGACGACGACTATGCCCAGGTCATGTTTTGCAGGATTGCTCCGGAGTGGTCATCGTGGTGGTAGGCGAGTCGAGTTCGGCGAGAGAAGTCCATCGGTGAAGGCGGATCGAGTTTAGCGTAGCGTAGCTCCGTATCACCTATTTTCATGTACATGGTCATGTCCGAGTATCACTGTGCATGTTGGTTCGAGGATTTGGGGAAGAAAAGGTTCAGGGTAGAATTGTAATTTATATAAAAAGTTGTTTAATTTTAATTTTAATTTATCGATAACTTATAAATTGTGTATCTCATTCATACGAGGTCGGATTCGAACACCATTTTTTCTATTGGACTCATGTCATTGAGATCTACGCGATGGAGTTGGTTTAAACGGATTTGGAGCTTGTTGTAATTTAAGCTAAAATCGGATGACCGTTTTGTTTTAGTCAAAAATCGAAACATTTCGGCGAAAATGAAAATCGATGTGAGTTTAACTCACATTAAATTTTATTTTATCTTATCAATGATGTTATAAACGTTTATTGATTGCTTGGATGTTGGTTAAATTGTTTGATTGCTTGTTTGGTTGAATTTCCGTTTGGAAAATGGATGACATATTAATTTGATCGTTATGAACCCATATGAATATATATATATATATATATATATATGTATATGTATGTATGTATGTATGTATGTATGTAAAATCCATAACCATTGTTCTGTAGGAAAAATCTATAGAGAGACCCTGAGTGGTTTCTCGCCAATAATTAATTATTTACATCATTATGCTATTATATTGATGGTTAATTAAAATAAATCCTGATATTCCATTTAATCTGTTAAGTGTTGTTATAGCAATTTCGCTATATCATCATTTATTAACTTTCATCCCCAAAACCCTATCGTATGAACTTGAGCTTGTGTTTCTGCTAAATAGAATACTAAAATTCATTAATCACTTTGATTAATGATAATTTAAAAATAATAATCATTTTAACTAATGATTCTGAGATTAATTAACCAATTTAATAAACGATGTTTAAAATTGGTTTATCTTTGATTTATCATTTTAACAAATGATTTCTTGAGTTTAATTAATTATTTTAATTAATGATAATTAAAATTAATAATCATTTTAATTAATGATATTTCAAAGTAATTAATTATTTTAATTAATGATGTTTGCATTTAATTAAATCATTTTGACTAATGGTATTTGAAATGTGATAAATCATTTTTACTACTGATGATTAATAGTGTTTAAGTTTTATTAACCATTTTAGTTAATAATGTTTGATATTAATTATTCATTTTAATTAATGATTATTCGGAATTAATAAATCTTTTAACATATAATATTCAAGTTAATTAATTGATTTAATAAATGAGTTTAAAGTAAACTAACTGATTTGTTTTAAAGATAAATTACTGATTTAATGAAAGTGTTTTGAAAATAACTAACCATTTTATGTAAAGATAAATGATTTGTTTATTAAAAGAAAATTCGGATACCTGTCAAAGATGACATAAAAGTTTTGACAGGATAAAGGAAAATTTTTGGTAAGCTAAAAAAGAATTGGAACTCGATTATTGGGATGTTAAGTTGGATAATCTTCTGGGTGTCGATCTGATGTTGGTTTAGGCCTTGGGGGTCGAGCACTTGTAAAAAATTATTCCCTTAATGTTTTACAATCAGGAACTAATTCTAATGAGAAAGCAAGAGGTTAAGCAATTAGTTGAATGAGGCTTAACAATTCTGTATACATTTGAGATAATAAAATTGTTTGAAAATTTATAAATAATGATTTATAAATGAGAAAATCCTTTAAAAATGATTATTTTTAAATAAAGCTAAGTGTGAATTGTTTTTAGGGTTATAGTAAACAATGTTTTAACGATATTTGTTTTTAACCCTTGTTTTAATTACACTTAGTATTATAAACTTTTGTCTTATAAAAGAACGTTTTGAACGAGTATTTCTAAAAATGTTTTACCAATACTATAATATGAAAATCGAGCACAAGTTCAGTTCTTTCTTAAAAAGAAAAGGTTTGATTCATTTATGGAATTGAATTATTTCTGTAAAGCGAATCACTTATATGGAAACGATTTATATGTATAATTATCACTAAACACAGAAGAAGTAGACTTGTCGCTATTTCGAAAATTAAGAATAATCATGAGACATGACTTTGAGGTAACACTACATTGACTTGCCCGGTATTACTATTAACCTAGAAACAATACAAGTTTGAATTCAATGAGTGGTGGTAAGTATACAAGACTTAATTTCCATATATGATCGTTTTATATCTCTGATAGTCAGTTTCTTTGCTATCGGTTACTTCAGCTTCTTTATTATTGTCATTCTAATATGATTTATTGCTCCTTGAGCTTTGTTATTCTTTATCGAAAATGACTACGACCAAGGCACGAAAAAGGGGGCACGCCCTCCAAGTCATTGTTGTGCTTCATCATTCTAAGACTATTTATCACTCGTTTTGAGCATTGTATCCAACACCGAAAAAAACTAAAACCAAAACGCGAGTGGGAGCCAAGCCATGTGGGTCACACCCATAAGGGTATGCTCACATCATCTAGAGAGGTGTCGGCATGCATGCATTGATGTGAAATATTCAGATCCTCGTGTGAAGCGGGGTCCAGCTTGGAAGTTCCTAAGAGTGATGCATGTGCTCTTAAGTATATTTTATCTAGAGGTATACTTTCGTGGAAGAGGGGAGCACCCTCCTAGTTACGTTGGATAAATTCATTTTCCTTATTTGATTCGAACCTTTGAATCAATTTTTCTGTAATTGCAACGGGAAGAGTCAACCACTTTTCACGATGTTTAATTATAGTTTTTGTCCACTCTATCAAGTTTGGACAGTTATTTTGTTATATCCATTCTGTCTAGTTTGGATTTTGCTTGGATTATTTTCATTCTTCCAAGTTTGATTTTAATATTATATATGCCCATTCTTATTTGGATTTGTTTCCTGATGTTTATTTCTGCTCTTGCCTGTATGAATGTTATTCTTGTGAGGTAAAAACCTGTTTCGCATTAGCTGCGTGGTCTCACAGAACTTTTTTATGATCCCTATTATTCGAGTTATCTCACGTTGGTATTTCCAGACTGATCCGGGTGTTATTTTATTATAATGCTCGGGCCAGACTGAGTATTTTCCTAGGCTGGCTTTGGTATTATGGAGACCTTGGAGGAGAGCTGGAGATTCACCTATCATAGTATTTTATTTTCTGCTATATTATATAGTTTCTCTATCAGCATTTGTAAGGTTAAGATTTTATAACTGTCCAACTGATAAGGTTTGTTTTTAACTCTGATATACTCTGTATTCTTGGAGTGAAAGTTTCTACGGTCCTTATTATATTATATGTTGTCGATTTCGTTGTGAGATTCTGTTTTACTCCGTTCTTTTCTTTATAATTACCCTAACAATTTGCCTTTTTGTCGATTGGATGCGTGACATTTGAACACAGTGGTAATGTTCGGTGTCGACTTTCGATGGGCAAAATGGCGGGTTGTTACAAAGCATAACCCATCTTTGGACTAGCTTCATCACAGCCATCCTTGACCTGTTCCAAGCAGCCCATCCCTTCTTCTCATAGCCTGCCTAAAACGTTCCCTCAGCCTCATCCATAATGATACTCTAAGCCTTCAATCGGCCCATCCATGTCGGGCCGGAATCAAGTTTGTCTTAAACCAACCAATCTCCTCAGCAAAACATTAAGATAAAGTCGATCATCTTATCCCTAAGTAGCTTTCACAACCAACTCTTCAGATGAGAATAAAGCTAAGTTCGGTCTGGCCAGTCCACTCTAGCTCGATTCGGTGATGAAGGGCTCTCCTATGTTGGCCTACTTTCAACTTGGCTCTAGATTAGCCCGTCCACTCTAGCATCTCTCCTAGCTATATGCCAGCTGGAATAGCTCGAGACAGTCTTTGTAGCCAACTCCTTAGACAAGGTTGGCCCAAGCATGACCCATCTTTGCTCGACATCATCATAGTCGCCCTCGACAAGTCTCAAGCAGCCCGTCCCTTCTTCTTACATCCTGCCTGGCACCACCCCTCAGCTTGGTCCTTAGAAACTTTCTGTTTCCTTCGTGTCCTCGGTTATTAATTATCCAGCTCGGTAAGCATTGCCATATAGGCATGCAAAGGTAAATGACAAGAAGTACAACTTTGCATACTTACTTCTGACAAGGAGCATATCATATCCCTGCAGCACAGTTTCACATGTGTCGTGCATTAACTGCACAATAAATGCAAGACATGCACATTATACAACTTCCCTATTGGCATTCATTACAACCACTTATTCCTTTTACATTTCTAAATGTCTCCCACAAGCCCATGTGACCAAATCAACGGCCAAGCACACTTCTCGCCTTATATTCAACATAATCTCAGCCATCTAGCATCAGCTTCAGCAACTATAAATAAACCAATGCATGCATACTTACAAGGGTTAAACAACTCTAGCTTTGAAGCATCTTTGTATTTTAGTCATTATCTTGTAATCTAGGCTGTTGTAATAAAAGTGAAGTAATAAGAAATTTCTCATAGTGGACGTAGATCATCTTCAGTCGAACCACTCTAAACTCTTGTTTCTTTACTTTTTAGTTTACTATTGTCTCTTTATTTTTCATTTTTTAACTAATTAGTAACCAATTTTTTGCTAATATCATCTCCCAATTACATTTTGAGGTTGGCTAAAAATCAGGCCAACATTTTGGTTCCAAAAGGAGGGCTTGAACCTTCGAATGCAAACAACGTCACATTTTGCAAACATGGAAGCCTAGGAGTGCTCCACCCAACAAACAACACCCGACCCAACTAACACTCATAGCAAAGCCATTAGATGGGGGGAGGGGTAAGACAACCAACCTGATGATCATAGCTACCGACCATGCATCTCCCTAGGAAATCTTCGAGCCACTCAACAACCTGGTTTATGTCGGGACCGCCCTTGTGTAGCACAACCAGACGCAGTTTCCAAACGCCCGCTTGCATATCTGAAGATGACCAAGCTTACAGCTAACGTCCTTCTCGACTCACTTACAAGCTAAGCCCATCACCACAGATAATTTCTCATTTCTACTAAAAATTCCTTATATTTACTAAGTTCTTGTGAATGGACGACATTCATCTCATGTCTCATCATCATACAACTCACTTGTACATAAGAGTGCGCGAGCCAGCAATGCGCTCTGGTTCGTGTCGGGACTTGAAATTGTTTTGCAACTAGCGACGTGTCACCTAGAAGTACCTCTAAGCCCACATGCGCCCTGGTTTGTGCCGAGCCCGTCAACCACTCTACACCTAACCGCTTGTCACCAAGAGAACCTGGAGCTAACAAGCACTCCAGCTCATGCCAGTGCCACCTGCCACTCTGCTTCTAGCGGGTACATGGTTCACATGAACGGCCATGCCGAACCTGCCCCATTATCATACATTGCTTTTTAATCTATATTGATATACCATTTTTGCAAATAATACATGAACTATACTAGCTATTCAGAATAGCTACCTACAAGCCACGCACAGAAAAACAAGAAAGAATGGTGTAACAAAATTCTTAGACAAGATTCACAATAAAAGATATGTTTCTTCTTTTCTAAAAGTGCGGGGGCATAATGTCTACCCTGCTAGGTATACAAAGATATCATAAAAGAGATGAGGCACATTGATGGAACGCTCTAGAAAATCCACCTTCAAATGCACAGGTGAAACATACCAACCCGCACTCTTATCACCGCCCAGTCAATATTTTTCTAACGATAGTGGAAGATGAATTGCACCATCACCATTGAGGCTTTATGCATTGAATCTCACAAGTGATGTCAAAGAGCTATCAGAGACTTTAACCGTGACATCGGTGGCAGAGCTGATAGCTCCTACATCCTAAAGCAAGGCTTTGAAGAATCCAAACCAACCTGGATTTGGTACCGTGGAGGGAAGGCGATGGGACTGTCAGCATTAACTAAACCATTGAAATAATAACAATGGCTGATCAATGTTCAAAAAATGACCAGGGAGCCCGAGCCCTGGCTAAGCAGCGACGTAGGATCCATCTCAAAAGAACGTTCCAAGCAGCAGTCTGAATCGAAAATCAACACCAACATTTCACCAGCAAGAAACCTGTTTTTACAATAAAAAGTGAGATTGAAAAACGTTCAAGTGCACCTAAAGAGAGAGTGGAAGATGAGGTTTAATGATTTCGCTCGTAATAAACTGTGTAAAGCTTGGATGTTTTTAAGAAATTTTCATGGTAAAAATTGGTATTTATATAACTACGCCTTTAATCACACCCTTTAAATTTAGAAGGCAAAAAGGATCTCGACCATTTAGATGTAATCAGTGCTATGTCAAATCATATACATTGGAGACGTGACATGTCCTTACCAAGTCTTGAAAAGCGAACCGACTAAGCCAATAGCCCAATGCTACATGTGACGTGCATTAGATGCATAATAGAGTAGGTGAACGTTAATGTCTTCATGATTTGACAAGTCCACACCCATATACTGAAATAGATTTAAGGGGCAAAATGTTGCTTAATTTTTTTCGCAAGTAAAAAGCTAAGCCGACTAATAGTTCCGAGCCTTGCCCGGTCCATGCTAGCTTGGCTTGAATCTAGGCCAACCCATAGTAAACTAGCTAAATCCAGAGACAAGCCAGCCAAAATTCCTCTATCGTGCCAGCCCAATCAAAGAAAGAACTAAGAACTGGCCGGCTCACTAATGACCAGCTCTCTCATTCCAGCTCACACTCAGCTTGGCTCTAGATTAGCCCATCCACTCAAGCATCTCTCGTAGCTATGTTTCGGTCGGCACTGCTCGAGACAGTCTCTACAGCTGTCTCGTTAGACAAGGTTGGACCAAGCATGACCCGTTTTTGGCCCGACTTCCTCACAACCACCCTAAACCAGTCTCAAGTAGAGCCCCTTCTTCTCATGGCCAGCCTGGCACCATCCCCTCAGCCTCATCCTCAATGACACTTGGAGTCTACGACCAAGCCATCAATGCCAGTCTAGACTAGGGTTGGCTCAAACTAACCCATCTCCTCAGCAAAACATCAAGGTAAAGACCAGCCATCTAATCTCTAGGCAGCTTTCATAGTCTACTCCTCAGATAAGAACAAAGCAAAGTACAACCCTGCCCGATCCACTTTGGTCCGGCTTAGTGACACCGACTCACCTATGTGGACCCACTTTAAACCTGGGTCCAGATTAGCCCATCCACTCTAGCATCTCTCCTAGGTATGTGCCGGCTGACATAGCTCGAGACATCCTCTACAACTAGCATGTTAGACAAGGTTGTCCAAAGCATAATCCGTTTGGCTTGGCTACATCACAACCACCCTCGACTGGTCTCAAGCACCATGTCCCTTCTTCTCATGGCCTACCTGACACCACTTCCCCATCTTGGTCCTTAGAAACTTTCTATTTCCTTCATGTCTTTAGCTATCAGTCAACTAGCTCAATAAGCCTTGCCGCATGAGCATGCAACAACAAACGATAAGAAGTACAACTTTGTGTACCTACTTTTGATAAGGAGCATATTGCATTCCTATAGTATAGCATCATGTGTGATGCACATTAAATGCACAATAAATGCAAGACAATAACATTGTACGACTTCTCTGCTGGCACTAATCACAACCACATATTCCTTTCACCTTTCCAACTGTCTTCCGTAAGCTGATGGGACCAAATCAATGGCCATGTGTACTTCCTGCTTGATTTTCAGCATAATCTCAACCATCCAGCATAAGATTCAACAACTATAAATAGACCAAGGCATGTATACTTACAAGGTTTGAACAAATCTAGCTTTGAAGTGTCTTTGTATTTTAGTCATTATCTTGTAGTCTAGGCTATTTTAATAGAAGCGAAGTAATAAATAATTTCTCATAGTGGACGTAAATCATCTTCGATCGAACCACTCTAAACTGTTATTTTCAGTTAGCTATTGTCTCTTCAATTTTCATTTTTTAACTAAGGTATTAGTAACCAATCTTTTGCTAATATCATCTCCAAATCACACTTTCGAGGTTGGCTAAAAATATTGTAAACAATTTGCTTAAAGCGTAACTTATTGATACCCTTAAACGTTAAGGATGACCAAATGCACTTTATCAAAAGTTCATCACAGTCTTATAGTAAGGTTTTTTTAATGGTTCAATCATTTGGAAAGGAAAGAAAATGTAAGAGTCCAATATGTACATTATGAATATTCGTTATAAGATAAATATAATAATGGTATTTGATATCATAACAAAACGATGCATTAGAAAATATAGAAGCACCTAAAATCTTAGAATAATTTTGAAATTATAGACTAAGGGATAGTTTTGAGAAATAATTCTTTAATCGTATGATTATGAATCATTTGGTACCAGTGAACTAGATCTCAATTGATTAAGGGCAAAACATCCATTCAGTGAGAGCGATATAAGATTTGGTAAACTCATAGGATTGATGCATATATATGTATGTAGTCGTAGGTCTAGTGATAATAAAAAAGTTCAACATACTTCATTAAATTCATCAATTAATTATTATAGATATGAACATGTATTTGATACATTTGTAGTATGTATATTATAAGTTTGTAGAACATAAAACCGAAGTAAATAACATGACAGACAAAAGAAAATAAAAAAATTTGATTTGATTGAATAGGTAAGTGTATAGGAAATGAGTTATAATTTTACCTAATATGAATAAGAATCAATCACAAAAGTCACTCCTTCTTATAATACATAATGATGTATCAATAAGGAGTAATCAAACTTTATTGGACAATGTACGATTGATGATGAGTTAAATTCTTTCTATAAGGACGTGTACTTAAAAGTAAAGGTTAAGTTTAATTTCATCAAAAACAAAGTCTACACAACATTATAGGATAAGTTGATGAAATGAACTCTACATATCCTTGTTCAAGGAGTTGACAACTTGTGTAAGTCAAGAGACTGCACACAATACTTTTTCGTGAGGGATCCTGTTTGGACCACCCTAAATGAGTTAGGGACCGATCAATATAGATTGAATAATTTTTGTTATAAACATAAGTTTCATAAACTTAAAACTAAATTAATTATATATATAGACAATTCATAAAATATTTGTGAGTACATATTCCGTTGCACTGAGAAAAAACTGTTTTTTCAAGAAATACCAATTTCATGTCAAAAGAACTTCTTTTAGAAATTATTAGCAGTAAAATGGATTAGGATATGATCTAAAGATAAAAATGGTTACAAAGGATGAAAAGAAATTGACCAAGCCTACACTGACACAACTAATTAGAATGTCTAATAATAACTCTCGCACATTAAAGAGAAACTATGATTTTCTTATCGATGTCGAGAAATGAATTTCTCCAGTTGTCAATAAGCCACTAAGAGTATTAACTCTACCATATGGAGTGATGCACAAATTCGAAATGGATTCCAAGTTCGTTATCAAAATATGATTTTGATAGCTGTACCCAAAGGAAATGATCCATCGATCGTAAAAGTGTCTCCGAGAAGAAATTCAATGCAGTTGGATTATGGTAAGCTACATTTATAGATTAACATGGTAAATTTCAATTGTTCAAATTAATGTAACAAATTCGTCATTCAACATACTTAATTTAGTTTTTTCCTATAAAATTATTGCTTGATGTAATTTTGAGTTTTGGTATATGTACGTCAAAACATAAATTATGGATAATGATTTAGAATATGTTATTTGCACTTAATAACCAAAGTGTCTTGAAGATAGTAGGAGTGATTTTGAGTTTGTGGGTGAATGGATATGATCCAAAAAATGATACGAAAGTACCATTCAATAAGCACCAAAGTTGAGCACGTATTTTGATAGAGAAATGAGCTAATTTGAATTTCAGTCAAAATGCTGGTAAAGTTTATGTTGTTAAGAATGCACTAGAAAGGTACTAAAATATTTCAAAACTATAAGTAAACAACAAACTTATGATTGTTAACGGGGTATACATGTTAAAGTCATTTTAATTCGCTTGTTTAATTTTCGATATAGGATTTGAAATTGACATCTTTTATAATCGGTATAAAAGGATTGTCCCAAAAAGATATATAAAAACACTATATTAAATTGTTTAATATGGAGCATGTAAGATGGATTCCTTACACACTAGTAATAGGAATCATTATACATGTCATGTTGTCTACAACAACACATGTTTTTATGTATTTGATGCATAAAGCAAGTATCAAATCTGAATTAAGATCACTAAATGATACTTTAGAGTGTTCTCGGGTATTTACAAAATACTAGAGAATTGTATATAGAAACAACGGTCTTCTTATGATGAGTGCATGGACTCGAACTTCATAAGTGATATTGAATATAGTATGTCAATCCTATGTTCATGCTCAATCTTAAGTTAAGAACTTTAAGCTGGAAATGTTCCAAACATTAATTAGTGGCTGATTCAACAGGCTAAATTTACCACCTTGAATAGCATTGCAACATAAGAAGTATATGTAATGCACAAATTTATAAATGAGGCATGGTTGATTCCAAAAATTGAAAATCCCATGACATTTTTGTATTATAATAATGCTGCTATACATTTTAAAAGAGCTTAAAGCTCATTAAAAGTTGAAAACATACTTCGAAGGGTTCCGCATGGTAAAGGCAGTTTATTAGCATCGGAGAGAGTTAATTGATGGAGTAGATAATTAAAAGTAAAATAACATACATGTACACTAGGGGACTATCCTGATTAGTTTTGAGAAAACCGATCGAAGGAGGGAATACGATTCCATAATTGACTCCAATTGCAAGTGGAAGATTGATAAAGTTAGAGTATGCCCTAGGAGCAATCATGTAATTTGTTACATGTATCTAACTCAATAACCAATCTTGTTCATGATATAGGTGTTTAATTTCTATAATATACTTTGTTATATTGTGATATAGTTAGTCAAGTGATTATTTAAAGTATATTAAATAGAAAGTTCTTAAATGATATGTTATGTGATAGTAATTACAATGTATTGTAATTATAAGAAATTTATAACACTAAAATAACATATTATTAGTAATATTCCTAATCAATATGTTTCAAAAAAGGATATCGATTCATCCATTGAGACTAGAGTATGTAATGCTCCTCAAATGTTGGGCAACGTATTACTAATGGCTGCTACGGGCACTAAGAGATTATGTACTGATAGTTATTGGATAACCATGAAATGACTCTCTAGAGAGTTTTTATGTTGGCTAATACAACTAAGGCCAAACAAAGAATCTCAAAGTGATAGCTACACGGTTCCCTGGACTTAACAATATTGTGGAACTTCAATGTTAACACTCAACTTTGATTATTGTCAAATCAGGGCATGACGATCCATCAAGCGACTCTAGTTGGGTTTGAGTTGAAGCATTGCAAGTGAAACACTATTCAATAGAGAATTTGTCTCCTTAGTTATAAGGATTTAGTATCAAGGTCAGCTATAGTCAACTCAAAGTCAAAATCTCTAGGTAGAGCGGCGCGGTTAATAATAATTGTTACTGTTGGACAAGGATTTTGTATTTGGACTAATCATGTTGAATGTGGACGCTGTTGGAATTTTGACCAAAATCAAATTCCAAGTCTTAAAGTGATATTGTTTTAATGAAGAAAATTGATGTAAATAATTATTACTGCATGGTATCGCTTGTAATAGTAAAATTGGATTTTAGCAGAAAGATGTATATGCGATAAATTTGACCAAAATGTCACACCATGGGCTAAGGTGACGTATGAACATTAAAATTCGATTTTTTTGGTATTAATCGCTGATTAAATTTACAAATTTGATTCGCATGATCATAATGATGAATACTCCCAAAAACCACATGATTCAATTAACTTATAGTCATTGTAAATTAATCAAATAAATAATGAAAAGTGTATATATAAAAGTTATGCATGCACGTATGAATATGCGATCTCAATAAAATATTTATCTTTGATTTAAAGTGATTAATTAGTAAATGGTTTTGAAAAGTTTGAAGGACCATATATCCCTTATTTTGGTCATCCATACATGATATCGGAAGGGGATTTGACTAAGATTTAATGAGGAATTAAAGAGGGAAGGTTGGAATTGTTTCAATGTTTCCCTTAAAGCAAAATTCTTTTCATTCATTCAATATTTGTATCTCAAAACTCTCTTCCTCTCTTCTAGCTGAATATCCATAGCCTCTAAGCCATAATAATTCCCAAAACAAAATCTAAAAAAAGTAAATAAAATAAATTTTTAAGTGGTGCTTAAGATCGTTGCATTTTCTAGAGTTGATTTAATTGGATCTAGAAGTTTTTACTTCATTCAAATCGTGATTTTTAGGCTCTATCAAAAAGTAAATTTCTCTCTCTTTTAATATATGTTACATCATGTTAGAATAATTCAGATCTCCTATCTCTACATCTCATTATGCTATATGTTACATCATGTTAATTTTGTTTAGATCTCATATATTATTTGGTGAATTTATATATGCTTCCGTTGTCCAATCTTTTGCATACTATTATTTTAGAAATTATTGTTTAATGAAAAATATTGGATCAAGATTCAGTTTTAATTAATTAAAATATTTTGTAGCATATTATATATACAAATATAAGTGAAACACATGCATAATCTATTTGAGATTATCTTAAGAAATTGAATATAAGTTTACGTGTGTGCGTTAATTATTTTGAATATCAAATACTTTTGGTTGTTATATACATATGTTTATTTATATTAATTTAATTCTAAATTTATAAAAGAATGTTTATTCAAAATCATAGATCAAATGTTGAATTTCTTCCTAATTCAAGACAAGATTTCAAATTGTTAATTATAGATTGTTAATTATAAATTGTAAAACGTATAAAATTATAAGTTTTAATATATATATATATATATTATTTTAAATTTGAATATAGTTTTTTGTTATTTATATATACGTGTTTGTGTGTGTGTGTATTATTTCAATTCAGATTTTTTAAAAAGACTTTGTGCAAATTTACAAATCTGATAATGAACTCCTTTTTAAGTCAAAACTGGGTTTCAAATTTTTTATTTTAATTTTCAAACATGTAAATTAGTAAAAATAAATTTTAATATGTGTATATAATAGTTATATAATTCAATAAAAGACCATGGACAACAAAGGATATATGAAAGGGCAAATGTGTCTGTTGCGATGTAAATCATGAAAGAGTTAGGGGTATGCCTTAAGGGCCATTATATAAATTGTTACATATATCTAACTAGATAGCAATCTTCTTCAAAATATATGGTATTTTCATTCTATTATATATTTTATATATTGTGATATAACTAATCAAATAATCAATTTAAAGAATATTAAGTAGAAAATCGTTAATGATTTTTTGTGTGATAGTAATTACAACATGTTGTAATCATGAGAAACTTATCATATTAAATATAACGTATTATTTTAAATATTGCTAGTCAATATGTTTTGAGATGGGATATCGATATATTCGTTGAGGCTAGAGTATGTAACGCTCTCCAAATATTGGGCATTGTATTATTCATGGCTATTAGGGGTACCAAGAGGTTATGTACTGATAGTTATTGGATAGCTATAGAATAACTCACTTGAGAGTTTTTATTGAGTTAACATAACTAAGTTCAAACAGAGAATCTTGAAGTGGCGGTATTACACATTTCTATAAATGTAACAACCCTGTTATTAATCATTTAATCAATAAATGATTAATATATTAAATTGGGAATTTAAAGGATTTAATTGGGAAGTTAAATTTAAACTTGAATAATTGATTGAATTTATTAATTTTAAAAAGATAATTCTATTTAAAATTTAGATAATATTATTATAATGTCCATAGAATTTGGATTTAAAAATAAGAAGTAAAATTTTCAAATGGGAATCTGGTTTTTCATTTGGTTTAGGATTTATATGTTTGAAAATTTTAGTTAAGTATAATTAATAAAAAAGGATTAGTTAACTTAAAGGAATTTAACAGTATTGTTTAGTGAACTTTGGGCCTTAACCTTTTCTCAAGCCCATTAGTAATTCTTATAACCCTAAGTCTATTAGCCTAAGAGGATAATTATTCCTTAACCAAATTCCTTAGTCTAAGTCAAATCAAACTTTTGTATATCATTTTCTCCACCATCTTCTTCTTTTACAAGCTTTAACAAAAATGCAGAATGAAGCAAATTCAATTCATCCCTAATTTAAATCTTAGAAATTCAAATAAATTACCATAAATCAAAAGGAGGATAGGTATGAACTCCTTATTATCTACTTTACCTTTCTAGTCAATCAATTTAATATTTTGAGTTGATGTTAATCTCTGAAATTTGGAATTAGGTGCTGTTTGAAGTATTTGGGGTTTGGATAATCAAAGTTTGAATTTTGAAGTAGGAGAAGAAATCGGTAGTAGTCAGTATTTCAACCTATTCCATTTCCAATCATTCCTTCTTCTTTTGGATTCAAGGTGAAATTTTAATCTCACACAACTATATCTAGTAGCTTGAATGTTTGAATTGATTGTTTGTTAGATTAATAAGTGAATAAATGAGTTGTTTATTATATAAGATTCTGGATGATGAAGGTTTGAATACTATTGTATAAATTTAACATTGTTAAACTTATTTGACCACAACCATCTTGTATGCATATAGTGTTGATATTAATTGTGTTTGGATGTTGGTTAGACCTAATAAGTCGTGAATTTTATTGTATTTCGAAAATTTTGGCATTTGGGAAATAATTTAATTGCTATGCATGTACTTTCATCTAAATGAATTTGTATAGAACTCATAATCCATGATAATAGATTTGAGCAAGGACGATAGTTCCAAGCTCAAGAAGCCATCGAGTAAAGGTCTAATAAATGGTTAACTACTCTTTTTACCCGACGAGTTAACACAAATCCCGATAAGTGCTAAAATTTAAATGGTAATGTAGAGTTTGAATTTGATTGTAGATAATTTTGTTCCGAGACTATTTTAATGGATATATTACTGTTAGTAATATATTTCTGTTATAGACTTCTGTTTAAAAGAGAATTGTGAGAATGCAATTTTCTTAAGGGGGGAGTCTGTATCAACCCTATTAATAATCATTTAATTAATAAATGATTAAAAATTAAATTGGGAATTTAAAGGATATAATTGAGAAGTTAAATTTAAACTTGAATAATTGATTGAATTTATTAATTTAAAAAGAGAAGTCTATTTAAAATTTAGTTAATATTATTATAATGTCCATAGAAGTTGGATTTAAAAATAAGACGTAAAATTTTCAAATGAGAATTTTGTTTTTCATTTGGTTTAGGATTTATATGTTTGAAAATTATAGTTAAGTGTAATTAATCAAAAAGGGTTAGTTAACTTAAAGGAATTGGTAGCAGTCGGTATTTTAGTTTATTCCATTTCCAGTCATTCCTTCCCCTTTAGGATTCAAGATGAGATTTTAATCTCACACCACTTAGTAGCTTGAATGTTTGAATTGATTATTAGCTAGATTGATAAGTGAATAAATGAATTGTTAGTTATATAAGGTTTTGGATGATGAAGGTCTAAATACCGTTAGTATAAATTGAACACTGTTAAACTTATTTGAGCACAAACCCTTCTTGTAAGCATATAGTGTTGATATTAATTGTGTTTGAATGTTGGTTAGACCTAATATAGATAAACTGGATCATCACCTGGTAGGAATTGCCCAAGCAGTTCGTCGACCGATCGACCAGTCTATTGCCACCAGTCGATCGGTGAAGCAAATTTCTGGGCAATTTGCCCAGTTTCTTTATGTAAATTGTTTTGAAATTTGTTGCTATGTTGTTTGAATCTTGAGCTTGTTTTGGACTATGATACCTTCTGATTTCTGGTAGCAATTAATTGCTATAATTTCAATTCTCTTTTGATGATTTATTTTAAAGTAAATATATACATATACTATTAAGTATATAAAGAGATTTGTTTTAAAGTGATTGTGAATAAGAATTTAAAATTTATAAATATTTATGAAAAGTAATTATATATATATATATATATATTTATATATTTGCAATAAACAAAGTTACTGATTATGAAAAATGTTGGGTTGATTTCTACTTTTTAAAGAAATTCTATTTTTAAGATTTAAAAACCTTGTAACTCTTTTCTTTTTATATATGAGTTTATGAATTTTGAAAGTGATATGTTTGAAAGAAATTTAAAGATAAAGCAATTTAGAAGTCATTTTCTATATAATAAAGTTATATTATTTGCTTTCAAATTATAAATAATTATTGGCCTTTATTGTGTTTAGCCTTTGACTATTTTTAAACAAGCTTGAATTGAATTTTTATTTGAACATCGTATTTTCTATGAAACAAAGAATTTTAATAAACAATTGAATTGTCGGATTGATATCGGACATTTCATACAATTCTTTCGATTATTATTATAATTTGTTTAATAGAGTTTGATTGGAATTTACTAGCATTTAGTAAATACTTGTGACGCCTCACCTCTATACTCACACTAGCCAAGGACACTACTGGGTAATGCCGTCGACTAGCACGAAGAATAAGGCTGTTGAGGAGCGACCATCTGTGTAATTGCTTTGTGTGAGTACCGATATGTCAGATAGTATGACATGCATTTCGTTTCAAGAGGAAATCCGACATATCAAATACAAACTCAAAGCTACCACACAGTGGCTATGCGGACTTCGGAAACAAATATAGAAATAAACATAACACAAATCAGTCACATATATTCATATCACAAAGGCGGAAACAGATATGAATATAACACATATAAGTGTACATCAAAGTAGTGGTCATACAAGATCCACTACATCACAAAAGAATAGATACAAGTGCTAGACAAAAGAATAAATATACATCAAGGAGTCTCTATCTCAAATGTATAATAACAAAAACTACTAAGCTAAAGTAGTTAGCCAAAAGTCAGGTGACAAACCCTGCTAAGAAGTCAAGCAGAAGCACTTGATATACCTCGGTCTGACCCGAGTATTATTTAAGAAGAAAATAATAAACAGATCAGTCTAGCTATAAATATCATATAAAATGAGATTGGATAAGATATATGACAAAAACGTATGATAACAATAATACCATACTGTGACAAGTATACATCAGATAACAACAAAAATCATACAATATCTCAAATATTCTCAAACACTAAAAAGAATGTCATATTCTTTAAATTATTCACCAAAACACAAATATTGACAAAACATATCAATGCCAATCGCAAAAATCGGTGAAACACAAATTCTAGAAATCATCAACTAGAAATCCAGAAATCACAAAAAGGGGAAGGCCTATCACAAACGAGAGCATGAAAACTCCCCAACACGTGTATCACAAATGGGTCACTATCCCATAAATTGAGCCGGAGCTCCTCCAAACAGGGTATAGTCCCCCCTTGCGGACTATGAGCCAAAGATCCTCATATGAGCCGAAGCTCCTCCAAACAGGGTATAGTCCCCCTTTGCGGACTATGAGACGAAACTCCTCCAAACAGGGTATAGTCCCCCTTTGCGGACTATGAGATGAAACTCCTCCAAACAAGGTATAGTCCCCCTTTGCGGACTATGAGCCGAAACTCCTCCAAACGGGGTACAATCCCCCACGCGGACAAAGAGACATCGCACATCGCTAGTCTAAATCACCAAAGGATCATCATTGATCGATAAGTGTAAATTACACTAAGCTAGTAAATAAATGAGTTTAGCTTCATGTCCCATAACCACTAGCTTAACTTAAATATTTACGAACAAATTGTAGATTTCCACTCGAAAATTGTCACGAGAGTTCAATCGAACAAGTCCAAGAATTAACCGACGAAGTAAACGCAAGCGTTTCATACCACTTGTTTTGCTAAGCCGTTTAATTAGATTTCTCATACGAATGAGGTAAAGGTTTGTATATACTAATAGATTGGAAAACGGTTTTGAAAACGAGCTTTGTATTTAAAAGGAGTGTTGAAATCGTTTTTGTGAAAGAGTTTGAGTATTTACTACTAGTATAGAAACCTTTGTATTTTAAAGTGACAAATCACAGAAATGATTGTAGAAACAATCAATCACCAAAAATTCACATACGACAATGTGAATTAAATCCATAAAAATCGATACCAAATCCATCAAATGGATATTCCCAAAAATCCAAAGAAAGAAGTCATCAAAGTCGATAATAAGTGATAACAACTAACCAGATCGACAAAAATCGATTAAAATTGGAAATCCACTAAAAAAACAAGCAAATAGGCAAAACTGAACAGTTCTAGACGCCTAGTTTAGAATCCAAACGTCTGGATTTTGGTTCTGGAATTAATTCAGAAAACCCCCAGACATCTGAAATTTCAAGGCAGACGTCTGAGACCCAATTCAGACGTCTGAACCTATAAATCAGACGTATGGAATTGGTTTCTGCCATTTTATTTTCTGCGTTCTTATTTTTTCTCTCCAGGTCTATAACCAGACGTCTAGACTTGATATCCAGACGTATGGTCACCTGGCCTGGGCAACAGTTTGCCTAGTCCATGATGGCCAAAACGATTCGGAAGCGATCGGACGAGCAACAACGACTAGGGATTTATACCAAGCGACAACCCAACCTTATAGGCTCTTCGATACACCCCAAATATCATGTCCAAACATCCATAGTAGGATTTTCATAAAATTGGACTTCAAAATCCAAAAATTGGAAAATTCACCAAATCAATTCAAATCAAAAGCAAATGAACATGAATAAATATTAGGAATTCATACTTAACAACAATGAAAGTTATAGATGTAGAAGTGAGTTAAAGAACTCACCTTTAAAACTCAAAGACAACGAATGAGAAGCTTTAAAACAAAGCAAGACCAATTCCTCTTCAATATACCTATAGAATCTTCAATCTATTATCAAAGGTGAAGTTTTTCCTAAGTTAGGTTATAGGAATTTCTGTAAATTGAAGAGAGATAGAGATGGAGAAGATGAAGAGGATGCTTACCTAAGCTTCTCCTTGATTTTGGACTTGAATTTGAGTTTCCTAATCAAAACTAGGGTTTAGGAATTTCTATTTTCCATTCTTTCCCCCATTTTTCTTTAGCTTGAAAGTGTTAGGAAATGGAATGAATGAATGAAGAGGAGTTGAGTGGAGTTAGGGTATTATGTTGGGTTAGTGGGCTGAAACCCAAACCCAAAGCCCAAAATAGAAAAATAGAAAAATTCTACTCAACTCCAAACATATCGATGTTTATACTCAAAAAAGTTGTAAACGCCATTTTGGACTCAATGGAAGTGGTCTCGAGTCCCAATTTGACTGTTTACAAAAAGTAACATTTCGGACTTTAATCCGATTAACGGTGCTATATTTAAATAAAAAAATTAAATATATAATCGTAAAATATGCGGGTTGTTACAGTACTAGAGTTTCACTTTCAGATATGGGATAGTTAGTTAGATTCTAGAGATTACTAAAGTGAAAGTAAGCTACACTTAGAGTTGTACTATTTTAGAGTGTTTGGATTTCAAACCGATAGATCTTCGAAAGAAGATAACTCATTTTTCATTGACTTGAGACTCGATACATTTTTAGAGTTAGGTAGGCAGATCCCTTTCGGTAGGTTTTTTATGGTGTAAATACGGCTGTCTCTTTAGAAAGGTAGATGTTTACATGCATCGTATTCTATAGACACTACAACCCATCAGTTTGTTTTTGTTTTATACAGTTAGATGATGTTTACCTCTTTCGATAGGTAAATTTGCATAGGATGTGTTAGGTACATGACTGCACTTTTCTTTGAGCGATGTTCCTAGTTTGTTGTCTCTTTTGGTAGGCTTCCTTTCTATGTAGCGGGTCTCTTTCAGTAGATTGCGTGTCACTGTGATAAACTGATGGATGACTACCATTATTATTTCATTTAGTAATGATTATTTTTTTAGAGACTTGTGATTAGATCTTTCGGTATCTGTGATGATCCACATTTCAGAAGGTTTAAATTGACAATAATCCACACATGTCCAACTCAAACAATTCGGAATATAGATAATCAATGAGGTTAATTAAGAAAAAAAATAAGAAAAGAAGAAGAAAATGAACACAGAATCTCGTAGTGGAATGAAAAAATATAATAATCAAATAAACAGTTCATGAAGATGTTTATATTATACATTTGATTATCATTTTACAACATTTATCAGAGTTATATATATTACAACAGAACAATAGGATAATGCAGCAGAACAACATGATGCTGGGAATAACATTCGTAATAATAATATACCAAATCTTCGTCTTCGTCCTTCAGAGAATAATCTTCAATGCGCTGAAAAACTCAGGACTGACCCGAGCGTAATGAAAAACAAAGCACTCGAGTCAGGACTAAAATATCCTTATGTGAGTCAAATCGATATCACATAACATGAGTGTAATAGCGTCAGAAATGTTTATGGGATTTCACATCTCCTATCCAGTGTATAACATGCGTGCAATAACTCAAGAGATGTTACGGGATTTTCCATCTCTTAAGGATCCGTCAAATTATTTATATATAGTAGAATACGTTATATATATAATGTCTAATCAGTAAAATAAATATTTTTCTTAGCGTTAAGGCTTTACATTAATCCCCCTTAACGCGTTTTTAAGCATTGTCGTACAGTTTTCATTCAGCACAACCAACAGCACGTCGGTAGCCTGTGATGCTGTAACAACCCGAATTCAAGTATCTGGTATCCTGCAAAGCCCACTGAAGCCCGAGTTGGGTATCTAGTATCCTGCAAATAGGCAAAGATAAATATATCAGAGCTCAAATAAATATCTCACAGCGCAACTGACTAAAATATAATAGTAAGTAAATACTCACCAAGGTAATAACACTTTCTAAACAAGTGTCTCAAAGATGGAAAATCTCTGCCATCTATCTAACCTGTGGGATGATATGAGGAGGGGGTCAGAACTAATGTTCTGGTGAATGGACAAATTATACACTTCGAAGTATAATTCTACATATATCGTTCTATTTCCATTTTCTGTTATATTAGGTTTATTGGGTTTATAATACACTCGCCTCTGTGCGTGAATCGTACCCATCTACTCCCTAGTAGATTAAGACCTAATAACCAATATATATGTAGCTATATGCCCAAAGACCGCATCGGTCCTAGTTACTACCAATAGTACCTTCCGCATCCTCCTCGAAAAGGACTCCATCATCTCGCTACTAGAGCTTACTGTAACTACATCTGTAAAGGACAGCTTCATATGGCCTACAATACAGATGTTCCATCGTCTACTATGAAAACGTGAAACTGCATCCGCACTAGCTTATACTAGTGCTCGGACATCCACAATGTACCACCCAGTGCGTACATTGAGGACTAAACGTAATCATTCTGTCTAGTCCCTGAATTCCGCCAACAAGGTCTACCTTGTACAGAATTCAGTCGGGGATTTTCTCTATCTGTAAAGGCCCGCTTCGTTAGGCCTACAATATAGATATTCAACTTGGTATGTCTCTTTTCTCATCGTGGCTATGGCCCCACGCAGCCCCCCTCAACTAATCGAAAGACATGTCAAGAGCTAAGTGGCTGTGCCCTACTGTAAACAATCTAAACATCCAATTGGCTGTGCTCCTCATCCAATGTCTCGATAGTGAAAGAATTATTGGCCTGTTGGTAACTCTAGTCTTTCCCGAACTCGCTCTGACTGATGATGGCTTGATCTCCGCATGCGACTATCCTTTTGGGTCTTGCCCACTATAACCTACTCGCAAACTAGAGTATGGTGTCATACAAATATCCTACTCCATCATCAACCTTTTGACTGCCAACAAAGGTCCGCTTCATTAGGCCTGCAATGCAAAAGCAGTCAAGGCGTACTCTCTTGATGGAACACCTACAGACCTGCCTCCGAGGGTGTAGCTTCGTTAGGCCTACCTCAAAGGGCCATCCTAGAGTATCCACACGTCCCGTTGAAGTCTCGTACTTCCTTCTACCTCGAACTAGCTAAGTTGGACGTGCTCTTTCTGTACTAAAATATGCGATGAACTACTTCGTTAGGCTCTTTATCCAGATTCTCTTTCGGACTGCTCCAAATGCACCTTACCATTTTGTTAGACCCTACGTCTAATATTTTACTATGCGTTTAGTTTACTTTTCTTATTTTGTTGGCTACTTATTTACCCTAATCAGCAAGCCCAGCCCCACCTGTGTGAGACCATCAGTCCTAGACCTGAAAGGGAATGCTGTCGATATGGGCCACTTCTATTGTTTTAGCTTATTAACTTAATCCAAAATCTGAGTTTGATAAAATAAGCCACTTCTATTTCCTTCTTTTTAATTATAACCTATGTGTTACAATTATACTTGCAATTGTCACTTCTATATTCTTTTCTTTCTTATATAACCTACATGTTATAAATGTAATTGCAAGTGTCTCTTTTCTATTCTCGTCTGTCTTCATTTATTATGATACTAAATTCTCTTTAGTTCTCTTATATTATATGACAGTCTTAGCTTGGGACTACGTCCAACTGTCACAAATTACTTATCATAATAATTGCTTTGCTCTTTACTCTACTATCTCCGCAATAAATGCAGATCTAGTCACATTTTCTGTTTATTGTTTATAGTCTTGTCAAATCATTAACTTGATTATTTATTCTTCTTTAATTTCCTTAACGCTTTGCGTTATTCTCTTTTATTCTGGAAAGTAGTTCTATTCTATTTAGCTGGTTACAAAAACTGTGCTAAAAATCCGTTTCCATATTTTAATACTAAATAATGCTATAAACAATAACTCGTAACTGCAAGATATTTCTTTTATTGTTTCTTTTTTTTTTGGGTAATGCAAAATACAGTAATGTCTCTATTTTTCACTAATTCCACTTTTCTTACTTTTATTCTTGCAATTACGTTTATCGTTATTCTTACAATATTAAACTATGGAAATGTATTCCCTTTTCTAAACCAACCAACTAATCTATCACTAACTTCCAAATTAAGTTATTAGATTTTCCCTTTTTTTATTCGTTTCTCCCGTTTTAACATAATTTACTGTAAATTTCTCACTTTTAGGATTATGACTTTCTCTACAACTTTTAAGCCTAATATTACTTATATTTTAATTGGATTCCTTCCTTTTTCCATATAAATAACATTTAAATATAAGTACACTTCTCTTATAAAATTTACAGTTTCAACATAACTAACTAGTAGAACTAATTACTGAAATAAATGCTGAATTAAACATTTAACGGGAATTTAACGATATTATATATCATAAACATAAAAGAGATATAATTTAAATCCACCCACCTGTCGTCGTTAGCTTTGCTCCATGGCCTTCCTGGATCCCCTTCTAAGGTGTCTAATATTTTTTTTAAAAGATATTCTCCCTAGAAATATTTTCTATTTAGGGTTCAGCCTCAGGCAATGAACCCAATCGGGTGAAAATCTGATTGTGAGAAAATAGCTAGGCCTAGGGTTCTATTTATAGTGGAGTTTGGGGATCTCAGACCATCAGATTTTTGGATTGAATCTGGTGCAACCACGTCACAGGCTCGCTGCGAACCGTTGGATCCAGAAAACAATGCTTCAGATCGCACGAAAATCAAATCATATAACTTCGGCACGTCCCTGGACGATTTCTCGTCCAGGGCTACACGCGGGTCGACATAGGTCGACCTGTGTGCTTTGGGGGTCGACCTTAGGGTCGATCCTTGTGCTTTGTGGGTCGACCCGTAGGTCTTACTCTTTTTTTCCGTTAAATTCTGATATCTTGTTCTTCACGTAACTTCTTCATATCAACTCGGATTTCGACAAGTTATATATGGAAATTGATCAGAAAATCGCCACGAACACAATAGTATAAGTTTCGAGGCCATATTTTGACAATTCCAAAAATGCTTATTTTCACTGTTCATTGTTATTTGCTTATTTAATTATCTAGAAATGCGGGGTGTTACAATTTCCCACCCTTTAGAAAATTTCGTCTCCGAAATTTGATAAGGGTAAAACTATGTAGTTCCTCACATCAAACACATCCATTTTGTGTACATCCAATTTTGCGACCATTCCTGTCCTTGTGCAAAGTGTCATTCAACATAAAATATATGCATGTACATGAATTTCTAAGCGGTACCCCCTATATGAATCCTTTTCTTCTTTAAAAACTCCTTTTTAAAATATGATGCACACATCCTAAATATACTTGCAATTTTTATATGAATTCAATCTTCTGAAAACTCAAAACATTTTTATCTAATTTTTCCCACACTCCTACTGAATAGGGGCGTAGTTCAACGAATTTTACATCTGAATCCTACCTCACAACTTCTAACATTCGAATTTCAGAAAAATCTAATTTTTTCCAAACTCGATTTCTTATGTCAGAAAGAATGTAGAAAATAGAAATCTCACATTTACCGTTTTACTTTAGCGCACCTCTTTCTCCGTACTTGGAACCTATGCCGCTATTCTATAAAAATCTCTATTTGCTTTCCTAAGCACACTTCACATAAGAATTTTTTTTCCATTTTTCTTTTCTGATGATGTTTCTGTCGCTTTCTTTAAATTTGTTATTTTCCATTTTGTTACTCTTTTTGGCTTTTACTTTTCTTTCATTACTTACATCCTATGTTTTTATTCTCTTCTTGTGAACATCACAGAAAAAGAGCATCATACTAATCATAACTAATTTACTACAATAGGAACTAAATGCTTACATAGGAGTACAATCTCATAACTAAAAGAGAAAACAAGTCCTACTACAAAGCGATACTAGATAGGTAAATATAGCAGCTAAACACAGCCATCATCTAGGGCTAGGAGGCCTAGGACCATGTACACTTAGACACAGAAGGGTCCTACACTAGGAATCCAAGTAACTCATATGCTCCTCCTGCTGCCTATTACTCGTTAGTAACTTACGTTGTGTTACTCACGATGAATAAGATCTATTCATATCTTCCATTCCATACTCAAAATGGAATAACCAAGTCTCATTTACTGCAATGAATAAGGGTTTCAATCTATGCAGTCTCTATCTAAAAAGGCAACTAAGTTTGGGGAAATTTTCTCTTTACCTTTACCTTTCATTTTCCCCCAACTAAGGTCTACCTATCCCAACCACGTGTGTCTTACTATCCTACTAATATCACTTCACTACTCTTCTGTAGTCTACACACATGAAGCAACACGCCTAGGTTCTCACTAGTGTCCTATACACTTTACGGGAACTTTTATTATTACTACTAAAAGTAATCACTGCTATAGCCTTACACTTTTCCCGTCACATCTAGGAAATGATTCCTATCTACTCCATATTTAAAAGTTTGGTTTGGTATTTATCATTTTATTTCAAAAATTAAAGCTTCTAAATTTTTGAAACATCAAATCCCAAAGTTCTTGCCTTTAAAAGTGTTACTTTGAAGTTTCTATTAAATTCAAAGGTACTTGGTTACTTAACATTTTATCTTTTTAGACTTGCATCTTTACAGCTCTTTGAATTTAAATTATTCCCCAAACCTAGAGGGGAAAACTTACAAATTCTAAGTTCAAAACTTATTCCGCTTTTACTTTTAAAGACCTTTACAGCTTTCCATAATAAAAAATTGGATTTTTAAATTTAACTGTTTACTAAGTTTTTCTCTTCCAAAAACTTATTTACTTTTTCACCAAACTATTTTTCTTTAAAACATTCCTTGCTTTTCCTTAAAACATTTTTTTTCTTGACTTCCAAAAATGTCCTCACATGTTTTCAAAACATCTTCTTTTCATAGATTTTCAAATTTACAAAAACTGGAGTAAATAAGAACAATTATTTTATCAAAAATCCCTTAACTTTCCTGCTCTTCCAATTACCTAACCTTGGAGGAGTTTCTAACTTACTACAAATGGGGACTTTCTACAAAGGCAAGCAACCAATGCATATAATCAATGGAAAAATATGAAATTTCCATTGCTTAGCTTTCCTACTAAGGCTCTCTATAATATCCCTCTTAACTAACACTGTCTCTAATTATTATACTTTTTATCACACCTAATGGTTTTATACCTTAATGTATTGGAACTACTTTCTCTTATGAGAAATTATTAACACTAAAACCTTCTATGAATCCTTTAAAAGAGGATTTTATGTTTATGTGAAATTACAAGGAACTTATTTTATAATTTATTGAAATAGGCTATACAAAATATGGTGCTTTCCATACCTTGTACATCTCTTTCACGTATTCCTTATAACTTGCACAAAACATTTTTATTTATGATTTGGTTTCATAGGAAATTATATCATTATTCATTTCATTCCAATAGGTTAAAGTATGTTTAATCTATATTCACTTACAATAGAAATTTCCTACGAAATTTATTAATTTCCTAATACTTAACTTACATCTTTTTTCCAGAAGAACTCATTTTCAAAACTGTTTTTATATTTTCATAACTAGAAAACATTTCGATATACTTATTTATGTGTACTTACAAAACACTGTATTTCTATACTTAGAAATTATCTTCAAAACACATTTTTATTTGGGTCAAAACAGTTGTTGCGTAAAACACCGTCACTACAACCCAAAAATACTAGTATATGGATTCAATCAAAATAAATATTAATAAATCTCATATGCTATGTAAAAACATTTCCTTTGGGAGTCACCTACTATAACAATAGTGTCATAGTCTATGCTCCCTTTATTTTTCACGAAAACATATATTACAACAACAAATGTTGTAACCTGCGTTTTCGATACTTAACACATTCTAGGTTTTTATATTTAAAATCTTTGTTACCTACAAAGAAACTAGCGAGCTATACATGCTCTATAATTCTTCAAAAAGAATTTAACTTTTAACAAAATTTACATCATATAAAAACTAATTTAAATTTCATATCACTTTTTTTTTTCAAAAACCCAATATTTCCTCAAACTTATTAACAATTATTGGGCCAGACATAAATTGGATTTTCAAAAATCCAATATTTCATATAAAACCTAATTTAAATTTCAACTTTTCAATTCAAAAGTTTCATTTTATTGGGCTAGACATAAAGTGGATTTTCTTCTTACTACCATAGGAATACCTTCCTAAGCCTTGGAAATCTCATTTCCTTACTAAAATCTCTTATTCCTTCCAAAAAATACTCACCCTATTATCCCTAGGGAACTTTCCCACTCCCTATAACATATGGATACCAATCTTCTTTCAAAACATAGCTTATTGTACACTATAAATCGGCAATAACATAGGGCTCAACATCCTTAGGTCATCCCAAACCCAACTAGCAAGCTATGCACAAATATACTTTAAAAAACTTTCCATATGTTAAAATATATAATTGGGGACTATTTGGATTTTAGTACATAATATATTTATATTTTATTCAAAAATACAAATACGTTCACTCATATTTCCTAATTTACTTAGGATCTACTAACCTAAGCTCTGATACCAAATGTAACAACCCGAAATCCAGCAGGTCCGGATTTTTCATGAAAATGCTAAAATCCAAACCCACTGAAGCCCGAGTTGGGTATCTGGAATCCTGCAAATAAGCAAAGATAAATATATCAGAGCTCAAATAAATATCTCACAGCGGAACTGACTAAAATATAATAGTAAGTAAATACTCACTAAGGTAATAACACTTTCTAAACAAGTGTCTCAAACCTGGAAAATCTCTACCATCTATCTAACATGTGGGATGATATGAGGAGGGGGTCAGAACTAATGTTCTGGTGAATGGACAAATTATACACTTCTAAGCATCATATACCGTTCTATTTCCATTTTCTGTTATATTAGGTTTATTGGGTTTATAATACTCTTGCCTCTGTGTGTGAATCATACCCATCTACTCCCTAGTAGATTAAGACCTAATAACCAATATATATGTAGCTATATGTCCAAAGATCACATCGGTCCTAGGTACTACCCATAGCACCTTCCGTATCCTCCTTGAAAAGGACTCCATCTTCTCGCTACTAGAGCTTACTGTAACTACATATGTAAAGGACAGCTTCGTGAGGCCTACAATACAGATGTTATGTCGTCTACTATGAAAACATGAAACTACATCCATCCGCACTAGCTTATACTAGTGCTCAGACATCCACAATGTACCACCTAGTACGTACACTGAGGACTACACGTAATCGTTCTGTCTACTCCCTGAATTCTGCCAACACGGTCTACCTTGTAAGGAACTCAGTCGGGGATTTTCTATATTTGTAAAGGTCCATTTCGTTATGCCTACAATATAGATATTCTACTTGGTCTGTCTCTTTTCTCATCGTGGTTATGGCCCCACGCAGCCCCCCCTCAACTAATCGAAAGACCTTTCAAGAGCTAAGTGGATGTGCCCTACTGCAAACAATCTAAACATCCAATTGGTCGTGCCCCTCATCCAATGTTCCGATAGTGAAAGAATCATTGGCCTGTTGGTTTAACTCTAGTCTTTCCCGAACTCGCTCTGACTGATGATGGCTTGATCTCCGCATGCGACTATCCTTTTGGGTCCTGTCCACTATAACCTACTCGCAAACTAGAGTACGGTGTCATACGAATATCCTACTCCACCATCAACCTTTTGATTGCCTACAAAGATCTGCTTCGTTAGGCCTGCAATGCAAAAGCAGTCAAGGCATACTCTCTTGATGGAACACCTACAGACCTGCCTTCGAGGTTGCAGCTTCGTTAGGCCTACCCGAAAGATCCATCCAGAGTATCCTCACGTCCCGTTGAAGTCTCGTACTTCCTTCTAGCCCGAACTAACTAAGTTGGACGTGCTCTTTCTGTACTAAAATCTACGATGAACTGCTTCGTTAGGGTCTTTATCTAGATTCTCTTTCGGGCTGCTCCAAACGCACCTTACCATTTTATTAGACCCTACGTCTAATCTTTTACTATGCGTTTAGTTTGCTTTTTTTATTATGTTGGCTACTTATTTACCCTAATCAGCAAGCCCAGCCCCACCTGTGTGAGACCATCAATCCTAGACCTGAAAGGGAATGCTGTCGATATGGGCCACTTCTATTGTTTTAGCTTATTAACTTAATCCAAAATCTAAGTTTGATAAAATAAGCCTCTTCTATTTCCTTCTTTTTAATTATAACCTATGTGTTACAATTATACTTGCAATTGTCACTTCTATATTCTTTTCTTTCTTATATAACCTACATGTTATAAATGTAATTGCAAGTGTCTCTTTTCTATTCTCGTCTGTCTTCATTTATTATGATACTAAATTCTCTTTAGTTCTCTTATATTATATGACAGTCTTAGCTTGGGACTACGTCCAACTGTCACAAATTACTTATCATAATAATTGCTTTGCTCTTTACTCTACTATCTCCGCAATAAATGCAGATCTAGTCACATTTTCTGTTTATTGTTTCTAGTCTTGTCAAATCATTAACTTGATTATTTATTCTTCTTTAATTTCCTTGACGCTTTGCGTTATTCTCTTTTATTCTGGAAAGTAGTTCTATTCTATTTAGCTGGTTACAAAAACTGTGCTAAAAATCCGTTTCCATATTTTAATACTAAATAATGCTATAAACAATAACTCGTAACTGCAAGATATTTCTTTTATTGTTTCTTTAATTGTTGGGTAATGCAAAATACAGTAATGTCTCTATTTTTCACTAATTCCACTTTTCTTACTTTTATTCTTGCAATTACGTTTATCGTTATTCTTACAATATTAAACTATGGAAATGTATTCCCTTTTCTATACCAACCAACTAATCTATCACTAACTTCCAAATCAAGTTATTAGATTTTCCCTTTTTTTATTCGTTTCTCCCGTTTTAACATAATTTACTGTAAATTTCTCACTTTTAGGCTTATGACTTTTTCTACAACTTTTAAGCCTAATATTACTTATATTTTAATTGGATTCCTTCCTTTTTCCATATAAATAACATTTAAATATAAGTACACTTCTCTTATAAAATTTACAGTTTCAACATAACTAACTAGTAGAACTAATTACTGAAATAAATGTTGAATTAAACATTTAATGGGAATTTAACGATATTATATATCATAAACATAAAAGAGATATAATTTAAATCCACCGTGATACGACAACACTAAACCAAAATTGTAGGGGTCTCATATAGGGATAAAAGTATGACAAGGCATGTGAGGCAATGCCCAAGGTAGGATACTACCGGTTTGGGTCGTAGGGCTGGTGGTAACGCATCGTAGCCACGACCGCCCACATCGAGTCAAGGGAAGCTATCCCACAATCAAGGTGCACCAATCGAAACCAACAACAAGAGTAATAATATGGACAATGTCCAACAAAATCAAAGAACATATGTCCGCTAGGGGTAATTTGCCCGTTTGGCCCTGTAAAGCCGTCCTATTTTAGTCATTTCAAATTGGCACAAGTGTCGAGGTCCATCCATCATCATTCTCTTTCTTCAAATCCAGCAAACGACGCCAAATCCAACCACTTTGTTCTGTAGTCTCCTCCACGTACACAGTTGTTAAAGTGGTTCCAATATTAACAGAGAGTATGCCAATAAGAGGCCCGGGTCTCTTTAACAACCAAACGTCGTTTTACACACAGGTTGGTACTTTTACATTTTGAAAACATTCATACTTGATATCAAAATATCAAATTCGCTTCAAAATCAATTTCATTTTGAAATATCATATTTACTTCAAATATGTCAATTTCCAATTGAAAGTCATTTTCACTTCAAAATTCGATTTGAATTACAATTTGGATTATAACTTCATTTTAACCCAATTCGCATTTAAATCCATGATTTAAATATAAACATTCCCACTCTGACCGGGTTGAATTTTTAGAAAATAGTTTGAAATTTTTTAAATAGTTTAAAAGTTGAAATAGTTTAATAAAAAATAGTTTGAATATTGAAAATGGTTTATATAGTAAAATAGTTTGGAAAATCAAAGTAATTTAAACCTCAAAAAGATAGGTTTTTGAACAGTTTATATAATAAAATAATTTATTTTGAAAATAGTTTCAAAGTCAAACCGACCCAATTCCAAACTTTCCAATTCAAAACAATTCAATTTCCATTTCAATTTGATCGATTCCATTCCGTTTTCAATTCGAATTAACTTCGATTCCAATTTTAATTCAAATCAATTTCAGTTCCAAATTAATTTCAATTCCAAATCGATTTCAATTTCAACTTCAAATATTTGATTCAATGGTTTAATTTCAACTCAATTCCCAATTTAAAACCATTTCAATTTATATCAATTTCAAGCTCGATTTTCAAAGTATCGATTTAAATCATTTAAATCAAATTTAACTTCGATGTTCAATTCAAATCTTTAAAATAATTCAATTCCAAACTCAACTTTTAAAATATCGATTTAGATTACTTATATTAAGCAATATTCAAAGTTTGAATAAAAGTCCAATCTTTAAAACAAATCAATTTCCAGAATTCAAATCATATTTCGATTATAACTTTAAAATCTCAACTTCGATTATTTAAACAATTCCTGTTACCAATTTAAATTTCAACATTTCGAGCTCAAGTTCGAAAATAATTCGATTTCCATAAATTCAAATTTTTTTCTTCTTTAAATCAAATCATTTAAATAATTTCAAATCAAAAATTTTAAAATCATTTAATTTAACCAATCCGGTGTCCGTATATAATTTTCTATCTTATGGCCAACTGATCAGTTATTTCAATTTAATTTTAGGGGTAGATACATATCATTTCAATCAAAAATAAATGTCATAGGTATATAATATTTCAACCTATTTCTTAATTTATTTGAAATAATTCAAGTAACAGTTTTATATACTGTCAAATAATTTACAGGGTGATACAGGATATATAAAATAAATAACATCCAATCAACCAAAACATCAATCAATTGGCATCCATCATAATCAATCATCCGAACAACCAATATCACAACAATTTACTGGTTATCAACATTGGGTGTCTAATTGACAATTTAATTCAATTTCAAATTGAACTGTCAATTTAAATTCATATCAGTTCAATTCAGATGTCAATTTAAATGTCAGTTAAATTTCCATACAACAACCAATAAATTTAAATTGGTTCACAACTTCAATTTAACTAACATAATAATAATTTAGCCATTTGTGAGCGTTAAAACACTCACCTTTATTTGAAACTGAAAAAATTTCAGCTTCAAATAAATTCCAGTTTGATTCCATGACGTAGACGACGTCGATACTATTCCAGTGCAATTTGTTTTGTCCAAAACGGACCTCATATGAAGGAGTTACGATTTTTATTAATATCGATATAATTAAAAATAAAATTTACAACTAATTATCACTTAATAAAATAAATAACACTAACCCCTTTCATCAACTCAAACTTCAGGTCGAAGTACACAAAACCCATCATCGCGTACGATTCCTCCGTGCGCATGCTACAACTTCGAACCCGAGAAAACCCTAACGCGCGCGAGCAAACCACCCCGATGCGCCACCACATGCCATTATCGGCCGCCACCGCTTCCCTGCCATCGACATGTCTGGCCAATTCGAACTTGTTTCCACCGGTCGTCGTCCGCACGCGTTCCCAGATCGACAACCCAAGCCCTAGAGCCGCTCGCCTAGCTCCTCCCTCGTGCGCAAACTCCTCCAGGCACTCGCCAATTTTTCCGATCGCGATTTCGTTTGAGTGTTTTGCTTTTTTCTTATTTCTATTTCCTCGATCTGCTGTTTCGAATAGAGAGGAAGAGGGGTATGGGGAAGACCAAAAAGTGGCTGATGCGTATGTATGTGCCGCTTGGCGTTCATAATGTTTTACCCCCATTCTAAACACAATGGAACTAGTCCCGATGCCTAATTCAATCGTATTTAGAAGATAGCATTTCAAAATCAATTTATTTTAATTAAATTCTATGCATTTCAAGCTCGCACGGTCGAACGATAAGTACGATCACTATGAAACTTGAAATCCTATAATAATTAACTATTACAGATCCGATGAAACTAGTTTCGTTGAAATCCGAGACAGTAGCCAAAATGGCTATTTTTACTCGTTAATTGAAACAAGCTATTTTCCAAAATCAAATTATTCATTTTAAATTCCATTTTAAAGGCTAACAGTCTTCATTAATATAAAATTTAAATCAACTTTTGATATCATTTTCATTCATACTAATTTCAGAATTCAATTATTTATATAATTTCCAAAATTAAGTTTAAACAATTTAATTATCCAATAAATTACATTAATAAATCATTATATTTCAAATGAATTTTAATTATCAACAACTATTTTATTCCATCTAAATAATTCAATATTTATTATTCAAGTCCAGTTATTGATTATAAACACATTAATATCTAAAATTTCATTTTCAATACCTGTTATTACTATAGTTTCAAAATTGTTTATTTAAAAATTATATTCAAGTTCATATTCAAATACATTACATAAATAATCCATTAAATCTTTATTTCTAACCGTTTTTAATTTAATAATCATATTAAATTTAATAATTTAAAATGGTTAAAAATATGGGTCGTTACAGTATCTTTTCTTTTGGCTCTGAAGAAATTTTGATTTCATCATCACCATATTTTAGATGATAGTCCGTTAGAGACTTGATATGGATTTATGAAATGGTGATTTGGATTAATATGCCTTAGTATTATATGATTTTGGTTTCAACATATTTATTATGGCTTATTTTATTGTTAAGCCATATATTGATGTGGATATTTAAATGGTGATTGGTTTGATATGCCTAATGGTTAATGGGCTTTTAGGCATTCTTGAGATGACTTAATTTTATGGTTAATTCATATATGGATTTTATTGGATATGCTTGATTATGATCATTGTTCTAACGTGTTTTTATTATTACTTATTTATGGTTAAGTCATATATTTATGATATCGGTATCATCTCACCTTTTATTAGAGATAGTCTGACCCATTTATTTTATAATACTCGGGTCAGGTCGACACTCTACAGGTACATGGACTCGTTGACCTTTGGATTTTGTGCTAGCACTAAAGTAGACTATTTTTGAATTTTTAGTTTACTTCATGGTTTTATATATTGATAATTGAGACAACATGTCATGTAAATTAGTTAGTAGTAACTTTGTACCTGATATGGTATTTTGGATGAGATGTATATATTATGTGGGTCCAGTACTGATATTTTGTAGATTTACATTTATTATGTTGTATGATGTGTATAATTTGGCTATGATCTATGACTTTGATTCTGATTTATTTATATTATATACTGTTCTAAATATTTTAATCGGTGTGTTTATTACTTAATATTAATAGTATACATGCAAAAAAATTTCAGTTCAGATCCTCAAAAGGTAATAAAGACGTGTCAGTGTTAGTATAAAAGTTATAAGCACATTCGGTCATCTTAACTAGTCGTATTCTCCATGTTATTAGATGATATTACTTGTAATGTTCTTTGCTGATATAGGTATAGCAGTGGGGCCGTTACAATAGACTTGAGAATACTGTTGAACTTCAATGTGGATACGCCACATTCATTATAGTTAAATCATAACATGTCATCCATCGAACGACTATAGTTGGTTCTGGGCTGAAGCACTGGAAGTGAAAAACTATTCAAGATAGAATTCTTCTCCATGGTTATATAACGTTAGTATCATGGTCAATTGTCGTCAGCTCAAAGTCAAAGTCCTTGGCCAAAGCGATATGGTTAATAATAATTGTTATTAATGAACCACAGATCTTGTGTTTTAACTAATCAAGTTGAATATGGATGACATTAAAATCTTGAAAAAAACCAAATTCCTTAAGTCCTAATATGATATAGTGTTGATGAAAAGGTTTGGTGTAAAAATATTATTACCATAGGCACCTTTTATAATACGTAAAATTGAATTTTACTAAAAATGTTTATAAGAAAAAAGTTCGGCCAAATGCCACACCACTAGTTATAGCGACTGTGAATGTTAATATTTGAATTGTCAACTATTAATCGCTAACTGAATTTACATTTTTGAGTCGCACAACCGTAATAATGAATACTCATAAAAGCCACATGATTTAATTAATTTATAAAATTATAAATTAATTAATATTTATTAAATATTAACTGTTAAATTTTATTTGAGATGTTTAAATGCCATTAGTACTCAATAAAGAGAATAAATAAAAATTATATACGCGCTATCAATATATGATATCGATAGAATATTTAAATTGGATTTAAATAGATTATTTGCAAAGTGGTTTTGGGAAATCTTTGAGGCCAACATGCCTCTTTTATGGCCAACCATGCATGATGAGTGAGAAGGAGAGGATTTGATGAGATTTAATAAGGGAATAAATAGGGAAGGTTTTAAAGGTGGAAATTGAAAGGTTTCAATGTTTTCTTTAAAACAAAATTCCATTCATTCATTCATTCATTCATTTATTATATAGACAATTCATTTTTTTCTGCTTCTCTCTTCCTCTCCTATTATTTTCCAGCATTTGAACGGAGCAACTTCTAAGTGAATCCAAGCATCATGACGAAGACAAAATGGATCAAGAACTTAGAGGCATGCTTAGAAAGATGAAATAAAGCAATATAAAACTTTTGAAGGCATTTAAACTTGCCCACAGGGTCGGTATCGACCACAATTATGGTCCATACTGACATGATTCTTATGTAGGTCCTATTATTGAATAAGCATAAGGAGGTACATATAGGGAGACATGTTTTGGTGAGAGGAAATCATGCTTGGCACCGAACATAATTATGCTCAATACCGACATGATTTTTACTACACTAAATCAAGTCGTTCATCTTCCTTATATTGTGGTTTTGAAGTTTTACCTAGTATTTTATGATCCATTGATTATTTAGGATGATTTTAGCTATAAATAGGGAAGTTAGAGTAACATAGAAATGATCTTTGGGCCTATACTATTCGTCCTCTTGTCTCTACTCCAGCCATTATCATGAACTGTGTTATTAATCCTAATTCCACTATAAATGGAGATGGAACTTTCAAGCAGGCCATTATTAATGGGATACTAATTCCGCGGGCATGGAATAACGACTTGTTGCGATGCTATTTCACTTAGATTTATTTTATTTATTTTCTGCAAATAAGCCAACCTAGTGAATTGAAGGCAATGCAATAAGGCATGACTTGCCACTTCTTTTGTTAAAAATAAAGTTAGCTTCTTGAACCAATGGAACTATGTTCTTGTAAGAAATATCTTACGGTACATGTGTAACAACCCGCGATTCGTCCACATTTTTATGGATATTTAATCAACCTTAAAATAGAATAATATATACCCTTTGAAAACTCGATCGAAAATCAGAAATTTACACTATTTATTTGGATGTAATATTGTTTGGATATCGTCGGTTGTTTTTCTTTTGAGAAGATTTCTTACTACACATATAACAACCCTAAAATTTCATATATAAATAAGAAACGGATTTCGACAAGTGACTCGATATATTATATGTATGGTATGTTTCGAATTTTTTTTGGGTTGTTTAAATTGTTGGAAATTTTGTATATAAGCTTCAAATACTCTATGTTTATTCATCTATATCTATATACATATATTTATATATAAAATAATAATAAGAAAATATATTTACATTTATATATAGATATATAAAAGAAGAATATATATATATATATTTGTTTGTTGTTTGTGTAAAAACATTATATAGTACTTCAAGTATTTTTACCAACATATGGTATTACACTAACATACTAGTGCTATGGTACACTAACAAAAATAGAACAAAATCTATGTTATACACAATCGAACACAATATTATTAGTCTCATCCATAATTAATACAGGACACCAAATCTAGGCAAAACCTGGTGATAAGCACACCATATATTAGGCTGTACAAAAATAGGTTAGGCTATATGTTCATATACGTTACTTCAGCACATAATGAACAGAGATATTTTTCTGATAAGTAAAATCAAGATGCAGCTATAATAACACTGTCTCCCTTGTCTGATCATCTTAAGTTAATTTTTCTTTCAATTGAAAACAACAGAGGCTTTCTGGAGCTAATAACCGTGAGTACTCTATTTCTTTTCGAATTTTCTAGAAATTTATATTTCACTAACTTGTAAATTTATATGTAAGTTGAATTTAAATTGATAAGATCATATTGTGGATGTATGATATGGCTAACGGATGTGTACATAACACTTTTGCTTTCACCTAACACATACGGTTAAGAAAAATCCACCTTTCCTCACTTTCAAAAATCCGTATCTTCCTGAATACTTGAAATTAGCTTAAACCGCCTAAATGAAAGTTGTTTGTATTTCTCTGTAGTTATTTTTAAAATTGATGGCACTGAGTTTCGTCGAGTATCGATGGAGGTATCTTGGAATAACTGAAAGTGGATTAAATATCGTCAAAACTTTGGAAAAAGATTTCTCTCAAACCAATACGAATAGGTCGACGATGACTGCGCCAACAGGTTCGTATCGAAGAGAAGAATTTTTCATTTGAATTCGGCAACAATCCATGTCGACGATTTGAGATGTTCAAAACTAGAGTTGCATTTAATTTTTGATGGGGTTAACGATAGTCAAATCGGAGGATGGATTTGCGATCGGGGAAGAGAGCTGCATGAGAGGTGAATTTTTGGTTGATTTCGGCGATGGTGGTGTCGCGATTATTGTTCCTTGCCATGAATGTTGAAAACGCGAACGGAGGCTTTGGTCGAGTGGCTATGGGGTGGAGGAGGTCAGGCGTGTGGAGAGAAGCACGAGGGTGAGGTGCGGCGTGAGTTTCGCGGCGTGGTTATGTGGTGTACATGCACGAAGTGCACGAGAATGGCGTGTACAGGAAATGGAAAGAAAGGATGAAGAAGAAGAAAGAGGGGGAAGGGGAGATGCGGTCAGGTCTCTGCATATTGGGCTCGGTCCAGTTGTAAAAAAAAAGAATTTAAGTTTTTAATTTTTAACAAAAACGAAAACATCGATAACGGGTTCATTTTAAATCCGTTTTATGCGCAGATTTTTGCATTGTGATCGTATTGACAAATACAACATCTTCGTGTAGATTATGGTTTGATTTGGACCTTTAGGATTTTATGGCATATTAAAATAGGCTGATTTCAAATTTCGTTATTTATACAAATGATGTCGTGTAAATTTAAACCTTGATCGGAGATGATTATTCGGCCCGATATAACACTGTTAAGTTAACTTGAGTTATATAGATTATTATGGACATCTATGGAGCATAACAACAACCCCATTCTAAACGTGTTAAATAAATTGTCAATCTGTGTATTTATTTGCATACAGATAAATCAGTATGGGTTTGAGGATAAATAGACTATGGATTGTTAATTATCTGGTGTTGAAAGTTTGGTAGCTGGACCATATTGAATATGGCACCGATTTTTGAACACGTGTAATATGAAAGAGATGGTAAATTGCATAAGAACCTTTTCAGTCGCTAAGCCTCAGACTTGATAAATGTAAATCCATTAATTGCATAGTTGAAATTTGGTTAAGATTAATTATGTTATTTAAAAACATTTAAAATTGATTTCTATTTTATTCACATTATTCAAAGTCAATTTTGATATTTTAATGTTAAATTGTTTTTAAGTCATGTAATAATTATATTAAATATTTAAGTTGGGGTTAACATTTTTATTAATGTTGTTTAACTTAATTTATTTAATTATTAATTTAAGATTTTAATTTTTTTTATAAATCACTCTATTAAAAAGGTTTTTATCCAATAAACTTCTTTAATATATGGATTAAGGTTGATAATTTACATAAATCAAAGTGACTTATGTAAATTACCTAATTAACAAAGGTAAGTTAATTTGTGGAGTTAAGATTTACAAATAAAGTTAAAGTTAACAAATGAAGTTAACCATTTAATTAGCAGTATTTTTAAATTAATTAATTATTTTATTATAAATAACTAGGAAATATTAATTAATTATTTATGATATTCATGGTTAATGAATTTTTAATTAAGAATGTTTAAAATAAGTTAATCATTTTAATTAATGATGTTTAAAACAATCACTGATTTAATTGGGTTAAGTTGATGGAATGACTTTTCAAAAATATTATTAGATAATATTTTTCAAGTTAAAGTAATAAATTGTAATAGGGCATTTTATATAAAAAGGACGGGGGTTTTACATTAATAGTAAAAGTTTAATGAATTACATAAGGGAAATTATAAAGAGGATTTTTTTAAATGGTTCTATGGGTTTTTAAAGGCTTTACAAATGATTTTAGGAAATGAACAAAAAGGATGCTTGAGAAATTGGAAGGTGTAAAGAGAATTGTAAATAACCCAAAAGATCGATGAAATGGGTTATAATGTTCTAAGAAGTATAAGGAAGTTTTATAACTAACTTTTTGAATCGAATATAAATGGAATCTTCCTCGGTTTGTAAGTATTATTATACCTTAAGATAAATATATGGATATTTTCTAAATGCTGAAGGTATGGGAATTGGTAAATATATTCTAGTAAGAGTATTCATATACAAGTTATCTACAAATGGTTTTATTTATAAAATATGTATAAAAGGAGGCTAGAAATTTCTTGTATAATGAACCAATGTTGGTTTTCCCTATGAAGTGAATTCCTGGTTGTATGTTTGTTATTCGATGGTTAAATAACCAACTATCGAAATTGGACCCAAACGTAACTTTGGAAATATCTAGGAGAAAAATGAGAATTATATGGTACAGTTACCGTCGAAGGTGCTATACTGTACATGTAAACTCATTTCGTTCTTCTAGGACGAATGATAAGGAAATCCGTCCACTAACGGTTAGGAGGTGAACTCCACTCTTGTCATTTGTCTGTTTATTTCCTAAAGAACCGGGGTTGAGTTTACCGGAATTATCGAACGTTGTTTGGAAGTGACCGAGATCAGACATGTTATCTGAAAACCATTTTGATCCAACAATTGCGTTTCAAATTGAAGACATCTTGGAAAGCATAAAGTCAAAGATAGAAGTGCAAGGGCAACTCGCTACTAATCCTGAGGATGATTCCAAAATGGATGTAGTAGGAATAGTGCCTTCAGTTCTGTTCAGACCCATAACAGACTTGTATGGATGAATGCTATCAGAACATCGTCATTGGAGGGCGAAGAGCATTCTAAGTGTAAATGTTCTTGAAAGGTAATCATAGCCTCAAGCCTCATCAACTGGGAATGAATGAAAATTAGGGGAGATGTAACAAGGCTAAGTGGGTCGCACCCATTAGGGTATGTTGTCACCTTTCTATGAGGAATGCGGAATATGGATCTTAAGGCTAGAATGAACACTAGAGGGGGGTGAATAGTGTTTATAAGAAATTACTAAATCGTTTTGAGTTATTGTTGATTTGTACACAAATGTATGCAATATTCAGACACAGATATAATCACAGAATCAAACACAGATGCAGAAATAAAGTAAATGCAGTAAAGGAAAGAACACACCGGATTTTATACTGGTTCAGAGTTACCCTACATCCAGTCCCGCACAACTAAGTACGGATTTCCTTTCAAAAGCAATTGTACAATTACACCCTCGGTTTCAAGGCTACGAGGTACACCCTCCAGAATCACAATCCTCTGGGTAGAGATACTTGATTTCCGGGGCAACAAGTTCACCCAATTGATTTCCAAGGCTACAATCACAATCCTCTGGGTAGAGAAAACTAACAACAAGACAGAGCAGGTTTTTATTTGCGGAGCGCATGCAAATATGTAGAACATATAATTGTGCGCAGATCTTTAATGAGTATGGACAAAACTAAGTAAACATGAATAGACCTTAGTTTCTTATGTTTAATTGGCGAGCTTTAAGTAGTTTCTAGAATCATACATGATCTGTAAGTTACGGTACGTTCCACGTGTTGTTTTTCCTTGTCATTTTCTTGGCCAACTTCTTGTGAAATTCATGAACGCTGAACTGTGCTTTTCACATACGTATTCTGCTACATGCTGGACTTGACCCGTCCCTTTGTTCGGAGTCAGGTTTAGGAGCTTGGCATGGTCCACCCCGCTATTTGGGGGCAGACTGGTATTTGACTGTGAAGTCAGGTCCCATGTTTACAACCTTCTTAATTTATGTGCACGGTTTTTATGACTGGTTCAGGCTTTCTAGTATCCTTACGTCCTATATGGCTATGTTAACAAAATTAACATAGAGGGAATTTTATACTAGTTCAGGCTGTCTAATATCCCTACGACCAGTTTGCTGAGAAAGCGGGGCTGCATTTTGTGCAGCTACGTTTTGATAGTTAGTTTGGGTCGTCTAATCAGCATGGCCATGTTATCATAATTAACATGGAAGTTTGTTTATACTGGTTTGGGTCATCTAATATCCCTACGTCTAGTTATTTAGCTACGTTAGAGGGATTAACACAGAGAGATTTTTCTACTGGTTCGGGCCGTTTAATTTCCCTATTCTAGTTCGTTGTATCATTACTTTTTATAACAATTACAATGTTTATTTCATTAGTAATGTAAATCATACAAAGTAAGGCCTGAGATGCTCTGAATTAAATGTTCTTGGAGCTATATTGCCATCAGGCTTTGATAGTCGGTATGCCCAGTTTGCCAAAACATTTGCTATGACTAATGGGCCTTCCAAATTTGGGCCCAATGGTCAGTCTGCTAGGTCTTTTGTGTTGGCTATTACCCTTCGTAGTACAAGATATCCCTTGTAGAAGTTTCTTTTCTTGAGCCTGATGTTGTAGTTTTTTTGCCATCCTTTGCCAGTATCCGACAGATACTGCTGTCGCCTTATCTCTCCTTTGCCGAATGAGATCTAAGGAAACTTTCTTCAGCCTTTTGTTCTTCCCAGCTGTGTATAATATTCTTCTATGTGATGGGACTTCTACTTTGACAAAAAGCATGGATTTATATCCATAGGTTAGCTAAAAAGGAGTATGGCTCGTTGAGGATCTAGTCGAGGTTCGGTAGGCCTATAATACCAGAGATAGCTCCTCTACCCTCTTTCCCTTAGCTTTCTGTAGTCTTTTCTTAAGTAATTTCTTATTAGTTTTGTTTGCAGCTTCAACCTGTCCATTTTCTTGTGGGTGTGCAATCGAGGAAAAACTTTTAATTATGTCGTTCTTCGCACAAAGCTCTGCAAACTCCTTACTTTCAAACTAGATGCCGTTGTCGAAAATTATCTTGTGGAGGATTCCGAATCTGGTAATTATGTTTCTTACCATAAACGTGACTATCTTTTTTGCAGTGATCTTGGCTAACGGTTCTGCCTCTACCCACTTGGTGTAGTATTCTATTTCCACTATAGCATACTTCGCCCTCCCTTTGACACAGAAAGTGGATCTATCAAATCTATACCCCATATGTCGAACGACTATGGACTGGTAAGTGGGATGAGTTCGTGGAATGGCTATCCGGGGATACTCACGAATCGTCAACATCTGTCACATCTTCTTACGAATTCCCTTACATCCTGAAGCGCTGTGGTCCAGTAATAACCATACCACAATACTTTCTTTGGTAACTTGGCCCCTCTTGAATGATCCCCGCATTGGCCCTTATGTACTTCTCTCATGACTCATACCCCCTCTTATTTTAAAACACGCCTAAGATAAGGGGTTGAGTACTCTATATTGTATAATATGCCATCAAAGAAGGAGTGGTATGGAGCATAGTATTTTTTAAGGCTTCATTTCTGTTTTGGGGTAGGGTCCCATTTAGTAGGTTGATGGTTTCATCCAATTGGTTTCCTTAGTTTGCTAAAGTGCATGTTCAACTGGGGATTGTTCTCAATTTTCTGCTATTTTCTGATCTTGAGCCCCTTGAATTGCTACCCGCTGGGCTCAGGTTAAGACCAATATCTGGTTTGATTCTATTATACCCGGCTCTACCTGATGCCTTATTGGTACTACCTTTATTTCATTTGCCGCTTTGGTGCTTGCAAGTTTAGCTAACAAGTAGTTAGACGAGCTATTCACACATGGGATTTATTCTATGCTAAACTATTTGAATTGATCTAGTAATTTCTTAGACGGTTCCACATATTTGGTGAAGGTTTGTTCCCTTGCTTGGTAATTGCCCTACACTTGGTTCAGAACTAGTTGAGAATCGCTATGAGTTTTAATGTGGGTTACCTTCATTACCAGGGGCATTCTTAGCCAAGAGGATATCTTTGTATTCTGCAACATTGTTGGTTGCTTTGAAACCAAGTTGCACTGCTCCATACATCTTCTGCTTATCTAGAGTGGTCAGTACATACCCAATTCCTACCCTCTGTTCATTTGATGCTCTGCCTATGAATAGTAGCCAGAACTGAGGGGTTGAGGCTTCTTCCTCTAGTTGAGGTTCGGCTGGCAACGTGCATTCTACGATGTAGTCTGCCAGTGCTTAACCTTTGGTTGCCTTTTGAGGATAATAAGTGATGTGGTATTAGCTGAGCTCTATTACCTATTTCAGTAAGCAGCCTGATGTTTCTGGCTTCTGCAGTATCTGCCTTAGGGGTTTGTCTGTGTTGACTTGGATGGGATATGCTTGAAAATAGAGCCACAACTTCTTTGCTGTAAGGAGCAGGTTGTAAGATAGCTTTTCAATGACCGAGTACTTCATTTATGCTCCTGATAGTCACTTGCTGGTGAAGTAGATGGGCTTCCGGGTCCCTTTGTCCTCTTGTATTAGTGTAGAACAAACAACTTTATCAATTACAGCTAAATAAACATACAAGTCCTCACATGTTACTAGTTTAGATAGTATGGAAGTGTTTATCAGATGATCCTATAGGTTTTGGAATGTGGCTTTGCATTCCTTTGTCCACTCGAAATTTCGCCCTTTCTTTACTTAGTCGAAGAACGGGATGCACTTGTCCATTGCCTTTAAGATGAATCTGCTCAGTGCTGCCACTTTACCATTTAAGCTCATTAGATCCTTCAGTTTTCTGGGAACCCCATTTTTCTTATGGCTTATATCTTTTCGGGGTTCACTTCTATGCCTTATGAACTTACTATGTACCTAAGGAACTTCCCCGATTGAATAGCAAAGGTACATTTTTAGAGGGTACAATTTCATATTATACTACTGTAGACTTCAAATGTCTGCTCTAGGTCTTGAACGTGATTCGATGCTACCTTTAACTTGACCAACATATCATCTACATATACTTCGACATTCTTTTCAATCTTCTCTGAGAATGTCATATTAACCAACCTCTTATAGGTTGTTCCAGCATTCTTTAGCCTGAATGGCATGACTTTGTAACAATATAAGCATTTGTCTGTCACAAAAATGGTATGCTCTTGGTCTGGCTCGAACATTGCTATTTGATTGTATCCTGAGTATGCGTCCATGAATGAGAGAAGTTCATGTCTTGTGGTTGCGTCTACTAATTGATTAATTCTGGGTAAAGGGACGCTATCCTTTGGCCAGGCCTTGTTAAGGTTGGTATAACCAATGCAGGTTCTCCATTTTCCATTGGGTTTCTTCACGAGCACTGGGTTAGCGATCCATTTCGGGTAATATACCTCACCAATGAATTCATTTTCCTTCAACCTTTTGACTACTTCATGTGAGGTGTTGTATCTTTCTTGATTGAAGGTTCTACATTTTTGTTTGACTGGATGGGTATCTGGATCGATGTAAAGTGCATGATAGATAATGGTTGGGTCTATTCCTACCATATCTAAATGAGTCCAAACAAATCCATCCGTTGATTTCTTCAAGAAGCCCATCAATTCAACTCATGCTTCTACAGTAAGGTTCTTTCTTATCTTAAGTACATTTGTGGGGTCCTCTAGATCTATTTGTACATCTTCAAGAACATCTAACGGCTCTAACTCTTTCTTTGTTTCCCCTAATATTGGGTCTATCTTACTTTCCGCTTCCTCTTCTAGTTGTGAGTACTCTGAAGATACCTGTTTCTAGATTTCATTGGAGAAGTACCGCAGATAAATTGAATTATATTCATCAATGCTGATCATGTGCATATATGTCATTTTCTCTTTCCTTATGGATTTTGGTGTCGTAGAATAGTCTACCTATATCGGCTTTTGTGCTTTATACCAATGCAGTTCTTTGAATTGGTTTGGTTTCTTGTTTATTACTATTATCATGAATATCAAAAGAGACACAAGATTAGTTTCGAACAATTTTATTGCTAGAGTCAAGAGTTACATTGTATAGTTCCCTAGCTAAAAATTATTTGTCTCTTACTGATCCTACTCCAGTAGGAGTGTTGAATTTCATAAGCAAGTCTTTTCGAGACATGACGACCCCCAAATCTATCAGTGCAGGTCTTCCTAAAAAGGCATTATATGGCAATGGCTAATCAATGATTAGGAAGCATGTATAGAATGACTTATGTAAAGAGGCGGTAGTATTTGTGACAAGCAGGTGCGTAGATCCCATTGGGTTGGTTGCCGTGTTGTTGAACCCGTAAATTGGTTCAGGGCTAGGCTTTAGGATTTCTGAGAGGAGCTTCATCTTGTCATATGCTGATTTGAAGATAGAATTAGCCGAACTTCCTAAATCAACAAAAACTTTCTTCATGGTGCAGTTTGAGATTGCAACGTTACAATAAGCGGGTCCTGATGTAGGAATACCACTCCTGCTGCATCTGCTGTTGTGAAAACCATCTTCTGAGCTGGCCTCTATTTGGCATGGAAAATCATCCTTTGATGCACCTTGACCTCTTACAGATATCTCTCTTATGTTTTTTCTTGGTATTAGGTTTTGGTCCAGCATCACCGTTCCTTTCTCTAGGAGTGCCGCTATCAGTCCATCGCTGAATATGGATGAATGATGGCGGTGAGCTATGGACTATGGAGGTTAGGATAACCTTTGAGTAACATATTGGGCCACTTTTTTCTCTAACCCCTCCATGTGTTGGTTCATTCGGTTTGTGAAGGATTGGAATGCGGCCAGGATGAGGTCTATGTGGACCTCAGCTGAGGCTCCCACCTCATTTTGCACCTTTTAGGTTATAAGTGGCTTCTTTGCATTTTTGAAGCTGGGTGTAATTGTTCCTGAGCATGAGGAATAGGTGAATCAGTGGGATCCATAGTATACGGAATAAACGTGGGAATTTGTTTACTGGATGCAGGAAATGAACGGAGGTTAAAGCCCTTCTAGAGCTAAAATGTTAGTGAGATTTTTGTCTCACCATATCGAAATGAACATGAAATAACTTTAGTAATAATTACCATGAGGATTTAGAATCATCAAATTTAAGTAATATTAATTTTTCCTTTAGGTAGTAGTTGTGCTGTTGGGAGCTTACACAATTATGTAGTTGCACTTTAACTGTTTGTTAAAATATCAAGTCAAACTAGCACTTAATTCAAATAAAGGTAGGATAAAATCTAGGTGAAAAAAATAGAAATGCAGAAAAGTAAAAGACGCAGAGAATTTACGTGGTTCAGATATTAAGGAATCCTACGTCTGTGGGGAAATGTCACCTTCTTCCTTATATTTCTTGGTATAGATTTTAATGGTAGAGAGTACAATGCTTTTTCTTTTTTTGTCTTAAAAATAACAAATCGGGAAAAGATCCCCTTCTTGATATAGTACTTTTTTCTATTTATAGTAAAAAGAAGTATATGGATTACCACGTTCCTTCTTCCGCTATTTTGATCTATGCGCTTGGATTATGCACATGTCATCCATTTATGCTGATTATTTAATGTGCATGGATTGCTGGCATGTTACTGGTGGGATACCATGATTTGAGTGATTGAATTTTTTATTTTGGTGGGAGATTTGAAATTGGAGCGAGAACGTCTGAATTTGAGGCAAGAGGTTCCAATTTTAAATGAGCTCCGAATTCCCTTTCTTTGAAGGGTAAATGACCCTGGCATTACTTCCTTTTATGAGTGTGAGTAGGGCAAGTTGTTGTCCCTTTTTACTTCGAGGTGAACTACGCCGCTTTTACATATTTTTCCTTAGAAGGTGGTTTCTCCTTTGATCCGCCCTAAGCATCAATGATGGTTACAAGGTTGGTTAGGGTGATCGTGCTACCATTTGTGAAGGCAATTGCTTTATGCGATTCTGCGCTGAGCTGCTCCGAGTGATGGACTATGCTGGTTGTTGATAAGGGAGACTTATACCTCTGCCATTTTCCCGTGAGCATGGATGTGCATTGATGCACTATTTGAGTGGCCTCAGCCTTTGGTTTGCTTTTGACTCCGAGTGGCACTGTTTAGGTAGTCTCTAGTCAGTGCAGATTCGTTCTTAGAGGTATAGCAATGTATATGCTTTGGGAATGATATTGGGGTTTATTCAGCCCTTTGAGTGCAGTGCAGTCTTACCATTTTGAGGTTGTGTTTCGATGGCGATGCACATCTGATAGTGGTGCATTGTGTCATTTCCCTCTTTTTCTATTATCAAAAATAGGGTAGCACATCCCTATTTTCCTTCAATGCAAGATTATTAGTACAGTTCTACTATCCGCATATATTGGCTCGTGAGTGTAGTATATGCCATTGCTTGCGTGTGTCTTTTTAAGTGAAGTGTGTTATGCTTTGACACCTTTTATACAACTTCTTGTGTCGTAGCACAACATTAAAGTTTTATCGTTATTTGGAATTTTGGTTACACTGTCATTCCATGAACTATAGTTTAGACGGTCTACTACACCCTATGACCGTGTCCGGTTTTGGGCTTAGTATCATAATGTAAAACTAGGATTAGGGGGATCGATGTTGTTTGAATCTTTTTTGTTGTCTTACAATTTCTAAGCGTAGTATTTTCTTGACTTCGCTTCACTCTTTGCCTTTCTGCTTTATAGTTCATTTTTTATTATGAGGGCATCCCATTCTGATCTTAGTGCTTATATCATATTACCTTTGATAGGATTCAGGAAATACGGGTGTAACACTAATATACCCAATTTGATCTGGATTGTTGAAAATGTAATAGCAAACTCTCCTATTTAGATTCAGAGATTTAATAGTAAATATAATTTGATGTGAACGTGTTAAATAAGAATTGATAGAAGTTATACCTTTCTTTCCTTAATCAAATATGAATTGTTATAATTGTTTTATGTTAAACTTAGGACAAGTTAATTACTGGAATTGAAAATACTGTAATTGAACTTGAATATGAGTTTGGGCAAATACAACTTTAGATTCATGAAATTTGGGTTTATGTAATTAGGTTTCTGTATGAAAAATTACTGTACTCTAGAATCGAGAACCAAAATAAATGATATATATATATATATGAATTAATACTCTGACCGGTCGATCGCTTAGTGGAGCCAGTCGATAGCAAGCAGTCGACCGGTTATCATTTTCTGGCCACAACCCGAACCTCGACCTAAGGCCTAAGTTAAGAGTTAAATAGTAGTATATATGTGTTATATATAGATGTTAGAAATAGGGAAGCTATTTCTCTATGTCGGCGACACTAGGAGGGTGATTCTATCGCAAATTGCACTCATAGTAGGTTGTACGGTGGATGCACAACACTGATGATGATGCTTGATGAGTGTGCATCCCGGCACCAACGGGAATTCCTTCGTATTTGCGGTGACAGACGTGATTGCTGTGTTGTTGATGGATCCCAACATGGTGCAATAAGAGGCGGTACATTACCATCGATGATTAGACACTTCGTGAGTCGGCATTATAGGCTCCTCCTCAATGTGTAATTAGGATACATGTAGTCGTAGTTGTGTGAAGCTTAGTCCCACTATTGAAATTGTAGGGAAACCAATGTTAGGAATTACGTGTAGTCATAATGTGGGAAATATGGTCCTATGGTTGAAGTTGTAGGATAACCCTATGTTGGAATAGTTCCAGTATTATTAAAGTAAATAGCGTGTGATCACCATATATTAATGATGTAACATATTCACCAGAGTTGTGTTTGACCCACCCCTTCCTTTCTATTTCCCTCCACAGGAGTACAGGGTAGCAAGTGATATACTAGAAATTTGTGCATGGAAAGATGAGCTTGGCATTGGAGTTATTCTTTATTTTCGATTATTCCCTATGTACTATTTATCATATCTAATCTTTTATCAGACCATTTGATTATACTATAGATTAGAATACGTACTGATTTGAGACCATGTTTTGGATATTTTCTGAGATGACTATTTTTAGAATTTATATTTTTTTGCCTTCCACTTTGAGTTCTGAAAGTGTAATATGTCTTAGATTTTATCCTTGTATCTTTAGTCTTTGAAATGTTTAAAAACCCCAACAACTCGCACTTTTTGGCACTGACGTGAGTCCGAAAGTCACCCTAGACTTTGGATCGATGTGTCGGGAGGTGTAGGTTGTTATAGCTATGTAAAGGAATATAATCAAGTAATCATAGGAATTTACTTATATGTACAGAGGTATAGTAAGTAATAGAATTGCACAAACATATTCATGTATAATATAAGTAGATCACATTGCATGCAATTATATTATATATGTAGGTGGTTGTATATAGGCAAGTAAAGTAGAAGTACAGGAATGTAAATACAAAAAAGGTTGTACAAAACAATAATCTTTATTTACCATCATCCTTTATACAGGTGATGCACTCCCGATCCTGCACAAACTCGGCCTATATGCAAAAGGAAACAAAATATATAAAAGAACGCTAAAGGAGATTGTCTTTGAAACATATCAAAAGGCACTAAAGCTACCTTTGCAAAAAATCAAGTAGGAAGTTTACTTCTTCCCTCGCTTGTTGTCACCCTTAGGATAGTCCTTTACCAGGTGCTTTTTCGAATCCTTCCCATCCTTAGATTTACACTTTCTAAGTTTTTCCTTTTTGCGGTCCTATATTCAGAGTGTTGTCTCTCCTTCAGCATTGATGATGATAGGGTCTTTATGCTTATCGATGATAAGGTCAGAGGACCTTGAGGTGCCGCCAGTATCGCTACCATTTAGAGGCTCGATATTGAGCGGAGGAATATTCAAAGTAGGATCTAGTTGTCTCGGGCCAATAGGTACTTCGGTCCCAAGCTCTTTCTTGATTTTGATTTTTGAAAGGTCAAGCTTCAATCTCTCCACCATGAAATCGAGTCAGTTAGGCCCATAGTGTTGGTAATTGCAATGTCTTCCCCTAAGGACTATGAGGTGTCGTTCGATCTCTCCAAAGCCTCGACATTCTCTAACTCAGGAGCAGCGACGGAGCTGGAAGGAAAGACTAAAGTGAATAGTCTTATACTGATGGAGGTTGACTTGGTGGAGATAGCAACGGGACCCAAACCTTGAGTAATTGGTGGCCGAGGAGGAGGAAGTGACGGATGACCTGTATGTTCAAAAATAGTTAAGCAAAAGTTAGCGACGATCTCGGGCGAGAACCGAATCTTCATAAACACTGGAAAGATAAGAGAAATACTTTCACTGGTTGGAGTTTCTTTGGCAGGGAATGTTGCGACTTCACCCTCTTCTATTGTTAACTTGATGGGCCAAGGGACAAAAATAGGAATATAAGGCTCATCAGTGGTCAAGGCAGCGGAAGCGGGAGACATAGTTGGGGCGGCCTCAGAGTTGGGCCTCATAGAAGTTGGAATTACAATCGCAAGCTCTTTGGATTTTTGAGATGATGATTCTGCTTGGCCCAGTGCGTTTGGACCAGCAAGAGCCTCGACGGAAGCTTTGCTTGTAGCCACATCCTATTTAGCTAGCATTGCCTTACCTTTCTATTGGGCAATTATGCCGTTGGCGTCCAAGTATTTGGCTTTTAATTGATCTTTGATGGAGCCTTCATCGGACGTAGGCGCATGCCATAAGATTTCCTCCCATGCATCCGTTATAGTAACTGGATAGATGCAGCAACCTGCACTTCCCAACACACCGATCCAAAGCCTAGTGTGACTTTTGGACTCGCGTCATGCCAAGAAATATGAGCTGTTGGATTTTTAACACATTATAGAGCATAATTATAAAGGTATGTTCTAAGACATTCTACACTTTCATATCTCACATCGAAAGAAATTAAAATATAAATACTGAAAAATAGATATTTCAAAAAACAGTCTCCAAAATACTTTATTTGCCATATACACTATTTCAAAGTACAATATATGTTTCACGGACTTTTAATACAATAAATAACTACATGATAGACAACAAAGAATATAAGAACTCCAACATGAAGCTTCATTCCCCATGTACTATGCCCAATCAACTTTTAAACTGTCATTCTGTAGTGGCGAAAAATGGAAAGAAGGGAGTGAGTCAGACAAAAGTTTGGTGAATGAGTACAAGTTTAATATGTGATGATCGTATGCAGTTACATCAACACTACTCTAGATGATATATGGTGTGATACAAGTGTCCGTGAATTCCTAAGGTTTGTTACCTAAAGGTTCTTGTCTAATACACTCATATACTACAATTTGTGTAGGCTAATCCAATGGATCAAACTAAGGATCGAATCTCATGTCCAACGATCGGTCATCGCTCCTAAAGCTACTCAATGTAAATAATGCCGCTAGGCTACTAAACATGTAAACATCTCCACAACGCTACTAAATGTAGAAAAATGCCTCCTTGGCTACCAACCATGAATACACCGCCACTAGCCTACTGTGGGCTAAATTTTCAGTACTATCACCACCACTAGGCTATTGGGAAATGATACCCCTTTCACTACACTTGGAGAGGAAGAACCCGAGATGCCGACTTGTCGATATGTCACATCATCTACCTCTACTTCCACCTCTCGATTGTAGTGTTGGCTTCTTATTGCATGCTCTAGGTCCTCTATTTGAACTATATCACGTGCGTTAGAAATTGTGATATATGGACCTCCTGTTGTGCTGAACCCACTCCATCAGGCATTCGCGCCAGTCTGCATGCCCACCGTTGGAACCTCCTTCAAGTACTATTTGTGAAAAGAGGTCGCCACCAATCGATTACTAAATCCCAAATTAGGTGAAGAACATTTTCACAACACTACAAAGACCTAGCATGCTTTCTTAGGGAATTAGCTTCCCTGCTATTCCTAACATACAACCAAAAGCCCTTAAATAGGTTCACAAACAATTATGATTTATGTCAATTTTTGTTATTAAATTGAGCCTTAGGCCAAGGTTCATATTCTGCAATTTTGTTTCTGGACTGTCGAGCGCTGGACCACTCAGGTCGACCGCAGTCGATCGACCACTAGGGTTCTAAGGTCGACCACTCGCATAATAAATTTAGGATTTCTGCATCTTTTTAATGTCGATTGTTTGTATAGTTAATTCCGGTCATTAACAGTATTTAATTAACCTAATTACAGTCTAAGCATCAATTTAAAATTTAGTTTAGGGATTATTGATTTAGGGTTTCAAATCTAATTCTAAAAGAGACATAGATGTCAATTTCAAGTTAACAATTTACTATTGTTCAATCTATAGCCAATTTAGCATATTCCAATTTAGGATTAATACAATGCAAATTAGATTTGTAGCACCCTAAAATAATTAAAATAGATTAAATTAACTATAACAATCATCTTACTAAAATTGTTCCCACTCACCTTAAGCCTAAGCTTTTCCTATTTGCTTTGCTTGGGAATTACCCCTCTGTATGCTAGCTTCGCCTGCCCCGTTTAGATCGAATTACCTGTATTCTTCTAGGTTGATTTAATTTTGATTTTTGAAGAAGATTTGGAGTTAGAGGAGAGGTTGGTTTTGGCAACATTTCATTACAGTAACTGTTACATTGATTTTAAAGTTAGGTTAGAGTAGAATTTATAGGGGTTAGTAATGAATTTGGGCCGTTGATTTGGGTCAGAGAATATTTGTTAACATAAAGTACAGTCATCAAAACTTAGCTACCAAGCAAAGATAACCACGATCAAAGCAACACTCACACAAAGCTCTAGATTCTTGTAAATTCATGCGCCATGGTTGACCCAAGAAGGCCCATGGTCGACCCAACCGGCCGACTATAGCAAATCTAAGGTCGACCTATGTGTGTGTGTGTATTCCTTTTCTTTCTTCTTTTCATTTTATTTCAATCTTTTCGTGCCCGTAACATCTCCATACGAACTCCATTTTCGAAGTGTTATAAATAAAAATCATCTACAAAATCGCTACGAACGCAATGATGCAAGTTTCGTAGCCAAATTCGGACGTCTATAGAAATTTCCTTTTTAGTCTTTATTTTAATTAAATTTACTTTCCTTATTAAATTTCATTTAACTTCTATTACATTTTTGTTAAATTTTATGTAAATTCACGGGTTGTTACATTCTCTCCCGTCAAAGAATTTCACCCCCGAAATCTCAGTGGATGGAAAATATGTAACTTATACACACAGCAACTGATAACTATAATTATCTACTTATTCATCATCCATGACAATCATTGTCCTTAGAAATTTTCTAATGCAATTTGTACATATATATATATATATGTGTGTGTGTGTGTGTGTGCAATGTGAAATGCACATGAACTTATGCTAATGCAAAAGAGTAGGCAGTCTACAGATCCGGTCGACCTCCTGTCATGTAAATGCTTATGCCATGCATCCAGGTGTATGCAACATCCTAAGTAAGTAAACTTGCAATTCTACAAGTATGCACAATCATTTAATCCATATGCATAATAGTCAATAAGATAAACAACAATCAAACATCCATATGTATCATATCTAATAAGCTAGACAATAAGTAAGAGATAATGTGAATGTGTGTGCGCTACCTAGAGGATATATTGTCCTAGACATGTAAACGAATACAATCCAAACAGTACATACAAATACATCCATTAGCATCCATCATCCATAACACATCCTATTGACATGTTTACAACCATTCCTACCGTCCAATGATCTTTACCTATGCTAGAACCTTTTTACAAAAATAATCCCTTCTATCTAATATAGAATCGTGCCAGAAAAGTGTTCGGGATGGGTAGCTTAGATATTCTCCACAAACTCCCATGTAATCTCAACTCGATCGTCTCCCTACTGGACTTTAACTATATTAATTGTTCTATTACAGAGTCGATTTTTTCCATGCCCAAAAAATACATGTAAGTGCATAGCGAACAAGGGACTCACCTATTCTTTTTAACTTTCCTTAAGTGGTACGGCTTGACTGTTGTAACTGCATCGCATAGACACTTCCGCAAGTACCTAATGATGGCTTCACAATATTTTAGCCATATTCTATCTTCCCTTAAGAATTTTCTACTTGTATACTTTCTATTGTAGACTCAACTCCGTGGACTACCCCATGTGTCTCTTGTTGGTACAAGTTTTTCTACCTACCTTGTGTAGTCTTTGTCCTTCTATGAAATAAATCTATCAATATTTTTCAAATGCACTTCTCATCCTTTACCATTGGCATAAACCTTTAATCCAAATGTATTACATATGTAATTCTCTACAATCCTTGCTACTAACTCAAATGGTGTCAACATCCACTATGCTAAATAACTAGAGCATAAGTATGCTCCTACGAACTGTAGCTTTATGAAATCCTCAATGCACAACATACTGCCTTAACTCATCCAGTGGAACACCTAATCATTTCAACTTCTAGATGCCAAGTGAGATAACCGAAATGTGGACGGTGTCTCCTTCTATGGTACATACTATTTAGCTCTTTGCTATTTCTCCACTTTACCTAAAGATATCCAAACTTGGTGATTTCTTAAATTGTTTAAAATAGCAAAACCTTTTTTCCAATTTGATACAACTTAAATCATTTCATTTTACTTCTGAATGGTTCCTTTAGTCCTTTATAAATCATGATACCTAGTTAAAATGTTTAGAGTCTATAGGGATTTATCCTAGGTTCTACTAGTGAAAGTTTGGTCTATCTTCCCATTCAATATTACAAAAAATTTCCAATCTAATATTCTATGATATTCGCCTTCACATTCCCAATCTTGTCTACAACATTTTTTGTGGTTTAAACTTCTAAAACTTTACCATTTCCTTAATTTTCTTTCATAAAGGAGACCTTTTTACCAAATATAACCTCTTATCATTTCCAATTATTTTCTGGTTGAGATAATTCAATATGAAAAAATGCCTTGCATTTTAATCCAATAGACACAATGACCAATACTTTGGTTTATACTTAGGGATTTCTGTATTTTAATGCATTGGAACTCATCTTTCCCAAAGGAAAGATTGACAATCTAAATTTCTATATCTTATCCAGAATGAGAATTTGTGTCATATTTGGAATTACAAGGAATTTTCTTTTTCATAATTATCGAAATAGACAGTACAAAATATGGTAAATATCTCTATTTTATACATTTCTTTTTAGATGCATTCCTTGTCATTTCAGAAGATACACTTTTATTTATAAATATGAACTTGATATTCTATAGGAGTTTACATTGTAACCCTCTATATTCCAATGAATTAAAATACTTACTTAAATCCCATACCCAATTTATCACTACTTTTAGTTAAGATTACCACCCATATATATTATCCAACAAAATTTGGGATTATTTAAATCCCAACAATTTACCATGATAACTTAATATACATTTTACTTGCACACGTCCTTCAAATATATAAATCTAGAACTGTCACAAGATCTATAAGTTCAAGTACTACTATTACCCAACATTCTCCAGAATCAAATATGTGCAAATTTCTAATCATACAATTATAAGGTTTACCTCGGCATACTTGGAACACATCTACAATAAAAGAACCCAATAGGGTAACACTGCCCGCAGGCTACTGTGGAAACCAACTTCCACTAATACCACTACATAATGCTACTATGGGGATTGCTCTTCTAGTAGTACGATTTCCCACTCTCATCAACCTGGTCTGCCTATAGTCTTTAGTGAAACAACATAATCTTGGTCCGTCCGTAGCCTAAAAGTATCCTTTTTTATCTATGTGGTACCGATCAATAATCGGATCACCCCTTTATCACCTAACTTGCTATATAAGAATTAAAGTAGACCCTACTTGGCCCTTTTTACACTTCAAACCATATAAAATTCCTTGCTTATATAGCATCATTTGATAGAATAAAATATCGCAGCTTACTCTTTCCTTATTCAAAAATATATTTTATCCAAATCATATAGTTAACCATAAAATATTCAGAAGAACGAAGGTATGAAGGAAGGGTCACGAAAGCATGAGGAAAGATCAGAAAGCACCAAGATGTTCTAGATAATCATACCTTCCGACAAGGAGCTTCCAGCTAAGTCCAAGGCTATCTTTCAAGGTCCATAGGTAGGATGATGCTCCAAGAATCCACCTTTCAACTAGGACGAGAGGTCTTGCAACAAAGACAAAGGAGGAGCTCAAACCAAACCTTTCGAAGGAGTCGAAGGGATGCAGTCAACAATATGAAGCGGCTCAAGACCTTTCAGAGAAGACGGAGGGTATTGTTCCACAATATCCAAGAAGCGCTTACCCTCCATAGAAGGCAAAGAAGTCAAGACAAGAGCATGCGACCCTATAACAACCTTTCTGAAAGCATAATAAGCCTTTCGGGCTGATTGGAATGCCTACTGAATACCTTTTGACAGTGTCAGAGGGTCTATGATGAAAGCAACATTCATAATTCAGTAGAGAATATAAAGCAACCTTCCGACAACATTCAATAAAAGCTCGGCTCTCGGCAACATCCAAGTAAAAAGCGACCTTCCGACCAAGTCGAAGGGTTCACAATAGCCAGGAACCCTCCGGCACCACCGGAGGGTTCACATACTGTATAGATGACAAAGCTTCCGACAAGGGTAAAAGGTTCCTAAAAACAAATGAAAGAAAAGACCCTTCGGCAGCGTTCAAAGATCCACGATGACATGTGAAAGGAAAACCTTTCATTGAAGCCAAAAGGTTAGCAATTGTATATAAGCCTTTGATCCAGCCGAAAGCACAGGGATGGAAGCATGGCCGTCGGCATCTATAAATAAGACCCAAGGGGTCCTGTTTTGGGGGCGGATTTTTCCTCATTCTAATCTTGTAACTTCTAAAATCAAAGCTCTGTAACCCTAATTGAGTAGTGATTTGGGGAATTTAATAAAAGTGAAGACTTTTCTTGGATAAAGAGGGATGTCTTAAGTCTCGTGAATTTACTTTACAATTTATCTTAATTTTTGCTGGTTTAATTCCAATTTTCAGGTGCAGTTCTTCCAAAAGGTTCTTGTCAACAAAGATAATAATATTCCTTCTAGACAACCTTTATAACCCTTCAGAGACCTCTATCCTGCAACCTAAACCCTTCGGCCACAACAGAAGCTTGCTTAAATCGACATTTGTAAAATCTTTCAGAGCCATAAAATTTGTGGATCAAACCTTTCGATAAGGGTCATAACCTGTCATATCCTGAAAACCTTAGCAACCCTCCGAATCTCAAACAGCTATTTGCTTAACCTTCCGGCAAGGATCAAGGTCAACTCTTTGTATAAGGCAAATTAAGGAAATTCTATCTTGATCAAGGAAATTGCTTTTGGGGGAAATCTTATACATGTTCAACTAAGTCGGTGATCAGCCCACATTAATTCAGCAAGGTCGAAAGGCCTCATTAAATCTTGTACCTAAGCCTTCTTGACGTCATCGAAAGGTCGGATTCGAAGCCTAATTCCAAGCAGAGATACATTAACGATTATACAGGATATCAACCCTGCGGTATAGTTCGGCTTAATCCCATTACTTGGGGTAACTTGAGTTACCAACATGACATTTACTTATCTTCTAAGAGATTCCACTTTCTACCATTTCCCAATAACTTTGTCTACTGGGATTCTTTGGGGTGTTGACCATAAATTTGGTTAACACATACTTTCCGAACTTCCTTATACAAAGATTCTACGATTCAGACCATAGTTGGGTAAAAAGACACAATGTGGTGCTCACCCTTTACTACTACAAGAAGTTTGACCTAGTATTTTGTCCTTTCAATTCAACCGTTGACTAAAAAGTCACTATATTCCCATGTTACATTTTTATCTTCATCCTAACCATTTCAAGGCTTCCAAATTCCATAGTTAATCGTATCCTAGTGGGCTAATTAATCTTATTTATCTAACTCCAATCCATTTCTTTTCTTTTAAGTCTAAATGATTATCAACATATTTTCAGTTTACCATTTTAATTCAAAACCTTTGACTTTTAACATCATTTCCATAAAACTAGTAACTATAAAATTCTCTTTTTATATTTAATAAGCATTTGCTTCTTACTAAGATTGTGTTATTCTGCTTTAATTAAATTGTCAAAAATGATTGAGCTTAACTTAACAAAATGTATATAAAACACATCGGTTTTTTTTTAAATTTTCCTTCACAAATAAGAATATTTCCACAAAATCGTATTTTTAAAGAAGATATGGTATTTTTAATTTATTATATTTTTTATAGTATAACAAAAACATTGAAAAAAGAAAATTTCAAATACTAATAATTTCTTATTTATAAATGGAGTTCAATAGTCAGACCTTACATACATCTCAATTTTTTTTTGTATTTGCCAAAAGTTCTATTGTCAAAAGCAAAGTGCACATTGAGGGTAAGTGCAACATTATGCCAAAAAGACAAAACCAGCTTTAAAACGGTTATTGAAAAATCGCTTTTTATCCAATTATCTACCTTTACTTTTTAAACAATTTCGATAAAGTTTGTCTGATTAGTTTATATAAAATTATAAATCAATTTCTTTCTCTATTTAAAATATAATACATCTACAGTTTCTAACTTCTAGAAAATATTTTCATTGGTTTTGTTAACCCAAAAAATAGATTAGCACCCAAATATCAGATGAAAGCACCAATTCAAGCAAAGTAAAAGCAAAAGCAGTAAAGAAAACATAGTTTTTATAGTGGTTTGGCATAATCTCCATCCGACTTCCACTTTAATACTTTGACTCGGCACCCAAGTCATTTGGCTCGGCACCCAAGTTATTTGGCTCGACACCTAAGTCACTTAGCTCGGCCCCTAATTCATAGGAAATGAATCGACTCCCAAGCTATTTTGTCTCGGTCCCTAAGTCAAAATAACTCGGCCACTAAGTCATTTTTGTGAACATGGGACCCCGAGCTCTCTTGTGCAGCACCGGGCTATCTCCTGAACCTCAATGCAAGTGGGCTTCTAACTCTATACATTTATTTCCCTATAAACACAAGTCCGGCCGCACATTAGAATTCTGACCTGCTCCTCTTGTACTTGACAATAGCAACCTAATTACCTAAGCCCACTTGTACCTAACAATGCTTAAGTGCATAACGTTTTCGTCCTTCTTGTCAAAGATGATTAACTCAAGTTTACCTTCCAATATAGTATCCAACTTCAATATGGAAATACTCTAGCCATACCTTTAAATAGACATGAGTCCTTATGACTATTACCAATACGCTAATAGGGTTTCTATTTAATTGGGAAAGTCTGCCTTTAATTTGTAAAGTCTTCCTTCATGCTATCAATATTGTATTCCTATTACATAGGTCACTTGGTATTGACCCTCTTTTCCATTCACCCTTAACTTCATAATTTACTTGATATTGCTACTTGGTATGTAAAACCTCTCCTAGCCTTCCTTTATAGGGTAAACTCTAATAAATGTGAAAAGTTTATTTATCTCAACTGTTATAACCTTAACACTTATTCTGACCCATAATTGTATGCTTCTATAAGGGATAAGCCAACAATTACCTTATGAGTCAAATTATATAGGGTGTTGCACATTATTGCATTTACCAATTTTAATTACATTCCTTTAGCCTGGTTAGGCTCATCTTATCTCCTCGTTTTAGATACCGACGGAACCATATAAGTGTTAACCCGCCTTTTGGCAAGGAAGTGTACAGGTGAATTTAACCCAATCGACTACTCGTTTATCGAGACTGGAATACGATAGGTTTGAGCCAGCTTGATGGATACACGATCAGTCATGGATGGTTCGGTGTGGGTCGCTCGATCAAGGTGGCTCGGTCGTACATGGCTCGGTCAAGGAGAGGAGATCATGCATGGTTCGGTCTTGATGGTGTGGATCGGTCATGATGGTCTGGATCGACAGGATGGTGTGGATCGGTCTTGATGGCGTGGACCAGTCGCGATGGTCTGGATCGGCAAGAATTCATAGGATCGACATCACGAGTGGGTCGACATCATGAGTGGGTTGGCATCACGAGTGGGTCGGCATCATAGGTGGATCGACATCATAGGTGGATCGGCATCATAGGTGGATCGGCATCATATGTGGATCGGCATCACGAGTGGGTCGACATCATGGTGGATCGACATCATAGGTGGATCGGCATCACAAGTGGGTCAGCATCACGAGTGGATCGACATCATAGGTGGATCAGCATCATAAGTGGATCGACACCACGAGTGGGTCGGCATCACAAGTAGGTTGGCACATTCAGATTACTTTGGGTCGGTGAGCTTCAAGCTTTGGGTCGGTGAGATTTAGGTTTCTGTTCGGTGGTTCGACATTTTGGAATGAGGGAATGAGGTTGCTTCGAGTCATGAAGCACATTACTCCGAGTCGTTGAGGCTGTTACTTCAGGCAAAAGGTGGATTTACTTTGGGTCGGTCCAACTGATATGTGGTCGGCTAAAAGAGGATCAGGTCGGCACATCATGGAACTTAGGGTCGGTCGTAATGATAGATTTGGGGTCGGCTATGTTCTTGATGGGCCTGGACCACTCAAGAAGCCCAGTAACTCAGGTTTTGCCTATAAATACAGCATGCGGGGCTTCAAAAAAGGGGATCTTGATTCTGTTTCCCTTCGTCTTCTCCACTAAGGCTACTCCGCCATTATTGCTTTAAAAACTCTGGATTGTAACTGTAATTGATTCTGACATCAATAAAAAGGATATTTCTGGAGTGGACGTAGACCGGAGTTAGCCGAACCACTATAAATCCTCTGTTATTACTGCTTTCTTTTTAATTTTAACTGTTCTTCATATTTATACCCTCTACATACATTCTGTCTGTTATCTGTGACTGTTAGTTGGTGCTTTCAATGGTGTTTGGGTGTTAGTGACCAATTTTGGCGCTAACATTTTGGTGCTTTCACTGAGAGCTGAACTCAAGGATCCTAAAGCTTGGATTTTGGATTTAAAGGTTTAAGGGCTCAGATTTCTGGAGATTATGGCAAAGCAATCGACAAGGAGACAGAGGACGGAAAGGAGTCAGCAAGAGGGAAGTCAGGAGGCTTCCTTAGGGGCTAATCAAGCCTAAATCTACATTCACTAGGGACGAGATGGAAACAGTGCTTAAAAGGCAGGAGGACATGATACAGAACATACTCCAGCAGATTGGACAAGTTGGAGCACAAAGTCAAGGGAATGGACCAACCGCGGCTGCTGGCAAGGCAGAACAAGGAACCGGAGTTGCAGAAGTTTCTGGAGGTCAAAACCAGAACCAGACTGGAGAGATTGAAGGGGATCAGCAAAGGCCTGGGGGTAGATCCCCGAGATTGGGTACTGGAAGAGCTAGGAATGAAGCTCAGGGAGCAAGGGCCAACGCAACTGCAAATGAGCAACATGAAGAGTACTACCCCGAATATCCTCCAGGACATGGTGGGCAGGGTGGAAATGCAAACAGGGGACCACCCCCGGACGGAGATGAGCGGATGGCTGGATTGATAAGAAGGATTATGAGAGGAGGACTACTAAGCAGAGGCTTGGAAGAAGTTAGCCGGAGTCCATTCACTTTGAATATCAGGAACGCAAGGAACCCTCCAGAGTTCAAACTGCCAACACTGGAGATCTATGATGGGAAATCGGACCCAAAAATGTATGTGACTAGATACATCAGACATATGGAAATGCTGGGGGCATATGAAGAGGTGATGGCAAGATGTTTCCCTCTATACTTGACTGATTTGGCTGCACTCTGGTTCAGGCAACTAGAGAATGGATCAATCAGAACGTGGGGCGAGCTAGTGGAACGCTTTATGAGACAATTTAGGGTTCACGTGACACGACCCAAGAATGTGATGACATTGGCATCAATGAAGCAAAGGACCGGAGAGTCCATGAGGAGTTTTCTGATGTGGTTCAATACAGCCGCAACTTCGGTAGATTGCTCGGATCCATCAATGATTTTGATGGTAGCGATAGTAGGGATTGCAGATGGCACCGAGCTTAAGGATTCATTGGCGAGGGATCCACCACAGGATCTTGGAGAGTTCTATCATGAAGCGGAAAGATTTATTCGGTTAGAGGATTCACGTGCCGAGAGTCAAGAGATAAATGCCGTGCAAGGCGAAGAAACGTCTGACAAAATACGAGGAATGGATAAAGGAAAGCGCAAGTAGGATGATGGGTATAGTGGATCTGACGAATGAAGGATAGGACGGGAACCCAAATTCGCGACGTACGCGGACTTGACAAATAATCTGGAATGGATTTATTTGGACACTAAGGGGCAACTCCCCTATCGGAAACCACCCAGGAGGGATCCCATAGAACGGGAATGCAGGAGCGAGAAGTACTGCCTATTCCATGAGCTGGAAGGGCAGTCCACGGATGAATGCCGCCGCTTGAAGGACGTGGTGGAAGAACATGTTAGAAGTGGCAGGTTGCCATAGTATGTGAGGGATCGGATGAGAGCAGTAGAACACGAGCAGCTACCGCTTGGATCAAACAGGAACGACCCTGGAATGGGGTCATGACTCGTCATCCGCTGATCGTGATGGCAAGGACCGAGTTCAGGATTTGGACTCTGGACATCGAACAATCTTTTCTGATTTTGTTTTAAAAAATAAACAGCAACTATGCCACTTACACATGTAAGGGAACCAGAGTGATCCCCAGGCATACTCTGAGATGGTAATAGGCTGCTTTGCCCGAAGAGGCAGCACTTAGTTTTTTCTATTTTTCTTATTGGACATTTGGAACTTGGATTTAATAAATGGATTTCATAAAACTAATCCCTAACCGGAGAGTTATGGGATGGATATTGGAAGTCAGTTTAAAATTAATCGCTTTATGTTCAGGGACACTGAACTGGATTGCAGGAGCGACGCCGCTTCCCCGGAGAGCGACAGGATCGACTCGCTCCTCGATGTTTCCCCTTCGCCGAAGAGTGATAGGATGGGATCCAACAAGAGCCCGGAGAGGCTACAATCGGTCTAGGACTTAGGCTATGGAAACGCTTAATGTTCGGGGATACTGAACCGGAGTGCAGGGAGTGACGTTGCTTCGCCGGAGAGCGACAGGATCGGCTCACTCAACACTGTTTTCCCTTTACCGGAGAGTGGCAGGATGGGATCCAGTAAGATCCCGGAGAGGCTAATATCAATCCAGGAGAATCAGGGCATCGCTTAATGTTCAAGGACGCTGAACCGGAGTGCAGGGGATAGGTTGCTTCGCCGGAGTGCGACAGGATCTGCCTATTCAATTGTTAAGTTTGGATCGAGCTTAACAAGGGTCCGGAGAGGTCATCAACGATCCGGAGAGATCGTAGGATTTGATTACTGACTTCCAAGATGTGATATGGATTCGGATAGTGGCTTCGAACAGCTAAGGATTTGACTAAGGATCCAGAGTGGCCCTGAACTTGGATATGGACCCGGAGAGGTCCCAGTTTTGGATTAGGACGCGAAGAGGTCCCGGCTTTGGATTTGGACATGACGAGGTCCCGGATTTGGATTACAGGGCCCAGAGTGGTCTCGGACTTGAATGAAATGGTCCAAAGAGATCGTAGATTCGACTAATGGATTTGGAAATAGATAACGACTCGGAACGGTCGCGGACTTTGGATATTGGACTTGAAGCTATTCAAAACATGCCTTTCGATCACAAGGCATGTTTTAGGGGGAAAGTGTTAACCCACCTTTTGGCAAGGTAGTGTACAGGGGAATTTAACCCAATCGACTGCTCTTTTGTCGAGACTGGAATACGATGGGTTTGAGCCAGCTTGATGGATAGATGATCGGTCATGGATGGTTCGGTGTGGGTCGCTCGATCAAGGTGGCTCGGTCGTACATGGCTCGGTCAAGGAGAGGAGATCATGCATGGTTCGGTCTTGATGGTGTGGATCGGTCATGATGGTCTGGATCGGCAGGATGGTGTGGATCGGTCTTGATGGCGTGGACCAGTCGCGATGGTCTGGATCAGCAGGAATTCATAGGATCGGCATCACGAGTGGGTCGGCATCACGAACGGACTGGCATCACAAGTGGGTCGGCATCACGAGTGGATAGGCATCATAGGTGGAACGACATCATAGGTGGATCGGCATCACAAGTGGGTCGGCATCACGATTGGATCGGCATCATAGGTGGATCGGCATCATCAGTGGTTCGGCACCATGAGTGGATCGGCATCACGAGTGGGTCGGCATCACGAGTGGATCGGCATCATTAGTGGTTCGGCACCATGAGTGGATCGGCATCACGAGTGGGTCGGCATCACGAGTGGGTCGGCACATTCAGATTGTTTTGGGTCGGTGAGCTTCAAGCTTTGGGTCGGTGATATTTAGGTCTCTGTTCGGTGGTTTGGCATTTTGGAATGAGGGAATGAGGTTGCTTCGAGTCATGAAGCACATTACTCCGAGTTGTTGAGGTTGTTACTTCGGGAAAAAGGTGGATTTACTTCGGGTCGGTCTAACTGATATGGGGTCGGCTAAAGGAGGATCAGGTCGGCACATCTTGGAACTCAAGGTCGGTCGTAATGATAGATTTAGGGTCGGCTATGGTCTTGATGGGCCCGAACCACTCAAGAAGCCCAGTAACTCAGGTTTTGCCTATAAATACAGCATGCGAGGCTTCGGAAAAGGGGATCTTGATTCTGTTTCCCTTCGTCTTCTCCACTAAGGCTACTCCGCCATTATTGCTTTAAAAACTCTGGATTGTAACTGTAATTGATTATGACATCAATAAAAAGGAAATTTCTGGAGTGGGCGTAGGCCGGAGTCAGCCGAACCACTATAAATCCTCTATTATTACTGCTTTCATTTTAATTTTAACCGTTCTTCATATTTATACTCTCTACATACATTCTGTCTGTTATCTGTGACTGTTGGTTGGTGTTTTCAACGGCGTTTGGGCGTTAGTGACCAATTTTGGCGCTAACAATAAGTATGTTCACGCTCAGAATCTTACCTGTCTTTCTAGAGCCAATCCTCTAAATTTGTGTGCATTCTCACTATCTATGATTGAGAATTATTTTAACTTTCCCAAAGATAGTACTTGGCAAGATCACTTGTTATCATTCTTTCTTGTTATAATTGTATATATACGTAAAACTTTCAAAACCTTTTATTTATACATATACATATTTATATATGTTTTCAAAAGTCCACTTTGGAAAACCTTTTGAAAACCTTTGTGGAAAACCTTTTTTTATAAAAAACTCTTCAAGTACGTTTTCTCAATATACGCACCTAAATCCAAGGGGATCTTGAACCTAAGCTTCGATACCAAATGTAACAACCTGCACTTCCCGACACACGGTCCCAAGCCTAGTGTGACTTTTGGACTTGCGTCATGCCAAGGAATACGAGCTTTTGAGTTTTTAACACATTATAGGGCATAATGTAAGGGTATGTTATAAAACATTCTACACTTTCAGATCTCACAGCGGAAGGAATTAAAATATAAGTACTGAAAAATAGACATGTCAGAAAATAGTCTCCAAAATACTTTATTTACCATATACACTCTTTCAAAGTACAATATATGTTTTACAAGCTTTTAATGCAGTAAATAAGTACATGATAGATAACAACGAATATAAGAACTCCAATGTGATGCTCCATTCTCCACATACTATGCCAAATCAACTGCTAACCCGTCATCCTGTAGTAGGGAAAAATAGAAAGGAGGAAGTGAGCCAGACAAAAGTCTGGTGAATGAGTACAAATTTAATATATGATGATCATATGCAATTACTTCAATATTACTCTGGATGATATTGGGTGTGGTACAAGTGTTCATGAATTCCTAAGGTTGGTTATCTAAAGGTTTTTGTTTAATACACTCCTACACTACAATTTGTATAGGCTAAATTCCCACTACTATCACCACTGCTAAGCTACAGGGAAACGATTCCCCTTTCACTATGCCAAGAGAGGAAGAACCCGAGATGCCGACTTGTAGGTATGTCACATCATCTACCTCTACTTCCACCTTTCGATCATAATGTTGGCCTCTTATTGCAAGCTCCAAGTCCTCCATTTGAACAGTATCACGTTCATCAGAAAGCATGCATACATGGACTTCCCATTGCGTTGGACATACTCCATCAGGCATTCACACCAGTCTGCACGCCCACCATTGGAATCTCCTTTGAGTGCCATTTACGAAAATACATTACTTCAGTAAATTACTACATCCCAAATTTGGTAAAGAACATTTACCCAACACTGCAATGACCTAGCGTCCTTTCTTAGGGAACTAGCTTCCCTAATATTCCTAACATATAACAAAATACCCTTAATAGGCACTGTGAGGACCCAACTTTCTAACCCCTGGGAATGACAATTAATACATCCACGATATTCATGTGCTGTTACCCAAGCACCCGAAAGAGGAGTTGTCATCGAGTAAAATAAAAGAATAGGACATAAAATCTCATAACTAAATGGTTAAATTAACGCAAAAATAACATACTACACAAGGTTACTCCTTAACATGGAGTTATCAGAGTTACAAAAAAGTACTACTACTATCAGCTTAGGCAGTTATACAATCTGCCTTTACGGTTGTTGATATAATATAAACGTACATATATAGACATAATAACAGAAATATATAACTAGATAGATAAGAGCCACTTGCTCGTCCATTATCTTCAAAAGAGCCCAAAGAAACCTACTACTCATGGACTACTCAAAAATTATTGTGCACTTGAGAGTTTAGGGAAAACAAACAACTCAGATCAGATAATATGTCTGGTATGAGTAAACTCCAAACAAATGGTGGAAATAAACAACAATATGTGAGACCAAGCTGCCAAATATAGAATGGGTTTTCATCTCACAATAACAACATCCAACCACAAGTAATAGGAAAAATTTAGAACAAAACCCAAATTTAAAAGAATGGGCATAAACAAGGTTAAAATCCATGCTTAGAGAATTGACATAAATAATTAAACCTCAAAAAGAGCTCCAGGCACTTCTCGATGGAATTAAGAAAACTCATTCAAAATTTTGAATCAAAGGCAAGGAAAAGGAATTTTACAAGAATGACCAGGAGGATGCACCCCTTTACCGAAAGTATACATCTAGAAATATACTTGAGAACTACGATGGCTCTAAGAAAATGTACAAGCCAGACCCCGCCAACCTAACTGAGTATTCGAGTATTTCACATCTCCGTGCACATATAACCAAATCCAATCTAGAGAAGGGAAAGGACGCAGAGAAGGCTCTTTGCATTGAGACTATAAATGCATAACAACTACTGCCCAAGCCATGGCTCAGTTCCCATAGAAAGTTCTACAAGCCTACAGACATCCGAAAAGAGCCAAAGCATGCGAGGGTGGCACCAGCGGAGCTGACGATCAATATCCCAATCGGTGATGATAATCCCATTAGGGTTCTCAAGGTCGGATCTCAACTCAACTTGAAAATGAAAATGGAGTTGTTGGGGTTTCTCTAGAAATACTAGGATGCGTTTTTTTGGAAGCATTTTGATATGTGTGAAAATTCACCAGAGATAACATGCCATCCATTAAATGTGGACCCAGTATACCCTCCTGTGAAGCAGAAGAGACACAGCCTGGGTGTAGAGTAATTTGCTGCACTAAAAGAAGAAGTGGGTAAGATGAAGGAAAATAGCTTTATTCATGATGCCTTATACTCTGAATAAGTATTGAACCCTGTGTTTGTCAAAAAGACAGATGGAAAATGGTAGATATGTATTGATTATTTGGACTTGAATAAAGCATGCCCAAAAGACAACTGCCCGCTGCCGAAGATTGACCAACTTATGGATTCGGCAGTTGGAAATGAATTGCTATCCTTTATGGATGCATACTCTGACTACAACCAAATAGCAATGCATGTCCCAGATTAGGAGCATACATGTTTCATCATTGATATGGGTCTGTATCGTTATCGAGCGATGCCGTTAGTTTTGAAGACACTGGAGCTACTTAACAACGACCAGCGAATAAGATGTTCAAAGATCAAACCGGATGGACAATGGAGGTTTATGTGGATGATATGCTTGTAAAGTTGCAACGGTCCAAGAATCACATAGATGGCCTCTTTAAAATGTGCGATGTGCTTTGGAATTGCGCGATGAAGTTTAATCCATTAAAGTGCTCTTTTGAAGCCGCATCGGGTAAATTTTTGGGTTTTATTGTAAACTCAAGGGGTATTGAAGCTAATGCAGAATAAATTCAAGCATTGAAAGATGTTATTACCTTAAAAGTAAGGAGGAAAATACAGAGCTTGAATGTGAAGCCACAGCACTTAGTCGATTCATTTCGAAAGGGGCGTATAAGTGTTTACCGTTCTTTGATGCATTCAAGATAGAAAAAGGAAGTTTGTCTAGATAAAGGAATGCCAGGAAGCTTTCCAAAAATTGTTGGAACACATGGAAAGACCACCACTCTTGTCTAACCCTTTGGAAGGAGAAGATCTATTCATTTGCATGATAGTATCTACTCACACACTCAGTGCAGCCATGGTGCATAAGGAGTCTAAAATCCAAAGGCCTGTATACTATATCAGTAAGTGATTTATCGAAGCCAAGAAGAACAATCCAAAATTGGAGGTACTGGCGTATGACTTGTTGATCGCTTCAAGGAAGTTACAACTATACTTTTAGGTTCATCTAATAAGGTGCTGATTGATTAGTCCCTGAAGTAAGTACCAGATCGACTCAAGACTTCAGGGGGATTGTTGAAGTGGAACATTGAGTTGAGCTAATGCGATATAACATACCATCCTAGAAATGCAATATGAGGACATGCATTGGCTGAATTTATTGCCAAATTAACCGTTCGAGATGGAGAAGTCGAAGATGACATGTTCCAACTATCCAAGTGAAAATTGTACTTAGATGGATCTTCCAATGAATGAAGTCCCAGGGAGGGAGTGACTCTCGTGACCCCGTAAGGAAAAACAATAGACTACGCCTTGAAGCTATTTTTCTTGGCAACAAACAATGAAGTCGAATATGAAGTGTTAATCGCAGGACTCAAGATAGCGAAAGAATTGGGAGTCAAAACAGTATGCATATTCAACAACTCTCAATTGGTGGTCTGCCAAGTCAAGAAGGAATTTCAGGCTAAGAGAGCAAGACTTGCCCTTTACCCGACAAGGACAATGGAACCATTGAATGATATGAAACATTACACAATCATCCACATACCCAGAGAAGAGAATATGAAAGTTGATTCGCTAGCCGAACTGGCCAGTTCTAAGGATGCTCAGCTTATGGGATTCATTCATAGTAGAAGTTTTAATAGCTTCGAGCATCGACCAGATGGATGTTGATTAGATCTTAAAGGTCGAGGAAGAGTAGGAGTCGTGAATTACTCCAGTTAAAAATATTTGCTGAAGGGAACTCTCTTGAATGGACGGAATGAATGTAAAAAACTTCTTTGTAAGCTGTCATGATTTATTATGCAAGTAGGAGTGCCATATCGAAAAAGATTCTCGACCCCCTTGATATGCTATATGAACAAAGATAAAGCTAAGTAGAAACTTTAGGGCATGCATAAAGGAAGTTATAGTGATCACATAGGGGCAGACGATAGTAAAGAAGGTACTTCGCTATGGATACTTTTGGCCAACAGTCTACCGGGATGAAGTTGATTACACTAGATAATGTGATAGATGCTAAATTTTTTCAGAGATACTAAGAGCTCCATCTAAATAGCTTACGCAAATGGTTAGCCCATGGCCGTTTGCAGTTTGGGAAATTGTTATAATCGATGTGCTATCGATGTCGAAGGCTAGAGCGAAGTATGCTATCGCAGTTGTAGAATACTTCACAAAATGGGTTGGAGCCGAACCACTGACCAAAATCACTACAAGGAAATCGATCAACTTTGTGGTGAAGAACATCATATGCAAATTAAAGTCCCACAGAAGATCACCAACAATGGAACTCAATTCTGGAGTACTGAGTTTAAAGACTTTTGTAACTGATGCATAATTACTAAGAGCTTTTCGGCAGTAGCACACCCATAAGTGAATGGACGGGTAGAGGCGATGAATAAAATAATGAAATACATCTTGAAGAAACAACTAACGAAGACCAAGGGAAACTGGGTATAGAAGTTACCACTAGCAATATAGGCTTACAGAGCGACCTATAAGTCTATAAATGGGCACAAATCTCTTTGGCCTATGGAACCGAGGCTATGATTCTGATAAAAGTGGAAATCCCTTCTCTCCGATGAAAACGCTAATCCAAAGATGAATGAGGAACTCTTGCTTGAGTCTCTCGACTTGGTTGATGGAAAATGAGAAGAGGCTAAACTTGGAGTGGCTGCTCACCGGAAAAGAGCAGCAAGACATTTCAACACCAAGGTTAGAAACTGTACCTTTGAGTTAGGCGACTTCATTTTAAAATGTGTCCTACCTAACACGGGGAAATTGGTCCGAATTGGGAAGGTCCCTATATGATTAAGCAAAAGCTTGCAGATGGAACTTTCAAGCAATCAACTGTTAACGGGATCCCAATTCTGCAGGTATGGTATATATACCAAGAACCTTTGATGCTATTTCACTTAGATTTATTTAGTTTCTACAAATAAGTCACCCTGATTTACTAGGGGCAGTGTAATATGGAAAGAATTTCCATTCGTTTTGTCTATAAATAAAGTTAGCTTTTAAAACCAATGGAACTGTGTTCTAAGAAGTTTACCTTTATGCCATGTGATTAGCGGCAATCCATGTACCTGAAGATAGGTACCAATGAACTCCTTTGATCCATGATTAGGTCAATGTAGTATAATCACACTGAGGTTGATCGGACATTCACCCTTACCGATCTGATCTTTGACTGATACCTAGAGATAGGCAAAGTCGAAGAGGTACGCCTAGAGTTAGAGAACTAAAACACTGGTTCCCAGAGATAGGTACTGGTGTATAATCGAAGCTTTCACGGCACATTTACGGTCGGATATGGCACACTCAGATGAAGATAAGCGATGATGGTCGGAAAACAATTTCGATCAATGCCCAAAGATAGCGAGATCAAAAATGGGTGCTTAAAGACAAGCATCCAAGACACTGATTCCCATAGATTGGGATCGATGTATAACTGAATATTTTGTAGGAATGACCATGCTTATGGCTCGGCAAGATGCGCTTAGCCAAAGATAAGTGATGGTTGTCGATTAATCCTCGCAGTCGACACCCAAAGCCAGGTGAGATCAAGAATGAGTGCCTAGAGATAGGCATTTAAGACATTGATTCTCGGATATAGGAATCAAAGTATAATTAGAACTTATGCAGGAATGACTATGCTTATGTCCTGGAAAGATATGCTTGGCCGAAGATAAGCGAAGATGGTCGGTGGATATTTCAAATCAACGCCCTTAGATAGTCAAGAGTGAAGATGGATGCCCGAAGATAGGCATCCAGGGTACCGATTCCCAAAGATTGGATTAGACATATAACTGATGTTTTTGCAGGTATGATCATGTTTATAGCCCAAAGTGATATGTATAGCTAATAATAAATGAGGTTAATTAACCAGATAGCTTCAAATATCACCCGGAGAGGGGAAATTAAGAGTCGATATTTAGATATAGACATCCACACTCTCGTTTCTCGAGACAAGAAACTATACGTAGTCAATGGTTGTTGCTAATACAACTATGATTATGGTTGAATGGAACTTGATAAAAAATAAATAAGATTGGCCACGAATTCGACCAAAGATAAGTAGCTCTACTTATGACAAAGCGAGATACGCTCAACCGAAGCCAAGTAAAGTAATTCGGAGAAATATATTCCTGTTTAGCCAAGAAAGAAATGCTTTGGCAATGATAAAAAAACTAAATAATGAAATATTGCTAGGCAATTATGAAGATTTATGTATATGTATAGATTCACAGTAAATAATGGCATCGCACAGCCATGTAATAGCATTACAGATGATTAAATTATATATGTAGGCAGTTATATAGGCAAGTAAGATAAATGATGTAGAAATGTAAGTACAGAAAAGATTGAATAGAAACATTCTTTTACTTAACAAATATTTTTTACAAGGATTATGGGGGCTGCTTCTGCACAACGCCGGCCCATATATAAGAAGTACAACAAAAAAGAACAAAAATATAGGAATGGCAAAAGGAAACGTCTTTCTAAATGCAGAGGTAACCACCTACCCGCACTCCCATGCTTGTTTCTCCTCCTAATAGGTAATTTGGTGTGGCATTTATTAGGAGTCTTCTCCTCCTCCTTTACCGTGGAGCTCCCATAAAAAGAAGAGACTTCTTCTTCAATTATCCCATATGATGGATCCATTGGTTTTTTCGAGGCAGGGTCGGAGGGCTTGAATCTGCCAATGCCATAACCTTTTGGAGGCTTGATTGTCAATGGCGGAATTTTGGGAATATGCGATAGTTTACTAGAGCCAACTGGTTTTTTTGGTTCCAGGATCAATTTTTACCTGGATTTTGTCAAACTCGCATTTCAGCGTCTCCGCCATTGTGATTGAGACTTTTGAGGCCTTTACGCATGTGATCGTAACCTCTTCCTCTTGAGACCGATTAACGTCCTCTAACACTTCCAACGGCCCTATTTTCTATGAGTCTGGGTCGGGGCCGAAGCTAGAAGGAAAAGCTTGAACAATCAGCTTTATATTGATAGAGATTAATATGGTGGTGATAGCACTTGGACCTAGGCTTTGAATAGATGGTAGCAGATAAGGCAATAATAGATGACCTATTAATTGACGAACATAATAGTATAAATTAATGATGTTCTCTAGCGGGAATTGAAATTTCTCGAAGACCGGCGAGACGTGAGAAATACCTTTGTCGAATGGAGTGTCTTTGGCTAGGGATTTGACTACGTCTCCCTCCTTGACATAAGATTTGGTCGATTGAACGGACGAAAGAGTAAGATAGGGTACTAGGGCACTTGATATGGTAGGGATATGAGATTTATTAACGGTGGCATCATAGGTAGCCATTGTAGAAGAGATGATGTCTGTTATAGGCTCATTTGGAATAGGAGTAGACGATTCCGCTTGATCCAATGTGATGGAACTAGAGGGAGCCTCTATAACTGCTATCCCTGCAGCTGCGTCCTATGCCAGTAGGATAGCCTTCTCTTTCTCCAGGGCCATGATGCCCTCCTCATCTAGGAAAAGTGATTTTGTCTCGTCTTTAGTAACTTCATGGCTAACTTTGTCGACCCAACAAAGGATCTCTTCCCAAGCATCGGCCACTGTGTCGGGTAGTTCTTTCTAAGCCATTTCAGGTACTTATTTTCGATAACATTGGCAAAGAATTGCCCATGAGTGACTTCCACCTCTTCATTTGTTTGAGTGGCCTTCCCTTTGAGCTTCGTAATCTCTTCTCTAGTGCTGAAATGATAAATTTGAGCTAGAACATTTGATTCTGACTCAACTTTCAAGTTCTCTTCTGGCTTTCTTACTTTAGCTATTAATTGCTCATCCTTAGCTTTAAGTTGTCCTTCATGTTATCATTCATAGCATGGGCTTTCTTTAGCTAGTCATTTATGACGTCGATGGCTTGAGTATAGACCTTCCACAGCTCAACGATTCTAGGCTTGGAGTCCTTGGTTGACTTCAGTGCTTGATCTCTTTTATTGGTGATGTTAGCCAATTACGTCTCGTAGCTAGCAACAATCTTGTCATGGTTGGCTCTCTTCGAGTCAAAAGAACTAATGAGCTTATGGGTGATCCTATTAACAATAGAGAGGCCTTTGGCAAGCCCTTTCCACTCTAAATGTTGATCCGCAACCTCCTTAATTCTATCAATTTTTTTGTTTACTTCTACGCAAGTAATATCTCTGATGCTGCAATCTAACATAACACATGTTTTGCAGTAGTCAGGTAGAGCTGCCTGCATCCTAGTAGTGATGGTTGTAGATGAGTCTATGGGGGCGAAAGTGGAGTAGCATGACATGTAACTTCTTTGGATTTAGGGCAAGTAGAGATAGTAGTGGTAGGCGGTCGAGTCGATGAAGGTTGTTGTTGAAAAGGTTGCGAGTGGGAACGTGACTAAGTAGGGTCAGGTTCATGCCCAGAGCGCTTACCTAGACCCCGCGGTTCATCTGAGCGATGCTTTCTTTTTTCAACGTCGTAGTGTTCTTACTCTTCATCTCGATGCCTTTGTCTACCCATTTCATCTCGATGCTCTTTCTGCTTCCTTCATTTTCTTTTAGACTTAACTCCCGATGTTAACTTGGGCATTGATAGTAAACTTCTGTAGTTGAGGAGCGATATTAGCCTACACATGGACGAAGACTGCTAAAATGATCTTTGCTTATTGTATCTAAAAATAAGAAAAGATATATCAGAACTAAGACACTGGATTAAAAACGAGTGCTCGGTGTTGGCGCTCAGGATCGTAGTGCTGGTGTTTCCTTAAGTCATATACGGACTGTGCTTGAGGGGCCTTAGTGATTTATTTTCATCACCCTTGGCAATAATATCCCTATGGGGAAGTTAAATTCACAGGGCTTGTGTTGAGGATGTCTCCAAAGCTTACTCCCCCTGAGCCAAAAGCAGACAAGTTCCCATGATTGCCTAAGGAACCAAAGATGTTCTTGAAGGAGCCCGAATAAGGAGTGGTTTTTTCAACTAGTTCAAGGCTTAGATCGGTCATGAGCTGTGAAGACTTGATAATCAATTACTTCGATCAGGAAGGTACTATGACAGTGGTGCCCATAGAAGACATCTCTTCGTATGATTCATCCTTGTAGAGATTGAAGACTTCGTCATCATTATCCTATTATTCCTCCTCATCTCCTTCTTCTTCCTCTCCTCCTTTACCTCTTTCCTTAACGACATTCTCTTCCTCTCTTCTTCCCTCCTTACCCATATTTGCATTGCCACCTTGACCCACTACATACCTTTGATCTTCATCATCACAACAATGATCTGGGGCAGAAGGACCGACAATAGCTTGAGATTTCTTAGTAGGAAGTTTGTTTGGAATGGCGTTTCTACCATTGTATAGAAGACGATACTAGCGGAGGCATGCATTCGCCAAAAGTTAGGAAACCATGTGGTGTTTGTACTCAACTCTTTTCAACAACTCTAAACTATGGACATGCTCATCAGTACCCTCTCATTCTAGGAGACCTAGAGGATACATAAAGGAAGTTAGATGCTCAGTGAAGAAAACCAAAGTATGAAGGAGAGATTAGATAAGAAGACTTAAGTCCAGCAAACAAAAGCGATTAAAGCCTTCAGAATAGTGAATAAATAAATATTCGCCCTTGAAGTAGTTATGCTTGTTGCGAAGCACCTCGAAGAACTTACAGTGATTATAGGCATCGACTATCAGTAAAGATGTAAAATCTTACCTCTTATTAAAGCTCAAAAGGTAAGTCAGCTCTTCAAAGAATAGAGGATGGTTCAGTTGCATCATAAAGAGAACATATAGAAAATTCAACAAGGCATAGCCATTCAGATGTATTTGTGAGGGAGCCAACCCAATTTCCTTAGGAAAAATTTGATGAAGCTGTTAAATGGTGGCACGGTTTTAGACATGCACATGTATTTTTTTGCATACTATATAACCTAAAGGCAGGAGATGAGCTGGTTGGTCAATCATTGGAAGGAGAACTTCATCCTTGGAAATCCTATTCTTGAGTCAGATTGAATAAAGTGACTCCGCTACCAGCATAAACAATGTCTGGTCTCAAAGATTAATTAAGACCATTAGAATAGATTATTCATTTATTAATGGAGCTTGGACCTGAGGCTGTGCAACTGGAAGAGCAAATAGTAGGAGTGCCCGAGTTATAGAATGCATTGCTCTGGACGAAGTAGACATATAAGCCTAAGCTACATAATAGCCCATGTAACACCCTTAATTTTAGATTAACATTATTCAGGAAATTTAATTGGATAGATTAAATAGAATAATGTACTGGGATAAGGAGGATGAGATTTGATAATTAATTTGGTCAGGCCTTAACTAATCAATTATAAGATTGTTTTAAAACTTATAAAAAAGGTAATAAATAAGGGGGCAAATTAGGAATAAAACCTTATTTCATCCCTTAATCCCTTCCTCTCTCATTCATTCTCATTTTACATTCAAAAAACAAACAAAAAAAAAAGAGGCTAACCATAATCAAGGAAGAAAGAAGGGGAAACTAAAGGGGATTCAATTAGTAAAGTGTAGGGAAGCTAAACTACATCAAATCTCAATCTCATCATCCAATCTAAGGTGAATAATAATTAAACCAGCTCTATTATTTTTGTTTGAATCTGGTCATGGTTAATTTCCAAATTGATTTCGATTATTTTGCCATGTTATGGATGTTTGATCATTGTTTGGATAAAATAATAATTTATGGAAATTTTATGGAATTATCATGATAGATTTTAAAGGTAAAACCTAATTTTTTAATCTCCAACTGATTTGATTTTCTGGTATGTTGTGTAAAACATTATTATGGAGATGAGTTTTTAATTTCATACTTTTCCAAGTTAACATGAATATTTTATAAATTTCCTAAGGAGGAAATAGCGTTTATTTCGAGTTTTAATTATTAAAAATAATTAAATAATCATTTTGGTCCTGAAATCTTTACAGAAGAAAGGATATATAAATTATGATTTTTAGGGATTTTTAGGGATTTCCTAAAAGGTTATGATTTTCTATGAATTTAATACGCTAGAAAAGCTTATAATTAATATTAAGTAATAATATTAATTGATGGGTTGAGAAATGGATTAGGAAAGATAAAACTGACTTCCGGTAGTCTTTCTGCAAAGAAATTGATAAAGTTTGTTGTAAACCAATAGAAAATTGATAAGGGATTAGAGTTCGTAAAAAGAAATTGGTTTTAAAAGGAAAGAAAATAGTTTTAATGTTTATTACAGTAATGTCATCCATGACATGCGGCATCCCTCATGATATCCAACATCCGTCATAGAAGGAATGTGGCATCTCGTTGGTGAAGAGATCCGATATTGATTTTGATGCTCTACTTTATTTTCTAAAGCACAACATCCTTTGTCCTTTTGTTTTAAAACCCATATCACACGGTATTGATGCGCAATCCTTCAACTTTGAAACTTATACTTTAAAGGTTTTGATGCCCCATACTTTCAATAACCTTCAAGTAGCGGCGTAGTCACCGTAATTTTATAAAGCCGGTATCAAATGTTTTAAAGCATTGATGCCGTAAGTCATCATTTCCAATATCAAGTGTTTTGCGGCATAATAGCCAAAGTACCATTTTTTTGACATCGTAGTTTTTTAAAGCATTGATGCCGTAAGAAATTAATTTTGACTTGAGTAATTGATGTCATAGCTTGTCAACTTGGGACATCAAATATTTCCCTATTTTCAGCAACTAGGTTATGTGGTTTTGATGCCATAACCCTTTTATTTCGTAACTAATACTTTATGGGCAAAGATGCCTTGTTTTCAAAGCAAACTAAAAGTCATGTTTTAAAGACGAGATAATCTATGTTTTAAGAAAGTCGATAACCTTATGATTTTGACAGCTTAGCCTTATGATTTATAAGTCAATTTTTTTTTGAATCTCAAATAGGGGTTCGGTGTTGCTTTTAACGGCATGAATGCCGTAAGCTTTCTATTTCGAATTGTTATATTGATGGCTTGATAAGCCATATGTTTTATGAGTTTAACAACTTCATTGGGGATACCAATGTGTAATATTTTCGATATGCCATAAGTTTAAAGGTTTGATAACCTAATTGGGGATACCAATAGACATAAGGTTGGGCATTTGGGCGAATAATGTTATATTCAAATTGTAAATTGATATTTGATGGGTTCGTAGTCATCGTAGGAAAACTGTGAGATGTGTGATGGATAGTCCACATAATGTCAGAAATGGATAGTCTTTATATGGTTCATGATGGGTTCATAGTCATCGTAGGAAAACTATGATATGTGTAATGGATAGTCCACTTGAATTTTAACTAGATAAACCATGTATGATGGATAGTCCATATGGCCTGAGATAGATAATCCACATAATGTTTACATATGAGATGGGTAGTCCATATGTAAATCAAAAGGGTAGTCAGATTAAATTACGATGGATAATCCATTATATGATTTTGGATGGGGTAAGGGAGTATATATCACATTGAAGATAGATTAGTCAGACTTACCCATTTTGCATGCATGCAAATGATTATTTTACTATATTCTAACCATTGTGGTTGCAGGTGCATGAATTTTGATTGACATAATTGGTTAAGATAATAGGGAGGGAAATCGAGATAGTGGGTTATTATTCACATCAGACTTTTTTCTAAGGCAAAGTTTTTGTTTTTCCCCTTAAACTCTCAGGCACTCATTTGACTAAGTCGGGAGTAAGGGTTTTCAGGTTTCCAGATTAGATGAATAAGCTTCCGAAGATGTGCAGGAGGCAAGCTAGATATTAGTAGGAGCTTTTATATTCTGCTGAGTTGTCTGGTGTCTAAATGGGCATAATGATAGAAGTTACAACTGTCAAGTATTTGACTCTGATCAACCAAGGGAGCATCTTTATATATCGCTCTTTGAGTATTTTGTAATAGTTAAATTTTCTCTGAATGAGGGATCAAATGAGATTATGTAATGAATATGAAATTTTATTTGTGAAATGAATGTGAAAGCTTATTATTTAATTGAGTTTAAGAAAATTTCATATTCATATGCTTCTGATATTATTGATATGGTTAACATAGCCGCATTTTGTCATTGGAAATTAGCACCGTGGATGAATGCAGCATCCGTAGCACCCAGTTTTGGGCCTCAAAATAGAGGATGTTACAGTTTGGTATAAGAGCTTAAGTTTATATAAAAATTTAAAAGATTAAAGGTTTTTGAAAACATAATCCAATGAATCAAGAAATAAGATTAGGGTATGGGATAATGTTACAGTAACATACTTGTATTTGCTATATACAAGTATGTATTCTCCCATCTCTCTTAGACCGTTCTTCTATATCTTATAAAGGCTCATATGCATATTACGAGAAAGCAAGATATGGAAGCATGAAATGGAAGAGTGAATCTAGGTGGAGGAAGCACCACGACTAATGGAAATGTTCAGCCTAACACTAGAAGGAATCCGGGTCGACAAGCTAATGTTAATGTAGGTGCTACAAGCCCACCAGTAGATGTAGGGGCTATGTATCCGTTCTTTGTCAACATGATCCAAGCTGAAGCTGCTACTGGTTTGGCTAGAGGGAATGTTGCTAATGCGGGAGGAGCTAATCTCATGGTGTCGGTTGGCAACAACTATGCTAAGTTGAGCCGGGATTACACCAATCTTGGAGGCAAACCTTTTCTTGGAACTGAAGATGCTATTGAAGTGGAGAACTGGCTATTGCACCGTGAAAGGATTTATGATGATCTAGGTTTGAACGATGAGTAGAAAAGGAGATTGCATCAAGGCAGTTGCAGGGAGCTGCTTTGTACTGATGGAACGATGTAACCATAGGAGTCCTAAAGGAGGAATGGACTTAGGCTGAGTTTAGAAGGAGGCTTAAGGAAAGGTTCTTGTCTAAGATAGTCAAGTCAACTTTCCTCAGGAAATTTATGGAATTGGACAAGGAGAAATGTCTGTCCTGGAGTATGCAACTAAGTTTGATAAGTTCCAAATACGGATATGCCACCATTGACATTGTGATCAAGAGGAATGAGAAGTTTATCCAAGGTTTAAAGACGAAGATTGCTAGGGCGACTATGCTATATCTTAGGGATCCAAGTAATGTAGTGGTGGAAATGGATAAAAGAATAAGGAGATGCTTTCGACTTTAGGGAAGGAGTAGCAGGTGGAAACCCAGAGTTCTCAGAGTAAGAAGAGAAAGTTCTTCAAGAGGAATGGAGCTTAGAATGGGAGAGCTACCAAGAAAGGAAAAACCGATATCGTTCGTTACAAGTGTGACAAGAAGGGGCACTATGCTAATGAGTGTCGATCTGGTGATGGTAAGATGGTTGTGGAAAAGAAGAATGTGAAGTGCTATAATTGCAACCAAGTGGGGGCATTATAAGAATAAATTTCCAGAAGCAGCCAAGGCGGAAAAAGGAAAGGTCTTTGCTTTGGAGACATCATCTTCTAGGCCAATCGTAGAAAAGAAGGGAAAGGCTGTGATGAGAGGTACGATTTTGATTCATGGCATACCTATTAGAGTATTATTTGATATTGGTGCATCACATTCTTTTATCTTTCAATTATTGATAGGTAAGTTAGATTTAGAACCATCATACCTTGTTACTTCCTTAAGGGTCGCAAATCCAATAGGAGGGTATGCAACTATTGAGATGAGATGTGACCGTCTAAAATTTGAGTTGTTAAGTCATACTTTTGTCTTGTTTGTGTTTGATTTTGTGGGCTTTGGGATTATTTTGGGTATGGATTGGTTGAGCAAATATAATGCTAGGATATTTTTTCAGGATAGGAAAATATCATTAAGACACCCTAATAATAGTGATCGAATTATATACTCAGTTGAGAATTCGAGTTTAGATGTTTGTGTTTTATTGGGTGCAATAGAGTTGGAATATGAGTTGAGTCGGGTTTTACTTGTAAGAGAATTTGCAGACGTTTTTGAACCGGTTACAGGATTATCACCGAAGAGAGCTATTGAGTTCAGAATTGATCTTGTATATGAAGCTGAATCCATTAGTAAACCGCCTAGCAGAATGACACATACTGAGATGAAAGAGTTAAAGGTGTGACTGGTGGACTTAAAAGGAAAGATTTTATTAGACCAAGTAGTTCGCCTTAGGGAGCGGCTGTGGTATTTGTGAAGAAACCGTGCGGGTCGTTGAGGTTGTGTATTGATTTTTGTAAGCTGAATGAGAAGAAAATAAATGATAGATATCCTTTGCCGAGAATTGATGAATTATCTAATCATTTGAGTGGAGATAGAGTGTTTTCCCAGTTGGATTTAGCGACGGATAGTATTCTTGGATGGACTAAGTATGGTTCGTATGAGTGGTTAGTCATGCCATTCGGGTTGACTAAGGCGCCTGCTTTCTTTGTAGACTCGATGAATAGAATTTTCCAAGAGCACTTGGATAGGTTCATGTTGGTGTTCGTTGATGACATTTTGATATATTCTAAGGATGAAAGAGATCATGCGATTCATCTTAGAATAGTGCTTGAGACGTTGAGGTAGCATCAATTAAAAATGAATTTTTCAAAGTGTCATTTGAAAGAGAGAATGAAATTTCTTGGTCATGTAGTTTCAGAGGAAGGATTGTCTGTGGATCCAACTAAGATTAAAGCTATAAATAATTAGAAGAGACACGAGATGGTGACGGAAATAAAGAGTTTTCTTGGATTAGCTAGCTATTACCAGAGCTTCATTAAGGATTTCTCTCGGATAGCAGCACCCCTGACTAAACTAACCAGAAAGGACATAAAGTTTATTTGGTCTAGTAAATGTGATGAAGCATTCTAGAAGCTAAAACATTTATTGAAAAATATGCCCATGTTAGTTGTGCTAAATGTTAATTAGGATTTGGTGGTGTATACAGATGCATGTGGAATAGGATTAGGAGATGTGCTAATGCAAAGAGGTAAGTTGATTGCCTACGGCGCTCGACAGCCTAAACCACATGAAGTTAGCTATCAGACACATGATTTGGAGTTAGCGGTAGTGATCTTTTCTTTGAAGGTGTGGAGACACTATCTCTTAGGAGAAATATTCGAGTTGTTAACAGATCATAAGTCTTTGAGATATTTATTCTCGTAGAAAAAGTTGAATATGAGAAAACAGGGATGGCTAGAGCTTTTAGCAGCTTATGATTTTCGTATTTACTATATGCCAGGAAAAAGAAATAAAGTTGTTTATGCATTTAGTAGAAAACATTAGAATGTGGTGTTAGCTATGATAGCGGAATGGAAGGATTTAGAAGCATTGATTACTTGTGGTGTGCAGTTAAGATCAATGGCTAGTTCCAATTGGGAAACATCCATGTTGTCATATTTGGAAGTTCGACCAGTGACGATCGAAAGGATATCTTCTAAGCAGAGAGATGATCCATTGTTAGCCAAAAGGATTAGAATTCTCGAATGTGGAACTAAGATTGATGATCCAAAGGATTTTAGCCTTGACCAGAATAGATGGTTAAGAAAGAAGGGATGATCGTGTGTTTCAGATGTTGGTGACCTAAGGAGGGAACTTCTTAGATAGTGTCATCGATCAAAGTTTACTATTCATCCCAAGGAACCAAGTTGTATCAGGATATGAAGAGGAGCTTCTTCTAGGAAGGTATGAAAAGGGATGTAGGCTTATGGGTAAAGCAATGTTTGAATTGCCAGTAAGTAAAATGGGATCTTAAGAAGCCAAGTGGATTACTTCAACCTTTAGATATACCTGTTTGGAAATGAGATTCTATATCCATGAATTTTATTGATGGGCTACCAAGGTCAAATAGAGGAATGAGAGTATTTGGGTTATAGTGGATAGACCAACCAAGAGTGCACATTTCAGTTTCGTTAAGTCGACCGGGACAACACCTGTATTGGCTAAGTTTTTTATGAAGAACATTTTTAGACTGCATGGGATTCCTAGTAATATAGTCAGCGATAGAGATACTTTGTACACTAGTGAATTCTGGAAGAGCCTACAAAAGGTATTAGGTACCAAGCTTAAGATGAGTACCGTTTATCACCCACAGACGGATGGGCAGACAGAGAGAGTCAATAAGGTACTTGAAGATTTGCTAAGAGCTTGCGTACTGGATTTTGGTAAATCTTAGGAAGACCATTTGCACTTAGTTGAGTTTTCCTATAATAATAGTTATCGAAATAGTATAGGAATGACACCTTTCGAAGCTTTGTATGGAACGCCATGCAAATCACCAGTATGTTGGTTGGAGACCAGAGATAGATTAGTTCTTGGACCAAAGTACCTTTAATAGCATTCTTTAAGGAGAGGAGCCTGTAATTCTTCAACTTTGAAACTCATACCCTCATAACAACTCATATCAGACAGTACTGATGTACCTTATATTAGCATGCTTTCTAAAGCGTGACATCCCTTGTCCTTTTGTTTTAAAACTCATATCACATGGTACTGATGCCATAATTCTTCAACTTTGAAACTTATGCTTTAAAGGTTTTGATGCCTCATACTTCCAACAACCTTAAAGTAGCGGCTTAGTCGTCGTAGTTTTATAAAGCCAATATCAAATGTTTTAAGACTTTGATGCTGCAAGTCATCATTTCTGATATCAAGTGTATTGCGACATAATAGCCAAAGTGCCATATTTTCGACATCACGGTTTTTTAAAGTATTGATGCCATAAGAAATTGATTTCAACTTGAGTAATTGATGTTGTAGCTTGTCAGCTCCGACAACAAATGTTTTCCCTATATTCGGCAACCAAGTTATGTGGCTGTGATGTCGTAGCCCTTTTATTTTGTAACTAATGCTTTGTAGACCGAGATGCCTTGTTTTCAAGTAAACTAAAAGTCATGTTTTAAAGGCGAGATAGCCTATGTTTTAAGAAAGTCGATAACCTTATGATTTTGACAGCTTAGTCTTATAATTTATAAAATCATAATTTTGTTTTCGAATCTCGGATAGGGTTTTGATGTCGTTTTTAATGGCATGAATACCGTAAGCTTTATATTTCGAATTGTTATATTAATGGCTTGATGAGCTATATGTTTTATGAGTTTAAAAACTTCATTGGTTATACCAATGTATATTATTTTCAATATGCCATAAAGTTAAGAGTTTGACAACCTAATTGGGGATACTAATAGACATAGGTTAGGCACTTAGGTGAATAATGTTATACTCAAATTGTAAATTGATGTTTGATGGGTTCATAGTCATCCTAGGAAAACTATGAAATGTGCGATGGATAGTCCATATAATGCAAGAGATGGATAGTCTCTATATGGTTCATGATGGGTTTATAGTCATCCTAGGAAAACTATGATATGTATGATGGATAGTCCACATAATTTTAGGTAAGTGGGACATATGTGATGGATAGTCCATATGAATTTTAATTAGATAAACCATGTGTGATGGATAGTTCATATGGATTGGGATAGATAATCGACATAATGTTTACATGTGGAATGGATAATCCACATAAATATAAGACGGATAGTCATATTAAATTTAGATGGATAGCCTTTTAAATTGGGATAAGTCCATTATATTATTTTTGATGGGGGTAAGGGAGTGTATTACATAGTAAAGATAGATTAGTCAGACTTACCCATGTTGCATGCCTACAAGTGATCATTTTACTATGTTCTAACCATTGTGGTTGCAGATGCATGAATTTTGATTGACATAATTGGTTAAAATACTAGTAACGGGAAAACACATTTCGCTCTGTGGAGTGGTCTCACTAGATATCTATTTTGGTTCGAGATGTTAGGTTATTATTCACATCACACTTTTTGTCTGACGCAAAGTTTTTGTTTTTCCTCTTAAACTCTTGTGTACTCATTTGACTAGGCTGGGAGTAAGGGTTTTAAGGTTTCAGATTAGACGAATAAGCTTCTGGAGACATGCAGGAGGCAAGCTAGCTATTTGTAGGAACTTTTATTTTCCCCTATGTTGTTTTGTGTCTAAATAGATGCAATGACGAAAGTTATAATTATCAAGTATTAGACTCTGACCAACTTAGGGGGCATCTTCATATGTCACTCTTTGAGTACTTTGTAATAATTATATTTTCTCTGAATGAGAGATCGAATAGGATTATGTAATAAATATGAAATCTTACTTATGATATGAAATGTGAAAGCTTATTATTGAATTGAGTTTAATAAAATTTCATATTCATGTGCTTCTGATATTATTGATATGATTAACATAGCCCCATTTTGTCACCTGAAATTAACACTGCGGATGACCTCAGCATCCGGAGCACTTAGTTTTGGGCCTCAAAATGGAGGATGTTACAGCCTGTCTTGGGAATGGTAGAAGGGCTGGTGCCAACTTTAATGCAAGGAGATTGTCGAGTTATTTTGAATTGAAAAGCTTGATGGAGAGTTACTTTAATTAAAACCCGTGTAGCTGATGTGTGGTTTCAACGGATGTTGACGTATGTTAACCAATAAGATTCTGAACATCGACCGAGGTAGTGTGAAATGTGTGTGCATCCCATGTTCAGAGCATGGTGTATGGAACAATCTGCGTAGATAGCCCGTTGATGTTGGAAAATAAGCTTCATTACATTACGAAACTGTGTGTTGGATCTTACCTGTTATTGCATAATGAACGATAATGGATCCATCATTCAGTGTGACACAAAGCTTTCTTTGTAGGAATGCATGATCGTGATTTACAACTTAAAGTGTCAACTTGTGCATTTTGGATGTCGGAGGGAATTAGATGCGACTGTTCTTTGAATCCATCCCGTTGAGGCTAAAACGACAATCCAAATCCAAATGAAACTAGATGAAATTAGATCGCTTTTCCCACAATGTGATAGATCATTACATGTTAAGAACTTAGGCTGGGTTAAGGAGAAACTAGTGGTGGTGCTCCTGCTAAGGCAAAGTAGACACCGAGCATGAATCATAGAGAAAAGTTTAGGGGCAAACCCAAAAGGATTTGGTGTAAATCTTAGGTTTATGCTACCACCAATGAATAATTAACTCGAACAAAATGAAAATGGGATAAAAAACAAATTCGAGTTTGAACTTGGATTGCTGACCGTAGTTTAACATCAGTTGAAGAGGATATGATGGTAGTACCACTACCCACGATATCAAGATCAATGTCGAAAGCTCACCCATTTGTAAATCTGGAAAAGGAGAGATGACTTGAAGAAGTCACTGCCGATTTGATGTCAACGGGCATGAAGTCGACAATGAAGGCGATTAAGGCTACGACGATGCTAAAGTAATGGTGGTTGTGGCGTTGAAGGTTGGGACACAATGGTGATTGGAAAATAGCAGGGGGAACAAACAGATACGCTATATAGTATGGTATGCATGAAAGTGATTTCAGGTGGTGGAAAAATTCTAAGTCAAAAAATATATACCCATTCAAAAATCATGTCGGTACTGACATGATTTGTTCGGTACCGGCATAAATCTTCACCTTTTAAAAAAAATGAGGAAGAAATAAAAGAAAAGCTAAAGGGCTTACTTGTTTGAGCCTTGACATGGCTTCTAGGATGATAAGAACTTTAGCTTTTTGTCAAAAGAAATGATACACGAACTATTTGAAGTGATAAACAGTCACTCTTAGAATATATGTAATCGTTCAAAGATGATGGTTAGTTAGTCGGTGAATCTTGCATAGCTAAGACTACAATACTAGTCTTGATCCAATATAATGCTTTGTTTTACGAAAGCGTACTTGGGGGAGGGGGGTTGGCAAGTGTTATCCAACATTTGAATCAAGCAACTTCTCCTGAATCTGGACGTCGAGACAAAGAGGAAATGGATCAAGAACTTATGGCCTTGCTTAAAAGGATGAAATAAAGCAACATAAAATGTTCTAAGGCATTTGGAACTTGTCGGACATGGTCGATACCGACCAAAAGTTTAGTTTGTATCGAGATTCTCGTGTGGGGCCCCTAGAAAGCAACTATAAGGAGATACATATAGGGAGGCACGTTTTGGTGAGAGGAAATTATGTTCGATATCGACCATACATATGGTCGGTGCCGATATGAATTGACTACATCAAATCGAGTCATTCTTCTTCCTTATATTCTTGGATCTAAACTCTTACTCGGTCTTCCATGATCCAATGATTATGGTGGATGATTTCAGCTATAAATAGAGAGGTTAGAGCAATATAGAAAGGATCTTTGGGCCCATATGTAACGACCGTATAATTTCGCTACTTTGAAAATGAGAAATTTTTGTTTATTTTAAAATTTTAAAAGGTTTAAAACTTAAATAAGTTAAATATAATAAATAATAATAGAGAAATTATTCATTCTTATAGTTAATAATTAGTGTTAACCCGCCTTTTGGCAAGGCTGTAGGCATGCAGATTTAACTAAATCGACTACTCGTTTGTCGAGACTAGAATACGACAAGTTTAAGTTGACTGGACGGATAGATGATGTAGTGCACTTGGAAGATGGATATTGGATTGGATGAAGTGGATATGCATAGGCAAGTGGCTCGATGTTGGAGTCTCAAGGGAGTCTCGAGGGAGTCTGGATGTTGGAGTCTCGAGGGAGTCGGGATGTTGGAGTCTCGAGGGAGTCTCGAGTGGGTCGGGATGATGGAGTCTTGAGGAAGTCGTTCAGTACAGGAAGTCGCTCGGCACAGGAAGTCGTTCGGCACAGGAAGTCGCTCGGCATAGGAAGTCGCTCGGCACAAGAGGTCGTTCGGCATTGGAAGTCGCTCGGCACAGGAAGTCGTTCGGCACAGGAAGTCGCTCGGCACAGGAAGTCGCTCGGCACAGGAAGTCGCTCAGCATTGGAAGTCGCTCGGCACAGGAAGTCGTTCGGCACAGGAAGTCGCTCGGCACAGGAAGTCGTTCGGCACAGGAAGTCGCTCGGCACAGGAAGTCGCTCGGCATTATACCTCGCTCGGCATTGGAAGGCGTTCGGCATCGAACCTCGCTCGACATTGGACATCGCTTGGCATCGAACCTCGCTCGGCATTGTGGTGAGGCTGGCTCGGCTCGCATTGTGGCGAGGTTGGTGTGGTTCGGCATTGTGGAGATATGTGTGGCCCGTCACTGTGGAGAGTACGATGTGGCTCGGCATTGTGGAGGTATGTGGCTCGTTGGAAGGCCTTGATGGGCCTGGATCATTCAGAAAGCCCAACAACTCAAGATTTGCCTATAAATACAGTATGTGAGGGTTCAGAAAAGGGATCTTCTTTCTGCTCTCTTACTTTCTATTTTCTAAGGCTGAGGCTACTCTGCCATTTTGTAACTGTAATTGATTCGAATAATAAAAAGGAAACTTCTGGAGTGGACGTAGGCCGGAGTTAGCCGAACCACTATAAAATCTGTTGTTCTTTACTGCTTTCATTTTAATTTTTACTGTTCTTCACTTCATCACTCTCTACACACAATCTGTTTGTGAGCTGTGACTGGTATTTGGTGCTTTCAACTGGATTTGGGTGTCAGTGACTAATTTTGGCGCTAACACTTTGGTGCTTTCACTGAGAACGCAAGCACTCGGGAATTTTGGAGTAAGGAACTTGGATCCTAGAAAGCAATGGCTAGACCACCAACAAGGAAGCAAGCAGCGGAAAGAAGCATTCAGGAAGGAAGCCAAGTGGCCTCTTCTGGAGCTGGAGAGGATCATGCATCCATCTACATAACTCGGGACGAGATGCAGGTGATGATGAATTCTATGCAAGAGAAGATGATGAAACGGCAAGAGGAGATGATGCAGGCTCTTCTTAGGCAATTTGGACAACCAAGAACTGCATGTGCTCAAGTTCTTGGAACTGGTCCAAGGGAACTCAACCAGCGGACAGATGGAGTGATTCAGCAGGGGGCAGCTCCCAATCAACAAATAGCTAACAATCTAGATGGGCCTAGACTCGGGGGCACACCACCAGGTGATGCTGGACCAGTTCATGGAGGGATACCGGATGACGCTACGCGGCCTGACGTCGATAGGAATACAGGAGTACGTGATGAAGAATATGTGCCAGAATTTCCTCGGGGACTTAGGGGGAAGTCTGGAAACATGGATAGGGGGCAACCCTTGGTTGGAAACACTGGACTGGCTGACATTATCAGGCGGACTATTCGCGGAGGTCTGACAAACAGGGATTCAGAGGGAGTTAACAAAAGTCAGTTTACCCGGAACATCAGGACAGCTAGGAATCCGCCCGATTTCAAACTACCCACTCTGGAAGTATACAACGGGAAGACGGATCCCACCGACCACTTGATGAGGTACACTAGGCATATGGAAGTGCTGGGGGCAACGGAGGAGGTTATGGCCCGATGTTTCCCCTTGTACTTGACTGATATTGCTGCTATGTGGTTCAGACAGCTGGAGGATGGATCCATTGGAACATGGACAAAACTGGTGGACAAGTTCTTAAGTCAGTTTCAAGTTCACATAAAAAGGCCAAAGAACGTGATGACGCTAACGTCGGTCAAACAGAGGGCGGATGAATCGCTCAGGACATTCTTAACTCGATTTAATGCAGCAGTTGCTTCGGTGGATCGGCTAGATCCATCAATGGTTCTGATGGCTGCAGTATCAGGAGTCAGAGATAATTCGGATTTCAAAATGGCGTTGGTACGGGACCCACCATTGGATCTTGGGGAATTCTTTCATGAAGCTGAAAGATTTCTTCGACAAGAGGATGCATGTTTGGACATGAGGTCAAAGGAAGTAAACATGACTAAGGATGGAGGACTACCCGGCGAAAGCTCGGGTGGGGGCAAGGATAAAGGGAAAAGGAAGCACTGGGGAGAACCAAAGTTCTCCACTTACAAAGGATTGAACGCAACGTTGGAGCGGATTTTCTTGGATACTCGAGATCGCCTTCCCTATCGAAGGCCAACAAGGAGGGAACCCACCGAATGTGAAAGGGCATCAGGACGGCACTATCTCTTTCATGACCTGGACGGGCATGATACTAACAGCTGCCGACATCTAAATGATATAATCGAGGAGCATGTAAGGAATGGTCAGTTGCAGCAATATGTCGAAACTCATAATGCGACGGTGGAACAGGAGCAGCCACCGCCTACCTTGAGCGACGATGGCCCGAGGCTCAGGAATGGTGGCCGGTTAGTCATCAACTAATCGTGATGGTTTGGAATAAGTAGCAAACTTCGGGTAAATGGCTAAATCACATACTCATGTATGGGGTCGGAGATAACCCTTAGGCATGCTCTGAGATGATGGTTTGCCGAGATGCTCTAGTTTGTGAAATCTATTTTTTCCTTTTGGATTGGACATTTGCTTTTTCCGCTTTGGTTTTGGAGTTTGGTTTGAACTCCCGGTTTTGTTGGTTTCTTTGGTTTGGATGTTTGGTTTTTGATTTGGATTTTGATTAGGATTTTTTATATGAATCTCTGGTTTTTTGGATGGATTTGGATTTCGGATTGGATTTTGATTTGATTTCCCTCTGGATTTTGGCTAAAAGGTCGTCGAGCATGGACTATGCTCAGCAAGGGTCCGGAGTGACTAGGATTCGGCTTAGGACTTAAGCCATGGCATTACTCAACGTTCAGGGACACTGAACCAGGAACACCATGGCATTACTTGACATAGGTCGTCAGGTGCAAGTTGCGCTTGGCAAGAACCCGGAGAGGTTATGGATTTGGATATTAGCTACGAATAGCTAAGGATTCGGACAAGGACCCGGAGCAGTCCCGGATTTGGATATCGACCCGGAGAGGTCACGGATATGGTTATAGGTTATTGGATATGGATGGATTGGAACTCGATAGTCGGGTTCCGATGGATGTGGAATTGGATAAGGACTTGGTTACTGGATAGGAATCAGATGTCGACTCGGAATAGTCGTGGATTTGGATAAGCATGCGGCAGCGGCACTTGGACAGAATGGATTGGATAATGGATCGGATGGTATGGCTATGGATGACGTATGGACTTCGGATATCGGGTTTGAGGCTATTCAAAACACACCTTCCAATAGCAAGGCATGTTTTGGGGGGCAAAGTGTTAACCCGCCTTTTGGCAAGGCTGTAGGCATGCAGATTTAACTAAATCGACTACTCGTTTGTCGAGACTGGAATACGACAGGTTTAAGTCGACTGGACGGATAGATGATGTAGTGCGCTTGGAAGATGGATATTGGATTGGATTAAGTGGATATGCATAGGCTAGTGGCTCGATGTTGGAGTCTCGAGGGAGTCTCGAGGGAGTCGGGATGTTGGAGTCTCGAGGGAGTCTCGAGTGGGTCGGGATGATGGAGTCTTGAGGAAGTCGTTCGGCACAGGAAGTCGCTCGACACAGGAAGTCGTTCGGCACAGGAAGTCGCTCGGCACAGGAAGTCGCTCGGCATAGGAAGTCGCTCGGCACAGGAAGTCATTCGGCATTGGAAGTCGCTCGGCACAGGAAGTCACTCGGCACAGGAAGTCGCTCGGCACAGGAAGTCGTTCGGCATTGGAAGTCGCTCGGCACAGGAAGTCGTTCGGCACAGGAAGTCGCTCGGCATTGGAAGGAGTTTGGCATCGAACCTCGCTCGGCATTGGACATCGCTTGGCATCGAACCTCGCTCGGCATTGTGGTGAGGCTGGCGCGGCTCGCATTGTGGCGAGGTTGGTGTGGTTCGGCATTGTGGAGATATGTGTGGCCCGGCACTGTGGAGAGTACGATGTAGCTCGGCATTGAGGAGGTATGTGGCTCGTTGGAAGGCCTTGATGGGCCCGAATCATTCAGAAAGCCCAGCAACTCAAGATTTGCCTATAAATACAGCATGTGAGGGTTCAAAAAAGGGATCTTCTTTCTGCTCTCTTACTTTCTATTTTCTAAGGCTGAGGCTACTCTGCCATTTTGTAACTGTAATTGATTCGAATATCAATAAAAAGGAAACTTATGGAGTGGACGTAGGCCGGAGTTAGCCGAACCACTATAAAATCTGTTGTTCTTTACTGCTTTTATTTTAATTTTTACTGTTCTTCACTTCACCACTTTCTACACACATTCTGTTTGTGAGCTACGACTGGTATTTGGTGCTTTCAACTGGATTTGGGTGTCAGTGACCAATTTTGGCGCTAACAATTAAAAAGTATAAAATTTGGATTTTAGAACAAATCAACAAAAGTTAAGTTTTGTTAAAATTAAATAAATACTTAAATAAATATGTTTAAATACTTATTTGAAAAGTTAAATCTTATTAAAATCACTTAATAAAGATAATAGAAGTACATTTAAGGATTTAAAAATATGTTTATAATCGTTTTACAAAAATATTCAGATTTTATCACATTTTGTCAGTTTTACATACACTGTAAAAACAGAGATTTTGATATTATTTAAATATGGATTTAAAATATTAATAGATGTGTTTAAATTTATTTAAGGAAGTAAGAAGTTCATTTTTTAATTTTGGTTTACTTTAATATATAGCATAACAAAAACGTCAAATTTTAACCGTAAAATATGTCAACAAAAACACCGTTTTTAACCAAAACAAGTTGTCGCCACATTGTTGCAACATGATATGTTTCCTAACACATATATGCACTTAACAAACTATGTTACATGTACATTTACCATAATAAAGACAAAAGTGGTTTAAATAAAGTTTAAACATGATTTGACTAATTTAAATTTAAATTTAACTTTATAAAACAACATCATTACCTTAAGTACATGAATCAAATCTTAACATCCACCACCATAAATGCACAAGTCTCTTCATGCATGGAAAAGGAGCAAATGTTTAAATTAATATTTTAAAGTGTAAGAAAAACAGAAGAAATCATGTCATAAGTACAAAATCAAATCCTTACATCTCTTCCACATTAATACACTTCATTTCAACATTAATAACAAGTCAAAATCGTGCATTGGAAAGTATGAAAAGGGAGACAAAGTTTGATTTGATATAGAGGGTATTTTGGTCTTTTTGGCTAAGGATAATATGGTAATTTGGTTGTAAACTTCAACTATAAATATGCACCTCCACTCCTTCATTTTTGCACACTTCATTCCTTACTTTCTCTTCACTTTCTTCATCCTCTCCACTTCCATTTCCATGGCATCCAACTTCTCTTCCACTCCCATAACTTCCTCCACCTTAACCAAGCTCCTCTACACCCAAACCCCGCTTCTACAACCCATACTCGAGCTACACTATCCTTTACCCTCCACCTACCCATGGCCCAAGCCCATACCCACCACCTAAGCACTCATACCCGAGCCTACCTCACCTCTAAACCCAAGGCCGAGCCCTACAAACCCACACCCGAACCCGAGCACCTAAGTCCATACCCCCCTATACACGCGCATACCCCCTCCACATAGCCAAACCCGAGCTTATACCCTCCCCTATAGCCCACGGCCACACACATAAAAAAAAGAGAAGAAAAAGAAAACGAAAAAAAGAAGAGAAAACGAAAGGAAAAGAAAGCGAGAATTCGAGATGTTCGGGAAAAAGCATGTTAGTTCGTGAAGCACGCTAGTTGTGAAAAAGGTTGACGGAGTGGATATGAAGGTGAGAAATTCTCATCGCTATTTGAATTATATTGATTATCAAGTTTAATTGTTATGTTAGATAATCACCATTTAATGATATGGATGTTTGATTGATTGTTTGAATATGTTGCATGATCCATTTTAATGTTATGACACTTATCGTATTATACCCATTATTGTACATGTTAATGTGATATGATTGGTAGTATGGTTGTTATGTTAATATGGACATCAATTACTATCATTATTGATTAAGTAACCCCTTTGTTAAATAAGACCCATTTTTATATGAGATATAATGGAGTAAATAAGTCTCTTTTCAAAATTGGAATTAAAAGTAAAATCGAAATTGAAAATGAAATTAAAATTGAAGTTTTTTTTTTGAGAAAAATGTGTGATCCTCTAATAAAAGAGGAGAGCACACATGAAACTATATATATAACACATAATATGGTGCTGCCAACATGCCTGGCAGGTGACAAATCTATGTACTGGTATTAGAGTAAAAAAGCAAGTACCCCTATAATGTGCTCCGGCAAAGCCACCGCCCATTACACCCCAATACCGAGCTCCGGCATGGTCACCGCCCGATAATAGAGTGTTGGAATGTACCTAGAAAATAAAATAAAATCTAAATCAAGCGATACTGAAAGCCAGCACCATCTATAAGGAGATTCTATGTAGCTGCCTCTGAAGAAATAGGCTAATCTAGAGAAGAGAATGATCCATAAAAAAGAACTCCACCCTGAAGACTCAATATAGCTGAAAGAAACGCCTGACACAATCAGTACTCCTGGAAATGGCTATCCTGCACGCTTGTACGACGACAATAACTATCCTGCAAACCTGAAAAGAGACACTAGCAACCTATCTATTCCAAACCTGAAACAAAAGTAGGAAAAAAAAGTAAAAATCACATATATGTATATAAATAGAATTTATATACATATATGCTTAAATAAAATCTAATATGAAAAAATAAAGCAATGATAATCTAGTACAAAAACTAACAATATTAAAGAGAAAGGGTAATATGATCCATACTAAAAAAGATAGACGAACTATAAACTAGAATCATAGTTACGAAATTAAAAAACAAAAACAAAGCTAGAAATAACTTTGAGGGCCTACAATAGGAAGCAAATTATTATACACCGAGTGATCATCATTTAAGTTAGAAAAGGTATTAATACAAATATTATTTATGTCAAAATTATTATTATTATGTTTGAATATATTAATATTATTACTAACCTTATTAAGATATTCCTTAAAAAGATTATTATTGGCTAATTTATATTTAGGATTAGAGACCCATTTTAAGCAAAAAGATGAAATTAAAAATATCAATTTATTGATGTGATTATTATTATTATTAAAAATTCTTTGATTTCTTTCAAACCAAATGTACCAACTAGATATATTGAATAAAGTATCAAGTAAGTATCTATTATCCTTATTGAACTTAAATCTAATAGTGTTCCAATAGAAAATACAGTCAGTGATTCTAGTACTAATATTAAATTCAAAAATATTAAGGATATTCGAAAGAACAAAATAAGTATCCATAAAATCATGGTAAATATGATTAATATCCTCTAAATGTATATTACAAAAATAACATTTATTATCAATGCGGATATTTTGTCTTTTTAAAAATTCTATAGTATTTAATTTACCATGAATAATAAGCCACATGTGTAATTTAGATTTTGGAGGAGCATTAGATTTCCAAATAAACTTGAAAAAATTATTAGTTACACCCGAAAAGTTGATAAATCTATAAAAAGAAGTAGTTGAATATTTCTTGCTCTTATCCCACTCCCAACTAATATAATCATTATCATTGTCAATATTATAAAGATTTAATCTAACATAAAGCAAATTAAGCTGCCTAAGAGTTGAACCTACTAAAATTCTGTTAAAACTAAAATTCTAAGGAGGGTCATTTTCAAAATCAAAAACTTCAGAAATAAATGCATATTTAAAGTTACAAATATCATATAAATCTTTAAACTCATTCCTAAGAGGAATAACGGAAATCCAACTATCATGCCAAAAAGATGTATTATTACCTGAGTGAACAATAATATTAACACCTAAGTTAAAAATCTCACTACATTTTAAAATGGAGTTCCAAAAATAAGATTGCTTACGAGAAACCGAAGGACTAGTCTGATAGAGATTATTACTACCATTGTAGTAATTTTTAGAAATAATCTCCTTCCAAGTGGCATTATCATTGGTATCTCTGAACTTCCATAACCATTTACCTAGAAGAGACAAATTCATATTACGCAAATTAATGACTCCTAAACCACCATCCTTTTTGGATTTACAAACAGTTTTCCAATTTACTAAACATTTGATACAGCGATTTGGATTTTCACCACTCCAAAGGTAATCTCTTCTAATTTTATCTATCACCCAATCAGGAAAAAGATGCATAGACATCCAATAAATTGGAAGAGCTGATAAAACTGAATTAATTAGAACCAGTCTACCTACTCTAGATAAAAATCTCCCTTTCCAGTTAGAAATCCTGTTTTTGATTTTATCTATGATTATTAACCAATCTTCATGTTTAAGTTTAGTAGGTCTAATAACAAAACCTAGATAGTCAAACGGAAAATTCATTTGAAATTGAAATTTGAGTTGAAATTAAATATGGATTTAAAATCAAATTTGAAGTCTAAGTTTTAATTGTGTTTAATTTGAAGTTAGAATTGAAATTTAATTGAAATTGGATTTTAAAATTTAATATTAAAATAATCGGAATATAATAATATTATAATATGGAAATAGTGAAAATACACTTTAAATACTTTAAAAAGTGAAAATATTGATTTAAAATGATTTGTAATAATTTTATAAGTAATAAAGTTCAATTTGAATAAATTATTTCAAGTATTGAAAAATAAGTTAAAACTAGGCGCGTCGCGCAACGGTAGTTCGCGATTTCGCACCGAAAAGTTCAAACAGGTATACAGAATGGAATATAGCTCGGAATTCTTCGAGATAAGAAAATTCCGGACTATTATATCCATATCTTCTAAATGAAGAAATAAAATCGAAATTTCATTAAGTAGATTTTGAATTATTTCCAAATCAATTTTCCAGAAAAACCGCGCTTGTGTAGTTAAGTGACCATAACACAAAATCTGTTTAAATGGACGTTTTTAATTATAAAAAAATATGAAATAAATTTGATAAATCTATTTAAATAATTTAAAAGAGATTTTAATTGGAAAAAATGAATTTTCAAATATTAAAAGTTGATTAAATCAAATAAGCCATATATAGCACTTTCCGCAGCACTTCGAATTCTATAACTTTTGAAATATGAGTTTAAACTTAACGATTTTTTCTTAGAATCAATTATGAATATTTTAAAAAGGAAAATTAAGCGTTTAAAAGATAATTTGGAATCTTTATAATCAATTCCAAAATAAAAAATAATAACTGAGTATGCGGAAACGACTAGTACATTTGTCCCGCCTGTGAGATCTGGGAAGATAAAACAAGGTGTTTAACTAAGGTTAGGGATGGAGCAACCAGTACTCAGAACTTACCTGGCCTATCATTTCTCTTCTTAGGCGAGGGGTGGAACAGATCGAAAGGAAAGGCCGGATGCTCTAAAAGATTATATTAATTTTTTCTAAAATAAAAGTGAATTACTATTTCCCAAAAGTTAAGCAGTTTAAGTATAAAAAGATTAATCTCCAAAATGAATAAACTACAACTTGGATTGCATAGAGATAATCTTCTTATACTTGGTATTAAATTCCGAAGAGGGAACTCGTCCTATTCGTGGAATTTAAAAGGTGATCTCACTGTTATTCCGCTCATAGCACTTGTTGAATACAGAAATTGATATTGAGTAAAAATTAGAATGATTTCTATGATCCTGTTTACTTTATAATGTTCGCTAAGATTGATTTTAGGGTTTACAGTAAACGATGCCTTAAATAACATTGTTTTTGACCCATTTGAAAGTTAAGGAATTTGGACCAATGATAAGTGAGGAAATTTGAAATATTATCCAAAGTAAAAGAATAAATTAACTTAGAATTACTCTAAGACAAAAAGAAGAGATTTTGTAATCATCCAATAAGAATTAAAGTGAAAAGAGACTTAATAAATCCTGTATACTCATATTCACTTTCTATCGATGATTGGATTCGAAGGAACCAGGGTCGGATCTGATCTGGCACTTACCCCTCGTATTGGGGTATGCTCCTCATATTGGAGTGCGCAACATGAAGGGGGTTCTCACTTTCTGTTTGGTGGCGAGCAAGAGACTCCTACCCCTACATGTCCTTAGATGGAAAAGGGTTGGTTGTTAGTCACGAGGTTGGCCGTAAAATCAGATTCGAGGTACCAATGTATGCCACGGTGGTGGTGGGATGGTTGAAAAGCCTATCGGTCGTCGCTGTCGATGGTTGAAAAGCCTGGGTCTTCACATTTGGTATCAGAGCTTTTGGTTGAGCAAACACCGAAGCCTGATAGGGGTAAGTCTCATCAGAAATAGGATTAGTAATATCCTAGAACGAGTAAATCATTAGAGATAGGGTTAGTAACAACCTAGAATGAGTTATGAGAGTATTATATATGAGCGCGTATTTGTTAGTGTTATATATGAAATGATTTTGATTTGAAAATTAGTAAATGAAATAATTTTACCTAGGTTTATATTTTGAATATAAAAAGGAATATCTTTGAAAAATATTAAGTTAGAAAAATAAATGGTTGTTTGAAATATAGATTAATAAATAAGCAACTTGAATTAACTAAAAACAAGTCAATGAAAGAAATCTAATTATAAACATCTTGAAATTAGAATTTCACGATTTGACTGAACGATATTTTAATAAAATGCTTTAGGTAGTATAACCAAATGTTTAATTTAAATTCAGGGACCGGAAGAACAATCAAACTTTGCTTTGTTAGGCCGTGAATTTGAAATCTTAAGACAGTTTTTAGGTTCAGAACCGATAGTGGAAGTCAGGAATTGGTTAATTCAGTGTACCCAGCTTAGGAATCTCATAGTAGCATGTGTGGATGGAGCATTCCAAGGAATTATGGAAGAATAAGTTAGTTTAAGCATGTATTAGAAAATATCATCTAAGTTTTTATAACCTTATGACTTTTTGTAAACTTTTTGAGTGTAGTTCTTAGAGGTCACTTAGTATGAATGTATCAGTTGGAATCTATATATATATATATATATAAATTATAAAAAACTGGAATAGATGCAGACCCAAAGATGGTGATCGTATTTCCAACATGCAGAAACAATGTGAGGAATTATTGTTAATGATAGACAATGGAACTGCTACTGATGACACATGGAGGAAATACTATCAAACCCAGGGCAATCTAAAAGAGGCTCTCAGAACTAAAGCTAAAGAACTCAAACAAAAAGCCAAAGAGAAATGGATTACCGAAGGGGATGAATGCACCAAATTTTTTTACACTAAAATGGCAATTCGAAGTAACAAGAACAACAATCTTCATCTTGTTAATCAGGATGGACATGTAATATCCAATGTAGCGGATATTAAGGAACAAGCAATCAAATATTATTATGACATGTTCAATGGGGAAGATAATACCAACTTACCAAACATTAAATTTAGAAGGCAAGTAAATTCCAGGGGCAGAAGAATGCTGTCTAGACAAATTACTGAGGTTGAAGTGCTGGAAGCCTTGCAATCCATCCATATTGATTCCAGCCTCGGTCCAGATGGCCTCGGTTCCAAGTTCTACCTCCTCCATTGGATTGACATGAAAGATTATATCATATCAGCTTTGCAAGACATTTTTCAAAGTGCTAAATTTGTTAAAGAAATCAACCACACCTTCATCTGTCTTATTCCTAAAAAAGACAGTCCATCAAAAATCGAGGATTATCGACCTATTGCTTGCTGCAATGTGATATACAAAATTCTAAGCAAGATCTTATGCAATAGAATGAAGCTTATCTTACCAGATCTTATTTCTTAATGTCAAAGTGCATTCATCAAGGGTTGAAGTATCTCTGAAAACTCTCTCATGGAACATGAATTAGTTAGAAACTTTAACAAACCTAGAACTAATAAACTCTGTCTAAAGGTTGACCTCCACAAAGCATATGACAAAATTAATAGACACTTTATCATTCATATGCTTAACTCTATGGGGTTTCCAGTAAACTTTGTGAATCTTATAAAAGAATGTATTTATACGCCAACCTTTTCTATCCTGATCAATGGTATACTAAAGGGTTTTATAGGATCCAACAGAGGTATCAGGCAGGGCGACCCTTTATCACCTTACTTGTTCGCAATAGCTATGGAATACTTTTCGTTACAAATGGAGTTGGCTATCCACCACAAGACTATCCAGCCTATTTTTAACATCCAGCCTATCGTGAGTCACCTACTCTATGCGGATGACTTGATTATCTGTATAAAATCCAGCTATGAATCAGCTAAAACAATTAAAAACATTTTTCTTAATTTAGGAAAATATGCTGGTTTAAAAGTAAATGAGCAGAAAACCAAATGCTACTTCAACAAAACATGTGACAGAAAGGCAGAGGTTTTGGATCTCTTGAATGTGAAAGAAGGTACTCTTCCTGTTAAATATTTAGGTGTCCCTCTATCTTCCAATAAGATCACTAACAGGGAATGTGCAACTCTGATATCCTCTATTAGAGACAGACTATAGGGCTGGAGCTTCAAACTTCTATCCCTTGCTGGTCGAATTGAATTGGTGCATACTGTGATACACTCTAAAGTCAATTTCTGGATGCAAACCTTTCAATTGCCTGATGCTTCAATACATAAAATTGAAAAAGTCTATGCAGATTTCATATGGAAGGGAGGTATCCACAAAATCAAATTTGAAAATCTATGCAGACCAAAAGATGAAGGAGGTGTGGGCCTCAGAAGATTTAAAGACATGAGAAAAGTTTACACATTGAAACAAGCGTGACGAATTATCAAAGGTAAGGGTCTATGGGGCAAATGGATGAGACAAAGGTACATCAAAGGCAATTTTTGGCAAATGCCTATAGATAACAATGCTTCATCTAACTGGAAAGCAATTCTGAGAGCAAGAAATACACTAGCCTTATGTTGCACCTGTGAAATAGCCACAGGGAGGGATACAGACCTGTGGAGAGATCCCTGGATCCATGGTAAATCCTTGATAGATATCTTGGGGCTTAATACATTTTCTGATTTTGGTTGTCCAAACAAAAGTGTACAAGATGAGATCTATAATAATGCTTGGAACTGCTCCTCCGTACCAGTAAACCAAGATAAAATTGAACAAATTCAATATATGCCAATTTACAGTGGGAGAGAGAATGACATATGGGTGTGGAAATCTACTGGTAATGAATTTAACACAAAGTCTGCATGCACTACGCCATAAATGACCTTCTGCAACACTTTTGCAAGGTGTTGCCAGCTAAAATGTTGCGACAGCTATAAAATTTTGGTCCTACTACAACGTTGCATTTTTGGTGTTACCTTAGCCATAAAAATGTGGTGCTCTAGCTAAACAAGTGTAACACGATGCAACATTTTTATATAGTGTTGCAATAGATGTATTCAAATTAAAAAATTAATAAAATTAGCAATCCGCGTGAATACGATCCAACGATCTACATTTAATCTGGTTGTTAAAATGGATCACCACTGCAATTTGGCCCAAAATTTCGTTTTCCCGCCTAAACTAGTTTAGATCCCCTTTTGGTTTTCATTTCAATTCGTCTCCTCCCATTCGCCTCCTCCCAGTCGCCTCCTCCCATTTGCCTCCGCCACCAAATTTTCTCCCTCCTTTTCTTCTGCTTCCTCATTCGCCTCCGCCACCAAATTGTCACCCTCACCCCCAGCTACCCCTTGACCCATCGCGACCATCTAGCTCCAACCAGAGCCCTGTCACGACACCAAAACCCGAAGCCAAACAAAGTTTTCCGTTCAAACCCCTTTTGCCACCGCTGTCGTCGCCATCAGCTCTCACCTCCAACAGAAGACTTGCTCGCCACCAACCCCTCTACCTTTCTCCTTTAGACTACTTCACCTGAAAACCCTTCTAGCGCCTTAATTTCTCCCAAAACCCGAACTGCTGCCCTCAAGATTTTGGTTCACTTCGTACTTTCCATCGCAAGTTCAGAGCAGATCCCAGGCTGATCTCTTCGTACTTTCCCCTATGATTGCAGTTGCTTCACTTGGTACTGGTAATTTCAATAAGATAGTACGCCCCCCATATGTTTGTGTAAATGCTCCTTTGGAACTTGTTAATGTTTCAGAATCTGGCTGGGTATGTACTGCTTCTGGATGCCCTGTGCCTCCATCGCAAGTTCATAACTCGTACTGAGTGCAGAGTGATCTTATCCCAGCATTAAGGTTGGTTGGTTCACCATTGAATCTGGATGTAGTTGTATTGGTTGAAGGTTGGTTGGTTGGTTTGGTAAGTTATGGAAGTGATGGTGGAAGTTGGTGATGCAGAGGAGTTTCAGTTGGCAGTGTGATGCCTGAATGTTGGCAGAGAGATGTAGACGGAGTTTGGAGTTTGACAATGGTAGAGTGCTGCTGTGTATTGGTTACGGAGAGAAGCTAATGTGGTGATTGGAAATTGAAAACAGTTTGCAGTAGAGTTTTGGTGTTTGGCCGTAGGGGATTCAAGCAGATTTAGGCGAGGAGATGGAGGATAGGAATTAAGCTCAGTCTTCATTTGTGCATCATTTTACGTCATTTCAAAGAAGGCTCGATCTTCCGAAATCGGATGAATCGGACTGCGGTGCCTCGGACCCCCGCCGGCGCTGCGCCCGGACCCGCTTCTCGGCTCGCCTTCGGCTCGGCATATATTTGTCAGTGTCGGTGTATGTATAAATTGAAACTGCATATGTAATGAGTGAACTGAGTGATGTAGTGAGGAATATCTGTATATGTGAATATTAGTGTTATATATCATTGAATTGTAAAATAGTGGAGTCAGGAATTTGTACTATTTCAAATGTTGAAATAAAATATTTATTTAAATAAATTACTGTTTAAATATCAAATTCTGTGTAATAGAATTTTATTAAATAAATATTTATTTTTATTAAAAAATCAAATATGTTCTACATTGTGGGCCCCACAAATTCAAAAAGTTCATATCTATAGCAACATTTTGGAATGTTGCTACAGATACCTATGGGTGTTGCCATAGACCCAAATAGGGTTCTATTGCAACAATATTACTTATGTTGCCTTAGATAGTCAAAATGTTGCCTTTGAGGTCTAAGGCAACGGCAAAAATTGCATCACCCTAAAAGTGTTGCCATAGACCTATGGCAACATTTTTCGGGCCTGAGCCAACATTTTTTTTGTGTTGCAGTAGGCCATTTATGGCGTAGTGATGGAACGAGGTAAGACAAAAAGATAATGAAACAGCGTGGAGCAAAATTATATGGGATCGTGCTAACAGCCCGAAGATGGCCTTCACAACCTACAAAGCTATAATGAGAAGACTACCTACTAGAGACAGGCTATCAAAATGGGGAGTGATAAACGAAACTGCTTGTGTCCTGTGTAATCAGGAAATCGAAACACATGAGCATCTGTTTTTTGACTGTAATTTCTCCAAATCGGTGTGGAAATCGTTGACAAATTCTTCAGTCCATTCTAACAACTTAGGAGAAGAGATCACATACCTGATTCAGAGAGTACACAGCAAAAACTTGGAAGCCAAATTGAATAAAATCACCATAATTGTGGCTGTTTGGAGTATTTGGAAAGAGAGAAACCGTCACGTATTCCCAAACAAACAAAGAAGTCATGTTGAGGTCAGTAACCTTGCAAAAGGAGACGTGTAGATAATTCAAAGGAGAACTAAAAATAATTCCATTACCAAGCTGGAACGAGACGAAGCTCGAATTGCAGCAGAGGATCCGAGCTTTCCATTGGTAGAAATCCCAAGTACGAGTTATGTAACAACCCTGTATTTTGTAATTATTTTAAATTGAATTTCCTGATTTAAAAACTTTATTTTATTTATTTAAAATGGATAAATTTTGTTATTTTAAATATAAATTGTGATTTGAATGTGAACTATAATTTCAAACATGGATAAATAAGATATTTTTCAGAAATGTGAATTTTGGTCAATATGATCAACTTTGACTTTTAAATTTTAAATTTAAATATTTGAATTTTTGAATTTTATCTTTTATTATAAAATTAGATTAAATTTCAAGAATACTGCTTTTCGTTTCGTTGAAATCGGATTTATATTGTGAAAGTTATGCTTTTATAATATTGTGTGTAAATTGATTTATTTAACAATATTGTTTATTTTAAGTTATATAAATAATATTTTTATTTTTCATATCTTATTCTAATTTGTATATATATGTTATTTTATATATATTTTGTCTTTTAAATATTTTTAAAGTGATGATAAAAAATTTCCAAAGTTTATTGTATTTATTTTCAAATTTTTATAACCTAGTTTCTACTTTTTTAAGCTATTTTCTTCATTTATTTATATTTATTTAAAAATTTATTTATTTATTTTATTCATTCATTATTTTGCTGTGTTTTTATTTTATTTATTATCATTTTAATATGTATTTAAAAATGCAAAAAGAATTATGGAAATTTGAAGAGTTTAAAAACCTTTCGCATACCCTAGCCCTTTCACCTTCTTGCCTTTTCATTTCAACTACCACTTGCATTCAATTTTTGGCTGACTCATCCCATTGCTTCAGCCGCATCTCTTTTCATTTTTCACGCACAAACAAAAGCTTCTCATCTCACAAAAAGTCACGGCCATTTCTGAAGCAAAGAGGTTTGGGGATTTTCTTCTTCTTTCTACTTGATTTCTTCTTGTTTTGCTTTGATTCTTGCACTTGCCTTCACCTTTGTGGCTCAGCCCTTGCTCCTCCTTCACCATGGCCGCCTCCACCACCACCACATCAGGCCACCATCTCCTCCAGCCCACTGACCATCCATAGCCGTGGCCATATATGATGAAGATCCACCAAAAATATGAGCAAACTCCACCTAAACTTGCATAGCCTAACACCTATTGCCTTCACCACTCTAACCACCACCTTGGCCGCCACTTGCACCACCTGCTCCAGCCACTTCTTGACCTGACACCACCTGCCACACCACCTCCCAACCCCACCAGGCCTGGCCGTGCCCATACTTGCCTTGGTCGTGGCTTGTAGTTGCGTTGAACCTTGTTTGTTGCCTTGTACTTGTAGTTTCGTGCATCACCACCTTTCACACCATCAGATCCATGTTTGGCCGACCCATATGAACCCAAACCCAATCCAAATCCACACCTCAACCATGTATTTTCAACCTATGATCGAGCCTAGGGGTGGTTGAAAGCAAGTGCAAGTGATTTGGTGACTTGTTGTGCATGTATCTCTTGTGTTGTTTAATTTTGTTTAAGTGTATATTCATGGTGTATATTTGTTTTGTTTGATATATGACAAGACAAATAACTTTGGCTCTCCCACACTCAAATCGTAGTTGTGCTCCCGTGCCTTTGTGGATCTTTGTTGTGTGTATTTGACTGTCATCTCCAGCTTATACAAGTGAGTAAATCTCACCTGACATTTATACTTATGCAAATGTGAATTGACAACAATTGAATGTGTAGAATATTTTATATGATGTTATAACTGCCTATGATTATTAATTATATGATGTTAAACCTGTCATTTTATCTGTTACTGTTATTTATTGTTAAACTGTTCATTTATATCTGTTTATCACACTGCAAGTTCCCTATAGATTAGATTCACTATGGGTTGAAATGATACATACCCGAACGGACTTTAGAATAGGGAAAAATCGTTATGGGCTGAAACGATAAGCCTGAACGGTTTTTATTTAATTTATTTGACTTGGGATTGCGGGTTTGAAATGATAGAACCTGGATTTTTCTTTGTAAACTGCGGATTGAAATGATATATATCTGTATCACTTGACTTAGGTTAGAAAACTATATACAGGCCCGTGGTTATTTTTATAAAGTATTTTGAATATTTTAAATATTTTTAAAAGTGTAAAATTATGAAAATTTGATTTAAATTGGATTTTTAATGTTGAAATAAAGAAATTTGGATTTTTCTAGAAGTTAAAAATGTAATTCAAATGAATGGTAAAAGTGAATTTTTGAAATATAACTTAAGTTTGGAAATTTGGAAATTTGGTTTTTAAAATGATATTTAAGTTATATAAATAAAATGGAAATTTAATTATATTTGGAAAATGGTAAATATGATAATTTAATTTGAATTTGAATTTAAATGATTTAATAAAGTGTTATTGAGTTTTCTATGTATTAAAATGGTTAAATAAATGAATGCTTAAAAGTGTAATTTTTAAATATAACTTGACTTGGAAATGTGAATTTGGTTTTTATTAAAGTTTTAAGTTAATTAAATAAAATTGAAAATTTGTGAAATGGAAATAAAATATAAGTGTTAAGTTTATTTGTTAAAAATGTGAAGAAAAGAAAATTGTACATTTGGATTTGTTAAGTAAAATTATTGGAAATTTGGATTTTACTGTAAATGTTTCTTATAAAAATCATAAATTAAAAGAGTAATTTTAATGAACATTTTTGAATGTCAAAATATGGTTTTTATCATGTTTAAAAGGTTTAATATTGAAGGTTATTATTTGCTGGAAATACACTAAAATCTGGAAATTATTTTTTATAGCATTCAGAAATGTTATGATTTCCGTAAATGAACTAAAACTTAAATAAGAGGCTATTACAGCAATTCTGTAATGCTGTAGTTGCTAAAGTAAATTAAAAGGCTAAAAACTTGATAAAGGCCTATTACAGCAGTTCTGTAATTGCTGTAGTGGTCTGCTGTCTTTGCTGAATTTAATGAAACCCTTTAATTTGAAACCTGAGCTATTACAGCATTTCTGGAAATGCTGGCTTTGCTGTTTTAAACTAAATTTCAACTAAAACTGAGATTTAACAGCATTTTTAAATGTTGTCTTTGCTGAATTAAAATGTTTTCAAGTATAACTTATAACAGCCTTTTCTGAATGCTGTGAAAGGCTGAAATTTTCAATGGTTATGGTTTTTAACTTAGTAAATGAACTCAGAATAGTTTAAAACTTTGGAGATTGAGTACTTGTTTGAAAGTATAATAATTACACTTTTAAATGGTTTAGATGAATTATTTGATTGAAATATAAACTATTTAAAAGGTGACTTGAAATGATAATAAATGAATGATATCTTTGAATTTAAAAGGTATTTAAAATTGAATATTTAGATTTGAACTCAAATGATATTTTGATATATTGAAATGATTTGAAATGAAGTTTTTGAAAGATATGATATTTTGATATATTGAAATGATTTGAAATGAAGTTTTGAAATGATATGATATTTTAAATATATTGAAATGGTTTGGAATTGATTTAATCTTTATTTTGATAAAGATTTGGATTTGAAATGATATTCTATTTTGAAGTATAAAATATTATTTTGAAATGGCCGCGGTGTTATAATAACGTTTGGTTGTTAAAGAGACCGGGATCGGATATGGGCATACTCTCTGTCGATACCGAAAACCACTTTAACAACTGTGTACGCGGTGGAGTTTCCAAAGTGAAGTAGGATGGTGGCGACGATCCTAAAGATATATACGTGGACCCAACTCCCGTGAGTTGGCATAAGGTGGCTAAAACAGGAGCGATCTCGGGCCAATGAGGTAGCACCTCTTATCGGACGCACTTCTTCGATACCATTCTATTACTTTGTGATTGTTTGGGTGCACCCCTTGATTTGGGAGTGTTGTTCGAGGTGGAGCGGTAGTGGCTGCTATGCGTTTCCATCAGTCCGTGTGCGTAATTGGTATATCTACCCTGGCATTGCCTTGTGTGCCGTGTCACCTACCATATCGAGCTTTACTACGAGTTGTGATTTCTTCCGTAGCCTGTGAAGTATCGAGGGTAGCCCCCATTTTGGGAGTATGCTAATACTGGATAGACTACTGGGACTATTACGTGTTAAGGTGGAAAATGTAAAGCCTTAATGCTATTTAAAAGTATGTTTATTTTATGATTAGACATTATTATAATAATAGCAAATATTACTACATAGTAGATAGGTTTAACGGATCCTTAAAGAATGGGCGATCCCAAGCATTCTTTAAGTTACTTGTACCTTTTTTACAGTTCACTTGAGTTGGTTTACATTGTATAAGTATGTATGTCCTGACTCGAGTGTTTTGTGTTTGCTTTACGCTCGGGTCAGACTGAGTGATACAGCATTAGAGACTCACCTTTGGAGCTGGAGTTTTGCTTTGAAGATCCAGATATCTATTCATCTTGTTATCCAGTTGATTCCAGTTGTATTCTGAGTTGTACCTGATTATCATACCGTTACTCATGTTGTATCTTGGTATTCCTATTGTATCTTAATTAACTCTGGTGTATTTATATAGTAGCTTCATGAACTACTATCTCTTTTATTTCCACTGCATTATATTACTCTGTGTTTGTGGTCTGTGATTTTCATTTACTGTATATGATGAGTTTGCCAAATTTTTATTTACAACGCGGTATTTTGATCAATTCAAGTCCGACATGTGCGGATGCGAATGGTTGAAAATATCGGGTCGTTATAAGTTATCTTCACCAGCCGCCATGAACGAAGGAAGGAGGAGAAAGAAGCTGCAGTAGTTCTGGAAAGTACTTACTTTATGATTGTGTACTGTCGGTCCTGTCTTTATGTATCGAACCATTTTGGGCTATTGCTATGGGCTAAAATGCCTTAATAAAATTCTTACCCATTTACCAAATATATATATATATATATATATAAATTATCGCTCCTATTTGTTCCTTTGTCAATACTAAATTAGAACTTACTCCTTTTAGAAAACTAAGATTTAATCCCATTAAAAGGTATGCAAATAAAATAATAATAATAATAAAGTAAGAATTATTTAATAAAATGAGATAAAAATAAACAAAGTTAAGATAGAACCTTTGATATTGAGAAATGAAAACTGATCTTAAGTTCTCTTATAAATTGTAGAAAATAACCAAAGGCAGATAGACTAGCGATAAGAAAAAAATTTAAGGAAGCTTTATCTAAGTATGGAGACTTAGAGGTATTGGATATCCTGATTTCCATTGATGACGATGATGTTCAAGTAGGGGAGCCCTTTGAAGTACACCAGGATCACTCAAGGATCCGATATATATATCGGAGGACGAGAATTCGATAGTCATTTCGGATGATGAGGATGTGGCAAACATAGATGAGGACATTATACCCGTTGATGCAGATATGGATAATGGAGCTGAGGCCGACACAGAGGCAGATGATTGGATGTTAGACCCGTTGAGTGAGGGTGAGGAGCCCAGGGAGGAGCCTGAGGAGGTCGAGCCCATGATAGAGGAGCCTGTAGTGGTGGAGCCAGAGGACTTAGGGATATATGATGCATGGTTGTATGATAGTGCTTCGGATAGTGAAGAGGAGGTCATTTGGGAGATGGGTACTCCTATTCAGGAGATAGGATCCCCCACTCCAGAGCCGGTAGAGGATCTCGGTTCAGAGGAGGTTGAGGTTTATGTTCCGGGTGAGCATTTTCCATGGATTCCAGAGGGACCGCAGTGGCAGCCACCTGCTTGGGATTTAGCTCCAGAGATGGTGATAGATGATGAGGATTCAGAGGAGGACGGAGAGGTAGTGGATCAGCCAGTAGAGATAGACCTAGAGGCGCCAACGGAGGGTTTGTCCGATGAGTGGTGTTATGTAGTTTGTCATATTTTGGGATATTTTGGATTGTGTTATAATAGTCATTGTTATTATCTTAAGCATGTAGTACACGCTAAGATATGGGGTTAGTTTTCTAGTATGATATTTTGGATATATGACGGTTGACTGATGTTGATAGATGACTTGTGATTATGTATTTACCTCAAGTGTGTGGTACGCACTAAGGTTAGGGGTATGGGATCTATGTCTGTATGTACATATTGATGTTACGATATGCATTATCAGTATTTAGTAGGATTTCCTATGCATTTATTGTTTGACCTTTATAGTTCAGTATCTTTGATTTCATTTCGAGGACGAAATGCTTTTAAGTAGGGAAGAATGTAATGACCCGTAATTCCGTTACTTCGAAAATGAGAAATTTTTGTTTATTTTAAAATTTTAAAAGGTTTAAAACTAAAATAAGTTATATATAATAAATAATAATAAAGAAATTATTTATTCTTATAGTTAATAATTAAAAAGAATAAATTTGGATTTTAGAACAAATAAACAAAAGTTAAGTTTTGTTAAAAATAAATAAATGCTTAAATAAATATGTTTAAATATTTATTTGAAAAGTTAAATCTTATTAAAATCACTTAATAAAGATAACGGAAGTGTATTTAAGGATTTAAAAATATGTTTATAATTGTTTTACAAAAATATTCAGATTTTGTCACATTTTGTCAGTTTTACATACACTGTAAAAATGAAGATTTTGATATTATTTAAATATGGATTTAAAATACAAATAGACGTGTTTAAATTTATTTAAGGAAGTAAGAAGTTCATTTTTTAAGTTTGGTTTACTTTAGTATATAGCTTAACAAAAACGTCAAATTTTAACCGTAAAATATGTCAACAAAAACACCATTTTCAACCAAAACAAGTTGTCGCCACGTTGTTGCAACATGATATGTTTCCTAACATATATATGCACTTAACAAACTATGTTACATGTACATTTACCATATCAAAGACAAAAGTGGTTTAAATAAAGTTTATAAAACATGATTTGACTAATTTAAATTTAAATTTAACTTTATAAAACAACATCATTACCTTAAGTACATGAATCAAATCTTAACATCCACCACCATAAATGCACAAGTCTCTTCATGCATGGAAAAGGAGCAAATGTTTAAATTAACATTTTAAAGTGTAAGAAAAACAGAAGAAATCATGTCATAAGTACAAAATCAAATCCTAACATCTCTTCCACAATAATAGACTTCATTTCAACATTAATAACAAGTCAAAATCATGCATTGGAAAGTGTGAAAAGGGAGACAAAGTTTAATTTGATATAGAGGGTATTTTGGTCTTTTTGGCTAAGGATAATATGGTAATTTGGTTGTAAACTTCAACTATAAATAAGCACCTCCACTCCTTCATTTTTGCACACTTCATTCATTACTTTCTCTTCACTTTCTTAATCCTCTCCACTTCCATTTCCATGGCATCCAACTTCTCTTCCACTTCCATAACTTCCTCCACCTTAACCAAGCTCCTACACACCCAAACCCCGCTTCTACAACCCATACCTGAGCTCCACTACCCCGTAGCCTCCACCTACTCATGGCCCAAGCCCATACCCGCCACCTAAGCACTCATACCCAAGCCTACCCCACCTTTAAACCCACGGCCGAGCCCTACAAATCCACAACCACACCCAAACCCGAGCACCCAAGTCCATACCCCCCTATACACGCACATACCCCCCTCCCCGTAGCCAAACCCGAGCCTATACCCTCTCCTGTAGCCCACGGCCACACATATAAAAAAAGAAAAAAAAGAAAACGAAAGGAAAGGAAAGCGGGAATTCAAGACGTTCGGGAAAAAGCGCGTTTGTAACGACCCGGATTTTTCGACGGTAAATTGAGAATATTTAAATGATTTTAAATATTGAATTTGAATTATAGATTGATTTTGAATATGGAAATTTGGGTTTTTATTTATAAAATAAATTCAGAATTTAAATATAACGATTTATTGGATAACTTAATTATTGAATTTTATAATTGAATGTTGGTTAAATTATTGTATCTTGAGTTTTAAGCTCGATAAAAATAATTTAAAGGCTTATAAAATTTATATTAATAATAATGAAGATAATAAAAGTTTTAAAATTTAATTTTAAAGTGATCTGTTCAATTTTAAAAAAATAACTTGTTTAAATTGACATTTAAAAATAGCCTTCCGAGGCATGGTCTCGGAATTCGATGAAACCAGTTCCATTGGATCCGTAATAGTGTATTATTATTGGGTTTCAAATTTTGTAGCATTTGGAGTTATCGTTTGATCACACGGAATATAAACGCGTTGAAAATTTATATCGAAATCTAATATAATAATTGAGTCAAAAAAGCTATCTTCTCCATACGATCGAATTAGGACTCGAAACCTTTTCCATTGCGTTCGAAATAGGGGTATAACATTATGAATGCCTAGCGGCACGCCTCGATAGGGATTGCAAATTTCTAGTTACCCAAAACGAGATATTTTCAATATTAAAATTTATATATGTCAAGTCAAAAATCAAAGTCGTAGCTGCCTTCAGCAAGTTAATACGTATACGCTAGCCAAATCACATGCAACCCTTACCTTTCAAAAATAGCCGACCTCGTTCAAAATCAAATACGCAGTAAAAATGAAAAAAAAGAAGAGAGAAACCGAAATAAATCGCGAGCCGTTTCTTCTTTAAAAACCCGCGATGCATTATTTCGTTTCCTATCAAAATCTTTAAAGATAAATGGCAGAACAAGGGGAATTCAAATCGAAATCTTTTTTTACGAAAAAAAAATTGGCCGAGCTTAAAATCTCGTGAAAGGAATCGAGCAGCTCGAAATTGGCGACGACTGCGGTGGGAAGCGCGAGGCGATGTAAGGCGAGGTGGTCTGCTCGAGTGTGGCATTCGATTTGAGTTCTCGTGGGTCTCCACATCAGAGGCCGCGACTCACCCGGAGTTCGAGGGACAGTGGGTCATTGATGGTAGCGAGGAGGCGGAGTTGAGAGCTAGCGAGTTTGGTGGTATTGCGATGGTGATGGGTCGTTCGTGTCGATGGTGATGTGTGTTCGCGAGCGGGAGCAGTGATGGCGAGAAGGTGGTCGAGTGAATGATGGGGAGGTAAGGGCAGTGTTAGTTTATTTGTAAATTTAAAATCTAATGTTAAATTAGTATAAAATTCAAATTGTATACGGTAAGTTCTTAAGATACTCACTATAATTAAATTTGGTTACTCTTATTAAAAAGAGAAAAATGTAAATTAGGATAGTTTAATTATTATTTAAAATTAGTTAATTAACTTTATTAACTCGTAATTTATTGTTCGATTATTTCAAATATTAATAAACTGTATAATGTTTATACGAGGTCTAAAATCGTGGAAACAAGTCGAGATGGAAATGGTTTGCAAATAAAAATCAAAGGTGAGAATTTCTCGCTCATTTGGATTACCATATTTAAATTTAAATGTTTAAATTTAAATTATTGAATGCTTGATTGATTTATAAATTTATAATCTATCTTATGGATGCCTACATATATATATATATATAGTAGCATATATATTAGATTGGAGTGATATTCCCGCACATTATAGCGGATGAGACTCTATGCGCCCCCGCATAATAGCGGATGAGCCTATTTACCGCGATATCCCCCTCGAAGTGGGATTGATATTTTTATTGTTATCTAACATCTATGGATGCAGGGAAACAGGTTGGAGGGATCCAACTGGATTCCTCAAAAATATTTAGTGTTTTATATATATAAAAATATATGATGTGAATGAATAATGCCAGATTATTGTGTGTTGTAAAATTTTAAATGTTAAAATAGCATGGAAATTAATTGGGATATATTAAATACCATAAATATTATTGTAAAATTTTTAAGGAATTAAAAAGAGATTTTTAATATAAAAATATGTATATCGAAAATCGGATTATTTAAAAGAGGTTGGGTTGAATAAGAAATGGTGAATTTTTTATCATATTAAATAATGCGGAAAAATATTTTAAATGGACAATTTAAAATGAATCATATAAAGGAATTTTTAAAGACTGAATTTTAAAATGATATTCGAAAAATATGGAAAGAGGTTGAAATCGATATTAAAGATAGATTGGTAAAAATGAATGGATTTTTAAAGGAATGGAATTTATAAAATGGAATTTTATAAATAAGATTATTTTTAGTGAAACTCAATGGAGTTATAGAAAATTAATGAAGGGAAGTGATATCGGATGATAATTTGGGAACATAAATTTACGGCAAGAATTTATATTAGAATATGGAAATAGGATGAGAAAAATAGTAGATACTATTTTTAAAGTGAAATGGTTAAGGAGACCAAAATGGAAGTAATGTGGTGGAAATCGAGAAGATTTATAAATTGAAATTTGGTTATTGAGATTTAAAAATATATTTTATCGATAAGTTAAACTTTTATTTTTAAAGGAAAATTCTTATTTATTAAACTATGTAATTTTAAAGTTAGTTAGTATTGAATACTTCAGAAATGAATTTTCAAATACTTGGTATTTATTTTAATAAAATACTAAATTTTAAATCTACTTTGAAAGTGACGTTATAAAAAGTGTTTAAATATTTTAGATAATTATTTGAACACGCTTTTAAAATAAATTATTATTATTCTTTTAAAAACTTATTATTATTATACATATATACAGAGTTTTGGAATTTTTTAAATATATTTATATACCTTCTCGGAAGCCTGGAAATGGGGTTATTTAGTAAATATGATTTATAAGAAAATTCTTAAATAGAATTGGGAAGTAAAGTAAGAAAATTTCCGAAGAGGTTAAGTAAAAGTGAATTTCGAAGAATAAAATAGAATTCATTAAAGAAGTAGAAAGGTAAATTGGAATTATAAGTAAGTATAATTGACTTTGGAAATATTGAAGGGAATTAATTAAAGAATTTTAGAATTTATGAAATTCGTGTAAACGAGTTAAGAAATTTACAAATAAATTGTAAATGTTTTTGGAAAAACGAATAGGGGATAAATAGAATACTTCCTAAGTGTTGAATATAAGATGAAGTGGAAAAAAAATATTCTAAGTATTGGAAAGAGTTGGAAATGTTCCGTTGAAAATATAAGGATTTGAAAACTGTTTTCAAATGTTGAAGAACTGGAAGTAATATCTTATAAAGATATTTTGAAATAAAATTTTGAGAAATTCATAATAAGGCCTTATGATTGCTTATGGATGTGTATTGATAGTTAATTAACCGACTATCAATTTTGGCCAATTTCGTTAATCGGTTCGAAGAGACCGGGATCAGATTTAATTATCTAAAAACCACTTCGATCTTGTTTGAACGTTACGAATGAATACCGTGAATATGATAAAGACGGTGATTCGGTTTGTCCAGACCCAGGGCAACTTGTATGGACGAATGCTATCTGAACATCGTCATTGGAGGACGATGAGCATTCTAAGAGAAATCGTACCTTGAAAGGTAACGCTTAGCCTCGAGCCTCATCAACCGAGAATGACTAAAACAGGGAAGATGCAAAAAGGCTATGTGGGTCGCACCCAAGTAGGGTATGTTATCACCTTTTTAGATGTCCTCGGAAACCCTATTAATCTTATATATGGGTACACATGAAAGAAGAAGTGCTTGATGGTAAGGGTGGGAACGACCCAGTCATTCGATGGAATCCATTCTCCAATAAGCGCTGTACGGTTTTGATTGTGCCCAACTATGCTGAAACGTGAGATGCAAGCATTTCAACTATTTTCTATTTACTTTCTATAGACACTATTATAATATCAGACAGATTTGATAAAAATGTTTTGGTTATCGTAAGGTAAAAACCCGTCATGTTTATGTGTGACGTGGTCTTACGAGATACCTTTGTTTTCAAAGGATTTTGATAAAAGTTAATAATTCAAACTGAGTGTGTTTTTCTCACGCTAGTTTTCCAGAATGACTCGGGTGTTATTTTATTATAATGCTCAGGTCAAACTGAGTATTACAGATTCAGGTTAAAATGCAATGGAGCTCAGGAGACGAGCTGGAGGATTTCAGGCGTATATCACGTACTTGGTTATTTTCGCTGTGTGAGTTATGTATATCAGGATAAGTTATTATAACTGTCCATTTGATGTATTGAATTGTTGTACTCTAATAATGCTATGTATATTAACAGTACAGTCCTTGTATTTAAAATCCATCATTATATATTATATTTTGTTCCGCTGCGATTGTGAGATTATGTGCGGTTGTTTTCTATTTTTCTTCTTCATCCCTAATGAACTGGTATTTTCGGCACTCGACTGCTCGGCATTTTATACAGTGGACGTATTAATGTCAATTTTCGAGGATCGAAAATCCCCGTCCATTACAGCGTTAGTTTGTGAAGCATGCTAGTTGGGAAAAAGATTGACGAAGTGGATATGAAGGTGAGAAATTCTCATCGCTATTTGAATTATACTAATTATCAAGTTTAATTGTTATTTTAGAAAATCACCATTTGATGATATGGATGTTTGATTGATTGTTTGAATATGTTGGATGATCCATTTTAATGTTATGACACTTATCGTATTATACCCATTATCGTATATGTTAATGTGATATGATTGGTTGTATGGTTGTTATGTTAATATGGACATCAATTACTATCATTATTGATTAAGTAACCCCTTTGTTGAATAAGACCCATTTTCATATTAGATATATTGGAATAAATAAGTATCTTTTCAAAATTGGAATTAAAAGTAAAATCGAAATCGAAATTGAAAATAAATAGAAATTGAAGTTGAAATTGAAATTTGAGTTGAAATTAAAGATGGATTGAAATCAAATTTGAAATCTAAGTTTTAATTGAGTTTAATTTGAAGTTAGAATTGAAATTTAATTGAATTTGGATTTTAAAATTTAATATTAAAATAATAGGAATATAATAATAGTATAATATGGAAATAGTGAAAATACACCTTAAATACTTTAAAAGGTGAAAATATTGATTTAAAATGATTTGTAATAATTCTATAAGTAATAAAGTTCAATTTGAATAAATTACTTCAAGTATTGAAAAATAAGTTAAAATTAGACGCGTCGCGTAACGGTAGTTCGCGATTTCACGCCAAAAAGTTCAAATAGGTATACAGAATGAAATATAGCTCAGAATTCTTCGAGATAAGAGAATTCCGGACTATTATATCCATATCTTCTAAACGAAGAAATAAAATCGAGATTTCATTAAGTAGATTTTGAATTATGTCCAAATCAATTTTCTAGAAAAACCGCGCTTGTGTAGTTAAGTGACTATAACACAAAATCTGTTTAAATGGACGTTTTTAATTATGGAAAAATATGAAATAAATTTGATAAATCTATTTAAATAATTTAAAAGAGATTTGAATTGGAAAATATGAATTTTCAAATATTAAAAGTTGATTAAATCAAATAAGCCATCTATAGCACTTTCCGCAGCACTTTTCTGCTGCAAATTCCATAACTTTTGAAATATGAGTTTAAACTTAACGATTTTTCCTAGAATCAATTATGGATATTTTTAAAAGGAAAATTAAGCGTTTAAAAAATAATTTGGAATCTTTATAATCAACTTCCAAAATAAAAAATAATAACTGAGTATGCGGAAACGACTAGTACATTTGTCCCGCCTGTGAGATCTAGGAATATAAAACAAGGTGTTTAACTAAGGTTAGGGATGGAGCAACCAGTGCCCTGAAATTACCTGACTTATATTTTCTCTTCTTAGGCGAGGAGTGGAACAAATCGAAAGGAAAGCCCAGATGCTCTAAAAGATTATATTAAGTTTTTCCAAAATAAAAGAGAATTACTATTTCCCAGAAGTTAAGCAATTTAAGTATAAAAAGATTAACCTCCAAAATGAATGAACTACAACTTGGATTGCATAGAGATAATCTTCTTATACTTGGTATTAAATTCCGAAGAGGGAACTCGTCCTATTCGTGGAATTTAAAAGGCGATCTCGCCGTTATTCCGCCCATAGCACTTGTTGAATACAGAAATTGATATTGAGTAAAATTAGAATGATTTCTATGATCTTGTTTACTCAATAATGTTTTCTAAGATTGATTTTAGGGTTTACAGTAATCGATGTCTTAAATAACATTGTTTTTGATCCATTTGAAAGTTAAGGAATTTGGATCAATGATAAGTGAGGAAATATGAAATATTATCCAAAGCAAAAGAAGAATTAACTTAGAATTACTCTAAGACAAAAAGAAGAGATTTTGTAATCATCCAAAAAGAATTAAAGTGAAAAGAGACTTAATAAATCCTGTATACTCATATTCACTTTTTATCGATGATTGGATTCGAAGGAACTGGGTCGGATCTGGGGAAATTCCTATTCGAAAACCACTTCGAACCAATTTATTTGTTCAAAAAATGAAGACCTAATAAAGAGAATGAAGAATGAAGACCAGAGATTTTTGGGATGAAAGGACTGCTTGTTGATAATTCTGGTTAGCTCCTAAATACTAAGTAGTAGTGGTCCTTTCGTTTCTGAAATTCTTTGGGTTGCAAGGACTTCTCGCTACTAATACTAGGGTTAATTCCCAATAGGATGTGGTAGGAGAAAGCCTTCGGTTTCGTTCAGTCCTAGAATGAACTTGTATGGATGGATGTCTGACATTACATTCTTGAGATTTACATCGTTGATTTTTATAAACGTACATCTGCTTGGTGGCGGAGAAGGCAACTTCTCTTAGCTTAACACCCTTCTCTGAGACGTACGATCTCGGAGGTTGTATGTTTGTGAAAGTCAAAAAGTGATCGACGGAATGGTAATGTGGCATTCAAAGATGATGTGATATGTGGAAAGGTAATCGTTGCCTTAAGCCTCATCAACCGAAAATGACCGAAACAGGGTTAGATGCAGCAAGGCTAAGTGAACTAGGGTATGATCATCCTCTTCTACATATATTTCTTCCCGCTATGACGTTCAGGATGTAAATTAATGTGGTGTATGGAAATCGAGCACTCGGATAAAGGTCGGTAACGACTAGGGGTTGACATATTCGGTACTATCTAGTTATAGCGGTAGGCCGGTCTTGTGTTGGTAGAGGAGCTTTGTGATGGTTCCTTGGGACATTCATCTTGAGGTGTACCCATCGGAAGGTAGTCCCTTCACCTGGTCATTTATATGGAAATCCATTCTCCAATAAGAAGCCTTTACGAGTTTGATTGTATAACCCACTTTGTGGCTAATATGCTGGAATTTAATCAATGTAACAATTTCGGCTAAGATTAATAAGTTTATTTGCAAATGTTTTCAAAGAATGTCATTAAAAATAATATTAAATGTTTTGATATAAAAGTGTTTTAGTTATCATAAGGTAAAAACACGTCCGTGTTTATGTGTGGGCATGGTCTAATGAGATACTCTTTCTTTTCAAAGGATTTAGTTTCCAAGGCTAATATATGACATTGTCATTTATTATTGAGTTTTTCTCACGCTGGTTTATCAAGCCCGATCCGGGTATTTTCAATACTCTGGTCAGATCCGAGTAGTTTCAGGTTTAGTTGAAGACGGTTGGAGTTTCCAGAGGAGAGCTGGAGATATTCATCTACGTATGGACATATTCTATTATCCGCTGTTGTTTGTTTGTTTGTTTGTTTTTGTTTGATGTTTGTCGATAATTGTAAGGACAGATGTTTATAACTGTCCAAGCTGAATTTAGGTTAGACTGATATATGTATTTTAAAATATTCCGCTGTAAAGATATTGTTCAATATTATATATTATTTCATTCGTGTGAGATTCTATTCGGTCTTATCTTTCTTTATTACCCTTGATAATCCATTCTTCCATGCAATTTTGGCCAGACATGTGTGGTTTATTGTCAGCTCAAAGGGTACGGAATTGTGGGTAGTCACACCATACACTTCATCCATTTGCTTCTACTCCAAACACCGTCATGAAGTGCCATTAAATCTGAGCATACTTTATTTTCTAGATTTGAGAACCTTATAAAAGCGCTTGTGCTTGTGATAAATTTATAATCAACAAGATTAAGCGAACATAGGCACTTTATTTGGCCCAATCACTATAAAAATTTGTGTGTTCTTGCTGTTTCTACTTGTTTTTGCTAGACCTATTCTCCTTTTTTTGTTCGAATTGGGGTGTTGTATAACTTTTTGATGCAACACCTATCATGGTCAAAAAATCCATGGCATCCTTCGAATAAATATTCTCAAAACAAAACACAAATTAAATCAAATTGTTGGAGGTGATTGTTGTCTCTTGGTCCTTGCAAAATTTGGAGGATGATTCACTATAATCTAAGACCTTATTCATCATTCAAGGTGTGTTGTTTCTTTGGCCACATCTTAAGGTAATATTTAAATCTTGTTTATTCATATGCTCATCTTGTTTACATGGTTTAGACCTTATACTTCTACTTCCCGTTTGATTATTTATTCATATTTTTTATATAGTTTAGATCAGAACTTTTCCAATGAATTTTTATGCGCCTAATGTAACACCCCACAAAAACTAACTGGAAATATAATAAAAGAATTGAATTTAAATATAACAAGGGTAAAATGGAATTTTCACAAACGTTCGAATTTGACATCAAAATTTGCACCACTGCGTTCGTAGTGATTTGCAAGACAATTTTCATATATTAGGTTTTGTAATTGGAGCTAGTATGAAAAAGCTATTAACGTTCGAAAATCCAAAATTAAAAATAATTAAATTAGGAAAGAAATATTTTAATAAGAAAAACTCCATTGGCCGACACCGTGGCTTGGATAGGTCGACCCCTAGCAGTCAACTACTCTAACCTAATCGGTTGATCGATCAATGCTCCCAGATTAGGGCTTGGGTTGGTCGAACGACTCGGATTTTACAATATTTGATCGAACGGTTGATGTTAGTTTCTACCCTTATAAATAAAACATTAAGCTAATAATCAGAACCCTAATTATATTTGAGCGTAACAAAACTCTATCTCTCTGAAATTCAACATCTTTCTCCTCAAATTAAATTTCTTGAAAAACATAATGAAAACCAAAGATTAAATTCGAGAGATTAAAGAAGAAGGAATCAAATCGAATCAAGGAGAGTCCTACACCAAGCGAAGGCGATTCCAAGATAATTAAAAAGGGGACAACTTTATCGAGTTGAGTGGGTTCATAATTAGTAAGAAGATTTACATGTAATTAACTTTGTCATACCATATTTGATCTGGAATTGTTTTAGTTTAAATTAGAAACACTGTTTATTCAAATTGGGAGTTTGACATCAATTATAACCTATATAAATACGATCCCTTTCTTTTATTCTAGATAGGATTAAAATAAATCTGTTGGATAAGAATAGATTCAAGTTGAATACCCCTTTTTATTAAATTAAATATAGATAGATATAACCCTACTGATTTTAAACCAAATATAATTTGATTTATTGATGTTAAATATGAAATTGTATATGAAATTGGGAACAATTATAAATCATATATTTACATGTTAGGATTTACTGTAATATGGACAATTGTTAATTAATAGAGAAAACAAATGATAATTAATGAAAGAAAAACTAAAAAATAAAACAATAAAACAACACCGACCAGTCTACAGGCTCTTTGGAGCCGATTGACAACAAGTAGTAGACCGCTCTAGTGACCAGCGGTCGATCGGTTAATGAATTGCGGATTGAACCTCAGCCTAAGGCCCAAGTTTATAAGTTTATTTTTGTATATATTCTTATATATGAATGTTAGTATAAGTAAGGAAATTAGTTCCTTAGGTTTACGATTCTTGGACGTTGTAGGACGTAATAGATGTGTATGCGAGCAATGAGGCTTAGGCACTATCTACTCGATGTGATCGATATTCGACTGGGGCGATTTTACCACAAATTGCTTTCATAGGAGGTTCTACAGTGTATACTCACTTTGACGATGATGCCTAGAGAAGAGTGTGCCAGACAATAATGGGAGTTCCTTGGCGCACGGTGGCGTAGACGTGATACCATGTTGTTAATGGAACCTGTGTGGTGCAATAAGTGGAATTACGTTACCAATGAGAGTGGACATGGATGGAGCGGACCATAAGACATCTTTTGCATGAGTCGGCATTGCTGGCTCAGCCAAAATGCGTAAATAAGATACTTGTAGTCGTAAATTTAGGAAATGTAGTCCCAAGGTTGATATTGTAGGTGACCCTATGTTGGAATAGTTCTAGTAGATATTAACTAATCCATAGTTCATTTTGAGGTTTGATTAGTTGTTCGATCCCATGTGTAAGCCTTCACAAGATATTAGTGTATGTGTGTGTAGAATTATACCCCTTAGGAAAACAAAACCTACCTTGGGAAGTATTTCACAAACACAAGTAGAACACACTAGCTTGGATAAAGTATTAATAAAGTCAACTGCATGCGATCACCATATATTAATGATGTAACTCATTCATCAGACTTTTGTATGACCTACTCCTTTCCTTTTTTTCCCCACAGTAGAAAGGCAGGGCGGTAGGAGATATGCTAGGGATTAGTACGTGGAGAGGCGAGCTTGGCGCTGGAGTTGCTTATTATTATTTTCCATTAATCCCCATGTAACTATTTACATACTAAGTATTTATCAATCTATAAGCTATATTTCTGTAAACTCTAGACTACGACTATGTATATTTTATGATTGTATTTTCTTGGATATTTCCGAGATGCTATTTTTATATTTATATATTCCTGGCTTCCCTTGCGAGATCTGAAAGTGTAGAATGTCTTGGATTTTATCCTTATACACTTAGCCTATGTAATGTTTAAAACCCGATACCTCATACTTTTTAGGACCGATGCGAGTCCGAAAGTCGCCATAGGCTTTGGATTTGTGTGTCGGTATAACACCCCTAATATTGATTAATATTTTTTAGGATATTTAATTAGATAAATAAAATAACGTAAAATGGTAAGGAGATTGAGATTTGATAATTAATAGGGGTCGAGTCTTAATTAATGAATTAATGAGATTATTTAGAACAATAATAAGAAAGAGGTTATATGAGGAGGGGAAAATAGGAAAAGAGCACATTTACTTAATATAAACCTTCCCATTCTCATTCCTCCCTCACTTTATTCATAAAAAACGAAAATTAGAAAGTAAGGCCAGCCATCACTAGGTGCAAAAAGGAAGAAGAAAAGCTAGGAAGAAAGATCAAAGCTTAGGGAAATCAAATCAAATACAAATTTTAACCTTCTTAAACCTTTCAAGGTGAATAATAGTTATGCATCTCAAGTTTTAGTTGTTATTTTTGGTTTAAGTATAAATCTGAATCTTTTGTTTGTATTATGCCATGTTTTACTTATTTAGATGATTATATGCTTATTGATGAATTATTAGATTATGTATGAAATTAGTTAATAGCCTTAAGTGTGAAAACCTATCATATGATACCTAAATGACTTGAAATTTTAATTTAATGTTAGAAACATTATTTTAGAAGTGGGTTTTAAATTTCATAATTTTTCAAGCAAGTGATAATTTATTATGAGTTTTCTATGTGGAGAAAATTGATTATTTTGGATTTTAATTATTAAAAATAATTAAATATTGTTTTTGGTCCTAAAATTTTTTTGCGTCAAAAGATAAAATAAATTGGATTTATTATGATTTTTGGGGATTTTTCCTAAGCATTTATGATTTATTATGAATTATTTGAGCTAGAAAAGCTTCATTAATTATTAAATTATTAATATAAAAATGTATGGTTTGTGAATTGTGTTGGATATGATAAATCGCTCCCCAGCAGTTTTCTGAAAATATTTGAATGAAGGAAATTGTTATCCAAATGTATTTTGAAAAATATAAGGAGTTGGTAAAAAGAAATTTCTTTTAATAGAAAAATAACAGTTTTCTGATTATTTACGACATTGCCATGTCGAAGTCATAATCGTCGAAGTCCTTATTGCCCATGTATATGTCATTGACCTTAATGAATGCACAGGATATCACCCTAGATGATATGGAATAGATTCAGAAGGGTTGGAGTTGAAGTCAGCAAGGATACTCTCGACGCCATGGTTTTCGACGTTGGCATTGCCACATGGCTTAAGTGTCGCATTTTATATAAAAGGGACATGCACTACAACAAAAATACCATTTTACAACAGGCAATGCCCGTTGTAATAGGGGTTTCGCAATGGGCTAGCGCCCGTCTTATTAGGCGATGTTGTAATAGATCCAAAAGATTTTACAATAGTTCAAAACCGTTGTAGTAAACTTTTTTACAACGATCTATAGTTGTTGCAATAGGGTCTTTTGCAACTGGTTTTGCCCATTGCAATAGAATTTTTACAATTATTTTTGCCCGTTGCAATAGTCTTTTGCGGCTATTTTTTTCCATTATCAAAAAAATTCAAATGAGAGAAAAAATATAAATACTACTACATTGCACACATAAATTTAAAATTAACTTGCTATTGAAACCAAAATATTGTAACAATTAGACACATATTCATATCTAATAAAAATAACAAAAAGGATTTACATTTCTAAATGCCAAAAATGTTCATATATTCTTAGTCTCTTATAATACAGAACAAATACTTATACATACAAACATAATGGAAATATATATACCCACCACCTGAAACTATCATCACCTCCTCATCCTCAGTCAACATGTTATCATGACCAAAGCTTGTCATGTTCAACACCTTATCACCTAGTCCTTCCACTGCTATCACTCAAAACCTGATTCATTTTGTCTCACTCAACCAATACACACGCTAGCGATTCAGACATAAGCTCCTTGGTAGCTTGACCTGTAGCTCCAAGACAAATACTGCAATCCTCATTACATCATTGGTCTTTCCCCTGCTCACATCAATTCTTCCCATTTAGCTTCATCACTAGCTAATACCAGTTCTTTTAATTACTGAAATAAAGCATATACCATTTAGCTGGAGAAATCTTATAGAAACCAAAGTAACTTTCCACCATAAGAAAATGTATTCACTTGGAGGCAAACTGTAGGTATCATTTGATTTTTATTTCTAGCAGTGAATAATAAAGAGTTTCCTATGTTTCAACACAAAAAATAAAGATATAAATGAGTAGAAAGATCGTAAAACATGAAGTACTATTTACCTTTCCCATTTCTGATCAATCACACCAAGCTCTTACAGCAACTTTTCTACTGTCCAATTTAAGTGCAAAGCATGATAATCAAGACTGGTCAGATAAGAAAGTACTTCCGTTCCAAGTGAAATTTTCACACCCTAAATAGAGTAGCTTAACTAAGTACTAGTCCAGAAAAATTCTATAAAAATGATCAAATATGTAACTGTAACTGCCGGACATTGTAATCTACCAGCACCTTGAAAATTAAATGTGATAGCAGTTATATACCTCAATAAAATCATTCTTTCTAATAGATAACCAGAATTCTAGAAGGCCCGAAAATAATGTCAGAAAATGCGCCCGAACTAATCATGCCCATTAGATAGTAATTTGGCCCCCTGAAATCCACCGTTCAATTAACTTTCGCAACTTCCGTACCCACAATTTTCTGGCCCTGTAGCAGTTCTCAATAGATAAATATCGTGATTTCCCATGTTCGCATTGGTAACTAAGGATAATAGAAGCTTCAGTTGAGTCCTTGCAAGTACTCTGAAACATTTTCATCAAACGATACAAGTAGAGGTCCAGTTGCTATCTGCTAGAATTTTGATAATAGCATCAGCTCTTTCCTAAAAAAAAAACATAAAGACAACCAATTATTTTTACAGATGTGATGACAAAAGAAATATTACATATGTTATTTTACTTAGATAAGCATTCTTTATTTCTTTCCACCTGCATATCTTCCGGTTAATACCTTTCAGCAACTTTTAAATAAGTTTCCATATATATTTTGATAAGAGCAATATGAAATGTGACACACAAAGATTTGTCTTTTTAACATAGAAAACTACTAATTAACCCAAACCCCAGCTGAAATCTTAAAGGGGTCCAAATGTGTATAGGTAATTGCATGTGTTATAAAATAGTTAGTTTCCTATTAGTGTAAGCTTTCAAAAAAGTTAAGCCTCCAAGTATAAGCTATGCGGTGTTGTTCTACACTTACTGCCAACAAATACATTTTCTAATATATGTCAAGAATCTAGGGTTGTAGTATGTTCTACAAATTGAATCAATGGCATACAAGAACAGTAATGTCCAAAAAACCTTGATCCTCAGAACAAAATCCCAATTCATCACCAGGTGACAAAATCAATCAACTAACCAAAGACATCCAATTTAAATCGCCATCAATTAACATGAAATTTAGAATGGTTACAAACTAAATCATTAGAAAAATCTTAATGTGGAATAGGGGAAAAAATTAACCTCAGAAGATTTGATAGTGATTAACCCAAGCTATCTAGAGATATTACTGATTAGATTTCTCCAAAATTGAAATTTGGTTTCCCAATCACACCTTTGCCCAATAAGTGCTTTGAATCGTGCGATCGAAATTACTTCATCCTCCCAGTCAGGAACTTCTTTTTTCACTATTTCCTCTATATTGATAGAGGAAGCAGATGGAATCACCTGGGTTTGTTTCACCTCCTTCCAGTACACAACATTCATCACCATCAGTTTTTAATCAATCCAGTTAACAAATAGCTCTCTTCCATATCTCCATCAATCCACGAAGACAATAAAGCATCACTGGCAACAGACGTGAAAGGCCGCTTCATTCAGGTGGCATCATCACCCAATCAACAGAACATGCAACGCTCTTTTTTCAAATCCACTTCCTAAAGTAAGCAACAAGAGAACTTCATCTTCCGGCATCTCCAAGCTTGGTCACGAGAACCAGCGCCACATCCAGATCCAAGCAGTGGGTGATGCTTCAAATTAACTTAAGGAAGACAAACCACCATTGAAATAGCAACGTCGACTCACTAGAACTCTACCTCCTGACCATGAGCGGCACAAGTCTTCATGCATGATCTTGCCGATTACGGCAACAATCATCTGAGATCTCGAACGACACATTTAAATCGGCAGTAGCTCCAAAAATTCAAACAATGGGTTCAGGGAGCAGGCTTTGTTCATTTTTTTCTAGGCTGTGAATTTCTTTTCGGAACGAGGAGACAGATGTGGAAACGGGGAACTGACGTTGTTTTGGACTCTAGGGTTAAAATTGAGGGCGGCAACATGAAAATTGAGGGCAATAATGCTAACGATTATTGAAATTAAGGCGGTAAATGAAAATTGAGGGTGGCGGTAAATTAAAATTGAGGGATTTAGATGAAGTGCAACCAATGTAGGGGTTTCAATTGTGAAGCACGAAATGAAAAATGGATGTGGGATAAGTGAACTTTTGGACCTGCTTTGAGGAAATAATTATGAAACTGGTTTGAACATAATTTTAATTTATTTATGTTTTATTTTTAAAATACTTTAAAGTACCATTTATCAATTAAACGCTTGTTATTAATGCAATAAATAACAATATTTCTTATAATGTTTACGATTATCAATTTCATAAATTTTTGCAAACTTTTAAGTTTCCGCTAACTAATGAACTTATAATTAAATATAAAAAATTAAACATTAATTATTAAACATTAAAATTAAATATTAAACTTTAAACATTAATTATTTAATATTAATTAAATTTATTAGTTATTAAATGTAACTAATAAGTATTAAGGATAATTTACTGATTATTAATAATTAAATATAATATGTTATTAAATAAAAAAATAAATATTGGTTATAGATAATAATTAATGATCATAAATTATTCATTAATAACCACTAATTATAATAAATTAGAAATGATGACTTATATAAACTGTGAACGCAAAGACATAGTAACATATTTGTTATTAATTATAAATTATAAATTTTTATAATATTTAAAGAACTATTTTATAAAAAAAATAAATTTTATTATAGAAATTTTCAAATTTTTTGAAATATTACTTCTTATTATTAATTATTTAACAGTAATTATTAATTATTACTTGAATAGTGTTAATAATTACTAAATATTAATTGCTTATTAATTGTTAATTATTAAATATTAGTCTTCATTATATATTAATCATTAATTATATAATAAAAAATATTTTATAGTAATTATTAATTATTAAAAATTACTTCTTATTTGTTAATTATAATTATCAGTTGTTACCTATTACTTCTTAATTATAACTGAATATTAATAATTAAATACCAGTTATTATGTATATATTACTAACTAGTAATAGTAATTATTAATTATTGAATATATTGCTAAATAGTAAATTAATCAATAATTATTGATAATTAATTATTAAACTATAGTAAATTACTAAATAATAATTATTAAACTTGTAAATTAATTGAATATTAAGTATAAAACTTTGATTATTAAATATTAATTATTAAAAGTTAATTATTAATTATTAATTATTTAATTGTAAAATTTAATATTGATTATTAATTCTATTTATTAATTATTAAATGTAATTAACAAATATTAAATAATTATTAAATATAAAAAAAATTATTGATTCTAGATAATCATTCATTATTACGAGTACGTATGCACGTGCTTTGCACGTAACCTTAAAAACCATGCATGCTAAACTAAGGTGTTGTTATTTAGGTGGGGTCATTTATTCCCAAAGTGTTGAACGTTTGTTTCTGTAGTAAAAGGGTAGTAAAGTTTAAGGGGAGAACTGTGCAGTGTGTGAAAAAGGTAGCTGATATTTTGTTTGATGGAGACAGAAGGAGGAAAGGATGTGAGTTCAATTCGTTATATATTTGTGTATGTAGCAGAGCCTTTATAAGGTGGTACGGTGGAGGGGAAAAATGTATGTGGTCGTAGTAGCATTGGTTTAGGAAAATGATGAGTTGGCAATGAGAGAAATAATAGTGTATGTAAGTAACGTACAGGAGTGTACATGTTCTGCACAGTATTCAAGTCTGTATTTGGGTTTGTATTTGAAGGGATAAATATATCAAGCACGTACGGAAGGTGGTATAGCCGAAATACTGTGTAACTGTTTATCGTGAAGGCTTACAGTAAGTTATGTTCATGTGAAATACAACAATCATTGTGGATTACGGTTGCCTAATGTTGTGCACAGAACGCACTGCGTTCGTATGCCAATTCCAGTGTATGTGTAAGTGGTAAATGGCGAACAGAGAATTAGTGTAGTGGATGTAAGAATGCGTTTAAAAGACCACTGGAAATATAGTGGTAAGTAGCACAAAGTAGAAGGAGATGAGAATCGAAGGGAGTAATGAAAGCGATATTTAAGTGTACTTGGGTACATTCGATAAAAATTGCTAAATTTATGAGATAAAATAAACACGAGTAAAGTTAAATAAGTGCGTAGATGAACAGTGCAGTTTGTAGATCATTACATTGATAAATGCCTAGCACATATGACAGTTATTATAGTGCCAAATGTAGATGAGAAAAATATGAAGTAACACATGAAGATGAACATATGCTTTAGTAACTCAAAGCAGGATCACTTATTTGAACGCTCCGCAAGAAAACGCTCGACAGCTCTATCGCACTCTTTGATCTGTAGGTGAAGAAAAAAATTGTTGGAAAGTAGAAGAATGATATATTTATCTGCAAATATGATTGTGGATTCAAGTAGACATATGCCTGTGTAGCGTACCACTTCGGATGTGAAAAAAGCATCCCAATCACTGTGTTCAGGACAGGGTGCAGGGTATTCATGCTTTGCGGTGCTACCATTCTCTGTCTCGTCCTGTGGAGCAATAGGCGGCGTTACGACGTCAGAAGCATTAACTCTGTCAGCAGGAATTGATCAAAGCTGCTTTGACGCACGGGTGCATTTTTATTTTATTTTGTCCGTAGAAAGGCTTGCTGCAGTTTCTGGATCGGTTGTTGAACATTTGGTCTGTGTTGGACAAAACAGGGAGTGAGTGCGAAGGAAATGAAATATCAAAAATTCGTTGCGTCAACAATGTACAGGTGTAAGAGTAAAATGTCATGTTGAAGTTGGGGTAAGTGGTAGTCCGGTGCAGGTAACCATGCATGTTAGCAGTGACGTGTAATGTATTTCATATGTACTAAAAAGTCTTCTAATTTTTAACTGAACTATAGCTAATTGTTAGTAGTAACAGTCAGTCATAATACAGTCGTAGTGCGTAGTAGGTAGGCTTTACTTGCAGATAATAAGGCCTACAAACTGATGTGTCGGGGTCTAAAAACTAATAAGCGAAATGCAGCGGAGTAACATAAAATGGAAAAAAAGAAGATGGTGAGGGAGTAGAAGAATGAAAAGTACCTTCGTCATTGTGGACACGTAGATTGGCCGAAGCATGGAATAATGTTTGAGGGTGTGGAAGAGTTTATAATTGTATGGAGAGGTGAGTTGGAGGGTGGGGGAATAAACCACGTAAGTTTAGTAGTGGAAGATGTCATTGAAGAAAAAGTAGTATGCAACATTTGGGGAAAATGTGTAATCTGTCTCATGGGTATGTAAATGCGGGAAACAGTGAGTAGAAGGAGAAAACGTCAGAGCTGTAGGGGTCTATAGTACAGAGCGGAAGTAAAAAAACATGGTAGAAAACACAGTACTGATGTGCGCACATATTTTTTAGGGTGACAGGTGTGTATTAGCTGTAGTACTGTGTAATTGTTGGAAGTAGGTGTGGAACTTGTACAATACGGGTGTTAAGTTGTGGCGGTATCAGTGCAGTACAATTGTGTTCAGTACCGAAGACGTCATTAATGAAAGCAGGCAATGTAAGAGTATATGGTGGTAAATGGTAGTCAAATACGGATTTGTCAGCTTCTGTACTTTTCCTGTGTACGAACCAAATGGTGGATATGAATATCCACTAAATAATAAATGCATAATAACCACTAAATTCTATTCGCAAATGAATATAGGTGAGTTCATAGCCTACGGAAGCTATCAATTTGAGCAACAAATAGCAATGACATAGTAAAATATTGACATGATGCTTCCTAAAAATGGTTGTCATTATGAAAGACTCCGCTTGTTGAGAAAAAAAGTTTCTAATTGCATGCAACTACTATAGAATAATGAGTTGACACACATTTACTTCCGGTGTAGACAAACTTAGTGTACATTGATTATTACTTTTCATAATATTTTAACATGTTAAGTTATGCGGTAAGTACATACATTTTAACATAATAAGTTGTGGCAATAACATTATAATAAAAAACATTAAACATGATAAATTTTAACAATGAAGACTGATCAATTGGTGTATGCCATTTTCAACCCAAATCCAGAACACGTTAAAATGTTATTGCCAAAGCAGAACTAAAAATTGTGCAAATAATGGAACTGAAAGAGTATAGTTAAAATGCTGGTTAAAAAACTATAGACACAGCATAGAAAATGAATGGACAATGTATTTAGGGAGGTAAAAGAAGTTTTCTTCATCTTCAAGCTGTATCTGCCTCCAATTCAGGCGACGACCAAAGTATGTGCCACAACCGTTGACCCCCTCCGCCAAATTTTGACACTTGTTCAACTTACATTGTCCTATCACTATCCGAACAGTATGAAAGGTTAGAGGTTGTCAATATATTAAAGGTGTGAAGTAATGGAAAAGGAGAAGAAAAGTACGGATATTATTCTCTGCATCACTTAGTTGTGTTCGTAGTGAATGATATGTTTCAGGTTGCAGAAATAATATGGCAGTTAATATTCCATATGTGATGATTTGAAAACTTATATATCGTACCAAATCCTTCACAATTTAAGGTTGTAGTATATGTGGTGTAGTTAATGGATGAAAAACCGGAAGCATAAAGAATGGTCAAAAAAGGTTTACTGTATCGCAACATGCTTAAAATAGTAAATGGATGTGTTAGTAAAAGGTAATATACAGCGGAGCAGACATGAAAATAAACAGGTGAGCATGGTGTACAGTTACAGTTTTGTGCACTATGTCAGTCAAATAAACCCAATAACGAAGGTAAGTAAATCAGTAAATCAGCAATAAGTAAGTATTTACCATTTTTGAAATAGGTTAGAAGATGGATTTTTTCCAACGGCATACAGTAGAAGGACTTCTGCTATCCCAGAAAAATGAAGAGGATGAGACAATTCCCTGAGATTAGCATAAGGGCATCTCCAATGGTCAGTTACATCCTGAATTTTGGCAAAAAAAAATCCCCAATCGTCAAATTCAGTTTGAATATTAAGGGTAATGTTCAGGATCCAGTTCAGGATCCTGAACTGGGCTTGGGCGCCCATAAAATGGGCGCCCAAGCCCAACCCCAAACGCGTTCCCCCCTTTCCTGCCAAAGTCCTCCAACGGCTACAAACAGTCGTATTCTGAGAACTCCAACGGCTATAAACGGTCATATTTATGATTTCATTATATATATAGGACTATTTTTCAGATTGTAATACACACATCTCTTCTTCTATTACAATTATATTCTCAATTCCATAATATTGAAAGTATGTCTCATCCTTTTCAATCATATACCGAAGCGATGAATATGGATAGCTGGGATTTTGATTCTCAACCATTTCAAAATGTTCATCCCCAAACCGCTCCTCCTCTATCCTTCCATTCTTCTGCTACATGGTCCGACGATGAAGATAAGGATTTGTGTTATATTTACTGTCATTTTTCTAACGACTCGGTAAAGGGGAATGACCAAAGTGGAGAGGCGTTTTGGGCAAAAGTCATGACTGCGTACAATAAAAAGCATGTCGAAAAGACGAGGTCAATGTCTGCAATCACCGGTCGTTTCGGGAAGATTAATCGACAAACATAATTCTATGAGTCGCAGATTCACAAAATAAGAACAGCAAATCCAAGTGGAATGGGTGGCGAAGCTGAATTGGTAGCATTTTGAAAAATATCATTTTTAATTTATATTCATTCTGATCACTTTGTTAATATATCATTTTGTGTTTCTGTTTTTTTAGAAGAGAATGGCGAACGATCAATTCTTGAAATTATTTCCAAGAGAAAATGGTACAAAGAAACCCCACTACTATCAGTTTGCAAACTGCTATGACTTGCTTGTTAGTCAACAAAAATGGAGCTCAAACACTGCAAAAAGCTTAAGAGATGTTCAGACGAACTCGAAGGGCAAGAAAAAAACAAGACGAACTAATTATAATTCTAGCCCAAGCAATTCTTCTCAGATGGACTCTAATGTATGCCCAGATAACGAAGACGAAGAAGCAGAACCCGCATTTGATGAAGATGCTAGACCGATGGGGCAACGAGCAGCTAAGAAGAAAATTGCTGTTCAATCTCAAATCGATTCTCGTTTAGCCCTAATGCATGAAAAACATGCGAGAGAAAATGCAGAACGTCAAAGGGGGAGTGCAGAAAAGCTTGCCGTGTTAAAAGAACTGACCGAGATTGAGAAGGGCCGGTTTGAGCTAGAACGGCAACGCCAAGAGACCTTAGTAATGGAAAAGGATGTCACCGGAATGGACCCAATTACAATGCAATATTGGATGGAGTACAAACAACGCATTGTTGAGAGTAGATCGGGAACAAAACATATGTAGTTCAAATATTCATGTGATATTTTAAGTTATTGCAGTTAAATATCCATGTACCTTCAGTTTATATTTTCAATCATGTGTTATTTTTAGTTTTAAAATATTCAATGGGATGTTATTTATTTCGATGCATTCTGTAGACATCAATAAAGATTTACTTCACCAAACATAAATGATATTACAAAGATAAAAATTATAGCATTCTACACTTCGTTACAGAAATAAAAAGGCAAACAGATGTAATTAAACAAAGATCCACCATCCCGAACTATTGATTTCCATGAGAATTCCAAATATGCTCAATTAAATCCCTTTGCAGTCTATTATGAATAGCAGCATTACGATATACTTCATGATTATCGACATGAATTGCGTACTGTCCTTCATTTCGTAACATGGCTGTGCGAAACAATTCGGGGGGTTGTCTTGCCCCATCATACTCGAAATCGGGATAGTCCATAGCGCGTTCATCTTCAATGATCATGTTATGCAAAATTATACAACAGAACATAATTGCAGCCATTTTTGATCTCTTCCATAATCTACATGGATTGCTGACCATTGCAAACCTTGCTTGAAGGACCCCAAACGCCCTTTCTACGTCCTTCCTTTGTCCTTCCTGCATTGCAGCAAATTGTTTCTGTTTTGCCGTCATTGGGTTTGCAAATGTCTTTACAATCGTACTCCATTTGGGATAAATTCCATCTCCAAGATAGTATCCATGCTCATATGTATTATGACCAAGAGTAAATGATAAGGGAGTTGACTTACCTTGCGCCAAATCATTAAACAAATGAGATCGTTCGACAACGTTTATGTCGTTAAGAGAACCTGGCATTCCAAAGAAAGCATGCCAAATCCACAAATCATTAGATGCAACCGCTTCTAAGATGATAGTAGGTTTTTTTTCTTTGCCGTTATATGCTCCATGAAAAGCTTTTGGACAGTTCTTCCACTCCCAATGCATACAATCTAGACTTCCAAGCATTCCAGGCCAGCCTTTGCTTTCATGCATTTCATGCAAGCGCGTTACATCTGCCTCGTTTGGAGAACGAAGATATTCAGTCCCATAAATGTCCACAACTGACTGACAGAAGTGATCTAGGTTTTCCAATGCCGTACTCTCTGCAATATGATATGCGTCGTCAAGGGCATCGGCGGGTGTACCGTACGCTAACATCCTCAACGCTGCAATCATCTTTTGATGCCCACTTAAACCTTGTTTTTTTGCGGCGTCTTGCTTGTAAACAAAATAATTATTATTCTGCTGAATACTTTCGAGAATTATTAAAAATAATGGACGACTCATTCTGAATCGTCGTCTAAACATCTCTGGACCGTAAGTTGGATCACGGGCAAAGTAATCTTGCATAAGTGTTTTATGAAATGCTTGCTGGTTACGGTTGATATATTTCCGACCCACAACTGAACCGCCTTGTTTTCCAGAAGTTGAACCGTATGCTTCACGGTATATCTCCATCAGTTCCTCCTCCTCTTGTTGATGCGCTAACGCATACGCTTCTTCTTCAGAGTCACTGTCGCATAGCAATATAGCTTTTAGTAAATTTCCAGACATTGTTTGATATTTGAGGATGATTGTTTGATATGTGAATGTTTTGTTAGACTTAATTGAGGTGAACAAGTATGAGATCCAAATGGTTATATGTATAGACAAATTCTTGAGTGGAGAGAAGGTGGCTCAGTGTGCAGTCAAATCAAATACTGTAGCCACGTTCATCTGCCGGTCAAGATTCTCTGCTTTCTTGAGTGGAGAGAAGGTGGCTCAATGTGCAGTTAAATCAAATACTGTAGCCATGTTCATCTGCCGGTCAAGATTCTCTGCTTTCTTGAGTGGAGAGAAGGTGGCTCAGTGTGCAGTCAAATCAAAACTGTAGCCACGTTCATCTGTCGGTCAAGATTCTCTGCTTTCTTGAATGGAGAGAAGGTGGCTCAGTGTGCAGTCAAATCAAATACTGTAGCCACGTTCATCTGCTGGTCAAGATTCTCTGCTTTCTTGAGTGGAGAGAAGGTGACTCAGTGTGCAGTCAAATCAAATACTGTAGCCACGTTCATCTACAGGTCAAGATTCTCTGCTTTCTTGAGTGGAGAGAATCAACATCCATTTTATAAATTCACAAATCGTTATCTGTTGAAATAATTTAAAAACTTAACATTATTCAAACTACATTGTCCAACATGGCATTTAAGTCTCATGAATTGAAGTTACTTATGCAGTACTACATACAAACCGATGAGATGTGCGACAATCAGGAGTTAATGGTAATTCATTTTTGGGAGACTCTGGCTGAACTGTACAACAACGACGTGGGTTGTCAAGTTAGACGTACGGCTCAAGAGGTCAGGACAGCATACAGAAACTTTACTAGGGCATGCACGCGTTACACAAAGATTATTAACGAGGTAATATCAGAAAATGTGTTTGAGAATACACGTTCAACATATGACGGTCGATACAATTTAAAATACCGCACTCCGTTCATTGGCCATGATGCGTACTTCATACGCCAAAATTGGCTAGAAAGATTTGGATGGCCTTAAGATAACAATATTGGTAGTTGGTTATGTAACGGTCGTTAATGTGTGGAGAGCTTTCTGACTTGTCTTTTCAAATAATGTCTGTTGTTTTTATCATTCCCCTGCTACCTGTTTGTTTATATATACGCTTTCTTATTTACTTATTCATCATTCATAATCATATTCTTCCTCAATCACAACAATAAATTCTTCATCCAATGCCTTCTTGGCCTTCTTCTATCGATTCAGATGCAGGTTACGTGCGTACGGAAAGTCCACATACTGATGAGGATTGGCTTATCAATTATCAAGAACAACACTATGAAGATGTCCGCGGTCAATTTCCAGATCTTGAGCAGTTGAGACTTCAGGAAGTGGTTGAACCACCATACGAACAACATGTTGTTCGTCATGCATATGAACAACCTGAGAACCAAGTTCAAGTAGTTCAACCTCCCACTGAGCAAGAAGTTGAATCGTACCCAGTTTGTTGTCAGTGTGGGTATGGAGTTGAAGTTGTAGTACGTGCGGATGGAGAAAATATTGGTCGTCGAATCCAAATATGTCAATTCTGGCCGAATGGTTGCAATTACGCGGAATGGTTGGATGATCCTTTATGTCCAAGGGGAATAACCTATGCAAACGAACTAGAACAGGAGATAAGACGTCTTCGAATTTCTTTATAGGAGTTGCAATTTAATCGTCACGTCTAGTATATTCATATTTATGTTCTATTATTACTGTGTCGTTTTTTATCAATGTTCGTATATCTTCAATTCTAATGTCACTAGTATACACAAACATATATAATTCACAGTATACACAAACATATATAATTCACAGTATACACAAACATATATAATTCACAGCATACTCGAACATTATTAGCCAAAATCCAAGAAAGTGAAATTATATAAACATACACTCAGACAATGACATAAGTACATAAGATATATGAACTGCAACATATAATAAAACTTTCACTATGCATATACTAAAAGGTATACAACTAAAGGGATGCAACGTCGTCGTCGTCGTCGTCATCACCATCATCCTCATCACCATCATCATCATCTTCGTCATCGTCATCATCATCCCCATCTCCGTCATCATCATCGTCATCCCCATCACCATCCTCCCCCTGTCCTCATCATCTTCCTCACCCCATCATCCTCATCTAAACCACCAGCATTATACCCACTGGGACCAGCTTCACCTCCGCCTTGTGATCCGAAAGGCTCATATATAGCAAGTCTAGCTGACAGCTGATCAATCTGCGCCTCTAGCATATGTGTATGCTGCATGTACATATCATGCATGGTGTGTGTATGTGCAAGAGTCATATCGCGAAACACACCAAGTGAAACTCTGGCCTGGTCCAATCTAGCAGCATACTACATAAAGATGATATTTGACATAGTAAGAAACTAAGCATAAAATAAAGGAAAAAGGACAATAAACAACAAACGTACCTCATACGGAGGATATAACCCGACTGAAGGCACACCAGGAAACTCGGGGTGGTCTGGAAAGACTAAAGGCTGCTCAATCACAGTACCTGTCACGTCATATGCTCTAAAAGTAGTATCAGGCTCCAACTGCATGGGAGTCTGCGAGAACTGTGACGGAATCGGGTCAAATAAAACCTGCGAAACCTGAACTCTACCGGCTGCCATGTGAGGTCCTATATGATCAGAGTTGACCCCACGAACATAATCTGGTACGATGAATCTACGGGGTGCTACTTTGGCCCAATAAGAATCATAGTCTCCATCGATGAAGAAAGTACTGCTATCCACCCACCCAGCCTGTCGTAGAGCATCTAAGTAATGATCGCCAATCACCCTATGTCTACCAAACATGTCCTCACAAGATAAAGGATCATATGGTATACGACGATCACCGGTAATCTGATAAGCACACCTCTCTCCCAAATACCACATAGGCATAAATGCAGGTGTATGCAAAGCAACCCTACGTCTAGATAGAGAATACGCAACCATCATGGGATGGTCGTCCACCATAAGACCTGCATCTGCTAGATGAGTCCAATGTGAGGCCCAAGGAGTACGAATGATGTTACCTCGACTACGCATATCAAGCTGTGACCTAGCCTCCATCAAGTCATGCCGTACACCTAAGGGAACATGATGTACATACTGCATAGTCTCCCACCTTCTCATCCTAGGGAAGTACTGCTCAGGAGCCTGACTAGCCATGTCCTGGATGCGGGGATGCATGTTTGTCATGTACTCGTAGTACCATAACGGCAAAATATACCAAAAAGCGTACATCTGCTTGACATCGCCAAGCGCAAATGAATCTAGAGCGGTATAAAGGGTGCCTAATATCGTTGTGCCCCAATCAATAGTATGTAGCTGGTCTAATCTAGCAAGAGATGCTAAATAACCTAGTCGAACCGTACCTTTTTGGTTCGAAAAAAAGGTCGAACCAAACAAGTACAACAGAAATGCTCTAGTGACTGCATCCATCATATCGGCTCTAGCTATATAAGTGGTGATGTACTGCTGCAGGTAAGTCAACTTAACAGAACCACTACTGACGCAGGTAACATCTATCAATGGTAGAAAAACAGTAAACAGATTGGGGGACTCGTACAAATCATCAAATGGAAAAGGTCGAAGACCATGTCGTCCAATCTCAATGCCAGTGAACACGTAGAAATCAACTGGGGTGATACCAAGCTCAAAATCTGAAAAATGAAACGTATGCGTGGTGGGCCACCACCTCTCAGCTAATGCCCGAATGAGAGGTCGATCAAAGGACTGAACAGGCCTAATCGACAAAAAAAGACCAAAAGGGCTAGCTTGTAGCCTCTCAGCAATAGGACCGGGAAGAGAATCATAAAACTGGGTAATACACTTAGCCCAACTACCCCGACAATGAATGTAATGGTCCTAAAGATAATTTATGAATTAATAATTTTTGATAGAATAACAGTTATTTAATATGATTATGTGATGTACATATAAAAATAATCAAATATACTAATGTGCAATTTATACCTGTACGGTCGTCAAAGCGGATTCAGCTCTATGCCGATAACCATCTAGAAGCTTGTGTAGTACACGTAGATCGTCTGATGAAACTCCAGGTGGCGGCGGAACATGTAACGGTCCAGCTTGCTCCGTTGGATGTCTGTGAACCGTTCTTCGGGCGATTTTGGTTGGACGCGGTGGCATTTCGTTTAGATTTGCTAATTTAAAAATAAAATAAAATGAAAGGTAGAGAAAAAATGGAGAGGAAAGGAAGGGGATGGGTATTAGTAGAGGGGAGGGGGCAGGCGCTCATTTATGAGCGCCTGCATTTCAGGCGCCCATAAAATAGGCGCCTGACCAGTGCGTTCTCTATGCGATTACGCACGTAATATTCAGGGTCCTGAATATTACATGCGTAATCCACTGGAGATGCCCTAAGAAGTATAAATTGTAATGTAAGCAAAATAGCGAGGATAAGGACACATACATCATGCACAGTAGTCAAAAGTGAGTGGGTCAGTAAAGTACCTTTTTGATGACAGATTGTGTGGATTCCACAAAGCTCACTAATGCGCAAACACATGTTGGAGCACATATGAGATGTAGGCCCGGATGTGTCAGTAGAGGATACTCACTTTCACTCATGCATAATCAGTATACAGTGACAGTAAGAGTAACACATATACTGTCATATAAAAACTCAAACCCATGTTTTAGGCTTGTAAAAGAAAATAATTGTCCGACTCTACGTTGAAAAGTGGCAGTGGTTTATATAGGACAGGGGCGTGAAAGAATATGTTCAACTGAGGAATGAGCTACTGATCTTTTATTGATGAGGACTGGGAAAAAAGTAATGCTGAAGGCCTAAATATTGACACGGTACAATGGAAGTGCAGAACAAAATAAGGGCGAACTTACTGGTACAGGAAGCCATTACTTCGATTGAAACCGGAGCAGGCATGGTATATGCCAGTCTGCTCTGCTAATTGCAGCATGTATAATGTGGTAACTAAAACCCGTATTGGTTATTTCAGAATCTGGATAATGAAGAGCATAAGTAAGTAGTAAATTAAGATGTAATTTCTGAGAATGTGTACTCATTATCTGAGAATGTATATATATCAGCATACAATGGATATATAAATTGAAAATGAAAATTTTATCACCTATAATCGTAGTAACAGTGATGAAAATGTATAAGAAAGCTAAGAATTCAACCATTTATATGTTTAGGAGCATAGATAGTTAGTGTAGTGCAATGTAAGTTACAAACTGTAAAGCAGGACAAAATTTTAGGATATGGTAACGTGTAAGGAGAAGTACAGCAGTGTGATAGGAGTATGTAGGAGGTGTGAAGTGGAAACTAATTGACGGGAGGGGAGAAAGCTGGGGTAGTTAAGTTTTTTTAGGAGATGTTCATAATTTGAGAGCACGTGAACAAAACATCCTTATAAAAAACATTTTGGGTATGTGTTCCTGTTTTACGATGTAGTTTTCCGTTTTTAACCAAAAATTTTTTTGCCTTGCTTCAAATTCCTCGTGATAAAGCGACGTAAAGTTGGTTGTGACTGAAAACGTGGTTGGGAAGATAAATTCCAACATGTGGGATGTTTTGTCCTTATGATTTGTTAATTGTTAAAGCGAAAGCTAGCCATACCGGGAATTGTTTACGGATAAGGTTAAATGGCATCTTTATGTTTTCAGAAGGCTTTAATGGTATACGTGGAATAAATATCCTTGTACCTTAGAATTGATCGAAAGAAATTTCAGCGTTTATAAGGTTTGGGTGGAACACACGACAGATTAGTCTCATCCCATTACATAATCCAATTCATGGATCAATGTTCCGTAGCAACATTATTGGAGATCCCGCTTTTAAAATTAATTTATGTGGTGGCATACCACCTGGGTTAAGCGACTTCAAGAACTCAGTTTGATATAAGTTACACGTGCCATCTTCTACTATGTCAAAAGAATAGTAAATATGTTCTTCCACCGAAAATTTTGTTATTATCATGTTATTAATTTCATCTGTTGTTTCATTCGTTGGTGATAATATTGCTCGACTTAGTATGTAGTTTGTATTGCTAAAATTATCAATTAATGCGGGGAAGATTTCAGCAATCAAAGAATGTAACGAACTTGTACCGTCTCATGGTATGACAATATCTGGCGGTAGTTTAATCATGTCTTTGTGTGTGGTGGGTTGAGTACCATTTCCAACATACAAAACAAAGTCAGCGTTTGGCTGGTCAGACCGTGCCATCATATTTTGAGTTAGATGAAATACTGTAATAGTTTACCAAGTATCACCGAACTATACATGCATCAGTTGTTTGAGCTCTAGCCCCTCCTGGAACAACCGGTAAAACCTGCCGAAAATCACCGCCTAAGATAACAATTTTTCCTCCGAATGGAACATCTACATCGGTCAAGTCTCATAATATTCTGTTTAAAGCCTCGAATGCGTTGCGGTGAGCCATGGATGCTTCATCCCACAGCAGAACGGTTGTCGCGGATAAAAGTTTTGAAGTGTCAGATTGTTTAGAAATATGACATGTGGAGGAAGAGTCTAAGTTAATTGGAATTTTAAATCGTGAGTGTGCTGTTCTACCACCAGGCAATGCAAATAGATGCTATTCCAGAAGTGGCTGTTGCAATTGCAATTGCAATAAGACTTCGGTTTCGTAGATGAGCTAAAATTGCTTTATACAAAAAAAAATTCCTGTACCTCCAGGACCGTCGATGAAATAAATGGAGTTGGTTTTGGAATCTACCGAAAGCATGATCGTATCAAACGCTTCCTTTTGTTCCTCGGTTAAATTATTTATCGATTGTAAATCTGTCAATGGTATTTGTATTAACCGTTCTTCTAAAATAAGTGTAGAAATAGTGTAGTCCTGAGTCGAATGTAGAGAGTTACGGGGTAAATCGTAATCACAAATGGTTTTTTATATTGTTTTAGAAGGTTGTTAAGATCACAGAGACATCGACCAATTAAATATGTAACTGGGAGTGTGGAAGAAGACGTAGATGGGTAATCTTCAGTTAGAAAGTGCCAAAATTCCTCCCATAATTCACGTACAGCACATGGTTCACAATATACTTAAATGGTAACAAATAATCACCGTAAAGCAGTAGGCATATGGGTGTTTGAAGCATCAGTTAAACAATCCTTAATAATGTTATCATTTTCCAGCAAACCTCTATGTTCAGCTACTTCTTTGAATGTGTTGTAAACAGTTCTGTTAGCGGTAAGTAAGTGTGTGAAAGAAAGTGGGCCCGGAATATGATTTAGTAATAACCGTAAATAGTACCGATCACCTTCGGTGGGAGATACGGTGTATATTCGACCAATTACTTTACGGTTAATTTGTCTACGTACTCATTCTTTCCGTTCATAGTTCCACCAATACTTTTTTGGGAATTCGTATTAAAGATATTGGCGTGCCTCCTCATTCGTAGAAATTTTGGTGAAAAATGCTGTAAGCATAGTTTTAGTTCTATGTTGGTTAGTGAGAATAGATTCTAAGCTTTCATCCACGTTAATTGAAGTTGTTGCATGTTAGGTAGATGTATTTGTAGTCCTATTATAGATGGAGACATACTACTAAGTTGGAACTTAAATATCCTCCATAGTGACTTTGGTGCACAAATCCATCAAGCGTCAACAAATTAAGAAATTTCATCAATGGTGGATAATGTAGAAGATAGGCCTACAGACACGCGATCTGATCCTTTGTAAACATATTTATATAGATATTTGACGGATTTAATATTGGAGCAAATTTCAACGTTTATATGACAGTCATATTTTAGAAGTAAATAAGGATTATAAGGAATGACCCAACGATTGTCAATTGTCGTATTAGTTGTTTGATTCTGTATTCCACTATCACGTCGTCTGTAAATGGGATATGAATCAGTTCCTTGTACAGTTGATGACGCGAAGGGTTTAGGAAATCCTTTCTTACATATTCCGTCTCGCATGCATACGTCAGTGGGGTTGAAACTACCGCATGGATGGTGAATCATATGTTTAATAACTAACGTGTACAAATCTGGTTCTAAATCTCTATTTGGAATTTCTGCTCGAACCATAGTATCACAATCATCGGGATTATTAAGTTTATCGGTTTCTACAAGAATAATTAAGATATGTGAGTGTAGCAATCCCCTTTTTTGAAACTCAATTACATGAACATGTGCAACGACTTTACCTAAGACATGTTTGTCAAATAAATCTATTTTAAGCTGTTCTAATTTTGCACGGAAAACTCAAGTCGTCAAATCAGGACGATCATATGGCTATTGAAAGGGAAGTAGTTCTTACGTAATCTCTATCCAGTTAGGGTTACATTTTAGAGGAATAAATAAGTCGGGTTTTCCATACCTTCGTACTATTGCCATTGTGCCCTGATACCGTTGATGCATGTCACGTGGACTACCAACATGAGAGGATGGAAGGATTTTTCTAACGCCAACATTTCCTACAAATAGTACAGCTGCATGCGAATTGTAACTGGGTAGTTTATATTTTTAATAGGGCAAAATGAGTAGAAGGAAAGTACGTACTGGCAGTTGTCTCCCCACTTGCTAGAGCATCTTGTAAACCCTGATATAAGTCAGCTCTGATAGTATCTTGGTGGTCTCAAAGATACCGCAGTCGCATAGTTTCGATTTTGATGTAAGTATCGACAACAAATTGTTGGAGTAGGCGACCACCAAGCAGTAGAAGAGGTAGTTCCATAGTTCATACCTTTGATATGTGAAAAGTGGTAAATATGTGGGGTATGGGTAAGAGTAGAGTCACGCGATTTTTGGAAGAAAAAAACTTTCGTACCTATAAAAATAAAAAAGGGAAAGAGGTACCTGTAACAGGTGGGAGTAGTAGGCTCTACAACTGATTTGGTTTTGTCCATTATTGTGGATGTTCAGATCCCATCCTTGTTCGCCACGTGGAAGTAGAAGCGGATACTGTAGTGGATCGTAAAATCATGTTGTATCTGGAACTCGTTGGAGGGTTCCCGATCTTGTTTCAACTATAATATCCCTGTCGTTTGAACTATCTGAATAATTGTCTCCGACAACGATACCCGCTACTTGTGACGCAGTCGGTAGTTGGTGAAAATGATGATCAACTATAAGTTCTTTTATTATAAGTCTGCACTCATGTAAATCAGTACGCCAGCCCAACTGTCTCAGCACATGTACATAAGGGTTATAAACATCTAAGATTTGTTTTAACTTTTGCAGGATGTCTGGTCGTAATATTGCACTATCTTGTTGCCGATTTTCAATCTCATGATCAGTATCGTAGATATACAGTTGCAGGTATCTAGGTCTGCTTCCAGACAGGGGCAGAACACTTCCAATGTTGTGATATATAGAGCCTTGTGCACGATAAGTGTAACTCCGTTTCGAGCAGACGTAAAGTTCTGATCAATGTTAGCCCCCATAGATGTGAAAGCAAAAGCATTGTTGTAGAAAAATTAGGGGAGTGGTATGTGTAAGATGGATGAAGTTGTTGGTGGAGCGTGCGTAGGAGATCGAAATACGGAACACGGTATGGGAAGAGCATAAAAATAGGTTTGAAGGTTGTATCTCACGGGAAGATAGTACAGACAACATAAGTGAGAAAGAGGAGGTAAAAAGGCAACGGTAGTGTAGTAATGTTTGTTTGGGAGCGGATCCTTTTGTAAAATATAATAATGACTATTGTTTATTATTCGAATCCATTTAGTAACGATCAGTATACTACCGGATTAGTGAGTGTGATATTTTAGAAAAGGATCCGATCACATAACCTATGGCCAAAGCAGTCAATAACCTGATCAGAATACGACAAAAAGGCAGTGGTAGGCATCGTTGTGATTGAGTGCTGATGCGGAGATGAAATAGTTCATAGTAAAGCAGGTGGTAAAAAGGATGTGGAGGTAAATAAAAGAGCATATTTCTGTATGTTGGAGTAGAAAAGTGGGAGCATGTTTACTCCGTAGGGTACAGTAAGTTTAAACAGAAAATTTGCGAGATATATAGAAGGTTATTTGTTAACAGGAAATATTGTAGAGAGGAGTTACACAAAACTACTGAATTATGGAGAAAATTAATCAAAAGCAAAAATTAATACAATGTGTAATAATTTATAAGTGGAAAGCATAAAAGGTTGCTAATTTCTGTATTGGAAAAAAGGTTAAATATCTTAGTTCAGTTAGTCAACAGTTGAAACAATTATACATAGCTGATATGTGTGCTAAATTTAAATAAGGAACTTCAGGAGAAAATATTACGTAATCTGTGTCGAGTCATACGCAGCCAAACCGTTAAAAAAAGATCAGGAAGGCATATAACAAATCGGAAGAAGAAAAGGAAATCGCGTATATAGTAGAAATTTTATGAAGGGTTAGCAGTCCAGTTACTACAATCGTAATATAGCAAATTAATTGTGCTGTAATGTCAATTTAGTACAGGTATTTAAGTGAAATAGAAGAGGGAAGACAAAAAAATTTGGCTAAAATTGCACCTACAGTTAATTGGTGTACATACCGGATCAGAAAAGTTTCTAAATTAAAGTATGGGGCATATAATTTTGCAACAAAATAAAACCATCAACGTCAATCCATACAAACCCATTATGATTGGTTTTTCTCGAATTTTACAATCGTTGTACAAAAATTTAGTAGGAGTGGAAAAAAATATAGTGATTTATAAAGCAAAATGCAAATAGTACATCAGTTTTAGGAAATAATAAAAGGAGGACACGACTAAAAACACGTATGAAACAGACAGAAATAAAGCAGTTTCCACGGTTAGGGATGAAATGATAGTAGAAGAGTGAAGGAACCATTGATTGATGTAGGAAGATGTACGATGAAATGACGTACTACTTTTGATGTAAACCATCATTCAAAATGCATAAACTTAACGTATGTAAAGCCTTAAAGTGTTATATCATTTAGTAGTATAATTATAGATGTAAATTAAATTCTTTCTTCTTCCAACATTTTTCTCATTCCATTAAAATAAAAAATTTATATTCCCTTCAATAAAAAAAACTCTACTAATTACACTACTCTTTAGCTTCTCATGTATACAGTCTGAATAGTTTTTACAAACTACAGTCCTAACAGTATAATGAAGGTAAGAAAAATTTAGGTGTAAAATAAATGTTTTAACTATTAAAAGTAAAGAATTAAATGGTAGCTACATCTATAGTTAAAGGAATTAATTATAATGAGGAAATGATGAATGTTTCTTTTTTTAAAACCAAGTAAACACCATTAAAATGTAATTTATTACTATGAACATAGGGTAAGGTAATAAAATATAAAAGCTCGATGCACGCTTTCATTACAGAAGTACTAAATACAACAACCAACAGTAATAAAATGCAATTAAAACCTAGCCTTTTTTACTATGAATGGATGGCAAGATAATTGTTTTTATTCAGTAAAAGCATTAAAAGATAAAACCTTTTATCATTTAAAAAGAGAGTGAAGATATAGCATATAAAACAACTCTGTATAATCTTAATTCATGAGTACAAACATTGATGTTAATTCATGAGTATAGAGATGATTTCTTTTTTATGCCAACAGAGAGTGCGTAATATATTAGATTAGCATTCCATGATAATCAAAAACATATATCATGTTATTAGAAAAATATGTTTCACATTTGGGTTGAAAATTTTCATAACAGTAATAAGTGTTATATCATTTTCTAGGATTCAGAATTTATCTAATTACTGTAGCACCCTTTGCTTCTATCATTTTGCTTGTACTGCTCAAACAGTGGCAAAATCTCCCTCTTATTTGCCAACAAAACAGTAAATGACTTCTATTTATCGTAAATCTATATTTATAATGGTACATATATGGAAGTCGGCCTTATAATTTACTATTTTGTGGATAGAAATGAATGATGGGTTTCCCTCAATGTTTCAATGTTTTGTTTAGGAGAAATGTATAGATTAAAGCTAAGCATATAAGGTTAGTGGTAACTTTAATTTTGTTACTCTGGGCAAAGGCATGGAGGTACAAACAACAAAATGCTGCTGCATTCAAAAACAAAGTTTTATGCTTGCAAAACTCAATGGGATCAAATTTGACAGTAAATATCCTTTAAATGTGAATGAAAACCAAGGAAGTGGCCATTGGAATTTAATATTTACCATTTCTTTTTAGGGAAAATGTTCAATCATACAAGGCAAGCTGAAGAGAAAATACGACGCAATGTCTGTCAGCTCATATGCAATCAAACTGTTAAAAAAAGAGGAGGAAGAGATATAACAAATTGGATGAAGAAAAGGTAATCATACATTGGATGGAAAATTTATCAATCTTTAACAGTCCAGTTAGTAAAATCTTAATATACTGAATTGATTGTGTTGTAAACTGAAGTTAGGTGAGGTATACAAGTGGTAGAAAAGATCAAACTCAAAACGTTTGGGTAAAATTGCATAAGTAGTATGTAAGTGGTAACTTTAGAATATTTTTTTGTTTGAAATGACATACTACTGTTGATGTAAACCAACATTCAAAATGCATAAACTTAACGTATGTAAAGCCGTAGAGTGATATATGATTTAGTAGTATAATTATAGATGTAAACTAAATTCATTCTTCTTCCAACATTTTTCTCATTCTATTGGAATAAAAGTTTTATATTCCCTTCAATAAAAAAATGTAGTGATTATAGTTGTGACGCCCCACTCCGAGACCCACATTAGCAAAGAGTATTACTAAGTAACACCGTCTGCTAATATGGAAAATAGAGCTGGATAAAAGCGACCATCTATAACCTTGTCTTAATTATCTATTGAATACGCCGACAATTACCACTTCTTACTAAAATGGATCGACATATCCAATAAATATTTAATACAAAGCCATAGGTGGCTGAAGGATCTATCAGAATAAAATATAATAACTCAAATGTAATACACATCATAGAACAGTAAATCATCACATACATTTTCACATATACAGATACATTACAGAGTTTACAAAATGATACATGTCAAGTGATAAAGCAAACCACAATATACAGGCTAGTTAAAAGAATACATATCAGAGTTATAGCCAAAAGGACTACACAAAAAGCTATAACAAAAAGGAGCTAGCGGAATAGTCCATGCGGAAGCAAAATAGGCTAAGTCCAAAGCACCTAACCTGAAACATCTCGGTCTTACCCGAGTATAAAATACACGTGTCAGTCTAGCTAAACAAATCAGTTAGATAAACTAAATGGTAATGAACATACAAGGTCATAAAGTACCACAAATATCTCCAAAAGGGATAACCAGATCATCTAACAAAAGATGAATCAAAACAAGCCTAATATCATAGGCAACTCAAATAAACAAAGGATATGAATATCCCAAAACAAGCCAAAAAGGCAAATAACAAATACCAATAAAGGTAACACAAGTTTCCTCAAAGTAATCGCTATATATCGTGTGGTTTAAAGGACCTACACCGAAAGACGATACACTAGGGAAATATAATTGTCAAAGAAACAAAAGATGCTCAAGCTCAGTACTATATAACAAGGATCCACAAACCCGAAGGCACAAACCAATATCACTCGAGCGGTGACGATGGACCAACTCCAAAAGTGATACTATAAGGCAACAAACCCTAGATTCGAGCTTGTACCTTAACATCATCACCACTATCACACTCCTTCTCGATGGCCTCGAGATGAAGTGCCAAAACAACCAATTCCTCAAAAGAAAGCTTAAGCTGAAGCATTAAAGACTTCTTAAGATATTTCTTAAGACCAGAGACAAACTTCATATTCTTCTTATAAGAAGTGCTAATGAATTCAAGACCACACTTAGATAAGGCCTCGAATGATGCAACATATTCAGAAACAGAGGACTTCCCTTGCTTCAACTCAAGGAAGCGACGGGCTAATAAAACTTTCTCAGATTCAGGAACGAATTTGACTTCGAATCGCTCCTGAAACTGATTCCGATAAGGAACAGACTCATCAAGTTCGGCTACAAGAAGCTCGTACCAATCAAGGGCACGCTCTTGCAATAAGCTAGAATTTACAAGAACTCGATCATGGTCAGAAAGATCCATACGAGAGAAGATACGCTTGCACGTGCGAATCCAAGCTTGGACCTCAAGAACGGACTCGGAGCCTTTGAATGGCTTTCCACCAAGATGAGAAAAATCACTGCACAGGCGTGCAAAGGCAGACTTGCATGGAGGAGATGCATGAATAGGAGCTGGAGGCTGAGTGCTCCTAAATAACTCCAAGAACTGATCGGCAGACATATAAACGCCGTCCGGATGCGAGCCGCTAGATTGCCCAGCATCCGAGCGTCGTCCTCTGCCTCTTCCGGCCATTAGCTGAAAGTTAAGATAAGAAAAAGATTATTCACAAGGTAGATATCATTAATTCAAATAGGGAATACTACGGAATAAAATGCATTCCTAGACGTATTCCTAAAATTCTATCTACCCCAGAGGCACAGAAAGAATAAAGGCACGATGATTCAAAAATTCGTAACATTCGTACTACACTTTGATGTACCGTAATATGTGTCTCTGTTCTATGTTTATCATATTTTGTTCTGAACTCAGCTCTGATACCAAGCTGTGATGCCCCACTCCGAGACCCACATTAGCAAAGAGTATTACTAAGTAACACCGTCTGCTAATACGGAGAATAGAGTTGGATAGGAGCAACCATCTATAACCTTGTCTTAATTATCTATTGAATATGCCGAAAATTGCCACTTCTTACTTAAATGGATCGACATATCCAATAAATACTTAATACAAAGCCATAGGTGGCTGAAGGATCCACCAGAATAAAATATAACAACTCAAATGTAATACACATCACAGAACATTAAATCATCACATACATTTTCACATATACAGATACATTACAGAGTTTACAAAATGATACATGTCAAGTGGTAAAGCAAACCACAATATACAGGCGAATCAAAAGAATACCTATCAGAGTTACAGCCAAAAAGGACTACACAAATGGCTATAACAAAAAGGAGCTAGCGGAATAGTCCAAGCGGAAGCAAAATAGGCTAAGTCCAAAGCACCTAACCTGAAACATCTCGATCTGACCCGAGTATAAAATACACGGGTCAGTCTAGCTAAACAAATCAGTTAGATAAACTAAATGGTAATGAACATACAAGGTCATAAAGTACCACAAATATCTCCAAAAGGGATAACCAGATCATCTAACAAAAGATGAATCAAAACAAGCCTCATATCATAGGCAACTCAAATAAACAAAGGATATGAATATCCCAAAACAAGCAAAAAAGGCAAATAACAAATACCAATAAAGGTAACACAAGTTTCCTCAAAGTAATCACTATATATCGTGTGGTTTAAAGGACCTACACCGAAAGACGATACTGAAGCAACCCTCTCAACTTGCCATTCTATTTGAAGGGCTTAATTTGGTTTATGCTGAATTCAGGGTTACTTACTTCCAAGACCAGCTATTTTCTCTTTTGTTTTCATTGGACTTTTTTTTCTTTTTATTTATTTATTTATTTTTCCCAAGATCCAATCTGATCAATATAGAAATATTGATATACTTCTTTGTAAAACTATTTGTATGTACATATAAACATACAAATCATTTTAATTCTAATATCAGATTTTTTTTCTTTGAGAATAACTCAATTTATTTTAAACTAAAATAACTATGTTTCAGCCACAGTAAAAAGGATTGGGAAAGGCCCTCTCCTATTTGAATCTTTGTGCAAATCTACTGGCCAATTCCTGTTTGTTTACTTGTGTTTAACCTTTGTATATTTAATAGAACATGAGAGTTACCTCATAACATTTAACTTTTGCAAAGTTGCTTTTCAAATAGCCAAACAGAGGTTGTGCATGCTTTTGTGTATCTGTGTGCACAAAGGCATGTACAATTGCCATTTTCTTTTTTTTTCTTTTTTTTTGAATTTGTAGATGGATCAGTTTGGTCAAGTTAGACCCTTATACTGTCTTACTACAACTTGCTAGCTTGCTCATACATTTAAGTATCAAACTTATCCAAATCTGGGTTCCTACTTTTCTATGTCTTCAAATTTCCTGTCTATATGTTTGTTCTCATTTTATAGTATTTACAGTTAATTTGTAAATAAGTTTTAACCTCTAAAGTAGACTAGTACATATGTGTATATTACTAGTTCCCATATGCCTCGGTTCTACTACTAACTTTATTATTCAATTCTTGAAAATTGCATGTTTACAGATTACGATATAAAACTAAATACTTTAATCTCTTTCTACTGATAATATTTCCATCACACACTAATCTTTTGAAACCATTCTTTACATACAATCAAGGTTTAGCACACTGCAAATATAATTACATAGAAATCCTTCACCTAAAACAAACATAAGAGACATTCCTCTACAAAAGTCCTAGCTTAGTTAATTAGCAATTTCTCTTTAGCATCATACTTCTGCTCCTTATTACTTAGCTTCCTCCTTTCCTACAGACATCATATGGCCTGCTCTACAATGCAAGTGAAGCACCCATTTGATGCAAGCAACAAACAGGTCAGACTGAAGTCTGGTGTAAGTAAAATCAATTGACAATGCATGAAGACTAATCAAATAGGTTCCATATTACCTTTCTGTTTTCAGAAGTTAAGTGTTTCACTTAAGTTGTTAAACTACTTTCTCATGCTCAAATTTCTAAGTGTTGTAACAGTGGTAAGTGTTGTGTACTGTTAACATCATCAGGTGTGCATTCTTAGGCTAATTGGTTAACATAAACTTTTAATCCAGAAAATCATAATAGCCATCATAATTTCACACAGGCATACACAAACATGAACAAACAACATCCATAACATTAAGCTAAAGTACCAGTATTGAGTCTGCATGTCAGGACTCCCACTACTTCTAGCATATTCACTCTTGCATGTATGTTCATTTCCTGTCATTTTAAGGTCCAGTATTACATTCATGGTTGCATTGGTGCACACTGCCTGGAACTACTACCTGGTTTCCAGTGCACTACAAGCTATTTGGGCATAAACATGCCATGTGCAAACTCACACCCCAACCTTGATGCAATCCAACCACTATGTCATACCCACTTCCCTCATACCCAACCTGATAGAGGTGACCCACATCCTTAGTTTAATTACTAAGTTCTTTCATATGACCCAATATTATCTATGCAGTGTCATGCCCATTCATCAATTCATACATTCAACAATTAATCAATCACACTTGTATATTATTTCAAGTCAGTTTTATTCAAAGATATATCCTTAGCTAAAGCATAGATCTGAGCATTTTAGGAAGTGAAATGCCACTGTGGTTCCCCAGTAATAAGGTTCTTACAGTCATCCTACACACTAAAGTGTGTTCACTTATTACTCAACCTTGTTTCCAGAGAACAACCAATGATGGATTAAGACTCAGCACATGGAAATTCCATTGCACCCTAACCCACATTTTCAGTTGCAAGACATAAGCCAGAGGACCCCTTCCTCTTACTGCCTTGCACCTTACTTTTCTCATTAATTTATTCTTTAACTAAAAACATTTCTCAAGTTCATAAACATATAAATAAATCAGTTATTATGCCATCATTAAATTTATCATGTATAAACAAGCATAGGTCAAGTGACATCAAGGCAATACAAGTCACATAATCTCAGAAACAATAGAAAATTGTTAAACTAAAATGCAAGCAAAGCATCAAACAGAAATTAAAATAACTAAAGGTTAAATGGCTGCCTTTCATAGGTCTTAATGCCTTGCCAAGTGAGGGTTTACTCACCAAAGTTCTCCTTCCCAAATCTTGGTTCAGGTCTGCCATTGATTTTCTAAACTGCTGCCTATTTTCTTTTTTTTCTATATTTTGTTTTCTGGTTCTAACATGTAACCGTAGGAGATAATGATGTATATAAGGGAGTTACTAGGGTTTTAAGGTTAGTTAAGTAATTTATTTTTATCAGAAATCCCATCACCATTTCTGGTTTCATCCATAGTTCACCCTCTCCACTTTCCTTTTCCACCATTTCTCCCTTTTCCCTTGTCTTAACCACTTTTGGCAAATTTCTCCACACATTATATGCATGACTTTGGCTCAGGCATTGTTTGTCTTTTCTGGTTTTAATCATGCATATAAACTTATGTGTCTAACTAAATTTGTGTGTGTGTCAATCAATTATTTTGCACAACTTACATTCATGCATTTTCTACCCATACATGCAGCTATGCTCATTTTAATTTATGGGAATTAGGACTAAAACTGCCTATGTTACTTATGCATTATAATTAGGTTAATATAGCTACACTAACAGGTCATGCATTCATTTACTTTGCATTTACCTATAGGGCCTTCACTCACTAATTTACCTTGCTCATGTAGTATGCTGGAACAATGTGCACATGCACAAGGGCATGCATACTTATTTACACACAATTGTTTTTCAGAGAAAAAGAAAATTTTTGTTTTCAACTAACTAGCTTTCTTTTACAAAATATTTAAATTATATTTATATGCTTAAACTATGGGCTGTCACATATACACTAGGGAAATATAATTGTCAAAGAAACAAAAGATGCTCGAGCTCAGTACTGTATAACAAGGATCCACAAACCCGAAGGCACAAACCCAATATCACTCGAGCGGTGACGATGGACCAACTCCAAAAGTGATACTATAAGGCAACAAACTCGAAAGCACAAACCCGAAGGTACAAACCCGAAGGCAACATACCCGAAGGCAACAAACCCAATATCACTCGAGCGGTGACGATGGACCAACTCCAAAAGTGATACTATAGGGCAACAAACTGTAGTGGTGAAGGTCCGAAGGCCCAGTACTGGACACCACTAACAGGCGGAATGTGTCACAACTCTTAGAAAGGAACCTGAAAAATGTTAACGTGAGTCTCATACCACACGTTCGCACTAAACGGTTTACTAACCGTTAGTCAATTTCACACTCAAAGCAGTACAAAGTTCACCTCATCTCATCGGTAAACCAGACCCAAAGGTCAAAACGGTCAAACGAATAGATTAGGAATTAACTGAAAAGATAAACACACGTGTTCATATCACGCGTTTTATTTAATCATTTAATTCTCCTACCTCTTCGCTCGAAGTGCAAAATTGTGTGTGTGTTTTGAATAGAATTTATAAATTGGAGAAACGAGCTTCCAATACAATTTGAAAAGATCATTTTATAAAAATCCATGTACGAAATCAAAAAGGAATCATCAAAATTAAATATGCAATAACAACTAATTGGAATCGACACGAATCGATTAAAATTGGAAACCAAGCAAAATAGGCAAATCTGGGCTGAGACAAGCAGGTAAGTCGACTGACTGCAGAGGCCAGTCGACTGATCCAGAAACCCGAAAGTTTCAGTTCCTGCAGTCAATCGACTGACTGCAGAGGCCAGTCGACTGACTGCAGAAAACAGAGACTTCCAGTTTCTGCAGACAGTCCTAGAAACTCTCGGTTTCTACAGCCAGTCGACTGACTGCAGAGGCCAGTCGACTGACTGGTATTGGGACTGTTTTTCAGCCTATCCAAATGAAGAGCAAACACTTCCAATTTGCGATCGGATGAGCAATGGGCGCTAGGGGTTTATGCCAATCGACAACCCAGCCCTATTGGCTCTTCAATACACCACCAAAAGCATGATCAAACATCAAAGCTATGATTTTTAGAGTTTTTGACTTCAAAACACCAAAAATTGAAATGTTCACCAAATCAATTCAAATCAAAAGCAAATGAACATAATTAAGTGTTAGGAATTCATACCTAACATCAATGATATCAAGAGAAGTAGATGTGAGTTCAAAACTCACCTTTTAACTCAAATACAAAGATGAGAAGCTCAAATGCAAAGAAAAGATCAACCACTCTTCACTTCTACTTTACAAGCTCCAATCTAAGATCAAAACAAGTATTTCCTAAATTAGGGTTTGGGAAATTTCTGAAATTGAAGAGGAAATGAGATGGAGAAGACGAGGAGGAGGCTTACCTAAGCTTCTCTTTGATTTTGGAGCAAGAATTTGAGTTTGCAAGAGGAAACTAGGGCTTGGAATTTCTATTTCCCCTTCTCTTCCCCCATTTTCAGTTGAGCTTGAGTTTTGAGGAAACGAATTGAGTGAATGGAGAGGAGAGGGGGCTGATTTAGGGTATAGGATGAGTTGGGTGAAACCCAAACCCAAAAGCCCACTTAGAAATTAGCAAAATTCAACTTACTCCAAACATATCGATGCTTATACTCAAAAAAGTCGCAAACGCCGTTTTGGACTCAATGGAAGTGGTCCCGAGTCCTAATTCGACCGTTTGCAAAAAGTGACATTTTAGATTTAAATCCGATTAACGACGCTATATTTAAATAAAATATTTAAATATAAAATCGTAAAATATGCGGGTTGTTACAATAATACTCTTTAGATTCTCATGTATACAGTCTGAATAGTATTTACAAACTACAGTCCTAGCAATATAATGAAGCCGCGAAAAATATAAGTATAAAATAAATGTTTTAACTATTAAAAGTAAAGAATGAAATGGTGGGTACATCTATACTTAAAGGCATTAATTGTAATGAGGTAATGTTAAATGTTTCTTTTTTTCCCTCGAGTAAATACCATTAAAATGTAATTTTTTACTGTGAACACAGGGTAAGATAATAAAATATAAAAGCTCGATGTACGCTTTCTTTACAGAAGTGTAAATATAGGCAACCAACAATAATAAAATGTTGATTATCGTGATGGTCCTCTGAGGCTATGTGTGTCTTGGCTACCAAGGAAGATGGTCCTCTAAGGCTTTGCGTCAATTATCGTGAGATGAATAAGCTGACAAATAAGAATCGTTAACTGTTGCCCTGCATAGACGATCTCTTTAATTAGTTGGCTGGAGCGAAGGTGATATCTTAGCTTGACTTAGCTACCAGATTCCATCAACTGCATGTAGCCGAGGATAGTATTCATAAGACTGATTTCCGTACACCTGATGAACTTTATGAGTAGTTAGTCATGCCCTTTGGACTAACCAATGCACCTACTTAGTTTGTTTATTTGCTGAGTCGAGTTTTTAAATGGTTGCTTTATAAGTTGGTGGTGGTTTTGTTAATGAAATTTAGTCCATTCAAAAAGCAAGGAGGATAACAAGTTACATCTAGAAGAAGTGCTCAATACACTTTATGGGATAAGTTTAAGGCAAAGTTTTCCAAATGTCACTTTTGGGGCAAGAGGGTATGCATTTTACGACATGTTGTCTCTGAGAGTGGGCTAGTGGTCGATCTTAGTAAAGTTACTGTTGTATAGGATTGACATGTGACAAAGAATGCCATGGAAGTGAGGTGTTTCCTTGGTTTGGTGGGCTACTATAGGGATTTATTAAGGACCACGCTATAATCTCTGCCCCTATGACCTGTATTACCAAGAAGAATTTGAGTTTTGCATGGGACTCGAGATGTGAGAATGCTTTTATCAAGCTAAAGGAGACGTTGACTAGTGCACCTGTATTACTCGATGGTATGAAGGCATTCACAGTGTATACCGATGCTTGCAGTACGAGATTGGGTGTGGTTTGGATGCAGGAAGGAAGACTGTGAGCTATGCTAGTCAACAGTTGAAGATCTATGAGAGAAACTATCATATCCATGATCTTGAGTTAGTGGCATTATCTTCACAGTCAAGTCATGGAGACATTATCTATTAAGAGAGAGGTTTGAGATGTACATGGATCTGCAGTCTCTGGAGTATTTATTCTCCTAAAAGGATTTAAATTTAAGGCAGCAGAGGTGGATGGAGTTTTGGCATCATATGATTTCGATGTCTCCTATACTCCAGTCAAGGGAAATGTTGTAGCCAATTCCTTGAGTAGAAGGCATGCAACATTGAGTCATATATTCTTAGAGTGGAAGCACTTGGAGTTCATTTCTATATTTTGGTCATCATCAAACATCACTTTGGGATTATTAGCAGCTTCGGATGTGCATCCTACACTTATGGACTGTATCGGGTCAAGTCAGAATCACGATAAGGAGTTAGTGGATATTTTTGAGAAGCTTAGTAGAGGAGAGCAGTCAAGTCATTTGAGGTGTTTTACCATTGACTCAAAGGGGTGATTACAAAGTGTTAGTAGATTATGTGTTCCTCTCGTTATGGAGTTGATAGACATAGTACTAGCCGAGTCATATTGTTGTAGGATGATTATTCATCCTAATGGAGATAAAATGTTCCGTGGCATGAAGAGAGTCTTTTATTAGCCTGGTATGATGAGACATGTGGCAGAGTATGTGGCCAGATGTATGACTTGCCAGATGGTAAAGGCATAGCAGAAGAAACCAGGAGGATTGTTGCAGCCATTGGACATACCACAGTAGAAGTGGGAGAGCATTTCTGTGGATTTCATCGAAGGACTACATAGTAGTAGCATAGAGAATGAGAGTATTTGGGTCATAGCCGACCGACTGACTAAATGTGAACATTATGTTCTAGTTAAGAGTACGAGGACTGCTCCATCTTTGGAGACACTATACATGAGGGAGATAGTTAGGTTACATGGAGTTACTTCTAGCATTGTTAGCTACCGATATCCACTTTCCACCAACGAATTTTGGAGGAGTCTACAGGAGGCTTTAGGCACTGAGTTGAGTTTAAGAACCACTTATCATCCACAGACTAATGGACAGACAAAGAGGGTGAACTAGTGTTAAAGAACTTGCTTCAGATGCGTATCTTAGATTTTTGAGGCTCTTGGGAGGATCACTTGCCATTAGTGGAGTTTACTTTTAATAATAGCTATCAGGCGAGTATTGGGATGGCACCGTTTGAGGTATTGAAGGAGTCCTTGTAGGTCACCGCCTTGTTAGACGAACACTATGGATAGGATTATTCTTGGACCCAATATGGTGAGGGAGACATCAGAGAAGGTAGACTTGATCCATAGGAGTATGAAAACTGTGCAGGATACGTAAAAGTCTTACGCTGACAAGAGGTGCACGGAGTTGGAGTTTGCAATAGGTGATAAGGTTTATGTGAAGGTCTCACCGCTTAGGCATGTCATGAGATTTGGTAGTTCAAGGAAGTTAGCACCAAGTTTTATAGCGCCTTTTTCGATCACTAGTAGAGTATGGAATTAGCTTATAGGGTGAAACTTCCTGAGATGTTAGCGGAAGTGCACGACGTTTTCCATGTCTCACACTTGCGGAAGTGTCTGCACGATACACCACCTATAATCGAAACGAGTCAATTAGAGGAGGTGGATGTAGAGAGGGAGTCACTCATTCATCGTGCACCCACTCATATTCTTGTGAATGGTACAAAGCGACTCCACAATAAAGTTATCAAACTTGTAAAGGTCCAATGGGGAGACAATTCGACGGAGAGTAAATGGGAGCTCGAGGAGAAGATCCGAGCTACCATTCCGGAACTCTTTTTTGGTACATTTCCATTCTAGTTAAATAATTATAAACTACTTATGTGTTTAGGTTCTAGCTTAGTATATACCCCATAGGTAGAGATAATTGGATGCTAGAAATGGTTACGAACGTGTCTTTAGGACATGTTTTGGATGATGGATGCTAATGGATGTATTTATTAAATTGATTTTTGCACACTTAGGGAAATATATCCTCGAATTAGCATCCACTCACTCCATCACTTATTTATTTAATTGAGTTACATGCATATGGTTGTTGCATATGGATTGAATGGTTGTTCACACATGTAGAATTACTAGTATATTTACTTAGGATGTTGCAAACATTTGGATACATGGCATAAGCACTTGCATTTCAGGAGGTCAATTAGATCAGGAGATCGCTTAATTTTTGCATTAGTATAGGTTCATATGCACTCAATGCCTACATGTATATATTGCATTAGTATTTTTAACTAAGGACAATGGTTGCCAGTGGTTGATGGATATGTAGATGGTTGTAAGTATTAATTTCCAAATGTATGAGTTGCATTTTTCTATTCTTAGAGATTTCGAGGACGAATCCTTTTTTAGAGGGAGAATGTAACACCCCGTAAAAATTAACAGAAATTTAATAAAAGAACTAAATTTGAATATAACAAGGGTAAAAATGGAATTTTCGCAAGCGTCCGAATTTGGCTATGAGGCTTGCATCGTTGTGTTCGTTGTGATTTTCTAGATAATTTCATATGTAATGTTTTGTAATTGTAGTTAGTACGGAAAAGTTATTAACGTTTGAAAATTTGGAATCGAAAATAATTAGATAATTAAATAAGGAAAGAAATATTTTAATAAGGAAAGCCACACCGTTCGATAGGGTAGACTGGACCAGTCGACCCATAGTGGTCAACCACTCCAACCCAAGCAGTCGATGCTTCTAGATTAGGGTTTGGGTTGGCCGAATGGCCCGGATTTAAAAATATTTGATTGAATAGCCGACATTAGTTTCTATTCCTATAAATAGAACCCTAAGATGATATTTAAAACCCTAATTATATCCGAGTGTAACAAAATTCTATCTCTCTGAAACTCAACCCTCCTTCCCATTAAATCAAATTTCTTTAAAAACAATAACAAAAACCAAAGATTAAAATCAAGAGATTGAAGAAGGATGAATCAAATCAAATCAAGGAGAGACCTACACTAAGCAGAGGCGACTCCAAGCAAATTAAAATGGGGACAGCTTTATTTAGGTGAGTGGGTTCATAACTAGTAAGATGATTTACACGTAATTAACTTTGTTATACCCTATTTTATCTAAAATTATCGTAATTTAAATTAGAAATGTTGTTTATTCAGTTTGGGAGTTTGACAACAATTATAACCCATATGAATATGATCCCTTTCTTTTAATCTGGATATGGTTAAAGTAATTTGTTGGATAAGAGTTGATTCAAATTGAATACTCCTTTTTGTTGAAGTAAATATAGATGGATATAACCCTAATAATTTTAAACCTAAAGTAGTCTGATTTAATGATATTGAATACCAAATTTTTTATGAAATTAAATATGAAATTGGGAACGATTATAGATAACAGATTTACAAGTTATTGTGTACTGTAATATGGACAATTGTTAATTTACAGAGAAAACAAATGATAATTAACGAAAGAAAAACTACAAAAAATAAAATAAAAAAACATCGACCAGTCGACTGGCTCACTAAAGCTGATCGACAGCAAGCGGTTGACCGCTCCAGTGACCAGCGGTCAATCAATTAATGAATTGTAACCCAGATCGAACCTCAGCCTAAGGCTTAAGTTTATAGGTTTATTCGTATATGTATTATTACATATGAATGTTAGTATAAGTAGGAAAATTTGTTCCCTAGGTTTACGATTCTTGGACGTTGCGAGATGGAATAGATGCGCAATGGGCAACGAGGCCTAGACACTATTTATTCGATGTGGTTGGTATTCGACTGGGGTGATTTTATTGCAAATGGCACTCACAAAAGGTTCTACCGTATAACCACGCACTAACGATGATGCCCAGAGAAGTGTCTAGCCCGATGCTAACGGGAGTTCCTTAGTATGCATGGCAGTGCATACATGATACTGTATTGTTGATGGATCTTGGTGCGGTGCGATAAGTGGCATTACGTTACCATTGAGAGTGAGCACATATGAATCGAACCACAAAAAATCTTTAGCGCGAGTCGGCATCACGGGTCCACCACAATACCTAAATAGGATATGTGTAGTCTTAATTGGGAAATGTAGTCCCAAGGTTGATATTGTAGGTGACCTTATGTTGGAATTGTTCCAGTAGCTATTAGCCGATCCATAGTTCATTTTGAGGTTTGATTAGTTGTTCGATCCTATGTGTAAGCCTTTACAAGATGTTATTGTAGGTATGTTTAGAGATATATTCCTTCGATTAATGAAACCTACCTTAGTAAGTAATTGACAAACACAAGTAGAACACCCTAGGTTACATAGAGTATTAATGAAGTCAATTGCATACGATCACCATATATTAATGACGGAACTCATTCACCGGACTTTTGTCTAACCCACTCATTTCCTTTCATTTTCCCCTACCACTGGAGGATAGGGTACCAGGTAATAGGTCTAGGGATTAGTGCATGGAGAGGCATGCTTGGCATTGGAGTTGCTTATTATCATTATTTTCCATTACTTTTCATGTAACTATTTATCATACTTAATATTTATCAAACTATATGCTATATTTCTGTAAACTTTGGATTATGACTACGTATGTTTTAAGATTGTATTTTCTAGGATATTTTCTGAGATGACTATTTTCTATATTTATATCTTCTATCTTCCGCTGTGAGATCTGAAATGTAAAATGTCTTAGATTTTATCATTATATTCTTTTACTCTATAATGTTTAAAAACTTAATAGCTCACACTTTTTGTTACCGATGCGAGTTTGAAAGTCACCATAGGCTTTGGATTAGTGTCTCGGGAGGTGCGGGTTCTCACGCCTAAGTTTCCTAACTATTTGGTTGTTGTTTTTGAATTTATTGTTTTTTGATTGAAAACTATTTTCAAACAAAATTTTGTTCCTACACACACACACACAAAACATGAATAAACTACATACGTTGTTTATTTGAAACCACTTTGGAAATAGATTTGCATTTGTATAAAATTCATTTAGAAAAAAACAAGTGGACTTTTGTGTATAACATCATAAACATTTTGGATCCCTCTTTAGTTAAAGTTTGATTTAATATTTTACTTTAATTTCAAAACATATATAAGATTACAAACTTCACAAACACACACATAGTGTGTGTATGTGTTATTTTAAATTTATAACATAGCTTGTTATTTACACACACACACATATGTGTGTGCGTGTGTGTTATTTTAAATCGATGTTCATAAAATAGGCTTTTTTGTAAAACTATAAAATTTAATTGAACCTTTTCCTTAATTAAAACAAGATTCATAACTGCTAATTTCATATTTCAAAACATATAAAATTATCAAACTTAATTTTAACATACATATATCTCTTTGTGTGTGTGTGTGTAATAAAACAATGATAACAAAGGCATATAAAAGGGACAAATGGATTTATTGCGGTGTCAATACCAGCACCCATATACGGCCACATTAGCCATATACACTGTTTGTATGTTGCACTTACACATTTTACACTGGAGTGTATTTAGATATACTCATTATATATGCCAAATATAAATTTGGTAATATATGTCATTTTATTAAATCAATTAATTTAATTAAAAAGAGAGAAGCAAAATATTTCCCTATCTAAATAAAATAAAATCTTCCCTTAATCAATTGAATAATTTTAAGAGAGAGAGAAATGAAAGGTTTTCTTCTCTAAATTAATTTTAACAAGTAACTGTTACACACATGGATGTGTTCAATACACTCGCTGCAATATATACATAAATTTAAATTACATTCATACTCTTTTTTACAGATAAAATAAAACAAAGATTTTATTTCAAATATTTAGATTGGGTCTAAAATTACTTTAGACTTCATAGACCCATTAGATCCGAAATAGGAACTTTTTTGAGATCTTCCTATTTCTTCCACTTCAGGCTGGCCCGGTTTATTCAGTGGTACATAGCCATAATGGTCCATGTAGTCTAAAGTAGCAATGTTAGGGCTAACTGATTAATGTCTACTTATTTAGTAGGGTGTCTACAAAGGTAGTGTCCAAGGTCGGGATTAGGTAATAAGTAGCCTGCCTTACTCAGCTACTGGCCTGGTCTGAAGGATGAAGTAAGCCCAAATGTTATCCCCCATATAAATGCCCTAATTGATGTTGGGCCATGGGCTAATTTTCATTTTTTTTTGAATTTAAAATTATATTTAAAATTTAAAAGTTAATTTTAAAATATAAAGTGAAAATTATAAAAGTTATAAAATGCATTCAAAATTGTTTTGAGAAATTAAATAATTAATTATGAAATTTTAAAATTTAATTAAATAAATAATTAGAAGTTAATGGAATAAAGATTTATATTGACATATGTATAACTATAATCATTGTAGTTATTTATTTATCTTAAATTTTTTATGATAAATTAAATTAAGATTTCAAATTAATTAAAAAATATTTAGTGAAATTATTTAACTAAATAAAATTTATTAAATAAATTTAATTTGAAGTTATTTAATCAAAATGTCTTTGTGTTATGTGTGTATACTGATATGTACACACAAGCAAACAATAATTGTTATAGTTGATTAACTATCTTAAATGGTTTAAGGAGAGTAATATAATAGTTTTTGGAATTTTATATAAATAAATTTTAAGCAGGAAAATAGTATGAAGGACAAAATTCAACAATTTTTTAGCTTCAAGGACATTCTATCAATTTTTTAGTGAGAAGGACAAACTTGTCAATTAAATATAACAAGACATAAATTCTGCGAGAAGGACAATTCTACAATGTAGCATCAGTTTTTTAGTCTGGTGTACAGTATCATTTTTACCTGGTGTGTCCTTATGACTAAATTTTAAAGAGGTCGTTCTAGAGACTAAAAGCTTTAAAAAAAATTCCTTTACCTGGTGTGTCCTACGCTTCGATACCAACTTGTAATATCCTCCATTTTGAAGCCAAAACTAAGTGCTACGGATGTTGTAGTCATCCATAATGTTAATTTCGGGTGATAAAATAAGATCAGTTAATTGTATTTATAACATTAACAGCACATGAATATGAAAATTTTCAATACTTATTTTATTAATAACTTTCATAGTCATTACATCCAATTACATAATCACGTCGATTCCACGTTCAGAGAAAATATAATAGTAATTACAATTATATTCCAAGAGCGACATATGAAGATGTCCCCTTGGGTAATTAGAGTTTAACTACTTACATTTATAAATCCTATCAGTACACCCATTCAAACAAAACATAGTATTAAATAACGTAAAATAAACTCCTAATATTAGCTAGCTTGCCTGTTGGACATCATCGGAAGCTTATTTGTTTAACCTGAAAATCCCAACTCCCGATCTACTGAAATGAGTACCCAAGTGTTTAAAACAAACACTTTGAGTCAAACAAAAGGTTTGGTGTGGATGATAATATACCATCTCGAACCAAAATAGACATCTAATGAGACCACGCCACTGAGCGGAACAGGTTATTCCCCTCGCTAGTATCTTATCCAAATATGTCAATCATAAATCGTACACATGCAACCACAATAGTTAGAACAAACACAACATGATCATTTGCATGCATGCAACATGGGTAAGTCTGACTAATCTGTCATCCTAGGTTTCGCACACCCAAGGTTTACCCTTCCCAAAAATAGTCTATCCATCTCAAATCATAGTTTTCCAAGAGTCACCATGAACCTAATAGTTTTGTAGGCCAACCACCAACATATTGGGCTGACTTGGGCCAAAACTTTTAACCAGATATTCCAAAATCTCCAAATACGGTCAGGAGTAAAACTGGACCGTCTGTCCGAATCAAAGGACTATATGTCCCTGTAATATAGTTTTTCTAGGGTTACTATGAACCTACTAGTTTTTGCAGGTAACTAATCAACCTTATCTCGAATCATTGGTTTCATAGAGTTACTATGAATCTACTAGTTTTCATAGGTAACTAATCAAACTTATCAGGAATCATATGAACTATCTATCTCATATGTCATAGTTTTCCTAGAGTTACTATGAATCTACTAGTTTTCACAGTAACTAACCTATCTAGTTTTAAATCCATGAGTCATATATCTTTTGATCAGTACAAAGCATCCTAACACAGTTGATCTATCTAACGATTCTACTCACTCAAGAGTTTATTCTGACCATACTCATTGCTGGGACAACCGAACTGATAATTCTGTCTCCAAATTCCACGATGCGATGTTGGGTCATAATGGTGTGAGTATGGTAAAGATAAATATGATAATTTAGCCGATCAAATGGTAAAAAGAATAAATAACATCATTCATCAACTTTTTTTCAAAATAGTCATTGGCATCACAAAATTACTTAATCTTAAGTAATAATTTCCTTTGAATAATTCATATAAAACTTTGGCTAAAACACCATTTTATTTCCTTGAAAACGTTTTTTTACAAATGATTTACCACTTAAAATAATTCTTTAAAACAAGGAAAATACAGTCCAATACTTAGCCAAAATCCTATGCCAAAATACAACCATCTTTAAATAGCTTTTTAATCTTTTGATATCAAAAATGAGGCTATCGAACGTCTAAAACACAAGGCTATCGAGCTACTAAACAAATATTTCTGGTTTGCAAAGCATAAGGCTATCACGCCTATTAAATATAGGTATCGACTTTGAAAACATATGGTAGCTATGCCACAAAACATAGGGATCGAATACATAATTAAACAAGAGGTTTCGAGCCATTAAAATATTAAGGTTGTTGAACCCTTAAAAACTCAGGGGTGCCGAGCCCCAAAAACTTTTTGGTGTTAAAACTTTGAAAGCTTGAAGGTATCGAACCCATAAAACATAGAAGGTGTCGAACCTTTAAAAAGAATAGTATCGAGTCTCAAAATCATAGGTTGTCGAGGCTCTGTAACATTGAGATACCGAAACCCTTCAATACTTGGTGCCGAACTTCTATACAAGTGGGTATGTCACATATCTACTAAGTGGATATCACATGCATCAACTCATACAGATGCTGAACTTATAAATTCGATATCTCATATAACTATAAAGTAGTTATTCTAGGTATCATCTAATATTGAATATCAGTTTAACAAGGGTACCGAGTATCTACAATGGCATTTCAGTAAATAAGATTAAAACTGTTTTATTTCCTTTTTAAGCTAATACTTTCCATTAACTCTTGCTTCTTGTCAAAATTTCATTGAATAACAGATTAATTTACATTTTCTTTTCAGAAATTAGTAGTAGATCACGTTCTACCTTCCCAAAGTAATTTGCAAACATTTAAAACTAGCGGCGGTTAAAAATAACTTGGGAAAAATCGCCAAAAAATCACTAAAAATCTGAATTTCCATCTTATTCCTTATATAAAAATTTCGGTATCAAAATATTAGTTTGATTATTTTTAATAATTAAAACCTGAAATAAACATCTTTTACCTATTAGAAAATTCATAAAATATTCATATGAACTTGGAAAATTATGAAATAAAAAACTCATCTCCAAAATAAGGTTTTACACAATGTTAACGCTGAAAATTGTACACTAACACCCGGTGTGTGTAATAACAATGTGAAAGCACCACCCGTTGGTACGGGAATAGAATATAAGCAGGAAATAGCAGAAAACGGTAAAGGAACAACAGATTTATAGTGGTTTGGCCCGTAATTGAGCCTACGTCCACTTTATAGTCTTTTATTGCTGATTCTGGTTACAAAATGATACAATGCTCTTCAAAATACAATATATTTCGATTCCTAAACAGTTTAGACTATTAGCTCAAGCTTCGATGTTGAAGATCTCCTCGAATTCATGTTGGATGCAGTAGATTTCTCTCAAAGCTTGTTGTAATGTCTTGAGTGATTAGAGTTCTTCAAATGTCGGATGAGTTGAGAATTCGGCAGAGTAACAATGCTTCAGAAAATGGTTCGCCAAAAGTCCTTTTGCCGTGAAGTCCTTTAGGTCGTGAAGTCCTTTAGGTCGTGAAGTCTGTTAGGTCGTGAAGTCCTTTAGGTCGTGAAGTCTGTTAGGTCGCTAACTTCCTTAGGTCGTTAGGTATGTTAAGTCGTGAGGTTTAGGTCGCTAAGCTTTTAGGTCATGAGTGTTTTTGGTTGTAGAGTTTTAGGTCGCTAGACAACAAGGAGTTAACATTTGCCCCTCGAAGTACACGCCTAGGTCGTAGGTCGTGTGCTTCGATTTAACTTTGCTAAGTCGTGAGCGACCTAAAAATCATGCTAACTCGTATGCCTACTCGCCTTCCTCTCTCAGTTCTCATATAAATTCATTAGTCCGTGAGCTTCTTCCTCACTTAATTACTTTGACTTCCCGCTCTGCCATTGAAGAATTTCTGAGTTTTCAAAGGCGAATTCAACCCATTCTAGTCACTGATTCATCCTCACCACTACATCTCGTAAGTGAATTTGATCTCCATCCCACCATAATCATCATCGAATCTTGAATCCCTATCTTTCGACCTTAGCCCCATTCTATGAGTTGTGCGTCGTCTCGTGTGATTGTCGTAATCGACTTTTGATCGCTGCTTTAACCGATTCATGAAGGCATAGTAATGTGTTGAATCTGCGATGGATTGGGGATGTTGTGAATTGCTTTTGGGGTGATTCAGTGATATGAAGGGATGAAGAAGACGATGGATTTATATGTGTAGTTGATAACGGGTTATCGGGTCTGGTGGGTTGTGGCGTGGAGAAGAAGTTAGCAGCATAGGGGTCTCAAGCGACTTAAGACAATTCGCGACCTAAGGATTCTTACGGCCTAAGGATAGCTACAACCTGTGCTAGGTCGCTAAACGACCCAAGAGTTGCTTGAACTAAAAACTGCACGACCTAAGAATCGCGCGACCTAAAAACTGCACAACCTAACTTTCCTGCGACATAGGCTTTAAGTCGCGGCCGAGCTAGGACTTGAACAAATCTGCACTGCTTTGAACCTTTTAACTTGCACTGTGCGACCTATGAAGGTTCCGACCTATGCTAGGTCGCTGGACGACCTAACACTTGTGAAATTTGGACAGAACTTGGTTGGCCTTTGAATTTAAACTGTGTTTCATTTCTTTTCAGATTGTCTTGACTTTAATGCTAATAACCTGTTTAAAAACAACATTTGTAGAAAAACGGGACAAATATACTGCCATTGACTGCCCACATCGCATGACAGATTAGTTCATAACTAATAATTAACTTAAATGAATTCTGTGAATGAAATGCTGTGAAATGACAAATTCAAATGAAGTATTGAAGAAAAGCTGAAACAATCAACCTAAGCTGATTTGTTTGCATCAACACAACATTGTATTTAAACTTAAAATGACAAGCCTCGAAACTTTATAATCGACAAATGTCAACTATCTCAATTTCAGTTATACTTGCTTGTTATCGTTTTAGTTCTGCACAACACTTCACACTTTTTAGGAAACGTGCACCTTCATATTTAAATATCCAGTTGATTGTGTAGAATGACATCTCAACAAGAAGATTTAGGACCAGCCGGAGAAGCTTTCCCGATTGCTAACCCACTGATCGATCCTCCAGAGAGAACTCCGACCACTCTGAGCCACAAAGTTTTTAGACAACTGTGTACCCAATTCGGTATCGCCGAATCAGATGCTATATTCCCTGGAGCAAGTGACACAGCTGATAGGCCACCTCTCGGTTTTGTCGCAGTGAATCGCCAGATGTGTTTAAGCGGAGCTATTCCACCTTTCAACTGTGTACCTAATTCGGTATTGCCGAATCAGATGCTATATTCCCTGGAGCAAGTGACACAGCTGACAGGCCACCTCTCGGTTTTGTCGTAGTGAATCGCCAGATGTGTTTAAGCGGAGCTATTCCACCTTTCAACGAATTTCTCCGAGAACTTTTCCTTCGATTAGCTATCTCACCTTTCCAGCTACACCCCAACGGTTACGCCGTCTTGATGGGGTTGTGTGTTCTGTTTAGGAGGACGCTCGACCATCTTCCAAGCTTCGATGAAATTTTCTATTTGTGTACTTTTGCTAAGAACAAAGATCACCCTTCAATCGTGCTTGTAAGAGGTGCCGGAAATCGGAAGTTGATTTTGGATTTACCCGATAGTGCTCATGGGTTCCTAAATCAATTCTTCTTTGTCCGATGTCCTCCGGGATTCTACTCTGTATGGAGAGTCGGGAGTAAGATTGTCTTTCTCTGTTCATCTCATGAGCTTTTTGAAACCTGAATTATCAAATGCTTATCTTCATTCTTTTCTTTTTTCAGCATTTCCTCCCCCGCTTAGAAATCCCAGTCTCAAGTCAATTTTTGAAACTTTAAATGGTGTGGCTATGGAAGAGAGAAGCGCCAAATTCTTGTTGAAAGATGAACTTTTGCACCAGTTCGAACTCCTACATTCTTCTCGTTCCGTCCAGCCTCATGAAGTTCCTGATTTTCCAGAAAAGATGTCAGATGCCCCAGCCCTTGCCGAAGAACTTCCACTGAAAGATCCCACCACTGAGACTTTACTAGTGAAATGTTCCACTTCTATGGATGTTGCGGGGTTGTCCAGCAAGTTAACACTTTCTCCAGTTATTGAAGAGGAGGAAAATCCTTGCATTTCTGAAAAGACGGCTGACGTGGAAGTTGAAAAAGAGAGTTCTGTGGGGCATCGCGGCGATGATACTTTTGATAATTTGAGCGATATAATGATAACTTCTCAGGAGCTTTTTAAAGATGATATTTCAAAAGCGATCTCTCCTGTTGTTGAAGCGACTTCTTCTTTACAACAAATTTCGACACCTTCTACACCAGTCATCTCCGTTCCCCCACTAAAGCGTGGTTTGTAGTTTGATGTGCTTAGTTTGCACGCCGCACACACTTAGGATTTTTCGGCACTTATACGCACTTATCTTCTTTTTCTGGAAATTTCTAAACTTTATTTCTTTCCCATTTTCAGATTCTCCGATGGGACGCACTGGTTCATACTATGACAAGTTTCAGCGCCATGGAGGCCGCGGAACTTATGACTTTAGGCGATACCTCAATGCCCCGAGGGAGACGGATGAAGAAAGAGCTATTAGGAAAGCTCAAGAGAGACGGGACTATGAGCAAGAGAAGCGGGACTATGAGCATCAATACGGGAGGAGCGATGAGCGATACGACTCTTCCCACAGAGGTGATAGTTCTCATAAGCGAAAGTCTTATGACGATAAAGGGAAGACTCATATTGTTGATGATCCAAGCAAGCGGGTCAAGCCTAGTGACGCGTCTGCAATTTCTGAGAAGACCCCTGCTCCAATTCCTCTTGATATCCCCACTGACTCTCCTGCTCTTGAGAAGTCTGATATCCAAACAATCATCAACAGACCCCAGTATCAAGTGGGACAGGGTCCGCCAATTCTTCAAAGTCGGTTCCCGCAATGGTGTTTAAAGGGGGTACGCTTCGACCTTGATTTGGTCCCGATCGATAAATCGGATATGCTGCGTAGCCTTGATGTCGTCAAACTTAATATTGAAAGGGTGTCCGGATGGCAAAAGCTTGTTGATGAGCTGCAAAGGGTCAATCGTGCGAATCTCGAAGCCATGCTGACCATGGAGAACGATAAATCGGAGTGGGACAAAATTTGTAAGCAGCATGACGCAGAAATGACAAGCATTGTTGATGACAACTCAAGACTTGAGTCTGAAGTTAAGAAACTTAAAGATGAGCTTGCTACTTCTTCCTCCTCCTACACCCAAAAGGAAGAAGTTCTTCAAAAACAAGTTCGCAATGCTCATGCTGCCCAACAGAATGCTGAGGCTCAACTTGAATCTAAAAAGAGGATGACAGAAATTTATCGCACCGACAGTGCCCAGCTACAAGAGAAGGCGAGTTCCCAGGACTTGGAAATTACTCGGTTGCGAGCTCAACTGTCTCAAGCTGAAAAAGAGCGCGATGAGGCCATCGCTGGGAAAGTTGCAGCCGAAGAATCTCATGTGGCTACTAAGGCCAATATAAGCTCTACTCTGTTCGACATTTATTTTCACAGCGTTCTGGGTCATGGGAGCCTCTCCTTTCTGGGCCCTGATTACGAGATTACTCTGGCCGAAGTGTGGGAAGCCGCGGTTGATATGCTCAGCGGTGCCGGCTATGATGAGGCAGAGCTAGAGGCACGTTATCTTGACGATGAAACTCGTTTCGCTCTTGCTAGAGGAAAGGAGCAACTTGCTAAAGCGCGAGCTGAATCGACGGGAGAAGAACACCTAAAGGAGGAAGCTCCTTTAACTGCCCCTGTTCATACTTCAACTTTGGCCGATGTTAACATTATAGACTCCGGTTCCCATTCTTCGCCTCCTGCTAAAGTTGACAAAGAAACTGTGACTACTCCCACTGAAGACGAGGCCCTGGAAGATATTGAGGCTGAGAAATTTGAGATTGATCTCGCAAAGCCGACTCCTCCAGGTAACTTTGACGTCGAACCGGATCCAGTGAATCATTTATTCAATTTAACCGAGTTTGATGAGCTTCTTACTTGTTACTTAAGCTTTGATGAACCAATAACTTCTCTTTTCTCGGAGAATACCGATTTTAAATTCTTTTCTTCTGCAGCGGAGGCACCGAGCGCTATACACTCTTCTCCTCTTCCAGCTGTTCCTCCTCCAACTCTTCAAGTAACTCCTGCTTCTCAACCAGGTTCGCAGGAAGAGCAGATAGAAGCCCTTCGAGGTTTGGAGGATCCACCCGCTTCACAAGAACAGAAGGCGGAGGACCTTGAGGACAGCGAGAAGACTCCGGAGCAGTCTCTTGATGATAACACTAAGCTTTCTGCGCTACTTACTACTCCGGGAAGTGAGTCTTCCTCGAAGAGGAAAGGGAAGCGCGTCATGAAGAAGTCGAAGAAAAACATTCCCGCTGGAGAAGATGAGGCAGAAGAAGATCCAACTGCACCCTCTCCTCCTTCTTCTCCGACCCGTCCCCACTGGATTCCGAAGCTAATCATCAAACCGGGCAAGGATACTAAGGGCGGCAGGAAGAAGGAGTGATAGCTTGGATTCTACTTTTCTTATTTTGCTTTTTGCTTGTATCGACCGGAGATTGTGCGGGTACTAGTCCCTGCTTTTTTGAGATCTGCACATGTAAAGAATTTTCACAATATTGAATAAAATAATTCTTTTACTTGTACGAATTCTGGTATATGTAAGAATGCATCTATTTCTCATTTTAGTGTAGAATAAGCGATTCTTTCTACTTGTACAAACTTTTGGTCTGTGTTTGAGAATGCATTTATTCCACATCTTTTCCACGTGATATTGTGATGTGCTTGCGGTATGTTGCATGAATACTACTTTCATTGTTGTAATTTTATTGTATTATATTGCCCCTATACCACAAGTGCATTGCAATATCGTTTTGCTTTGGCGAGACTTGTACTCTTATTTTTGGAGAATAATTATTCCGCTTTTGAGGAAACAATTATTCTACTTAAATAGAGCGTGTCTCATTTTTGGAGAAGTTTTTGTGCTTCAACCTTCGGAGATGGTCACTTCATATTTTTTGAGAAGTGAATTCTCCTACGCGGTAGAGCGGGCCTCTAAAGAGGATTTTACTTAGCACTTCAATTTCTGGGGAAGAATTTTTCAAGATGAACAAGTAAATCTTCCTTAAGAGTTGAAGTGTGCCTCTGAGGAGGGCTTTTCGTTATTTCTGAGGAGTAGCATTTGGACTCCGAAGAGTAGCATTATGCTTTGTGAAGTAGCGTTGTGCCCCCGGAGAGGTCTTGTGCTTTCGGAGAAGTCTTTTGTTTGTGCTTCCGGAGAAGTCTTGCGCCTCCGAAGAGGTCTTATGCCTCCGAAGAGGTCTTGTGCCTCCGGAGAGGTCTTATGCCTCCGAAGAGGTCTTGTGTGCCTTGGGGAAGGTCTTCTGCCTCCGAAGAGGGTAGTATGTGCCTTTGGGGAAGGCTTGTGCCTCGTGAGAGGGCTTGCGGTGCCTCGGGAGAGGTCTTATGCCTCCGAAGAGGTCTTGTGCCTCCGAAGAGGTCTTGTGCCTCCGAGGAGGTCTTTATTTGATTGCCTGGAAGTTACTTTCTCACAGTTAAATGGATTCACAGGGCGGGCGCAAGTTATTTAATTGGATGTTCATTCGCACAAACGATCGCAATTAGTTAACAAAGGCCTTGCCTCAGTGGTTCCATCAACCTTTTTGTTGAGAAGAGCATTTCCATTTATTGGCATGCCTCTGAAGAGGGCTTGTGCCTCCGTAGAGGTCTTTATCCTCCGAAGAGTTGCGCCTCCGAAGAGGTCTTGTGCCTCCGAAGAGGGCTTGTGCCTTCGAAGAGGGCTTTTATTGATCAGCTCGCCCATGTCCCTTTGTTGTCGTCTCTGAGCCTATGTTCCTTTCCTTTGCAAGCAGCTTGTTCTATCCAATAGAGTGTACTTTTACTGTTGATTGATTCCATGGGACATGCGCAAGTTATTCAATCAGATGTTTGTTTATACAAACGATCGTGATTAGTTAACAAGCGTCTAGTTCCTTTTCTTTGGAAAAGTGTCTCTTTGGTGGAATCATCAACCTTTGGTGTAAAGTTCATTTTACGTTGGATTTGAATTTGGAACTTTTTGTGGCTTGAAATTTGTCTATTGAGTGATTTGTGGGGTTCACTTGGCATTGTGATGGGTAAGCTTTGTTTTAATAACCTGCAGTATTGAATCGACATTTTAGCAATACATTTAGAGTATTTACAAATCGAAATAAAACAGGCATATTATAATAATAAAGAACACAGAATTTATAGTGGTTCGGCCAAGAACTGGGCCTACATCCACTTTATAGCTCTTTTATTCATTATCACTGATTTTACAATGGTTTACAATACAATCGATACATCCATAATCATTTTACAATTTCAAGCAAAGCCTTTTCAAGTAAAATATGGGCGCAAATGATTGCTGTTCCAGGCTCTTGGGACTGGATCTCCTTCGACAGTTATGAGTTTGAATGTGCCATCAAGAAGTTTATTGCCTATAACATATGGCCCTTCCCAATTTGGCACAAATACTCCGACTGCTATCATGATCCTTTTCAACACTAAGTCGCCGACTTCAAAGCTTCGTTGACGGACTTTAGAATTGAAGTGCCTTGCAATTCTTTGCTGATATGCTGCAACTCTAAGTCTAGCTTCTTCCCTTCTCTCATCAAGAAAGTCAAGTGCCTCGAGTTGCAATTTTTCATTTTCGGCCTGATTGAAATGAACCCTCCTGTGCGAAGGGACTTCTAGCTCAACTGGAATCATTGCTTCCGATCCGTATGCCAATGAGAATGGAGTGTGCCCAGTCGCAGTTTTATGGGTTGTTCTGTATGCCCATAGTGCTAGTGGTAGCTTATCAACCCATCCACCTTTTGCTTTTTCAAGTTGCTTTTTGATGGTTGACTTGATAATTTTGTTTACTGCTTCCACTTGCCCGTTTGCCTGCGGATGGGCCACTGCTGAGAAACTTTTTCGAATTTTGAATTGCTTGCAGAAGTCCTGGAACTCTTCACTTTCAAATTGAGTATCGTTGTCTGTGATTATCTTTTGTGGCACACCATATCTGCAAATGATATTTTTCGTTACAAAATTTATCATCTTTTTAGAAGTAATAGTGGCCAAAGGTTCGGCTTCAGCCCATTTAGTAAAATAATCAACAGCAACAATAGCATATTTGATTCCCGACTTGGCAATTGGCAATGGTCCGATTAGATCTATCCCCCAAATGGCGAACGGCCATGGGCTGACCATCTGTGTTAGTTCAGTTGAAGGCGCTCTTTGGATTTTTGCAAATCTCTGGCATTTGTCACATTTTTTGGAGTAGATAGCAGCATCTCGATTAATATCGAGCCAGAAATACCCATACCGAAAACTTTCTTGGCAAGTGTTTGACCGCCTGAATGATCCCCACATTCTCCTCCGTATACCTCTGCTAAGATTGTCCTAGCTTCTTCCTTGGTTACACATCGGAGTAATGGCATTGAGAATCCCCGCCTGTATAACCGGCCGTCTTGAATTACATATCTTGATGCTTTTCTTAACAGCTTTTGGCGTTCTTTAGAATTTTCTGGTAGGGAGCCGTTGAGCAGATATTCTTTGATTGGGGTCATCCATGACTCTTGTTCTTGAGACACAGCCATGATCCAGTCGATATCCATATCATCAATGCTTGGAGCTGACAAAACCTCCACAGGAACCAATCCCAATAACTGAGCTTCTCCGGAGCTTGAATACTTTGCTAGAGAATCCGCTTTCATACTTTCCTCTCGAGGTATGTGGCTTATCGAATATTGATCGAAGTCATTGAGAAGTTCAGAAGCCTTCGACAAATAAGCGGGCAGATTTCCTCCTTTAGCTTGAAATTCCTTCTTTACCTGACACACAATAAGCTGAGAATCACTGAAGATTTGCAATGCTTTGATGTTCAATTCCTTTGCAATCTTTAATCCAGCAATTAGAGCTTCATATTCTGCTTCATTGTTTGTAGAAGGGAATTCCAATCTTAATGCGTAACATAACGATCGCCCTTCGGGGGTTTCAAGCACAACCCCAGCTCCGGAACAGTAATCATTTCTTGAGCCATCGACATATAACTTCCATTTGGTTGGGATGTCTACTATAGTCTCTTCCTCTTTATCACCTTTATCTGTATACTCTGCGATGAAATCCGTTAAGGCTTGTCCATTGATCTCTCTTCGGGGATGATAAGTGATATCATATTGGCTAAGCTCAATATTCCATTTCAGAAGACGACCCGAAGTTTCAGGGCGAAATAGGACTTGCTTTAGGGGCTGGTCGGTGAGAACTTTAATAGGGTGAGCTTGAAAATACGGCCTCAACTTTCTAGAAGCAATCAGTAAACAGTAGGCGAGCTTTTCTAGTTTTGAGTAATTCATTTCTGCCCCAGTGAGTCTTTTGCTGATATAGTAGACCGGACGCTGAATTTTTGCATCCTTTCTTACCAGTGCTGCACTCAGGGCATGAGATGAAACTGCCAAGTATATGAAAAGGTCTTCGCCGTTGTTGGGCTTAGAAAGTATTGGAGGCACTTCCATGTGACGGATTAATTCATCGAAAGCTTTCTGGCACTCAGGTGTCCATTCGAAGTTCTTCTTTCCTTTCTTTAAAGCGTCAAAGAAGGGGATGCATTTATCAGTAGCTTTGGAAATGAATCGACTTAAGGCAGCAACTTTTCCATTTAGGCTCTGCAGTTTCTTCTTTGTTCTAGGGGCTTTGACTTCTCTTAGAGTAGTAATTTGAGCAGGATTGGCTTCAATGCCCCTAACGCTTACGATAAATCCCAAGAATTTCCCGGACTCTACTCCGAATGAACATTTCAAGGGGTTGAGCTTCATTCCATATCTTCGGAGGATTTCAAACATTTCTGCTAAGTGGTCCATATGGTCAACTGCTTTCTTTGATTTCACTAACATATCATCGACATAGACTTCCATAGTTTTTCCAAGCTGTGATTTGAACATTGCATTAACAAGCCTTTGATATGTTGCCCCTGCATTTTTCAATCCGAAAGGCATGACTTTGTAGCAGTATAAACCAACATCTGTGACGAAGCTCGTATCCTCCTGGTCTGACTCATGCATCATAATCTGGTTATACCCGGAGTAAGCATCCATAAAAGATAACAATTCGTGCCCGGCTGTTCCATCTACCAGCTGATCGATTCTTGGCAACGGGAAGCAGTCTTTGGGACAGGCTTTGTTTAAATCTGAGAAATCAATGCACACTCTCCATTTTCCATTGGCCTTCTTAACCAGCACAGGATTTGAAACCCAATTTGGATATATGGACTCTCTGATGAAATGATTTTCCATGAGTCTGTCTACCTCTTCCTTTAGCGCTGCTGACCTTTCTGGACCTTGGGTTCTTCTCTTCTGTTTCACAGGCGTGAATTTCGGATCAATATTCAGAGTATGTACAGCAATCTCTGGAGATATTCCACACATATCAGCGTGACTCTAAGCGAATACGTCCAGATTTGCTTTCAAAAATGATATTAGCATACTTTGGACTGCCACACTAAGTTGCAAACCCACATTTAGCACTTTGTTTGGGTCTTTAAGATCAACAGGTACTGGTACCGTTACCTCCATCGGCACCACTCTATTTTCCTCTGCACTGGCTTTTCTAGGGTCCATTTCTCTCCTCGCACCACTATGCTCGCCAGTGCAGGGACCACCCTGTATTTGCTACAAGGTTGGGTTTTTGATGCGGAGGGGGGCTGCCGCATCTTTACCCATCTCTCTTTTCCTGGCCCCTCGAAGCTCTATAAGATAACATTCACGTCCAGCATTTTGATCTCCTTTGATGACACCAACGCCATTATCTGTAGGAAATTTCATAGTTAGGCACCACGGGGCCAGAATGGCTTTGAATGCAGCTAGAGTTGGCTGGCCTAGGAAGGCATTGTAGGCAGAAAACCCATCGACAATTACAAAAGTTTGTTTCCGAACTACCCTTTTCTGCCCCTCTCCAAGTTCCACAAACAAGTCGACAGTTCCGATTGGTTGCTGCGGTTCCCTAGTGAACCCAACAATCTTCTATGATGAAGCCTGAACGTCAGCCATTGGAATCTTCATTTGATCAAATGTCTTCTTGAAGAGTATATTGCAGGAAGCACTGCAATCAACAAGAACTCGTCTTACAATAGCTGGCCCAATTCCTGCAGAAATGACCAAGGGATCTATGGTTGGAGCTTCAATACCCATAGAATCCCTGACTTTGAACATAATATCATCATCAGAAGTTTTCTGCTGTTTCAAGGGTGCAGCGTCTTCTAGAACAAAAACATCTTCTTCTGCTAGAGTGTATTTCAAAGCACGAGCATATCGTTCCATTTCAGCCCAGCTTCTGCCCGTTGGGTGTGGGCCTCCTGTAATCACATTGATAACAGGCCTTTCGGATTCATGTGCGGTAGTGCCTTTACCCGAGCCAGATGGATGAGTAGGGGGTTGCTGCCCCTGAGTGGACGAAGTTGGGTCATTCCTGTTCTTTTTAACATACTGTTGCAGCTTGTTTTCCCTCAACAACTCTTCAATTAAGCTCTTCAAATGACGACATTCGTTGGTATCATGTCCGGGTTGGTTATGGAATCGGCAGAATTTTCCATTTCGCGTAGCACCCTTTCCAGGTTTTATCTCCACTGGTTTAGGATACTCCACAACATCTTTGGTGGCGAAGAAGATATTCTCTAGAGTGTCGGTTAAAGGAGTGAAATCTGAGGGTTTAAAGAAGCGAGGTCTCTTTATATCCTTTTGTTTCTTCCCATCATGATTTTCCCTCTTCTGACCTCCGGAATCTTTCTTAATCGAAGCAGCAATATTATTCTCCACCTTTGTTGTCACCACTTTCATTGGTGCCGAAAGATTTTCCACGCGTATGAATTCATCAGCTTTCTTATAGAATTGCTCGAGTGAATTTGGCTCCTTCATTTTCAGCCATTTTCCAAATTCACTCGACTTGTCGATAGCACGCATCAAATAAGTCAAGACCATTCGTGGCTCTGCGTTGTCAACTTCAGCCAGAGCTATATTGAAGCGATTCAGGAATGACTTAATAGGCTCTCCCGGATTCTGCTCAAGACTAGACAATGACATTATGTCCTTCGCCTTTGAAGCGTATAGCCTGAATTGCTCTTTAAACTTTCGGGTTAGATCGGAAAACTGGTCTACAGATCGAACATGAAGTTTCGTAAACCAAAGAAGTGCCACTCCTTCCAAGTATACCGGGAAATATCGGCATTTAATCTCATCAGTCGCTCTGGCGCCGGTCATGTGCTAGTCATATTTGTACAAGAATTGATTCGGGTCACTTGTCCCCTGATAAGCAGGAATGGGAGGGGGAACAAATTTTCTGGGAAACTCAGCTTTTAGAATCCTCTCAGTAAACGGAGTTTTACTCGGCGCGAATCCCCATTCGCTCTCATCTTCATTTCTCTGCATGCTTTCTTTCATTATTTGCCGAATCATGCCAGAGAGATATTCCTCATTGTTTAATGACTTTGCGGAGTAAACTTCGGCCATTTTCTCGGAAGTTTGTCTGGGCAAGTGTTCGCGGAAAACTGGCGATGGCCTGGATCCTTCAGCTTGGAGGGGTGCCCCTTCAGCAGCACCTGATCCTCCTTGAGGAATATTTCTTCCTTCAGAGTTGTAAAGAGCATCAGCGATGTTTTCTTCATTATTTACCGGTCTTTGACTAGCCTCGAGCAAAGCACTTAACTTCTCCATCATTAGAGTATTCTGAGTTTCAATTTGCTGATACAACCCGGTCACTGCAGCGTCTAACTCTTCTCGCATCACTCCAATGCTGGGAGCTGCTTGACTTGGAGAAAGAGAAGTAGCAGTGTTATCGTGAGCATCTTCAGATCTGATAGTCTTGCGTTTTCTTCCAGGAGCCATTATATCCAACAAACTTCTGGTTTTGAAAGAGACTTTTTCAACGAACTTTTTTGAAGCAATGATGACAATCTTCCTGAGTTGGGTTCTCAGTGAAAGCACTAAAATGTTAACGCTGAAAATTGTACGCTAACACCCGGTGTGTGTAATAACAATGTGAAAGCACCACCCATTGGTACGGGAACAGAATATAAGCAGGAAATAGCAGAAAACGGTAAAGGAACAACAGATTTATAGTGGTTCGGCCCGTAATTGAGCCTACGTCCACTTTATAGTCTTTTATTGCTGATTCTGGTTACAAAATGATACAATGCTCTTCAAAATACAATATATTTCGATTCCTAAACACTTTAGACTATTAGCTCAAGCTTCGATGTTGAAGATCTCCTCGAATTTATGTTGGATGCAGTAGATTTCTCTCAAAGCTTGTTGTAATGTCTTGAGTGATTAGAGTTCTTCAAATGTCGGATGAGTTGAGAATTCGGCAGAGTAACAGTGCTTCAGAAAATGGTTCGCCAAAAGTCCTTTTGCCGTGAAGTCCTTTAGGTCGTGAAGTCTGTTAGGTCGTGAAGTCCTTTAGGTCGTGAAGTCTGTTAGGTCGCTAACTTCCTTAGGTCGTTAGGTATGTTAAGTCGCGAGGTTTAGGTCGCTAAGCTTTTAGGTCGTGAGTGTTTTTGGCTGCAGAGTTTTAGGTCGCCAGAAAACAAGGAGTTAACACACAACATATGCAAATTTCAAATCAATTAGAGATTAGAAACTTAGGTTTTCCTTTAAAACCTATTAAATAATTCCATAAAAATTCTAATAAATCATCAATCAATCCAAAAGTGATAATCATAATCAAGGCATGATACATATTCACAATCAATTCAGAAATCACTCGTATATCCCAAAACAAGCATAAATAAATGAGATGGATACTATTATTCACCTTAGATTGGATAAGAGAGATTGAGATTTAATATAGATTAATTTTCCTTAGCTTTTTCCTTTGAATTCCTTAGCTTTCCTCTTTTCTTCCTGTAGATTATGGCTGGCCTTCTTTATGTTTTGTCATAATTTTGAAAATGAAATGAGAATGGATGAGAGAGGAAGGGTTTAAGGAACAAAATAAGGATTTATTCCCATTACGCCCCTCTCATTTGTTCTATTCTATTCTATGTTTAAAACATTTCTATTAATTGATTACTTAAGGCACGACCCATATTAATTAGCAAATCTCAATCTCCTTAACACACTATACATTAATCTATTTAATTTATTCAATTAAATCTTCTGAATAATCTTACACAAAAATTAGGGGTGTTACATATAAGTAAATTAAATTATAAAAGTTATAAATATGATAATATTATATAACTATATATGTATAAACTCAAGTGGAACTGCAAGACATCCAACTTAGATTTAAGGACCAAATACACTTGAATCATGATGATATTTCATAAGAAATACATTATTCTCTAAATTAATATCGCTCAACTAAATATCCGATAAGGATTATGAATCTTTAGTATAAATGTTTTCCTCTATCATTTATATATTAATACATTACTTGCATATTCTTTAGTTGTTGGGCAAACTCAAGCTATAGATGTTATGTGTATTATTATAAATATATTGACTAGATGAGGTAAGATAATTGTATGTATTTGGTGAGCAATCCCAAGATACATACATTACACTTAGGCTGTCATGAAATGGTGGGTATGAGTGAATATTTTTTTTTTTGGGAAAACACGAGGTCGTGATTGATATTAGGACAGAGACCATGGGTTAGGGGTTGTATATGATACAATTGATAAAGTGTTCTCCATCTCTTGTGGGTTTATGATTTGTTAAGCAAACTCAATGTTAGAATTCTAAGGCAAGCTAGTCAGATCACATACTTCGAAATATTTCTATGTTCTTCTTAGGCTTTTGAGAAACATAAAATTTAGTAGGAGTCTTCTTAAAAAATTGAAATGGTACCTTTTAAACTTTCCTAATATTATAAGAACATTTGTTTTATAATGTGAAAATAATCTACATCAATAAATTTGTGCAACTAATAAAATTGATAAAATGTCTATCAGTTAAGATATACAAATGAACTAGATTAAAGACTGATAAAGAAATGTGTAACAGCACGTCAAATGAACCATAATTAAATGAAATCTATCTATTATTTAAAAAATAGGAAAGGAGAATCCGCATCTTGGTTATTTGACACCTGTCTTTTCTTTGTATCCAACAATTTTCATTTCTTCTCTCCTTAGCATACCTGATATGGCAGTTACTATCTCTCCCTCTCTACCTAATCGGTTCCAAAAAAATTCAAACAAAACCTAATAACATGAGAAATTTCCTACCGATATTCACACTTAGACCGACGAATTATATCACCGCAAAAACAGCATCGCAGCGTCCGCAAGTATACCCTAAATCTCAATGTCTCTGGCGGCAATGAATTCACCGAACTACACCCTTCTGATGTTGACTTTGAGGCCGCTCTTGTGGTAATTGAATCCAAATTCTAAAAAATTTATGTGTAAGTTCTAAAAGGGACCATCTTTTTATACTTTTATGAATGTTTCTTACGGAAGGAGAATATGTTTTCTATGGAGTAATCGAAGAAAAGTTCAATTCTAAAATGATGCTTTATTGAAGATTAGAGAATTTGAGGTATAATATGAAATTTATTTTACCCAGTTTTAGCAATAAAGAAAGTTATTTGTTATTACGGCCTTAACATTGATACTAATCAATGGATTTTACATTTTTAGAACTGAAATCTTTATATTAAGGGTACTTTTGATTTTAATGGATTAATTGTTTGACTTTAATAAATGAATATTCATGACAATATTTCTTACTGTATTTCTACACAGGAAACATGTCTCATGTTGGTGGCAGTAAGTTCATTATGACACTTCTTCTTAATGTATTCTCAAACCATGTCGCATAGGAAACCCAAACCTATGAATTATTCCTTTACTGTATTTCTACGCAAAAAGAATGTCACACATTATGAAAGATGAAAGTTTCAGTTCTCATCTACTATCTCCTTTCTCTCTTCCAATTTCTAAGTTGATCATAAATTACAGGATTACGACCAAGACAAATATAAAAAATCTTCGTGTTTGCTATTATAACCATTGTTAACTGTACAATTCATAGTGTAATTAATTGAATGTTGATGACAAAATTTGGTAGCATGCTCCTACTAGGACTAAAACTGATGGCATGGGTATCTCTCAAATTAAGCATGTCTGACTGAGTGTGATACTATATGTTTGCTGTCCAGTTTGTATTTTCTTCTCACATAGAACATCCTTTCTCATACCATTATTATTTATTTCAAGTTACCATTATAATATATTTTACCATTGAATTAAAGTAAAAGAATTTGGATTATTTCCACAAAAGTTTACAAAAACATCAGCTCATGATTTGCATAGGACCTGCCAATTTCATTCTATAGTTCTATTTTTGTTCATCAGATAAAAATTGAAACGACTAGCAAAGATGAGACCAATCTAATGAGTTACATTTAATAAATATGGTATAGTGCAATATGAATAGATATCAATAATATCTATTTTTTCCCCGCTTAACGTCCATTCTAATTCAGTAGACTTCAATAGGAGCTACCAAGACTGTTAATGAAACTTTTCTTGCTGAAAAGTTTTTAGTTATCAAATTTAGCAATTGCCAGGTTGATCAAGTCTTTATTCAATTTGGTTAGTTTATAAAATTCTCTGACACACAACTTAGACTAGAATGATCATACAATACTGCACTTCAAATGCGATAAAAATGAAAAGTTCTATCAATTGATCTTATGTGATTAATTATTTAATTTTTCTATAATACGTCGCTATCGAATATGATTCCAGTTTCTTTGTTCATAAATATTTACAATTTTTGTCAGTTTATGATTCAGGAAATTTTTCTCAAGGACAATTTTTAGGGCTTTTTTTACCGTAAGGACAGCCCGCTAATTATTTTCTCAAAAGGACAAATTACCGTATTTCCTTCCAGCCCACTTTCGCGCGCTTCTTCTTCTTCCTTTCGATCAAATTTTTTCAGTCGCGATCAAATCTCTTTCTCCCAATTATAATATCGATCAACTTCGTTCGTTTAATTCAAATTCGTCCTTCTGAAAATAAAATCGATCACCTTCGTTCGTTTATTTCAATTCCGTCCTTCTGAAAATAATATCGATCAACTTCGTTCGTTTTTTCAATTCCGTCCTTCTGAAAATTGTACTTCATCGATCGTTTTTTTTTCTTACGTGCGTTTGTTGATCTCGTTCTTTTCATATTTGTACCGTGATCTCGTTCTTTTTAGGTATGCTTATATTATTCTGTTTTTTGTTGTTTTTCTATTCGATTTAAAAAAATTTGTCTATGCGTTCTATTTGTTTTCATTTTTTTGGATGATATGCAGTGTTGTTCTTCTCATTGTTTGTTCGTTCGTCGATGGAAAATTGTGGAAGTAGCAGCAGGTTTTTTATTATTATACTCGTTTCTTTATGCAGTGTTGTATTCTAGTTAGCTTTTCATTTAATTTATCTTGCATTTTCTTGCATTAATGTTGGGATGATTGGAAAAGTATCGTTGCTTGAGTTGTATATAAAGTTGTGATATAGTGGAAAACTATTGTACTTTAGGTTCAGTTTCTGGGTATCATTTTTATTCTTTCTTAGTATCATTTTTTTTATTATCAGTAACTAGGTATCAGTTGTGTATACTGTAGGTATCAGTTTTTGTGAAATTGAATGAATAATGTTCTAAATTGAATGTATTTTTACTAACGTTTATTTTTTATTTTTTTTTGACAGTGGGGATAACAGTCTTCTTTGTCTGTTTGTGTTGAATAATAACACTTTTAGCACTCGATTGTCTATTGATTGCTCTTTGTATGATTTGAAGAATGAGATATGTCGATGTTGGTCTCAATTAACTCCTCTTTCTATTCAGATTTCTTATGTACTTGAGGACAAAGTTATTATGGTTGACACTGATTCTGATATTCAGAGTATAATTTGTTTTCAGTTATACAAGAAAAGTTCTTTCTTTGGTTTTACTGTTAAGGTTAAGGGTTCTGAATTGGAATATGTTGATGGTGCTTCTATTTCAAGTTCATCCGTTGTTCGTGCTTCTTCATCTTCTACTGTATCTGTCTGTTCAAATGTTGTTGTTAATGGTAAAAGTTATTTAAAAGATATGTTGAGGAGAGGGTCGACATTAAGCATTTCCAATTTTGTTGGTTTTTGTTTTGGAGGAGCTGAACAATTTAGAGAGTTTTTGATGGCATATCAAATTCAAAAGGGGTATGAATTAGTATTTTTAAAGAATTGTGCAACAAGAGTTACTGTGATTTGCTCATCATATAAGGATGGTTGTCTTTTCAAAGTCCATGGTTCCTGTGATTCTGGAGAATTGAAAAGGTTCTTTATGAGAAATTTGGTTTTTGATCATTCTTGTGGGGCTGGTCTTAGACATGTGAATAATCCACATATATCTAGTTCATTTGTTAAATCGATGATTATTGATGAGATCCGCGATTGTCCAAGTAAAAAGCCTAAGGATATTATAGTTGATTTTAAAAGAGAATACAATTTTCAGTTGTCTTATGGTTATGCTTATCATGGAAAACAACTTGCATTGATGGAGTTGCACGGTAATGATGCTTTGTCTTATAACGATTTGAGTTGGTATTTGGAAGCAGTGAAAAAATCTAATCCAGATAGTTATGTTGATATGGATGTTGATCCTTGTAGTAATGAATTTGAAAGGGTGGTTATTGGTTTTGGCGCTTGTTTACTTGGTTTCAAGTCTTGTCGTCCTATGATATTCTTAGATGCTACTCACTTGAAGGGACGTCCTGGTGTGTTGATGGGTGCTACTGCAAAAAATGGTGATCAAGGTATGTCTTTGTTTTCAGATTTGAGTTATTTGTATTGAGATCATAATACTTGGCATAATCATTAATATACATTTTTTTACCATAATTTGTATTCTGTTGGTATCAGTTTTAAGAAATGTAGTTTATAAGTAGCAAGTTTCTAGTATCAGAATTTTCATTGTATTGAATTGTAAGTTTGTATTTGGTATAATAATTTCATACTGCTAAACAGGAGATTAGTATCAGTTTTGGTATAATCTTAGTATCAGTTTCAAGTATGTTCATATATGGTATCATTTATAGTTATGTAGTATCGAAATTTCCTTTGTATCATAATATATGTCAATTTTTGTTTCTTTGTTGTTTTAGAATGAAGATTACTGTGCATAATGTTGTGGTTATTAATATTTTTTATAATGGTCATATCAGGTTTTAGGTATCAGTTTTGTTACTGTCAGTATCAGTTTTATGAATTGTTTTATATTTATGGTCGTAATTACTTTTAGTTTTTTTTTACTAATTATTTTTGCATTTGCAGGTTTCTTCCCTTTAGCTATGAGTGTAGTTTCTGTAGAAAATGTGGATAACTGGACATGGTTTTTGAACCATTTAAAACAAATGCTTCAAGAAGAGCGTACTTTAGTTTTTATGTCAGATCGCCACCAAGGTTTGCTTTCAGGTGTTCGTGATGTTTTTCCTTCAGATTATCACAGTTATTGCTATTTGCATATGGAACAAAATCTTCTTTCAGCAGTGAAAGCCAAAAATGCAAATGTTTCTATTGTTGATCTATTCAAAATGTGTTCTAGAGCTTCAAATCTATATGAATTTGAAGGAGCATATTCTAAGTTTTGTCAAATTGGTGGTGTTGCTGGTGTTAATTTTTTAAAGGATAAGCCATTTGATAAGTGGGTGGATTTATTTTTTCCAGGGAAACGTTATGGCGAATATAGTTCCAATGTTGCAGAAAGTTTTAACAGTTGGATTTTAAATGAACGAACATTGCCTATTACTTTGTGTTTAGATGGTATTCGTGTTAAGATTATGGAACAAATGGCTAGAAGAAGAGAAGAATGTCGTTTGTGGAGAACAAGTCTATGTCCTTCTATGGAGTTACGCTTAGATAAGTTGATTGAAGAAGGATTTGGATGGGATGTATATAAATCTTCTGATTTTGCTTATGAAGTGAAATCTCCAAACTCTCATTGTGTTGATTTGAAGGAGCGGGTTTGTAGTTGCAACCAATGGAAAATTACGGGATTCCCTTGTGCTCATGCTATAAAGTGTATGAACAAGTCTAAGTTGTCTGTATATGATTTTGTTGAGAAGTATTTCACTGTTGATGCTTATCGATGTTCTTATGCCAATGCTATAAATCCTATTCCAAATTATGATAGGCCTATTGTTGATGGTAGCATTCAAGATGTTATCAAGCCACCAAAGGAGAAACGTGGTGCTGGTAGACCATCAATCAAGCGCAAAGGAGGATTTTCATATTTTCAGAACAAGCAAAATAGATGTGGAGAGTGCAAGCAGTTTGGTCATAATAAACGGAATTGTCAAGCTTCAAAGAGGATTTGATTTTACATTTTGAATTTGTTTAGATTAATAAGTGGTTGTGTGACTTGTTTTGATTGTTTACTGTAATTGAACCTTGGTCAGTATAGCATATTATCAACTTGATTTTAATTTCAGCTATGTAGTATAAATGATAGTATCAGTTTTAGTATTAGTTATATATTTTTACAGTATCAGTTTTGGTGTTTATTTATTTATTTATTTCAAACATTTGTTTTGATATTTGTTGCATACTGTTAATTTCAGTTGTTTAGTATCATGTTACGCATTCTGTTGGTATAAATTATGGTATCATTTTTTCTTTGTGTGATATCAGTTTTGTTTAATTATGTATATTTTAGTTATTTATAATAAAGTAGATATTATAGTATATGGGATATGATAATCATTGTGTAATTGATTGAAGAAGATGATTGAATTGATATATGCTTTCTTTTGGGCGGAGATAATTTTTGTTTGATTGGATATAAGGACTTTAGTATCAGTTTTGGTTAGTTTTTAGTATCAGTTTCGTGTATTATAATACATTCTATAACAGACATTAGTACTAATTAATAATTATAATGATATCTTGTGTTAGCAAAAACTGACACTGGTGTTAATTGTTGTTTCATAAAGTATGTTGAGTGTCAGTTTGAGCAAAACTGATACTAGTATATAAAGCATTGATTGTACCAACATTAAAACAGAAATTAAATTCAACTACATATAACAAAATATCTAAAATGTACATCAGTTCATGTTAAAATATTAGCACTTTTTGCAAGTTGTTTGATTTGTTCATTTATCTTTCTTCTTCCAAACTTGACATGAATTTGGCTAAGCTCCAGCAGTGCTCTTTGTCAGTTAATATCTGATGTGCAATTCTTGCTCTTGATTTCAGCATTTGTTCAGGGGCTATTTTGAGTGGTATTTGACTTATGTTCATTGATATGATGAATATCATCACGTATATACCACAGTCAAGTCTGTTTAAAAGAATATTAGCAATATCAGTTTTGTCAGTTTAAGTGTCAGTACGTATCATTTTGAACAATATAAACAACTTACGTGTCTGATCCTTGTTGTGCACATGGTATCTGATGCATTTCATTTGCCTTCACCTGCTTATCTTGTATGTTTTTCTTTTTCCAAAGTTCTTTCAGCATTTCTTCAATTTTATTTCTCTATTGAAGACAAAACAATACAAAGTTAGTTAATGTTCAATTTGTTTAATTAAATTATTTTGTTTCCTAACAAAAATATATCATACCAATATCATTGCCTGCTTTAGACTGGGGTTGTTTCTTTCATTAGAATTCCTTCTTGGACGTCTAGAATCTAGATGACTCCATTCCATTGTTGGGTATGTCAAAGTTACTACTGTCCAATGGAATTCACAATGCAATGGAAAATATATAGCATCTGTGTATTCATCATCCACAATTTGTTCAAGGAAAGGCAGCACTAAAGATTTTATAATTCCATGTATATTGAAAACTATAGCTTGCTGTTAAATAAAAAAAATAAGTTAGAATTCAATATATATTTAGCATTTATCATATTACTGTATATTACAGTTTTATTTACCGTCATTATTGTTGTGAATGCATAGTTGTGCTCTTTCAGCCCACATTTAGATAAATACCAGTCAATTATCTACATTAACAACAAGAAAATGTAATTTTTTGTTACTGGTGAAGCAATATTCAATGATAATTAGTATCTTTTGTTTACATAGTGGTAAAATATATTACAAATTACAAGAATAATTAAGCATGAAATATGATGAAACAACTTCTGGGTATCATTTTTGCCCTGACTTAGTATCATTTTTGTACATGCTGTTAAATCAATTGCTACTAGAAAACAAAAGTATGAATTTATATCAACTGCCACTAGGAATTAGTTTTGCACTATTTTGGTATTTATTTTGTCATACATGATAGTTAATACATAATTCAACTAATATACCACCACTTTGTAATAAATAGTAATTAGGTATCATTTTTGGCTATAAATAGGTATCAGTTTTGGTACAAATAGCAGTGGACATAGCTATTACACATTATTTTTTGTAATTATTTTTATTGGTAGCAGTATTATTAAACAAAAAAAAAGTGTGTACCGATCCATGTGTGGCATTTTCTTCAAGAAGTTCTTGTAGTACTTTTTTTGTTATTGTACATCCTCCTCTAATTGTGTCATTATCTGTCCATGCTATATCTCTGTTTTAAGAAAATAAGTTACATATCAATTATACAATGTTATTTTAACCAGCAAAATTAGTATATATGTTTGTATACTTACTCTTTTGATGATGTCATAGCAAAGAAAGTTTTGATTGTATTTTGTTGTTCTATATTCAAGTATGCCAAAGTTTTGCTGCAGTGTCCTAGTCCTACATTTGAAAGTGTTGGCTCTATTACTTGAATTGGCATTGGGATTGACTCTTCTGCACTTTCTTTTTCATCATTTTCTTCCAGTTTTTCATCATTTTCATTTGCTTCAGGTTTTTGTTTTTTTGCTGTTTTTTTCCTTCTCTGACCATATTCAAAGCTGAGGCTTTCTCTTTTTTTCCTTGCTCTTTCTTTTATTCTTTTCACATAAGAAGATGGCTTATGAACTATTTGTTTCCTTTTCCGACCAGAAGGTTTTGCTGGTTTGTTTTCTTTGTCCTTTTCTGTTATTCCCTCTTGCAACTGTTGTGTGATATTGAGATTGAAAGATGGAGGTGTTAGGTCTTGTACTACATCACTGTATTGTGCAACTTTGCTCTCTTTATTGGTATCTTCTTCCAATTTTTGAGCCTCTTTTATATCTTTTTTCATTGTTTTATCTTCATTTGTTTCCAACACTGTTTCATTTGTTTTGTTCAACACTGTTTCAGTTGTTTGATGAACTTGTTCTGTATTAGTGTCGGTAGTTGTGTCTTCAACTTCTTCTACATTTTTTCCAGTTGAGAATCTGTATTAACAATAAGAAGCTGTCAGTTTTTGTTATTGGTGAATGAATATAATATTATTAGTATCAATAATGTTAATAGTGGCGGTTTATGGGTATCATTTTTGCATAGATATCAGTTTTTCAAACACAAAGTAAGTATCAGTTTTTCATACATATAGGTATCAGTTTTGATTTATTTCATAGTGAAAATTGTTTGTAAATTAACCAACCATCAGTTATAATCAAACAACTGATGCATATAAATTGTGCATTATTTTGGTATTAGTTCTCTACTAAATGATGATGAACATAAATAGTTCAATTTACAATATTTATATACATAGGTATCAGTTTTTAATACATTTAGGTATCAGTTTACTTTAACTTATACTCATAATTATTTATAATATTTATAATATAAGCAAGCATTAATTTGAATCAAACAGTGTTATTTTCAATAGTAAAAAATCATGTACCTGTCCATTTGTGTTATTTTTGCTTGACACTCTGGATTTTCTTCTTCAATATTTTCCGCTGTGAATGTTTTTTCTTCATTTGGGCTTCTATATTTAAACATTCATCTTCATTTATTTTATTTGCTGTATTAACTTTTTCCACATGAGGCTCAACATTTTTGTCTTCCTTCTCTTCTTCATTGCTTTCAGTTGTGGATTTCTTTTCTCTGTTTTCCATTTGTGTTTCTACATGTGCATGTTCCTTTAGAATGTTGTCAGGTTCATCTTCCATATGCTTACTCTCTAGTTCAACTGCTGAATTTTTCTTTTCACTTTCTTCTATTCTTGATTTGAGTTCTTTCAATTGTTCTTTCAATTTCAAATTTTCTTTTTCAACCTTTATCCTCAACTTCTTTTCTTTTTCTAATTGCTTCTTTGTCTTCTTACCTTCTTCTTCCAAATCTTTAATGTGCGTTTGCAAAACATTAAGGCTTACAAAATCTTCAAAAGATCGAGCACTTTGTTCTGCTTCTTCAATTTTTCTTTTTTTCCTTTGGTTTTCTTTTCTTTTTTCACTTGATTCTTCTATTATCGATCCTGTTTGGAGTAGCTTCTGTTCATGTGGAAGAATATTGCTTATTTCTTTCACCTGTGTAATTGAAATAGTAATTTATTTTAAAATTTAAAGCTACAAAATGAAACTGATACTAATCAGAAGTTAAAGTGATACTACAAAGAGACATATGTGATACTATGTAGAGACAAATAATTATTCTAAGTGTTGAAACTGATACTACAGAAAGAGAACATAAAATGTACACTGATAAATACTACTGTAAGTAAGAATTAACTTTAACTTACATTGCCAACTTTTATATCCTTCAACAATTGTTTCACAACAATGTCTTTAAGTTTTCTTACATCCCATCGTGCAAATCTGGGTAAATCTTCAGCAAGTTGCTTTCTTGGTTGAATAAGGTTCATTTTCTCACAGATGCAGTACTATAAAAATTTAAAGATATAATTAGATAAGAATGTTGAATATAACAATTTTTTTAAATTAATAATATTTTGCATAACACATCTTACCAATGGAAGCATTGAACATCCAGACATGTTTCTTGGCTTAGAGATAAACTTCTTGACAAATTTACTAAAATTTTTCTCTATTGTTTGTGGCCATGAGACACTTTGCATTGTTTCACTGTCAACCAAATAGGGTAGAATTCCCCATCTCAGCTTTTGTTGGTTGTTGGGAAAGAAAAATGTCAATAGTATTTGCATTACTATCAACAAAGGGAGATCTTCTTCATTTTCTTTTTTCCTTTTTGATATTTCTTGTTTTATTCTTCTTTCCACAACATTTCTTGTTATGTAAGTATTTGTGCCAAAGTTTCTAGTTGCAAAGTCTTTGCAGTCTGGTGGAATGGTTCTGCTCGTCAATTTTTTTGTCGGTTCTATGTTTATTCCTTTTAATGGCAGACCGAACAATAAGCTTATATCTTTGGCAGTTACCTTCATTTTGTCTTCTCCTAAGATGAAGGTATCAGTTTCCATACAGTAGCAGTTGTATAAAGCATCCAAGTTTTGTTGATGCTTTTTGCACTCTTTCATTGTTATTTTTTCTTCATAGATTACTTTGAAGAAGTTGTAAAATGGTGTCTTCTTTAAGATGTCAACTTGCTTTTTGGTCAATCCATTTTTTTCTTTGACCAGTTTTAATATCTTGAAGATAGCTTGTAAGCCACATCTATAAGCAGTTTCTGGCTTAACATGTTCCGATTTTGCTATCTGTTTTGTTGTTTGTTCTGATGTTGCATGCATGCTTTTATGACATGGATTGACAAAATCATCATCATCCTATTTCATGAAAATGTGTCATTAAGTTGTTAGTGAAACAAACAGCATTGAAACAAAACAATATATAACATGATATACCAGTTTCAGTTTCTTCAAACATGAGATAAAACATGGTATTTTTATTTAACTAAAATTTGCTATCATTTTTGCTAAATGTAGGTATCAATTTTTTAATAATTCTGGTTGAAATACTTCTAAAATTGGTACATAATAACTTCAAAAGAAACATACTGCATGTATAATTTTTAGCTTATATTTGTGTTATTTTTGTTCCAAATTACAATGACAGTAATTTGTATAATTAAAAGTACAAAGTTTACAACAGATAAAGTGAGTATCATATTTATAAGGTGTATGCATCAGTTTGGTTCTAACAAACAGTATACCAATTTTAAGATATGATGTCCATAAAAACAGACAGTAGGTATCAGTTTTTCATTCCATTGGTATCAATTTTATATTTGTGATAGTGGGTATTGTTTTATGTATATACCTATATCAGTTTTGTTATAAAGTATATAATATTTTCTAAAAAAATTATGAAGTTTTGTCTTCAGTTAAACAAACAATAGGTTCATTTTTTGAAATATAGGTATCAGTTTGTTATACAGTGGGTATCATTTTTTGAATTATAGGTATCACTTTATTGAAAAATTACAACATTGTCAAATGAACTAAAACATTTTATACAGTGGGTTCCATTTTGTAAGAATTTAGTTTCAGTTGTACTAGAAAAAAGATGGTTAAATAATTTGTAAACTAAAATGAGACAGCTACACACAATTAGACTATAGGTATCACTATTGCAGTATGTTGGTATCAGTTTTTATTTGTGTGCTTACTTTAATTTTCCTAAACACAAAGTATCACATTAATTCTAACAGATGTTTGGTATCATATTTTCAATATATTAGTATCACTTTTGTAACAAATAGCAACGAAATCTATTTTTAAACCAACTAATCTTTGATTTCTACCAAACAAACTATAACTATCACTTTTTGAACATGAAAATCTTTATTAGTAATATGGCTTGTACATTTACCGTGTTTGCTTGTTCGTCTTCAGATTCCTCAACAGCTATTTGCTTTGCCTTATTTGTTTCTACCTTTTCCTGTTATACATATTAACAATATTAAAATACATCTAAAGATTAAATAGTATCAGTTTTATAACTGAATGTTATTAATTGCCTTCTGAAGTTGCTGCTGAATTATTTTCTCATTTTTTTTCTTTGATCTTAATTCTCTTTTTTGCATTTGTTGTCCAGTTAATTTGTCACCAGCTGTTTTTCCCTGTATGGTTTCTTCATTCTTCTGTAAAATAAGTTCAATAGTATCATAATCAATGTACAATGGATTTGTTATGCTACATTTAATAATATCATTTACCTTTTCTTCTGTTCTGTTTTGTTCATGTTTCCTTTTTGTTCTTCTTTCCCTTTGTTGCTGTATACCTTCTTCCATTAGGCTTTTTGATAGTTTTAATTTTGTTGATTTCTGCTGCGTCTCAACTGCTAGGTTTTCAATTTCGTCTCGATTCTTAGATTTAGTTTCTTTGTTTCCAGATTCGAGCTGATGATCAAAACGAGACGCTAGGGTATTAGGTTTTTGTCGAATATCATATTGAGGGGATAAGGTATCAGAATCGTTCTCAAACTCTGCTTGTTCTTTATTTTCTGATGAATGCGATTGAGATGGAGGTAGCGATCTTGATGTGGTTTCGTTCGCCATTTTTTCTTAATTTTAATTTTGTACCGTGAAGATGAGTGTGGATTTCAAAATTGTACTGGAAGACGAATGAACGGAATGGAAATATGTTTTGAAGCGCGAATGGGCTCTGGGCCTGTCCTTTGGAAGAAATTTTGTTGTGCCGGTCCTTATGAATAAAATTTTTAAATAATTTGTCCTTTAAAAAAAATTCCCCTTTATGATTTGTGTTTATTATTATGGTGGAATACCAGAAATTTTTTAATTCAAATAATTAATAGACTATTCAAAATTTATACTTTTTGTACACAGTACAATAAGTCAACTGTTTTATGAGTCGCCAAATTATTGTGCATCCTACAAATTATTATTCATCCTTCATTGGAAATAACTGTTTCAATAACAATGTTTTACCCTCTTCATTGTTCATTTGTTATATTGATACATTATACTTTGAATTAATTTTTTTTTACAATTCAAAATGTCAAATTCGATTTTGTTTTAACATTCTAGGGGTCTCTTGAATCCAGATTTTGATTTTGGTTTGTTTTAATAAATCCGGGTCTCATAGAAGACAAAACTAAATATAAATTTGAAATTCAGAAGTTTTAACACCAATTCAAAATCCTAAAGTAAAATGAATTTAAGTTTTTTACTGTGAAAAAAAAACACGTTTAAATTAAAATTTTACTTTCGAAAATTGATGTTTCTTGACTGTATTTAGTGGAAGCACGTTACCTACATTATTAATATTATAAAATTTGCAACTCTTATCAAAGCTATTGAAATCAAAATAAGAGGTATGATTTTGTATATATACAGCAGGAATAAATATTTCATTGTATTTTCATTTGTCGTTCATGCTTTATTAAGGTTATGCTATATATATATATATATATATATATATATATATATATATATATATATATATATATATATATATATATATATATATATATATATCATATATGTGTGAACACTTTGTGATTGGAGAAGAAAATGGAGAGCAACGACAGAATTGAAAGAAGAAAAAGAAATGAGAGGAGGTGAGTTTTAATGGAAGAGGAAATTATGTAAAGTTGCCACTTGCCAAAACATCACGTAGTAATAGGGAAAGCAGATGTGGTAGTATTAATTTTATTATTTAACGATGAATAGTTTCTACCTCCATTTAATAAGTGTATCAGTCTATCTCTATCTCGGTTTGCTGATAAACTGATGTTACATTTGCTCGGTTCGTTGATGCATCCATGTTACATATACTTAATGTGTGTTTTAATGACATTATTATTTTTATTTACATTTGTTTTGAATAGATTTCAAAACATATAATTGGTTGGATTATATACAGATTTCCCTACCTTTTGGAATTATGGAATGCAGTTCAAAGTGAAAAAGTATTAAGAATTTTCATGTGGGCCAAATTGAAACTATGTGTTAATAATGGATGTAATGAAATTTAAATAAATGATGCGAGCAAATTAAAACTCCTTTTTATGCTTAAATTAAAATATCATACTGTTATAGTCAAACACAATCACAGTTAGATACATATTAGTTCAATTATGACAATAAGTGTAATGCTTAAGCTTTTATACCGATAAATTTGAACCACACAGTTGATGCTATTAAAATTAATTTAATAAAATATTAAATTTACATGCATCAACTAATATGGTGTGTACAATTACATGGAACATTGGGAAGGCAATCATTTATTCGCATATAAAAATATTGCCTTGGACATTTATAATCATTTTACAACCTTGAGATATTACTCACCGATCTCTGTTCAAAACAAAAACCATAAAAGATTCTCCTTTTTATGACAACTCAACACCCCCACCTCCCACCCACACACACCCTTCAACCCACGCAAATAAAAAAAATGGAATTGTATTATGTATTCGGACAATAATGAATGGTTGTCATTATTTTTATATATGAATTTTTTAATATTTTTTTTAACTGGCTCATTGGCAAACATGATTTTGATTTGTTGTTATCTTTAAATCCTATGGTCCAACTCAATCATGATACATATCATTTCAATGGAAGCTAATGTTGATTTTGGCAGTTGTAAAATTTTCTATGTTCATTTTTCGTGTTCTCTTGGTCATTATCGACGATGTTACACAATTGCAAAGTTTGTGAATTTACGATTGTTGATGCCAAAAGTGAGCAATAACGTTATCTAATGATTAAAAATATTATTATTATTTTGAAGACTACATCCATTTTCTTTCACATTATTAAATACATTTGTCTAGAAGCTTTATAGATCCTAATAACTTTTAGAGAATTTATAAGCGGTGAAGAAAAACAAATTCAAAAGTTCGGTTTTAATCGAGTAAAATCATAGTGGTGAGAGTAGTTTAAATTGTATTTATGTTATGCAGTAGTTCCAAAGCTCTCTCACACCTTAAGTAATGTGTTTGATCTCTCTCGCCACTACAATTACTTATTTTCATCACTTTTCTGTAGTTTTAATATAAGCTCCTTTTTTTAGATGCGAAATATTGGTCAAAGAATAAAAGAATTGTTGGTACCATTGGTCATTTGAACTTAGAAAATATGTATAGTTAATAAATCGTATTTATGTTATGCAGTAGTTCCAAAGCTCTCTCACACCTTAAGTAATGTGTTTGATCTCTCTCGCCACTACAATTACTTCTTTTCATCACTTTTCTGTAGTTTTAATATAAGCTCCTTTTTCAGATGCGAAATATTGGTCAAAGAATAAAAGAATTGTTGGTACCATTGGTCATTTGAACTTAGAAAATATGTGTAGTTAATAAATCGTTTGATATGACTATACACATGTAATTGTAATAGAACATTCTATTATTAACTGAAAAAAAAAACTGAACTAAACAACATTAATTTTTTGATTGATAAGAAATATGATAACATTGTATTATTCTAAAATCAAGTTATGCGAGAAAAATAATTAGCATTCGACATTTGAGCGAGGCAGTCAAATCTATCAATGGGTGACGTACTGATCGCAGACGATATATTTGGTTTATATCTTAGAAATCACGTACAGTTACTTTTAAAACTGTTAAGTATGCTAGCATGAAAATAAATGTTCTCTTTTTTGGATTTAAAATATGCGGAGGTATATCTAAGAAAAAAGTATAAGAGCTAAGGTAAATTGCATTAATCAGACGCCTTATTAACAGAAAACTATAAGAAATGTCACTTAATTTTAAATAATTGATATCGTATGACGTATGTATTATATTTAAAATTCAAGACTCACTTGAAATATCACTTGGCTCACCACATAAAGGCACAAGTTGAAGATAATCTTGATTTCAGGTTTCAATCCATATGACCCTTTCCCCTTTCAATGATTTCTTCTGTTTAATGCACATCATCATACCATCAGAAATCAAAGTACTCAAGTTTTGATCTACAAAAAAAATACTATGGAAAAGGAAATGCACTATAAATATAAAAGACAATATCATCTCAAAGATCAATAACTTCACTTCATCTCTCACTTGCTTTTATCATCGGATAATTACCTTCTTTTCTTTCTTTCTGCTTCAGTTTTTAAACTGTCGACGGAAATGGTCAAATCTAGAAGATTCTATTGCTGCAAAATTTTAAACTGTTTGCGATAACTTTTATAAGATTAGCAATGTTTTTGCTGTTTGTTGATTAACTTTGGGAAAACTATATATATGCCTGTTTTGGAAAACTATATGCATGTTTGTACATTACCACCGCCTGCATGTCATTCTATTATTGCAATTACCTTTGACCAATTCATACAAGCATTGAACACATTACATATTTTTTACACAGTGACTTTTACTCTTATGGGTTGGGTTCCATTTTTATTAATAGAAAAAGGCTATTTCGATGAACATTCTTGAGGTTCTACACACTACATTTAATAATCCATTACAAATAGAAGATAATTTGTCCACTTGACTTTGCTAACATTTTCTTTTGTGAAAATTTTGATTTTTTCTAACATGAGTTCATATAGTTTAACATACCAGTCTTCTTAAAAACATTATCAGGTTGGTGTTAAATTAATAGATCGGCCACATTTTCTGACCAAATGGAAACCATATTTAGCACATGCACTTATTATTATTCCTTGCTATGACATACCGATATGTAGTATTGGAGGTATTCATTCCATTTGTATCAATTAATTAACCTTTTCATTTTGGTAGGAAATATAAAAAATATTTGCACATATGAACATAATTGAATGTTGTTTGGAACTTAAAATAGACGTGTATGTGAATTCACTCCACTTATTAAGGCTGTCAATGGATACACCTAAAAATTCGAAATCCATCTGCATTCGTATTCGAAAAACGAATAAATATCCGATAGCTGAAAAAACAGATACGGATAGAAGTACGAAACCATCCACCTCCGAAAATTATCTGTCTGGTTTTTGTCAAGATTATAGTTTATCTTATCTTATATTTTAGCACAATAAAGGATATGTATGTATTTATTTACTAATTTAATAGTTTATATTATATGCATTTAATGCATTTAAGTGCTCAAAATATTTTATTATCATAATATTTGTTGATTTTACATACTTTTATAATAAATGGGACTGCAAAAAAGACTTGCATTAGACCAAATTTTGTTATTTATGTTTCTTGATTTATTGTGGATGGGATAATGTTAGGGTTGTCTCGCATGTTTAATGGAGGAACGACGGTTCGGATTGGAAAAGTCCCACATCGCTAAATGTAACGACCCAGAATTTTGGTTATTTGAAATTGGAGTATTTATTTGATTTTAAATATTTAAAAGTTAATTTTTAACTTGAATTTCAAATTATAATGATTTATTGGATAAATTTATAATTGGAATTTACTCAATTAATTGAATCTTGAGTTGTAAGCTTGTTAAACATAATTTAAGGGCTTATCAAATTTATATTAATAAGAATGAAGATAATAAAACTTTTTAAATTGAATTAAAAGGTGATTTGTTCGATTTTAAAAATAGCTCGTTTAAATTTACATATAAAAATAGCCTTTCAGGGCACAATCTTGGAATTCGACGAAACTAGTTCCATTGGATCCGTAATAGTGTATTATTACCAGATTTCAAGTTTTGTAGTGTTTGAAGTTGCCATTTGGTCGTACGGAATATAAATGCATTGAATTTAATATCGAAAATCCAATATAATAATTGGGTCCAAAATGCTATATTCTCCATACAATCGAATTAAGACTCGAAACATTCCATTGCGTTCGGAATAGGGGTATAACATTATAAATGCCTAGCGGCATGCATCTATAGGGGTTCGAGATTTTGAGTTGCGAAAATCGATATATTTTGAAGATTTAATATATATATATATATATATATATATATATATATATATATATATATATATATATATAGTCAAACCAGCCTTTTCTTCTGCAACCTAGGATTTGACTTGACCTATTCAAACACGCCACCCTTCTCTTCCATCGTTTGCCTCTTTCTCTTTTTAAACCCAGCCGAACACAGCAAGAGAAACAAAAAAAAGAGTTATACAACTTCAATAAAAAATCATATCTCGATTATATCTCAACTAAAAAATGTGAAAACATCTTCAAAATTCTATTTTAGTCTAAAGCTTCAATTTGATATACATATTGGAGGGTGCGGCTGCATTTTTTTTAGGATCGACGTGGGACAGTCGAACTAGGGTTGGGAGGCAATGAGTCATCGATTCGCCAAATGAAGTTGATATTTGGGTTCGTCGTTGGAAGTAGATGCCGGAGATGGATTATGGGAGGTTGCGGTCGAGGGTTTTAGGTCGCGACATTTGGCTGTCGCGATGGGTTGCCAAGTCGGTTTTGATTAGGGGAAGCTCGAGTGTCGGCAGGGGTGATGGAGAGGTAGAGGAGGGGGGGGGGCGATGTGGGGGTGGTTTTGGATCGTCGAACGACATGGCGGTGGGTCGTATCAGTGATACGTGTGCACAGGGAAGAAGCTCCAGGCGATGTCGAAAAGAAAAATGAGAAAGGGGGAGGAAGAAGAAGTGTGGGGGTCGGTTTTGATTTCATGGGTTTTGGGCTGTACAGAGGAAAAAAAAGAAAACAAGAAGGAGACGTTCAACAGTGTTGGGCCGAGTTAGATCTTGTTGGGTATGGTTTTTTATTATTAAGAGAAATTGAATTGTATTTTAATTAAATTAATCGATGAACCTAAAAATTGTATAACTCTCGCGTACGAGGTTGGAATTGAGCGAATCAAACGGCGATGGAATCGTGGCAATGAGTACTACGCATAGGAATTGGTTTGGAATCGATTGGAGCCATCAGGAATTTTGGTTAAAATTAAACGTCTGTTTAATTTTAATTTAAAACAGAACGTTTCAGCGACGATTGTAATCAATGTGAGTAAATCTCACTCATTTTTGGATTGCTAGTTTAATTTAAAATGTTGAAAATTAAATTATTGGTTGATTTGATAATTCTAAGTGATACTTGTTTAAATATAAAAGGTTTTAAAAATCTAGATTTTAAATAGATTGGAAGAATAGAAGGGAATTTGGAAATAAATATAAAATTGGTTATACTGGATCTTAAATAAAATTTCTAAATTACGAAATGGAAGTAGAATCGAGGTTTGGTTGGTTTTTGGAATATAGTTTGGGTTATTTTAAGAAATTGACTTATAAATGGATTTAATTTAGAAAACCATTTATAATGGATTTGAGTGATGTGAAAACTGTTGTAAACTGGAATTGAGACTATGGGATTTATAAATAATGTTTATAATAAAGTAAGATGATTTATTAGTTGATAAATTGAAGATATAAATTCACGGTAAGAATTTCTAATGAGATGGGTAAATCGGTTTTAACAGAAATGATAGATTTTATTTTGGAAATGTGAAAGGGATTTATGAAATTGGGATGTAAATCGATTGGTGATAAATCGAGAGAGATTTATAAATATTAGATTGGATATATTGGAATTGGAAAATATACTTTTATCAAGAAGTTGAGTTTGTTTTAAAAAGAGTATTTTAAATTATTAAACTAGGTAATTTAAAGGTGTTTAAAAATATTTCAAAAAGTTAGTTATTTAAATATATTTTTGTTACCCGGCACCTTGGGCCGGCTACAAGATGATAATTATAGAAGTTTTGATTGAATCGAGACCAGACTCAAGCCAGTGAGAGGTTGGAGATATGTGAAATTGGTTCAATCTGACTGGTTCGGCCTGTGTGCATGGTTCGGCCTGTGTGAGTGGTTCGGCCGAGGATGGGAGGACATGTGTCGTTCGGCCTCGTGAGATGGTGTGTGTCGCTCGGATTGAAGAAAGGTGGTGGTAAGAACTCAACGCATGTCGCTCGGTCCGGAATGGGGAAACAAGATGGCTCGGTCTAGGTGGTTAACAGGAGTCGCTCGGTTTGAATTGTTCAGGCACGCCTCGTTCGGTTGAAGCGGCTCGGCATGTATGGTTCGGTCTTGATGGTCCGGCATTTGTTGTTCGGCCTAGACGAGTTAGCAGGTTTCGTTCGTGAAAGGGAAGTTGGTGCCGTTCAGTCAGAAGTGGTTTGGCACGTGTGATCGGTGTGTCTGGTTCGGTGTATCTTGAGGGAGTTAGCCTGTACGTGGGAACAACAGCAAAGTGAGGAAGCCAGCGCTACTTTACTTGGAGATCCACCGCGAGTTACCCCGAGACCTTTAAGAGTTCGCTTCGAGTCAGTTGCTCAATGACCACCGGTCGGCCATACTAGGCCGGCATTTGTCGATCAGTCGAAAGTCGCTTGGGATGCATGGTTCGGTCGACTCGAGATTGCCATGTTTGGGCCAAGTCATCTTGGTCATGGGCCCACGTAGGTGAACCAACCTATTTTCGTCTATAAATAGAGGGGCAAGGGTGTAGTGAAAAGAGACCTTTTTTCGAGAACTCCGGGGACACTCTGCCATTTTTCGTACTTACTTCTTTCGGTTCAAACTTGTATACGAGTTGTTTGTTTACGGATTGAATCTGTATTCAAGTCTTCGAGAAAATCAATAAAGATTACATAATCAGTGACGTAGGTAATTACGCCGAACCACTATAATTCTGGTGTTCTTTTTCTTGCAATTACTTTTGCATATATTCCTCTGTTTTAATTTACTGTCTTCATTAATCTCTCTACATAAATCTATTCTTGGGTTTTAGTGGTCAATTATGGTGCTAACATTTTGGTGCTTTCACTGAGAAGGCATTCTCAGGCTGTCAGGATCTCTTTTGTTGCTACTGGATTGAGGAAATCCTCCGAAGAAGATCCAAGTTCATTCACAAGAAATTCGTAGATTCTACTCAGAGTTCCGACCGATAACTCTACAATGGGAAGACCACGTACAAGATCAGCCTCCCACAACGCGGATGTCAACGAGACCGCCAGCGTCCAGCAAGTGTGACCTAGCAATCAACAAGCTAACCCAGGTGCAGCGACTGTCGCTGTCCTAAACCAAGCAGAAGTTGTCATCAGGACATAGTTCAACGAGCTGATGAGAGAACTCGTGGAAAGCAGGAGACAACTTAACGACCAAATTCAAGCTAACGCCAACCTCATTACCCAGATTGCCCAACAACAGCATCATAATGCTGGAGGGAGCCTGTAACATCCCGATCTTTCGACGCTCGAAAGTCGACATCAATACAACCACTGTATCAACTGCCGAACTATCGAATGCCGGAAAACCGAATTTTTAGGGTTAAAAAGAAGAGGTAGAAGAAGACAGAAGAAATAAGAAACAGAAACAATATCAGAATCTCACATTCGCAGCGGAACAATATATAATAGATGAATGAATAATCTTTATAAAAAAGAACTATATCAGTTTATACAATACATCATCAGAGTTTACAACAACAATACACATCACTGGACAGTTATATAAACTTGTCCACATAACATAATACACAGCAGAATAATACTAGTATAAGTGATACGTCTCGCCATCCAGCTCGCCTCCAGATCTCCACACAACTTCTGAATTCCAGAATGACCTGATATCCTGACTCTAGGCTGCCCGTGTGGAAAATTATGGGCACCCAGAGTTTAGAAAGGGAACAATAAACTCCAGGTCAGTCATGGGACTGGTGTGAGATCTTAAAAACAGTAATTTTCACAAAGAAAATAAAAGAAATTCGCAATGCTTTTGGAAAATGAAATTACCATAAGACCTCCCACCACACACACAATGCAATCGCAGACTTGGAGGAGATTTCTTCTTATGATAGTCAAATATGCTTAATACGAGAAAACTCTTTTGATATTATTACTAGTGCATAGTGTGAAAATCCTTTCGAAAATATAATATTAATCTTAGCCAGCATAGGTACCATTATATTATGTCTGTTATAGCTGCCACCTGAGGTGACAGGTTATACAACTAAAACCGTACAAGGTTCATATTGTTTCTTTGGATTTTCCAACAAATGGTCAGGCTAAGGAACTTCCTACTGCCACATGGGTACGCCTATGGAGGGACGTCTCGAGAACTAACTAGCTCTCTGCCAACACAAGGTCGGGTTACCTCTTACTAGGTAACTACTACACGAGTATGCCACCCCCGGTCGTTTGCGCCCTTTATCTGAGGGTCTTCGATCACAAAGCAACAATCACACAGTAAATGAGATTGGAGCAACCACGCAGGTAAAATATCTGGGCTCCATACCATGATACCACCTTTTTCCAGAAGGAAATGACATACCCTAAAGGGTGCGACCCTCATAACCTTGCCGCATTTTCCTGTTTCGACCATTTTCGGGGTGTGAGGTCCAATGAGGTCTCGTCTGCAAAGCTACGCTTTACACGAAAGCCATGCTTTGATCACAAATGGTCATCAACACACAGCAACACACAACAACACTTAGCATGCTACACTACCAAATTGGGAGTATATCACTATAACCTTCAACTACATAACCTCTGAGCTCGTACGTCTCAGAGAAGGGTATTAAGCTAAGAGAATAAATTCTCCGCCACCAACAGATATGTATTTGAAAGAAATCTGTTTTATATCTCAAAGTGTAATGTCAGACATACAACCATACAAGTCTGTTTCGGGTTCGAACAGAAACGAAGGCACTTCCAAAGAAGTCCTTGCAAATCCGGGTATTCACAATCCCGATCGGACTCCCCATCACATATGGAGGTCTCTATATCGGAGCAACTCAGTGCAGAGACAATCGATAGGTTATCCTATCGTTCTCGCAAACACCTGGTCTTCAACACCGGTCTTCAATTGCGATTCATAACGTCGTATCATTATTCGGAATGGGTTATATGACACAAAGTCCTCTCTCGGCTAAACCGAATAATGAGCGCTTGTTTTAAAAACAAATTCAAATGCCATTTCAAAGGCAAATATTGATAGTCGGTTATGTAACTATCAACAACATTCACAACAATCATCCAATCTAAATAATTTTTCCAAATTATTAAATTTCAAAATATCATTGCTAGATATATATTTTCCACCCTTCATCACTTTGAAACCCAATTTCAAATCACTTTTCATTCGCGGAATGAAATTCCCGATGTTATTTATTTCCCTTTTTCTTTATAAATTCCATTGTGAATTTAAATTTCCAAATATTCACTTTCAAACACCAAATCAAATTCCAAATTGATTTCTAATTTTATTTCAACACCAAATCAAATTTCAAATTGATTCCCAAGTCTATTTTCAATAGAACAGAACATTTGCAAATTGATTTCTAAGTTTATTTCCATATAACAAACCATTTGCAAATTTATTTCTGAATTTATTTCCAAATACCAAATCATTTTTCAAATCGATTTCCAAATTTATTTCAACACAAAATCCATTTTCATTCAACACCAAATAAATTTTCATATCGATTTCCCAAAGATTTATTTTCAAATACCAAATCAATTATCAAATTGATTTCTACAAATTTATCACCTTTTAAATAAATCCTTTATTCTTTCCAAATTATTTAAAATTCCATTTTCAATGCATTCTTCAACTTTCAAACAATATTATTCAAAATCCATTTATTAATATCTTTTCCCATATTTTGGAAATAATTCGATACGGTTTCGAAAATAAACTTTATGTTTTAAAATTCCTTCTTTTAAATTCACCCAATTCTTTCAAAAGGAATTTACTTAAAATTTCTACTTTAATTTCAAAAATCCAATTTTATTTATTTCTGGTATCTAATGATACCAAAAATACATTCGGCTAAATTATAGCCTTCAACAAATTCAATCGTCAATATAATCATTCATAGATTATCAATAATTCATCACACAACATATGAAACAAATTCATACAATTTGAGGAATCCAGTTGGATCACTCCAACTTGTTTCCCTGCATCCACAGATGTTAGTACAACAATTAAATACCCATTCCACTTCGAGGTGGAATATCGCGGTATATGGGATTTATAAAATATCATCCGCTATTATGCGACACATAGGGTCTCATCCGCTATATAATGCGGGAAATCAATCACCAAATATATATATATATATATATATCCTACTATATCTAATATCATCAATAGATAAATTATCCAATTCATCCAAACACATCCAGAATTTAAATTGAACTATTTAAATTTTAATCGAAAATTCGATTGAGTGAGAAGATCTCACCTTTGCTTTTATTTTGCAGTCCATTTTTCCATTCCTGTTTGTTTTCTCGATTTATAGACCTTGTATAAACAATTTATATCATTTATTAATATTTGAATAAATCGAACAAATAAATTCCATTGAATAAATTTAATTAACCAATGATTTAATTTTTTTAAAATTAAAATTTGATTTTGAACTAAAATATTTCCTTTTCTTTGAAACCCTCACTTATAAAAATTAATTTATATAGATTTAAAAATCAAATTTTATATAATTTCCAAACAAATTAAACTCCATTTTTTTTCCAAAGTCTCATATATATAAAATCTTCTGTTTTACCTATGTACATATTAAATTAAACAGAAATGTCTTTACTGTATGGATTCCTTTAAAAAGTTCTCTGTTCTAACTTTTATATATATATATATATTTCTTTCCCAATTTCTTACCTGAGAATATCCTGATAACCTAATCAACAAGGTAAATTAAAATTTTCATTTAACATTAAATTTAAAACATTAAGTTAATGCAAAACTGCTTAATATCATTATTGAATCAAATCAAAACAGAGTTGCATGTACCTCACTCGACTGATCGACAGCCCACATCTCATGCTCGTGAATCTTCCCCGAGCAGCCGCCTCATCCCACAAGCATACAATCGCGACTACGCCTCGTGATTCCCACCGGAGTGCTCGAACTCGAGCCTTAATTCCATCGCGACTCCTCCAGATCGATGTTGAGCACGAATCGACATCGCGGCCTCGATTACAAGCCCACGACCCACCAGAGTGCCACGCAACATCGTCACTTTGATCGACTTCGAACCCTCCACGCGCGCGCCCAATCGCTCAGGTTTGATTCGATTTTCGAATGATTGAAGGGAGTGCGAATTGATGCTAGGCTTGATTTCGTTCGAATAGAAATTGAAGGAGGGCGCCATTTTTTCCGAATGAATTTGATTTGTTCAAGGTCGATTTGAAGTAAAAAGGAATGGAAGGGGAACGAACGAAAGTCGTTCAGTTTGAATTTTTTTGCTCGGCCATCGTATATATATTTTTTCTTTTGAACGAGATAAATTATTCAATTCGGCCATTACTTTGATTTTAATGAATAGGCCTTGGGTTTTGAATTGAAGATGAAGGGGATTATTTTCTGATCGGCCATTGAAAAACAATGCCAGCGGCTAGAGAATAAACTAGGGTTTCAGCCCTAAAACGTGAATATATATATATACTTATATATTAATTTAATAATATTTTCACAAATTACTTAACTTTTTAAACAAATTCCAATTGAAACGTGCCGACAGGCGTTTATAAGGTTTTACCTGCGTTTCGAACACAATGGGACGTGTTTCGGAAGCTAATTCGATCATATGTGCGAGTTACGGAAATAAACGATCAATTTTTAATTAAATCGATTAAAAAAATTTCTAGGCGTTTTGAGCTGCCACGGTCAAACGTCAACTTCGATTGCTACGAAAATTGAAATCCGATAATAACTAACTATTACAGATCTAATGGAACTGGTTTCGTAGAAATCTGAGACTGTGCCTCGGAAGGCTATTTTCAAACATCGATTTAAACGATAAAATTTCAAAACTGAACAAAACACTGTTAAATTCAATTTCAAAATTTCTATCACCTTCAGTATTAATATAAATTTTCTAAGCCTTGAAAATAATTTTAACCAGCTTAAAACTGAAGGTTCAATATTTTTACCCAACTACAATAAATTAAATTCAATAATAAAATTACCAAATTCATTCTGATATTTGAATTTCAAATTAAACTAACTTCCAAATATTTAAAATCAATTAAATATTCTGATTTCCAATGTCAAAAATTTCAGGGTCGTCACAGAGCCCCACTTCCTACTCATCGTCTGATAGCTCCGCTTCGTCAGATGAGCATCACAGGCGCAGACGCTATAGGATTGAAGCGGCACAAACCGCTGCAGCAGAACAATCCAACAGAAATGGTCCAGGCACTCTACCTCGAACCGCGGCCCCTCACTTGCACCTGGGAAATCGCACTCAAGTTGGAATGGGAAACTTAGGATCTGGAGCACGAGTGGAGGAAGGCCGACCGACTCACCTGGATCGTAACGAAGCAGGCCCCCAGGACGTGCATTTGGGAGATTACTTACCAAGGAGGCACCGGTCAGAACGGTCCCGTAGAACGGAGTCTAACTTGCCACCTCCCATCTAGACCCCGGATTTATCAACTATGTTCAGACAGCTGATGAGAGAAAATCAGTGCTTATCTAACGACAATTGGGGTACAGCTAGGAGTCATACTCCATTCACGGATGCTATCCTACAAGCTGAATACCCCCGGAAGTTCAGCATGCCGACTATTCCAGCCTATGAGGGGAAGACCGATCCTCGACAGCATGTAATGAGATACGAGTGGATGATGGATTCGGCCAGGGCGAATGATGCGACTAAATGCAGATGTTTCCCAATAACCTTGTCCGGGATCGCCATCATGTGGTTCACCAGACTTCCTCCGCGATCGATCTCCAGATTCGATGAGTTAGCGGTGAAATTTGTGGAACAGTTCAGAATTCATACCACTCGCCCAAAGGACGTGATGTCTTTATCTAGTGTGATCCAGGTTCCAGGGGAGTCGTTAAAGGAATATTTGTAGAGATTCCATGTTGCCGCTACCGAAGTTAGCAACCCGAATGACCATGCTATTCTCATGGCCGTGATGCGAGGAGTAGATCCGGAATCGGAATTTGGTGATTGGCTGGCAGGAAAACCTCCGGCTACCTTGGAGCGTTTTTATTCAAAGGCGCATCAATTTATGAGAAGGGAGGAAGCCAGGTGGACGAGGCGAGGCAGTGTGCCATTGCCTGGAAAAGAGACGGTGCAGAGCAATATTGCAGTAAAGCAATCTGGCGACAATTCTGGAAAGGTCCAGGTTAATGTTCAAAACAAGCCCTAGCAGTCTAAAGGATCCGGAGGAGGAAGTTCTGGTAAGAAGAGGGAAGCAGGAAAGTGGAAACAAGGATCCCGACATATAGTGAATACACTCCTCTGAACGCATCTCTGGAGAATATTTACTTATCAACTTGTAATACATTTCAACATCGAAAGCCGCGCCCAAAGGAATCCACTGAGGAGAAAAAATAGACCGGGAAGTATTGTCGGTTCCACGAGACCTACGGACACAACACTGAGGAATGTAGACACCTCCATGATGCTATAGAAAAACTGATTTGGTAGAAAAAGTTACAGCAATTTGTTAAGAATCCGCAGGAAGGCGGACAGGGGGCATCCGACCCCAATCGTGGGCAGGCTTCGCATCGACCTGAGGAACCCGCTCAGACCGTGGGCAGACTAATCATAAACACGATAGTTGGTGGGCCCCACCCGGTAGACAAGAATTGGAAAGAAATGGAGTGTTATGCTAGTTCCCTAAAGGATGCGGATTTTGAATGTTATTCGAACACAGAAGATGGGACCCCAGCGAAACAGCAACGAATGATGACAGATGATATAGTGTTCAGGAGTAGAGATGCCGATAAGGTGGAGGCACCTACCATAGACCCGATGGTCATCTCGGCAACAATCGGGCCAGCATTTGTGAGAAGGATATTGATTGATTGCGGGAGTTTTGTGAACATTATTTTCAAAAAGGCGTACGACCAAATGAAGATGGAGGCAAAGGATTTGAAGCCATCTAAAGCCCGCATTCATGATTTTAATGGTGCAGCAACTAATGCAATAGGTTTTGTTGAATTACCGGTTGAGTTAGGAGAAGGTGAACGTAGGAGGGTATGGATTCTACCGTTCATTGTTTTGGATGTTGATTCCCCGTATAATGCTTTTCTGGGCCGGCCGGCCCTGGCGGAGTTTAGGGCGGCTTTGGCCCCGTGGTGTTTGACCTTGAAATTTCCTACTGATAGAGGAGTTGGTGTAGTACATGGCGATCAAGCGACTGGTCGTGCATGTGAAGGTTGTGGAAAACTCTGTCCGCATCCATGCAACGCAAAATTGACAAGTAACGCCCGAGCCTTGGCTCGGGCAGCAGGGATGGATCTACAGAGACATAGATCCGAGAGACGATGATGGAGAGCCTAAGGAGGCTAAAGCTGCACCGGCTGAACTGACGATTGACATTTCGGTCAGCCATGATGACCCATCACGGGTGCTTAAGATTGGATCACAACTCACTCCCTCGATGACTGAGGATCTAACTGACTTCCTCCGAGCGAACCTGGATGTGTTCGCTTGGACCCACTCTGATATGTGCGGGATTTCTCCCGCCATCGCAAGTCATATGCTGAACATTGACCCAAAATACGTACCAGTAAAACAGAAAAGGAGAGGTATGGACCCGAAGAGGTCTACTGCTCTCAGAGAGGAGGTGGACAAACTCAAAGCCAATGGGTTCGTCCGCGACGCCCTCTACCCTGAATGGGTTTCTAACGCCGTACTAGTGAGAAAAGCGAATGGGAAATGGAGAACTTGTGTTGATTACTCAGACCTAAACAAGGCATTCCATAAGGATAGTTTCCCTTTACCTAGAATTGACCAACTGGTTGACTCAACAGCAGGGCATGAATTATTGTCATTCATAGATGCGTATTCGGGATACAATCAAATCCCGATGCACATCCCAGATCAGGAGCACACTAGTTTTGTCACGGACGTCGGATTGTATTGTTATGTGGTGATGCCTTTTGGATTAAAGAACGCCGGAGCAACTTATCAGTGCTTGGTAAATCGAATGTTTAAAGATCAAATTGGTAGAACAATAGAAGTCTATGTGGATGACATGCTCGTGAAGTCACGGCAGTCAAACGACCACATTGGCGGAGATGTTTGATATACTCAGATACTACGGAATGAAAATCAATCCACTGAAGTGTTCCTTTGGTGTAGCATCGGGAAAGTTTTTGGATTTTATTATCAATGCACCAGAAATTGAAGCTAACCCGGAAAAGATTCAGGCTATTCGGGACATATAAGTGCCCAGAACTATAAAGCAAGTACAAAGCCTGAATGGAAAAGTCGCCGCGTTGAGTCAATTCATATCTAGAGCGACCGACAAGTGTGTTCCCTTCTTCGATGTGATAAAGAAAGGGAGGACTGAGGAGAAATTTAGAATGGATGCATGATTGTGAGGATGCGTTCCGAGCCCTGGTAGGACACTTGGAAAGTCCCCCGGTTCTGTCAAAGCCTGTAGACCATGAAGTGTTATATGTATACTTGGCTGTGTCTCAACATGCCATCAGCACGGCCTTGGTTCGCGAGGAGGACCGAATTCAAAGGCCAGTATACTATGTCAATAAAAGTTTAACGAGGGAAGAAAGAAATTATCCCAAGATTGAGAAGCTAGCTTACTGCTTGGTGATTGCATCACGCAAGCTCCGTCCGTATTTTTAGGCACACCCGATCAGTGTTTATACCGGTTAACCTTTGCGACAGGTGCTCCAATGACCAGAAACCTCTGCGAGGTTACTCAAGTGGAACATTGAGTTAAGTCAATTCGATATCACTTACCTTCCACGGAGGGCTATCCCAGGGCAAGCACTAGCGGACTTCATCGTAGAATTCACCATATCAAACGAGCCAAGTGGTGTTGATGTCATTCCCCCCATTCGATGGAAACTATACACCGATGGGGCATCCAACGACCGTTGTTCTAGGGCTGGTGTTATTCTGGTAACTCCCGAAAACCGATCCATTTGTTATGCTTTGAAGCTTGATTTCCCAGCTACAAATAACGAAGCCGAATATGACGCATTGATTGCTGGCTTAAAACTTACCAGGGAACTCGGAGTGAAATCGATTGAAATCTTTTATGACTCGCAATTGGTGGTATATCAAGTACGAGGAGACTACCAAGCAAAGGGGCAGAGACTTGCCCCATACCTTACTCGGGTTCAAGAACTGTTGGCAGACCTCGAATATTACGATATTTTGCATATCCCGTGTGAACAAAATGGAGAAGCCGATTCATTGGCAAAATTCGCAAGCACTGGAGATGCACAGCAGATGGGTTTGGTTCCCGTCAAAACCTTACATTTTCCGAGTATAGACGAGATGGAAGTAGACTCTGTGTTAGAAACAGAAATTGAGAGGGAGTCATGGATAACCCCGTTCAAGGAATACCTGCTACACGGGACCTTGCCCGAAAGAAAGAACGAAAGACGACAAGTCATTCGCAAAGCCTCACGATATATAATGCAGGATGGAGTAATGTATCAGAAAGGGTTCTCGGTTCCTTTACTTCGGTGCGTCGCCCACGATGAGATAAAGTGGGTTTTGAAAGAAGTTCATGAAGGAGAGTGTAGCGACCATACTTGAGGGCAGACGCTAGCCAAAAAGATCCTCCGCTATGGATACTATTGGCCAACTGTTAATCGAGACGCCGCAGACTATGTGAGAAGATGCAACAAATGTCAAAAGTATGTGAAGATTCCGAGAGCTCCGCCGACGGAACTCACACAAATGGTTAGTCCCTGGCCATTTGCGATATGGGGGATCGATATAATTGGCTCCTTGCCTCCAGAGGTGGTGCAAAATACACAATTGTTGCGGTCGATTACTTTACAAAGTGGGCAGAAGCAGAACCCTTAGCTACGATCACTACCAAAAAGGTCATTAATTTCGTTGTACGAAACATCATATGCCGTTTTGGCTTCCCACGAACTATCATTACGGACAATGGAACTCAGTTTGAGAGTAGGGAGTTCAAAGAATTCTGCCAAAAATATTGCATTGAGAAAAGATTTGCGGCAGTCGCTCACCCAAAAGCCAATGGACAAGTTGAAGCCGTAAACAAAATAATCAAATCCATATTGAAAAAACGTTTGGAGAAGGCTAGAGGCAAGTGGGTGGATGAACTTCCGACAGCACTCTGGGCTTACAGAACCACCCATAAGTCCATGACTGGCCACATTCCATTCACATTGGCATATGGCGTTGAAGCTGTTATACCCGTGGAACTTGAAGTTCCTTCTCATCGGGTGACTTACTATGATCCTAAGACGAATCAGAATCTTTTACTGGAATCGCTGGACTTTGTGGATGAAAAACGTGATGAAGCTGATTTGAGGGCGGCCGCATATAGGCACCGAGTCGCTCGATATTACAATGGAAAAGTTCGATCGAGAATCTTTGATGTGGGCGATCTCATTTTGAAGCGAGTTTTTCCGATTCCATCACATATGAATCCCACATGGGAAGGTCCATACGTCATTGAACGGAAGCTTGGAGAAGGAACTTTCAAGCTAGCAACCGTCGATGGCGTGACACTCCCTCGAGCATGGAATAGCGAGCATTTGCGCTGTTATTACACTTAGCCCACTTCTTTCGCATTTTAGTAGCAATTGTTTCCAGTGTGTTTTTCTTTAGTTGTTCTTTGTTTTCGGCATGTAATAAGACAATTCAGTTTGTTCCTGTTTGTTATGATCAATAAAGGCTTGAAGTCGCTTTTCTATGAACTGTTGGTGTTCCGTGTGTTATAATTCTATGGCAAAAAATTAAATCACTTTATTCTGTCCGGCGTATGAACACGCACATAAAATTAAAAGTCAATCGATAAACGATTTAAAAATCTCTAAGTCCCCGGAGTGCGGACTGGAGTACTCTGAGTCCCCAAAGTGCGGACTAGAGTATAAACGACTTAAAAATCTCTAAGTCCCCGGAGTGCGGACTAGAGTACTCCGAGTCCCCATAGTGCGGACTAGAGTATAAATGACTTAAAAATCTCCAAGTCGTCGGAGTGCGGACTAGAGTATAAATGATTTAAAAATATCTAAGCCCCCGGAGTGCGGACTAGAGTACTCTAAGTCCTCAGAGTGCGGACTAGAGTATAAACGACTTAAAAATCTCAAAGTCCTCGGAGTGCGGACTAGAGTATAAGCGATTCAAAAAATCTCTAGTCCCCAGAGCGCGGACTAGAAGATTTACGATTCAAGAAATTTCCAAGTCATGTGGAAACGGACCAGAGCTTATGTAACCCACAAGACTCCAAATTTCGATTACAAGTTAGGCAGTGAGCTAAACAGCGAAAATCATCGAAGGCAAAGAAACAAAATTTTATTTACTAATCCAAAATAAAGTTCCATTACAACTTTCCTCGAGTTTGGAGCAAAAAGTCTATTTACAATGACTATGAAAATAAATAGAAATAACTGCCTAATTCAGACTTATTCGGATTGGATGTGGCACGACCGGATGGCTACTTTTATGATTTTTTCTCCTTCAGCTTCTCTGAAGGCTCCTCACCCAAGCGCTTTCTCTTGGACACCTTGCTTCCTAGCGAGATGGTGCCCGGGGAAGGAGGAGGAACTTCCACTGGCGTGATCCCCCCCGGGGAGAATTATCTTCAAGGGCCTATTTAAAGGATCGTCAAGTTCCAACACTTGAGGTTCGAGTTTAATTTTGTCCTTCTCTTTCTCCTCTTCCGCGATTCGCTCCCCCATGCCGAGTTTTGAAGTAGGTCTGGAAGCGCCAGTGATTTCAACCTCGTCATGTTCATCTGCGGGCGAGGAATCCTCAGCCTTGTCCTCATCGAGCGCTCCCTAGTGTGAAGCTCTTCCGCTATTTTTTCTTCCTTCTCCGTGGCGACATCGCTCCTTGGAGTTGGTTCAGGATCAGAATGACCTACATGGAGTCATAAAGGATAAGAGTTAGAATACATCTATGGTTCATCAAAAGCAGTGGTCCTTTCAACCCTAGAGAGAAAAATTACACACCGGCTTCTGGATGACTCTCAGCTGTTTTAGGAGTCTCACCCTCGGGAATAGGAGAAAGAACATGAACATCAAGCCCGGGTTTCTCTGGGTCATGTCCAACATGCTGCTCAAAAGGATCGAGTGATGAGCAACCAGCCGGCGGGGCGGAAGGGGGAACTGGAGACTTGGTTCCGGATGATCCAGCAACGTCGTCCTTCCCTTTTTGATGAGGAGGAATCTCTTCCGTAGAGGGCTTTGGCTACGGATAAGTCGGAAGGCTCATTTCCTCGAAGCACTTCCTTCACAAGAGACTCCTCGTCAATTTCTTCGATGCCCAGCTCCACTCGCTTAATTTTTACTAGAGTATCCCATGCTTCAGCTAACGATTTGAGGTAGCCTTCGCCCAGAAATGATAAATCTCAATGCATGAGAACTCGAGCGTTATATTCAGCAATAAGAGGATCGAATAAGCATTTGATTTCTTCCCTTCCGGCTTCAGCAGTTGCCTCAAGGTGAGAATCAATCTCTGTCAATGCCATTCTTTTGCCCTCTTCACGGGCCGCATCCTTTAACGCTTCGGCTTTAGAAAGTTCCTCGTCGAACTTCGTTTTTAAGAGCAGTGTTGTGACGATTTCCTCGCAATACCATTGTGACTCTTCTTGTGCAGAGGTTTTATCTTCTTTTTCTTTAAGCAGCAGCTCCTCCAGTTCTTTAACTCGCCGAGCGAGGGCATCCCTTTCTTTCTGGATGGAGTCTTTTTCTAAGGCTAGAGCACCGCTACGTTGAATTGCCTCATCGATTTTCTTTTTATGAGTGACTTCCAGACGACTGACTGCCTCATCTGTATCTTTGGCATTTTTTTGAGTGACCTCAAGTTGAGATTTGTATGAGGAGAGCTCTTCGTCCTGGACTTTGATAATCTCTTTCTCATGAATGTCTTCAAGTCTCAGGCGATCGATTTCATGCTGACGTTCCATAGAAACTTCTGAAACTTTTTCTACCAAATGGACAAATGCATCGTGTTGAACATAGACATCGTTATTGCATGCGATGGCGCTTTGTTTGACATGCCCTAGAATAGGGTGAATCGCAGGAAGAAATTTCAGTCCGTCGAAGCATATCTTTGGAAATGTGGATTTAAGCTCGGCTAATCTTTCGGCAATCAACGGGTCATGTGCAAAAGTTGGAGGAGTATGCCTGGCCGAAGCCACCGACTTTTTATAAGGCTCACGAGATTGCTTTGTGCTGGACGAGCCGGAGTGTTGGTCGCGGGGAGCTTCAGATTGAGATCCCTTCTGAGCGGATTTATCCTTGTTGTGCTCTGAGTGAGGGGGAGGATCGTTGGGACATGAAGAGTGGCTATAAGTTTTCCTTTGAGAAGACGACGAATCTCTAGGATGATAGTCTCTATCGCCGTTGTCATCTCTGCCTCGACGCCTACCAGAATCTGAATCTTAACTGGAGTGGTGGAAGATAGAAGACCTGCAAAGGCGGTCAAAGCCATGTGAGCGTCCCATATCACCTGCACAGAAACCAAACGAAGACAAGTTAGCGAGGATTGCATGATGGTTAGAACTTAAGTGTAGGGTGAAGTGTGAGTGTTCGTGCGTGTCCTAGAGATTCCCCCCGACGGACTAGTTTCTTTTGCTTTACTTATTGGAGTTTTCTCTCCCTGATGATGAATTTGATCGCCTCCATCATTTCTCGCGGGCGAGTTAAGCCCCATATCCCCTGGGTCGTTGAAACCGTAATTCAGTAGGTCATCAGGGATGGTCAGGTCTGAAAGACCTTTTAATGAACCCTCTAGATGTTGAGGAAACGACTCTTTCTCAACCGGAGTGATAGTAACTTTAGAAGTTCCGCCTACTATTTTCTTTTTCAATTTATAGGCTAAGCTTTTTTGCCTCTTTGAAGGGGGAAGCGATTTGGCAATGCCAGGCATGTCCGTTATTGGTGCAATGTCGGGGGCAAGGTTCTCATCGGCCTCCTTTATTTCACCTTCCTCGGATATCTCGGGGGTTCCTCCTGTAGAGGGCATCGAAGGCCCGGCTTGCCCCTTGCCTTTTTCCGTGGTGGGTCTGGTTGTAGCAACGCCTGTTGGGAGACTAGTTCGATGACTTTCAGCTAACAATCCAAAATTTGAAAGCGATTCATTGAAAAGGACGGACTTGATCTCCCGGTCTTCCATAGGAATTGCTCGGATGGCCTCGACAGCCTCAGAATACCCAGTACCATCGGGACGTGGGCTGATACCTGTAAAAGTCGAAAGAAGTTTAAAAAGAGTGCCCGTCGTACCATAGACAAATATTGTTCAGGGAATGGAACTTACTCCCTTCCAGCCATCTTCTCGCAAAGCCCGGGGGGCATCGTACATAAAACCATTCCTGCTTATATTGGGAGAATTTACTCTATGCCCCCTTCAGAATCTGACACTTGGAGTGTGGCTCAAGAAATACGAAGGATGGATTGTCAGGCCGTCCTTTAAAGCGATAGATGTAGCGGATATCCCTAGGGGTGGGAAGCCTGAACAAGATACTCATGAAAAGAATACAAGTGCCGTAGATGAACGCATGACTATTGGGATGTAGCTATGCCAGGGAGATCCCGATATACTGTAACACTTCGCAGAGAAAGGAGTTGAAAGGTGGCACGCTACCAACCCAGCACATGAATTTATTGCACGTTGTATATCCAGTTGGGGGCAGGTGAGGCCGATCTTGCCTCGACGGAACTAGAACATCGTCGAAAGGGATCCCGTGAACTGTACACAACCGACGAAGAGCGGTTTTGCCGATTTTTGAAGCTTGTGAATCTATAGGATTGTCCAGAATGACTACCCCGTCTACAACGTCAGGAGCCGGGCCAATAGCTGCAGCTGATGGATCTGGAATACCTTGCGTAGGCGTTGTCGGTGGACTTGAAGTTCCTATTACTTCCTGCTGAGAACTTGCCCCAGGCTTGTCTGAAACTGTGGTAGATCTTGATCTTCTGGACATCTTCAACGAGCGTCGGGTATGGATAGATACTTGTTTGAACTATGCTTGAAAGATAATTGATATTAGATATAACGATAAAAATATTCCCCTCGTGTGGTGTGTGGACTAGTGCAATCGTTTGAGCATAAGTGTGAAAGAATTAAAGATTTAAAGACTGGTAAAGTGTGATTGAGCATTAAACTGTCATCTTCAAAGACCATCATCGCTGACCGTCTCCGAGAACTTGTCCTATGTTCGGTAGTATGGGTCTTGAAATCAGAGATTGGCATTATATGTTTTGGGCTGTTATCTGCTTTTGTTAAGTTAGACTCGCGTTTATAGTTGTTATAACTATGGAGTCATTAGTCAAAACCAGTTCCATATTCTTATGTGCTTAAGTCCTTGGCATTGTTCATTGTTCTACGGTCAGGCGTGGAAGTATATGATCTTGACATGTGCTATGCTTAAGTGGAGATGATTTTGATTGTCAATGCCGATCCCAAGGCCCAAGGCCGGTCGTCTTTCTAGACCTCCATACCGAGCCACCTATTTACAAGTTACCGAACGACCCCCTAGACTAACAACACAGAAGCACTCACTCTCCTCACCAATGCTCCCTCGCCACACTCAAATGACCGAGCCACACTCACTCCATAAAAAGACCGGTCGGCCACATTCCTAAACGCATCTTCGACGGACGACACTCTCTCATTCTAGACCGAACGACACTCTTTCTCTAGCACTACACCCATAGGGGATTTACCAACCAACTATCTTCCACTCGAAATACCGAACCAGAGTTGTTACTTCCTTCGTCGAACGGCTGCAATTCACTTGTACCGATCCGCTCACCTTAAAGTTAATGAACGGCCTCAGCCTAGCGTATGCCGAGCCGTCCATTCTTAGAGTCTCGACCTACTTTCTTACTAAGTTTTCGAAAGGATTCAACACTGCTATAGTGGGTTGCCGACCGTCCTCCCTCGACCGGACGATGAGCAGAATTCCACGAGTTATACACCAACCCCCACGGATCGCCAAACCTTCCTCTTTCCTATGTCCCCAACTTCGAAGTCGAGGATAAAGTCATTCCTCTTGATAACTCACCCTAGCTCCATCGAGGTCAAACCAAATTCCTAGCCTAAAACACGCTCCTGACTCCAATTTACCCTTCTCTTCACCAATTCCTACTAACTCCTATCTAGGAACCCGTGTACTCAAACCTCAAACAAGACTCCAAGCAAACAGGGATGGGTTAAAGAAGAAATCCATACCTACAAGAGAAGCTAGAAGTTTGTGAAAACCGTAGGACTTAGAGCTCAGGATTGTTCGGGTTCGAGAACGTCTGGAGTTGCAAGGTAGGGGGTCTAGGTTCGGAAGAAGGAGGGATGAGTATGATGGTAAACAAGGATTGAAGGGAAATAGATAATCGGGCTTGTAAGAGTGAAATAAAAGTGAGAAGAAGAAGAAGAAGGAACAGCGACCGAAGTTATATATGGCACAGGGGGATACGAACCGACATCTTCCTATGGATCCGGTCACCTTGCGTCACTCGATCGGTGAGTGGGCACGTCGAACGTTACTAAAAGAAAATCGACTTTGTGGGTCGGTCTCTGTACGCCGAGCCACCCTTTGTTTGAAAAATATAAATAATAATAGCAAGGATAAATATAATTTCCATAAATGGTGATGAAATGATAAGAATGTGGATAATAAAATGAAATGTGTATATGAGAACGAATACACAAGATCAGGTGATGCGAAGTTTCCTCGAAGGCTAGAGGGAAACGGTAATCAGCTATCATTCTGAAGTGAGGACTAACTATCGATTCAAAGTGCGCCATATTGATTCACACAACGCACTTTGGCGGGCAAATGTTACCCGGCACCTTGGGCCGGCTACAAGATGATAATTATAGAAGTTTTGATTGAATCGAGACCAGACTCAAGCCAGTGAGAGGTTGGAGATATGTGAAATTGGTTCAATCTGACTGGTTCGACCTGTGTGCATGGTTCGGCCTGTGTGAGTGGTTCGGCCGAGGAAGGCAAGACATGTGTCGTTCGGCCTTGTGAGATGGCGTGTGTCGCTCGGATTGAAGAAAGGTGGTGGTAAGAACTCAACGCATGTCGCTCGGTCAGGAATGGGAAAACAAGATGGCTCGGTCTAGGTGGTTAACAGGAGTCGCTCGGGTTGAATTGTTCATGCACGCCTCGTTTGGTTGAAGTGGCTCGGCATGTATGGTTCGGTCTTGATGGTCCGACATTTGTTGTTCGGCCTAAACGAGTTAGCAGGTTTCGTTCATGAAAGGGAAGTTGGTGCCGTTCAGTCAGAAGTGGTTCGGCACCTGTGGTCGGTGTGTCTGGTTCAGTGTATCTTGAGGGAGTTAGCCTGTACGTGGGAACAACAGAAAAGTGAGGAAGCCAGCGCTGCTTTACTTCGAGATCCACCATGAGTTACCCCGATACCTTTAAGAGTTCGCTTCGAGTTAGTTGCTCAATGACCACCGGTCGGCCATACTAGGCCGGTATTTGTCGATCAGCCGAAAGTCGCTCGGGATGCATGGTTCGGTCGACTCGAGATTGCCATGTTTGGGCCAAGTCATCTTGGTCATGGGCCCACGCAGGTGAACCAGCCTATTTTCGTCTATAAATAGAGGGGTAGGGGTGCAGTGAAAAGGGACCTTTTTTCGAGAACTCCGGGGACACTCTGCCATTTTTCGTACTTGCTTCTTTCGGTTCAAACTTGTATACGAGTTGTTTGTTTACGGATTGAATCTGTATTCAAGTCTTCAAGAAAAGCAATAAAGGTTACATAGTCAGTGGACGTAGGCAATTACGCCGAACCACTATAATTCTGGTGTTCTTGTTCTTGCAATTACTTTTACATATATTCCTCTGTTTTAATTTACTATCTTCATTAATCTCTCTACATAAATCTATTCTTGGGTGTTAGTGACCAATTCTGGTGCTAACAATTTTTTTAAAATTGTCAAAATGAATTATAAGTTATAAACAAGTCTTGTAAATCGATTAAAATTTTATTAATAAATCAAAATAAATTATTGTTCAAAGTTATATAAAATTATTTTAAATTGTTTAAAAGCATATTTAATTATTAATTAAAGTTAGCTTATAATGATTTGTTTTAAAGTTAATTATTATTTAAGAATTAATAAGTATTATTATTTTAAAAAGATAAATTATTCAATATTAATATTGTTTTATATAATAACTTTTATTAAAGAGTATTTGCCTAAATTCAACTTGGAAAATTATTATATAAACCTTATAAGCATTAGTTTGAGATAATCATTTAATAAAGTTTTCGGGAAGTAATGGTATACATTCATGGCGGAATCGGGAGGCAGAGAGTACCTACAGTTAAATTTGGATTTCTCTGGGATAGAGACGTAATCATTGAGTTGCAAATCCATGGTTGATACCGCAGTGGTGCTTTCCATATTTATTTTGAAAGGTTTTCAAATATTTTTGAAAAGGATGGTTTGTGAATATACTAAATTCGGTAAGATAAGTATATACTTTTGAATAAAGAGATTTAAGTTATTGAAATTTAAATTAAATAAGACTTAGTGAATTCAGTAGGAAATGGAATCTTTGATTGGATGATTGCTATTTGATAGTTAAATAACCAACTATCAAATCTGTAACAACCCGAATTCCAGTGGGTTCGGATTTTTCACAAAAATGCTAAAACCCAAGCCCACTGAAGCCCGAGTTGGGTATCTGGTATCCTGCAAATAGGCAAAGACAAATATATCAGAGCTCAATTAAATATCTTACAGCGGAATTGACTAAATATAATAGTAAGTAAATACTCACCAATATAATAACACTTTCTAAACAAGTGTCTTAAAGCTGGGAAGTCTCTGCCATCTACATGACCTGTAGGATGTTATGAGTAGGGGATCAGAACTAAAGTTCCGGTGAATGGATAAATTATACAGTTCTAAGCTTAATTCTACATATACCATTTTATTTCCATTTACTGTTATATTAGGTTCATTAGGTTTATAATAATCTCGCCTTTGTGCGTGAATCGTACCCATCTACTCCTTAGTAGATTAAAACCTAATAACTAATATATATGTAGCTATATGCCCAATGACTTTATTGGTCCTAGGTACTACCCATAGTACCTTCCGTATCATCCTCAAAATGGGCTCCATCGTCCTGCTCCGTAGCTATATCTGTAAAGGACTGCTTCGTAAGGCCTACAATACAGATACTCCATCGTCTTACTCTGCGAGCGTTCCGTAGCTACATCTGTAAAGGACTGCTTCGTAAGGCCTACAATACAAATGCTCCACTACTTACTTTGAAAACGTAAATCGCGTCCGCACTAGTCTATGCCAGTGCTCGGACATCAGCAATGTACCACCCAGTGCATACATTGAGGACTACGTAATCGTTCTGTCTACTATCTGAATCCCACCAACAAGGTCTACCTTGTACGAAATTTAGTCAGGGATTTTCTATATCTGTAAAGGACTGCTTTGTTAGCCCTACAATACAGATATTCTAGTTGGTCTATCTCTTTTTCATCATGGCTATGGCCCCATGCAGCCACCCTCAACTAACCGAAAGACTTCTAAAGAGTTAAGTGGTCGTGCCCTACTGCAAACAATCTAACATCCAAATGGCCGTGCCCCTCATCCAATGTCTCGATAGTGAAAGAATCATTGGCATTATGGTTTAACTCTAGTCTATCCCGAAATCGCACTTGGTCTTGATGCTGGCTGATATCCGCATGCGACTATCCTTAAACTTACTTGCAAGTACTGGACACACGAATACCCTACTCCGAACACCAAGCCCTTCTGACTGCCTAAAAGGTCTGCTTCATTAGGCCTACAATGCAAATGCAGTCAAGGCATACTCTCTTGATGGAACACCTACAGACCTGCCTCCGAGGGTGCAGCTTCGTTAGGCCTACCCAGAGGGTCATCCTAGAGTATCCTCATGTCCCGTTGAAGTCTCGTACTTCCTTGAAGCCCAAAAATACTAAGTTGGACGTGCTTCTCCATTTCTGAAATCCATGATGAACTCCTTCTTTAGACGCTTCATCCTTTGGGCTGCTTCAAACGCATCTCAATTCCTTTATTAGACCCTAAGTCTAATCTTCTAATTTGCGTTTAGTTTACTTTCTTATTCTGTTGGCTACTTATTTACTCTAATTAGCATATTCTTGCCCTCGTCTCACCTCTATCTATTGTGAGATTTCCATTTATTTAATAGGGAATGCTGTTGGTATGAGCCACATTCATTATCTTGCTTATCTAACTTAATATAAATCTTAAGTTCATTAAAATAAGCCTCTTTTATCATTCCTGCTTTATTTGCTTATTGACTTAATATAAATTATTTAAATAAGCTTCTACCATTATTTTTGCTCATTAATTTATTCAAAGTCCCAAAATAAGCTTTTCTGTTTTTATTACTTAATTTAACCTATGTTATAATACTACCTATAATTGTCATTTTCTTTTCTTTTATAGTTAGGGCTGTCAACGGATGCAAACGGATGCAGATATGGCTGTATCCGCATCCGCATCCGAAAATTTAAATTCGCATTCGAATCCGCATTTGATATCCGTGGATATCAGAGAATTAACATCTGCATCCGCATTCGCGGATATTTTTTGGATATTCAAAAATATTTGCATCCGAAAATAAAAAGCGGATATTTCGGATATTCGAAAATATATGAAATATCTACATCCGAAATTGAATATCCGCATCCAAAATAAACAAGTTCGTACGATATTACAACAATTCAAATAAACAAAAACAAACTAAAACAATAGATAATATTTGTTTTCAGTTCTCATATGTTTTCATCTTAGCCATCTCATATAAAGTAACTAATAATCTAAACAAAATACAAAATATAGCACACTAGAAAATCAAATATAAGTTAATAAACCAAATAACATACATATTCCTCTAACATAAATTTAGATTGCTATTGTTACTTGCTTATTTAGGGTTTTACTTTCTTTCTTGAGCAATTTGGGCTTGGGCCAATTCATTTCTAAATATATTTTAACTATAACTTAGGGTCATCTTAAAATAATAAATCAATAAAAATAACAATTTTTATTGTAATTAATTTTGGATCGGACGGATGTTTTTCAGATACGGATATGCCCATATCTGCATCTGCATTTGATTTTATTTTCGGATACTGGATAACCGCATCCGCTTTTCGGATATCGGATAATATCCGTTTTTTCGGATACGGATCCGGACGGATTTTGGATTTTTCCGGTATCCATTGACAGACCTATTTATAGTCCGTACATAATTCCAGCATTTCTTTTCTGTTCTAATCTACCTTCTTTTATTATGACATAGAATATTCTTTTATTCTCTTATATTATATAATTTACTTATCATAATAACTATTTTCATAAATAGTCTGCGCAGTGAATGCAGACCTAGGTTCATTATCGTTTACAGCTTCAAGTTCTTATCTAATAATTTACTTGATTCATGTCATACTTTGTTTTATTATCTTCTATTCTAGGAAGTAATTCTATTTTATTTGGTTGGTTATGAAAACTATATTCAAAAATCCATTTTCATATTTTAGTATTAAATAATACTATAAACAATAATTCGTAACTGCTAGATATTTCTTTTACTATTTTGGAATATTGTAAAATATAGTGGTTTCTCTATTTTACACCAGTTCTCTTCTTCTTTCTTTTATTCTAGCAATTACGTTCATTGTTGTCTTTTAAATATTAAATTATAGAAATGTATCATATTTTCTAAACCAACAAATTAACCTTTTAGTTACTCCCAAATCCAGTTATTAGATTAATTAACTTTTCTCATTTTAACGTAATTTATTACAGTAATTCCATTCCTCGAACTAGGGCTGTCAACGGATGCAAACAGATGCGGATATGGCTGTATCCGCATCCGCATCCGAAAATTTAAATCCGTATCAGAATCCGCATCCGATATTCGCGGATATTAGAGAATTAACATCCACATCCGCATCCGCGGATATTTTTCGGATAACCGAAAATATCCGCATCCGAAAATAAAAAGCGGATATTTTCGGATATTCGAAAATATCCGAAATATCCGCATCCGAAATTGAATATCCACATCCGAAATAAATAAGTTCGTACGATATTACAACAATTCAAATAAACAAAAAAAACTAAAACAATAGATAATATTTGTTTTCAGTTCTCATATGTTTTCATCTTAGCCATCTCATATAAAGTAACTAATAATCTAAACAAAATACAAAGTATAGCACACTAGAAAATCAAATATCAGTTAATAAACTAAATAACATACATATTCCTCTAACATAAATTTAGATTGATATTGTTACTTGCTTAGTTATGGTTTTACTTTCTTTCTTGAGCAATTTGGGCTTGGGCCAATTCATTTCTAAATATATTTTAACTATAACTTAGGGTCATCTTAAAATAATAAATCAATAATAATAACAATTTTTATTATAATTAATTTCGGATCGGACGGATGTTTTTCGGATACGAATATGCCCATATCTGCATCTGCATCCGATTTTCTTTTCGGATATCGGATATCCGCATCCGCTTTTCGGATATCGGATAATATCCGTTTTTTCGGATACGGATCCGGACGGATTTTGGATTTTTCGGGTATCCATTAACAAGCCTACCTCGAACTTTTATTATTTTACATCTTATTTCCTTCATTTCAGTATTCTTAATTATTTAATCCATATTAACGTTTAATCTATTCTATTCCATACGCGAAGAAAGAGGAGAAAATAGAAGAAGAATGACGCTTGCATAGAAATCCAAAATGTAGAAACAGATGTAAATAAATACCGATACTGTAAATTCCTTATAGTTCAGCATAACTTAATTAATAGGATTAATTATTGAATAAAATTATCTAAACGGGAATTTAACGATAATACATCTTAAACTTAAAAGATATAATTAAATCCACTCACATGTCGTCCTTAGCTTCAATCTCTATTCCTTTTAATTTGCTATGTTTTTCTCCGCTTTTCCCCTCTTTTTAATTCGCTGTAAATTCCCTGATTTGTTTGCGCAATTCTCTGATTTTCTTGTATGTATATCCTTGCTTAATTTTATTTTTTGTTTGGGGAAAGATTTGATTGATAGAGGAGAAAGGAAGAGGGAGAAGAGAAGAGGAGTTTGCTGTAAATGACAGCAGCTGATTCAGAGAAAATAGTGTGGGCTAGGGTTAAGTTACGTTCAATTTATAGGTGTAGTGAACAACTATGAACCATCCGATTAACCCTAAAAACAATCCTCACCATCATTTATTGATTTGTTTACGTTAGTTTATAACGTATAATTCTCCAATGTTATTCATTTATTTCTTTGTTATACGACCCTATTAATTCACGTTTCTTTCTAAATAAGATTCTCCCATTAATTATCCAATTAATTAGATCACACACACACACACAAACACACACACACACACACACACACACACACACACACACACACATATATATATATCCAATATTAATTTATTCTTATACGTTATAATTTCTTACATATTTGAACACGTCAATTAAGACCTCTATTTATTGATTGTATACAAAAGTTATACTTTTTAATTTATTCTTATTAACTTACCTTCATCATAAACTTAATTACTCCGTTTGATTTTTGTACGCATTCCAATTCTTTTTTTCTTTTTAACTTGGAAACAAATAATCATATAACTGGCGTTTTCTTCTAGCTAATTAATTTGCATTATTTGCTATTGTAACAAAGGGATATTCTTTGATTAATTGACACCCTTTTTAAAACGCTCAACTGATTGCCAATTAATTAATTGACACGTTTTCCCATTTTAATCGATATCCAAATTAATTCCTATGAGTCATTCAATCACACATTTCTTAGTTGTATATATTTAAACTTCCAATTCATTACCCAATTAATTGACATATAAGTTTTCCTCTTTTATTAATTGACGCTTACTTAATGTCTTTAATTAATTTCTTAATAATTGATTGCGTTAATTATAAATTAATATATGTATATTATCATTTAATTTATTCCCCGTATACATTTCCCTTTATTAGAAGATCCCTTAAGTAATTAATGTTATAAAAATGACATATCCTCTGACTAATTGACGCCTCTATGTCTCTTAATTAATTCCCCTTTTAATTGATTGATGCGTCAATTAATCACACACTCATTGCTTGCATGAATCTATGTAACCTCTTAATTCTTAAATGCATATATTTGACATTTATATTCTGTTTTGTAATTATGTTAATTTAATTGATTTTATTAAATTATATAAAAATGTGGAGTGTTACAAAATCTGGACCAAAAGCATAGCTTTAGGAATATCTAGGAGAAACACAGGAGTTATATGGTACAGTTACCGTCGAAGGTGCTATTTTATACGTATAAACCCATTTCGTTCTTCTAGGACGATGATAAGAAAATCCGTCCACTAACGGTTAGGAGATGATCTCCGATCTCATTTTCGTATGTTTATTTCCTAGAGAACCGGGATTGAGTTTACCGAAAATACCGAATGTTGTTTCGAAGAGACCGGGATCAGATAAGTTATCCGAAAACCACTTCGATCCAACGAATACGTTTTCGAAGTGAAGACAAGAGCATGGAATCGAAGTTGGAGCATTGAAGTGCAAGGGCTAATCGCTACTAATCCTGAGGATGATTCCAAAATGGATGTAGTAGGAATAGTGCCTTCGGTTTCGTTCTGACCCAGAACGGACTTGTATGGATGAATGTTTTCAACACATTGTCATTGGAGGACAATGAGCATTCTAAGTGAAAATTCCTTAAAAAGGTAATCATAGCCTCAAGCCTCATCAATCAGAATGACTGAAAATCAGGGGAGATGCAGCAAGGCTAAGTGGGTCGCATCCAATTAGGGTATGTTATCACCTTTCTAAATACCCTCGGATATTATAAATACGGTGCATGGGAGAGCTCGATAAGTGTGGGAACACCCGGGGTGATAGCATATTCAGTACTATCAAGGTTAGGGGTAGAACCGGCCTTGTGTTTTAGGGGATCCCGGTGAGGTCCTCGGTATATTTTTTCTAGATGTGTACTGTGATAGGTGGTACCCCAGTGCTTAGTCATTGTATGGAAATCCATTCTCCAATAAGTACCTTTGCGGTTTTGGTTGTAGAGCCTAGTATGCTGAAATTTAATTAGTGTAACAATTTCGGCTAGTTGAATAAGTATTTGTACTTAGATGCTATTATAATATCAAAGGATTTTGATATAAAATGTTTTGGTTATCATAAGGTAAAAACCAGTCTTGTTTATTTGTGGCGTGGTCTTACGAGGTACCTTTGTTTTTCAAAGGATTTTTATAACAGTAATAATTCAAATTGAGTGTGTTTTCTCACGCTGGTTTTCCAAACTGACTCGGATGTTATTCTATTAAAATGCTCGGGTCAGACCGAGTATTACAGGTGCAGGTTAGGATGATATGGAGCTCAAGAGATGAACTAGATGAAAAAAACGTATTACACGTACTTGATTATATTCCGCTGTGTATTGTAGGCTGTATAATCAGCACTAGTGAGGACAAGTTATTATAACTGTCCAGTATTGAGTTATTGATTGCTGTACTCTGATGATGTAATGTATGAATAACAGTTATAGTTCTTTTTGTATAAAGACATGTTAGTATCTGTTATATATTGTTCTGCTGCGATTGTGAGATTCTATGTTGTTGCTTCTATTTTCTTCTTCTATCTCTTTCTTCTTCACCCTAAAGATTCATATTTTCGTTAAATTTGAGTTGAACTGATGTGAATTAGGGTCGACTCAAATGGTACGGAGATACGGGCCTTTACATTTGGTATTAGAGATGAAGGTTTAGTGAGAACCTGGGCTTTGATGGGGTAACTCATCAGAGATAGGGTCAGTAGCACCCTAGAATGAGTTGAGTGTATTAATAGATATGAGCAAATATTTGTTAGTGATATAAAAATAGTTTTATATTGTGCTGGTTGATTTGTTGAGTGGTTTATGGATTCTGGTCAATACGTGTAATTGACGTTATTGATAGGGATCTCTAAAACTCTTGAACATAGCATTTTGACATAGTATTGTTTTGAAATTGGGTAAATGAAATAATTTTACCCTGATTATTTTTCTATATAAAGGAATAATTTTCAGAAATTATTATATATGGTGTGCTTGGTTGTTAGGAAATGATAATGTTAAACTATTATCATTGTTGTTGTGGTGATTGAATAAAAGTTGATATTATAGTCAATAGTTAAGAAATAATTTCATATAACAAAATGGGATTTTGTAAATGTGATTTATAAATTGATATGGTCTATAAAAAACGATTATAAAGGATTTAAAAAGTTGGAAATTTAAATCCCATTAGTTTTGAAAATGATTTTCAAAGTTGTGAAAATAATAATAGTATTATTTGAAAGATATTTTTGAATTGAAAATTTTAAAGTAATTTTAAAAGGAAATAAAAAGCACTGAACTCACTTCGGTTGCTGGAAAATAAATTTCGGTGATGACTGCAGCATCTTTGACGTTCATTTTCGAGTTTCCAAGGGAGGGATTGCTATAATTGGAGTTTGTTTGGTAAAACTGGTTTTGGTTTGAAATGCAAAAGAATGATTTGATATACCAAGGAATTTTGGGTATATATGATTTCAAAAATGATTTTGAAATATTTAAGAAATTGTTTAAACTCTGGAGTTTTGATTTAAATGTTTTATGGAATATGAGTAAGTTGATAACTTATAAAATTTGAAATTTGAACTGTAGAATAAAAATTTAACTTAAGATAAGTTAAATAAAGTGGAGTTTGAAAATTTAGCCTAAGTTAGGCTGGATGGAGAAATTGTTGAAAATAGAATTATTAAGATTGGAGATAAATTAGTGAATGAACTAATTAATTTAATTCGTAAGTTAAATGGATTTGGAATTGAATTTGAATAAAAATGGATATAAACTTAAGTGGTGAAGTGGTAATTAATCCAAGAATATTTGTATAAAATGTTTATAATAGACTTAAGAAAATTGATAGTGAAATTCTTAAGTGAAATCGGTATTAAAAGAATACAATAGGTGAATGTGAGGTATAAATGTAAGTGATAATTGTGAATAATGGATTGAGAATAATTGAATGGGAATGAAGTAAATGTAAATAAAAAGAATTTGATATAACTAAGAATCAATTGTAAAAAATACGTAAGTTGTACGTATATTATTTTATTCGCATAACGGTTTGATCCAGATTCGAGCATAGAATTTCGAGATAAATTATATCGATCCGAGTTAGGATTTTTCACTCGATGCTCGATGGCGAACACTGGATATGGATTTTTGATTGATTCTGAGATTCTCTATCATAGTATATGGCTATGCAAGGAGAATGACGGTTTCTAATCAAGGAACCAGATCTGAGGCCGCACTAGAGAGTCGTGTGTACGATACTAGTTCGGAAGGAAATTGTGTGATCGGGTGGGCGATCAGAGTTGATATTGCATACGAATGGTATATGTACATCATACGGGTTTTGATGAAATAAATATTGGAAATTGAAAATGCAAAATAAAATGATTTTGAATCATATGTTTGAATATCATTGGTAAATAAGATGCAGGTATTTAAAAATCAGGAAAAAAATTGGATTGCCCGACAAAAAGGTACATGTTTAAATTGTTGTTGAAATTGATGATTTTATGATTGGGCCACTTGGCTTTTGTTTTCCTTGGATGGTTTGAGCCCGTAGTGGCGTTTTGTAGTTGTTTGGATTTAGCCGCACAAAGGAGACGCTAGCGAAATTTTAAAGAGTTGGAAATTTTTTAATAACTAAAATTTGATTTTGGATTATAACTTGAAATGATTGAGCAAAGAGTATTATTTGGAATCTATGGATGAATTTGGAAATTAGTAAAGTTGATAACGTGGTTTCAGTAAATTGATTTCGGGAAGTTGTTTAAAATGATTGGGTTTGAGGAAGTTAATGGGTTTTAGGGCATTCTTCTTACCTTGGAAATTTCGGGGACGAAATTCTTTTAAAGGGGGAGGAATGTAACCACCCATAATTTTGGTTATTTGAAATTGGAGTATTTAATTGATTTTAAATATTTAAAAGTTAATTTTTAACTTGAATTTCAAATATAATGATTTATTGGATAAATTTATAATTGGAATGTACTCAAATAATTGAATCTTGAGTTGTAAGCTTTTTAAACATAATTAAAGGCTTATCAAATTTATATTAATAAGAATGACGATAATAAAACTTTTTAAATTGAATTAAAAGGTGATTTGTTCGATTTAAAAATTAGCTCGTTTAAATTTACATATAAAAATAGCCTTTCGGGGCACAGTCTCGGAATTCGATGAAACCGGCTCCATTGGATCCGTAATAGTGTATTATTATCGTATTTCAAGTTTCGTAGTGTTTGGAGTTATCGTTTGGGGTTACGGAATATAAATACGTTGAATTTAATATCGAAAATTCAATATAATAATTGGGTCCAAAAAGCTATCTTCTCCATACGATCGAATTAGGACTCGATGCCTTTTCCATTGCGTTCGGAATAAGGGTATAACATTATAAACCCCTAGCGGCATGCCTCGATAGGGGTTCGAGATTTTGAGTTGCGAAAATCGAGATATTTTAAAGATTTAATTTATATATATATATATATATATTGTCAAACCAGTCTTTTCTTCTGCAACCTAGGATTTGACTTGACCTATTCAAACACGCCACCGTTCTCTTCCATCGTTTCCCTCTTTCTCTTTTTAAACCTAGTCGAACACAGCAAGTGAAACAAAAAAACGGTTATACAACTTCAAAAAAAAATCATATCTCGATTATTTCTCAACTAAAAATCTTGAAAACACCTTCAAAATTCTAGTTTAGTCTAAAGCTTCAATTTGATATACATATTGGAGGGTGCGGCTGCATTTTTTTTAGGATTATTGTCGTGGGACAGTCAAACTAGGGTTTGGGGTTGGGAGGCGATGGGTCATCGATTCGCCGAATGGAGTTGATATTTGGGTTCATCGTTGGAAGTAGATGTGGGGGGTGGATTATGGGAGGTTGCCGTCGAGGGTTTTGGGTCGCGGCATTTGGCTGTCGCGATGGGTTGCCGGTTAGTTTTGATTAGGGGAAGCTCGAGTGTCGGCAGGGGTGATGGAGACATAGAGGAGGGGCGAGCGACGTGGGGGTGGTTTTAGATCATCGAACGACATGGTGGTGAGTCGTATCAGTGATACGCGTGCACAGGGGAGAAGCTCTAGGCGATGTCAAAAAGAAAAACAAGAAAGGGGGAGGAAGAAGAAGTGTGGCGGGTCGGTTTTGATTTCATGGTTTGGAATCGATTAGAGCCAGCAGGAATTTTGGTGAAAATTAAAGGTTGTTTAATTTTAATTTAAAACAGAACGTTTCAGCGACGACTGTAATCAATGTGAGTAAATCTCACTCATTTTTGGATTGCTAGTTTAATTTAAAATGTTGAAAATTAAATTATTGGTTGATTGGATGATTTGATAATTATTATTATCAGTTGGATGTTATAATATATATATAGTAGTATATATTAGTAGTTGGATTGATATTCCCGCCTATTGAAGCGAATGTGTAGTGATCCGCCGTTCCGTACCCTTTGAGTTGATAATAATTCACTCTTGTTCAACCCAATTTGTACGAAAGAGCGAATAACTAGGGTAAGAAGAAGAAAGAGGTAGTAGAATATATGACAACAACGCAGAATCTCACAATCGTAGCGGAACAAAATATAATATATAACAACAGATTTTTATACAAAAGAATCTGTAACTGTTTATATACTTACAGTCATCAGAGTACAACAATCAATACATCAATCTGGACAGTTATAATAACTTGTCCTCATACAGCAGAAATATAAGTCAAGTACGGAAATATGCCTCTGTCATCCAGCTCATCTCCTAAGATCCATAGCATTCTATCCTGAATCTATAATACTCGGTCTGACCCGAGCATTATAATAAAATAACACCCGAGTCAGTCTGAAAAACCAGCGTGAGAAAACACACTCAATTTGAATTATTAAAGTTATCAAAACCCTTTGAAAAACAAAGGTATCTCGTAAGACCGAGTCACACATAAACACGACGGGTTTTTCCCTTACGATAATCAAAACATTTTATAGAAAATCCGGTGATATTATAATAGTGTTTAAGTACAAATACTTATTCAAATAGCCGAAATTGTTACATTAATTAAATTCCAGCATACTAGGTTCTACAAACAAAACCGTAAAGGCTCGTATTGAAGAATGGATTCCATACAATGACCGGGCTACTGGGGTACCGTCCATCACAGTACACTTCTAGAAAAATGTACCGAGGACCTTGCCGGGATCCCCTACCACACAAGACTGGCCTATCCCTAACCTGGATAGTACCGAATATGTTATCACCCAGGGTGTTCCCACCCTTAAAAAAACGAGCGCTCCGTTTTTCATGCACGACCATATCCATAATTTATATATATTTCCGAGGGTATCTAGAAAAGTGATAACATACCCTAATTGGGTGCAACCCACTTAGCCTTGCCGCACCTCCCCTGTTTTAGTCATTTCCGGTTGATGAAGCTTGAGGCTAACGTTACCTTTCAAGAACAATTCCACTTAGAATGCTCATCGTCCTCCAATGACGATGTTCTGATAGCATTCGTTCATACTAGTTGTCCTGGGTCTGGACAAACCGAATCACCATCTTTACTATCTTCACGATATCCATTCGTAACGTTCAAATCGGATTGAAGTGGTTTTCGGGTAATTAAATCCGATCCCGGTCTCTTCGAAACGATTAACGAAATTGGCCGGATTTGATAGTCGGTTATTTAACTATCAAATAACATCCATAAGTAGTCACTATGCCTTATTTGATAAGTTTTCAAGACATTCATCTCAAAATATCTTTGCGAAGATATATATATATATATATATATTCAAAACTCTTTCAGTATATTCAATATTTGAAAACGATTTCAAATACTTAAATCCATAACAGGATATTTTTAAACCATTTCAACACTTAAGAAATATTTCCGAATTCAATTTACCACACCTAGAAAAAAAAATCTCTATATAAATCATTTCCTACTTAAAATATTTTTCCAAAACCCCCTTTCCAATACTTAGGAGGATATTTCATAACTTATCTCATCATCTTCGGCTTTATTAATAAACCCCTTCTTACAATTTCCAAAACTGATTTATACTCTTTTATAAATCCAACCAACAATTTATAACTTCTTTTATGAATTCAGATTTCATTTTCGAAGTTACTCTATTCAACATTTTTTTTAAATTCCATTTCCTCCAATCCCTTATAAAATTCCTCTTATCCAAATCATATCCATTATATAAACCCCCTTTACGAATCTCGAGAGAATTTATAAATAAATTTCAATCACTTCAAAACTCTTTATATACATGATAAGTATTTTTAAAGAATAATAATTTATTTTTAAAAACAAGTTTAAGTAATTATTTAAAATATCAAAACTCTTTTTATAAACATCAGTAACTCATTTTTTATTATAAACAAATCAATTTTCAAAGCTGATTTAAAAAAATTGAATTTGTTAAAATAAATATTAAATATTTGAAAAATCACTTACCGAAGTATTTCAATCCTACTAATTTAAAATTTCACAGTTTAATAAATAAAATTTCCTATTTCAAAAAACAACTTAACTTCTTAATAAATAAAAATATATTTTTTAAAATTTCAATAACCAATTAAATTGTTAAATCCTCTCGATTCACAACCCATCGATTCCATTCCAACATCCTATTCATTTCCATTTTCAAAAATAGTATCCACTATTTTTTCCAACCTTATTTCCATATCCTAATATAAATTCGTCCAATGAATTTATATTCCCAAATTATCATCTGACCGATTTCCTCTATTTATAAACATCGTTTATAAATTTTTAACTCCCTTGAGTTTCACTTTTTATAAAAATAATCTCATTTATAAAACAGGAAATTTTCCTTAAGGACAATTTTTAGGGCTTTTTTTGAATGTAGGATAGCCCTTTAATAATTTACCGTGAAGGACAAATTAGCGTATTTTCGTTCCAGCTCATTATCGCGCGCTTCTTCTTCCTCTTTCTTACAATCAAATTTTTCTGTCGCGATCCAATAGCTCTCTCGGAATCAAAATATCGATCAAATTCGTTCATTCATTTCATTGTCATTCTTCTGAAAATTGTAGTTCATCGATCAAATTGTTCTCTCGCGCGTTTGTCGATCTTGTTCTTCTCATAATTCTACTGTGATCTCGTTCTTCTTCAAATTGGATTATTTTGGTATGCTTCTATTATTCTATTTTTTGTTCTTTTTCTATCAGAGTTCAATTATTGTTGTCTGTGATTTCTATTCGTGTTCCTTTTTACAAATTAAATGCAGTTTTGTTTCTCTGTTTCTTATTCATTCTTCTATGGCAACTTTTTGAAGCAGCAGCAGGTATTTTTTGTTTTATTCGTTTCTTTATGCAGTATTGTATTCTAATGTGCTTTAAATTTAATTTATTTTTATTTTTTGTTGATTAGACATGTATATCTTGCATTATTGTTGGGATGATTGGAAAAGTATCATTGTTTGGGGTTGTATGTATAGTTGTGATAGAGTGGAAAAGTATCAGATTTTAGGTTCAATTTTTGGGTATCATTTTTATTTTTTCTTAGTATCAGTTTTTGTTTATTTAGTTTGATTATCCATAATTAGGTATCAGTTTTGTATACGGTAGGTATTAGTTTTGTGAAATGGAAAAACTTATGTTCTAAATTGAACATATTTTTACTCATGTTTTTTTTGGCAGTGGTGATAACAGTCTTCTTTGTTTGTTCGTGTTGAATAATAATAGTTTTAGCACTAAATTGTCTATCGATTACTCTTTGTATGATTTGAAGAATGAGATATGTCGATGTTGGTCTCAATTAACTTCTTCTTCTATTCAGATTTCTTATGTACTTGAGGATAAAGTTATTGTGGTTGATACCGATTCTGATATTCAGAGTATAATTTATTTTCAATTATACAAGAAAAGTTCCTTCTTTGGTTTTACTGTTAAGGTTAAGGGTTCTGAATTTGAAAATGTTAATGGTGCTTCTATTTCAAGTTCATCTAATATTCGTGCTTCTTCATTTTCTACTAGATCTGTGTGTTCAAATGTTGTTGTTAATGGTAAAAGTTATTTAAAAGATATGTTGGGGAGAGGGTTGACATTATGCATTTTCGATTTTGTTGGTTTTTGTTTTGGAGGAGCTGAACATTTTAGAGAATTTTTGATGGCATATCAAATTCAAAAGAGGCATGAATTAGTATTTTTAAAGAAATGTGCTACAAGAGTTACTACAATTTGCTCTTCATATAAGGATGGTTGTCTTTTCAAAGTCCATGGTTCTTGTGATTCTGGAGAATTGAAGAAGTTTTTATGAGAAATATGGTTGCTGATCATTCTTGTCGGGCCGGTCTTAGAAATGTGAATAATCCACATATTTCTAGTTCGTTTGTTAAATCGTTGATTATTGACAAAATTCATGTTTGTCCTAGTAAAAAGCCTAAAAATATAATAATTGATTTTAGAAGAGAATACAATTTTCAGTTGTCTTATGGTTATGCTTATCATGGGAAACAACTTGCATTAATGGAATTGCATGGTAATGATGCTTTGTCTTACCATGATTTGAGTTGGTATTTGGAAGCAGTGAAGAAGTCTAATCAAGATAGTAATGTTGATATGGATGTTGATCCTTGTAGTAATGAATTTGGAGGGTGGTTATTGCTTTTGGTGCTTGTTTACTTGGTTTCAAGCATTGGAGTCCTCTGATATTCTTAGATGCTACTCATTTGAAGGGACGTTTTGGTGTTTTGATGGGTGCTACTGCAAAAAATGGTGATCAAGGTATGTCTTTGTTTTCAGTTTTGATTTATTTGTATTGAGATCATAATAGTTGGCATTAGCATTAGTACGAATTTATTATCATAATTTGTATTATGTTGGTATCAGTTTTAAGATATGTAGTTTATAGTTAGCAAGTTTCTAGTATCAAAATTTGCATTATATTGATTTGTAAGTTTGTATTTGGTATCATAATTTCATACTGCTTAGCAGGTGATTAGTATCAGTTTGTGTATAATGTTAGTATCAGGTTCATGTATGTTAATATATGGTATCATATATGGTTGTGTAGTATTGAAATTTCATTTGTATCATAATATATGTTAATGTACATTACTTTGTTGTGTTAGAATGAAGATTAATGTGCATAATGTCGTGGTTATCAATATTTTTATAATGGTCGTATCAGGTTTTCGGTATCAGCTTTATTAATGTTAGTATCAGTTTCATGAATAGTTTTAGATTTATGGTCATAATTAGTTTTAGTTTTTTTACTAATTATTTTTGCATTTACAGGTTTCTCCCCTTTAACTATGAGTGTAGTTTCTCTAGAAAATGTGGATAATTGGACATGGTTTTTGAATCATTTAAAACAAATGCTTCAAGAAGATTGTAATTTGGTTTTTATGTCAGATCGCCACCAAGGTTTGCTTTCAGGTGTTCGTGATGTTTTTCCTTCAGCTTATCACAGTTACTGCTATTTGCATATGGAACAAAAACTTCTTTCAGCGGTAAAAGCCAAAAATGCAAATGTGTCTATTGTTGATCTATTCAAAATGTGTTCTAGAGCTTCTAATCTATATGAATTTGAAGGAGCGCATTCTAAGTTTTGTCAAATTGGTGGTGTTGCTGGTGTGAATTTTTTAAAGAATACCAGGGAAACGTTATGGTGAATATAATTCGAATGTTGCAGAAAGTTTTAATAGTTGGATTTTAGATGAATGAGCATTGCCTATTACTTCGTGTTTAGATGGTATTCGTGTTAAGATTATAGAACAAATGGCTAGAAGGAGAGAAGAGTGTCATTTGTGGAAAACAACTCTTTGCTCTTCTATGGAGTTACGTTTAGGTGAATTGATTGAAGAAGGATTTGGATGGGATGTATATAAATCTTATGATTTTGCTTTTAAAGTGAAATCTCCAAACTCTCATTGTGTTGATTTGAAGGAACGGGTTTGTAGTTGCAACCAATGGAAAATTACAGGATTTCCTTGTGATCATGCTATAAAGTGTATGAACATGTCTAAGTTGTTTGTATATGATTTTGTTGAGTATTATTTCACTGTTGATGCTTATTGATGTTCTTATGCCAATGCTATAAATCCTATTCCAAATTATGATAGGCCTATTGTTGATGGTAGCATTCAAGATGTTATCAAGCAACCAAAGGAGAAACGTGGCGCTGGTAGACCATCATTCAAGCGCAAAGGAGGATTTTCATATTTTCAAAACAAGCAAAATAGATGTGGCGAGTGCAAGCAGTTTGGTCATAATAAATGGAATTGTCAAGCTTCGAAGAGAATATGTTCTGATTTTACATTTTTAACTTGTTCAGATTAATAAGTGGATGTGTGACTTGTTTTGGTGGTTTATTGTAATTGAACCTTGTTATTAATTTGTATTTAGTATAACATATTATCAAATTGATTTTAATTTCAGCTATTTAGTATAAATGATAGTATCAATTTTAGTATCAGTTATACGTTTTTATAGTATCAGTTCTGGTGTTTTTTTTTCAATCATTAGTTTTGATATATGTTGCATACTGTTAGTATCAGCTGTTTAGTATCATTTTTCGTATTCTGTTGGTATAAAATATGGTATCATTTTTTCGTTCTGTGATATCAGTTTTGTTCAATTTTGTATATTTTACTTATTTATAACAAAGTTGATAACATAGTATATGGGATCTGATAACCATTGTCTAATTAATTGAAGAAGATGATTGAATTGATACATGTTATCTATTGGTTGGAGATAATGTTTGTTTGATTGGATATAAAGGACTTTAGTATCAGTTTTGGTTAGTTTTTACTATCAGTTTCGTATATTATAATATGTGCTAGAACTGACACCGGTACTAATAAATAATTAGAATGATATCTGGTGTTAGCAAAAACTGACACTAGCACTAATTGTTGTTTCATAAAGTATGTTAAGTGTTAGTTTTAGCAAAACTGATACTATTAGTTATTAGAACTGATACCCAGTTACCGTTTTGTATTGAAATATGATATGAAATCTGATAATATCATTATACAACTGATAGTTGCATCATAAAACTGATAATATCATGTAGGATCAATAGTTGTATGATAGAACATACAATATATAATCTTGTTATAATATAAACAACAGGAAATGCAAAGAACATCAACTACAACATATCATTACAGCAGATCAACATTGTTTTTACAAGTAAGATCAGCATTGTTTTAAGAACAGAACATCATTACTTCACAAGTACCAAATTGCAACAGAACATCATTACTTCACAAGTACCAAATTTAATTGTGAAACAACACAATGATTTACTTTAACACACAAAATTCTCAATTTCTGCACCTTCTTCTTTGCTTGACAGGTTATCAGCTACATTCCAACTGTGCTTGCTATCTGTCGATATGTCTATTGCCAGTTTTGCTCTAGTTTTGATAATAGTGTGTTGTTGGATCTTTTTTGGAATCATGTTTCTGTTCAGTGATGCAATGTAAATCATGACATATATTCCGCAGTCAACGCTGTTTAAAACAAAATATGTTAACAAAATATAAACTGTGATAGAAGTAACGAAATCTAATTTTTACATCACCAGAAATATGTTCATATCTTGTACAACAAATTGTACTAATATCAAGCATTGATTGTATCAACATTAAAATGGAAATTAAATTCAATTACATATAATAAAATATCTAAAATGTACATCAGTTCATGTGAAAATAGTAGCACTTTTTGCAAACTGATTGATTTGTTTATCTTTCTTCTTCCAAACTTGACATGAACTTGGCTAAGCTCTAGTAGTGCTCTTTGTCAGTCAATATCTCATGTGCAATTCTTGCTCTAGATTTCAGCATTTGTTCAAGGGCTATTTTGAGTGGTATTTGGCTTTTGTTCATTGATATGATGAATATCATCACGTATATACCACAGTCAAGCCTGTTTAAAAGAAACTCTGCAGTATCAGTTTTGTGTATCTAGGTATTCGTTTTTGTCTATAATTTGCAGTATCAGTCTAGCAGTCACTAAGTATCATTTTCAGTATCTAGGTATCAGTTTTTGTCTGTAATTTTCAGTTTCTAGGTATTAGTTTAGCGGTCAGTAGTTTTTGTCAGTAGGTAATTTTGAGTATCAGTTTTTGTCTGTAATTTGCAGTTTTTAGGTATCAGTTTAAAATAAAATTTACAGTATCAGTTAACAGTCGGTAGGTATCATTTTGAACAACATAAACAACTTATGTGTTTGATCCTTGCTGTGCACATGGTATATGATGCATTTCATTTGCCTTCACCTCCTTATCCTGTATGTTTTTCTTTTTCCAAAGTTTTTTCAGCATTTCTTCAACTTTATTTCTCTATTGAAGACAAAATGATACAAAGTTAGCTAATGTTCGATTTGTTTCAACTTTAAAGATCTCAAAAAGCCCCGCTTCCTTAAACCTTCGGACTTTACTCCTCTGACTGATACCCCGGAGAATATTTTCATCGCCACTAAGGATGCTGTTGAATTTCCAAAACCACAGGCCGTAAAAGTTGGGAAAAATGCTGTTCAGAGCGGAAGATTTTGCAAATTTCATAACCAACCAGGGCATGATACTAACGAATGCCGCCATTTGAAAAGTCTGATTGAAGAATTATTAAGAGAGAATAAGCTGCAGCAGTACGTCAAGAGGAATAGAAAGGACCCATCTTCATCTAGCCAAGGGCAGTTACCCCCAGCTCATTCATCTGATTCAGGAGAGAGGCCTGCTGGAAAGGAAAGACATGTTATCAATGTGATCATAGGGGGACCTCACCCGGCTGGCAGGAGTTGGGGTGAAATGGAAAGGTATGCAAAAGCTTTGAAGTATGCACCAACTGAAGAAAGTGTCTTAATCTTGGAAGATGCTTCACCTCTAAAACAGCAGAAGACTTTTCATGATGATATTATGTTCAGAGCCAGGGATTCTATTAATGTGGAAGCTCCTACTGAAGACCCTTTGGTTGTCTCTGTCGGTATTGGGCCGGCTATTGTGAGAAGAGTACTGGTTGACAGTGGGGCCTCATGCAACATTCTCTTTAAAAAGACATTCGACCAAATGAAAATTCCAATGACAGATGTACAAGCCTCTTCACACAAGATTGCCGGATTTACAGAAGAGCTGAAACAGCCAATTGGAACGGTGGACTTGTTCGTTGAAATGGGCGAAGGACATAAGAAATTGGTTCGGAAGCAAACTTTTGTAATCGTTGATGGATTCTCCGCCTATAATGCTTTCTTGGGTAGGCCTACTCTCGCTGCTTTCAGGGCCGTCCTCGCCCCATGGTGCTTAACAATGAAATTTCCCACTGATAATGGGGTTGCTGTCATTAAAGGCGATCAGAATGCGGGGCGAGAATGTTATCTTGTAGAGCTCCGTGAGGCCAGGAAAAGAGAAATGGGGAAAGATGCGGCAGCTCCGCTCCGCATCAAAGAACCAACTTTGTAGCAACTACGGGGTGACCCCTGTACTGGCGAACACAGCAATGCAAGAAAAGAAATGGACCCCAGGAAAGCCAGTACAGGGGAGAATAGGGTGGTACCCGTGGAAACAACGGTACCAATATCTGTTGACTCAAAAGACCCAAACAAAGTACTCAATGTGGGTTCACAACTAAGCATAGCAGTTCAGAACACGCTGATATCTTTCTTAAAAGCCAACCTGGATGTGTTCGCTTGGTGTCATGCTGATATGTGTGGGATCTCCCCGTAAATTGCTGTACATACCCTGAACATCGATCCAAAATTCACACCAGTGAAACAAAAAAGAAGAACTCAAGGCCCAGAAAGGTCGACAGCACTGAAAGAAGAAGTCGATCGTCTTATGGAAAACGGCTTCATCAGAAACTCCACTTATCCAAATTGGGTTTCGAATCCAGTACTTGTTAAGAAGGCAAATGGAAAGTGGAGAGTTTGCATCGATTTTTCAGACCTAAACAAAGCTTGCCCTAAAGATTGCTTCCCACTTCCCAGAATCGATCAATTGGTGGATGGAACAGCTGGGCATGAGTTGTTATCATTTATGGACGCTTACTCCGGGTACAATCAAATTATGATGCATGAGCCGGATCAAGAAGACTCAAGCTTTATCACAGATGTGGGCCTCTACTGTTAAAAAGTTATGCCTTTTGGATTGAAGAATGCTGGGGCAACCTACCAAAGGCTCGTCAATGCAATGTTCAAACCTCAGATTGGCAGAACCATGGAAGTTTATGTTGACGATATGTTGGTAAAGTCAAAGAAAGCTGTAGACCATATGGGTCACCTGGAGGAAATGTTTGCAATTCTTCGAAAGTATGGAATGAAGCTCAGCCCATTGAAATGCTCATTCGGAGTAGAGTCCGGAAAATTCTTGGGTTTCATTGTAAGCGCTAGGGGCATCGAAGCCAATCCCACTCAAATCACAGCTCTGAGAGATGTTAAGGCCCCTAAAACAAAGAAAGAAATGCAAAGTCTTAATGGAAAAGTCGCTGCTCTAAGTCGCTTCATTTCCAAAGCCACAGACAAATGCATTCCCTTCTTTGACGCTTTAAAGAAAGGAAAGAAAATTTTTGAGTGGACTTTCGAATGCCAGAATGCTTTCGATGAACTTCTTCGTCATATGGAAACGCCTCCAGTTCTTTCCAAGCCTAGTGATGGTGAAGACCTTTTCATCTATTTAGCAATTTCATCTCATGCTCTCAGTGCAGCACTTGTACGAGAAGATATGAAAGTACAGCGTCCAGTCTATTACATCAGCACCGGTTCACTGGGGCAGAAATGAATTATTCGAAGATAGAAAAGCTTGCCTATTGTTTGTTAATTGCTTCCAGGAAACTAAGGCCATACTTTCAAGCTCATCCTATCAAGGTTCTTACTGATCAACCTCTAAAACAAGTCCTGTTTCGCCCTGAAACTTCGGGTCGTCTTTTGAAATGGAACATTGAACTAAGTCAATATGATATCACTTACCACCCCCGAAGAGCAATCAACGGACAAGCTTTAGCAGATTTCATTGCGGAGTCCACTGACAAAGGTGACAGTAAGGAAGAAACAACTGACTGCATTCCAATACAGTGGAAGTTGTATGTTGATGGCTCGAGAAATGATTATTGTTCTGGGGCAGGGGTTGTGCTTGAATCTCCTGAAGGACGATCACTATGTTATGCATTGAGACTGGAATTTCCTTCGACAAACAATGAAGCAGAATATGAAGCCTTTATTGCCGGTTTAAAAATCGCCAAGGAACTGAACATCAAAGTGTTACAGATTTTCAGCGATTCTCAGCTTATTGTTTGCCAGGTGAAGAAAGAATTTCAAGCCAAAGGAGGAAATTTGACTGCATATTTGACAAAAACTTCCGAACTCCTCAATGATTTTGATCACTATTCGATAAGCCACATACCTCGAGAGGAAAATATGAAGGCAGATTCTCTAGCAAAGTACTCAAGTTCCGGAGAAGCTCAATTACTGGGATTAGTTCCTGTAGAAGTTCTGTCAGCTCCAAGCATTGATGAAATGGATGTTGATTGGATTATGGCTACATCTCCAGAGCATGAATCATGGATGACTCCAATCAGAGAATATTTGCTCAATGGTACATTGCCAGAAAATTCTAAAGAACGCCTAAAGCTGTTGAGAAAAGCATCAAGATATGTAATTCAGGATGGTCGGTTGTACAGGCGGGGATTCTCAATGCCATTACTTCGATGTGTAACCAAGGAAGAAGCTAAGACAATCTTAGCAGAGGTACACGGAGGAGAATGTGGAGATCATTCAGGTGGTCAAACACTTGCAAAGAAGATTCTCCGATATGGGTATTTCTGGACGGATATTAATCGAGATGCTGCTGCTTACTCCAGGAAGTGCGACAAATGCCAAAGATTTGCAAAAATCCCAAGAGCGCCTTCCACCGAACTCACACAGATGGTCAGCCCATGGCCGTTTGCCATTTGGGGAATAGACCTGATTGGACCATTACCGATCGCTAAATCAGGATTTAAATATGCTATTGTTGCCGTTGATTATTTCACCAAATGGGCTGAAGCTGAACCTTTGGCCACCATCACTTCTAAAAAGATGATAAATTTTGTAATGAAGAATATCATTTGCAGATATGGTGTGCCACAGAAGATAATCACAGACAACGGTACTCAGTTTGAAAGTGAAGAATTCCAGGATTTTTGCAAGCGGTTCAGAATTCGGAAAAGCTTCTCAGCAGTGGCTCATCCGCAGGAAAATGGGCAAGTGGAAGCAGTTAATAAGATCATCAAGTCAACTATCAAAAAGCAACTTGAAAAAGCAAAAGGTGGTTGGGTTGATAAGCTTCCATTAGCACTATGGGCGTACAGAACTACTCACAAAACTGCGACTGGGCACACTCCATTTTCACTGGCATACGGATCAGAAGCAATGATTCCAGTGGAAGTAGAAGTTCCTTCACATAGAAGAGTTCACTTCAACGAAGCTAAAAATGAAAAGCTGCAACTTGAAGCACTTGATTTTCTTGATGAGAAAAGAGAAGAAGCTAGGCTCAGAGTTTCAGCTCATCAACAGAGAATTGCCAGGCATTTCAACTCTAAAGTTCGCCAACGCAGCTTTGAGATCGGAGACTTGGTTTTGAAAAGGATCATGACAGCAACTGGTGTGTTTGGGCCAAACTGGGAAGGGCCATATGTCATAGGCACTAAACTTCTTGATGGCACTTTCAAACTCATAACTGTTGAAGGAGATCCAATTCCAAGAGCTTGGAACAGCAACCACTTACGTCCTTATTTTACTTGAGAAAAGCTCTGCTCAAAATTGTAAAATAATGATGAATGTATCAGTTGTATTGTGAAACATTGTAAATCAGTGTAAATGAATGAAAGCTATAAAGTGGACGTAGGCCCGATTCTTGGCCGAACCACTATAAATCTTGTGTTCTTTACTATTTCATAATGCCTGTTTTATTTCGATATGTAAATGCTTTAAATGTATTGCTAAAATGTCGATTCAAAATTGCAGGACATTATAACAAGGCTTGCTCGTCACAAAGCCAAGCGATCTCTATAAATCAGCTATTACACAAATACCAAGCGACAAAAAATTCCAAATTCAAATCCTATACAAGGAGAACTTCACATAAAAAGTTGGCGACTCCATTGTGACAAACCTTTGTTCACTAGTTGAGATTGTCGTTATGAATAGACATCCAACTAGATAACTCGCGTTTGTCCCGTGAAGTCGTTCAACAGTGAAGCCCACTCCTTCGGATGAGGCAATTTACTTGTAAAAGGAAAGAAGATGTGCTTGGAAACGATAATAAAAGATCGCTAATGAGCAGATGATGAGAGAAAATTGCCAAGCAAACAAAGGAGCAGCCAAAAGGAAGTATGCCTCTCAATAAAAGGGCCGGTAAGAACCACCGAAGGGACACCTTCCCAAGCGGAAGGAACAGGTCCCTTGCTAACTGATCGTGATGCATCCGATCAGGCAGCTTGCGTCCGTCCCGTGGATCTACTCGCCCATGAGACGCAACCTTCCTGGCACACCAACCAACGCTTCTTCTCAAAAGTCAACAAAGCCCTCTAACGAGGCACGCCGAAAAAGGAAAGTACTTCTCTCAACCAAAAAAGATTGGGGGAACCACCGGAGGGGCACCTTCCCTAGCTGAAGGAACAGGGCCCTTGTTAATTGATTGCGATCGTTTGTGCAAATGAGCATCCAATCAAACAACTTGCGTCCGCCCCGTGGATCCATCCAACCATGAGAAAGTAACTTCCAGGCAATCAAAAAGCCAATTTCTTCTCTTCGGAGACCAAAAGACCTCTTCTGAGGCGCACTTCACCTTGCTTGAAGTACCAAAAATAAGCCCTTTACTGGGGCACAAAATCAAAACTTTCTTCAGAAGCTCATTTCACTGTGTAGGAGAATTCACTTTTTAACAAATAAAAGTGATCATCCCCAAAAGATGAAGTGTTCTTCAGAAAGAAAGAGAAAGTAAAAACTTCTCTAAAGACGAGATATACTCTATTAAAAGTAGAATGATTTTTCCCTTAAAAATGGAGTAGTTATTCTCTGAAATAAGAGTATCAGTCTTGAAGAAGCTAGAAATATTGCAATGCACTTGCGGTATGGGGGCAACACTATACAATTCAGTTACATTAACAAAAGTAATATGCAAGCAACGTACCGCAAGTTCACTGCAATATCGTGAAAAGTAGATGTGGAATAAATGCATTCTCAAACGCAGACAAAAAGTTTGCACAAGTAAAAAGAATCGTTTGTTCTACACTAAAAATAAGAAACAGATGCGTTCTCACATACACAAGAGTCTGTACAAGTAAAATAATTGTTTTATTTAGTACTATGAAAATTCTTTACATGTGCAGAATATCTCAAAAAAGCAAAAGCAGGGACCGGTACCCGCACAATATCCGGTCTATACATGTAAAAAGCAAAATAAGAAGTAGAAAGTCCAGCTTGTCATTCCTTCTTCCCACCACCCTTGGAGCCTTTGCTTGGCCTGATAGTTAATTTCGGAATCCGATGTGGGCGGGACGGAGAAGGAGGAGTAGTTGGGTCTTCTTCTATTTTGTCTTCCCCAGTTGAAGCACTTCTCTTCTTCTTCCTTATGCCACGCTTCCCCTTCCTCTTCGAAGAAGATTCGCTCCCCGGAGTAGCCAGCATTGTAGAAAGCTTTGTGTCATCGTCGAGAGACTGCTCCGGGGTCTTCTCGATGTCTTCAAGGTCCTCCGCCTTCTGCTCCTGCGAAGCAGCCGGATCGTCCAGGCCTTGAAGGGCTTCGATTTTCTTTGCCTGTGATCCCGGTTGGGAAGCAGAAGGAGGAGTAATTTGTAAAGACGGAGGAACGACAACTGAAGGAGTGAAAGCTTGTGCAGTGTTTGGTACCTCCGATGTAGAAGAAAAGAAGTTAAAATCAACATCCCCCGAAAATAGAGAAGGTATCGGTTCACCAAAGTTTAAGTAACAAGTAAGAAGGTCATCGAATTCGGCTAAATCAAATGACTGGTTCATTGGGCCCGGGACAACGCCAAAATTACCTGGAGGAGTTGGCTTTGCAAGATCAATCTCAAATTTCTCGGCTTCAATATCGTCTGGTGCCTCATCCTCAGTAGGAGTGGTCGCAGTTTCTTGGGCAACTTTAGCTGGATGTGAAGAATGAGATCCGGAATCCATAATATTAACATCGGCTGAAGTTGAAGTATGAACAGGGGCAGTTAAAGGAGCTTCTTCTTTTGGAAGCTCTTCTCCCGTTGATTCAGCTCGTACTTTAGCAAGCTTCTCCTTCCCCTTAACAAGAGCGGCACGAGCCTCATCATCAAGATAGCGCTCCTCAAGTTCCGACTCATCATAGCCGGCCCCGCCAAGCATGTCAATTGCGACTTCCCACACTTCAGCCAATGTAATTTCATAATCAGGACCCAGAAAAGCGAGGCTCCCACGACCCAGAACGCTATGCAGATAAAAGTCAAATAAGGTAGAGCTGACATTGGCTTTTGTTTCCGCATGAGCTTGCTCGGCCGCTTCTTTTTCGGCAATGGCTACAACTTGACCGGAAACAGCCTCGTCGCACTCCTTCTCAACTTGAAGAAGCCTAGCTTTTAGTATCTCAATCTCTACGTTCTGGGAGTGAACTTTTTCCCGCAGTTCAGCATTTTCTGTGCGATATTTCTCATTAATGTGATGCTCAGCTGCAAGCTTCATTTCAACATCCCTTTGTGCAGCATGTGCGTCCCGCACTTGCTTTTGAAAGACTTCTTCTTTTTGAGTGTGCGATGCAGAAGATGAGGCGAGATCTTCCTTAAGTCGCTTGACTTCAGATTCAAGCTTTGCGTTGTCGTCTGCGATGCTCGTCATCTCCGCATCATGCTGCTTACGCCATTTGTCCCATTCAGTTTTATCGTTCTCCAGAGTCAACATATTTTCAAGATTCATGTGATTGACTCTTTGGAGTTCGTCGACAAGTTTCTGCCATTGCGACATCCTCTCGATGTTAAGCCTGACTGCGTCAAGACTTTTAAGCATATCTTGCTTATCAATCGGAACCAAATCCAAGTCAAAGCGCACCCCTTTTAAGCACCAATTCGGAAATCGGCTCTGAAGTGTTGGAGGGCCGTCTTTAACTTGATATTGTGGCCTGTTAATGATTGTTTGAATATCAGATTTCTTTAAAGGAGGAGAGCCGGCCGGAATATCAGAAGAAATGGGAGCGTCAGTCTTCTCAGAAATTACAGACGCGTCACTCGGCTTAGACCGCTTGCTCGATTCGTCAGCAATCTGAGTTTTTCCCTTATCATCATAAGACTTTCGCTTATGGGAATAATCACTTCTGTGAGAAGAATCATATCGCTCAGCATCTTTTCTTCTCTGCCACTGATCGTAATCCCGCTTCTCCTGAGCCTTCCTTCGAGCCCTTTCTTCGTCTGTCTCGCTCGGGGCATCGAGATATTTTCTAAAGTTATAAGATCCACGGCCTCCATGGCGATGAAATGAGTCATAATATGAGCCAGTACGCCCCATCGGAGAATCTGAAAACAGAAAAGAAGTAAAGTTTAGAAATTTCCAGAAAAGAAGGATAAGTGCTTATAAGTGCTGAAAAATCCTAAGTTTGTGCGGCGTGCAAACTACATGCGTCAAACTACAGACCACACTTTAGTGTGGAAATAGAGACGACTGGCGTAGTAGGCGTCAGGGCTTGTTTAAAGGTGGAAGTCGCTTCAACAACGGGAGAAGTCGCTTTTGGAATATTATCCCCGAAAAGCTCTTGAGAAGTTATCATTATATCACTCAAGCCATCAAAGGTGTCATCACCCTGGTGTTCAGCAGACTTCTCCTTTTCAACTTCCATATCAATTGATTTTTCAGAAACTCGAGGAATTTCTTCCTCTTCAATAATTGGGGCAAGTGCCGACTTGCTGACTGACCCTACAACATCGGTAGATGCGGAACATTTTATCAAAGCAGCCTCTACGATAGGTGCTTCTGATGCAACCTCTTCTACAGAAGCTGGGGCATTCGAGGCCTCTGCTCGAGAGCCCGAAGCAGCTAACGTTTCCGCATTAGAACTAGAGATTTCATGAATCTGAGTCGATCTAGAAGGATGTAAAAGACCAAACTGGTGCAGAAATTCATCTTTCAGCAAGAATTTGGCACTCCTCTCTTCAACATCAACGACACTCAAAGTATCTAAAATCGACTTGTGACTGGTATCTCGAAGTGGAGGAGGAAGTGCTGCAAAAAGAAAGAATGGAGTTAAGCATTTGACAGTTCGAATTCTGAAAAGTCTTAAAAACAAATCGGAAAGAGGCAATCTTACTTCCGACTCTCCAGATGGCATAAAATCCCGGAGGACAGCGGACGTAAAAGAATTGAGTCAAGAATCCATGGGCACTTTCGGGCAAGTCCAGAATTAGTTTACGGTTCCTGGCACTCCTCACAAGTGTGATAGAGAGATGGTCTTTGTTCTTTGCAAATGTGCACAAGAAGCGAATTTCTGCAAAACTGGGAAAACGGTCCAACGTTCTCCTGAAAAGCACACACAGTCCCAACAGGATGGAGTATCCATTAGGGTGTAGTTGAAAAGGGGAGATAGATAGCCGAAGGAGAAGTTCTCGAAGACAGTCGTTAAATGGGGGAATAGCTCCACTCGAACAAATTTGACGGTTAACTGCGACAAAGCCACGGGGCGGCCTATCAGCAGTATTATTTATTCTAGGGAACAAAGCGTCAGCTTCGGCAATGCCAAATTGGATGCATAATTGACGGAAAACTTTATGACTCAAAGTGGTAGGAGTCCTTTCCGGAGGATCGTTTAATGGAGTAGCAATTGGAAAAGCTTCTCCAGCTGTTTCCAAGTCTTCCTGTTGAGATGCCATTCTACACAAGGAACTGGACGATCAAATATTAAGGTGCACGTTTCCTAAAAAAGAGTGAAGTGTTGTGCAAAACTAATGCAATAACAAGCAAATATAAATGAAACTAAATTAATTGATACTTGTCGATTATGAAGTTTCAGGGCTTGATATCTTAAGTCCGAGAACAGTGTTGTGTTGATGCAAATAAATCAGCTTTAGTTGATCATTTAATACTTCACTTAGATTTGTTAGTTCACAGCATTTCATTCACGAAGTTCATTTAAGTTTGATATTCTTTGTCGACTAATCTGTCAATTGAAGTGGGCAATCAATGGCAGTATATTCGTCCCATTTTTCTATGAATGTTGCTTCTAAACAGCTTATTAGCATTAAAGTTAAGGCAATCTGAAGAGAAGTACAACAAAGTCCAAAACAATTCAAATTCAAAAATCAGTCAAATTCTGCTCAAAATTCTAAGTATTAGGGCGCACACAACCTAACATAGGTTGCAACATTCTTAAGTCATGTTGTTCAGATTAAAAGTTCAGGACTGTGAAAAATTGTTAAGTGCTAGGTCGTTCAGCGACCTATTATAGGTCAAGATGTCTGTAGGTCGCACATTGCAACTGGATGGATTAAGACGATGCAATTTTCTCTAAGTCCTAGGTCGTGCACGACTGGGCTTAGGTCAAAGACTCTTTAGGTCGCAAATGTTGTCAGATCGCAAAGGCTTAAGTCGCTAAGCATTCCCACACAATCTAACTCTTAGGTCGTCCAAATCTGGTAGGTTGTTGACTTCCACTCCAAGCAACATCATATTGGATCCGATAACCCAATACCGCCAATTCAGAAGAATTCATCTTCCCCTTCATTCTACCTCAACATACCACCAAATAACTAGCAAATCGATCGCAAACTCCGCAGATCCATAGTGAAAGCTTCCATATGATCGCGAATCACCACAACGCGTCAAACGACAAACAAAAGTCAATTGAAACCACCATTCAGAAAGCATGATGCATGAAATTAAAGCTTAGGACAAGTAACAACGATTCGTGATCAAGCAGTGATTATGGATGAATAAAGGTTGATCCACTTACGAATTATGTTGGTGAGGAAGAATCGACAACTGAATGGGTCGAATTTGTCTTTGGAAGCTCGAAAAATCGTTAATGGCGATGGAGGCTCAAAACAGTAGGGTGAGGAAGAAGGAGCGACCTAACCAATTTATATGAAACTGAGAATGGGAGGCGAACAGGCGTGCAAGTTCTAGGTCGTTCGCGACTTAGCAAGGTTGAGTCGAAGCATACGACCTATGGCATAGTCATATACCTCGAGGGGCAAATGTTAATTCCTTTATCTCAGCGACCTAAAACTTAGCGACCTAAGAGAAGTTCGCGACCTAAGGAACTCTGCGACCTAAGGAACTCTGCGACTTAAAGACCTTGCGACCTAAGAACTTAAAGACCTTGCGACCTAAGAACTTAAAGACCTTGCGACCTAAGAACAGAAAGACCTTGCGACCTAAGAACAGAAAGACCTTGCGACCTAATAACAGAAAGACCTTGCGACCTAAGAACATAAAGATCTTGCGACCTAACTACAGGAAAAGCTTGCGACCTATAGAAGCTAGCGACCTAAGGGACTTGACGACCTAAGGTAGCTAGCGAGTTAACAGGTTGCGCGACCTAACTATTAAAGCAGCTCAACGACCTGCGACCTAAGAGGCAAACGAGCTAAGACTTCAGCGACCTAAAGCTCCCACAGCTATTCCTTAACTCGCCTGCGACCTACCACTTGTTCAAATGAAGCCAAGTGCGACTTCACCAGCTAATTTCTTAAGTCGCAAGTAGACTGCGACCTAGCTTAGGTCGCTCGCGACCTACGACCTAACTAAGGTCGTACGCGACCTAAGACTTGGGCAAATATTCTGCTCAGAAATCAGCTCCTATAAATAGGGCTCGAACTCCAACGAGGAAAGGACTTTTGGACAAATCATTTCTAAAGCGCCGTTACTCTGTCGAACTCTCCACTCATTCAGCAATCAAAGATCTTCAAACATTTGAGACGCTACAACAAGCTTCGAGAGAAATTCCTTACATCCAACACGGATTCATCGAGTTTCATCATCGAAGATTGAGCTAGTAGTCGAGATTGTGTTTTGTGATCAAATTGTACTGTTTTCATAAGAGATTTGTATCGATTTGTAACCGGATTCAGTAATAAAGAGATTCAAAGTGGATGTAGGCTAAATCTCAAGCCGAACCACTATAAATTGCTGTCTTTTACTGCATTTCTACGATTTTCCTGCTTGATTTCTGTTCCCGTCACACGGGTGGTGCTTTCACGATTCTACTACACACACCGGGTGTTAGCGTTCACTTTTCAGCGTTAACAGTTTCATAACAAAAATATATCATACCAATATCATTGCATGCTTTAGACTGGGGTTGTTTCTTTTATTAGAATTTCTTCTAGGACGTTTAGAATCTCGATGACTCCATTGCATTGTTGGGTATGTCAAAGTTACTAGTGTTCAATGGTATTCACAATGCAAGGGGAAATATATAGCATCTGTGTATTCATCATTCACAATTTGTTCAAAGAAAGGCAGCGCTAAAGATTTTATAATTCCATGTACATTGAAAACTATAGATTGCTGTTAAATGAAAAAATAAGTTAGAATTCAATATATGTAGCATTTGTGATATTATTGCATATTAAAGTTTTATTTACCGTCATTATTGTTGTGAATGCATAGTTGTGCTCTTTAAGCCTGCATTTAGATAAATACCAGTCAATTATCTATATTAACAACAGGAAAATGTAAGTTTTTGTTATTGGTGAAGCAATATTCGATAATAATTAATATCTTTAGTTTAAATAGTGTTAATATATATTACAAAGTACAAGAATAATTAAGCATGAAATATTATGAAACAGCTTCTGGGTATCATTTTTGCACTGACTTAGTATCAGTTTGGCACATGGTATTAAATCAACCGCTACTAGAAAACAAAGGTAAGCATGAATTTAAATCAACTGCTACTAGGAATTAGTTTTGCACTATTTTGGTATTTATTTTGTCATACATGACGGTTAATAAATAATTCAACTAATAGACCATCACTTTATAACAAATAGTAATTAGGTATCATTTTTGGTTATGTATAGGTATCAATTTTGGTAAAATAGCATTGGAAATAGCTATTAGACATTAATTTTTTGTAATTATTTTTATTGGTAGCAGTATTATTAAGCAAAAAAAGTGTGTACCGATCCATGTGTGGCATTTCCTTCAAGAAGTTGTCGTAGTACTTTTTTTGTTATTGTACATCCTCCTCCAATTGTGTCTTTGTCTGTCCATGCTACATCTATGTTTTAAGAAAATAAGACACATATCAATTATACAATGTTATTTTAATATGTAGCATTAGTATATATGTTTGTAAACTTACTCTTGTGATGATGTCATAGCAAAGAAAGTTTTGATTGTGTTTTGTTGTTCTACATTCAAGTATGCCAAGGCTTTGCTGCAGTGTCCTAGTCTATTACTTGAATTGGCATTGGGATTGACTCTTCTGCACTTTCTTTTTCATCATTTTCATTTTCTTCAAGTTTTTCATCCTTTTTATTTTCTTCAGGTTTTTGTTTTTTCCCTGTTTTTTCATTCTCTGACCATATTCAAAGCTGGGGCTTTCTTTTTTTTCCTTTCTCTTGTTTTTATTGTTTTCACATAAGGAGCTGGTTTTTGAACTGTTTGTTTCCTTTTCCGACCAGGAGGTTTTGCTGGTTTGTTTTCTTTGTCCTTTTCTGTTATTCCCACTTGCAACTGTTATGTGATATTGAGATTGAAAGGTGGAGGTGTTAGGTCTAGAACTACATCACTGTACCGTGCAACTTTGCTCTCTTTACTGGTATCTTCTTCCAATTTTTGAGCCTCTTCTGTTTCTTTTTGCGCCATTTTATCTTTATTTGTTTGCAACACTGTTTCATTTTTTTCTTTTGTGTCCATAACTGTATCTTCATTTCGATGGAGCACATTTTCATGCATTTCAGTTGCTGTTTCGGTCTCCATGCATGTACTTTCTTTTTCAGTTGTTTGGTGGACTTGTTCTGTATTAGTGTCGGCAGTTGTGTCTTCAACTTCTTCTACATTTTTTTCTGTTGAGGATCTATATTAACAATAAGAAGCTGTCAATTTTTGTTATTGGTGAATGAATATAATATTATTAGTATCAGTAATGTTAATAGTGGCAGTTTATGGGTATCATTTGTGCATTGATATCAGTTTTTCAAACAGAAACTAGGTATCAGTTTTTCATACATATAGGTATCAGTTTTGATTTATTTAATAGTGAAAATTATTTGTAAAATAACCAACCATGAGTTCTGATAAAAGAGCTACTACATATAAATTTTGCACTATTTTGGTATCAGTTTTCTACTAAATGATGGTCAACATAAATAGTTCAATTTACAGACCATCAAGTTATAAGAAATGGAACGTAGGTATCATTTTTTAATACATTTAGGTACCAGTTTATTTTTAACCTATACTCAAAATTATTTATAACATAAGCAAGCATGAATTCGAATCAAACAGTGTTATTATTAATAATAATAAATTATGTACCTGTCCATTTCTGTTAATTTTTCTTGACACTTTGTAGGTTCTCGTTGACACTCTGGATTTTCTTCTTCATTCTTTTCAGCTGTGAATGTTTTTTCCTTCATTTTGGGCTTCTATATCTAACCATGCATCTTCGTTTATTTCAGTTGTTGTGTTAACTTTTTCCACATGAGACTCAACATTTCTGTCTTCATTCTCTTCTTCATTGTTTTCAGTTGTGGATTTCTTTTCTCTATTTTCTATTTCTGTTTCTACATGTGCATGTTCATCTAGAATGTTGTCAGGTTCATCTTCCATGTGCTTACTCTCTAATTCAACTTCTGAATTTTTCTTTTTATTTTCTTTTAGTCTTGATTTGAGTTCCCTCAGTTGTTCTTTAAATTTCAAATTTTCTTTTTCTACCTTTATCCTCAACTTCTTTTCTTTGTCCAATTGCTTCTTTGTTTTCTTACCTTCTTCTTCCGAATTTTTAATGTGCATTTGCAAAACATTAAGGCTTACATAATCTTCAAAAGATCGAGTACTCTGTTCAGTTTCTTCATTTTTTCTTTTTTTCCGTTGGTTCTCTTTTCTTTTGTCGCTTGATTCTCCTTTTGTTGATGTTGTTTGGAGTAGCTTATGTTCATGTGGAAGAATAGTGCTTATTTCTTTTACCTATGTAATTGAAATAGAAATTTTGTTTTAAAATTTAAATGCAAATGTTTTATGATAGTATGTTGTAACTTATATGTTATAACTGACATTAATAAGTGATTAGTTTAATAGAAGAAAATATAATAGTAATGAAATTGATACTATGTACACTTACTAATTGATTGTGTGCAGTGTTAAAAATGGTACCAAGTATTATTATGTATTATAACTGATACTGTGAAAAATGCCAAGGTATACTATACTGAGGAAAAACTGATACTATGGAAACAAAAATTTTAAGCTACACATTGAAACTGATACTAATCAGAAGCTAAAGTGATACTACAAAGAGGCACATCTGATACTATGCAGAGACAAAAAATTATTCTAAGTATTGAAACTGATACTACACACAGATAGAACATAAAATGTAAACTGATATTGATTAGTGTAAGTAAGATTGAATTTTAACTTACTTTGCCAACTTTTACATCATTCAAAAATTGTTTCACAACAATGTCTTTAAGCTTTCTTACATCCCATCGTGCAAATCTGGGTAAATCTTCAGCAAGTTGCCCTCTAGGTTGGATGAGGTTCATTTTCTCATAGATGCAATACTGTAAACATTTAAAGATATGATTAGATAAGAATATTGAACATAACATTTTTTTTCAATTAATAATATTTTGCATAACACATCTTACCAATGGAAGCATGGAACATCCAGACATGTTTCTTGGCTTGGAGATAAACTTTTTGACAAATTTACTAAAAATTTTCTCTATTGTTTCTGGCCATGAGACAGTCTGCATTATTTCATTATCAATCAAATAGGGTAGAATTTCCCATCTCAGTTTTTGTTGGTTGTTGGGAAAGAAAAATGTCAATAGTATTTGCATTATTATCAACAAAGGCAGATCTTCTTCGTTTTCTTTTTTCCTTTTTGATATTTCTTGTTTTATTCTTCTTTCCACAACATCTCTTGTTATGTAAGTACATGTGCCAAAGTTTCTACTTGTAAATTCTTTGCAGTCTAGTGGAATGGTTTTGCTCGTTAATTTTTGTGTTGGTTCTATGTTTATTTCTTTTAATGGAAGACCAAAAAGCAAGCTTTTATATCTGGCAGTGACCTTCATTTTGTCTTCTCTAAAGACGAAAGTATCAGTTTCCACATAGTACAGTTGTATAAAGCATCCAAGTTGTGTTGATGCTTTTCGCACTCTTTCATTGTTATTTTTTCTTCATAGATGACTTTGAAGAAGTTGTAAAAGGGTGTCTTCTTTAAGATGTCGAATTGTTTTTTTCTCAGTCCATTTTTTCTTTGACCAGTTTCATTATCTTGAAGATAGCTTGTAAGCCCCATCTATACGCAGTTTCTGGCTTAACATCTTTAGATTTTTCTATCTGCTTGTTTGATTCTTTTGATGTCGCATGCATGCTTTTACGACATGGATTCACAAAATCATCATCATATTTCATGAAAAAGTTGTTGTGTGGAAATTTCAATTGATTTGCATCAACTCCAAAAACGCAGCGGAATACTGAAGCGCGAAAACAATCAAAAGAATGATCTAGCTTGTCGATTAATTATCAACCGCCAATTCATTGAAAAATAATCACCAAAGAAAGAGAAACAGAAGAGTAGAGAACACAGAGATTTAACGTGGTTCGGCTAGATTGTCTATGTCTACGGACCCAACAACTATTCTTTATTTCACTGAAGAAAGAGAGTACAAAAGAGAGAGATTACAAAATTATAGGAAGCAAAGTGGAGAGACTAACCTATAATTACAAATGTAATAATTAATTTATCAAAAGACTTGTTTACGCTCAAAACCCCTAATTGATTGACTGCAGAAATTAGGGTTTACCGAAGAAGAGGATAATGGTGGATGCTCTCTCACACTCACACAAATATGAAGATGAACTTCCTTCATTTAAATAGGCATGAAAATGAAGGATGCTTGGGGATGAAGAAAATTAATTTCCAGATTATGTTTGAAACCTTTCCGAATATCCATGATTTGATTTCTATGTAAATGGATAATGGTGATCTTGGTTTCCATAATTTTCCTTTCTTGAATCAATCTCCATCAGCAATCTTTTCTTTCTTCATATAACAAATTATTTGACTAATTAATTGGTTAGCAATTAATTAGTTTCCTTTCTCTAAAAGATATCACATATCCTTCTTCCTTATCTTTCCATATATAGCCTAATTAATTGATTGAATCAATTAATTATTTTCTTGTCTTCTTTTGGAAAATATTTGAATCACATAAATTCAACACTCCACCTTGATTCAAATATAACAATCTCTCTACATCACCACATCTCGACAAATTGTTGGGTCTACGTCAACAAGCTCAATGTGAACTATTTTGGGAAATATTGCCCAAACAGAGCTTCCAAATCTTTCCCAAACACAAGAAAGATAGTATGCACATCAACAAACAAAATGCATACGAGCAAATACCAAAATTCTTCAACAAATCCGATGTTGAAGACGAACATGTAGATACTAAGCTTTGAGAGACCAATGGAGATTTAACAACGCGCTTCACCTTCTCCATTCCAAATTGAGTGAGGACATACTCAATATTATCTACTTCAATCTCCTCCACAAGAATTTTGCTAGACTTTCCAAATTCAACATCTACAGACTCACCAACAAGCTCCACAACGTTCAAAGCATAAGATGAAGAATCATCGCTACAAATATGCTTACAAATAGGGCCAACTGAACCAAAAGGTCATTCCAGCAAGTGAGCTCAACCTAGAGACTGAACCTCTATAATCTTCTCATCAACCATGGTATCATCGGAAATACCAATATCTCTCTGAATACGGAAACAATCTGATGACTCCAAATGTGTTTGGCAATTTTCTGTCCTCCCAATGTCATCACTTGATAGAGGCTCCACCTTCAACAAAGACCTCTCATCAAATATCGCATGCCTGCTAGTCACAATTCTTTTAGTTGTTTTACACCACAACCGATACCTCTTCACTCCTTCTCTATAGCCTAACAAAATGTGCTTGCTTTCTCTAGGCTTCGACTTATCATGTCTCTCATCTTCTAAATAAGCTGAACAACCAAACACTTTAAGGAATGAATAATCAACAGGCTCTCCTTTCCATATCTCTTCTGGGATCTTCATATCTATGGCAATAGAAGGTGTGCGGTTGATGAGAAATACTGCCATAGATATCGCTTCTGCCCAAAATCCCTCTTTTAGACCAGCAGTCGTTCTCAAGCTCATAGCTCTCTCCCACAATATCCGACACATGCTCTCCGCCACTCCATAACAATGTGGCTCAACAAAAATAGAAAAATATCTAATTACATGCTCGGACGCACAATAGTTAGTGAATTCTTGTGACATAAATTCACTACTATTTCCAACTTTGAGAACCTTCAAACGCTTCCTCGACTGCTTCTCTACCAAGGTCTTCCACTTACAAAATTGGGCAAATATTCCATCTTTGGCCTTTAAGAAATAGACCCAGACCTTGCGTGAGAAATCATCCACAAATAAGACGAAGTAACTGGCTCCACCAAAAGATGCAACTAGGGTGGGTCCCCGCACATAAGAATGAACATACTCTAGAAACTCTGTAGCTCTAGGTTTTCCAACATCAAATGTGACATGCTTCTTATTTCTAAAAAAACAATCTCCACAAGAGCTAGGCTTCAACTGACAAACATCATCAATCAACCCACGCTTCTTTAATACTTCAAGACTCTCCTCATCGACATGACCTAAACGAAGATGCCATAACTGAGTAGAATCTAGAATACTAGAATCAGTAGAAACTACCGACTCTTCTAAGACTGTCTCTCCATGAAGCACATAAATATCATTAACTCGCACCCCTTTCATCACTACCAAGGAACCCTTCGCCACTCTCAAATTCTCTCCATCTTTTATTATCCTCATACCAAGTCTACTCAAAGCTCCAACTGATAACAAACTTCTACGCAGCATCGGAACATGTCTAACATCTGTGATAGTCCTAACAACACCATCATGCATCCTAAACCTCACACTTCCAACGCCCACAACATGATAAGATATGTCAATCCCCATATGAACTGCTCCACCATCAATCTTCTTGTAACTGACAAAACAGCTCCTATCTGGCGTCATATGACAAGAGGCTCCAGAATCAATCACCCAACTAGTATGCTCTAAAGGTGAAATACTGGTTGAAAATAATGATGTACTACTATCACTTCTATCCGCATCTGATCTAACTGCTGGCAAAACTGAAGCTTTCTTCTTCTTCTCTCTCTTCTTTCTAAGAGCTGGACAATCCCGTATGAAATGTCCCTTCTTCTTACAATAATAGTAAGCACCCCTTCTAGGACCCAGAGACCTACGCATATCTCTTCTACCTCCAAGGTGCTTCTGACTTTTATCTCTTCCTCTAAATGAATGAAGTTGTTGCTGAAGAACACCGTCATTAGTCTTCACCTTCCATGTCCCTAAAACTCCTTTTCTAACATATTTGGTGATGCCATAATTTTTCATACCACCACTAAAAGAATTTGCCATTGATAACTAATCTAGAACAAGACAGCTAGCTCTGATACCAAACTGATGTGCGGAAATTTCAATTGATGTGCACCAACTCCAAAAGCGCAGCGGAATGCTAAAGCGCGAAATAAATCAAAAGAAGGATCTAGCTTGTCGATTAATTATCAACCGCCAATTCAGTGAAAAATAATCACCAAAGAAAGAGAAACAGAAGAGTAGAGAACACAGAGATTTAACGTGGTTTGGCTAGATTGCCTATGTTTACGGACCCAACAACTATTCTTTATTTCACTGAAGAAAGAGAGTACAAAAGAGAGAGATTACAAAATTATAGGAAGCAAAGTGGAGAGACTAACCTATAATTACAAATTGAATAATCAATTTATCAAAAGACTTGTATACGCTCAAAACCCCTAATTGATTGACTGCAGAAATTAGGGTTTACCGAAGAAGAGGATAATGGTGGATGCTCTCTCACACTCACACAAATATGAAGATGAACTTCCTTCATTTAAATAGGCATGAAAATGAAGGATGCTTGGGGATGAAGAAAATTAATTTCCAGATTATGTTTGAAACCTTTCCGAATATCCATGATTTGATTTCTATGTAAATGGATAATGGTGACCTTGGTTTCCATAATTTTCCTTTCTTGAATCAATCTCCATCAGCAATCTTTTCTTTCTTCATATAATAAATTATTTGACTAATTAATTGGTTAGCAATTAATTAGATTCCTTTCTCTAAAAGATATCACATATCCTTCTTCTTTATCTTTCCATATATAGCCTAATTAATTGATTGAATCAATTAATTATTTTCTTGTCTTCTTTTGGAAAATATTTGAATCACATAAATTCAACAAAAGTGGCATTAAGTTGTTAGTGAAACAAACAACATTGAAACATAACAATATATAACATGATATAGCGGTATCAGTTTCCATAAACATGAGATAAAACATGATATTTTTATCTAACAAAAATTTGGTATCATTTTTGCTAAATGTAGGTATCAATTTCTTAAAAATTATGGTTGAAATACTTCAAAAATTGCAACATATTAACTTAAAAGAAACATATTGCATGTATCATTTTTAGCTTATATTTGTGTTAACTTTGTTACAAATTATGATGAAAGTAATTTATATAATTAAAAGTATAAAGTTCAAAGAAAAATAAAGTGAGTGTCATGTTTGTACGGTGTATGTATCAGTTTGGTTCAAACAAACAGTATATCAATTTTAAGATATCATGTCCATAAAAACAGATAGTAGGTATCAGTTTTGCATTACATTAGTGTTAGTTTTATATTTGTAATAGAAATAACTTCAATTACGGAGCAGCAAACTCCACCAATGATAGTGGGTATCATTTTATGAATATATCTATATCAATTTTGTTACAAACTATTGAAAAATTATTTTTAAAATTACAAAGTTTTGTCTTCAACTAAACAAACAATAGGTATCATTTTATGAAATATAGATATCAGTTTGTTATACAGTGGGTATCATTTTGTGAAATATAGGTATCATTTTATTGAAAAATTGCAACATTGAAATATGAACTAAAACATATTATACAGTGGGTACCATTTTGTAAGAATTTAGTATCAGTTTTCCTAGAAAAAAGATGGTGAAATAATTTGTAAACTAAAATGAATCAGCTACACACAATTAGATAATAGGTATCACTATTGTAGAATGTTGGTATCAGTTTTTATATGTCATGCTGAAATTAATTTCTCCGAATGGAAAGTATCACGTTAATTCTAACAGATGTTGGGTATCATATTTTCAATATATTAGTATCAGTTTTGTAATGAATGACAATGAAATCTATTTGTTAACTAACTAAGCTTTGTCTTCTACCAAACAAACTATAGGTATCACTTTTTGAACATGAAAATCTTTATAAGTGTTGTAATTCTACCGTATTGACTTGTTCATCTTCAAATTCCTCAACTGCTATTTGTTTTCCCTTATTTTTTTGAACTTTTTCCTATTTAACATATTAACACTATTTAAATACAGCTAATGATTTAATAGTATCAGTTTCATAACTTAATGGTATCAGTTACCTGTTGAATTTGTTGCTGAATTGTTTTCTCATTTTTTTTCTTCGATCTTAATTCTCTTTTTTACACCTGTTCTACAGTTGATTTGTCACCTACTGTTTTTTCCTGCATGCATCCTTCGTTTTTCTGTAAAGTAAGTTCAATAGTATCATAATCAATCTACAATGGTTTTGTTATGCTTCATTTCAAAGTATCATTTACCTTTTCTTCTGCTCTTTTTTCTACTTGTCTTCTTTTTGTTCTTCTTTCTCTTTTTTACTGTATTTCTTCTTCCATTGGTTGTTTTAATAGTCTTAACTTTGCAGTTTCATGCTGCGTCTCTACTAGATCTAGGATATTTGCTTCATGATGAGTATCAGATACAGCTCCTAGGGTATCAGATTCATGCTGAGTATCAGATAGAGCTTCTAAGGTATTAGATTCGTGATGAGTTTCGAAATGAGGTTGTAGGGTATCAGTTTTGTGCTGACTTTGAGATTTTGAAGGTAGGGTATCAAATTCAGCTGCTAAGGTATCAGATAGAGGTTCTACGGTATCAGATATGTGCTGAATTTCAAAATGCGGTTGTACGGTATCATTTTTGTGCGGACTTTCAAATTGAAGAGGAAGGGTATCAGGTTCGTGCTGAATATCAGATTCACGTGCTAGGTTTTCAGTTTCGGCTCGATTCTCAGATTGAGGTTCTACGTTTCCAGATTCAAGCTGATTATCAGAATGAGGCGCTAGTGTATTAGGATTTTGTCGACTATCAGATTGAGGGAATAAGTATCAGATTCGTGCTAAAACTCTGCTTGTTTTTTATCACCTGATGCGATTGAGATGGAGATAGTGATTTTCTTGTGGTTTCGTTTGCCACTTTTTTGTAATTTCTATTTTGTGTCGTGAAGGAGAAAGTAGATTTGAAAATCGAACAGGAAGACGAATGAAGGAAATGGAAAGATGTTTTAATGCGCGAATAGGCTTTGGGCCCGTCCTTTGGAAGAAAATTATTTGCGCGTGTCCTTATGAATAAACTTCTTAAATTATTCGTCCTTTAAAAAAATGTCCCTTATGAATGTTTATACATTTAATTTGTGATTATGAGAAATGTAAGTGAAATAAATTGTATAATATAAGAGAATGAGTTAATTAAAATAAATTATTTTGAAAGAAAATTTTGTAACAAATGTTAATAAAATTGAAAGCAAATCAATTGAATGAAATACATTGAATTGAAATCAATCAAAATGTGAGTACAATGAACATTTATTGATTAAATAAAATAGATTAAACCCAAAATTGTTGGTTGTTAATCAATTTAAAAATAAATAAAATAAATAAATAAATCATTAAAATTTATATGGTTTTGAATTAATTGTTGTATTTTGTATTTCAGTCTATCTTTTCTTTCTGGTTGTTCCTATTCTCCTATCTCGTTCCTTTTCGGGGACGAAAAGTTTTGAGTGGTGGAGAGTGTAACGACCTGGTAATTTTAATGATTTTTAAATAACGTTATTAACTAAATTTTGCTTGAAATTAAATAATAAAATTTCGCAATGGAAATTTGATATTTGGTATGCGTCTATTTAAATGTAGCAAATGTCAAGTTTTCATCAGTGAATATGGAAGTTAGTTCTGTTGTATAATTTTCAATTTCAATTTAAATCAGTTAATTTGAAGAAATAAAATGTTTTTAAAATATGAATATTTTTATATAATAAAAATGTAAATCATTTTCTGATTTAGACGTCGTAATTCGTTTTGCCAAATTTGAACTGCTATAGCTCCGTTTATCTTATTTTCGGCGTTTTAGCAGCATTTTCGGCAGCGAATATTGAGTTTTGACAGCTTGGTCGTATCGCTGATATCTATGTACCATTCTGTTCTTCTTGTCATGCTGATCTCCGTAGCATATACATATGTGCATTTCGGCGACCGGTACGCGGCGAAATCTGTGAAACGGTTAGCAGTATCGGTACCCGTTTTGAGCCTTTTGTTTCTCTGTGTCCATTCGTTTGTCTAGCCGTGAGATAACAAATGGTCTATACCTTTATATATTCCCAGAAATAATTCCTGACTCTTACCATTCCTGTGTTATTTATATAATGGTTCGTTCATTTTACTGGGTTTCTTCCTTTCTTTGTTCTGTGCATACTTTACAAAATATATAATATATTATATAAATTATTCATATCATCTTCTTTCTATACTGCTTCGTCTCCCCAAAAATCATGTTGTCAACTCCCACTACTTCTCCACCCACCTGCACCTTCTCACAACCTCCACGACCCCACACGATTTTGCAAAACCAAACACCTCACCAGCATCGCCTCTCTCCTCCGCCACGAGACCGCTCCTCCTCTGACCTGACAACCTAATGCCCTCTTCCCACCATCGAAAACCCATGTCCTCCCATCTTCACTGAACACCACCAGCAGCTGTAGACAGCCGATCCACTCACACCGAGCAGAGCCACTTCGGCCACCCACCTTTTCAGCCGCAGACCACCCTTCGCAAATTGAACATCCCATCATCCAAAACCTGTACACCAACACTCACCAAGGCGAACACCTACCACAGCCATGATGCGAATCTGCCACTCGACCTCCCTCTGCCACCTCGGCAACCCCTAATCCAACCACCACCCTTAAAACCAAGCAGCCGTGAGCAACACAGCCTCCGACCATCCTCCACTTCCACATCCTCTACCAGCGACCATAACACCCCGTGCTTTCATCTCCAACCCCATGCGAACATCCCACTCCATCAACCTATCACACAACACTTTGCCGAGCACCCCTCCGCCATATACCCATCATAGCAGCCCTCATTCTCTTTGGCCGAGCACAGTAGACCCGAAAATCACAGCCACACATAGCCTATATATAGTTGTATATATATGTTGTGTAAACCCTGCCTGCTCAATTTTTTTCATTGGAGCCTAGTTGTTTTCTGCCTGGTCGGGTAGCCTCTCCTGCCGTCAGTGCTGCCTTTACTCAGCCAAGCTTTTCCCCTAGTTTGGAAAATGATTTTTATAGCATTGAATGAAATTATATGGGTTTTGGTTTTTAATATAATATAATGATTTTATTTTAAATTTTAATATGTGAAAGAGAAATTTTTTATATGTGTATTGTTTCATTCTCTCCTCTATTACATATTATATATATTGATTTTAAGTAAAATATGATATATAGCTATTTTGATTTTAAATTATGTGTTTTAAATTAAATTTGATTTAAAAAAATATAATATATATAAAGATTTTATTTTAAATATGTGTTTTAAATTGAATATTGATTTTAGAAATATATATATATATATATTATATATTTTGTTTCAGTTTATATCAAGCTAGTTTTGATTTGTTTTCATCATTCCCAAACTATCAGCTTTTCTTGTCGAATTCGTGTTCATCGTGCCATGCTTTGGAATTTGTGCTTGGATTGTCGCATCTTGTTCTTATTATTTCTCTAGCCTCGAAAGGTGAGCAATCACTCACGATTAACATTCTTATATTTAGTAAATTCAATTCACATGAAATGACAATTGAAATATGCCATTAAATTTGAATTGTCAAGTTATTTAATAGCTATATATGATATGCCATTATCTATAACTGTTTACCTATGACATATGACACCATAACCTGTTGTATATATTATATTTAAATTTGTTACTGATGATATATGCATGTTGTTGATATGTTATGTTATTATCATATTTGTTCTCACACTGCAAGTTCCCTGTTAATTTAGAAATTCTCCATGGGTTGAAATGATACATACCCGAACGATTTTATAGATTAGGGGAAAATCGTTATGGGTTGAAATGATAAACCTAAGTGATTTTCATTGATTTTGAAATTTTGGGATTGCGGGTTGAAATGATATATACCCGTAAATTTAAATAATTGCGGATTGAAATGATAAATATTCGTATCACATAACCATAGGATAGAAAACTATATACGGACACAGTTGGTCTATTTTTGAAAAATGATTTCCAAAGTTTTGGAAGGAAATATATAGGTTTTAATAAATATTGATTTTTAAAATATAATATATATATATATGTTATTTTTATATATATGTAAATTTAGATTTTTAAAATTATATGTTTGGAAATTTTAAATTTGTAAGTTAGATTTGAAAATATAATTTTTAAGATTTTACTTATAACTTTATTAAAAAAATGTATAAAATAATATTTAATATAAAATAAATTTAATAATAACATTTAATTTAATAAAATTAATTTAATTAATATATAATATGTTTAAGTACTTATTTAAATTTATATTAATATTTTAAAAATAGATTTTTTTATAATTTTAATAATAGAGGTTGAAAAGATGAACTAATGTTGACTTGGAATTTAAATTGGTTAATAATTGAATTTAAATAAGAATTGATTTGAACTTATTGATTTTTAGATTTTGAAAGGTATGATTTTATAACTTGATTTGATAAAAAGTGATTAAATGAATATTCTCAACTTTAAATAAAATTGAGACCGAATATTTAATATTGATTTAAATTTATAAATTGAGATTTTATTTAATTGTTATTAAATGATTAAGTGAATATTTTCCAATTTGAATAAAATTAAAGTTAAATGTTGAAATATAAGTGAAACTTATATTGTAAATGTTTGAATATTTAAACTTTGAATCTTATTGGAATTGAAGTGATAGTTCAAACCTGGATTTGAAATCGATATAAATTGAAATTGTTTATTGAGAATTTGAATTGAATCTTTAACCTTTTGAATTGAAATTCTTGAACTGGGATGGATTAAATTTGAATTTTGGAATTAAAGTTAATTTGAATCGATTTGTGAAATTTGAGGAAACTATTTTTATTATATAAAGTATTTTTAATATATATAAACTATTTTTAATATATAAACTATTTTAATCTATAACCTATTTTTAAATATAAACTATTTTTAATTTATAACTATTTCAAAATATATATAAAAACTATTTTATATGTTTAAACTATGTAAGTTGGAACTGTTATGATTTAGGTTTAATGGATTTAAATACTAATATTTTGATATAATGGTTTAAACTATTTTTGTGAATATGATTTCGAAAGTGAGGTGATTTCGGAAGTAAATATGATTTCGAAAGTGAGGTGATTTTGGAAGTAAATATGATTTCGAAAGTGATATGATTTTTGAAAAGAATATGATATTTTGATATGAAGTATGAACTGTTTAAAATGATTATAAAAGCGATTTTATAAAAGGACCACGGAGTGAAATAAGCGTTTGGTTGTTAAAGAGACCAGGATCGGATATTGTCACTCTCTGCCAATACCGAAAACCACTTTAACAACTATGTACGTGGTGGAGATTTCAGAACAAAGTAGGATGGTCGGCAACGATTCTATATGAGGTATTAACGCAGCCCTGACTTCTGTGAGTCAGTTTGATGTGGCTAAAACAGGAGCCACACCGGGCCAAGTGTGGTCATACCTCCGATCGGGCACATTTCTTCGATATCATTCTATTACTTTGTGATTTGATTGGGTGCACCTTTGATTTGGGAGTGTGTCTCGAGGTGGGCGGTAGTAGCTGCTATGCATTACCACCAGTCCGAATCCGCAAAATGGTAGAATCCTACCATGGGCAATTCCTCGCGTGCCTTGTTACATGTCTTATCGCGCCCTCTACGAGTTTGTTTTGTTCCGTACCTATGGAGTGCCCTATGAGTAAACCACCAGTTTGGTGGAGCTTACGGTATGTATAGACTACGAGAATATATAAAAATGTGTTAAGGGGGATATGGGTAACGCCTTAACGCTATTTTAATAGTTTATTTTAATATAGATATATATGTAGCGTATTGTGTTAGTCCTTGAGAAGGATGGTTTTGATGACAACAACCTTAGGACTTGTTATAAAATATAAATACTAACATTATAGTTTAGATATATATATGCATGTGCAGGACATAAACATGCAGGTACGAAGAATGAAGACTGTACAGTATAAAGATACAAGGCCGATGAATTTAAAGATCGAAGATATCAAGATTGAAGACTCATGAGTACCAAGAAATCAAGTTATCAAGAGTTCAAGATTTTAATAGTACAAGATAAGTATTGAGTCTAGAATTATGTTAAAACTTCATAATAGCACGGAAATCTTCATTCCATATTTCATTTGGGATGGAACCCAATTCTACCTTCTTAGTGGCTTACAAACCCATGACAAGTAGCTTATAAACCTACGACAAGTGGCTTACAAACCCACGAACATCCTGGTTTTGTACAAGTTCTCGAGTCCTGATGTGATGAGATATTCTGCAGGAAGAAGCTTGCAAAACTACATCAAAATGGTTTTTCAAAATGATTTTCAAAACTATTTTTCAAAATGTTTTAGCCTTAAAATATTCTTTGTTTTTTGTTTTTAAATAAACTCTTGTTTTAAACTTCATTTGTTTTTAAACTAAATCTTGTTTTAAAATATTTATTTACTCAGATTTTAAATCACTTTATAGATTAAGATTATATATATTAAAAATTACTTTCTAAACTCTTTTATATGTTTAAACTATATTCAAATATATTTACAAAGTTTAGAAATCGTTTTGACAAAATTATAGAAACCAATTTTAATAAGAAAATCAAAAATCATCAATTTTGCCTAGAGCATGTCGACATCCCTCAACCACCCATGTCGACATGGTGTCCGTTAAATTCAAAATTCAAATTTTCAAAATAAGTGTCTATTTGTCGTATCCTTTCACGAATAGATATGGCTGTTGATTTACTATAAATACCAGTAGTTTTAAACGAATTTATTATCAGATTTCACTTATTTTCTCTTCTCTTCATCTTCTACATTTATTCTAAAGAATTCCAAACTATACTCTGCCGAAATACCAAGTGAATCAAACTTGATTATCTCTTGTTTGATTCTCTACCACTCTCTCCGTAAGATCTCAGTGCTATTCAGAGTTATAGGATTATTCGTAAATCAAACTGTTGAGCAAAATGTGCGGTTGAGCCTTGAAATCAATTGGGTGTGATTGTTGCCTGGTAAATCAAGAGAGTTTGCCCCGGACTCGAATACAGAAGGGTGTACCTCGTGGCCTTGAAATCGAGGGTGCACAACACCAGAAAGGCAATTTCCTCACGGTTATAAGCGTGACAAAACTAATTTGTCACGGTTATAACCGTGAAAATAGGTACCGTGGGTAAATTCAGTCACACTTTTGCTCACGGTTATAACCGTGACAAAATAGTAATTTCTCACGCTTATAACCGTGACAGAATAGTATTTACTAACGGTTATAAACATGACAAAATAGTAATTTCTCACGCTTATAACCGTGACAGAATAGTATTTACTCACGGTTATAACCATGGCAAAATAGTAATTTCTCACGCTTATAACCGTTACAGAATAGCATTTTCTCGCACTTATAACCGTGATAGAACAATGGTTTCTAACATTTATAACCGTTACCGAAAAGGAAACTCTAACACTTATAACCGTGATAACTAAAACAGTATCAAACAAACTATATAGCACCAATATTTTATTATAGCTACAAACAATCTATAGAAAAAATATATAGTATTAACATTAAGAAAACATACGATAAATAATTAGAACAACACCAAACATTTATGTTTCATTCAAACACCACAAAGGATACTTCATACCAACACCACAAATTATAGCATACAAGCATAGTATATATAACAAACTTTAAAAGCTTCGGCAACGGGATCTTTTTCAAAATCTTCTAAACTTCTTATTTCATCTTCTCCATTAACACTAGCTTCCGATTTTTGTCTTTCTTCGGCTTCTTCTATCAATGCCTACACAATTCATAAATTGACAGTGTCATATTTTATTTTCAATTATTCGTTCAAAAATGCATTGAAGATCCATATAATGAACTTTGAACATATATAAAGTTTTAAGGTTTCACATGAACACGATATGGTAGAATGAAGTTGGTAGAGAGCTGCAGTTTATTTTGGGTAAACTTGCAGTTGTTGGGAGACTTGTAAATGGTATTTTTTTTGGGGTTTTGTTTGTGTTGATGATTGAACTGGAATTTGGTAGAGGAAGTTGGCAGTTTGGTGAAAGGTTGAAGGTGGTGATGCAATTTGCGGTTTGGGGATGTTTGTGGAGGAGGACAGTAGGCTTAGGCAATTGGGTTGATGGAGTTTTTGTGAACCGTAGGAGTATGATGGTGATGTAATTCAGTAATTGGTTCGAGTGTTGTTGGTGGAATGGAAGAATGTAGTAGGGTGGTATTTGCAAGCTGCTGAGAAGGGATAAGCACAAGAGAGAGAGAAGAAAAAGAAAGAAAAAAAATTGTAATAGAAATGAGATGTAACACGGTGAAATGAAACAGAAATGAGAAATTGAAATGCACACCGTTTTTAGTTGAAATGCAGTATGTTTGTTTTATTTTTTTATGAACCTAAAAAAGTGCAAATGAACAGAGAATGACAAACATAAATAAAACAAACAAAGAGTAACACAGAGCAATGCAATGCAATGCAATGTGAAGAACAGGTATGAACTTGCAGTGAATAATGAAAGGCACAACTGAAAATTAAAGAATCTTTGCTCTTTTTTAACTAACGAAGAAAATGCACAGCAAAATTTGTAACAAGAATGCAAACGTTTGGCAACTTATTGAAGTGTGTGGCAGAGGTTGTAGAAATGAAGAAACAGTTTTGTAGAAATGCTTAAATGACAAACTGCACAAATAACAGTTTTGCACAGTGAAACAGAATAGCAAATATTTTTTAAATAAAACAAGATAAGATAAATGACTTACATATTTTTCAGCGGTGCAAGGAAGCACCTCTCCGGTTTTTTTACTTGTGTGCGCCACTTTCCATGCCTTTGCTCGTGTAATTTTACATTCGGGATTATCAGTTTCCTACATAAATAAATGTAAATATATTAAACAATTATACAACATTAATACATAAACGAAGCATTAAACAACATGCTAACATAACATTTCGCTAAAAAATAATGTATACAACAAACAACAATTGCAGTCTACAACAAACAACTTCTCCTTCCTTCCACACAATACAACCCTCTCTGCACATCATTCAACCAGAAAGTAGAGAATAATAATTCAGTGGAACAAATATGGTAAAATGAAGAACGGGAAAGAATTTTCCAAATGAAACACCAACAAATCATGTTGTAAGTGCAGCGAGCAAAAGCTTGTTAATATCGAAAATAGAAGGACTCGTTTTCGCCTCATAAATGAATAGGTCCGTTCTCGTTTGCTTTTTCCATTCCGATTTTCTATTTTGAGGTTGTTTTACTTTTTGTGTAGTGCGTCAACTTGCATTGTGCATTTATTTGCATTGACTTGGAATCATTTTAAACTGATAATTATATTTGTATCCCTCACTCATGTACGTTTGTCTCGTATTCCATTCTGCATCAGTTCTTATGATCCGGACATTCAGATATTCTTGCACCCACCTCTGTTTCTTTTTTATATTTTAATTTACTTACAAATAAGCATTAGTACGACTCTTTAGTAAAAATAGCTAGACAATAATCAGAAAACACAGCTTTATCGGCTCCGTTTTAATTTTTTAATACGTTTTGATTCAAAATCGTTTAATAAATTATAATTACTTTGGTTGGTTCAAACCTTGGTTTATTGTGATGGTAACATTTTATTTTGAATGTTTTTCATATAATAACAATAAGATTGAAAGCATACAATTAATTATTCAAAATGATGATGACATTTAAATTAAGTTTTTTAAGTTTTTTTCTTTTTAAATTTATTTTCAATGTTTCTTGTATGAAGGTGGTTGTTTTCTTAAATCTTTTTAACTACTCTTTACACATAGTTAGAGAATATTTTAGTGAATTATATGCTATACATCATAAATTTTTTTAAAAGTTTGCTAGATTAAATACAGCATTAGATTCAAGGAAATAAGGATGAAAAGATAAGATTATTTTACCCTTTGGATTGTTAAAAAAACAAATGAATTAGTAACGGAGAATAGTGAAATAATGTCCAGATGAAAACTAATCGCCTAAGACAAAAAGGAAGCATATCGTTATTTACGTACATCATACAAAATTACCCTTATTCCATTAGCTAATCGTTATCGCAGTAAAACAGTACCAATAGTAAAAGAAAATAAAACGTTTCTACAAAATTAATTTACATATAAATCTGTTAACAAGATTTGGATTATTTTAACCATTCACATAAATCTACAAATCAAACATGCATGACAATATAAACTCAAACCCTTAAACCCCAAATCATAAACCTTAAAAATCACCATAAAAGAACAGGAAACAAGAAAACCCATCGTTATTAAAAAAGAAAAAAAAACCCAAAAATATTTTCAATACAACTAACAATTTCTATCTCCAACAACCCCATCCTGCTACATCATCTCCTGAACTGCCCAAAGCATAGTTCCATATACATCTTGCCTCATCATCTCACTACTGTGCCGAATAACCAAACAAAGCACTGCCCCGTACCACACCGTTCTGCATATACTTCACAACATCATTCTCATAAATATCATCACAAATCTGTTCACCACAACCTTCTCAAAACCACTCAAGCTGTTCACAACATTCAACTCACTGACCAGAATAGCTTGCTGACCAACCCTGCTTTACAGTCATCAACATCTCCTCACAACTACATACACACCCCATCATCATACTTCATCCCTATTACATTTGCTATCCACCATCAAACACAACCTTCAAACTGCTTCATAACCCAAACTTCACCACACCCATACCATTACTTCATATCGACAGCCCCTCAATACCATTGCCTGCACACATGAACTAATTCCAACATTACAACACTCATACAACTTCTATCTAAATCTCCCACACTCATTCAACTTCTATCAAAACCTCCCACACTCAAACCCAATAATTTCTTAACCTAACACTTTGATCAAAATCTCTGCCTCCCTCTCCCACCTTCACTAACCACGCAATTAGCAACCTACAGCACCACTCAAATCATAACCTCACCAAACACTCGCCAGATACAAACCACAATCACCCAATCGCTTACAAATACGACCACTTACAACTGTCGCCAATCCCCAATCGCATTCCCAAATCCTCACTGCGACCACAACGAGAAGCATCCCCAAATTCACGAGCCAACACAGCCTTGCCTCCACGAACACTACGAAACCGAAACTCTCACAACCCACCGTCGCGACCGACATCACCCCAGAGATCACTTGAAACCCGAACATTTTATTGTACCAATTTTATATACAAAACCAAATGTATGCAAAAGCTTTAACAAGACAAAACCCTTAAAACATACAAAACCCTAAATAAACAATCTTAAAACATACAAAACCAAATCAAAAACGAAAATTATTACCTGACGATCGGTGGGCGACTCACAACGGAAGATTTTGGAAGAAATCGCAATGAAGGAAGGCTGCGACGAGGAAGTAGGTTTGTATACAAACGGAAGTAGGCTGCAACGGAAGATTTAGGAAGATCGGCGGGTGATAGGGCGACTCGCAATGAAGGAAGGCTGCGATGGCTTTAACCTAATTAGATTTTAGGAAGAAAGATACAAGCCAGAACCGTGACAAACATCTGAAGCTAAGGATTGGAACGTAAATGACAACTCTGCCCAATGTCTTCTACTTATTTACGAAAAGCACAAATTTTGTCACGGAAATAACCGTGACAAAACAATATAACAATAATAACCGTTACAAATTTCCAACAATAATAACCGTGACAAAATGAAACGAAAAAAGTGTGACAAAATGGCCTGTTTGGTGTAGTGGTGTAATCTGGGAGATTATTTTTGATAAGAAATCCGTACGTTTGTGCGAGACTGGATGTAGGGTAACTCCGAACCAGTATAAAATCTGGTGTGTTCTTTCCTTTACTGCTTTTATTTATTATTTGCATCTGTGTCTGATTCTGTGATTATGTCTGTGTTTGTGAATTGCATTTGTTGATGATTAAATTTACATAAGTTTCAAAAAGATTTAGGAAATCCACAAAACACTATTCACCCCCCTCTAGTGTTATTCCAGCCTTAAGATTCGTAATCCGTATTTCTCACATTTGGTATCAGAGCGAGATTTTCAAAGTTTTCATAATCTGAATTTTGAAAAAGTTTAAAAAAATGGCTATTTTTGGGGATTTTGTTAACACTAGTTTAAATCTGTTCAAATCATCATTGTCTCATAAGTCTGCATATAGTTATTATAGAAAACCAAGTTATCTACCAAATTTTTATTTTGTGCAGAAAGAAAAATGTTATATGGCTTTTGAAGAATCAACACTCAATGGACAAATTGTGCAAATCAAGAAGAATAAGTGGATACTTGATAGTGGATGTTCAAGACACGTGACTGGTAATCCAGATATGCTGAATGATATTATCTATAAAGATGGAGGATTGGTTAACTTTGGAGACAACTCAAAAGGATATGTGATTGGCATAGGCAATGTCGGTAACTCTAAAACTCCTACTATTTCTAATGTTTTATTAGTTAAGAATCTGAAACACAATCTGCTTAGCATTAGTCAACTTTGCGATAAAGAATACAAGATTAAATTTGAAAAGGATAAGTGTCACATCGAAGATAAAAATTCAAATATTATATTTGAAGGATTAGGAAGAAAAATATTTACATCCTTAGTATGAAAGTTTCAAATGATAACTTATGTCTTTTGGCTAATACAAGTAACCCTTGGATTTGGCATAAAAGATTTGGTCATTTAAATTTCAAACCGTTATCTAGATTATCAAAACTTGACTTAGTTAGAGGTCTTCCCAAGTTAAACTTTAAAGTAGATAGTATATGTGATGCTTTCCAATTTGGAAAACTTAGGAAAAGTTCTTTCAAATTAAAATATATGATTTCAACTTCAAAACCTCTTGAGTTACTTCATCGAGATTTATTTGGTCCATCTCAAATTCAATCAATAAATCACAATAAATATGTCTTTGTAATTGTAGATGATTATTCTAGGTTTACATGGAAAATTTTTATGAAACATAAAAGTGATACTTTTGATTCATTTAAAATTTTACAAAAAGACTTCAAAATCAACTCTCTTTAAAAATTATAACTATTCGAAGTGATCACGGTGGGGAATTTGAAAATGAAAATTTTGAGAGATTCTGCAATAAAAAGGAAATAACTCATAATTTCTCTTTTCCAAGAACTCCACAACAAAACGGAGTGGTAGAACGTAAGAATAGAACGATTCAAGAGTGTGCTAGAACAATGCTTTCTGATAGTAACTTACCTAAAAAATTTTGGGCTGAAGCAGTCGCTACAGCTTGTTATATATTAAATTGGATTTTAATTAGACCATTAACTAATAAAACACCATATGAATTACTTTACAATAAGAAACCCATAGTAGCTTATTTTAAAGTTTTTGGTAGTAAATGTTTTATTCTTAATACAAAAGATAATTTAGATAAATTTGAACCTAAATCCGACAAAGGTATCTCAGATATTCTAATAGAAGTAAAGCATTTAGAGTTTATAATTTAAGAACTAACACTATTGAAGAAACAATGCATGTATCTTTTGATGAAAATTTTAAAAATACTGTACAAATAGAAGATGAAGAAGATGTTGTAACTTTAAATAATGAACCTAATGAAACTAATTGTGAAATCATTCAACCTAATAAAAGACTTAGACTATTAAAAGATCATCCTATAGAAAATATACTAGGAAATATTGAATCTGTTGTTAGAACTAGAAATAAACTAAATAACATGAGTAATGTAGCTTTTATATCAACTATTGAACCTAAAAATCCAAAGGAAGCATCATATGATGATTCATGGATTCTTGTTATGAAAGAAGAATTGAATCAGTTCACCAGAAATGATGTTTGGTAACTTGTTCCTAGACCTGAGGATAAAAATATAATTGGAACAAAATGGGTTTATAAAAATAAAATGAATGAACTTGGTGAGGTCGTGAGAAATAAAGCTCGATTAGTCGCACAAGGTTATTCTCAAGAAGAAGGAATAGATTTTGATGAAACCTTTGCACCCGTAGCAAGATTAGAAGCCATTAGAATTCTACTTGCTTTCGCAAATTATAATTATTTCAAATTATTTCAAATGGATGTTAAAAGTGCTTTTCTAAATGGATTTGTTAAAGAGGAAGTTTATGTTGAACAACACCCACTCTTTGGAGATGAAAGATTTCCAAACCATGTTTTCAAACTTAAGAAAGCTCTATATGGTCTGAAACAAGCTCCTAGAGCATGGTATGACAGACTAAGGTCTTTTTTATTACAATCAAATTTTGAAATTGGTAAAGTAGGTAATACTCTTTTCATAAAAGAAATAAAAATGATATTCAACTAGTACAAGTTTATGTAGATGATATTTTTTTTGGTTCAACTAATCATGAAATGAATAAAGAATTTTCTGGAATAATGACAAAAGAGTTTGAGATGAGTCATATGGGTGAACTTACTTTCTTCTTAGGTTTACAAATAAAACAATTAGATAATGATATTTTTATTAGTCAAGAAAAATATGATAGGGATCTAGTGAGTAAATTTGGTATGACTACTGCGAGTGGAAAACCCACTCCCATGGCAACCAATAAAGCTTTAAGTAAAGAAGATCTTTCAAAAGATGTAAATCACAAACTATATAGGGGAATGATTGGATCACTACTCTATATCACTATAAGTAGACCTGATATCATGCATAGTGTTTGTCTCTGTGCAAGATACCAATCTCAACCCAAAGAAACTCACTTAAAAGCTGTGAAACGTATCATAAGATATGTTAAACATGCTTTTGACTATGGTTTATTTTACCCTAAAAATGATTCATTTGATTTAATCTCTTATTTTGATGCTGACTATGCTGGTTGCAAATCTGACCGAAAAAGTACAAGTGGAACTTGTCACTTTCTGGGGCATTCTCTTGTTTCATGGTTTAGTAAAAAGCAAAACACTGTTTCTTTATCAACAACTGAAGCAGAATATATCTCTGCTGCTTTGGCTTGCTCCCAAGTCATTTATATGCAACAAACTCTAAAATATTTTGGATTAACAATTTCAAAATCACCAATTTATTGTGATAATTCTAGTGCAATAAATTTGTCTAAAAATACTACTCATCATGCTAGGACTAAACATATTGATATCACACATCATTTTCTCAGAGATAATATAAGTAAAGAAATTATTTCTCTTGAATATATCAATTCTGAGAATCAAATTGCTGATATTTTCACCAAACCCTTAAATCAACCTATATTTACTAAATTAAGAAGAGAACTAGGCATTTGTTCAATAACTGAGATATAGAATATAGATATAGTAACATATATATACAAGAATATCAAATTTTTCATAAGGATGTCGACATACCCCTACCACCCATGTCGACATACAACGGCAAAATTTTAAAATTTGATTTTCCCACTAAAGTCAGTTTGGTAGTTATATAAACCTATGTATTTCGAATTTTTCAGTCTTCTCACTTTTCTTTCTCTGAAATAAAACTTCTGTAAATTAAAATTAATGGCCTCCTCCACTAAATCAAACCAAATTGACACCATTTCTTTCCCTTCTCCTCATTCTGGTCCTTTGTCCTTTCCAACGCACTACACTAGCACGCGTGATAAAGATTGAGGAATCTATGAAGGATGCCATGCAAATGTTGACTGAATTTCAAGTTGTGCAACTAAGGATGGCAAAAAAACAGGAAAAGCAAGGCAAAATTCTTCGGAATTTACAAAAATTCCTAATGGATAATCACACAAATCCTATCATAATTGAAGAAGATTTTCCCAACATTCACGTGCATAATCCTTTAGAGCACAGCAAAGAGGAAGAAGAAGAAAAGGAAGAAGAAGAAGAAGAAGAAGAGGAAGAAGCACCTATGGAAGAAGACGACAACGTGGTCTGTGTAGGCGAAGTCTGTTTTGACAAAGATGGGAATTTGTTTGAACAACGTGAAAACTTTTGTTTTCATTATCCAAATTGTTTGATTCACAGATCTTCGATTGTCAAAAACTCTCGTTAGTATTGTTATTCTATAATTTATGTACTTAAATATATTTGTATGTTTATGTTTCATATATACATGTAAATATAACATCATATATAATAATATATTTGTTCTACTTATTATACTTCCTTATTAGTATTTAATTTAAATAGTATTAGATTAAGGGGGAGTTTAGGATTTGTTTTTGTTGATGACAAAGGGGGAGAAATATAAAATAGAGTAGTTAGAGTAGTTAGGCTTAGATTAAGGGGGAGTTATTAGATTAAGGGGGAGTATAATTTATAAACATAGGTTGTCATCACCAAAAAGGGGGAGATTGTTAGTCCTTAAGAAGGATGGTTTTGATGACAATAACCTTAGGACTTGTTATAAAATATAAATACTAACATTATAGTTTAGATATATATGTATATGCAGGATATAAACATGCATGTACCAAGAATGAAGATTGTATAGTATAAAGATACAAGGCTGATGAATTTAAAGATCGAAGATATCAAGATTGAAGACTCATGAGTATCAAGAAATCAAGTTATCAAGAGTTCAAGATTTTAATAGTACAAGATAAGTATTGAGTCTAGAATTATGTTAAAACTTCATAATAGCATGGAAATCTTCATTCCATATTTCATTTGGGATGGAACCCATTTCTACCTTCTTAGTGGCTTACAAACCCACGACAAGTAGCTTACAAACTTACGACAAGTGGCTTACAAACCCATGAACATCCTGGTTTTGTACAAGTTCTCGAGTCCTGATGTGATGAGATATTCTGTAGGAAGAAGCTTGCAAAACTACTTCAAAATGGTTTTTCAAAATGATTTTCAAAACTGTTTTTCAAAATGTTTTAGCCTTAAAATATTCTTTTTTTTATAAATAAACTCTTGTTTTAAACTTCGTTTGTTTTTAAACTATCTCTTGTTTTAAAATATTTATTTACTCGGATTTTAAATCACTTTATAGATTAAGATTATATATATTAAAAATTACTTTCTAAACTCTTTTATATGTTTAAACTATATTCAAATATATTTACAAAGTTTAGAAATCGTTTTGACAAAATTATAGAAACCAAATTTAATAAGAAAATCAAAATCATCAATTTTGCCTAGAGCATGTCGACATCCCTCAACCCCCCATGTCGACATGGTGTCCGTTAAATTCAAAATTCAAATTTTCAAAAGAAGTGTCTATTCGTAGTATCCTTTCACAAATAGATATGGCTGTTGATTTCCTATAAATACCAGTAGTTTTAAACGAATTTATTATCAGATTTCACTTATTTTCTCTTCTCTTCATCTTCTACATTTATTCTAAATAATTCCAAATTATACTCTGCTGAAATACCAAGTGAATCAAACTTGATTATCTCTTGTTTGATTCTCTACCACTCTCTCCGTAAGATCTCAGTGCTATTCAGAGTTATAGGATTATTTGTAAATCAAACTGTTGAGCAAAAGGTGTGGTTGAGCCTTGAAATCAATTGGGTGTGATTGTTGCCCCGGAAATCGATTAGGTGATCTTGTGGCCTGGTAAATCAAGAGAGTTTGCCCCGGACTCTAATACAGGAGGGTGTACCTCGTGGCCTTGAAATCGAGGGTGTAATCTGGGAGATTATTTTTGGTAAGAAATCCGTACGTTTGTGCGTTACTGGATGTAGGGTAACTTCGAACCAGTATAAAATCCGGTGTGTTCTTTCCTTTACTGCTTTTATTTATTATTTGCATCTGTTTCTGATTCTGGGGTTTATATCCATGTCTGTGAATTGCATTTGTTGATGATTAAATTTACATAAGTTTCAAAAAGATTTAGAAAATCTACAAAACACTATTCACCCCTCCCTCTAGTGTTATTTCAGCCTTAAGATCCGTAATCCGCATTTCTCACATATTGTACTATGTATGTAGATAGTTTAACGGATCCTTAGAGGATGAGAATCTCAAACATCCTTTAAGTTATTTTGTATTTCATTTGACATTTCACTTGAGTTGAATTTACCGGTATAAGAATGTTAATCCTGACTCGAGTATTTTGTGTTTTGCTTTATGCTCGGGTCAGACTAAGTGTCACAGCATTTGAGACTCGCCTTTGGAGCTTGGAGATTTGCTTGGAGTTACCTATTCAGCTTTCAGTTATTCCATTTTAGTGCAGACCTGTCATTTTCTTTTGTATTGACACTTCTATGTATTGGATTTTTGTTGTATCCTGTTTCAACTCTGATGTTTATGTAGTAGCTTCATGAACTACTATAGATCTATTCCGCTACTTATTGTTATATTACTCAGTGTGTGTGATTATGTGATTGATTTATTTACTGTATATGCTGAGTTTTGCCAAATATAAAATTACAATATGTTATTTTGAGCAACTCAAGTCCGACATGTGTGGATGCGAATGGTTCGAAATGCCAAGTCATTGCATACAACACATTGTAACTACTATCATAAAACATACCATTTATGGATTTTCTATTAAATATACTTTTAATTAAATTAATTAATTAATATATCACATTATATCAAGTATATAATAGAAAGAAAACACTTTTATTTCGAACAAGATTGATCAATGAGTTAGATATATGTAACAAACTACATAATTACCTCTAAGGCATACCCATAACTCTATCAAGACGGTCCAATTCAACTCTGGACTGACTAGGTCCACGGTCGGTGATTTCTCACAGTTGAACCAAAATTTAATCCAATTCAAAAGGGTACTAACGTTCTTGTTGACATTATTGATCATTTGTTGGAGAACCAAGAAATTTGTCACACTTTGATAATTTTAATTTCATGAAAATGATTTATTGATCTCAAAGAAAACTACAACTCTTTTTTTCATATATTATTGTTTTTCATTGTTGCTTTAGAAATAGCTTGTATGTTTGGAGAATAAAAGTGATTGATTAGGCAAAGACTTCGGAAAATTCAAAGTTGTTTCAAGCATGGTTCCAAATTCCAACCAATAGAGCAAAATTTCAACCATTCTAGTCCAATTTCGACGATGATTGAACCGGAATTTACCCTTGACTTCAGTTCCAAAAAAAATGATTTATATTTATAAATACCTAAAAGATGAAGAAAGGTAAATTACATCAAGAGGGAATCATGCTGATTGAAGAGAGAGAAGAAGCATCGCAGATGAAAGTGAGGGAAGCAACAATATTTTCTGATTACAGTATCTTGATCGGTAGTGCAAGATATCTATGGTGTAGGGTTTCAATTTTATGGTGTAGTTTATTTGGATTTGATTTTGTTTTTCCTCTCCTGGTTTTGTATCGTGGACGGATTGTAAAAAAATTGCATTCACGGTCTAGGGTTTGGCGGCGACCTACTTTATTTGAACTTGAATTTTTCCAGTGACTATACATTTTGGGTTTGTTATAAAATAACGGTATTTGATTATTAATGTATATTGATTAGTGTGATGATTGTTTTAGGTTTATTTTGTAACTCTTACCATTTCGTGTATTTATCATGCAAGTGTGGTGCTCAAAGATGAAAAGAAATGCTACTTTTGTTATTAAAATTGCTGTGCATTCTTTATGTTTCTGTCAAATCATGTATATTATATGTGTAATCCAAAAAATGTACCTTGGATATTTATGTGGTTATTAAAAGTAACGAAACTTACAAATTGAAATTGAAATGGAACTTTTTGAAATGAACCAAAATATCAAAATTTTCTAATGGTTAAAACGAAAATGAAAAACAGAAGTTTGGACCTTGGTATAAAGGACATTAGCATATCTCAAAACTAGGCCTGTCAACGGATGTGGATATGGCTATATCCGCATCCGTATCCGAAAATTAAAATCTGCATCCGATATCCATGGATATTCAAAAATTAACATCCATATCCGCATCCGCGGATATTTTTAGATATCCGAAAATATCCGCATCCGAAAAGTGGATGCGGATATTTTCAAATAATCGAAATATCCAGAAATCCGCATCCGAAAACTAGATTGAGAATTATGATATAATGAAAATTTTGATCAAAAAAATTACAACTCATAGCATTCAAATAACAATCAATCGACAAACTAATATACTTCAGTTTCCAAGTTAACAACAAACAATCCACATAAAATCATAATAGAGTTACAAAATGCATAATTAATTAGCTTATACAATTTAAATAATTAACCATAAAACCTAAATAAACATAGCTAAAGTGACGAATAAGCATCTGATTTCTTTGCAAAAGTGAAGAATAACATCCAATTTCTTTGCAAAAGTGAAGAATAAACATCCAATTCTTTGTTCTATCTTCAAACTCATGAGCTTTCCACACGACCCTATAAAACAAAACATAGCAAATATATGATCCAATAAATAAAACTCATATTGTATTTTGCATTCAGCAGCACCAAGTGCTGCTGTCAGAAAGTGCTGGTGCTTGCAGCAGCACCAAGCACTTTGTGCTGCTGCTACAGCAGCAGCACATAAATGAAAAAAAAAACTCTATATTTTTACCTTGTGCGATAGATAGTTTATGGTAGGGCTGATGCTTCATCTACAAGCTCTATATCTTTACCTGTTAAATAAAAAGACTGATTATATTAAATGGTTAAAATTCTAAAATAATTTTAGTATGTAAATAATAACTAACCTATGTCCGATGGTAACCAATACTTAATACAACTCAATGTTTCCACTATGTCAGGAGATAATGAGGATCTATTTTCGGTAATCAATCTACCACCGCTACTAAACGATGATTCAGATGCTACGGTAGAAACGGGAACAACTAAAATATCACGAGCAATCTTTGCGATAGTAGGAAATGTAGGATAATTTGTTTTCCACCACATTAAAATATCAAAGTTGTCATCATTCTTAATCATCTGCAATAATTCATCTTCCAAATACTTGTCAAGCTCGGTCTTTGAAATTTGCAAACTTCCAATTTTTTGTTCTCTATAATTCTTCCACTTAAGATCCATTTTTGTTCTCTTTTTTAAACCATGATTAAAATTATCATCTAATGCACAAGGAAGATACATTTTTATAGGATGCACTTTCTTCTTCATATAAATAGAAAAGAGATTTCAAACAATCATTGATTTTCCTAACATGAACTTGTGCATCTTCCCCATAAATCAAATCATAGAAAAATTCAATGTAAGTCATTCTATAACGAGGATCTAAAACCATTCCAATACTCATCATTAAATTGCAAGTCTTCCAATATTTCTCAAATTTAACTCTCATCATTTGTGCCATGGAACAAATATAATCATGCTCACTTAGCTCACAACTCGTAATACTTTCATAAATATCACACACGCTTTTAAAATACAAATTCGCTGTTGGATATTTAATACCTGAAAATTTGAGAGTTACATCATAAAAGATTTTCGAACATTCAAAAATTTCTTTTCCCATCTACCATTCTTCTCTAGAAGGCAAACTTATATAATCTGAAGTTAACTCAACTAATCGCTCAAACGCGGGACGCACTTCAATCGCACTTTCAAGCATAAGGTATGTTGAGTTCCATCGCGTTGGAACATCATAAGAAACACCTTTTCCAACTAATCTGGTTTGTGCCAATGTGTTTTCCCAATTTTGTTTTCTAGACTGTGAAGACTTTGTGAAATTAACACTTTCTCTTATCTTGATAATAAGACCATGTACGGCTTTTAACCCATCTTGCACAATTAAATTCAAGACATGAGTGCAACAACGCATATGATACAAATCACCATTTGTAATCAAGACCCCTTTACCATCTAACCATGCCCTGAGATCTCTTATCATAACATCATTATTAGATGCGTTATCGACAGTAATTGAAAATAATTTCTTATCCAAATTCCAATGCAATGGTTTTGTTTTAAGAGCAGCACTAAGTGCAAGTCCAGTGTGTGGAGAAGGCATTTCATAATAAACAATTATTATTTTTGCAATTTCCATTCATCATCAATGTAATGACAAATTATACAACAATAACCTATATTCTGATGTTCAGATGTCCATAAATCAGTAGTAAGACTAACACGAGTAGACAAACTATCAAACATCTGTTGTAATTCAGTTCTCATATTAGAATAAAGCTTCAACACATCACAACGAACTGTATTTCTAGAATAGAGCTTAACGGTTGGATTAATACTCTTAACAAATTCTTGAAAGTAAACATGTTCAGTCATATTAAATGGATAATCATGTTTGGCAATCATACGAGCAAAACACATTCGAGTCCTATTTTGATCAAACTTCTAACTAGCTAATTTGAATGGTTTATTGGGAGACTTTTTAGTAGTCAAAAGTTGTTGTCCGGATAATCTTTTATTGGTAGTATTTTTGGTACAAACTTTTATATGATTTTTCAAATGTGTTGTTTCCAGTGAAGTGGCTCCATTGAATATCCTTAAACAATGTTTACAAGTTGCCTTAACACAATTACTACCCTCTAACACTTCTCTATCAAAATCTTTCCATACCTCGGATTTCAAGGGTTTTATATTCAAAGGTGCAAATTTCTTCATTAGCTAGAATATTTTGAGTTGGTGGCACACTAGAGTTTGTGGTTTCTAGCACAACTATGTTATCTTTAACACTAGCATTTGATGCAGCACATGCAACAGATTTACTGCTACAACTTGACGAGGTGTTTTCCATTTTTAAATGTCTGTAAATATTCATAGAACTGTTTTAATATCATTTTTAAAGTCTGTAAAATATTCATTATTTGACCAATTTAAAAGCCTGTGATTTATTATCGTACAAATTTAAAGTAGAAAAAATATAAAATTATCCATCAATCTTAAAATTATTTAGAAAAATGCTTTCTGAATAGTGCATACCATTATTTATATAAAAAGAAAGCAACATTTCATTTTTGCAATGTAAGCCACTTTCAAATCAACATATTCTACCTATACAATTTATGTGATGTGAGCGGTGTATAACATGACACTCGTTGAATTGCCATTAAATCTATGTTGCAAAGTACAAAATTCATATGTGTTTTCCATTTTTAAAAGTCTGTAAATATTCATAGAACGGCTTTAATATCATTTTTAAAAGTCTATAAAATATTCATTATTGGACCGATTTAAACGTCTGTAATTTATTATTGTACCAATTTAAAAGTCTGTATTTCAAAAAACATTTAAAAACAGCAAAATAAAGCTTATTGCAGCAGCAAGCTTATCTGCATTTCAAAAAAATATTTAAAAACAAAATTATAAGCAATCAAAACTTATATATTTTCTAAAATTTTAATCATTTGAAACTTCTTTCTTTGAAATCTGACGACGTATATAAAATCTGTATGTTCAAAGCAATCAAAACTATAAGCAATCATTTGAAAATTATAAGCAATCATTTAAAACTTCTATTTCTTTGAAACTTCTAAGCAATCAAAACTTTTATATTCAAAACTGTAAAGTTCTTTATACGTTCACAAAAACATATATATATATATATACAATGAAACTAACATATATAAAACTGTGTACATGTATAAATAAGCACTTCCGAAATGATGCAAGTTGTGTTGTATCTTTTGCTTAAATTATTTATGTTTTATCGACCTCCTTTTTTGATATTTGTCTAGTTTCAATATTTCTTTTTATGTCCAAACATCAAGCTATCAGTTTACTGTATATTAGTGTAGCTGTAGTCTTCAAATTTAAAATCATTCACATGAAAATATCTACTTGAAAGTGGAAATATAACATAGAAATATTTATTATGGGAAATTTCGTAAAACATACTTAAAATTCAAAATGCAGTCTCTTGCTTAGCATCATGGTTTAGAAAACACTATATTTTTAATTCTAATTAGACCACAAATATTTACAGTTTTCATAAAAAATACTTACAGTGTATATTGTATATATAAATCTTTTTTTTCAAAAAAAAAAGAAAGAAATGAAAAAAAGTTGGTCATATAAACATAAGATTATGTTCGGGTTAGATTTTCGAAAAAACAAACGTGTATAAATAAGCACTTTTGAAAACAATGACTGAAATTGAATTTACTTGAGTTAACAAAATTAACATATACATTCTAAAAACATTGAATCTAACATATACATTCACAAACAAAAATCTTCAAACTGAAATCCATGAACCAGAGCTTATAACATTTAAAAGGCGGAAAAACCTAAAGAGGAAATACCAGAAGTGAAGCCGTTAGGAGGAGAACCAAAGCGGAGCTGGAGCCGGAACCAAAGCGGGGCTGTGAGGGGTTTCGTAACCGAGCAGGAGCTACAATGTGCCGAAGCTACGAGGAGAGCGACGTCGGAATGATGTGAGGGGTTTCGTCGATTAAGGGCTTGCGATTTAGGGTTACGGAAAATGAGATTGTAAGTTTGAAACGAAAATGTGTATAATTTTGTTGTGTGTTGCGGCTATGAAAATTGAATTAGGATTTGGTACTTTGTTGGGCTTGGACCGACTTTAATTTTTAAATAAATTCTAAGTATAAAATAATTATTATGGACATCTTTAAATAATAAATCAATATAATAATAATAATTTTTATCATAATTAATTTCGAATCGAACGGATATTTTTCGAATACGGATACACATATCCGCATCCGCATTCGAAATTTTTTTCGAACATCAGATATCCATAGTAGTTATTTCACAATTTTTATCAAGTTAAACCTTTGTTGATCGACAACAAAATTCAAATATTTTCAAATTTTATTGAACTGCATAATCGCCAAAGCGGAGAAAACACAACCATAGCAGTTATTTCACAATATTGATACATGCTGCATATAAGATTGGTTGAAAAAGGATCTCCTGCTCCAAAATTTATAATAAATAAGAAATGAAGGGAGCACGAGATTTGAGCAGAAATGTCCTTATGTGGTTAAAAAATGCCAGTGTCAGATTTGAAGTAGAAATTAGTGGAGAACTAACAAAAAAACACAGGTATGCGTGCACAAAATACCAGCAGAGTGAACATCCAAAATAAAACAGCATCCACTAATAACTTAGCAAACACAACCCAAGTAGTAGCAAGAGCATAATCAAAATCTTAACAATCTTCGATGAGTAATAGGACTTAAAAGTCTTAAACCGATAAATATTCGACGTGTTGTCCCAAGGCATCCAAAAACCGGCTACTTCGGCCAAGAAAACCGACAACTTTGCCTCCTGCGTTTGAAGAAAAGAAGCTGCCAATTTCATCTCCTAAAGGGCCATATTTTCCTTTATTTGTATTAAAGGTAAGGGACTTGATGACTTCAAATCCCAAACTTCCATCCACAGTTCCATAAAATCCATGGACGTTTACCAGAAATTCTTCCGGATAGCCCAAGAATTTAATCTATAACATCATAAAACATATGTCAATACATATATAACGAAGAATGAAAAGGAGAAAAAAACGCAAAATAAATCACATGGTAGAAGCGTAGTTAGTTACCTTATTTTGAATCTTACCACCTGGACCTCCATGCTTAGGTGAAAAGATAGATTTGCCATTCCTTTCATATTCAACAGATATTGAAAATATAACATCCTCATTTCTACAAATGACCATTCCTTTAATGCCATGAAATACACCATCATCCCAAGGCCTTCCCCCAACACCACCATATAAACTTGGCCATCTTGGAGTCAAACAACCAGTTGATGGATGTTCCTACAATTTGATGTTGAAATTTATGAGTTTAAATTCCAGAAAATAATCATGTGCATGCCTATATAACTGGTTTGTTTATGTATATACTTACAATATAAGCAGGAGCAAAGTTTGTCTGGGTAGAAAGGTGAAGGTCGGAAATGAGATGACAGGGTACAGAGTTGTCAGACTCAATATGCTTCAAGCACACACCAATTGAATCTACAAAATGGCCAGAGCGTCCAAAAAAGCCTACGATCTTTCCATCTGTGACTGGCACAACAAATGGGGTTCCACTTTCCCGACCATACGGGCCATACATGGCTCTGTTAGTTGTGAACTTAAGCATTGTCACCACCACTGGGCTGTTATTATTGAATTTACCAAAGCTTCCTTCTATTGAAGTCAGTACTTCTCCTGGGTGGTCAAAACTTATCTGGAATACAAGAGCAACTATAATACATATATACGATGGAAGCACGATACGTACTAATCGCCAATGTTCATGTAAAACATACATGATGTATTAAAATAATTCTAAACAAGTTGTTTGCACTGTGGTTGAATGGATTCGCCTACAATAACTTAGTTTTATATGATATAAGCTATAATGATAGAAACGATGTCAATCACCTTGTCAGTTCTTTCACCAAATGGACCACCAATTCTTTCTGACCAATTCATACCGCCATTTCTATCAATGGTTCTGAATGTAAGCGAGTCGATAGCGCCAGCATGTCTAATAATTATCATGTCGATGCCGACGGCGTCTTTCTGATAAGTCGTCCAAGTGGAGTCTCCGGGCACACCCCATGGCCCTATCTTTATGGCCTTCGATTCTTCCTGCAGCATCACACATTATCAACAAGGCGTTACTTAATTAACCACGTGCTTAATTGTATTTGTCTCCCTGTATGCAATAAAACCTTTTCTTTGACAGAAAAAAAACCCGAGGAAAAACGAAGACCTTACCATTCGTTTATTTGTAGATGCAAAGGCTATTAGATTATTTATTTTGATATAGCTATGAGCCTATGTGCGTAGATAGATTTAATGATAAGAGAAGAGAAATTGCGTGTATTTATATTACTTCACTCTACTGAGGAGAGTCTCTTCAGGTTCTACACGGTAATCTAGAAGGTGAACAGGTGAAATAATCTTCAGGATTACGATAAGACTCGCATTAAATTTAGTTTACTGTTCACGCACTCCATATGTTTTCCACTTTTTAGGAAACAACGGCGTTCTTTGTCCCACGAAATTAGAACATAAATGAGCAAAAGATTGTTTAACGAAAAAATAATACTTTTTTGTATAACGAAAGAGGCATTAAAAATATGTATTTTAACTGTTATGAATAATTATTTTATTTTATTTTAATTATTTATAAATGGTATAGTTAAATGAATCTTAAAATGCTATAAAAGCTGCAATTTAAAAAAAAGACAATTTTCATTAAATATTAGATATTGAAGTTAAAATACAAATAAAACTAGAAACACCGTAGTACAACGATACATGTTAGGGTGGACATATAACCAAGTTCACCGACTTAACCGTTTCAACCGACCTTAATCGAACCGTATTAATCGACAAATTTAGTTAACCGACTGATTTTAATCAACGAAAGTCGATACGGTAACGTTAACCATATGACATATATGACGAATAATTTTCCTAAATTTCCCCTACTTACCTAAGAACGAATTAACTGTTAATCGTTAATCCAAAATAATTTCGCTACTTACCTAAGAACGAACTCTGCTACCCAATCCACTATCGCATAACAGAACATAACCCTAAAATTTTCATCGTGCCTACCGCTTTCGATTCATCGCCTACCTCGTTTCCAAAAAATCCCAGATCTACAAATTTCCTTATTTCCTAATCGTTCCCAAAAAACTCAGATCAACACAAATTTGCAATGCCGTCGTACCGTTGATCAACACAAATTCAACTCGATCTACAAATTCAGGTAGGGTGAATGATGGCAGGAAAAGTAAAAACGTGAGTTTGTATTAATTATATGTATTTTAGTTTTTATTTATTTTGTTTTATTTTTATTCACTGTATAATTCGTCATATATTGTGATATTAGGATATGAACGGAAAATATGACCGAAATTATACACTGTTATTATATATACGTTTTCCGGCTTGTTGATCAGGTCATATTCGAACGAATTAAACCGATCAAGCAAAATGCAGAACGATAACTGCTAAACTTGGATGCCAAAACCGAGTCAAGAGCAAGGTTGCCAAAATGCAAACAACCTCCCAAAGTGGTCCGCGCATCACACCGCTTCAAATGCCAAGACAAAAGTCCAACATTCAAGCAAATTTATGGATCGGTACCAATCCATGCCTTTGGATCGGTTCCAATCCTTACTTTTGGCCCAACACCACTTCAAATCTACATAAACAAGCCTAAAAACCAAGTATGGTCATGATCACAAAGCGAATGCAAAACCATCTTAAAACTCCATGAGCTCCGATCCATCTAAGTGATGGATCGGTACCGATCCACCTCTATTAATTGGTACCGATCCATAGGATCTCACTCGAACTACCTCAAAATTACTCTACCTCTATATGTTGTTGGTGGCAACCTAATTCAAGCCACATGGGATCGATCACGTGGAATTTACTATCGAGACACTCCAGCACTTAAAGTTAGGAACTCCGTTCCTCCACCGATCCATCATATTGGCCCAGAAATAAGCTTTTAACAGAGCATCCAATATGAAAAAAAATAAAGCTAACAACAAGTCGTCATAACACCAAGCACTGGAATCGATCCATAAAGCTATCTTATGGATCAGTATCGATTCATGTTTATGATCGGTACCGATCCATCACGGCTACCAAAAAGGCCACGTTTTCTCGAGGTTAACTGCTGCTAGGACGTGGGAAACACGATGGAGATCGTGGCGTAGAGTTTTCAAGCGATCTTCAACTATAAATAAGAGGTTAGGAGCTCATTTTCAAGGATCTTTTTTGGCTTCTTAATAAGTTTTCATGATTCCCTTGTAACATGCGAGGATCCCTACCGATCCATACGAATTGTACTTGTAAGCAGCTACCAAATCAGGACGTAGGCAGTGATTGGTCGAAGCACTATAGAACTTTTGTGACTTGTTATTTCTTGTTTTTATTCATTTTCTTCACCTTTTTCTCTACTATATTCATTTGGGTGTTTGTGCTGTTTTTTGGTTCAAATATTTTGGTTCTTTCATTGAGAGTTATTTGAACTCGCTGATTTGAGATTTGAAAGGGTTCGAGGTGATGAGGAAATCAACTAAGAAGACCATTGTTGGAGGAAATCAATAAGGGAACAGCCAGGAGGCATCCTCAAGATCCAACCCACCATTCGTCTACATAACCAGGGATGAGATGGAGACCATGATGAATGGAATGTAGGAAAGGATGATAGCCCACCATGAAGAGACGATGGAGAGCTTCTTCAGGAGAATAGGGCAGATAGGAACAGCCGGAGTAGCTGCAAACCAGAACCGAAGGCCAGAAGCCAGAACACATGCACCTAGGAGCACAATGGAGCAACCTAGAAGGACCCCTAAAGGAGTTGTATGTATCGGTACCAATCCTCGAGCATCGATCGGTACTGATCCCCAAGAGCATGGGGGCATGGCCAATGTTGACTTGGGGGGATATGACGCACGTCCAGGAAATAATGCTGAGTTTAATGTAAATCAGAATGTGGATGCACGACCAAAGGAATACGTGCCAGAATTCCGTTGTGGAAACGGGGAGCAGGTTTAGAATGAAAACTTGATAGTTCCTTTAGATGATAACTGTTAGTCCTTGAGAAGGATGGTTTTGATGACAACAACCTTAGGACTTGTTATAAAATATAAATACTAACATTATAGTTTAGATATATATGTATATGTATGATATAAACATGCAGGTACTATGAATGAAGACTGTACAGTATAGAGATACAAGACTGATGAATTTAAAGATCAAAGATATCAAGATTGAAGACTCGTGAGTATCAAGAAATCAAGTTATCAAGAGTTCAAGATTTTAATAGTACAAGATAAGTATTGAGTCTAAAATTATGTTAAAACTTCTTGAAAGCACTTACATCTTTATTCGAAATTTATTCGTGGAATGGAATCCACTTTGAGCCTGTTAAAGGGATGGAACCCATGACAATATCTAGTGGAACATATAGTGGTCCTATTTTGATATCCACTAATTTTATAAAAATGTTTTTCAAAAATATATCTCTTATTTTAAATGTTTTTAAAACCTACTTTTCAAAAAGACATCTCTCTTGTTTGAAATATTTTAGCCTCAAAACTATCTTTATCATTTTTAATATTTTGATTTCAAAATTATCATTGATTTTAAACTATCTCTTGTTTTAAATATTTAGCTTTAAAATATTTACTCAGATTTTAAATCACTTTATAGATTAAGATTATATATATTAAAAATTACTTTCTAAACTCTTTTATATGTTTAAACTATATTCAAATATATTTACAAAGTTTAGAAATCATTTTGAAAAATTATAGAAACCAATTTTAATAAGAAAATCAAAATCACCAATTTTGCCTAGAGCATGTCGACATCCCTTAACCCCCCATGTCGACATGGTGCCCGTTAAATTCAAAATTCAAATTTTCAAAAGAAGTGTCTATTCGTCGTATCCTTTCACGAATAGATATGGCTGTTGATTTCCTATAAATACCAGTAGTTCTAAACGAATTTATCATCAGATTTCACTTGTTTTCTCTTCTCTTCATCTTCCACATTTATCCTAAAGAATCTCAAACTATACTCTGCCGAAATACCAAGCGAATCAAACTTGATTATCTCTTGTTTGATTCTCTGCCACTCTCTCCATAAGATCTCAGTGCTATTCAGAGTTATAGGATTATTTGTAAATAAAACTGTTGAGTAAAAGGTGCGGTTGAGCCTTGAAATCAATTGGGTGTGATTGTTGCCCCAGAAATCGATTGGGTGATCTTGTAGTCTGGTAAATCCTATGGACTCGAATACAGGAGGGTGTACCTCGTGGCCTTGAAATCGAGGGTGTAATCTGGGAGATTATTTTTGATAAGAAATCCATACGTTTGTGCGGGACTGGATGTAGGGTAACTCCGAACCAGTATAAAATCCTGGTGTGTTCTTTCCTTTACTGCTTTTATTTATTATTTTCATCTGTGTCTGATTTTGTGATTATATCCATGTTTGTGAATTGCATTTGTTGGTGATTAAATTTACATAAGTTTAAAAAAGATTTAGAAAATCCACAAAACACTATTCACCTCCCTCTAGTGTTATTCCAGCTTTAAGATCCGTAATCCGCATTTCTCACATTTGGTATCAGAGCGAGGTTTTCAAAGTTTTCATGATCTGAATTTTGAAAAAGTTTTTAAAATGGCTATTTTTGGGGATTTTGTTAACACTAGTTTAAAACTGTTCAAATCATCATTGTCTCATAAGTCTGCATATAGTTATTATAGAAAACCAAGTTATCTACCAAGTTTTTATTCTGTTCAGAAAGAAAAATGTTATATGGCCTTTGAAGAATCAACACTCAATGGACAAATTGTGCAAATCAAGAAGAATAAGTGGATACTTGATTGTAGATGTTCAAGACACATGACTGGTAATCCGGATATGCTGAATGATATTATCTATAAAGATGGAGGATTGGTTAATTTTGGAGACAACTCAAAAGGATATGTGATTGGCATCGGCAATGTTGGTAACTCTAAAACTCCTACTATTTCTAATGTTTTATTAGTTAAGAATCTGAAACACAATCTGCTTAGCATTAGTCAACTTTGCAATAAAGAATACAAGATTAAATTTGAAAAAGATAAGTGTCACATTGAAGATAATAATTCAAATATTATATTTGAAGGAATTAGGAAGAAAATATTTACATCCTTAGTATGAAAGTTTCAAATGATAGCTTATGTCTTTTGGCTAATACAAGTGACCCATGGATTTGGCATAAAAGATTTGGTCATTTAAATTTCAAACTGTTATCTAGGTTATCAAAACTTGACTTAGTTAGAGGTCTTCCCAAGTTAAACTTTAAAGTAGATAATATATGTGATGCTTGCCAATTAAGAAAACTTAGGAAGAGTTCTTTCAAATTAAAAGATATGATTTCAACTTCAAAACCTCTTGAGTTACTTTATCTAGATTTATTTGGTCCATCTCAAATTCAATCAATAAATCACAATAAATATGTCTTTGTAATTGTAGATGATTATTCTAGGTTTACATGGACAATTTTTATGAACATAAAAGTGATACTTTTGATTCATTTAAATTTTTTACAAAAAGTCTTCAAAACCAACTTTCTTTAAAAATTATAACTATTCGCAGTGATCACGGTGGGGAATTTGAAAATGAAAATTTTGAGAGATTCTGCAATAAAAAGGGAATAACTCATAATTTCTCTTTTCCAAGAACTCCACAACAAAACGGAGTGGTAGAACGTAAGAATAGAACAATTCAAGAGTGTGCTAGAACATTGCTTTCTGATAGTAGCTTACTTAAAAACTTTTGGGCTGAAGCAGTCGCTACAGCTTGTTATATATTAAATAGGATTTTAATTAGACCATTAACTAATAAAACACCATATGAATTACTTTACAATAAGAAACTAATAGTAGCTTATTTTAAAGTTTTTGGTAGTAAGTGTTTTATTCTTAATACAAAAGATAATTTAGATAAATTTGAACCTAAATCCGTCAAAGGTATCTTCATCGGATATTCTAATAGAAGTAAAGCATTTAGAGTTTATAATTTAAGAACTAACACTATTGAAGAAACAATGCATGTATCTTTTGATGAAAAATTTAAAAATACTGTACAAATAGAAGATGAAGAAGATTTTGTAACTTTAAATAATGAACCTAATGAAACTAATTGTGAAATCATTCAACCTAATAAAAGAATTAGGCTATTAAAAGATCATCCTATAGAAAATATACTAGGAAATATTGAATCTGTTGTTAGAACTAGAAATCAACTAAATAACATGAGTAATGTAGCTTTTATATCAACTATTGAACCTAAAAATCCAAAGGAAGCATCATCTGATGATTCATGGATTCTTGCTATGCAAGAAGAATTGAATCAGTTCACCAGAAATGATGTTTGGGAACTTGTTCCTAGACCCGAGGATAAAACTATAATAGGAACTAAACGGGTTTATAAAAATAAAATGAAAGAACTAGGTGAGGTCGTTAGAAATAAAGCTCGATTAGTCGCACAAGGTTATTGTCAAGAAGAAGGAATAAATTTTGATGAAACCTTTGCACCCGTAGCAAGATTAGAAGCCATTAGAATTCTACTTGCTTTCGCAAACTATAATAATTTCAAATTATTTCAAATGGATGTTAAAAGTGATTTTCTAAATGGATTCGTTAAAGAGGAAGTTTATGTTGAACAACCTCCACTCTTTGAAGATGAAAATTTTCCAAACCTTGTTTTCAAACTTAAGAAAGCTCTATATGGTCTGAAACAAGCTCCTAGAGCATGGTATGACAGACTAAGATCTTTTTTATTACAATCAAATTTTGAAATTGGTAAAATAGATAATATTCTTTTCATTAAAAGAAATGAAAATGATATTCAACTAGTACAAGTTTATGTAGATGATATTATTTTTGGTTCAACTAATCATGAAATAGATAAAGAATTTTCTGAAATAATGACAAAAGAGTTTGAGATGAGTCATATGGGTGAACTTATTTCTTCTTAGGTTTACAAATAAAACATTTAGATAATGGTATCTTTATTAGTCAAGAAAAATATGCTAGGGATCTAGTGAGTAAATCTGGTATGACTACTGCGAGTGGAAAACCCACTCCCATGGCAACCAATCAAGCTTTAAATAAAGAAGATCTTTCAAAAGATGTAAATCAAAAACTATATAGGGGAATGATTGGATTACTACTCTATATCACTGCGAGTAGACCTGATATCATGCATAGTGTTTGTCTCTGTGCAAGATTCCAATCTCAACCCATAGAAACTCACTTAAAAGCTCGTATCATAAGATATGTTAAACATACTTTTGACTATGGTTTATTTTACCCTAAAAATGATTCATTTGATTTAATTTCTTGTTGTGATGCTGACTATGCTGGTTGCAAATCTGACCGAAAAAGTACAAGTGGAACTTGTCACTTTTTGGTGCATTCTCTGGTTTCATGGTTTTGCAAAAAGCAAAATATTGTTTCTTTATCAACAACTGAAGCAGAATATATCTGCTGCTTTGGCTTGCTCCCAATTCATTTATATGCAACAAACTCTTAAAGATTTTGGATTAACAATTTCAAAATCACCAATTTATTGTGATAATTCTAGTGCAATAAATTTGTCTAAAAATACTACTCATCATGCTAGGACTAAACATATTAATATCAGACATCATTTTCTCAAAGATAATATAAGTAAAGAGATTATTTCTCTTGAATATATCAACTCCGAGAATCAAATTGCCGATATTTTCACCAAACCCTTAAATCAACCTATATTTACTAAATTAAGAAGAGAACTAGGCATTTGTTCAATAACTGAGATATAGAATATAGATATAGTAACATATATATACAAGAAAATAAAATTTTTCATAAGGATGTCGACATACCCCTACCACCCATGTCGACATACAACGACAAAATTTTTAAAATTTGATTTTCCCACTAAAATCAATTTAGTAGTTATATAAACCTATGTATTTCGAATTTTTCTGTTTTCTCACTTTTCTTTCTCTGAAATAAAACTTCTGTAAATTAAAATTAATGGCCTCCTCGACTAAATCAAACCAAATTGACACCATTTCTTTCCCTTCTCCTCATTCTGGTCCATTTCCCACGCACTACACTGGCACGTGTGATAAAGATCGAAGAATCTATGAAGGATGCCATGCAAATGTTGACTGAATTTCAAGTTGTGCAACTAAGGATGGCAAAAGAACAAGAAAAGCAAGGAAAAATTCTTCGTAATTTACAAAAATTCCTAGTGGATAATCACGCAAATCCTATTGTGATTGAAGAAGATTCTCCCAACATTCACGTGCATAATCCTTTAGAGCACAGCAAAGAGGAAGAAGAAGAAGAGGAAGAAGAAGAAGAGGAGGAGGAAGAAGCACCTATGGAAGAAGATGACAACGTGGTCTGTGTAGGCGAAGTCTATTTTGACAAAGATGGGAATTTGGTTGAACAACGTGGAAACTTTTGTTTTCATTATCCAAATTGTTCGATTCACAAATCTCCGATTGTCAAAAACTCTCGTTAGTATTGGTATTCTATAATTTATGTACTTAAATATATTTGTATGTTTATGTTTCATATATACATGTAAATATAACATCATATATAATAAAATATTTGTTTCACTTATTATACTTCCTTATTAGTATTTAATTTAAATAGTATTAGATTAAGGGAGAGTTTAGGATTAGTTTTTGTTGATGACAAAGGGGGAGAAATATAAAATAGAGTAGTTAGGCTTAGATTAAGTGGGAGTTATTAGTTTTAAGGGGAGTTATTGTGAAGGAGAAGTATATTTTATAAACATTGGTTGTCATCATCAAAAAGGGGGAGATTGTTAGTCCTTGAGAAGGATGGTTTTGATGACAACAACCTTAGGACTTGTTATAAAATATAAATACTAATAATATAGTTTAGATATATATGTATATGCAGGATATAAACATGCAGGTACCAAGAATGAAGACTGTACAGTATAGAGATACAAGACTAATGAATTTAAAGATCAAAGATATCAAGATTGAAGACTCATGAGTATCAAGAAATCAAGTTATCAAGAGTTCAAGATTTTAATAGTACAAGATAAGTATTGAGTCTAGAATTATGTTAAAACTTCTTGAAAGCACTTACATCTTTATTCGAAATTTATTCATGGAATGGAATCCACTTCCATCCTGTTAAAGGGATGGAACCCTAGTGGGATAGAACCTACGACAATATCTAGTGGAACATATAGTGGTCCTATTTTGATATCCACTAATTTTATAAAAATGTTTTTCAAAAATATATCTCTTATTTTAAATGTTTTCAAAACCTTCTTTTCAAAAAGACATCTCTCTTGTTTGAAATATTTTAGCCTCAAAACTATCTTTATCATTTTTAATATTTTGATTTTAAACTATCTATTGTTTTAAATATTTAGCTTTAAAATATTTACTGAGATTTTAAATCACTTTATAGATTAAGATTATATATATTAAAAATTACTTTCTAAACTCTTTTATATGTTTAAACTATATTCAAATATATTTACAAAGTTTAGAAATTGATTTGACAAATTATAGAAACCAATTTTAATAAGAAAATCAAAAATACCAATTTTGCCTAGAGCATGTTGACATCCCTCGACCCCCCATGTCGACATGGTGCCCATTAAATTCAAAATTCAAATTTTCAAAAGAAGTGTCTATTCGTCGTATCCTTTCACGAATAGATATGGCTGTTGATTTCCTATAAATACCAGTAGTTCTAAACGAATTTATCATCAGATTTCACTTGTTTTCTCTTCTCTTCATCTTCCACATTTATCCTAAAGAATCCCAAACTATACTCTGTCGAAATACCAAGTGAATCAAACTTGATTATCTCTTGTTTGATTCTCTGCCACTCTCTCCATAAGATCTCAGTGCTATTCAGAGTTATAGGATTATTTGTAAATCAAACTGTTGAGTAAAAGGTGTGCTTGAGCCTTGAAATCAATTGGGTGTGATTGTTGCCCCGGAAATCGATTAGGTGATCCTGTTGCCTGGTAAATCAAGAGAGTTTGCCCCAGACTCGAATACAGGAGGGTGTACCTCGTGGCTTTGAAATCGAGGGTGTAATCTAGGAGATTATTTTTTATAAGAAATCCGTATGTTTGTGCGGGACTGGATGTAGGGTAACTCTGAACCAGTATAAAATCCTTGCGTGTTCTTTCCTTTACTACTTTTATTTATTATTTGCATTTGTGTCTGATTCTGTGATTATATCTGCGTCTGTGAATTGCATTTGTTGGTGATTAAATTTACATAAGTTTCAAAAAGATTTAGAAAATCCACAAAACACTATTCACCCCCCTCTAGTGTTATTCCAGCCTTAAGATCCGTAATCCACATTTCTCACAATAACAACAGACTCGCTGAGATAGTGAGATGAGCAATGGAGGATGGACCTCCAAACCGAAGCATGGAGCATGTGAACAGGAATCCATCCACCCCAAACATTCAGTATGCTAGGAATCCACTTGATTTCAAACTACCAACATTGGAAACATATGGTGAAAAGACGGATCCGATGGTCCATTTGATGAGGTACATCCGATACATGGAAGTGCTGGGTGCATTTGAAGAAGTGATGGGATGGTGCTTTCCTTTGTATCCGATGGATTTGGTGGCATTATAGTTTAGATAGTTGGAATACGATCCCATAAGCACGTGGGTTGAGTTAGTGGACAAATTCATGAAACAGTTCTGGGTCCATATTTGATGACCCTAAAAAAGTAATGACACTATCACATGTGAAGCAGAGGACTAGAGAGACCCTCAAGAGTTTTTTGATGAGGTCTAATGCGGCAGCTGCTGTGGTTGATAAGCCAAACCTATTGGTTGTTCCGATGGCGGCAGTTTCAGGATTGACCAGTAAAACGGATTTCGAGATCGCTATGAAGCGGGATACACGGATAAACCTCGTAGAGTTTTATCATGAGGTTGAAAGATACCTGCGACAGAGGACGCCGAAGCTGAAAAGGAAGAAATTAATGATGTGGATGGCAGAGGACTATCTGAAGCAGGATCTAGCAAAGATAAAGGAAAACAAACGACAGAAGATGGCTTTGAAGGATAAAAGCGGCAAAGAAGGGAACCAAAATTCTCTTCTTACACAAATTTTAATGAAACCCCAGATCGAATTTACCTTGACACTAGGGGACAAATCCCTTATCGAAAACCATCAAGGAGAGAGCCCACTAACTATGAAAGGATGTTTGGAAAGTATTGCATATTCCACGAGCTGGATTGGCATAACACAAATGATTGCAGGAACTTGCGTGATCTGATCGAGGAACAGGTCAAAAACAACCAATTATAGCAGTATGTGAGAAACCGAGCTACGATGATGGAACAGGAGCAGCAATCATTTGTGGTAAATGGAAATGGTCTTGGATCAAGGTCGAGTATACTCATCTCGTGAACGGGATGGTGAGAAATTAGGTTCAATTCTCTCACATTCTAATTTTCAATAAACGTTGCAATATTACACTTGGCCACTTACTTGTGTATGGGACCTCGATCGGTCCCCAGGCACACTTTGAGCTGGATGCTAGGCTGTAATGCCTGGTGAGGCGGTTATCATGATGTTTGACCTTATGTTTATTAACGTTTGAATTCGAATCCATTAGATGGATCCTTGATTATTAAAATCCACTTAAATGTGATGATCGATATTGATCGTGGTAGTCCCGTCCGGAGAGATGGGACATGACCACAAGGTATAAGTACCCTTGCTAGAGAGCGAGTGGATGAACTTGTGCGATATTGGTCGCGTTAAGTCTTGACCGGAGAGTCGGGATCGGAGTGCAAGTTCTCTTATCAGAAAGCAAGTGGTTTGAACTTGTACGAAAAGTAAGTCCCCTCACTAGAGAGTGAGCGGATTGGCTTGCTTGATCGTTGAGTCCCCTCGCCGGAGAGTAAGCGGATTGGGCTTAGCAAGGGTCCGGAGGGACTAGAGATTCAATTATCGACTTGAAGCGGCCATGGATTCAATTAACCATCAGGAGAGATCATGGACTTAATTATCGGCTCGAAAAGGTCATAGATTCATTTAACGACCCGGAGAGATCGCATATTTAATTAACAACCTGGAAAGGCCGCGGATTCCACTAATGATCTGTAAAGATGTGGATTTCAACTAGCGATCCAGAGAGATCGAGCTTTCGACTAATAATCCAGAGCGATTAGGAATTGAATTGGTCATCGAATACATGACCCATAGAAATTGAGCTTCAGACTTCGGCTTTGAATGCCATTTGACCTTGGAACGATTCATTAGCGATTATCGAATTGAGTCATTGATTTCAACATGTGATTGCTAACTCCCGGATGAACACGAGATGATCCCGATTTGTGACACGACCCATGACCTGCCGATTTCGGGGAGCATGGAATGATCGTCTTTGACTGACACTCAAGTAAGGACTTGAATCCTTAGCTGTCATGGTCTTGAACGATCTTTGATCTATAGGTGAATCCAAAGGAACATGATGATTCTACACAGCTCGATCGGCTGATAGCCAGAAAACTCAACTCCCAATATTGCATCGACTTTGTTATTTGTTCTTGAGCAAAGCACGTCTTCCATTCGCAAGACACACTTTGGAGGGCAAGTTTACATAGCCTTTTGACCGGGCCATATTCGAATGAATTGAAGTGATCTAGCAAGAATACAGAATGGTAACTGCTAAACTTGGATGCCAAATAAAATCAAGAGAAAAGGTTACCAATATTCAAACAACTCCCAAAGTGGTCCACACATCACACTGCTTTAAGTACCAGGACCAAAGTCCAACATTCAAGCAAAGTTATGGAACGGTACCAATCCATGCCTATGGATGGGTACCAATCCCCACTTTTTTCCAACACCACTTCAAATCCACCAAAACATGCCTAGAAATCAAGTATGCCCAAGATCATAAAGCAAATGCAAAACTATCCAAAAACTCCACGAGCTTCAATCCATTTAAGTGATGAATCAGTACTGATCCACCCTTATGGATCGGTAACGATACATAGGTTCTCGCTCGAACTATCTCAAAATAACACTACCTCCGTATGTTGTTGGTGGCAACCTAATTCAAGCCTCATGGGGTCGATCACATGGAATCTACTATCGAGAGACACAAGCACTTAAAGTTGGGAACTCCATTCCACCATCGATCCATCTTATTGGCCCAGAAACAAGCTTCTAATAGAGCAAGGAAGATGAAAATATTGATAAGCCAACAACAAGTCGCCACAACACCAAGCACTGGAATCAATCGATAAAGCTATCTTATGGATCGATATCGATCCGTTACAACTGCTACCAAGGCCATGTTTTCTCGAGGTTAACTACTGCTAAGATGTGGGAAACGTGGTGGAGATCCTGGCGGAGAGTTTTCAGGCTATCTTCAACTATAAATAGGAGGCTAGGGGCTTATTTTTAGGATCTTTTTTGGCTTTTTAACAAGTTTTCATAATTCCCTTGTAACACCCGAGGATCCCTGCTGATCCATGAGAACTATACTTGCAAACAACCACCAGATTGGTAACAAAGCTAAGTGGACGTAGGCAACGTTTGGCCGAACCACTATAAAACTTTTGTGTCTTGTTTTTTCTTGTTTTTATTCATTTTTTTCACTCTTTTCTCTACCATACTCATTTGGGTGTGTAACGACCCAGAATTTTGGACCATTCGCATCCATTATAAGTGTATAGGTAGACACTCATGCCGGAATTGAATTGCTCAAAATACCGCGTTGTTAATTTAAATTTGGCAAAACTGAACATATACAGTAAATAAATAATCACAGATCACAGACACAGAGTAATAAGTGCACCGGAAATAAAAGAGATAGTAGTTCATGAAGCTACTATATAAATGTATAAGTTACATCAGAGTTAAACCAGATACAACGGAAGAGTAATATGATACATAAGATACAAATCAGAATACATCACTGGAATCATCGGATACTGAAAGTAGAATAGATGGCTGGATCTTCAAGCAAAGCTCCAACTTCAAAGGTGAGTCTCGAATACTGGTACACTCGGTCTGACCCGAGCGTAAAGGAAAAACACAAAACACTCGAGTCAGGATTAACATTCTTTTATCAATAAATCCAACTCAAATGAAATAGCAATTGAAATACAAGTAACTCAAAGGATGTTTGGAATAACCATCCTTTAAGGATCCGTTAAACTATCTACTATGTAGTAGTGTACGATAAGTAGATAATGTCTATCAGTAATATAAAGATATCAAAATAGTGTTAAGTCATGGCCCATTCCACCCTTAACACATTTTTATTCCCAAAAGCATATACAAGACCGTAGTTTCCCCAAAACCGGAAGTCACCAGAGGGCAATCCATATACTAAAGGTACAAAACAAATTCGTAGCGGTCACGAATAGGGAATACAAGTATGACAAGGCACATGAGGCAATACCCAAGGTAGTGATACTACCGTTTGCCTGATCCGGACTGGTGAGAACGCAACGCCGCAGCGCCCGCAACACCGTGAAACAACACTCCCAAAATCAAGGGTGCACCAATCGACAACAAGTAATGAGTAGTTCGAAGAAGTGTGTCCACTTGAGGTAGCTAATCCTCCATTGGCCCGGCACGGCTCCTGTTTTAGTCATTTCCAATTTGACACAAGTGTCAAGGCTATCCATCATCGTTCTCTTTCTTCAATCATCACGTACATCATTCAAACCACTTCATTCTGGATCATCACTCCGCGTATAGTTATTAAAGTGGTTTTCGGTTTAGATAGAGAGTATATCCATAACCGATTCCGGTCTCTTTAATAACTTTCGTGATTATTACACCGATTGGTCGTTTAATATATTTCAAAACCAAATCAATTTCAATTTCAATCAGAATTTGTAAACCAACATTTCATTTCTCTTTCGAAATCAATTTCCAAAATTTACGTTTCAAAACTTCCACATTATCATTTCAAAATCTTATAATTTAATTTCAATTCAAATATTGATTCAAGTTCGTATATCAGTTTCATTTCAAAATCATTTATATTAATTTAATTTAACATTCAAATCAATTTAAATTCATTTATCTATTTCATTCAATATTCATTAAGTAAATTTGCCATTCAAAACAATTTCTATTAAATTTCCAATTCATTAAATCCATTATTTAAATTCAACTTCATTATATCAAAACTTACAAATTGAATTAAATTAAATTCATCAAATCAAATTCTTTAAATTTCAAGTCTTACATTAATTTCAATAAATCACATTTTATTTCTTGTTAAAGAAATTCAATTTCACTTATTTACTTACTTAAATAATTTTCCAAAACTTAAATAAATAAAGAAACTCAATTTCAATTATTTACGAAGTAAAATTTACTTATTCAATAGTTCAATTTCACTTATTAAAGAATTCAATTCAATTTAATCATTAAATAGTTCAATCTTATTTAATTATTAAATAATTCAAAACTTAATTATTAAATAATTTCAAAGTTAAAAATTTCAAACCTAATTATAATTTCAAACTTAATTATTAAATCATTTCAAAGTTTAATAATTTCAAACTTAATTATAATTTCAAACTTAATTATTAAATCATTTCAAAATTAATTCAATCAAACTTAATTATAATTTCAAACTTAATTATTAAATCATTTCAAACTTAATTCAATCCTTTCTCAAAATCAAACAACATTCTTTCATCAATTACATCGTTAATATTTTGTTTCAGATTTTTAAATATTAACATTTTCCTTTCATTAAAAATTCAAATTTCAACTTCATTTCAAAACCATATTATTTATTCAAATAAAATCTTCGTTTTATTTTTAAATCAAATTATTGACCAACCGGGTTTTATTTAATTCTCTATCCTAGGTCAAAGTTCAATTTGGGTATTTATCATTTCAACCCGATTCCAATTCAATTCAAAATCAAAGCATAGCAAAGGGAACTTGCAGTGTGATAACTGGGATGGTGTCAAAGTAAATAAACAAGCAAGAACAACAATCAATATCAATTCAACAATCAATTCAAATAATCCCGAAATAATCGTATTAATTCGCATTGTTATTTGTACGAATTAATATAATTATTTCTAGAATCTACACTATCATTTCATGTAGATTAAAGATTATTACATTACGGTTTTCACTTGTCATTCAATTCAATTTTAACACTACAACAATTAATCCAATATACGTTCAATGGTTCAAAGTGTAATTATCACTATTTTACGTGTCAATTAATTTAACAAATAAAAGGGGTCATATTCAACTAATCAAATTTAACATATATGTCAATTCAAATTTTTAATTATCCTACGTCAAATTTACTTGCATAATATTTATCACTTTATACATTATAATTTTAACGTCCAATTGCAAACATCAAACAATCAGTCATTTAACAATCAAACTGGATTATCATTGCATATATAACAGATATTGGTGTCAGGTGTCAAAGGTGAACTGATACAGGTAATAACAGTGTAAATATCTATCAGCAGCATATTTCAATTGTCGTTTCAATTGAAATCAAATTTAATAAATAAAAGAACGTTAATCATGAGTGAGTGCTCACCTTTCGAGGCTAGAGATATGAACGAGAATGGAAGCGAATTGTGGATCCAAACACGAATTCCAAAGCAAACAAGATTGGTACGAGTCGGCGAACACGGCTGATAAATAGAAATTGACGAAATCAAATCAGAGCCGGATCGATAAAGATAAATAGTATGAAGGAACTTATGTATAAATATATAACCATTTAAAAAAATCATATTTTTAAATTTCAAACACATATTAAATTAAATATATATATGTATTTCAAAATTATTGTTTTAAACTAAAATCAAATATTAAAGTCAAACATAAAATAATAAACTTTGAATCAATACATCAAAATTTAACAATTTAACATATATATATTTATAAACCAAAAATTTAAATATAAATATAAGTTAAATATATACATATTAACATCAATATATAACCTCACTTGCAAACTTAATGTTTATGCAAGTAAAACAATCCAAAAGCACCTTCACATCCCATGGTTATCTATGTACAGCATATATATTAAAATATTTCAACGGTATTAAACTATATAAAACTAAAGTACTAAAATATCAAGATTATAACTTTACCAAAACTTCATAGGTATACAGATTGTAAATATAACTTCTATACCCAACCAGGCTTATATATACCCACACCGGAAACAATATTATTATAAGTTTATATACACTGTAACCCTTATAACACATATAGGCATACTGACACACATTGGAATTGAAGACAAAACCCATAATGTAGTTATTCGATCACCATATATATAGAAAGAAGAAGCTACTAATACAGTTTAATATATGTGTGTGTGTGTCAAGCTATTGTATAAACAAAAACTTCTAATACAGTTTTTTTTATTATATATATAAAGTATGGAAACCATTCATATATACAACACTACAAATAGCAGATTATATATGTGTAACTATATATTCCTTTAAACATCAAACTAATTTAACCAAGATATATTATCTCTTCTCATAAACAACAATTATGGGTGCAGGTTCCACTTATATACAATATACGTATAAGCTAGACTTTAAACCTAATATGTGCCAAAGTATTATAACTAATATATACTAGCATACGAAACCCTATACAAAATATCATATATAGCTTGTATAAACAGCGAAGTATCAAAATACCATATATATATATACCGTACTACTAACTAGTATAAATTAAAACTGTATGTATATATTAACTTATAGAACAACAGGCAACTTTTAAAGTAAATTATATATAGGTAAAATATCACTTATACCTTATAGGATATGAACGTATATACCTAAAAAAATGTTCAAGCCTGGGCTGCACGGAATTTGATGTCGGGGGAAAAGGCGGATCGGCGAGTGCGGTGGTCAGGTGGATATAGGCGGGTCGTGGTGCGGCAGAGGAGAGAAGACGTGAGGAGGGAGCTTAAAATTTAAATGATTTGGGTCTCCAAAATGAAAGTCCCAGCCATTGATATTTATAAATGAATATATACATATAGAACGAAGAGATATATCAAATAGGCTCTAGAGGAAAGAAGGTGAATAGTAAGGGTGATAAGTTCCAGATATCAAGGAAAAAGAAAAGGAAAGGTTACAGGCAAACGTAACCTATATAATAATATCATAAATTTTGAAAGAGAGAGAGAGCAGTACGAAAAGATGGGAATACAACCGATAGAAATGAAGGGACAACCGGCATATTATAATGAACATTAGAAAATGTAAAACTGAAAATAATAATTACTGCTGGCTGTTTGATTTAACGATACAAAGATGAAGGGTCAAGGAACCCAAGAGTTTTCAATGTGTACCGGTACGATAAATCGTTTTACAGATTTCATCGTGTACCGGATTTCCGAAGTAAACAAATGAATACACTATTGAGATCGGCTCGATGAGACGATCAAAACGGTATACAGATATCAGTGGTACGATTGAATTATAAAATTTCGAATTTTCTTCTAGCGGAAAATGCGAGAAAAACGCTGAAAAATAAGATCGACGGAGCCAAAGATGTCCGAATTTGGAAAAACGACCAACTGACATCTTGCTCAGAAGATGGTTTAGAATTTTTCTATGTAAAAATATTTAGGTTCCGAAAACATTTTATTTTCATTGCTTTTTAACTGATTAAATTGAAGTGAATTTACGCGCGAAATAAATTTTCATATTTTCGAACGAAAATTTACCAGTTGCTATGTTTAACTAAACGCATTACAAATATCAAATTTATATTTCAAAATTTTATCGTTTAAAATTTCACAAAATTTCAACTAATTACGTTATTAAAACAGTTGAAATTTACGGGTCGTTACAGGGTGTTTGTGTTATTTTTGGTTCAAATTATATATATGTATGTATGTATGTATATGTATATAATAACAACAGTATAAACATAGTTTCAGTTCATAGTAACATGTTATGAACTAAAATCCCAATATGCAAACATGTGATATTGCATATAAGTTGTGATATGAACTTAAATTAGCAACTGTTATTTGTTGATATATATGCAAACATGTATAACTCAGTTATGAATGTATATATCAGTCACATTAAGTCTTGACCAGAGAGTCAGGATCGGAGTGCAAGTTCCCTTATTGGAGAGCAAGTGGGTTGAACTTGTACGAAAAGTAAGTCCCCTCACTAGAGAGTGAGCGGATGGGCTTGCTTGGTCGCTGAGTCCCCTCGCCAGAGAGTAAGCGGATTGGGCTTAGCATGGGTCCGGAGAAACCGGGGATTTAATTATCAGCTCGAAGCGGCCATGGATTCAATTAACAATCGGGAGAGATAATGGACTTAATTATCGGCTCGGAAAGGCCATGGATTCAGTTAACGATCCGGAGAGATCGCAGATTTAATTAACAGTCTGGAAAGGCTGTGGATTCCACTAATGATCTGGAGAGATGGGGATTTCAACCAGCGATCCAAAGAGATCGAGCTTTCGACTAATAATCCAATGCGATCGGGAATTGAATTGGTCATCGAATACATGACCTGGAGAAATTGAGCTTCAAACTTCAGCTTTGAATGCCACTTGACCTTAGAATGATTCATTAGAGATTATCGAATTGAGTCATTGATTTCAACATTTCACTACTAACTCCCAAATGAACACGGGATGATCCTGATTCGTGACGTGACCCACGACCTACCGATTCTGAGGGATCATGGAATGATTGTCTTTGAATGACACTTAAGCAAGGACTCGAATCCTAGCTATCATGGTCTAGAACGATCTTTGATTTACAGGTGAATCCAAAGGAACATGATGATTCTTCACAGCTCGATCGGTTGATAGCCAGAAAAATCAACAACAAATATTGCATCGACTTTGATATTTATTCTTGAGCAAAGCCCACCTTCCTTTCGCAAGACACGCTTTGGAGGGCAAATGTTATACAACCTTTTGACCAGGCCATATTCGAATTAATTGAAGTGATCAAGCAAGAATCCAGAATGGTAACTACTAAACTTGGATGCCAAAAATAGAATCAAGAGACAAGGTTGCCAGCATTCAAACAACTACCAAAGTTGTCCGCACATCACACTGCTTTAAGTACCAGGACAAAAGTCCAACATTCAAGCAAAGTTATGGAACGGTACCAGCCCATGCCTATGGATGGGTACCAATCTCCTCTTTTTGCCCAACACCACTTCAAATCAAGAAAAACAAGCCTAGAAATCAAGTATGGCCAAGATCACAAAATGAATGCAAAACTATCTAAAAACTCCATGAGCTGACCCCTATGGATCGGTACTGATCCACCACTATGGATCTGTAACGATACATAGGATCTCGCTCGAACTATCTTAAAATCACACTACCTCCATATGTTGTTGGTCGCAACCTAATTCAAGCCTCATGGGGTCGATCACATGGAATCTACTATCGATAGTCTCAAGCACTTAAAGTTGGGAACTCCATTCCTCCATCGATCCATCTTATTGGCCCATAAATAAGCTTTTAATAGAGTAAGGAAGATGAAAATATTAAAGCTAACAACAAGTCGCCACAACACCAAGAACTGAAATCAATCCGTAAAGCTATCTTATGGATCCATATCGATCCGTTACAACTGTTAACAAGGCCATGTTTTCTCAAGGTTAACTACTGTTAAGATGCGGGAACCGTGGTGGAGATCGTGGCGGAGAGTTTTCAGGCTATCTTCAGCTATAAATAGGAGGCTAGAGGCTTATTTTTTAGGATCTTTTTTGGCTTTTTAACAAGTTTTCATAATTCCCTTGTAACACCTGAGGATCCCTGCTGATCCATAAGAACTATACTTGTAAACAGCCACTAGATTAGTAAAAGCTAAGCGGACGTAGGCAACGATTGGCCGAACCACTATAAACTTTTGTGTCTTGTTTTTTCTTGTTTTTATTCGTTTTCTTCACTCTTTTCTCTACCATACTCTTTTGGATGTTTGTGTTATTTTTGGTTCAAATTATATATATATATGTATCTATATCTATATATGTATGTATGTATATCTTTGTGTGTGTGTGTGGGTATATGTATATGTATATGTATATGTATATGTATATGTATATGTATATGTATATGTATATAATAACAACAATATAAACATAGTTTCAGTTCATGGTAACATGTTATGAATTGAAATCCCAATATGCAAACATGCGATATTGCATATAAGTTGTGATATGAACTGAAATTATGAATTGTTATTTTTTGATATATATGCAAACATTTATAACTCAGTTGTGAATGTATATATTGGTCGCGTTAAGAGTCGGGATCGGAGTGCAAGTTCCCTTGTCGGAGAGCAAGGAACTTGTACGAAAAGTAAGTCCCCTCACTAGAGAGTGAGCGGATGTGCTTGCTTGGTCGCTGAGTCCCCTCGTCGGAGAGTAAGCGAATTGGGCTTAGCAATGGTCCGGAGTGACCGAGGATTCAATTATCGGCTTGAAGCGGCCATGGATTCAATTAACGATCAGGAGAGATCATGGACTTAATTATCGGCTCGGAAAGGCCATGGATTCAGTTAACAATCTAGAGAGATCGCAGATTTAATTAACAACCTAGAAAGGCTACAGATTCCACTAAAGATCTGGAGATATGGAGATTTCAAACCAGCGATCCAAAGAGATCGAGCTTTCGACTAATAATCCAGAGCGATCAGGAATTGAATTGATCATCGAGTACATGACCCGGAGAAATTGAGCTTCAGACTTCGTCTTTGAATGCCATTTTACCTTGGAACGATTCATTAGCGATTATCGAATTGAGTCATTGATTTCAACATGAGACTGCTAACCCTTGGATGAACACAGGATGATCCTGATTCATGATGTGACCCACGACCTACCGATTCCGCGGGGATGGGGGCATGGAATGATTGTCTTTGACTGACACTCAAGCAAGGACTCGAATCCTTAGCTTTCATGGTCTGGAACGATCTTTGATTTACAGATGAATCCAAAGAAATATGATGATTCTTCATGGCTCGATCGGCTGATAGCCAGAAAAATCAACTACCAATATTGCATCGACTTTGATATTTGTTCTTGAGCAATGCACACTTTTCATTCGCAAGACACGCTTTGGAGAGCAAGTGTTATACAGCTTTTTGACCAGGCCATATTCGAATGAAATGAAGTGATCAAGCAAGAATCCAGAATGGTAATTGCTAAACTTGGATGCCAAATAGAATCAAGAGAAAAGGTTGCCAACATTCAAACAACTCCCAAAGTGGTCCGCACATCACACTGCTTTAAGTACCATGACAAAAGTCCAACATTCAAGCAAAGTTATGGAACGGTACCAGTCCATGCCTATGGATGGGTACCAATCCCCACTTTTTGCCCAACACCACCTCAAATCCACAAAAACAAGCCTAGAAATCAAGTATGGCTAAGATCACAAAGCGAATGCAAAACTATCTAAAAACTCCACGAGCTTCAATCCATCTAAGTGATGGATCAGTACCGATCCACCCCTATGGATCGGTACCGATATAGAGGATCTCCTTCGAACTATCTCAAAATCACACTACCTCCATATGTTGTTGGTGGCAACCTAATTCAAGCATTATGGGGTCGATCACATGGAATCTACATCAAGAGACTCAAGCACTTAAATTTGGGAACTCTATTCCTCCATCGATCCATCTTATTAGCCCAGAAACAAGCTTCTAACAAAGTAAGGAAGATGAAAGTATTGAAGCTAACAACAATTCGCCACAACACCAAGCACTGGAATCAATCCATAAAGCTATCTTATTGATCGATACCGATCCGTTACAACTGCTAACAAGGCCACGCTTTCTCGAGGTTAACTACTGCTAAGATGTTGGAAACATGGTGGAGATCGTGGCAGAGAGTTTTCAGGCTATCTTCAGCTACAAATAGGAGGCTAGAGGCTTATTTTTTAGGATCCTTTTTGACTTTTTAACAAGTTTCCATAATTCCCTTGTAACACCCGAAGATCCCTGCTGATCCATAAGAACTATACTTGTAAACAGCCACCAGATTGGTGAAAAAGCTAAGTGGATGTAGGCAATGATTGGCCGAACCGCTACAAAAAATTTGTGTCTTGTTTTTTCTTGTTTTTATTTGTTTTATTCACTCTTGTCTCCACCATACTCATTTGGGTGTTTGTGTTATTTTTGGTTCAAATTATATATATATATATATATATGTATGTATGTATGTATGTATGTACGTACGTATGTAACTGTATATGTATATGTATATGTATATGTACATGTATATGTATATGTATATGTATATATAATAACAACAGTATAAACATAGTTTCAGTTTATAGTAACATGTTATGAACTGAAATCCCAATATGCAAACATGCAATATTGCGTATAAGTTGTGATATGAACTGAAATTATGAACTGTTATTTGTTGATATATATGCAAACATATATAACTCAGTTTTGAATGTATATTAGTTGTGAATTAAACTGAATATAGTTGTATCAGTTGTGAATTAAACAATATATAGTTGTGAATTATATCAATTGTAATTGTTATTTGGATTTAATTAAACAGTGTATTACCTACATCTATAGTTGATATACCTATAGTTGATATATATATGTGTGTGTGTAGTTGACACTAAGTTTAATTGAATTGTGTAATTTTATTTACATTTAATTAAATAGTTTGAATGCTAATTTTAACTCAGTTGTGTCAGTTCGTATATACATCGTTGTATTAGATTGCAATTGCGTAGTTCATATATCAGTTATACTATTAAACTATATAGTATTAGTTGCATATATGATTGCCACACACATGTATGGTTAATTTTTTACTACAGAGTCGTATTAAACTATTTTATAATATATATATCTGTATGTATAGACTGATACATATACATATATGCAACTGAATCCTAATACACACGCGTACAGGCAAATGCAACTAAACTCAATTGTGTATTAAACTGCCTGGTGTGGTTTATATTGTTACACAGTCATATTAAACTATTATATATATATATCCATGTGTATGTGTGTGTGTGTATATGTATGTGTGTGTGTGTGTTTGTATGTGTGTGTTAGTGTGTCTGTATAATATATTCAAATACACACATATATAGTATTATAGTTTGTAACTGTTATTTGTTTGAATATATATTTCAGCTTGCACACACATATAGTTGCATATATAAACACATTCAGTTTGCACACATACATTCAGTTTGCCCATATAATTCAGTTGCACACACATACATTCAATATAATAGTTATATTATTATATGGCGTGAGTAATGTATCTCAATTTTTTTATAATTTGCTGAGTTTCAAGGAGTTTTGGTGATCATGTTCATCTTATACGACAAATAATAAATACAATTATTCTTGGTTTCAAGGAGTTTATGTTCAATTGTATTAGTCTTCTGAATATGAATTTGATTCATTTTTACTATTATTGTATTTAAAATGTTAATTGTTGTCAATTTTGAAGTTAGATTGCTACTGAACAATCGAGATGATGAACTAACCATTAACCACATAAGATGAACATGACAATGATTACATGAACTAACTATAATAGCAACTGATATAGCTTGCTTGGGTTTAACAGTTCTATAACTTGATGTTATATCATCAGTTGATGGTATACAGAATAATGATATTAACTTGCTGTTATATCATCAAGAGTAATATATCATCAAGAATAACTATATCAGTTGATGATATACAGAATAATGATATTAACTTGCTGATATAACAACTATTACAGCAACTGATATCGTTAGTTTATAACTCGATTGTTGATGATATGACAGCAAGTTATAATTATAACTGTTGTTGATGAACATGATAGTTAGTTCATAACTTGATTGTTCATAACTGATATTTCACATTTTTAGGTTTCCTTATATGTGTCTATGTTCCCCTATATATATATATCTATGTGTGTGTAATATATATTTGTGTGCACGTGTGCCTGTCTGTGTATATCAGTTGCATATAATATAGTATCAATTATGAATGCAAGCATGCATGAATATTGTTGATATATTCAGTTTTAATTTATTAGTTTTAATTTAAAATTTTAACCAAGTTTTCGTTGCGATATGTTCATGATAATCTATGTTTTAAACTATATAGTATCAACTAACTCATATAGTGTAAATTAACTCATATAGTATCAACTGCAATATTAAATTAACATGGTCGATAGTCTGATTACTAAACTCTACTATATATGATATATCAATATATAACTGACTACATACATAGTTTGCAATATATTCAGTTTACAATATGATAATTTTTCTCCCAATTTATACACACACGCATGTTACAGTTATATATAAACACATGTTACAGTGTGTGTGCATGCACGTGTGCATGTGTATCGGTTTGCAATATAGCATGTGTGTATTAGTTGCATATATAATATAATATCAAATATGAATGTAGACATGCAAATATTTATCGGTTTTAATTTATAGTTGTATTTTATAAATTTTATTTTACAGTTTTAATTAATCAGTTTTAATTCACAGTTCTAATTTATCAGTTTTAATTTATAGTTTTAAACTGTGTATTGCATATAAACTGAATTATAGTAGGCATAGACTCAAACTGATACATACACATATATGCAACTGATGTATTGCATTTGAATGTTTTAAATTGTGTATTATATATGCAACTGATATATATATATATATATATTAACTCACGGTTTAATAAATTTAACTAAATATGAATGTTTTAAATTGTGTATTGTATATGCAACTGATATATGCAACGATAATATCACAACTGATATACTATTAAACATAAATTGTTATAATATATATAATATGTATATGTATATATGTTATAGACTCAGATTGATACACCATATATGCAACTAATACACATACACGTGTAACTAAAACATAACCAAAATATATATGGTATAGATTGATATGGTATTAAATTGTATATCATCAACTGATATAGTATTAAACTGTATAACAGGTACAAATAGGTAGTTCTAGAGAAACAAGGGATGATGAATTTATGGAAGAAGAGGATGATAAGGAAACCAGCGATGAAGATGTCAATGCTGGAAAATCTCCTCTACACCCGAAGCGCAAGCCTTCTTCTAAAAAGCCTTCTCCGATGGGAATATTTTATCCAAGAAACTAGTTCTAATTTTTAGAAATGTATTTGCAACTATTATGGTCAACATTTTGCATGCGATTCTAAATCACATTGCACTGCATTTTTGAATTATCATATGTAACTGATATATTCAACGATAAGATCACAACTGGTATACTATAAAACAAAAACTGTATTAATATATATATATATGGCATAGACTCAGATTGATACATATACAAATATGCAACTAATACACACATATGTAACTAATACATAATCAAAATGTATATGGTATCGACTAATATAGTATTAAACTGTTTATCATTAACCGATAAAGTATTAAACTGTATAACAGGTTTAAATAGGTAGTTCTAGAGAAACAATGGATGATGATGAATTTATGGAAGAAGCAGATAATGAAGAAACCGACGAGACATTAATGCTAGAAAACCTCCTCTACACATGAAGTGCAAACCTTCTTCTGGAAAGCCTTTTTCGATGGTAACATTTTACCAAAGAAACTAGTTCCAATTTTCAGAAATGTATTTGCGACTATTATGGTCAGCAATTTGCATGCGATTTTAAATCAAATGGCACTGCATATTTGAATTATCATATACAAAAAATACTGCATGCAATTTCACCTGATAGTGATAAGAGACAAAAAATTTGCTTTTGAAAAATATACTGATAGTGAAGATAGTTGCAATCTCATCGCATGGTCATTTAATAAAGAGAAATGTGGAAAAGCATTAGCTCGAATGATAGTTATTGATGAACTCCCTTTTAGTTTTGCAGAGGGAGAAGGTTTTGTTGAATTTTGTTGACAATTGTGTCCTAATTTTGAAGTTTCTTCATGTAGAACAATTTATCGGGATGTGCTTCAATTATATTGGGACTCGATAGATTCTCTTTAAAAAAAATGTTCTTTGTAAACAATTTGTCTAACTATCAATACATGGACTTCTATTCAAAATGTGAATTATATGGTTTTAACTATACACTTTATTGATAAAGATCGAAATTTACATAAAATGATTATAAATTTCTATGTGACTACTAGTCATAAAGGAGAAAATATTAGAAAACTTAGTCTATTGTATCAAAAAATGGGAACTCAAAAGAATAGTGTCTATCACGGTCGATAATGTTAGTGCAATAAAGTGAAATTAATTATGTGAAAAATAATTTAAATGACTATAATGGTGGTTTATGTTTTGAATGGTGAATTCATTCATATACGTTATTGTGCCCATACAATAAACTTAATTATTAATAGCGGGCTAAAAGAAATTAGTAGTACTACAACTGGAATTCGTACTGCAGTTGGATTTGTGAGATCGTCTCCCGCAAGGTTGACTAAATTTAGAGAGATGCGTTTCATTTTGGGAATTGAGAATAAATCTATTTTTATTTTAGATGTACCCACTAGGTGGAATTTAACGTATTTGATGTTGGAAGTAGGTTTAAAATACAGAAGGGTTTTTGATGACATGGAAAAAATGATGGTATTTTTGTTGCCTGTTATGATGATGGAATTCATCCTCCGAGTTCCATAGATTGAAAAATATCGAATCATTTGTTAAATTCTTAAAGTACTTTTATGATATTACTTTCAAATTTAGCAAAAGTTTATCTATTACCGCAAATTTTTGGTTCACCGAGCTAGGTGGCTCAAGAAGAACTTCGAATATTGATTGCGGAAATGAATCCTTATCTTGCAAGAATGGCACATAGTATGAAAGCGAAGTTTGACAAATATTAGGGAAGCGTAAGTAAAATGAGAAATTTTTTACTTGTTACACGTGTGCTTGACCCAAGGTATAAATTTCAATTTTTAAAGTTATGTATCGAAGACAAGTATGAAAAAGATGTTGCGGAAGACTTATTAAAATGTGTGAAAGAAATTTTGGTAAGGTTGTTTGACTTCTACTTTAGCGATTCTACATTTGGAACACAAGCGTTTGATGAACCATAAGCTAATATGCCCATTGATAGTGAATGTAACGACCCCAGATTTAAATTTATTTAAATCGATAATTTATTGAATTTTTGAATAAAAATAGTAAAATAAATCGATAGAATGGAGCGAGTTTCCCCGAATCCAATTATATTCTGTATAAATCATTTAAATTTAAAATATTGTATACGCGATATATGAGAAAATTTGAAGTTAATATATATGTATATTGAATTCGAGTTTATAAAATAAATATAAGACAATAAATATGAAGATAATAATACATTCAATAGTATTGCAAAGCAATGCGACCAAAGCAAAGATATGTGTATTCATGTACAAGAAAAATAAGATAAGTAGAAACAAGACACATATGCAAACATCAAGACAACAAAAATATATGCAAGTATAAAACCAGATATTCAAGTATGCAAATAAAAGAAGAAAAGTGAAGCCATATCAAATATCTCACAAAAACATTTCAGCCGAGACCAATGCAAGACAAGGAAATGAGAAAAAATCTAAGTACAAAGCAAATCGATTTGCTGTAAATAAAATGAGGAACACAAAGTACTTAATAATAAATGCAGCCTCCACAAAGAAAATATCACTGATCAAAACTTGTACAACAATATATCACCCTGTACAATATTTATCACTTGTAAACTTTTTATATACTTCAGCTTCTCTTATCCATTCGTTCACCAAAAAGAAAACTTAGCATTTTTCATTTTAAAGTTTTCAAAGACATACAAACTAAAGCTTTAATTCAACTCAAAGCCAAAATGAAGATCAGATTAAAGAGTGATTTTTGTTAGCAGATTTCCAGTTTTAAAAAGCTTTTCCCAAAACAATAATGTGCTTTGTTCTTTCAAAATACAAGGTGAGCAACTCCTATGTTTTAAAAAGCCTAATCTGTATTTTTTTCTTGATGCTGGTGAGTAAACATGTTTTTTTTAAGATTCAACCATGATTCAAACTGAGTAGATGAGTTATAGCAGGTAATATGCTATGTGGATATATATATATTTACAGATGAAAATTTTCATGTTTGCTAATTCTATTTGTTCTGGAAACACTTGTCTGTCATCTTCAGCTCTGTTTTTTTTAGACAAGGTTTAATCAAGTAAAACTTTAAAATCCACTTCTTTAATCCCTGATTGATTTTTGTTTGCAATAACTAAGTTGGTTTAAAACATCATCTATGGATTAAAATTTGTTTCATACTCGATCATGAAGAAGTTGACTCTGTAACATTTAGTTTACAGTAAAAAGAACAAATCCTTGATTAATTCGAATATTGTTATATGTTGATTCAATCTTATAGCTTGAATCTACATGCAAAAAGAAGATTTTTACAACACAAATGAAGACTTTTAAATTAGTATTTAAAGAGCAGTTCGTATATAAGCAAAGGTTGCATTTTCATAAATTTCTGATGATCAAACCAATTTCGAGTGTTTAAATCTTGCTTGAGGGAAGTATGGCCATTGATGATCACAGGAAAAATGTAGAAACAATTTTCTATTGCAAGAGATAGGAGAACAAATTAAAACTAGGGTTCTTGAACTGTTAAAAATGGCATTGAGAACTTGGGCTCGTCCTCACTCGACAATGCGTCGAGTTGCTCGAGATCGAGGGGTAGGTTAGCGTAGGGGGGTGTCGTGATATGAGCGAAGTTTGGGCATCTCAGGCGGCGTGAGCGATGGTGGCGAGGTGGTTTTGTCATTTGGGTCGAGTGCAGTATTTCGATCGAACTGTTAAAATTCGACTAGAATTTTTTGAAGGCGAATCGAGTTGGGTTCTCGGGTTTATGGGGAATTTGCAACTTGCCGACGTTGGTGGGGTTCGCCGGAGCAGCGGCGAGAAGCCGTGCATGTGCACGACTTGGTGATGGTGTCAGGAGGTTGATGATGGGGGATCTCGAGTTGTTACTCGAGTATAAGGATGGTTTGCTTCGAGTGAAGCCTGGGTGAGCACGCATTTCCTTGTTGAAGCTGTAGTTTAAAACTTAGAAAAAAAAAGAGAAAGGTACGCGAGGAAGAGGAATGACTCGGGGGGGGGAAACGATGGGGAACTCGAGTAACTACCCGAGTGAGCCTGGGCATTCACGTGTTGTTTCAAAAAAAAAAAAGGGTTATGCAGAATAAATTTCGAGTTTATAATGTAAAACGAATTTTAGTATCTATGAACTGATTAAGGGGGACTATTTTAAGTAAAAAATTGATTTCAAGTTTTAAGTAAATTAGAGATTAATTTAAAAGTAGTTAAGAAATGTTATTAGTTAATGAAGACAATTAACTAGGGATTATTAAGTAATTAAATTGATGTGATTAATTTTGATAGTTAATTAGATTAATAAATTAGATAATCAATTATAAATTGATTTAAATGTAATTCCTTAATGAAAGTAATTAAGGATAAATTACTCATTGTAATTGATTTTGGATATTTTGATTAATTGGAGTTAATTAAATTAGTTTAATTAACTTAAGAAAATAATTGGATAAGTGAATTTACTTAGTGAAATTTATGGAGATGATTAAATAAAGGTTAATTAATTTATTATTAATGGATTAGTTAATAAATGATTTAAAGGATAATTAATTATATTGGTTTGTAATTAATTAATGATTAATTAACCCGGATTTGAAATTCATAAGTAATTAATCTAATTTGAATAAATCAGATAATTAACTGACCTTACTTATGAATATTTGGATTTGATTGGATGATTGAATTGTTTGATATTTCCTGATCTGTGATGCTTTGTGATATATTCGAATTTGTGTGTAATCTTTACTGCAGTTTATTTATCTGAAATTTATATATATCTATGATCTGTGAATAAAGATAAGCGATATAGTTTATATCTTTTATCAACTATATTTCTGTGTTTTAATCTGTGATGATTGAATAGTGTTGCACTATTGTGTGAAACCCCTGGACTACACTTATACACACACAAATATGGATTTCACATGGAAATCGGTTAAGTCACAGATAATTTAAAATTGATGTTTTTGAAATTGAAATTTTAAATTTCAATTGATTTTGAAATTAGAAATTTCGGTTTAAATGTGAAAAGCTTTTGAAATGGAATTTCAAAGATGAAACTTATTTTCGAATAACTTGATTAAGTTTTGAAGTTTAAATAATTTGATTTAAACTTAAATTCAAGATTTGAAAATTGAACTCTATGATTTGAAAATAGGGATTAGAGATTTTATACTTGTTATATATGAGTTAAACCATTTTAAAAAGTATTGATTTTGGAATGTGAATAAAATTAAAGGGTTTTAACTTGTGTAAATATAATTGGATTTTTCTTAAACGAAAACTATTTGTTTTCAAATAATAACAGCTTTCATATAAGAAGTGAACTTCCAATTTGTGTTGAAAGGTTTCAAATTTAAAATGAAATTGAAATGTTTTAAAAGGCTATGAATGAATTCTTTTTTTGAAAGCTATGAATTAAATCTGTTTATTTTTAACAGATTTAAAATGATGTTTTGTTTAACCCATTATAAATGAAATTGTTTTGAAAGCTATAAGTTAAATCTTTGATTTAAAGATTTAACGAGTTAATCAAATTGAAATGAGAATTGATTTGGAAAAATCTGTAAATGAATCTTTTTGTTTAAAAGATTTGAAATGGTAATTGGTTTAAACCATTTGAAAGAATGTTTGGAATTGTTAAGTTGTGACTTAATTGAAATCCCATATCCATATTTTTTTTATTGCGCTCACTATTCGGGTTAGCCGGGAAAGGACCTTTGGGTCGTATAACCCATTCCGAATATGTGATACGTCGATATGGATAGCATTTGAAGACCGGTGTTGAAGACCGGATATTTTTGAAAATGGAAGGATTACCGTCGAGTTACTCTGCATCGGCTGATCCCCGATATAGAGGTTTTATCATCCTTAGTGACGGGAAGTCCGGACGTGATTGGAAATTATCCGGAATTGCAAGGGCTTCGTGAGAAGTGCCTTCGGTTCTGTTCGAACCCGGAACAGACTTGTATGGATTGTGTGTCTGACATTACACTTTGAGATATAAAGTTGATTTCTTTCAAATACATATCTGTTGGTGGCGGAGAATTTATTCTCTTAGCTTAACACCCTTCTCTGAGACGTACGAGCTCAGAGGTTATGTAGTTGAAGTTATCAGCGATATATTCCCAATTTGGTAATGTGGCATGCTGAGTGTTGCTGTGTGATGATCAGTGTTTGATCATTTGTGATATGATCATTTGTTTGATCATTTATCTTTATGATCATAGGTTGATCATCTGTTGACCCAAAGCGTGGATTTTTGAAAAAGCGTAGCTTTGTGGACGAGACTTCGTCAGGACCTCACTACCCGGAAATGGTCGAAACAGGAATGTTGCGGCAAGGTTATGAGGGTCGCGCCCTTTAGGGTATGTCATTTCCTTCTGGAAAGGGGTGGTATCATGGTATGGAGCCCAGATACTTACTCATGTGGATACACCTTCTTTATGATGTGTGATGTTGGATATCGAGCGCTCGGATAAAGGTCCCAAAGGACCGGGGGGTGGCATATTCGTGAGTTACCTGTTACAGGGGTAACCCGGCCTTGTTTTGCAGAGAGCAGTTTGTCTCTCGGGACGTCCCGCCAGAGGCGATCCCATGCGGCGGAAGGAAGTTCCTTAGCCTGACCATTTGTTGGAAATCCAAAGAAACAATACGTGACGTGTACGGTTTTAGTTGTATTACCTGCTATGGAATGTGGCGGTAACCTGCTATTGAACATAGTAGCTATAGTAGGCATACGATACTGGTCGTATGTTGGCTAAGATTAATATTATACTTTCGAAATGTTTTCTGCACTATGCACTAGTAATAATAATTCAATGATTTGCGTAGTAAGCATGTTTGACTATCATAAGAAGAAATCTCCTCCAATTCTGCGTTTGCATTGTGTGTGTGGTGGGAGGTCTTATGGTAGTTTCATTTTCCAAAAGCATTGCGGATTTCAATGTTTAAAATCCTTTTGTTGTTGTTTAAAGATAAACTGTTTTTGTTGCTCACACCAGTCCCATGGCTGATCCGGAGTTTATTGTTCCCTTCCTAAACTCTGGGTGCTCATAATTTTCCACACGAGCAGTCTAGAGTTGGGTTTCTTTTCAGATATTCAGGTTTAGTAGATTATCTGGAGCTAGTTCATTCATCGGAGTTGCTTATCTTGGAGTTGTGGATTCATTCTTGTCTGAAGATCATTTTGGAGTTATCACTTCTATTGATATTGTTCCGCTGCTGATGTTATCTTTTCTTTTCCGCTGCTATTTGTTGTATCATATCTCTGATGTATATTGATATTCATTGTATCACTCTGTTGTATCAGATATTGTATATCAATGTATTATTCTTTTCTTCCGCTGTGTTATTTACTTAATTGTGTTATAGCTCCGGCGTATCGGATTTGAACGGTCGAATCTGCGGCATTCTAGTACAATGTGAAGTACGGATGTTGATTTTCGAGCGGGCAAAACCCGAGCCGTCACATGTGGTATCAGAGCTAAGGTTGAACTTTAGCTCAGGAGTATAACACGTTAAGTAGCTCATTAGAGATAGAGTGAAGTAAACTCTAGAATGAGTATTCCTCAGATATCCGTCCGTAAGCCTCAGTAAATTCTCTTACTATCCACTGATAGTGAGTATGAGTGAAAGAAGAGGATGAGTTAGGGGACAGGGAAATACGACTATAAATGGTCAATACTCTGTAACAACGAGGAAGTAATCTTTTCTCTATCATTCTCTTTTGTTCGTCATCTTTTCTCAATTCTTCCATGATTTCTGGTAGATCCAGAAAGAAGATTCGATATATTAATATGGGACATAAACTCCAGATAGGCCAGACTTGTTTGTTTGGATGTATTGGTTGCCTTGGTTGCTATAGTTGATAGATATAATTTAGTTTCTAAACTAAAATTTTTTTGAAATTGTATCCATATAACTACCTATTCTTTGGGTCCGGATATATTCTACGAATGGTTAGTTATCCTTTCGAACCGACCGATGCCACTGCATATTTCGTAGATCTGGATAACCCGAGTATCGTGTGAAAGAATTCAACAGATTCGTTCTTGTGTGTATTATTGATATTCTGATTTGGTAAGCCAAATGCAGAATAGATATTCAGTTTGATTCAATGAAATATTCTTCATCTATCTTTTTGTCTCCTTGGTAATTTCGAGGACGAAATTCTTTTAAGGGGGGAAATTTGTAACGACCCCAGATTTAAATTTATTTAAATCGATAATTTATTGAATTTTTGAATAAAAATAGTAAAATAAATCGATAGAATGGAGCGAGTTTCCCCGAATCCAATTATATTCTGTATAAATCATTTAAATTTAAAATATTGTATACGCGATATATGAGAAAATTTGAAGTTAATATATATGTATATTGAATTCGAGTTTATAAAATAAATATAAGACAATAAATATGAAGATAATAATACATTCAATAGTATTGCAAAGCAATGCGACCAAAGCAAAGATATGTGTATTCATGTACAAGAAAAATAAGATAAGTAGAAACAAGACACATATGCAAACATCAAGACAACAAAAATATATGCAAGTATAAAACCAGATATTCAAGTATGCAAATAAAAGAAGAAAAGTGAAGCCATATCAAATATCTCACAAAAACATTTCAGCCGAGACCAATGCAAGACAAGGAAATGAGAAAAAATCTAAGTACAAAGCAAATCGATTTGCTGTAAATAAAATGAGGAACACAAAGTACTTAATAATAAATGCAGCCTCCACAAAGAAAATATCACTGATCAAAACTTGTACAACAATATATCACCCTGTACAATATTTATCACTTGTAAACTTTTTATATACTTCAGCTTCTCTTATCCATTCGTTCACCAAAAAGAAAACTTAGCATTTTTCATTTTAAAGTTTTCAAAGACATACAAACTAAAGCTTTAATTCAACTCAAAGCCAAAATGAAGATCAGATTAAAGAGTGATTTTTGTTAGCAGATTTCCAGTTTTAAAAAGCTTTTCCCAAAACAATAATGTGCTTTGTTCTTTCAAAATACAAGGTGAGCAACTCCTATGTTTTAAAAAGCCTAATCTGTATTTTTTTCTTGATGCTGGTGAGTAAACATGTTTTTTTTAAGATTCAACCATGATTCAAACTGAGTAGATGAGTTATAGCAGGTAATATGCTATGTGGATATATATATATATTTACAGATGAAAATTTTCATGTTTGCTAATTCTATTTGTTCTGGAAACACTTGTCTGTCATCTTCAGCTCTGTTTTTTTTAGACAAGGTTTAATCAAGTAAAACTTTAAAATCCACTTCTTTAATCCCTGATTGATTTTTGTTTGCAATAACTAAGTTGGTTTAAAACATCATCTATGGATTAAAATTTGTTTCATACTCGATCATGAAGAAGTTGACTCTGTAACATTTAGTTTACAGTAAAAAGAACAAATCCTTGATTAATTCGAATATTGTTATATGTTGATTCAATCTTATAGCTTGAATCTACATGCAAAAAGAAGATTTTTACAACACAAATGAAGACTTTTAAATTAGTATTTAAAGAGCAGTTCGTATATAAGCAAAGGTTGCATTTTCATAAATTTCTGATGATCAAACCAATTTCGAGTGTTTAAATCTTACTTGAGGGAAGTATGGCCATTGATGATCACAGGAAAAATGTAGAAACAATTTTCTATTGCAAGAGATAGGAGAACAAATTAAAACTAGGGTTCTTGAACTGTTAAAAATGGCATTGAGAACTTGGGCTCGTCCTCACTCGACAATGCGTCGAGTTGCTCGAGATCGAGGGGTAGGTTAGCGTAGGGGGGTGTCGTGATATGAGCGAAGTTTGGGCATCTCAGGCGGCGTGAGCGATGGTGGCGAGGTGGTTTTGTCATTTGGGTCGAGTGCAGTATTTCGATCGAACTGTTAAAATTCGACTAGAATTTTTTGAAGGCGAATCGAGTTGGGTTCTCGGGTTTATGGGGAATTTGCAACTTGCCGACGTTGGTGGGGTTCGCCGAAGCAGCGGCGAGAAGCCGTGCATGTGCACGACTTGGTGATGGTGTCAGGAGGTTGATGATGGGGGATCTCGAGTTGTTACTCGAGTATAAGGATGGTTTGCTTCGAGTGAAGCCTGGGTGAGCACGCATTTCCTTGTTGAAGCTGTAGTTTAAAACTTAGAAAAAAAAGAGAAAGGTACGCGAGGAAGAGGAATGACTCGGGGGGGGGGGGGGGGGGGGAAACGATGGGGAACCCGAGTAACTACCCGAGTGAGCCTGGGCATTCACGTGTTGTTTCAAAAAAAAATAAAAAAAATGGGTTATGCAGAATAAATTTCGAGTTTATAATGTAAAACGAATTTTAGTATCTATGAACTGATTAAGGGGGACTATTTTAAGTAAAAAATTGATTTCAAGTTTTAAGTAAATTAGAGATTAATTTAAAAGTAGTTAAGAAATGTTATTAGTTAATGAAGACAATTAACTAGGGATTATTAAGTAATTAAATTGATGTGATTAATTTTGATAGTTAATTAGATTAATAAATTAGATAATCAATTATAAATTGATTTAAATGTAATTCCTTAATGAAAGTAATTAAGGATAAATTACTCATTGTAATTGATTTTGGATATTTTGATTAATTGGAGTTAATTAAATTAGTTTAATTAACTTAAGAAAATAATTGGATAAGTGAATTTACTTAGTGAAATTTATGGAGATGATTAAATAAAGGTTAATTAATTTATTATTAATGGATTAGTTAATAAATGATTTAAAGGATAATTAATTATATTGGTTTGTAATTAATTAATGATTAATTAACCCGGATTTGAAATTCATAAGTAATTAATCTAATTTGAATAAATCAGATAATTAACTGACCTTACTTATGAATATTTGGATTTGATTGGATGATTGAATTGTTTGATATTTCCTGATCTGTGATGCTTTGTGATATATTCGAATTTGTGTGTAATCTTTACTGCAGTTTATTTATCTGAAATTTATATATATCTATGATCTGTGAATAAAGATAAGCGATATAGTTTATATCGTTTATCAACTATATTTCTGTGTTTTAATCTGTGATGATTGAATAGTGTTGCACTATTGTGTGAAACCCCTGGACTACACTTATACACACACAAATATGGATTTCACGTGGAAATCGGTTAAGTCACAGATAATTTAAAATTGATGTTTTTGAAATTGAAATTTTAAATTTCAATTGATTTTGAAATTAGAAATTTCGGTTTAAATGTGAAAAGCTTTTGAAATGGAATTTCAAAGATGAAACTTATTTTCGAATAACTTGATTAAGTTTTGAAGTTTAAATAATTTGATTTAAACTTAAATTCAAGATTTGAAAATTGAACTCTATGATTTGAAAATAGGGATTAGAGATTTTATACCTGTTATATATGAGTTAAACCATTTTAAAAAGTATTGATTTTGGAATGTGAATAAAATTAAAGGGTTTTAACTTGTGTAAATATAATTGGATTTTTCTTAAACGAAAACTATTTGTTTTCAAATAATAACAGCTTTCATATAAGAAGTGAACTTCCAATTTGTGTTGAAAGGTTTCAAATTTAAAATGAAATTGAAATGTTTTAAAAGGCTATGAATGAATTCTTTTTTTGAAAGCTATGAATTAAATCTGTTTATTTTTAACAGATTTAAAATGATGTTTTGTTTAACCCATTAGAAATGAAATTGTTTTGAAAGCTATAAGTTAAATCTTTGATTTAAAGATTTAACGAGTTAATCAAATTGAAATGAGAATTGATTTAGAAAAATCTGTAAATGGATCTTTTTGTTTAAAAGATTTGAAATGGTAATTGGTTTAAACCATTTGAAAGAATGTTTGGAATTGTTAAGTTGTGACTTAATTGAAATCCCATATCCATATGTTTTTTTATTGCGCTCACTATTCGGGTTAGCCGGGAAAGGACCTTTGGGTCGTATAACCCATTCCGAATATGTGATACGTCGATATGGATAGCATTTAAAGACCGGTGTTGAAGACCGAATATTTTTGAAAATGGAAGGATTACCGTCGAGTTACTCTGCATCGGCTGATCCCCGATATAGAGGTTTTATCATCCTTAGTGACGGGAAGTCCGGACGTGATTGGAAATTATCCGGAATTGCAAGGGCTTCGTGAGAAGTGCCTTCGGTTCTGTTCGAACCCGGAACAAACTTGTATGGATTGTGTGTCTGACATTACACTTTGAGATATAAAGTTGATTTCTTTCAAATACATATCTGTTGGTGGCGGAGAATTTATTCTCTTAGCTTAACACCCTTCTCTGAGACGTACGAGCTCAGAGGTTATGTAGTTGAAGTTATCAGCGATATATTCCCAATTTGGTAATGTGGCATGCTGAGTGTTGCTGTGTGATGATCAGTGTTTGATCATTTGTGATATGATCATTTGTTTGATCATTTATCTTTATGATCATAGGTTGATCATCTGTTGACCCAAAGCGTGGATTTTTGAAAAAGCGTAGCTTTGTGGACGAGACTTCGTCAGGACCTCACTACCCGGAAATGGTCGAAACAGGAATGTTGCGGCAAGGTTATGAGGGTCGCGCCCTTTAGGGTATGTCATTTCCTTCTGGAAAGGGGTGGTATCATGGTATGGAGCCCAGATACTTACTCATGTGGATACACCTTCTTTATGATGTGTGATGTTGGATATCGAGCGCTCGGATAAAGGTCCCAAAGGACCGGGGGGTGGCATATTCGTGAGTTACCTGTTACAGGGGTAACCCGGCCTTGTTTTGCAGAGAGCAGTTTGTCTCTCGGGACGTCCCGCCAGAGGCGATCCCATGCGGCGGAAGGAAGTTCCTTAGCCTGACCATTTGTTGGAAATCCAAAGAAACAATACGTGACGTGTACGGTTTTAGTTGTATTACCTGCTATGGAATGTGGCGGTAACCTGCTATTGAACATAGTAGCTATAGTAGGCATACGATACTGGTCGTATGTTGGCTAAGATTAATATTATACTTTCGAAATGTTTTCTGCACTATGCACTAGTAATAATAATTCAATGATTTGCGTAGTAAGCATGTTTGACTATCATAAGAAGAAATCTCCTCCAATTCTGCGTTTGCATTGTGTGTGTGGCGGGAGGTCTTATGGTAGTTTCATTTTCCAAAAGCATTGCGGATTTCAATGTTTAAAATCCTTTTGTTGTTGTTTAAAGATAAACTGTTTTTGTTGCTCACACCAGTCCCATGACTGATCCGGAGTTTATTGTTCCCTTCCTAAACTCTGGGTGCTCATAATTTTCCACACGAGCAGTCTAGAGTTGGGTTTCTTTTCAGATATTCAGGTTTAGTAGATTATCTGGAGCTAGTTCATTCATCGGAGTTGCTTATCTTGGAGTTGTGGATTCATTCTTGTCTGAAGATCATTTTGGAGTTATCACTTCTATTGATATTGTTCCGCTGCTGATGTTATCTTTTCTTTTCCGCTGCTATTTGTTGTATCATATCTCTGATGTATATTGATATTCATTGTATCACTCTGTTGTATCAGATATTGTATATCAATGTATTATTCTTTTCTTCCCCTGTGTTATTTACTTAATTGTGTTATAGCTCCGGCGTATCGGATTTGAACGGTCGAATCTGCGGCATTCTAGTACAATGTGAAGTACGGATGTTGGTTTTCGAGCGGGCAAAACCCGAGCCGTCACAGTGAAAGTGTTGAGAATGTTAGTGATGTTCTTTCTAAAAGAATGAATACTTTTCTCAAACAAGTTCGACAACAAGATAATAAAGGAAATGAACTAAAAAATTATTCAGATGCTCAGATTGAGGTTGCACCAAATAATTTTGATGTTTTACTATAGTGGAAGGTAAATAGTTTCAAATATCATGTTTTCCCTTTTGTCGCCCGAGATCTTCTTGCCATTCCAGTATCCTCCGAATCCGCTTTTAGCACCGAAGGAAGGGCTATAGACCCTTTTTATAGTACTTTGAGCCCACAGATGGTTGAGGCATTAGTTTGTACTCAAAATTGGTTAAGGTCCAAACCAACGTTTGATAATCACCGGATAGGGGTTCCTCTCGATGATGCTTATTGTTATGATGAAGCATTCTTAGGTGATATTCGCATTTGTAAAATTATCTAGTTCCACATTTGTTTGATTTTGCATATAGTACTCTAACTAACTTGTTTGCTATGTAGAATATGTACATGGACATCAACGTAAATCGCTATCATCTTTAATTTTCACCATGGATAGTCCGTCATCATCATTGCTATTTTCACCATGGTTAGTTCATCTTGTGAACATTTAATATTGTTATAATTTGCTGGCTTAAATATATTAAATATAATGTGTTACAAACTGATAATTAAATTTACTGTTATATATAATGTAAACTAATATATAGTTAATAATACTCAACTGATGTACATACTGTAAACAAATATATAGTTATATATTTAAAAACTTATATATATATATAGAAGGAATTAGGCACAAGGACAAACATTGAAAAAAAATTAGGCTGAAGGACACCAAGTTTCATTTTCGAAATGAAGGACAAACTTTGAAAGAAAATTAGACTGAAGGACAATGCTAGTTATAACTAGCATTATATTCGGTTTTTACACTATACAATATGCTAGTTATAACTAGCATTATATTCAGTTTTACACTGCACAAAATACTAGCTATATTTAGCATTATTCTTCAGCTTGATTTTTTTCAAAGTTTGTCCTTCAGCCTAAAAATGAAACTTGTTGTCCTTCAGCCTAATTTTTTTCAATGTTTGTCATTATGCCTATTCCCCCCCCACACACATATTATAAAAAAAATATGCACTGTAAATCATATAACTATATGAATTTACTGTAAACTAATATATATTAAATTTACCGTTATATTTGCAGGCTGGTATGTGTGTATATATATATATATGACATGTAAATATATATAACTTGTTCAATAGTTATATATAATAACTAGCATATAGTTAATACTCAGCTGATGTATATATATACTATAAACCAATATCTAGTTATATATTTAAAACTGATACATACATACATACATACATTATAATAGTTATATATACTGTAAACTCGTATAATAATATGAATTTACTGTAAACTAATATATAGTTATCTATGTTTACATTTTATCACTGTTAACTATTTATTATGCATATATTACACTATTATAGTAAGCTTGTATGAGCTAAGCTTGCATGCACATATACCTGATACTTAGAACTAACTAACTGAGTTTTTATATGCATTTACTGCAAAAATGAAATATTAGTTATCATGAAGTTAAGCTTGTGTTTGCATTTTACTGTCAACCATATATTATGCTTAGTTTATTTTCATGCAAGCTTGTATGAATTTTCTATAAAAATTAAATATCAGCTATCATAAAGTCATAAACTAAGCTTAGTTCAGTTTTTATCTTGTTCATAAATCAGTGTTCACAATTGCTTGCAGTTGTAGTAATATTAATTATTATGAAACATAGGCTTTCATTTTTATGAATTTAATCATTTATTGCAAACACTAAACAAGTCAGTTCAATTTTTATGCTAATGTTTTCATTTTTCAGCTGTAGTAATACACCATATATCTTTCATTTCAGTTCGACTAACTTATATATGTTTACTTTTGGATAGAGACTTGGAGATTGGAGATCGAAGTTGCAATATTTTTGGCAGTCTATTCAAGTAATTTTATGTTATTTGATTTGGACCGTTTGTTTTTGTAATTATATTAATGTATTTCTATTTATGTTTGGACTTTGGGGTTTAAAACTTTGAATTGTGATGTATTGTATTGGATTTTAGGGTTTAAAACTTTGAATTGTGATCAATGTGATGTTTGTGCTAAGGAGTGCAGACTATAATGCAGACATGTTGTTACTGTAATGCTAAATGTTGTATGTAATATATTTCTACAAGTCAGTTCTATTAATATATTTCAATTTATAGTTTATATGCAATTTTGTATGTAATGCTAGTAATGAGTATATGGATTCAACATGCGTTTAATGCTATAAATTATGTAGAATATAACAAGTTATGATTTTTGTTTGATGATAATATATATATATATATATATATATCTTTATGGTGTGTGCACGACGGCGCGTGTGTGCGTATGCGCGTGTGTGTTTTTGATTAAGTACTATTGCAAAATCATAGATTGAAGTAAACAAATGAAATTTTATTTCAACAAATAATTTATTTCATTACAATTTCAAATATTACACATTTACAACACAACTTCCACTATATTTTACATTTTCATATATCGTGCTACATTTACACTCTCATATACAACATTATTTTCACTCTGAAATACATTACACTCACCCACTCACTCACCTACTCGCTCGAATTCGATTTGTCATCTTCTTGCTTCAACTGTCTTCTCTCCAATCAAATTTTTTGTCTATCAAATAAAAATGCAATAAAAAGCAAAAAAGTAACAAATTTAAACTGTAAAATATAAATATATTTGAACTCGACATTGCCTTAGTCAATTGGTTTTGTTCTTTTCATAAATATCAGTAATGTATATGAGCAACCTATGACATGACAGTGCATCAGTACATGCCATAAGGCTGTGCACATGCACAAAACACATTTGCATCTACTCAATTTCAGGGACAAATGCAAAAGTCAAGACCGAAGGCTCAACATAGTGCAACAACCAACTGATGCAAGTGAAAATGTACACAAATGGTGTACTGGTAGAAAATCAAGTTCACATCACAAACCAACAAGGTCGAGCTCAAATGTTTTAGGCTCAACACTATGCATATAGTAAGGCAAGCCAAGGCAAGAAAAGTTAAAGATGCAGCAAATACATGCAACATTTGAAGTTAAAGCACAAGGCAAAACTGAAACACAAGGTTCAGCAAAAGACATAAACAAGTGCACATATACAAGTGCAGTCTAGTTCATGCATAATAGCTCAAGAGCAACCAAAATCAAGACATGTACAAGCAAAACTAGAACAACAACATGCACAAGCACACAAGTGAATACAACAAGGAGCTACAATGATGTAGTTCAACAAAAATAATGGTTAAGGGAAAACTATTATCAACTCAAAGTTTATCTCATCCACACTAACAACAAAGCCAAACAATTATCAATCACCAACCATTGTGAACTTCTCAACACAACATCTATAACTAGCACAACAATCAAATTATAGCACCAAATCAAGGAACATGGAACACACGCACTGAAAAGCTACACACAAGTGCAGACACGCAAATGAACAAGTCGAGCATATCTCCAACAAATGTAATTAGAAACAATCATCGTAGAGGACAGTTCAATATCAGACAAACATGTTTCAGTAGGAAATGAATAATTCTAAATCAAAATCGAGAATTTGAAATTAAATAGCAAAATGAAAATATATACACAGGTTGAAAAATTCAACCCAAAAGTTTTGAAATAAATCAGAAGAAGATGAACAAGCCAAAAAATTGAATGGCTAAGCAAATCAGTTGAAATATTCAAACTTAAAATATCCAAAATACAGGGAATCGATCCCTATAAAAACCAATTCATCACTGGCAATCAAGTGCGTCAAGTTCAAAGCAGAAAAGAAAACTAAAATAAAAAAATTCGTACCACAACTCGAATAAATAATACTTGACCATCGAAGCCGTCAACATCGCAAAGCATCGTTCGACGCTTGAAGAAACCAAGATGAATTATCATACAATCAAAGAAAAGTAATCGATCGACCAAGGATACAACGCTAAATATTTGTTCAATCGATTGACGTCGGCAGCTTTGGAAAAGAAAACCCTATTTCGAGAACAAAGGGAAAAAAGGACTGGCTTAGAACAGAAGGACACCAGAAAGAAAATAATATACCAATTTTTTTAGGTCGTGCTTTGTTTAGTTGTGAACAAATATTTGGGCCATGTATTAGGGTTTCAATTTATTTTGTATTATATTTTATTTTTTTAAATATAAAATTCTGTTTTAACTAGGTCCAAACTACAGGATGTAGTACGTGAAATTCTCAACTCAGGGATAGAGTTGATGTAGGGTTTTGAGCATAAGATTAAAACAATCAGGCTAGCGATAGTCATAAGTTTTCAGTGTCCATAAGCGATCGATTGTTTAGTTCTAGTTGATACCTTGGGAGCACCAGTAGGCAGGTTTTGCCGAATCTAGGTAAAATTGTGTGTCATTTTTATTTCTACATTTACACTGTTATCATCTATGCTGCAATTTATTATTAATCTATGAATTTATTATAAACCCTACTCACCCCCAGGGTTTAGTTCGGTCCTAAAAGTGATATCAGAGCGAGGTTACTAACAAAAATGTTTAACCTTAGTTGCAAATCTAGTGAAATCAGTCCAATCGTTGTCCACCTATTTTTGATGGAATGGATTTTTTAAATTGGAAATTGAAAATGGAGCTTTATATAAAATCTTTTAATTCTAAATATTGGGGTATAATTAAAAACGAATGTGATATAGTAGATAAGGAAGTTATTTCAATTAACGCTTATGCTATGAATATTCTCTACTCTCTAATTAATAAAGCACAATTTAACTATATTTCTCTTCATTTGACTGCATAGGAATCTAGAACAGTCCCGATGCAATATATGGTTGAAAAGTCAAAAACAACAAGAAACTCCCCAAAACTAGTTCAATAGAAAAGTTTTGTTTAATGGGATCTACAAAAGATTGAATGATGACAAATGTTATCCCGCCTTTTGGCAAGGCCGTGACACCAAGGAATTGACTGAAAATCCATGACAGTCCGTCCCGAAGATCGGTTATATGCATAGGTTCGCTATGGATGCTGGTAAATTGTGTCCGAGTCCGGATCGAGCTACAATTATCATGACACGACAAGAAGAACGACGAAAGCCAATGTTTCAAATTTGAAGTCAATCTGAGTTCATATGCTCAAGATATGATCGATGCAAGCCAAGGAAGTCAATTCATTCGTGCCCATCATTTCGCTCCCCTCGCATCGCTTTCGTTCGCATCCATCCAAAACCACGCTCGTCGTATCCATCCATCCTCGGATTGCTACGCATCCATCGTCTGCGGCTTGCTCGCATCGATCAACCAACATTCAATTCGTATCCATCAATACTGTAAAAAGTCGTTACTTCATGTCGATCCATTAGTGTGCTACACTCGTATCGACCAGCCAGTGATCGATGCGAATAACACAAAATAGACCGATACGAATGGCATTTATGTTGATCGATGCGAAATGAGGCAGCGACAATGGATACGAACAAGGCTAAACTAGATCGATACGAACAAGACACCCCTATGAAAGACTAGGTCGCTCGCCATGAAAAGCGGATCGATCCGAGAAGTTAGCGCCATGTTAACTAGCAAGCACGTGCTCGAAAGCGATACGAATAGAGCGATGCGAAGAAGATCGATGAAAATTCAGCAGCCTTTAAAAATTCAAACTTGCATCGATCGTAACTCAAAATCTACAAGTCCAAATGCTACAAAATTTTCACAGGAGCTTACGTACATCCTCAAGAATGTTCATGATCGATCTCGACTCGATTGGACGAAATATTGATTGATACAAAGTTCGTTCGTATCGATCACAGACTAAGTGCAAATGACATGGGATCGATCATGTGGGCCCACCCATGTGAGAGATGAGGTCTTCCGAGATCTGGGCAAGATATTTGCAGCCTATACCTATAAATAGCAGCCTAGGACCTACAGAAAAGGGACTTTTGGCTCTTCTACGTCCAGACTCTACCGAAATCACTGTTGTACTCAAGTTTTACTGTTGTAATTCGTTGTAACCAGCAAGAAAAAGTTAATAAAAGTCAACCATTTCATAGTGGACGTTGGCCATACGCCGAACCACTCTAAATCTGTGTGTCTTTGTGCATTTTTCCTGTTTATTTTTGGTGTGTTTGTTAGATCTGCCTCCTTTTTTCATTTATATTCTTCATTTTATCTCTTCAAACACATCCGAAGGGTGTTGTGTCCAATTTTGGTACAAACACTTTGGTGCTTTCGTTGAGAAAACCCAGTTTTTCTCCTGCTCGTTGGATCTACTATCGATATTGGATTGCATAAATCTAGGAAAGAGCTTCGCTACCCATCATGGTTAACACCAGGACTACCTCAACTACCGTAGATCCAGAAGGACGGAACAGACTGAACCCCTACAACAACCTCATGTCGATCAAAATGCTATCGGACCATCAGATCTGCAAGGCCCTGTCACTAGGGAAGAATTTCAATTGCTAATGCAAGATCTTACTCAAAGCCATCAATAGCTTACTCAACAACTGCGAGCCAACGCAGAACTGACCAACCAACTAAACCGTCAAAGACGAAGGAGATCCAGAAGGGATCAGGCTTCCTATTCATCCACCGAAAGTTCAGCCTCTTCAGATTTTAATCATAGATCGACGCGTCCGCGACTGGACGGAAGTTACACACAGGCCACTGGGCATCAACACACATTGAATCTTAGGCAACCGAGAGTTGGCCCATTAACCAGCCATCAAACTGGACCCTCCTCCCGAGGAGGCGCTACCCCATATCACATTACCGACAACCGTACTACCACTGCTACTGATTTGGGAGTTGATGCTCGGAACCGAACGGATGCGACCCACCGCCAACGCAACCATACTCCTGATCCTTATGTCCTTGAAGACATAGAACCAAGGTGGCAAGACATGGACTGCCGACCGCGACCGGCCCCTCCTCGCATCGTGGAACCCAACCACACCTTGGTCCAACATGCTCAAAATGTCCAGATGCCTGACATCCCGAAGATGATCCGTCAAATGATCCGCGAAAGTCAGGGTCTTACTAATGACAACTGGGGAATCTCCCGGAGTCATACCCCTTTTACTGATGAGATACTCTATGCTGAACCACCTCGGCGATTCAGGATACCGACTTTACATGTTTATGAAGGGAGCTCTAATCCTAATCAACATATCCTGAAGTATGAATGGTTAATGAATGCTGCACGAGCTGATGATGCAGTTAAGTGTCGAAGTTTCTCGATCTCTATAGGGGGCATAACAACTATGTGGTTTACCCGCTTACCACCTCGATCTATCTCTTGTTTTGACCAATTGGCAACAAAGTTTATTGAGCAGTTTCGCATGCATGTTGCAAGGCCAAAAGATGTTAATACTTTGTCTAGTGTCACTCAAGCTCCTGGAGAGATACTCAGACGTTATTTGGAGAGATTTCATGCTGCATGCGTCGAAATTAGTAACGCCAATGATAATTCGATTCTGATGGCACTGACTAAGGGGATCGACCCTGACTCCGAGTTCGGCAACTGGTTGGCCGGAAAACCTCTTGCACCATTGGACCGTTTCTATTCCAAGGCAGCCTAATTCTTGAGAAGGGAGGATGCGAAACAATCTAGGAAGAAGGATGATGCAGGGCCTAGTGTGGAAGGAATCTAGAGCAATGTTGCTGTTGAACAAACCGGGGAGAGTTCCGGAAAAGTACAACTGAATATACAATATAAATAGAATCAACATAAAGACAATGGAAACCAAATCAGGAAACGGGATCAGAATCGTGGGCCGCGACGTAGGGCTCCTATGTTTGACAATTACACTCCTTTGAATACGTCGCTGGAAAATGTGTATTTATAGACCTGCAATACTTTTCAATATAAGAAACCTGCTCCGAAACAATCATCGGAGAAACAGATTCAAACAGGGAAGTTTTGTAGATTCCATGAAAGCTACGTCCATAACACGAACGAGTGCTGTGACGACCCCGACTTTCTCTCCATAGAAAGTCGTATCGCTAATAAGAAAGAAAGGGGTGAGAAGTAGAAAAGAGAAGAAGAGAAAAGAAACAAACACAAATACTCACAGCGGAAACGAACAAAATATATTATATCACATAAATATTACACAGTATCATATACAACACTTATCAGAGTTACACAGATTACACATCACATACTAGACAGTTATAAACATCTGTCTAGTTATTACAACTCAATACAAAACAAAGATCTAAACAAGATCAACACAGCGGAAACTACTAACTATATCTACAACGCTGAAGCCTCCTGCTCCATTGCTCCTCCACAATTCGTCAAGGCTAACCTGAATCCCTTGGCTACTCGTAAAAATTTGAGTACCCAAGAGTTTATAAAACAGAAATAAACAACTTGGGTCAGACATGGGTCTGGTGTGAGTAACAGGTTAAACTTGTTTAACTTCAAAACCTTTTGAAAGAAAAGGTATCACGTAAGACTTCCCACACATAAACATGGGTAAGTTTTTACCTTACGCTAACCAAAACATTTGATAGGAAATACGATTGTATTATAATAGGGTCTAGGGTTTTCAAGTAAAATACAGAAATAGCTGAAATGCTTACATCTCACATTCCAACATAGTTGGGCACAACTAATACGTACGGCACTTATTGGAGTTTGGATTCCATACAATGGCAGGGCTACTGGGGTACCGCCCGTCACAGTACGTGGCCTAGATCACCGTACCGAGGATCACTCCCAATCCCCTGCAACACAAGGTCGGAACATCCCTTACTGGATAATTCCCGCACAAGATACCTCACGGTTGGGATCAGCAACCGCACCACTAAGTCGAAAATAGAAAGGGACATCTAGACAGAGGTAACCTTGTCCTACTTGGGTGCTACCCACTAACCTTGCTGCACCTCCCCTGTTTTAGCCATTCCCGGTTTGTGAGGTTTGAGGTTACGATTACCTTTAAATAGAATACATCTATCTTAGAATGCTCATCGTCCACCTGACGATGTGCTGAAAGCATTCAATCCATATAAGTTCGTTCCGGGTTCGAACGAAACCGAAGGCATTATCTCGTTACACTCGTTTTGGAATCACCCTCAGAGTTAACGACAATAACCCTTGCACTCTGAATCTTCATCTTCACTTGATTCACGACCTATCGTTAATTTGGATCGATGTGGTATTCGGGTCTCCAGACCTGGAAATCCGGTATACGGAAACCCGATCCCGGTCTCATCGAAATCCAAAACGTATCTTTTAAGGCCAAGTTGTTTTAAAGGTTAAAACAATTCAATTCTTATCTATATACACAAAGATAGATAATTCAATAGATAATCTACATTATCATCCCAAACAGATAATTCACATTATCATTATATTTCAACCAAACATCCATATCATACAGCATATATCTCATCAGAGATATCAATCAATGTCAAGTATCCAATACTAACACCCATTCATAAGTAATGATTTATCATCTCTAATTAATTTAAAGTGAATTAAATTAATTACTTCATTTTATAAATCCTTCTTACTTAACCATTAATTAATTACAAATTAATTAATTATTCTCTAATTACCTTTTTTTTTAATTAATCATCTTTGATTAATTATCTTTTAATTACATCCAAGTAATATATCTTCAATTAATTTCTCAAATTAATTATCCTTAACCACTTATAGTAATTAACCTTTAATTACTTCATTAATTAATTTACTAAAATTAATTAACTTAATCAACTATAATTAATTACATTAATCCTTAATTAATTACATTGATTAATTACTTCATTTATTAATTATTACTTAATTAACCAATCTTAATTACATCATTAATTATATTAATTAATGATCCTTAATTACAACTTAATTATTAATTACTTAATTAAATTAATTACATTAAGTAATTAATCTTTATTTAAACAACATTTATTAATCACTCTTGATTAATCTCATCTAGTAATTAATTCCCCTTAATTACTTTCATTAACTAAATTAATTACTTCCTTAATTAATTTCTTAATTAATCCCTTGATTAATTATTCAAAGTAATTAACTCAAATTACTTCTATTAATAAATCATTATGCAACTAATTACTTCCAGTAATTATATATTATTTACTTCCCTAAATAATCATACTTTAATAATTACATTAAGTAATTATTATTAAATCAACTCTTGATTATTCTAAATTAATTAAACTCAATTTATTAACTTAACAAATCAAATTAACTTCAATTAATTACAATAAGTAATTAATTCTTAGTTACTTCCATTAAGTAATTCCATTAAACAATTTCGCAAATGATTATCTTTAAATTAATTAATCTAATTAATTATTAAAATTAATTACATAAATTAATTATTTAATAATCCATAGTTAATGACCTTCATTAACAATTATTTAATTACTTTTCTTAAGTAATTAACTTAGATTGATTATCTTTAAATTAATTAATCTAATTAATTATTAAAATTAATTACATAAATTAATTATTTAATAATCCATAGTTAATGACCTTCATTAACAATTATTTAATTACTTTTCTTAAGTAATTAACTTAGATTAATTATTATTAATTCCAAATTAATAAATCTTAATAACCAATTAATTTATCTCTAATTATTTAATTAATTAAGTGTTAACCATAACTTAATTAATATTTAATTACTCTATTAATTAATTCTTTACCATTAATTAATATTCTAATTTATAAATCTTAATTACAATTTAATTATTCTAATTAATAAATCTTAATCATTAATTAATTAGTATAAACCTTTAATTACCTATGTAATTAATCCAAATGATTAATTAATCAAATTAAATTAATTATCCATTAAAATTCCTAATAAATTAAATAAACACAAATCTCTAATTACTTTAAGATAAAACTTTGTTCTTATTAAGTTATCATTTACAAAGTATTTTAAATCAATTTACTTAAATTTTATCTTCAATATTTCATTTTAAATTTAAAGATTTAAAATGAATACACATTATCTTTAATAATGTTTAAACAACATTTCTAAAACTCTTTTATTTACAAGTTAAAGAAATACTCATCTTATAAAAGAACCTAAAGAACTTAAATTAAATATACTTTTAAGTTCTAACCATTTAATATACATTTTGACAATTAAAGTTATTAAACAATTTAAATTTTAAAACCCTTCTTTTATTTAAAACTGAAATACAGATTTAATTCTAATTCCAGATAAAACTTAGATTAAATTTTACCTGCAAATTTAAAACTTCATCTTTTTAAATTCAACTACCTAATCATTTTAAAGTTGCTAAAATATTTTAAATATTTTAAAAACTTTATTTTATTTTTGAACTGAGATTCAAACTTAAACTTGAATCAGTTTTAAATTTAAATTTTATACTGGTTTAAAACCCTTAGTTAATCATTTAAACTCAGTTTTAAAATTTTAAAACAGTTTAGTCTTTTAAATCTGAAACCCAGACTTTTACCCGAGACCCCTCAAAAATACTTCGAGTCGATAACCATATTAACCCGAGCAAGAATTCAAATGCCACGAGAAACCCCTGGTACCCCTCCTCTGTTTAAAACCAGACTTCATTCAGGCGTATCACAATCTCGTGCACGTGCACCGGAGATACAATCAACTCCGACCATCCACGTCTTCTTCACCACTTCGACGATCAACCATCATCCAAACTACGATCACTCGATCACCCAAAATGCCAGAGAAACAAAATCGAGCATCCAAAACTAACTCGAACCCAAAACTGGAACATCTTCAATCCCTGGAACTGCCTCGTCTTCAAAATCTCGACCATCAGAACTTCTGCAACTCCGACCATATCTTCATCATCGACCAAACTTCGCTCTCTCAAAAACCTGAAGCACTCGATCCACTTGAGAAAGCGTGAAGATCATTTTCCCTAACCTAGTTAAAACTAGGGTTAAAAATTTAAATCCTAAATCATATTTGCCTCTATACTTTAATCACCTTCCTGGCAATTTTTCAACCATCACCGATCATTCCTCTATCCTTACTGAAGAATACAACACTTCAACCCATAGAGATCAACAGAGCTACCCAAAAATTCATATTTAACTAAAACCAGAACTGCACCTTCAATTCTAAACTAAAAATTAGGATTTTAATACTAAAAATCATGTTATAGTTTATGTATCCCATTTATAATCCTGGAATAGCAATTTAAAATATTTGAGTTTTTACTTTTATATACATGCACTTGTTGATTTTGGTTTACAGAGACATTCGAACTTTAAATTTGACTTAATTAAAATTTTAAACATTTGTCTAAGATAAACCAAACAATTCTTGTTTGTAATTTAAATCCTAATAAAAACTAGATCAAGTGGTAAGAGATTTTAAAGGGAATTTTGAGTCTGGCAAGCAAAACAAGAACAGAGCACACCATACATCCATTGTTTCACAGTAATTTCACTTATACATTCATATATATAAAGAAACTCACATATATATACTCACAAGAACGTACTTTCTTTCAGAAGTTAACATGCAAACAGATTTCTTATATTTAAGCTTCAAAAAAAATGTTACTCACCTTTATAAAGATGACAGAGTCTATTTTTGAAAAGCTTTTGAAACTGTTTTGAACTTAAGACCGGAATGCCTTGCTTTTAAAACTTTAACTTGTATGCCTCATTTGATTTAAAACTTGAGTGATTTGCTACTGAAACTTGCATGCAGGCTTCCAGGTTGAAGAAATGAATGCAGACAGCTTTGAGTTGATTCCAGAGTTGAAAAGAAGATGTTTGCAGGCCTTTTGATTTTGCTTTATATTTTGAAAAATGCAAATTTGAAAAGAATTTCAGGCCTTTGTTTTTGATTTCAGATTTGCAAAGAAATCAGGCTGAAAACTTGATTTTTGATTTCTAGTTTTGAGGCATTAGATTACTGATTTCAGTTTGAAGTATTTGATTTCAGGTTTCTTTTTGAAAATGGAGAAATGTATGAAGGCTGAAGAGTTGATTTGGAAAAGAATTACAGGTTGAAGAATTTGGTTACTGATTTCTTTTGAATAAATTTCCAGCTGAAGCTTTTATCTTAGCTTTTGAAAAATGAAGATTAGAAAAGAATGGGAAATGAAGAAAGCATGTTTTTATAAGTATAATTGATTTATTTAGAAATTAAAAGAAAAAAAAATCAAAAATAAAAGGACACTTGTCTCAAATTTTAACAATTGTCAATTTGTAATGTTTGTTGATTAACACTTGTTAAAACAAAGACTTAAGATAATGACATATGTCTCTTAAGTAATTTTTACATATTTAACTTATTTTAAAAAATGCCTTTTCTTATTTATAAAATACTTATCTATATATATATATATTACTTTTTAAAGAAACAACAACAAATTATATTTTAAAATAAAAGTGTATACAAATATTCTAAGATCTAAAATAATTTAAACATTTATCTAAAGTATATTTAAAACTATAGTTATTTATTTAAATAACTTTGAAAAGTCATATTAAATTAAATCTAAATTTCCAGTTTGCCCAAAGCTTTCTATTTACAATATATACAAATAAATATATATATTCAAATAGAAAATATCTTATTAGATTTTAAAAGATAAAATCACCAATTAATACTAATTTAATCAGATTATTAAATTAAATTCAAATCTTATTATCAAAGATCATCAATATCAATTTAATTATTTAACAGATTATTAAATTGATATTGTTAAAATTTCCGGGATATTACATTCCTCCCCCCTTAAAATAATTTCGTCCCCGAAATTTAAACAAAGGTAATTTAATAATCTTATTAAAGATTTTAATTTAAAACACAAGCATACACTATCATCCATATTCTAACAACCATAGCAACCAATTCATCCAATCAAACAATTCTAACTATCTAGACTAAATTCTAGATAAAATTCCTCGAGTTTCCCCAAGTATATATATATATACCGGGATACTCGCTCTACAAACAATCTAAACTATTAAGCTATAGATCTCCTACACATCTAGATCTACAGAACTAAACAGACTATCAGACTACAGACGAGTCTGACTCAACTACCAAACTTCCCAAACTGTAGATTCTAAAACCAGAGATAGATCAAATACGTACTCCCTCAGAGATACGTAAAACTCAATGAATTCCAGTTATCCAAACTGACAATTCAACCAAGTAGACCAATTACCTATCCAAATCAGAACACAGACGAGATCCAAACATAACTCTACTTCACAACATCAGTAGATTCCAAACTTACTTCTCCCATCCAGAGATACACTCCAAACTGCTTTCGCTGCTCAATTCTGATCTGAGGTAGAACACAAGCACAGACTGGACAACTCACTTCTAGAAATAAGGTTCACTGATCCATAAATAAAACTCAGATACTCTATCAAATCCTGAGCTGCTTCACCAAACTCTATCTCTAGGAACTATCCTTCAACTTGACTGAACCACCGGTATCACTCCTGGAATCCAGTCGATAAGAAAACTCAACCTTCAGATGCGGACAAACTTCTGACTTCTCTGAAGACATCCAGAAAATCTCTGACAACCCAAGAGAACACTCAGCAATCGCAAGTCACTTTTGCGATCAACCCATCCTAATTCCAAACAGACTGTTCTCTCTTTACCAATCAGAACAGCTTACACTTATTTATCCAATTTATCGAAGAAATGGATCCACTCTGCTGCTTCTGAACTTCACTTCCAGAAAAACTGCTCATCCAGAAAACTTCCTACCAATGCACAGAACACTCCGAGCTGCACTGCTGACACTGATGCCAAGGACTTCCTATTCCAAAGATCTTCGAGAAATTCGAACTCCAAACCAAACAAAAACACCGTGCTGAACTCAGTGACAACACCGAAACATTCACACTTCCTTAATCTTGTTCCAAAGAAAACATCTTCGGGAACATCCATCGTCACTGTATCTCATCATACAGCTACTATTACCTGAGGTATCAAGGTACCATCACTCGCTTCTGTTCAACCGACAGATCCAACTTTACTCATCCAAACTTCAAAGATAAACTTCGAACCATAACAGTCTTCCTTCAGAGATCGATGAAATCCTTTACCATAGCAAAGCTTACTCGAGACGGTATTGGGTTTACAGTCTCGACAAATACACTTCCAACCTCAACATTTAAACTCCAACCATTGGTAGTCGTGTTACACACACCACTACCCTATCTACCTTTATATCCTATATTGGAAAACCCGAACAGGTAACCCAACAAATAGGTAGAAATATATATATATATTTTTAAAATGGTACTTTTTATATAGAAATTATTTCTGGGTAAAATTATTTCATTTACCTCTTTAAAACAATATTGTGTCCGTTGGCCTGGTACAAGTGTTTAGAGATCCCTATCAATAACGTTAGCTACTCGTATTGACCAGAATCCATATACCACTCAACCGATCAATTAACACAATATAAAATCATTTTATATTCACTAACAAATACGCGCTCATATCTATTAATACACTCAAATTCCCACCAGAGCCAAGGTTATCGCTAGCCTCAGCTCTGATACCACGTGTGACGACCCCGACTTTCTCTCCATAGAAAGTCGTATCGCTAATAAGAAAGAAAGGGGTGAGAAGTAGAAAAGAGAAGAAGAGAAAAGAAACAAACACAAATACTCACAGCGGAAACGAACAAAATATATTATATCACATAAATATTACACAGTATCATATACAACACTTATCAGAGTTACACAGATTACACATCACATACTAGACAGTTATAAACATCTGTCTAGTTATTACAACTCAATACAAAACAAAGATCTAAACAAGATCAACACAGCGGAAACTACTAACTATATCTACAACGCTGAAGCCTCCTGCTCCATTGCTCCTCCACAATTCGTCAAGGCTAACCTGAATCCCTTGGCTACTCGTAAAAATTTGAGTACCCAAGAGTTTATAAAACAGAAATAAACAACTTGGGTCAGACATGGGTCTGGTGTGAGTAACAGGTTAAACTTGTTTAACTTCAAAACCTTTTGAAAGAAAAGGTATCACGTAAGACTTCCCACACATAAACATGGGTAAGTTTTTACCTTACGCTAACCAAAACATTTGATAGGAAATACGATTGTATTATAATAGGGTCTAGGGTTTTCAAGTAAAATACAGAAATAGCTGAAATGCTTACATCTCACATTCCAACATAGTTGGGCACAACTAATACGTACGGCACTTATTGGAGTTTGGATTCCATACAATGGCAGGGCTACTGGGGTACCGCCCGTCACAGTACGTGGCCTAGATCACCGTACCGAGGATCACTCCCAATCCCCTGCAACACAAGGTCGGAACATCCCTTACTGGATAATTCCCGCACAAGATACCTCACGGTTGGGATCAGCAACCGCACCACTAAGTCGAAAATAGAAAGGGACATCTAGACAGAGGTAACCTTGTCCTACTTGGGTGCTACCCACTAACCTTGCTGCACCTCCCCTGTTTTAGCCATTCCCGGTTTGTGAGGTTTGAGGTTACGATTACCTTTAAATAGAATACATCTATCTTAGAATGCTCATCGTCCACCTGACGATGTGCTGAAAGCATTCAATCCATATAAGTTCGTTCCGGGTTCGAACGAAACCGAAGGCATTATCTCGTTACACTCGTTTTGGAATCACCCTCAGAGTTAACGACAATAACCCTTGCACTCTGAATCTTCATCTTCACTTGATTCACGACCTATCGTTAATTTGGATCGATGTGGTATTCGGGTCTCCAGACCTGGAAATCCGGTATACGGAAACCCGATCCCGGTCTCATCGAAATCCAAAACGTATCTTTTAAGGCCAAGTTGTTTTAAAGGTTAAAACAATTCAATTCTTATCTATATACACAAAGATAGATAATTCAATAGATAATCTACATTATCATCCCAAACAGATAATTCACATTATCATTATATTTCAACCAAACATCCATATCATACAGCATATATCTCATCAGAGATATCAATCAATGTCAAGTATCCAATACTAACACCCATTCATAAGTAATGATTTATCATCTCTAATTAATTTAAAGTGAATTAAATTAATTACTTCATTTTATAAATCCTTCTTACTTAACCATTAATTAATTACAAATTAATTAATTATTCTCTAATTACCTTTTTTTTTAATTAATCATCTTTGATTAATTATCTTTTAATTACATCCAAGTAATATATCTTCAATTAATTTCTCAAATTAATTATCCTTAACCACTTATAGTAATTAACCTTTAATTACTTCATTAATTAATTTACTAAAATTAATTAACTTAATCAACTATAATTAATTACATTAATCCTTAATTAATTACATTGATTAATTACTTCATTTATTAATTATTACTTAATTAACCAATCTTAATTACATCATTAATTATATTAATTAATGATCCTTAATTACAACTTAATTATTAATTACTTAATTAAATTAATTACATTAAGTAATTAATCTTTATTTAAACAACATTTATTAATCACTCTTGATTAATCTCATCTAGTAATTAATTCCCCTTAATTACTTTCATTAACTAAATTAATTACTTCCTTAATTAATTTCTTAATTAATCCCTTGATTAATTATTCAAAGTAATTAACTCAAATTACTTCTATTAATAAATCATTATGCAACTAATTACTTCCAGTAATTATATATTATTTACTTCCCTAAATAATCATACTTTAATAATTACATTAAGTAATTATTATTAAATCAACTCTTGATTATTCTAAATTAATTAAACTCAATTTATTAACTTAACAAATCAAATTAACTTCAATTAATTACAATAAGTAATTAATTCTTAGTTACTTCCATTAAGTAATTCCATTAAACAATTTCGCAAATGATTATCTTTAAATTAATTAATCTAATTAATTATTAAAATTAATTACATAAATTAATTATTTAATAATCCATAGTTAATGACCTTCATTAACAATTATTTAATTACTTTTCTTAAGTAATTAACTTAGATTGATTATCTTTAAATTAATTAATCTAATTAATTATTAAAATTAATTACATAAATTAATTATTTAATAATCCATAGTTAATGACCTTCATTAACAATTATTTAATTACTTTTCTTAAGTAATTAACTTAGATTAATTATTATTAATTCCAAATTAATAAATCTTAATAACCAATTAATTTATCTCTAATTATTTAATTAATTAAGTGTTAACCATAACTTAATTAATATTTAATTACTCTATTAATTAATTCTTTACCATTAATTAATATTCTAATTTATAAATCTTAATTACAATTTAATTATTCTAATTAATAAATCTTAATCATTAATTAATTAGTATAAACCTTTAATTACCTATGTAATTAATCCAAATGATTAATTAATCAAATTAAATTAATTATCCATTAAAATTCCTAATAAATTAAATAAACACAAATCTCTAATTACTTTAAGATAAAACTTTGTTCTTATTAAGTTATCATTTACAAAGTATTTTAAATCAATTTACTTAAATTTTATCTTCAATATTTCATTTTAAATTTAAAGATTTAAAATGAATACACATTATCTTTAATAATGTTTAAACAACATTTCTAAAACTCTTTTATTTACAAGTTAAAGAAATACTCATCTTATAAAAGAACCTAAAGAACTTAAATTAAATATACTTTTAAGTTCTAACCATTTAATATACATTTTGACAATTAAAGTTATTAAACAATTTAAATTTTAAAACCCTTCTTTTATTTAAAACTGAAATACAGATTTAATTCTAATTCCAGATAAAACTTAGATTAAATTTTACCTGCAAATTTAAAACTTCATCTTTTTAAATTCAACTACCTAATCATTTTAAAGTTGCTAAAATATTTTAAATATTTTAAAAACTTTATTTTATTTTTGAACTGAGATTCAAACTTAAACTTGAATCAGTTTTAAATTTAAATTTTATACTGGTTTAAAACCCTTAGTTAATCATTTAAACTCAGTTTTAAAATTTTAAAACAGTTTAGTCTTTTAAATCTGAAACCCAGACTTTTACCCGAGACCCCTCAAAAATACTTCGAGTCGATAACCATATTAACCCGAGCAAGAATTCAAATGCCACGAGAAACCCCTGGTACCCCTCCTCTGTTTAAAACCAGACTTCATTCAGGCGTATCACAATCTCGTGCACGTGCACCGGAGATACAATCAACTCCGACCATCCACGTCTTCTTCACCACTTCGACGATCAACCATCATCCAAACTACGATCACTCGATCACCCAAAATGCCAGAGAAACAAAATCGAGCATCCAAAACTAACTCGAACCCAAAACTGGAACATCTTCAATCCCTGGAACTGCCTCGTCTTCAAAATCTCGACCATCAGAACTTCTGCAACTCCGACCATATCTTCATCATCGACCAAACTTCGCTCTCTCAAAAACCTGAAGCACTCGATCCACTTGAGAAAGCGTGAAGATCATTTTCCCTAACCTAGTTAAAACTAGGGTTAAAAATTTAAATCCTAAATCATATTTGCCTCTATACTTTAATCACCTTCCTGGCAATTTTTCAACCATCACCGATCATTCCTCTATCCTTACTGAAGAATACAACACTTCAACCCATAGAGATCAACAGAGCTACCCAAAAATTCATATTTAACTAAAACCAGAACTGCACCTTCAATTCTAAACTAAAAATTAGGATTTTAATACTAAAAATCATGTTATAGTTTATGTATCCCATTTATAATCCTGGAATAGCAATTTAAAATATTTGAGTTTTTACTTTTATATACATGCACTTGTTGATTTTGGTTTACAGAGACATTCGAACTTTAAATTTGACTTAATTAAAATTTTAAACATTTGTCTAAGATAAACCAAACAATTCTTGTTTGTAATTTAAATCCTAATAAAAACTAGATCAAGTGGTAAGAGATTTTAAAGGGAATTTTGAGTCTGGCAAGCAAAACAAGAACAGAGCACACCATACATCCATTGTTTCACAGTAATTTCACTTATACATTCATATATATAAAGAAACTCACATATATATACTCACAAGAACGTACTTTCTTTCAGAAGTTAACATGCAAACAGATTTCTTATATTTAAGCTTCAAAAAAAATGTTACTCACCTTTATAAAGATGACAGAGTCTATTTTTGAAAAGCTTTTGAAACTGTTTTGAACTTAAGACCGGAATGCCTTGCTTTTAAAACTTTAACTTGTATGCCTCATTTGATTTAAAACTTGAGTGATTTGCTACTGAAACTTGCATGCAGGCTTCCAGGTTGAAGAAATGAATGCAGACAGCTTTGAGTTGATTCCAGAGTTGAAAAGAAGATGTTTGCAGGCCTTTTGATTTTGCTTTATATTTTGAAAAATGCAAATTTGAAAAGAATTTCAGGCCTTTGTTTTTGATTTCAGATTTGCAAAGAAATCAGGCTGAAAACTTGATTTTTGATTTCTAGTTTTGAGGCATTAGATTACTGATTTCAGTTTGAAGTATTTGATTTCAGGTTTCTTTTTGAAAATGGAGAAATGTATGAAGGCTGAAGAGTTGATTTGGAAAAGAATTACAGGTTGAAGAATTTGGTTACTGATTTCTTTTGAATAAATTTCCAGCTGAAGCTTTTATCTTAGCTTTTGAAAAATGAAGATTAGAAAAGAATGGGAAATGAAGAAAGCATGTTTTTATAAGTATAATTGATTTATTTAGAAATTAAAAGAAAAAAAAATCAAAAATAAAAGGACACTTGTCTCAAATTTTAACAATTGTCAATTTGTAATGTTTGTTGATTAACACTTGTTAAAACAAAGACTTAAGATAATGACATATGTCTCTTAAGTAATTTTTACATATTTAACTTATTTTAAAAAATGCCTTTTCTTATTTATAAAATACTTATCTATATATATATATATTACTTTTTAAAGAAACAACAACAAATTATATTTTAAAATAAAAGTGTATACAAATATTCTAAGATCTAAAACAATTTAAACATTTATCTAAAGTATATTTAAAACTATAGTTATTTATTTAAATAACTTTGAAAAGTCATATTAAATTAAATCTAAATTTCCAGTTTGCCCAAAGCTTTCTATTTACAATATATACAAATAAATATATATATTCAAATAGAAAATATCTTATTAGATTTTAAAAGATAAAATCACCAATTAATACTAATTTAATCAGATTATTAAATTAAATTCAAATCTTATTATCAAAGATCATCAATATCAATTTAATTATTTAACAGATTATTAAATTGATATTGTTAAAATTTCCGGGATATTACAAGTGCCGTCATTTGCAGGATATCATTGAAAAGTTGATACGTGAGAGAAAGTTGGAGCAGTTTGTGCGGGCGCCGCAATCCAGAGGTGCGGGCCCATCAAATCAGAACCATATGCCAAATCAAATAAGACAGGAGGAACGCGCTCGTACTGGCTGGAGGTTGGTGATAAATACTGTTAGTGGTGGTCCACATCCAGCAGATCGAAGCTGGAGGGAAATGGAGTCGTATGCTAGCTCTATCAGGCTTGCGGACTTTGAATGTTGTAGTAGTTTGGAAGATGGGGCTCCAGCCAAGCAACAGAAGATGATGACTGACGACATTGTGTTTCGAGATCGAGATGTCGATAGAGCCGAATCCCCAACCATTGATCCACTTGTCATTTCAGCCCAAATAGGTCCTGCTTGGATGAAGAGGATCCTGGTGGACAGCGGAAGCTCAGTAAATATATTGTTTAAACGGGCTTATGATCAGATGAAAATGGAAGCAAAGGATCTGAGGCCTTGTCAGTACTGTATCCATGGCTTCAGTGGAAGTGCGACAATACCCACTAGGATGGTGGAGCTACCAGTGGAACTGGGAATCGCAGAATGCCGGAGAGTCCGGATACTACAGTTTGTTGTGTTGGATATAGATTCGCCATATAATGCCTTCTTGGGCCGACCGGCCCTAGCCGAGTTCAGGGCTGCCATCGCCCCTTGGTTTTTGACTTTAAAATTCCCTACCGACAATGGAGTCGGAGTTGTTTAGGGAGACCAGGCTGCTGGACGAGCCTGTTATGTTGCAGAGCCGTGGGAGGCGCAGCGGAAAGAAAAAGGGAAGGGCGTAGAGGAATCTCTCTACGTCTGCTTTGCTGAGAATTGACAATTGACGCCTGGGCCCAGGCCTGGGCACCCCAACCAATTCCCCAGGGATCTTGACCTGAGAGATACTGAAAGTGAAGATGAAAGTAATGATAGTCAAGCTTCCCCGGCCGAGCTGACGATCGATGTTCTAATCGACGATAATGACGATTCTAGAATGATAAAGATTGGATCTCAGCTAAGCCAATAGATGCAAGGGGGATTGGTTGAATTTCTCCAGGCAAACCTTGACGTGTTTGCCTGGACACACTCTGACATGTGTGGGATCTCGCCGGACATCGCGAGCCACACATTGAATATCGACCCGCGGCATGTCCCGGTCAAACAGAAAAGGCATGGTATGGATCCAGAGAGATCTGCCTCCCTTAAAGAAGAGGTAGAAAATCTCAAATTGAACGGGTTTATCCGAGATGCATTATATTCGGAATGGGTGTCAAATCCTGTACTTGTCCGAAAGCCAAACAGGAAATGGAGAACATGCATCGATTACTCAAACTTGAATAAAGCTTGCCCTAAAGACAGTTTGACACTTCCCCGGATCGATCAGCTCGTAGACTCAACAGCTGGGCATGAGCTTTGATCCTTTATGGATACGTATTCTGGCTACAATCAAATACCCATGCACTTGCCCGACCAGGAGCATACCAGCTTCGTAACCAATATGGGGCTTTACCGCTACAAAGTTATGCCTTTTGGACTCAACAATGCTGGGGAAACTTATCAATGGTTAGTTAATCGAATGTTCGCTAACTAGATTGGAAAAACCATGGAGGTATTTGTGGACGACATGCTCGTGAATTCGCGATTCTCCACTAATCATATCAAAGACATGGAGTCAATGTTTAATATCCTCCGAGAATATAGAATGAAGCTCAACCCGTTGAAATGTCACTTTGTGGTCGCATTCGGAAAATTCCTACGGTTTATCGTCAATGCTCGAGGATCGAAGCTAATCTTGAAAAGATCTGGGCAATCAATAATATTGAGACTCCAAAAACTATAAAGCAAGTTCAAAGCCTCAACGGGAAAGTAGCAGCACTGAGTAGGTTCATCTCAACCACCGACAAATGCATTCCCTTCTTCGACCTTATTAGAAAAGGGAAGCGGAACTTCGAATGGACTACGGAATGTGAGGGCGCATTTCGAGCACTAGTTCAACATCTTTCTACACCACCCATCCTGTCAAAGCCTATTGATCACGAAAGATTGTACATTTACTTGGCGGTGTTAGAGAACGCTATCAGTGCTGCCCTAGTTTGGGAGGAAGATCGGATACAATGGCCAGTATACTACATTAGCAAGCGACTGACCGGGGTAGAGAGAAATTATCCGAAGCTAGAAAAATTGGATTATTGTTTTGTTATTGCCTCGAGAAAGCTTCGTCCGTACTTTCAGGCTCATCCCACCGTTGTCTACATCGACCAGCCGTTACGACAGGTCCTTACGCGGCCTGAGACGTTTGGAAGGTTGCTTAAGTGGAATATTGAGCTAAGTCAGTTTGACATTACTTACTCTCCAAGACGAGCCATCCAAGGACAAGTCCTGGCAGACTTCATAGCTGAATTCACTATCCCGGAAGACTTCCCGAAACCAGTGAATCTCCCAAATATATCTGGAAGCTGCATATTGATGGTGCATCAAATGACCGTTGCTCAGGTGCAGGGGTTGTACTTGAAACTCCTGAAGGTCGATCTATATGCTATGCTTTAAAGTTTGATTTTGTGCAACCAACTACGAAGCCGAATATGAAGCCCTGCTTGCCGGATTGAGACTCGCCAGAGATTTAAGAGTTATTGCCTTGGAGATTTATTGTGATTCACAGTTGGTCGTATGTCAAGTTCGGGGAGAATACCAGGCCAAAGACCGAAGGCTGGCTGCTTACTTAGCTCGGGCCCAGGAGATATATAATCAGTTCAATTATTATGCCATTTATTGTATACCCCGAGAGCTCAATCAGAAAGCCGACTCATTGGCAAAGTTAGCTAGTACATGTGAGGCACAATAGATGGGAATCGTTCCCGTGGAAACCTTGTCTTCCCCAAGCGTTGATCAGATGGAAACGGATTGGGTATTTGAGATCATTCCCGATAAGGAGTCATGGATGACTCCGTTCAGAAATTATATCGAGCATGGGACCCTGCCAGAGCGTAGGAGTGAAAAGAGACAAATTCTTCGAAAATCTTCGCGGTTCACTATTCAGAATGGATTCATGTATAGAAGAGAATACTCTATTCCTTTACTCCGGTGTATCGCTCACGATGAAATCAAACGCGTATTGCATGATGTGCACGAAGGAGAATGTGGCGATCACACCGGGGGGCAAGCCCTTGCCAAGAAAGTGCTCCGATATGGATACTATTGGCCGACCGTAAATCATGATGCATCGGATTACGCCAAAAAATGTGACAGATGTCAGAAGCACGCTCGAATTCCAAGAGCCCCACCTACCGAAATAACTTAGATGGTCAGTCCAAGGCCGTTTGCAGTATATGGCATTGACATTATTGGCTCTCTACCTCTAGCCAAAGGTGGTGCGAAGTATGCCATCGTAGTAGTTGGTTACTTTACCAAGTGGGCGGAAGCTGAACCCCTTGCTACAATCACAACAAAGAAGGTGATCAACTTTGTAGTCCGTAACATCATCTGCCGATTTGGTCTCCCACATACCATCATCACAAACAACAGAGCTCAATTCGACAATGTTGAATTTAAGAATTTCTATCAACGGTTTCACATCCAAAAGAAATTCTCCGCAGTTGCACACCCTCAAGCAAATGGACAAGTCGAAGCTATTAATAAAGTTATAAAGTCTATTCTGAAGAAATGACTGGAAAAGGCCGGGGCAAATGGGTTGATGAACTTCCTATGGCTTTATGGGCTTACTGAACAATCCACAAGTCCGCGACCAGCCACACTCCATTCTCTCTTTCTTATGGTTTAGAAGCTGTTATCCCGGTCGAATTAGAGGTGCCTTCTCATCGTGTGACATACTATGATCCAAAGAAAAATGCTACACTACTTGCCGAATCTCTGGATTTATTGGATGAGAAGCATGAAGAGGCTGATTTGAGGGCAGCCGCATATCGAAGTCGAGTCGCCCGATTATACAATGTCAAGGTCCGACCCCGAACCTTTGAACTCGGCGATCTCGTCCTCAAGAGAATTTACCCGATCCCTTCACATATGAAGCCAACCTGGGAAGGGCCGTATGTTATTAAATGAAAGCTCGGAGATGGCACATTCAAATTATCGACCGTTGACGGTCTCACTCTTCCAAGAGCTTGGAACATCGAGAGTCTTCGTCGCTACTACACATGACATGCTCTGTTTATTTATTCAGTCCATTTTTCATTTGCAATTTTTTATGCATTTCGAAATTTGAATTTGTAATAAGGAAACTGACTTTGCCATATTTTCTTATTTCAGCAATAAAATGCAATCTCTTCGAGCCAGCGCTGTGATTTATTCGAAATACATCATATGACCATCACTATGCACGGAGAGCTAAGTCCCACCGTATGGTGGAATTTATTCAAATAGGGAGTGACTGTGATACGACTAGTTACTCGCTAAGTGAAACCTGAGCTCGGGGATAAGTCATCACATCGAAGTCAAAAAAGGATTGATACACGATAATCCTTTAATTAACTCCGGATTCCCAGAGTGCGAACTGGAGTATAAATCTACAAATGTGGTCTCGAAGAGGGTGGATCCGTCCACCTAACGACTTCGCCCATATCTTGACCAAGTTTGAGGAGGATGGATCCGTCCATCTAACGACCTCGCTTGTTAACTCAGGGTGGATGTGAACCGAACTTCCACGATCCTGATAGTTTCGTCGTTCCTGGAGTGCGAACGAAATCCTAAAGCCTGAACAGATGTGACTGACCATCTGTCGGCCAAATCAATGTTCCCAGAGCGCGAATTGGAGTATAAACATCAACTAACTCCAGACTCCTAGAGTGAGAACCGGAGTGTCAACATCAACTAACTTTAGATTCTCGGAGTGCGAACTGGGGTACAAACGTCAACTAACTCTGGATTCCTAGAGTGCGAACCAGAGTATCGACAGCAATTAACTCTAAGTCCCTAGAGCGCGGATTGGAGTTTAAACACAAACCAGGTGTGAATCGACCACCCGTAGGACAACTCTGAATCCTCGGAGCGTGGACCAGAGTGTAAATGCAAATCGGGTGTGACTGACCGCCCATAAAATAACTTAAGTCCCCGGAGCGTGGACATATCCTTGAAACTTAAGCAGGCGTGACCGACCGCCGACGTACAAATGAAAATCCCCGGAGTGTAGATGCAATCGTCGATAGATGAGCGAGTGTGATTCGACCACTCGAATTTCCTTGTTTCAGCATCAATTCAACGACGCTAAGCTCGATGTGTTGAAGGCGAAGTACAATTGCTAACTGATCTTTACAATTCGTCCCTAAAACTTGGGGCATAACTTAAGTGCAAATCACTGATCGAGACAGTGCAACATTGGAGTCTGGCTTAACGTTCGGTCATGACCCATAGCCATGATTTCAGGACTTAACAAATAAACTCAGATCCAATCCAAAGGTTAAAACTTAACAAGTGTACCAGACTGGAGTTCAAATGCTGAAACACTTAAGAAAATAAACGAAAATTGAGTTGAAGACAAAATGGAATTTATTTCAACTATTTGTGGAAGAAAATCAAGTACAAGTTTATCTCAAAAATCCTACTAGCAGGGCCCGAACCCGCATCTATACACAGCCAAAAAAAGCTAAAGAATTCCTATCTACACAAAATGAGGCGAAGAGACGTATTTACTCTTTTTTCTTTCTCGGTTTCTTCTTCGGTGTGGACCCGCTGGAGCTGTCACTTGGTTTTCTCTTTGAACCCTTGCCTTTCAGCGGTCGATCTCCAGTCGGGGGCATTATATCAATTTCCTCCTCCGAACTCAAATGTATTGGAATGCTTCCTAAAGGCGGAGTCGGAGGGACATGATCAACAGTAGAAGGCGGGATAGGCACACTTGTCTCAACGACCGTTCCTCCCGGAGATATCATCCGCAAAGGGGCTGGACCAGGTCCTGCCATTCCACCTCCAAAGCCACTGCCCTGCGCGGCTGCCTCCATCTCAGCGTTGATTTCAGCTATAATTTCCTCTTCATGAAGTGTTTGTGCATCGCCGGGGACTCCCGCAGTTGGGGCCGAAGAACTTGTCATTGGTGCGCTTCCACCCATAATGAACAGCAAATCGACAAACAAGTCACTGTGATGACCGAGAAGTTCCTCCATCATCTGCTCATCGAAAGTAAGTGTGATTCCCTGTGCTTCATCAATTGGTGCCGTGGTCATTGTGGTGGTTGCTTCTGTTATAATGGCCTCCTGCACATGATGTGATTCTTGAGTTGCAGGAGGCATGACTGATGATACTCCGATCACTGGATAAAAACAAAGGAAGGACTGTTAGTAATTATTTCAAGTGACGCTTCCGATTTCGGATAAGCATAGAAAATGTTCAGAGTACCTTCCTCAGTTTGGCTCGCAGGTGGCAGAACAGCTTCAGAGACTTGCTCGCGAGCTGGATACAACTGCGGTTGATCCGAGTTATAAGCAGGAATGGGCCTAGGATCAACCGCAGGTGTGGATTCAAGCTGAGTCGGCGCAAGATTTTCGGAACTTATATCACGATGCTCGACACCAGAGCCTTCTCCAACCTCCGAATGTTGAGCACCAAGTTTCTCCTTTTCGTATGAGATTGCCATATCATGGAGAACTTTCCGTTCATCTTCATTCAACACCCGGTTCTCGAGCTCGAACTCATCAACCGATTCAGCTTGTTGCCCAATTTTTTCATCCTGCACCAACCGGCCCCTAGTGTTATATAGGTGTGTCGGATAATTGTTGAGCCAGGTTAGATCCCTGTACTTCAGCACTCTGAGTGATGATAAGATCTTCAATATCTGCCTCTAACTTGGCTTCAGCCATCTTAACTTCCTCCTCAACCTTGGCCTCGGCCTCCCGAACTTTAAGTACGGCCGCATCCTTTTCATCCTATAGCACCACCGCTTGCTCGCACGCCTCCTGGGCTGCTTTGTTTGCGCCGTCCTTTTCCTTGACGATTTCAGAAAATTTGGCTTTAAGCTCATTAAGTTCTTTCAGAGCAGCGTCCCTTTCGGTTGTGACGGTGGTGTTTCGGCTGCCCATCTCCTCCACCAAAGCGAAATGCGTTTGTCACATTCTTTCCATAGATTGAGTTGCCTCATCAGCTTTTTGGGTGGCCTCTATTTCAGATTTCCGAGAGGATTCAGCTTCATCATTGAGAACTTGGATAATACGGTCTTTTTAGGCGAGGCCGGTTTCTAACTTCTCAATTATTTTTGCTCGCTCAAAAGCCACCGCCGACGCTTTATCCACGGCTTTCATCCACTCCTTGTATTGGGTATAAATATCATGGATATAGTCGTGCATCGTTTGTTGAGCCTCAGATGGGATTTTCTTTAAGTGAGGAGGGAAGATAAAGCCATCGAAGCAAATGTTCGGAAAATATTTTCTCAACTGGGCAATTTTAATCGCTCCTTCCCCAGTAGGCTCAATAATGGCTTGTTCGGTGACAAGGGGAGTTTCGGCCTCGGTTCTACGACGTTGCAAATCAGGCCTCAGAGCGTGAGAAGATGGTTTTTGGCGTGGAGGCTCCGGGGATGTGTGTTGCGAGTAGGAATTTGTGTAGAGACTCGAGGAGGTGGAGAATGCGATCGGGATCGATATATATATTCTCTGTCTCTATCTCTATCCCTCTCATAACGTTCTTGGCTAGAATAACCGCGATCGCGGTTTCTATCGTCCTCCCTCCGGCGGGACTCATAATATGAACTCGATGACTGGCGCGCTGAACGGAGACTTCCAAGCATAGAATCTCGCCTAGTCATTGTATCTGAAAAGTAAAGAAAAACATAGTTAATAATCTCCCGAAGCAGACCACTTAAGACTCGAAACCGTGTAGTGCCGTGAAGTGTATATATGTGTGCAACCCTCCGGCCAACCGGTAATGTCAGCCGCACTTGTAAGAAGAGACTCGCTTAAATCTAGAGCACTTTGAAGCCCCTCCAATCCGGTGTCGTGTTGAAGTGACACATAGTTCGGAATTGGAATATCAGCAAGTCCTTCAAAAGGATTCTCTACTTGCGAGGGAGGAGCCTCCAAAATTCTAACACCGGAGGCTGGCATGGACACAACTATGGATTTCCATCTCGAGGATTTGTAACGCTTGTGTGCTACTGCCTTGCCTTTTCTCCTTCCCTCTGAACCTTGAAAACTATCAGAAGGCCCGGCTACGGGTTCGTCGTTCGTGGGCGTGTTTTCTTCATCACCCTCCTCAGCTATTACAACCCCAGGCGCTTTACGTTTCACCCGCTTCGTCGGGGCTGCCCTAAGCGCTCCTTCAAGTCTTATGCTTTGTTTTCGTTCGATTAGCCCAACGATCCTTAAGTTTCTGTCTGTTAGCACCGAGTCCAAATCTCTCATTTCGCTCGGCACTTCCTGAAGAATTGGCACTATTTCTTTGAAGTGAGCACCTTCGGGTCGCGGAATTGCAGCTATAAAGGAAAGACAATATTTGTTTCAACATCAACTATGGCTATCTCGTTAACTACCGGAACAAGTGCAGCACTTACGTCTGGCTAACCATCGACTAGAAAACCCTGGAGGGAATTGGATGTAGAACCACTCCGTTTTAAAGTAACTGAGCCTAGTCCAAGATCCCGTCACCACTTGGCAATTCCTGACTGCCTCTAGAAATGTGAACGAAGGACTGTCTCCCCGACTCTTAACATTAAACAGATATCTGATTTCTTCCGGGGTCGGGGGGCGAAAGAGATGTTCCATGAACACGATGAACAAACTGTTCAGCAGTGTGTATCCGTTCGGATGTAATTGCGACGGGGCAATTCCAAAGAAAGCTAGCACCTCTCGAATGTATTGGTTGAAGGGAGGGAGAGTACCCGCTGTGCACGAATGTCTGTTAAAGGCAGTAAACCCTTCCAGGGGAGCATGTGGCCTATCATTCGGTCCCGGTAATGAGATGTCGTCTAATGACAAACCGTGTCTTAGGCATATCCGCCCCAACATATCTTCGGAAACGTTGGACGGCACTGAATCTTGCGGATTCCCGATAAACCTGGCCCCTGGCAGTTCGTCCGGAGCTGGAAATATAGCTTCGGCCGCAATGACCGGTATCTCTATGACTAAGGGAGATGGACTTTGAAGCTCCTACTGCTGTGAACTTGTAGATTCCATAACTAGTCAACTCATCAAAAACCATCATTAGATGATAATAAGCCCATGTGTTCCCTAGTGTGAAGTGCGTAAATGTGTTGTGCAGTGCAGTGCTATATAATATTTAAAAGATTCTACAGAGTTTGAGAAATGTTCAAGCGATGAGACTTCAGAATTCAATTGGAGTGACCGTCATCGCTGACCATCACAACCATGCCATCCAGACTTTAGGGACTGATCCAAGTTAAAGTTTATTAAATTCAGTCAAGTTACAGTTCCATCGACGAGCTTCGAAGGGCAGTCGAATGTGCAACAAAAAGATTAGGTCAAGTCGTGCAAGGCAGAAGCTCGTCGGAGTCAAATATTCAAGTGTGCATGAGTTTCATGACCGTTAAAGTTTGAGTTCATATCAGTCACCACAAGCCTATTTTGTAGCAGCCAGGAGCCCACGTTCGTATCGATCGTTCTTCAGCGTTTCGTATCGGTCACCTAGTACTTATTCGTATCGATCGCGTTGCCATCACTTCGTATCGATGGCTTTGGATCGATACGAAGTTTCATAGCTCCAGACCGATGCGAATTTCCTACTCATATCCATCGATTACAGATCGATGCAAAGCTCTCTCTCCAAGATCGATATGAATGTGTGATCCCATTCTTTTTTCCATTAGTACGAAGTCGAGGCCAAGATCTTCTTCCATAAACACTTCGTATCCCCATGCTTCTTATTCTCCAAACCCATCCAAGCGTCACTTCCATCACCTTCGACCTCGCTCTAACTAGATTCCGGCATCAACGACGCCGGAATCGGCCATGACAGTAGATGAAACGACATCGAGCCTCAAGTCTCATTGTTTTTAAGTCAATCCAATTAGTCAATTACCTAGTCTAAAGAGTTGGTTTGGAGATTAAAGAGTTAGTTGCTTTGGAGACGAAGACTTCATGGTTCTCTTCTATTTTCAATCGATACGAAGCAGATAAGAATGTAACAGCAAGTGAGGAAATTTGGTTAAGTCCAAAATGCTTTTATATGGGCTCGAACTTGAGGGAAAGGGACGATTTGTCTCCCAGTAAAATGAACCGGTCGAAATGGTCAAGAGCCAGAACGATACGAAAGAGCTTTCTTCGTATCCATCTACAGTCGATCTTGGGAAAACTTTTCATATCCATCAATCCATCGATACAAAAGCAGATCTTCGTATCCAACTGATTCGTAGCCATCCAAGCATTGATACAAAAAGAACAGCGAGATTGCACTAGAACCACATGACTCCATCGATACGAAGCATTCATTTTGTATCCACCAATGAAGATTTAGATGATACGAATGTGATATAGTAGATAAGAAAGTTATTTCAATTAATGCTTATGCTATGAATATTCTCTACTCTCTAATTAATAAAGCACAATTTAACTATATTTCTCTTTATTTGACTGCATAGGAATCTGGAACAGTCCCGATGCAATATATGGTTGAAAAGTCAAAAACAACAAGAAACTCCCCAAAACTAGTTCAATAGAAAAGTTTTGTTTAATGGGATCTACAAATGATTGAATGATGACAAATGTTATCCCGCCTTTTGGCAAGGCCGTGACACCAAGGAATTGACTGAAAATCCAAGACAGTCCGTCCCGAAGATCGGTTATATGCATAGGTTCGCTATGGATGCTGGAAATTGTGCCCGAGTCCGGATCGAGCTACAATTATCATGACACGACAAGCAGAGCCACGAAAGCCAATGTTTCAAATTTTAAGTCAATCTGAGTTCATATGCTCAAGATATGATCGATGCAAGCCAAGGAAGTCAATTCATTTGTGCCCATCATTTATCTCCCCTTGCATCGCTTTCGTTCGCATCCATCCAGAACCGCGCTCTTCGTATCCATCCATCCTCGGATTGCTGCGCATCCATCGTCTGCGGCTTGCTCACATCGATCAACCAACATTCAATTCGTATCCATCAAAACTGTAAAAAAATCGTTACTTCGTATCGATCCATTAGTGTGCTACACTCGTATCGATCGGCCAGTGATCGATGCGAATAACACAAAATAGACCGATACGAATGGCATTTATGTTGATCGATGCGAAATAAGGCAGTGACAATGGATACGAACAAGGCTAAACTGGATCGATACGAACAAGACACACCCCTATGAAAGACTCGGTCGCTCGGCATGAAAAGTGGATCGACCCGAGAAGTTAGCGCCAAGTCAACTAGAAAGCACGTGCTCGGAAGCGATACGAACAGAGCGAAGCGAAGTAAATTGATGCGAATTCAACAGCCTTTAATAAGTTCAAACTTGTATCGATCATAACTCAAAATCTACAAGTCCAAATGCTACCAAATTTTCACAGGAGCTTACGTACATCCTCAAGAATGTTCATGATCGATCTCGACTCGATTGGACGAAGTATTGATTGATACGAAGTTCGTTCGTATCGATTACAGACCAAGTGCAAATGACATGGGATCGATCGTGTGGGCCCACTCACGTGAGAGAAGAGGTCTTCCGAGATCTGGGTGAGATATTTGCAGCCTACACCTATAAATAGCAGCCCAGGACCTACAGAAAGGGACTTTTGGCTTTTCTAGATCCAGACTCAGCCGAAATCACTGTTGTACTCGAGTTTTACTGTTGTAATTCGTTGTAACCATCAAGCAAAAGTTAATAAAAGTCAACCATTTCATAGTGGACGTAGGCCATATGCCGAACCACTCTAAATCTGTGTGTCTCTGTGCGTTTTCAAGTTTATTTTTGGTGTGTTTGTTAGATCTGCCTCCGTTTTCATTTATATTCTTCATTTTATCTCTTCAAACACATCCAAAGGGTGTTGTGCCCAATTTTGGTACAAACAACAAAGAGGACAACAACAATGAACCAAATGAAGTATATTGGCAGGCTAAAGGATAGCAAGAGTGGTTCTTGGATATAGGCTGTTCCAGACACATGACAGGTGATAAATCGAAGTTCCTTAGCCTAGAAGACTACAAAGGTAGGAGTGGAAAGATGGGCAACAGTGGTAAATGTAAAATTATCGGTAAATGTAAAGTAGGTGCTAATACTTTTATGCTAAATGGTGTTTTATATGTTGATAACTTATGCATAATCTCATCTCTATCAGCCAAATGTGCGACAAATGTATGAATGTTGTGTTTGATGCTAATTTGTGCAAAATAATTGATAAATCTTCGAGTGAAGTTTTTTTCATAGGTAAGAGGAAAGGTAATACATATTCCTTGTCATTTGACGATCTTACATTTTCAAGATGTCTAGTAGCTAAAGGTAAGGAAACTACTTTATGGCATATATGACTAGGACATGCTAGTATGAGACTATTAAAAAAAACTAAAAACTAAAGACTTGGTAAGAGGATTACCAAAACAAATTTTTGAATCTGGTGGGATATGCAAAGCTTGCATGATAGGTAAGTTTAGTAGATCGTATTTCCATGCCAAAAACACAGTAAGCACCTACAGAGTCCTTGGGCTAAGACACATGGATTTATTTGTTTCGAATGATGTTGATAGCTTAGGTGAAAGAAGTATTATTATGTAATAGTCGATGGTTACTCTAGATTCACTTAGGTCTATTTTTTAGCCAAAAAGTCAGAAACTTCCATTATTTTTCAAAATTTGCAAAACTAGTTCAAAATGAAAACGAGGTTCTAATAAATGCTCTGAGTGATCATGGTAGGGAATTTGAAAATTATGATTTTGAAAAGTTCTATGAAGAAAATGGTGTCAAACAATAATTCTCTAGTCCTCGAACCCCTCAACAAAATGGAGTGATAGAGCGAAAAAATAATACACTACAAGAATTAGCTAGATCAATAATAAACGAGTATAAATTCCATTTTTCCTTTTGGCCAGAAGCAATAAATACTTCATGCTATATAATGAACAGAGTTATGGTTAGACCCACACTTAATAAAACATGTTATGAATTATGGTTTGATAACAAACCTAACATCTCGTATTTTCGACTCTTTGTATGCTCCAGTTAGTGATCAGCTCGGCAAGTTTAAGCTTAAGGCGGATGAAGGAATCTTCATAGGCTATTCCTCAAGAAGTGAAGCTTACAAAATATACAACAAAAGGACTAAAACCATTATGTAATTAATCAATGTCAGGTTCGATGAAATGGATGTAGAAGGAAGCAAGGAAAAGAGCAAGGATGATAAAGAGAAGGACGATGGAATTAGAGAATCGACAAAAAATGACCTTAAAGAAAATGAACCACAAGAACATCTGAAAGAAAGCTTAAAGGCCAAAAAACTTAAATTCAAAGCTGATCATCTTCTAGAGTCATTAATAGGTAATCCAACAACCGGTATTCAAACTCGATCTTCATTTAATAGAAATCTTTATGCCTTGTGTATCTATAATGGTTTTATTTTTGAAATTGAACCCAAAGATGTAGATACATCACTTAGTGATGGATGTCGACTTATGGCTATGCAAGAGGAACTAAATAAATTTAAGCGAAATAATGTTTGGAAATTAGTTCCTAGACCTAGTGACTATTCAGTTGTAGGAATAAAATAGATTTCCAAAAACGAATACGATGAATCTAGAAATGTAATTTGAAATAAGGCTAGGTTAGTTGCAAAAGGATATAATCAAATAGAAGGTGTTTGTACCAAAAATGGGCACAACACTCTTCGGAAGTTTTTTGAAGAGATAAAATGAAGAATATAAATATAAAACAGAGATTATATAACAAAAACTCCAACAAACAGAAATGTAAAATGCAGGGACAAGCAATTTAGAGTGGTTCGGCATATAGCCTACGTCCACTATGAAGTTTTGATGGTTTTATTGTTTCTCTTTGAATGATTATAAGCGATTACAGCGAACAACAGCAGATTACAGATTAGAATTCGAAATTGACAGCAAAAGTATGATGCAAATCTCGATCCGGCAGAGTCTGGACGCTTCAGAATCAAAAGATCCCTTTTCTATTGGCTCTGGGGCTCTATTTATAGGTGTAGGAGGCTAAGATCGCACTCAAATCTCGGGAGACTTTTTCTGGCACGTGAGTGGGCCCACGCGACCAACCTCAGAAAGTTTCAAGTCGATCTGTGATCGATACGAAGTCATTTCGTATCGATCAAGATGATGTCCAATTGAGCTTAAATTTGGTGGAGACGTTCCTCAGTATGTGTGCAACCTCCCGTGAAAATTTCATGGCATTTGGATCAGTGGATTGAGAGATATCATCGATACGAAGTGATGTTCTTTGCTAGGCTGTTTGGTTCGAATCCATCTTTTCGAACTGATGGCTTCGAATCGATGGTGTCATGCGCCTCTGTGATGACGTGGAGCGCACACTTCGCCTCGATCCGGTCTTCATTCCGAGTCGATCGCGTCGACTCCATATATCTCGGCGCACTCGCATCGAGGGATGACATGTCACCTTGGCTTGCTAGCTTGATGGACTCGAATGAAGCATCACTGATGGACTCGAACAAGGCTTTGCTGATGGAGTCGAACAGCCCTTTCTATGACGGATACGAGCCTTGTAGCTCCTCCATGGATACGAAGTCAATTGATGCGAACTTGAACCCTTCGATGGATACGAATGAAGGTGATCTGATGGATGCGAAGCGCTTCATCTGCTGAGGGGTACGAAGTCCATCGATACGAACTCGATGGATTCGAACACGGCCGCTCCTGATCTATACGAACTCATGGGAGTTGGCCGATACGAAGTAGGTGATCTGTCGATGGATTCGAACGAGACCGACTCGGACCGAGGTACTTCGATGGATTCGAAGTTGATTGATATGAAAGTGATCGATTCGATACAAGGTTCGGTGATGGGTACGAAATCACCCATAGTGATGGATACGAAGTCTGGGTTTTTCCCTTCAATTTGAATCGATCATAACTTGAGCTTATGAACTCAAATTGACTTGAAACTTGGAACGTTGGTTCACTCTGCTTTCCTAGTTATGTCTTATCAATTGTAGCTTGATCCGGGTTCGGACAAAACTCAGCGATATCCATGGTAGACGATATTCGAAATCCAATCAATTCCTTGGTGTCCTGGCCTTGCCAAAAGGCGGGATAACATTTGCCCCCCAAAGTACGTTTTGTGAAAACATGACGTGCTTTGAAAAGTTGCAAGTTCGTGGGTCGTTGTCAGTTTAGCTCGTTATTGAATTTCGCATTGATTCTCTACTGAACCGATTTGAAATTCGAGTTGAAACAACGTCTGATGGTTGTTTTCGAATAGATTCTTCATATCGATCCTCTCCTGAACCGGTATAGAAGGTTTGCAAAGTAGTCTTTTACAGCGACACGATCTGCATTGATGGATACGAAGTGATCGTTCGCATCGATGAGTTTGCATTATTGAGAGTCGATGGTTGCAGAAATGGACACTTCGAATCGGTTGGAGTTTATCGCCTATAGGCGTCTTCCCTATGCGCTTCGTATCGATGGTTCGCTGCCCATTTCATATCGATTGAGACTTCGGGTCAAGTGGATTCAAAACGCAATTTTTGACTCGCCCCATGAGTCAACTGGCTGTGGCCGGTCATGTAGACTGGGAGACGAATCGACTCGGTTCTACCCTAGGCTCCATATAAATACCCTGGACTTCACCATTTTTCACTTTTTCACTTTCTTTTATTGTTGCGATCGATTCAGGAAGAGACAACAACTCCGTGCTTTCGACTCGATCAGACTTATTGCTTCAGATCTTTGAATCCCAATCCCAAATTAGGTAAGCAACTGTGAATCTAAATGATAAGGCCGCCATGGATCTACTCTTTCTCCACCAATCTTCCCTTCTGGCAACTGGTAAAACCAGATCTGGCTCGAAAGTATGATGGCCATGGCGTTTTTGCAGATTGGAGAAGAAAGAGTGGAATAGACGATTTCGAATCGATATGGGAGTCGTGTTCGAATTGATGAGAGCAATGGTATGTTCCTGGATTTTGAATCGATTCTTGGGACTGACCAGTGACAATGCAGTTCGAACCGATGGTCATGGTGGTTAATCGTATCGATACGAAGTGAAAGATGCGAGAAATCAGTCAATGATTGTTACGAAGTCTTTAGCTTCAGATCGATACGAATCGTACGGCTACAACTGATATGAGAAATGTTGATTCGAGTGTTATCGATGTTAAGCTAAGGCTTTTTCGATCGGTACGAACCAAGCGGCTCAGGATCGATTCGAAGTCATCTCACCCCGATCGATACGAAGTTGCCCCTGATAATCGACTCGAAACATGTTCTCCAGTGTCGATTCGAACTGATGCTTTGATGGATTCGAATGACCTCCTCCTGATCGATTCGAACTGGTATCATGATGGACTCGAAATGGGCCTCTTGGGATCGATTCAAATTTATATCCCGATGAACTTGAATATGCGACATTCTCTAGCATAATTCTGATGAGCTTCGCTTTCGCATATTTGGACTTGACTGTTAGACTTCATATTTGGCCGCCTTTCGAAGCTTGTCGATGGAACTATAACTTAGTAAAAAACAATGAAAATATAACGAACTTCAATTTGAATCAACCGTTAGTATCTGGATGCCGTGGTTGTGGCGGTCAGCGATGACGGCCATTCCTACTGGACCCCGAAACCTTGTCGTTTGCATATTTCCTTTAATTCTGCAGAATTTGCTCAAATCATGCACAACACTTGTACTGCACAACTCATTCACACACTCTACACTGGGGAATGCACGGGCTTTTTATCGTCTAATGATGGTTTCTCGTGAGTTAGCTAGTTATGGAACCGTCAACTTCGCAACAGCAAGAAACTCAGCATCTAACCCCTCCCAGACTTGAGATTCCGGCTATCGAGGCAGAAGTTATCGGTCCGGCTCCGGACGAGTTACCTGACGCGTCTTTCATCAATAGTCCACCTGATTCTGTCCCATCCAATATCTCCGAAGATATGCTAGGGAGAATATGCCTAAGGCATGGCCTGTCATTGGACGATGTAATGTTGCCGGGACCGAACGACAGACCGCATAATCCCCCGGAGAGATATACTGCTTTTAATCGACATGCATGCGCAGCCGGTACACTTCCTCCGTTCAACGATTATATAAGAGAAGTGTTGGCTTACCTGGAAATTGCTCCGTCTCAGTTACATCCGAATGGATATGCTTCACTCAATGGCTTGTTCATCGCATTTATGGAGCACCTCTATCGACCTCCCCGTCCGACCGAGATAAGATACCTATTCAACTTCAGAAGCCGAACTGACAGCCCATCTTTCACATTTTTGGAGTCTGTAAGAAACTGCCAAGTTGTCACGGGGTCGTGGACTAGGCTGAGCTACTTCAAGTCGGAGTGGTTCTATGTCCGATGTCCTCCGGGGTTTGCCAGAAGATGGCTGTTCAGACGTGAGTATTGTCTTTCTCCCAAGTAGTCGACAGGGCAATTTCCGAATGAAATTAAACTCATATCTTCTACTCCTTTTCTTTCAGCAATAATCCAGCGACCTGAAGGTGGCTACTATAAAGAGATAGTTCGGGTCCTTCAAGAAATTCCTAGTGAAGAAAGGAATATTGAATTGCTACTAGCGGACCGGAATCTCAGAGTTCTTGGGTTGATTGAGCGGAGGCAGAGCATAAGGCTTGATGGCGCATTAAAGACTGTCTCCAAAGAAAAAGTCAAGCAAAAAAATCCAAAGTCATAGTAATCGAGGAACCTGACTCCGAAAGAACTCATACTGATGAGGAGCCGCCGGTCGAGCCTGCTGGGGCAACCCCGGATTCTGATGAAAAAAGAAAAGGCAAGGCAGTGGCCTTTAAACAACCCAAATCCGGGAGGCGGAAGTCTGTGGTTTTACACCGTCCTCTTTTAGGAGTTAGAACCTCGGAGGCACCCTCCCTGCAAGCCGAAAATCAATTTGAGGGGCTCGCTGACCTTCCAATTCCGGACCTCGAGTCCGTACAACATGACGTTGAATTGGATGGAGAGAAGCATACTTTTGACGTTAGCGAGCCTCTTCCTACTAGCGCGACCGACACTTCTGGTTGGTCCGGGGGTTTACACATCCATACACTCTTCACGGCACAACACAGTTTTCTAACCATAAACAACATATCATGAATGGTTGTTAACTTTCCTTGTTTTAATTTTCAGGTACGATGTCTGGACGAGGTACCGTGTTGGGCAGTCTGCGTAACAAACGCCGTTACTACGAACCACGCAGGAGAGAGGGAGAGAGAGACTATGAATCAAGGCACTCTGGTCAAGATAAATCCGACAAAGACAGGGGATATGTTCACCGGTCCCGATCTCGCTCTCCTCCTCCCAGGACTTTCTTACCGCCCGCGGCAGTAGTTGCCCGTCCTCCTGAAGTGTCACGACTCAAGCCGCCTTCTCAAGCTCCGAGGTCTGATCCTCCTCGCGGGACCGAAATAACCACCTCCTCAACTTCCACACCGGTCGCGACTGATTCGACCAGTGAAGGAGCGCTTAAACTGGCACAGATGAGGAAGGAATTTCCTGACATCTGCTTTGACGGCTATGTCTTTCCTCCGCACTTGAGAAGAATTCCGCCAACAGCTGAAACTACCATTCATGATTATGTCGCGGACATATTCTTTCAGTACAAGGAGTGGGCAAGGGCCGCGAGGAAAGCATCCAAAGTAGCATTCGACCGGGGTGTTGTCATCGAAAGTTGGAGAAGGAGCTGGGTTGCAAAGACCGAATCATGAAAGTGCTCAACACTGAGGCCGAGTCTTCCCGTAAGTCTGAAATGGAAGCTCTTAAAAAGGTCGATGAGGTAAACTCGACCATGACCAGGATGAAACAAGAACACTATACCGCAATCGAGGACATGGGTCACAGGAACACCACCATTACTGCCGAAAGAGACGCCGCTCTCAAGGAGCTTAATGAGCTAAAATCAAAGTTCTCTGAAATGGCGAAGGAGAAAGATGCAGCTAATGTCTCTGCGCAGGAGGCCTGTGATCAGGCGGTGGTGCTCCGGAAGGAGAAAGAAGTGGCCATGGAAAAAGTCCGTGAAGCTGAAGCTGGGGTTGAGGAGAAAGTACGGCAAGTAGAGGTCAGGATTGAGGCTGAGATAGAAGAGCTACTTGTCACTTATAATGCCAACGTGCTAAGGCATCGAGATCTGACATGGCTCGATGATTACCCAACACATCTCTACAACGCCTGCAACCAACTGGTTGAGGAGGAAAAAACTGGGCACCCTGATGAAGCCATCGACGAATTCGAGCTGGAGAACCACATACTTAATGATGACAAAAAGAAGGTTCTCCACGGCTCCGTGATTTCTCACGAGAAGGAGAGGCTAGGCGCCCAGTCCTGGGAAGTTGGAGAAAGCTCCGGTGCTGAGCACCATATTGCGAGTTCCGAGATTGTCGTGTCATCTTAATCTGAGCTAACTCCAACGATTGTCTCCCCTCCTATACCGGCTTATGATCCAGACCGACCACACTTGTCTCCTATTAGGGAGCATTCCTCTGAAGCCGTTCAAACGACCCTGACCCAAACCGAGGAAGGTACTCTGAACTAATCCCTTGTACATTTGGGCTGAGGAATGTGTATAGAAGCGTATACTAACAGACGTTTCCTTTCTTTGTTCAGTGATTGGAGTTGCACCAGCGGCGCCTCCCGTAGCCCAGGAATCATGCCAAGTGGTGGAGGCCATCATTTCTAAGGCAACTTCTGTTGTGGCAGTTGCGCCGGTCGAGGTAACCCAGGGGAGCTCACTTTCCTTAGATGAACAAATGATAAATGAGCTCCTCGGTCGACAGAGTGATCCCTTTGCAGATCTACCATTCAGCCTGGGCGGATTCTCATCTACTTCTGATATTTCAACTCAGGCTACTACAGCACATAGTGAGGCCAGAGCGCAGTGAGAAGCAAGGATGTTGGCCGAAATCAACGCTGAGATGGCGGCAGCTGCGCATGGTGGCAGCGCGGATGGCGGAGTAGTAGCGCAGTGCCCTACTCCCCTTATGATTGTATCTCCCGGGGGCACGCTCGTTGATACTAGTGCGCCAGTCCCGCCTCCGGCTGTTGGTTCTGTTCCCTCATTCCTCCGGTCGGAAGCATCCCCGTAGATTCCAGCTCGGAGGATGATGTCGACACCATGCCTTCGTCCGAAGGGAGCCCGCCTGAGGGGAAAAGTTCTAAACGAAAGATCACCGGTGGCTCCAGCAGCTCCTTGAAGAAGAAGAAGAAGCTGAGGAGAAAGAAGGATTAGATAGACTTCTTTAGGCATGTGTTTCCCTTTCGTAGTCAGGAATTTTGTTATTTTTTTATAGGCCGTGTTTAGATGCGGGTTCGGCCCCTGCTAGTAGGAATTTTTGGAAAGGCTCGTGTATGAACCATTGCTTATGATTAGTTGAAATAAAATTTTTCTTTTTGTTTCAACTTAAATTCCTTTTATGCTGAAAATGTTGCAGTGTTTGAACTTCAGTCCGATGTACTTGTATTACTTTAACGTTTAAGCGTAGCTTGTTTTGTCTGCCAAGCCTGGAAACCTTAAACTTGAGTTGTGATTGGAAATTGCATCAGAGCTGAACATCATACAGTTTCGGGTAGTGATTAACACTTGCACCTGCCCCCAGTACCGGGGTTAAGTTATGATGATCAGCTTGTGACCGCACTGAGTGAGGACTGAGCGGTCGAACTACACTTGTTTTCTTATGAATCGTTTCATCCACGCTCCGGGGATATAATTCATCTCGCAAGCAGTTGTTCACACTCTGGGAACTTGAGATTGTTGTTGGTGCTCCAACCCATATCCTGGGAGTTTGGAGTTAATGTTCATACTCTGTTTCGCACTCTGGGAATACTGAGTTGATTGTTTATACTCCGCTTCGCACTCTGGGAATACGGAGTTGATTGTTTATACTCCGCTTCGCACTCTGGGAATACAGAGTTGATTGTTTATACTCCGCTTCGCACTCTGGGAATACGGAGTTGAATGTTTATACTCCGCTTCGCACTCTGGGAATACGGAGTTGATTGTTTATACTCCGCTTCACACTCTGGGAATACGGAGTTGAATGTTTATACTCCGCTTCGCACTCTGGGAATACGCAGTTGATTGTTTATACTCCGCTTCGCACTCTGGGAATACGGAGTTGATTGTTTATACTCCGCTTCGCACTCTGGGAATACGGAGTTGAATGTTTATACTCCGCTTCGCACTCTGGGAATACGGAGTTGATTGTTTATACTCCGCTTCGCACTCTGGGAATACGGAGTTGATTGTTTATACTCCGCTTCGCACTCTGGGAATACGGAGTTGATTGTTTATACTCCGCTTCGCACTCTGGGAATACGGAGTTGATTGTTTATACTCCGCTTTGCACTCTGGGAACACGGAGTCGGATGCAGGATTGTCGTGTGTCAATCCTATCAATATTGGTGTAATGGCTTGCCACCGAGCTCGGGTTTCACTTAGCGAGTGGCCGGTCGTATCACAGCCACTCTCCATTTGAATAAGTCCCATTGCGTGATGGGATTTAACTCTTCGTGCATCGTGATGTCGTATATCGTACTTAATGAATCACAGCTCTGGCTCGAAGAGATGGCATTTTATTGCTGAAATAAGAAAATGCGGCAAAGTCAGTTGCCTTATTACAAAATTCAAATTTCGAAATGCAGAAACAAATTGCTAAATAGAATGAAATAAATAAAGCCTGTCATGTGTAATAGCGACGGAGACTCTCGCTGTTCCAGGCCCTTGGCAAATCGAGACCGTCAACGGTCGACAGCATGAATGTGCCATCTCCGAGTCTTCGTGTAATTACATATGGTCCTTCCCAGTTCGGCTTCATGTGTGAAGGAACTGGGTAGATTCTCTTGAGCACAAGGTCGCCGAGTTCAAAGGTTCGAGGTCGAACTTTGGTGTTGTACAGTCGGGCGACCCGACTTCGATGTGCGGCTGCTCTCAAATCAGCCTCTTCCCGTTTTTCATCCAATAGATCCAAAGATTCGGCCAGTAGTATAGCGTTCGTTTTCGGATCATAGTAAGTCACGCGATGAGAAAACACCTCCGTCTCGACCGGAATAACAGCCTCTGAGCCATAAGATAGGGAAAACGGAGTGTGTCCGGTCGCGGTTTTGTGAGTCGTTCGATAGGCCCATAACGCCATAGGAAGTTCATCGACCCATTTTCCCCCGGCCTTTTCCAGTCGTTTCTTCAGGATGGATTTTATAACTTTATTGACAGCTTCAACCTGTCCATTCGCCTGGGGATGTGCGACAACCGAGAACTTTTTATGGATATGAAACCGTTGACAGAAATTCTTGAATTCCGCACTCTCGAATTGGGCTCCGTTATTAGTGATGATGGTATGCGGGAGTCCAAACCGACAGATGATGTTGCGAACCACGAAATTTATCACTTTCTTTGTCGTAATGGTTGCAAGGGCTTCGGCCTCAGCCCACTTTGTAAAGTAGTCAACGGCAACGATGGCGTATTTCGCGCCGCCTTTCGCCAAAGGTAGAGCGCCGATGATATCGATGCCCCACATTGCGAATGGCCAGGGACTGACGATTTGGGTTATCTCGGTAGGCGGGGCTCTTGGAATTCGGGCATGTATCTGGCATTTATCGCACTTTCTGGCATAGTTCGCCGCATCTCGGTTCATTGTCGGCCAGTAATACCCATATCGGAGTATCTTCTTAGCGAGAGCTTGCCCTCCTGTATGATCGCCACACTCTCCTTCGTGCACGTCATGTAACACTCGCTTGATTTCCTCGTGGGCGATACATCGGAGGAGAGGAACGGAATAACCTCTCCTGTACATGACTCCGTTCTGGATGACGAATCGTGAAGCTTTTCGTAGAATTTGTCTCTTCTCATTTCTATGCTCAGGCAACGTCCCATTCTCAATGTAATTTCGATACGGAGTCATCCAAGACTCTCTACTGGGAGTGGTTTCAAACACCAAGTTCATTTCTATTCGATCAATGCTCGGGGAGGCCAAAGTTTCAACGGGGACAAGTCCCATTTGCTGCGCTTCACCTGTGCTGGCTAACTTTGCCAATGAATCGGCTTTCTGATTGCGTTCCCGAGGTACATAATAAATGGCATAATAATAAAACCGATCCAGTATTTTCTGAACTTGAGCCAAGTAAGTAACCAGCCTTCGGTCTCTTGCTTGATATTCTCCTCACACTTGACATACCACTAACTGTGAATCGCAATAAATTTCCACAACGATAATTCTCAGATCTCTAGCAAGTTTTAGGCCGGTTAAGAGGGCTTTATATTCAGCTTCATTATTAGTCGCACGAAAATCGAACTTCAAAGCATAACATATGGATCGGCCCTCGGGGGTCTCAAGTACAACCCCAGCGCCCGAACACCGGTCGTTTGACGCACCATCAGTATACAGCTTCCAGATGTATTCGGGGGATTCACTGGTCTCGGGCAAGTCTTCTGGAATGGTAAATTCAACTATGAAATCTGCCAGGACTTGTCCTTGAATGGCTCTCCGCAGAGCGTATGTGATATCAAATTGGCTTAGCTCAATGTTCCATTTGAGTAACCTCCCGGACGTCTCAGGTCGAGTGAGGACCTGTCGTAACGTCTGATCGGTGTACACAGTAAGAGGATGAGCTTGGAAGTAAGGACGGAGTTTTCTTGAGGCAATGACCAAGCAATAGGCCAGTTTCTCCAGTCTCGGATAATTTCTTTCAGCTCCTGTTAGCCGCTTACTAACATAGTAGATCGGTTTCTGCACTTTGTCTTCCTCCCGAACTAGAGCAGCACTGATCGCATGTTCTGATACTGCCAGGTAGAGGTACAATTGCTCGTGGTCGACTGGTTTTGACAAGATCGGAGGTGTGGAAAGATGTTGAACTAGTGATCGGAACGCGCCTTCACACTCCGTGGTCCATTCAAAGTTTCGTTTTCCCTTCCGGATCAGATCGAAGAAAGGAATGCATTTATCGGTGGACTTTGAAATGAACCTGCTCAATGCTGCGACCTTTCCGTTGAGACTCTGGACTTGCTTTATGGTTCTAGGGGTTTGCAAATTTCTTATTGCCCAGATTTTCTCAGGATTTGCTTCTATCCCTCGAGCATTGACAATAAACCCAAGGAACTTTCCGGACGCGACGCCGAAGTGGCACTTCAATGGGTTAAGCTTCATTCATACTCTCGAAGCATGCTGAACATCGAATTTAAATCTCTGACGTGATCTGTGGAGAATCGGGACTTCACCAGCATGTCATCCACGTAAACCTCTATGGTCTTCCTGATCTGATTAGCGAACATCCGGTTGACTAAGCGTTGATATGTTGCTCCGGCGTTTTTTAGACCAAATGGCATGACCTTGTAACAGTAGAGCCCCAGATCGGTTACAAAGCTGGTATGTTCTTGGTCAGGCAAATGCATGAATATTTGATTGTAACCAGAGTAAGCATCCATAAAAGATAATAATTTGTGACCGGCCGTCGAATCTACGAGCTGGTCAATTCGAGGAAGCGGGAAGCTATCTTTTGGACAAGCCTTGTTTAAGTCAGAGTAATCGATGCAAGTTCTCCATTTCCCGTTCGGTTTTCGAACTAGCACGAGGTTGGATACCCATTCTAGATACAAGGCATCTCGAATAAACCCATTCGACTGTAATTTATCAACCTCCTCCTTAAGGGTGGCAGATCTCTCTGGATCCATACCGCGCCTTTTCTGCTTGACCGGGACATATCGCGGATCTATGTTCAGGGAGTGACTTGCAATATTTGGTGAGATCCCGCACATGTCAGAGTGTGTCCAGGCGAAGACATCGAGATTCGCCCGAAGAAATTCAACCAATTCCTGCTGTGTCTGCTTGCTCAATTGAGACCCAACTTTCAGCATCTTTGAATCATCATCCTCACTAATTGGGACGTCCACAGTCAGTTCTGCCGGAGAAGCTTGACTCTCCATAGATTCGTCTTTATCCTCATTGTCCCTAGGGTCAAGGTCTTTCAGGAATTGGTTGTGGTGCCCGGGCCGAGGCCCAGGCATCAATTGTCAATTATCAATAGAACGGACGCAGAGAGATTCCTCTACGCCCTTTCCCTTATCTTTACGTTGCGCCCCGCGCAGCTCAGCAACATAACAGGCCCTTCCCATGGCCTGATCTCCTTGAACGACTCCAATCCCACGGTCGGTGGGGAACTTCAGAGTTAAACACCATGGGGCGATAGTCGCCCTGAACTCAGCTAGGGCTGGTCGGCCCAAAAACGCATTATAAGGTGAATCAATTTCTAAGACAACCAATTGTAACATCCGGACTCTCCGGCGTTCTCCAACCCCCAATTCAACCGGTAGTTCAGTCACTCCAATGGGTATCGTGGCACTTCCGTTAAAACCGTGGATTCAGGACAGGCAAGGTTTCAAATCCTTTGCCTCCATTTTCATTAAGTCGTAAGCCCGTTTAAGCAAGATATTCACAGAGCTTCCACTGTCAACCAGGATCCTCTTCATCCAAGCAGGACCTGCCTGGGCAGATATGACTAGTGGGTCGATTGTAGGGGCTTCGACCTTATCAGCGTCTCGGCTCCTGAACACGATATCATCAGATATTATCTTTTGTTGTTTAACCGGAGTTCCGTCTTCGCAATTACTACAACACTCGAAGTCCGCATGCCTGGCAGAACTAGCATACGACTCCATTTCCCCCCAGCTTCTGTCTACCGGGTGGGGACCACCACTTATTGTGTTGATAACCAACCTCCTGCCCGTACGGGCGGGTTCCTCCTGTCTTTCCTGATTTTGTGAACGATTTTGATTCGAAGGGCCCGCTCCACCAGACTGCGGCGCCCGAACAAACTGATCTAACTTCCTCTCTCTGATCAACTTCTCGATGAGGTCCTGCAAATGTCGACACTCATTGGTATTGTGGCCGTAGCTTTCGTAGAATCTACAGAACTTCCCTGTCTGAACCTGCCTCTCCGATGAGGGTTTCGGAGCAGGTTTTTTATACTGTACAGTGTTGCAAGTCTGTAAGTATACGTTTTCCAATGACGTATTTAACGGTGTGTAATTGTCGAACATTTAAGTCCTACGTCGCGGACCTCGGTTCTGATCTCTTTTCGTATCCTGGCCACTGCTTCCTCTCGGTTGGGTTTGCTTGTTCTGTATATTCAGTTGAACTTTTCCGGAACTCTCACCGGACTATTTAACCGCTACTCTATATTCCCTCAATACTGGGCCTCACATCGTCCTGCTTCCTAGACTGTTTCGCGTCCTCTTGCCGTAAGAACTGAGTGGCTTTGGAGTAGAAACGGTCCAACGATGCGGGTGGGTTTCCAGCCAGCCAGTTCCCAAACTCAGAATCAGGATCAATCCCCTTGGTCAAAGCCATCAAGATCGAGTTATCGTTGGGATTACTGATTTCAACACATGCCACGTGGAACCTTTCTAAGTAACGCCTGAGCATCTCTCCCTGAGCTTGAGTGACACTGGACAGGGTATTAACGTCTTTGGGCCTAGCAACATGCATACGAAACTGTTCTACAAATCTCTTGGCCAGTTGATCGAACGAAGAAATAGACCTAGGTGGTAAGCGTGTAAACCACATCGTCGCGATTCCCCCCAGAGAGATGGGGAAACTTCGACACTTCACTACATCGTCAGCTCTTGCAGCACTCATTGACCATTCGTATTTCAAAATATGTTGATTGGGGTCACTATTTCCTTCATATATTGGGAGAGTTGGCATTCTGAATCGCCGAGGGGGTTCAGCGTATAATATCTCGTCTGTGAAAGGGGTATGACTACGGGAGATTCCCCAATCATCGTTAGTGAGCCCCTGACTCTCGCGTATCATCTGACGTATCATGGTCGAGATATCTGACACTGGCACATTCTGGGCATGCTGAGTTAAGGTGTGGTCGGGTTCCACAGTGCGAGTTTGGACCGGGCGCTGTCGACGGTCCGTATTTCGCCTCCTTGGCTCAGCGTCTTCTGGGACATATGGTTCAGGAGTATGTCCACGCTGTCGATTGTTCGGCTCTGACTGATTCTGGGTATCAACTCTTGTCTCTACCGCGGCGGTTGTAGCGCGGTTGTCCGTGGTATACTGTGGAGCAGTGCCTCCTCGTGTTGAGGGCCCTGTTTGGAAGCTGGTCGACGGCCCTGCCCTTAACTGTCCAACGGTCAAGGCGGCTTGATATCCGGTAGTTTGAGCGTGACTTCCTTCTAGCCGGGGACGGGTAGACCTGTGGTGATAGTCAGACGAAGCCGAACTCTCAGTAGATGCACGGGAAACATTATCCCTCCTAGACCTTCTGCGGCTTTGGCGGTTTAGTTGGTTGGTCAATTCAACATTGGCGCGCAACTGTTCAGCCAACTATTGCCGGCTCTGGGTCAGTTCTTGGAGCAACACTTGGAACTCCTGTCGGGTGACCGGTCCGGATGGATCCGAGTGAGCAGTGTTGTCTTGATTGGAAGAAGGCTGCTGAGTAGGGTTCTGTCTATCCCGGCCCTCTTGATCAGCGGCGGTAGCGGCAGTTCTTGTGCTAACCATTTTCGGTGATGGAGTCCTTTCCTAGATTTTACGCAAATCTGAATAGAATGGTAGGATTCCGAATCAGATATCTGGATCTCCCTCTTGGGTTTGTGCAATCCGGTATCGCAGGTAGATCCAAGGAGCAGGAGAAAAAACTGGTTTTCTCAGTGAAAGCACCAAAGTGTTTGTACCAAAAATGGGCACAACACTCTTCGGAAGTTTTTTGAAGAGATAAAATGAAGAATATAAATATAAAACAGAGATTATCTAACAAAAACTCCAACAAACGGAAATGTAAAATGCAGGGACAAGCAAATTAGAGTGGTTCGGCGTATAGCCTACGTCCACTATGAAGTTTTGATGGTTTTATTGATTCTCTTTGAATGATTATAAGCGATTACAGCGAACAACAACAGATTACAGATTAGAATTCGAAATTGACAGCAAAAGTATGATGCAAATCTCGATCCGGCAGAGTCTGGACGCTTCAGAATCAAAAGATCCCTTTTCTGTTGGCTCTAAGGCTCTATTTATACGTGTAGGAGGCTAAGATCGCGCTCAAATCTCGGGAGACTTTTTCTGGCATGTGAGTGGGCCCACGCGACCAACCTCAGAAAGTTTCAAGTCGATCTGTGATCGATACGAAGTCATTTCGTATCGATCAAGATGATGTCCAATTGAGCTTAAATTTGGTGGAGACGTTCCTTAGTATGTGTGCAACCTCCAGTGAAAATTTCATGGCATTTGGATTAGTGGATTGAGAGATATCGTCGATACGAAGTGATGTTCTTTGCTAGGCTGTTTGGTTCGAATCCATCTTTTCGAACTGATGGCTTCGAATCGATGGTGTCATGCGCCTCTGTGATGACGTGGAGCGCAAACTTCGCCTCGATCCGGTCTTCATTCCGAGTCGACCGCGTCGACTCCATATATCTCGGCGCACTCGCATCGAGGGATGACATGTCACCTTGGCTTGCTGGCTTGATGGACTCGAATGAAGCATCACTGATGGACTCGAACAAGGCTTTGCTGATGGAGTCGAACAACCCTTTCTCTGACGGATACGAGCCTTGTAGCTCCTCCATGGATACGAAGTCAATTGATGCGAACTTGAACCCTTCGATGGATACGAATGAAGGTGATCTGATGGATGCGAAGCGCTTCATCTGCTGAGGGGTATGAAGTCCATTGATACGAACTCGATGGATTCGAACACTGCCGCTCCTGATCGATACGAACTCATGGGAGTTGGCCGATACGAAGTAGGTGATCTATCGATGGATTCGAACGAGACCGACTCGGACTGAGGTACTTCGATGGATTCGAAGTTGATTGATATGAAAGTGATCGATTCGATACAAGGTTCGGTGATGGGTACGAAATCACCCATAGTGATGGATACGAAGTTTGGGTTTTTTCCTTCAATTTGAATCGAACATAACTTGAGCTTATGAACTCAAATTGACTTGAAACTTGGAACGTTGGTTCACTCTGCTTTCCTAGTTATGTCTTATCAATTGTAGCTTGATCCGGGTTCGGACAAAACTCAGCGATATCCATGGTAGGCGATATTCGGAATCCAATCAATTCCTTGGTGTCCTGGCCTTGCCAAAAGGCGGGATAACAGAAGGCGTTGATTTTGATGAAACATTTGCACCACTTGCTAGATCAGAGTCCATTAAAATTTTGATAGCATTAAATATTTTAATGGTTTTAAACTAAAACAAATGGACATAAAAAATGCATTTTTGAATGGACCTTTGAAAGAAAATGTTTAAGTTGCACAACCCCTTGGTTTTGAAAGTCAAGAATTTCCAAATCATGTGTATAAACTTAAAAAGGCATTATACGGTCTAAAACAAGTTCCTAGAGCGTTGTATGAATGTTTTAGTACCTATCTTTTGGAAAATGGCTTTATAAATGTCGATACTACCTTATTCCTCTTACAAGATAAAGATGATTTTCGAATAAAGATGATTTCCGAATTATTCAAATTTATTTTGATGATATTATTTATTGTGCTACTAACAAGCTTTTGTGTGAGAAGTTTGAAAAAGTCATGTAGGAAAAATTTGAAATGAGCTTGGTTTGAGAATTGAAATTCCTTCTAGGATTTCAAATCAAACAAAGCGATCAGGGAACTTTTATTTCATAGACAAAGTATGTAATAGAGGTATTGAAAAGATTTAGAGTAACAAATGCAAAATCATTAAAGACTCCTATGGGTCCCTCAGTCAAACTTGACAAAGATGAAAAGGTAATGCAATAGATAAAAAGAAATATCGAGGTATGATTGGATCTCTACTCTATCTCACTGCATCTATGCTTCACATTATCTTTTTTGTATGTTTATGTGCACGATTTCAAGCAAATTAAAAAGAATCTCATTTAAAAGTTGTAAAAAGAATCTTGAGATCTAGTGCACACATATGAATTTGGTTTACGGGATCCATCTACCAACAATTTTGACTTGGTTGGTTATCTGAAGAAAATTATGCTAGTTGTCTTGTTGATAGAAAAAGCACTAGTGGAACATGTTTCATGTTAGGATACTCGTTAGTCTCATGGTCAAGTAGAAAAAGAAAAACTGCATTGCATTATCTACCATAAAAACCGAATATATTGCATTAGTCAGTAGCTCTGCTTAGATTTTATGGATGATGCAAACTCTATCAGATTAGGTCATATTACTTAAACGTGTCCCATTAAAATGTGATAGTAAAAGTGTAATCGATTTATCAAATAACCTAGTACATCACTCCCGCACTGAACACATAGATGTGAGACATCACTTTATTCGAGATATATTTCAAAAAAGGATATTTGCATTGAATTCATTCTAACTGATTTTCAAGTAGCAAAGCTTTTACAACACCCCTTCCAGAAAATAGATTCTCACATCTTCGTTTGGATTTAAGAATTTTAGAAATAATGTAGATCTTTACTTTGATTTTTTTTAAACTCTTGTTTATTATAGTAAGAAATTTACTCTGGAAAAGATGGTGATGACCGCTTGAATCTTTTGAAATTTATCAAATTATTAATAGTAATTGAGAAAGTGATGGGTAGTGATTAAAGTATACTTCATAGCCAGAGGAAGTATACGCTAAAAGTTTCATGAAAATTTAACAAGTTTTATAATATTAAAATTAGTGCATATTCCATGATCATTTCTACCACTATCATCCTTCTTGCAATCCAAACATGAAAACTTAACATAATGTGCAAAAGTTAGTATTTTGAAAAACAAGGAATTATATTTTTTAAGTGTAATTTATAATTCTATTCCAAAGTATTCACTCTTATTTAAAAGTCCTCACGGTTATGCATGGGTGAATAACATTAATCTCTAGATTTGTGCATCCATTCTCATTTAAAAGTCCTCATGGTTATGCATGGATGGAACTCATCTATAAGAGAGGGATAAATATTGAAGTGGTTTTTAACCTCATTTAAAAGTCCTAACGGTTATGCATGGTTAGAAAATACTTGACATTCTTTTTTATGCAACTACTAACCTCATTTAAAAGTCCTAACGGTTATGGATGGTTAGAAAGTTCTTAACATTTTTTTATATAATATTTAAAAGAGTTGTTTACAAATTTTTCCTTTATTAAAAATACCACATTGTTGTCACTGTATAAATTCCTCTTGAACCATAACTCAATCGTCACTCTAAGTGGAGTTTGTGTCTAATAAGTAAAATATTATGATTTTTGTTTGATTAACTGAAATTTGCAGTATATATTCTCTCTACAAGATTTATGGTTTAATCAAAATTCATCATTATTTCAATTATTATTATTATTATTATTTTGATGATAATAAAAGGGGGAGAGAGCTTAAAATTTTGGTGGTTGAGTAATAACCTTACCGATATTCGAGAGTTTATTGTTCAAGAGTTGTTTTTATTTTTCAAAGTTGTTTTGTAATTATTTTGACAATCAATTTTTAATTGCATGCATCTGCGTAGGGGGAGTCTAATTGTAGGGAGAGTGTATTTATAGGGGGAGAAACTAAATAGGTGGAGCTTGATCACATTACATCAAACACATTTCTTTGTTACAAAACCTTAATATGTATTTGTTTTCATCAAAAGGGAGAGGTTGTAGAATGTAGCAGGTTATGATTTTTGTTTGATGATAATAAAAATATATATACATTTCTAAATGTGTTTGATTCAATCCTATTGCAAAATCATAAACAGAAAACAAATGAAATTTTATTTCAACAAATAGTTATTTCACTACAATTTCAAATAGTGCACATTTACAACATTGCTTTCGCTATAGTTTACATTTTCACATACCACGCTATGTTATACTATTATATAAAACATTATTTTCACTCTCAAATACAATACACTCACTCACTCGAATTCAATTTGTTATCTTCTTGCTTGACCTATCTTCTCTCTAATCAGCTGTTTTGCCTGTCAAATAACAACGCAGTAAAAAGAAAAAAGAAACAAATTTAAACTACAAAAATATAAATACTTTTAAACTCAACATTACCTCAGTCTATTGATTTTATTCTTTTCGTAATTTGAAATTGGCACCGAAAATATTAATAATGTACATAAGCAACCCACGACATGCACAATGCATCACTGTACATGTCATAAGGCCACGCACATACACAAAACACATTTTCATCTACTCAATTTCAAGGGCAAAAGCAAAGGTCAAGCCCGAAGGCTCAACACAGTGCAACAACCAACTGATGCAAGTAAAAATTTACACAAATAGTGCACTACTAGAAAATAAACTCACATGATAAACCAGAAAGGTCGAGCCCAAATGTTTTAGGCTCAATATTATGCACATGGTAGGGCAAGCCAAGGAAAAAAAAGTTAAAAATGCAGCAAATATGTGCAACTTTTGAAGTTCACACATATGGAAAAACTAAAACATGAGGTTTAGCAAAAGGCATATACAAGTGCACATATACAAGTGCAGTCTAGTTCATGCATAGCAACTCAAGAGCAACCAAGATTAAGACATGTACAGGCAAAATTGGAACAACAACATGCACAAGCACACAAGTGAATACATCAAGGAAGTATAACACATAAAGTTCAGCAAAAAGAATGATTAAAGGAAAACTATTATCACCTTGAAGTTTATCTCATCCACACCAACAACAAAGTGAAACCATTAACAATCACCAGCTATTATGAACTTCTCAACACAACATTTATAACCAACATAGCAATCAAATTACAGCAGCAAAGCAAGGAACAAGGACACACACACATGACAATTTATACATAAGTACAGACATGAAAATGAACAAGTCGAGCATATCTCCAGCAAATGCAATAAAAAACAATCATCAAAGAGGACAGTTCAATATCAGACAAGCATGTTTCAATAGGAAATGAGCAGGTCAAAATCAAAATTGAAAATTCGAAATTAAACAGCAAAAGGAAAATATATATGAAGGTTGATAAATATAATACAAAAGTTTTGAAATATATCAGAAGAAGATGAACAAGCTAGAAAATCTACGGCCTAGAAAATCAACTGAAATATCAAAACCGAAACAAGTATATCCAAAATATAAGGAATCGATCCCTATAAAAACCAATTCAACGTTGGAAATTAAGTGCGTCGAGTTAAAAGTAGAAAAGAAAACCAAATTAGAAAACTCATATCAAAACTCAAGTAAAATTACTCGGCCATCGAAGCCGTCAAAATAGCAAAGCATTGTTCGACGCTTGAAGCAACCAAGAGGAATCATCACACAAGCAAAGCAAAGCAATCAATCGACTAGGGAGACAATGCCAAATATTTCTTCAATTGATTGGCAGCTTCGAAAAGCAAAACCCTAAGTCGAGAATAAAGGAAAAAGAGGATCGACTTGGAACAAAAAGCCACGGGATAAGGAAATTATACACTGTTTATTTTTTGGGTTGTGCTTTGTTTATTTGTGAGTAAATATTTGGGTCGTGTATTAGGGTTTCAATTTAAATATAAAACTCTAGTTTCAACTAGGTTTGAACTACAAGGCATAGTTTGGGAAATGCTCAACTCGTGGATAGAGTTGAGGTAGGGTTTTGTGCATAGGGTTAGAACAATCAAGTAAGCGATGGTCGCAAGTTTACAGGGTCTATAAGCGGTCGATTGTTTAATTATGCTAGAAATCTTGAGGGCAGGAGTAGGTAGGTTTTTCCGAAGTTTGGTAAAATTGTGTGTCATTTTTATTTATACATTTACTCTGTTATTATATGTGCTGCAATTTTTTATTATCAATCTGTGAATTTATTATAAACCATATTCAGCCTCCTTTAAGGTTAATTTGGCCCTACATTAATGCTATAAATTATATTTGCAGGCTTGCTATAAAATGGTTGCATGCTTGCATCAGTTCAATAGATCAAATGTTTACTCGGTTAATCGAATAATTTAACTGATTAACCACGGTTTAATTAATTAGTTCGGTCGGTAGTCAGATGACTGCCTTAACAGACCATCAATTAACCGAACCAAGTAACAATTTCAGTTAACAAAAAATATTAATCGATTTAGTCCTAGATTCATGTAAAGAAATCAAAACATTGCAATATATTGAAATTAAACTAGAAATTAAGTGGTGGGTAGGCTAGCAATTATGTAGGTGGATGGATCATCATAAATTGCTGGTATTTAATTGAGTATTGCGAATATTCTCTCTCCAACTGCAACAAATTTCCAGAATCATCATCATCCAATGAAGCGAATATTTCTTTGTTCTCCTTTTGGAAATAATAGTGATACATTATTTAATGAGATCACTCATTATGATGTCTCAAAGGCTCAAACTCATAAACTATAGAACCTCCGTCTAAAGTGTCATACCTTTAACCACTTGAGATGGAGGTTTTTGATTGTTTCTCCTTTTCTTATATCTTAAGTGGTGAATTGCTTCAAAAAGTTGAATTTCTTCAGACTTCTTCATAGTAGTGGCTTTGACTGGTTCTCTTTGGATTAGGACTTAGAATAGGGTTGGAGCTAGGTATTTCAGAATGGGATTTTCAAATCATTTTTATATATCATATCTATGATTTCATTTATCTTCTCATCCATCTTTGTTCGACATCTTCTACTATAACCTTTGGAAGCAAAACCTCCACTAAGCCATGTCTACGTTGTCGAAGAAAATGTACCCTGGAACTATGCCAATTGAGTCTGTAGTGACGGTTGCCTGTTGAGATCTTCAAGTGGAGTATAAAATCCATCATACATCCATATTTGATTGAACGACATATTGGCAGTTTGTTCTTCCTGATAGGTCATCCAAGTGGAGTCTCCAAACACAGCCAATGGCCTTACCCTTATTGCCTTCGATTCTTTCTATAGAAGTACACATTATCAACAAGGTATCACTTAGTTAACCGCGTGCTTAATTGTATGTATAACTCGTAATATCAACCATAGATAAATTAGGTAAATTAAATTAAATAAGATAAGGCTAAAAATGAATTTTTTTCAAAAGTTGGAATTTGACCATGAAAGTTATGACGTTGTGTTAATTGCAAAATTCTAGTTAATTTCCATATATAATATGTTGAAAATGGAGCTCAAATGAGAAAGTTATGGACGTTTGAAGTTTTCAAGTTAAAAATAATTTAAATAGAATTCAAATTCAATTGAATAACTAATTTTAATAATTGAAATTCAAAAGTTAATACTAGATAAGCATGGAGATTAAGGAAATGTTAAAATTAATGTTAACGTTAAAGTATAATTAAGGAAAATATGAAAAAACAATGGCACAATTCCTTCCCAAAATAGACGGAGAAGCCGACTGCCCGGACTCTACCGGTGGACCACTAGCGGTCGACCGGTTACATAGGGACGGTCGACCGCTCCTTATCAGGTGGCGGCTAGGATTTTTAATGTTGAACGTTCCAAATTTAATTATTTAAATTGGTTATGTGCTTTCTCACTACTATAAATAGGACCCTAGACCCTTCACTATTATTCACATAATATTTTGGGAACATTAGCAAAGCTCTGTCAGTTCATCTCATCAAGATTCAGAAAAAATCCATTAGAGTTTCATGTAAGAAATCCTATAAATCTTTCTTTTTTTGTTTATTATTTATTTTCTTAACTTCTTCTTATTCAAACCTTTAATTTTCAAAATCTAACGTATATACAAATCCCTTGTTGTATATATATTTCAAAAAGAAGATATCTGATAAGAGATTGTCAAAGGCATGTCAAACCCATAGGAGGCAAAGTTAAGGCTATAATGTGATTGGAAATCTTAGCTTTCCTATTTTAGTAGTAGATTAGTGTAATTTGGGTTTGAATATGCCTTGGGGAATTTTGGTTTACGAAAAACATCATATTATAAACCCTCAAAACTCCTTCAATGTGAAATGTCAAGTCTATTTTAGGATCTCAATTGTTTACATTAAAATAATGGAAATTGTGTAGATTTGTGGTTTTTATCATTTTACCTTCTTTTCCACTCCTTAGACTTTTTCTTTGAATTTGATTAAAGGATTTTGATTAAGAAATAATGTTTAAGGTATAAAATTTATTCGTAGTTTGGATCGCTTATTCCCATGAATTATATAGAAATTCTTTTGTTTATTTTTATATGAAAAAGGGGGTCAATAGAGCATAAATAAATTGAAATTATATGGTTTCTATTATAAAAATATTCCATTATTATGGTGTATAAATGGAGTTTAGAATTTTATTTTATGCATGTCTATTTATTGGAAATTTTGGATATAAATATTGCGATTTTGGTATTGTTGATAATATGAAATAAGACTTGTATATTTGTTTAAAGAGTTGACATTTAAACGCTAGTTATAGCATATATTTTGCATGCATAGAAATTACTAGGCGCGTATTTATAAAATACATATTAGTGTAATTAATGTATAATTATAACATTTAATTGCATATTAAATAGGTTATTAAACTTATTAAATCCCCCTTAGGAAGGTAATAAATGTTAAAAGGCATAATAAGGAAGATTTCTTATAAGGCATTGATTATGGAAACAGTGGACAAGTGTGATAATGTATGTAGAGTGTATAAAGATTATGACTAAGTTATATGGATGCGAGATCAATCAAAAGCACACGAAAGTCTGCCCCGCTACTCTGGCTACTAGCGGGGTGACTTTGGGGCTGATGTGAGACATTGTCTATAATAAATAATTACAAGAACACGAGGTTAGTCCCAAATTATGTAGGGTAAATCTGCCCAGCTAATCTGACTATCAGTGCCTACGAATAGCTAGACTAATGTGAGACGTCACCATGGTTATGGGTCATAATACGAAGGACCTGCTTCAGAGATTGAAGATATTAAGTAGTTGTGTGAGGGTCCACCTCTTCTCTGTGTATGAAGTAGTAAATGGTCGGGTTTATGTGTTAGGCATGGTAGAGAATATCCTAGTAGATGGCCCACTTCAATAGGAAGTATTAAGAGGCTGAAAGGATTCCATGCAATGTCAGCTAGATAGCTACTAGCGAGGAGTCCGCCTTGGGATTATAGTCCTAAATGACGTGGATCTGCCTTATATAAAGTAGTAAATGATCGAAGTCTGCCTAATTCCCATTAAAAGGTATTAAGTGACTTAGGTATTATCTCTTGCATTGATTGGACATTATTGATGGGAAATATGGGTTATTAGGATGATAAAAAGTTAGCTATGGGCTTTTATTTGGAAAGCCTTTTTTATATGTAAGCATTTAGGCTTGTATTTGGAAAGACTTATGTTGTAGGTAGAAAACGTAAGACATATTCCTACTAAAATTATACTACCCAAGTACTAATGTAGTAAGGCTCGAAGATTTTATTCACCAGACATATGCTGCTCTGACTCCCCCCTTATTACAACACATGTTAGGAAGAGCGATGCTGAAGGCGGAGACGTTAATGATGCTTATGGCAGTAGACTACTTGTTATTTTATGCAGTTTTTTATGTACCCATGAAATAAAAAAAATTGTAATTTTGAATATTGCGGATATGTATGGTTATTGTTGGGTTTTGACATTATGGATATTTTAATATTGTTTTGAATGAATTTTTGAAATTTGAATGAAATTAGTACTGTTGTTATTATTATATTTTATCCTTCCACTATGGGTTTCTGAATGTGTAGATAAATAGCTCTGTATTATTATTTTTACTAACTAACAACCAGCTTTGAGATGGTTCTAAGTTTCGATGGGCCTTCTGTTGATTGGAATTTAGGCCCATTTCGAGATGGATTGTTATATTCGTTATCAGAGCCTAGTTACCTAATCAATGGGTAAAAGTATATATGTAAGTGATGTATTTGTTATTTATGAAAAGTATTTTTCAAAAACCCTACTATATACAAATGTATATACTTATTTTGAATATAAGCCTAACTCTATAAATTACAACTTTAGAGGTAGTTACGACCATATTCCGAAAGGATGGACAAAGTGACTATGAGTTGGAAAAATAAATAGAGTTAAATTTATACTCTGCTCCAATTACCAATGAGGCAGAGGTCGTATCATAAGGAGGGGATTAAAAAAAGCATGAGCATGACATATGGAGGCACTCGAGATGCTGAATAGTACTTGATTCCTTTGTTTACTTAGACTTCCTTATAATTGTGAACTCTATAAGCATAATACACATCGATGATCACATTAAGTGTAATTAGAACATTTACATAAATCACCTTATAGATAATAGGGACAGTAAATATGGATGGAAAAAATTGTAGCTCCAAAATTAATTGAGCAATAAATGTGGAATAGATAGGGAGTTATAAGAATTTAATAAGGATATAAATAGACTAATTAAAAAAATTATTAGGATGATTAGGGAAGATAAGGAAGGAATAATAGGTAAATAAATGTCTTCATGAAACGTCCATTAAGATAATAACCATTTAGTATAGACAAAGTGACATTTATGGAAATAATAAATAAATGTTAGGTAATAATTTTAAGGCAGATTGTTGTAAACAACTAGAAGTAAGGAATGAAGCAAGATGTAAAGAAGGAGCAGAATAAGTCCTTACAAGAAGATAATCAGATTTTTATAGAGATTGAGTTGTGAAGAAGAAAAGTTCTATAGGAAAGTCAATTTCTAATATCCAACTCCATGCGAAAGAAGTTGATAAAAAGATTTTTGAAAATTCTAAATATTTTGAATGGGCTTTTCAAAAGATTATTAAAAAAAGATCTTATGTATCATAATTGAATTTTTGGAAGAAAATAATTTTATGAACAATTATTTTGTGAAAAGTTTGGAAAGAGGATGTAATTTTAAAAGTGGTGGAATGCTTCTGTGGATAATTTTATAAAAAGAGATTTGTAAATACGATGATTTGAAGAGTTGAAAGAAAAAAAAGTGGTTTTCATTTGTGAATTTCTTAGTTTAAAATTTGTTGAATTAGGAAGTTTTCAACTTTTGGATACTTCATTTTTGAAATAAATGCAAAACAAGGTGTATATTGGACCCAATGATTTTTCCTACTTTATAAATTTTAAAATTCTTTTTAAAGAGGTGTATAAATGGAAATGACACTTGATTAAAATAGGATAAAAAGAATAGAAGCTTAAGAACGCTCGATAACATAGGTGGGAGTAACATTTCCGTATAAGGTAATGTATAAAATGACAGCTGAAATAGATAGTAACATTGCTAGAAATTTATTTTAGTAGTAGAATTAGTAGTCTAGTTAAATATAACATAGGAAAAAGAAATATGGACAGTATAAGGAATAGTAGGATGGGAGTTATCATTGTCTACTTCGCTTTCACTGTTTAGAAGTTGTACAAGATGTTTTAAAAGAAAAAAAGTGTGAAAGATTATTGAGTTTTTAAATGTTTTGGATTAAAATCCAATGTATAAAGGAAGTAAGTCTTTATTATAGGAAGTCATTAAAAAGGAAAGATTCTTGTAATTCCTTTTGAAAACCAAGCAATTTTTCAATTTTTGAATTCGGTGGTAAGGACAAAGCGACAAATGTTTTGAAATTTTTTCAGATGATGAGTTCAAATGTTTTTGGAAGATTTTGTTCAAATGCTTTTGGGAACTCGATTCCTCAAACTATTCTTCACGATAGAAATTCTTTTGGAAAATATGTTTAATATGTCCAGGTACGAGCGAACACGTTATAACTTGATTTTTGAGCGATCCTGTGCATCCGTAGCTGCGCCGACAGTTCCTAGTGAGCCTATGACATGGTTGCATCAGATTTAATCTTCTAATCCGACGGCCTGAGATCCCTAAGTCACACTATAAATAAGACCCTAGACCTAGCTATTTTTCTCATTCAGATTTTCTCCTAATTGGGTTCATTGCCTGAGGCTGAACCCTAAATAGAAAAAATTTATGGGGAGAAGATCTTTTTAATAAAAATATTCTACACCCTAGCAGCGGATCTAGGAAGGCCCAGGATTAGAGCTAGGGACCACATGTGAGTGTTTTGTAATTATTTTAGACTTGTAAGCAATTTAAAATAATAGAGTTCTCAATAGTTGTAGTTTTTCTACAATTTTGAGACAGTTTTTATGTAAGTTTATTTACAGTTAGTTTTTAAGTAAATTTCAGAATTTCTTTCCAGTCTATTTTTATTCAGCTATTTTACTCAATTGTTTACAGTTATTTACATCTGTTTTAAGTTGGACTTTAGCCTGTAAATGTTAGTTTCTTTTTATTAAGATTTAATCCCTTTTTACGTGAATAAATTAAAAAGAGAAGAATTCGCTAATATGGATTAAATAGAAAAACACTAAATTTACATAAATCAAATATAAAATAAGAAAAACTAAAATAAAATAGAGATGGGCTGAAGTAGGAAAATTTAAGATATTTGCAAGCATAATTATAACAAGTGGTTATAACTAAAATTAGGATTAGGATCAGCTCACAGTGGCACAACAGAGATAGAATAGGCCGATCAAATGGTATAATTAGGATTTCAGCCTAATCAAGATAACAGTTGAGATAGGATTAGGGTTTCAACCTAATCACAGTAATTTAAGACAAGTGTAAACAATCCAATCAAACAATCAAAGTAGACAGTCAAACAGAATCAGAAACAGTATTTTATCCGAGTTTTATCTTTTTTATATTTTCCTTTCAAGCTAGAACTATTGCTTAGTCTATTATCTTTATCTTGCTTAGAAATGTAGTAATTACTTTCACTCACCAGACTTATTGCTGACCTATCCTCTATCTTTCCCCCTTTCCCCCAATAGGCCAGCAGATTTAAGGATAGTTGATTCAGGTTGCTTGGAGATTCATTCTCGAAGTTTTCTCATTTCAGATGTATTCTTCTGCTTTTCATCTTTTTAATTTGGCTTATGATGGATTGGCACTTTGAGAGGGATTATGATTATTATTGTTACTTTTGTACTCTGATTATGTGAGACTGAGATGTATTTTCATGAAACATGAGAGATTTTTAGTTTTTGAGACATGTTATGTTTTTATAACTTATTTTGAGACGAGGTTTAATTTTGAATGATAAGTTATTATTTAAATGTTTTCCGCTGTTTTTACTTATTTGTCTTGTGAATCTTAGTCTCTATGATGCTCAAGCTATACCTATAACGCACCACATCCTTTGGTGTGCCCTTTTTGGGAATACTAAGGTGAATCTTAAATAGCCATCCGTCATCCACCTGCTCATCTTCGGAAGCTTCATTCGCCAACCTACTAAAACCTGTAAACCTCAATCCTTAATCCACTCAAATAAATTTTGAGCACCCGAGAGTTTAAGGGGAAAAACATAAACTTCGAGTCAGACATAAAGCCTGGTGTGAATAATACTATACATCTCGGTATTTGATATTAAGTGAGACCACGCCGCTTAGCAGAACGGGTTTCCCCTCACTAATATCCTTTTAAAACATATCTTTTGCAAATCATAATCCTACAACCAAAACTGGTTAAAACTGTAAAGCATTATCATGTAAACATACATATCAGGTAACAAATGAACTATCTGTTCGAACACTATAGTTTTGTTTGGCTAACTGCTAACCTTTAGCTGAATTAGGCCTACCAGATAATATAAATAAAATAATCTAATACCCGTTAGATACACCTCTTTTGGAGAGTCTGTCCCTAACTTATCTGTTAGATACTCCTCTTCTGGACAGTCTATCACTAGCTTGTCTTCTCCCAGGGTCACTTGATCATAATGGTTTTGCGGGTTCACCAATAACATATCTGTATATAAATATATATTCCTTTCTGTTTGTAATCATGATTATAGTCTTACTTGTGACAAATCCTTACACACTTGAATTTTGGATTAAATTAGCTTGGGCTAATAGCTAATGTATAGGGTGCGACACTATACCAGTCCTATCTGGTATTATAATATCCAAGTCATTCTACTTAGGGTAATCTTCCCAAAATTTTCCTTGAAAACCTTTTCATCTCAAATTGATTAAAAACCTTTAAACCAAACTTAAACAAGGAAAATACATATACACCATGCTTTACACAAAATCACCTTGCCATGTTATATATATACACACACTTTACACAAATCTTTGTTGATGAAAAAACTTAAAACTTTGAAAGTACCCCTTCCGAATCCATTGAAAGTATCCCTTTCGAAACCAAGTAATACCTTTCTTTATAACCTAGGCCGAAAGGCCAAAACATTCATTTCGAAACCATCCAATCTTCCTTTCGAAAACACTTGAAAAACCTTTCCTTCGAAAGCAACAAAACCTTGGACATCCTATCTTTAAACATTTAAACTTTGCCTGTCGCAAACATTGGAAAACCTTTCCTTTTAAACCTTTTGAAACCATTGGGGAACCACCTATTCGAAACCTTCATTTAGAACCTTTCGAAAGCATAAACACCTTTATAAGCTTCAAACCTTTCGAAAGCATCTGGATTCAATTTAAAACATGTGGAAACACCTTTTGTAACCATTAAAAATCATCTCTTTCGAAACCATATGGGTTCTATCTTTAACAGAGCAAAAGGGTTATTAAACATTTAAGTCGAAAGCACTCTTTCGAAAGCTATTCCTAAGTAAAGAAGTGATGGTGTCGAAACCAACCTTCCGAAAGCATTGGAGAAGCGGCTAAGTTTAAAAACAAAGTATACCTTCCGAAACCTTTGACTTCGAAAGGTAGAAAAGCGACAGCTAGGGGTTTCGACCCCATTCGATTCGAAACCATTCCTTAAAACAATCGACTCAGCTGAAAGCCAACCAAGTCAAAAGCACTTCATTCGAAAGCAAAGCAGGCGCATTTTTAATTTAAAACAAAGTCATGCTTCGACCCCATCAGAACCTTTGGTCTCGACCCAGTACCTTTCACCTTAGTCCTATTCACTCTATACCAAGTTATTGATGCTATGTGCATTGGTATCGATGGCAATGGAGGCGGCAGTACTTAGTCGGAACCCCTGTGCCGAAAGTGGCGAAACATGTTAAAAGCATGTAAAAACTAATTTTAATTTTAAAAAGAAATTCTTTTCAACTAACTTGCCTTGTTTGTAAAAATATTATTGGTTACTAATTTTCTTTTTCTAAATGTGCTGCCAATATTTCAGAAATAAACAATTTAAATAATTTACAAAATACCCCTTCTCATTTTATAAATATAAAAAACATTTAAGTCCCATACCTTAAATAATTTTAAGTATTCATCAAAACACATAGGAAAATTCTACAAAAATTCAAGAAAATCAATATTTAATACGTTTTCTAACATATATTGATTTCAGACCTAAAACATAAATAATTTAACCGTAAATTATTTTGAACCTAAACAATCATTTTCCTTACAAGAAAATTAATATAAAATCCACATTAATTTAGAAAATTATGAAAATTGAAAACCATCTCTAAAATATCATTTCAGATCTAAATCTAAAATCACAAGGCATTTGGATATCATTAAATATGGTTTTCAAATCAAAACATAGCATAAAACCTATATGAATAAGCATAAATCATCAACAAGTATATATAAACATTTAATCATTCAAAATCATGGCTGTTGGCGTCAAAAATGGCCACCAACACCCAATTGTATGTGAAAGTACCAATATCCAATCACAGATCACAGATAGTATATTATGTAGAGAATATAATATGAAGAATAATCAAATTAAAATGAAAGCAAGTAAAAGAGAGACAAGGTTTATAGTGGTTCGGCTAACTCCGGCCTACGTCCACTCCAGAATAATCCTTTTTATTATACTGAAATTTGATTACAGTTACAATCCAGGATTCCAGAATGAAAATGGTTGAGTAACCTCTAGGTAGGAGATGAAGAGAAGCAAAATGAAGGTCCTTTTTCTAGAGCCAAGCCTGTTGTATTTATAGGTGAAACTTCGGCTACAGGGCATTCTCACCTACATGGGCCTACCATAACGATCGGCGGTCCCAACTCATCCAAAAATAATGATCGACATAGTCATGCCGAATGTTATCCCTTCGTTCGAGTTAATGTCGAGCCCTCTTCCAATGCCGATCGCTATTGAGGAGCCCTTCAATATTTCATACCGATCCATTCTCCACAAAGCATTCCGATCCATTTCCTCCATGAAGATACGCCGAACCCTCTTGATCCATTAAAGTATGTCGATCCCCCTAAGGCATGCCGATCCATCCCTTCCTCATGAGTATACCGACCACTCCTTGTGTAGCCTGGTAGGTATGCCGACCCTTCTTGGAGATACGTCAACCCTTCTCATGGCGATCCCTTTTATGCCACCCCATGTCTTGCCGATCCCTTCCATGCCGACCCCTTCCTATGCCGAGCTCGAATGTGCCGATCCCAAACTACGCTGAACCCTCCATGCCGACCGTTATTCCTTCTCACATGCCAACCCAAGCTATGCCTTCCTCCAAGCCCTGCCGATCCGAGCTATGCCGATCCCTAGCCTTCCACCGAATCATGCCGATCCCATTTTATTGAAGTATACCGATCCCTCTGTCATCAACTAGGCCGATCCCTCCTTCTAATTGACCATGCCGATCCTTTTGCCTATCCAAGCTATCATTTATATTCCAAGCATCCTACATCATTTACCTACCCACTATGTTTAATATTGGCTTCATATTATTATCCGTAGTTGAGTGTCCATCCATCCATCCGAACCAAATCCATGATATCCCAGCCTCGATAACCGTGAAGTCAATTGGGTTAAATCCGCCTGTATAATGCCTTGCCAAAAGGTGGGTTAACACTTTGCCCCCAAAAACATGCCTTGCGATAGGAAGGCATGTTTTGAATTGCCATAAGTCCAAAATCCAAAGTCCATAATCCATTGATCGTTATAGTATCCAACTTATAATCCAATCCGTTACCAATCCAATTTCTTGATCTCTCCGGATCATTAGCAAAATCCATGACTATTCCGACTCAATATCCCTTTCGAATCCATTCCAAATCCATTAACCAAACCTGAAACCTCTCCTGATCATTTTATCCAAGTCCAGGACATCTCCGGGTCCATATCCAAATCCATAGACCTTTTCGAGTCATCTAATCCAAATCCGGGACCTCTTCAGGTCCATATCCAAATTGTTAGACCTCTCCGGGTTATTTAATCCAAATTTGGGACTTCTCCGGGTCTGTATCCAAATCCTTAGACCTCTCCGGGTCATTTAATCCAAATCCGGGATCTATTCGGGTCCATATCAAAATCCGAGACCTCTCTAGGTACATATCCAAGTGCAGGACCTCTCCGGGCCCATATCCAAATCCCGGACCTCTCCGAGTCCATATCCAAATCCGGGACCTCTCCGGGCCCATAGCCAAATCCAGGACCTCTATCGGTCCATATCCAAATCCGGTACCTCTCCGAGTCCATATCCAAATCCAGGACCTCTCCGGGTCACTTTATCCTACTCCGGCCTCGACTCTCCGGTCGAGGGCTTATCCATGGTTATCCTTCTCTGGCCTCGACTCTCCGGCCGAGGACTTAATCTGTGGGGTATCCTACTCCGGCCTTGATCCCCAGCCGAGGACTTAATCCATGAGTATCCTTCTCCGGCCTCGACGCTCCGGTCGAGGACTTAATCCATGGGTTATCCTACTCCAGCCTCGATCCCTAATCGAGGACTTATCCGTGTTCGAGTCCATCCTGTCGCTCTCCGGCGAAGGGACTCATAACTCGCGGTTATTGCCCCATCTCTCCAATCGGGGCAACAAGCAAGACCTGTGTTATTTATCATAGTAGTGTGGATCCACGTGTTTTAAGGTTCATTAGTTATGGTGGTTTATCGCCATCTCAGAGCATGCCTAGGGATCGTCCTCGATCCCGTACATGTGTAAGTGACTTAGCTGTTTTAGTATAGAATTTTTATTATTTATTTAGTTCATGCTGTCAGGAGATAACGACATATGCCCCTAAGCCGGGTTAGCTCCGATTTATGGCGGATGATGGCTGCTCCTGTTCCATCACCGCTATCCATTTCCAAATGAAGCCATCCAAATCCATGCCCCTAATTCCATGGGGAGTTGTGCTAATCCATTCTCCTTGGTCGGGGTTTGCCCCTGGCTAATCCAATCCATATCTAAGCCTATTAATTTTTGCTCCAAGTCATGGGTTCCAATTTCCAGCTATTCCAACATCCATAAATGGTCTCCAATCATTATTTTCATCCTGCCCCCGAGTCCATGAGGGAATCCCAGATCTTCCTCTTCCAAACGTGCATCCAAGTTCTGATCCATGCCAAAATCCATAGCTTTATCCAATATTCATCCAGGAATTAAGTTAATATGACCCTGGGCATGCCCCCGAGTGCGGAACGATTGACACTGATCGTTATATAACGATCGACTAAAGCTTTGCTGATCATTCTTGGTTAGTCAGGGGCTGCTTCCGGTGATTCCACTCCATCAATCATCATGCTTGCTTCTTTTTCCTAGTTCTGATTCTGGACTTCCTCTACACTTGCTCCTCCAACTCCATGATCCACATTTCTAGTATTCTCAGCTACTCCATTTCCTTGGATTTGTGCTCCAGGTTGTCCAATCTGTTAGCATAGGTTTTGCATCATTTCCTTCTATCTTTGTAGCATTCTTTCCTGCATAGCATCCATTAACATTTCCATCTCGTCTCTGGTATTGAAGATTGAGGTCTGAGGTATGATTAGCTCCTGAGGAAACCTCATGACTTCCCTTATGATGGCTTCTCTCTGCTCCATGTCTCCTCATTGATTGCCTAGCCATTGCTTCCTAAACCCAAGTTCCTGAGCATTCAAATCCAAGATCCTAATTTCCAAATCCCTGAGTACAAGCTTTCTCAGTGAAGCACTAAAATGTTGGCATCAAAAATGGCCACCAACACCCAATTATACATGAAAGCACCAATATCCAGTCACAGATCACAGATAGTATATGTTGTAGAGAATATAATATGAAGAATAATCAAATTAAAATGAAAGCAAGTAAAAGAGAGACAAGATTTATAGTGGTTCAGCTAACTTTGACCCACGTCCACTCCAGAACAATCCTTTTATTATACTGAAATTTGATTACAGTTACAATCCAAGATTCCAAATTGAAAATGGCAAAGTACCCTTTATGTAGGAGATGAAGAGAAGCAAAATGAAGGTCCTTTTTTTAGAGCCAAGCACATTGTATTTATAGGTGAAACTTCAACTACAGGGCATTCTCACCTACATGGGCCCACAATAACGATCGGCAGGCCCAACTCGTCCAAAAATAACGATCGGCGTAGTAATGCCAAACGTTATCCCGTCATTCGAGTTAATGCCGACCCCTCTTCTAATGCCGATCGCTAATGAGGAGCTCTTTAATATTCCATACTGATCCATTCTCCACGAAGCGTGCCGATCCATTCCTTCCATGGAGATACGTCGAACCCTCTTGATCCATGAAAGTATGCCGACCCCCCTGAGGCATGCCGATCCATCCCTACCTCATGAGTATACCGACCCCTCCTCATGTAGCCTGGTAGGTATGCCGACCCTTCTCGAAGATATGCTGACCCTGTCCATGCCGATCCCTTTTATGCCGCTCCATGTCTTGCCGATCCCTTCCATGCCGATCCCTTCCTATGTCGAGCTCAAACATGCCAATCCCAAACTAAGCTGAACCCTCCATGCCGACCATTATTCCTTCTCACATGCCGACCCAAGCTATGCCTTCCTCCAAGCCCTACCGATCCAAGCTATGCCGATCCCTAGCCTTCCACCGAGTCATGCCGATCCCTTTATATTGAAGTATACCGATCCCTCCTTCCAATTGACCATGCAGATCCTTTTGCCTATCCAAGTATCATTCATATTCCAAACATCCTGCATCGTTTACCTACCTGCTATGTTTAATCCTGGCATCATATTATTATCCGCAGTGGAGTGTCTATTCATCCATCTGAACCAAATCCATGATATCAAAGCCTCGATAACCATGAAGTCAATTGGGTCAAATCCGTCTGTATACTGCCTTGCCACAAGGCGGGTTTACAATGGCATAACATTACAAATACTTCAGATTCATCTTAAAACCGAAAACAAATAGCAAAATGAGATGTAGTCTTATTCACCTTAGCTTTGAGATTATGGAGTTTAAGATTTGAATGGATTAAGTTGATTAATCTTCTTCCTTTAGCTCTTTCTTCCTCTTGTTCTTGCTAATGGTGGTCGGCCTCAATTTGTTTTTAATTTTGCAAATAAGCATGTAGTACATACACGGCTAAGGGTTTAGGGTATTATAATGATCTCTTTTCTCAACTTTTCCCTTGCCCATTACCCCTGTCTATTTTAATTCATGTTAGCTCATTTTAATTTATTCATTAACATGGCACGACTACCCCTTATTAATCAGAAATCTCAATTCCTTAATCATTTTTCATTATTTCATTTGTTTACGTAATTAAGTGTTCCTCTAAAAATATGGGGTGTTACAATATAAAAGATATATATACATATACATATGTACATATGTATGTATGTATGTATATGTACGTATGTGTGTATGTGTTTGTGTGTGTACAAAAAGGAGTATTAAAACTATTGGATAAAGGAGCTTAGTTCTCAACTAGAAGATGAACATTTAACTGATTATCTTCATAAAATGAGTCAGCTAGGTCAGTGCTTAAGGTCCTATTGTGTCTTCCATTGGCATAAGTGATTTTTACCCTCAAGGTATCAATGCATCCTTTTGATTTTTCGAGGAATACCTTGAAGGAAAAGTTATTGGCTAAACTGTAGGTGGGGTTTTCCATCCAATTATAGCTGAAAAGCGCAGTCGCGTATATTAGGTTATTGGATGGTGTGTTAACATTATTGAAATTTTTTGTTTCTTTCAAACCACGAGTACCAACAAGCACTGGTTAAGATGGTATCAAGTAGAGTTTATAACATTTAGTATATTTAAATCTTAGGTCATTTTAGTAAAAGTCATAGTTGAATTCATAGTTGGATAATAACTTTCTCTATTGTTATAATTATTATTTTATTATTTTATTTAGTTTTAATTATTTGTAAATAAAATGGTTGTATGAACTACGAAATTATGAAATGCTAGAAATATTGCAAGTAAAAAAGACAATTTTCATCAAATACTAGAAATTGAAATAAAAATACAAATAAAACTAGAGTGATACTTAATTTAATTCTATCTCCAACCGCAACAAATTCCGAGTGTCGTTGTCATTCAAAGAAGTGAATATTTCTCCATTCTCTTTTTTATTAACAAGAGTGATACTTAATTTAATCAGAGAACTCATCATGGTACCTCAGAGGCTTAAATGCATGACCTTTAAAACCCTTATCTAAAGCATCATACCTCTAATCACTTGAGTTAGAGATCCTTAATTATTTCCCTCTCTCTAGTATCTTAAGTAGTGAAATTACTTCAAAAGGTTGAATTTATTCAAACTCTTTCACTTGAGCAGTTACAACCTCGATATTCATAACGAGGAAGCAGATTCTATAACGGTTCCAGTAGGATTGGGACCTGGAATAGGATCGAGGCTATCTGTTTAAGACTGAGATTTCTTTAAATTACTTTGATATATCTATTTAAGATTTCATTTACCTTCTCTTCCATTTCAATTCGACATCTTCTACTACGAAGCAGAACCTTCACTGCGCTCCATCCGCGTTTTCGGAGTGAATGTACCCTAGAGTTGCACCGATTGAGGCTGTAGTGACAATTGTGTATTGAGGTCTTCAAGTAGAGTATAAAATCGATCATACCCCCATATTTGATTAACGACATAATGGCAGTTTCTTCTAAAGGAGGAAAACATCGAGTCTCGACTTGTTTTTTGTGGCATTGTGTGTGAAAGCGCCCTCTCTAGTTGCCATAGTACATTGAAAAATCTATTATAATGACTCGATATATGCTATTGATTCTCTCCTATACTTTAGAATTATAGTGCAAATTTCCTAAAAAACAAAGGGAAGGAAGAACAAAAATTTCTACTAAAAGTCAAAAATGAAAGTCTATAGTATGGTGGATCGATTATGCAAATGACAAGTATGTGACTAATTTAAACTATATTGTAACAATATTAAAGTATGTAAACAAGAATAATCACACCAGAGATTTTATACTGGTTCGGACCTCCCGTCCTACGTCCAGTCCCGAAGCTCCTCTTCGGAATTTACTTTTATCGAATAACCCTCACTTCACCCGAGGAACATGTTTACAATAGCAGAGTTTCTTTGTCAACCGTGTGTTCTTTATTACATGGATTTTGACTATATAGTGCAAATGCTTCCAATATATATCTAGAGATTGTTGTCTATGAGGAACTGTATATTTGGAAGAGTAGAGTACAAGTATAGATTGCTAGAGATCAAGAATATATCAGAGTATAAGAGTAGAAAGCGCAAGTAAGTCAGGTAGGTTCTTCTCTTGGATTATTGATGCTATTTATAGTGGTAGAGAGATTCCTTGAGTAGTTGCATCCATTAGCAAGTGTTCTATGGTTGCTCCTGTTGATGATGAAGAGTTGCAGCGAAGAGGAGCGAAGGTGTCTTTTCAATTGTGACAGTTGTACTTTGAATGGTAGCAGCCGAGTTCAAAACCAGACGTTTGGAAAAAGTTTCAGACGTCTGTCTTTTATATTTTTTTGCATATGGTTACTTTTCAGACATCTGAGTATCAAAACCAGACGTCTGATTCTGTCTGATTTGCGAACCAGGGAATTCAATCAGATGTCTGGCAAGTGCACTCAGACGTCTGGATTTGTGCATGTTGCTTTTCCTGTGCATGTATCATTCTTCTTCCGATTCTATCGACTTGTAGCCTCTTGATACTTCTTTTTAGTCTTTGTTCTTATCTCTTTGGTGATGTTACTTTATCAATTACCTGTAAATATAGATATGTATGCATATTCGATTTCCATTTTATAGTTGTTATCATCGGAACCATAGAATTGATTTCCTAACAATCTGCCCCTTTTTGATGATGACAACTATTCAATGTACTTATATATAGATTATAAATCTCCCCCTGAATATGTGCTTATTTTTTATGTTTTATGATTATACTTATATTTCTCCCCTTTTGGCATTATCAAAAAGAATTATTAAATTGAAGCCAATCGTCAAAAAAAGAAGTTTCATTAAACTTGAAGTGTGATTACAAACATAGATTTGTACAAAAATTGTTATTCCAAAAACCTAAAGTCTATGATTCCCAAAATCTATGATTCCTTTGGATAAGCTTTATTTTGATCATCTTCCTTTGGTTCTTCTTTTTCAGAAGTGCTAGCCTTTGTAGAAGATGTCAAAGCTTCTTTGAGAGGTTCATCCTTAGAGAGTTTGGAATGTTTTGCGGGAGGAGAAGGTAATGGGGTTGGCCAATCTTCAGAAGGTGGTGTTGGACCGCGAACCCATTATAGTACTTCTTTAAGAACCGACAAGACAGTGGACATGGATTCTTCAACTGTGGCTAGGCGTGTAGAAAATGATATTTCGAAGTTGTCAATTCGCTTAGCCAAAATCTCTTGATTTTGAGATAGAATTTGTTGGTTTCGAAGAGTGAAATCTCGAACACTTTCGTTTGGATTTGTATCCGTTCGAGTCTCCATAATTTCATCTTGTCCCGGATAATCAAATGGTGCGGAAGGAGGAGGAGTGGCTTTTCGATGTTGTTCCTCCTCTTGGGATGGATCAATGTGTGGTTGAGGAGGAGGCTCAACTCTTATAGATTGACGATTGTGCGTCCAATCTTCGAAGGTCATGAATTCTGGAGGGATTTCGGGTAGGTGCATCAGAGAGAAGAGTTTGGGGGAAGCATATTTAGGCGAGATTTCTTCGAATGTCGATAGGTAGGATGGAATGTTATGTGCACGAAGAAATCTCATAATATAAGTTGGGTAAATAATTGACGGCCTTGATCGAGTCCAAAAATGCTTTAACTCGTCGAAGATGAATTTGGCCTAATTTACCCTTGTTCCACTAAATAGAGATATAGGGCTTTGTGCTCTAATTCGATGATTTGATCGTGACTTCCCATTCGTGGAACAATTGTGTTAATTATCATTCGAGTTAGGAGTCGAGCTTTTGGACGTAGAAATTTAGAGGCAAAATTTGGCATTTCGGCCTACCAAATTTGATGAGTTATACTGTTCCGTAGCTTGAAGCGCATATCCGGTATGTTGTATAAATCTTCCCCTGTGTCAGAGCATCCTAGGGTTCGACCTATTATGCATGGAGTTAATCTAATCGTGTTCCTATACACGCTAGACCTGAGCCATTTATCCTCATTTTCAGTGTTCCACACTGAAGTACTGTCTAAATTCACATAGAATAAAAATATGGTTAATTGGTTTATTTGGACATCATTAGGAGTATAAGAAATTAGGGTTTCCAATCCGACATTTTCACATAGTTCATCTAAATCATACATAGGAAATTTAAGGAGATTGTAGAATGGACCTATGTGGAGTTTTTTCTTTTGGATGTCTTCATACCTTTTGATGGAATGCGACGCTTTATTCATCCACCTTTCGATCTGTTCATCGGAGCACACGTGAGGATTTGAAGATGAGGCCGGTTGGTCTTGTTTTCTTTTTGACATCTTGGGATTCTTAGTGTGAGGAGGCAGTATGATTAGATTTTCTTAAAGAGGATGCTTTGGAAAGAAAATCGTTTTTGAGAAAATCGTAGGTTATAATAATTTTTGAGATAAAAAAAATGACGTTATCTGGGCGAATTTAAATGGTCGATTGGGAATCAGACATCTGGATTGGAAATCAGAAGTCTGGTTTGCTCGAATTTTTAAAATCGGAGAGGTAGAGAACTAAGGTAGACGGTTGGAATTTATTTCAGATGTCTGGAATGTTCTGATTTTTATTTGGAGAAGACAGAGCAAAATTTCAGACGTTTGGGGGTATATCAGACGTCTGACATATGCACAGTGCTTAAATTTTAGACGTATATCATTGTGTCAGACGTCTGAAGGCCATAGTCAGACGTCTGAAATAAGCAGTGTGGCTAAAAATAGCCTAAAATTTAATGGTTTTGCTTATTTGTTGATACTCTAATTTATATATAAAAAGATGTAGTTTTATTTTGTATAAAACAACAACCAAACATAGATACACACAAATAAAAATAAAATAAAATAAAATAATTTATTTAGAAGGCGATGGAGTTGTACGATCTCCTGAATTGTTATCCCTCCATGGTTTAAGTGGAGACCATATATTACCACGTTCGTGGGTTCTTGGAGAGCCAGAAAATCGTCTTGGTGACGGGTCCGAAGGAGTTCGATATGAAGATGAGGGATCTAAAGAACTACAAGGTTTTGGGAGTGGTTCATGGACATCTTTCTTTCGTGATGAACAAAACTTCATCGCTACTTGTTCCAAAAAGCTTAGGTGACGTGCTGTGACTTTTTGCTCAAAATATAGTTCTCGTTGAAGATCTATCTGTTGTTTCTGATAATGATGAATTTCATCAATTTTCTCTTTTGTGTTAGGAGATACAAACAGAGTTCTTTTGGTCTTCTTGCTATCGGGAGTAAATCTCGTATGATATGAGGACCACCTATGTGTCGGTTCATGAATTGGTGTGGGTGTAGGAAGTCGCTGGGGTGTATCAACCGAGCTATCCGGCGTAGGCATCGAGATGGAAATATAAGAGTTATCAGAAGACATGGCTATATTTTGTTTGTTGAGGAAAATATGAATTGTGTGTATATAATTTTTCTTAAAGTATAACTATTTATATATACGATAAAAAGTTATTTATAGAGAAACTAACTATTCTAAAAAACAAAGGGTTAAAAGAAGAGGTAGAACAAGACAGAAGAAAAAGAGAACAGAAAAACACAGAAACAGAAACAATATCAGAATCTCACATTCGCAGCGGAACAATATATAATAGATAATCACTAGTCTTTTAAACAAAGAACTATATCAGTTTATACATACATCATTAGAGTCGATATACAACTCAATACAACAATGGACAGTTATATAAACTTGTCCTCATACAGAATACACAGCGGAATAAATAAACAAGTACGGAAGTACGTCTCGCCATCCAGCTTGCTTCCAAAGCTCCAGAATATCCAAAATATCCTGATAACATAACTCTAGGCTGCCCGTGTGGAAAATTATGGGCACCCAGAGTTTAGAAAGGAAACAATAAACTCCGAGTCAGTCATGGTGACTGGTGTGAGATCGTAAAACAGTTATTTTTCATAAAGAAAATAAAATTAATTCGCAATGCTTTTGGAAAATGAAACTACCATAAGACCTCCCGCCACACACACAATGCAAACGCAGAATTGGAGGAGATTTCTTCTTATGATAGTCAAAGATGCTTACTACGCAAATCATTGGATTATTATTATTAATGTCTAGTGTGGAAAACATTTTGAAAGTATAATATTAATCTTAGCCAGCATAGACATTCCGAACTATGCCTACTATAGCTACCATCTAAACAGTGTGGGCGCCACCATAAGTAAATGGCAGGTTCTACAACTAAAACCGTACAAGTTCCGTATTGGGAAATGGATTGCCAACAAATGGTCAGGCTAAGGAACTTCCTACCGCCACATGGGATCGCCTCTGGCTGGACGTCCCGAGAGACAACTGCTCTCTGCCAACACAAGGCCGGGTTACCTCTGTAACTAGGTAACTCACGAATATGCCATTCCCCGGTCTTTGGGACCTTTATCCGAGGCGCCTCGATAAACACACAATCACACAATAAATGAGATAGGAGTGACAGGGCTCCATACCTGATACCACCCTTTTCCAGAAGGAAATGACATACCTTAAAGGGCGCGACCCTCATAACCTTGCCGCATATTCCTGTTTCAACCATTTCCGGGGTGCGAGGTCTGACGAAGTCTCGTCCACAAAGCTACGCTTTTTCACAAAGTCATGCTTTGATCATAAATGATCAATAAATCATCAACACACAACAACACTCAGCATGCCACATTACCAAATTGGGAATATATCACTAGTAACCATCAACTACATAACCTCTGAGCTCGTACGTCTCAGAGAAGGGTGTTAAGCTAAGAGAATAAATTCTCCGCCACCAACAGAAATGTATTTGAAAGAAATCAGCTTTATATCTCAAAATGTAATGTCAGACACACATCCATACAAGTCCGTTCCGGGATCGAACGGAACCGAAGGCACTTCCGAAGAAGCCCTTGCAATCCGGGTATTCACAATCCCGATCGGACTTCCCATCACAAAAAGTGTGACACAAATCTCTATACCGGAGCAACTCAGTGCAGAGACATTCGACAGGTTGTCCTTTCATTTTTGAAAATACCCGGTCTTCACACCGGTCTTCAATTGCAATTCATACACGTCGTATCATTATTCGGAATGGGTTATCTGACACAAAGGTCCTTTCCCGGCTAAACCAAATAATAAGCGTTTGTTTTAAAACAAATTCAAGTGCCATTTCAAAGGCAAATATTGATAGTCGGTTATTTAACTATCAACAACATTCACAACAATCAACCAATTTAAATAATTTAAATAATTTTTCCCAAATTATTTATTTTCAAATATCTTCGCAAGATATATATTTTTCCACACTTCAACATTTTGAAAATCAATTTCAAATCACATTTCACACTTCATCACTTTGAAAACCAATTTCAAATCCCTTTTCACACTTCATCACAAAATGGTCCATTTAAACCAATTAAATAAATCCTTATTGATTTATTTCAAATTTACATCCCAAATCTGTAAATTTATTTCCACACTTTAAAAATAAATCAATGTTTATTTTTAAAACAAATTTCCCTTTCCTTTATAAATTCTATTTTGAATTTACATTCTCAAATATTCACTTTTTATACGATTTTCAAATCGATTTCTCAAATATTCACTTTCAACACCAAATCAACTTTCAAATTGATTTCCAAGTTTATTTCAAATTCCCAAATTGATTTTAGAATGGATTTCCCAGGATTTATTTTTAAACACCAAATCATTTTACAAATCGATTTCTAAGTTTACTTCCAAATTCCAAATTATTTTACAAATCGATTTCTAAGTTTACTTCCAAATTCCAAATTATTTTACAAATCGATTTCCAAGTTTATTTCAACACAAATCAATTTTTCATTCAACATCAAATAAATTTTAATATCGATTTTCCAAAGATTCATTTTCAAATACCAAATCAATTACAAATTGATTTCTAAAAATTTATCACTTTTAAATAAATTCCTTTATCCTTTCTAAATCATTTAAAAATTCCATTTTCAATAAATTCTTCAACTTTTAAACTATATTTTTCAAAACCCATTTATTTATATCTTTTCCCATATTTTGGAATTTATTTGATAAGATTACAAAAAATAAATTTTAATACTTTAAAATTCCTTCTTTCAATAAATTCAATTCTTAAAAATAAATTGACTTAAAGTTTTCCACTTTAATTTCAAAATCCAATTTATTTTTCATTTCTGGTATCCAACGATACCAAAAATACATTCGGCTAAATTTTAGCCTTTAACAAATTCAATCACAAATATAACCATACACAGATTATAAATAAATCACACAGCATATGAAATGAATTCATACAATTTGAGGAATCCAGTTGGATCCCTCCAACTTGTTTCCCTGCATCCACAGATGTTAGCACAATACCAATTCCACTTCGAGGTGGAATATCACGGTATATGGGATTTATAAAATATCATCCGCTATTATGCGGCGCATAGGGTCTCATCCGCTATATAATGCGTGAAATCAATCAACTCTAATATATGCATATGCCAATATATATATTGCTATATACTACTATATATAGTATCACAATCAGAACAGTCAATCAATAACTGCAATTTCCAATTTTAATTTGAGTGAGAAGATCTCACCTTTGCTTTAATTTGCCATCCATTTCCAGACTGTTTTCTTCACAGTTCTTAGACCTTGTAAACAATTATATAATTTTTATTAATATTCGAAATAAATCGAATAACAAATTTTCATTTGATAAATTTAGTTAGCCAATGATTTAAATTTTTTTTTACTAGAAATTTCCCTTTTCCAAAATCTAATCTATATTTTTTTTGTTTTTCCCTTTCTGTCTTTTCTTATTATATTTTCTTTCAATCTTTTAAATATATTGCACTAATGATACAATCAAAATACCTTTCTTTGAATGATGTGAATGAGAATGCGGCCTCCCTGACCAATCGCCAGCAAACCTACCCAACATCGCCGATCACCCTACCACTACATCGAGCTCGAACTCCCAAGTGACGCGACTCTCGTCCTCTGCCCTAACCCCTATTCGCCAGTCAGCCCTTCGCGAACCCACAATCCGTGTCTTCGACCATCGACCCCAAACCCTAAACGCAGCCTCGACTCCATTGGCCACTGCCATTTCTTGCGTGCAGAGGACAGCCGAGCCCCTCCTTGAACCTAAAAGTTGTAGCCGCATCTCCTCTCAGTCGCGTCGCCACCAGCAACACGCGCGTACGCACCTCCACCACTCGAAATGATTGACATTTCCTCGCCTTCGGCCAAATCTGCCACGTGCGCGCCCACTCTCCGGTCATGCCCCTCCATCGCAATAGCGAACGCGATTTGAAATCGTGCGATTTTTCTCTCTTTTTTTTGATTTGTTCGAATCCCTGAATCAAAAGGAGAGGAGATGAACTTTAAAGGAACAGGCACGTACGGGGTAAGCTAGTGAAGGGTATGTCTGCTTGTTATCAGTATTTGGGTGGCTGATGGATTTGAAATTATATATTTTTATATCCAAAAATATCTCGTGGTCCACAATTATAAACTCCGAACTTCAATTTAAATGCAACGACCGGAGTTCCTAGCGTTATATCGTTATTCTGAACACGCTAGAACAGGTTTCGAGGTCTAGTTCGACCATACGGGGAAGATAGCTTTTTGGATCTAGTTATTTAATATTAGATTTCGATATTAATTTCAGTGCGTTTACCTACCGTACGATCACACGACAACTCCAAACATTACGAAAATTGAAATCCGATAATAATACAATATTACGGATCCAATGAAACTGGTTTTGTTGAATTCCGAGACTGTGCCCCGGAACGCTATTTTCAAATTCAATTTAAACAATAAAATTTCAAAACTGAACAAAACAGTTTCAAATTCAATTCTGAAAGTTCTATTACCTTCAGAATTATCAATATAAATTTTCTAAGCCTTGAAAATATTTTTAACCAGCTTAAAACTGAAGATTCAAATTATTTTACCCAGATTTGATAATCAAATTCAATAATTAGATTACCCAATTCATTTTGATATTCAAATTTCAAATTAAACTATCATTCAAATATTTAAACTCAATAAATATTCACATTTCAAATGTCAAAAATTCAGGGTCGTTACAGAAACACAATTTTGCTTTTTGCTAAACCATGAAACTAATGATTGTCCAATAAAGTGACATGTTCCACTAGTACTCTTACGATCTGTTCTACACCCTCCGAAATCCGCATCACTATATGAAACTAGTTCAAACGATGATCCTTTAAGGTAAAACAAACCATAATCTCCAGTATTAGATAGATAATGTAAAATCTGCTTAACAGCTCTTAGATGAGATTCTTTTGGTTTTGCTTGAAAGCGAGCACAAAGACATACACTCATCATAATATCGGGTCGACTAGCCGTCAAATAGAGTAAGGAACCAATCATGATACGATATAATTTTTCATTAAAATCTTTTCCGTTATCATCTTTTTCTAAGTGAACAGTAGTACTCATCGGTGTTGGTTTGCTTGAAATTTTATCCATTCCATAGTGTCGTAAGTAGGTCTTTACAATAATTTTCTTGGTGAATAAAAATACCATTTTCAAGTTGTTTTATTTGTAAACCTAAAAAGAAATTTCATTCTCCCATGTGAGACATTTCAAAATCATTAGTCATAATATTTGAGAAATGATTACAAAGATTTTCATTAGTTTAACCAAAAATAATATCGTCTACGTAAATTTGCACAACTAAAATATCGTTATCTTCTCGTTCAATAAATAAAGTTGTATCGATTTTACCTATTTGAAAACCCGATGTAATTAAGTGATTTTTAAGTCGTTTGTACCAAGCTCGAGGAGCTTGTTTTAAAACATATAAAGCTTTCTGTAATTTAAAAACATGATCGAGATATTTTTCGTGAGTAAATAGTGGAGGTTGTTCAACATATACATATTCTTTGATAAAACCATTTAAGAAAGCACTTTTGACATCCATTTGAAACAGTTTAAAATTGTGATGATTTGCAAAAGCGAGTAATGTTCGTATGGCCTCGAGTCTTGCTACTGGTGCAAAAGTTTCATCGTAGTCGATACCTTCTTCTTGATTATAACCTTGAGCAACTAAGCGTGCTTTATTTCTTACAATATTTCCATTCTCGTCTGCTTTGTTTTTAAATACCCATTTTGTTCCTATAACCGATTGGTCTTCAGGTCTTGGAACTAGTTCCCAAACATTATTACGTTCAAATTGATTCAATTCTTCTTGCATAGCCATTATCCAAAAGTTACCATTTGAAGCTTCTTTATAATTTTTTGGTTCAAGATTTGACACAAATGCTACATGGCTTATTTGATTAAGTTGATTTCTAGTTACTCTAGAATTGAGATCTCCAATGATATTATCTTTGGATGATTCTTAAGAATTCTAGGGGATAATATTAAAGTGTTATTTTGCACATTTGTTTCATTATTAATAGAATTTGTTGAATTTGTTATTGAAATAGTCTCTTCTTCATCATTAGTATGATTGTTAAATAAATTTTCGTCGAACGAAATATGTAAACTTTCTTCAATAGTATTATTTCGTTTATTAAAAATTCTATATGCTTTGCTACGATCCGAATATCCAACAAAGATACCTTCATCGGCCTTCGGGTCAAATTTTCCTAAGTTATCTTTTGTATTTAATATAAAACATTTTGAACCAAAAGTTTTAAAGTATGACACTTTAGGTTTTCTTCCAAAAAATATTTCAAAACAAGTTTGTTTAGTCATAGGACGTATGGTTACTCGATTTATTATGTAACAAGCTGTGGCAATAGCTTCCGCCCAAAAGTGTTTTGGTAAACCACTACTATTTAGTAGTGTTCGTGCACATTCTTGTAACGTACGATTTTTTCTTTCTACTACACCATTTTTTTGAGGTGTGCGAGGAAAAGAAAAATTATGACTTATTCCTTTCTTATTGCAAAAATTAGTAAAAAGATCATTTTCGAATTCTCCTCCGTGATCACTTTGAATATTTTTAACTTTCAAGTCCATTTGTGTTCTAATTCTTTTAGCAAATATTTTAAACATTTCAAAAGTATCGCTTTTATGTTTTAAAAACAAGGTCCATGTATACCTAGAAAGATCATCAACTATGACGAAAACATATTTGTTGTGATTTATAGATCGTATTTTTGTTGGACCAAATAAATCTAAATGTAATAATTCTAATGGTTGTTTTGTAGAAATATTATTTTTAGATTTAAAAGAGGTTTTCTTTAGTTTTCCAATTTGACAATCGTCACATAAATTTTCTACTTTGTAATTTATTTTAGGTAAACCTCTAACTAACTCATATTTTCCAAATTTATTAATACTTTTCAAATTGATGTGGCAAAAACGTTTATGCCATAACCATGGATCATTATGTTTGGCGGTTAAACATAAATTTGAATTTTTATTTATATTCATGTTTAATACATAGATATTTTTGTTTCTAAAACCTTCAAATATAAGTTGTTTGTTATTATCTAAGATATTACATCTATATTTTTTGAAATTTATTTGAAAGCCTTTGTCACATAATTGGCTAATGCTTAGTAGATTGTGTTTTAGATTTTCTACTAATAAAACATTTGTAATAATATGAGAGTTAGAAATACCATAATTGATGACTTCTCCAGTGCCAACGACATATCCTTTTGAATTATCTCCAAAGGTCACTGTTCCACCATCGATGTATGTTATATTTGATAACATTTTTGAATTTTCGGTCATATGCTTGGAGCATCCGCTATCTAGTAACAATTTCTCCTTATGTTTTATTTTGGGTACTTGCAAAATAAAAAATGTTTTAATTGGTACCCATATACTTTTGTTACGGTCCTAATTGTTAGGAGAAGGTAGCCATACCCACGATGGTTTGGTACCTTTATAAATATAATTTTTATTATAGACTACATTCTTTAAGAAATTATTAATATGTTTTTGTTTAATCAAATTATTATTTGTCTTAGGAATCCAAATTTTCATAGTTTTGGTATTCATACTAGACATAGGTAAAATTTTAGTTTTTGTAATTTTTTTTACATTATTTCCTTTTTGTTTAGAAATATTTTTAAATCCTATTCCATTTCTATTGCCTGATGGTTTTGAAGTTTTGATAAGGTTTTCCAAATCTTGTTTCCCTTTATTGAATTTTGACACATTATTTGTAATTTTATCTAATTTTTCTTTTAATTCTAAATTTTCAATTTTCAATATTTCAATATTGCTTTTCAAGTTGACTTTTTCTTTTAGTAAATCATCCTTTACTATTTTAGTGTTTTCAAAATCAATAGTAATAGCCTTACTTTCTATCAAATTATTTTTAATATTTTCTTGAGATAATTCTAGTTCTTCTTCTAAGATAATTTTTTCATCTTTTAACATTCCTACTTCAAGTTCTAATCTATTTATTTTAGCTATATATTCTTTGTTCAATTTTTTAATTTGTCAAAATTTATCATCTAATTCCATGCTAAGTTCTAATAATTCGTCATAGCTAAGTTCCGGACATACCTCATCAGTTTGTGCCATAAAACACACATTAGCTTGTTCTCCATCACTATCACTATCACTATCACTTTCAGATGATGAAGAATCCAAGTCTTCCCATGTAACTTTGAAAGCCTTCTTCTTCTTGAATTTTTCAAATTTGTTCTTCTTTTTATCATTATTGAGTTTAGGGCAATCCTTCTTCATATGTCCGTATTGATCACATTCATAGCAATTAATTTGAGATAAGTTTATTGTGTTGGACTTCCCTTCTTTTTGGAATTTTGTCATCTTTCTAAATTTCTTGAATCTGTTATACTTGGCAATGAAGACTATCTCTTCTTCATCTAAATCAAAGTCGTCATTTTTTGTTGCTGGAAATGCTATGTTCTTCTTTTCCGAATTTAGTTCTTTTCGTGCCTGCAAATTAGCTTCATATGACATTAAATTTCCTATCAACTCTTCAGTTTTGAGAGTAGAGAGATCATTAGCTTCCTCAATAGCTAATACTTTCCTTTTCCAATCTGATGATAAAGAGTTGAGTATTCGAGAAACTAAATCAAAATCGGTAAATTTAACTCCTAATGCCATAAGATCATGTTGGATAGTTTGAAATCTAGAATACATATCAACAATAGTTTCATTTTGCTTCATTTTAAATGACGAAAATTGGTTTTGCAAAATTGAAATCTTAGTTTGTTTGACCTTTGTTGTACCTTCGTGTGTGATTTGTAAGGTACGCCAAATGTCAAATGCAGTTGTACATAACATGACACGTGAAATTTCATTTTTATCTAGAGAACAGAATAAAACGTTCATAGCTTTAGCATTATTTGATGCTAAGGTCTTTTGTGCATCAATCCATGTGTTTATAGCAGTAGTAGGTGCTTCATATTTATCTTGAGTTGCTGACCAAATTTCTAGACCATTAGCTTCCATAAAAATTCTCATACGTGTTGACCAGTATGCATAGTTAGAGCCATTAAAAAGTGGGGGTCGTGCTGTGGATTGTCCTTCTTGAAAAATACTTGCCATATTAAAATGATTCAAAAACGTGTTACTGAACTTTGATCAAACCTTGCTTTGATACCAAATGAAAGTCCATAGTATGGTGGATCGATTATGCAAATGAAAAGTATGTGACTAATTAAAACTATATTGTAACAATACTAAAGTATGTAAACAAGAATAATCACACAAGAGATTTTATACTGGTTCGGACCTCTTGTCCTACGTCCAGTCCCGAAGCTCCTCTTCGGAATTTCCTTTTACCGAATAACCCTCACTTCACCCGGAGGAATAGGTTTACAATAGCAGAGTTTCTTTGTCAACTGTGTGTTCTCTATTACATGGATTTTGACTATATAGTGCAGATGCTTCCAATATATATCTAGAGATTGTTGTCTATGAGGAACTGTATATTTGGAAGAGTAGAGTACAAGTATAGATTGCTAGAGATCAAGAATATATTAGAGTATAAGAGTAGAAAGCGCAAGTAAGTCAGGTAGGTTCTTCTTTTGGATTCTTGATGCTATTTATAGTGGTAGAGAGATTCCTTGAATAGTTGCATCCATTAGCAAGTGTTCTATGGTCGCTCCTGTTGATGATGAAGAGTTGTAACGAAGAGGAGCGAATGTAACGACCCGGGATTTCGTATTGATTTAAAATCGTCATTAAACGATTAATTGATTGTTAAATGAGGTTGAGTACTTTAAATCAGCTAAAATTCTTTGGAAATTTGTTTAAGAATTCATGGGCTTTATAATATTGGCCCATGCCTTTTCTTTGTGTCGTGATAACTACCAAGTTAGACCCGTCCCCCTTTATCAATTTCACAACCCTAAATCGAAACGAGAAAAGAAAACAATGGCGGCTTTGTTAATCTCGTTCGTTCCTCTTTGCAACTGAGTTAGGGCTTGTGAAAAATTTAGGGCTTTCGTTCCTCTTGCGCTCTGAACTTTGGGCTTTTCGAAGTGCTGTCCCTACGTCGATTGTTTGGTTGATTGTTCGAGAATTTGCTTTGTCGATCGACGACTCTTTGTAGCTTGGCTTCGTTGCTCCAATCCGTGGCAAAGGTGAGTGAAACTCTCACTCACATCTAATTCGATTTTGTTCGTTCTGTTGTCTTTGGCACTGTCTTTGGTTTGAAATTATCGGCTTTGAATTTTTGTGATGATATATGTTTATCTCCGTGAATTTCTCTGTTGACTTTGACTTGGCTTGAATTTGATTACCACGGCATTGACTTGGTTTTTAAAACATGGCTATGAATTTCTTTTTGCTCTGACCATTTCATAGTTATGAACTTGATTTCTTTTCTTTTTCTTTGAGAATTCTGAAATTTTCTTCTCTGCCACTTCACATATCCATCTATGTTGGAATCTGCATTGCATTGGATTTCTCTATGAACTCTTTTCTCCGGCCCCTGTGAGCTTTGACTCTGGCCATCTGCACTGCGCATGTAGTTGCACTGCTTTATGTTGTTACTGATGATTTAAATTGTGTTCATGAATTGTTGGCTACTGGTCGTCTGCACCTCTGCATTCATTGTAGTGTCGTTGTGCAATTCTTTGGCCATTTGTGTCAGTGCTTATATTGATTGAGTCTGGATTTATAGTATTGTGATTTTACTGATGTTTTGGGTACTGGAGTTGTTTGTAGTTATTTGTTGAGGTTGCTGTCTTGATTCATTCTGTTGTACACTACTCTTCATTTACTTCAGATATCTTCACTGTTGTATATGTCTACCTCCACTTTGATTTGAAGTCTATTTGTTGTCCATTGTTTGATCTGTTGCATTCAATTGTTGTTTTCCAGTCTTTGCCATTTCAGTAGTCACTGTACTGTCCAGATGAGTTTGCACTTCTCTGATCTCTGATGTAAGTGTTCAAACTTCATATTGGGGCTGCACTTGCTCTTGTTCAACTGCCTTTGTGCATTCGTGTTGTTTGGATCTGGAATATTGTGCACTTTACTTGTATCATTTTGTATTCACACTTCGTGTTTAGTTGTTGATTTACAACTGTCTAGTGCACTGGTCTCTGGTCTTTGACTTGTGTACTGTCTGTGCTCCTACCAGTTCGATTCTTTGAATTGGTTTAGATATTGAAATGTACTTCAATTGATCCTCGGCTTCGATCATTTTGAACTTGTCAGTATATTATTACTTCGAAACTCCAAGCTTTTATGTTGATTTTATAGTCTTCTTAATTGATTTCTAGATATTTGTTGTTTCCAATTATCTGCAGGTAATTGGATATTTGTTGATATGAGTTCTGATTATCGTTTTTGATAATAAGATATTTGTTGTTTCTAATTATCGTATCGATATTTAGATATTTGTTGATATGAGTTCTAATTATCGTTTTTGATAATCAGATATTTGTTGTTTCTAATTATCGTATCGATAATTAGATATTTGTTGATATGAGTTCTGATTATCGTTTTTGGATAATCAGATATTTGTTGTTTCTAATTATCGCTTGTGATAATTAGATATTAGTTGATTTGAGATTTGATTATCGTTTTTGATAATCGAATAATTGTTGGTTTGAAATTTGATTATCGTTTTTGATAATCGAATATTTGTGATTTGAAATTTGATTATCGTTTTTGATAATCGAATGTTTGTTGATTTGAAATTTGATTATCGTTTTTGATAATCGAATGTTTGTTGATTTGAGATTTGATTATCGTTTTTGATAATCGAATATTTGTTGATTTGAGATTTGATTATCGTTTTTGATAATCGAATATTTGTTGATTTGAAATTTGATTATCGTTTTTGATAATCGAATATTTGTTGATTTGAAATTTGATTATCGTTTTTGATAATCGAATATTTGTTGATTTGAGATTTGATTATCGTTTTTGATAATCGAATATTTGTTGATTTGAGATTTGATTATCGTTTTTGATAATCGAATATTTGTTGATTTGAAATTTGATTATCGTTTTTGATAATCGAATATTTGTTGATTTGAGATTTGATTATCGTTTTTGATAATCGAATATTTGTTGATTTGAAATTTGATTATCATTTTTGATAATCGAATATTTGTTGATTTGAAATTTGATTATCGTTTTTGATAATCGAATATTTGCGATTTCAAATTTGATTATCGTTTTTGATAATCGAATGTTTGTTGATTTGAAATTTGATTAGCGTTTTTGATAATCGAATATTTGTTGATTTGAAATTTGATTATCGCTTTTGATAATTTAATATTTGTTGATTTGGAATTTGATTACCGTTTGTGGTAATTAAATATTTGTTGATTTGAAATTTTAATTACCGTTTGTAGTAATTAGATATGTGCTGATTTGTTTTCTGATTATCGTTTGAGATAATTAGATATTTGATGTTTTCTGATTATCGTCTTTGATAATTAGAGTTTGTCGATTATGAAGTTCGTGTTTTCTAGTTATTTGTTGAATAACGGGGTAATTGCGATTTTGTGATTTGTGTTCCATAATTATCTTTGTTGATAATTATATTTGTGTTTTCTAATTATCGTATCGATAATTAGATATTGCTGTTTTGGGGTTTCTGTATTTTTGAATTTCAATTATCTGGTTGATAATTAAATATTGCTGATGATTGCATTTATTCAGCCTTGTTGTTTTCTGATCATCTACTTGATAATTAGATTTTATGGAGAATTTGAAAATTTCTTTTATTAAAATTAAAAGATTTCTTTGGCATTTGTGTTCTTGACTGTTGTTAAAACTTGAAAGAGGGAAATCAAACTTTACTTTATTTAAATCTCTCAAATGAAACATTCGGTACAAATCAGCTTATATAGCTGAACAATAAACTGCCCAATAGACTAAGGCCCAAACTAAATTAAGCAAAGAGAGAAAATAACAAACGCAACAACACAGCAAAAGAAATAAAGGAAAAGCACAATGAAAAAGAACAACAATCAAAGAAATATTCGCAACACACCCCCTCAAGTTGATGCATGTAAATCTACCATGCGCAACTTGCTTCTCAAGTACTCCAGCTTCTTTCCATCAATCGCCTTGGTAAACACATCAGCAGTTTGCTCCTTTGTTCCAATATGCTTAGCACACACCAAACCTTGCTGCATCTTTTCTCGTACAAAATGGCAATCCACTTCTATATGTTTGGTCCTCTCGTGAAAAACAGGATTTAAGGCAATGTACACAGCAGCTTGGTTATCACATCCTAAAGCAATCGGCTTCTTCACTTCAAACCCAATTTCTGACATTAAGTGATCTACCCACATAATCTCACACACTACTTTTGCCATAGCCCTGTATTCAGACTCAGCACTAGAACGAGCCACAACATTTTGTTTCTTGCTCTTCCATGATATTAGATTTCCTCCTACAAACACACAAAAACCTGTTGTGGATTTCCTATCAACTTTAGAGCCAGCCCAATCTGCATCAGAGAAACACTCTACCTCCATATGTCCATGGTTCAAATACATAAGACCATATCCAACAGTCCCCTTCAAATACCCTAGAATCTGCTCAACAGCTCTCCATTGTTGCACAGTTGGTTTATTCATATATTGACTCACAATGCTAATAGCATAAGCCAAATCTGGTCTGGTTACAGAAAGGTAATTTAACTTCCCAACCAACCTCCTATATCTTTCAGGTTCATTGAATACTTCTCCTTCTACAGAAAGATCAACATTTGGTGCCATTGGAACTTTGCATGGTTTCATTCCAAGTTTTCCTGTTTCATTCAACAAGTCCAAAATATACTTCCTTTGAGATAAAAATATTCCTTTCTCATTTCTGATAACCTCAACACCTAGAAAATATCTCAATTCTCCCAATTCTTTAGTATGAAAGTTCTCATGAATAAACTGTTTCAGAGAACGAATTCTTGCTTCATCACTCCCTGTAATAACAATGTCATCAACATAAACAACTAAGAGTATAATACCTGCACCAGACTTCTTATAGAAAATAGAATGATCAAACTTGCTTTTGATAATGCCAAATGACTCCACTACACTACTAAACTTCCCAAACCATGCTCTTGGACTCTGTTTAAGTCCATACAAGGTCTTGTTCAGCCTGCACACCAATCCATTTCCAGCTTCAACTTGAAAACCAGGAGGTTGACACATGTACATTTCTTCTTGTAAGTCACCATGTAAGAAGGCATTTTTGATGTCTAACTGGTGTAATTTCCAGTTGTTTATGGTTGCTAGAGAAATGAGTAATCTGATTGAAGTTACCTTAGCCACTGGAGAAAATGTCTCCAAATAGTCTACTCCATATACTTGTGCATAACCCTTTGCCACAAGTCTAGCTTTGTACCTTGCAATACTTCCATTTGGATTGACCTTGACAGAATAAACCCATTTACACCCAATAGCTTCCTTATCTTGAGGTAATTTAACCAAATCCCATGTTTTGTTTGCCTTCAAAGCATTCATTTCTTCCACCATAGCACCATACCATCTGATATCAGATAAAGCTTCAGAAATACCCTTTGGTGTAGTTACATTATCAAGAGATTTGAGAAGTAAACATGTTTGAGATGGTAAATGATCATATGCCACATATGATGCTATAGGGTATGTACATTGTCTTCTACCTTTCCTTAGGGCAATAGGAAGATTTAGTTCAGGATCACTCGTAGGAATTGGTTCATGAATAGGAATTTCTGGTTGAGCAACAGTTATTTCTTCTTCTGTGCTATCACTCAAAGTATATATAAGAAAGTCATCAACCTCATCATCCTTCTGCAGAACATTTTCTACTGAATTCTGTGGTGCTTGAAAATAAGGTATGTCTTCATGAAACGTTACATCAATGGACACAAGATACTTTCCAAGGCTTGGACAGTAACATCTATATCCCTTTTGAACACGTGAATATCCCACAAATACACACTTAACAGATTTAGGGTCAAGTTTAGACAAGTTTGGTCTAACATCTCTAGCAAAACAAGTGCACCCAAATACTCTGGGTTTAACTGGATACAATGGTTTATCTGGAAGCAAAAGCTTATACGGTATCTCACCATTTAGCACAGAAGATGGCATTCTATTTATGAGGAAGCAAGCAGTGGAAACAGCATCAGCCCAAAAATACTTTGGCATATTTGTTTGAAACATTAAATCTCTTGCTGTTTCCAGTAGGTGTCTGTTTTTACGTTCTGCAACACCATTTTGAGAAGCAGTATATACACATGAAGTCTCATGAATTATGCCTCTATCACTCAGGAATTTTTGAAACAATTCAGATGTATACTCCTTAGCATTATCACTCCTTAGAGTTTTAATCACAGTATTAAACTGGTTTTCTACTTCAGCATAAAATTTGCAAAACACAGAATATAATTCAGATCTACTCTTCATAAGAAACAGCCATGTTGTACGTGTATAATCATCCACAAATGTGACAAAATATTTAAAACCAGGTTTAGAAATGACAGCAGAAGGTCCCCATATATCAGTATGAACAAGCTCAAACATAGTGTTACTTCTTCTATTTATTCTTGGATTTGAAGACAATCTATGATGTTTAGCATATTGGCATGAATCACAATCTAGAACTTGTAGTGAATTATATTTAGGGCATAATTTTCTGAAATTAAGTAAAGATGGGTGACCCAATTGATAATGAACCTTGAGTGCTTCATCTTTATTTATACAAGTTGCATCAATAGATTGATCTTCCTTCAACACATATAATCCATTTTGCTCATGACCTCTACCAATAATCTTCATGCTCTTTAACTCCTGGAATACATAATGATTGGGGTAAAAGGATATGCAGCAGTTCATCTTCCTGGTTAACTGACTAACAGATAACAGATTAAAGGCTAATTTTGGAGTATGTAGAACTGGGGTTAAAGACAATTGTGGAGTAAGGGTAACTAACCCAGATCCACTTGTGTTTGCTACTGAGCCATCAGCTAAAGTAATACATTGAGTAGATCTATTATTCTCTTGAAATTCAGTGAATAAATGTGAGTTACCTGACATATGATCGGTTGCCCCTGAGTCAATTATCCACTTGTTAGATTTAGCCACTGTTGACACAGAATTTGATACACTCTTCAGCCCTTCTTTGTACTCAGTGAATTTCATGTATTCTTCTGCATTAACTAACACAGAACCATCCTCAGCCTTCTGAACAACATTAGCAGTCTGATTTGATGAGTTTTGCCACTTATTATTATTTGATCCACTATTTCCATTATTCTGCCTCTGTCTAGCAAGTTTCCAGCAATTTTGATATCTATGTCCAATCTTCTTACAATAAGAACATGAGTTTGAGGAATTCATAGCTCTATTTTCAGATCCAGAATTTCTTTGACTAATTAGAGCACTATTGTTAGATGCAGCCGGAGTTTGGTTACTTGAACTATCTGCTCTTAAAATTCGGCTAAATACCTCTTGTAAAGATTTAACATCAGATCCAGATAATACTTGCGCTTTAGCTGACTCAAATTCAGATGGTAAACCTCCAAGGAAGCTCATAATCGCCATTTGCTCCCTTTGTTGTTGTTGAATTTTCACATCCGGACTTATAGGTAATAGCAGATTAAATTCTTCATAAATCTTTTTAAAATTCATGAAATAATTCATTAATGTCTGATCCTGCTTCTCAACACGATAAAATGACTTACATACATCATACATCCTACTTAGATTCCCTTTTCCAGAATACAGAAATTCCAAATAATCCATCAGCTCTTTCACAAACTCACAATGATTAATCAAGCTAATAATATTGCCATCAATGGTATTTCTAATCTGAAGAAATAGCCTAGCATCATCCCTAAGCCATACCTGATCCTCTTTAGCATCCGAGTCTTCAGCAGGAGGGTCTTTACGAAGATGATCATCTTTCTCAATACTCCGGAGATAAAGCCGAATAGTCTTGCTCCAATCAAAATAATTCGATTCCCCTAATTTATGCTCAGTAATTCTTGACATTACTGGCATGACATCCATGATCGACTTGCCTTCCGCCATGATGAAGATTGATCAGGAAACAGAGGGAAAAATGAAAACGAGAGATTATAGATCGAGGTGCTCTGATACCATGTTAAAACTTGAAAGAGGGAAATCAAACTTTACTTTATTTAAATCTCTCAAATGAAACATTCGGTACAAATCAGCTTATATAGCTGAACAATAAACGGCCCAATAGACTAAGGCCCAAACTAAATTAAGCAACGAGAGAAAATAACAAACGCAACAACACAGCAAAAGAAATAAAGGAAAAGCACAATGAAAAAGAACAACAATCAAAGAAATATTCGCAACAACTGTTATATTTCTAGCATTAACCAGTTTATGTTAGAAAAATAATTGTTATAGACGACCTTAATTATGAAAATTGCGGGGACGTAATTTTTATAAGGAGGGGAGTCTGTAACGACCCGTGATTTCGTATTGATTTAAAATCGTCATTAAACGATTAATTGATTGTTAAATGAGGTTGAGTACTTTAAATCAGCTAAAATTCTTTGGAAATTTGTTTAAGAATTCATGGGCTTTATAATATTGGCCCATGCCTTTTCTTTGTGTCGTGATAACTACCAAGTTAGACCCGTCCCCCTTTATCAATTTCACAACCCTAAATCGAAACAAGAAAAGAAAACAATGGCGGCTTTGTTAATCTCGTTCGTTCCTCTTTGCAACTGAGTTAGGGCTTGTGAAAAATTTGGGGCTTTCGTTCCTCTTGCGCTCTGAACTTTGGGCTTTCCGAAGTGCTGTCCCTACGTCGATTGTTTGGTTGATTGTTCGAGAATTTGCTTTGTTGATCGACGACTCTTTGTAGCTTGGCTTCGTCTGCTCCAATCCGTGGCAAAGGTGAGTGAAACTCTCACTCACATCTAATTCGATTTCGTTCGTTCTGTTGTCTTTGGCACTGTCTTTGGTTTGAAATTATCGGCTTTGGGTTTTTGTGATGATATCTGTTTATCTCCGTGAATTTCTCTGTTGACTTTGACTTGGCTTGAATTTGATTACCACGGCATTGACTTGGTTTTTAAAACATGGCTTTGAATTTCTTTTTGCTCTGACCATTTCATAGTTACGAACTTGATTTCTTTTCTTTTTCTTTGAGAATTCTGAAATTTTCTTCTCTGCCGCTTCACATATCCATCTATGTTGGCATCAGCATTGCATTGGATTTCTCTGTGAACTCTTTTCTCCGGCCCCTGTGAGCTTTGACTCTGGCCATCTGCACTGCGCATGTAGTTGCACTGCTTTATGTTGTTACTGATGATTTAAATTGTGTTCATGAATTGTTGGCTACTGGTCGTCTGCACCTCTGCATTCATTGTTGTGTCGTTGTGCAATTCTTTGGCCATTTGTGTCAGTGCTTATATTGATTGAGTCTGGATTTATAGTATTGAGATTTTACTGATGTTTTGGGTACTGGAGTTGTTTGTAGTTATTTGTTGAGGTAGCTGTCTTGATTCATTCTGTTGTACACTACTCTTCATTTACTTCAGATATCTTTACTGTTGTATATGTCTACCTCCACTTTGATTTGAAGTCAATTTGTTGTCCATTGTTTGATCTGTTGCATTCAATTGTTGTTTTCCAGTCTTTGCCATTTCAGTAGTCACTGTACTGTCCAGATGAGTTTGCACTTCTTTGATCTCTGATGTAAGTGTTCAAACTTCATATTGGGGCTGCACTTGCTCTTGTTCAACTGCCCTTGTGCATTCGTGTTGTTTGGATCTGGAATATTGTGCACTTTACTTGTATCATTTTGTATTCACACTTCATGTTTAGTTGTTGAATTACAACTGTCTATTGCACTGGTATCTGGTCTTTGACTTGCGTACTATCTGTGCTCCTACCAGTTCGATTCTTTGAATTGGTTTAGATATTGAACTGTACTTCAATTGATCCTCGGCTTCGATCATTTTGAACTTGTCAGTATATTATTACTTTGAAACTGTTTCGACTTGATCATTTAACATCACCTGACTTTGACATGCTTTCTGTCATCACCTTACTTTGATCTTATCTGACTATTGTTGGTGATGATCACTATGTTGATCTGGTCATTTGAACAGTAGCTTTTGTGTAGTCTGGTATCACCTGTGACTTGAGTTCCTTGCTATGTCTTTTGTGCATTAGTCACTTGAACTTGTTTCTCTGACTTGTTGCCTCTGATCTTGTTTAGTATTGTTTTGGGTTGTTTTGTAGTGGCGAGGCAGTACACACGTGCGTGTACTACAGCCCTGGCAGGATTGACAGATTTAGTTGATATTTCGATTGTTAAATTGTTTCGTTGGTTCAACTCAATATTTTGAAGTTGTATTTTGAAATGGTTCATTTTGATTTGAGTTGGATCCATTTGCTTTTGGATTCATTGATCTTCTGAGTATTTCATAAGCTGTATTGGCGAGGCAGTACACGTTAGCGTGTATTGCAGCCAACCAGCATTGATGTTTTTAAATTGACATTTCAATTGTTTAAATTGATTTGGATTGCTGATTTGTTGTTTAACACTGTTTAGTGTTATATCTGCCGTTATCCGATTCTTTTATCGAGGAGTCGGATATACGAGAGTTTTGTGACTGTCGACTATTTGATATATGATTATTATTGCTTCTGTGCATTAATAACTGAGTTTGAATTAGACTGACCCGTGTATTATTTTCTTTTGAATTTAATACTCGGGTCAGACCCGAGTTATTTTAGGTCGTAGATTTACTGCTTTGAGTTGCTGTTGAGCTATGAAGACTTTTCACATCTTTTGAAGTGGTCTTCGTCTTGTCGTAGTAGTCCGTGTGTCTGTTTTAAGTTGATATGTATTCATGTATGTTAGTCGATAATGTACTTATATATATAACTTCTTGAGTCGACAGTTGTAGTTATATCATATGTATTGTGTCAACTGTATTGTAACTGCCATCAGTTATTATATATATGAGACTTTTTGATATCTGTGTTCCACACTCTTTTGTATCTATGTTATTATTATATATATTGTCCTAAACTATTATGAACCATCGTAGTTCGTTTTATATGGGTAATTGGGTATGTCGATGGGAGTAAATAAAGAAACGATGAAAAATGAAAAATATATACCACTCCTATCGAGGTAACCAATACCAGTGTAAGGCCAACTACAGATGGCCGCTCCTATCCAGCCTTATTCTTCGTGATAACAGACAGTATTTTCCTTTAATACTCTTTGTTATTGTGAGCATAGAGGTGGGGCGTCACAGCGAAGGTGCCTTTTCAATTGTGACAGTTGTACTTTGAGTGGTAGCAGCCGAGTTCAAAACCAGACGTTTGGAAAAAGTTTCAGACGTCTGTCTTTTATATATTTTTGCATATGGTTACTTTCAGACGTTTGAGTATCAAAACCAGACATCTGAATCTGTCTGATTTGTGAACTAGTGAATTCAATCAAACGTCTGGCAAGTGCACTCAGACGTATGGATTTATGCATGTTGCTTTTCCTGTGCCTGTATCATTCTTCTGCCGATTCTATCGACTTGTAGCCTCTTGATACTTCTTTTGAGTCTTTGTTCTTGTCTCTTTGGTGATGTTACTTTATCAATTACCTGTAAATATAGATATATATGCATATTCGATTTCCATCGTATAGTTGTTATCATTGAAACCATAGAATTGATTTCCTAACAAAAAATACGATGCGAAAATTACCTCTAAACAATTGACCCACCATCGCTCACTTTCGCTAACCATTCCATTCACTGGATTACATCCAAAGCCCATTTTGTTACATGAACTCTGCCATGCCGACCATTGTTTCTTGTGTCCTTCATATCTATAAAGAACTTGATCATCAGTTATTAGTAATTTATCTTGAACATTTGCCAAAACTTCATTCAATGTCATTGAAATTCCCTTATGGATGTCATTTTTGTTATTTCTGTAACATCCCCCTACTTGGAGGCCCAAAACTAACGGCTACGGATGTTGTAGTCATCCATAGTTATTAATCCTCGGCGACAAAATACGGTAATGTTAGATACATTTATACACAGAAACACATGAATATGGAAAATTTTAAAACATCAAACAAGTTCCACAATCCATTTTAAAACATTTCAAATTCATTACATAATCCCACAATCGTTAACCACGTTCAGAGAAAATATATTTATTACAACATACGCCAAGAGCGACATATGAAGATGCCCCCATGGATGATTATAGTATATACAGGCAATTTAACAACTTTGCCATTACAAAAAAACACAACAGAATCATAATAAAAGAGAACTCTAGATATCTATCATACCTCATGCACGTCCCCGGAAGCTTATTTGTCAAATGAGGTACTTGAAAACCTCAACTCTCAAACTACTCAAAATCAATTGAGTACCCGAGAGTTTAAGGGGAAAACATAAAATTCGAATCAAACATAAAGCCTGGTATGAATAATAATCTACCATCTCAAACCATTTCGATTTCTAGCGAGACCACGCCGCTTAGCGGAACGAGTGTAACGACCTATAATTTTCGATAATTTAAAAATAGTTAATTTAATGAAGTTTTGTGATTATATGTTGGAAGAACTAAAAATTTGTGATTCAATAGTAAGAATATAACGGGAATAGAATGTAATAATATTAATTTAAGGTAATTTATAATTGGTTGAATGTGATTCCAATTAATTAAAATGATTAAGAGTTATAATTGGTAATAGATTGTAAATTAAGGGTAATAATAGGTGTATTAATTTATATTGGATTAAAGGAGCAATTGATAATATAAATGTTGTATTAATTTAATAGTATGTAATAAATTGTAAATTGTAAATTGGAAAAAAGAATGTTGTGTAAATAACTATAATATTTGTGTGTGGATAACAAACATACAAATGTGATTAAATATAGAAATAGTGACAATTGTTATTTGTTACCAATTCATTTAATCAAGTGCAATTAAATGTCATTAAATGCTACATTAATGTGAGTTAAGACAATAACTATAAACTGTGAATGTAATAAAAGGAATAGAAATGTTAATTATATTCATTGCGTAATAATTGATTTAATAATAGAGTGAAATCAAGATAAATAAATTAATTGGGATTTCAAATTTTAATTAATGTGTAAAATTGACAAAAAAATTCAATATAATGGAAATATAGTAGTCAATACAAATAAAAGATGGATATTGTAGCATATTAGTGAATAAGAAATCAACAAATATTAATTATGTTATTATAGTAATAATTGACTGAATATAAAGATTGAAATCAAATTAAATCAATTTATTGGAATTAAATTTTAATTAATTGGATTTATTGTAGTTGAAACGGGACACTATATTTAGGAGAATAATTAACACTAAATTGATATCTAAATTTGCTTTAAGTTATTATAAATGTCCAAGTAACCTAAAATGATGAAATTTGTTAGTTTATAAATATTGAATTAAAAAGTGATTTAATTAATTTAATATTAATTTATTTAATTAATGAGAAAATAGCCATTTTGGCCACTGTCTCGGATTTCGACGAAACCAGTTTCATCGGATCTGTAACAGTGAATTGTAAGGTTCAATTTTCGTAGCAATCGGACTTGTCGTCTGATCGTATAGGCTCGAAACGCTTAGAAATCAATTTAATTAAATTCAATCGAAATCAATTTAATTAAATTCAATCGAAATCAATTTGAAATAAGATGATTTTTAAAGCAACTTCATCATACAATAGAATTTGGACTTGAAACATGTTCCATTGAATTTAAAAATATCGAAAACATCTGTTTTGATATATGGGATGACCCATTTTCGTTTCAGGAACGAAACGGGCTTTTCGGGTCGTTTATCATTCAATTTTCAAATCGATCTAGTCCATCTGTTCCATTTCTGATCTATCTATTTATAGCCTAGCAGCCTTTTATTTTCTATTATCTTTATGTACATTTCTTTCTCATCTCCTCTTTCCAATGACATACAAACCAAAACCAAATTCTCAAATCCAATTTCAAATCAATTTCAATTTCAAAATCAAACTTCTCCAAACCCTATCAAATTATATATCAATTCGAAGCTCTCGACGAGCGCAATTCACTAGTGCAATTCGTTTTTCAATTCGAACCACCGTTTGTCCAAAATTCGCGAATCAATTTCGACCGTCCGTTTATTGGGTCTGTGATTTGATGGCGGATCTTCGACTAATCATCGATCAGGGAGTACTGTTGCATAGAGGGGGTCGAGACAAGCTCATCTATACGGTTACTTCGGTCTGAAGGTGATTAATTTTGCCAGAAATCGAGGGCTTGTGGCCGAGTTTCGTGCGGTGGCGCTAGGCATCGCCAGAGGCGACCGGAGAGGCGGCGTCTGGAGCGGGTTGAGGTGGTGAGATCCGCGGTGGTGCCTAATCGAGCTAGATATGGACGAGGTCGAGGCGAAAATTGGTTGAACGGGGACGTGGTGGCGGCTGCTGTTCGTTCGCGTGTAGTAGGATTTCGAAGTGGGGTGATGCGTGATGACATGGCACGGTATTCTATTTAAACTATTTTAATTAAATTTATATAAATTTAAATTTCTGAATGTTCTAACTCACATAACTTTTGCACACTAGGTCTGATTCACGCGCGGTTTGTTCCGCTGGGATCGTATCGAAATTCTGGACACTTTGACGCTTGTTTGGACTAATTTTGAGACTGTTTGAATTTTAGGCCTAAATTGGATTTTTATTCGATTTAAAATCGAAGGTGAGTGTTTTAACCCACTCATAACTTCTAAAATTTCTTATGTTAGTTAAATTAAAGCTAGATATGATTTGAAATTTATTTATGGCTGTTTGGTATATTTAAATCCTCAGTCCAGTTAATTTGAATTTATTTTGAAATAAATTTCCATTTAATTTATTATTGAATTTAAATTGCCAGTTAATTACCTGTAAATGATAATCAGTTATTTGTTGTAATTTATTGGTCGAATTGGATGCCGATTTGGATGGATGTTTGATTGTTGATATTGGATGATTGGATGTTATGTTTGATTTATATACTTTTATCACTCTACAAGTTCCCTATGGGTTGAAATGATACATACCCGAATGATCTATATATTATGGAAAAATCGTTATGGGTTGAAATGATAGACTCCAGCGATTTTATGGATTTTAATATTAATTCGAGATTGCGGTTTGAAATGATATATAACCGTAAAATTTTAAATTGCAGATTGAAATGATAAATATCCGTATCACTTGACCCTAGGGTAGAGAATTATATACGGACACCGTACTGGTTACATTAAATGATTTTTGAATCTTTAAATTTTGAGTTCAGTTAACTGATATTTTGAAATAGAAATTGATTTCTACAAGCTGAATTAATTTCGATAATCCAAGGGTTAAATGTTGAAATTGGGATTGGTTTAATGAATTGCTCAAGGGATTTAAAATTTTGAATTTCAAAGTTGAAGTGTCAAATATAAATGAATTTATCGGAAATTGAGTTATTGGAAATGTTTGGATATAACTTTGAAATCTATTTTAAATTAATTTAAACTATTTTAATCAATTTAAAACTATTTTTAATTTATTTAATCTATTATAATCTATTTAATCTAATTTAATCTATTTTTACCTATTTTAAACTAATTAAATTTATTTAGTCTATTTTAAATCTATTAATATAATTTAAATCTATTTTAAACTTATTTAATCTATTTAGAAATCTACTTAATATAATTTATGTCTATTAAATCTATAAGTAATCTATTTAAAACATTTTAAACCTATTTAAATCTATTTAATCTATCATTAATCTATTTAAATCAATTTAAATCTAGTTAAATCAAATTTAAACCTATTTAAACTATTTTACTATTTTAATCTATTTAAACTATTTTTAAACTATTAAACTATTTATGACTGTTCAAACTATTTTCTAAAATTTCAAACAGTGTAGAGTTGAAATATTTATATTTAAATCCTTGATGATGATACAACCTAAGTTGGAATTTGAAATTGATACCCTTTTTGTGAAATGACATATTTGAGTAAATATGATGATTTGGAACGAGGATTTAATTAACCTATCTTATCGATAATTTCATAAGTGAATATGATTTTGAAAGTGAATATGATTTTTGGAAGTGAATATGATTTTGAAAGTGAATATGGTTTTGAAAGTAGATATGATTTCGAAAGTGATATGGTTTGAAATCGAATATGATATTAAGTATGAATTGACTTTTGAAATGTAAAAGAACCGTCCGGTGTGAAATAAGCGTTTTGTTGTTAAAGAGGTCGGGATCAGATATTGTCATACTCTCGGCCAATACCTAAAACCACTTTAACAACTGTGCACGTGGTGGATATTCCAGAAATGAAGTAGGATGGTTGGCGAATGATTCTGTATGAGGTATTTACGTGACCTTGACTCCTGTGAGTCAGCTTAATGTGGTTAAAACAGGAGCTATACTGGGCCAAGTAAGGCCGCACTTCCGATCAGACACATTTCTTTGATACCATACTATTACTTTTTGATTGATTTGGTGGCCACCCCTCGATTTTGATTATGGGAGTGTGTTCCGAGGTGGGCGGTAGTAGCTGCTAAGCGTTACTACCAGTCCGGGAGTGCAATTGGTATATCTACCCTGGCATTGCCTTGAGTGCCGTGTTCACATGCCCTATCGCGCCTTCTACGAGTTGTTTTGTACCATACCTATGGAACGCCCTCTGTGTAAACCTATAGTTTACGGAGGAGCGTGCGGTACTGTATAGACTATGGGAATATATAAAATGTGTTAAGGGGGATATGGGTAACGCCTTAACGCTATTTTGATACTTTACTTTACTGTAGACATATTATAATAGCGTATTTTACTACATAGTAGATAGTTTAACGGATCCTTAGGAGATGTGAATCCCGAACATCTATTAAGTTATTGCACTCACGTTATACAGTGGATAGGAGATGTCAAACCCCATAAACATCTCTAACGCCGTTCCACTCATATTTATTTACCATAATTTAACTTACATAAGATCTTTTAGTTCTAACTCGAGTGTTTTGTCTTTTCAATTCGCTCGGGTCAGCCTGAGCATTTCAGGGTTGAAGACCTTATTTCTGGAGGACAAAGACGAAGATTTGTACTAGTATTATTTATTATATTCCGCTGCATCATGTGGTTCCGCTGCATTTATTATTTATTTATTCCTGTTTCTGTAACTTTGATTTTGTGTTGTAAAAGAATAGTCAAATTTATTTATAAAACAGCTTCATGAACTGTTATTTGATTATTATATTTTGTCATTCCGCTGCGAGATTCTGTATTTGTTTTATTTCTTTCTCATTTTCTTATTCACCCTTTAATAATCTGGCCTTTTGAATGGTTTGAGTCTGGCATGTGTGCCTGCTTAAAACGTCCAAAAAGGCAGGTCGTTACAGTTGGTATCATAGTTTTGGTTTAGCGATAACCTTAGCTTTGTAGGGTCTGACTCTTTAGAAATAGGGTAGTAATACCTTAGAATGAGTCGCTGAGTGCATATATATGAGAGAGCGTATCTGTTAGTGTCATAAAAGGCTTTTTATATTGTGTTAATTTGTTCTGTTTTGTATTTATAAATTCTAGTCGGTACATAGGACGCATGACATCGATAGGGATTTCTAAACACTTAATAGGACAGACGGACACAATATTGTTTTGAAATATAGGTAAATGAAATAATTTTGCCTATTATATATTTTGTATATAAATTAATAAATTTTATAAATGATATAGTTGGTTGATATATATTTGTTTGTTAGGTAGAATTTTTTTATTAATATTGATTGTAAAATAAGATTTACAAGTAAAGCAAATAAAAATTGGAAATTTAGAACTTAAGTTCCGGGATTTTGAGATTTCCTTTCGAAAGATTTTGGAATATAATATTAGTAGTATTTAGAAGTATTTTCTGATATAAATATTTCAATGTGATTTGGAAGAAATGTTTTAAAAAGAATTTTGGAAGGAAATAAATTCTGTACTCCCCTCTCTATCGCTGGAAAATAATTTCGATGATGAGTGTACGCATCATCGACGTTCATTTTCGAGTTTCAAAGTGGGTAGACGGTTGTAGTGGTTTTACTACACCTTGTTTTGATAAACGAATCTTAAATTTTAATTTCTAAATATGATTTGGTCTATAAAGGATATATATATATATATATAATTTTCTAAGTGACTAAAATGAGTCCGGAGTATAGTTCTTAGATTTTTTATGATAATTAGTGGTTTCAATTATTATGAATGGAATCTTAACTACATTAATAATTGGAAACTTCTAAAATGAAAATATGAAATTTGAGGGTAAAATGATTAATGAAATAGATAAGAAACTGAAATTTTGTAAACTGTAAGTAAAAAGGAAAATGAAATTAAGAAATGGTAACTAGTGAACATTTTGTTAACTAAATAAATAAGAGAAACTTGTGTAACTTTCTATTGCACTCTAAAAGACATTTATATATATATATATATATATATATATAACTTACCAAAATGTAAAAGTTGTAATGTTAATTAGAATATGTAATAAAATATTACAAGAAAAACTTGGGAAAAATGAAAGTGTTCAATGGACTTACTTTTATAAATAAGAATTCTAATGTTATAAATTGTTATGAACTAAACTTAATAGTTTGAAATGCTACAAACTAAATATAATAGAAATGAATAGTGTAAGAAAAATGATTTTAAACTTAAGATAACACTTTAGGCTATTTATAATCAGAATTAATGGAAAGGGTGAATATTGTAAGTAAATAATTATAAACTTGAATTAATATTGAAGCCATTTATAATTAAAATTAATACTATATAGATTGAATGATTATAACTTCAGTGAACATTGGAAATGATTTGGAAATGGAATTAATATCCTATAATACTATATATGGAAGAATGAATGTGAAAAAGGGATAGTGTATAAATGGTGAATTAAATTGTAAAGAAACTTACCTAATAATGTATAACCCAATAACTGAAATAAAAATAACTTATTTAAGCTATGAATGTAAGGTAATAAAATGAAAGAAATGGCATTATATGAATAAAGAAGAAATGAACTTTTGCAAGTAATAATGAATGTAGATTAATGAAAAATAAACATCATATGAATGAGAAAATAAAAGTAAATGATGAAAAGAAGAAAAAAAGGGAAAATCAAACTAAATTGTAAAGGTGAAGTAAACTGAAATATAATGTAAACAATACTTCAATAATGAATTCATTTATTACCTAAATAGTTGAAAAGGACATAACTTATGTAAGTGAAGAATGTAAAGTAAGGAAATAAGCCTTACATGAGTAAATTAAAATTTAAAACTTTGCAAGTAATGAACGTGAATTAAAGAAAATCATTGTATGTGAACAATAAATGATGTGGAAAGATAAATAGAGTAAGGAGAATAAAACATAAATATTATCTGAAAATGTGTTGAATTCATTTTGTGTTGGTTTATGGATTGGTTGGGAAAGGATATTTCTATTTTGTATAAAGATGTATAAATAATCTATAAGTTATCTACGACTGTTGAGTGTATGGTTTACTTCATAGTTTATTTATCATTTTATATGACTGGAGGTTTCTAAACCTGAACAAACCATTTGTTTTTGGTTGCTATGGATGAAAAATTTGATATTTTGACTGTATGTGATGATTGTATGATTTGGTTGTAAGTAATTGTTGTTATGTTGTGATGTTTTGTTTGTTATTAATTGAAACAACTCAATATTATCTTTTACTTAATTATTTACTCTTTGGATTATATAAGTGAAATACAGGGTATGGAAGCAATTGCTACTGCTTTTGGTTTCATATAATAAGCGTTGTTTGCCCGACGAATAGGTACGTTCTCGGATTACAGTTTTCAAGCGATATTATATTGTTTTTCCCGTTGTTTGGGATATTATTTTGAAATATATGATATATATTGTTATTATTGATATTATGATTTCTACCGGACCTCTCCGTACAAAGGAGACTCTGCCGAAATTTTCCATAAATTTGTTTATAAATTTAATAATTTAAATAAGATATATTGATTTCTTAATTCCTTCTTTTCCCTTCTTTTTCCTTTTCGGGGACGAAAAGTTTTGAGTGGGGGAGAGTGTAACAACCCGTAATTTTCGATAATTTAAAAATAGTTAATTTAATGAGGTTTTGTGATTATATGTTGGAAGAACTAAAAATTTGTGATTCAATAATAAGAATATAACGGGAATACAATGTAATAATATTAATTTAAGGTAATTTATAATTGGTTGAATGTGATTCCAATTAATTAAAATGATTAAGAGTTATAATTGGTAATAGATTGTAAATTAAGGGTAATAATGGGTGTATTAATTTATATTGGATTAAAGGAGCAATTGATAATATAAATGTTGTAGTAATTTAATAGTATGTAATAAATTGTAAATTGGGAAAAACGAATGTTGTGTAAATAACTATAACATTTGTGTGTGGATAACAAACATACAAATGTGATTAAATATAGAAATGGTGACAATTGTTATTTGTTACCAATTCATTTAATCAATTGCAATTGAATGTCATTAAATGCTACATTAATGTGAGTTAAGACAATAACTATAAACTGTGAATGTAATAAAAGGAATATAAATGTTAATTATATTCGTAGCGTAATAATTGATTTACTAAAAGAGTGAAATCAAGATAAATAAATTAACTGGGATTTCAAAATTTAATTAATGTGTAAAATTGACAAAAAATTCAGTATAATGGAAATATAGTAGTCACTACAAATAAAAGATGGAAATTGTAGCATATTAGTGAAATAAGATATTAACAAATATTAACTATGTTATTAGAGTAATAATTGATTGAATATAAAGATTGAAATCAAATTAAATCAATTTATTGGAATTAAATTTTAATTAATTGGATTTATTGCAGTTGAAACTGGACACTGTATTTAGGAGAATAATTAACACTAAATTGATATCTAAATTTTCTTTAAGTTATTATAAATGTCCAAGTAACCTAAAATGATGAAATTTGTTAGTTTATAAATATTGAATTAAAAAGTGATTTAATTAATTTAATATTAATTTATTTAATTAATGTGAAAATAGTCATTTTGGCCACAGTCTCGGATTCCGATGAAACCAGTTTCATCGGATCCGTAACAGTGAATTATTGTAAGGTTTCAAGTTTCGTAGCAATCGGACTTGTCGTCTGATCGTACGGACTCGAAACGCCTAGAAATCAATTTAATTAAATTTAATCGAAATCAATTCGAAATAAGCTGATTTTTAAATCAACTTCTTCATACGATGGAATTTGGACTTGAAACCTGTTCCATTGAATTTAAAAATATCGAAAACATCTGTTTTGATATATGGGATGACCCATTTTCGTTTTGGGAACGAAACGGGCTTTTCGGGTCGTTTATCATTCAACTTTCAAATCGATCTAGTCCATCCGTTCCATTTCCGATCTGCCTATTTATAACCTAGCAGCCTTTTATTTTCTATTGTCTGTATGTACATTTCATTCTCATCTTCTCTTTCCAATGGCAGACAAACCAAAACCAAATTCCCAATCCAATTTCAAATCTAATTTCAATTTCGAAATCAAACTCCTCCAAACCATATCAAATTATATATCAATTCGAAGCTCTCAACGAGCGCAATTCATTAGTGCATTTCGTTTTTCAATTCGAACCACCGTTTGTCCAGAATTCGCGAATCAATTCCGGCCGTCCGTTTATTGGGTTTGTGATTTGACGGCGGATCTTCGACTAATCATCGATCAGGGAGTACTGGAGTGTAGAGGGGGTCGAGACAAGCTCATTTATATGGTTACTTCGGTCTGAAGGTGATTGATTTCGCCAGAAATCGAGGGATTGTGGCCGAATTTTGTGCGGCGGCGGTGTCGGTGGCCCTAGGCATCGCCAGAGGCGACCGGAGAGGCGGCATCTAGAGCGGCTAGAGGTGGTAAGGTCCGCGGTGGTGCCTGATCGAGCTAGATATGGATGAGGTCAAGGTGAAATTTGGTTGAACTGGGACATGGCGGCGGCTGCTGTTTGTTCGCGTGTAGTAGGGTTTCGAAGTGGGGTGATGCGTGATGACGTGGCACGGTATTCTATTTTAATTAAATTTATATAAATTTATATTTCTGAATGTTCTAACTCACATAACTTTTGCACACGAGGTCCGATTCACGCGCAGTTTGTTCCATTGGGATCGTATTGAAATTCCGGACACTTTAACGCTAGTTTGGACTAATTCTAAGACTGTTTGAATTTTGGGCCTAAATTGGATTTTTATTCGATTTAAAATCGAAGGTGAGTGTTTTAACCCACTAACAACTTCTTCAATTTCTTATGTTAGTTAAATTAAAACTATGATATGATTTGTAATTTATTTATGGTTGTTTGGTATATTTAAATCGTCAATCTAGTTAATTTGAATTTATTTTGAATTAAATTGTCATTTAATTTATTATTGGTTTTAAATTGCTAGTTAAATACCTGTAAATGATAATCATTTATTTGTTGTAATTTATTGGTCAAATTGGATTACGATTTGGATGGATGTTTGATTGTTGATATTGGATGATTGGATGTTATGTTATATTTATATACTGTTATCACTCTGCAAGTTCCCTATGGGTTGAAATGATACATACCCAAATGATCTATAGACTAGGGAAAAATCGTTATGGGTTGAAATGATAGACTCGAGCGATTTTATGGATTTTAATATTAATTCGGGATTACGGTTTGAAATGATATATAACTGTAAAATTTTAAATTGCGGATTGAAATGATAAATATCCGTTTCACTTGACCCTAGGGTAGAGAATTATATACGGACACCAGATTGGTTAAATTAAATGATTTTTGAATCTTTAAATTTTGAGTCCAGTTAACTGGTATTTTGAGATAGAAATTGATTTATACAAACTGAATTAATTTCGATAATCCAAGGGTTAAATGTTGAAATTGGGATTGGTTTAATGAATTGCTCAAGCGATTTAAAATTTTGAATTTCAAAGTTGAAGTGTCAAATATAAATGAAATTATCAGAAATTGAGTTATTGGAAATGTTTGGATATAACTTTGAAATCTATTTTAAATTAATTTAAACTATTTTAATCAAGTTGAAACTATTTTTAATTTATTTAATCTATTATAATCTATTTAATCCAATTTAATCTATTTTTACCTATTTTAAACAAATTAAATTTATTTAATCTATTTTAAATCTATTAATATAATTTAAATTTATTTAATCTATTTTAAATTGATTTAATCCGTTTAAAAATCTACTTAACATAATTTAAGTCCATTAAATCTATAAGTAATCTATTTAAAACATTTTAAACCTAATTAAATTTATTTAATCTATCATTAATCGATTTAAATCAATTTAAATCTAGTTAAATCAAATTAAAACCTATTTAAATTATTTAAACTATTACACTATTTATGACTATTCAAACTATTTTCTAAAATTTCAGACTGTGTAGAGTTGAAATATTTATATTTAAATCCCTGATGATGATACAACCTAAGTTGGAATTTGAAATTGATACCCCTTTTGTGAAATGACATATTTGAGTAAATATGATGATTTGGAACGAGGATTTAATTAACCTATCTTATCGATAATTTCATAAGTGAATATGATTTTGAAAGTGAATATGATTTTTGGAAGTGAATATGATTTTGAAAGTGAATATGGTTTTGAAAGTAGATATGATTTCGAAAGTGATATGGTTTGAAATCGAATATGATATTTTGATATTAAGTATGAATTGACTTTTAAAATGTAAAAGAACCATCTGGTGTGAAATAAGCGTTTGGTTGTTAAAGATGCCAAAATTAGATATTGTCATACTCTCTGCCAATACCGAAAACCACTTTAACAACTGTGTACGTGGTGCAGATTCCAGAAATGAAGTAGGATGGTTGGCGAACGATTCTGTATGAGGTATTTACGTGACAATGACTCCCATGAGTCAGCTTGATGTGGCTAAAACAGGAGCTATACTGGGCCAAGTGAGGTTGCACCTCCGATCGGACATATTTCTTCGATACCATACTATTACTTTGTGATTGATTTGGTGGCCACCCCTCGATTTTGATTATGGGAGTGTGTTCCGAGGTGGGTGGTAGTAGCTGCTAGGCGTTACCACCAGTCTAGGAGTGCAATTGGTATATCTACCATGGCATTGCCTCGAGTGCCATATTCACATGCCCTATCGCGCCTTCTACGAGTTTGTTTTGTACCATACCTATGGAGTGCCCTCTGTGTAAACCTCCAATTTACGGAGGAGCGTACGATACTGTATAGACTATGGGAATATATAAAATGTGTTAAGGGGGATATGGGTAATGTCTTAATGCTATTTTAATACTTTAGTTTAATGTAGACATATTATAATAGCGTATTTTACTACATAGTAGATAGTTTAACGGATCCTTTGAAGATGTGAATCCCGAACATCTCTTAAGTTATTGCACTCACGTTAGACACTGGATAGGAGATGTCAAACCCCGTAAACATCTCTGACGCCGTTCCACTCATATTTATTTACCGTAATTTAACTTACATAAGATCTTTTAGTTCTGACTCGAGTGTTTTGTCTTTCCAATTCGCTCAGGTCAGCCTGAGCATTTCAAGGTTGAAGACCTTATTTCTAGAGGATGAAGACGAAGATTTGTACTAGTATTATTTATTATATTCTACTGCATCATGTTGTTCCGCTGCATTTATTATTTATTTATTCCTGTTTCTGTAATTCTGATTTTGTGTTGTAAAAGAATAGTCAAATTTATTTATAAAACAACTTCATGAACTGTTATTTGATTATTATATTTTGTCATTCCACTGCGAGATTCTGTATTTGTTTTATTCTTTCTCTTTTTCTTATTCACCCGATAATAATCTGCCCTTTTGAATGGTTTCAGTCTGACATGTGTGTCTGCTTAAAATATCCAAAAAGGTAGGTCGTTACAACGAGTTTTCCCCACACTAGTATCTTAAAACCTTTATAAAACCATATACTATGCTCCGACATCCACAGTGGTTAAAACAATTCAAAACGTTATGATATAATGATATGCAAAACAAGTGAATAAATTCTGGACTACCCATCCCTATTCATTTTGACCATCTGTCTCAATTATAGTTCCTAGAATTACTATTAACCTAATAGTTTTCATGGGCCGACTAATAACCAGTTAAATGTTTAAGGACTCCCTGCCCTTTTACATAGTTTTCATGGGATTACTAAGAACCCATTGATAACTCCAATATCTTTACTCTTATTCTAGTTTTCATGGGCTGACTATGAACCTATTGGCAACTCCAATATCTTTTCTTCTTATCCTAGTTTTCATAGGCTGACTAGGAATCTATTCACATCCGTCAATATCTTAATCCGGATATAGTTTTCATGGGTTAACTATAAACTTATTGGCCCCTGCCAATATCAAATCATAGTTTTCATGGGCTAACTATGAACATGTCTTTCTGACATCTTCTTTTATTCATAGTTTTCATGGGCTTACTATGAATCTATTGGCCCCTGCCAATATCTTTTCCTATACACAGTTTTCATGGGTTTACTGTGAACCTATTGGCCTTTGCCAATATCTTTCTTTAATATTTTAGCATCCTATATTATGGTCTTCTTTGCCTCCTAGATGCAATATTGCTCATTCAGGAGTTAACTTAATTTATATTCACTACTAGGTCAACCTAGCTGGTTATTCCGCCCTTCCCCAAAATACAGTTATGGGTCCATTACAATGTGAATATATACATATATGAAGAAGCAAACACAATAACTTGGTTAATCCATTTAACCTTTTAAATCAAAGAAAACTTCTTCAAAAACTCCTTTCCAAAACAATTTATTTATTTATGCCGTGGTTTTCTTTTTAAAATGAGACTGGGTTATTCGTATTGAAAACTAAAGCTTTTGAAACCTTCAAAACCTTGCTTTCGACCTCACTGGATAACCTCGTTCAAAAGCATATAAATCTCTTTTCAAAACATTAGGCCTCTTCCTTTCAAAACATTTTAAAACCTCTCTTTTGAAACCTTTCGAATTTAATAAAGTATTACTTATTAACTCTTAGAAGCATAGCTTCAGAACCATTGAAAGTACCCCTTTTGTAATCTTTGGAAGTGTCCATTCTGAAACCATTGAAAGCCTCTCTTTCAAAACCATTAGGTTTATATTTAAAAACATCATTTGGGTCAAAGTGAAAACAAATAAAAGTATCTCTTTCGAAACCATTCTTTATCATATAAAGTTATTGGGGAAAACATGATGGCGTCGACACCATCACTTTCAAAAGCTTCAAATCATTTAAACCAAAACACTAAAGAATGGCATCGAAACCCCCTTTTGAAGCCATTTCCTTCAAAACCCATGAACCCTTTTGAAAGCATTTAGGTAGTGGCTTGGTATAAGTTTAAAATAAAGGTTACCCTTCGAAAGTATTGATGACTTCAATACACTGGAAAGGCAAAAGAACAGCCGTTGGGTTTCGACTTGGTCGGAACCATCATTTTCAAAAGCATTCTTTTATAAACAAGGTTCTCATTCAAAAGCTCTATTTTTAAACAAAGAAAGGTTGCAACAAGTTAGAAAGCAACTGGGTATCGACTTGGTCGAAAGCACCCTTCAAAAACAAGGCAGGCACATATCTTTTAAAAGTAAACAATGGTTTCGTCTCTATCGAAAGCAATCCTTTCGGCACCCTGCCTTCCGTACTTCACCAATCCACTTCGTACCAATCTCATTGATACCATGTGTATTGGTTTCGGCTAGGTTGGTTTTGTCTAAGATGAAGCGGAGGCATTGGAGTCGAAAGGCACTTCTAAAGGAGGCGGAACCAACTTTTCTGGGTAAAAACAGTTTAATGCCAATTAAAGCAAATACTTACTAACTAACCTGCCATGTGTAAACATATGATTGGTTGCCTAACTTTTCAAATTCTTTACCAAAATAACGCCGCTTAATTTCGGATCTAAAACAAGGTTAATTTAACAAACAAGCAATTCCATTAACCAAAACCAATATTGCAAATAAGTCCTTTTAAAATAATTTAATTTCCATTACAAATCACTTAGTAAAAATCCCCAAAAATTACAGAAATTCTCCTTAATCAGGTTATCTAACATATCTAAATTTCAGACCCAAATTCTCAATATAATTTCAGAAATAAATTTCTAAACCCAGTTAACTCTATTTTCCTTTGAAAATTCATAATAATCTTTCCATAACTTGGAAAATTATCAAAATTAAAATCCAACTCCAAAATCATATTTTACATAACATAAAATTTTCCATGGCATTCAAGAATCATCTACAATCGGTTTTGCCCTAAAACCGCATAAATCTTTATTTAAACAATCTTGTTTAAATTAAACAAATTATAATTCTAGCATATCATCATCCAAATCGTCATAAAAACGAATTTAATCTTAAATCCGAAAACATATGATCACAAAAAAATAGAGATGGTATATATTATTATTCTAAATTATTATTCACCATGATTAAGATAAGGAGATTGGATTGAGATTGATATTCATTCCCCTATCTTTAATCCTTAGCTTTACTTTAATTTCTCTTCCCTTTTCCTTGTTAATGACTGGCTCCTCTTTATGTTTTTGTTTTATTTTTATGAACAAGAATAGGGAAAATTGAAACGTGAATGGTCTAGGAATGAGAATATATAAGGGTAAGGGGTTATGTGCGGCAAATTCCCATTATGCCCTTATGTAAATTAATTAACTTAAACCACTCTTAAGCCCATTTAATTAATTAAATTGAGCATGGCCCCTTAAGTATTTATTCAAATCCAATCCCCTTATCACTTGACATTTACTTTATTCTATTTAATTTATCTAATTAAATCTCTTGAATAATGTTATAAAAAATTAGGGGTGTTACAGCTCCCCTCCTTAAAGAATTTCGTCCTTGAAATTCAGTAAGGACTAAATACTAAACAAAGCAATCATCTGTAACGATTCCTAACAACCATACTAGTCTACCTGACTAGCAATTATCTATATAAATCTAATATAGACATACCCTCAAAGCAGATAAGGATAAGTATCTCGAATCCTGTTCTCTGTCTCCCAAGTACTGTCCTCCTTATTGTCGCTCCACTGAACTTTCACCAACGTGACTGTCTGGTTCCTCAATCTTTTCTCATCTCTCGCTACAAACCAAACCGGTTTCTAACAAAAGTCAAATTAGGCTCTACTTCTAAATCTTCCAAACATGTTGGAGGAATAGTAGTCTCTGGATCATGCACATACTTGCGAAGATGAGACACCTGAAATACATTATGGACACCTGCCATACTGCTCGGCAACTCTACTCTGTATGCTAGCTTTCTAATCCTCTCTATAATCTGGAATGAACCAACATATCTCGGTGCCAGTTTCCCCGACTTTCCGAACTGTACCACACCCTTCATCGATGATACCTTAATGAAAACCCTGTCTCCAACTAAGAACTCTAGGTCTTTACGCCTCTTATCTATGTAACTTTTCTATCCAGACTGAGCTTCCTTTATCCTTTCTCAGATCAATTCAATCTTCTCTGATGCCTCCCTAACCAAATCTGGACCTAAGACTAATCTGTCTCCTATCTCCAACCAACATGCTGGTGAATTGGATGTCCTTCCATACAAAGCTTCAAAAGGCGCCATTTCTATACTAGTCTGATAACTATTATTATAGGAAAACTCAACCAAATGCAGGTGATCTTCCCAAGATCCACCAAAGTCCAATACACAAGCTCTCAATAAATCCTCGATTACCTTAATGACTCTCTCTGTCTGCCCATCCGTCAGAGGGTGATATACGGTACTCATCTTGAGCTTAGTGCCTAACATGTCCTGTAGACTCTTCTAGAATTCACTAGTGAACAAAGCATCTCTGTCATTGACTATGCTACTATGAACTCCATGTAGTCTAACTATACTCTTCATGAACCACTAGCTAAAACAGGTGTCATCCTGGTTGACTTTACTGGAATGAAATGGGCACTCTTGGTCAACCTGTCCACTATGACCCATATACTTTCATTTCCCCTATTTAACCTTGGAAACTCGTATATAAAATCTATGGATATCGAATTCCTTTTCAAAACTCGAATCTCTAGAGGTTGAAGCAATCCACTTGGCTTCTGATGTTCGACTTTCACTATTGACAGTTTGCACACTTCCTAACTCACAAGCCAACATCCCTCTTCATACCTTCCCAAGATAAGTTTTTCTTCATATCTTGATACATCTTGGTCCCTCTAGGATGAATCGTAAACTTGGACCAATGACATTCTCCAAGAACTACTTTCCTCAAGTCCAACATTCGGAACACATAATAGTCCCTTCTTTTTTACCCATCCCCTCTGGTCAAGACTAGAGTCTTTTAGATCAACGATCTCAGTTCCAACCTCAAGCCTTCTGATCTTCTCGGCCAACAATGGATCCTCCTTCTGTTTGAAGCAATTCTCTCGATCAACACTGGTCTAACTTCTAAACAGGACAACATGGCAGTACTCTAACTAGAACTAGCAGTCGATCTTAACTGCACATTATAAGTAGTCAAAACTTCTAGATCCTTACACTCTGCCAACATAGCTAACACCACATTCTGATGTCTTCTACTAAGAGCATCCACTACTTTATTACCTTTCCCTAGAGTGTACTCTATACCAAAATCATAAGCAGTGAAAAAATCCAGCCATTTATGTTGTCTCATATTCTACTCCTTCTTAGAGAATAAGTATATTAAAGACTTATAATCCATGTATAACTCAAATCTCTCCCCTAAGAGATAATGTCTCCAAATTTTCAATGCAAAGATCACCACTGCCAACTCCAAATCATGAGTATGATATCTCACTTCATGCAGTCTAAGCTGTCATGAAGCATAGGCAATCACTTTACCCTTCCCCATCAACATAGCTCACAACCCAGTCCCACATGCATCGGCATACACCACCAACCCTTGGTTTCCGTCTGGAACTACTAACACGGGTGCATTGGTCAACAAATGCTTTAACTTAAGGAATGCTTCCTCACATTTGTCGGACCAAACAAACTTCACCTCCTTCCTGGTTAGCTTAGTCAAAGGCGCTGCTATCCACGAGAAATCCTTAATGAATCTCCGGTAATAACCAGCAAGACCAAGAAAACTTCTAATCTAAGTCACCGTCTCTAGTCTCTTCTAATTATTAACAGCTTCGATCTTATTTGGATCGACTGATAACCCCTTCTCTGAAACTACATGACCAAGAAACTTAATCTCTTTCTTCCAAAAATGACGCTTGGAAAACTTTGCCTTTAGCTAATGCTGCCTCAACGTCTCAAGCACAACTCTAAGATGATCTTCATGCTTAGTTTCATCCTTAGAGTATACCAAAATATCATCTATAAACACCAACACAAATCTATCCAAATACTCTCGGAAGACTCGGTTCATCAAATCCACGAAGAAGGCACGTGCATTCGTTAACCCGAATGGCATTACTAACCACTCGTACGAACCATACCTAGTCCAAAATTCAAAGGGATACTGTCCTATGTAACCCTTAACTAATGGAAACCTATCACCAAATCCAACCGGAAAAACACTCTGGCTCCACACGACAGATCAAACAGATCATCAATGCCCCCTTAGATGATCGGAGTCTAAACATAGGCAATTAAACAACTTTGCCGTTACATCAAAACACATCAGAATTAGATAGAAAAGAACTCCTATTAGCTAACTTGCCTCCTGCACATCTCCAGAAGCTTATTCTTCCAAAGGAAAACCTGAAAAGCTCAACTCCCAAACTACTCAAAATCAATTGAGCACCCGAGAGTTTAAGGGGAAAACATAAACTTCAAGTCAAACATAAAGCCTGGTATGAATAATAACCTACCATCTTGAACCATTTTAGTTATCTAGTGAGACCACACCGCTTAGCAGAACGGTTTTTCCCCTCACTAGTATCTTACCCAAAAATTAATAATAACCATATACTGTTAGCACCAAAGTTGGTCACTAACCTCGTAGAGAAAGATTGTGTAGAGATATAAGTGATGAAAATAAATTAAACAAGGAAGAGAATGCTAATTTAAATGCAGAAAGTAAGAACACTAAATTTATAGTGGTTCAGCGTAATTGCCTACGTCCACTTTGAGGTTAAACTTTATTGATCTTCTTAATAGTTGATTACAAATACAATTCGTGAATCAAATGCTTGAATGAAGTTCTTAAGTAGAGAAGATGAGTCTCCAAAATGGCAGAGTCTCCCCAGTGTTCTCCCAAAAAAGGTCTCTTTTCACTGTGACCCTGCCCCTCTATTTATAGACAAAGATGGGCTGGACTTCCTAGGTGGGCTCGGTGGCCGAACACTCTAGCCCAAGTGTAGTGGTCGCTGTATGCCGAACCAAGTAGGCCAACACGTTGATGCCGAACCACCTTTTCTATGTCGAGCGGTCCTCCTTGGTCTAACGTGCCTTCTGGCTGAATGATGCTTCTTAGCCGAACGATCCTTTGGCCGAACGATACTGCCATGTAGAGTAGTCATACGTCTTCTAACGCCGAGTACTCTTGGATGCCGAGTACTCCTTGATGCCGAATACCATAGATGCCGAGTACCATGGATGCCGAGTGCTATGCCGAGTACTATGAGATGCCGAGTGCTACCTGATGCCGAGTTCCACTGGATGCCGGGTACTTCGCCGAGTACTCCTAGACGTCGAACACTTCCTGATGCCGAGTTCTACTGGATGCCGGGTACTTCGCCGAGTACTCCTAGACGCCGAACACTCCCTGATGCCGAGTTCTACTGGATGCCGAGTACTTCGCCGAGTACTCCTAGATGCCGAACACTCCCTGATGCCGAGTTCTACTGGATGCCGAGTACTTCGTCGAGTACTCCTAGATGCCGAACACTCCCTGATGCCGAGTTCTAGTTGCCTTGTCAAATCTCCAGGAAACACTTGCCCCCCAAAGTGTATCGCGTGGCCGAATGTGGTACGCTTTGAATCATGCAACCTTTTCGTCGCGTCTTAGACCCTTGGCTAACCTCGAACGGAGATTCTCTTTTTGTGAATTCCAGCGATTCAGGTGTGTGCCGAGCGTGTTCCGAATGCTGAACGAGACATTCGTAACCGGACGATGCTTCCTTGCCGAACGATACTTCCGTGCCGAACGATAGTACCCTGACCGGTTCTACCGGATATGGCCTTTTCGACTTCTTCTTCTGTCCTATAAAAGTCGATACCTTCTTCCTCCTTCTCTTTTCACGCTCACTTCTCCTATCTTGCTTTCTAGAACCTCGCCTGTTATCAACCTTCAAAGACTTAACAATTCTTCCTAACCTATCCGATGCTAATCGAAACCGCGTTCTCAACTCTAAATTTCTCCAAGTCGTGATCTACTAACTAGGTAACAATCCATCTAACTAAATCCACAAAGGGGTTTCAATATGAAGCTCGAGTTCGTAAATTGATAGGTGTTGCGTGGATTTTTAGGGCCAGACGATGTGGAGGAAGGTAGGAGTTGATTAGAATGCCGAACAGGATGGTGCGGTGCGACTCACCGAACGATTCATCCTCGTGGTTCGGTGTGGATGGAGGAAGAAGAGGGGGAATGAGGTCGCTGTAGAGGATGGTGTGTCGAGCGTTGGCGCTCGGTGTGACCTTGGCTCGGCACGATTCTTCATATGTCGAATGATGTTTTTTCGAACAGTCACATATGCCGAATCATCATGGGTGCCGAACAGTATAAATGCCTAACAATATAAATGCCGAACAATACAAATGCCGACCATCATAACTGCCGAACAATACAAACGCCGAACACCATAAATGCCGAACAATATGACTGCCGACCATCATAACTGCCAAATAATACAAACGCCGAACACCATAAATGCCGAACAATATGACTGTCGACTAACACAAACGCCGAACACCATACACGCCGAACGATATATTGCCGAACCAGATGATTGCCGAATGCTTGTGAATGCTGAAACCTGTTCTGTCCGAACAAAACTTAACCGAACATGCCGAACAATACCTTTAGCCGAGCAGGGACTAGGCCGAACACTTATTAACCTTGCCTATTCATATAGCAAAGCAAAGACCTGGACCTAAGCACACTTTCTCATGAAACTGACCCGGACCATTAACTCCCTAGCTTTAGTAGACATAGATCTGGACTTAGATTAACATTCGTTTTCTGAATTTGAAACTGTAATCACCACAAGGTGGGCTTATTGAGACGGTCAGCGATGACGGTCTTCGAAGGCGACGATTCGAAGCTCATTTTTATATCTTTGAAATCTCTAGATTCTTATTGCTTGTACACGATTGCTTGCACTAGTTCACACATCACGTGGGGGGGAAAATTTGTGTTGTTAATTCTAACGTTCAACGTTTTTCAAGTATAGTTTTCTCAGGCACTTAGCCAGGTTTGTTATTTATTGAGGATGTCAAGAAAATCTAGCTCCGCCACTATATCTGACAGGCCTGGGCCGTCATCAAGGCAAGAAGCCGCTGATACTTCTAATCCGTCGACTTCTCCTGCCCATAACTTAGCACCTGATGCCCTGGAGGCAACAATTCTACTAGACAATCCGATCGATTCACAAGCTTCGAAGATCAACGAAGCCGCACTCCGACGGATATGCTCCATCCATGGGATTCCTTTCGCCGACGTGTTAGTCCCTTCGCGACACGATCGTCCTCACGTGCCCCCAGTCGGATATACCGCCTGTAACAAGTTCATGTGTTGGATGGGCAGCGTGCCTCCGTTTAATTTATTCCTCCGGGATGTATTGCAGTACATCGACATTGCTCCGTCGCAACTGCACCCGAATGTTCATGCGTTTCTATATGGGACCTACCTACTCTTCATGGCCGTCTTCTCTAGACCCCCAACCTCCGGCGACATCAGATACATCTATATGATCAAGAAACGGAAGGACAACCCTTCATTCATGTTCCTCGAGCCGTACCACAAATGCCAAATCTTGACAGGAGCATGCAGTAAATTCACCCTGTACAAACAGGAATGGTTCTACATGCGTTGCCCTCCTTGTTTTGCGAGGAGATGGGTTGAAGGCAGTAAGTCTCTTTGCTGAGTCATCATTCGCGTTTAATTGGAGTTGTGCCTTTTCTAACTCTTCGTTTCGTCTTTTCAGGTATCAACCCACGTCCGAAGGGCCGAGGATATTCCGAGGCCGTTGAGGCCATTAGAGCTCTTCCTGCCGAGGAACGCGACATCCGAATCATCATCTCGAATGAATCATTATCAAGGTTCGGCTTGTTAGCCCCAAGTCGTCGGATTAGCCTTCCGGAGGGCGTCTCCATTCCCAAGCCATCATTCGGTAAAGGGAAAAAACAGGCCGGATCGTCGTCACGCCGCACTCCCGATACGCACGAAGAAGGTGAGCGCGAAGAAGACAAAGCTCCTGAGACCCAAGGCGAGAATGTGGGTCCCGCTTGGAATCCGGCGGTCGAAGTTCATGACATTGAAACGTCATCCTCCCCTTCGAAGGGAAAGAAGAGGTTAAAATACAAAGTTCAGAAGGAGAAAGTTGGTGGCACTTCAAAAGTTATGCCTATCCCGCCCGAGAAAGAGGCTTCCTCGCAGCACCTGGAAAGTTCCCTGAGGGGTTTGTCGAATCTTTCTATCCCCGACGATATACTTAATTACGGGTTTGACGATCCTGAAGCCCTCAAGTTTTCTTCGCCCGCTAGAGGCAATGCGGGAGTTCAACTCCCGGTCCAAGGAGACAATACTCCGATTAGTAAAGATAAAAGAACTGATCCGTAGGGGCAACACTAGGACACACACGCACATACGCATTCCATCATACACTTCAAGTTTTTTCTTATTTCCCGGATTTTTCTTAACTCGTTGTTATCTCCATTCTTTGCAGGTGACATGGGACGCTCTCACGGATTCGATCGCCTTCATGGCTCTTCCATATTTCACCATTCCGGACGAGACTCAGGTTCAGGCAGACGCAGGGACAGAGATGATTATGAAGATAGAGACAATCATCCCCGCGAGTCATCTCACCGTAAGAAGGCATATTCTCAATCTTCACAGTCCCGTGATCCTCTTCCTCCAACTGAGCCGGATAAAGAGAAGTCTTCAAAGAAGGGTTACCAATCTGATGCTCCTCAAGAACAACACTCTGGTTCATCGAGTACAAGGCAAGTTCGGGAGCAACGAAAAAGAGCGGAACTTCCAAAGCCTCCTCCCCCTACTCCCGCGGTTGATCCAACTATAGCAGAAAAGATGGTCGATCTTAAGGCCAAGTTTCCAAAAATTTGCTTTGACGGTCTGAAGTTCCTCCCGGCTATTCACCATATTCCCGGGCACGTGAAGCAGAGTGCCATTGCCTGCAATAACGACGTCTATGTTCAACATGATGCGTTTGTACACTTGGTTGAAAAGATCTCGGAGGTGTCCGTTGAGCGTCAATATGAGATTGATCGCCTGAAATTGGAGGCTGGCTGCGACAAGAACATCATCAAGCACCAAGACGAAGAGCTCGCTTCGTACAAGTCGAAGATGGAAGCCACTGAACAGAGTGCAAAAGATACTGCTGAGGCAGTTACTCGTTTAGAGATGGCTCACAAGAAGGAGCTTGATGAAGCAGTCCAACGCAGCGGTGCCCTCGTCCTAGAAAAAGATTTCGTTTAAAAAGAAAGGGACGCGCTCGCCATACAAGTCAGGGAGCTGAAAGAGTTACTCTCCAAGGAGATAGAGGACAAAGTAGCTGCTCGAAGAATCACAACGATATTGTGATGAAATCATCGCTACTCGGCTTCTGAAAACAAAGCTTGATGATGAACTTGCTGGGGTTGAGAAACTGAAGGACGAAGCCCGTGAGGAGGGCAAAAGAAAAGCTGCGGAAGAGATTGATTCTCGCCTCGAGGCGGCCGCAGAAGCCGGCAGGGAAGAGGTCAAATGCATGTTTGACCCGTTGATTGCTGAGTATGGAGCCCGCGTCCTTATGCATCGTGACTTAACATTCTTGGGCGATGGCTATCTCGAATCCCTAGCTGAGGCCTGGGAAACCTTAGTAAAGACCAGGAAAATCGAGTCGGACTCTGAAGAGGTTGATGAGGATGCCTTGGTGAAGGAGTTTCTTAGGGGGAATGAGCCAGCGGATCTATCCGCAGCTTTGGCGCTTTATAACAAAGGCTCCCCCCTTCCAAAAGAGAAAAGTGATGAAGCTGGCCCGTCTGGGGCTGAGACTATGGCTCCTCATATTGCTGCTCCTCCTGCTGCTCAACCGGCCGGTCGGTCGGCACTTGAACCGTTCGAGCAGCATGCCGGCTATGATCCTGAAGATCCCGGGCTTGGCGTTCACGTACTATCTCCTATTCTGGAGGGTGAAACCCCACGCGTAACCGATAGCCAACCAGAACCCGGTAGGAAACTCTTCTTTTCTAGAAGTCAAAAGATCTTGTTATTTTCCAGCATTTATTCGTTCTAATGTTCATTCTTTATGTTTCCATGCAGGCTGCTCTAACCCCGAGCCAACTCCGAGGAGCGATGTCGCTAAGGAGGAGGCGGAGAAAGCAAGTGACGCTGTTCATGCGGGAGTAATTCCTGGTCCCGATGCTTAAGTGATTGGGGCGCTAGATGATGATAAGCTTGACACTTCATCTCCTGCCGAAGGGAGTGATGAAATCGAAATCACTGGCGCCTCTGAACGTACTTCAAAGATGAGCATGAAGGACCGCCTCGCCGAAGAGGAGAAGAAAAAGGTCGAGGTCAAAGTTGAACCTGAAATACTGGAACTTACCGACCCGCGGAACAGACCTTTGAAAATCATTCTCCCGGGCAGGTCCAAACCACTAGATGTTCCGTCTCCTACTCCTGACTTCGCTTCTTTAGCAGGCAAGAAATCCAAGAAAAAGCGTGAAGGAGAGGAGTCGTCGGAAAAAACAAAGGAAGACAAGAAGAAGAAACCGAAGAAATAATCGATACACTCGTTCAACGAGCTTCTTGCTTAAGTCTTGTAGTTGCTTTTATCTTTTGTAGCTTGTAGTTTGTATAGATAGGTTCTTAACTCTGAGTTTTGTAGGAGTAACTGTGTAACCCCATTTTGAACTATTGAATGAAGTTCAGTTTCTTTTTCGTTTGAATGATTCTCTTGCTTTTCTTTGGTTTGCTGACTAACTGTAGTCATAACTCAAGTCCTTATGAGTTGCATTACCTCCAAGTCCATTCTCGTGTTGTTCAAACATTTCCAGACGTGGCATACTTCTTGTTCCACATTTCTCGAGTACTTGGACTTTTTTCTAAATCTGCGCTCCGGGGATTTAGAGTAAGTTGATCCGCGTTCGGGGGATTCCGAGGTTCGCATCATTTATACTCTAGTCTGCACTCCGGGGACTTAGAGTACTCCGATCCGCGCTATGGGGATTCGGAGATTTGAAACCGTTTATACTCTAGTCCGCACTCTGGGGACTTAGAATACTCCGATCTGTGCTCTGGGGATTCAGAGTTTTGAAATCGTTTATACTCCAGTCCGCACTCTGGGGACTTAGAGTACTTCGATCCGCGATCTGGGGATTCGGAGATTTGAAATCGTTTATACTCTAGTCCGCACTCTAGGGACTTAGAGTACTCCGATCCGCGCTCTGGGGATTCGGAGATTTGAAATCGTTTATACTCCAGTCCGCACTCTGGGGACTTAGAGTACTCCGATCCGTGCTCTGGGGATTTGGAGATTTGAAATCGTTTATACTCCAATCCACGCTCTGGGGACTTAGAGTACTCCGAGCTGCGCTCTGGGGATTCGGAGATTTGAAATCGTTTATACTCCAGTCCGCACTCTGGGGACTTAGAGTACTCCGATCCGCGCTCTGGGGGTTCGGAGATTCGGAATCGTTTATACTCTAGTCCGCACTTTGGGGACTTAGAGTACTCCGATCCGCGCTCTGGGGATTCGGAGATTTGGAATCGTTTATACTCTAGTCCGCACTCTGGGGGCTTAGAGTACTCCGATCCGCGCTCTGGGGATTTGGAGATTTGAAATCGTTTATACTCCAGTCCGCGCTCTAGGGACTTAGATTACTCCTAGCCGCGCTCTAGGGATTTGGAGATTTGAAATCGTTTATACTCCAGTCCGCACTATGGGGACTTAGAGTACTCCGATCCACGCTCTGGGGATTCGGAGATTCGGAATCGTTTATACTCTAGTCCGTAAATCGTACAGGATAATGTAGTTCGTCATCTGATCATGAGATATAGGAACATTATTGACTTGTGGAAAATACGGCTTCAAGCCTTTATTAATGAAAGACAACTAAATTGCTTGATTACATAGTTAAAAAGAAACTAAGTTGCGACTGAACGAAAACACATAGGAAATAACAGTGCCTAAAACAAGAAAGGGAAACATGCTAAATGTAATAATGCTGCAAATGCTCACTGTTCCATGCTCGGGGGAGTGTCGTGCCATCGACGGTCGCTAGCTTGAATGTTCCTTCTCCAAGCTTCCGTTCAACGACGTATGGACCTTCCCAGCTGGGATTCATACGCGATGGTACCGGGAAAACTCGTTTCAGAACGAGATCACCTACATCAAAAGTTCTTGGGCGGACTCTGCCGTCGTAGTAACGCTTGACTCGGTGTCTATGCGCTGCCGCCCTTAATTCGGCCTCTTCGTGCTTTTCATCGATGCAGTCCAGTGATTCCAACAAGAGATCCTGGTTCGTCTTGGGATCATAGTACGTCACTCGGTGTGATGGAACTTCAAGTTCCACGGGTATAACGGCTTCCGAGCCATATGCCAAGGCGAATGGAGTGTGGCCGGTCGTGGACTTGTTGGTAGTTCTATAAGCCCATAGTGCTGTTGGGAGCTCATCTACCCACTTGCCTCCAACCTTCTCCAGACGCTTCTTTAGTATGGACTTGATTATTTTGTTAACGGCCTCGACTTGTCCGTTAGCTTTGGGTGTGCAACGGCGGCGAACTTCTTCTCGATGCCATACTTTAAACAGAACTCTTTGAACTCTCTACTTTCAAATTGCATCCCGTTGTCTGTAATAATGGTGCGAGGAAGGCCAAAGCGGCATATAATGTTTCGTACAATGAAGTTAATGACCTTCTTAGAGGTGATTGTGGCCAAAGGCTCTGCCTTAGCCCATTTTGTAAAATAGTCGACTGCAACTATCGCGTATTTCGCACCACCTTTGGATATAGGCAAAGAGTCGATTATGTCGATTCCCCAGATTGCAAATGGCCAGGGACTAACCATTTGCGTGAGTTCTGTTGATGGAGTCCTCGGGATTTTTGCATATCTTTGACACTTGTCACATTTTCTTGCGTAGTCCGCAGCGTCCCGATTTACGTTTGGCCAGTAATATCCATAGCGGAGGATCTTCTTTGCTAGCGTTTGCCCCCCAGTATGGTCACCACATTCCCCTTCGTGAACCTCTCTTAAGACCCGCTTTGTCTCATCATGAGCGACGCACCGTAATAATGGGACCGAGAATCCTTTTCGATACATTAATCCATCCTGCATCACGTATCGCGCGGCCTTTCGAAGGACCTACCGTGTTTCGCCCCTTTTTTCTGGTAAAGCCCCGGTCGTCAGGTACAGCTTGAATGGGGTCATCCACGATTCCTTCTCGATTTCCGTTTCCAACACGCGATCGACTTTCATCTCGTCTATGCTCGGGGCATGCAAGGCTTCAACGGGATACAATCCCATTTGCTGCGCATCGCCGGTTCTCGCAAACTTAGCCAACAAGTCGGCTTCTTTGTTCTGTTCGCGCGGGACATGTGAAATGTCATAACGCTCAAGATTTGATAGTAGTTCTTGGACCTGAACAAGGTACGGAGCAAGCTTTCGTCCCTTTTCTTGGTAGTCTCCCCGTACTTGGCAAACCACCAACTGTGAGTCACAAAAGATTTCAACTGATTTGATCCCGAGTTCCCCGATGAGCTTCAAGCCAGCGATCAGTGCTTCATATTCTGCTTCGTTATTTGTAGCCGGGAAATCGAGCTTCAAAGCATAACAGATTGATCGGTTTTCCGGAGTTATAAGAACTAGGCCCGCGATGGGGCAACGATCGTTTGATGCCCCATCAGTGTATAATTTCCACCGAACGGGGGGAATGACGTCGTGATTACCCGGTTCGACGGGTATGGTAAACTCAGCGATAAAGTCTGCTAATGCTTGCCCTTGTATGGCTCTCCGTGGTAAGTAGGCGATATCAAATTGGCTCAACTCGATGTTCCATTTTAGCAATCTTCCAGAAGTTTCTGGTCGTTGGAGTACCTGCCGCAGGGGTTGATCGGTATAAACACTGATTGAGTGTGCTTGAAAGTATGGGCACAGCTTACGTGATGCAATCACCAAGCAATAAGCCAATTTCTCGATTTTAGGGTAATTTCTCTCTGCCCCCGTTAAACGCTTGCTAACATAATACACCAGCTTCTGGACTCAATCCTCCTCACGAACTAAAGCCGCACTTATCGCGTGCGGGGATACAGCCAAGTATACGTACAACATCACGTGGTCTACTGGTTTTGACAGCACTGGTGGACTCTCCAAATGCCTCACCAGATCCCGGAATGCTTCCTCACAACTAGGCGTCCATTCAAAATTCTTCTTTCCCTTCTTTATTATATCAAAGAACGGGATGCACTTGTCGGTTGCCCTGGATATGAATCGACTTAGCGCAGCTACTTTTCCGTTCAAGCTCTGTACCTGCTTTATAGTCCTGGGCACCTGCACATCTCGAATAGCTTGGATCTTTTCTGGGTTAGCTTAAATTCCTCTAGCATTGACGATGAATCCCAAAAACTTCCCTGATGCAATGCCGAAGGAACACTTCAGAGGGTTGATCTTCATCCCATAAAGCCTGAGTATGTCGAACATTTCAGCCAAGTCTCGAATGTGGTCGTTTGACCGTCGTGACTTCATGAGCATGTCATCCACATAGACTTCCATCGTTCTACCAAGTTGGTCCTTGAACATTCGATTCACCAAACGCTGGTAAGTTGCTCCTGCATTCTTCAATCCAAAGGGCATTACTACATAGCAATATAGTCCGATATTTGTAACGAAGCTGGTGTGTTCTTGGTCCGTAATATGCATCGGGATTTGGTTGTATCCTGAGTATGCATCCATGAATGATAACAGCTCGTGTCCTGCGGTGGAGTCGACCAACTGATCGATCCTAGGCAATGGGAAACTGTCCTTGGGGCATGCTTTGTTCAAGTCGGAATAATCTACGCAAGTCCTCCATTTCCCATTCGCCTTTTTTACCAGCACGGGGTTGGATACCCATTCAGGGTAGAGGGCGTCGCGGACGAACCCATTTGCTTTGAGTTTGTCCACCTCCTCTCCGAGAGCAGCGGACCTCTCCGGGTCCATTCCTCTCCTTTTTTGTTTAACCGGGACGTATTTCGGGTCTATGTTCAACATATGACTCGTGATGGCGGGAGAAATCCCACACATATCAGAATGCGTCCAGGCGAAAACGTCAAGATTCGCCCGGAGGAAGTCGCTAAGGTCTTCAGTCATCGCGGCGCCAAGCTGTGATCCGATCTTCAGTATTCGCGAAGGGTCATCACGGCTAACTGAAATGTCAATCGTTAATTCAACCGGCGCTGCCTTCTCTTCCCTGGGTTTCTCATCGTCGTCTCTCGGATCTATGTCTCTGAAGATCCGAGAATTATGCTCGAGCCAGGGCTCGGGCACTATTTGTCAATTATCTGTATTAAGGATGCAGACAGGATTGTCCGCAACCTTCCCTTTCTCCCTCCGATGGGCCTCTCGGAGCTCAGCCACATAACAGGAACGACCAGCTGCTTGGTCGCCATGAACAATACCTACTCCTTTGTCAGTTGGGAACTTCAAAGTTAAACACCACGGGGCTAATGCTGCCCTAAACTCAGCCAGGGCCGGCCGGCCCAAGAAAACATTATATGGAGAATCCACATCCAAAACTACGAAGGGTAGAATTCGCACACTCCGACGCTCGCCTTGTCCCAGTTCAACTGGTAACTCAACATACCCCACTGCATCGGTCGCTGCGCCGTTAAAGCCGTGTATACGAGCCTTGGACCGTTTCAAGTCCTTCGTTTTCATTTTCATTTGGTCATAAGCCTTCTTGAAGATTATGTTGACAGAACTCCCGCAATCAATCAGAATTCTTTTCACATATGCCGGTCCGATCGTCGCAGATATGACCATCGGGTCGATGGTTGGAGCCTCTACTTGATCAGCATCTCTGTTTCTAAACACCATATCGTCTGTCATTACGCGCGGCTGCTTAGCAGGGGTCCCATCCTCCATGTTCGAACAACACTCAAAATCTGCATGCTTCAGGGAACTTGCATACCGCTCCATCTCTTGCCAATTCTTATCCGTGGGGTGAGGTCCGCCGATAATAGTATTTATGACTAGTCTACCCACAGTTCGGGCAGGCTCCTTGGGATGACGCGGAGCTGGTGCGCGACCTGGGTTGGACGTTCCCTGTCCTCCTTCCTGTGGATCCTTCACAAATTCTTGCAACTTCTTTTGCCTGATCAAATTCTCGATAGCGTCGTGCAGGTGTCTGCACTCTTCCGTATTGTGCCCATAAGTCTCATGGAAGCGACAATATTTCCCAGTTCGCTTCTGCTCCTCAGTTGATTCTTTTGGACGTGGCTTTCTATATTGAAAAGTATTGCAGGTAGATAGGTAAATGTTCTCATAAGGCGCATTCAGCAGAGTATACTCGTTGTAGCTTGGAATTCTCGATTTCCACTTCTCCGCTTCTCTCTTCTTCCCTTGATTTCTTCCTCTGGACTCCTTAGACTGCCCAGGCTTTTTCTGGACATTGACTTGGACCTTTCCCGAGTTGTCTCCGGACTGCTTCACAGCAACGTTGCTTTTCATAGACTCTTGGACAGTTCCTGGTGCCTTATCTCGCCTTACCCACCTAGCTTCCTCTCTTCTTATGAACTGGTGTGCTTTCGAGTAGAAACGCTCTAGTGTAGTCGGAGGTTTGCCTGCCAACCAGTCTCCAAACTCAGAATCTGGATCCACACCTCTCATTACAGCCATTAGAATCGCATGACCATTGGGATTACTGACTTCAGTCGCCGCAACGTGGAATCTTTATAAATATTCCTTCAATGACTCTCCAGGATTTTGGATTACACTTGACAGAGACATTACGTCCTTTGGACGAGTAGTGTGTATCCTAAACTGCTCGATAAACTTTTTCGCCAACTCCTCGAAATTGGATACAAACCGCGGAGGAAGTCGGGTAAACCACATAGTAGCGATCCCAGATAGAGTAATTGGAAAGCATCTACACTTGGTGGCATCGTTTGCTCTAGCTGAATCCATCATCCATTCGTACCTCATGACATGCTGTCTAGGGTCAGTCTTTCCCTCATACGTCGGGATAGTAGGCATACTAAACTTCCTGGGGTACGCCGCCTGCAACACAACATCTGTGAATGGAGTATGACTTCTTGATACTCCCCAATCATCATTTGATAAGCCCTGATTTTCTTTCATCAATTGCCTGACCATGGCTGTCCGATCTGGTGTCTGTATGGAAGGCGGAAGGTTAGAGTCTGTTCTACATGACTGTCCATGTTGATGCCTCCTCTCCTGGCGATCTGCCAATTATGCGTCTTGAGGTTTGACGTTATTAGCGTTTTGATGGTCTGGGCCTCCAGCCTCCATCTGTACTCCAGTTCCTAAGTTTCCAGCTCCGACTTAGTCGCGGTTTCCAGCTGTTTGGGCAGCATCACCCATCCGTGCAGCTTCAGTCTTACGGCGTCTGCGCCTGGGAGGTTCATCAGAAGAAGTTGAGCTGTCGGATGAGGAATAAGGAGCGGGATTGCCCCCAGCATTCTGTTGCTGCCGTTGAGTGAGTTGTGCCATCAGGTTGGCGTTCGCTTGCATCTGCTCTCCGAGTTGTCTCCTGCTTTCCCTGAGTTCTCTCATCAAGTCGTTGAACTCTATTCTGGTGACAATTGGAGTTTGGTCCTGGGTGGAAATTCCCACACCCGGAATCGCTGGTTGATTGCTAGGTCCTGCTTGTTGCACGCTAGCAGTCTCATGGGCATCCGCATTATGAGAAGCTGACCTGGTACGTGGTCTTGCCATTGTAGAGTTATTGGCTGGTACTCTGAGTAGAATCAACGGATGTCCTATCAATGAGTCGGATCTTCTTTGGGGGATTTATTCAATCCAGTAGCTTCAAAGCAGATCCTTGAGGCCTGAGAATTCAATTCTCAGTGAAAGCACCAAAGTGTTAGCACCAAAGTTGGTCACTAACCTCGTAGAGAAAGATTGTGTAGAGATATAAGTGATGAAAATAAATTAAACAAGGAAGAGAATGCTAATTTAAATGCAGAAAGTAAGAACACCAAATTTATAGTGGTTCAACGTAATTGCCTACGTCCACTTTGAGGTTAAACTTTATTGATCTTCTTAATAGTTGATTACAAATACAATTCGTGAATCAAATGCTTGAATGAAGTTCTTAAGTAGAGAAGATGAGTCTCCAAAATGGCAGAGTCTCCCCAGTGTTCTCCCAAAAAAGGTCTCTTTTCACTGTGACCCTGCCCCTCTATTTATAGACAAAGATGGGCTGGACTTCCTAGGTGGGCTCGGTGGCCGAACACTCTAGCCTAAGTGTAGTGGTCGCTGTATGCCGAACCAAGTAGGCCGAACACGTTGATGCCGAACCACCTTTTCTATGTCGAGCGGTCCTCCTTGGTCTAACGTGCCTTCTGGCTGAACGATGCTTCTTAGCCGAACGATCCTTTGGCCGAACGATACTGCCATGTAGAGTAGTCATACGTCTTCTAACGCCGAGTACTCTTGGATGCCGAGTACTACGCCGAGTACTCCTTGATGCCGAATACCATGGATGCCGAGTACCATGGATGCCGAGTGCTACGCCGAGTACTATGAGATGCCGAGTGCTACCTGATGCCGAGTTCCACTGGATGCCGGGTACTTCGCCGAGTACTCCTAGACGCCGAACACTCCCTGATGCCGAGTTCAACTGGATGCCGGGTACTTCGCCGAGTACTCCTAGACGCCAAACACTCCCTGATGCCGAGTTCTACTGGATGCCGAGTACTTCGCCGAGTACTCCTAGATGCCGAACACTCCCTGATGCCGAGTTCTACTGGATGCCGAGTACTTCGTCGAGTACTCCTAGATGCCGAACACTCCTTGATGCCGAGTTCTAGTTGCCTGGTCAAATCTCCAGGAAACATATACTATGCTTGTGCATCCACTGTGGTTAAAAACGTAGCAATTTAAAATATCATGATGATACGCAAACAAGCAAAATATCCTGGATTTCCCATCGTCATTCATTTGACTATATGTCACAATTATATTTTCTAGGGTCACTATTAACCTATTAGTATTCATGGGATGACTAATAACCTATTTAAAGCTTATGGACTATCTGTCCGGTCTCATAGTTTTCATGGGATCACTAAGAACCTATTGGACTTTGCTAATAACTAAATTCAATTATTTCATGGGTTCTCCCTGAACCTATTGGTATCTCCAGTAACTGCTCTTATATCATAGTTTTCATGGATTGACTATGAACCTATTGATCTCTTTCAATAACATTATCCAGATATAGTTTTCATGGGATCACTACGAACCTATTGGCCCTTGCCAATAGCTCCCTCGAAACATAGTTCTCATGGGTTTGCTATGAACCAGTCTAAACTGACAACTTTTTGATCAGTCTTTCGTTATCCTATGTTCTGATCTACCTATTCTCCTGGATGCAACTCTATTCATTCGAGAGTTAACTCAATTTATAATCACTACTGGGTCAACCTAGCTGGTAAATCTACCCTTACTCCCTAAAATACAGTTATGAGTCTATTATATAGTGAATATATTTATAGAAGAAGCATATACAATAACATAACAATTCCAACATTTATGGTTTAATATAATTGAAATCCTTTCCACATGAAATTTGGTTAATCCCTTTAATCCATTATTTTTAATCAAGGAAAGCTTCTTCAAAAACTCCAAATTTAAAAGCCATTTCAAAATTCTTTTACATTGCCATGGGTTTTCCTTTAAAAACGAGATTGGGTTCTTTGTTTTGAAAACTAAGGCTTTCGAAACCTTAGACCTTTACTTTCGAAACCATTAAAACATATCTTTCGAAAGGATTCGAATCTTTTTTTCAAAACACTTAAACATATGCCTTTCAAAACACTTTAAAATATATCTTTCGAAAGCATCAAAATCTTCCTTTTGAAACCATCAAAACATTCCTTATGAAAGTATTAAAGCACATCTTTCCAACTTATAGAAGCATGGCTTCGAAACCATTTGACAGTATCTCTTTCAAAACCGTTGGAATTGATCTTAAATATAACTTTTGGGTCAAAGTGATCATAAGCGAAAGTACCCCTTTCGAAACCATTAACCTTCAAGTAAAAGGGTTTGGGGAAAACATATGGCTTCGGAACCATCCTTTCGAAAGCTTTAATCTTTTAAGTAAAAAAGTTAGAAGGTTAGCTTCGAAACACCTTTCGAAGCCATTGCCTTCGAAACCTTTAGTTTAAGTGGCTACTGGAGTCCTTTCGAAAGCATTGGAAAGCGGCTTTTATATTTATAAAATAAAAGCTTACCTTTAAAACTCATTTAAAACTTCCAACCTATTCGATAGGTATGAAGCCGGCAGCAAGGTTTCGACTTGGTTCAAAACTACCCTTTTGAAAGCTTCTCTTTAAACATATTATACGACAACTCATGCGAAAGCTACCCTTTAAACAAAAAATGGAAACCCCTTCGAAAGCTATATAAAAGTGATTCACCCCTTTCGAAAGCATCCATTAAAAGCAAGACAAGCGGCATCTCTTTTCAAAGCAAAACAAAGACCTTCGAAAGCTATTTGAAATGGTCTCGAGCCCTTCGAAAGCATAGTTTAGACTCTATACCTGCCTTTTTTCTCCAATCTACTATGTACCAAAGCATTGATACCATGTGTATTGGTTTCAACTTGGTTAGGGGTGGAGGTATAGGGTTGAAAGGTTGCTACTGGAAGTGGCAAAACAATAAATCGATACAAAATTGTTTTGTTTCCTTTCCAAGTAAACGCTTTTCAACTAACTTGCCTATTTGTAAAAACATATTGGTTGTCTTAACCTTTACAAAAATCACCAAATTCATTCAGAATTAATTAAAAATAATTAACAAAGAAGCCCTTCCCTTTAACAAAACAATTAAAACATTTAATTCTTTCAACTTAATTGATCTAATTTCCATAGTAAATTACTTAGGAAAAATCCCCAAAAATCATCAAAATTAAATTTTAATATGTTATTTAACATATAAAAATTTCATACCCAAAATCCTTTATATATTAGCCGAACTAAATTTTTAAACCCAATTAATTATTTCTTTCTTCAAAAATTCATAATAAATTATCAATAACTCGGATAGTTATGAAAATTTAAACCCATCTCCAAAATAATGTTTTACATAACATATTAAATCCTCATAGCATTCGAAACCCAATATATATACGATTTTAGACTTAAAATAAAATAAAACATTTATCAAACATACCTGTTTGAATCAAAAATATCATGTAATCCAAGCATATCATCATTAAAATCACCATAAAGGTTTGAAACTTAAAACCCGAAATCAAATGCCCTTTAAAAACAAAAATGAGATGGTTTTGATTATTATTCACCATGCTTTGGATAAGGAACTTGAGATTTGATCTTTCTAAATTCTCCTTGCTTGATTCCTTAGCTTTTACTTGATTTGTAATCCTCTTTTCCCCTAGCTTATGGCTGCTTTGAGCTCCTTGGTTTATGTTTTAAAATTATGAACTTGTGAAATGAAAATGGAAATAAGGGTTTAGGGGTTAAGGGTTATGGTGGATGGCTATTCCCCATAATACCCTTGCCTTATTCTCTTATTAGTTAACTTATAAAACCGTTTCCATAAACTCATTCTTTTAAATTTTTATTTAGTTAAGCATGATCTCTAATAAATTTTCAAATCTCATTCCCCTTATCACTCTAATCTTTACATTATTCTATTTAATTTATCTAATTAAATCTCCTGAATAATGTTATTTAAAATTAGAGGTGTTACAAATCCGCACCCTATTATCCAAGTAGATCCTCTTCAGGGTTACTGTTAATTAAGTATAAGAGGAAACTTCGAACCCCTCTTCATACACTTTGGTCCTCTAAAGCCATCACTAGCTTTCAGCTTTCCTTTATCCTTCCCATATCTTATTTTAGATGGTCCTTCATCATCCACGGCAATCATGTAACACCCTATAAACTAAACAATAATTAATTAAAAAGAATTAATAAATAATTACTAAATCTCAAAAATGTAATTTGAGCAAAAATTAGAATTTGGCTAGGGAACTTATACCATTATGTTCATTGCGATTGTTTGAGCAAACATTAGAATTTGGCTACGAAGAAGTTATGACGTTTGAAGATTTATGATTAAAAATAATTCAAAGCGAAATAAGGTAAAAAATACTGATTAAATTAATGATAATGTCGAGAAAATAAATCACCGACTAAACCAATCAATCACTTGGTATAGCCGATCAACCATTAGTCATTGTTATCCCGCCTTTTAGCAAGGTTGTGATATCATCGACTTGGCTAGAAACGAATAGTCAACAGCCTTAGGAATTGATTACGTACAATAGTATAGACGATGGTCGAACAGATTTGGACCGGAACCCAATCGAGGTGCTGTCAGCATGGAGTAATTGGCATGGCCCCTGAAGTTATATTTCAAATTTGGAGTAGATCGGAGTTCATATGCTCGAGTTACAAACGAAGCAAGAATTTGCATGGATCGATCAAGAATGATTCATAAGATAGTTCAAGTCATGAAAGAACGCTCAATATCTCAAGATACATAAGGCCAATCCATTTGAAACTTCCAGAACATCAACAAAATAAAGATTAAGGCTTGCAAAAATGATCGCGAGTCCTAAAGTTGCATTTAGCATTTGGCCAATCGTTATTGGCCGATCGTTCTGGCCAAGTCCTAAAAACGATCGGTATGTTCCAGTGCATAGTCCAATTTCAACCAAGATCGATCCATATCTCCTAAGTTATAAGTCAACTTGATTCCATACTTCAGAAACATCAAAATACATGTGGGACCCTCCAAAAATGATCGCATTAAAATTAGAGACAAGAAAAAAGATTAGCTAAACTTAGGCCGATCATTCCTGACGATCGAGTTAGATATACCGATCGTTATGGTGGTCCCCTATGGATCTAGAGAGCCATCTGTCGAAATCTTAGCGAAATATCTCATCATCTCTCTAAATAAATACAGGTCCCATGGTTCACTTTGGGGGACTTTTAGGTTGCTGGTTACTTTAGTCTTTTCGTAATCATGTTTTTCCTATTTCTTTCTGCTGTAACAAGATTATTAGTGGATCAATAAACATAATCTTCAAAGTGGACGTAGGCATACAATGCCGAACCACTATAAATTTCTCTGTTCTTGATTATTTCTTTATTAGCCTATTAGTAAATTCTACTCTTCAGCTTAAATTTTACTTTCTTCATTTACTTCTCTACACAAATCTATTCTAGGGTGTTTGTGACCAATATGGTTGCAAACATTCTGGTGCTTTCTCAACCTGCAAGGATCCCCTTTGTTGCTACTGGATTGGATAAATCCCCCAAGGAGATCCATTGTTATCTTCGTAAAGTTGCTTATGCTACTCAGATTTGCTAAAATCTAAATATGGAGATTGATGATGGTGAGGCATACCAGATCTACTACTCAGAACGTGGATGGAAATGAGACTGCTAGCATTCAACAAGGAGACCCAAGCAATCAACCAGCAAATGTGAATGCTAATCCGGTTGAAATTCATAATCCCATCGATTCTATTACCAGAGCTGAATTTCATAATTTAATGAGAGAGCTGATGGAGAGCCGTCGACAACTAAATCGGTAAATTTAGACCAACATCGACTTGATGGACCAAATCAATCAGCAGCAGTGGGGCAAAGCTACGAGGGATCCCACTCCTTACTCGACGTCGAAAAGCTCTAGCTCATCGTATGGATACCATAGACATAGGCATTGCAGAACTGATGGATCATGTAGAAACTTCATGATGTCAATAGATAGGCCATCGCGGTTTGCCAGGAATGGTTAGTGCTAGTCCCTCCACTAGAGAAGGAAATTTACCTGTGCATACTAGGATTCAAACTGAAGCTGCTAAGGTTGATTTAGATGATAGAGTTCGAATGAATACTGATCGAGTTCTTCCCCAGGATGATGGTGAAATCAACGTACAAGATTCACGTCGCGAAGATGTGGCCCAAGAAGGCGTGAAACAGACTGCAAACATAAACCGGACCATACACATGAGGTGGAATGCGACTACCGCTTGGCGCCACCCATCCAAATGCCGGACTTATCGGCAATGGTCAGACAGTTGGTGAGAGAGAATCAAAGCTTGACTAACGATGACTGGGGAATCTCGAGAAGCCATACCCCTTTCACGGATAATGTTCTACACGCAGAATACTCGAGGGGATTCAACATGCCGTCAATGCCTACCTGCGAAGGAAAAACTGACTCCAGGTAACATATTATGAGATACGAATGGCTGATGGATTCTACACGAGCCAATAATGCAACCAAGTGCAGACGCTTTTCTATAACCCTTTCCGGAATAGTGATAATGTGGTTCACAAGACTACCCCTACGATCAATTTCCAAATTCAATGAGTTGGCAACCAAGTTTGTGGAGCAATTCTGAATGCACGCGACTAGCCCCAAAAACACGATGTCTCTTTCCAGTATGATCCTGGCTCTAGTGGAATCATTGAATGATTATTTGGAGAGATTTCATATAGTTTCCATGGAGGTCTGCAATCTGAATGATCATGCAATACTCAAGGCCGTGATAAGAGGGATTGATCCAGAGTCAGAGTTTGGTGACTAGCTGGAAGGTAAACTGCTTGCTACATTCGAGTGCTTTTATTCAAAGGTAGCTTAGTTTCTAAGAAAGGAGGAAGCCAAATCCTCCGAAAAAATAATGTTGCAGGAGAGAGCGGAGAAGCAGTACAGAGTAACATTGCATAAAACATCTGATGACAGTTCTAGAAAAGTCCAAGTGAACGTTCAGAATAAGCCAACTTAACAAAAGAGTGGCGGAGATAGGAATCGAGAGTGAAAACGAGATTCTGGAAGGTTGAAGCCTAGGATTCCAATGTATGATAATTACACGCCGCTGAATATGTCCCTAGAAAATATCCATCTATCTACTTGTAATACCATGCAATACAGGAAGCCGCCTCCAAAAGAGTCGTTAGAGAAACAGAAGTGGATCGGGAAATATTGTCAGTTTCACGAGTGTTATGGGCACAATACAAATGAATGCAGGCATCTCCAGGATGTTATAGAAAAATTGATTTGGGAAAAGAAGTTACAACAGTTTGTGAAAGCCCTATAGGATGGCGGGCAGGGAACTACTGACCCCAATCGAGGACAAGCTCCGCGTAGGGTTGAGGAGCCTGCATAAATCGGTGGAAGAATGGTGATAAATATGATAGTCGGAGGACCGCATCCAACAGATTGGAGTTGGCAAGAAATGGAGCACTATGCTAACATGATTAGGCATATAGATTTTGAATGTTGTTTGAATATGGAAGATGGGACTCCGGCAAAATAGCAACGTATAATGGTAGATGATATTGTGTTTAGGAATAGGGATGCGGATAAAGTAGAGCCTCCAATAATCGACCCGGTGGTCATTTCAGCTGTGATTCGTCCTGCATTGGTGAGAATGATTTTGATTGATTAAGGAAGTTCGGTGAATATAATTTTCAAAAAGGCACATAATCAGATAAGGATGGAAGCCAAAGATTTAAAACCGTCTAAAGCTAGTATACATGGTTTTAATGGTGTTGCACTCGAAGTTGTTGGTTATGTGGAATTGCCTGTTGAATTGGGAGAAGGTGAACGAAGGAGAGTGCGAGTCTTACCGTCTATTGTTTTGGATGTTGACTCTTTGTACAATGTTTTTCTAGGCCGACCGGCCCTGGCTGAATTTCAGGCAGCTCTTACCCCATGGTGTTTAACTTTGAAGTTTCTGATGGATAAGGAGTGGGAGTTGTTCATGGTGATCAGGCGACTGGACGTGCCTGTTATGTAGCTGAGTTGAGGGAAGCTCAATGCAAAGAAAAATAAAAAGGTATGGAAAAGATTCTCCGCATCCAAGCTACCGAAGATTGACGACCAACGCCTGAGCCTTAGCTCGGGCACCACAGTCGGTTCTATAGAGATATAGATCTGAGAGATGATGAAGAGGAGCCCAAAGAGACCAAGGCTGCACTGGGTGAGCTGACGATTAATATCACAGTCCGCCACGACGACCCATCACGAGTCCTAAAGATTGGTTCACAGCTCAGCTCCCCGATGATGAAAGAACTTGCTGGTTTTCTCCGAACAAATCTAGATGTATTTACTTGGACTCACTTTGACATTTGTGGAATCTTGCCTGCCATTGCGAGCCATGCATTGAATATTGACCAAAAGTACGTTTCGATGAAACAAAAAAGTGACATGGATCCAGAGTAATTTGTCGCTCTCAAAGAGGAGGTGGATAAACTAAAAGTCAACGGGTTTATTCGCGATGCCCTCTACCCTAAATGAGTATCAAATCCCATGCTTGTGAAGAACGCAAATGGGAAATGGAGAACATGTATTGACTATTTAGATTTGAACAAGGCATGTCCTAAAGATAGTTTTCCCCTTTCGAGGATTGACCAGCTGGTGGATTCAACCGTAGGACATGAATTGTTATCTTTCATGGATGCATACTTGGGATATAACCAAATCCCGATGCATATCCTCGATCAGGAGCACACCAGTTTCATTACTGACGTTGGATTGTACTATTACGTGGTACTGCCGCTTGGATTGAAGAATGCAAGAGTAACCTATTAGCGCTTAGTTAATAGAATGTTTAAAGACTAGATTGGAAAAACAATTGAATTGTATGTTGATGATATGCTCGTGAAGCCATGACGATTAAGCAACCACATTAGAGACTTGGCGGAAATGTTTGGCATCCTTCGATATAATAAGATGAAGATCAATCCTTTGAAATGTTCTTTTGGTGTCGCATCAGGAATATTCTTAGGCTTTATCGTCAATGCACGTGGAATAGAAGCCAATCCTGAGAAGATTCAGGCTATCCGTGATATCCAAGTGTTGTGAACCATTAAACAAGTGTAGAGCCGGAATGGGAAGGTTGCAGCCTTAAGTCGATTTATCTCTAGAGCTACCGATAAGTGCATTCCTTTCTTCGATTTGATTAGGAAAGGGAAAAGAAACTTTGAATGGATGCAAGGTTGTAAAGATGCATTTCAAGCTTTAGTGAATCATTTGGAGAGACCTCCTATCTTGTCAAAGCCGATGGATCATGAGGAGTTGTACATTTATTTTGCTGTATCGGCACATGCTATTAGTGTAGCCTTGATTCATGAGAAGAATCGGATCCGAAGGCTAGTGTATTATGTTAGTAAACAATTAACAGGAGCAGAAAGAAACTATCCAAAAATAGAAAAAATGGCGTACTGTTTACTGATTGCATCACGAAAGTCCAGGCACATCCGATCAATTTTTACACCGACCAGCCGTTACGACTGGTCCTATAGCAACCTGAGACATCTGGGAGGTTACTCAAGTGGAATATTAAGCTCAGCCAATTCGATATTACTTATCTCCCTCGAAGGGTTATCTAGGGTCAGGCATTGGCAGATTTTATAGCAGAGTTTACCATGCAAGATGATCTTCCATAAGGTAGCGAAATCCCTACTGTACGATAGAAATTGTATACTGATGGAGCATATACTAATCATTGTTCTAGAGCTGGGATTGTGTTGTAACCCCTGAAAACCGGTTAGTTTGTTATGCTTTGAATCTTGATTTCCCAGCAAGCTGAGTATGAAGCTCTGATTGTTGGACTTAAACTCGCTAGAGAACTTGGAGTTAAATCCCTTGAAATCTTTTGCGATTCACAGTTGGTAGTGTATCAAGTTAGGCGAGACTATCAGGCTAAGGGACAACAGCTTGCCCCTTGCCTTACCCGAGTTCAGGAGTTGTTGATAGATTTTGAATACTATGACATTCCATATATTCCACGCGATCAAAATAGAGAGGCTGATTCATTGGCAAAGTTTGCTAGTACGGCGATGCACAGCAGATGGGCTTGGTTCCGATCGAAATATTAAATACCCAAAGTATAAACGTAATGGAAATCGAACAAACGCCGAAAGCTGAATCTAAAAGGGAATCGTGGATGACTCCAATCAAATACTATTTACTGCATGGAGCCTTACTAGACAAAAGAAATGAAAAGCGACAAGTCCTTGGCAAAGCTTCACGATATATTATGCAAGAAAGAATTCTGTACCAAAAAGGTTTCTTGGTCCCTCTACTCCGCTGTATCGATTATGATGAAATAAAGCGTGTTCCAAAAGAAGTTCATGAAGGAGAATGCGGCGATCACACTGGAGGGCAAACTCTGGCTAAGAAAATACTCCGATACGGGTATTATTGGCCAACCGTGAATCGGGACGCCGCTAATTATGTAAGACGATGTAATAAATGCCAGTTGTATGCAAAAGTTCCAATAGCTCCACCAACAAAAATCGCGCAAATGGTCAGCCCATGGCCGTTCACTATGTAGGGTATAGACATTATCGGTTCTTTGCTGATCTCTAAAGGTGGCGTGAAGTACACTATCGTTGTAGTTGATTGCTTCACCAAATGGGCTAAAGCGGAACCTTTAGGCACAATCACAACTAAGAAAGTAATCAATTTTATTGTTTGAAACATCATATGCCGCTTCGATCTCCCATGAATTATTGTGACAGATAATGGGACTCAATTCGATAATGTTGAATTCAAAGACTTTTCTCAAAGATATCATATTGAAAAGTGATTTGCAGTGATCGCTTACCCTCAAGCAAATGGACAGGTTGAAGCTGTAAATAAATTCATAAAGTCTATTCTAAAGAAATGTCTGGAGAAGGCTAGAGGCAAGTGGGTGGATGAACTCCCTACAGCATTATGGGCTTACAGAACCACCTACAAGTCCACGACTGGCCATACTCATTCACCCTTTCCTACGGTTTCGAAGCCGTTATTCCTGTTAAACTCAAAGTCCCTTCTTATCAAGTGACTTACTACGATCCTAAAATGAATAAAGATCTCCACTTGGAATCTCTTGACTTGATAGATGAGAAGCGCGAAGAAGCCGATTTAAGGGCAGCTGCACATCGACATCGAGTTGCCCGATATTACAACACTAAAGTTCGACCTAGAACCTTCGAAATTGGCGATCTCGTCCTGAAAATGGGTTTTTCCTACCTCGTCGTACATGAATCCAATCTGGAAAGGGCCGTATGTCATTGAACAGAGGCTTGGAGAAGGAACTTTCAAGCTAGCAACTGTTGATGGCATTACACTTCGAAGGATGAGGACTAGCGAACATCTTCAATGCTATTTCACTTGATTTATTTCCTTTACAATTTAGTTGCATTTATTTTAAGAATTTGCTTTAGCATTTGATTTTCTGAATGTGAAATAAGACAGTTTATGTTATTCCCTTCCATTAAATAAATAAAGATTCAGGCTTCCTTAATATTTTTGTTTTCTATTGCATTGTATGCTAATTACATAGCAAAACCGATTGAAGTCGATATGTGTGAATATGCTCCCGGAGTTTGAAATTAATCAATCATGCTAACTCCCAATGAGATTAAACGAGATGAGCTCAATCTACTTGTTCATTTAACAACTCTCATTCACAATCCAAAGGACAGGATACACAATATGGAACAAATGTGGCCGACAATCTGATGATCAAACAACTCCTGCCCAATTATGGAACTGAAATAAAATCAGGACGATCGTGATACAACCAGTCACTCGCTGAACCAAACCACAGACCTTAGGGGGGCAAATCAATCAACCAAGGGGAGTGTGATCTGATTGTTCTCTGAAACAACTCTAAGTCCCAAGAGTGCGGACTGGAGTATAAACCTAAATCGGGTGGAGACCGACCACCCGCAAAACAATTCCAAGTCCCCAGAGTGTAGACTGGAGTATAAACATAAATCAGTGGAGACCGACCGCTCGTGAACCAACTCAAAGTCCCCGAAGTGCGGACTGGAGTATAAACATAAATCGGGTAGAGACCGACCGCCCGTGAAACAACTCTGAGTCCCTGAAGTGCGGACTGGAGTATAAACATAAATCGAGTGGAGACTGACCGCCCGCGAAACAACTCTAATTCCTTGGAGTGCAGACTGGAGTACAAACATAAATCGAGTGGAGACCAACCGCCTACGAAACAACTCTCAGACCCCAGAGTGCGAAATAGAGTATAAACATAAATCAGGTGGAGGTCGACCGCCTGCGAAATAACTCAAAGTCCCCAGAGTCTGGACTAGAGTATAAACTTAGATTGGATATGATCTGACCACCCATTAACTAAATAATATCCCCAGAGTGTGAATACGAACATGAATGAATAGTTGAGTGGAGTTCGATCGTTCACTATTCAACAAACTCCAGCCCGAAACCGACGGAAAGAGTATAAACTCGCTAAGGATGGAGATTGACCGTCTTACATCTGACCTCGCTAAACCAAAGCCAAGGGAAAAAGTATAGTTACTCGAAAAACCACTGAAATTCGATGGTGTAACACTAAGGCTCGAGCCTAGAGTTTGATATGACTCGAGGCCACGACCTCAGGGAGGCCTCGGGATGGATGAATTTAATCGATGTCTGATACAACGAGCAATGAATCACAAGTGCATAAAATGAAAAATGTAATAGTTCAGACATTTGAACAAGTAAATACAAGAATCATACACAAGAATAAAAGAATTCTTGTTTACACTAAACTGGTTGTACATCAGACAAGTCTATCCAAAATACAAGACAAAAGTGGAATGCCACTCCCCAACAAATACAACTAACGAAAAGGAGAAGCGATCATCTAAGTACATGTTATTCTGATTTGAAGATTATTTCTTGGATTTTCTATCTTTCTTTTGCTTCTTTGGAGTGGCTCCTTCCGAACTACCTCTCGACCCCCTCTTCGACCCTTTGCAACCTCGGGATTTCTTCGAAGAAGTATCCTCAATTGTGTGAATCGAGGTGGTATCATCTTTAGAAGTAGGAGGGATGGAAGTGCTCTCAGTACCAGAAGCAAGGGGAATATCATCCTGGGGAATTATCTCGCCAGGAGGAATCATCTGGAGCAGGACGGGAAGCGGTTCATCAAAACCCAAATTAGCAGGCTCATTTTTCACCTTCCTTTTCAACAGTTCTTTTTTAATATGCTCTTTCATGCTGGGCGCCCCTATGGGGTCGGAAGAACCTATGATCACAACATCTTTGTCAAAAGGAATTTCATGGTGCGATCGCTTCCCTCCTTGAATAATGCCTCCATAAATTGATCATCAATAATGAAGGCTTCTTCTTGAGCACCTTGAGTAGCGGCCGAAATTGCGACTTTAACAAATTCTGTAGCGACCGCTTGTGGCTCCGACCATGACTCTTGGGAAGGAAGAGTTGCAACACATGATAGGTTCAAAGCCGAGAAAAAATAGCCAAAAAGATTAGAAATATCAACTGATAACACCCCAACTTTGCGAAAGACGGGAAAGTCAATGGAATACCTTCCTCGGTATGACTTCCAGGTTAGGTCGGAGCATCCTTAGAACCGCGCTTGGGAATCAGGGAAAGTTGTGGCTTGTCTAGATCATACCCGAGTATGGTTGAAGAGCTTGCTGTGGAGCTAGAGATGACCTCGTGAACCAAGGGCAATTGAGCTGTATTATCGGGTTGCACCGATCCGGATCCTTCACCCACTTCATGGGAAGAAACAACAACGGACTCTTTCTGGAGCAAAAGCTGGATATCGTGCAATGTTTTGGGTTCGTCGCCCAAGAGTATCTCATTTTAAAGTTTAGATAGATCGATATCCTTTGAATTAAGAAGTTTTCTCTCTTCTGCAACGAGAAATTCCCAAGCATGACAGAGCTAGTAGGGATAGTCTTCACTGAGCCACGTCAAATTACTATGTGAGAACAATAGCATTATAAAGAACGAGAAGCAGGTCAAGCTCATTTATTATCTCTTCCCTGACTTTCTCCTTGGAAGCTTCTGTTTCACGTTGAATGACTGTATCGACATTTTTGGCCCTCTCAATAGCCATGTCTCTGTCAAGTCTGACGTTTACCAGCTCGTCGCAGACTTCCTGAGCAATCTTCTAAGCATCGTCTTTTTCTTTATTTGCATACTCAAGCTTGGCCTTGAGGTCAGCTATTTCCTTCAAGGCTGCCGATTCATTATTCCGAGCCGTATCCCGCTCAAGCGCTATCTCTTGGTTCCGATGATGCAAAACTTGGATCATATCGAGATGGCTAGATTTCATCTCTTCCATGGAATTCATAGTAGTGTTAGCTTTTCCTTTGGCTTATGCGAAGGAGGTTCTAGAGACTTCTAGCTCATTTGTCAAAGTGTCAATGATTCTTTTATCTTGAGCTTCTTGGCGTTTTAGTTTTTCAATCTCCACCGTGCGCTCGAAGGAAAATTTTGACATCTTTTCAGCTGCCTTCATCCATTCCCGATACTGCATGTGGATGTCAGTGATGCAATCAATGGTGCTCTTTTGAACATGATTTGGATCCCTCTTTAAGTTAGGAGGAAAATAAAACCCTTCAAAGGATAAATTCGAAATTATTCACGAAGCTATGCCATATGAGCAGTTGGATTGATCGTAGAATTTTAAGTAGCAGCTTCGACTTCGATGCCTTCTTTGTCGAGGTTGTGAGTAGCGGTATATTCGCCATGGTGGCGACGTTCGCTCGGCCGTTGAGACTGATATCGAACCAAAGGTCGTGGAGGCATTGGAATAGTAGAAGGGCCGCGAGAGGGATCAATAGGCAAGTCCCTACAATCAGCTGGTCTTTCGGGACCCTTTGAAGGAGGAGATCTTGATCTCGATCTATGTTTATCCTGGGGTGGCCTACACTTATCATCTCTATCTTGATGACCCCGGTCACGACTGAGGCGATATCTGGAATCGTAATAATCTTAACTACCATGGTAAGACCAAGGATGACTGGTGATGTATGTCCTAGAGAGAATCAAACATGTTCCTCTTCCTCACCAATGTTTCTTCAAAGAAAAACAGAAGTCAGTCAACTCTAAGCATTAAAAAGCACGAGTCAAGTACAATGCAGTGTTGAGGGGTGCAAGTGTATGCAAGTGTCCTAGTGTAACCTCCCAATAGACCAGGTGCAGGAGCCTTACTCATTGGTGTAACTTCCTCTCCATAATTAGGAATCCCGGTGCCAATTCTGATGGGAGATTCCGACCCTTTGATGCCCACATCAGTTAAAATGGAAAGCGTCGAGATCAGGTGGAATTGGTAGACCAGACAAAGAGTCAAGTGGTAAACTCAAACACTCTGATTGTTGGGAGGAAGATTCATATTGAACAACTTTAGGAGCCATTGACGACTTAGATTGGTCGGATGGGTGACTTCTTGGAAGTTTATGTACGAATGTTTTTTCTTTCTTATATCAGCAACCAAGGGTTGTGAGGCTTGCGAAGATCCAATATCAAATCTAAGACCGGATTGGTCGCCATTATGACCAAGTACATCACCTCTATGCCCCCCGGCGTCAATATCAACAAATTCTTGAGCACTCATAACTGGGGGCACCACGAGATTGGCTCGATTTTCCCTTTGAATGATTGTAGCCCAGGGTCTTATCGCTGCCGTCTGGGCAATTTTGGTTAGCCCTACGCCGAGACCCTCCTCTATCAAACAAAAAGTGATGAGGCATTCGTCCTTGAGCAAATATTCGATATTCCTGTCCTCGGGTGGAACATTCTTCAAATTGTGACCACCTCTTCATAAATGTCGCTGCTAGGCTGGGTAACGACAATTGCAAAGAGTAACATAGTCAGGAAGGCAACTTGGATATCATTTTTCTGTGCTATCATGAAAATGGTGGATAACACTTACGTCTTTCCAACTACTGTCGAGCAAAGCCGGGCAGGCAAGGAACAAAAAACCATTCACTTTTAAAGGCACTTATCTTGTTCCACGAGCCAGTCATAATCTACCACCTCTTTGCCGATTCAAGAAATGAAAATGAGAGACTCCCTATCCGCCGATTGAAAGTAAAAATAAATCGAATATCTTCGATGGTGGGAGGACGGTGCAGGAATTCCATAAATACCATATAAGTACAATTAAGGAGAGCATAGCCATTTGGGTGGAGTTATGCTAGAGCTATCCTTAAATAATATAGAATCTCCCGAATGTATGAGTTGAAAGGTAGGATGCATCTCGCCCAGCACATAAACTTATTGCACACTATATACCCTTCAGGGGGTCTGTGATCCCTGTCATCTCACGACAGAAACAACACATCATCAAAGGGAATTCCATGCCTTACAAAAATTCTTTGGAGAGCATCTTCTTTAATTTTTGAAGCTACCGAATTAGAAGGATTCTCAAGAATGATTGCGTCTTCTAGAGTATTGGGAGCAGGATTTATAACCTCCGAAAAAAGATGGGGACAACTTCAAAGAGATCAGATTGAGGACCCGGACTTTTCGGTTGTTCCGAATGGTAACTGGATGATGGACTATTGGACTCGGTTGCCGAACTTGAATCTACGTCAGAGTTATTCCTTTGGGAAGATGATCCAACTGGCATAACTGCAAGATGCTCGGAATGTCTAGATCCTATTGTTATTAAACTTAGAAAAATTCATAATTAGATAAAGTAACCTATACCCCCCGGTGCATAGTGAGTGCTAGTGTGGTGCGAAAAAATGTTGTTTAATGTAGTAATAAGTTGTGCAAAACTGAAGACAGAAAAGACAATGAGACTTTAAAGTTTAACAAGAGAAACCGTCATTCCTAACCGTCTCAACTGTTTTTGCATGTCATCGGGAAATAATGCAGCTTTAGTTTCAAGATTGATCATCAGCCATCAAAAGTTTGGTTTTTATCTAAGTTAGTAGTAAGCTTCAAGATGATTATTAAAGGCATTGGTTCATGTCACGGTTCTAAGGCAGTTTGCTACCAAGTATGCAGTTCAGATCATATGCAAGTCATATACAAGTTTTAATGTTTGTCTAAGTATGAAAGTCTAAAGCTCATTATTTAGTTCAGGTTTACCCATATAAATTCCATTTTATAAAAAAGAAAGGTTCATGTGTAAACAAGGTCGATCATTCGTATATGTGAATTAAGGTCGATCGTTTCCTAAGACAACATTAGCCGATCGGTCACCATGAGCTTTTCCCACCAATCGTTCGAATGAGCCACCAACTCTAAGGTATAGCCAATCATTCATAGGTGATCTTCGAGGCCCAACATCCCTGAGCTTCGTCGATCAACCAAGAACAATCATGGATGATCGATCATACAACTTCTTCATGTCCAAAGCACCATCTCCATCTACGTACGATTGGCTAAAGTCGTAATTCATTCATCCCTAGCCACCTCATCTCCATTGCATATGATTGTAAAAATAAAGAAAAGTAGGGATTCACTCATCCCTAATCACTCCATTCTCAAAATTATAACACAAGTATGGGATTCGTGCTACCTAAGTTTGAATCCGAAGGAGGAGGATTTGAAATCGATTTGAAGAATGAAGACTTTATGGTGATAGTTGCATGGATCAGCAGGAAGAAGGCGAAGAGGCTCGACTCTTTTTTGCTTTAGAATGGAACGATGGGAAGAGAGTGGAAGAAGATGACTAAGTGTAGAGGCTTATATAGGAGAGGGATTTAGCCGATCGTTTTTGGCCTAAAAAATTTAGCCGATCGTCCCACGCCCGAAGATTTAGCCGATCGTCCCCTATCCAAGCCTTATGCCGACCGTTCCACTCCCAAGCCTTATGCCGACCATTCCACTCCCAAGCCTTATGCCGACCGTTCCACTCCCAAGCCTTATGCCGACCGTTCCACTTCCAACCCTTATGTCGATCGTTCTATAACCTAGCTTATGCTGATCGTTTTCATGATCATGAGTAGTTTGAAATTTGTTTTCTAAGCAAGGAAAGATTATGGATATGTAAAAACATATGGATTTGTAAAATAAACTGAATAGTCACCTGAAGCTGACCAAAGGAAAACTAAAGCCAAGTTGCCGAAGCTTTGAAATTTCAATAATAAAAACAAGATGATTGTTAACAAGTTGCGATCCCATGTTTATACTATTAGAAATCGAGCAATCGCCATGACGAATAAGGAGAATACGACCTTCAACAAGAAAACAAACCGACGGAAGGATGGGGACTATTTGATGAACCAGATGGTTTTCTTTATGAGGGTTCTAGCTCACGATGATTCAAAGCACGCCATGTATGATACAAGACGTACTTTGGGGGTCAAATGTTATCCTGCCTTTTGGCAAGGATGTGATATCATTGACTTGGCTAGGAACGAATAGTCAACAGCCTTAGGAAACGATTACGTACAGTAGTATAGATGACGGTCGAGCATATTTAGATTGGGACCCAATCGAGGTGCAGTCAACATGGAGTAATTGGCATTGCCCCGTGAAGTTATATTCCAAATTTGGAGTCGATCAGAGTTAAAATGCTCGAGTTACAAACGAAGCAAAGATTTGCATGGATCGATCAAGAACGATCCATAAGATAGTTCAAGTCATTGAAGAATGCTCAATATCTCAAGATCCACAAGGCTAATCTATTTGAAACTTCCAGGACATCAACAAAATGAAGATTGAGGCTTGCAAAAACGATCGCGAGTCCTAAAGCTGCATTTAGCATTTGGCCGATCGTTCTGGCCAAGTCCTAAAAACGATCAGTATGTTCTAGTGCATAATCCAATTTCGACCAAGATCGATCCATATCTCGTAAGTTATAAGTCAAAATGATTCCATACTTCAGAAGCAACATCAAGAGACATGTAAGGCCCTCCAAAAATGATCGCGCTAATATTGGAGACAAGAAAAGGATCGGCTAAACTTAGGCCGATCGATTGGTTGCAAACAATCGTCGATCGATTGCTATAGATGATCGACTAGTTAATCTAGGGCCATTGTAGATTGATCCTCGGCCTAACGGTCCAATTTAACACATTTAAATCTAATGGACAGAATTGATTCAAGCACCTATAAATACAGGCCTAGCCCATTACTTTTTTTCTCATATTTCATGAGCTGAGCAGTAGAGCTCTGCTATTTCTCCTTCTCCACTATTTATATAAATTATAGAAATACTATGTGAGTATGTATATATATATAATGGAAAAGGATATAAAATGAAAGACAAGAAGAAAAGGAGTGAATCAATTCTACGAAAGTGGTATGCTTAGAAATTTTAAATTTAGATCCCACCTAACTCAAACTTCCTATCATATCTATAATTCTAATGAGTATATATACAATTTTTGGTTAAAAAAAGGGAGTCAAGTAAGAAGGATGGATTTGGATCCGGAGATTTGAAAGTCATAAGGTGAGTGGAAAATTATATAATTTACATAATACAAAATTCTATTTTTGTTATTATGCCTAAGTAAAAACCATTGAATTATGGGCTTAAATAAATGAATCTAACTTGAAATCTTTATTTTTATATCCAGTAAATTGTTTAACTTTGATGAAAATGGTATATACACCCTACATCTGGAATTTAGAGAGAATAGTCCCTAAAATTTATGAAATATAATATTAATAGAATTGCATAATTAATTCCAAATTATTGTTATTTTGGTTGTAAAATTTTGAACTTTTCATTAATTGGAGGTGCCTTTAATTTAACTTGAGATTTAAACTTCTATGTTCAAATTCATTGGAATTGTAGAATGTGCAATCTAGTTGTATTGATTGCCATGTGAATTTCCATAAATCGTCCAACCTCATAGTTATATATGAAAAATGCGTTGTTTGAAATAACAAGGAATATTCATATATCCAAGATATGCAAAATAGGGATGTTTTTCCATAGTTTTCCCTGTATGTTTGTGTCTATTTCAATAAAATAAAAGGAGATAATTACTTGTGATTGCAAATGCAACAAAATCCCATTTTTGGTAGTTTACGGAAATTTATAACGGTAACATTCCCCTCTTGGGAAAGATGCAGTTCTAATGCATTAAAATGTAGAAAGAAATATTTTTGTGAAATCCCTAAATGTAGAAACTAAGAAGTTATAAATATAAATAATTCTATTTACCAATTAAATATATGTATAAAGTAAAGTATATACTTGAGAAATAAATTAATATACATCTGTTGCAACATTAATACATATGGTATTGTGCAAGTAGTTGTATGTTGTCATATTAATTATAAATAAAATGCTAAATACGAATAAGGTAACAAATTAAGAAGAAAATGGGAAGTTAACGTAATCAAGTCAATATGTGTAATAAAGCATTTAATGAATTTAATTACAGAGACAAAATATGGAAATGCTAAAGGAAATTTAATAGGCATGATAAAAAAATGTTATTAAGAAAATTAATGAAAAGAAGAAATAAAGGAAATAAACTTATAAAATAAGAAGAAGTCATAGCAAGTAAATAAATGATATGAATAAAAAATGAATTTAAGAGGCATAATAATTTCAATAGTTGAAATATATGGCCTCAATAATACGTTTGCGATGGGAGTGAATTAGTGGCCATGGTCCAATATTTAGATTAATTGTAAATGACTTGATTTAGTATGAGTTGGGATGCGAGGTCGGTAGGTTACACAATGGAATTCTGCCCTCTACAAAAGGCCACCAACATTTGTGTATACGTACCACTGATGTGGGACATTTCCAACTATAGGAACCGTGGGGATATACATTCGCATATGGGGATGAGGTATTAAATAGCTTTTGTAGGGTCTGCCTCTTTCCCATTCGAGAAGTATTAAATGGTCGGGATTGTCTTTTAGGCGCACTAGTGGAAATCCCTACAGGGGATCTGCTTCAGGGTTGAGGTTTTAGATGGTTATTGGAGAGTCTGCCTCTTCCCTATTTAAGAAGTATTAAGTAGCCTTACGGGATTTCTTATGATGTTAGATAGGAAGTACCAGGGAGGAGTTCGCCTTGAGTCTAGATATTAAATGGCGAGGGTTTGCCAGGGTCTAAGGTATTAAGTGGACGAAGTCTACCTATTTCCCATTAAATGGCCATGAGTGACCTACGTACTTTTCTCACATCATTAGGATATAATTGGATGGGAGATGGGTAGTTCGAACCAATATACTCTGTAGTTATGGGGAGCCCCTTCGGTATTGAGGTATTAAATGGCCGTTGGGTCTGCCTTTTTCCTATTTAAGAAGTATTAAGTGGCCAGGGTTTTCTTTTGGGAAGTATAGTAACACACATACACATATATAGATACTTATACTTTGGAGTATGTTGGACATATCATACACGCATATGGAATTAAATGACTAATCTATGAATAGTACAAACACCTAAATAGAAATCAATCGGCATAATTTAGTGTTATGAAAAAAGTATGTAATTTATCAGTCACCAGAATGTTGTTCCGATCCCCTCCTCATTACAACTTATAGGATAGATTTAGTGGGACATGATTTTAGTACAATATGGGAATGGTAAGTGGACATGTCTTCACTTCATGTTCTTCATTGACAAGGCAACTATATATCCAAGGTAATAGCCTTAATTGCTATATATGTTTTATTAAATTTTACCATTCCACTATGAATTCATATAGATAGCTCTTTAATATACTTATGTTTATTACAAATTACAAACACCAATGGTTCGTATCATAATAGACTTGGATTTTTCGATTTAGTCAAAAATTTGGGGCTATTAAGTTGCGGGTTATTTCATTTGATATTAAAGCCTAAGTTAGTCAATCATAAGAATTTGGATACATTGAGTGAACATATTTGTATTTTTACCTACAATTATACACACACACATATGTGTGTATATATATATATATATTACATGCTAAATTCTACAAATTTCGACTATAGAAGTAGTTGCGACCATATTCTGAAAGGATGGATAAGGCAACCGTGGGTTGCAATAATAAATTCAGTTAAATTTATACAACTACCCCAATTACCTCATGAGATGTAGGTCGTACTGTAAGGCATTGACTTAAGAAAAGCATGAGCGTGACATATAGAAGGGTCCCTAGAGTTAGATGGTACTTGACACCTTTTGCTGAGCCTAGACTACCCTATGAGTGTCAATTTTACTGGATTGTCGATTAATGATGTATATTTCATTCAGACAGATGGGAAATAAGAACCAATATGTTGCAAATATCCAGAAGTATGATATAAAAAGAATTGAGCAACATTTTCGCTAGAGCTTAGCCATATTTTTAATATATTTCTGATGGAGGTGAGCTAAGAATGAGTGGAAAAGAGGAAAAGTCTAAAATAAAGACAAACAAAAATCCATTCCTGAGCCCGACCCCGTATGGAAAAATTTAATAAAATATTTAAAAATTTATTGAAATACTGGAAATGGCTTTCATAGAATTTATCATTAAAAAGTTTTTATTTTTGAAAATTAAGTAAATACTAAATTTTTCGCCACAAAAATTATCCTTTATAAATAGATTTTGAAAAACAAGAAAATCTAGAAATTTTAACTAGAAAAGCTATTTAGAAATTTCTAGTTGAAACTAAATCTAGCTAGACTAAAAATTCCAAATAAAAGTTTTTTATAAAGCTGTGCAGTTAAAGCGCTCGGCGGATTCAAAGCGGTGGAGGTGCAAAAAGTCATAGCGGGGATACAGCGAGGATATAGCGGGATATAGCGGATGGCTCTAAAATAACATATAAAACTCGTACTTAAGGTTTTTTCAAATATATAAATGGTAATTAAATGAAAAAAATATCATTCAATTGAATTATAATTAATACATAAATAATTTTAAATAAAAACATGTGTGAATATACTTTAAATAAACATAAAACTGTTATATAACATAATTGAATTTAGTAGAATATTAGAGTATTTTTATTTATAAAAATATATTAAAAATTAAATCAAATAAACTAGTTTCATAATTTTTATAATGTATAAATGCAATTTTTCAATTCATTTTATTAAAGAAGATATAGCGGAAATAGCGAAATATAACGGAAATAACGGGATATAGCGGAAATAGCGGGGCTTAAAGCGGAAAGGCTATATTTTGGGGCTATATGGAAAAATCGTAGCGGTAGAAATCCGCTATGAGATATAGCGGGGTTATAGCGGGGTAATAGCGGGGCATTAACTGCACAGTTATAAAGGGACCTTTCCTTTTTGAAATAAAAAGAAAATACAGCGTATGTGTGGCTCAATGATTTCTTATTTTTGTAAATTTAAAAGTTTCAAAATTCTTTTTAAGGGGTAGATAAATGGAAATGGTACTTGATTTAAATAGGATAAAAAGAATGGAAGGGTAAAAATGCACGATAATGAAGATAAGAAGAATATTCCTATATAAGGAAAATATGGAGAAAAATAACTGAATAGATTTATACACAAAAAGCAAAAGGTTTCATTTTAATATATAAAAGCTCAAACGGCTAAAGCATTAGGCGAACACACTGCAATAACCAAATTTAGAAAACGATCAATTAAAAGAGAGAGAAAAGGAGCTATATAAGGAGAAGTAATTTAAAAAAACAATTTATATAGAAGGAATTTAAATAGTAGCAACATTAGGAAATTTGAATTGAAACAACGTTCGGAATTTATATTAAAATAATGTTAGTAACCTAATTACAACAATATAGAAAATTAAAACAAAAGAAAATTGGATAGTTTGTATAAATATGTGTAGTAATTTTATGTATCTTTTAAAAGCCCCCTGTTAGGCTATTAGAATTTCCACTAAGGTTGAAAGTGAAAATAGCATGAGTAGTATAAAAATAATAGAATGGAAGTTGTCCATGTCAACTCTAGTTTTTATTGTTTAAAGTTATAAAAGATGTTGTAGAAACACTGTAATGGTACATTTTTTTTGCAAAAATAGTTTGTTATAAAACTGAGTTTTTGAATAAAAAACTTAATAAATGGTTTGATGTAAAATTCCTACATTTTAGGAAGTAAATCTCTATGTAAAAAGGCCTTAATGGAAAATTTTATCTGATGACTGTTCATGCAATAAAAACTTGGCTCTTATTATTTGAAAGAAGGAAATAATGTGTTGTTTAAAGTAATGGATCTTTTCAACTTAAATTACTAACATTAACCTTTGAACTAAATAAACAAATAAACTTACTTCATAAATTCTAAATTATGATTTTAAAAGACCTACCGTTAAAGTTGGTTAAATTAAAGAGTTTTTCATGGCTCCTTTTACAAACCAACCAATATTTGAATTTTTTTTTTAAAATTTCTAAGTTATATTTTCAAAGATAAAATTTTAGGTTAAGTACTGCATGTAACGAGCTAATTTTTCGACGCCCAAAAATCGACATCAATACGTTCACTGTATCAAATGCCGAACAATCGGATGCCGGAAAACTGAATCATTATGGTTAAAGAAGAAGGAGGTAGAAGAAGAATAAGAAAAAAATATCAGAATCTCACAATCGCAGCGGAACAATATATAATAGATAAATGACTGATCTTTAAACAAAAAGAACTATATCTGTTTATACATTACATCACCAGATTAGAATACAAATCAACAACACAATTCATGACAGTTATAATATCTTGTCCTCCCAAAGCTGAATATACAGCTTTCACTACACAGTGCAAATATAAATTTACGGAAATACGCCTCGTCATCTAGCTCATCTCCTGAGCTCCACAGCAGTCCATCCCAAAATTTGTACTCTATAATACTCGGTCTGACCCGAGCATTATAGTAAAATAACACCCAAGTCAGTCTGGAAAACCAGCATGAGAAAACACACTTAGTTGGATTATTAAAGTTTTCAAAATCCTTTGAAATCAAATGTATCTCGTAAGACCACGCCACAAATAAACATGCCGGGTTTTTACCTTACAATAAACAAAACATTTTTATCAAATTCGTCTGATATTATAATAGTGTCTATAGAAAGTAAAATAGAATCTAGCTGAAATGCTTGCATCTCACATTTCAGCAATAGTTGGGCACAATTAAAACCGTACAGGCGCTTATTGGAGATTGGATTCCATACAATGGCAGGGCTACTGGGGTACCGCCCGTCACAGTACGTGGTCTAGATCACCGTATCGAGGATCCACCCTGATCCCCTGCTACACAAGACCGGAGCTACCCCTTAATGGATAGTCCGAATAAGATCACTCAGCGGTTGGGATCAGCAACCGCCCACTAAGACGAATAAAGGAACCTCTAGACAGGGATGACCTTACCCTAATTGGTTGCTAGCCACTTAGCCTTGCGTGCACCTCCACTGTTTTAGCCATTCCCAGTTGATGAGGCTCGAGGCTATACGTTACCTTTTTAGAACACATCTCACTTAGAATGCTCATCGTCCTCCTGACGATGTTCTGAAAGCATTCATCCATACATGTCCGTTCTGGGTCCGAACGGAACCGAAGGCACTACTCCTACTACATCCATTTTGGAATCACCCTCAGGATTAGTAGCGATTAGCCCTTGCACTTTACTACTCCATCATCGACTCCAAGCTCTTGTCTTCCTCATGAAAACGTTCAAACCGGATCGAAGTGGTTTTCGGGAAATCAATCCCGATCCCGATCTCTTCGAAACGATCAGCGCATTGGCCAATATTGATAGTCGGTTATTTAACTATCAAATAACATCCACAAACAATCATCAGATTTAAATAATTTTCCAAATTATTTATTTCAAAGTATCTTCGAAGATATTTTCCTACACTTCAACCTTTTTGAAAATAGTTTTCAAAACACTTTTCTCTCGTGGAATAGATTCCACCCAATTGTTTCCTTCCCACTGAAAATCGCCAAGCCTTAATACTTAGATTTTAAAATAATTTAAATCACTTAATCCAAAATATATACTTTAAAACATTTAATATAAAAACTACTTAAAACACTTTATTTAAAATACTGGTTATGAAACTTATAATAAAAATTTAAGCCAAAACTGATTTTTAAAATAAAAGTTATTCTATAAGGTATAAATATTAAATAATTATCTTTAATTGATAATACTAGTTAAAACCTTTAAAATAATTACTACTAAAATTTATTTAAATAAATATCTACTTTAAAATTCTAAAACAATTCAAAACAATAAAATTTCCCAAAAACATTCTTTTAAAACCACCTTTAAACTCTAACTTATACTTGGAAATCTTTCTTTGAAAATATACTTGGCTTCCCAGGGAAATACACTTTCCTTTCCACACCTTTAAAAATAAACCACTATTTTATTTTTAAAACAAATTACCCATTCCTTTATAAATTCCCGCCGTGAATTTATATTTTCAAATATCCACTGATATCTTATTTCACTTTATAAACCCAGTTTATAAATTCCATAGTCTCATTCTCCTTTTAAAACACATTTTCAAACACTAAATCGATTTCCAAAATTTACTTCAATTAAATATTACTTCTTTACTTATCCAAATTTATTTCAAATCTATTTATTCCAAACTCACTTCTTTATTTATGATTCAAAATCTTATTTTAAACTGAAAATATCCATTTCATTCTTTATTCAAAATTCTCCCTTTTAATTCTTCCCAATAATTTTAAATTTCAATATTTAAATCAAATCCTTTAATTCATAAGCACTACCACTCAAGTCTCCAAAACTCATTTAATTTTATTTATTTAAAATCTCTATATTTTTCTTTTCCATACCCAACATTAATTTAATAGAATTTAAAATCAAACCTTTATTCTTCCCGAATTCATTCTTTATCTATCTAAAATTATTTTACTTAATATTTCTCTCTTATATCACTTTTCAAAATTAAATCTTTTATATTTTTCATATCTTCAAAATCCAATTATATTCAGTCAAACCATAGCATTCAATAAATTTCCATTACCAATAAAATCAATATAATCATCACAGATTATCACATACATCACATCGCTGAATATAAAATAAATTCAACGTTTTGAGGAATCCAGTTGGATCCCTCCAACCTATCTCCCTGCATCCACAGATGTTAGCACAATATAATAATACCAATCCCACTTCGAGGGGGATATCGTGGTATAAAGGGTCATCCGCTATTATGCGGGGCGCATAGGGTCTCATCCGCTATATAATGCGGGAAATCAATCACTCCAATATATATACTATTATATATAATATCACATCGAGTCAATTTAATCATTCAACCAATAATTTAAATTTAACTATTTAAATTTAAATGGTAATTCTAATGAGTGAGATTAACTCACCTTTGCTTTTTATTTTCAATCCACTTCAATCCCGACTTGGTTTCCCGATTTTTGACCTTGTATGAACATTAGATGGTTTTTATTAATATTCGAATTAATCGAACAATTAAATTTCCATTTGATAAATTTAATTAACCAGTGATTTTATTTTAAACTAATAGTTTTAATTTTAAACTAATTCCTTTTAATATAAATGTTTTTGGCAACTAAAATAATTAAACAAGTTTATCAAACAAATTTATCTCCATAATACATTATTTAAAAATAAACTAGTAAATGAAATATGTATATATATTTATCTCCCTTTTGAAACTACACACACACATATAATATATATATATATATATTTGTAAAAATAATCTATATAGATTTTTAAAATATAATATTTTATTTAAATCCCTATATTTTTCAAATCTATAATAACCTCTGTTTACCTGTATATGTATATACATTATATAAATCCATAAATTTAAAGAAAATAACATGTTTTATAACTTACTGTTATATATTTATTTATTATTATTATTTTAATCCAAACTAATTCAAATGCTCAGCTACAAACAAAGATTATACCTCACTGCCTGATTGAGATGAAAATGTACAAACGCTCAATACCCACTCTCTCGTGCTCGCGCCCAAATCCCACAGCCACCATCGCGACGCCATCGAAGAATGACCTTGATGATTCCCTGGGTCGTACCTCCCTTTGCCATTACCTCCTGGCATCGGCGAACACCTCACGCCGACGAAGAACACACACATCGATTTCCCCTAAATTTACAAAATCGCGACCCAGCTTCATCTGTCCTGTCATCGATGAAGGCCTCGGCCACTTCGAACGTGATTCTCGAATCGCGTGGTTCGATCGGCCAATCTCCCCTCTTTTGAATGATTTGATTTTCGTTATTCGTTTGTATTTTTCGTTTATAAATTTTCTATGTTCTGCCATTTTTTCTTTCTGAGCTTTCGATTTATGTTTTGAAGATAAAGTAAGGCTCGGGTTTTCTTTTTAATTTACTATTTTGCGTTTTATCATGTTTTTTTTATAAAGAATATGTGTGTCCTCAGAGAAGACACGTGCTTTAAATTCCTTTACGTGTCTGCAAAGGCTTGCCACAGTATTTCAATAATATTATTTATATTTATATTTATATTCAAATTTAAATTGTCTTGAATTCGTAGCTTAAAATCTTGACATCCTATCGAGGCGTGCTGCCAGGCGTTTATAATGTTATACTCCTATTCCGAACGCAAAGGAAAAGGTTTCGAGTCCTATTTCGATCGTATGTAGAAGATAGCTTTTTGGACCCAGTTATTATATTGAATTTCGATATAGATTTCAACGCGTTTATACACCATATGATCACACGATAACTCCAAACACTACGAAAATTGAAATCCGATAATAATACATTATTACGGATCCAATGGAACTAGTTTCGTCGAATTCCGAGACTGTGCCTCGGAAGGCTATTTTTAAATATCAATTTAAACTATATATTTTCAAAACTGAACAAACCACTTTCAAACTCACATTTAAAACTTCTATTATCTCCAGTATTACAAATATAAATTTTACAAGCCTTTGAAATATTTTTAACCAGTTTAAAAACCAAGATTCACTATTTTAACCAATTTCCAATTATTTAATTCAATAATTAAATTGCCAAATAAATAGTGATATTTGAAATTCAAGTTAAATTTACACTTTTAAATATTTAAAATCAATTAAATATTCCAATTTCAAATGTTCAAAAATTCCGGGTCGTCACATTCCTCCCCCCTTAAAAGAATTTCGTCCCCGAAATTACTAGTTGGGATGAATGGTCCGTTACCTGTTCATCATTTTCCAAAACCAAACAGTTTCAATTACTTTTCAAAACAATTCTTTTATTAACGACACACTATCCCTCTTACTAACTTCCTAAACTCTTCCATAGTTTTCAAACAAAATTATTTACTAAAACATTCAAATTATAATTTAAAATCAAATTTAAACTTATCAAAATTTTCTAAAATTTTTCTAACTCTTTAAATTTTCGAAAAATTTCGCCAACGTCTCCTTTGCGCGGCTAGATCGGTACAACTATAAAATGCCTCTACGGGCCCCCAAATTTCAAAAGAAAACAAAATGCCAAGTGGCTAGACCAGAAAATCATCTAATTTAATATGCCAATATAAATACATACCTTTATGTTGGGCAATTCAAATATACCATCAAAACCAATTTCCTCTTTCCTTATAAAAAAATACCTGTATCCTACTTAGCAATAATATCTAATCACCGAATTCAAAATCATTTTATCCATTTCTTTACAAAATTTCAATATCTATTTCATTCAAGTCCGTACGATGTACACATATCATTCGTACGCAATACCCAATCCGATCACTCGCTCGATCATACAATTTCACTTCCGAACTAGTATCGACCACCCGACTTCCTAGTGCGGACTCAGATCTGGTTTCTTGATCAGAAACCGTCATACTCCTTGCATAGCCAAATACTATGATAGAGAATATCCAGAATCAATCAAAAATCCATATCCAGGGTTCACCGTCGAAAATCGAGTGAAAAATCCCAACTCGGATCGATATAACTATCTCGAAATTCTGTGCTCGAATCTGGATCGAATCGTTATGCGAATAAGGTAATATACGTACATCCTACGTATTTATTTCAATTGATTATTAGCTATATCAATTTTCTTTTATTCACATTTATTTTGATTTCAATTCACTTATCCATACTTATCATTTCACACATCTTTATTAAATCTTCATCAAAATACTTACTTAGTATTTCCTCGATTCCGAATTTACTTAAGAATTTCACCATTTCTTCTTAAGTTCAATATAAATATTGTACACACTTAAATATTTATTTTCACTTCACCACTTTAGTTTATATCTAGTTATACTTAACTTAAATTTTCAATTTCATTCTGAATTCAATTTTACCTTCCAATATTGAATTCTATTCACTTTTATCTCAAACCATATTCAATTAATCAATTCCTTTAATTAGTTACATTCACTAATTTATTTATATTTCAAACACTTTTTATTTCCAAGCCTTTATTATTCTTAGTCCATTTCGAACTAATTTTCCAATTTTACTTTACTTTACACAATTTAAATTAAATACCATCCCAGCATTCAATTTAAATTCATTTGCTTACCCACTTAAATCAATTAGTTTACTTACTAATTTTATTTTCAATTCTTTGTTTTATTTAGTCTAACTTGACTAATCTGCCATTTACTTACAAATGTAAATTCATTAGTTCATACACAAATTTATTTCCAACTTAACAAATTTTATTAACCATCTTACTTAATCTACTAACAAATTTTACAAATTCACTTTTATTTAACTTGATTCAAATTTAATTCCAATATTCAACTTCCATTTTACTTACTTACAAATGTAATTTCCTTTGCTTCTCTATACATTTGTTTACAACCTTAATAAACTTATTTTCAATAATCATTTTCCTCAAAGCTCACTTTTACCTAACTAGATTCACTTACATTCCGGTTCAATTTAAATTTTAAACTTTCTATAAGTTTTCCAAATTTAATTACATCACATTTACAAATCTTTTACTTCATTTATTTGGTTTACTTCACTAGCTTAATTTGTTTTCATACTTATTTTAATTTAACTCCATTTCAAGTTAAATTTTTCTATTCTAGAAAATTTCAAATTTTACTAGTTATCAAACCTAATTATATTTCCATAAACATTCTAAATAAGCTTCCAGAGTTTAAACCATTCAAAATCAATTTCGAAAACATATATATCCAAATCAAACTATTCTTTTGCATTTTCAAAATCAAACCCCAATTTCGCAAACAAACATCAATCCAAAACATTCAGGTAGCAATCCCCCTCTTGGAAACTCGAAAATGAACACCGATGATGTCGCGATCATCATCAGAATTATTTTCCAGCGACCGAAGCGAGTTCAGTGCTTTTATCCCTTCAAAAGAATTTTGCAAATATTTTAAATTCCAAATCTCCCCAGATTTCATATCCAATTCAAAAATACTTCTAATAATATCACCATTATTTCCCCTAAACCTTTGAAAATCATTTTCAAACTCAAAGGAATTTAATTTCCAAAATTTCAAATCCCAAATCCTTTCAATTCATATTCAAATATCACTCTGGAATTTTATTCTATTATAAATCACATTTATAATTCACATTTATAATTCACATTTACAAATTCCATTCTATTAATGAATTTATTTCCTTAACTTTGGTTATAACATTATTTTCTTATTCAATTTCCATACAATAATGATAATAATTTAATATTATCATTTCCTAACAACCATATATACTATAATAATTTACAAAAATTATTTCTTTTATATACGAAAATAATTTTGGGCAAAATTATTTCATTTACCCTATTTTAAAACAATACTGTGTCGGTTTATCTTGTTCAAGAGTTTAGAAACCCCTATCGATAACATGGCATCCCACATATCGACCAGAATTCATAAACACTCAACCGATAAGTCAACACAATATAGAAACAATTTTATATTCACTAACAAATACGCGCTCATATCTATTAATACACTCAAACTCATTCTAGAGTACTACGGACTCTATTTTTAATGAGTAATCCCCATCAGAGCCAAGGTTCTCGCTTAACCTTCAGCTCTGATACCAATTGTAACAACCCGATTTTTCGACGCCCGAAAATCGACATCAATACGTTCACTGTATCAAATGCCGAACAATCGGATGCCAGAAAACTGAATCATTAGGGTTAAAGAAGAAGGAGGTAGAAGAAGAATAGAAAACAATATCAGAATCTCACAATCGCAACGGAACAATATATAATAGATAAATGACTGATCTTTAAACAAAAAGAACTATATCTGTTTGTACATTACATCACCAGAGTAGAATACAAATCAACAACATAATTCAGGACAGTTATAATATCTTGTCCTCCCAAAGCTGAATATACAGCTTTCACTACACAGCGGAAATATAAATTTACGGAAATACGCTTCATCATCCAGCTCGTCTCCTGAGCTCCACAGCAGTCCATCCCAAAATCTGTACTCTATAATACTCGGTCTGACCCGAGCATTATAGTAAAATAACACCCGAGTCAGTCTGGAAAACCAGCGTGAGAAAACACACTCAGTTGGATTATTAAAGTTTTCAAAATCCTTTGAAATCAAAGGTATCTCGTAAGACCACGCCACAAATAAACATGCCGGGTTTTTACCTTACGATAACCAAAACATTTTTATCAAATTCGTCTTATTATAATAGTGTCTATAGAAAGTAAATAGAATCTAGCTGAAATGCTTGTATCTCACGTGTCCGCAATAGTTGGGCACAATTAAAACCGTACAGGCGCTTATTGGAGATTGGATTCCATATAATGGCAGGGCTTCTAGGGTACTGCCCGTCACAGTACATGGTCTAGATCACCGTACCGAGGATCCACCCTGATCCCCTGCTACACATGACCGGAGCTACCCCTTACTGGATAGTCCGAATAAGATCACCCCATGGTTGGGATCAGCAACCGCCCACTAAGCCGAATAAAGGAACCTCTAGACAGGGATGACCTTACCCTAATTGGTTGTTAGCCACTTAGCCTTGCGTGCACCTCCCCTGTTTTAGCCATTCCCGGTTGATGAGGCTCGAGGCTATGCGTTACCTTTTTAGAACACATCTCACTTAGAATGCTCATCGTCCACCTGACGATGTTCTGAAAGCATTCATCCATACAAGTCCGTTCCGGGTCCGAACGGAACCGAAGGCACTACTCCTACTACATCCATTTTGGAATCACCCTCAAGATTAGTAGCGATTAGCCCTTGCACTTTACTGCTCCATCATCGACTCCAAGCTCTTGTCTTCCTCACGAAAACGTTCAAACCGGATCGAAGTGGTTTTCGGGAAATTAATCCCGATCCCGGTCTCTTCGAAATGATCAGCGCATTGGACAATATTGATAGTCGGTTATTTAACTATCAAATAACATCCACAAACAATAATCAGATTTAAATAATTTTCCAAAATATTTATTTCAAAGTATCTTCGCAAGATATTTTCCTACACTTCAACCTTCTTGAAAATAGTTTTCAAAACACTTTTCTCTCGTGGAATAGATTCCACCCAATTGTTTCCTTCCCACTGAAAATCGCCAAGCCTTAATACTTAGATTTTAAAATAATTTAAATCACTTAATCCAAAATATATACTTTAAAACATTTAATATAAAAACTACTTAAAACACTTTTTTTAAAATACTGGTTATGAAACTTATAATAAAAACTTAAGCTAAAACTGATTTTTAAAATAAAATTTATTCTATAAGGTATAAATATTAAATAATTATCTTTAATTGATAATACTAGTTAAAACCTTTAAAATAATTACTGCTAAAATTTATTTAAATAAATATCTACTTTAAAATTCTAAAACAATTCAAAACAATAAAATTTCCCAAAAACATTCTTTTAAAACCACCTTTAAACTCTAACTTATACTTGGAAATCTTTCTTTGAAAATATACTTGGTTTCCCAAGGAAATACACTTTCCTTTCCATACCTTTAAAAATAAACCACTATTTTATTTTTAAAACAAATTACCCATTCCTTTATAAATTCCCACCGTGAATTTATATTTTCAAATATCCACTGATATCTTTTTTCACTTTATAAACCCAGTTTATAAATTCCATAGTCTCATTCTCCTTTCAAAACACATTTTCAAACACTAAATCGATTTCCAAATTGATTTCCAAAATTTACTTCAATTAAATATTACTTCTTTACTTATCCAAATTTATTTCAAATCTATTTATTAAAAACTCACTTCTTTATTTATGATTCAAAATCTTATTTTAAACTGAAAATATCTATTTCATTCTTTATTCAAAATTCTCCCTTTTAATTCTTTCCAATCATTTCAAATTTCAAAATTTAAATTAAATCCTTTAATTCTTAAGCACTATCACTTAAGTCTCCAAAACTCCTTTAATTTATTTATTTAAAATCTCTATATTTTTCTTTTCCATACCCAGCATTAATTTAATAGAATTTAAAACCAAACCTTTATTCTTCCTGAATTGATTCTTTATTCTATCTAAAATTATTTTACTTAATATTTCTCTCTTATATCACTTTTCAAAATTAAACCTCTTATATTTTTCATATCTTCAAAATCCAATTATATTCTGTTAAACCATAACATTCAATAAATTTCCATTACCAATAAAATCAATATAATCATCACAGATTATCTTGAAAAATCGATTTGTTACACTTCATGACTCTGAAGTTTAATAATTTTATAAAGATTGTTGAAAACCAAACCAACTTTAATACAGAGTAGATAGGGATGACTGCCTAGGTAAGATGGAGTGAAGTTAAAGTTATGAATGGCATGAATCTAGGAATTTTTCTTTAAACATGTGTGAAAGCCATAGGAATAACCCACAAAGGAACGGAGTATGGTATCAAAGTACACTTCTGCGAGTTCTAAAGTGTACATGAATGAAAGATCAAAGATAAAGAAACTGAATACCGAGATTTGAGGAAAATATCAAGGAATTTTGGTAAAAATAAAATAATAATATAATTGGAGAAGAGGGTAATGAGATGGCAAACACACATGGAGGAAGTTTGTAACGACCCGAAATTTTATCGCTTTGATTTGTGAGTATTTAATTGATTTTAAATGTTCATTTAATTGTTTTTAATAATCAAATAATCCTCTTTTATTTTATAACTAATGAAGGAAAAATTATTTTTAATTTTTATTTACAAAAATAAGCAGTTCAGAGAAAGATCGCAAATGCAACCGAAATTCATTTTTCGGGTTTTCGACTTTTTATCAGACGAAAGTTATCACAATTTTGTTACAGACATATGCACACTTTTGTAGCATACGCATACACATATAAAAACAAGGCAAACAGTGCCTAACGGATTAATTAAACTAAAGAGTCCTTAAGTGCTTTTAAAATGTAATTAAAAAGTAATATAGAAAGTAGACTTTTTCACTTAATTTTAAGGTAGCCTGTTACACACACTTTGGATGATTTGATGGCAAATACTTGGAAGAAGAGAAGGTGTATGGAAGAAGGCATTTTAAGAGGGAAAATGGTCTTTTGGATAAGGGGTAAATGGAGTCTTTTGCCGCTTTTCCAAGTTTATAAAAGGGAGACTTAGTTCATTTTGAACATTCATGAAGTAAAATTTACTCTCATCCTCCTCTTTCTCTTTATTTTATTTCTTATGTCCAAAGCACATAAAAACCACTTCTTTTCTCCTCAAAACATCTATCCAAGCCACTAAAATATAGGTAATACTATCTACATCAAAAAGATGCAAAATTTGGTGCCATTTCCTATTTTTCCCCTGAGGGTCGTGCACTTCATGTGCCTTTTAGGCAATGAACATGAGCAAAAGGAAGAAGGGGAGCGGGTAGGCGTAGGCAAAAGTAAGGAGTTTTTAGAACATCAGGTCCCTATTTTAATGATGACAACTATATACTTCACATATATACTATATCGGGATATCAGGTTTTCATTCAAGAAGACAAAACGCAAGGAAAAAAGCAAGAAGAATCATCTACAAGTCAAAGAAGTCAAAACTATCGAGCTTCAAGATCAATAGTATGTATATGGTCTTATATTGAATTGTAAAATCTCCTTGATAGTTCATATACACACACAAAAACAAACTCAAACACAAATGTCAAGATATCATAGAGATTTGAAATTGACGATGTCAAAATAATTATATAAACTGAACTTACACAGTTCAGTCGACCGGGCCCAATTTCAGTCGACTGAAACTGTGTTAACCAATATCAGAGCACGGTTTATTCAAAATCATAACACAATTTCGAATACTATGGCCAATATGAGTTATTACACATTTCAATAAGGACAGTCAACTACACATCAACCATTTTTTACGGGTTCTAATTATATATATTGGGCTACACGTATGAAAGTCTTTATGGAATCTAGCGGTCTGGACATTTGGATATCTACTCAATCTCAGTATGTAGCTCCTACTACTAAAATTAGTACCTGGATAGATGCTAAGAAAATTACTGCTTCAAATAATGCAAAAGCCATGAATATTTTATATTGTGCATTAGATAAGTACGAATTTTTTGGAGTTATGATGTGCAAAACGGCTTATGATATATGGCACATGCTACAAGTCACACATGAAGGAACCACAAAAGTAAAGCAAACTAAGTTAAGTTTGTTAACAAATCAATTTCAATAATTTAAAATGAAATCTAATGAAAGCATCATAGAAATGTACTCTAGATTTCATTCTATACAACATGATCTCATGGCATTAGGAGTTTTATTTTGATTTAGATTTAGTTACACGTATTCTAAATGCATTAAACGATGAATGAGAAAGAAAAGTATTAGCTATAAAAGAAGCCAATGAACTCTCTACACTCAAAGTAGAAGAGTTAATTGGAAATTTAATGTCATACGCAGCAAATTTGCAAGCTGGAAAAGATATAGCCCAAGAAAACGAAGTATTTCTTTTCAGGTAAAAAATGATGACGACTTAGACTTGGATGAAGAAGATGTAGTGTTCCTTGCTAAAATCTACAAGTTCAGAAAATTTAATAAAATGGTGCAAAAGCAAATACCAAGCAACTACAAAGATCCTTCGTCATTTAAATGCTATGGATGCAATCGATTTGGTCATATGAAAAAGGATTGTCCAGAATTAAACAAAGATAAGAAAAGCTTCAACAAGAAAAACAAATATGAGAAATTCTTGAAAAAGAAGCATGCATTTCAGGTAACATGGGATGATTATTCAAGTGACAGTAACAGCGATAGTGATGAAGAACAAGCCAATGTTTGCTTCATGGCAACTAAAGATGAGGTACTTTCAAATTTATCTTTTGACGAGGTCATAGAAATAGCATCAGAACTAGATAATAAATATAGAAATCTTAGAAAGACTCATAAAGAATGTTCAGGAAAAATAACTAGACTAGAACTAGAAAATAAAATGCTAAAAGATGAGAAAATTATATTAAAGGAAGAAATTCTAAAATTACAAAATATTTGTAAATCTTTTGAAGAAAATCAAAATGTGGATGCTTTAGAAAAGGAAATGGCAAAATTATCGAATGATAACGTAAAATCAAGAAAACTGTCACTAATTTGGAAAATCAGTTAAAATTGTTGAACGAAGATAAACAGACATTAGAAAAGAAAGTAAATGATCTATCTACAAACATTTCTAAATTAACCAAGGAAAAGAGAATCCATCTCATTTAATTAGTATTTCAAAACTCCCTAGCAATAAAAATGGTTTAGGATTTATAAAATCAAAGAAACCAAAAGTTCAACACAAGTATGCTACACTTTATTCTAAATTTTGTAAACCGGTGAATAGCAAAGCAAATTATAATAAAAACTTCATTAGACAAAAACATATAGATAGATTTTTGAATGATGTTCATTATAGTAAAGATTTTAGATTCAAAGGTTCTACCAAACTCTCCTAGGTATGGTTACCTTCAGTTTAACCCCCAGGACCCTAATAAAGGAAGTGGGTACCATTAAATTACTTTTATCTTTGTAGGTACCCAGACAAAAACATAAGAAATGGATTCTCGACAGTGGATGCTCCAGGCATATGACTGGAAATGCTGACATGCTAATAAATACCTCTTACAAAGATGGTGGAACCATCACTTTTGGAGACAATTCCAAAGGCTATGTTATTGGACAAGGAGATGTTGCTTTTGTTGGTATATCCAACTCTCCCCTTATTTCAAATGTTTATCTAGCTAAAAATTTAAAACATAATCTTCTTAGTATTAGTCAATTATGTGATAAAGGATTTTCTATAACTTTTAGAAAATGAAAATGCAATATCGTTGATAAAAATAAAAATTTAATCTTTGAAGGAATAAGAAAACATAACATTTATATTTTAAATATGAAAATAAGACATGATAAAGATATTTGCTTAATAGAAAATATTTCTGATCCATGGATTTGGCATAAACGTTTTTGTCATGTTAATTTTAAAAACATTCCTAAATTAGCTAAAAATAATTTAGATCGTGGTTTACCTAAAATAATTTTTAAAGTCAATAATCTATGCGATGCATGTAAAAAAGAAAAACTTAAAAATCCTCTTTTAATGTTAAACAAGAGATTTCCACAAAACAACCTTCAGAACTTTCACAGTTAGATCTATTTGGACCAATGCAAATTAGATCAATTAATCATAATAAATATGTTTTTGTTATAGTTGATGATTTTTCACGATATACATGGACCTACTTTTTAAAGCATAAAAAGTGACACTTTTGAAACATTCAAAATCTTCTCAAAACGTATTCAAAATCTAAAAAATTTAAAATTCAAAACAGTTATAAGTGATCGTGGTGGAGAATTTGAAAATGAATCATTTCAAAAAAATTGTAATAAAAAGGGGATAAGTCATAGTTTTTCATTTCCTAGAACACCGCAACAAAATGTTGTTGTAGAAAGAAAAAACAGAACTCTCCAAAAATGTGCAGAACACTTCTTTGTAGTAGTAACTTCCCTCAACATTTTCGGGTAGAAGCGGTAGCTACTGCATGCTATATTCTAAATCGTGCCTACCTAAGTCCCTTAACCGAAAATACTCCTTACGAACTCCTTTTTGAAAGAGAACCAAAAGTATCTTATATAAAAATATTCGGATCCAAATGTTTTATTTAAACACTAGTGATCCTTTAGGAAAGTTTGATCTGAAAGCTGATGAAGGAATATTCGTAGGATACTCAGATCAAAGTAAAGCGTATAGAATTTTTAATAAAAAAATCTAATAAAACTGAAGAAACATTACATATATCGTTTGATGAAAATTTTAACACTATTAAAGAAGATGATGAAAACTTAAATCAATTAAATATTCAAAATAAACAAATTGAATCAATCAATCCTAATAATGCTGAGTTATCAATAAATTAATCACCCCCTAGAATTTAAAAATCATCCAATGGATAATATTATATGAGACATTAATACTAAAGTATGTGCAATCAATTAAATCAAATAGGACATATAGCTTTTATTTCATACTTTGAACCAAAAAATATTAAAGAAGCATCTACAGATGATTATTGGATTATAGCAATGTGGGAAGAACTAAATCAATTTGAACGTAATAATGTATGGGAACTTGTATCAAGACCCAATGATCAATCTGTTATTGGTACTAAATGGATTTTCAAAAACAAAAAGGATGAAAATGGTAATATAGTTCGAAATAAAGCAAGACTTGTAGCTTAGGGATATTCTCAGGAGGAAGGAATTGATTATGAAGAGACCTTCGCTCCTATAGCACGTCTTTAAGCTATAAGGGTTCTCTTAGCATTTTCTTGCCATCATAACTTCATATTATATCAAATGGATGTTAAAAACACATTTTTAAACGGATACATTAAAGAAAATGTCTATGTTGAACAACCACCATTGTTTGTACATGAATAATTTTCAAATCACGTATTTAAATTACGAAAAGCACTTTATGGTCTTAAACAAGCTCCTCGTGCTTGGTATGATAGATTAAAATCATATCTTTTGGAATCTGGCATTCAAATCGGCAAAGTTGAATCTACTCTATTTATAAAAACAAATGAAAACAATATTTTAGTAGTACAAATATATGTAGATAATATTATCTTTGGATTAACTAATAAAAACTTATATGATGAATTTTCTAAAATTATGAAAAATGATTTTGAAATGTCACATATGGGAGAATTAAATTAATTTTTAGGATTACAAATTAAACAATTAAAAAAAGGTATTTGTATCTATGAAGAAAAATATTGTAAAGATTTAATTAAACGTTTTAGAATGGATAATGCAAGTAGTAAAGCTACTCCTATGAGTACTAGTACTCACTTAGACAAAGATGAAAATGGTAAAGATGTCGAACAAAAATTATATAGAAGTATGATAGGATCATTATTATTTTTAACTACCAGTAGACCCGACATTTTAATGAGTGTTTGCTTGTGTGCCCATTTTCAAGCTAATCCCAAAGAAACACACTTACGTGCAGTTAAAAGAAATTTACGATATTTATCTAGTACCAAAGGTTATGGACTTTTTTATCCAAAAGGCTATCCATTCGAACTCGTATAATATAGTGATGCCGATTTTGGTGGTTGTAGATCAGATCGAAAAAGTACAAGTGGAACTTGTCACTTAATCGGTCAATCTTTTGTATCATGGTTTAATAAGAAACAAAATTTTATTTCATTGTCTACATGTAAAGTAGAATATATATCTGCAACACTAGCTCGCACTCATGTGTTACATATGCAACAAACATTATAGGATTTTGGAATATATCTACACAAACCTTGTATCTTTTTTGATAAAACTGGTGCAATTAAGTTATCAAAAAACCCCATTAATCACTCAAGAACTAAACACATTAACATCAAACATCTTTTCTTGCATGATAATGTGGAAAAAGAGAAAATATCATTATAATTTGTTACTTCAGACAAACAAATAACAGATATATTTACTAAACCCCTTTGCGAAACTACATTTTTAAACCTTCATCGTAATCTCAGAATATGCTCACTTAAAGATTTAGATATGTAAATTATTTTTCACATAACATCACTTCGAACCAACATCAGAACTTAGAGAATGAAAACCATTGGACGTCAATTAAGTTTTAAAAAAACAACTAAATTTGGTAAGGAACACATTTGTTTACTAAATTTAACTGAAGGAAGAACTTGAACCAGAAATTACAATTCTTATAAATAGTAAAAGCCTAATATATATAAAGAGTCTATGTAAAAAGAAAAATAGAAACATAAGCTAAAAACTATACTATCAATTGAATAATGTCAGACAATTATTATTCCACTCATTTGTCTCTCAAGTTTAGCTCTTCTTACAGTGAATATCCATCTCCAAACATTTCAACTCTTCATTCTACAAAATCACCATCTACCCAAATTACTCCTTCTCCGATTGGCCATGCTGGATTATCGTCCAAGTGAAAGAAGATAAGAAGAGTTTTGGAACTAGACACTCACGCTAAAATAAATGAAATACATCACTATCAACAAGAGATAATGAATGTCCAAAGGGAGATGTACTGCGAACAAAGATGTCAAGGTGTGTATCTGAATTTTTTGGAAAGATGCATACTTGCTATCTGCGGTCATTCCCCGACCAAAAAGAGAATACGTCAATGTAGTCCAAGTATTACTGAGTCTCCGATTGTTATCGACAACACTCCGCCATGAAATTCCTGGGAAACTGGACCATCCCATCAAATTGGAACAAAACTGCAATTAAGTATAGCACATGGTCTCCACTTCAACCATTAATTGAAGATACCAAGGTGGAACCAAATTTTTGGGATCGTTTTCCAGATAACAAGTTCGATGATTCGAAAGATAATCAATAAGTTGTTATGATATATTTTAATATATATATATATATAATAAATAAAAATAAGCTATGTATATCGAAAATTGGAATAAACAATAAATTATACCATATTAATACTAAATTTATTTATTTTTTCAAAGTACTTCTGACAAATATCATTAAAGGGCACCATAAAACAAATTTACATAGGTTCGGTCGATTGAACCAGATTACCAGTCGACTGAACCTGTATCAAATTTATGGATACTCTCTGCCTCAAAAAGGTATGGTTTCAATCGACCGGGGATCTTTCTTAGTCGACTGAAGCTGTTCGAAAATGTCCCCTAACTCTCTGTCTCTAAAATATTTGTTTTTAGTCGACTGAATTACTATCTTGGTCGACAGAAATTCACTAAATTAACAGCATAAATAACCTTTTTCCATCATCCCTTTTCACCAAATCACTTTGTCTCTTAAAAAACCCAAGCTCCAAACTTCTTTTTAATGGCTCCATGAAAGAAAATCCTTGCTATTTGTCCTAAACCAAGCAAAGACAAAGCTTCGGCTTCTTCTTTATCCACCCTGACTCATCCTGAATTTGCTTCAGATGCTCAAATCTTAGAGTGGTTTAATGGCAGTGCCAAAAATCTACAAGTCTTCAATGAATTGAATGACAAACGAATTTTCCAAGAGACATTCTATAAGATGGAAGATTTCGTTGCTTTTGGCATAGAAGATTTAGCAAGAAAATATGAATTCCCTTCCTTGATTGATGAAAAGAAAAATAAGGTAAAAATTTACCCATTCTTAGTTAAATTATTCTATGCAAATCTTTGTGGAGATTTTTATACACCTCCGAATGAAACCAGTGAGGGAATTTTATGGAGTAGAGTATTAGGAGTTGATATAGCACTCAATTATCAAGAACTAGGAGCTATTTTAGAGTGTTATGACCATGGATCTACTTTAGGTAATGTCTTCCAACGTGATTTTGCCTATGATTCAACTAGCTACAAATTTCGTATTGAAAATATGGAAAATACTTCGGTGAATTTACGACCTCAAGCTCGAATCATTAATAAAATGCTTCTTCATACTGTTTTTCCTCGCACCAGGAGCTATGAAAAAATGTACGACTACAACTACAAAGCTCTTTATGCCATTTATTCTAACACAAAACTTAATTGGGCAAAGATTATTCATGATGAAATAAAAAGCTTTAGTTCCCGTTCTCACAAAACAATGTTTTTTGGCTCTGATCTCACGAAGATATTTATTCATTTCGGAATTAATGTGGACATTTTACAAGTTTGCATCTCGCCAAAGGTTATGGACCAAAAGTCTATTTCGCTTTTGAAATTACCCTCTAGTATGGAATCCCTTCCCTCATATAATGTTTATTTATCAAATTTGGTAAACAAAATACCTTGGATCAATCATCTTCCCAACAACCTCAAGCTCAAACCTCTCAAGAACAAACACGTGGTCAAACAAGTCATGGAACTGTCGAAGAAGTTAATTAGTCTACGCATAGTGAAATTAAGTTTCTTTGGTTCAACTTTCCAGAACCTTCAATGCCACAACAACTATTCTCCACAACCAAGAAATTCTTTTTAAACAACAACAAAAAATTATGAAACGTCAAAAAACTTTTAGGAATTTGTTGGGTAAAATTTGGAAAAAAGTTTCTTCATGCTCAAGCTCATCATCATATGAGCCTGAATCTTAGGATTTCTCAACTCTTTCCTTATTTGGTAAGTCTATCATATTTTCTTATGATTCAGTAGTGTTATGGTTCAAAAACTATCATTTCGTTTTGTGTTGTTTATATGACGTTGGTATGTAACTTAATTTGTGATGTTATGCGACTTCATGTATATGAAAACTTATATTTGATGTTATGTGACTTTATGTGAAAACTTCTATATGATGTTATGTATGTAACCAATTTGTAATGTATGTTGGTTAGTGAGTATTCATTGTGTTTACTTTTTTGATTGATGCCAAAGGGGGAGAATCATAATAAGGGGAGCATGAATTTAAAGGGAGCAAAATCAATATTTTTTAAACTTAAACTTTGATGGTTGTCATCATCAAAAAGGGGGAGATTGTTAGAACATTAGGTCTCTGTTTTAATGATGACAACTACATACTACACATATATACTATATCATGATACCAGGCTTTCATTCAAAAAGACAAAAAGTAAGAAGAATCATCTACAAGTCAAAGAAGTCAAAACTATGGAGCTTCAAGATCAATAGTATGTATATGGTCTGAGATTGAATTGTAATATCTCCTTGATAGTTCATATACACGCAAAAAAATACACTCAAACACAGATGTCAAGATATCATAGAGATTTGAATTTGACAACGTCAAAATAATTATATAAACTCAACTTACACAATTCAGTCAACTGAAATTGGTTTAAGTCGACTGAGCTCAGTCGACTGAGCCTAATTTCAATCGACTAAAACTATGTTAAACCAATTTTTTATAATTCAAATTTTTGCCATGAAAATTTAAACGTTCATATTCCACAGACTGACGTATTCGCTCGGTAGACTGAGATGCGGTAATGGCCATATTTTCTGAAAAGTCGTCTTCAAGAGTTGCAACTTTTTTGAACAGTTTTTTCAATTCTAAAAGGATTTCTTAAAATTGACAACTCTTGATTGCCTCTCTTCAATATTTATAAATAGCACAACTCATACTTAGAACTTAACTTTCTACTCTGATTTCTATTGATTCTATTCTCTTGTGCTACTCTAAGCATTCGTACTTTCAACTCTATTATTTCATTTGCTATTGTTCCAACAATCACTTTGCACTCACTTCGAATCATCAAGGAGATTATAGGAACCGTTGTACTATCAAGTCAGAATCTGTGTTAGACGAACACAAGGTTGTCAAGCAAGAATTGTATTTCTCAAAGGAAAGAATAAATCTGAGAGGTGCTCAGATTGATTAAGTTGTAAACCTATTCCTCCGGGTCAAGCGAGGGATTTACTAAGGAAATACCTAAGAGGTGCTTAGGGATTGGACGTAGGAGAGGCGCTCCGAACCAGTATAAATCTCTAAGTGTACATTTACTTACTGCTTTATTTTTTCATAGTATAAATTAGTACATACACTTGTTTCATTAGCCATACACGATCTACTAATTCTTTCAGGAGTAAGAGCAAGTTGCAAAGTTTGATGCCAAAACCCTACTTTGGACCTTGGGTCGTGAGCATATAGGGGCTTGAGGAGGAGTTTTCAAAAGCAATGCAAGGTGGTGGGTGATGTAAAGTTGTTTGGGTAATAATAGGACGGAGTGGTAACTTTTTGGAGGAGTTTTTGTGAGCTTGAAAGTGAAATTCTCACTTCAAAATGCCCCTTTTTAAATATTTATAATTTGTGTATAAATAATTGCTTGATATTGGTTGTGGATGATTGCATGTTGATTTCATTTATATTGTGTGGTTTTGTTGATTCCCACTTGCTAGCAGATGACATATGTAACTTTGATTTGCAGGGGACTTTTTATAAACTTTTGTGTATGGTCGTAATATATTACATATAAGGATTAGTTGGGGATTAGAAAAAGTGAATGCCGGTCAAGGTCTCTTCGTAGCGAATAGGTTGTTATGGATGCACTTCGAAAAATATAAATTTTGTAGAAGGGTCCTAAAGGATTCCTGATCATCTTATTGATTTTTATTTACATATATTCTAATTTATGTAAATGCTGGTGATATGACTTGGAAATTTGAACTCCTTTGATATGAAAATAAATGGTAGCTTTGTTCAAGTACCATAGTGGTTGCTAAGCCCTATAGTGATACCTCTTGGAAGAAGGGTATGGGTTTGATTTTCTTTATATAAAGGTTTCAATATACCTTTAGTTTTTTTGAAGTAAAATGTTTCTATACTTATGGTAGTGTAAATTATAGAATGAAATGGTTTTTAAAAGCTTTTTGATTTTCAAACAAACTTTTATAAGTTATGGTCCATATAGCGATAGTCCCTATGGATGCACTTTGGAAATATATGATTTTAGCAAAGTATAAAAGGTTATCTACTTTTGATATTTTCTAAATTCTCTTTCAAATGTGTTTTATAAACATTGTTTAAGAATTTAAAAAATGACATTGAAGTTTTAGATATATTTTTAAGAATTTATTTAAGTTATTTAAGAAAGTGGTTCAAATTTTATATAGGAAATACCTTTGATATCAAAAGTCAAGTTTTGCTTAAAAGTGACCATCTTTAAGGGGATGTTTTAAATACATATTTTAAACTTTGTTTAAAGAGTTTTTAAAAGATTTTTAAAAGATGAAGAATGCATAGATTACAACATCCTTATTGTAACAAATGTTTTCGAGAAAAGGAAGGAGATCATGGATTATAACATTCTTGTTACAGTAAATGGTTATAGTAAAAGTAGAAAGAAGTTTGGTTTATACACTTTGTTTGGTTTAAATAGTACATAGAATTTATGAAGTCTTATACTTGCCATTAAGCTTCGAGGTAGGTAATTAAACTTCTACCTATCCTAAAAGATAAGAATGTTGTAGAGTTAAGGTTTAAGAGGTGATAATACTCTAACTTGTCCAACTTAATTATTAACCAAATGATAGTTTAAGTTTGAATTCAAAGATTGATGTTAAGTATATGAAGTATTATTTTCATATACAAATTTGGTTACTTATGAAAATTAAGTAGTCCTATAATTGGCACTAAAAGCTGATGAGTAGATTGATCCTCTATCTATGAGATCTAGAATCGAAGTGTTTAACTAAGGTATGGCTAGGAGTAATCAGGACCCCAACTTACCTGGCTTCGTTTATGGGCGAGGGATAGAGTAAGTCGAAATATCAAAAATGTGATAAGTATAAGAGATCAGATTTCTATAAATGATCTTTATAATTTATGGTGGTATGGCAAGTATTCTTTTTATACTTAACATCAAATTCTGAGGTAGAGAAACTCGTCTCTATCTGTGTGAGTATAAGAATGTACGTCAAGACAAGAATAGTGCGCTATCTTGTCTGATTACATTATTAATCAAGGGATAGTACAAGTTTGAAATCGAAAAGTGGTGGTGAGTATATTTGGTCTAATTTCTATATGATCCATTTACTTACACAAAAAATGTTTCAGATTTATTATTATTAATGTTTTTTAATGACATTTGTTTTAATCCAATTAAGTATGTTTTTTAAAATGAAATCTTTCTTAAGATTCTAGGAATATACTTATACCATTAAGATAAGTATATGAATATGCTTTGTAAGTGTAAGGACCCGATTCTTCGACTTTCGAAAATCGACATCGATACGTCCACTGTATCAACTGCCGAGCAAACGAATGCCGGAAAACCGAATTCTTAGGGTTTTAAAAGAAGAGGTGGAAGAAAAGATAGAAGAAAAAGAGAAGAAGAACAACAGAACAACATCAGAAACAGAAACAATATCAGAATCTCACATTCGCAGCGGAACAACATATAATAGATAAATAAATAATCTTTAAATCAAAGAACTATATCTTTTATACATTACATCATCATTAGAGTTTACAACAACAATACAACAATGGACAGTTATATAACTTGTCCTCATACAGAATACACAGCGGAATAAATAATATCATATACAAGTGGTACGTCTCGCCATCCAGCTCGCCACTAAGCTCCACAGCATCCCGAATCCAGAATGACCTGGTAACCTGACTCTAGACTGCCCGTGTGGAAATTGGTGGGCACCCAGAGTTTAGGAAGGAAACAATAAACTCCAGGTCAGTCATGGTGACTGGTGTGAGAACTTAAAACAGTTTATTTTTAAAACAAACAACAGGAAGATTTTAAAGTCAATTTCGCAATGCTTTTGGAAAATGAAACTACCATAAGACCTCCCGCCACACACACAATGCAAACGCAGAATTGGAGGAGATTTCTTCTTATGATAGTCAAAGATGCTTACTACGCAAAATCAAATCCTTTTTGATATTATTATTTGTGCATAGTGTAGAAAACATTTCGAAAGTATAATATTAATCTTAGCCAACATACGACCAGTATCGTACGCCTACTATAGCTACCATCTAAACAGTGGTGACCACCGTACATAAATGGCAGGTTCTACAACTAATACCGTACAAGGTGCGTATTGGGGTTTGGATTTCCAACAAATGGTCAGACCAAGGAACTTCCCATTGCCACATGGAAACGCCTCTGGAATGACGTCCCGAGAACCTAACCGGATCTCTGCCAACACAAGGCCGGGTTACCCCTAACTGGGTAACTACTGACACGAATATGTCATCCCCCGATCGTAACCGATCTATATCCGAGGATCCTCGATATACAACAACCACATAATAATAATAATAATGCAACAACCACATAGGTTAAGTATCTGGGCTCCATACCATGATACCACCTCTATCCTGAAGGAATGACATACACTAAAGGGGCGCTACCCCCTAATAACCTTGCTGCATCTTTCCTGTTTTGACCATTTCCGGGGTGTGAGGTCCGACGAAGTCTCGTCCACAAAGCTACGCTTTGTCACAAAGCCATGCTTCGGGTCAAACAAATGATCAAAGAATTGATCACAAAGATAAATGATCAAACAAATGATCATATCACAAATGATCAATCAATGATCATTTCACAGCAACACTCAGTATGCCACGTTACCAAATTGGGAGTATATCGCTGATAAATTTCAACTACATAACCTCTGAGCTCGTACGTCTCAGAGAAGGGTGTTAAGCTAAGAGAATAAATTCTCCGCCACCAACAGAAATGTATTTGAAAGAAATTAGCTTTATATCTCAATTTGTAACGTCAGACACACAACCATACAAGTCTGTTACGGGATCGAACAGAACCGAAGGCACTTCTCACGAAGCCCTTGCAAATCCAGATAATTTTCTAATCACGTCCGGACTTCCCGTCACTCGACGGTAATCCTTCCGTTTTCAAAAATATCCAGTCTTCAACACCGGTCATCAACTGCAGTTCATAACGACGTATCACATATTCGGAATGGGTTATACGACCCCATGGTCCTTTCCCGGCTAACCCGAATAGTGAGCGCTTATTCAAAAATAAGTGTGGCATTCAAATTCAAGCAAATCACAACAAATACCCATTCAAGGTAATTATTGATAGTCGGTTATTTAACTATCAATAAAGATGCGCAACATCATCAAATTCCAAATAATTTTCCAAATTATTTAATTTCCAAAAATATCTTTACTAGATATATAATTTTCCACACTTAACCATTTGAAACAAATTTCAAATATTCACTTTCCACATTTCAATTTATCATTGAAGATAAAATCTCAAAATAGTTCATTTCATATTGGAAAAGCATTTCCATACTTATTTAAAAATAAGTAATTCACAAATCATTTATTTTCAACACTTGGAAAATATTCTATATACTTAAGTCATAACTAAGTATGTATTTCATTCTTTAAGGAAACATTCTCTTTCACAAATTTTATTTGAGTCAAAACGAATGTTGCGTAAAACATCGTTATGACAACTCAAAATCACTAGTATAGGGATTCGAAATTTAGATAGATATATAAATCCCAATACTACACAAAATATTTCCTTTCGGAAACCATTTACTATAACAACAGTGTTATAGTCCACCATTTCCTTATTTCTCAAAAACGTCTATTTCAACAATAAATGTTGAAATCTATGTTTTCGATAGTTAATACATTTTAAAACATCTTTTAAAACGATTACTTCATTTCGTAATATCACTTCTCCAAAACATATCCTTTTTACTCAATAATATATTCACTGTCCAAAATCGTGGATAAAATTCCTTTAATTAACTTCTACAATTCACTTATCAAAATAAATGATTTCGGATTTATAAAACAACATTTATAAATTCCATTTATATTTTATAACAACTTCAACTTACAAATCAATTTTATTAACCAAATCAATCTATAACTCAATTTTATACCTAAGTCATTCCTTTAATAACTCTACAAAATTTATAAATCTTACTTCTTGTAAAATTCCATTTATAAACCCTTTTTCAACATTAACAAAAACTTCTTTTATAATTCCATTTTTCGATTTATAAAAATTCAATTTTTATAAATCTTATCTATAAACCATTTATAAATAAATTCAAAAATCTCCATTCATACTATTCTTCAACATAGTTTATTTCATATTCCCAAAAATAAAATTTTGGTTTTATATCACAAAATTCTTAATTTTTATAACATAAAAATTATAACATTTATTTATTTAAAATGAATCAATTCCAAAATTTAATAAAACGTATACTTTCAAAAATCACTTTAAAATCCTTTTAGAAATCAAAATCGTTATTTTTAAACTTCAAAAATGGATCCGATGATGCAACAACACCAAACAATCAATCACAACAAGCAAACATCATATATCATCATATGATATAGAATATATCACAATATCTGTAAATAAATCAATATGGTGAGGAATCCAGTCGGATCCCTCCAACCTGTTTCCCTGCATCCACAGATGTTAGCACAATACCAATTCCGCTCCAGTACGGAATTATCGCGGTATATGGGTTTAGTAAATATTATCCGCTTACTAACGGCGCAATAGGGTCTCATCCGCTATACAAATGCAGGAAATCAACTCCAATATATACATATTCCAATATATATATATTTCTATATACATAAATAATACTAATTCCACTTCAATGTGAAATATTCATGGTATATGTTTTTAATAAATAACCTCCGCTTACTAACGGCGTATAATGTCTATTTTAACAATCAATAACAAACAAAATTATCATCCAGGCATTCAATCAATAATTTTAAATCTAACTATTAAAAATAAACATCGAAACTGTTCGATTGAGTGAGAAGTTCTCACCTTGATTTCAAATTCGGTTCTCAGCGTTTATTTAGAATAAAATTAAACGGACGTTTAATTTCACTCAAAATTTTCACTGATCCCAATCGCTTCCAATCTAGTTTCATAGCGAAGTACACGTCGAGATGATTCCAACGCATTTTGTTTCGTCGCAATCTGATAAAGTATGATCAAGTTACGATATTTTAAAGTTTAAACAATTTCAATATAAATTTATATACACATTTTTTTTCTCTTTAACCTATTCCCACATCTGCCGTTCCTTTCTTTCTGCAAAATCATGGCCGTTAAAGCCTTCTTCTCCTCCAACCTATATATCACGTTCGAACGAGATGAACCATCAGCCGCTACCTAGGTTTTGCTTTCGTCCAAAAATCACTCGCCTATATCATGATCGGAGACCATCATCTCGAAGTCGACGCCGAGCTCCACCCTCACCCCATGACCGGTCACGCGCAGCTCTGGTATGGCCTCGAACGACGTGTTGAACGCGGTGACTTCATTTGCGATTTGCCATCAATTGGCTCCATAAAAAAACGATCTCCACCGTTTAAAATATAGATTGCAGTGCCCTCTACAAGTTTTGTTTAGAAAATTTCTTGAAATATTTGGTGGATTGGAAGATAATCGGAGGGGAAAGGGAGAAGACGCTGGCCGTTCGAATATAAAGTGGCGGCTGAGACTTCAAAACCCTAGGGTTGTCTTTGTTTTGCAAAAGTGAAGATAACATGTCCTTTTATAGAAAATTGCCCAATTTACTATTCATCCGGAAATTTCCGAACTCGAAATCGAGCGTGCCGGCTGGCGTTTCTAAGGTTTACCCCGCGTTCCGAACACAATGGAACAGGTTTCGGAAGCTAATTCGGACATCTGTACGAGTTATGAATTTAAACGATCAATTTAAATTAAACCGATTTAAATCGATTTCGGTGCGTTTTGGCTTTCCCCGGACAAACGGTAAATCCAATTGACACGAAATTTTAAACCATACAATAATATCACATTACGGATCCGATGAAACTAGTTTCATCGAAATCCGAGACCTTTTGAAAAATGACTATTTTAACTCGCCAAATTAATATTAAAACAATTTCGATGCGTTTCGAGCTGCCACGGTCAAATGACAATTCCGTTTGCTATGAAAATTGAAATCCGATAATAACAAACTATTACGGATCCAATGGAACTAGTTCCGTCCAATTCTTAGACTGTTCAAAAATTGGCTATTTTTCAGTCGATAATTAAATATTAAAATATTCAATTTTCACAAATAAACTTTAAATTCAATTTCAAAAGTTCTATAACGTCACTATAACTCCAGTATGATTAAATATAACTTCATAAATCATTTTCATTCACATTAAATCCAGATTTCAATTTTTTCTGGAATTTCACTATTAAATTATCGATTTAATTATCCAATTAAATCCAGTTATTCGAATTTTAAATTATTCGACTTACAAATCCTTCTTATTAATATTTAAAATCAATTAAATATTCAAATTTAAATTAATATAAATTCTGGGTCGTTACAGTAAGTATTAAATGTATAGTGATTTGTAAATAAACTTATGTTGGTGAAATAAGTATATGAGTATTTTTCGAATATTGAAACAAGTAGAGAGAGCATGTGAATATATCTTTTGTAAAGGTATTTTAGTACAAGTATTGACAAAGTGGATTTAATTAATTAAATGATTAATTATGAGACTTAGTTATTTCTTATGTGCTTAATCGACTTGGTTTCCATAGGAAATTAAATCTTTGATTAGATTGCTTTCTTTTTTGATAGTTAAATAACTGACTATCAAATCATGGCCAGTTTTGAAACTATCGATTGTTGGTTCGGAGAGACCGAGATCAGATAAGTAAGAGTTATCTAAAAACAACTTTGAACTGACATAATCATTCACATTGAAGACATCTTGAAGATGATGGAAATTGAAGATATAATTCTTTGAAGTGCAAGGGCTACTTGCTACTAAGTCCGAGGGTGATTCTAAAATGGATATAGTGGAAGTAGTGCCTTCGATTTGTTAAGCCACAGCACAACATGTATGGATGAATGCTGACATTGCATTATTTTCTGGAGGGCAGTGTTAGCATTCCAAGTAGGATTTGCTGAAAGGTAAAACAAACCCTTAAACCTCATACCCGGAAATAACTAAAACAAGGGCGATGCTACATGGCTATGTAGTTTACTACCATTAGTGTATGATCATAACTTGTATCTAGATCGATATTTATCGATTATGTATGTTGGGCCCATGAAAATGGTTTGTAAAGTTGGCAGCCAGAGTGATGATCATATTCGATACTATCTAGGAAGGGGTAGGCCAGTTCTGTGTTGGTAGAGGTGCAATGTTTATAGCCTTAATACATTTTATCTAGAGGTGTACTGTAAAAAAGGTAGATTCTTATGTTGTCATTGTATGGAATAAATTTTCCAATACGTGCCTTATGGACTTAGTTGTGTACCAAATAGGCTGGAATATGAGATGCAAGCATTTCATCTATGTTATATATTTATTTTATACCCTAGACATTACTATAATATCACAAGGTTTCTTACCAAATGGTTTGGTTATTGTAAAGTAAAAACATGTTTGTGTTTATGTGCGGCGTGGTCTTACGAGATACCTTTGTTTTTGTAGGGTTTTATAACATTTGAAATATAAATATGATTTGAGTTTCTCACGCTGGTTACCAAACTGATTCGAGTGTTGTTTTCTTATAATACTCGGGTCAGACCCGAGTACATTTCTAGATTTAGTTATGGATGCTTTGGTGCTTCAGGAGATGATTTGGATGTCTCCAAAACAAATTTAAATATCTTTTATTTCAACTATATTTCTTATTTTGTATTTATTAGCGTTTGTGAGGATGGGCTGTTATAATTGTCAGGGCTGATGATATGTTAGTTTACTCTAATTGATGTATGTATATTACATTTTTCTTTTGTAAAGATCATGAGTATATTATATATTACTCATCACGATGTGAGATTCTATTCTATCTTTTCTTTTCTTTCACCCCAACAATCTATCTTTCTAGCACTTGGAAGCTCGGCATTTGAATACCATGGATGTATTAGTGTCAACTTTTGAGGGTCGAAAAGACTAGTCGTTACAGTGGTATCTAAGGTAAAGTAGACTCTAGGACTGAGCTGGCTACCAACATCCTACTCTTCTTAGCTATTTAGCAGACCGAATGGGCAAGAGGTGGAAAAGGTTGACCTGGATTTAAGACCCAGATCTATTTTGGGCCTACATCTGAATTTAAGGAAAAAGATATAAGATCAAATCAAATAACTTTATATACTCTTTGGATGTAGCTAGGTATTATACAAGTTTAAAACTTAAGTTATGTTTATATGAAATTTTTTCATAAATAATTATAGGAAGTAAAAACAATTAGAGAAGTATAATTATTATGTTATCCTAAGAGGATAAAACCGTAAGTTGGACTTGGATCATTTTATTTGCATGATAGTTTTTAATCCAGAGTTCGGGTATAAGATTTTCAGGTGATATACACCAGTCCGGACTAGGCGTTTTCACTTAATTTATCGAAGGTGAATACTTGGGATGGATTATGGGGATGATGTGAGTGTTTTTTATCATAGTTTAGGACTATGTAAGGAAAACATAAGTATCAGTTTAAGGAACCAGATTAGAGTTCCGCATGGAGAAGTCAAGTGACCTATACTAGTTTGGATTAGAAATTTAGGTATCCAAACAAGTGGTCAGATATTGCGTACGAATGATTTATGCACATCATACAACTTATAAAATTTTAATATTTTATGTGGGCTTGTTTCTTTCTTTGTTTGATTGAGATGAAATTTCGGAGTCGAAATTCTTTTAAGGATGATGGATGTAACGACCCAGAATTTTATCACTTTGATTTGTAAAATATTTAATTAGTTTTAAATGTTCAATTAATGGTTTTTAATAATCAGATAATCCTCTTTTATTTAATAACTAATGATGGAAAAATTATTTTTGAATTTTGTTTACAAAAATAAGTAGTTCGGAGAAAGATCGAAAATGTGACCGAAATTCCTTTTTTCGGATTTTCGACTTTTTATCGAACGGAAGTAGTCGCAATGTTGTTGCACACATATGCACACTTTTATAACATATACATACACATATAATAACAAGTCAAACAGTGCCTAATGGATTAATTAAACTAAAGAGTCCTTAAGTGCTTTTAAAATGTAATTAAAAAGTAATAAAAAATGAAGACTTTTCTCCTCATTTTAAGAAAGCTTGTCACACACACTTTGGATGATTTGAAGGCAAGTACTTGGAAGAAAAGAAGGTGTATGGAAGAAGGAATTTCTAGAGGGCAAAGACGTCTTTTGGCTAAGAAGTAAGTAGAGTCTTTTGTCGCTTTTCCAATTTTATAAAAGTAAGTGTATGGCACTTTAGTTCATTTTGTTCATTCTTGAAATAAAGTTTGCCCGCATCCTCTTCCTTCTCTTCATTTTATTTCTTATGCCCAAAGCACATCAAAACCAGTTCTTTTCTCCTCAAAACATTAATTTAAGCTACTAAAAATATATCTAATACTCTCTATATCACAAAGATGCAAACTTTAGTGCCATTTCCTATTTTTTCCCCTTTGGGTCATGCACTTCAAGTGCCTTCTCGGCCTTGGACGTGAGCAAAAGGAAGAAGAGGAAGGGGTATGTGCAAGAAAAAGCAAGGAGTAGGAGCAAGTTGCAAACGTTGGTGCCAAACCCCACTTTGGACCTTGGGCGGTTAGCATATAGGGGCTTGGGGTGGACTTTTCAAAAGCGAAGCAAGGTGTTTGGTGATGTAAAGTTGTTTGGGTAATAGTACGATGGAGTAGTAGCTTTTTGGAGGAGTTTTGGCGAGCTTGAACATGAGATTTCTCAATTTAAAATGCCCCTTTTTAAATATTTATAATTTGCGTATAAATAATAGCTTGATATTGGTTGTGGATAATTGCATATTGATTTCATTTATATTGTGTGGTTTTGTTGATTCCCGCTTAGTAGCGGATAGCTTATGCAACTTTCATTTGCAGAGGACTTGTTATACACTTTGTGTGTGGCCATAATATAGAAAACATAAGGATTAGTAGGGGACTAGCAAAAGTAAATAGAAGTTGAATTATCTTCGTAGCGAATATGTCGCAATGGAAGCACTTCGAAGAATAGAAATTTTGTAAAGGGGTCCTAAATGATTCCTCATCTTATTGATTTTTATTTACATACATTCTAATTTATGTAAATGATAATGATATGACTTGGAAAGTTGAACTCCTTTAGTTTTATTTGTTTTATAAAAATGTTTTAGTATACTTTTTGGAAAAAAGGTATGGTTTTGATTTGTTTTATAAAAAGGTTTTAATATACCTTTAGTTTTATTTGAAGTAAAATGTTTCTATACTTATAGTAGTACAAATTATATAACGTGGTGGGGTTTAATAGCTATATGATTTTCAAACATAGTTTTAAAAGTCACGATCCATATAGCGATAGTCGCTATGGATGCATTTTGGAAACCTATGGTTTTAGTAAAGTATAAAAGGTTATCTGCTTTAGATCTTTTGTAAATTCTCTTTCAAATATGTTTTATAAAGGTTGTTTAAGCATTTAAAAAGAGATTAATGTTTTAAATATATTTTTAAGAATTTATTTGAGTAATTTAAGCAAGAGGTTTAAATTTTATAAAGAAAACTACTTTAATTTCAAAAGTCAAGTTTTGCTTGAAAGCGACCATCTTTAAAGGGATGTTTTAAATACAAATTTTAAACTTTGTTTAAAGAGCTCTTAAAGAAGAAAGCATAGATCAACACATCCTTTTTATAATAAATGTTTTCGAGAAAAAGAAGGAGATCATGGAATATATTATTTGATTTCTAGAGTTGAACAAAGTGGCAAAAGTTATAGCGAAATAGTCACTATACAAGCACTTTGGAAAATTACCCTGTTTTCGAAAGTTCCTATAATAATTAAAGGTTATTATTTGGGATTTATATATATGATTTCTATGTATCCAAAGTACATTAAATATTGTAAAAATAATGGATCAGAAATCATTTGTTAAGGCATCGAAAACTATGCACCAAGTTGTAACAAAACATGTTAAAAACATGCAACAAAACTCTAGAAGCGTTTTAGGAAATGTTATCTTTGCAGTTTAAAACTATAAATTGTATAAAAGGGATATTTAAATTAAGTAATTTTCTCTAATCTTTTTAGAGTTGTTTTCTAACTTATATTAGAGTGTTTTAAAATTTGTTTCATGTTTAAATATATGTTTACAATTAATTATGAATTTTTAAATTAAGTGGCATTTAAAATAAAACGTGTTTATTTCGGTTTTTCCAATTTTTTCCAAATTGGTTATTTTTACATAATATTTTTTTGTAAATAGTTATAATACATTTTTAAGTATTTTAAAAGTGTTTTAACATATTAATAAGTATTTTGAAGGTATTCCAATATTTATAAGTTTTGAAAAAGGTAATTGACTAGGCTTAACACTAAAAGCCAACAAGTAGACTTATTTATTTGTGAGATTCAATAATGAAGTGTCTAGGTAAGGCTTTAATGCAACCAGTGCTCTAACTTACTTGGTTTCACTGTAGGATGAGGAATAGTTAAGTTGAAATGTTGAAAACGAGTTAAGTGTACAAACATTGATTTGTATAAGCAATTCTTTTAACTAGATAGTCGATTAGTCGACTATCGAACTTAACCATATATTATTAATTTGGATCTTTTAAAAGAATGTTTTAAAGATGATTTAAGTATAGAAATAGTTTTAGGTTGTATTAAATAATGTTTTAGTAACGTTTGATTTTCGGTATTGCTCCTGTTTTAACCACCTTATGCTAACTCACGGGAGTTAGGTCCACGTAAATACCTTATAGGATCGTCGCCACCATCCTACTTCATTCTGGAATCTCCACCGCGAACACAGTTGTCAAAGTGGTTTTCGGTATTGGTAGAGAGTATGACAATATCCGATCCCGGTCTCTTTAACAACCAATCGCTTATTACACACCGGATGGTTCTTTTACATTTCCAAAACCATTTCATAATTGATATCAAAATATCATATTCAATTCAAATTATATCATTTTTGAAATCATTACTTACTTTCAAAATCATATTCACCTTTGAAATCATATCACATTTGAAATCATAGTTTGAAATTATATTTCCTTTCAAAAGTCATATTTCCAAAATAGGTTAAACTCTCATTTCAAAATTATCATATTAAACCAAATATGTTTTTTAATTCCCAACTTAGGATTATAACATCATTGACCATATTCACTTAAACGAGAATTTGAATATAAATCCATCCATTTTACTTAGTTTGGAATTTAGAAGAAAATAGTTTTAAATAGTTGATAAAGATTTAAAATAGATTAAATATAATTAAAATAGATTAAATAGCTTTAAAATAGATTAATTAGATTTAAAATAAGTTAAAACAGGTTAATTAGTTTAAGTAAATTAAATGGTTTAAAATAGGTTAAAATGGTTTAATATAATTAATACAGGTTAAATAGTTTAATACTTTGAAAATCTTAATAATTAGAAATTTTGAAATAATATATTTTTAAAACAATTTATATTAAACATGAATTTGGAATTAATATCAAATTAAACTATTCATTTCATTTCAACACATTTGGACCATTTTAAATTTCCAAGTCAACAAACCAAATTCCAAACCTTTATATTTAACATTTCAATAAACTATTAAATTTCATATCGTTTCAATCCATGTTCAAATATCAATTCGGATTACTCCAATTTCAAAATATTTCAAAGTTATTTTCAAACTACTTCAATAACTTAATTTCGATAGAATTTCATTTATACTTAAAAGTTTAACTTTAAACTTCCAATTAAATTTCTTAAAGCAATTCCTTCTAAACCAATTCACATTTCAACACAAAACTTGATTTTTCCAATAAAACTTCTGTGAGAAATGCGGATTACGGATCTTAAGGCTGGAATAACACTAGAAGGGGGGGTGAATAGTGTTTTGTGGATTTTCTAAATCTTTTTGAAACTTATGTAAATTTAATCACCAACAAATGCAATTCACATACAGAGATATAATCACAGAATTAGACACAGATGCAAATAATAAATAAAAGCAGTAAAGGAAAGAACACACCAGGATTTTATACTGGTTCGGAGTTACCCTATATCCAGTCCCGTATAAACATACGGATTTCTTATCTAAAATAATCTCCCAGATTACACCCTCGATTTCAAGGCCATGAGGTACACCCTCCTGTATTCGAGTCTGGGGAAAACTCTCTTGATTAACCAGGCCACAAGATCACCTAATCGATTTCTGGGGCAACAATCACACCCAATTGATTTCAAGGCTCAACCGCACCTTTTACTCAACAGTTTGATTTACAAATAATCCTATAACTTTGAATAGCACTGAGATCTTATGGAGAGAGTGGCAGAGAATCAGACAAGAGATAACCAAGTTTGATTCACTTGGTATTTCGGCAGAGTATAGTTTGGGATTCTTTAGGATAAATGTGGAAGATGAAGAGAAGAGAAAACAAGTGAAATCCGATGATCAATTCGTTTAGAACTACTGGTATTTATAGGAAATCAACAGCCAAATCTATTCGTGAAAGGATACGACGAACAGACACTTCTTTTGAAATTTTGAATTTTGAATTTAACGGGCACCATGTCGACATAGGGGGTAGAGGGATGTCGACATACTCTAGGCAAAATTGATGATTTTGATTTTCTTATTACAATTAGTTTCTATAATTTGTCAAAACGATTTCTAAACTTTGTAAATATAATTGAATATAGTTTAAACATATAAAAGAGTTTAGAAAGAAATTTTTAATATATATAATCTTAATCCATAAAGTGATTTAAAATCTGGGTAAATAAATATTTTAAAGCTAAATATTTAAAACAAGAGATAGTTTAAAATCAATGACAATTTTGAAATCAAAATTTTAAAAATGATAAAGATAGTTTTGAGGCTAAAATATTTCAAACAAGAGAGATGTCTTTTTGAAAAGAAGGTTTTGAAAACATTTAAAATAAGAGATATAATTTTTAAAAACATTTTTGTAAAATTAGTGGATATCAAAATAGGACTACTACTATATGTTCCACTAGATATTGTCGTGGGTTCCATCCCACTAGGGTTCCATCCCTTTAACAGGCTCGAAGTGGATTCCATTCCATGAATAAATTTTGAATAAAGATGTAAGTGCTTTCAAGAAGTTTTAACATAATTCTAGACTCAATACGTATCTTGTACTATTAAAATATTGAACTCCTGATAACTTGATTACTTGATACTCATGAGTCTTCAATCTTGATATCTTTAATTTTTAAATTCATCAGTCATGTATCTCTATACTGTACAGTCTTCATTCTTGGTACCTACATGTTTATATCCTGCATATATATATATATATATATCTAAACTATAATGTTAGTATTTATATTTCATAACAAGTCCTAAGGTTGTTGTCATCAAAACCATCCTTCTCAAGGACTAACAATCTCCCCCTTTTTGATGATGACAACCTATGTTTATAAAATATACTTCTCCTTCACAATAACTCCCCTTAAAACTAATAACTCCCTCTTAATCTAAGCCAAACTACTCTAACTACTTTATTTTATATTTCTCCCCCTTTGTCATCAACAAAAACTAATCCTAAACTCCCCCTTAATCTAATACTATTTAAATTAAATACTAATAAGGAAGTATAATAAGTGAAACAAATATTTTATTATATATGATGTTATATTTACATGTATATATAAAACATAAACATACAAATATATTTAAGTACATAAAGTATAGAATAACAATACTAATGAGAGTTTTTGACAATCGGAGATTTGTGAATAGAACAATTTGGATAATGAAAACAAAAGTTTCCACGTTGTTCAACCAAATTCCCATCTTTGACAAAACAGACTTCGCCTACACAGACCACGTTGTCATCTTCTTCCATAGGTGCTTCTTCCTCTTCCTCTTCCTCTTTTTCTTCTTCCTCTTCGCTGCGCTCTAAAGGATTATGCACATGAATGTTGGGAGAATCTTCTTCAATCACAATAGGATTTGCGTGATTATCCATTAGGAATTTTTTTAAATTCCAAAGAATTTTGCCTTGCTTTTCTTGTTCTTTTGCCATCCTTAGTCCCACAACTTGAAATTCATTCAACATTTGCATGGCATCCTTCATAGATTCTTCGATCTTTATCACACGTGCTAGTGTAGTGCGTTGGAATGGACCAGAATGAGGAGAAGGGAAAGAAATGGTGTCAATTTGGTTTGATTTAGTGCAGGAGGCCATTAATTTTAATTTATAGAAGTTTTATTTTAGAGAAAGAAAAGTGAGAAGATAGAAAAATTCGAAATACATAGGTTTATATAACTACTAAACTGATTTTAGTGGGAAAAATAAAATTTTAAAAAATTTTACCGCTGTATGTCGACATGGGTGGTAGGGGTATGTCGACATCCTTATGAAAATTTTGATTTTCTTGTATATATATGTTACTATATCTATATTCTATATCTCAGTTATTGAACAAATGCCTAGTTCTCTTCTTAATTTAGTAAATATAGGTTGATTTAAGGGTTTGGTGAAAATATCAGCAATTTGATTCTCGGAGTTGATATATTCAAGAGAAATAATCTCTTTAGTTATATTATCTTTGAGAAAATGATGTCTGATATCAATATATTTAGTCCTACCATGATGAGTAGTATTTTTAGACAAATTTATTGCACTAGAATTATCACAATAAATTGGTGATTTTGAAATTGTTAATCCAAAATCTTTTAGAGTTTGTTGCATATAAATGACTTGGGAGCAAACCAAAGCAGCAGAGATATATTCTGCTTCAGTTGTTGATAAAGAAACGGTATTTTGCGTTTTGCTAAACCATGAAACCAGAGAATGCCCCAAAAAGTGACAAGTTCCACTTGTACTTTTTCGGTCAGATTTGCAACCAGCATAGTCAGCATCACAATAAGAGATTAAATCAAATGAATCATTTTTAGGGTAAAATAAACCATAGTCAAAAGTATGTTTAACATATCTTATGATACGTTTCGCAACTTTTAAGTGAGTTTCTTTGGGTTGAGATTGGTATCTTGCAAAGAGACAAACACTATGCATGATATCAGGTCTACTCACAGTGATATAGAGTAGTGATCCAATCATTCCCCTATATATATTTTTTACATATTTTGAAAGATCTTCTTTATTTAAAGCTTCATTGGTTGCCATGGGAGTGGGCTTTCCACTCGCAGTAGTCATACAAAATTTACCCACTAGATCCTTAGCATATTTTTCTTGACTAATAAAGATACCATTATCTAATTGTTTTATTTGTAAACCTAAGAAGAAACTAAGTTCACCCATATGACTCATCTCAAACTCTTTTGTCATTATTTCAGAAAATTCTTTATCCATTTCATGAATAGTTGAACCAAAAATTATATCATCTACATAAACTTGTACTAGTTGAATATCATTTTTATTCCTTTTAATGAAAAGTATTACCTATTTTACCAATTTCAAAATTTGATTGTAATAACAAAGATCTTAGTCTGTCATACCATGCTCTAGGAGCATGTTTCATACCATATAGAGCTTTCTTAAGTTTGAAAACATGGTTTGGAAATCTTTCATCTTCAAAGAGTGGAGGTTGTTCAGCATAAACTTCCTCTTTAACAAATCCATTTAGAAAAGCACTTTTAACATCCATTTGAAATAATTTGAAATTATTATAATTTTTGAAAGCAAGTAGAATTCTAATGGCTTCTAATCTTGCTACAGGTGCAAAGGTTTCATCAAAATCTATTCCTTCTTCTTGACAATAACCTTGTGCGACTAATCGAGCTTTATTTCTCACGACCTCACCAAGTTCATTCATTTTATTTTTATAAACCCATTTTGTTCCAATTATACTTTTATCCTTGGGTCTAGGAACAAGTTCCCAAACATCATTTCTGGTGAACTGATTCAATTCTTCTTGCATAGCAAGAATCCATGAATCATCAGATGATGCTTCCTTTGGATTTTTAGGTTCAATAGTTGATATAAAAGCTACATTACTCATGTTATTTAGTTGATTTCTAGTTCTAACAACAAATTCAATATTTCCTAGTATATTTTCTATAGGATGATCTTTTAATAGCCTAATTCTTTTATTAGGTTGAATGATTTCACAATTAGTTTCATTAGGTTCATTATTTGAAGCTACAAAATCTTCTTCATCTTCTATATGTACAGTATCTTTAAAATTTTCATCAAAAGATACATGCATTGTTTCTTCAATAGTGTTAGTTCTTAAATTATAAACTCTAAATGCTTTACTTCTATTAGAATATCTGATGAAGATACCTTTTGTAACGACCCACTATTTTGGACCATTCAAATCGACAATAAAACCACACATGTCAGACTTGAATAATACAAAACAATAGATTGTAAATAAATTTTGAGCAAATAAAACCAATCACAGAATCACAGGCACAGAATATCACAATAACTCGCAACGGTAATTAAAATAAATAGTGGTTCATGAAGCCACTACAATACATAGTCTCAAAACAGATACAAAATACCATAGTCTGAAAAACAGATACAATAGAAGTCTGAATACATAAGTTCACAAATACATAAGGAAAGCTGAATGAAATAACTGAAATGGAAAGACAACTGATAGACAGATAAACTCCAGCAATCTCTAGCTCCAGAAGGTGAATCCAAAGCTGTGATACTCAGGCTGACCCGAGCGTAAATAAAACACAAACACTCGAGTCAGGACATACATACTTATACAATGTAAACCAACTCAAGTGAACTGTAATAGAAATGCACAAGTAACTTAAAGAATGCTTGGGATCGCCCATTCTTTAAGGATCCGTTAAACTATTTACTATGTAAAAATATTCGCTATTATAATAATGTTTAATAGTAAAATAAACTTACTTTTAAATACCGTTAAGGAGTTACCCATATCCCCCTTAACACATAATAGTCCCAGTAGTCTATCCAGTATCAGCGCACCTCCAGATCGAGAGGTTACCCTAAATACTCCACAGGCTACGGCACAAAACCAAACTCGTAGTAAAGCTCGCTATGGTAGGTGACACGGTACAACGAGGCAATGCCAGGGTAGATATACTAATTACGTATCCTGACTGGTGGTAACGCATAGCAGCCACTACCGCCTACCTCGAGCCACACTCCTAAAATCAAAGGGTGCACCCAATCAATCACAAAGTAATAGAATGGTATCGAAGAAGTGTGTCCGATCAGAGGAGCTACCTCATTGGCCCGGAATCGCTCCTATTTTAGCCATCTTATGCCAACTCACGGGAGTCAGGTCCACGTATATACCTCAATAAGATCGTCGCCCCCATCCTACTTCATTCTGGAATCTCCACCGCGTACATAGTTGTTAAAGTGGTTTTCGGTATCGACAAAGAGTGTGTCCATATCCGATCCCGGTCTCTTTAACAACCAATCGTTATTATAACCCGTGGTTATAAATTTCAAAAATGGTTTATATTCCAAGCCAAAATAATTCATTTAAACCATTTAAATATGAAGTCATTATACTTTTAAATCAAATATTCAATTTCAGAATTATAGCATTTTTTGAGTTCATTCATTTAATTACAAAATTTCAAAACATTGTATTTTCAGAAACAGCAGCACCTATAAAGTGTTACGGTAGATATAGTAGTATTTCAAAACATTATCAACTTCAGAAATAGCAGCACTTACAAACTGCTGTATTAGGTATATTAGTTTCAAAACAGTTCAGCTTTAGAAACAGCGGCACTTACAAAGTGCTACAGTAAGTTTTTAGTATTTAAGAACTTAGTTAAATTTCAGAAACAACAGCACTTATAAACTGCTGCAGTAAATACAATGATAATTTTAAAAACCAATACCTTTCAGAAACAATAGCACTTACAGAACGTTACTGTAAGTATAGTGGTAATTTGGAAAACACTACATTGAAACCACAACATTTCTAAAATGATACAATTGCTGTTACAAGTTTATTTTAACAATTTAAAACAATATATTCAACTTTTCTCATTTTTACTTATCAAACTTATTCCACTTTTCAAAATTATTTATTTGGATATTACTTGACTTATAATTTTAATAAAATAACATTTTATTAAATAAAAATCCAATAAAATTATAATTCATTCACTAAGTCAAATTTACATTATAATTTGCTTAACTTTTCATTTTAACAAAGAAATCTTAATCTTTCTTTCTTTTAAAATATCCTTTCATAACTAAATATTTTAATTAATAAGTTAAGTTTAAAATTCCATTTTTAATCGAATTTCCAATTATTAAGTTAAATCAAATTTTGCATTTCAATTTAAATCATTTATCAACTTATAACTTTTTAACTTATAGAAAGTCACTATCTAAATCATTTAAACCAATTTAAGTTAAAATTTCATATTTTTTTCATTTTAAAAATACTTAATAATTTTAGAAAAATCATTTTAAAATTAACCACGGGTCTGTATAATATTTTCTAACCTAGGTCAAGTGATACGGATAATATATCATTTCAATCCGTAATTAGTCAAAATTCCGGGTTTTATCATTTCTAACCCGCAATCCCAAGTCAAATAAAAATGAAAATTGCTTGAGCCTATCATTTCAGCTCATAACGATCTTCCCTTATTCTAAAATCCGTTCGGGTATGTATCATTTCAACCCATAGTGAAAGGGAACTTGTAGTGTGAGAAACAGAAATATAAATAAACAGTAAAACATAGCATGTCATATCAAGTGATTAAACAGGTATATAATCATGTTATAACATCATAAAATATCACATCACTGACATATATAAAATTACTATCAGCATGGCATATTAATACTACACATTCACTTGTCATCATTTCACAATTATATAAGTACGAATGTCGAGAGTGATAAACTCACCTTTTAAAGCTTGAGATTACGAAGTAGAGACACACAACAAACAATGAAAGACACGACAAAGCACGAACTAGATTCGAGGAGAAGTAGCACCCAAATCCGAGTCTTGTAAACAAATAATTATCACAAACATAAGTATATGATTCAACACTATAAAATATGAATTAAACAATCAAAGGTATGAATCAAAATAGGATAAAATGGCTTGACCAAGGCCATTGGGCTTGGCTACATCACATGTAGGCTCGGCCACACCCCTATATGGTTCGACCATGATGTGTTTGAGGCATGAAGGCTCGGCTATGGATCATGTACACATGGCTATGGCAATGGAATATGAAGAGTGGTAAGTTATGAATCATGGAAGGTAAAAAGGCAAGGCAAAGAGGGGTTTGGGTTTCACCTATAGGTTCGGCCATGGTATTATTTGGGTCAAGTGGTCACATAGGCACGGCTTAGGCATGGAATAAGTCACGGCAAAGCAATACAAGGTGGAGTTGTTTGGTGTGGCCGAGGCTAATAGAGGAGAAGTGGTGAATAAATAGGCTTGTGATGGATTTTATGTTGCTTTTGGTGGAGTTTTGCCTTCAAGGAGTCACGGCCTGGTTTTGGAATGGTGGTGTATAGGTGTTGGCCAGTCATAGGTGGAGGTGGAGAGGAGTAGTGGTCGGCAATAGAGGTGGAGGCCGAGCATATGCCTTGAAAGCCAAGGGAAAACAAAAGAAAAATGAAAGAAGGAAACGGTAAAGAAGAAGAGAAGGCCATGACTTACTGAAATCTTTTATTTTTTTCATGAATGAGAATGAGGAGTTGAGAAACTTTTTTGTACGAGATTTGATAATGAAATACACGGCTAGAAATGGATTGAACGGCTAAGCAAATGAAGAGGCTAGGCAAATGAAAAGGTATGAATTAAAACATGTAACCTATGTCTCTTCAAATTTCCAAGCCATTTAAAAATAGATAATAAATCAAAAATCCCATAAATAAAATAAAAGTAAAACAAAATAAAATAGAAAATAAAAATAGAGAAATGGACTTAGGAATAATAGAAAATAAATACAGAAAATAATTGCATGTAAAACGTTGTATTTTATCCGATTTTAAAAATATAAATCAGAATTTAACGGAACGAAAAGCAGAACGGATATCAGAATCATATCCAGCTTCAAATAAAAAGATTAAAATTTTCAAATGAAAGTCAAAGTTTGACCAAAGTTGACCAAAATATAAAATTTTCAGAAAATGTTTATTTTATTATATTTGAAAAATAAATTACAAACAAAATCCAAGATTACATTGGAAAATTTCAGTTTTTAAATGATTTATAATCAAAGTTTTCAAATAAATTTTATTTAAAATATTTACAAAATTTTGGGTTGTTACACTCTCCCCCACTCAAAACTTTTCGTCCTCGAAAAGGAGCGAAACAAGGAAAACAAGGAAAGATAAGATAGGAAAGCAAAAGTACTTGAAACAAACAATTCCGGATTCAAAGCACGAATGCTCTCCTCCGTCTCCCAGGTACAATCCCGATCATTAGTACTCCACTGTACTTTGACCAAGTCGACAAATTTCCTTCTCAGCTGCTTCGTACCTCTATCGACAATACGAAGTGGCTTCCTCTCGACAGTCAGATTAGGCTAAATATCCAAACTCTCGAGAGCAGAAGGCTAGACAATAAGGGATGGATCATGAAGATCCCGACGAAGATGCGAGAAATGGAATACATTATGCACTCCAGAAAACTTCTCAGGCAAATCCAGACGATAAGCCAAAGAACCAATTCTTTCCATAATGCGGAAAGGACCCATGAACCTAGGAGCAAGCTTCCCTCTACGACCAAAACAAACCACATTCCTTAAGGGAGAGACCTTAAGGAAAACCAGATCACCAACAGCAAACTCCAAACTCCTCCTACGCCTATCAGCATACTACTTCTACCTATCCTGAGCACTCCTCATCTTCCTCTTAATCTCCTCAACTCTCTCAGAAGCTTCCAGAATCACATCAGGACCAAGAACCAAACAATTACCGGATTCAATCCAGCAAGATGGAGATCTGCAAGGTCGTCCGTAAAGAGCAGCAAATGGAGACATTTCAATACTGGCCTGAATTCAAAAGATGAAATGAGCTAGATAAAAGATTAAGACAAGATTCAAATAAAAGATTGAGATTAGACCTAATAACTATTGTTATAGGCGAATTCGAAAAGATGGAGATGATCTTCCCAAATCCTCCATAATCGAGAATACAAGCACGAAGAAGATCCTCCAGAATCTGATTCACTCTTTCCATTTGACTGTCGGTCTGCGGATGGTAAGCAGTGCTCAGATTCAAACGAGTACCCAAAGATTCCTGAATTTTTTTCCAAAAATGACTGGTAAAGATAGGATCACGATCATAAACAATACTGAGAGGAACACCATGGAGACGAACAATCTCTCTCATATAGATCTCAGACAAACTAGAAGCAGAACAGGTAGACTTGACCGGAATGAAATGAGCGGACTTGGTCAGTCTATCCACAATAACCCAGATACTCTCATTACCCTTCCTAGTCCTCGGTAATCCATCAATAAAATCCATAGAAACTTGTTCCCATTTCCAATTGGGAACCTCAAGGAGCTGCAACAAACCGGGGGTCTTCTAATGATCGGCCTTGACTTGCTGACAAGTCGCACACCTACTAACAAAGATAGAGATATCCCGCTTCATACCCTTCCACCAATATAACCTCATCATATCCTGATACATCTTCGTCACACCTGGATGAATAGAAAGTCTGGATCGATGATTTTCTCGAAGTAACTCCTCTCTCAATCCATCAACATTCGGGACACAAATCCGATTATTAATCCTCAAAATACCTCTATCATTGATCAGAGCTCCACTACCATCAAGACTACTACCACCAACCCTACTACGAACACTCTCCTTCATAAATCTAAGCATCTCATCCTCATCCTGCTTAGCCATGATACGATCCAAAAGAGAAGAAGAAGAAACAACAAGCTGACACAACATATCCTTCTTCCGACTCAAAGCATCGGCCTCAACATTAGCTTTATTGGGAGTATAGCTAATATCGAGGTCGTAAGAAGCCATAAACTCAAGCTAACGAACTTGCCTCTGATTCAAATCCTTCTGGGTGAAGATATATCTCAAAGACTGATGATCGGTAAAGAGCTCAAACTTAGTCCCCAGAAGATGATGCCTCCAAAGCTTTAAAGCAAAGACAACAGCAAGCAACTCTAAATCACGAGCAGCATAATTAGCTTCATGGGTCTTCAACTGACGACTGGCATAAGCAATGACCTCCCATCCTGCATCAGAACAGCTCCTAAACCATCACGGCTAGCATCAGTGTATACCGTAAATCCCTCATTTCCATTTGGAATGGTAAGAACTGGTGCGGAATTAAGCTTGTGATTTAACTCATTGAATGCAGCTTTACACTTATCTTCCCATATAAACTTAGCATTCTTACAAGTCAAAGCAGTGAGAGGTGCAGCAATCCAAGCAAAATTCTCAACGAATCTCCAATAATAACCAGCAAGGCCCAGAAAGCTACGGATATCAGTTGGAGTTCTAGGAATTTCCCAATCCTGAAATGAATAGGGAACATAAGAACTACAAGAAAGATAGAATAATTGAATGATAAAGAGGAAAAGAAGGAAAATAAAGACTTACATTGATCGCAGTTGTAACGCCCCACCTCTATGCTCATAATAACAAAGAGTATTAAAAGAAATACTGTCTATTATTATGAAGAATAAGGCTGGATAGGAGCGACCATCCGTAATTGGCCTTACACTATTATTGGTTATCTCGATAGAAGTAGTATATACTTTTTATTTTTCATCTATTATTTATTTACTCCCATCGACACACCCAATACTAGTATAAAACGAACTACGACGGTTCATAATAGTTTAGGACATTAGATATAACAATAACACAGATAATATAAATGCGGAACACAGATAAAAACAAAAGTCTCATATATATATAACTGATGTCAGTTAATACATAGTTGACACAATACATATGATACAACTACAACTGTCGACTCTAGAAGTTATATATACAAGTACATTATCGACTAATATACATGAATACATATCGTTCTATACAATGACACGACTACTACAAAATGACACTGACAACTTCAGAAGATGTGAAAAGTCTTCAAATCCCGAACAGCAACTCAAAGAAGGAAATCTACAACCTGAAATAACTCGGGTCTGACCCGAGTATTACATTCAAAAGAAAATAATACACGGGTCAGTCTAATTCAAACTCAGTTATTAGTGCATAGCAGCAATAATAATCAGATAGTCAAATAGACGACAATCTCAGAAATCTCGTATATCCAACTCTCGATACGAGAATTGGATAACGGCAAATATAACACTAAATAGTGTTAAACAACAAATCAGCAATCCAAATCAGAATACAACTCCAAACCATTGAAATTAACCAACAAAACAATTCAACAATTCGAATCATCAATTTAAAACACCAAATTTGATAGGGTTGCAGTACACGCACGCGTGTACTGCCTCGCCACTATCGCACGAAATACACAAAAGCTCAGTGAAAGTCCCAATTAAACACAAGGTCAAACCCCGAAATCGGGTTCAACACAAGTGTAATATCAATACAAAAGAAACTGTACAGCATAACAGTGCAAACTCCAAAGAGACATGAAGATTACACTACCACGGGTCGAGAAACAAACATATGCACATCAACAAGTGACGAGCACATGAGTGCAATCACCCTCGAATTCCAGTGAACAGCCTACATCAATACCAAACAAGATCCGAGGCAACACGTGAAACAAGTTCAAATGAACATAGACAGCAAGCTCCAAATATAAAGCAGCAGTGCATATAAGTATTTAACAAGCATGCTACGCAGAAGAACAAGGCTTAACAATGCCAAGACCAATGACAAACTTTAAAACCAAGTATAAAGCAGTGTCAGTGAATAATGCAAGCAAATTAACAACTATACATACTGTAGTGCAGCATATAACAAGTGAAGGCTAGCACAACAAGGAGCAACCAAATGATGAAATTCCAAATCACAAAGGTTCAATGACTCAGAGGTCAAAATAATACCCAAGGCATGTTCGAACAATTACAAATAAGAGCCATGATTGCCCGAGAATTCGAACAGGTCAAAATGCTCAAAATCAAACTCAAGAACAAAGGCTACAAAAATGATCAAGAAATAAATATGGCGGCATGGATCGACAGACCAACAAGTGCAGGGTGACACAAATAGTTGAAATGAACAAGTGCTTGAAACAATTACAAGTTGAACAAATTACAGCGAAGCTAGTGACTCAACTTCAAAGAACAACACATTTAAACTCAAGTACAGTACTCACATGAGTAAGGTCAACAGCATATATGATCGACTTTCTACACAAATGCACGACAACTCAGTGATATCAATGCTCCAAAGACCAGTAAACAACATGCTCGATGCAGACAACACCAAGTTTAAATGGAATAATGATTCAAGTAAATGAAAATACAATGAAGCAGTGCAGTACAATAAAATTGTCCAGAGTTAATATCACCAATACTACAATTATCTATATCGTGACCAGAAAGCAGCATGACAGTGAAACAGGGCATCTACACATCAAGTGAAGATTACAAGAATGCATAGTTAACTTGAATGAAGACATGAGTGCTAAACTGGAATGCACACAATGTCAAAATAAAGGCCAAAGTCCAGAAATTTTTTTCAAATAACAAGGTCAAAGTGCTACCAAAGGCGGTAATGATCTAGCCGAAGTCGAACAAAACAACATTGTCAACTCAAATTCAAAAATAATCAAAGTCGCAAATTCACAAATTTATACACCTCGATAAAGCCAGAGAAACACCAAACATCTGCATATGTATGAAAATCAAAGAATTCAAAGCCATGGAAATCACCAAATCACATATATATATCAAGTGACCGAAGTCAATGCAAGTCGGCCGAGATTACGAAACCAACATGCCTGTAGTTCATCAAAGAAAGCCAGACCAAAGCCAACAACGCAAATAAAAATCAAGGGATTATCAAATTCTCAGATTCGAACACAAGCAAGAAAACATAAAAGCAAATCCCCAAGTTAATTTCTATCTCGAATCAATAACGAGACAAAAATCGAATTGCCGAAACAATAAGCTAGGCATGAATTGAGATGTGAGTGAGAGAATCACTCACCTTTGCTAATCGGAGGGAAGCTCGTAGCCGATGCTAAGAAGAATCAGAAGCCCTATCTCCTTTTCGAACGAACGAGCTAAAGTTTGGAAGCCGCCATTATTGTTTACTACTCGAATATTGGCCAACTTGCAAGCCAAGTGGAAGAAGGCGCGGTGAAGAGACATCGATCAATAGAGCGTTGACGCCTTCGATTCCCAGAAGCCTTGATTTGGGGAACGAACGAAGGAGAGACGAGCCGCCATTATCGTTCGTATGCTTTCATTTTAGGTTTAGGGTAAAAATGAATGAAGTGAATCCGATGAAAAGAGAAATGAGCACACCTTATCTCAACAAGGCAACGGGTTGGACGAAGTAAAAAGGGAACGGGTCCGATTAATGAAGATATAAGAGAGAGTGTTAGTGGGCCAAGGTTCAATTGAAAGCCGGCATAACCGTTCGACAAATTTTAAAGCCCGCCCTACCTTTAACATAATTTAAACCCGATAATAAACTCCAATAATTATTAACAACCAATAAAATCGTCATTTGACGATGACTGATAGTTATAAAACTCCGGGTTGTTACAGCAGTGATCTTAGCTGGATCAACAGAAACTCCATTACAGAAACAATATGTTTGAGAAATCGGACTTCATCCTTCCAGAAATGGCATTTAGAAAATTTAGCCTTCAACTAATGATTTCTAAGAGTCTCCAGAACAGATTTCAAATGCTACTCATGCTCTTCCTTGGTCTTAGAGAAGACAAGGATATCATCAACAAAGACTAGAACAAATTTGTTAAGCACATCACGAAAAACACGATTCATCAAATCAACAAAGAAAGCAGGAGCATTAGTCAAACCGAAAGGCATGACTAACCATTCATAAAAACCATTCTCAGTACGGAAAACAGTCTTGTGAATACTTTCCTCAGCAACTCTGAGCTGGTGAAAACCTGTGGCAAGATTAAGCTGAGAGAAAATAGTGGCACCAAAAAGCTGATCAAACATATCATTGATGCGAGGCATTGGATATCTGTTTTTCATAGTGAGCTTGTTCAGCTCCCTATAATCAACACACATCCTCAAAGAACCATCAGACTTAGTGACGAAAACCATCGCTGCTCCCCATTCGGAATGGCTTGGTCTGATCAGACCTTTGGAGAACAAGTCCTCAATTTGCTTTCCCAACTCAACCTTCTCACGGGGCGCCATTCTTCTAGGAGGAAGAACTACATGTCGAGCTCTAGGAATCAGATCAATACGGAAATCAATTTCCCGCTTAGGAGGTAAAGAAGAAACTTCACCAAATACATCGGGATAGAGTCTGACCACATGAGTTGAATCAAGATCACCAGGAGAATAATCCAGAGAATAAATAAAGCTGCCAGCAAAATCATAAGGCATACAACACTGAATAACCAAAGGATTTTCCTGATCATCCACAAGAGAAATAGTCCGGGTTTTACAAGAGATAACGGCTCCATGCCTATTCAGCCAATCACCTCCAAGCAAAAGCATCGAAACCCAGAACATAGAAATCACCACTGAAGCGATGATCAAAATAGAGAAGTTTCACTTGCTTACAAATCCTATTAAGGTTCGCGGGACCACCAATAGGATTTTTTACACACAAAGATTCAACATCATACACAGGAGAAAGAAGATGCTCAAACTTATCACAAAGATCCACAGAAATAAAACTATGGGAAGCTCCAGTATCAAATAAAACACGAACATGATGATTAAATAAAGAAAAGGTGCCCTGAAGAGTACCTTGGTTATCACTACGAATAGGAGCTGGTGCAGCGGGTGGAGCTGGTGAAGAAGTAAAGGAAACATCAAAAATACCAGACGGCTTGCCCTTTTGATACAAAGGACAATCTTTCTTGAAATGACCAGGCTGCAGACAGACATGACAGAGGTTGCTCCTGGTATCCTGAGGTGGAGGAACCGCAACACTAACTGAAGTAGAGCAACTATTAGCATAGTGTCCCTTCTGGTCACACTTGAAATAGGTAATAGAAGATAGGTCGATAGGCTGCCTCTGAGAAGGGGAAGATGAAGATCCCAAACCCGGATTCTTGGGTCAATTCTTCTTCTGCTGAAGGAAATGAGGCTTTCTCTTCCTAGAGTTAGCAGAGGAAGACTAAGATAAAGGAGCACCAACAACAGCAGGACCCTTAGAAGTAGGGTTCTCATAACGGATAGCCATATCCATAAGCTCTGTGAAAGTGCCATGAACATGAGAAATGAGACGATCATAATACTCAGGACGAGCACCAGCAATGAACTTCTCATTCTTTTTAAGTTGGGTGTCAATGAGGCTAGGACAGAACTTGGAAAGTTCATTGAACTTCCGCTCGTACTCAGAAAAGGACATGGTACCCTGCTTAAGATCCATAAACTCACGATAAAGCTGTGATTTCCCGGCTTCGGGCATCCATTTTGCCACAAAAGCCTCCCTGGAAAAGAGATAGATAAGCTTAAGATAGATTTCAAGGAGAAAAGCTGAACATAACACAAGATTAACACAAAAGGAAGATACCTAAACTGATCCCAAGAAATATCTGCCTCCACGGTCTGAGCTGTGACAGATTCTCACCAATCCAAGGATGCTTCCTTCAACTACCAAGCTGCCAACTGACGCTTCTAAGCATCAGTAATCTCCAAACCAGTAAAAATCCTCTCAAGGCTCCTCAACCACTGCTGAGCCTCTACGATGCTCTTAGATCCAATAAACTTGATACCACCAAGCTGAGTGTATTCCTTGCAAAGAGTAGTGAACCTGATGGGTGCAACAGGCTCGGGAACTAGGGCAATACCCCGACCCCTACCTCTGGCATTCCTACGATTCATCCTGAAAAATCAAGAATGAATTTTTGGACAAAGGTAAAACAGAAAGACAAAGATAAGAGTCAACTAGAAATGGAAATCCTAATAAAAGAATGCAAATAAACAAGGTGGATTCGAAAGGAATGAAGTTAAGAAAATGAGATTTTAAAACAAGAAAATTTTTATATCTAAAATAATCTTTAAAATCGTTTAAAATCATTTGAAACAGTTATGCTTAAAAATACGTTCTCTCACAAAGAAATGATTCTAAGATTGATTTCACTCATTCTAGGGTATTTCTACCCTATCTCTAATGAGTTTTTGCTCCATAGGCTAGGTTTTGCCAAAAACCAAAGCTCTGATACAAAATGTAACGACCCACTATTTTGGACCATTCAAATCGACAATAAAACCACAATGTCGGACTTGAATAATACAAAACAATAGATTGTAAATAAATTTGGAGCAAATAAAACCAATCACAGAATCACAGACACAGAATATCAGAATAACTCGCAGCGGAAATTAAAATAAATAGTGGTTCATGAAGCCACTACAATACATAGTCTCAAAACAGATACAAAATACCATAGTCTGAAAAACAGATACAACAAAAGTCAGAATACATAAGTTCACAAATACATAAGCAAAGCTGAATGAAATAACTGAAATGGAAAGACAACTAGATAAACAGATAAACTCCAGCAATCTCTAGCTCCAGAAGGTGAATCCAAAGCTGTGATACTCAGGCTGACCCGAGCATAAATAAAACACAAACACTCGAGTCAGGACATACATACTTATACAATGTAAACCAACTCAAGTGAACTGTAATAGAAATGCACAAGTAACTTAAAGAATGCTTGGGATCGCCCATTCTTTAAGGATCCGTTAAACTATTTACTATGTAATAATATTCGCTATTATAATAATGTCTAATAGTAAAATAAATTTACTTTTAAATAGCGTTAAGGAGTTACCCATATCCCCCTTAACACATAATAGTCCCAGTAGTCTATCCAGTATCAGCGCACCTCCAGATCGAGAGGTTACCCTAAATACTCCACAGGCTACGGCACAAAACCAAACTCGTAGTAAAGCTCGCTATGGTAGGTGACACGGTACAACGAGGCAATGCCAGGGTAGATATACTAATTACGTATCCGGACTGGTGGTAACGCATAGCAGCCACTACCGCCCACCTCGAGCCACACTCCCAAAATCAAAGGGTGCACCCAATCAATCACAAAGTAATAAAATGGTATCGAAGAAGTGCGTCCGATTAGAGGAGCTACCTCATTGGTCCGGAATCGCTCCTGTTTTAGCCCCCTTATGCCAACTCACGGGAGTCGGATCCACGCATATACCTCAATAAGATCATCGCCTCCATCCTACTTCATTCTGGAATCTCCACCGCGTACACAGTTGTTAAAGTGGTTTTCAGTATCGACAGAGAGTATATCCATATCCGATCCCGGTCTCTTTAACAACCAATCGTTATTATAACCCGTGGTTATAAATTTCATAAATGGTTTATATTCCAAGTCAAAATAATTCATTTAAACCATTTAAATATGAAGTCATTATACTTTCAAATCAAATATTCAATTTCCAGAATTATAGCATTTTCTAAGTTCATTCATTTAATTACAAAATTTCAAAACATTGTATTTTCAGAAACAGCAGCACCTATAAAGTGTTACGGTAGATATAGTAGTATTTCAAAACATTGTCAACTTCAGAAACAGCAGCACTTACAAACTGCTGCAGTAGGTATATTAGTATCAAAACAGTTCAGCTTTAGAAACAGCAGCACTTACAAAGTGCTATAGAAAGTTTTTAGTATTTCAGAACTTAGTTAAATTTCAGAAAAAAGTAGCACTTATAAACTGCTGCAGTAGATACAGTGATAATTTTAAAAACCAATACCTTTCAGAAACAATAGCACTTATAGAAGGTTACTGTATGTATAGTGGTAATTTGGAAAACACTACATTGAAACCATAACATTTCTGAAATGCTTTGCTGTTACAAGTTTATTTTAACAATTTAAAACAATATATTTCAACTTTTCTCATTTTTACTTATCAAACTTATTCCACTTTTCAAAATTATTTATTTGGATATTACTTGACTTATAATTTTAATAAAATAACATTTTATTAAATAAAAATCCAATAAAATTATAATTCATTCACTAAGTCAAATTTACATTATAATTTGCTTAACTTTTCATTTAACAAAGAAATCTTAGTCTTTCTTTCTTTTAAAATATCCTTTCATAACTAAATATTTTAATTAATAAGTTAAGTTTAAAATTCCATTTTTAATCGAATTTCCAATTAGTAAGTTAAATCAAATTTTGCATTTCAATTTAAATCATTTATCAACTTATAACTTTTTAACTTATAGAAAGTCACTATCTAAATCATTTAAACCCAATTTAAGTTAAAATTTCATATTTTTTCATTTTAAAAATACTTAATAATTTTAGAAAAATCATTTTAAAATTAACCACGGGTCTGTATAATATTTTCTAACCTAGGTCAAGTGATACGGATAATATATCATTTCAATCCGTAATTAGTCAAAATTCCAGGTTTTATCATTTCAAACCCGCAATCCCAAGTCAAATAAAAATGAAAATCGCTTGAGCCTATCATTTCAGCTCATAACGATCTTCCCTTATTCTAAAATCCATTCGGGTATGTATCATTTCAAGAGGTTTTGAAGTTGAAATCATATCTTTTAATTTCAAAGAACTCTTCCTAAGTTTTCTTAATTGGCAAGCATCACATATACTATCTACTTTAAAGTTTAACTTGGGAAGACCTCTAACTAAGTCAAGTTTTGATAACCTAGATAACAGTTTGAAATTTAAATGACCAAATCTTTTATGCCAAATCCAAGGGTCACTTGTATTAGCCAAAAGACATAAGTTATCATTTGAAACTTTCATACTAAGGATGTAAATATTTTTCTTCCTAATTCCTTCAAATATAATATTTGAATTATTATCTTCAATGTGACACTTATCTTTTTCAAATTTAATCTTGTATTCTTTATCTCAAAGTTGACTAATGCTAAGCTGATTGTGTTTCGGATTCTTAACTAATAAAACATTAGAAATAGTAGGAGTTTTAGAGTTACCGACATTGCCGATGCCAATCACATATCCTTTTGAGTTGTCTCCAAAATTAACCAATTCTCCATCTTTATAGATAATATCATTCAGCATATCTAGATAACCAGTCATGTGTCTTGAACATCCACTATCAAGTATCCACTTATTCTTCTTGCTTTGCACAATTTGTCCATTGAGTGTTGATTCATCAAAGGCCATATATCATTTTTCTTTCTGCACAGAATACAAACTTGGTAGATAACTTGGTTTTCTATAATAACTATATGCAGACTTATGAGACAATGATGATTTGAACAGTTTTAAACTAGTGTTAACAAAATCCCCAAAAATAGCCATTTCAAAAACTTTTTCAAAATTCAGATTATGAAAACTTTGAAAAACCTTCTCTGATACCAAATGTGAGAAATGTGGATTACGATCTTAAGGCTGGAATAACACTAGAGGGGGTGAATAGTGTTTTGTGGATTTTCTAAATCTTTTTGAAACTTATGTAAATTTAATCACCAACAAATGCAATTCACAGACACAAATATAATCACAGAATCAGACACAGATGCAAATAATAAATAAAAGCAGTAAAGGAAAGAACACACCAGGATTTTATACTGGTTCGGAGTTACCCTACATCCAGTCCCGTACAAACGTACGGATTTCTTATCAAAAATAATCTCCCTGATTACACCCTCGATTTAAAGGCCACGAGGTACACCCTCCTGTATTCGAGTCTGGGGAAAACTCTCTTGATTTACCAGGCCATAAGATCACCTAATCGATTTTCGGAGCAACAATCACACCCAATTGATTTTAAGGCTCAACCGCACCTTTTACTCAACAGTTTGATTTACAAATAATCCTATAACTTTAAATAGCACTGAGATCTTATGGAGAGAGTGACAGAGAATCAAACAAGAGATAATCAAGTTTGATTCACTTGGTATTTCGACAGAGTATAGTTTGGGATTCTTTAGGATAAATGTGGAAGATGAAGAGAAGAGAAAACAAGTGAAATCTGATGATCAATTCATTTAGAACTACTGGTATTTATAGGATATCAACATCCATATGTATTCGTGAAAGGATACGACGAATAGACACTTCTTTTGAAAATTTGAATTTTGAATTTAACGGGCACCATGTCGACATGGGGGGTTGAGGGATGTCGACATGCTCTAGGCAAAATTAATCATTTTGATTTTCTTATTAAAATTGGTTTCTATAATTTGTCAAAAATATTTCTAAACATTGTAAATATATTTGAATATAGTGTAAACATATAAAAGATTTTAGAAAGTAATTTTTAATATATATAATCTTAATCCATAAAGTGATTTAAAATCTGAGTAAATAAATATTTTAAAGCTAAATATTTAAAACAAGAGATAATTTAAAATCAATGACAATTTTGAAATCAAAATATTAAAAATGATAAAGATAGTTTTGAGGCTAAAATATTTCAAACAAGAGAATTGTCTTTTTGAAAAGAAGGTTTTAAAAACATTTAAAATAAGAGATATATTTTTGAAAAACATTTTTATAAAATTAGTGCATATCAAAATAGGACCACTATATGTTCCACTAGATATTGTTGTGGGTTCCATCCCACTAGGGTTCCATCCCTTTAACAGGTTCGAAGTGGATCCATTCCACGAATAAATTTCGAATAAAGATGTAAGTGCTTTCAAGAAGTTTTAATATAATTCTAGACTCAATACTTATCTTGTACTATTAAAATCTTGAACTCTTGGTAACTTGGTTTCTTGATACCCATGAGTCTTCAATCTTGATATCTTTGATCTTTAAATTCATCAGTCTTGTATCTCTATACTGTACAGTCTTCATTCTTGGTACCTGCATGTTTATATCCTGCATATACATATATATCTAAACTATAATGTTAGTATTTATATTTTATAACAAGTTCTAAGGTTATTGTCATCAAAACCATCCTTCTCAAGGACTAACAATCTCCCCCTTTTTGATGATGACAACCTATGATTATAAAATATACTTCTCCTTCACAATAACTCCCTTAAAAACTAATAACTCCCCCTTAATCTAAGCCTAACTACTCTAACTACTCTATTTTATATTTCTCCCCCTTTATCATCAACAAAAACTAATCCTAAACTCCCCCTTAATCTAATACTATTTAAATTAAATACTAATAAGGAAGTATAATAAGTGAAACAAATATTTTATTATATATGATGTTGTATTTACATGTATATATGAAACATAAACATACAAATATATTTAAGTACATAAATTATAGAGTAACAATACTAACGAGAGTTTTTGACAATCGGAGATTTGTGAATTGAACAATTTGGATAATGAAAACAAAAGTTTCCACGTTGTTTAACCAAATTCCCGTCTTTGTCAAAACCGACTTTGCCTACACAGACCACGTTGTCGTCTTCTTCTATAGGTGCTTCTTCCTCTTCCTCTTCTTCTTCCTCTTTTTCTTCTTCCTCTTCGCTGCTCTCTAAAGGATTATGCACGTGAATGTTGGGAGAATCTTCTTCAATCGCAATAGGATTTGCGTGATTATCCATTTGGAATTTTTTTAAATTCCGAAGAATTTTGCCTTGCTTTTCTTGTTCTTTTGCCATCCTTAGTCCCACAACTTGAAATTCAGTCAACATTTGCATGGCATCCTTCATAGATTCTTCAATCTTTATCACACGTGCCAGTGTAGTGCGTTGGAATGGACCAGAATGAGGAGAAAGGATAGAAATGGTGTCAATTTGTTTTGATTTAGTGGAGGAGGCCATTAATTTTAATTTACAGAAGTTTTATTTCAGAGAAAGAAAAGTGAAAAGACAGAAAAATTCAAAATACATAGGTTTATATAACTACTAAACTGATTTTAGTGGGAAAAATCAAATTTTAAAATTTTTGTCGTTGTATGTCGACATGGGTGGTAGGGGTATGTCGACATCCTTATGAAAAATTTGATTTTCTTGTATATATATGTTACTATATCTATATTCACAGTTATTGAAAAAATGCCTAGTTCTCTTCTTAATTTAGTAAATATAGGTTGATTTAAGGGTTTGGTGAAAATATCAGCAATTTGATTCTCGGAGTTGATATATTCAAGAGAAAAATCTCTTTAGTTATATTATCTCTGAGAAAATGATGTCTGATTTCAATATGTTTAGTCCTACCATGATGAGTAGTATTTTTAGACAAATTTATTGCACTAGAATTATCACAATAAATTGGTGATTTTGAAATTGTTAATCCAAAATCTTTTAGAGTTTGTTGCATATAAATGACTTGGAGCAAGGCAAAGCAGCATAGATATATTCTGCTTCAGTTGTTGATAAAGAAACAGTATTTTTCTTTTTGCTAAACCATGAAACCAGAGAATGCCCCAAAAAGTGACAGGTTCCACTTGTACTTTTTCGGCCAGATTTGCAACCAGCATAGTCAGCTTCACAATAAGTGATTAAATCAAATGAATCATTTTTAGGGTAAAATAAACCATAGTCAAAAGTATGTTTAACATATCTTATGATACGTTTCGCAGCTTTTAAGTGAGTTTATTTGGGTTGAGATTGGTATCTTGCAAAGAGACAAACACTATGCATGATATCAGGTCTACTCGAAGTGATATAGAGTAGTGATCTAATCATTCCCCTATATAGTTTTTGATTTACATCTTTTGAAAGATCTTCTTTATTTAAAGCTTCATTGGTTGCCATGGGAGTGGGTTTTCCACTCGCAGTAGTCATACCAAATTTACTCACTATATCCCTAGCATATTTTTCTTGACTAATAAAGATACCATTATCTAATTGTTTTATTTGTAAACCTAAGAAGAAACTAAGTTCACCCATATGACTCATCTCAAACTCTTTTGTCATTATTTCAGAAAATTCTTTATCCATTTCATGAATAGTTGAACCAAAAATAATATCATCTACATAAACTTGTACTAGTTGAATATCATTTTTATTTCTTTTAATGAAATGTATTATCTATTATACCAATTTCAAAATTTGATTGTAATAAAAAAGATCTTAGCATGTCATACCATGCTCTAGGAGCTTGTTTCAGACCATATAGAGCTTTCTTAAGTTTGAAAACATGGTTTGGAAATCTTTCACCTTCAAATTGTGGAGGTTGTTCAACATAAACTTCCTCTTTAACAAATCCATTTAGAAAAGCACTTTTAACGTCCATTTGAAATAATTTGAAATCGTTATAATTTGCGAAAGCAAGTAGAATTCTAATGGCTTCTAATCTTGCTACGGGTGCAAAGATCTCATCAAAATCTATTCCTTCTTCATGACAATAACCTTGTGCGACTAATCGAGCTTTATTTCTCACGACTTCGCCAAGTTCATTCATTTTATTTTTATAAACCCATTTTGTTCTAATTATACTTTTATCCTTAGGTCTAGGAACAAGTTCCCAAACATCATTTTTGGTGAACTGATTCAATTCTTCTTGCATAGCAAGAATCCATGAATCATCAAATGATGCTTCCTTTGGATTTTTAGGTTCAATAGTTGATATAAAAGCTACATTACTCATGTTATTTAGTTTATTTCTAGTTCTAACAACAGATTCAATATTTCCTAGTATATTTTCAATAGGATGATCTTTTAACAGCCTAATTCTTTTATTAGGTTGAATGATTTCACAATTAGTTTCATTAGGTTCATTATTTAAAGTTACAAAATCTTCTTCATCTTCTATTTGTACAGTATCTTTAAAATTTTCATCAAAAGATACATGCATTGTTTCTTCAATAGTGTTAGTTCTTAAATTATAAACTCTAAATGCTTTACTTCTATTCGAATATCCGATGAAGATACCTTTGTCGGATTTAGGTTCAAATTTATCTAAATTATCTTTTGTATTAAGAATTAAACACTTACTACCAAAAATTTAAAATAAGCTACTATGGGTTTCTTATTGTAAAGTAATTCATATGGTGTTTTATTAGTTAATGGTCTAATTAAAACCCTATTTAATATATAATAAGCTGTAGCGACTGCTTCAGCCCAAAAGTTTTTAAGTAAGTTACTATCAGAAAGCATTGTTCTAGCGCACTCTTGAATCGTTCTATTCTTACGTTCTACCACTCCGTTTTGTTATGGAGTTCTTGAAAAAGAGAAATTATGAGTTATTCCCTTTTTATTGCAGAATCTCTCAAAATTTTCATTTTCAAATTCCCCACCGTGATCAGTACAAATAGTTATAATTTTTAAAGAAATTTGGTTTTGAAGTCTTTTTGTAAAATTTTTAAATGAATCAAAAGTATCACTTTTATGTTTCATAAAAATTGTCCATGTAAACCTAGAATAATCATCTACAATTACATAGACATATTTATTGTGATTTATTGATTGAATTTGAGATGGACCAAATAAATCTAGTTGAAGTAACTCAAGAGGTTTTAAAGTTGAAATCATATCTTTTAATATGAAAGAACTCTTCCTAAGTTTTCCTAATTGGCAAGCATCACATATACTATCTACTTTAAAGTTTAACTTGGGAAGACCTCTAACTAAGTCAAGTTTTGATAACCTAGATAACAGTTTGAAGTTTAAATGACCAAATCTTTTATGCCAAATCCAAGGGTCACTTGTATTAGCCAAAAGACATAAGTTATCATTTGAAACTTTCATACTAAGGATGTAAATATTTTTCTTCCTAATTCCTTCAAATATAATATTTGAATTATTATCTTCAATGTGACACTTATCTTTTTCAAATTTAATCTTGTATTCTTTATTGCAAAGTTGACTAATGCTAAGCCAATTGTGTTTCGGATTCTTAACTAATAAAACATTAGAAATAGTAGGAGTTTCAGAGTTACCGACATTGCCGATGCCTATCACATATCCTTTTGAGTTGTCTCCAAAATTAACCAATTCTCCATCTTTATAGATATTATCATTCAGCATATCTGGATAACCAGTCATGTGTCTTGAACATCCACTATCAAGTATCCACTTATTCTTCTTGCTTTGCACAATTTGTCCATTGAGTGTTGATTCATCAAAGGCCATATAACATTTTTCTTTCTGCATAGAATACAAACTTGGTAGATAACTTGGTTTTCTATAATAACTATATGCAGACTTATGAGACAATGATGATTTGAACAGTTTTAAACTAGTGTTAACAAAATCCCCAAAATAGCCATTTCAAAAACTTTTTCAAAATTCAGATTATGAAAACTTTGAAAAACCTTCTCTGATACCAAATGTGAGAAATGCGGATTACGATCTTAAGGCTGGAATAACACTAGAGGGGGGTGAATAGTGTTTTGTGGATTTTCTAAATCTTTTTGAAACTTATGTAAATTTAATCACCAACAAATTCAATTCACAGACATAGATATAATCACAGAATCAAACACAGATGCAAATAATAAATAAAAGCAGTAAAGGAAAGAACACACCAGGATTTTATACTGGTTCGGAGTTACCCTACATCCAGTCCCGTACAAACGTACGGATTTCTTATCAAAAATAATCTCCTAGATTACACCCTCGATTTCAAGGCCACGAGGTACACCCTCCTGTATTTGAGTCCGAGGCAAACTCTCTTGATTTACCAGGCCACAAGATCACCTAATCGATTTCCGGAGCAACAATCACACCCAATTGATTTCAAGGCTCAACCACACCTTTTACTCAACAGTTTGATTTACGAATAATCCTATAACTCTAAATAGCACTGAGATCTTATGGAGAGAGTGGTAGAGAATCAAACAAGAGATAATCAAGTTTGATTCACTTGGTATTTCGGCAGAGAATAGTTTGGGATTCTTTGGGATAAATGTGGAAGATGAAGAGAAGAGAAAACAAGTGAAATCTGATGATCAATTCGTTTAGAACTATTGGTATTTATAGAAAATCAACAACCATATATATTCGTGAAAGGATACGACGAATAGACACTTCTTTTGAAAATTTGAATTTTGAATTTAACGGGCACCATGTCGACATGAGGGGTTTAGGAATGTCGACATGCTCTAGGCAAAATTGATGATTTTGATTTTCTTATTAAAATTGGTTTCTATAATTTGCCAAAACAAGAGAGATAGTTTAAAATCAATGACAATTTTGAAATCAAAATATTAAAAATGATAAAGATAGTTTTGAGGCTAAAATATTTCAAACAAGAGAGATGTCTTTTTGAAAAGAAGGTTTTGAAAACATTTAAAATAAGAGATATATTTTTGAAATAAATTTTTATAAAATTAGTGGATATCAAAATAGGACCACTATATGTTCCACTAGATATTGTCGTGGGTTCCATCCCACTAGGGTTCCATCCCTTTAACAGGCTCGAAGTGGATTCCATTCCACGAATAAATTTCGAATAAAGATGTAAGTGCTTTCAAGAAGTTTTAACATAATTCTAGACTCAATACTTATCTTGTACTAAACCTTGAACTCTTGATAACTTGATTTCTTGATACTCATGAGTCTTCAATCTTTATATCTTTGATCTTTAAATTCATCAGTCTTATATCTCTATACTGTACAGTCTTCATTCTTAATACTTGCATGTTTATATCCTGCATATACATATATATCTAAACTATAATGTTAGTATTTATATTTTATAACAAGTCCTAAGGTTGTTGTCATCAAAACCATCCTTCTCAAGGACTAACAACTTCAATTTACATAAATCAAATTTTATTTCAAAATATCATTTAATTAAATTCGAAAATTAAGGATTTTAAAATCATTTAATATAACCAATCCGGTTTCCGTATATAATTCTCTACCCTAGGGTCAAGTGATACAGATATTTACCATTTCAATCCGCAATTTAAAATTTTACGGTTATATATCATTTCAAACCGCAATCTCGAATTAATAATAAAATCCATAAAATCGCTCGAGTCTATCATTTCAACCCATAACGATTTTTCCTTAATCTATTGATCATTCGGGTAAGTATCATTTCAACCCATAGTGAACTTGCAGTTTATAACGATACAAAATAAAACATCCATTCATCCAAGATCAATAATCAACATCCATCACAATCATCATCCAAATCAATCAATAAATATCAATATAGAACTGATAATCAATAATAGGTATTTAACTGGCAATTTATATCCAATAATAAATTAAATAACGGTTTAATTCAAATAAATTCAAATTAACTGAGATGATGATTTAAAATATACCAAAAAGTCATAAATAAATTTCTAATCACATCATATATTTAATTTAATAGACATAAGAAATTTTAGAAGTTGTGAGTGGGTTAAAACACTCACCTTTGAATTTAAATTGAATTTAAATCCAATTTAAGCTCAAAATTTGAATGGTCTCGTAATTCATCCAAACCAGTGTCAAAATGTCCAGAATTTCGATACGATCCTAGCGGAGAAAACCGCGCATGAATTGGACCTCGTACGTAAAAGTTATACTCGTTAGAACATTGAAATTCAAATTAAAATAAAATAAAATAAAAGGAGAGACTAACAGATGCAGCCACATCATCACGTATCATCCTCACGCATGCGAGCTACAGGTTCGATCGAACCAAAACCCTAGAAGTCGCCGCCTTTCACCATCGCGTTCGTCGCCGCTTCGATCCACGTCGCCGATCGCGCGAGCCATTCAGGATGAAGCGCCGACCTCGGCATCCCCCTCTAGTCCATCGACAACCAGCGACGACGACGAACCACGTTGAAAAAAAAACCCAACCGTCGCCAACCTTTATAAGCCCTAATCAAAATATTGCCGAGCATCCCACCGTTGATTCGACGCAAAAACTACGTAGATGCACTCCACTCGCTGCTCTCTACAAGGTTGTACCTTCGATTCGTCGATCGGACGAAGATGAACTCGACGCGACGGATGGCCGAGATTTATTCATTGATTTCTGGACAAATAGTGGTTCAAATTGGAAAACGAATTACATATCTGAGATGCGCTCGACGAGAGCTTCAAATCGATATATAATTCGATATAGTTTGTGGAGTCTGATTTTCAATTTGATTTTTGATTTGGATTTGCAATTTGGGAATTAAGGTTTGTTTGCCATTAGAAAGAGAGGAACAAATGAAATTGTGCGTACACAAAAACTGAGTTGAGAAACACTAGGGTTTATAACGAGGTATTTATAGATGGATCGAAAATAGAACAAATGGATTAGATCGATTTGGGTTTGAACGATAAACGACCCGAAAAGCCCGTTTCGACTCCGGAACGAAAATGGGTCAACCCATATATCAAAATAGATGTTTTCAAAAAATTTAAAATTAATGGAACAGGTTTCAAGTCCTAATTCCATCGTATGAAGAAGTTATGATAAAATCAGCTTATTTCAAATTGATTTCAATTGATTTTAATTAAATAAATTTCTAGGCATTTCGAGTCCGTACGATCAAACGACAAGTCTGATCGCTATGAAACTTGAAATCCTATAATAATTCACCGTTATGGATCGGATGAAACTAGTTTCGTCGAAATCCGAGTCAGTGGCCAAAATGGCTATTTTCACATTAATTAAATAAATAAATTATTAATTAATCAAATCAATTTTTCTGTTTAAATTTTTAATAATTTACAACTTCTATCATTTTTGATTTCTTAATCACTTACAATAATTTAAACAAATTTAAATGTCAATTTAAAGCTGATTAATCCATCAATTTCAGTGTTTAATTTCAATTTCATTAAATTCAAAAATTATAAATTTAATTTTCAATAATTCCATTTAATTGACCTTTCATCCTATTATTCAATCCATTATTACCAAACAGATGAAATTAACATTGGTTCATGATTTATTACATTAATATTCTCAAATTTCATCTTAATTTCCATTGATGTGATATATTAAAATATTTAGTTTCATTTATTTGCAATTTAATCCAATTATTATAAAATTCCAATAAATTAATAAATCTTGATTTCCATTCTTTTTATTCAACCAATTGTCATATTATGAATAAAATTAACATTATTTCCAATTATTATCTTAATTTACATTAACATAATATTTAATTTAGATTTATTGCGATTAATTCCAATTCAATTTAATGGATTAAATACATAGGTAACCTATAATAATTGTTGCCATTAACTCTCAATCACACTTTTATAAGTTTATCATTTCCAAACCAATATTATAATTACTTACAGAACCTTGATTTTATTCAATTACCATCCATTATATATTAATTCATTAATTAATTCAATATTTACGTTTGTTTTTCTTATATTCAATTTATAGCCAAGTATAACATTTACATTATTTCAATTAATTGGAATTTCATTCAAGTCGTTAATGATTAACTTTAATTAACATTGTTTACCTTGCATTCTATTTATTATTTCATTAATATAATTCACAAATTTTTATTTCTTCCAAATTTAATTACCAAAAATCTTATTAAATTAACAAATTTAATTTATCGAAAATTACGGGTCGTTACAACTTGACTTGTTCATTTGTGATATATATATTCTGATATATTCACAATATGCTTTGATCCTTATTGAATTTCTATTTCAAGCTTCCCTTTTTCCAATGAACTAAGTTGAACTTGTTCATTTGTTTTCATACATCCTGCTCAATGTGCAATTGCACTGTGTTGTTTAAGCCTAAGTGTGCAATACATACATTCACATGTATTGCATTTAATAAGTGACATTATTGCATATATACATGTATATACATATGTTTTATATTGTTTTGATATGTGTTATTTTATGTGTGTATATATATATGTATATATGTGGTTGATACTTAAAATTTGGTATGTGTTTTGATACTTAAAATGTGGTTCATCCATGTTACAGTTTCCTGGAACTTTGATGCTTATGTTGGTTGTTGGTTCATCCATGTATATACATGCAAACATATGTATGTATGTATGTATATGTGATTGCACTTGTTGCTGACCCTATGGTTCAATGTATTAATACATCATACTTAATTCTGCCATAAACCTGGTTTGCTGCTGCTCGACTTTGTGCATCTCCATGTGCATTGAATTGTTCATGTGTTCATATGTTTTGTAAATATATATACATGCATATACATACATGTATACATGTATATACATGTAAAATCCCTTAACCGGATTTTGAATAGCTTTGAGCTGCTTTTTAATTGTTCATGTGTTCATGTATATATGTATATACATATGTGCTTTGAGCTTATTTTGAATTGCTTTGAGCTACTTTTGAATTGTTCATGGGTTTATATATTGAAATTTTGATGCATTTTGCTTTGATACTTGAATGGATTTTTCTTTGATTGCTTTCGCTGAACCTAGAATGCATTTTGATACATGTGTACATCCTTTTGTATGCATTTTGGTTTATACATGTATACATTCAAGGTTTATACATATACATGTATACATTTTGCTTTGAATGGTTTATACATACATACATACATACATACATAGATATATATATATATACACATGTATCAATATCAGGCCATTCAAGTATCAAAGCAATCAAAGATTTATACATGTATATATGATTTGATACCAAAATGTATTTTGCGTTGATTGCTTTCCCTGGACCTTGAATGTATACATCCTTGTCTTCCCTGAACCTTGAATGGCCTGAAATTGATACTTGAATAACCTGAACCTTGAATGGTTTTTACTGCTATATGCAGTCTTCTTGCTTGTTACTTCCATGTATATACACACATACATATGTATTATATATGTGTGAAATATTGCTATGTTTTCCTTGTTCTTGTCTGGTTTATACATGTGCACTTCAGCTTTGTTCATGCTGCTCCTATGTGCACTATGCTTAAACTGTTTTTAGATTTCTTTCCTTGTATTCATTATGTACTCTTGTGTTTGTTGAATTGATGAAACTTGTTTTATGATATGTGCACCTGAGTTGAACCCGAGGAGGCTTGGGCTTAACCTTGTGAACATTTGCACTGCACTTATTTTATATCATAGTTGATCTTGTTGCAATGTGTGGTTTGCCTTTTGTTAAAGCCCGGTCCTCCTTCCTTTTGTTAAAACTCAAATAACCTTGCTGCACTACTGAAGTTGTTTCATTATGTTCACTGGTAACATTTTCCTGAGTGACATTGGTTACATTATGTGCACTGGTAACAATGGTTACACATCTCCCCTATTTGCATGTAAAGCTGGTTGGAGGACCTGAGTGACATTGGTTACATTATGTGCACTGGTAACTTAGGCTTGAGTGTGCATTTTCCTGGGTGCACTTGTATATTTCTGGTTGGAGCACCTGAGTGTGCATCTGAGTTTGATTTTCTAGTTTGATTTTTTGGTTTGTATATTTCTGGTTTGATTTTCTGGTTTGAGTTGCATTTCCTTGTGCACATGAGTTGAGCCCGATGAGGCTTGAGCTTGACCTTATGCACATTTGCACTGTGTTGTGCCTTCGGGCTTGACCTTGGCAATAGTCCATGAGATTTAATCGATGTCCGGCCTTGTGATATCCATAGTGATACATTGTGCATATCATAAGTTATCCATGCACATATATATTTTTCCGGCCATGTCTAAAACATGAAGAGAAAACAAACCCATAAACCGAGGCAATATTAATATTCAAATTTAATTTAATTTTTTCAATTTAGGTTTGTTTCCTTTTCCATTTTACTGCGTTGTTTATTTGACGAGTGTAAGAGATGGCTGGACACAAGCTGGAGCAAGCAAATAAAGATCAATATCAAAAATAAACTCGAGTGAGTGTAAGTGAGTGCTAGTGAAAAAAATGTTATATATGAGAGTGTAGAGAAAAGTTGTATATATGAGAGTGATAGTGAAAGTTGTATTGTATTTGGAAATGTAAGAATAGTGAAAGTTGTATTGTATTTGAAAATGTAAGTATAGTTAAAGTTGTATTGTATTTGAATTTGATTTAAAATAAAAATATTTGTTTAAATAAAATTGTGATTCATTATTTCATTTTGCTAAATATAACATAAGTGTAATTGATATGCATATCAGTCAATATTTATATGTTGTCTAATAGAAAATTTTAGAAATGATACTATAACATCAGACAACATATAGGTTTTTTTCTTTTGATGTGTTGGTGCATATCAGACGATGGGGCATATCCGTAGTCTGATGTGCAATGAAACGGCATAAAAATAAACGACAGATAGATATGCAATTAGACAACGGAGTATATCTGTTGTCTGATGCGTTTTTTCCTATAGTGATAAGTGAATATGGAAATAGTAAAATAGAAGTATATATCTTTTATAAAGAGAAATTAAATATATATACAAGTATACAAAGGAAGTTTTAATTAATAAAGAAGTATTCATTAATATAGGAAGTTTGGATTAATTAAAGAATTTTTATTAGATAAAAAGGAGTTTTAATAATAAACAAGGTTTTAAATTATATAGGATAAGCTAATTATAAAGGGATTAAAAGTTGTTTAGGTGACTAAATCATGCTTTGGATAAATTGATAGTGCTTGTATGTTTACTTGCTTATGGAAAGTATACGGGACTTAGTTCCCTTATGCCATCATTCACATTATTGTTGAATATGACCAAATTCATTGATTCAGTCTTGGAGAGACCGGGACCGGTAAGTGTTTTACTTATCAAAAACCACTTCAAAACCGAGAAACATGTTTTATCTCTAGGAAGTGAATCTGTTCGAGATGCTGGAACCTATGTGTAGTTTCGAGATATATTCGAAATGCTAGAATCCAATTAGAGATTCGTGATCGGTTTGAGTGCTGAAGACTCATGTAAAAGATGCCGAACGTAGCCTTGACATTCAAAAATCCACATTTAGAGTATACTTATCGACATGTTGCATATGGGGAGTTGACGATACTTGGTTCACTTGTTCATAAGAGTGTTCAAATGATGGACCAACTGTGTTTACCGTATGGTATATTTCATCTAGAGATATACGACGCTCGGAAGGTAGTTTATGTTCCTTGTCATAAGTGATCGGTCTCATTTTACTAAGGATCTCCATGGAAAATCCATTATACGAACGCACCTATGTGGTTTTATTTGTATACTTATCAATATGCTATTGAATGTAATCAATGTAACAATTTTAGCTACTTCATATATTTATATTCTACACTCTATACATTATTATAACACTAAACATTCTTATGAAATGGTTTGGTTATCATAAGGTAAAAACCTATCCATGTTTATTCGCGGCTTGGTCTTACGAGATACCTTTATTTTTGAAAGATTTTATAAATATAAGAATCCATATGATTGAGTTTCTCATGTTGGTTTACCAGACTGATCCACATGTTATTTTCTTATAATGCTCAGGTTAGCCCCATGTACATTTTCAGATTCCCTTGATGTTCATTAGAGCTCTTGGAGAGGAGCTAGATTGTGACGACCCATATTTCGGAAGGTTTAAATTGACAATAATCCACATATGTCCAACTTAAACAATCCGGAACATAGATAATCAATGAGGTTAAATAAGAAAAATGAGATAGGAAGAAGAAAACAAACACAGAATCTCGCAGCGGAACGACAAAATATAATAATCAAATAAACAGTTCATGAAGCTGTTTATATTTTACATTTAATTATAATCTATACAACATTCATCAGAGTTATTGTATATACATCAAGGATAAATAAATAATGCAGCAGAGAACGTGATGCAGGACTAATAATAGTAATAATATATCAAGTCTTCGTCTTCCAGAATAAATCTTCAATAAGTTGAAAAAAACTCAGGACTGACCCGAGCGTAATGAAAAGACAAAACACTCGAGTCAGGACTAAAATATTCTTATGTGGGTCAAATCGATATCAAATAAACATGAGTGTAACGGCGTCAGAGATGCATACGGGTTTTCACATCTCTTATCCAGTGTATAATGTGTGTGCAATAACTCAAGAGATGTTACGGGATTTTCCATCTCTTAAGGATCCGTCAAAATATTTATATATAGTAGAATACGCTATATATATAATGTCTAGTCAGTAAAATAAATATTTTTCTTAGCGTTAGGCTTTACATTGATCCCCCTTAACGCGTTTTTAAGCATTGTCGTTCATTTTTCATATAAAACACTAGTAGACGGTCAGTGGACAGAGATGCACCGTGATTCGACAACACTAAAACAAAATCGTATGGGTCTCGTTTAGGGATAAAAGTATGACAAGGCGCAAGTGAGGCAATGCCCAAGGTAGGATACTACCAGTTTACCCTTCCCGGCTGGTGGTAACGCATCATAGCCATGATCGCCCACCGCGACCAACACTCCCATAATCCGGAGGGTGCACACCAATTAATCACAATGTAAATGATGGTAATACGAAGAAGTGCATCCGCTCGGGGTAGCTAGCCCACTTGGCCGGTATGGCTCCTGTTTTAGTCATTTCAAATTGGCATAAGTGCCAGGCTAATCCATCATCGTTCTCTTTCTTCGAATCCAGCAAACGACGCCAAATCCAACAACTTCGTTTTAGATCATCACTCCACGTACACAGTTGTTAAAGTGGTTCCGGTATCGACAGAGAGTATGCCTATATCAGGCCCCTATCTCTTTAACAGCCAAACGTCGTTTTACACACCGGTTGGTACTTTTACAATTCGAAAATAGTTCTTACATGATATCAAAATATCATATTCGCTTCAAAATTAAATTCGTTTCGAAATCATCATATTTACAAAATATACAGTTTCAGTTCAAGATCATTTCGTCTTAATATCTCGATTTCGCTTCAAAAACCATTTCGAATCTCAATTTAGGTTGACTTCAATTTAACCCTATTCGTATTTAAATCTATGATTTAAAATAAACATTTCATCCTTGACCGGTTTGAATTTTTGAAAAATAGTTTGAATAATTTTAAAAAAGTTTAAATAATTAAAATAGTAAAAAAAATAGTTTAAATGGTTAAAATAGTTTAAATGGTTAAAAGAGTTTAATAGAAAATAGTTTAAGTATTAAGATCGTTTATATAGCAAAATAATTTGAAACCAAAAATAATTTGTATATTTAAGAAGATAGATTTTAACAATTTATTTTAAAATAAATTTATTGAAAATAGCTTCAAAGTCAAACCGATCCAATTCCAACTTCACAATTTGACTTAACTTCGATTCCAATTTATATTCAAATCAATTTCAATTTCGATTCCAAATTAATTCAATTTTGACCTAAACTCCAATTAATTCGATCAAATTCTAGTTTGAATTAATTTCAATTCAATTCTCAAATTTTTAAATCATTTCGATTTATATAAATTCGAGTTCGATTTTCAAAATATCGATTTAAGTCACTTAAATTAAATTTAACTTCAATATTCAATTTAAAATCCAAATTTCAAATATAATTAAATTCCGAGCTCAATTTCGAAATGTCGTTTTATATCACTTTTACTTAGTAATATTCAAAACTAAAATAAAAGTTCAATCCTTTAAAAAAACAAATCAATTTATGAAATTCAATCATATTCCGATTTTAACTTCAAAATCTCAACTTCAATTATTTAACAATTTCTTTTAACCAAAAATTTATTTCAACATTTCAAACTCGAATTCGTGACTAATTCGAATTTTATAAATTTATTTTTATTTCTTTTAAATCAAAACCATTTAAATAATTTCAAACCAAAGGTTTTAAAATTATTTAATTTAACCAATCTGGTGTCCGTATATAATTTTCCATCGTATGGCCAAGTGATCAGTTATTTCAATTTAATTTCAGGGATGGATATATATCATTTCATCCAAATCCCAATGTCATAGGTATATATCATTTCAACCTATTTCTTAATTTATTCGAAACAATTCAATTTACAGTTTTATACACTGTAAATAATATACAGGGTGATAACAAGATATATATATATATATATATATGAACAATTAAACATCCAAACATCCAAATATCAACCAATTTGCATCCATCACTGTCAATTATACAAACATAAAATATAATTCACAACAGTTTCATAGTTATTAATATTGGGTAATTTACTGGCAATCCAATTTCAATTTTTACATTTAACTGTCAATTTAATTTATAATGGTTAATTCAAATGACAATCTAGATGATAATTAAATTTATCAAACAATGACCAATAAAATTTATATCACTTCATAATACCAAATTTAACTAGCACAAAATTATTCTAGTACGTTGTGAGCGTTATAAAACACTCACCTTGAGTTTTCAATTTTTAAATCAAATCGAACGACGTTCGATTTGACCTAAAATTTTAGTTAGCTCCAAACGTCTCCGAACCAGTTCCATAATGTAGTGATCGTCGCCATAATTTCAACGCCGCTTGTTTCGTCCAATTCTGATAATGTATGAAAAAATATACAGTTTTAAAGATTTCATATTATATAATATAGTTAATATTCAATTTATTTTTATTTTTATTTTTTTTATACCAAACAGATCTGGACCGTTGATTTGAAGAGAAGAGATATGGCTACACTTAATTCTCTCTTCTCCATCGCGTACAGGCAAAGCACGCACGAACGAAACCCAACACACGCAACTTACAAACGATGGCCGCGACCACCACATCGCCTAAGAACATGATCGGCGACCTTCACTCCAAAGCCCTTCACGAGCTCTACCCTAGGCCGTGACCACAAGAAGCTCGGCTGCTCCATGGTCGAGAAAATCACGTTCGAACGCCTGCACTTCCATGCCGATTTCTGGCCACTACGAAGCTCCAATTCAGACCTTGACCGTTGGATGGAGAGATCTCGGCATGCCCTGCAAGATTGCAGTTGGAAGATTCCTCTAATTGTGCGTGGATGTGAAGGAATTTGAGGGAGAAGGATAGAAGATTTCGACCATTGAAGGAAAGGTAGAGGCGCGACTGTAATAGTTAGGGTTACTGTGTAGAGATACGTGTATTTATAAACGTGAACATTTTATTTTTATTATTATTTTCAACCTTTTCCGGACGAACTCCAAACGAAGCATGCCGCCTGGCGTTTATAATGTTTTACCCCTATTCCAAACACAATGGAACATGTTTCGAGGCCTAATTCGATCGTATGTGGAAGATAGATTTTTGAATCGAATTAAAATATTAAATTTTCAATATTAAATTCAACGCGTTTATATCCCATACGAGCAAACGATAACTCCAAACACTATGGAATTTGAAATCCGATAATAATACTCTATTACGGACCCAATAAAACTGGTTTCGTCGAAATTCGAGACTGTGCCCCGGAAGACTATTCTTTTAAGGTCTCGATTATAATATAAAATTTCCAATTTCTAATTATTCACTTTTAAATCCAATTTTAAATGTTGACAATATTCATTGTTGTTTAAATAAAATTTACATCAACTTCCAACATCATTTTCAATCATATTAAATTCGGAATTCAATTATTCAAATAATTGCAATATTAAATTTAAACAATTTTGATTGTTCAATATTCCACAAATTTCAATATTAGATTTTAAAATAATTTTAGTTATCAATCAATTACTTTATTCAAATCCAATGAATTTAACATTTATTATTCAAATTCAGTTATTGATTATAAACCCAGTTAATACATATTATTTCATTTCAATCCCGTTATCGCCAAATCTTCAAAATTAGTTTATTTCAAAATTTCATTCCAGTTCATATCCAATAACTCACATTCAAAATCATTAAATTTTTATTTTTTAACCATTTTTATTTAATAATTACATTAAATCTAATAATTTAAAATAGTTAAAAATACGGGTCGTTACATAGATGATTGCCTATAGTAGTATTCTTATTTCCGCTGCATTACTTTATGTTTTTATCTACAGTTGTAAGGACACGCAGTTATAATTGTCCAGGATGATGATAGGTTAGTTTGCTCTAATTATTGTATATATACAGTTTTCTTTTGTAAAGATCTTTTTTATATTATATTTCATCCTTCCATTATGTGATTCTGATGTTTTTGTTCTCCTCTTTCTTGTTTGTTTTCTTTTCTTCTTTTTCTTTTACCCTAACCTTCTGTCTTTTCGGCACCTAGGTGATTGGCACGTGAATACTTTGGATGTAATTAGTGTCGACATTTGGAGGTAAAAAAGGCAATCATTACATCGTGGTATCAAAGTTGAAGGTTAAGCGAGAACCTTGACTTTAGTGGTGTAAACTCCTTAAGAGATAGGGTAATGGAATGCCTTATTATGAGTTGAGAGTACTATACATACAAGAGTATGTATTTGTTATTGTTCTAACAATGTTTTGTATTGTGTTAATTTGTCTATAGAGTGCTTATGGATTTTGGTTGATATTCCCGATTAACGTTATCGAAGGATTCCTAAATACTTGAATAAGGAAAACCAACACGATACTATTTTCAAAATTGGTAAATGAAATAATTTTACCTAGGATTATATTTTATATATAAAAGAATAATTTTCAAAAATTAATATAGTTATTTATGATGTATTTGTTTGTTAGAAAATGATAATATTCAATGCTTATCAGTTATTGCTTCATTAGTTATGCTCGGCCAGTTTATGAGCATTTACTATTGTTTATTGATTTATAAGTAATTTACCTTTTTACAATGTGCGTTGGGTAGATAACAATATATGGAAACATCAAAATCGAACACCTTGTGAATTATGTTTCACAGTTTGACTATAAGGCATTCGGTGACAATGTTGGGTGAAAAATTAATTTTAATAAAAGTTGTTTAATATAACCTAAACTAGGATATACATTTGTGAAATGATTTAGATAAGAAAGTAACTTTATATAAATATGGTTTATAAGAAAAAGAATTTAAATTGAAAATTTAAGAACTTTAATCTCGATGTTTTGAAAATAGGTTTTCTAGGTCTTAAGAAAGTAATAATAGTATTATATAAAGGAATTTTGAAAGATTAATGTTTTAAAAGTATTTTTTAAAATTTATTTGAGTTCGAGGTTACTCTAGGAATCAACGAGTCAATGTGGGAACAAGTTATTTTTATGTTAGCTAGTTTGAGTGACTTGAAAGTGAATAAAAATGGTCGAGAGATGTGTTTGGATGGTAGGCACTTCTCTCGAGTATTACCCTTATTAGTAAAAAAGGGATATATGGTACTCCTTGCTAGTACCCAATTCCTTCCATCATTTTGTTGTTACTCGATCCATATGAATATTTTCCATGGATTTTAAAGAAAATATTTTAGGGAATTGATTTTAAAAATGATTATGGTTTAATCCTTAAAAGTATGATTTGATATCTAAAAAGATATATGTATATATTATTATTTCAAATGATATGAAATAAAACCCGGTGTTTAATTCTTAAGTTTTCTGTTAAATTATACCATGGACATATGTATCTTATGCAGTAGGGTAGTTTGGTTGTGCATCTTGTTATGATATGTTGTTTGTTAGTTTTCAAATATTGAAATAAAATGGAATTTTCGGCGATTTTGGACTGTCGGAAACTTCCGGTTAATATAGAAATTGAAGCTTAGTATTTTTGTAAAATTATAAAAGTTGAAATTTTGTAACTCTTAATTTTAAAAGATAGTAAATTAAAACAAGTTTAAAAATTTGTTAAGCATCCTTGTTAAATAGATCATTCCATGTTATTGTGCCAACTATAAACGCCTTTACTTTAGGGTCGTCTAAGAAAAGTAGACTCTAGTCCAGAGTTTGGATACTAAAGTCCTACTCCACCTAGCTACTTGTCTAACCCGATGGATAAAGAAGTCTTGAAAGTTGATGTAATGACCCAAGATTTTAGGAATTTATTTTGAAAGTATAAATAAGTTTAAAATAATTTTTAAACTAATTTTGAAAAGGAATTGATATGGCTTGATATGGTGTAGCTATATGTGTACATGTGTGCATAGGAAATACACATGAATAAAAGCTTAATTCCTGGATGATATGAATGAACATATGTTGATGTGTATGAATATATATATATATATATATATATACATATATACAGATAAATAGATTAAATCCTTAAAAGCTATATGTATAAATATATATGGATGCTGCTGGTTGTATTTGAGTGTATATGTGCATATGTGTTCAGTAAAAATAATGTATAGACATATATATGTATTAATTATTTCTGTAAGACATATATATACATATATGTATGCTAATCAAACACAAGTGTTCAAATCGGTAAAATAAAAATACACAAATGTATTTTAACTATAGGCAGAAAGCAAGAATGAAGATATAAAAGGAGCAATCCTTTTATAAATAAATAAAGGAAGCACATGCTATTTAAGTGAAAGCTAAAAATAGAAAAGTAAGATAAACTAGTGATATGTTTTGTATAGGCAGAATTAGGAAGAATCCTTGGCATATATATGATAAAATAATGGAAATCAAGTAACACCTTTAGCATGATATTAGATAAGAGAAAAAGCATTTTCTGGAAAAGCAAATTTCTTAAAATAACCAAAATGATAAAACCTCTTTTTTCTCCACAAACTTGAGCCGGGGAGGGTAGGATTTTGGGTTTAAACTAAATGCAAATGGCATGATTTCGGGTGGGCAAAAATGACTTTATCTAGCACCTTAAACCCTAGAATAACCCTGCATAAATAAGCAGTGATAAGAGGGGCCTTCTCTTCTTTCCGGATAGCTTTTGAAAAAATATATATATATCATGTATATATAAGACAAGTGAAGAAAAGGGTTTGGGGGCTAAAGACAGAAGCTTATCAATCAACTAAGAAGTGAAGGAGAGCTAGGTGAGAAAACTCACTCAAAAATCTAAGGCACTAAGTCCTAATGAAGGCAGCCAGTTTATAAGTTGATCTTTCTTAAAATGTATTTTCATATGTGGTTATCTTTCTTTGATTTCTAAGATGAAAATGCTTTGATCTTTAGTTTGGTTGTTCTGCTTGATCTATTATGTGAAAGTTCTGAGTATTATTAGTAAATATGTTTTTATAAACCCAGATCTCTCTGATATGTTAATATTAGGAAAAATAAGTGAATACCCAGAGAATCAAATGATGAATATAGGCAAGTAGTGTTGGTTCTGGCATAACCCAGAGAATATAAACATGTTGAGCTGCAATATACTTGTGTATAGGTGCTGAGGCTTGAGACAAAAAGGAATTAGGGGTGCAATAGGGTTGCATATGTGCTGATGCTCCTAATTCAATGAAAGTATATAAATAGCCATATACATAGCAAATAAATTTGCGATTCAGTGAAACTTGGTCATTCTGAGTTTAACTTAAGCACAGATGTTTGCAAGATGAAAAACTCTCTCAAAAGCCATAAGCCATAAGCCAATGTTAGTTGCATATACCCCTTTTAAAATGCAAGTATATATATATATATATATATATATGGATGCAGAATCTTATTTATTAGACACCTATGTTTAATTGCCTGCTTGTCTTTGTTTGGTTATGAAAGATATGAAATGTCATGACATGGATGTTTGTTTTAGTGAAATGATTCACTGAATGGTTTAGTCATGAAAAATCAAAAGAGTTATTATCAACTTAAAACTAACTAGGAAATGGGGTCAAGAGCGCTGCAGGAATGACTTGTGCTCTTGAGCAATACAAGTTGACACATGGCTTGTTTAAGTCCTGAGATCTTTGTGTAATGGAGTGAATTAGTCCATTACAATGTGTCCATTGATTCATATGATTGCAGATGAGACCAAGATAGATAAATATATCAATGTAAGAAAATTTGATATAAGGAGGAACTAGAGTTTTCCTGGATGAAATTTGAGTAGGGAATAAATGATTTAATTCATTTTGGTGATTTCCCTGTTTTGAATGGATGCTTATTTGATTTATGGCTGATTTGTATGAATGTATGCCTGTTCCATATCTTTATAAGGTTTCTGGAAAGAAAGATTTAAGTGTGCACATGCACACTGACACAGAACATGCACACTATGACTTACTTGTTTTCTAAAGGCAGGATATACTAATTTATATATGTTTCAACTTTAACTTGATTTACTAATTGTTTTAGTGGATTTTCTCATACCAGACATGTGTCTGACCCTAGTGTGCTAATGGAATATGGGGTGTCTCATTTAATATGGGGCAGCTTCAAATGCTTTTTCAGGAATTGCAGCAACTAAGTAGGAGTAGGAGCAAGGCTTTGAGAAGAAGATTATAGCATGCTAAAATTAGTTAGATAAGAGCTTAAAAGATGAAATCTGCATGTATTGATATTTTTAAATTATCACTTGTATTAAGTACTGAATGATGGATGGATATTTTGCTAAGTATTTTGCTAAGGAATTGACTTGTAACTGGAGTTTATAAATTTGGATATTATCTGAAAAGTTGAAGAAGTTAACCTATGATTTTGTATGTAAATCTGAGCAAGAATACTATGATAAATAGGATGGTTATATTTTATAAATGTATTAGTCAATCTTGAGTCTTTGAAAAGGATTAAGTATTGGAAATCTGGATAGTTGAGTCTCAATAAACAATATGGTTTATTCTTTCATCATGACATTTGCATACAAGAGTTTAAAGGCATAGGGAAAATGTATTATGTGTCTGCATGTTTTCATAATGCAATTTGTACTATGCAAATGTTTTATACCTCATTCTTGAATAAAGGAAGAATCTGTATCTATAGGAGTTGAAAGCCATGTACATGATAGTTTGTATATATGCATGTTTAAACATATTTTGTTTGAATATTTGCACATCAGTTACCTTTGCATTTTAACCCGAATCTGAACTCCTTTTACTAAAGCTTTGTTCAAATGCATTTTAAAGCCTTATGGCTTATATCAGAACAAAGAGTCTGGTTTGTAGCAAATCATCTTACCATTAAAACCATGTTTTGGATCCTTAGGGTCTCAGGAAACTCATTCATGCTTGCATTTCATTTAGCATAGCATCATGACATCAAAGAATTAAGCTTTAGGAACATGGTATCTCACTTAAAAATATTCCAGAAAAGAGTTTGTATCTAAGGCAGATTTTATAGAAAATCAAACATAGGACATAAGCACCACACCAAACATTTATATGTGATCATAACACAATTTCCTTGTTTCTAGGAATTACCCTTCATAGAGAATCCAGCAAGAAATCAAGAGTTAAAATCTTACAAATACATATATGGGTGGAATTTTTTTGTATGAATTAAACTGAACTATGTGTGGATTGATTAAATTTAATCAATCAAATTATCCTCTTGTTTACCATAACTCTGATTTAAACAAGAGGGACACATGCATCCTCATATGCATGTGCATATCTTTATGAATACACTGATATATTTATATTGGTAGAAATTTTGATCCTGGATAAATTGTTTATTTGATGAAAGGAAAAATGACTCTAGGCTTCAGAAATATATATTTATGATAATATATATATATCTATGTTAAAAAAAATTCCTTACATATTAAGGTATAAAAAGAGAGGGTCATTTCAGTTGACTCGATTAAAAGATCCAAATTTATTTTGGGCCTTCATCGAAATTTAGGAAGTGAAATGTAAAAGAATGTTTTGTGTATGCACTTAGGATATAGTACAGTATTATATGAATAATGAACTTAAGTTTTGAAATATTTTCAAACGAAATTTTGTTTTAATACAATGTTTTATAGGTAAAGATAAGACTTTATGAAATGTTTATAAACTTAAGTAATGTCGCATAAATAATTTTAGTATTATATAAGAAATGATTTTTTGTAAACAAATAAGAATTGGAAAGAAATTAGTGTAGTTAAGAAATCAATAGAATAAAGTATGTAAGTTTTACATAGATCATTTTTATTCATGGCAGTGCTTGATTTAGGATTTAAGTACATGATTTCAAGGAGATGTACACTAATCCAAGTTAGGATTTTTCACTAGATTCTTGATGGTGAACACTTGATATGGATTTTATTTATGATTCTAAAGTTTTCTATCATAGTATGTGGCTATGTAAGGAGAATGGAAGTTTCTAATCAAGGAACCAGATCGGAGTCTACAATAAAAAGGTCAAGTGATCTTTACTAGTTTGGAAGTGAAATCTATGTGATCGAGAAAGTGATTGGATCGATATTGCGTACAGGTGACATATGTACATTGTATAGGCTTTTGTATTATTGAATATTATGCTTGTTGGCTTATGGAGATTTTAAGGAAGGACTCTTCGAATTGTTTGAGGTAGTATGAATAATCAACTAAGTAATAACCTGAGGCGGTTGAGCAAAAGGTACGCTTAGTAGTTTATTTATCATCCTTGTGCAATGAGAAGATTTTTGAACTCGGGAAAACCGTAAACTTTGTTTGCTAGTAATTGTAGTATTGTTAAGTATTAATGTGTGATTGTTTCTTTAATTGTTCACATTGGAATTTCGAGGACGAAATATTCTAACGAGGAAGAATGTAACGATCCGGAATTTAAACACTTCGTATTTAAATATCTGATTTTTTTAAATATTTTTATATGCGTTTTATTGTGAATAAATATAATTCTATATCCTCATTAAACACTTTTTACTTGATAACTAATATTAGAAAACTTGTTTTTAAAATGTGTTTTCAAAAATATGTACTTTGTAGAAATACTGAAAATGTGACCGAAAAACGTTTTGTTAAAAATCAACTTTTTTGTTAAATGAAAGTTGTTTGAATATTTTTGTACACTAATGTTATAACATATGAACATATTAACAAGTATTAACACATCTCACTTCATAACCAAAATTAAGTAAAACCTAAGTGCTTCATGAAGGAGACATTGACCCTTGATTTAAGGAGGAATTTAGGGAGTGATTTAAGGAGGTATGACATGTAAGATGTACGGTGTATAAGGGGCATGGGCTTACATGAGATGAAGTGGTATAATTGGTCATTTGGCTTCTCTTTTCAACTCTATAAATACACACCCTTTGCTCTCTTCATTCTTCACAAATTCATAAACCAAAAATCCTAGTTCTTACACTTGTTCCTCTTCACAATGTCTTCACTTCTTCCCCTCTTCTTCCTTTGGGTCGTGAGCATGAGAGGCAAATATGCCCTTAGGCCTTGAGCTATGAATGAGGAGGGAGGCTATGGCCATGAGAAATATTGTAGGGAGGATGGATTGGGCCGTGAGAAAGGAGGAAGGTGGTGGTCTTGGATGTGTGCAAAGGAAGGAAGGAGGAGCTTAGGCCATGAGCTAATAGAAAGGGAAGAATGGTCCTGGTTCATGTTTGAATGTTGGTAGGAAGATGGTAGTGTTTGAGTTGAATGAAAGAGTTATCTTACTTGGAATGAAAATAAAAAACTTGACAATTGCTTGTTGAAAAACTTCTTAATTTGCTTGCTATTATTAATAATAGACCCTAACTAAGTAAAGTTATAAACCCATATTTCATGCTTTGAATAACATATTTATTGTGTGGTTGTTGTGCCTTGGAAGGCCTTGATTTATATATGGCTGAAAGATATTAAATATTGAATTGAATACGAAATTGTCCGTATAGTGATAGTCGTTATATAAATGCACTTTGAACCCCTTAACTTTAACCTGTGTTTATTTAGTGATTTGTGAACATATCTTAATATAACTTGTGAAGACCCATTTATTCAACCCTCGAAAATCGACATTAATACATCCTTGGTGTTCACGTGCCGCAAATTCGAGTGCTGGAGAGGCGATTCTTTAAAGATAAGAAAGAAAATAAAGACAGAATAGAATCTCACACGGATGGAATAACATATATTATATCAACATATAATCTTTACAACGAAAGTTTTTAAAAGGGAATTAGAGAGAAGGACAAACTTTGAAAAAAAATTAGACTGAAGGACAGCAAGTTTCATTTTTGGGCTGAAGGATAATGCTAGTTATAATTAGCATTATATTCAGTTTTTATACTATACAAAATTCTAATTATAATTAGCATTATATATAGTTTTACAATGTACAAAATGCTAGCTATAATTAGTATTGTCCTTCAGCCTAATTTTTTTCAAAGTTTGTCCTTCAGTCCAAAAATAAAACTCGTTGTCCTTCGGCCTAATTTTTTTTCCGAAGTTTATCCTTGTTCCTATTTCCCACAATTTTAAATAAATTTATCAGAGTTAAACATGGACAGTTATAAATATCTATCCTTACAAATGTGGAATACAATAATACACGAGTGTGGGGGAAATGGATAACAATCTTCAAAAGAATCTTCTAACTCCATGCTTTGAGCTCCATCTAGATTTCTTCTAAATAAACCTGACTACTAGACTGCTTGGGAAAATTAGGGCACCAAGAGTTTAAGGGAATAGGAAAATAAACTATGGGTCAGTTATGGGACTAGTGTGAGAAACTCAAAATACGCATTTTAAAAACAAAGGTATCTCATAAGACCACGCCGTACATAAATACAGAACATATTGTTACCTTATGATAACCAAAACATTTGCTATGCAAAATCTAGGAATATTATTTTTAGTGACATTCTTTGAAAAAAGTTTTCAAATAAACATATTAAAATAGCCGAAATTTTTACATTTGTTAAATTTAATGGCATAATAGGTTTACAACTAAGTCCGAAGGCACTTATTGGAGAATGGATTTCCATACAATGGCAGGTAGGGGACTACCTTTCGTACATTATATCTCTAGAGGAATGTACCAAGGATATACAAATAATCCTCTGCATCTGGCAAGACCGGTCTATCCTTATTTGGCACTCAGACATGGCCTGGATAGAAACTGAATATGTCATCACCCCGGTCGTAACAGACCTATCTGAGATGTCTCATAGAATACACCGCATACCCGAAATGTAGAGAGTTATCTAGAAAGGTGATGATCATACCCTAATGGTTACGAACCACATAGCCTTTTGGCGTACCCTGTTTAAGCCATTATCGAGTGATGAGGCCTGAGGTAACAATTACCTTTCACATAGCACATTCTACTTTGAATGCCACACTGCCATTCCATGATCAAACAACTAATTTCAACAAATGTATAATTCCTGAGCTTGTATGTCTCAAGATAGGGTGTTAAGCTAAGAGAAGTTGTCTTCTCCACCACCAAACAGATGATACGTTCATAGAGATGAATCAATGTAATTAGAAATGCAACGTCAGACATTCGTCTATACAAGTTGTCCAGGAATAGGACAATCCGAAGGCACTCTCCTACTATATCTTGTCAAGAATTGCCTCTAGGATTAGCAGCGAGCCTTACATCGAAGATTTCAAATGAAGACAACTACTGTCACATAAATATGATATAGGAAATTTCCCTCGAGGGTCAGTGACAAGCAGCCTACATTCCATCTTCCAAATCATTTCCATATCTTCACTTCGAATACGTAAATTGGTTTAAAGTGGTTTCCAGGTAAGAATTACTCAATTCCAACCCCGATTCCTTCGAACCAATCATCGATAAAACGATTTTAGGTAATAGGAAATTATTCTTTAAATGATTAATTTCTTTTTATCAAAATATCTTTTGGATATATATCTTTAAAACATTTCTTTCTGGTATATACGGAATCATTAAACCTCTCCTGTCAAATCCTTTGATTACTTAAAACCTTTTAAATTCCAAACCATTTCATTCTTTACATAGGAAAATATTTCCAAATCATTTATTTAAATCTCAATAAAGATTTTCAAATCATAACTTTCAAATCGGGTCAAAAACAATGTTATTTAAGGCATCATTTACTGTAAATCCAAACCAGTAAATTTTGAGTATAAAAGTTAAATTAATTCCAAATAATTTTCATAAGTCATATTGGAAAACGTTATTGAGTTAAGAAGGGTCAATAGAAATCATACTAATTCTACTCAACATCAATTTCTGTATTCAACCTTTACTACCCGTCGAATAACGGTGAAATCACCTTTTAAATTCACACAGATAATACGGTTTCCCTCGGAATTTAATACCAAGTATAAGAAGATCATTTCTATGCAATCCAAGTTGTTTAAATTTGGAAAATTATATCTTTTATACTTTGGGAAATTTTGATCTGAGTAAATCAAATTTAATAGTCCCTCCATCGGGCCAGTCCGAGTAGCTAGGGAGGGCAGACAACTGGTTTTTCAAACCCAAGCCTAGAGACTACCTCTCTATCTCCCCATAAGCTGGTAAAGTTATTTGTTTGACTAATTAAATATTTGGACATACTTAATTAACTTTTAATTATTTTAGAGCATCCGGGCCTTCCCTTCAATCTGTTCCATTCCTCGGTCGGATTTTCTATGATACTCACAAATGGAATAAATGTACAAGTTGCTTTCGCATATTCATTTTTAAACCTCTTAATCATATTTAAATTACTTAATTATTTATTTGAAAACATTTATAAAAGATTTGGAAAGGAATTTTTTTAAGTTTAAATTCATATTTCAAAAGTTGGTAAAACAATGCTGCGGAAAGTGCTGCAAAAAGTGTTTTCAAAGTTTATTTGGTCAAAAAAAAACTTTTTAATCATTTAGAAATCCATTTTTATAACTCAAATCTCTTTTAAAATATTTATAGAATTTATTTCATATTTTTAAAGAATATATCTATTTTAAAACATTTACTACATCGGCCTCCGAACTACCAAAGCGCGATTTTATTTAAAACTTGATTCGGTCATATCCTAAAATCTACTAAACAAAATCTCAATTTTCTTTTTTTGTTTGAAAGCTATGAATATAATAGTTTGGAAAATTCTTATCTCAAAGAATTCCGTGCTATATTCCATTCTATATATTCGTTTGACTTTAACGGTGCGAAATCGTGAACTGCCGTTATGCGATGCGTCTATTTTTGACTCAATTTTTTATAACTTGTCGAAACTTTACCAAATTAGATTTTAGCGTTTATAAAACATTTATAGACCATTTTCAAGATGTTTAACAATCTCATATACACCAATTCATTTATTAAAAGAAAGTGATTTCCTTTGTGCTTATCGATGTGTATTAATGTGACTTGTATATATATTCAACAACCATATTAGACATCCATATTATCATATTCAAACATGATAAATAATCATCATTAACAATCATATCCAAACATATATATCTTCCAATAATATCTATAACTGTAGTTTAGGAGTTTTCTCACGTTGATTTTCTATTGGAAAAAGGGCTATAGCTTCACTAACTCGCGATCGGAGCTTACGAAGCCTTACTCCTTACCTCGTAATGTGCTCGGCCACTCCATTCCCAAAGTGGTATTCGGCTAATCATGGAGAATGAGGTGTATGACTTTGGATTATTATTGAATTTACCAAAAACTAGAATTGAAAATAGGTCACCTTCTCTTGGGTGTTTGGACATTCTCCTCTCTAAATTTGGAAAAGTGGTCGACAATAAAGTTGGAGGAAATTCTTTTCTCTACGGTTTTAAGAAAAGAATCATCTAATTTGGAATAGTTTTGAGTGAGAAATGGTCAAAAGAAATAGAGGTGTTCTCGAGTTCTAAAAATTTAGGACAGAAAATGCCTCCAAAATAATTGCATTTTTAACCTAGTAGCTCTCTAATTTTGAAGAAGTTATCACAACGAAAATTATAGCCAACTCAATTTTACTCAATTTGAAAAAAAAGAATTTCTGGATTTGGATTCGTTTTGAGGAAGTTATGGCCAAGAGAATAAGGTGCATTCTCGGGTTCCAAAAATCTAAGCCGAGAATGAGTATGAAAGAATCGAAATTTTGACATAGCTACTCTTTGTTTTAGAAGAAGTGATGTAAAGAAAAATTGTAGACAATTAAATTCTGTACAATTTGACAAAAATAATTTTATGAATTGGAGTCGAGAAAGAGAAAGTTGTGGCTGGTTGAAGTGGATTAAAAATGAGTGGAGAGGTATTTATAGCCTTAAGTTTATACAAAATATCCCACATCATATTCTTCCGTCTCCATCACCCACGTGCCTTATTTCCATCCATCTTTTCGGCTGCCAACATCCACCATCATCACCCCCATGTGTGTGCGCTCAAGTGTGTACTTTGATGTGAGATGGTTGACTTAAAAAAAGCTTAAGGGTTAAGATTCTAAAATATCTTAGATTTTTCCTATATATATTTATATATATAAATGTATGTGTTTATTTGTATGTGTATAAAAGTTCATGTGTGCATGTGATATGTATATACATGTTCATGTACATGCACAAGAGAACTAACAACGTTTGATAACTTCGATCAACTTTCTTTCGTTTAACCTTTGAAAATCAAGAAACCGATTCTCGATCACGTTTTCACTTGTTAATTTATTTACATATATTTGTAAACAAAATTTGAAAATAAATTTCTAATCATCGTTAGTTTATTAAAATGATCATATTTGAATTATAAAACCATATAAATCAATGTTAAACGATGATTTACAAAAAGTATTATTATATCGATAAATCGATATTGATTTTTCTTAAATTTTCAAATCAATTATATATCATTATAAAACTATTATAAATGATTTATTATCACTTGATATCTATTCAAAATGAATTATAATCATTTAAAACAATTATTTGAATAATTATAGTAATTATTAAATCGTTAAATCTCCAATTAAAATCATTAATCAATTATTAAATATAAGGGCACTGTTGACATGTCATACATACTTTTAATTTTCAAAAGATAAAATAATTAAGTTATTTCATATTCTTGTTAAATTATAAAAATAAGTGTATGTATCCAGCTCTGTGCATGACGTTTAACGATTTTAGAGCTATTGGTCGATAAAACGGTTTTCAGCCACTTATCAGTATTTTTCCAAAGTAAATATTTTTACGAATATTTCTTCAGAATAGGTTTATTATTATCATTCCTTTCACAACACTTGATTATTTGTTGAAAATAATCCATATTTGAATATTTAAAATAAATTAAATATCCTCAATTAAAGTGATCAAATTTTAGGTCGTTACATAACTTGTTTTGGTTGTTATCTACACTCCTATAAGTGTTTTGGGAAGCAAAGGATATGTTTGGAAAGTTTTTAAATTAATCAAACAAAGCTAAGAAACTTTGAAGTAAAAAGGTCATTATATCATCACTTTTAAATTACTTGTTTTTAGGAAATAGAGTTTATTTTTTACAGAGACTTACTTAGGGATTTCTTTACCATTTTACCAAGTAAATAATATATTATTTTTATTGTAAACTTTTTGAAGCTTAAATCATTTGATAGCTAGTTGAATGAAGTGACAAACGTTATAGCGAAATAGCCGCTCTACAAGCACTTTGGAAAAATACCTCATTTTCGAAAATTCCTATAAAATAATTAAAAGTTATTCTTTAGGATTTTTCTTCATGGTTTCTAAGTACCCAAAGTACACTGACTATTGTAACAATAATGGATCAAAAAACATCTATTAAGGCATCAAAAATTAGGCACAAAACATGTTAAAAACATGCAATAAAACTTTAGACAGCATTTCTGAAAATGCTATCTTTGCTGTTGAAACTATAAATTGTATAAAAATGATATTTAAATGAAGTACTTTTTTCTGACCTTTTTAGGGTTGTTTTCTATCTTTTATTAGAGTGTTTTCAAATTGGTTTCATGTTTAATTATATTTTTAACAATTAGTTATGAATTTTTAAAACAAGTGGCTTTTAAAATAAAACATGTGTATTTTGATTTTTCCAATTATTTCCAAATTGGTTATTTTTATATAATTTTCTACATAAATAATTATAATATATTTTTAAGTAGTTTAAAAGTGTTTTAACATATTAATATGTATTTTAAAGGCATTGCTATATATTTATAAGTTTTATAAAAGGTAATTGGCTAGGCTTAACACTAAAAACCGACGAGCAGACTTATCTATTTGTGAGATTCAAGAATGAAGTGTCTAGTCAAGGCTTTGATGCAACTAGTTCTCTAACTTACCTGGCTTCACTCTTGGACAAGGAATTGTTAAGTTGAAATGTTGGAAACAAGTTAAGTATACGAACATTGATTTACATTAGCAATTGTTTTAACTAGACAGTCGATTAGTCGACTATCGAATTTAACCAAATATTATTAACTTAGATCTTTTAAAAGAATGTTTTAAAGATGATGTAAGTATAAAAATAGTTTTAGGTTGTAGTAAACAATGTTTTAGTAATATTTGTTTTTAACCCTTATTATTAATTATACTTAGGAATATAATTAGATATTTAATAATGAATAATTTAAGGTTAAGTATAAATGAATGTTTGGGTTCGTTGTGATAATGTTTTAAACAACACTTGTCTTAAACTCTTAAGTATAATTAAATCTTAAAATGTAGGTTTAAAGAGAAAGGTTTTAATTGTATGAAATGATTTGGGTTGTTGCGACAATGTTTGAGTAACACTTGTCTTAAGCCCTTATAAATGTGATTAAACCATTAAAAGAGAGTTTTAAAGATAATGACTAAATGTGAATTGTTTTGGGTTTGTAGTAAACAATATTTTAGTAACATTTGTTTTTAAACCCTTGAACTGTATTTTAAAGTGGAAAAATATTATAAATATAATTAGATCTTTAATATTGTAATTTTAGAGATAACAACAAGTATTGGAATATTTTATAAAAAGAAAGAAAAAGTTATGTGTCTAGTTTATAAAAGAGAAGGGGTTTATAGTAACATTGTTTTAGTAAAATTTGTTTTTAACCTCTTATATTATATTTTAAGCAAGGAAAACTTTGCTAAGTGATTTGTGAATATACTTATTATACCGTTGAGACAAGTATATGAATACTTTTTAGGTATTGAAAAGTGTATAAGTGAATAGTGAAATAGTAGCATACAAGTATAAAACTTTATAAAGATAAATTAAATATATATATAAATATATATATATATACATACAAAATAAATTTTAATTAATAAAGAAGTATTAATTAATAAAGGAAGTTTTGATTAATGAAATAATTTTTATTAGATAAAAATGATTTTTACTAATAAAAATAAAAAAATAAACTATGATAAATTAATTTTTTTTTATTAATATCATTTTAAAAATTAAAAACAAATTAAATAAATTATGATAAATCTCCAAATTTGAATATGTGCATCTTCATGCTCGTATATGTCTATGGCATGAGGGATATTGGGTTGCATTGCGGGGATGGTGAGTTGTGTGCATGCGTGTGTTAGGGTAAGGAAATAAAGAAAGAAGAAAATGCAACTTTCAAGTGAGTAATTTTCACTCATGCACCCATGTTCTAGTCACTTGAATCATGAAATTTGTGTTGTGTTTGTGTGAATTCTTTGTATGCATCAAGTTTTAAGTGAAACAACTAATATTGGAGGATGAAACACCATTGTCGGCGCTCGATTTTGCACAGATGGTCGTCGATCGATCGACCCTATAGTTGTAATGACCCAAGATTTTAGGAATTTATCTTGAAAAAAATATATATACAAATAAGATTAAAATAATTTTTAAGCAGTTTATAAAATCATGTTTAAGGGAAAGATGAGATAGCTTGATGTGGTATAATAAAATGATGTGCCTTTGTGCACAGAAAATACACATGAGTAAAGCTAGATCCCTGTATACTATGAATGAGTACATGATGCTATGCATGGAAAATGTATATATATATATGTGTATATATATATATAAATAAAGAAAACCCTCAAATGTGCTATATGCAGAAATATAACTAAGTATACATGTGCATATATGTATCAGTATAAAATAATATAGATATATATATGGATATAAGTTGTTGTCTGTAAAACATATATGTAAGTATACTAACTAAGTATTAGAATTTAAACTAGTAATAGGAAACACACAAATATGTTTTTTCTCTGGTGGGTAAATAAGAAGAAAAACACCAGATAATAAAGTAAAGACTAAAAATAGAAAATGGGAGGAAAACAAAAATGTATTTTGTATGGGCTGAATCAAGAAAGAAAGAAATATGTATATAATATTGCTGGAAATCAGATCACACATTTAGCATGCAAATAGACAAGAGAAAAGGCATTGTATGGAAAAGCAAGATTTCTGAAAATAACCAAAGTAGATAACCACTTTTCTCTTCACCAAATTAAGCCGGGGAGGGTAGAATCTTGGGTTCAAATAAAATGCAGATAACATGATTTTCTGGTGGGAAAAATGGCTTTAGCCAATACCCAAAACCCTAAGGAGAACTCTGTATATTTATAAGCAGCAGCCTCCTCTCCTTCTCAAAAAGAACTTTGAAAAAAAAACACAACATAAGGCAAGTGAAGGAAAAGAGCTTGAGGCTAAAGGCAGAGGTTTATCAATTAATTAAGGAAGCAAAGAAGAGAACTAGGTGAGAAAACTCACTCAAAAACTTAAGGCACTAAGTCCTAAAGAAGGCAGCCTGTTATACATTAATTTTTCTCAAAAGAGTATGTGATTGTTTTTTTTAGAAATTAAGAATGCTTTAATGCTTGATGGTTGTTCTGATTGTTTTATTCTGTGAATATTCTTAATATGATCAGTATGCATGAATAAGTAATTTAAAAACCCAGATCTCTTTCTGATATGATATTGGATAGAAATATAAATAAATACCCAGAAAATAAAATGTTGAATATAAGCAAGTAGTGTTGGTTTTGGCTCAAACCAGAAGGACTGATAAGCATATGGGCTGCAATATACATATGTATATGTGCTGAGGCTTAAAATGAAAAGGAATTAGGAGTGCAATAGGCTTGCCTATGTGCTGACACTCCTGATTCAAAGAAAATATACAATACCCACCCAGCAAATAGATTTTGTGATTTAGGAAGCTTGGTCAATCTGAGTTAACTAAAGCACAGATGTTTGCAATAAAATCTTCCCATAGAGCCATAAACCAATGTTAGTTGTCTATATCTCTTTAAAATTGCAAGAACATGTTTTAATAAGTACCAATACTTAAATTGCTTGGTTGTCTCTGTTTGTTTATGAGAATGATGAGGAATGCTATGAGATGAATGCTTGTTTTTGTAAAGTGACTCACTGATTGGGTTTGCCCTGAAAAATCTAAAAAGAGAAAGTACCTAAGAACTTGATTAGGAAATTGGGTCAAGATTACTGCAGGAATGACTTGTGTTCTTGAGTAATACAAGTTGACACATGGCTTGTTCAAGTCCTGAGATCTTTGTGTAATGGAGTGAATTAGTTCATTACAGTGTGTCCATTGATTCATAAAATTGCAGATGAGACCAGGGTAGATAAATATATCAAAGGGAGGATTTTTGATATGATGATAAACTAGAGTTTTTCCAGAAATGAAATATGAGGAAAGAATGAATGATTTAACTCATATTGGTTATTTTCTGTTTGGTGTGAATGATTATTTGATTTATATTGTATGCCTGAGTGTATGTGCCATATCTATACAAAGTCTCTGGAAAGAAAGATTAAGGTGTGCACATGCACAATGACACAGAACATGCACACAAGTATTACTTGTTTTCAAAGGGCAGAACTAAATGTATATGTACTTAATTCCATTTTAACCTGATTAATTAATTGCTTTAGTGGATTTTCTCATACCATACATGTGTCTGACCCTAGTGTGCTAATGGCATCTGGGGTGTCTCATTTAAAATGAGGCAGCTTCAAATGCTTTTTCAGGAACAGCAGCCTCTAGGTAGGAGTAGAAGCAAGGCATTGAGAAGAAGATTATAGCATGCTAGAATTAGATAGATAAGAGCTTAAAAGATGAAATCTGCATGTATTGATATTTTGAAATTTCCATTGTAACAAGTACTGAGTGATGTTGGATATTTGGTTAAATATTTTGTTTAGAATTTAACTTGTAACTGGAATTTAAATTATCTGAGTTTCATTATCTGGAAGGTTGAAAGGTTTTATCTATAATTTTGTAAGTAAACTGAGTAAGAATGTAAGCAAATAGTAGAATTACATTTTATAAATGTATTAGTCGAATCTTGAAGTCTATGAATAGTTTTAAGGATTGAAAAGTAGAAACAGTTGGGTCTTGAAGATCAACATAGATAATCTTACTTAGTGAAAAATGTATCCAGAACATAAAGGCATATGGTAAGAGAATTAGGAGTCTGCATGTTTTCAGAATTGCCATTTACATCATGCCATTGTCTATACCTGGATTGCATTTCATTTAGCTTAGTATCATGGCATCAAGGAATCAAGTCTCTGGAATATGATAATTCATTTAAAAATACCCCAGATATGAGTCTGCATATAAGGTAGATTTTATAGGAAGGCAAACATAGGAAATGATAGAAGCTTATATCATTTTCAAAGCACAGAAACTCTACTATTAATTTTACAGATAATCATAACATAATTATCTGGGTTCTATGGATCATATTTCATAGAGGATCCAGCAAGCTATCAAAGAATAAAAATCATGTTGTTACCTATTTGAACAAACAATTTTTAAAATTTAGCTATGTGGGGATTGATTAAATTTAATCAATCAATATAACCTCTTGTTTGCCATAACCTGATCTAACAAGAGGGGCACATGCATCTTCATATGTGTGTGCATATCCTTGTGGTTGCACTGATATATCTATATTAGTAAAACTTTTGATCCTGGATAAAGTTTGTTTATTGGAAAAAGGAAAATGACCCTGGAAAATATATTTGTTAATGAATGATATATATATCACTTTGTAAAAAAAAATCCTTACAAAATTAAGGCAGTAAAGAGAGGGTCATTGCAATAGTGCCATCGATCGACCGTATGCGATCGATCGATGGAGTTGACCAGTTGACCTTCATCCGTGTTGTGTTAAAATGTGCATGACTGTGTTTTTGAGTGTGTATGGCTTTGTTTCTGGCGTATTCATGATTATGTTAATGTGTGTATTTCTTTGTTTGCCTGTGTAATCTAGTGTATAAGAGATCTTGTGCTTGTATGCTGTTGCTATGTAACGACCCGTAAATTTAAACGGTTTTAATAACGTAATTAACTGAATTTTTGGGAAATTTTAAATAACTGAATTTGGAAATAAAAATTTGATATTTGGTATGCGTCTATTTAAACGTAGCAAATATCAGATTTTCATCAGATAATATGGAAGTTTATTTTAATGTGTGATTTTCAATTTCAATTTAAATCAGTTAATATTCGATGAAAATAAAATATTTTCGAAATTTGAATATTTTTATATAATAAAAATGTTTAATATTTTCCGAGTGAGACGTCATCTTTCGTTTTATCAAATTTTGACTTCTCTAGCTCCGTTTATCTTATTTTCGATGAATTTGCAACAATTTAGCAGCGAAGTATCGACTTTTGATAGGATGGTCGTATCGCTGATATCTGTGTATCATTCTGTTCGCCTCATCGTGCTGATCTCCATAGTATATTCATTTGGGTGTTTCAACGTCCAGCATGCGACAGAATCTACGGAAACGGTAACCGTATCGGTGCCCGTTTCATGCCTTTTGAGCTTTCTGTGTCTTTTCTTATGTTTATCTAGTGCAGTTAATAGCCACTAGCCATAATTATTCGAGAATTCATAGGCTAACTATTACCATTCCCTATATTCGATTTTATTTAACGGTTCGTTTGATATATTCTCTGACCTTTTCACTTCTTGTTGTTCTGCTTATTCATTGGAAATATATATATATATATAATAAAGCATATGTACAGTTGGTATTCTATTTGTTTTAGCCTGCTCGTGTTCCTCTTCATACCTTCACCTTCCATGGTCGCAACACCACCTACATCACACAACCCACCACCATACTCCCCTCCACGTCAAAACATGCCGACCCTTCCCTCCTCTCTCTTGCCTCACCAACGCTTATGCCGCAGCTCCTCCTGCCATACGTCATCAACACCCTACCAAAGTCCGCAGCCTTCCTTTGAAGCCGAACAGCCAGCAGTTCACCCCTCTTGCGCCACTTATCCAGCCTTCGCCTACACCACCCGAGCCCGACGTGACAGCCCAAACTCCCCTCCCTAACTTCGCCCATCTTTTTCCAATCCTCTAACTCACTCTCCCCTTCATCAAATGCCGAAAACACCCTCCCTCACCATCAAAAACCCCCTTCGGCCTCTAGCACCTGAAGCACCACCGTATCCTCCCTCTTCCCAGCACGTCTGATCCATCACTTGCTCGTACACTCCACCTCAGCTATCTCCACCCTACTCCCCAAGTGGCCACACCTGTGATATCCCGGAATTTTGGCAATATCAATTTAATAATCTTTATAAATAATTAAATTGATTTGTTGATTTTATTTTGTAAATTGACAAGTTTATTCATTTTAAAGGTTAATAATATTTAATTGGCAATATTTATTAATATCTTTTCTAACAATTTAAAATTGGTAAGATTTATCTTTCAAAACTTATATAAATGTTTTCTATTTATAATGTATATATATATTGGTATATATATTATAAATAGGGAGTCTTTAATTTAATAAAGGATATGTTTTCAAATTATAATATATATGTATATATATTGTTATTTGGAGTTATGTTATAAAATTCAATATAGTAATTATAAAAACTAATGTTAAAAATATTTTCCATTTAGAATATATATATTTGTATATTAAATTGGAAGAATATTGGATTTGAATTTAATAAAGTATTTTCAAACTTTAATATTTATATAATTTGTAATTTGGGAATTTTTAATTTGACTTAATACTTTTGAAAATGATATTTGAGATTTAAATTACAAGAATAATTTCTTATTTATTATAACCATATATTTTAAGTTTTTATTTTAGTTAAGTTTTAAATGTAAAAGTTCAATTGTTTTTAATATTCTTTCATTTTAAAATTCAAACATAAGATAAATTGGTTTGTAAAAATATATATAAAGAAAATAAAATACTCAAGCATATAAAAATATGTTATATTCATTTGATCAAAGCATAAGTTATTTAAATAATTGTTTTTCACATTTGTATATTTATTAAAATCTAAAGCATAAATTATAAAAGGATAAATACATTTTTATACATATAGATATTTCCTAAATACATATATATGACTTAAATAAATCAATAAAGAAAAGAATTTACACTTGTTAGCATATTAGAGTGGTTTAGTGACATTTGTAAAAATGTAAGCATATGTGTAAGCTAATTAAAGAGGACAAGTGGCTTTATTTATTCTTTTCTCTTTGATAATTAAAGTTATAAAAATTTATATGTAAGAAGAAAATCTGTTTTTCACTTTCAGTTCAAATTTCATCTTTTCTTCATTACAACCAAAAACTAAAAATATATTCGAACCTAAAATCAAATAACAAGTCTGGAAATCAAATTGCAAAGAAGAAATGAAAATCTGGAAATTCGAATATGAGGAAAGCTTCACCTGTGATCATGCAAACTTAAAGAAGATGGAGGCAATTCAATAAGCAGTTTTAAAATCTTCAAACAACCTGAAGTCATGCAATCAGATAATAAAGATCAATTTCAGATTTAAAAATTCAACAAAGCCAGTTCAAAAATCAACATGCAAGCCTGGAAACAGATCATGTTATCTGTTCTCTGTTTCAAAATGACAGGTGAGTAAATATTATTTTAAAAACAGATTTAAACCTTTGACATGTGATGATTTATTATCTGAAATGTTTGTAATGTATGCATGTTGTATATGAGTGTTTGAAATGCCTGTATAGTTAAATTTGAATGCCTGTACTGTTATATATTTAGCCTCTGTGAAGTGATAATAGTTTGATTTCTTAATAAAATCTATATCTCATCATTTAATCTCTGTTAGTTTATGATTTGTAAATAGAAATTGTTTGAATCCATACAATATCTCTACTAAAAATCATCTGAGGAATTTATATTTAGAATTGTCTCGAAATTTTATAATATACAGTAAAAATGTAAATTTGGTCAAAAATTTATAAATTAAATTTTAAGTTTTGATATTATAATTAAATTCAACATAGAAAACCATGAATTTTAATAGCTATATCTCAATTTTTAGTTGAGAGTTTGTTGAGTATTGGTGAGATGAACGGAAAAGTTAATTTGGGTAAATTCTGGTGATCGCGGAGATCAGGGAACTCGGGGTTGGGTTGGAAGATCGATGGAATGATAGAGTTCATCAGAAAAATAGTATAAAGATTTATTGACGATCGTGGTGATCGGAAATTGATGAGATAGGGTTTAACACCCTGTTTTTTTTACGTGATGTTCAAATGGGTTTCGAGTTGTCGAGACATGACAGGAGTTGATCGCGTGTGTTCTGGAGATGCTGGTAGTCGAGGCGGAGCTATGGGGTGAAGGTGGAAGAACTTCTCGAGGCTGGGATAATCGGAGACGAGGATTTTCTGATAATGTTCGTTTTCCTGGTGATGGGTTTTATGCTCGATTTTGATTCTCGTACGAATCGAGGAAAATGGAGTGATCGAACGTAGTGATGTGATGAAGTCTGACTTGCCGGAGGCCAGAACGGAGTTCATCGACGACCAGTCGTGGTGTGCACGTGCACAAGCACGTTACGTATATCTGGAAAAGTTGGAATTGGGGAAGAAAGCTAGAGCTCGGGTTTCGTTCGGGGGAAATCGAGTTTTACTCGAAGCAGGATGTTACGTGGGTATGACGTGAGTGTTACTTCGAGTTTCTGATGGTATTACTCGAGAATTGCTTCGGGTTTTCTTATGGTTTGCTCGGGTTTGAGTTTTAGAGCAGGCCTTAAGATTTTAAAAAGAAATGTACAGAAAGTTTTAAAAAGTTAAAACAAAGGAAATTGATTTTGTAATGTTTCTAAGTTTTAAAAACAAAAGTTAACAAGTTTTAATTGTAAAATAAATTGTTTTCAAAATTAAATGTTTTAACAAGTTTTAAATATTTAAATAGATAAGTTTAAAAGAATAGATAAGTAGATTTCAAATGCTTTTTGTATTAAAGTAATTTAATAACTTTGGAAGTTTAAAGGTTTTGAAAGTTGAAGTAGAAGTTATGTTGTTTAAATTATAATTGAATTCTAATATGTTATATTTTAAATAAGTTTAAAAAGAAGATTAGTAAATCAATTATAATAAAATTTTATCTTAAGTAATTAAGAGATTTATTTAATTAAGATAAATTAATATGGGGAGATAATTAAATTGTTGGTCAATTTAATTTATTTAATTAAGATAAATGATTTTCTTAATTAAGATCTTTTAAATATAAGGATTAAGAAATTATTTAATTAAATTTAAATAATTAGTTAAATAATTAACTAAGTAATTAATTAGTGGTTAATTAAAGATAATTACTTAAAAATTAATTAAGTGTAATTACTTGATAAGATAATTAAGAATTAATTACTTGATGTAATTAAGTAAAAAAAGGAAGTTATTCAATAAAGTAATTAGAGGATAATTATTTTATGAAAGTAATTAAATGGAAATGATTAAGAGTTAATTACCTAGTGTTATTAATTAAATAATTTAGTTAATAAAGTTAATTAATGGATTAAGGTAATTAATTGTTGGTTAAGGTAAATAAATTGTTGGTTAAGATAATTAATTAAAAAGTAATTAATTAATGAAAGTAATTAAGGGAAGTTAATTACTAATTAAGATTAATCAAAGGTGATTAATAATTGTGGTTTAATTAAGATTAATTACTTAAATGTAATTAATTTAAATAAATAAATAATTAAAGATGTAATTAGAAATCATTAGTTTATAATTAATTAATGATGTAATTAAGAGTTGATATTAAGATTTATTAATCAAATGATAAGTGATTAATTGTAATTAATTAAGGATTAAAGTAATTGATTATAATTAATTAATTAATGAAGTAATTAAAGGTTAATTACTGTATTTGATTAAGAATAATTAATTTGTGAAATTAATTAAAGATAATTACTTAAATGTAATTAAAGAATGATTAATCAAGGTGATTAATTAAAGTGGATAATTAGAGAAAGATTAATTAATTTATTGGTAATTAATTAATGATTATATAAGTAAGATTTATGATGAAGTAATTAATTTAATTTATTTTAAATTAATTTGAATGAAGTAATTAATTTAATTCACTTTAAATTAATTAAAGATAGAGATAGTTAATTTAATTCATTTTAAATTAATTATGTTGTGATTAAGTAAATCATTGCTTATGTATGAATGGATGACATTGATTGTCTTGAATGGATGTAATCTCAGAAATGAGATAAGTAATGTGGTGTGATATGAATGCTTGGTTGCATTATGATGGTAATATAGATTAACTATTGTGATGTTGATATGGATTACCTATTTTGTTATGAATCATTTGTTTATTTGATAATGTGATTATCAATTGTGATTTGTGAATTATCTATCTGTATGAATATAGATAAGTTAAATTGTTTAAACCTTTAAATAACTTGGCCTTAAAAGATACGTTTTGGATTTCGATGAGACCGGGATCGGGTTTGCTACATTACAGCGTGGCAGGGGAGCGGGCGTACTCCTCGGTACGGTGATCTAGGCCACGTACTGTGACGGGCGGTACCCCAGTAGCCCTGCCATTGTATGGAAATCCAAAATCCAATAAGTGCCAACGGACTTGATTGTATAACCCACTTTGTGGCTAGTATGCTGGAATTTAATAATGTAACAATTTCAGCTATTTCTTATTTACTTGAAACCCCTAGACCTATTATAATATAATCGGATTTCCTATCAAATGTTTTAGTTAGCGTAAGGTAAAAACTTACCCATGTTTATTTGTGGGGAGTCTTACGTGATACTTTTGTTTTCAAAGGTTTTCAAAGTTAAACAATATAAACCGTTTACTCACACCAGACCCATGTCTGACCCAAGTGTTTATTTTCTGTTTTTATTAAACTCTTGGGTACTCAAATTTGTATGAGTAGTCAAGGGGATTCAGGTTAGTCTTGACGAATACTGGAGGAGCTGTGGAGCAGGAGGCTTCAACGTGTAGATATATAGAGTTTCCGCTGTGATGATGTATTGTACTGATGTACTTGTGTTGTATAATAGACAGAAATTTATAACTGTTTATTCTGTGATGTATAAGTTGTGTACGCTGATGTATATGATACTATGTAATATCTTATGTGATATAATATTTTTCGTTCCGCTGTGAGATTTCTGATGTGTTGTTGTTCTTTCTTTCTCTTCTTTTCTTTTTCTATCGCTTTCTTTCTTATTAACGATGCGTCATTCTGTGGAATGAGTGGCGGGTCGTTACAGTTGGTATCAGAGCATAGGTTGAGCGAATGCCTAAGCTTTTGGTTAAGTGAATATCAGAACACTAGGTTGAGTGAATACCTAGGTTCGGAAGGATTGTTCATTAGAAATAGGATCTGTAGCAACCTGTTTGAGTCCGAGTGTATATATATATATATATGAGAGCGCGTATTTGTTAGTTATATAAAATGGTTTTATATTGTGTTAATTGATCGGTTGAGTGGTATATGGATTCTGGTCAATACGAGTAGCTAACGTTATTGATAGGGATCTCTAAACACTTAGACCAGGCCAACGGACACAATATTGTTTAAAAAAAAAAATAGATGAAATAATTTTACCCAGATATAATTTCTATATAAAAAAAGTATCATTTTAAATGTATATGGTATTTGTGATGATTGGTTGAGATGATAATAATTTATCATCTAGGATTAGGAGTCTGAGTGTTGAGGTTGGAAGTGTATTTGTCGAGACTGTAAACCTAATACCGTCTCGAGTGAACTTTACAGTTGTGTAAGGATTTCATAATCTCTGAAGGAAACCTGTTAAGGTTCGGAGTTTGTCTTTGAAGTTGGATGAATAGAGTTAGATCTATTGGATGAGCTGAAGCAAGTGTTGGTATCTTGGCAACTTCAGGAAGTAGTAGCTGTGTGGTGAGACGCGGTGACTATGGACGTTTCTGAAGATGTTTCTTCTGAAGCAAGTTTAAGGAAGTAGATCTGTTTCGGTGTTGTGGCTGGGTCCAGCGGGGTGTTTCTTTTTGCTTTGAAGTCCGAGTTTCTCAAAGAGTTTCGGATAAGAAGTCTTTGGTATCTGTGACAGCAGTGCGGCTCGGAGTGTTCTGTGTGTTAGCAGGAAGTTTCTGGCTAAGTAGTTTTTCTGAAGTTGGAGTCCAGAAGCAGCTGAGTGAATCCATTTCTTCGATGAATTGGATAGTTAAGTATGAGCTGTTCTAATTTGTGAAGAGAGAACAGTATCTGTGGAAGTTAGGTCGAGTTGATCGCAAAAGAGACTTGCGATTGTTTGAGTTTTCTTTTAGGTTATTGGAGATTGAGATTCTGTATCGACTTGATTCGTGGAGTTATCGGAAGTTCAGCTTAGTAGAAGGATGTCTTCTAGAGAAGAATTTGGTGAAGCAGCTTAGGATTCTTTGGAGAGGGATTGATCAGTCCTAATTTTCTGGAGGGAATTCTTCTGGGATGTTTTGACCAAGTGGAGTGGTTCACTAAGATTTTATGGTATGGTGAACTATGGATGATCAAGTTTGTGCTCGAATTTCTCCGATGGCATTCTCATCTGTTTCAGATCAGAGTTGTGCAGCAGAAGCAAGATAGTAACTGTTCTAGAGTAGGAGCAATCCGGAAGTTCTAATTTTCTTGGAGTAAAGGATTTCTATAGGAAATTCAAGTGTATCTCTAAGTGTGAAGAAATTTTCAGGATTTGGAGGTAAGATTATCAAGTGCAACTGTTTGGCTATTTCAGATAGGAGAAGTAGTTCGAAGTGCTCTAATGATTGTGGAGTAGAGTTGTGTTCTGGATTTTGGCGTATTTTTGGAAACCATTTTGTTGAGTAGGATCCGAAAATTGGTTTGATATTAGTCTAGTCTATTTCAGGAAGCATCAGCAAGAGCTAAGCTGATCAGGAAGGATGAAGTGACTCAGGATCGTCAAAGGAGTTATGCAGTTAAGAATTGATGGAATTTGGAAATTGAAGTTGAAATTTGGATATTATTTAAGTTTTCTCCGATCAAAGGAGATATAAGGTGTGGAAAAACTAAAGAGCTAGTTCCGGAAGTATTTTGAGTTTTTCTGTGTTCTCTGGAAATTAGATTTTTATCCCCAGGATTGAGTTGCCAGTTCGGATAACTGGAATTCATTTTATTTCATGTATCTCTAAGGGAATACGTGTTTGATCTGTCACTGGTTGTGAAATCAGCAGTTCAGAAGGATTTGGTAGTTGGGATGGTTTTGAGTTTAGTCTGATATTTTGTTCAGATTTGTGATCTAGATGGGAAGGAGTTCTAGATTATTGTAGATGGTTAGTTAAGATTCTGTAGAACGAGTATCCCGGTATATATATATACTTGGGGAAACTCGAGGAAATTCTATCCAGAATTTTGACTGGATAGTTAAATTTGTTTGATTAAATTGTTTACTATGGTTGCTATGATTGATAGTGTATGATTGATTGTGTGATTGCTGTTTAAAATTAAAATTTTGCTGGGTTATTAAATTATCTTTGCTTTTAAATTTCGGGGACGAAATTATTTTTAAGGGGGAAGGAATGTGATATCCCGGAATTTTGGCAATATCAATTTAATAACCTTTATAAATAATTAAATTGATTTGTTGATTTTATTTTGTAAATTGACAAGTTTATTCATTTTAAAGGTTAATAATATTTAATTGGCAATATTTATTAATATCTTTTCTAACAATTTAAAATTGGTAAGATTTATCTTTCAAAACTTATATAAATGTTTTCTATTTATAATGTATATATATATTGGTATATATATTATAAATAGGGAGTCTTTAATTTAATAAAGGATATGTTTTCAAATTATAATATATATGTATATATATTGTTATTTGGAGTTATGTTATAAAATTCAATATAGTAATTATAAAACTAATGTTAAAAATATTTTCCATTTAGAATATATATATTTGTATATTAAATTGGAAGAATATTGGATTTGAATTTAATAAAGTATTTTCAAACTTTAATATTTATATAATTTGTAATTTAGGAATTTTTAATTTGACTTAATACTTTTGAAAATGATATTTGAGATTTAAATTACAAGAATAATTTCTTATTTATTATAACCATATATTTTAAGTTTTTATTTTAGTTAAGTTTTAAATGTAAAAGTTCAATTGTTTTTAATATTCTTTCATTTTAAAATTCAAACATAAGATAAATTGGTTTGTAAAAATATATATAAAGAAAATAAAATACTCAAGCATATAAAAATATGTTATATTCATTTGATCAAAGCATAAGTTATTTAAATAATTGTTTTTCACATTTGTATATTTATTAAAATCTAAAGCATAAATTATAAAAGGATAAATACATTTTTATACATATAGATATTTCCTAAATACATATATATGACTTAAATAAATCAATAAAGAAAAGAATTTACACTTGTTAGCATATTAGAGTGGTTTAGTGACATTTGTAAAAATGTAAGCATATGTGTAAGCTAATTAAAGAGGACAAGTGGCTTTATTTATTCTTTTCTCCTTGATAATTAAAGTTATAAAAATTTATATGTAAGAAGAAAATCTGTTTTTCACTTTCAGTTCAAATTTCATCTTTTCTTCATTACAACCAAAAACTAAAAATATATTCGAACCTAAAATCAAATAATAAGTCTGGAAATCAAATTGCAAAGAAGAAATGAAAATCTGGAAATTCAAATATGAGGAAAGCTTCACCTGTGATCATGCAAACTTAAAGAAGATGGAGGAAATTCAATAAGCAGTTTTAAAATCTTCAAACAACCTGAAGTCATGCAATCAGATAATAAAGATCAATTTCAGATTTAAAAATTCAACAAAGCCAGTTCAAAAATCAACATGCAAGCCTGGAAACAGATCATGTTATCTGTTCTCTGTTTCAAAATGACAGGTGAGTAAATATTATTTTAAAAACAGATTTAAACCTTTGACATGTGATGATTTATTATCTGAAATGTTTGTAATGTATGCATGTTGTATATGAGTGTTTGAAATGCCTGTATAGTTAAATTTGAATGCCTGTACTGTTATATATTTAGCCTCTGTGAAGTGATAATAGTTTGATTTCTTAATAAAATCTATATCTCATCATTTAATCTCTGTTAGTTTATGATTTGTAAATAGAAATTGTTTGAATCCATACAATATCTCTACTAAAAATCATCTGAGGAATTTATATTTAGAATTGTCTCGAAATTTTATAATATACAGTAAAAATGTAAATTTGGTCAAAAATTTATAAATTAAATTTTAAGTTTTGATATTATAATTAAATTCAACATAGAAAACCATGAATTTTAATAGCTATATCTCAATTTTTAGTTGAGAGTTTGTTGAGTATTGGTGAGATGAACGGAAAAGTTAATTTGGGTAAATTCTGGTGATCGCGGAGATCAGGGAACTCGGGGTTGGGTTGGAAGATCGATGGAATGATAGAGTTCATCAGAAAAATAGTATAAAGATTTATTGACGATCGTGGTGATCGGAAATTGATGAGATAGGGTTTAACACCCTGTTTTTTTACGTGATGTTCAAATGGGTTTCGAGTTGTCGAGACATGACAGGAGTTGATCGCGTGTGTTCTGGAGATGCTGGTAGTCGAGGCGGAGCTATGGGGTGAAGGTGGAAGAACTTCTCGAGGCTGGGATAATCGGAGACGAGGATTTTCTGATAATGTTCGTTTTCCTGGTGATGGGTTTTATGCTCGATTTTGATTCTCGTACGAATCGAGGAAAATGGAGTGATCGAACGTAGTGATGTGATGAAGTCTGACTTGCCGGAGGCCAGAACGGAGTTCATCGACGACCAGTCGTGGTGTGCACGTGCACAAGCACGTTACGTATATCTGGAAAAGTTGGAATTGGGGAAGAAAGCTAGAGCTCGGGTTTCGTTCGGGGGAAATCGAGTTTTACTCGAAGCAGGATGTTACGTGGGTATGACGTGAGTGTTACTTCGAGTTTCTGATGGTATTACTCGAGAATTGCTTCGGGTTTTCTTATGGTTTGCTCGGGTTTGAGTTTTAGAGCAGGCCTTAAGATTTTAAAAAGAAATGTACAGAAAGTTTTAAAAAGTTAAAACAAAGGAAATTGATTTTGTAATGTTTCTAAGTTTTAAAAACAAAAGTTAACAAGTTTTAATTGTAAAATAAATTGTTTTCAAAATTAAATGTTTTAACAAGTTTTAAATATTTAAATAGATAAGTTTAAAAGAATAGATAAGTAGATTTCAAATGCTTTTTGTATTAAAGTAATTTAATAACTTTGGAAGTTTAAAGGTTTTGAAAGTTGAAGTAGAAGTTATGTTGTTTAAATTATAATTGAATTCTAATATGTTATATTTTAAATAAGTTTAAAAAGAAGATTAGTAAATCAATTATAATAAAATTTTATCTTAAGTAATTAAGAGATTTATTTAATTAAGATAAATTAATATGGGGAGATAATTAAATTGTTGGTCAATTTAATTTATTTAATTAAGATAAATGATTTTCTTAATTAAGATCTTTTAAATATAAGGATTAAGAAATTATTTAATTAAATTTAAATAATTAGTTAAATAATTAACTAAGTAATTAATTAGTGGTTAATTAAAGATAATTACTTAAAAATTAATTAAGTGTAATTACTTGATAAGATAATTAAGAAATAATTACTTGATGTAATTAAGTAAAAAAAGGAAGTTATTCAATAAAGTAATTAGAGGATAATTATTTTATGAAAGTAATTAAATGGAAATGATTAAGAGTTAATTACCTAGTGTTATTAATTAAATAATTTAGTTAATAAAGTTAATTAATGGATTAAGGTAATTAATTGTTGGTTAAGGTAAATAAATTGTTGGTTAAGATAATTAATTAAAAAGTAATTAATTAATGAAAGTAATTAAGGGAAGTTAATTACTAATTAAGATTAATCAAAGGTGATTAATAATTGTGGTTTAATTAAGATTAATTACTTAAATGTAATTAATTTAAATAAATAAATAATTAAAGATGTAATTAGAAATCATTAGTTTATAATTAATTAATGATGTAATTAAGAGTTGATATTAAGATTTATTAATCAAATGATAAGTGATTAATTGTAATTAATTAAGGATTAAAGTAATTGATTATAATTAATTAATTAATGAAGTAATTAAAGGTTAATTACTGTATTTGATTAAGAATAATTAATTTGTGAAATTAATTAAAGATAATTACTTAAATGTAATTAAAGAATGATTAATCAAGGTGGTTAATTAAAGTGGATAATTAGAGAAAGATTAATTAATTTATTGGTAATTAATTAATGATTATGTAAGTAAGATTTATGATGAAGTAATTAATTTAATTTATTTTAAATTAATTTGAATGAAGTAATTAATTTAATTCACTTTAAATTAATTAAAGATAGAGATAGTTAATTTAATTCATTTTAAATTAATTATGTTGTGATTAAGTAAATCATTGCTTATGTATGAATGGATGACATTGATTGTCTTGAATGGATGTAATCTCAGAAATGAGATAAGTAATGTGGTGTGATATGAATGCTTGGTTGCATTATGATGGTAATATAGATTAACTATTGTGATGTTGATATGGATTACCTATTTTGTTATGAATCATTTGTTTATTTGATAATGTGATTATCAATTATGATTTGTGAATTATCTATCTGTATGAATATAGATAAGTTAAATTGTTTAAACCTTTAAACAACTTGGCCTTAAAAGATACGTTTTGGATTTCGATGAGACCGGGATCGGGTTTCCGTATACCGGGATTCCAGGTCTGGAGACCCGAATACCACATCGATCCAAATTAACGATAGGTCGTGAATCTCAAGTGAAGATGAAGATTCAGAGTGCAAGGGTTATTGTCGTTAACTCTGAGGGTGATTCCAAAACGAGTGTAACGAGATAATGCCTTCGGTTTCGTTCGAACCCGGAACGAACTTGTATGGATTGAATGCTTTCAGCACATCGTCAGGCGGACGATGAGCATTCTAAGTGATATGTTCTGATTAAAGGTAATCGTAACCTCAAGCCTCATCAATCGAGAATGGCTAAAACAGGGGAGGTGCAGCAAGGCTTCGTGGGTAGCGCCCACTGAGAGCAAGATAGATCCCTGTCTAGAGGTCCCTTTCTATATTTCGGCTTAGTGGGTAGTTGGAACTGCAGCCAACTACGGGATTGTCTTGTTCGGGATTATCCAGTAAGGGATGGTTCCGGCTTTGTGTTGCAGGGGAGCGGGCGTACTCCTCGGTACGGTGATCTAGGCCACGTACTGTGACGGGCGGTACCCCAGTAGCCCTGCCATTGTATGGAAATCCAAAATCCAATAAGTGCCAACGGACTTGATTGTATAACCCACTTTGTGGCTAGTATGCTGGAATTTAATAATGTAACAATTTCAGCTATTTCTTATTTACTTGAAACCCCTAGACCTATTATAATATAATCGGATTTCCTATCAAATGTTTTAGTTAGCGTAAGGTAAAAACTTACCCATGTTTATTTGTGGGGAGTCTTACGTGATACTTTTGTTTTCAAAGGTTTTCAAAGTTAAACAATATAAACCGTTTACTCACACCAGACCCATGTCTGACCCAAGTGTTTATTTTCTGTTTTTATTAAACTCTTGGGTACTCAAATTTGTATGAGTAGTCAAGGGGATTCAGGTTAGTCTTGACGAATACTGGAGGAGCTGTGGAGCAGGAGGCTTCAACGTGTAGATATATAGAGTTTCCGCTGTGATGATGTATTGTACTGATGTACTTGTGTTGTATAATAGACAGAAATTTATAACTGTTTATTCTGTGATGTATAAGTTGTGTACGCTGATGTATATGATACTATGTAATATCTTATGTGATATAATATTTTTCGTTCCGCTGTGAGATTTCTGATGTGTTGTTGTTCTTTCTTTCTCTTCTTTTCTTTTTCTATCGCTTTCTTTCTTATTAACGATGCGTCATTCTGTGGAATGAGTGGCGGGTCATTACAACACCACCACTCCAACACCCGAGCTTGTCATCCTCCTTCACAGCCAATCAAACATCCAACCCCACCACCACCGACAACTAGCGCATATTCCCCACGTGAAAAGCAGCTTCATGTATGATTTTATATATTGTGAGTTTTATATATTATAAGTTATATAGTTTAATATGCAAGTTTATATACTAGTTTATATTTGTTATATACACACACACACACACACATATATATATATTAGTACTCACGAGTTTGATTTTGGTCATAAATATATATACATCTTATGTGTATATTATTTGTTACCTGATGTATGTATTATATATATATTCTGTAGTATTAGTATATGCGTAGCAGGATATATGTGTATATATAGAAAGGAAAATTGCTTTTAAGGAATATTGATATTCAAAGTATAAACAAGTAGTGTATATATGTATATGATTCTTGCTTTTATTATATATGTTTATTTCTACTTGCTTATGTTAGTTTTCCAGCCATGCTTTGCAGATATATATATATATATATATATATTTCTATTTTTCTGTGCATTCAGATTTGATATTTTTTTTATTTTAAAATATAACATATGAAGTATATTTGGTTGCGTTATGATTTGAGTAGCTTATATGTATACCTATAGAAAGAATGCTGTTTTTTTATACAAAACATAGATATTCGATTTTTATTCAATGTGTTTTAAGAAAGAAAAAAAATGAATGATTTTGAAATAGAAAATATTAAGAGTTCGTTTTTAATATGTGTTTAAAATTAAATATTTAATTTTTTTTATAAGTAGATATTTTGACTTTATTTGATGCGCTTAAATTAAACAATGATTTTTAAAAATATACATAGTTTTATTCTAATATGTGTTTAAATTTAAAAATATGATTTTAATATGTATATAATTATATATATATATAATTTCACTTATATATATTTGATATCCATCGAATCCATTTCATCGTGCTTTGCATTTGATTTCACCGCTGTCCAGAATTGATCGCAACAGTTAGTTGCCTTGATTTCTCACTTATCTGTGTGCTTGTCCTATTTTCTCTAGCCTCGAAAGGTGACCAATCACTCACGATTAACATTCTTATAGTTAGTAAATTTGATTTCACTTGAAACGACAATTGAAATATGCTGTTAAATTTAATTGCTAGTTATTTAATTGTTAAATATGATATGTTATTATCTGCAATTGTTCACCTGTGATATATGACACCATATCCTGTTGTGTATATTTTATTTAAATTTGTTATGGATGATATATGTATGTTGTTGGTTTATTATTACTTTGTTCTCACTCTGCCAGTTCCTTGATAGTTTAAAATTCTCGATGGGTTGAAATGATACATACCCGAACGATATTATAGATTAGGGGAAAATTGCTATGGGTTGAAATGATAAACCCAAGCGATTTTCATTTATTCTGAATTTTTGGGATTGCAGGATGAAATGGTATATACCCGTAAATATTTAATTTGCAGATTGAAGTGATAAATATCTGAATCACTTGACCATTGGATAGAAAATTATATACGAACACCGTTGGTCTATATTTTGAAAATGATTTCCAAAGTTTTGAAAGGAAATATATGGGTTTAAATAAATATTGATTTTTAAAATATAATATGTAAAAATGTTATTTTATATATGACTAAATTTTAGATTTTTAGAATTATATGTTTTGAAATTTTAAATTTATAAGTTAGTTTTGAAAATATAAATTCTAAGATTTTACTTATAATTTTACTATTTTAAAATATACAAAAATAGATTTAATATAAAATAAATTTAATAATAAGATTTAATTCAATAAAATTTAATTTAATTTATATATAATATGTTTAGGTACTTATTTAAAGATACATAAAATATATATATACTTTGTAATAATTATAATAAATTAAGGTTGGGAAGATAAATTGAAATTGATTTGAAATTGTATTTGTTTAAGAATTATACTTAAATAAAATTGACTGGAAACTTATTGAATCTGAGATTTTAAAGATGCGATTTTATAACTTGATTTTTGGATTTAAGGTGATTAAATGAATATTTCAAATTCAATAAATTGAAATGGGATATTTAGTCTTTTTAAATTTAAAATTTGAGATTTTATTTAAATGATTATTGGATTGATTAAGTGAATATTTCAAAACTAAATAATAGTAAAGTTGAATTTGAAATATGAATGAAATTTATCAAATTGAGTTATTGTAAATGTTTGAATGTTTAAACTTTGAAACCTATTGAAATTGAAATGATTAAATTTGTAGTCCAAATCTTTATTTGAAATCGATGTAAATTAAAAATGGTCTATTGAGAATTTGAATTGAATTGTAATTGATGAACAAGGATGGATTTAAATTGAATTTTTGGAATTTAAGTTGATTTGAATCGATTTGTGAAATTGGAGAAAACTAATTTTATTATATAAAGTATTTTAATATATATAAATTATTTTAATATATAAAATATTTTAATATATAAAATATTTTAATTTTTATAACTATTTTAATATATATACTATTTTCAATATCTAAACTGTTTAAGTTAAAAGTGTTATGATCTCAAAAGTGTTATAATTTTTGAAGTGTTACGATTCTGGAAATGAATATTATTTAAAGGGAAAAACGATATTGAATTGATATGGTTTTGAAATAAAGATAGTATTTTGATATGAAGTATGAAGTATGAACTATTTGAAATGAAATGACCACGGTGTGAAATAAGTGTTTGGTTGTTAAAGAGACCGGGATCGGATATTGGCATACTCTCTGCCAATACCGAAAACCACTTTAACAACTATGTACGTGGTGGAGATTCCAGAACGAAGTAGGATGGTTTGGTGATGATTCTATATGAGGTATTAGCCAGCCCTGACTCCCGTGAGTCAGCTTGATGTGGCTAAAACAGGAGCCATGTCGGGCCAAGTGAGGTCATTCCTCCGATCGGGCACACTTTTTCGATACCATTCTATTACTTTTGTTAGTCCTTGAGATGATGGTTTTGATAACAACAACCTTATGACTTGTTATAAAATATAAATACTAACGTTATGGTTTAGATATATATGTATATGCAGAATATAAACATACAGGTACCAAGAATGAAGACTGTACAGTATAGAGATGCAAGACTGATGAATTTAAAGATCGAAGATATCAAGATTGAAGACTCATGAGTATCAAGAAATCAAGTTATCAAGATTTCAAACAGTACAAGATAATGTAGTTAGTCTAGAATTATGTTAAAACTTCTTGAAAGCACTTACATCTTTATTCGAAATTTATTCGTGGAATGGAATCCACTTCGAGTCTGTTAAAGGGATGGAACCTTGGTAGGATGGAACCCTTGACAATATCTAGTGGAACATATAGTGGTCCTATTTTGATATCCACTAATTTTATAAAAATGTTTTCAAAATTTCTTTTCAAAAACACATCTCTCTTGTTTGAAATATTTTAGCCTCAAAACTATTTTTATCATTTTTAATATTTTGATTTCAAAATTATCCTTGTTTTTAAACCATCTCTTGTTTTAAATATTTAGCTTTAAAATATTTATATACTCATATTTTAAATCACATTATAGATTAAGATTATATATATTAAAAATTATTTTCTAAACTCTTTTATATGTTTAAACTATACTCAAATATATTTACAAAGTTTAGAAATTGTTTTGACAAATTATAGAAACCAATTTTAATAAGAAAATCAAAACATCAATTTTTCCTTGAGCACGTCGACATACCTCAATGTAACGACCCCGAATTTTAATCTATTTTAAATCGATAATTAAATTTATTTTTGAATGAAAATTTGTGAAATAGATGGTTAAATGAACGCGAGTTTCCCCGATATCCAAGTATATTTTGTATAAATCGTTTAAAAATTTAAATAAATGATTGAGATAGAAATACATATAAAAGTTAAATTATGATAAAATATAAAATAACACATTAGCCAATTTAAAACAACATAACAACTATAAAATGTTTAAGTTAGAAATAGGGATTTATATATGTAAGATAAATTTAAAATATAAAGTAACTAACAATTTGACAACATCATAAAATTAGAACTTCACTAGATTTCAAAGTAATAGGGCCAACAAAGAAGAAAATCAAAGAAAAGTAAAATATAAATACATTTGTATCTAGTATTTGCTGGTAGCTTGTTATTGAAGCTAGGCAAGTGAAAATATGAGATAAGTAGGAATAAACAAAACATAAAGTACACAATGTAAAAATATAATATGAAACATAAAGGACTCTAGCAATTAATGCTATATCTTCTCAGCCGAAATAAAGTAATGCAGCCACCATGGGAAGAAAATATCCCTGTATTGTTGTACAAACAAATGTAAATATCATCTTGCATTGTACAAATAGATATAATACCCTGTAGTCTATTCTTTTCTATATGTCAACATCTTCATCTCAGTTGCTCATTCGAAACTGAGAAAAAAATGCTACAAACAATCTGTAAACCAAAGATTTAAAGCCTGGAAGTCAAGCAAATCATCATCAACAAATAGGAAGATCAAAACTGCATTTTCTTTTCAAAGCAAAAGTTCTCTGTTCTTCTCTGTTCTAAGTATAGACAGGTGAGCAAATCAAGCTGTCTACTGTTTTTTTTAGTCTTGTTACGTGTTGTGTTCGTGAAGTAAATTAGTGACTGTATGATTGTTTATATGACCATAAGTATAACAGGCCTCTGTTTAAACCCTTACAAGTTTATAAGAATATACGGGTATATGTCAGTGAATATCTATTTGAATGGTTCTATTGGTATAACAGGCCTCTGTTTAAACCCTTACAAGTTTTTAACCTGGTTCAATAATTCAAAACTTTCGCTCAAATAATTATTACGCCTTGAATCTCAGAAAAAAAAAAAAAAATTGTTTGAATAAGAGCAACATCATTTTTTTTAAATTTTGATTCGGGTAAAGGTGTTGGCAATTATCACAGAAATAAAATATTATGGTGGGAAACAGATTAAGATCAAAATTTTGATCTTCAAATTTTCATGCTTTGGATGCATAATCGGATTCGTTTACGAAATTGATTAATTTTGGTAACAGTAGGGTGATTTTTAAGGTATGGGATGTTGAGAATTTATGAGTTGAACGCAAATGGGTCTGCGTTCAAATTCCAGTGATCGACGATAGGAAGGAGGTCGAGCTTGTAGGTGAAGAAGGGTTGAGTGGCAAGGACCTTTGGAAAAATAGTCTAGCATTTTTCTGATCGCCAGAGCAACCTGGCGATGTAAATTTAGGGTTTGCAATCCTGTTTGAGATATTGTCGAATATGAAGCTAGTACGGCTTCGTCGTCGAGTCGAACTCGATCGGGGATAAAGGAACGACATTGTAAATTCTTGGCGAAGTTCTGGTCATGGTGACAGGGGTTGCAGTCGACGTGGATGATCAGAGTGTGAAGTTTTGTGATACGATGTTGTTTTCAGGTAGGGTGGACATGTCGATTTCGATTGTGGTTGGAGGTATCGGGCTGTGGGTACTGGAAGCGATTTGGAGGATCAATGCCGATTTGCTGGAGGAAGAAACGTTGGCCAAAGCGAACGTGTGTGGATGTGCAGGTGTACACGTATCATCGTGTGTCTGGTTTACTGGAAATCAAGACCCGGGAGAAGATGAAGGAGAAGGGACGGGGTACTCGGTGATTGTTCGAGTATTCTATTGTTGGCAGGGGTTCAATCTCGAGATTCTGGGAGGGAAACTCGAGTGTTGATGAGAAATTTTCTCTTAGGCTCGGTCTAGTTATATGTAGTAACGTGATCTGCTGGATGTTAGCATAGGAAACTTGAGATTCTGGCTCGAATTTGTTCGTGATAACTGAATTTATGCCGAGCGTTTAGTTATGTATTGTAGTTAAGATCCAAGATAAAAATAAAACAAGTTTTAAAGGCTGGAATGGAAAATTTGTTAACAAGTTTTAAAACATAGAATGGAAGTTTTACAAAGTAAAGGAAATGTAACAAGATTTTTGAAGCTAGATATTGAATAAGTTTCAAATATAAATTATAAATCAAATGTTCTGAATTTAATTTCTTTGACATGATAATTATAGAATGAGTTAATTATCTAGTTATATTCCTATTGTTTCAAATGAAATTGATAATGATTCAATTAAGGAATAAATCAAGATAGAAGGTTTATATTAGATTAAGCAAGGACTTGATTAATTAAAGAATAATTAATTTATCTAAGTATGTTACAGGATTAATTAAGGGATCAATTAATTAATGTAAGTAATTAAAAATAATTTATTTACTAATGTGATAAATCAAGATCGATTAATGAATATGGTGAATTAATTAAAGATTGTGATTAATTAAGATTAATTTAATAATTAAAGATTAATTGATTCATTAATTGAGATTGATTAGTTGATAGTAAAAGTTAACTAACAAATGAATTCGAAAGGGGATTTATTTCAAATAGTTTGAATAAATCAGATAATTAACTGATCTTACTTATGAATATTTGGATTCTATTGGATGATTTGATTGTTTGATATCCCTGATATGTGACGCTTTGTGATACATACTGATTTGTGTTGTGTTCTGAAATTTATTTATCTGTGATATATATATCTATGATTTCTGTGATATATTACCATGTGAATATGAAACCCTTGGTTTGTAAAACGGCATTTAAACTTCGATGCGACAGGGAGTCGGATTCCAGTTGGTTATCCGAAACCCACATCGAATTGTATTGATGAATCTTTGTGACCGATAAATTTATTTTATCTATGATCTGTGAATGAAGATAAGCGTTGTGGATTATACCGCTTATCGATATCGATATATCTGTGATGATTGATGTTGTGCACTATTGTGTGAAAACCCCTGGACTACACCATACACACACAAATATGGATTTCACGTGGAAATCGGTTAAATCACAGATGATGTAAATTTGATGTTTTTGAAATTGAAATTTTAATTTCAATTGATTTTGAAATTGGAAATTGGGGTTTTAAAGTGAAAAGCTTTTGAAATGGGATTTCAAAGATAAAAGTTATTTTGAATAACTTAATCGAGTTTTGAAAATTTAAATAATTTGATTTAAATTTGAATTCAAGTTGAAATTGAATCCTATGATTTGAAACTAGAGATTAAAGATACTGTACAAGTTATATATGGGTTAAACCATTTTTAAAGGTATTGATTTGGGAATTTGAATTTAATTCAAGGGTTTTAACTCGTGTAAATATAACTGGATTTTTTCCGAAACGAAAACTACTTGTTTTCAAATAATAATAGCTTTCATTTTAAGAAAGGATTTCCAAATTATGTTGAACGGTTTCAAGTTTGAAATAGAATTGAAATGTTTTGAAAACTATGAAATGAGTCTTTAATTCAAAGACCGGATGAGTTAATTCAACTTGAAATGGAATTGTTTTGAAAGGCTATGAATGAATTTTTGGAAACGAGTTTTGAAAGCTATAGGTTAAATCTTGATTTAAAGATTTAACGAGTTAATCAAATTGAAATGGAAATCGATTTGAAAATCTATGAATGAATCTTTGTGAATGGGGTTAACTTTGTGAATTAAATCTTTTGTTTAAAAGATTAAGGTGTGGAAATTGTTTAAACCATTGAAGGTTTTTGAAATGAATCTTTTTGTTTAAAAGATTGGAAATGGTAATTTGTTTTAACCATTCGAATGAAAAGTTTTGGGCTTTAAAGCTGTGATTTAACTGAGACCCCAGTATCCATATGATTTTTAATTGAGCTCGTTATTCGATTTAGCCGGGAGAGGACCTTTGTGTCATATAACCCATTCCGAATAACGATACGACGATATGGATAGCATTTGAAGACCGGTGGTGAAGACCGGGTATTTGCGAGAACGATAGGATGACCTATCGATTGTCTCTGCACTGAGTCGCGCCGGTATAGAGATTTCCTAAGTGATGGGAAATCCGATCGAGATTGTGAATACCCGGATTTTCAAGGGCTTCTTTGGAAGTGCCTTCGGTTCTGTTCGAACCCGGAACAGACTTGTATGGATGTGTGTCTGACGTTACACTTTGAGATGTAAAGCTGGTTTCTATCAAATACATTTCTGTTGGTGGCGGAGAATTTATTCTCTTAGCTTAACACCCTTCTCTGAGACGTACGAGCTCAGAGGTTATGTAGTTGATGGTTACTAGTGATACATTCCCAATTTGGTAATGTGGCATACGAAGTGCTGATGATCATTTGTTGGTCAAAGCGTTGCTTTGTGAAAAAGCGTGCTTTGTGAAGAAGCACAGTTTTGTGGACGAGACTTCGTCGAGCCTCACAACCCGGTAATGGTCGAAACAGGAATGTTGCGGCAAAGGTTTGTAGGGGTAGCGCCCCTAGGGTATGTCATTTCCTTCTGGATAAAGGGTGGTATCATGGTATGGAGCCCAGATACTTAACTCGTGTGGACACGGTAATTTATTACTGTATGATGTTGCTTTGTTGGTTTTCGAGATCTCGGATAAAGGTCGGTAACGACCGGGGGATGACATGACTCGTGTGTTAGTTACCTAGTTACAGCTCGGTTAGAGCGTGAGGTAGCGTCGGCCTTTTGTTTGCAAAGATCCGGTTAGGATCCGGGGCGTCTTTCCAGAGGCGTTTCTATTTCGGTAAGGAAGTTCCTTAGCCTGATCATTTGTTGGAAATCCAAAGAAACAATACGAACCCTGTACGGTTTTAGTTGTATTACCTGCTATGGAATGTGGCGGTAACCTGCTATTGAACGTAGTAGCTATAGTAGGCATACAATAATGTTGTATGCTGGCTAAGATTAATATTATATTTTCGAAATGGTTTTCGACACTATGCACTAATGATAATAATATCGAGTGATTTTGCGTAGTAAGCATGTTTGACTATCATAAGGAGAAATCTCCTCCAATTCTGCGATTGCATTGTGTGTGTGGCGGGAGGCCTTATGGTAGTTTCATTTTCGAAAAGCACTGCGGGTTTCAATGTTTAGAAGCCTTTGTTGCTTGTATTAAAGATAAACTGTTTTTGTTGCTCACACCAGTCCCATGACTGATCCGGAGTTTATTGTTCCCTTCCTAAACTCTGGGTGCCCACTATTTTCCACACGGGCAGTCTAGAGTTGGGTTTTCTCAGATATTCAGGTTTGGTAGATTATCTGGAGCTGGTTCAGTTCTTGGAGTTCAGGACTGCACTTGCTTCTCTTTGTGGTTCGAGCTGATATTGGAGTTATTGGAGTCATTCTCCGATTGATCATTTGGAGATCTCTTCCATTTGTTGTTACTTCCGCTGTATCATTTTTGTTATCTCGGATATTGTTGTATCATATTGATATCATTGTTGTATATCATTCTGGATATTGTATTCATTGGATTGTATATGATATCATTGTTTTTCTTTCTTCCGCTGTGTTGTTATACTTACTGTGTTATAGCTCCGGCGAATCGGATTTGAACGGTCGAATCTGCGGCATTCTAGTACAATGTGAAGTACGGATGTTGATTTTCGAACCCGAAAAATCCGGATCGTTACACTCAACCCCCATATCGACATGGTGTCCGTTATTTTCAAATTTCAATTTTCGAAAGAAGTGTTTATTCGTCGTATCCTTTCACGAATAGATATGGTTGTTGCTATACTATAAATACCAGTAAGTTCTAAAAGAATTTTTACCAGATTTCATTTTATTTTCTCTCCTCTTCATCTTCCATATTTATTCTAAATAATCCTAATCTATACTCTGCCAAAATACCAAGTGAATCAAACTTGATTATCTCTTGTTTGATTCTCTACCACTCTCTCCATAAGATCTCAGTGCTATTCGGAGTTATAGAAGCTTTTGTAAATCAAACTGTTGAGCAAAAGGTGCAGTTGAGCCTTGAAATCAATTGGGTGTGATTGTAGCCCTGGAAATCAATTAGGTGATCTTGTAGCCTGGTTAAATCCAGAGAGTTGCCCTGAACTCGAATACATGAGGGTGTACCTTGTAGCCTTGAAACGAGGGTGTAATCTGGGAGATTATTTTGAAAAGAAATCTGTACGATTGTACGGAACTAGATGTAGGGTCACTCCGAACCAGTAAAAAATCCTGGTGTGTAGTTTCCTTTACTGCTTTTATTTAGTATTTAAATCTATGTCTGATTTTGTGATTATATTTGTGTTTGTGAATTGCATTTGTTGGTGTTTAAATTGAACAAAATTCAAAAAGATTTAATAAAATACAATAAAACACTATTCACCCCCCTCTAGTGTTATTCCAGCCTTAAGATCCGTAATCCGCATTTCTCACATTTGGTATTAGAGCAAGTTTTTCAAAGTTTTCATAATCTGAATTTTGAAAAGTTTTTAAAATGGCTATTTTTGGGGATTTTGTTAACACTTGTTTAAAATTGTTCAAATCATCGTTGTCTCATAAGTCTGCATATGGTTATTATAGAAAATCAAGTTATCTATCGAGGTTGTATTCTGTGCAGAAAGAAAAATGTTATATGGCCTTTGAAGAATCAACACTCAATGGACAAATTGTGCAAATCAAGAAGAATAAGTGGATACTTGATAGTGGATGTTCAAGACACATGACTGGTAATCCAGATATGCTGAATGATATTATCTATAAAGATGGAGGATTGGTTAATTTTGGAGACAACTCAAAAGGATATGTGATTGGCATCGGCAATGTTGGTAACTCTAAAACTCCTACTATTTCTAATGTTTTATTAGTTAAGAATCTGAAACACAATCTGCTTAGCATTAGTCAACTTTGCGATAAAGGATACAAAATTAAATTTGAAAATGATAAGTGTCACATCGAAGATAATAATTCAAATATTATATTTGAAGGAATTAGGAAGAAAAATATTTATATTCTTAGTATGAAAATCTCAAATGATAATCTATGTCTTTTGGCTAATACAAGTGACCCTTGGATTTGGCATAAAAGATTTGGGCATTTGAATTTTAAACTCTTATCTAGACTTTCTAAACTTGATCTAGTAAGAGGTCTCCCTAGAATGAATTTTAAAATAGATAGTATATGTGATGCTTGTCAATTAGGAAAACTTAGGAAGAGTTCTTTCAAAGTAAAAGATATGATTTCAACTTCAAAACCTCTTGAGTTACTTCATCTAGATTTGTTTGGTCCATCTCAAATTCAATCAATAAATCACAATAAATATGTCTTTGTAATTGTAGATGATTATTCTAGGTTTACATGGACAATTTTTATGAAACATAAAAGTGATACTTTTGATTCATTTAAATTTTTTACAAAAAGACTCCAAAACCAACTTTCTTTAAAAATTATAACTGTTCGTAGTGATCACGGTGGGGAATTTGAAAATGAAAATTTTGAGAGATTCTGCAATAAAAAGGGAATAACTCATAATTTCTCTTTTCCAAGAACTCCACAACAAAACGGAGTGGTAGAACATAAAAATAGGACGATTCAAGAGTGTGCTAGAACAATGCTTTCAGATAGTAATTTACCAAAACATTTTTGGGCTGAAGAAGTCGCTACAGCTTGCTACAATTTGAATAGAATATTAATTAGACCGTTAACTGATAAAACATCTTATGAACTTCTTTACAAGAAGAAACCAAAGGTATCTTATTTTAGAATCTTTGGAAGTAAATGTTTTATTCTAAATACAAAAGACAATTTGGATAAATTTGATCCTAAATCCGACAAAGGAATCTTTATCGGATATTCTAATAGAAGTAAAGCATACAGAGTTTTCAACTTAAGAACTAATACCATTGAAGAAACAATGCATGTTTCGTTTGATGAAAATTTCAAAAATGCTGAACAAATTAATGATGAAGAATAATTTGCTACCCTAAATAATGAATCAATTGAAACAAATAATGATATTATTCATCCAAATAAAAGGGTTAAGCTTTTAAAAGATCATCCTATAGAAAATATACTAGGAAATATTGAATCTATTGTTAGAACTAGAAATCAACTAAATAGCATGAGTAATGTAGCTTTTATATCATCTATTGAACCTAAAAATCCAAAGGAAGCATCGTCTGATGATTCATGCTGGGGAATTTGAAAATGAAAATTTTGAGAGATTCTGCAATAAAAAGGGAATAACTCATAATTTCTCTTTTCCAAGAACACCACAACAAAACGGAGTGGTAGAACATAAGAATATAACGATTCAAGAGTGTGCTAGAATAATGCTTTCTGATGGTAACTGACTTAAAAACTTTTGGGCTGAAGCTGTCGCTACAGCTTGTTATATATTAAATGGGATTTTAATTAGACCATTAACTAATAAAACACCATATGAATTACTTTACAATAAGAAACCCATAGTAGCTTATTTTAAAGTTTTTGGTAGTAAGTGTTTTATTCTTAATACAAAAGATAATTTAGATAAATTTGAACCTAAATCCGACAAAGGTATCTTCATCGGATATTCTAATAGAAGTAAAGCATTTAGAGTTTATAATTTAAGAACTAAAACTATTGAAGAAACAATGCATGTATATTTTGATGAAAATTTTAAAGATACTATACAAATAGAAGATGAAGAAGATTTTGTAACTTTAAATAATGAACCTAATAAAACTACTTGTGAAATCATTCAACCTAATAAAAGAATTAGGCTATTAAAAGATCATCCTATAGAAAATATACTAGGAAATATTGAATCTATTGTTAGAACTAGAAATCACTAAATAACATGAGTAATGTAGCTTTTATATCAACTATTGAACCTAAAAATCCAAAGGAAGCATCATCTGATGATTCATGGATTCTTGCTATGCAAGAAGAATTAAATCAGTTCACCAGAAATGATGTTTGGGAACTTGTTCCTAGACCCGAGGATAAAACTATAATAGGAACTAAATGGGTTTATAAAAATAAAATGAATGAACTAGGTGAGGTTGTTAGAAATAAAGCTCGATTAGTCGCACAAGGTTTTTGTCAAGAAGAAGGAATAGATTTTGATGAAACCTTTGCACCTGTAGCAAGATTAGAAGCCATTAGAATTCTACTTGCTTTCGCAGACTATAATAATTTCAAATTATTTCAAATGGATGTTAAAAGTGCTTTTCTAAATGGATTGTTAAAGAGGAAGTTTATGTTGAACAACCTCCACTCTTTGAAGATGAAAATTTTCCAAACCTTGTTTTCAAACTTAAGAAAGCTCTATATGGTCTGAAACAAGCTCCTAGAGCATGGTATGACAGACTAAGATCTTTTTTATTACAATCAAAATTTGAAATTGGTAAAGTAGATAATACTCTTTTCATTAAAAGAAATAAAAATGATATCCAACTAGTACAAGTTTATGTAGATGATATTATTTTTGGTTCAACTAATCATGAAATGAATAAAGAATTTTCTGAAATAATGACAAAAGAGTTTGAGATGAGTCATATGGGTGAACTTACTTTCTTCTTAGGTTTACAAATAAAACAATTAGATAATGGTATTTTTATTAGTCAAGAAAAATATGGTAGGGATCTAGTTAGTAAATTTGGTATGACTACTGCGAGTGGAAAACCCACTCCCATGGCAACCAATAAAGCTTTATATAAAGAAGATCTTTCAAAAGATGTAAATCAAAAACTATATAGGGGAATGATTGGATCACTACTCTATATCACTGCGAGTAGACCTGATATCATGCATAGTGTTTGTCTCTGTGCAAGATACCAATCTCAACCCAAAGAGACTCGCTTAAAAGCTGTGAAACATATCATAAGATATGTTAAACATACTTTTGACTATGGTTTATTTTACCCAAAAAAAATTTATTTGATTTAATCTCTTATTGTGATGCTGACTATGCTGGTTGCAAATCTGACCGAAAAAGTACAAGTGGAACTTGTCACTTTTTGGGGCATTCTCTTGTTTCATGGTTTAGTAAAAAGAAAAACATTGTTTCTTTATCAACAACTGAAGCAGAATATATCTCTACTGCTTTGGCTTGCTCTCAAGTCATTTATATGCAACAAACCCTTCAATATTTTGGATTAACAATTTCAAAATCACCAATTTATTGTGATAATACTAGTGCAATAAATTTATCTAAAAATCCTACTCATCATGCTAGGACTAAACATATTGATATCAGACATCATTTTCTCAGAGATAATATAAGTAAAGAGATTATTTCTCCTGAATTTATCAACTCCGAGAATCAAATTGCTGACATTTTAACCAAACCCTTAAATCAACCTTTATTTACTAAATTAAGAAGAGAACTAGGCATTTGTTCAATAACTGAAATATAGAATATAGATATAGTAACATATATTTTTAATAAACAGAAATATACAAGAAAATCAATTTTTTCATAGGGATGTCGACATACTCCTACCACCCATGTCGACATACAACGGTAAAATTTGAAAATTTGATTTTCCCTCTAAAATCAGTTTGGCAGTTATATAAACCTATGTATTTCGAATTTTTCTGTCTTCTCACTTCTCTTTCTCTGTAATAAACTTTTGAAAATTAAAATTTATGGCCTCCTCCACTAAATCAAACCAAAATGACATCGTTTCTTTCCATTCTCCTCATTCTGGTCCATTCCAATGCACTACACTGGCATGTGTGATAAAGATTGAAGAATCTATGAAGGATGCCATGCAAATGTTGACTGAACTTCAAGTTGTGCAAATAAGGATGGCAAAAGAACAAGAAAAGCAAGCAAAAATCTTCAGAAATTGCAAAAATTTCTAATGGATAATCATGCAAACCTATTGTGATTGAAGAAGATTCTCCTTACATTCAAGTGCATAACCCCTTAGTGCACAGCAAAGAGGAAGAAGAAGGAGAGAAAGAAGAGGAAGAAGAGGAAGAAGCACCTATGGAAGAAGACGACAACGTGGTCTGCGTAGGCGAAGTCTGTTTTGACAAAGATGGGAATTTGGTCGAACAACGTGGAAACTTTTGTTTTCATTATCCAAATTGTTCGATTCACAAATCTCAAATCGTCAAAAACTCTCATTCGTATTGTTATTCTATAATTTATATACTTGAATATATTTGTGTGTTTATGTTCCATATATATATATATGTATGTATATATGTAAATATAACATCGTATATAATTTTTTTTGTTTCTCTTATTATACTTCCTTATTAGTATTTAGTTTAGATAGTATTAGATTAAGGGGGAGCTATATATAAGTTTAGAATTAGTTTTTGTTGATGACAAAGGGTGAGAAGTATAAAATAGAGTAGTTAGGCTTAGATTAAGGGGGAGTTATTAGTTTTAGGGGGAGTTATAGTGAAGGTGAAGTATATTTTATAAACATAGGTTGTCATCATCAAAAAGGGGGAGATTGTTAGTCCTTGAGATGATGGTTTTGATGACAACAACCTTAGGACTTGTTATAAAATATAAATACTAACGTTATGGTTTAGATATAGGTATATGCAGAATATAAACAAGCAGGTACCAAGAATGAAGACTGTACAGTATAGAGATACAAGACTGATGAATATAAAGATCGAAGATATCAAGATTGAAGACTCATGAGTATCAAGAAATCAAGTTATCAAGATTTCAAACAGTACAAGATAATGTAGTTAGTCTAGAATTATGTTAAAACTTCTTGAAAGCACTTACATCTTTATTCGAAATTTATTCGTGGAATGGAATCCACTTCGAGCCTGTTAAATGGATGGAACCCTCGACAATATCTAGTGGAACATATAGTGGTCCTATTTTGATATCCACTAATTTAATAAAAATGTTTTTCAAAAATATATCTCTTGTTTTTTAAAAAAAATTTCAAAACTTTCTTTTCAAAAAGACATCTCTCTTGTTTGAAATATTTTAGCCTCAAAACTATTTTTATCATTTTTAATATTTTGATTTCAAAATTATCCTTGTTTTTAAACCATCTCTTGTTTTAAATATTTAGCTTTAAAATATTTATATACTCATATTTTAAATCACATTATAGATTAAGATTATATATATTAAAAATTATTTTCTAAACTCTTTTATATGTTTAAACTATACTCAAATATATTTACAAAGTTTAGAAATTGTTTTGACAAATTATAGAAACCAATTTTAATAAGAAAATCAAAACATCAATTTTTCCTTGAGCACGTCGACATACCTCAACCCCCATATCGACATGGTGTCCGTTATTTTCAAATTTCAATTTTCAAAAGAAGTGTCTATTCGTCGTATCCTTTCAAGAATAGATATGGTTGTTGCTCTACTATAAATACCAGTAAGTTCTAAACGAATTTTTACTAGATTTCATTTTATTTTCTCTCCTCTTCATCTTCCACATTTATTCTAAATAATCCTAAACTATACTCTGCCAAAATACCAAGTGAATCAAACTTGATTATCTCTTGTTTGATTCTCTACCACTCTCTCCATAAGATCTCAGTGCTATTCGGAGTTATAGAAGCTTTTGTAAATCAAACTGTTGAGCAAAAGGTGCAGTTGAGCCTTGAAATCAATTGGGTGTGATTGTAGCCCTGGAAATCAATTAGGTGATCTTGTAGCCTGGTTAAATCCAGAGAGTTGCCCTGAACTCGAATACATGAGGGTGTACCTTGTAGCCTTGAAACGAGGGTGTAATCTGGGAGATTATTTTGAAAAGAAATCTGTACGATTGTACGGAACTAGATGTAGGGTCACTCCGAACCAGTATAAAATCCGTGTGTGTTCTTTCCTTTACTGCTTTTATTTAGTATTTGCATCTTTGTCTGATTCTGTGTTTGAGAATTACATTTGTTGGTGTTTAAATTGAACAAAATTCAAAAAGATTTAAAAATATACATAAAACACTATTCACCCCTCTCTAGTGTTATTCCAGCCTTAAGATCCGTAATCCGCATTTCTCACAACTTTGTGATTTGATTGGGTGCACCTTTGATTTGGGAGTGTGTCACGAGGTGAGCGGTAGTAGCTGCTATGCGTTACCACTAGTCCGGATAAGCAAACGGTATATCTACCCTGGCATTGCCTCGAGTGCCTTGTCGCATGCCTTATCACGCCTTCTACGAGTTTGTTTTGTATCGTACCTATGTGGTGTCCTCTGTGTTAACCACCGGTTTGGTTGAGCGTACGACATTGTATAGACTACAGGAATATATAAAATGTGTTAAGGGGGATATGGGTAACGCCTTAACGCTACTTTAATAGTTTACTTTACTATAGACATATTATAATAGCGTATATTACTACATAGTAGATAGTTCCACGGATCCTTAGAGGATGGGTATCCCAAACATCCTTTAAGTTATTTATATTTCAGTTGACATTTCACTTGAGTTGAATTTACTGATATAAGAATGTTAATCCTGACTCGAGCGTTTTGTGTTTGCTTTATGCTCGGGTCAGACTGAGTTTCACAGCATTTGAGACTCACCTTTGGAGTTTGGAGCTTCGCTTAGAGATCCATCTATCTATCCAGCTTTCAGTTACTTCGGTTTATTCAGTTGTTTGTTGCAGACTTGTCATTGGCATTTGTATTAGTAACTTCTGTGTATTCAAATATCTGTTGTATTTTATTTTAACTCTGATGTTTATATAGTAGCTTCATGAACTACTATTTATCTATTCCGCTGCTTATTGTTGTAATACTCTGTGTTTGTGATTCTGTGATTGATTTATTTACTGTATATGCTAAGTTTTGCCAAATATACATTAACAATATGTTGTTTTGAGAAATTCAAGTACGACATGTGCGGATGTGAATGGTTCGAAATACCAGGTCGTTACAAGTGGTATCGAAGCTCTAGTTTAGGCAAAACTTAGCATATGGAGTAAAATTTAATCGTAGAATCATATTCGTTCGAGCTTGAATTTCTTTCTTAAGATTCTCTTTGCTGAGGATTCCTTGAGGATTTTGGAACCCTCCCTTTAGTTCTAAAATCCATTCTTGTCTCTCCCTATTCGTGTTCTTCTTGATACTGGTGCATCCCATAACTCCATTTCTGTTCCGACAACCTTTGTATGATTTGTAAAGGGGTGAAACTCCTTTACAAAAGGCATTGATTCACCGGAGATTTCTATATCCTCGGTTTTGATGCTATTATTTCTTGCAAAGCCCGAACCGTCCCTATTAAACGATCAGGGTAATTCCTTTATAATCTCGACTCCACTCCGATAATCAAAGATTATCCTGGTATTGGGTGAAGTCACCTCCCCACCTCCTCGGTGAGAAATTGAATTCTGCATCGATCTTATCCCTAGAGCTTGACTTGTTATCCTGGTTCTCGTTGATGATATTATCGCCTTCTCTAAGTCTCGGTTGACCCGATTAAGGTCGCCCGCAATTAATATAAGTCAATTCATCTATTATTTTTTGTAATTTGATTATCTTATCTTCGTTTCGATCCTATCTCCCTTGTTAGAGTTCTCTTTGACTAGGGTTCATCCAAATTTGAATCTCTATCCTTGCTTTGAAATCCATTCTTGAATAATCATGTGAGGGAGTGTATTTGTAATTAATATAAAAATGTTTTATATTGTGTCGTTTGAATTGTTAAGTTTGAATTTTGGATTTTGATCAATTCGTCTAGCTAACGCTATCGATAGGAATTCCAAAACACTTGAACATACACTACGCCATAGATTGCATACTGCAACACCAAAGAAGTGATGCAGGAAGTGCCAAAAAAATGTTGTTGTAGGCTAAAAAAGGGCAAAGGCAACACTTTCTCGGTGATGCATTTTGCCGCGTTGCCGCAGACCTCAAAGGCAACATTTTGACTATCTAAGGCAACATAAGAAATATTGTTGCAATAGAACCATATTTGGGTCTATAGCAACATCCATAGGTGTCTGTACCAACATTCCAAAATGTTGCTATAGATATTAACTTTCTGAATTTGTGGGGCCCACAATGTAGAGCATATTTGATTTTTTAATAGAAATAAATATTTATTTAATAAAATGCTATTGCATAGAATTTGATATTCAAAGAGTAATTTATTTAAATAAATATTTTATTTCAACATTAGAAATAGTACAAATTCCCGACTCCACTATTTTACAATTCAATGATATATAACACTGATATTTACATATACAGATATTCCTCACTACATCACTCAGTTCACTCATTACATATGCAGTTTCAATTTATACAGACACCGACACTGACGAATATATGACGAGCTGAGTGCTGAGCCGAAGGCGAGCCGAGTGCCGAGCCGAAGGCGAGCCGAGAAGCGGGTCCGCGCGTAGCGCCGACGGGGGTCCGGGGCACCGCAGTCCCGGCGGGGATCGACCTAACCTCTACACAAAATTGACATTTCATCGAACAGGTCATGGACTTCGGCAGCACGAACCTCAACACTACCTCCATCCCCAAACTGCTGCAACTTAAATCCCCTACAGCCCTTAACCTATGACAAAACACTCACCAAACCTCTATACAACTTTTCACGTGTCTGTAAGAATGAAAGAATCAGCCATTGTGCAAAATTGTTCTCTAACTCGTGGCCAGTTCGACTCTGCCGCCTGAGCATTCAATGTGTACAACTTCCCATCTCGTGCGCAACAAACTGCAACGTTGTGGCGGCAAAATGTAGGACTCTCTACTTTGAACTCCAATTTGTAATAATTGATACCATCCTTTTCTCTTAAACTCGCATCTATTAAAGTAGCTGTAATTTCTGCTCCTTTTCTTGAACCTGCTATTTTCTTCAGTACGGATTCTCCAATGTCTCTCGGACCTCCAAATGCTTCAATCCTGCACATAGAATAAGTACTGTCAACGTAGGTCGATTCAAATGGCTTTTGACTAGCACTTTCAATATTGCAACTTTTTATCGACAGTGTCGGTTTGGTTTCAGGACTAAGTAGCCGAATCTAAATTTCGGTATATTTCATCAATTTTTTTTCTCTTGGTGACGAATAGTGAAAAAAGAAACTGTCAACCAAACTGATACTGTTGATATCAACTCCTCAGTGGTTATAAGATGGTTAGTACTGACGAGAAATCAGGAGGAACTTTGGATACGATGACACTGACGTTGAGTTCGCCATTTGATCCAGGAGGACCAAAAGCAACTACAGGTTCATTCAGACTGCTGCGTGGTTTCGGCCTGCTTTTCAATGGCGGTGGATCCAGTGATCTTTGTGATTCAAAGTCTGAGATCACTACCGAACTTTGAAAAAAGAATGAGATTTTGTTTTTGGAAGAAAAAAAAAGAAACGAAAATATGATTTGGAAATTAGGGATTTCGGAAATTGGGGGTAAGAATGAAAATGATATGAAAAGTAAAGCGGGAAAACGAAAATTTGTGGCAAATTGTAGCGGTGATCCAGTTTAACATTCAGATTAAATGTAGACCGTTGGATCGTATTCACGCGGATTGCTAATTTTATTAATTTTTTAATTTGAATACATCTATAGCAACACTATATAAAAATGTTGCATCGTGTTACACTTGTTTAGCTAGGGCAACACATTTTTATGGTTAAGGTAACACCATAAATACAACGTTGCAGTAGGACCAAATTTTATATCTATCGCAACATTTTAGCTGGCAACACCTTGCAAAAATGTTGCAGAATGTCATCTATGGCGTAGTGATAGCAAACTGACACAATATTATTTTTGAAATTGGTAAATGAAATGATTTTATGTATGATAATATTTTACATATATAAGTATAATTTTTGAAATTGGACAGTTAAATGAATTGGTTGTTAGAAATGATAATACTAGATTTTCATTTACTATTGTCAACATTACTAAACCATTAACTATTGTTATATATTATAAGGAGATGAAAATTTTATAACCGTGATTTATAAATCTGATTTGCAAATGAAATGAATTTAAAATGTGGACTTGAGAATTTAATTTTCGGTACACTTCTAAATTTGGTTTTCAATGTTTTGAAAAATATATTATTTGAAAGTATTTTCGAATAGAAATTGTTTCCAAAGAATTTAAAAGAAGTAAGTCAGTACTCTCCTCTGTTGTCGCTGGAAAATAATTTCGGCGATGACTGCAGCATCATCGACATTCATTTTTGAGTTTCGAAGTGGAGAGACCACTTAGTAGCTTTGCTACACTTTCGTTTTAGGAAATATTGGATTTTTATTTAAACTTCTTGTGTATAATTTGATTTATAAAATATATATGTATATATATTTATTTAAGAATAGTTGAAGTGAAACCAGAAATTTGATTCTTAAATTTTGTGTTAAGTTGGAGTTTTCAACTATTGAAATGAATCAAAAATTTTAAAATATTTGAAGTGTTAAAATTTTAAATTGGAATTTAAAACACCTTGATATGATATATACCCATAAATATTTAATTTGCAGATTGAAATGATAAATATCTGTATCACTCGACCATAGGATATAAAATTTTATACGGACACCGTTGGTCTATATTTTGAAAATGATTTCCAAAAGGAAATATATGGGTTTAAATAAATACTGATTTTTAAAATATAATATGTAAAAATGTTATTTTATATATGACTAAATTTTAGATTTTTAAAATTATATGTTTTGGTAATTTTAAATTTATAAATTAATTTTGAAAATATAAATTCTAAGATTTTACTTATAATTTTACTATTTTTTTTTTGAAAATGGGTAAACTTTATTACTCAGCCCAATTAGCACTGGTCGGCCCGACCCAAAGCATACAATAAAGTTTATAAAATACACATTAATCAATGCAACGGAAGATAAGTAATAAACAAAAGAGAAACTGCTTCGTCTTCCATCAAAGCTATCACGGGGGAATCCATGGCCTCAACAACTGAATCTCAGTATTTCTTACTTCTAGTCCCAGCTTCTTCAATGTCTCTGATTCAGCACTTGATAGATCTGTAAGTTTCCCAACTCTTTTCATAATGATTCGAGCATCCCTTTTAATCAACTCATTAATTTGCTGACCATTTTTCCAATTGTTCTGAAATATGCGTCTGTTTCTTTCCCTCCAAACATGCCAAACTGTGGTAGTCAACAGAATGGAAGCCATTTTCCCTATCAAGCTTTTGGATTTCCAACTTCGGGCCAGGTAATTTGCGATGTCACTGATACTGTAATCTTGATAATTGCAATTTATTACAGCTTTTTGATTATCCCATATTTGTCTTGTAACTGGACAGTGAAAAAATAAATGATTATGAGTTTCTTCCTCCTTTTTACACAAAACACAGATCGATTCTTGTAGAATCCCCCACTTTTTGAGCCTATCCTTTGTAGGAAGTCTGTTTAGAAGAGCTTTATAGGTAGTCTGCGACATTTTTGGTGTGCTTGCTCTATTCCAAACAATTTGTGCCCATTCAATTTCATTATTTCTCTCCCTCAGATGATCCCAGGCTGTTTTCAAGCTAAACTCTTTATTAGTAGGTTGCCAGGTCCAAATATCTGATTCTTCATTGTAGATTGTGACACTTTTAATTTCCTGATTGATTTGGGTAGCTGGAGAATCCGGGGGGAAGTACCAGGCCTCTCCTCGAATAATTTCCTCTACCTTAAAGTCTCTACCCCCATAAGCATTGTAACTATCCCAACCAAGCTTGTTTATAACACTTTCATTGTTCAGCCAGGGATCAAACCAAAAACTCGTGCATTTACCATCAGTAATTTTCCTATTAACTAGATTTTTAAGATTACCTCTAGCTCTTAGGATGGTTTTCCAAGTACCTGAGGAATTAGAATCCTCTCTCTGAATCCAGAAATTGTCTTTTAGATATTTATTTCTCATCCAGGTAGCCCAAAACCCTTTGCCTTTTAAAATTTTCCAAGCAAGTTTAGTAGCATAAGCCTTTTTTAAATCTCTGAGATTTTTGAGACCCACTCCTCCTTCCATTTTGGGTTTGCATAGTGTTTGATATGATATTTTATGAATCCCCCCTCTCCATATGAAGTTAGCACAGACACTTTCAATTTTCTCAATAGACGCACTTGGAATTTGGAAAGTTTGAATCCAGAACCTGACCATGGATGTTATGACAGTGTGAACCAGTTCTATCCTACCAGCAAAAGGCAGAAGTTTAGAACTCCAACTTTGAAGTTTATTTCTTATTTTAGTTACCAGGACTCCACATTCTCTATCAGTAATCACATTTGTAGATAAAGGCACACCAAGGTATTTGACTGGTAGATGACTCTCTTCATAATTCAGGAGGCAGCTGAATTGATCTTTGTTTATACAGTTCTCACTGAAATAACATTTTGTCTTCTGTTCGTTTACCTTCAGACCTGCTAGGTTTTCCAGTTTTAGAAATATCTCTTTCATCCCCCTTATTGCTGCATTAGAGGCTTTAAAGCAAATAATAAGGTCATCAGCATATAATAAGTGAGTAATATATGGCTGGATGTTATAAACTGGCTGGATAAATATAATTTTACTATTTTAAAATATATAAAAATAGATTTAATATAAAATAAATTTAATAATAAGATTTAATTCAATAAAATTTAATTTAATTTATATATAATATGTTTAGGTATTTATTTAAAGATATATATAAAAAATATAAAAAAAATATAAAAATATAGATTCTGTAATAATTATAATAAATTAAGGTTGGGAAGATAAATTGAAATCGATTTGAAATAGTATTTTTTTAAGAATTATACTTAAATAAAATTGATTGGAAACTTATTGAATCTGAGATTTTAAAGATGCGATTTTATAACTTGATTTTTGGATTGAAGGTGATTAAATGAATATTTCAAATTCAATAAATTAAAATGGGCTATTTAGTTTTTTAAATTTTAAAATTTGAGATTTTATTTAAATGATTATTGGATTGATTAAGTGAATATTTCAAAACTAAATAATAGTAAAGTTGAATTTGAAATATGAATGAAATTTATCAAATTGAGTTATTGTAAATGTTTGAATGTTTAAACTTTGAAACCAATTGAAATTGAAATGGTTAAATTTGTAGTTCAAATCTGTATTTGAAATCGATGTAAATTAAAAATTGTTTATTGGGAATTTGAATTGAATTGTAATTGATGAACAAGGATGGATTTAAATTGAATTTTTGGAATTTAAGTTGATTTGAATCGATTTGTGAAATTGGAGAAAACTAATTTTATTATATAAAGTATTTTAATATATATAAACTATTTTCATATATAAATTATTTTAATATATAAACTATTTTAATTTATAACTATTTTAATATATATACTATTTTCAATAACTAAACTGTTTAAGTTAAAAGTGTTATGATCTCTAAAGTGTTATGATCTCAAAAGTGTTATAATTTTTGAAGTGTTACGATTCTGGAAATGAATATTATTTAAAGGGAAAACGATATCGAATTGATATGGTTTTGAAATAAAGATGATATTTTTATATAAAGTATGAACTATTTGAAATGAAATGGCTACGGTGTGAAATAAGCGTTTGGTTGTTAAAGAGACCGGGATCGGATATTGTCATACTCTCTGCCAATACTAAAAACCACTTTAACAACTGTGTACGTGGTGGAGATTCCAGAACGAAGTAGGATGGTTTGTTGACGATTCTATATGAGGTATTAGCGCAGCCCTGACTCTCGTGAGTCAGCTTGATGTGGCTAAAATAGGAGCCACGCTCGGCCAAGTGAGGTCATTCCTTCGATCGGGCACACTTCTTCGATACCATTCTATTACTTTGTGATTTGATTGGCTGCACCTTTGATTTGGGAGTGTGTCACGAGGTGGGCGGTAGTAGCTGCTATGTGTTACCACCAGTCCGGATACGCAAATGGTATATCTACCCTGGCATTGCCTCGAGTGCCTTGTCACATGCCCTATCGCGCCTTCTACGAGTTTGTTTTGTACCGTACCTATGTGGTGTCCTCTTTGTAAACCACCAGTTTGGTGGAGCGTACGGCATTGTATATACTGCGGGAATATATAAAATGTGTTAAGGGAGATATTGGTAACGCCTTAACTTTAATAGTTTACTTTACTATAGACATATTATAATAGTGTATATTACTACATAGTAGATAGTTCCACGGATCCTTAGAGGATGGGTATCCCAAACATCCTTTAAGTTATTTATATTTCAGTTGACATTTCACTTGAGTTGAATTTACTGATATAAGAATGTTAATCCTGACTCGAGTGTTTTGTGTTTTCTTTATGCTCGGGTCAGACTGAATGTCACAACATTTGAGACTCACCTTTGGAGTTTGGAGCTTCGCTTGGAGATCCATCTATCTATCCAGCTTTCAGTTACTTCGATTTATTCAGTTGTTTGTTTCAGACTTGTTATTGGCATTTGTATTAGTAACTTCTGTGTATTCAAATATCTGTTGTATTTTATTTAACTCTTATGTTTATATAGTAGCTTCATGAACTACTATTTATCTATTCTGCTGCTTATTGTTGTAATACTCTGTGTTTGTGATTCTGTGATTGATTTATTTACTGTATATGCTAAGTTTTGCCAAATATACATTAACAATCTGTTGTTTTGAGCCATTCAAGTCCGACATGTGCGGATGTGAATGGTTCGAAATACCAAGTCGTTACATGCTATGTGCGTTCAAGTTAGTGTGTGAATGTGTTTGCAGTGTTGTGTGTATGTAATATGCGTGTGTGCAGTTTTTATGTATGTGAGTTTGTATTAATATTTGTTACATATAATAAATTTTAAATATATATAATTGCAAGAATATACAAATATAAAATAAACTAAAATAAATATGTGTGTGTATATTGTATATGGCCAAATTATAATATATACATGCTATATATATTAGATACAAATGAAAATATTATTTTAAGTTAATAAATAAACAAAGTGAATTAATTAGTAATTAAATAGAAGAATATGAAATGTTATGGAGTTGATGTTCTAAAATTATTAAAATAGATTTATGAAACTTTAAAATATATAATTTAGATTTTTAATATGTAATTATTCGAGTATGAATAGATTAAATTATTATTGAGTTATTAAAAGGTAAGAATGAGCCGTCCAATGTAATTATGGTATGTTAAATTACTATTTAATTTTATAAAAGATTAAGAAACTTGTTGTTCATCGTATAGAATATATCATATTTGAGTTTAGTCAACTAATTATTTAATTCTAAAGTATATATAAATGTTATCCATTCCAAAGTATTTATTTTCTTATATAAGATAAAATAATGTGAATGATTTTTATTAGATATCGATTTAGATATTTTATAATTATATTTATTTAGATAATCTATTTCATAGTTTTCCTATTTAGTTTTTCATGTACATTAATTTGGAGTATATGAAGAAATGTTTTATTTTGGATTTGGAAATATAAATTATCATGTTGTAAAGAATGCCAGCTTGTTTAAGGAAACTGTTTTGGATTAAATTGCTTATTTAAATGATGTATATAATATATATATGTATGTATGTATGTATGTATGTATGTATGTATGTATGTATATTCACACTTATGTTTGATTTCCGAGTTTTCGATTTCTCATCTTCTCAATATGGATTTTGATGATTATGAGTGATTCACCGTTGATATTGATTTGATTGAAGATTTTGGTATGGTATGGTGATGACATCTTTTATATGATTTTGTGATATAAATTTTATGTGATGAGAAATCTGAATAAATGGAATTATAATACCATTTGGGATGTGGCATTCACTAAAATTTGTCCGGTTGTTTTTTGGACTCGTCGTATAGAATAGTGCATTAATAAGTGTAGTTTATAAGCAGTGAATGAAGGTTTGAATATCACGCAGTGGTATGGGACCCTGTTGTGATATTTATTCAACTACTAATTATAAGTAAATGACATTCACGTGATGAGAATAGAGTGGATAGTGTAAAGTGATATGTAGTGATATATGGCTCCGCGCCCATATTTAGCGAGTAAGGCTCCGTTCCTAATAATGACCAAGGCTCTGTGTCTATATGTATTGGTTATATATGCCACTATTATGATGTACTCCTATTTATGTTTGTTGAAGAGGACCAGATGGCTAGAATCCACACTAGCGGTTTGATTATGGGGTCGCACCCCAGATCTGTGACACTCTATATTTATGTAGCTCATTGCTCTCACTTCGTGCATTCTCCCCCATGCTACTAGATCTCTGACATGAAGAAATATTTCACCATCATTCCAAGTATGCAACTTCTTATCATCTTTTTTATACTTATTTTTTCTTTAGATTTTTGTGTGTGATGATTTTTTTTTTGGTAATTTTGTATAACATATATGATATTTAAGTAGACTTGGTAAGCAAAATAGCATTTTAGGAAAAAGGAAATAGCTAATGCACATAAATTGTTTGGCTAAATTCCAACTCAACGTTATTCACTTTTAATTCCTTACTATGACAAGAATTCATTTTTTCTATTAAATGTCTATAATTTTATGCCAATTGTTCAAAATTTATCATTGTTTATTAGAAAACTTGAGTTCAATCTCTAGACAAGATGAAGATATCGTAGAGGCAAGTTTCTCCAAATAAGCTCGTAAAGAGATGGAGCTTGATATTGCAAACCTTCCCGTAAACCCGGGGGAAAGAATTCGTATTTCCGAATATGGCAATCGTCAAGAAGAAGTCCGTAGAGCTTATTTATTAAAAGGCCCTTGCCAACCTTCAAATCATAAATTTTCAAAAAAAATATAAATCAATGATAACAGATGATTTTATTCTAATTGGTTTTGTTAATATCCTACTTGGTTAGAATATAGTATCAAAGAAAATATTGTCACAATGATCAATTTATAGTTGGAACCGCCGAATTATTACGTTGTGTAGCATGTTTGGATCCTCGAGTTTCTTTTTTTGCATTTGATAAGAATTGTTTATTGAGACTTGCTGAATATTATCTGATTGAATTTTCAAACACACAAATTTCAGCTTGATAATGAACTTGAAAATTGTATTATTCATATGCATATGGATACACAATTTTTAAATTTAAATTGTATTAGAGATATTTCTCAAAAGATGGTAGAGCTAAAGAAAACAGAAACATTTCAATTGGTGTATTTACTTCTGCAACTTGCATTGGCTTTGCCCATAGCTACAGCAACTGTTAAGAGGGCATTTTTTGCAATGTGGATAGTGAAAATTTGACTTAAAAATTCTATGGGAGTTCAATGTTTAAATGACAATATGGTTGTTTATATTGAAAAAGATATACCTAAATGGATTGATGATGATGCTATAATGTTGCGCTTTCAAGAGATGAAAAATAGTCGTTTACAACCGAAATGGGACTAAAGTGCACTTCTATTGAATTTAGAGATCTGTTAGTTGTGATCTTATTTTTTTAGCAAAACTAATTTGCATTTATATGGGTAATTCACATTATAAATGAATTAGAAATAGGTTTTCGGTACATGCACCAGAACAGCTAGAAGAAAATAAAGCACAAGAGTTTGACTAAAGTACCAAACCACTAATCCTACAACAAACTCAATACTAGTCCCCCTCCGTAGAGGAAGATCCACTCCCCTTATCCGAAGACTCAGGCCCAATAATATGAAAATACCCATAAAAAGAGTAGCTAAAGTAGGAACAAAATCCACTGACTCTGGGTAGTAAAGAAATTTCCTATACCATGAGATGTCTAAAGAACAGATCGATTCATATCACCTAAATGACCAAGCATTGATAAAGTTAGGCCTTCGTCCTCAACATGATAAAATAACCATCTTTCTTCTTTATATCCACCAACGTACTTATAAAACCAATCACCCTTAGGATCAAACCTCATTTTAGAAGGCTCATGAATCCAAGCATGCTCGGACGAACTCCAAAAGAAATCACCTGAGGAAGAAAGAGCCACATCCAGATTAACCTTAGAACTGTCATCAATAACGTCATTGGAGCAAACATCGATTACTGAAGGCACGATCTCAGAAAAAGAAAACCATAATAGCTGGGCAAACTTTTGGAATCCACTTCATGATAGAAGGTCGAGGGAGTGGGATCCTAGGAGAAAGTGAAACAAGAATAACTTCAGACTGCAGAGTACAAGTTGAAACATGCCCCTCAGCAATACGAATAGATATTGAAGGGAAGAGGCTTTTCAGGAGTTACTTCAATAAGAGCCTTAGCGTACACCGACTTATTTCAAGCTCCAATACCAGCATCGAAACATTTGAGCTTTCCGACAACATTTTCCAACCAATTTAGCCCAATCATGGGTTGCAGCATGGAAGGAATATAAGTGAAATGATTCCATACTAGAATAGAGACAATCCACTCCTTGGTTTTGTCTACCGTCGGACTTTAAGGGGTAATAATGAAGGATTGATCGGCTATAATGGAGGGATCCGCCTCAAGCACAAGGAGCCTTTCTCCTTTTCTAGAGAAATTGAAAAAGAACATGCAGTTATAGAAATCATTCTAAACTCTACCTCTAATATTTCACTACTGGCCGCAATGATCACGAACTACTTAATAAGGGAGTTTGGAAAGTAGCAAAAATCCCACTAAATACTCCAACTAAAATGCAACCCCCGCTTCCAATACCTCCACCGGAGGAATCATTTTACGATCTTCCTCCTCAATAACAAATGAACAGGGAACGTATTCATCGCATTCCTCGACATCACATTAAAGAGAGAAGACCACTTGCTACCCGGTATCTAGGAAGAACCTGTATTAATTCCAGGCTTAAGGGAAGCAAAATTATAGTTGAGCTAAGCAATACATCGTGAGCAATAGCAGTTCTATACTGGGCATTTAGACAAACAAATTGCGAATGAATAACACAACTCACTTCATTCGTCCCTTCGACTTCACTAACACCGTTAAGCACATCCTCCTCACCCAAAGTAACATCGACATTGCAGTTATCAGTGTCCACTACCCTTTATCACTTCCAGCAGTCAACAGTGGTATAAGAGGAGAATTACCTTCAACAACCACAGTATGTGTAACAACCCTGTATTTTGTGATTATTTTAATTGTATATTTTAATTATTTTAAATTGAATTTCCTGATTTGAAAACTTTATTTTATTTATTAAAATGGATAAATTTTGTTATTTTAAATATAAATTTTGATTTTGATGTGAATTAGAATTCCAAACATGACTAAATAGATATTTTCCAGAAAAGTGAATTTTGGTCAATATGGTCAAACTTTGACTTTTAATTTAAAATTTTGAAAGTTTGAAAATTTTAATTTTATCTTTTATTATGAAATTAAATAAAATTTTAAGAATAATGCTTTTCGTTTCGTTGAAATCCGATTTATATTGTGAAAGTTATGCCTTTTTAACTATTGAGTGTAATTTGCTGTATTTAACAAAATTGTTTATTTTAAATTATATAAATAATATTTTATTTGGTCATGTAATGTTCTAATTTACATTTATATGGGTAAAATAACATGTTATGTATATATTTTGGTTTTAAAAACATTTTTAAAAGTGTAATTGACATTTTCCAGTGTCAGTTGTACTTTGTTTACAATTTCTAATTTCCAGTTTCAATTAATTAAAGAAATTCTTTATTTATTTTCTATTTTCTTAAGCCCTTATTTTATTCTCATTTCCACTTTATTTGTTCAGCATTTATTTTTATTTTACTTGACTTTTATTGGTTTAGAAGTATAGTAATAATTTTCCATAGTTAATGGTATTTTATTTGTAATTTCTAAGTCTTGTTTCAAATTTATAAACTATTTCTTTATTTCTTTTTCTACTTTTCTTAAAATTATTTATTTATTTCAGTTTATTTTATTTTGCTTCCTTTTTCTAATGCATTTACTGAAATTTTATTTGTTTTATTTGATTTAATAGAAATGGAAATTTGAAGAGACTAAAGCTTTAAACATTTGACTTTTCACTTTCTTGCCTTTTCATATTTTTGGCCGTTCCTTTTCTATTGATTAGCCGTGAGTTTTTATTCATTTTTCACGTGAAAAAGCTTCTCAACATCAAAAATTTTCGGCCAAACTCAGATCTGAAAGGTTTGGTAATGGCTCTCTCTTCTTTTCTATTTTTTTCTTCTTTCTTTTGCCTTGTTTTGGCCATGATTTCTTCACATATTTGCATGCTCTCCACTCTAGTTGCCTCGTCCATCACCTCCACCACCTCCTCCTCTTCACAATCAACAACCTATCAACTCCACCCCCCTCTGAACAGATCAGGCCATGGCCTTTAAATGAATACAAACACCTCAAAAGTTGCACAAAACCTTCCAAAATGCATGCTAGCCTAGCCTAGTTGCTTCACCACCTTCATACATCACCTTGGCCACCCCCTATTGCTCCACCACCACCATGATATGACCACCACACATCGACTTAGCCTCTGTCCAGATCTGAAACATGTATGGCCAAGCCAAACAATGCATGTGGCCGAGCCTTGTGGTGCACCAAAACTCCATTTAGTGCCTTGTCCTTTTGTCTTCTTCATGTTGTAGCCTCCACTCTTCATCTTCATGTTGCCTTGCTAATTTAGGTCCAAACCCAAGCCATTCTAGTCCATGTAGTCGTGCTATATTAGGTCCAAACCCGAGCATTTTAAACCCCTAGGTCGAGCACTTGATGGTTGAAAGCATGGCCAAAGCAATTGTGTTCATTTGCTTTTTATTTCAAAGATCATCTCAATATATGTTGTATTATATTTATGTTTATATTTTGTCTGTTTATGGACAAGATTTATAGCTTGGCTCTCTTCCCACTTGAGTCTATTGTCATGTCATTGTGCTTTCTGGAATTCGTTTGTGTCATTTGATTTGCCAACTCCAGCATAAAAAGGTGAGTAAATCTCACCTGACATTTATATTTATGCAAATGTGAATTGACAACAATTGAATGTGTAGTACTATTATGTTATGTTATCCCTGTCTATGATTATTAATTATATGATGTTAAACCTGTTTATTTACCAGTCATCTCATCTGTTACTAATATATGTTGTTAAACTGTTCATTTATATCGGTTTATCACACTGCAAGTTCCCTGTAGATTAGATCACTATGGTTTGAAATGATACATACCCGAACGGACTTTAGAATAGGGAAAAATCGTTATGGGCTGAAATGATAGGCCTGAACGATTTTTATTTATTTTATTTTACTTGGGATTGCGGGTTTGAAATGATAGAACCCGGATTTTTCTTTGTAAATTGCGGATTGAAATGATATATATCCGTATCACTTGACCTAGGTTAGAAAACTATATACATGCCCATGGTTATTTTATAAAGTGTTTTAAATATGTTTAAGAGTGTAAATTTATGAAAATTGGATTTAAATTGGATTTTTAATGTTTAAATAAAGAAATTTTGATTCTTCTATAAGTTAAAAATGTAATTAAATGAATGGTTAAATTTTAATTTTTGAAATATAACTTAAGTTTGGAAATTTGGATTTTTGGGTTTAAAAGGAAATTTGAGTTATATAAATAAAAATGGAAATTTAATTATATTGGAAAAATGGAAATAAAATTTAAGTGTTAAGTTTAATTGTTAAAATGAAGAGAATAGAAATTTTACACTTAAATTTTATTAAGTGAATTCTTGAAAATTGGTTTTATTTATGAGAAAATTTATTATAAAAATCATAAGTTAAAGTATTTTAAATGAACATTTTGAATGTTAAATTATGGTTTTTATAATGTTTAATGGTTTAAATTGGGATTTATTGTTTGCTGGAAATACACTAAAATCTGGAAATACCTTTAACAACACTTCAGAAATGCTATCATTTCTGAAATGAACTAAAACTTAAATAAGAGGCTATTACAGCAGTTCTGTAAATGTTGTAGTTGCTGAAGTAAACTAAAAGTCTAAAAATTAATAAAGGGCTATTACTGCAGTTCTGTAAATGCTGTAGTTGTCTGCTGTCTTTGCTGAATTTAATGAAAACCTTTATTATGAAACCTGAGCTATTACAGCATATTTGAAAATGTTGTCTTTGCTGAATTGAACTAATTTTCAACTAAAATTGAGATTTTACAACAGTTTTAAATGCTGTCTTTGCTGAATAAAAATATTTTCAAGTATAACTTATAACAGCTTTTTCTAAATGTTGTGAAAGACTTAAATTTTCAATGTTTATGGTTTTTAACTAAGTAAATGAGCTAGAATGGTTCGAAACTTTGGAAATTTAATACTTGACTTGAAAGAATAATAACTTCACTTTTAAATGGTTAAATGAATTAATTTAATTGGAATATAAACTATTTAAAGGGTGATTTGGTAGAAAAATAAATGAATGATATTTTGGAATTTTAAAAAGTATTTTATTTGATAAAATGGATTTGAATTCAAATAATGATTAAAAGGAAGTTTTGAAAAGATATGATATTTTGATAAATTGAAATGGTTTGGAAATGATTTAATCTTTATTTTGGTAAAGATTTGGATTTAAAATGATATTTAATTTTAAAGTATAAAATATTGTTCTGAAATATTATAACCAGGGGTATACTTCTCTGTATGTCATTTGATTTCCTGATGATGACTGTGATGCTCATTTACACTGTTAGTTGCATTGTTTACTTCGATATGGACATTTCTGTGATATTGTTATTACTGTTTAATTGATGGTTTTATGGATCCTTAAAGGATGGGCGATCCCAAGCGTCCTTTAAGTTATTATGCATTTATATTACAGTTCACTTGAGTTGGTTTACATTGTATAAGTATGTATGTCCTGACTCGAGTGTTTTGTGTTTTACTTTAGCTCGGGTCAGCCTGAGAATCACAGCTTTGGATTCACCTTCTGTTGCTAGAAATTTGTTGGAGTTTATTTATCTATCGGTTCATCAACTTCTATTCATGTTAATTCCTATTCAGTATTGTCTCGGTATTATTGATTTATGTATTCTGACTTCTATTATATTTATTTTGACTATGAGATTTTGTATATGTTTTGAGAGTTTGTATATAGTAGCTTCATGAACTACTATGGTATTTTATTTCCGCTGCGAGTTATTCTGATATTCTATGTCTGTGATTCTATATTTGATTTTATTTGCTCCAAATTTTATTACAATCTGTTATTTTGAATTATTCAAGTCAGACATGTGTGGATTATTGTCGATTTGAATGGTCCAAAATAGTGGGTCGTTACATTTGGTATCAGAGCTTTGGTTTTAGGAAAACCTTAGCCTGTGGAGCAAAAATTCATTAGAGATAGGGTAGAAATACCCTAGAATGAGTGAAATCAATCTCAGAATCATTTCTTTGAGAGAGGACGTATTTTCAAAGTATAAAATGATTTTCAAATGATTTTTAAAGAATTTTCAAAGATTATTTTGATATAAAATTTTCTTGATTTGAAAGTAAAATTTTCTAAACTTCATTCCTTTCGTATCCACCTTGTTAGTAATTTCTTCGATTAGGATTCCTTTGAACTATGGAATGCTCCCACTTGTTCTGAAATCCATTCCTGTCTCCCCTAATTGTATTCTTCTGATTTTTGGAGCATTCCATAACTCCACTTTGAATGACCTTTATAAGGTGGCGATTTCGCCAAACTTTGAATGATTTGTAAAGGGGTGAAACTCCTTTACAATTGGCATTGATTCACCGGAGATTTCCTTATCCTCGGTTTACAATGCTATCTATCTTCTGCTATACCTTGATTCTATCTCTGGCGATCGAAGGTCGATTTGCCTTAGATTTTCGCATCGATTACATTCCTGCAATCACAGTTGATCCTATTAAGGTCGCCCGCGATTTATATAGGCTTATCCATCTTCTATTTGGTAATTTAAATTATCTCATCTTTGTTCGAGCTTATCTTTGAATCAGAATTCTATTGATTAGAGTTCCTTTAAAAATTGGAATCTTTGATTTGTTTTGAAATCCATCCTTGAATCATTCCTTGGAAAATTTGTGGTTGATTGTATTTTGGAATTTGTGTATACATCGAAATTGTTATTTTGATAAAGGTGACCATATTTTATATATATAAGTGAAATGTTTTCGATAAGGATTATATACCATTTTAAAATTGAGAATTTAAAGTTTTGAATGGATTTGAAATTTTGAAATTTATATTAGAAATGGTTTCATATAAAATAATTTATAACTGAAGGGTCTTGAATTTGAAATTTTGAGAGATGGAGCTCCGGCATTTTTTGAAACTGGTTTTAAAGTTTTGAAAATAAATAATATGATTTGAAAGTATTTTCCGAATATGAAATGTTTCAAATGATTTTAATGAGTTTCAAATGATTTCGAAGAAGTTTCAAAAGAAGTTTGAGAAAAGAGAAGTCCAGAACCCACTTATGTCGCTGGAAAATAATTTCGGTGATGAATGCATGCATCATCGACATTGATTTTCGAGTTTCAAAGTGGGGGAGAGGCCACTTCGGAAGCTTTGCTATGCGATTGATTTGTGAAACCAATTTTGATTTCAAATTCCGAAGTGTGATGTGATATTCGAAAGATATATGTATATATATTTGAACAATTTGAAATGAGCCGGTGTTCAGTCCTTGAGTTTTGGATTTGATTTGATATAACCCTATTTTTGGAATTGATTTACTGATTTAATTGTGATTTCCAACTCTTGGATTGAAATATGATTTTTTTGAAGGTTCGAGCACTTCCAAATCAAGGTTAACTTTTCAAAGCTAAGTAATTTTGAAAAGTATAAAGTATAAGTTTGGTATGTATGTTTAAAGTATGTAGTAATATGATTTAAAATAAGTTGAAACTGTTTTGTCTAGTAAACGAATAAGGTTATTTTGAATTTTTCTAATATCAAATTTAGATTTTAAATGTTTTGAAAAGAATTTGGTCTTCAAAATATTTTGAATAAAATTTAGTTTAAATGTTTTAACTGGGTAACATCTTTATAAAACTGTATATTGAACAAGTTGGAATAGATACATAAGTTGTACGTATGCGGTTCTATTCGCATAATTAATTTGATCCATGTTTGAGTACACAAGTTCGAGGTGAATTACACCATTTCATGTTAGGATTTTTCATTCGATTCTTGATGGCGAATATTTAATATGGATTTTGGGCTTGACTCTAGAATTCTCTATCACAGTATATGGCTATGCAAAGAGACTGATGGTTTCTAGTCAAGAAACCATATCGAAATCCGCATTAGGGATGTCGAATGGACAATACTAGTTCGAAAGCGAACTTGTGTGATCGAGCGAGCGATCGAATGTGACTTTGCGAAATGATGACATATGTACATCTTATATTCTAATATCATTGATATACTTGCTGCTGAAATTGGAAGTTGTTGGGTTGGATATCTTTGTAATTTAATTGGAATTCTTTCTTTTATGAAAAACTACTATCAATTTAAAACCATTTTTCAAAACTATTTTTCTTTTATTCTTCTTAAACAAACTATTTTATTCTATTTTACATACAAAACTATTTTATTTAAAACCATTTTTCAAAAAAAATTATTTTATATACACACTATTTTACAAACTATTTTATATACAAAACTATTCTAAAAAAAATCTTTTAGTAAGCAAAGATGTTCAATCCCATATGGCTCTTCATGCAGCGAAATTTATTTTTAAAATTTTGATTTCTGATATAAGATGGACCTTCTGTAAATATAAGATGATTTTGAAAACCATTGATTTTGGAAATGAATTGGTTGACTTAAATTTTGTTGATTTAGAAATTTCGATTATTTTCTAAACTTATGATTTTGGAAACTGTATTGATATTGAAACAAATTGAAATTTGAGAACCTTGTGTTACTAAATACTTGATTTGGGAGTTGTCGAACTTATATAAAATTGTTTGTATAGGTATGATATTGATTCAAAAACTATGGATTTGAAAAGGTACTCAATTTGAAAAGTGAAATCTTATATAATTGAAGTCTATATAAGTGTGATTTGATATACTATTGATTTTTGGAAAGTATTTGATTTGAAAATGAAATCTTATATATAATGGACTTTATATAAGTATGATATTTGAAAGTGATTTGAAAAGGTACTACATGATACATATTTTCAAAGTAAAGATATGGAAAGTGCCTTCTGCTTGATATCCGCTTTGTGGCCACATTGTGGATTCATTCTATCGATATTTCTCTGATTTTTGGTTTTCCGGATATGATACTCGAGCTTCCATCGAATTCTATGGCGTTACCCATGGTCTTACGAGCGCGACTGCATAGCGTAATTCACCCGGCTGGATGGCCCAGGGGTACGGATGTTTCCTAGGGGATTCAGGCGTAACCATTGTGTATCCTGTGATCTATGTAGGTCGTATTAGTAGCGAAATCCACAGGGCTGAGAAAGCTTACGGAAATGGATGTTTCCTGGGGGATCCAAGCGTAATCTTTGTGTATCTGCGGTCTATTAGTCATCATGGTGCAATTCGCATGGCTGAGAAAGCTTACGGATACGGATGTTTCCTGGGGGATCCAGGCGTAACCTTTGTGTATCTGCGATCCATGGTTAGACAAAGGTTTTGTTTGTTTTTTTGTTTGGATTGTACTTTCCATATATGTTTTTAAAAGTTTTCCAGTATTTTCACTGGGTGTTGAAACAAGTCTACTAAGTACTTGGAGAATTCTAGCTTTGCGCCTGATCAACGCACTGCCAGGGTCTACAGGAACGAGGATAAACTTGTTAAGACATCGAGTTATAAAAGTATTTTGATAAAATATTATATAAAGGATATTTTGATCAGTTATTTTCCTTCCTAAAGGATTTTAAAGTGTTTTAAATATTGTTTACTTATTAACTAACAATTTGAATTAAATGACTTTTATGGATATAATAAAATGGATTTAACAAAGTTACTAAATATTAAAGAATTCCAATTAAAGTTATATAGTTTTAAAATAATGGTTCATCCTTGTCTTTCAACCTACTTTCCTTCCTAGATGTTCCTATTCTCCTATTTCCCCTCCTAGCTATCACTATTCCCTACCTTCTCTTCGGGGATATCTTCCAACCTATTGTTCTGCCTTGTTGCTTCTCCGATTTCTTCCTTTTCGAGGACGAAAAGATTTGAGTGGGGGAGAGTGTAACAACCCTGTAATTTGTGATTATTTTAATTGTATATTTTAATTATTTAAATTGAATTTCCTGATTTGAAAACTTTATTATTTATTAAAATGGATAAATTTTGTTATTTTAAATATAAATTTTGATTTTGATGTGAATTAGAATTCCAAACATGACTAAATAGAATATTTTCCAGAAAAGTGAATTTTGGTCAATATGGTCAAACTTTGATTTTTAATTTAAAATTTTGAAAGTTTGAAAATTTGAATTTTATCTTTTATTATGAAAGTAAATAAAATTTTAAGAATACTGTTTTTCGTTTCGTTGAAATCCGATTTATATTGTGAAAGTTATGCCTTTTTAACTATTGAGTGTAATTTGTTGTATTTAACAAAATTGTTTATTTTAAATTATATAAATAATATTTTATTTGGTCATGTAATGTTCTAATTTACATTTATATGGGTAAAATAACATGTTATGTATATATTTTGGTTTTAAAAACATTTTTAAAAGTGTAATTGACATTTTCCAATGTCAGTTGTACTTTGTTTACAATTTCTAATTTCCAGTTTCAATTAATTAAAGAAATTCTTTATTTATTTTCTATTTTCTTAAGACCTTATTTTATTCTCATTTCCACTTTATTTGTTCAGCATTTATTTTTATTTTACTTGACTTTTATTGGTTTAGAAGTATAGTAATAATTTTCCATAGTTAATGGTATTTTATTTGTAATTTCTAAGTCTTGTTTCAAATTTATAAACTATTTCTTTATTTCTTTTTCTATTTTCTTAAAATTATTTATTTATTTCAGTTTATTTTATTTTGCTTCCTTTTTCTAATGCATTTACTGAAATTTTATTTGTTTTATTTGATTTAATAGAAATGGAAATTTGAAGAGACTAAAGCTTTAAACATTTGACTTTTCACTTTCTTGCCTTTTCATATTTTTGGCCGTTCCTTTTCTATTGATTAGCCGTGAGATTTTATTCATTTTTCACATGAAAAAGCTTCTCAACATCAAAAATTTTCGGCCAAACTCAGATCTGAAAGGTTTGGTAATGGCTCTCTCTTCTTTTCTATTTTTTTTCTTCTTTCTTTTGCCTTGTTTTGGCCATGATTTCTTCACATATTTGCATGCTCTCCACTCTAGTTGCCTCGTCCATCACCTCCACCACCTCCTCCTCTTCACCATCAACAACCTATCAACTCCACCCCCCTCTGAACAGATCAGGCCATGGCCTTTAAATGAAGACAAACACTTCAAAAGTTGCACAAAACCTTCCAAAATGCATGCTAGCCTAGCCTAGTTGCTTCACCACCTTCATACATCACCTTGGCCACCTCCTATTGCTCCACCACCACCATGATATGACCACCACACATCGACTTAGCCTCTGTCCAGATCTGAAACATGTATGGCCGAGCCAAACAATGCATGTGGCCGAGCCTTGTGGTGCACCAAAACTCCATTTAGTGCCTTGTCCTTTTGTCTTCTTCATGTTGTAGCCTCCACTCTTCATCTTCATGTTGCCTTGCTAATTTAGGTCCAAACCCAAGCCATTTTGTCCATGTAGCCGTGCTATATTAGGTCCAAACCCGAGCATTTTAAACCCCTAGGTCGAGCACTTGATGGTTGAAAGCATGGCCAAAGCAATTGTGTTCATTTGCTTTTTATTTCAAAGTTCATCTCAATATATGTTGTATTATATTTATGTTTATATTTTGTCTTGTTTATGGATTGTTCACAAGATTAATAGCTTGGTTCTCTTCCCACTTGAGTCTATTGTCGTGTGATCGTGCTTTCTGGAATTCGTTTATGTCATTTGATTTGCCAACTCCAGCATAAAAAGGTAAGTAAATCTCACCTGACATTTATACTTATGCAAATGTGAATTGACAACAATTGAATGTGTAGTACTATTATGTTATGTTATCCTTGTTTGTGATTATTAATTATATGATGTTAAACCTGTTTATTTACCTGTCATCTCATCTGTTACTAATATATGTTGTCAAACTGTTCATTTATATCGGTTTATCACACTGCAAGTTCCCTGTAGATTAGATCACTATGGTTTGAAATGATACATACCCGAACGGACTTTAGAATAGGGAAAAATCGTTATGGGCTGAAATGATAGGCCTGAACGATTTTTATTTATTTTATTTTACTTGGGATTGCGGGTTTGAAATGATAGAACCCGGATTTTTCTTTGTAAACTACGGATTGAAATGATATATATCTGTATCACTATATACAGGCCCGTGGTTATTTTATAAAGTATTTTAAATATGTTTAAGAGTGTAAATTTATGAAAATTTGATTTAAATTGGATTTTTAATGTTTAAATAAAGAAATTTTGATTCTTCTATAAGTTAAAAATGTAATTAAATGAATGGTTAAATTTTAATTATTGAAATATAACTTAAGTCTGGAAATTTGGATTTTTGGGTTTAAAAGAAAATTTGAGTTATATAAATAAAAATGGAAATTTAATTATATTGGAAAAATGGAAATAAAAATTCAAGTGTTAAGTTTAATTGTTAAAATGAAGAGAATAGAAATTTTACACTTAAATTTTATTAAGTGAATTCTTGAAAATTGGTTTTATTTATGAGAAAATTTATTATAAAAATCATAAGTTAAAGTATTTTAAATGAACATTTTGAATGTTAAATTATGGTTTTTATAATGTTTAATGGTTTAAATTGGGATTTATTATTTGCTGGAAATACACTAAAATCTAGAAATACGTTTAATAGCACTTCAAAAATGCTATCATTTTTGAAATGAACTAAAACTTAAATAAGAGGCTATTACAGCAGTTCTGTAAATGCTGTAGTTGCTGAAGTAAACTAAAAGTCTAAAAACTTAATAAAGGGCTATTACTGCAGTTCTATAAATGCTGTAGTTTCCTGCTGTCTTTGCTGAATTTAATGAAAACCTTTTTTATGAAACCTGAGCTATTCCAGCATTTTTGGAAATGCTGTCTTTGCTGAATTGAACTAATTTTCAACTAAAATTGAGATTTTACAACAATTTTAAATGCTGTCTTTGCTGAATAAAAATATTTTCAAGCATAACTTATAACAGCTTTTTCTAAATGTTGTGAAAGGCTGAAATTTTCAATGTTTATGGTTTCTAACTAAGTAAATGAGCTCAGAATGGTTCGAAACTTTGGAAATTTAATACTTGACTTAAAAGAATAATAACTTCACTTTTAAATGGTTAAATGAATTAATTTAATTGGAATATAAACTATTTAAAGGGCGATTTGATAGAAAAATAAATGAATGATATTTTAGAATTTTAAAAAGTATTTTTTTTGATAAATTGGATTTGAATTCAAATAATGATTAAAAGGAAGTTTTGAAAAGATATGATAGTTTGATCAATTGAAATGGTTTGGAAATGATTTAATCTTTATTTTGATAAAGATTTGGATTTGAAATGATATTTAATTTTTAAGTATAAGATATTGTTCTGAAATATTATAACCACGGGTATACTTCTCTGTATGTCATTTGATTTCCTGATGATGACTGTGATGCACATTTACACTGTTAGTTGCATTGTTTACTTTGATATGGACATTTCTGTGATATTGTTATTACTGTTTAATTGATGGTTTTATGGATCCTTAAAGGATGGGTGATCCCAAGCATCCTTTAAGTTATTATGCATTTATATTACAGTTCACTTGAGTTGGTTTACATTGTATAAGTATGTATGTCCTGACTCGAGTGTTTTGTGTTTTACTTTACGCTCGGGTCTGCCTAAGAATCACAGCTTTGGATTCACCTTCTGGAGCTAGAGATTTGTTGGAGTTTATTTATCTATCGGTTCATCGACTTCTATTCCTGTTATTTCCTATTCAGTATTGTCTTGGTATTATTAATTTATGTATCCTGACTTCTATTATATTTATTTTGACTATGAGATTTTGTATATGTTTCGAGAGTTTGTATATAGTAGCTTCATGAACTACTATGGTATTTTATTTCCGCTGCGAGTTATTCTGATATTCTGTGTCTGTGATTCTGTACTTGATTTTTTTTGCTCCAAATTTTATTACAATCTGTTATTTTGAATTATTCAAGTCAGACATGTGTGGATTATTGTCGATTTGAATAGTCCAAATAGTGGCTCGTTACAAGTAGGCAGACCCGAAAGTAGAGAGCAACCGAGGTCAATGCAATTCAAGGTCGAATCAAGCACAGCGAATGCGTTTTTAGATATCAAAGGAGGAACAAGAGTAATAGGAATGGCAGACGGACTTAGGAGAGCAGCACCAGAGCCTCCCAACAGCGGGAAGTCATTGACAGAAGCATCAGACATAGCCGTAGATAGATTGGTCGCGGAGGATGAAGCGTCGAAAGCTCAACCATATTTGATGGAGGATGGGATCTCCAAAGGCATGCGAGGCGGAGAACACTTGCTGGACGTGCCATAATGAGAAAGTAGGTGATGGATAAGGGGACCGAAGGATTAGGCGATGAAGGGAAACGAAAATGGAAGGAATGGGTGAACAATAATTATTCTAACACTTTCTTATGTGATCATCTTTATTTTGACAAAACCAATACCATTTTGTTGTTGACAATGTAATATAATGTGTAGCAAAAACTCTGAATTAATGTTGTTTATGAAGTTTGTATGATATGAATATTTTTGTGGTAATAATTTACGCATGCCTAATTAGATTGATTCTGGATTAATTACATTATAATTATTATTTTCAGTGAATTTTGAGTCGTAGAACCTCAGTTATTCTTCTACATGAAGATTTGGTTCTTTCTAGGTATTTTGTTACATTTTATTTATTTATTTATATAATTTTGACTAAACATGCCCTACCTAAGGTTATCGGCTAGCTCCGCCATTGGTTGTAACTCAGCTTGTCAACGGGCTGGGTTCGGTCCAAGTATCTTAAAATCCAGACGCGAAATCGGTTACAAAAATCAAAACCCGAGCCCGACCCGAATTCGCTGGATTTTCAAAACCAATAACATAGCCCGACTCGTTGGGCTTTTCAAGCCCATCGGACAATATATGTATATCTAACTCATGATATTTATGTTAAAATCATAACTTAAACTTGCGATCTTTATAAAATACATAGACAAATAATTGTTAACGTACAAATTGGAAGGTGATGTGGCAGTGTTCACAATAATAGTATACAGAAACATCTACATGTAAACAAATAAAATGTTGAAAAGTACATACTCATGTTTAGGAACTACGGAAAACTAATAATCGGATCGGATACAAACCAGATCGGCTTTTGATTAACCCGTATCTGATCTTAATAGTAACCGGATCGGGCTTGGTTCGGGTCTGGATAGTTGGAGTCAAAACTCATACCCGCATTTATAATGCAAATTGGGGTCGGTTTCAGACAAAAATATGTACCATTTACAGGCCTAGTTGTAGCCATAATTTGAATTTAAGAAAATGAATCAGATTTTGAGGTGGATATACAATGTTCTTGGATAGGTTCAGGGTTGATCAACTCGTGACCCACACGGATAGGGGCAGGATAAACCCACTCTAAAGAACCCTTCAATTGTACTCTCCATTTTCTAATAAAATTCACATAATTATGTTGCTCAGTACAATTTATTATGATTATGTTGGTGTTTACATAATTTTTTATGTTATTCCGTAGTTATGATATGATAGCTCAACTTAATACAATAATGCAACTAACGCCAACTTCCTTTGTTTCTTTTTTCCTATCAACGTCAACTTATATTTGTTAAATTTCATTCAAAAATATTACTTGTAGACAAATCAAAGACTATGGGTGGAAATTGGCACTTTTGCTATGCATAAAAACAATTTTTTCAGGCAGCATATATCTGTAGATAGTTAAATCTTGGCTGTACTATGGATTTTAGTCTAAACTTTGATTCGCTAGTTTAAATCAATTGCATTATAGATATTGAATTGATTATATCCGTGTATAAGACCAACCAATGTTTTGTTCAAACCTTGTGAGTTATTTTTTTATAATGTTTAAATTTCAAGTGGAAATTAGGAAAACGTTCTCTTTTTAAAACTTATTTGGGACACATCCCTCCATTTTAAAAACTGCTTTATACATTCTTTGTGGTTTATATTTTTCATTTTCGAATTTAAAAATTACCGTCAACACGTGTAGTATATATGGTTATAAATTATGGAAAATAACGATATGAACATATTTTAAGGTTGATAAAATTATCTAAATAATATTTAAATTATTCATATTTTTTTGAAAATAAAATTGTATTTTATAAAAGAAATTTGAAGGGAACCGAAACTTAGTTTTATAACTACAAGAACGCATGATAACTTGTAGCATAGCATTTTGGGCCTCAATTAGTGGTACTTGCTCAAACTCTCTGAAGTAGAAAAGCATGGGGTGCTTCTTTTATTTCACATTCGATCCTGCGTTGGTTTTGGATCAAACATAATATGCGTTCACCTAATTTATGTTGTTCAAGGATTATTGTGCATAACTCAAGGATTATTTCGCATAATTCGGTGGAATTATGCTACCAACGTTAACTTCCATTTATTGAATTCAATCATCAAAGAGTAAGACTGGAAATTAACATTGTTCCTAGTTATATAAACAACATTTTAGACAACATAGTTGTGGCAATGGAATCTTCCTCCTATAGTACATGTTTAATTCAAATCCCACTCCCTTGACCGTTAGAAAATGGAATTAATAAAGGTTGACAACTGGTAATAGATCCACGTATTTAAGCGCATCCCGACACCTCTCCTGTGTTGGCTATGTACCTGTATTCGTGCTTATATGATCCCAAGCTAAGGTAGCAATTAGCGTCACTTATCCCAATTTCAAGCTTAAAAACTGAGTGAATTAACATCCAATGGGCAATCTCTACCTATTGGCTTAAAATCCAAATTAGAATTTCTAGAATCTGACTCTGACGTATATATTATTTCAAGCTGTCGTAGTTATTGGCTATATCGCTAAGTTTCCCAAATTTGGGTAAGTAATATCCTGTGAGGTAACTAACTGTTGTTACTTGTTAGCCAGTAAAACACCCAAAAGGTACCCAAATAGCAACGGTAAACAATGTCTGTACTATGTTTATCGATGTTCGCTTCAAGGCACACGGTATAACACTCTCCTTAAGACCCAATTTACGCTCGATACCATTTGATGAAACAACTGAATGCATATAATTTAAGCAAACCGTCTTCTAAGATACAATGAAGCCCGAGTACCGAGATCGTAACTTGTTGTATTACGAACTCAATATGATTTTTAGAAATAAAGTAGAGGTCGGAGGGAAGAAGAATAATTCAGAGGGAATAATAAAAGTAATTATCGTTTTGAAATTTGGAAGCCTATTTGTAGGCAACGAATGTTTATGTCTGTTACAACGGACATGTCAATCGCTCCAATGGCCATAATTATTCATTTCAAGGGTCATAACTGTCTATAAACAATCGTAATTTTCATTTAGAAAGTACGTCTGTTTAAGCTTTTCCCGTCCTTAACGCTCCTTCAAATTCGAATATTTTTGAACATTTTTATTTCGCTGAAAAATTAAATACCGTCCAAAAACTATTATTTTGTACCAAAGCCCATGGACGAACATAGGCAAGCTCAGCCCGTCATGGCACAGCCACACGGCAGCGGCGGGGGCAGCGCGCGAGTTAAGATATTTGACTTACCTTCTAAATAGAACATAAAACATTCGGGTGCCAAAACAGTCCAAACAGTCCAAACTTTGTTTTATGAACCTTGTATTCAAACAAATACAAGAGAACTGTTTTGGAGCTGTAAAACTATTCTCACTTTTCATTCTTCTTCTTTTAGTTGTTGTAGGAAAACTTATGCATAAGTATAGATGTCTTGTGGACTTAAATCTATACATAGTGGTAACCCATCAACGCATGCTCGGATGGAATGGTTGGTAAAGCATTGAATTTATCCTGCGTAACGTACCAGATGTGTTTCACACATACGTTTTCTAATTCTTCGAATAGTATGCATATGTGGACACATGTATGGCTTTGTGTCTGTATCTCGGTTTCATGAAATATATTTTGAGACTAAGCCACAGTCTCACAAATGGGGGCACCACCTTCGTGTATTTATATCATATAAATGATCTATCAGAGGTGCCCTATAATTTATATTTTAACATTATCCATATTTTAAACCTATTAAGTACTAAGTAGTACAACTTCCATCATTTCATTATAGGTATCAAGCACTTTAACTTGGAATGGAACATAATAATTAGTTATTCAAATCGTATTATAGTGCTTTCAATATGATATACTTTTAGTCATGGAAGTCAAGATAATGAATTTTATTATGTTGAGTTGAGTTTCCATCATTGACGATTGTCATTTATTGGTTTTAAACTCATTCCCCTTGATGTCTTTAGCACCAAGTCCCTTCCAAGTTCTTTAGTAAATAGATCTATTGAGGATTGGCTAAACCTTACAAAATCTATAGTATTACCCTATCAATAAGCATTTGTCTAACTGCACCATGCTTTACCAAATGTGTCTAGATTTGCCATTATAGACCTGACTATATGTTTATAGTTTGTGATGGAATTGCTTGACTATCACAATGCATGGATATTAAAGGCAACAGTTTCGGCCATACATGAGTTTCCAGCAGTAAATTCCTTAACTATTATGCTTCTTTGCTACATATGTAACCAATGATATAAATTCAGCCGTCATGCTAGAATCAGCAATACATGTTTGTTTCTTAGATGGCAAGGATATCGCCCCTCCAACAAGAGTGAATATCCACCCAATAGTTGATTTATGATCTTTAATGTTACTGTTCCAACTAGCATCTTTATATTCTTTTATTATACTTGGATAATCATCGTACACAATATCATAGTTCATGGTTCCTTTTAAGCATTTTCAAATTCTTTGTACAACAATCCAATGAACATAACTAGAATTACTTGTATATCTCCTTACCAATGCATATGAAATATATGGTCTGGTGCATATCATGGCATACATCAAACTCCCAATAGTTTTAGCATATTCTAACCGATCTATTGATCTACCAATATTAGAATATAACTGCATATTTGAGTCAAATTGGGTGAATAACGGTTTGCAATCAAAGTGATTGAACCTTCTCAATATTTTCTCAATTTAGTGAGATTGGTTAGTAGCTAACCCTTTCTTCATTCTCATGATTTTTATTCCTAGAATCACTTTTGCAACCACCATGTCCATGTTAAAAAATGAAGATAGAAACTTTTTTGTTTCTTCAATACTTGAAGTATTGGTCCCAAATATCAACGGTCATCAACGGAAAAACGTACAATTACACCCAGCATGAAACTTGCTATAGACACACTTGTTTGATTCACTCATCCTAAAACCATCATATATTATGGTTTTACAAACTTTTCACGCAACTATTTTAGTGTTTGTTTAAGACTATAAAGTGACTTAACGGGCTTACATACCTTTCACTCTTTCCCATGCATGATAAAACCTTCTAGTTGTATCATATATATTTCCTCATCAAGTTCACAGTTTAGAAATACGTTCTTAGCATCCATTTGATGAATTTCAAATTTATAAATAGAAGTAATGCAATTAATGTCCTAATTGTTGAAATTCTTACCATAGGTATATACGTATCAAAATAGTCTAATCCTTCTTTCGTGTAAATTTATTAGCAACTAATCTGGTCTTATTCTATTGTTTCATTTGCTTTTATCTTTTTCTTAAATATCTACATCCTATTGGTTTAGAACCTGGAGGTAAGTACACTAGTGTTATATCTCATTTCCTATAATAGAATCCATGTAACGACCCCGAATTTTATACAAATTTAAATTGATAATTTAAAGAATTTTCGAATAAAATTTGTGAAATAAATCGATTTAAGTGATGCGAGTTTCCCCGATCTTCGGATAAATTTTTGGATGAATCATTTAAATTTAAAATATTGTATATATATTGAATTTGAGTTTAAATCTAAAATAAGTGGTTTAAAAATACAAATAGAATAAAACAAATAAAAATAATAAAGAAGGAGTTAATGAAAATTAGAAGTTCACTTGTATTTTACAGTAATAAAAACAAAGGTTGTTTTGTTCTTATTTTAAGTATAGTTGATAAATAAGTAATTTATTTTTAGAGAGATAATTTCTTTATAAATTATTTTAATTTGATAATGAGTTTTATTTATAGATATTTAAGTTAGAAAATTGAAATAGAAAATAAATATAAATAAAACTATAAGTATGTAGAAACAAATACAAATACAAGTATGCAAATAAAGTAAATAAAATGCATAGTCAACAAAACAAAACGATTAAAGAAATTCAAACAAATAAAAACAATAAGGCAAAGCAAAAATATAATCCAGTATTCAAACAAGACTTAAGCAAATAATGCAGCTATGCATGTTGTACAAACAACAATGTATATCCCTGTACATCATCATATCTTTTCAGCCGAAAGAAAGTTTATAAAAACAAAAACAAGTATATGAAGTATTACAAAAGAAAATAAGTATGTAGATTGTACAACATAATTAATGCTAGCACCCAAAATGTATCTATCAGCCTACAAGCAAGAAAAATCCCTGATAAGCTTTGTACAAAACATTATAACATATTGTACAAACAATATTTTAACATACTGTACAAAATATCACCTGTAACTTTCTTTCTTTATATCAAACATCTTCATTCCATTCATTCGAAACTGAGGAAAATATCATGCAAAACTAAAGAAACAAAAGCAAGTGTCACTCAAAAACTTAAACAAAAATCAATTCAAACTGAAGATTAAAAAGCTTTAGCAAGCAAAATTCCAGCCTGGTTCAACCTATCAAGCTCTGTTTCATTCTCTGGAAACACAGGTGAGCAAACTCACTTATCTACCTATGTGCTTTTGATATTGTGGTTGATACTTGAAGTATGATTGTTTGAAAATGTGTATGCATGATTGTTTTAAAACTGAATACATGTTTATATGTCTGTATATATTGGTATGCAAGTTGTTTTCAACTATGTTATTTTCTAACAGGCTCAATAAGAAGAATATATAAAATTTTCTTCATGTGATCTTTGTTAGGCTAAAGTATTCAAACAAATATTGTTTGTTTATATGCAATTAAGTTCTAAAATTTTATTTATAAGAAATAAGTTTGAAAATTTAACTGGAAATTGCAAGAACAGTAAAAATTTGAAGATCAGGTAAAACTCAAGTTCATCCATAGGTAAATTCAAGTTTATAATCTGATTTCCCTTAACAAATTAGGATTTTTAAAACAAAAGGTAGGATTTTTAGTTGAGTATCGATGGTGCAGTTCGATGTTGGACATAGTTTGGTTTTTTAGGTTAATTCTGGCGATCGATGAACCTTAGGTTGGTCGGGGTTCATGTCCGGGGTGGCTAGTGGGTAGATGGTTGTAGGAAAAATGCTAGATGAGTTCACCGATGGCAGTGGTGGCCGTACGAGATGAAAGTAGGGTTTAACAACCCATTTTGGTCGAGGTTGTTTTTGAAGGCGTAGCATCGCCGATGGTGCATCGGAGTGGACCGGTACAGGGGGAACCGAAGCAAGTGACATAGGCGAAGATAGGGTCGGAGTTTCAGAACCACAGGTGAACTGTGGTGGCGACGCGAGTGATTTCTAGGTGATCGACTTTGTCCATGGGTTTGTTTGAAGAGCTCGATTTTGATTTCAAGGTGATTCGTGAGTGATGGGTTGTCGATTTGGTAGAGATGGTCGACGACGACTTATGGGTGGTAGCAGCGATGGTCGGAGGCGCCTCGACCATGTGTGCACGTACACGCGTGTTCCCCTGTATACGTTGCTTTGCTTAGTGGTTTGAGGATCGAGGAAGAAAGAAGTCGACTCGGGGACATGCTCGAGAAAAACGAGGGTTGGTCTCGAAGCAAAAGTGGGAAGGGTGAAACTCGAAGCTGGGCTCGGGAATCTGGAGTGTTGGCTTGGGTAGTCGTTTTGTTCTAAAGTTTTAATAATGTGTAGAACTTTTGTAACCAGGTTTTGGAAAAAATAAAGTTTTAATAACAAAATATATAAACAAGTTTCAAAACAAAGTGTTAACAAGTTTTTGACAAATTTTAAAGATTAAATTTTAAAGGTAATGTTTAAATATTGTTGTGAGTATGTAATAATATGTTGGTTTAATCTTGTAACTAAATTCTTGGGTGTTTCAAATGTAATGAAATGATGTAATTAGTTAAAAGGTAAATTAATTATGGTAATTAATTTGAGGATGATTAATTAAGTGAAGGTTAATTTATAAAGGTGGTTAAGGAATAATAATTAATTGAGAATTAATTAATTAATATAATTAATTAGGGAAAATTAATTAAAAGATAATTAATTGATTAAGGGTTAATTAATTAAAATGGTTTATAATTAATTAATGATTAATTAACCAAGATTTGTAGTTTATTCATTAGTAATTAATCTGGTATAAATTAATTATAATCAGATATTAATTGATCTTACTTATGGATATTTGGATTCTATTGAATGTTGAATTGTTTGATATCCCTGATATATGATGCTTTGTGATACATCCCGATTTATGTTGTGATATGTAATTTACTTATCTGCGATATATATATCTGTGATTTCTGTTTCTGTGATATATTACTATGTGAATATGAAAACCCTTGACCCGTAAACGACATTTGAATTTCGATGCGACAGGGAGTCGGATTCCAGTTGGTTATCCGAAACCCACATCGAATTGTAATGATGAATCTTTGTGACTGATAAATTTATTTTATCTATGAATCTGTGAATGAAGATAAGCGTTATCGATTATACCGCTTATCGATATATCTGTGATGATTGATGTTGCACTATTGTGTGAAACCCCTGGACCACACTTTTACACACACAAATATGGATTTCACGTGGGAATCGGTTAAGTCACAGATGATGTAAATTCAATGTTTTGAAATTGAAATTTTAATTTCAATTGATTTTGTAATTGGAAATTTTAGTTTAATATGAAAAGTTTTTGAAATGGAATTTCAAAGATAAAAATCATTTCGAATAACTTAATCGAGTTTTGGAAATTTAAATAATTTGATTTAAATTTGAATTCAAGTTTGAAATTGAATTCTATGATTTGAAACTAGGGATTAAAGATGCTGTACAGGTTATATATGGGTTAAACCATCTTAAAGGTATTGATTTGGGAATTTGAATTTTATTTCAAGGGTTTTAACTCGTGTAAATATAACTGGATTTTCCCAAAACGAAAACTACTTGTTTTCAAATAATAATAGCTTTCATTTTAAGAAATGAACTTCCAATTTGTGTTAAAAGAATTTCAAGTTTGAAATGGAATTGAAATGTTTTGAAAATTATGAAATGAGTCTTTGATTCAAAGACCGGACGAGTTAATCCAATTTGAAAAATGGAATTGAAATGTTTTGAAAGACTATGAATGAATCTTTGAAAACAAGTTTTGAAAGCTATAAGTTAAATCTTGACTTAAAGATTTAACGAGTTAATTCAATTGAAATGGAAATTGTTTTGAAATACATAAATGGATCTTTATGAACGGGGTAAACTTTGTGAATTGAATCTTTTTGTTTAAAAGATTAAAAGTGTGGAAATTGTTTAAACCATTGAAGGTTTTTGAAATGAATCTTTTTGTTTAAAAGATTGGAAATGGTAATTTGTTTTACCATTCAAATGGAAAGTTTTGACTTTAAGCTATGATTTAACTGAGACCCCAGTATCCATATGATTTTTAATTGCGCTCGTTATTCGGTTTAGCCAGGAGAGGACCTTTGTGTCATATAACCCATTCCGAATAGTGATACGACGATATGGATAGCATTTGAAGACCGGTGGTGAAGACCGTGTATTTGCGAGAGCGATAGGATGACCTATCGATTGTCTCTGCACTGAGTAGCTATGGTATAGAGATTTCCTAAGTGATGGGAAGTCCGATTGGGATTGTGAATACCCGGATTGCAAGGACTTCTTTGGAAGTGCCTTCGGTTCTGTTCGAACCCGGAACAGACTTGTATGGATGTGTGTCTGACGTTACACTTTGAGATGTAAAGCTGGTTTCTATCAAATACATTTCTGTTGGTGGCGGAGAATTTATTCTCTTAGCTTAACACCCTTCTCTAAGACGTACGAGCTCAGAGGTTATGTAGTTAATGGTTACAAGTGATGCATTCCCAATTTGGTAATGTGGCATACGAAGTGCTGTTGATCAATTGTTGATCAAAGCGTTGCTTTGTGAAAAAGCGTGGCTTTGTGAAAAAGCGTAGCTTTGTGGACGAGACTTCGTCGAGCCTCACAACCCAGTAATGGTCGAAACAGGAATGTTGCGACAAAGGTTTGTAGGGGTAGCGCCCCTAGGGTATGTCATTTCCTTCTGGATAAAAGGTGATATCATGGTATGGAGCCCAGATATTTTACCTATGTTGATTATACTTTGTGGCTGTTGCTTGCGATTGAGGATCCTCGGATAAAGGTTGGTAATGACCGGGGGATGACATAGCTCGTGTGTTAGTTACCTAGTTACAGCTGTACAGCATGAGGTAGCGTCAGTGTGTTAGTTACCTAGTTACAGCTGTACAGCGTGAGGTAGCGTCGGCCTTTTGTTTGCAGAGATCCGGTTAGGATCCGGGGCGTCTTTCCAGAGGCGTTTCTATTTCGGTGTAAGGAAGTTCCTTTGCCTGATCATTTGTTGGAAATCCAAAGAAACAATACGAACCCTGTACGGTTTTAGTTGTATTACCTGCTATGGAATGTGGCGGTAACCTGCTATTGAACGTAGTAGCTATAGTAGGCATACGATGAAATGTTGTATGCTGGCTAAGATTAATATTATATTTTCGAAATGTTTTCGACACTATGCACTAATGATAATAATATCGAATGATTTTTGTGTAGTAAGCATTTTTGACTATCATAAGAAGAAATCTCCTCCAATTCTGTGATTGCGTTGTGTGTGTGGTGGGAGGTCTTATGGTAGTTTCATTTTCCAAAAGCATTGCGGGTTTCAATGTTCAAAAGCCTTTTGTGTTTGTTTAAAGATAAACTGTTTTTATTGCTCACACCAGTCCCATGACTGATCCGGAGTTTATTGTTCCCTTCCTAAACTCTGGGTGCCCACAATTTTCCACACGGGCAGTCTAGAGTTGGGTTTTCTCAGATATTCAGGTTTAGTAGATTATCTGGAGCTAGTTCAGTTCTTGGAGTTCATGGACTGACGTTGCTTATCTTGGAGCATTCTATTGGAGACATTCTATCCGCTGCTGGTGTTATCTATTTTCTTTCCGCTGCTATTTCTTGTATCATATCTCTGATATTGTTGTATCATATTGATATCATTGTTGTATATCATTCTGGATATTGTATTCATTGGAGTTGTATATGATATCATTGTTTTCTTTCTTCCGCTGTGTTGTTATACTTAATGGTGTTATAAGCTCCGGAGAACCAGATTCGGCGTTTGAATCTACGACATTTTGAGTACAAGCGAAGTACGGATGTCGATTTTCGAAGGTCGACTTTTGGGTCTTTACAAGTGGTATCAGAGCTAAGGTTGAACTTTAGCTCAGGAGTATAACACGTTAAGTAGCTCATTAGAGATAGAGTGAAGTAAACTCTAGAATGAGTATTCCTCAGATATCCGTTCGAATGTCTCAGTAAATTCTCTTACTATCCATTGATAGTGAGTATGAGTGCAAGAAGAGGATGAGATAGGGGACAGGGGAATACCACTATAAATGGTCGATACTCTGTAACAACAAGGAAATAATCATTTCTCTATCAATCTCTTTTGTTCGTCATCTTTTCTAAATTCTTCGATAATTTCTGGTAGATCCAGAAAGAAGATTTGCTATATTTGATATGCGACATAAACTCCGGATGGACTAAAATTGTTTGTATGGATGAATTGGTTGCTTTGATTGCTATGGTTGATAGGTATAATTTAGTTTCTAAACTGAAAATTTTTCAAATTGTATCCATATATCTATCTATTCTTTGGATTCCGATATGTGCTACGAATGGTTAGTTATCCCTTCGAACTGACCGATGCCATTGTATACTACGTAGATCTGGATAACCCGAGTATCTTCTGAAGTGTTAAATGGATTCGTTCTTGTATCTATTGTCGATATTCTGATTTGGTAAGCCAAATGCAGAATAGATATTCAATTTGATTTGATGAAATATTTTTCATCTATCTTTGTGTCTCCTTGGCAAATTTCGAGGATGAAATTCTTTTAAGGGGGGAAGTCTGTAACGACCCCGAATTTTATACAAATTTAAATTGATAATTTAAAGAATTTTCGAATAAAATTTGTGAAATAAATCGATTTAAGTGATGCGAGTTTCCCCGATCTTCGGATAAATTTTTGGATGAATCATTTAAATTTAAAATATTGTATATATATTGAATTTGAGTTTAAATCTAAAATAAGTGGTTTAAAAATACAATTAGAATAAAACAAATAAAAATAATAAAGAAGGAGTTAATGAAAATTAGAAGTTCACTTGTATTTTACAGTAATAAAAACAAAGGTTGTTTTGTTCTTATTTTAAGTATAGTTGATAAATAAGTAATTTATTTTTAGAGAGATAATTTCTTTATAAATTATTTTAATTTGATAATGAGTTTTATTTATAGATATTTAAGTTAGAAAATTGAAATAGAAAATAAATATAAATAAAACTATAAGTATGTAGAAACAAATACAAATACAAGTATGCAAATAAAGTAAATAAAATGCATAGTCAACAAAACAAAATGATTAAAGAAATTCAAACAAATAAAAACAATAAGGCAAAGCAAAAATATAATCCAGTATTCAAACAAGACTTAAGCAAATAATGCAGCTATGCATGTTGTACAAACAACAATGTATATCCCTGTACATCATCATATCTTTTCAGCCGAAAGAAAGTTTATAAAAACAAAAACAAGTATATGAAGTACTACAAAAGAAAATAAGTATGTAGATTGTACAACATAATTAATGCTAGCACCCAAAATGTATCTATCAGCCTACAAGCAAGAAAAATCCCTGCTAAGCTTTGTACAAAACATTATAACATATTGTACAAACAATATTTTAACATACTGTACAAAATATCACCTGTAACTTTCTTTCTTTATATCAAACATCTTCATTCCATTCATTCGAAACTGAGGAAAATATCATGCAAAACTAAAGAAACAAAAGCAAGTGTCACTCAAAAACTTAAACAAAAATCAATTAAAACTGAAGATTAAAAAGCTTTAGCAAGCAAAATTCCAGCCTGGTTCAACCTATCAAGCTCTGTTTCATTCTCTGGAAACACAGGTGAGCAAACTCACTTATCTACCTATGTGCTTTTGATATTGTGGTTTATACTTGAAGTATGATTGTTTGAAAATGTGTATGCATGATTGTTTTAAAACTGAATACATGTTTATATGTCTGTATATATTGGTATGCAAGTTGTTTTCAGCTCTGTTATTTTCTAACAGGCTCTATAAGAAGAATATATAACATTTTCTTCATGTGATCTTTGTTAGGCTAAAGTATTCAAACAAATATTGTTTGTTTATACGCAATTAAGTTTTAAAATTTTATTTATAAGAAATAAGTTTGAAAATTTATTTGGAAATTGCAAGAACAGTAAAAATTTGAAGAACAGGTAAAACTCAAGTTCATCTATAGGTAAATTCAAGTTTATAATCTGATTTTCCTTAACAAATTAGGATTTTTAAAACAAAAAGTAGGATTTTTAGTTGAGTATCGATGGTGCAGTTCGATGTTGGACATAGTTTGGTTTTTTGGGTTAATTCTGGTGATCGATGAACCTTAGGTTGGTCGGGGTTCATGCCCGGGGTGGCTAGTGGGTAGATGGTTGTAGGAAAAATGCTAAATGAGTTCACCGATGGCAGTGGTGGCCGTACGAGATGAAAGTAGGGTTTAACAACCCATTTTGGTCGAGGTTGTTTTTGAAGGCGTAGCATCGCCGATGGTGGACCGGAGTGGACCAGTACAGGGGGAACCGAAGCAAGTGACATAGGCGAAGATAGGGTCGGAGTTTCAGAACCACAGGTGAACTGTGGTGGCGACGCGAGTGATTTCTAGGTGATCGACTTTGTCCATGGGTTTGTTTGAAGAGCTCGATTTTGATTTCAAGGTGATTCGTGAGTGCTGGGTTGTTGATTTGGTAGAGATGGTCGACGACGACTTATGGGTGGTAGCAGCGATGGTCGGAGGCGCCTCGACCATGTGTGCACGTACACGCGTGTTCCCCTGTATACGTTGCTTTGCTGAGTGGTTTGAGGATCGAGAAAGAAAGAAGTCGACTCGGGGACATGCTCGAGAAAAACGAGGGTTGGTCTCGAAGCAAAAGTGGGAAGGGTGAAACTCGAAGCTGGGCTCGGGAATCTGGAGTGTTGGCTTGGGTAGTCGTTTTGTTCTCAAGTTTTAATAATGTGTAGAACTTTTGTAACCAGGTTTTGGAAAAAATAAAGTTTTAATAACAAAATATATAAACAAGTTTCAAAACAAAGTGTTAACAAGTTTTTGACAAATTTTAAAGATTAAATTTTAAAGGTAATGTTTAAATATTGTTGTGAGTATGTAATAATATGTTGGTTTAATCTTGTAACTAAATTCTTGGGTGTTTCAAATGTAATGAAATGATGTAATTAGTTAAAAGGTAAATTAATTATGGTAATTAATTTGAGGATGATTAATTAAGTGAAGGTTAATTTATAAAGGTGGTTAAGGAATAATAATTAATTGAGAATTAATTAATTAATATAATTAATTAGGGAAAATTAATTAAAAGATAATTAATTGATTAAGGGTTAATTAATTAAAATGGTTTATAATTAATTAATGATTAATTAACCAAGATTTGTAGTTTATTCATTAGTAATTAATCTGGTATAAATTAATTATAATCAGATATTAATTGATCTTACTTATGGATGTTTGGATTCTATTGAATGTTGAATTGTTTGATATCCCTGATATATGATGCTTTGTGATACATCCCGATTTATGTTGTGATATGTAATTTACTTATCTGCGATATATACATCTGTGATTTCTGTTTCTGTGATATATTACTATGTGAATATGAAAACCTTTGACCCGTAAACGACATTTGAATTTCGATGCGACAGGGAGTCGGATTCCAGTTGGTTATCCGATACCCACATCGAATTGTAATGATGAATCTTTGTGACTGATAAATTTATTTTATCTATGAATCTGTGAATGAAGATAAGCGTTATCGATTATACCGCTTATCGATATATCTGTGATGATTGATGTTGCACTATTGTGTGAAACCCCTAGACCACACTTTTACACACACAAATATGGATTTCACGTGGGAATCGGTTAAGTCACAGATGATGTAAATTCAATGTTTTGAAATTGAAATTTTAATTTCAATTGATTTTGTAATTGGAAATTTTAGTTTAATATGAAAAGTTTTTGAAATGGAATTTCAAAGATAAAAATCATTTCAAATAACTTAATCGAGTTTTGGAAATTTAAATAATTTGATTTAAATTTGAATTCAAGTTTGAAATTGAATTCTATGATTTGAAACTAGGGATTAAAGATGCTGTACAGGTTATATATGGGTTAAACCATCTTAAAGGTATTGATTTGGGAATTTGAATTTTATTTCAAGGGTTTTAACTCGTGTAAATATAACTGGATTTTCCCGAAACGAAAACTACTTGTTTTCAAATAATAAGACATTTTAAGAAATGAACTTCCAATTTGTGTTGAAAGAATTTCAAGTTTGAAATGGAATTGAAATGTTTTGAAAATTATGAAACGAGTCTTTGATTCAAAGACCGGACGAGTTAATCCAATTTGAAAAATGGAATTGAAATGTTTTGAAAGACTATGAATGAATCTTTGAAAACAAGTTTTGAAAGCTATAAGTTAAATCTTGACTTAAAGATTTAACGAGTTAATTCAATTGAAATGGAAATTGTTTTGAAATACATAAATGGATCTTTATGAACGGGGTAAACTTTGTGAATTGAATCTTTTTGTTTAAAAGATTAAAAGTGTGGAAATTGTTTAAACCATTGAAGGTTTTTGAAATGAATCTTTTTGTTTAAAAGATTGGAAATGGTAATTTGTTTTACCATTCAAATGGAAAGTTTTGACTTTAAGCTATGATTTAACTGAGACCCCAGTATCCATATGATTTTTAATTGCGCTCGTTATTCGGTTTAGCCAGGAGAGGACCTTTGTGTCATATAACCCATTCCGAATAGTGATACGACGATATGGATAGCATTTGAAGACCGGGTATTTGCGAGAGCGGTAGGATGACCTATCGATTGTCTCTGCACTGAGTAGCTACGGTATAGAGATTTCCTAAGTGATGGGAAGTCCGATTGGGATTGTGAATACCCGGATTGCAAGGACTTCTTTGGAAGTGCCTTCGGTTCTGTTCGAACCCGGAACAGACTTGTATGGATGTGTGTCTAACGTTACACTTTGAGATGTAAAGCTGGTTTCTATCAAATACATTTCTGTTGGTAGCGGAGAATTTATTCTCTTAGTTTAACACCCTTCTCTGAGACGTACGAGCTCAGAGGTTATGTAGTTAATGGTTACTAGTGATACATTCCCAATTTGGTAATGTGGCATACGAAGTACTGCTGATCAATTGTTGATCAAAGCGTGGCTTTGTGAAAAAGCGTGGCTTTGTGAAAAAGCGTGGCTTTGTGAAAAAGCGTGGCTTTGTGAAAAAGCGTAGCTTTGTGGACGAGACTTCGTCGAGCCTCACAACCCGGTAATGGTCGAAACAGGAATGTTGCGACAAAGGTTTGTAGGGGTAGCGCCCCTAGGGTATGTCATTTCCTTCTGGATAAAAGGTGATATCATGGTATGGAGCCCAGATATTTTACCTATGTTGATTATACTTTGTGGCTGTTGCTTGCGATTGAGGATCCTCGGATAAAGGTCGGTAACGACCGGGGGATGACATAGCTCGTGTGTTAGTTACCTAGTTACAGCTGTACAGCGTGAGGTAGCGTCAGTGTGTTAGTTACCTAGTTACAGCTGTACAGCGTGAGGTAGCGTCGGCCTTTTGTTTGCAGAGATCCGGTTAGGATCTGGGGCGTCTTTCCAGAGGCGTTTCTATTTCGGTGTAAGGAAGTTCCTTTGCCTGATCATTTGTTGGAAATCCAAAGAAACAATACGAACCCTGTACGGTTTTAGTTGTATTACCTGCTATGGAATGTGGCGGTAACCTGCTATTGAACGTAGTAGCTATAGTAGGCATACGATGAAATGTTGTATGCTGGCTAAGATTAATATTATATTTTCGAAATGTTTTCGACACTATGCACTAATGATAATAATATCGAATGATTTTTGTGTAGTAAGCATTTTTGATTATCATAAGAAGAAATCTCCTCCAATTCTGCGATTGCATTGTGTGTGTGGTGGGAGGTCTTATGGTAGTTTCATTTTTCAAAAGCATTGCGGGTTTCAATTTTTAAAAGCCTTTTGTGTTTGTTTAAAGATAAACTGTTTTTGTTGCTCACACTAGTCCCATGACTGATCCGGAGTTTATTGTTCCCTTCCTAAACTCTGGGTGCCCACAATTTTCCACATGGGCAGTCTAGAGTTGGGTTTTCTTAGATATTCAGGTTTAGTAGATTATCTGGAGCTAGTTCAGTTCTTGGAGTTCATGGACTGACGTTGCTTATCTTGGAGCATTCTATTGGAGACATTCTATCCGCTGCTGGTGTTATCTATTTTCTTTCCGCTGCTATTTCTTGTATCATATCTCTGATATTGTTGTATCATATTGATATCATTGTTGTATATCATTATGGATATTGTATTCATTGGAGTTGTATATGATATCATTGTTTTCTTTCTTCCGCTGTGTTGTTATACTTAATGGTGTTATAAGCTCCGGAGAACCAGATTCGGCATTTGAATCTACGGCATTTTGAGTACAAGCGAAGTACGGATGTCGATTTTCGAAGGTTGACTTTTGGGTCTTTACAATCCATCTCGCCGTTTATGGCTTCTTGCCAAAATGATGAATCAAAAACTTTATTGTCTCATTATATGTTAAGGGTCAGATTCAATACTTGTAGAAAGCATGACGTAATGCTGAGTAGCATCTCTTAATCCTTTAAAAGTGATAAAATATGATCTAAAATACTTCTCTGGTCGTATTCTTTTACTTCTCCTAAGAAATTCACCAGTTTCATCATTATTTATTTCAGTATTCTTCACCAATTCATGATTTAATAGATTGACCTCCACCATTTCAGGAATATGTGCATTCACCTCCACCGTTTCGTGAATAGATGGACTCGATGAAATAAATGTGAATCTATTTTCATAGTACACTGCTTCTCTTAATTCTTTTATGGTATTTACCTCAACTGAGTTATTAGGTTCTATGATCAAAAACTTATAGTCCTTGTATGATGAGCATATCCTATGAAAATACACTCAATGGCTTTTTTTCATAATTTCCTGATTTTAGGTTCATGTAACCTGGAAATCTTTTACAACCCCAGACTTTATAGTAGTCCAGATTTTGCTTTCTTTCTCTTTAAAGTTCATATGAAGTGGCTTTGGTTTTCTTATGAGGTGCTCTATTTATTATATAACATGAAGTTAATAAAGCTTCTCCTTAGAAATTAGTGTTTAGACCATAATTACACAACATTGCATTAACCATTTCTATAAGAGTCCAGTTTTTCATTCCTCTACTCTATTCTGCTGTGGAGTGTATGCAATAGATGTGTCATGGATTATACATATTCATAAAAGGTAGGAAAGTGGTATTCTTCTCATCTATCAAATCTAAGAGTTTTAATTTAAAAATCATATTGAGGTTCTACTACATTTTTATAAATTATAAATGAATTTAATACTTCATCTTTAGCATGCATAAGTTAGACATTGAGGTATTTAGAGTAATCATCTATAAAAGTGACAAAGTATTTATTTCCTTCTCTAGTAGGTGTACCATACATATGATATATAACACTATAAACTTGTTGTAGTAATCTAGTGCTACTAACAGATTATACGGGAAATGGTTTTTTACTTATTTCTGCCAAAGAGCATACTCTACACTGATCATTAAAGTTATTATCATATTTAGGGATCATATTCAATGCAATCATACCATGCATACGTCTAATACTAACATGTCATAATCTACTATGTTGTAGAGAAAATGAATCAACGGTATAGGTATAAGCATCAATTTTATTTATATTTAGTTTAAACATACCATTACACAAGTACTCTTTTCCTACAAACACACCGCTCTTGGTCAGCACATACTTATTTGGCTTAAAAAATTATTGCAAACCAAACTTAATTAATATACTGCCAAACACAAGTTTTTTTCGAATTTCAGGTACATAAAATACAATTTTCAAAGTTGGAATTTTTTCGAATGTGAACTCCAAGTCTAACATCCCTTCCCCTAGACCGCTGCTTTGGCTAAGTTTCCCATATACAGATAGTTTTCCTCCTTAGTCGGTTTAAGATTATTGAATGGACTCTTGTTATTGCATATATGCTTAGTAGCATTAGAGTCGATCCACCAACAATTTTCTCTTTCAATTATGCTGATTTCAAAGATTACGGCTATAAAGTTTTCCTTCGGTGATTTTATTTCTTTTGAAAACAATAATCCCTTTTAAAGTGACATCTTTCCACAAATGAAACAAGCATTCACTTTCTTGGCCTTAGTTTTTGTTATTTTGAAATTTCCTCTTTAGATTAAGAAGAGTTTTCCAAGGTTTCGTTAGTCTCTGTTTCTTCCACCATGTGGACATTTAAATACACTGGTTATTCAGAGTTTTCATTATGCCTTAGTTGTTCTTCAATAAGCAAATATTATGCAATACTATCTAGACTCATTTCTTCCTTGTGTTTTAGGACTTTCTTTTGATCTTTCCAAGATGGGGGAATTTTCCTATTATGGATGAAACTTTGATTTCCTTATTTTTATTCATATTAGGCTGATTGCACTGGTTTAGGATCTGCATAATATCATTGACTTGCTCTACTACTAGCCTAGCACCAGTCATCTTATAATTAAAAAATTAGTGGTAAGAAATTTCTTATTAGGTGCATCCTCCGTTAGACGCTTGGGCCCAATACATCCCAAATTTCCTTTGCAGTCGCCTTATTATAGTGCATATCAAACAGTTTATCCGATGTAGCATTGCAGATTAGCCTTTTACGTATAGTCATCACGTTCACATTTATTTCGAACCCTGGTTTGGGCCATAGTTTCATCATCGTTCTCTTTTGATTTGGGCTTCATTAACCTGAATACAACTTTTAGTCTCGCCAATAAGAAATGCATCTTTTTCTGCCAACAAACAAAATTGACACCGTCAAACCTCTCTAGTTTGGTGAAATCTAAACTGAACCCTTTCAAACTGTGCAGTGCCATTGTCAAAAATGCGTCTTAAGATTGTTAGTGGTATTTTTGTGTATAGTGGTAATTGTAGACAATGTCTGCACTTTGATTGTCGACGTTCACTCTAAGACATGCAATATGGTGCTCTCCTTAAGACATAATTTGCAATCATTACCATTTGTGAAACAAGTTGGTGTGTATAATTTAGAAAAACCATCTCTCAAGATACAGCGGAGACAAAGTATTTAACTCTTCTGTCTACTACGGTCGCGATATCGAAGTTTGATCCCAACTAATTATCACTGAGACTGTAACTGCAGTATTATAAACTCGATATATTTTTCAAAAATAAAGCAAAGGTCAGAGAGATGAAGAAGAACTCTGAGTAGAGAATAAAGTGATTTTCATTTTGGAATTTAGAGGTCTATTTATAGGCAACGAATGGTTAAGTCCGTTACTATAATGACCCGAATTTTTTTCCAACAATTAAAATATTGAATTTAATAAGATTTTAGGATTTAATATTGTATGAAATTATAAATTTATGATTTGTTAGTAAGAAAACAATTAGAATGTAATTTAATAATGTGATTTAATGTAATTGATAAATATTTTAATGTAATTTTAATTTATTTTAATAATTATTTGAATGTAAGTTCCATTGATTATAATAATAGATGTTAATAAAAGAATGGAATAATTTAAGAAATATATGTTGGAATATAGAACAGAAAACAGTTGTGGTATAATGAGAATTCAATTGAAATCTACTATTGAATATAAACTGCGGTAAGTGTTGTTGGAATTCTTTAATTGAAAAGAAAACACAAGTGCATTGTAATTAATAAGTTCAACATAAGAACTTACATTTTAAATTAAATTAAGATAAATATTTTAATGCAATTTAAGCTTTGACTTGAAAAGAATGAATTGTATGTTTGTCTTTAACCGGAATAACAAATGTTGAATTTGAATAAAGGATGGAGTGAATTTTATAATGAAAGAATAACATAAGTTGTTATTTGAAATGCATCTTGGAGAAGTTGATTTTCAATAAGATAAAACATTTACTTTGTAAATAGTGTATAAATTTTGTTGTATATGTAATTTTATAAAACATGTTTGAATTGGTATAAATGAAAAGAAAACAGTGTTTTATAATTAGAATTTGTTTGAAATTAGTAATGAAGTGAATTGGAATTAGATTAATTAAAATGTTTCAATTAAAAGGAAACATAAATGAAATTGTAATGAATGAGTTAATATAGGAACTTGCATTTTGTGTTAATATGGAATGAACATTTTAATTAAGGTAACTGCATGTTTTTGAGACGTATAAAAATAAAACTTTCATTTGGAATAAGTATGATTTTGGAAAAAATTGAATTTTAGAATAATATATATACACACACACATTAATATTCAATTTTTTAAATATATCAGAGGGTTCTTAGTTGTGTAAATGTTGTGGAATCAATTAGAATTACCTTGTATTAACAATTGTACATTAAGATTCACATATATTTATTTTTCCAGTTTATATATGATTAAAACTTGTAAATTGGTTTTATTAATGTGACTAGTAATTAAAAAAGTAAAGTACCTCATTTTTATAGTGCATATATAGATATATATTCATTAATTAATGAAATTGGTTTGAGTAACGTAAAGAAATATATAAATTGAATGGTTGATTAATTGATTGATTGTTAATTGATTGATCGCATTAATGTAGTGTGCACATATATTAACATAAAACGAATGTTTTAATATGGAATTAAATGATGTAAATATGTGTATATTCGGGTTTATTGATATGAATTAATTGGAGTAAGTTTTGGAATTTGGACCCTAAAGGTTTGTGTATAGGATATAGGTGGTCCCTTTATTTGCTTTACATTTACTACCACGTCGCATTCTCTCTCTTTTCGTTTTCAAGTTCTCAGCGTATGCTCCACTTGAGCATCCATTTAATTATTAGACTACTCATCCGTTTCTTATTAATTAATGATAGCCTCATTAATAATTGCCACATTCTTTTCGTTTTTTTCTCAATTGTTTGTTTGCTCCTTTCAAGTGCTTTACCTGAAGTTTTTTTTTTCTTTTTCTTTTTTCCATTTTTAATATGAACATCCAAATTAATATGCATTCCATTTAATTAGTATTTACTATTCTCCGTTTCTGAAGTTTATTTTGTTTATGCGTTATTAGTTCTTGTAACTTCCTTTCAGTAGCAACTCTTTCTTCTGAAGCTTCGTATTAAAGAACGGAAGATTTATTTTTATCTTTATCCATATATCTATTCATTTACTTCACCTCTTCCAATACTACCGTTTTAAGGTTGTTCATATTTTTACTTTATTTCAATTCCTAGTTTGTTTTTATATATACTTTATTAGCTTTTCATTTGTTTCCATCTTCATTCTTGCAGCCTCATTTCATTTTTTCAAATCTCATCTTATGTAGCTTCATTTCTCCAAACAAACTTCTTTCTCATTTTTTTCCTCTCTCTCTCTTCATTTTCCTCCTCCTTCATATTTTTTTCTTCTTCAAATCTCCTTCTTCTCTTTTTATTTCAAAGCTTCCTTTTTCTTATTCTTCAAATCTTCTTCTTCTTTTTCAAAGCTTCATTTTCTTTTTCAATTCTTCATCTTCTTTAAAAAAAATCTTCTTTTTCAAACATTCTTCTTTTTCCAAATCCTTTTCTTCAAATCTAGATCTATACAAACTTCTCCGTCTCTTCCAAAACTTTCTAAAAAAAAGGGAGATTAAGATAGCATGGAAACAAATCAAAAGGAGGAAGTAGTAGCAGATCCAAATCCATAAGGTGAGTGTTTAAATTCACTTACAAAATATTAAAATTTTATTGCAAGTTAAACCAGGTCATATAGTGATAAATTTTTTATTGTTGATTTTGAATTTTAATTGATATTTAATTTGAATGGCTAAACTCCAATATGTGATGACTAATAATTACTGTGACATGTTATTGAATTGGTTGATTTGTTGAATTGGTTGATTTGAACGTTGATTGTATGTTGTGATGGATGCTATTGTAATTGAATGTGTGTTTGTTAATTTATTTTGATATATCCTTGTTATCACCCTATAGTTTATTGTACTCATATAAATTTCATATTGATTATTTGAACACTGAATAAAGATATAAAACCCATGAATTTAATATATTTACATGAGAAAGAAATTAGTATGTTTAGATTTATTATTTGAACCATAAAAATGATTTTTGAGAAATAAACCATCGTTACCTTATTAGAAAGTTTTCAAAATTAAATTTTGAAATATTGGGAAGTTTCCATAAAATTGAATGCTGAAACTTTGGAACATTTTTATTAATCAAATCTCTTGAACTATGAAATTTAATTGGGAATTTTTCTATAAATTTGTAAGTTACTAGAATAGATCTATTGTGAAATCTATTGTATTTTAAATATGGAAACAATAACTTTTACGAAAAATTTGAACCTTCAAAAATGTAGTTATTTGCATTCCTTATTTCGTCTAATTTTGATTTAATTTGCATAAGAATTTTAGTTCTGACTCGAGTGTATTATTTTCCTTTACGCTCGGGTCAGCCCGAGTATTTTAGTGTTTCGAAGATATTATTTCTTGAAGATGAAGATGGAGTTTGAAGACCATATTTATTAATATTTTTCCGCTGCATTATTTGTATGTTTATTTATTGTACTCCAATTGATGTCTTAATAATGTGTAATCAAATGTATATTGTAAACAGCTTCATGAACTGTTTTATGTGATTATTATATTTTTGTCATTCCGCTGTGAGATTCTATGTGTTGCTTTTCTTCTTTTTTCTTATTTTCTTTATTAAACCCCATTGAAAATTTACCTTTTTGAATGGTTTGAGTTAGACATGTGTGGTTTATTGTCGAATTAAATTGTCCAAAAAGGTGGGTCGTCACAGTTGGTATCCGAGCTTTGGTTTAGACATACCTTTGCCTATTGGGGTTAACTCATTAGAGATAGGGTAGTAATATCCTAAAATGAGTTTATCTGAGTGTATATATATACGAGAGCGCGTATTTGTTAGTGTTATAAAAATGTTTTATATAAGTTTTGAAATGAAATAATTTTCCTAATATTATATGTTATATATAAAGGAAATTTTTTATAATTATTATAGTTATTTGTAATCCGTTTGTTTTATGAAATGGTAATATTTAATTATTGTCATTTATTTTTGACTTATTGTATTTAGTCAAATTATAAGCATTGGCTATTATTGTTGATTGAATTTACGGACTGAACACTAGTTTAATAATGGTGTATTAAAGAGAATAAAGTGAATAATTAGGTTATTTGTTTATGAAATTGAAATGTTTTGTTGTGAATTTTGTCGTTTGTTGATTGGTAGTTTCAACTGTTGAAATAAAATAGAATATCTGGATATTTCGGATGGTCGAAACTTCTGAATTAATATATTAATATATAGTAGAAACTTAATAATTGTGTAGAATTATGCAGTTGAATTTGATAACCTTTATTTGAAAGCAAGTGAAACAAGGTTTAATTTGTTATATCTACGTTTAGTAAATGAATAGAATTGTTGCATACATTCTTGGCATGTATGTAATAGTATACAAGTGTGAACTTTAAGCCTTGATATGTTAAATTGAAATTGTGATTAAGGAAATGCTGTAAATGAGATTAAATTGAAAAAAAACATATATGTTTATAAACTTGATTAAAATTTATGAAATGTGTCATAAATAAATTTGAAAAGTAAAAGTGAAAACAAATTGGATAAACAAATATGAACTAAACATGAAATGATTATAAATAAAGTCATGGCTTGTACATTGTTTATGAAATAAACGGAGGATGCAATAAATGGTTATAATGTAAGTTGTGATAACTTTAAACTCGAATAATGTTTTATAAAGAAGTTAAGCTTTTATAAATTGGCTATAAACTTAAGGAAATTTCTTATGAAATGATTTGCAAATAAATGTAGTATCAAATGAGAAATATTACATGTGAAATTGAATGTAATTTAAAATGAATATAAATATAAGCATTGTTTGAGAATGAGTATATTAATGTTTTACATTAAATGGAGAAATTCTATGAAACAAATACTAAATTATGAAGTGATATTTGTGTTAATTAATGAGATTAATAATGAATTTAAATTAAAATAAAATTGTGATGAAACAAGTTGGAATAGATACGTAAGTTGTATGTATATTGTTTTATTCGCATAATTAATTTGATCCAGATTTGAGTACACAAGTTCGAGGTGAATTTCACCATTTTGTGTTAGGATTTTTCATTCGATTCTTGATGGCGAATATTTGATATGGATTTTGGTTCGATTCTAGAATTTTCTATCATAGTATATGGCTATGCGAGGAGAATGATGGTTTCTAGTCAAGAAACCATATCGAAGTCCGCGTTAGGGAAGTCGAATGGACAATACTAGTTCAAAAGCAAACTTGTGCGACCGAGCGAGTGAACGAATGTGATGTTGCGAAATGATGACATATGTACATCTTATGTTCTAATGTTATTGATATGCTTTGACGCTGAAATTGAAAGTTGTTGGGTTGGATATCTTTTTAATTTAAATTGGAAATTTTCTTTTATGCAAAACTGCTATTAATTTAAAACCATTTTACAAAACTATTTTCTTTTATTTTTCTTAAACAAACTATTTTATTCTATTTTACATACAAACTATTTTATATACAAAATTATTCTTAATTCAAAGCCTTTTATAAAGCAAAGATGTTCAATCCCATATGGCTCTTCATGCAGCGTAATTGATTTTGGGAAAATTTTGATTCTTATATATATAAGATGGACTTTATGTAAGTATAAGGTGATTTTGAAAACCGTTGATTTTGGAAAGTACTCTATCTGAAAATGAAATCTTATATATAATGGAATTTATATAAGTACGATATTTGAAGTTATGATTTTTGAAAGGGTACTATGTATAGTATGATACATTTTGAAGTAAATGATATGTGAAGTACCTTCCATCGGACCCCTTTGGTGGGTCATTTATCGGATCCCTTTGGTGGGTCACTTATTATATTCATTTGATATTGTTGGACAGCGTAAATCGAGGGGCGGGATGCCTACAGCTACAAGTGATTCTGCTGGGATAGTGGCGTAACCATTGCGTAGCCACGATCTATCAACCATGGCATAAGTCGAGGGACGGGATGCCTATAGTTACAAGTAATTCCGCTAGGATAGCGGCGTAACCATTGCTTAACTGCGGTCCATGGGGGGATGTACTTTTCATATCTATTTTTAATGTTTTAAGTATTTTCATTGGGTGGTGAAACAGGTCTACTAAGTACTTGGAGAAGTCTAGCCTTACGCCTGATCAACGCATGGCTAGAGTCTACAAGAACGAGGATAAACTTGTTAAAACATCGAGTTATAAAAGTATTTTGATAAATATAAAGGATATTTTGGTCTTTTTTTTTCTTTTTCTTTTCTAAATACTTTTAATTGTTTAAAATATTATTTATTTATGCACAATTTGGTTTAATAGTTAATTATCAATGTTGTAAATATTGTGAGAAGTTATTAATTCAATTAAACATATTTAAGTTAATGATTACTGATTTATAAATGAAGTTTGAAAAGTATTTTAGATTTAAAACTAATAAAATTTGTAAATAATGGATTTAAGCTTTTCAATAACCCTTTAAATATAAGTAATGATGTAAATAATTATTTTCAAATAGTTTACATATATTTATAGAGATGTTATTTAAGATTTTTAAAAATGGTATTTATAAATGAAGCAAGGAATTTTACGGATGAAATTTTTGAAAAGTGTTAAAGTATTAAAGATGATTGATTTGCAAATGAAGTTTTCAAATGAATATTTTAAGTAAAATTTATGTTAGTTTCTTTGAACGTATAAATTTAAAGATATTAAATGATTTGGAAAATTTATTTTAGTAATATGCTTGAAAATAAATTGGAATTGCTAATTGGAAGTATGTTTTGGAATATTTACTTGGTTTCGAAGCACTAATAGTTGTATGTGATATTTTTGTTTGATAGAAGTGAAATTTTACAAATAATTGATTTCAAAATAAGGTTTATAAATAAAATGAATTTAATTGAAAATTTGAGAACTTAAGTTTCGAGGTTGAAATTTGTTTTCAAGTGATTATTGGAATATAATACTAGTATTACTTGGAAGTATTTTGGATAAATGTTCTCAAATGTGATTTGGAAAAAAATGTTTTAAAAGAATTTGTAAAAGGAAATAAGTTCCATACTTCCCTATTTTGTCGCTGGAAAATAATTTCGGTGATGAGTGCATGCATCATCGACGTTCATTTTTGAGTTTCAAAGTGGGAAGGCCACTGTAGTAGTTTTACTACACCTTTGTTTTGATAAACAAATCTTAATTTTAATTTAAAAATGAGATTGGATATATAAAGTTATGAGTGTATATATATATTATTTCATATGATTTGAAAGAAACCGTGCATTTAGTTCTTAAGTTTCTATAAATTATAGAATTCAACTATGGTAACGAATGAAATCTTGACTATATTAATAATTGGAAACTTCTAAAATGAGAAATAAGAAAATTAGATGCTAAGTGATTAATGAAATATATAAGAAATTGGAAATTTGTAACTTGTAAATCGGAAGATATGAAATATTGAACATTTTGTTAACTAAAATGAATAAGATAAACTTGTGTAACATTCAAATTCATTCTATAAAACATATATATAACTTACCCGAAATGTTTAAAAAGTTGAAATGTTAAATAGGAATATGTAATAAGTGTTTACAAGTAAAACTTAAGTAATGGAAGTGTTCAATGAAATTATTTCTTTAAATAAGTATTTTGATGTACAAGAAATGGTATAAACGTAAGAATAATGTGAAATAAACTGCAATAAAATGTATGTAATACTTAAATAATGAATTCATTGATTATTTTAGATAATAAATGTGAAATATTTATGTAAGTACATGAAAGAAAAAGAAAAAGGACATTGTATGAATGAATGGAAATAAATAAAAAAGTAAATAATGATGTGAAAAGAAACCAATTGAATAAACTTAAATAATGTGTTGAAATTCTTGGTTGTTTTGGCTTATTGGAAGTTTGGAAAGGATACTTCTAATTGTTTAAGGTTGTATGTGTTATCCTGCCTTTTGGCAAGGCCAGTATACCAAGAGATTGATTGAAAACCAAATGTCGCTCGTCATGGATATCGATGAATTTTGTCCGAGTCCGAATCGAGCTACGATTGATAGGACATGACCAGAAAAGCTAAGAGAACCAACGTTCCAAATTTCAAGTCAATCCGAGTTCATGTGATCGAGTTATGATGGATGCAAGGTGAGGGGAAAAGCTTGTTTTCGTATCCATCAGTAAGTCCCATTTCGTATCCATCAAGGAGCATTGGTTCGTATCGATGAAGTTGGCCATGTTTTGAATCCATCGAGTTCGTATCGATGGACTTCATATCCATCCACCTCGTATCGATCAGCCTTCAGCTAGAGAGGCTTGTTCGAATCCATCGGCTTGAAGTCTTCCGTATCCATCAAGGCACCTTGCTTCGAACCCATCGAGATGCCCCGCTTCGAATCCATCCTGCTACAACAATTTCGTATCGATCGACTGGAGGACCTCACGATCGATACGAACAAAATCCTATGATCGAATCCATGCATGATTGACGCTTTCGAATCCTTCGAGTCAAAGAGCCTTGGGTCGACACGGTAAACAGGGATACGAATGCGGCAAAATCTCTGGAACGACTCGATCAACCTGGCGAAAAAGGCGGGTCGATGCTAAAGTTAAGCTCCATGTCATCATGAAGTCACACGCCATCATCAACTCGAAGCAATCGATGCGAACGGATGGATTCGAACGAAGCAGCCTGAAGAAGATCACCATTTCGAATCGACAATATCTGGAGATCTACAAGTCCAAATGCTATGAAATTTTCACAGAAGCTTATGCGCATGTTGAAGAATGTCCACACCAAATTTCAGCTCGATTGGACGTTTTCTTGATCGATTCGAATGGACTTCGAATCGATCCCAAAGTGGGCCCAACTTTCCTGAGGCCGGGCGCGTGGGCCCCCTCACGTGCCAGAAGTGGTCTCCCGAAATTTAGGTGAAATATCAGCCTCCCACACCTATAAATAGAGCCCCTGGTCATTCAGAAAAGGGGTCGGACAATTTTAAGAGCTAAAGAGCGCCCAGACTCTGCCAGATTTACTCAAAATCACCACTGCTTCCTTAGATTCAGACTTAGCTCATAAAATCAGTTGTACTACATTATAAGAAATTGTAATCTTCAAGTATCAAGCAATAAAATCATCAAACTTCATAGTGGACGTAGGCGAAACGCCGAACCACTCTAAATTGTTGTCTTCTGTGCAATTTACTTTCTGTTATTTGGAGTTTTTGTTAGATAATCCTCAGTTTTAATTCTCTTTCTTCACTTTTATCTCTTCACAAACTTCCGAAGAGTGTTGTGCCCATTTTTGGTACAAACAGTATGGATAATCTATTGAGTAGTTATCCAAGGCTGTTGAGCGTAGGGTACACTAGATTGTTATTTATCGTCTTGCACGATTAAAAGTTTCTGAACTAAACAAGCCACTGGTTTTGGTTGCTATGGATGTAGATGGATTCTTTGGTTGCATAAATGGTTGTATTGTTTGTTTGTATATGTTTGATATTGATTTGCTTTTGTTGCAAATTGAAAACAATTAAATATTTCTCTTGAATAAAATTCTCACTATTTTGGATTACATAAGTGAAATACAGGTTTATGGAAGCAATAGTTACTGCTTTTGGTTTCATAAGTAAAGCGGGTTTGCCCGACAAATAGGTACGGTTTCAGATTATGGTTTTATAGCGATATTATATTGTTTTTCCCATGGTTTAGGATGTTTTATTTTTGAAATATGATACATATTTTGTAATTATTGATATTATTATTTTTCCGGACCTCTCCGTACAAAGGAGACTCTGCCGAATTTTTTCGTGAATTTAAGACTTAGAAAATTTTGCAAAGTGAAAATATTTTCAAACTTTAGTAAACTTGAATATGAAGATTTAATTGTTAATTAATTAGTATATTTTATTTAAAATACTTAATTATGTAAATTTAATTGTTTATTAATTGATTAATTGAATCAAGTTATTTTAAGCTTCTTAATCCCTTCTCGTTCCTTTTTGAGGACGAAAAGTTTAAGTGTGGGAGAGTGTAACGACCCGAATTTTTTTTCGACAATTAAAATATTGAATTTAATAAGATTTTAGTATTTAATATTGTATGAAATTAGAAATTTATGATTTGTTAGTAAAAAAACAATTGGAATGTAATTTAATAATGTGATTTAATGTAATTGATAACTATTTTAGTGTAATTTTAATTTATTTTAATAATTATTTGAATGTATCCAATGATTGTAATAATAGATGTTAATATAAGAATGGAACAATTTAAGAAATAAATGTTGGAATATATGAAATGAACAGAAAACAGTTGTGGTATAATGAGAACTCGATTGAAATCTAATATTGAATATAAACTGCAATAAGATTTGTTGGAATCCTTTAATTGAAAAGAAAAGACAAGTGCATTGTAATTAATAATTTCAACATAAGAACTTACATTTTAAATTAAATTAAGATAACCATTTTAATGAAATTTAAGCTTTGACTTGAAAAGAATGAATTATATGTTTGTCTTTAACCGGAATAACAAATGTTGAATTTGAATAAAGGATGGAGTGAATCTTTTAATAAAAGAACAACATAATTTGTTATTTGAAATGCATCTTGGAGAAGTTTATTTTCAATAAGATAAAACATTTACTTTGTAAATAGTGTATAAATTTTGTTGCATATGAAATTTTATAAAACATGTTTGAATTGGTATTAGTGAAAAGAAAACAACGTTTATAATTAGAATTTGTTTGAAATTCGTAATGAAGTGAATTGAAATTAGATTAATTGAAATGTTTCAATTAAAAGGAAACATAAATGAAATTGTAATGAGTGAGTTAATATAGGAACTTGCATTTTGTGTCAATATGGAATGAACATTTTAATTAAGGTAATTGCATGTTTTGAGACGTATAAAAATAAAACTTTCATTTGGAATAAGTATGATTTTGGAAAAAAATTGAATTTTAGAATAATATATATACACACACATTAATATTCAAAATTTTAAATATATCAGAGGGTTCTTGGTTGTGTAAATGTTGTGGAATCAATTAGAATTACCTTGTATTAACAGTTGTACATTAAGATTCACATATATTTATTTTTCCAGTTTATATATGGTTAAAACTTGTAAATTGGTTGCATTAATGTGACCGTTATAGTAATTAAAAAAGTAAAGTAAATCATTTTTATAGTGCACAGATAGATATATATTCATTAATTAATGAAATTGGTTTGAGTAACGTAAATAAATATATAGATTGATTGGTTGATTAATTGATTAATTGATTGTTAACTGATTGATTGCGTTAATGTAGTGTGCACATATATTAGCATAAAATGAATGTTTTAATATAGAACTAAATGACGTAAATATGTGTATATTCGGGTTTATTGATATGAATTAATTGGAGTAAGTTTTAGAATTTGGACCCTAAAGGTTTGTTTATAGGATATAAGTGGTCCCTTCATTTGCTTTACATTTATTATCACGTCGCATTCTCTCTCTTTTCGTTTTCAAGTTCTCAGCGTAGGCTACTTGAGCATCAAATTAATTATTAGACTACTCATCCGTTTCTTATTAATTAATGATAGCCTAATTAATAATTGCCTCATTCTTTTCATTTTTTTCTCATTTGTTCGTTTGCTCCTTTCAAGTGCTTTACCTGAATTTCTTTTTTTCCTTTTTTTCCATTTTTAATGCGAACATCCAAATTAAAATGGATGCCATCTAATTAGCATTTACTATTCTCCATTTTTGAAGTTTATTTTGTTTATGCGTTATTAGTTCTTGTAGCTTCCTTTCATTAGCAACTCTTTCTTCAGCTTAATGTTAAGGAAGATTTATTTTTATCTTTAACCATATATTTATTCCTTTACTTCACCTCATTTAATACTACCGTTTTAAGGCTGTTCATATTTTTACTTTATTTCAATTCCTAGTTTGTTTTTATATACTTTATTAGCTTTTCATTTGTTTCCATCTTCATTCTTGTAGCATCATTTCATTTTTAAAATCTCATCTTCTGTAGCTTCATTTCTCCAAACAAACTTCTATCTCATTTTTTTCCTCTCTCTCTCTCTCTCTTCATTTTCCTCCTTCTTCATATTTTCTTCTTCTTCAAATCTCCTTCTTCTCTTTTTTTTCAAAGCTTTCTTTTTCTTGTTCTTATTCTTCAAATCTTCTTGTTCTTTTTCAAAGCTTCCTTTTCTTTTTCAATTCTTCATCTTCTTTAAAAAAATCTTCTTTTCCAAACATTCTTCTTTTTCCAAATCCTTTTCTTCAAATCCAGATCTATACAATCTTCTCTATCTCTTTGAAAACTTTAAAAAAGGGAAGATTAAGATAGCATGGAAACAAATCAAAAGGAGGAAGTAGTAGCAGATCCAAATCCGACTAGAAAAGGGAAATCCATAAGGTGAGTTTTTATGTTTAAACTCACCCACGAAATACTAAAATTTTATTGCAAGTTAAACCAGGTCATATAGTGAAAATTTTTTGATTGTTGGTTTCGAATTTTAATTGATATTTAATTTGAATAGCTAAACTCCAATATGTGATGACTAATAATTACTGTGACATGTTATTGAATTGGTTGATTTGTTGAATTGGTTGATTTGAATGTTGATTGTATGTTGTGATGGATGCTATTGTGATTGAATGTGTACTTGTTCATTTATTTTAATATATCCTTGTTATCACCCTATTATTTATTGTAATCGTATAAATTTTTATATTGAGTATTTGAACACTAAATAAAGATATAAAACCCATAAATTTCATATATTTACATGAGAAAGAAATTAGTATGTTTAGATTTACTATTTGATCCATAAAAATGATTTTTGAGAAATAAACCGTCGTTACCTTATTTGAAAGTTTTCAAAATTAAATTTTGAAATATTGGGAAGTTTCCATAAAATTGAATGTTGAAACTTTGGAACATTTTTATAAATCAAATCTCTTGAACTATGAAATTTAATTGGAAGTTTTTCTGTAAATTTGTAAGTTACTAGAATGGATCTGTTGTGAAATATATTGTATTTTGAATATGGAAAGAATAACTTCTTCGAAAAATTTGAACCTTCAAAAATGTAGTTATCTGCATTCCTTATTTCATCTAATTTTGATTAATTTGCATAAGAATTTTAGTTTCGACTCGAGTGTATTATTTTCCTTTACGCTCGGGTCAGCCCGAGTATTTTAGTGTTTCGAAGATATTATTTCTTGAAGATGAAGATGGAGTTTGAAGACCATATTTATTAATATTTTTCCACTGCATTATTTGTATGTTTATTTATTGTACTCTGATTGATGTCTTAAAAATGTGTAATCAAATGTATATTGTAAACAGCTTCATGAACTGTTTTATTTTATTATTATATTTTTGTCATTCTGCTGGGAGATTCTGTGTGTTGCTTTTCTTCTTTTCTTTTATTTTCTTTATTAAACCCCATTGAAAATCTACCCATTCGAATGGTTTGAGTTGGACATGTGTGGTTTATTGTCGACTTAAATTGTCCAAAAAGGTGGGTCGTCACAGTTACAACTATCATGTCTGTTCGCTCTAACGGCCATAATTGTTCTTTCCAACGACCATATCTGTTCATTCCTAGGTCATAATGTTTTGTTTAAAAATTACATCCATTGATTTTTTTCTCGCTCTTAACACTCCTTCAAATTCGAAAATATTTATGGACCTTTTTGTTAGGGTAAAAAATAAATTTAACTAAAGCCCAAACCTGCCTCAACATAAGAGAAAAAATTTCGATGCCTAAAGAGCTCAACCTTGTATTTAAATAAATACAGGAGCAGAATTTTGGACATGTTCGACTATTCCCTCCTCACACTCTTCCTCTTCTTTCCTTCTCGCTTAAAACAAGACTCACAAAAAAAAATTATTAGAAATTTCTATATGTACTAGGAATACATTTTCTTATGTTCTCTCCAAATTATATTTCTTTGTTCTCTCTTTATACTTCTTGATGTGTTTCCTTTTAGTACCTCGGTATTTTCATTTATACCAAAGGCCCATTCTATTTTCACAATAATCCTTCTACACACTATGTTTTTTAAATACATCACAATTGGACCCGAAAATAATGAAAAGGCACTCAAGTTACCCTCATCCGTCGCGGGTGTAGGTGATAAAAACACCTTGCCTATAGTGGGCATGGGTGGTAAGAACAACCCATATTATTATGATCATGAGTGATAGAAACACCCATATCCATCGCCGATGAGGGTGCTCCTTGTAAAAAAAAACCAATGTTGACTAATCCCATAAATCAAACATCAATTACTACCAACAAGGTTGAAGATTTAAGGTTTAGGAATCTGGTATGAAAGATAATTGAAGTTTATAAACATATAATTTTAATTACTTAATCTATATCATCATTTAAAAAAAAATCTCATAACAGGTACCCTCACTCGAGGATAGCTTGAAAAGAACTAAACATGCGCTAGGACTAAGCTAGGGTACTAATAAAACTCATGCCCATAGGAAGCGTGTTGTTCTTCGATATCCATGCCCAGCTCCAATGTGAGTGCTGTTATACTTCTGATGACCCACCCTTCGTAATACCCTGAATCAACGTCAAATGACAATGTTTGACTTCCGAATACCACAAAAGACAACATGTTGGTGTAAAATAAAATAAAAAAAACACCAAACCAGGGCGTAGTGATGGAAGTAACTGATAACTAAATATAAGAGACCGTATCGATAAAAGGATAATATATATAATGAAATGATAATATATAATATACCGAATATACATCAATATAAAAGGATAATATATAAGAGACTGTACCGATGGAAGTAACTGATAAACAAATATCAATACAGAAAGTTAGAATACAATATATGATACAACAAGTCTAATGTATAAATAACATATCTATAATGTACTACTAAAATATCAAGTATATATCCAAAGTATCAACTTTGGCTCCAAAGTGCTTCAGCTGTCCTAAAGCGTATCCCCAAAAGCACTCTACTCAATCGAGTACTTGAGAGTTGTTATGACATAAATAGACAAAGATAAAACATGGGTTAGATATAAAGCCTGGTGCGAGAGAAACTATCTCAAAATACTGTATATCAAAACCATAAATAAATAAAAAGGAAACTATTGAAGTACAACTGGTCCTCTCCACAAATGTTTCTTAGGGATAATCCGAACTGCCCATGAACAAGTGAAGTAAACCCAACTCAAAGGTATGGAATCATACCATAATATGCTTTTCTCATGTCATCAACGAGTCAGCACAACTAATATAGTGTGACTGATACGTAAGAGTATACCAAAGGTAACCCAATACACAAATGCAGGGGTAATATAGATATCACAATAGTACTAACAACTAATTAATAAGCTACACACAACATAAATAGAAAATAAATTGATACCCATCATTACTGATTGAACACCAATCGATTCAATGATCTCTATCGAAGCATCTAAAATGCAAAACAAATATAGTGATATAACAATGCTACTAACATAGCATCTCCATATCCAAAACTGAAATACATATATTTATAACTGATACCCATCCCGAATTTCCATTAGCTACAAAAGAGACCTATTTAGATCCTAACAAACTTGTGGACCCCCCTGAAAACCAACACCTCAAAAGAAGTTGGCCTATAGGTCCTGTCGCAGCACCCATCCATACAATGCAATAATATACGACTTACTCTAGATTGGGGTCCTAATATCTCTCCGTCTCTTCTCCAAAATTGCATCTCAGTGGAACAATGGGTTCCATTTACCAAACTGATATCATCCAATTATCTATGGATAGTCAATTCACATTCAAGCTACCTCATGTACACCTTTTCCACACGTATACATAGTCCTATTATAGTTTAATATCACTTAATTATTCTAATAAAATCAAGTTTAGATATTAATAAGGTCTCAAAATATTATATAGCTCATGTAAATAATATACACACGCATATACAGACACGCACAATAAGTCATTTTATACCTTAATCAAACCCAATTGAATAATATAATACTTCGTTTGAAATTTTTGACTTTTCAAATCAGCTTTAATAAAAATTCACCAGTTAGTTAATTATTGAATCACACCATGATAAACTAATACCAAGGCCAGATAAACTTCAAAGCCATTTTAATATATGTTTGACAACTTAAATAATTATTTATCCTTATAACTTATTTTAAAAGCCATACTTTTAACTTCGGATTTGTAATAAAATATATAACAATAGTTCTATCACTAATATAACAACAAATTTGCGTTTAATTAATTTATAACCATGTTATAAATTAATATAAACTCCATCGAAATCTATTCAATATGAATAGAACACAGTATTTATATATATGGGATCTAATCAATTATCCAGAATATCTATGATAAAATATATAATAATATTTATATCACTAATATGATTACAGATTAGAGTTTAATTAAGTTATAACCATTTTATAAATTAATATCGACTTTATCTAACTCTATCCAATACGAATAAAACACAATATATATATGGGATCTGTAACAACCCACTATTTTGGACCATTTAAATCGACAATAAATCCACACATGTCGGACTTGAATAATTCAAAACAATAGATTGTAAATAAAATTTGGCAAAACTCAGCATATACAGTAAATAAATAATCACAGAATCACAGACATAGAGTAATATAACAATATGCAGGGAAAACAAATGAATAGTAGTTCATGAAGCTACTATATATAACAGAGTTAAATAAGTTACAACAGATCTCGAATACAATAGTCAAATACAAGAATCAGAATACATCATTAGAATCAACTGAATATCTGAAAGCTGGATAGATAGCTGGATCTCCAAGCGAAGCTCCAACTCCAAAGGTGAGTCTCGAATACTGGTACACTCAGTCTGACCCGAGCGTAAAGAAAACACAAAACACTCGAGTCAGGATTAACATTCTTATATCAATAAATCCAACTCAAGTGAAATAACGACTGAAATACAAGTAACTCAAAGGATGTTTGGGATAACCATCCACTAAGGATCCATTAAACTATCTACTATGTAGTAGTGTACGCTAAGTAGATAATGCCTATCCGTAATATAAAGTATCAAAATAGTGTTAAGGCATTACCATTATCCCCCTTAACACATTTTATATAAGCATCATAGTCTATACAACACTGTAAACCCCACCGTAAACTAGTGGGCTATCAGGGAGTACTCCATAGGTATAACACAAAACAAATCGTAGTGGTCGCGCATAGGGATACGAGTATGACAAGGCACATGAGGCAATACCCAAGGTAGTGAAACTACCGTTTGCCTGATCCGGACTGGTGAGAACGCATCGCCGCAACGATCGCAACACCGCGAAACAACACTCCCAATTCAAGGGTGCGCACCAATCAAAAACAAGTAATGAGTAGTTTACGAAGAAGTGTGTCCGCTAGAGGTAGCTAACCTCATTGGCCCGGCACGGCTCCTGTTTAAGTCATTTCCAATTTGACACAAGTGTCAAGGTCATCCATTATCGTTCTCTTTATTCAAATCCAGCAACATCATCATTCCAACCACTTCGTTCTGGAACACATTCCGCGTATAATAGTTATTAAAGTGGTTTTCGATTTGGACAGAGAGTATGTCCCTAACCGATCCCGAACTCTTCAATAACTACGTAATTATTACACCGATCGGTCATTTAATAAACTTTCAAAATAGTTTATATTTCAAAAACAAAATATCATTGCCATTTCAGAACCATAACTATACGATATCATTTTCACTTCAAATAAATCCATTTTCAAAATCATATAACTTCCCAAAGTCATATTGCTTTCGAAATTGTAAGTCTTTTAAAATCAAAACACTTTGGAAATCAAAACCCTAAATTCATAACACTTTGAAACTATAGTTTGAAATCATAACATTTTTGAATCATAACACTTTCCTCTTAAACAGTTTAGATATTAAAATTAGTGTATATAATTAAATAGTTTATAAAATAAAAATAGTTTATATAAAATAGTTATAAGTTAAAATAGTTTATAATAAAAAAAATATTGAAATGATTTATATAAAAATAGTTTATATTAAAATAATTTAAAAAGTAAAATATAAATAGTTGTAGATATAGTTTAAAAATACTTTATAAAATAAAATAGCTTCCATATATTCACAAATCGATGCAAATTAACTTGACTTCCAAATTCAACTTAATTCAATCTCAATTCATAAATTTCAACTCAATTCAATTTCTCAATAAATCATTTCGAATTATAACGATTTCAAATACAGATTTGAAACACAAAATAAACCATTAAATTTCAATATATTTCAAAGCTTTAAATATTCCACATTTCAAAAACTAAATTTGATAATTCCATTTATATCTCAATTTAATTTAATTTCATTTAGTTTCTGAGATATTTCTCTAATCATTTCAATACATCTAAATACAACTTCAATTTAAAAATTTAAATAAACAAATATCCCATTTAAATTTATATAAGTTTGAAATATTCATTTAAGTCACTTTTAATCAAATTCAAGTTATAAAACATCTCTTTTAAATTTTCAAATTTAATAGATTTCAAATCAAACTTATTTAAGTATAATTCTTAAATAATTTAGAATTCCAAATCAATTTCAAATTTATCTTTCAACCTGAAACATTATAAACTCTATATTTAAAAATATAAATTTTACATAAATACTCAAACATATTTTTATATTTATTCAAATCAACTTTAATAAATCTTTAAAATCAATATTTATTAAAACCATATATTTCTTTTCAAAACCATAAAAATCATTTTCAAAATATTTATATATATATATATAGACCAACAGTGTCTGTATAAAATTTTCTACCTTATGGTCAAGTGATACGGATATTTATCATTTCAATCCGTAATTTATATATATATATATATATATATATATATATATATATATATATACACGGGTATATATCTTTTCAACCCGTAATCCCAAATTTAATTCAATGAAAATTGCATGGGTTTATCATTTCAACCCATAACGATTTTCTCCTATTCTACAGATCGTTCGGGTATGTATCATTTTAACCCATAGTGAATTCTATATTAACAGGGAACTTGCAGAGTGATAACAAATATGATAAAAATATAACAATAGTAACATGCATATATAATAAGTGATAAATAACAGATAATGGCGTCAGATGCCATAGGTGAACAGATACAGATAATGGCATATATATAGCAATATAAATAACAGATAATGGTGTCAGATGTCACAGGTTAACAGATACAGATGATGGCATATATATAGCAATGTAAATAACTAGCAGCAGCATATTTCAATTGTCGTTTCAATTGAAATCAAATTTAATAAATAAAAGAACATTAATCGTGAGTGATTTCTCACCTTTCGAGGCTAGAGAGATTTGACAAAGAATTGAGTTACGAAGAATTTCAAAGCAACGTTATATAGGCACGAACTTGACGGTCCAAGCTGATAGAAAAATCGATAGGAATAGATCAGATCAGTTCAATAAACAATATATATACATAAACTAATGTATAACTATAGGTACGAACTTTCATTCATACTATATTTGAAATCAATAATTCATAAAAGGAATCAACCTAACCTGTCACTATATTATATAGATACCTTAACCATATAAGCTTCATATGCAACAGACATGCGTGTGTATATCTATATAAAACTGTTTTTGAACCAATGCTATATATATATTTAAAATCCTACAGAAAATATATTATACATATATAAAACACTATGTATACTATTATCAAACGGTTCCAGTCATACAACATAGCTTCAGTATATGAGCTACAGGCAAAGATTTTTATATACATACACTAACTTATATATATATATATATAATGTTACAAAATCATTATTAATATCACAGCCGTTTGTTATATTTAATATAAAATAATAATAATAATAATAATACACGTACAAATTTTTATACATAAGTGGTCATATTACAACTTAGGCTTATATAACCAACAAACAATTTATACACACCTAAAATCTGAACAATAGATATATAACACTCTAGTTTAACTTATTTATACCGACATGCTTTATATATATACTACTGTAGCATAAACAAAATCATCAAATAATTTGAGATAATTATTAATATAGATATTCTATAAACCACTAACTGGCCAGCTTGCATGTGTACCCACTTACAAACATTAGAAAACTGAAAAGTGCTTTATATATGTAAACATAGTGTAACAACCCGTATATTTGGACCATTTAAATTGACAATAATCCACACATGTCAACTTAAATAATACAAAACACGAATCATTATGGGATTATAAATACATAAATGTAAATGAGAATCAATACAACATCACAGACACAGAACAGTCATAGAATAGTGCAGCGGAAAATACATCGTCATAATAGCATTTCATGAAGCCACTATATAATATACAACAATGTCTTAACATTAGGTGACTAATACCAAAATGTCCAACAGACTAGGACATCAATACAGGAATAGAAATAGACTGATAAAGATAAATGCTAAGCCTTCAGCATCTTCAACCAACCTTGATTAGCAACTGGATAGCTTCAGACTGACCCGAGCATATACAAAAAGAAACACTCGAGTCAGGACTCAAGATCTTATACAATTAAATCAAGTGCAAGGTAATAGTTCATAACTTAAAGATGGGTAAAATAACATCTCTAAGGATCCGATAAACTATCTATATATACAGTAGAATACGATAGATAGGTAATGTCTAATCAGTAAAGTACGATATTAAAATAGTGTTAAGGCGTTACCATAATCCCCTTAACACATTTTTATTCCCAAGAGCATATACAAGACCGTAGTTTCCCCAAAACCGGAAGTCACCAGAGGGCAATCCATATACTAAAGGTACAAACCAAAACGTAGTGGTCGTGAATAGGATAATCAGTATGACAAGGTACATGAGGCGATACCAACTAGGATACTAGTAGTTGCGTGATCCGGACTGATGTTGAGCATAGCAGCTACTACCTCAACACCGCGAAACAACACTCCCAAATCAAGGGATGCACCCAAATCGAATCACAAAAGTAATAGATATGGTATCGAAGAAGTGTGTCCGCTAGAGGTGGCGAACCTCAATGGCCCGACGCGGCTCCTGTTTTAGTCATGTCAGGGGTCGTCCAATATCGTTCTCTTTCTTCAGTCAACGCGTTCACCAAACCATCCACTTCATTCTGGATCAACACTTCGCATGTAATAGTTATTAAAGTGGTTTTCGGTATCGACAGAGAGTATGTCCATATCCGATCCCGGTCTCTTTAATAACTACGTATTTATTACCCGATGGTCAATTAAGTTAAAGTTTAAACAAATCAAAGTCCGAAAGTCAAGCTGCAAATTTGACTTCCAAAATTTGACATTTCACGATTCAATTTATTTCGGATATTAAAACCTCTTTCCAAATGCAATCTTTTAATTCATCATTTGAGTTATCAATATAATTAAGTATTCAAAATTTAATTTAATAAATCTTACTTATTAAATTTAGTTAATACTCCAATTAATTCGGTTCCATGGTAAATTTTAGTTCACATCATTTAAACCAAATTCTATTCATTTCAATGCGTATTTACATTCATTGATACATTAACCATAATCATAAATTTTATTAAATCAATTTTTATTAAATTTAAAATCATTTTAAATTTAAACTATCACTAAATTAAATCCATAAAACTTTAGTTAGTTTCGTATTTCACTTAAGTCAAATTTTCTAAATCTCAAACTTAATTTATGACAAGTTTCAAATCTATTTAATTAAAACCGATTAAAAATCTAAATCTAACAACCTAATAAATTTTCAAATTATTAAATTCTACCTTCTTTGTTTTTAAATCTCATTTCAAATAAATTTGCCAATTCATTTTATTCAATTAAATAGGTTTATTAATCCAGTTCAATTAAACTCCATTAATTTATTCCTATTAATTTATTTCGATTTTATCCATAAATTAAATCAATTAAGTTCGTTACTAAATTTCCAACAAATCGTTAAGTTCATTCCTTAATTTCGAATAGACTTCAATTTCAAAAATAAATTTTGTTGACCAATCGGGTTTCTTATTTTTAATTGTCTATCCTAGGCCAAGTTGTTTAATTGGGTATTTATCATTTCAACCCGATATCATTCAATATAAAACCAAGCATAGCAAAGGAAACTTGCAGTGTGATAACTGGGATGGTGTCAAAGTAAATAAACAAGCAATAGCAAACATTCATATCAATTTAACAATTTATTCAAATAATCCCGAAATAATCATATTAACTCACATTTGTTATTATGCAAATTAATACAATTATTCCTAGAATCCTACGGATTAAAGATTATTACATTATGATTTTTACTTGGTGTCCGTTATCAAATTTCTACATCAATCGTACTTATCAATTTTAATGTCACTATTATTTACCCTAATTAACATCATATTACAGTTCAACATGTTTAATCAACTTAAACAATACATGGCGTCAAATTTTAGAACTTAACAGTTTATTTCAACCAAAATTTAACAATCAACAATTTAATATCCAAATTTAATATTTAACCATAATTATCACTTGATTATCATAGCATAATAGATTGAGTCGTGAATAAAATATTCACCTTGCGTGGTTAGAGAAGATGGCGCGGCACGAAGACGAATAGATAAAATAGACCCTAATAGGCACGACGCAAAAAGAACACAAATTGCAATCAACAAATAATTAATCAATAATTTGTTTATTGCAATATATATCGATTGAATATATATATATATAAAATCATACCAACGACGATGCAAGATAGATTCGACAAGCGGAATGGAAATACTTATACTTCCGGATCAATAGCAGGAGCTGAAACAACATAGCAACAAACTGTATGTGAGCAACCCAACATTTCAAAGTATATACTGTTATATAATCTAACAATTATATATATATATATATCAACTGATATATATAGAACTGATGCATAGAACAGGGTGGTCGGGTCGTGATGTAGGGGTTGGTAGCGGCGGACAGTAGGCGGTGGTCGGCGAATGGCTGGCGGAGCGGCTGGAGGCGGAGCGGCTGGAGGCGGAGCGGGCTGTGGGCAGAGCGGGGTGGAGGCAGACAGTGGGGAGGTGCTGGACGCGGAGGTGGACTGGTTGGGAGGTGGGCTGTAGGCGGGCTGGTATGGGGCGGAGGCAGGCGGGGCTGGTATGGGCGTACGGGGCAGGCGGAGCTGGTATGGGTGTGGGACGCTGGGGTGGCGCGGGTGTACGGGGCAGGCGGGGCTGGTATGGGGCGGGACAGGCTGGGGTGGCGCGGGTGTGGGACGCTGGGCGTAGGGCGCTGGGGACGGAGGGAGACTGGGGCGGAGGGTAGGGCTGGCATGGGGTGGGACAGTGGGGTGGTGGTGGCAGAGGGCCTGGCGGAGGGGAGTGGAACGGGTGGAGGAGGGGAATGGGGCTGGGACGGAGGGCTGTGGGATGCCGAGCAGGCAGGGCGGGTTCTGGGCGGAGCAGTGGGCTACAGTGGCGGAGGGGAATGGAGTTTGCAGTGGAGGGGAGTTAGGGGGAGGTTGGAGCTGGCATGGGAAGTTTGAAAAATAAAAAAAAAGAAAGAAGAAGATTTCGCAGAGAGGAGAAAGGAAGGAGAGCAAAAGAAATATGCAGAGGAGAAGAAAGGAGAAGTGCAGACGTACCAGAGAAGTCACGTACTGAGGAGCAGTGAGCAATAAATGAAGCTGAAGAATTTGTGAAGGCAGAGGGCAGATATATTCAGAGAAAATTTAGAGTCCCCATGCAAATGAAATGATGATTTGTCACAGTGGCTATTGGGTTTCTGAATGGACAAGTGCCATTTGAATTCTGAGCGGGAAAGAGTAGGGTACCGGTTTGTGTTGCGTAACGGACCAGTTTGTACTTCGTTAAATAATTTATAACTTGCGACCCCGAACTCCGATTGACACAAACAAATATACTGTTTTGATCAACGCGACGAGGCGGACACAACGGTATGTAGATATTGATGGTTTGACATTGTTTGCGAAGTGGTAAATCTTATTTAACCATTTGCACGAGTGAACATTTTAACTAGCAATTAAAAGCGAAATTTGACAAAACGAAATGCGCCGTCATGATCAGAATATTTTTCTTATGCAACATTGTGAAAATATTTGAGTTCGGACGATAGAAAATTTACACATAAAATTTAAACTAATATGTAAATTTGACGAGCGAAATTTACTACAATATTTTTCGACAAATTTGGCGTACGCCTATGTCTATCTAGGCGCATTCCAAATGTGAAGTTTGAACGGTAACGGAAATCGTTTGTGAATATTTGAAATTCCTATTACGGGGAATGCAGCAAAACACCGAAGAATAAGATCGACGGAGCTAAAGATATCCGAATTTTGAAAAACGAAAAATGATGCCTTTGTCAGAAAATGATTTAGAATTTTTCTATGTAAAAATATTTAGGTTCGGAAGATAAAATTTTCACGTTTTAAAATGAACTGATGTGCAGTAAACGCGCACGAAGTTTTACTGCGGTATTTTCCGATGAAACTTTACCCATATCTACAATCATCTCGGCGCAATTTAGAAACAAAGTTTGGACGTTGATTGAAATCTTATGTAAGTTTCACGTTTTATATTAAAATAACGGTTCTAAAAATTTTAAAATTGGGTCGGAATTACAGGGTCGTTACATTCTCCCCTACTCAAGACTTTTCGTCCTCGAAAAGGAACAAAGTAAAGAGTGGAAGAACATATAACAGAGATACAATTGATTCAGAATAGATTATTGAATATAGTAAAGAGTAAAAAATGGAATTTACCTTCAACAAACAATTCTGGATTAGAATCCCGGATACTCTCCTCGGTTTCCCAAGTGCAATCACGACCATCGGGACTCCATTGGACTTTGACTAGGTTAACCGACTTCCTTCTAAGTTGCTTTGTATCCCTATCAACAATGCGAAGTGGTCTCCTCTCTATAGTCAAATCCGGCTCAATATCAACCTCATCTAACTTAGCAATAGGGATGGTCATGGATGGATCATGTACAACCTTCCGAAGATGGGAAACATGGAATACGTTGTGCACGCCCTCAAATTTCTCCGGCAATGCAACTCTGTAGGCTAATGTACCAATTCTCTCAGTGATAGTGAATGGTCCAACAAATCTAGGAGCGAGCTTCCCTCTACGACCAAATCGAATAACATTCTTCAAGGGTGATACCTTAAGGAATACCTTATCCCCAACCAGGAATTCTAAATCTCTTCTACGCCTATCAGCATAGCTCTTCTGTCTATCCTGTGCGGTCTTCATCTTTCTTCTGATTTCATTAACCTTCTCGGATGCTTCTATAATCATATCTGGGCCAAGAATTAATCGATCACCAGGCTCAATCCAACAAGCTGGCGATTTGCATGGCCGTCCATATAAAGCTTCGAACGGTGCCATATCGATACTTGCCTGAATATAAAGGTGGTTAAATTTCAATTCAAATTTACTTATTCAAATTTACTTATTCAAATTGAAATTTTGATTTACCTGATAACTGTTATTATAAGTGAATTCAACCAAATGGAGATGGTCTTCCCAAGATCCACCGAAATCAATAATGCAGGCTCGGAGCAGATCCTCCAAAATCTGATTCACCCTTTCAGTTTGGCCATCTGTCTGAGGATGATAAGCTGTACTCAGATTCAGGTTAGTGCCCAAGACGTCCTGAAATGCCTTCCAGAATTTACTAGTGAATAAAGGGTCTCTATCGCACACAATACTAGATGGAACTCCATGAAGTCTAACAATCTCTCTCATATATATCTCGGCCAAACTCAAAGCAGTACGAGTGGTCTTAACAGGAATAAAGTGAGCAGATTTGGTCAACCTATCAATAATCACCCATATACTCTCGTTACCTTTTCTGGTCCTCGGTAATCCATCAATGAAGTCCATAGAAATCTGATCCCATTTCCAACACGGAATCTCTAGTGGTTGAAGTAATCCTGCTGTCTTCTGGTGATCGGCCTTAACTTGTTGGCAAGTGGTGCATCTACTGACATATATAGAAATATCCCTCTTCATCTCACTCCACCAATATAAACGCTTCATATTTCGGTACATCTTAGTGACACCAGGATGAAATGAAAGTGATGACTGATGGTTTTCTCTAAGCACTTCTTGTCTCAATCCATCGACATTAGGAACGCAAATGCGATTGTCAATCCTCAGAACTCCATTACTATCTATCTGTGCTCCCACTTTACTGTTGGCATTTCCAACTCTACCAAGAACTAACTCCTTCATGCGATAGAGCAAGGTGTCCTCATATTGCTTAGCTTTGATGCGATCCACAAGAGATGGGGAGATAACAAGCTGAAATAGCATGCCTTCTACAAGATTACAACATGACAGTGCTTTGCTACGGCTCAAAGCGTCAGCTACAACATTTGCTTTCCCATGAGTATAATTGATGTCGAGATCATATGCAGCTAAGAATTCGAGCCATCGAACTTGTCTCTGGTTCAAATCCTTCTGAGAAAAAATATATCTCAAGGACTTATGATCAGTGAATAATTCAAATTTAATTCCCAAAAGATGATGTCTCCACAGTTTCAAAGCAAATACAACTGCAAGAAGCTCTAGATCATGAGTTGCATAGTTTACTTCATGGATCTTCAACTGGCGGCCAGCATAAGCAATAACCTTTCCGTTTTGCATAAGAACAGCGCCTAAACCTTCTCGGCAAGCATCTGTATAGACAGTTAATCCTTCACTTCCATCGATTACCGCAAGAACTGGGGCTGAAGTTAACTTACACTTCAACTTATTAAAAGCTGATTCGCACTTCTCACTCCAAATAAACTTGACATCCTTTCGGGTTAAAGCGGTGAGTGGGGCAGAAATCCGGGCAAAGTGCTCAATAAATCTACGATAATAGCCGGCCAAGCCCAAGAAGCTACGGATATCAGTAGGATTTTTGGGAGTCTCCCAATCCTGTAGATAAATTTCAAATTAGAAAGGGATAAGGGGAATTGAATAGAAATAGCGAATAGGATAGAACTTACATTGATTACGGCGATCTTAGCTGGATCGACCGAAATCCCATTTTCAGAAACTATGTGGCCCAGGAATCTCACTTCGTCTTGCCAGAAGTGGCATTTAGAGAATTTGGCCTTAAGTTGATGATTTCGGAGAGTTTCCAGAACATAAGCAAGGTGTGTCTCGTGCTCCTTCTCGTCTTTGGAGAAAACGAGAATATCATCAATGAAAACAAGAACAAACTTGTTAAGAACATCGCGGAAGACTCGATTCATCAAGTCGACGAAATAAGCAGGTGCGTTGGTCAAACCGAATGGCATAACCAACCATTCATAGAATCCATTCTCGGTACGGAAGGTTGTCTTATGAATACTATCTTCTGCTACTCTGAGTTGGTGGAACCCAATGGCTAGATCAAGTTGTGAGAAAATTTTAGCTCCATGGAGCTGATCGAATAAATCGTTGATGCGAGGCATCGGATAACGATTCTTGAGAGTGCGTTTGTTCAGCTCCCTGTAATCAACACACATGTGAAGAGACCCATCCGATTTGGTGACAAATACAACTACGGCGCCCCATTCAGAACAACTTCTCCTAATCAAACCTCTAGCAAATAGATCATCAATTTGAGTTTTAAGTTCAGCTTTTTCTTTAGGCGCCATCCTTCTGTGAGGGAGAACTATGGGAGTAGCTCCAGGAATAAGGTCAATGCGAAAATCGATTTCCCGTTTAGGCGGTAAGGAGTTGACCTCTCCAAATACATCGGGAAATTTCTGAACAATAGGGGTAGTACTAAGATCATCCGGGTGAGCATCAAGAGAGAATATGAAGCTTCCGACATATTTCTGCGGTGATTTGCATTCAATGACAAGCGGTAGGCCCTTGTCATTGACTAGAGAAACAGAACGGGCTTTGCAAGAAATAACAGCATCGAATTTCCTTAACCAATCAGCACCTAACAAGATGTCAAATGCTGCGAAGCCAAGTACATAAAAATCCCAAGTGAATCGATATCTCCCATACAAGAGCACAACCTCTTTGCAAATTCTACTGAGGTTGGCAAGTCCTCCAATAGGGTTGGAGACGCATAAGGAAGTAGTAGCAAGAGTAGGTTCTAAGTTGAGCTTATTGCAAAGATCAATAGATATGAAGCTATGAGAAGCACCAGTATCGAATAATACCCTAATAGGTAAATCATGTAATGAAAAAGTACTTCGTAAGGTACCTTGGTCATCCTGAGCAGGCGGTGTAGGAGTGGTGATAGCAAATATACCAGATGGTGTGCCACGCTTATGCATTGGGCAGTCTTTCTTGAAATGACCCGACTGGAGGCAGACATAGCATAAATCTTTCCTAGTCGAAGAAGGTGGTGGAACAGCAGCTCCAGTAGATGGACAACTATTAGCATAATGGCCCTTCTTATCGCATTTGAAGCAAGTGATATTAGCAAGGTCGATTGGGCTTTTCTGAGCATATCCCAATCCTGTAGTCTTCTGCCAAGCTTTCTTTTATTGATCAAAGTTCATCTTCCTCTTCCCGGGCTGGCTAGAGGAGGGCTGAGTGGGAGTGGCCTTGGCACTAGGTCCCCTAGGCTTTGCCTCATATCTAAGAGCATAGTCAACAAGCTCTGTGAAGGTGCAGTGAGTGTGGCCAGTAAGCAAGTCATAATACTCTGGTCTTGCTCCCAAAATAAACTTCTCATTCTTTAGAAGGGGTGTATCAATCAATCCCGGCCCGAACTTGGAGAGTTCGTTGAATTTCCTCTCGTACTCCGAAAAGGTCATACTGCCTTGCTTAAGATCCATAAAAGCTCTATAAAGTTGGGTTTTCCCAGCAGCTGGCATCCATTGTGCCGAGAAAGTGTCCCTAATCAAAAGATAGACTAGATGAATAACATTCCAAAGATTAAAAGAAGAATTTAGACTACGAAATCCAAATAATTTAATACCTAAACTGGGCCCAAGTGATGGTGTTCTCCTCGATACGAGAAGTAACTGATTCCCACCAATCTTGCGCGGCATCCTGAAGTTGCCAGGCAGCAAGCTGACGCTTCTGAGCATCAGTGATCTCTAGACCAGAAAATATCTTCTCTAAGCCTTTAAGCCATTGCTGAGCCTCAATAATGTTCTCGGACCCAGAAAACTTAATACCTCCCAGCTGTGTATACTCCTTACTAAGAATGGTGAATTTGACAGGAGTTGGAGCGACAGGTGCAGCCTGAGCAGGACCATGGCCCCTTCCACCCCTATGGTTTCCTCTGGTACCCATCCTGAAATACCAAAGAGATTGTTAAAGCCAAAGGATAGAAAATCATAGAATTTTTTTAAGGAAAGTCTAATCAACGAATCAAAGAAGTTTGACATGGAAGGATTTGGATATTGAATCGATTCTCCTCATTCTAGGGTATTGCTACACTATCTCTAATGAGTTTATATATAATCCCAAACTAAGGTTTTTAGGGAAACCGAAGCTCTGATACCAACTGTAACAACCCGTATATTTGGACCATTTAAATTGACAATAATCCACACATGTCAACTTAAATAATACAAAACACGAATCATTATGGGATTATAAATACATAAATGTAAATGAGAATCAATACAACATCACAGACACAGAACAGTCATAGAATAATGCAGCGGAAAATATATCGTCATAATAGCAGTTCATGAAGCCACTATATAATATACAACAATGTCTTAACATTAGGTGACTAATACCAAAATGTCCAATAGACTAGGACATCAATACAGGAATAGAAATAGACTGATAAAGATAAATGCTAAGCCTTCAGCATCTTCAACCAACCTTGATTAGCAACTGGATAGCTTCAGACTGACCCGAGCATATACAAAAAGAAACACTCGAGTCAGGACTCAAGATCTTATACAATTAAATCAAGTGCAAGGTAATAGTTCATAACTTAAAGATGGGTAAAATAACATCTCTAAGGATCCGATAAACTATCTATAGTGGAAATTAGCCACAAGGGCTTCTTTAGCAAGTGGAATTAGTTTCTAGGACACACAACTGAAATAATTACTTTCAAGGACAAAACGTAAAATAATTAGTTTTTATGGCCTAAAAACCTATGAAATTATGTCCTTGAAAGTAATTGGACTGATGAATTTGTCCTTGAAAGTAATTATTCTGCTGACTTTGGCCTTGAAAATAATTGCTTTGAATGTGTGTCCTAGAAACTAATTGGACTGCAAAGTTTGTCCTTCTGGTGAAATGCCCCCTATCTATATATACAGTAGAATACGATAGATAGGTAATGTCTAATCAGTAAAGTACGATATTAAAATAGTGTTAAGGCGTTACCATAATCCCCTTAACACATTTTTATTCCCAAGAGCATATACAAGACCGTAGTTTCCCTAAAACCGGAAGTCACTAGAGGGCAATCCATATACTAAAGGTACAAACCAAAACGTAGTGGTCGCGAATAGGATAATCAGTATGACAAGGTACATGAGGCGATACCAACTAGGATACTAGTAGTTGCGTGATCCGGACTGATGTTGAGCATAGCAGCTACTACCTCAACACCGCGAAACAACACTCCCAAATCAAGGGGTGCACCCAAATCGAATCACAAAAGTAATAGATATGGTATCGAAGAAGTGTGTCCGCTAGAGGTGGCGAACCTCAATGGCCCGGCGCAGCTCCTGTTTTAGTCATGTCAGGGGTCATCCAATATCGTTCTCTTTCTTCAGTCAACGCGTTCACCAAACCATCCACTTCATTCTGGATCAACACTTCGCGTGTAATAGTTATTAAAGTGGTTTTCGGTATCGACAGAGAGTATGTCCATATCCGATCCCGGTCTCTTTAATAACTACGTATTTATTACCCGATGGTCAATTAAGTTAAAGTTTAAACAAATCAAAGTCCGAAAGTCAAGCTGCAAATTTGACTTCCAAAATTTGACATTTCACGATTCAATTTATTTCGGATATTAAAACCTCTTTCCAAATGCAATCTTTTAATTCATCATTTGAGTTATCAATATAATTAAGTATTCAAAATTTAATTTAATAAATCTTACTTATTAAATTTAGTTAATACTCCAATTAATTCGGTTCCATGGTAAATTTTAGTTCACATCATTTAAACCAAATTCTATTCATTTCAATGCGTATTTACATTCATTGATACATTAACCATAATCATAAATTTTATTAAATCAATTTTTATTAAATTTAAAATCATTTTAAATTTAAACTATCACTAAATTAAATCCATAAAACTTTAGTTAGTTTCGTATTTCACTTAAGTCAAATTTTCTAAATCTCAAACTTAATTTATGACAAGTTTCAAATCTATTTAATTAAAACCAATTAAAAATCTAAATCTAGCAACCTAATAAATTTTCAAATTATTAAATTCTACCTTCTTTGTTTTTAAATCTCATTTCAAATAAATTTGCCAATTCATTTTATTCAATTAAATAGGTTTATTAATCTGGTTCAATTAAACTCCATTAATTTATTCCTATTAATTTATTTCGATTTCATCCATAAATTAAATCCATTAAGTTCGTTACTAAATTTCCAACAAATCTTTAAGTTCATTCCTTAATTTCGAATATACTTCAATTTCAAAAATAAATTTTGTTGACCAATCGGGTTTCTTATTTTTAATTGTCTATCCTACGCCAAGTTGTTTAATTGGGTATTTATCATTTCAACCCGATATCATTCAATATAAAACCAAGCATAGCAAAGGGAACTTGTAGTGTGATAACTGGGATGGTGTCAAAGTAAATAAACAAGCAATAGCAAACATTCATATCAATTTAACAATTTATTCAAATAATCCCGAAATAATCATATTAACTCACATTTGTTATTATGCAAATTAATACAATTATTCCTAGAATCCTACGGATTAAAGATTATTACATTATGATTTTTACTTGGTGTCCGTTATCAAATTTCTACATCAATCGTACTTATCAATTTTAATGTCACTATTATTTACCCTAATTAACATCATATTACAGTTCAACATGTTTAATCAACTTAAACAATACTTGGCGTCAAATTTTAGAACTTAACAGTTTATTTCAACCAAATTTTAACAATCAACAATTTAATATCCAAATTTAATATTTAACCATAATTATCACTTGATTATCATAGCATAATAGATTGAGTCATGAATAAAATATTCACCTTGCGTGGTTAGAGAAGATGGCGCGACACGAAGACGAATAGATAAAATAGACCCTAATAGGCACGACGCAAAATGAACACAAACTGCAATCAACAAATAATTAACCAGTAATTTGTTTATTGCAATATATATCATTTGAATATATATATATATAAAATCATACCAACGACGAGGCAAGATAGATTCGACAAGCGGGATGGAAATACTTATACTTCCGGATCAATAGCAGGAGCTGAAACAACATAGCAACAAACTGTATGTGAGCAACCCAACATTTCAAAGTATATACTGTTATATAATCTAACAGTTATATATATATCAACTGATATATATATAGAACTGATGCATAGAACAGGGTGGTCGGGTCGTGATGCAGGGGTTGGTAGCGGCGGACAGTAGGCGGTGGTCGGCGAATGGCTGGCGGAGCGGGCTGTGGGCGGAGCGGGGTGGAGGCGGACAGTGGGGAGGTGCTGAACGCGGAGGTGGACTGGTTGGGAGGTGGGCTGTAGGCAGGTTGCAGGTGGGGAGGTGGGCTGTAGGCGGGCTGGTATGGGGCGGAGGCAGGCGGGGCTGGTATGGGCGTACGGGGCAGGCGGAGCTAGTATGGGTGTGGGACGCTGGGGTGGCGCCGGTGTACGGGGCAGGCGGGGCTGGTATGGGGCGGGACAGGCTGGGGTGGCGTGGGTGTGGGACGCTAGGCGGAGGGCGCTGGGGACGGAGGGAGGCTGGGGCGGAGGGCAGGGCTGGCATGGGGCGGGACAGTGGGGTGGGTTGGGTGGTGGTGGCAGAGGGCCTGGCGGAGGGGAGTGGGACGGGCGGAGGAGGGGAATGAGGCTGGGACGGTGGGCTGTGGGATGCCGAGCAGGCAGGGCGGGTTCTGGGCGGAGCAGTGGGCTGCAGTGGCGGAGGGGAATGGAGTTTGCAGTGGAGGGGAGTTAGGGGGAGGTTGGAGCTGGCATGGGAAGTTTGAAAAAAAAGAAGAAGAAGAAGATTTCGCAGAGAGGAGAAAGGAAGGAGAGCAAAAGAAATATGCAGAGGAGAAGAAAGGAGAAGTGCAGACGTACCAGAGAAGTCACGTACTGAGGAGCGGTGAGCAATAAATGAAGCTGAAGAATTTGTGAAGGTAGAGGGCAGATATATTCAGAGAAAATTTAGAGTCCCCATGCAAATGAAATAATGATTTGTCACAGTGGCTATTGGGTTTCTGAATGGACGAGGGTCATTTGAATTCTGAGCGGGAAAGAGTAGGGTACCGGTTTGTGTTGCGTAACGTACCAGTTTGTACTTCGTTAAATAATTTATAACTTGCGACCCCGAACTCCGATTGACACAAACAAATATACCGTTTTGATCAGCGCGACGAGGCGGACACAACGGTATGTAGATATTGATGGTTTGACATTGTTTCCGAAGTGGTAAATCTTATTTTACCATTTGCACGAGCGAACATTTAAACTAGCAATTAAAAGCGAAATTTGACGAAACGAAATGCGCCGTCATGATCAGAATATTTTTCTTATGTAACATTGTGAAAATATTTGAGTTCGGACGATAGAAAATTTACACATAAAATTTAAACTAATATGTAAATTTGACGAGCGAAATTTACTACAATATTTTTCGACGAAATATGGCGTACGCCTATGTCTATCTAGGCGCATTCCAAATGTGAAGTTTGAACGGTAACGGAAATCGTTTGTGAATATTTGAAATTCCTATTACGGGGAATGCAGCAAAACACCGAAGAATAAGATCGACGGAGCTAAAGATATCTGAATTTTGAAAAATGAAAAATGATGTCTTTGTCAGAAAATGATTTAGAATTTTTCTATGTAAAAATATTTAGGTTCGGAAGATAAAATTTTCACGTTTTAAAATGAACTGATGTGCAGTAAACGCGCACGAAGTTTTACTGCGGTATTTTCCGATAAAACTTTACCCATATCTACAATCATCTCGGCGCAATTTAGAAACAAAGTTTGGACGTTGATTGAAATCTTATGTAAGTTTCACGTTTTATATTAAAATAACGGTTCTAAAATTTTTAAAATTGGGTCGGAATTTCAGGGTCGTTACACATAGATATACAATTATATATATATATATATACACAAAAAATATATATAAGATCATATATACAATAACCCAGTATATACATTTAAACTTAACCAACTATCAAATATATATAAACCTATGTTATATAACACACGCATAAAGTATAAATAATATCAACAAAGGATTCATATTATATTAAAAATAAGATTTGTTAAAGCACGCATGTCGACTCTACACAGTTCACAAGAAAATATATGCTAACCCATACAGTACTATATAATAACTTACATAAAAAAGTTTCTCACCTAACCAAACCAATACCAAATATACTTTAAACAAACGGCAGCTGACATAGATATTATATATATATATATACCTTAGAAGCAAATGTAGGCAGAGCTTGGCAAGAAGGAAATGGAAGCATAGGATAGGTTATCGGTTGTAAGGTGAGGTGGCAGATCCGGCCTGGGACCCGCTACGCGCGGCGGAGGCGCGACTTGGCGCTGGTGGGAGGAGTGTCGGGTGCGAGGTGGTTCGATGAGTGGATGGTGGAGGAGCAAGGCGAAGGTGGAAGGCGGTTGCAGTGCTGTAGCCGAGGCGGGGAGATGAAGGAGGCGGCTCGGCCATGAGATGGTGGCGCTGGGCTGAAGTGGTGGCACAGATCTGACCGTGGAAAGGACGGTGGTTGCTTGCCTTGGCAAGGATGGTGGCGTTTGAGGTGGAAGCCGAGGTGGTGGCTGCTGCAGCGGGTTAAAGGCCGGAGGGAGTTGTCGGGAAGAAGGTGTGGTGGCCGAGATGAGGATGGTGTGGGTTTGATGGTCTCCAGGCAAAAAAAAGAAAGAAGAAGGATCCAAGCAAAAGAAAATGTGACCTTCAATTTTAAATTTTACTTATTCTTTTAAGAGTGCATAGAGAACCAAGGATAGGGAACCGAACTATAATTTAAAAGTGAACCAATAGAAAAGAAAAGGTCACGTTCTTAAACTCAAGGTATAATTAATTTCCAGCCCCTGACAGCTGTTAGTATTGTACATTGAAAAATGAAAAGTCACAAAAACTAACGGGCACAAAACTGGTACCGACCCGGTTAACCATTTCGTGGTTTCCGCGGTGCATCGGCCTCCAAACACAGAATTGGATATACCGTTGAGATCAGCACGATGAGACGATCAAAACGGCATACCGATATCAGTGGTTCGATTGAATTATAAAAATTCGAATTTTCTACTAGCGGAAAATGCAGCAAAAACGCAGAAAAATAAGATCGACGGAGCTAAAGAAGTTCGAATTTGGAAAAACGAAAAATGACGTCTCAGTCAGAAGATGAATTAGAATTTTTCTGTGTAAAAATTTTCAGGTTTGGAAAACATTTTATTATCATCAATTTTAACTGATATAAATTGGAATAAAATTACACTAGAAAATAAACTTCCAAATTATCTGATGAAAATTTACCAGTTGCTATGATTAATTAGACGCATTCCAAATATAAATTTTTTTTATTTCAAAATTTTATCGTTTAAAATTCCACAAAATTTCAACTAATTACGTTATTAAAACAGTTAAAATTTACGGGTCGTTACACTCTCCCCCACTCAAAACTTTTCGTCCCCGAAAAGGAAGGAGGTAGGAGAATAGAAACAACCAGAAAGAAAATAGATTGGAATACAAGTAAAACAATTAATTTAAACCATATAAATTTCAATTTAAATTAATTAATATTTGACAATTTGTTTAAATCCCTTTGAGTTCACTTAAGTTAAATCAATCTATCTATTTCTAAATTCATTATCTTATTATCTAGTCATCCTCAATTAACAATTTCTAAATCATCAATTTGTATAATCATTTACTGTACTCATATTTTATTCAACAAATTTAATTCTTTTATTCCAAATTATTATTAAGTTTATTCCACTTAATATATCTTATTACATATATTTAAACCATATAAATTAATTTAAACCATATAAATTTCAATTTAAATTAATTTATATTCAATAATTGGTTTAAATTTAAGGTATTTCCATAAGTTGATCTAATTTCAATTTGTTAATTCTTTCAGAACAAAATTTATTATATTTATCTCATTCAATTAACTTATTATTCCATCATCTTTATTAGCATTTTTTTATATATAATTAAAATCTAAGTGTATAACATTTATTATAAACACTCAAATTTTATTTATAAAATAATTTTATATTGTATATTATCCAATTACATTTTAACTTCTGAATAATTTAGGTAAGTTATATTGAAATGCAATTTAGTACTATACAAATAAAATTTTCAAATTCAATTATTTCAAGTTTAAATATTTATCCAAAATTTTTGACCTCAGTTTATAATTGAAATCATCTTTAAATCATAAACTTAAGAATTTAAATCTCCGATTTACTTCAAACAATTTTGAGATAAATATATATAGTATATATCAGATTAAAATTAAATCTTTATATATATAATAAATCAGGTCATACCACAGAAATTCAAATCAAATTAAACTTCCAAACAAAGTGTAGCAAAGCTACTGAATGGTCTATTCACTTCGAAACTCAAAAATGAATGTCGATGATGCGGCCGCCATCCTCGAAATTATTTTCCAGCGACAAAAGAGAAGAGTACTGATTTAAACATTAAAATTCTTTTGAAACGATTTATACTCAGAGATACTTTATATAATATACATTTAAAACTTTAAAACCAAAGTTTGAAATCACCGGAAATTAAATTCTCAAATTCTTTATTTAAATTCATTTAAACTCTAAATCGATTTATAAACCATAATATAAATTCATTTATAGAACAATAAATGATAATCAAATATTATCATTTAAAACAACCATTTTAATTAACTTATTAAATTCCAGAAAATTATACTTATATATATGATATAATCATACCAATTTATTTCATTTACCAAATTTGAAAATAATATTGTGTCAGTTTGCTCTGTTCAAGTGTTTTGTAAATCCTATCGATAGCGTTGATCAGACGAATCGATCGGAAATCCAAACCAACATCAACAACTCAAACAACACACTATAAACATAAAATATTTTATATTAATTACAACTACACTCCCTCACTCGGATACCCTCGAATGGATTTCAAAACAAAGATAGTGATTCAGATTAGAGAAACACAAACTAAAAGAATTCAACTAAAAGGTAGACTTGATAGGGAGATAAGATAATTGAGTTTTCAAACAGAAGATGGACAAACTTATATAAATTGCGGGTAACCTTAACCGGGTCAACCGTGACTTCAAGAATATGATCGATGCGGAATTCTGAATCAAATCGACATCAGATCACAAGAGATAGAATTCGGGTAAAACAAAAGATAGCAGCATCTAAACCGAGGATACAGAAATCTCCGGTGAATCAATGTCTGTTGTAAAGGATTTTCACCCCTTTACAAATCATTCAAAGATTGGTGAGACCGCCGATTTATTATAGAGGTTGTTCGAAGTGGAGTTATGGGATACTCCAGAATCAAGAAGACACGAATAGGGGAGACAAGAGTGGACTTTGGAACCAAAGTGAACGTTCCAAAATTTAAAGGAAACCGAGTCAAAGAAGAAGGAATTCAAGCTCGAACGACAGTGATTCCGTAATTGAATTTACTCTATATGCTGAGTTTTGCCTAAAACCAGAGCTTTGATACCAACTGTAACGACCCACTATTTTGGACCATTCAAATCGACAATAAATCCACACATGTTGGACTTGAATAATTCAAAACAATAGATTGTAAATAAAATTTGGAAAAACTCAACATATACAGTAAATAAATAATCACAGAATCACAGACACAGAGTAATATAACAATATGCAATGGAAACAAATGAATAGTAGTTCATGAAGCTACTATATATAACAGAGTTAAATAAGTTACAACAGATCTCGAATACAATAGTCAAATACAAGAATCAGAATACATCATTAGAATCAACTGAATATCTGAAAGCTGGATAGATAGCTGGATCTCCAAGCGAAGCTCCAACTCCAAAGGTGAGTCTCGAATACTGGTACACTCAGTCTGACCCGAGCGTAAAGAAAACACAAAACACTCGAGTCAGGATTAACATTCTTATATCAATAAATCCAACTCAAGTGAAATAACGACTGAAATACAAGTAACTCAAAGGATGTTTGGGACAACCATCCTCTAAGGATCCATTAAACTATCTACTATGTAGTAGTGTACACTAAGTAGATAATGCCTATCAGTAATATAAAGTATTAAAATAGCGTTAAGGCGTTACCATTATCCCCCTTAACACATTTTATATAAGCATCATAGTCTATACAGCACTGTAAACTCCACCGTAAACTAGTGGGCTATCAGGGAGTACTCCATAGGTATAACACAAAACAAATCATAGTGGTCACGCATAGGGATACGAGTATGACAAGGCACATGAGGCAATACCCAAGGTAGTGAAACTACCGTTTGCCTGATCCGGACTGGTGAGAACGCATCGCCGCAACGATCGCAACACCGCGAAACAACACTCCCAATTCAAGGGTGCGCACCAATCAAAAACAAGTAATGAGTAGTTTACGAAGAAGTGTGTCTGCTAGAGGTAGCTAACCTCACTGGCCCGGCATGGCTCCTGTTTAAGTCATTTCCAATTTGACACAAGTGTCAAGGTCATCCATTATCGTTCTCTTTCTTCAAATCCAGCAACGTCATCATTCCAACCACTTCGTTCTGGAACACACTCCGCGTATAATAGTTATAAAAGTGGTTTTCGGTTTGGACAGAGAGTATGTCCCTAACCGATCCCGGACTCTTCAATAACTACGTAATTATTACACCGATCGGTCATTTAATAAACTTTCAAAATAGTTTATATTTCAAAACCGAAATATCATTGCCATTTCAAAACCATAACCATACGATATCATTTTCACTTCAAATAAATCCATTTTCAAAATCATATCACTTCCCAAAGTCATATCTCTTTCGAAATCGTAAGTCTTTTAAAATCAAAACACTTTGGAAATAAAAACCCTGAAATTCATAACACTTTGAAACTATAGTTTGAAATCATAACATTTTGGAATCATAACACTTTCCTCTTAAACATTTTAGATATTAAAATTAGTGTATATAATTAAATAGTTTATAAAATAAAAATAGTTTATATAAAATAGTTATAAGTTAAAATAGTTTATAATAAAAAAAATATTGAAATGATTTATATAAAATAGTTTATATTAAAATAATTTATAAAGTAAAATATAAATAGTTGTAGATATAGTTTAAAAATACTTTATAAAATAAAATAGCTTCCACATATTCATAAATCGTTCAAATTAACTCGACTTCCAAATTCAACTTAATTCAATCTCAATTCATAAATTTCAACTCAATTCAATTTCTCAATAAATCATTTCGAATTATAACGATTTCAAATACAGATTTTAAACACAAAATAAACCATTAAATTTCAATATATTTCAAAGCTTTAAATATTCCACATTTCAAAAACTAAATTTGATAATTCCATTTATATCTCAATTTAATTTCATTTCATTTAGTTTCTGAGATATTTCTCTAATCATTTCAATACATCTAAATACAGCTTCAATTTAAAATTTTAAATAAACAAATATCCTATTTAAATTTATATAAGTTTGAAATATTCATTTAAGTCACTTTTAATCAAATTCAAGTTATAAAACATATCTTTTAAATTTTCAAATTTAATAGATTTCAAATCAAACTTATTTAAGTATAATTCTTAAATAATTCAGAATTCCAAATCAATTTCAAATTTATCTTTCAACCTAAAACATTATAAACTCTATATTTAAAAATATAAATTTTACATAAATACTCAAACATATTTTTATATTGATTCAAATCAACTTTAATAAATCTTTAAAATCAATATATATTAAAACCATATATTCTTTTCAAAACCATAGAAATCATTTTCAAAATATTTATATATATATATATATACCAACAGTGTCTGTATAAAATTTTCTACCTTATGGTCAAGTGATACGGATATTTATCATTTCAATCCGTAATTTATATATATATATATATACGGGTATATCTTTTCAACCCGTAGTCCCAAATTTAATTCAATGAAAATTGCTTGGGTTTATCATTTCAACCCATAACGATTTTCTCCTATTCTACAGATCGTTCGGGTATGTATCATTTCAACCCATAGTGAATTCTATATTAACAGGGAACTTGCAGAGTGATAACAAATATGATAAAAATATAACAACAGTAACAGGCATATATCATCAGTGATAAATAATAGATAATGGTGTCAGATGTCACAGGTGAACAGATACAGATAATGGCAATATATATAGCAATATAAATAAAAGATAATGGTGTCAGATGTCACAGGTGAATAGATACAGATGATGGCATATATATAGCAATGTAAATAACAAGCAGCAGCATATTTCAATTATTGTTTCAATTGAAATCAGATTTAATAAATAAAAGAACATTAATCGTGAGTGATTGCTCACCTTTCGAGGCTAGAGAGATTTGACAAAGAATTGAGTTACTAAGAATTTCAAAGCAACGTTATATAGGCACGAACTTGACGGTCCAAGCTGACAGAAAAATCGATGGGAATAGATCGGATCAGTTCAATAAACAATATATATACATAAACTAATGTATAACTATAGGTATGAACTTTCATTCATACTATATTTGAAATCAATAATTTATAAAAGGAATCAACCTAACCTGTCACTATATTATATAGATACCTTAACCATATAAGCTTCATATGCAACAGACATGCGTGTGTATATCTATATAAAACTGTTTTTGAACCAATGCTATATATATATTTTTAAAATCCTACAGAAAATATATTGTACATATATAAAACACTATGTATACTATTATCAAACTGTTCCAGTCATACAACATAGTTTCAGTATATGAGCTACAGGCAAAGATTTTTATATACATAAACTAACTTATATATATATATAATGTTACAAAATCATTATTAATATCACAGTCGTTTGTTATATTTAATAAAAAAAATACACATACAAATTTTTATACATAAGTGGTCATATTACAACTTAGGCTTATATAACCAACAAACAATTTATACACAACTAAAATCTGAACAATAGATATATAACACTCTAGTTTAACTTATATATACCGACATACTTTATATATATACTACTGTAGCATAAACAAAATCATCAAATAATTTGAGACAATTATTTATATAGATATTCCATAAATGACTAACTGGCCAGCTTGCATCTGTACCCACTTACAAACATTAGAAAACTGAAAAGTGCTTTATATATGTAAACATAGATATACAATTATATATATATACAAAATATATATAAGATCATATATACAATAACCCAGTATATACCTCTAAACTTAACCAACTATCAAATATATATAAACCTATGTTATATAGCACACGCATAAAGTATAAATAATATCAACAAAGGCTTCATATTATATTAAAAATAAGATTTGTTAAAGCATGCATGCCGACTCTACACAGTTCATAGGAAAATATATGCTAACCCATACAGTACTATATAATAACTTACATAAAAAAGTTTCTCACGTAACCAAACCAATACCAAATATACTTTAAACAAACTACAACTGACATGGATATATATTATATATATATATATATATATATATATACCTTAGAAGCAAATGTAGGCAAAGCTTGGCAAGAAGGAAAAGGAAGCATAGGATAGGTTATCGGTTGTAAGGTGAGGTAGCAGATCCGGCCTGGGGCCCGCTGCGCGCGGCGGAGGCGCGACTTGGCGCTGGTGGGAGGAGTGTCGGGTGCGAGGTGGTTCGATGAGTGGATGGTGGAGGAGCAAGGCGAAGGTGGAAGGCAGTTGCAGTGCTGTAGCCGAGGCGGGGAGATGAAGGAGGCGGCTCGGCCATGAGATGGTGGCGCTGGGCTGAAGTGGTGGCACGGATCTGACCGTGGAAAGGACGGTGGTTGCTTGCCTTTTCAAGGATGGTGGCGTTTGAGGTGGAAGCCGAGGTGGTGGCTGCTGCAGCGGGTTAAAGGCCGGAGGGAGTTGTCGGGAAGAAGGTGTGAAGGCCGAGATGAGGATGGTGTGGGTTTGATGGTCTCCAGGCAAAACAAAAGAAAGAAGAAGGATCCAAGCAAAAGAAAATGTGACCTTCCATTTTAAATTTTACTTATTCTTTTAAGAGTGCATAGAGAACCAAGGATAGGGAACCGAACTATAATTTAAAAGTGAACCAATAGAAAAGCAAAAGTGCCTTTCTTAAACTCAAGGTATAATTAATTTCCAGCCCCTGACAGGTGTTAGTATTGTATATTGAAAAATGAAAAGTCACAAAAACTAACGAGCACAAAACTGGTACCGACCCAGTTAACCGTTTCGTGGTTTCCGCGGAGCATCGGACCTCCAAACACAGAATTGGATATACCGTTGAGATCAGCATGACGAGACGATCAAAACGGCATACGGATATCAGTGGTTCGATTGAATTATAAAAATTCGAATTTTCTTCTAGCGGAAAATGCAGCAAAAACGCAGAAAAATAAGATCGACGGAGCTAAAGAAGTTCGAATTTGGAAAAACGAAAAATGACGTCTCAGTCAGAAGATGAATTAGAATTTTTCTATGTAAAAATATTCTGGTCTGGAAAACATTTTATTATCATCAATTTTAACTGATATAAATTGGAATAAAATTACACTAGAAAATAAACTTCCAAATTATATGATGAAAATTTACCAGTTGCTATGATTAATTAGACGCATTCCAAATATAAATCTTTTTTATTTCAAAATTTTATCGTTTAAAATTTCACAAAATTTCAACTAATTACGTTATTAAAACAGTTAAAATTTACGGGTCGCTACAGGATCTTAATCAATTATCCCGAATATCTACTCAAACCAATCCAATCAAATGGGGAATAGTTACACTTATGTATATCTTACTTCTTGTATGTAATATTTTTTTCAATATATATAAGAAAGTAATTATCTTAATTAAAATATGAGTCTTCTTTTAAAAGACTTGTTTGTTAATTGGGTAAACGTTTTCTTTGTAAACCGTTTTGAAAGTTTGTTGTATGTATTATAGTGTAATTCTAGATGTCTTGGCTTTCCGGAGAAAAAGATCATGTAATAAATGTTCTAGAGGAAAGATTGTTGATATAAAATTATGTAGTTGGATTTAATAATGGGTTGAAAATTTTGACAATAAAAGGTATTGTGTCGGAAAATTTTGAAGTTTTGAGTTGTTGTCTTATTTAAACTATGATTTTAATGCTTCATATGTTTTTAAGTGCATGCTAATATGTTTCAATAAGTTAAGTGAGGTGCGAGCTGTTACAAAATATAAATTCAGAGTTATAATTTAGCAAACCCGAATCGTAAATTCCTAGGTATCTAAATCCAGTCCAAGCCTATACTATGTCGTATGTAATCTCAATACGAGTGTAATGGCGAATACCTCATCTTGATTGGATCTCATATGCAAAAGATACGAATTAGATATGAAACAAAATTAATTGAAAAATTAATTCACTAATTACATTAATTAAATCCCTAATCTATCCTTTCCAAATGCACATATACATCGTGCACAAACTATCCATTAACACACATACTATTCCCCTAGGTTTCTCCCTTATGCACGATGATTCGACGAAACGTTGATTACTACGCGATCCACGTTGCTTGCTCTTCACTACGGACCCAAGAACATCAACCTTGGCACCTCCTAATGAATCGTGCCCTACTACCTCCATGTTGGCCATCCCGACATCGCACACTCAAGACGAAGCCGCACCTCCCCAACAAGTCACCGTCAAATTGCCTCCTCGGTAGAAACACAATGCCACTCTTCATTTCATCTATCTCCTCCTCAAACTTTAGCAACCTTTAACCCTAGTTCGACGTCGAGAAGGTCAAGCACGGCCATGTCATGCTGCACCCATCAAATCCCATATAGATTTGAACTTCTCCTTACCACGATCTCAATGGATCTGATCTCGTCGATTTTCGTGGATCGGAGCACTCGATTTAATTCATGGAAGATAGTGGTTATGGCTGGGTAAGAAGCAAGCTCGTACAATCACATAGCACATAAGATAGCCATGAAACTCGTCTGCGCACATCACCTCAGTTTTTGGTCCCGATGGTGTAAATTTCATCACTATTCGAGATAGTGCTTTGGAATGATTATTTCAAGCATTTCGAGGTAGTTTTGGCCATCAGATCATCCGATTCTAAAAAAATTTCAACGTACATCTCATAATGAATTTTTCATCCTAGAATCACAAGCCGTCAGTCGAGATCCCATATGACCCAACAATGCACGTATTTTTATAAAATACGTATAACAAAATGTAAATCATAAAAATACTGTAACTTCGAATATGGTGATATTTACACTCATTTTGATCCGCAGTATCAATCCTGACTCAACGGAAGTGGTCTCAAGTCCTAACTAGACTATATGCGAAAAACCAGATTTTTGGACCTTACATTAATTAAAGATTTAATATTTAAATATCCAATCGTCAAAATGCGGGTTGTTAAATTCTCCCATCCTTAAAAAAAATTCGTCCTTGAACTTTCTATGAGTATGAAAATGCAACCCGAATGACAAAAATTCCAAGTACGAAATACTACTCCTAATACTTAGGATTCTAAAACCCCTATCATTTTGGAAATTTTTGACATCACCTTCTTTGCACGGCTAACTCTAAAAAAATCTCAAAGCAACATACATACATATCTGTTATCTAAGGTATCTCATTTTTGAGGACATACAAGCGCATATATCCATACCATCTATACTATAGATCTTACATACCTCTTTTACAATAAGAGCTTTCCATTTAGATGCGAATAAGCATCCCAAGAGCGCATAGCTGCTTCCATGTATCTAATCATGTACTCAACAAAGAGGAGTAAACACAATTGCAGCATTATATCATGAATTTAGTCATGCTAAATCATATATAGCAATCATCTCAAATAAATATGATATATCAAACTATGCAACAAAAATCTCAAATAAACTTGTTATAACAGTCTATTGAACATGCATCTTCAATGCAATTAACATCTCTACCGCGACAAGCATCTCTAATAAACATGTTATAACAAACTATGCAACATGCATCTCTAATGCAATAAGCATCTCTAATGCAATGAGCATCTCTGGTCAACATGTTACTATCGAAAACAACAAGCACCCTTGTAAAACACAAGTAACAACAAAGCAAGCTCTACATTATGCTTTCTTACATTTTAACAAAAATAAAACAAAAATATCCTTTAGTAATTGGCGACATACCAATACAAAGCTCCATCGAACATGGACAAGCTTAACCCGCATCGCTCTGAAGTCATATAGCCATGTTCTCAAAAATAAATAGGCCCTCGAGGTCTAAAGCCACATCTGGTTCACTTCCACTTTCTCTAGTCGACTCATCACGATGACTTCAATAGAATTACACTTTTATACAAATAGAATGCGCACAATATGCTGGCAATAACAATCAACAATAAGCAAGCAATAAACAACAGTAAGCAATAATAACCAACATCAAGCAATTAAGAAGCAACGAAAATCAATCAACAGTCAACCAATAAAAATATACAATCAATTAATAATCAATCTACAAAAAATAATCAATCAAAAATCAAGCAATTGCAAGTAATCAATAAGCAACAAAAATCAATCAACAATCAACCCACAAAAATAAACAACCAATCAAAATCAAGCAATCAATAGGCAACAAAAATCAATCAACAACCAATCGACAAAAATAAACAATCAATCAGAAATCAAGCAATAGCAAACAATCAACAATGATTACCATACAAACTTCCAATTATTTAAAAGGAGTCATAATGTGCGTGAAGCTATAAACTCACGAGTCTGTTCAGCATCCAAGATGGACCAAATGCCTAAGTGGTGCTACTCCTTTCATGAATACAATACATGAAAATTATTACACCTCCCACTCTTAAAAGGATACCTTATACATTATGCTGGATCCTCAATGTTTAGGACTATTAAATAAATCCAAAAATCTAAGTCTTAACTTTCCTTTTTCTTCCGAACAAAATTCATTCTCTCAACGATAAAACTTTACAAATTGTATCGTCCCTAAATGATGATCAACTAATACCGATGTTTGCTCGGGTCCAAACTCACCTCAACAACCCAATGATAATAAGGATAATGTACTAAGTGTACTACGACGTTCACCCAGGCGAGTATTATCATCACTTAGAAGATTATCCAAATCATCATAAAACTAATCGAGAAGTTGTAACAACCCGGTTTTTCGCATCAGTTTATAAATGACGATTAAATCACTTTTAACTGCTAATGCAGATTTGAATCAAGTTTAAATCCATTTGAAAATTGTTAAAAGAATTGTTTGGGCCTTAAATGAAAATTTGCAACCCATGTTTCTTTAGTTCTACCTGGGTCGTGTTTTATCAAAGAATACCCGTTCCACTTACTCGATCCATTCATTTTTCGTTCGAAACCCTTAAAGCAACAAACGAACAAAAATGGTGGCTGCCTCGTTCCAAAATTTAGGGCACGCTTATCTGCTCGTCTTCTCCGCTCAGGGCGTGAGTAAATCGAAGAGGCCACCAATGATCGTCTCTTCGACTTTTCAGAGGCTATTAGGGTTTCTGACGAGCGTATTCCTTCGCTTCGTGTTGCCGCGACGTCGAATTCGAGCTCTTCGGTGGCTAAGGTGAGTAATCGCAATTACTCACATCTAATTTAACCTCATAGATATGCGATTTTGTGAATTGATCTACACGGCTTTGAATTTACTGCTCCGTGAATTTCTTGTTTTCATTTGTTCGACTAGCGACTTGTTTTCATGATGACCACGGCTTGACTGTTTTTCAAAACACTTCGACTTTAACCCTCTGCCTTAATTTACTCTGTAGCCTACTTGCTTTATTCGCTGTGACTTTGGATGTTGATTTGGTTTGAATTGGGCACTGACTTGTTTAAAGAACCGGCCTTGGTATTTTTTGTGACAGTTGTTTTTCCATGGCCCAGTTTATGCTGTGACGATTTGGTTTACTAACTTGTTTCAATCTACTTGAGTTGTCATCTCAGCCAGTCGAGTATAATTGATGATGATTTATCATGGCTATTTGACTTTTGTTAAAACGCTTTGGCCATGTTTTCTTGGTCGTCATGGTTTTGTGAATTTGCTGTTTTTAGTTGACTTCGGTCACTATGATTTTTGGATCGACATTTGAATTTGCTTGATACTTCGGTTACTATCTCTCAACCTGATACTCAATCACTGTCACTCAGTTGCATACACATTCATCATGTAGTTCACTGAGTATATGCACAATTTCATACATTGCGTCATTTGGTTTGCTCTGAAGTGACATTGTTCTTCTGGAGCTCGTACTTGAGTCTGTTGAGAATAGTTCGACTTCGACTTGGTCTTTGAGTTATTTCACAGTCTTGTTGTCTGCTGTTGTTCATTCTACTGGTACCATTTGTCCATTCATGGGTTTGTTTGAGTCAGTGGAGTTTGCATTCATCTTTTCCACTGTTTTGCTCAAGTCTGCATTATATTGTACCTGTACTTGCAGTTGCATATCTGTTCATCAAGTTTTGCAAGTGAACATGTTTGCATTCATCATGTTTGATTTATCAGAGTACCTCAGTTTTTAAACCTCTGGAACATCCCATATCCTAAAGTAAACAAAATTCACAAGTTTAAACAACTGTTTGATGAATCTACTGCATTCTGTAGTTCTTGAATCTATTATGTAATGTTTGCATGATTGGGCTATCTGAATAAATGCTTTGAATTGCCCTGTTTACATAAACTTTCATCCTTGCCTTAGTTGATATGTAGTTCACTGCATCATTTCTTTGAAATGGCTGTTGCGTGAATTTGGCAACTTGCTTCTCTGCCACTTCTCTGTTACTTCATCGAATACTGCATTCCTGTTCACTTGAGATTTTGTTGTTAACTTCCTTGATTAATCTGCATTCACATGGCATCCATGTTGATATTTGCATTTTGATTCCATCGTAAATGTTGATTCTGTAGCCTGCACCTCATATTGTAGTGGTTGTACTTGAAAGTGATTCCAGTTGTAATCAGTGTTGTTACTAATGTTGTCCACTGTTTTACTTGGCCATTTGTAATTTTTACTTTGGTCATTCTTGTCTATGCTTCAGCTTGCATTCCTGATTGTTTCAGTGGATTCACTGATCCATTTTTATTTTAGTTGGTCTGCATTTTCTTGTGGGCCTTTGTGCCTGCTGCACTTGGTTGACCAGTTTCATTCATCCTTGTTTATTTTTGTTGCCTTCACCCAAACTTCCATGTGGAGGCTGCATTTTCGTTGCAGTTTTACCCTTGTACCTTGTGGTGACTTTATATTCAGTGGTGGCGAGGCAGTGCACGCGTGCGTGCACTGCAGCCACCCAGAATTGACAATTTTGAATTGATATTTCCTTTGTGTCGTGATGCGTTGATCTTTTATGCCGTATTGGCGAGGCCGAACACGCGTGCGTGTACGGCAGCCAATCGAACTCTGATGGTTTTAAAGTGACAATTTCAATTGTTTTAAATTGATTTAGTCGATTTGATAAATTGTTTATTTATCTCTGTTGATGATTTAAATCTGCTGGTTTTTGTTAAACACTGTTAAGTGTTATATTGACCGTTATCCGGTTTCTTTGTTTAAAGAATCGGATAGATGGGAATTATGGTGACTGTCGTCTATTTAAATTATTACTGCCTATATGCACTAATAAACTGGTTTGAATTAGACTGACTTGGGTATTATTTTCCTTTTGAATGTAATACTCGGGTCAGACCCGAGTTATTTCAGGTTGTAGATTTCTTTCTTTGAGTTGCTGTTCAGGATTTGAAGACTTTTCACATCTTCTAAAGTTGTCATTGTCCTTTTGTAGTAGTCGTGTCATTGTATAGAACGATATGTATTCATGTATATTAGTTGATAATGTACTTGTATATATAACTTCTAGAGTCGACAGTTGTAGTTGTATCATATGTATCGTGTCAACTATATTGTAACTGACATCGGTTATATATATATGAGATTTTTGTTAATCTGTGTTCCGCATTTATATTATCTGTGTTATTGTTATATCTAATGTCCTAAACTACTATGAACTATCGTAGTTTGTTGTATACTGATAATTGGGTGTGTCGATGGGAGTAAATAAATAATAGATGAAAAATAAAAAGTATATACCACTCCTATCGAGATAACCAATATTAGTGTAAGTCCAACTACGGATGGTCGCTCCTATCCAGCCTTATTCTTCGTAATAATATACAGTATTTCTGTTAATACTCTTTGTTATTATGAGCATAGAGGTGGGGCGTCACAGTTGGTATCAGAGCTTGGGGTTTATGGACATAATATAAAACTTAACTCGGAAGGAACATATGTTACAACTATTGGTCGATGTTTTATTTGTGCTGGAGTCAAAACTAAAGTTTTGAAATTTGGATGAAATTTTTAAATATCTTTATTTAAAAATAATAGTGAAATTGTGTTTTGATGATTTGATTGATTTGTGTTCTGTTTATCAGAGTGCGCAGCGGAAACAGTGAAACTGTCTTCGTTGAGTACAACTGATAATCTTTTTGATTTAAAAATCAAAATACGAAATTGATATGAATTTCATTTGTTGTTTACATAGATGTAATTATTTTGTTTCTTTGAGAATTTCGAATCCGAATTGAGGATTCGAAGAAATTGCAGCTATGTGATTTTTGTTGAAACTTCCGTTGGCTTTCTTTTGTACTAATCATATATTGATCAGATTTTTGCTGTTTTGAATTGTCTTCATTGAAGATACCTTCGAATAGTTTCTTTGTTCATTTTGTAGTACGTGCAAAAATTTAAATTGCACGTTATTGCATTTATTTTACGTTGAACCGATGCTTGGTTATGAAACGTATTTTGTTGCCGTTATTTTTACAACGGAATTTTACACCAATGCTATATTTTGAAGTACGGTGTTTTGTGGCATTTTGATGAATGAGAATTCACTGACATTACATTTTGATGTAGATTGTTTTGATGTGATTTTGACGTTTTAAAACTACTGTCGCTTTGGCTTCCGTAACCGTCAAATTTTAAAAAAGTGGATTTTCAAGCGGTTATTCCGCAATGCTGATTTGTAACCGTTTTTACGGTATTTTGAGAAGTACAATTTCCTTATCGAAATTATTACTGATTTGCTGTTTTAATCACGTGATTGGAAAATCGTTTTAAAATGAAAATTGTTTTATAAAATTTTAGCAGTTTGCGTTTTCAAAAGAATGAGAAAGCGACTTAAACGATTCAGCAAAATCGAGGATTATGACCCCTTTCTTTTACTGTTTCGCTTAACTCCGGACTTGTTCAGTTGAGAATGCGAATTGTTATTTTTACAAAATAAATAAAATTGTTTTCAAAAATTTTACAGTTTGCGATTTCAAAAGAATGAGGAAGCGATTTAAACGTTTCAGCAAAATCGAGGACTATGACCCCTTTCTTTTACTGATTCGCTTAATTCCGGACTTGTCCGTTTGAGAATGTGAAATGTATTTTTACAAAATACACAATTTTGCACTTTCAAGGAAACGATGAAGAGAATCAAACGATTTAGTAAAACACGTGGTATGGGACATGTGCGTTTGCTATTTCGGTTAATTCCGGACTCGTTAATTGAAATATTTGATGATTTTGTGTGCTTTCGAGCCACTCTGCGGACCTTCGGGTCATTTGTTGGGCTTTCGGGCCACTCTACGGACCTTCGGGTCATTTGTTGGGCTTTCGGGCCACTCTACGGACCTTCGGGTCAAATACCAGTACTAGACCTTCGGGTCACTCTGCGGACCTTCGGGTCAATCTGATGGGCGCCAAAATTATGTTGAGTACTTGGTAGGCTTCGGCCACTCTGAGATGCACGTGCGGCGAATTAAAAACTCGCCATCTGATGGGATCGATCCAAGCTTTTATGTTGATTTTCTAGTCTTCTTAATTGATTTCTAGATATTTGTTGTTTCCAATTATCTGCAGGGAATTGGATATTTGTTGATATGAGTTCTGATTATCGTTTTTGATAATCAGATATTTATTGTTTCTAATTATCGCTTGTGATAATTAGATATTTGTTGATATGAGTTCTGATTATCGTTTTTGATAATCAGATATTTGTTGTTTCTAATTATCGCTTGTGATAATTGGATATTTGTTGATATGAGTTCTGATTATCGTTTTTGATAATCAGATATTTGTTGTTTCTAATTATCGCTTTAGATAATTAAATAATTGTTGATTTGAGATTTAATTATCGCTTTAGATAATTAAATATTTGTTGCTTTGAGATTTAATTATCGCTTTTGATAATTAAATATTTGTTGCTTTGAGATTTAATTATCGCTTTTGATAATTAAATATTTGTTGCTTTGAGATTTAATTATCGCTTTTGATAATTAAATATTTGTTGATTTGAGATTTAATTATCGCTTTAGATAATTAAATATTTGTTGCTTTGAGATTTAATTATCGCTTTTGATAATCAAATATTTGTTGCTTTGAGATTTAATTATCGCTTTTGATAATTAAATATTTGTTGCTTTGAGATTTAATTATCGCTTTTGATAATTAAATATTTGCTGATTTGAGATTTAATTATCGCTTTAGATAATTAAATATTTGTTGCTTTGAGATTTAATTATCGCTTTTGATAATTAAATATTTGTTGCTTTGAGATTTAATTATCGCTTTAGATAATTAAATATTTGCTGATTTGAGATTTAATTATCGCTTTAGATAATTAAATATTTGTTGCTTTGAGATTTAATTATCGCTTTTGATAATTAAATATTTGTTGCTTTGAGATTTAATTATCGCTTTTGATAATTAAATATTTGCTGATTTGAGATTTAATTATCGCTTTAGATAATTAAATATTTGTTACTTTGAGATTTAATTATCGCTTTTGATAATTAAATATTTGTTGCTTTGAGATTTAATTATCGCTTTAGATAATTAAATATTTGCTGATTTGAGATTTAATTATCGCTTTAGATAATTAAATATTTGCTGATTTGAGTTTTAATTATCGCTTTAGATAATTAAATATTTGCTGATTTGAGATTTAATTATCGCTTTAGATAATTAAATATTTGCTGATTTGAGATTTAATTATCGCTTTAGATAATTAAATATTTGCTGATTTGAGATTTAATTATCGCTTTAGATAATTAAATATTTGCTGATTTGAGATTTAATTATCGCTTTAGATAATTAAATATTTGCTGATTTGAGTTTTAATTATCGCTTTAGATAATTAAATATTTGCTGATTTGAGATTTAATTATCGCTTTAGATAATTAAATATTTGCTGATTTGAGATTTAATTATCGCTTTAGATAATTAAATATTTGCTGATTTGAGATTTAATTATCGCTTTAGATAATTAAATATTTGCTGATTTGAGATTTAATTATCGCTTTTGATAATTAAATATTTGTTGATATGAGATTTAATTATCGCTTTTGATAATTAAATATTTGCTGGTTTGAGATTTAATTATCGCTTTTAATAATTGAATATTCGTTGAATTTGAAATTTGATTATCAGATTTGAGAAATTTGACTATCGTTTGAGATAATCAGATATTTGAATTGTCTTCTGATTATCGTTTGAGATAAGTAAATATTTGCGATTTGAAAATTCAATTATCGTTTTGGTGATTGAATATTTGCGATTTTTGAGATTTGAGCTTCGTCTTTTTCTCTGGCGATTCAGGTGAGTAATTTGATTTACTCACATTCAATTCGTGCTTTGTATGGGATTTCTGCTCTGTTTTTCCTCCTCTTTTAGTTGCTGGAACCCGATTGTTCTTGCTTTAGTTAGTCGTCTGATGTTGATCCCTGATTCCCACGATGTTGATTCTTTTGATTTGAAGCAGTCGAACCTTTTGATTTCTTATCTAATGCTTCCCCGCTGACACTTGCTTTGCTTATACATTCGACATTGCCATGCTCTTTTGGTTGTTACCTTTTATCCATTTATTCCCTATGATTGCGTGGACGCAATTTCTTTAAGGAGGGGAGTCTGTAACAACCCGGTTTTTCGCGTCAGTTTATAAATGACGATTAAATCACTTTTAACTGCTAATGCAGATTTGAATCAAGTTTAAATCCATTTGAAAATTGTTAAAAGAATTGTTTGGGCCTTAAATGAAAATTTGCAACCCATGTTTCTTTAGTTCTACCTGGGTCGTGTTTTATCAAAGAATACCCGTTCCACTTACTCGATCCATTCATTTTTCGTTCGAAACCCTTAAAGCAACAAACGAACAAAAATGGTGGCTGCCTCGTTCCAAAATTTAGGGCATGCTTATCTGCTCGTCTTCTCCGCTCAGGGCGTGAGTAAATCGAAGAGGCCACCAATGATCGTCTCTCCGACTTTTCAGAGGCTATTAGGGTTTCTGACGAGCGTATTCCTTCGCTTCGTGTTGCCGCGACGTCGAATTCGAGCTCTTCGGTGGCTAAGGTGAGTAATCGCAATTACTCACATCTAATTTAACCTCATAGATATGCGATTTTGTGAATTGATCTACACGGCTTTGAATTTACTGCTCCGTGAATTTCTTGTTTTCATTTGTTCGACTCGCGACTTGTTTTCGTGATGACCACGGCTTGACTGTTTTTCAAAACACTTCGACTTTAACCCTCTGCCTTAATTTACTTTCTAGCCTACTTGCTTTATTCGCTGTGACTTTGGATGTTGATTTGGTTTGAATTGGGCACTGACTTGTTTAAAAAACCGGCCTTGGTATTTTTTGTGACAGTTGTTTTTCCATGGCCCAGTTTATGCTGTGACGATTTGGTTTACTAACTTGTTTCAATCTACTTGAGTTGTCGTCTCAGCCAGTCGAGTATAATTGATGATGATTTATCATGGCTATTTGAGTTTTGTTAAAACGCTTTGGCCATGTTTTCTTGGTCGTCATGGTTTTGTGAATTTGCTGTTTTTAGTTGACTTCGGTCACTATGATTTTTGGATCGACATTTGAATTTGCTTGATACTTCGATTACTATCTCTCAACCTGATACTCAATCACTGTCACTCAGTTGCATACACATTCATCATGTAGTTCACTGAGTATATGCACAATTTCATACATTGCGTCATTTGGTTTGCTCTGAAGTGACATTGTTCTTCTGGAGCTCGTACTTGAGTCTGTTGAGAACAGTTCGACTTCGACTTGGTCTTTGAGTTATTTCATAGTCTTGTTGTCTGTTGTTGTTCATTCTACTGGTACCATTTGTCCATTCATGGGTTTGTTTGAGTCAGTGGAGTTTGCATTCATCTTTTCCACTGTTTTTCTCAAGTCTGCATTATATTGTACCTGTACTTGCAGTTGCATATCTGTTCATCAAGTTTTGCAAGTGAACATGTTTGCATTCATCATGTTTGATTTATCAGAGTACCTCAGTTTTTAAACCTCTGGAACATCCCATATCCTAAAGTAAACAAAATTCACAAGTTTAAACAACTGTTTGATAAATCTACTGCATTCTGTAGTTCTTGAATCTATTATGTAATGTTTGCATGATTGGGCTATCTGAATAAATGCTTTGAATTGCCCTGTTTACATAAACTTTCATCCTTGCCTTAGTTGATATGTAGTTCACTGCATCATTTCTTTGAAATGGCTGTTGCGTGAATTTGGCAACTTGCTTCTCTGCCACTTCTCTGTTACTTCATCGAATACTGCATTCCTGTTCACTTGAGATTTTGTTGTTAACTTCCTTGATTAATCTGCATTCACATGGCATCCATGTTGATATTTGCATTTTGATTCCATCGTAAATGTTGATTCTGTAGCCTGCACCTCATATTGTAGTGGTTGTACTTGAAAGTGATTCCAGTTGTAATCAGTGTTGTTACTAATGTTGTCCACTGTTTTACTTGGCCATTTGTAATTTTTACTTTGGTCATTCTTGTCTATGCTTCAGCTTGCATTCCTGGTTGTTTCAGTGGATTCACTGATCCATTTTTATTTTAGTTGGTCTGCATTTTCTTGTGGGCCTTTGTGCCTGCTGCACTTGGTTGACCAGTTTCATTCATCCTTGTTTATTTTTGTTGCCTTCACCCAAACTTCCATATGGAGGCTGCATTTTCGTTGCAGTTTTACCCTTGTCCCTTGTGGTGACTTTATATTCAGTGGTGGCGAGGCAGTGCACGCGTGCGTGCACTGCAGCCACCCAGAATTGACAATTTTGAATTGATATTTCCTTTGTGTCGTGATGCGTTGATCTTTTATGCCGTATTGGCGAGGCCGAACACGCGTGCGTGTACGGCAGCCAATCGAACTCTGATGGTTTTAAAGTGACAATTTCAATTGTTTTAAATTGATTTAGTCGATTTGATAAATTGTTTATTTATCTCTGTTGATGATTTAAATCTGCTGGTTTTTGTTAAACACTGTTAAGTGTTATATTGACCGTTATCCGGTTTCTTTGTTTAAAGAATCGGATAGACGGGAATTATGGTGACTGTCGTCTATTTAAATTATTACTGCCTATATGCACTAATAAACTGGTTTGAATTAGACTGACCTGGGTATTATTTTCCTTTTGAATGTAATACTCGGGTCAGACCCGAGTTATTTCAGGTTGTAGATTTCTTTCTTTGAGTTGCTGTTCAGGATTTGAAGACTTTTCACATCTTCTAAAGTTGTCATTGTCCTTTTGTAGTAGTCGTGTCATTGTATAGAACGATATGTATTCATGTATATTAGTTGATAATGTACTTGTATATATAACTTCTAGAGTCGACAGTTGTAGTTGTATCATATGTATCGTGTCAACTATATTATAACTGACATCGGTTATATATATATGAGATTTTTGTTAATCTGTGTTCCGCATTTATATTATCTGTGTTATTGTTATATCTAATGTCCTAAACTACTATGAACTATCGTAGTTTGTTTTATACTGATAATTGGGTGTGTCGATGGGAGTAAATAAATAATAGATGAAAAATAAAAAGTATATACCACTCCTATCGAGATAACCAATATTAGTGTAAGGCCAACTACGGATGGTCGCTCCTATCCAGCCTTATTCTTCGTAATAATAGACAGTATTTCTGTTAATACTCTTTGTTATTATGAGCATAGAGGTGGGGCATCACAGAAGTCCTTCCCCAAACTATCGCAAGCTATCTTAACTAAACTATATAAAATTTTACAACAATAAAGATCATTCAAAATAATATATGATGCCCGATCCAATTCTTTGTTCGCTTGCATGATTTTCTTGTTAAACTAGAGTCGACCACCTAACTCTTATCTTGTGAACTTCATCCGATTCCTTGGTCTGACCACTGAAATTTTCTCAAACGACTACAGTCGCTTTTGAAATCTCCTAGTCACCCCAAGAATCCGACTCGAGTGCTTGCCTTTAAGAATCGAGTGAAAACCCCTTCCCAACTAGTAAAAATCACCTAGAAACCCTACGCTCAAACTAGGGATTAAGAACGGATGCGTGAATGGACTGATCCCAAAAAACACCAATGTAGTTTGTGAGACTAATCCCATCACTTAAGGTGTGCTAACATAAGGTTAAACAACACAAATGACTCAGTGCAAAACATACAAGTCATCCGCTCGGTCCTTGCTCATTTTTGGTCAACCATCGAATCTTACATGGATACAGAATCCAAGTCACACTTCAACGAACAACACCACTCTACTCGAAATTTAGCCAAAAGGTTAAATTGGCTAAGGCACTCCTTCACCGATAAGCTGCCCTGCTGCAGATGGATGAAGCAGTCAAGCTGCACATCCCTTTCGATCTCAAAAATAAACCGAGACTTAAAGCAACATCTAGAGTCAATCCAAGTAATGGCCTACTCTCCAACCTCTTCTACTACTATGTTAATGGATGGCAAAAAATACCTTGTGGTATTCCAATAGTCTCTGAACCAATCAGGCTTCTTAGACTGCCTATCTTCAGTTGCTCGTGCTCCCCGTCAGCTTACACAGATAGACTAAAACGAAGATACCTTAATCATTAGAGACTGAGTGAATCAAAGTTTAAGAGACTAGTGGTGTATGCAGTGTTATATAGTAAAAAATAAAAGTACGCTCTCCCAATGTATCTCCATCTACCAAGTTGCCTAACTCAAATTGGTCTATATGTTCTCGAGTGTTTATTCTAAGCTTTAATACCGACAGTGACGACTCTTCCTTCATAATACCCTAAATCAATGTCAAAAGATAACGTATGACTCTCGAATACCACAAAAGACAGCTTATCGGAGTAAAATAAAAAAACACCAAACCAAGGCATAGCAATATAATCTCATTACAAAATGATAATATATAATATACTGAATATACATGAACATAACAGTGTGGGTTGCAGAATTATTGAACTTAAGGATAATTTAACATTAGAATTGGGGGGGGTTAGTGTTTACTAACATATGTAAATCTTTTTAATTTTCTTTGAAGATTAATATTAAATCATAGATTATCAATACAAATTATACTAACAATCAGCTACAGATGCAATCACAGATAAAAATAAAAACAGTAAAGTAAAGTAAAGAGTTAGAGAGATGACATTAAGGATTTTATACTGTTTCATATTTCTCCTATATCCAGTCCCGTACAGTTGCCTGTACAGATTTCTTTTCAAATGCCAATCTTTAACCGGGCAAAAGACAAACCCAAATACAATATCGATTTCAACGCTATGAGACACACCCTTCTGAATTTTCGAGCTTAGGGTAGACTCACTTGATTTGACCGGGATACAAGCACACCTAGTAGATTTGAACGGGCTACTAAGCACACCCACTTGATTTGAATGGGTTATAAGCACACCTAAGCAAATAAAAATAGAGTTGATAATTTTTCCAAAGATAAATTCTTGTACTTTGGATACAATGGATCCTATAGCCTCTTGGACAACATTTTGATCTTTAAAATGAGAGAGAGATGTTTCCAAAATAGTAAGAAAGTAGCATTGAATCAATACAATGAGGCATGAATTGATTCTATGTGATTTTGAAGAGAATATAATATATTTTTCAAGAGGATTTTAAAGGGAGTAAGTAATTAGTTATCCAAAAATTCGTTTGCACTCCCCTTTATATAGTAAATGAACAGTTGTGCCCATTCATGAAGAGTTGCAACAAATAGACACTTCCTTTCAAAATTTAAAAACCCAATTGGCGGTATGTATGTTGACATATTGTCTAGGTATGTCAACATACCTTAGTTAAAAATGAAAATTAACTTGTTTAAATAATTTGAAAATTATATACTTTGTAAAACAATTTGACACTTTGTAAAGTAGTTTGAACATAGTTTATAATATTTTTTAAAATTTGAAAAACTTTGATAAAATATTTTGAAATTTATTTTGGTTAAAAATATAAAAATTTAGAAAATTAGGGATAGAGATCAAAGATTGCTATCAAGGATTTTAACAATATGTTATGACTCTATATACCAAATTAGAATCTTGAGATCTTCATATCTTGGTCTTTGAACTCAGAGTTTTTATATCATCTTTATCTAGAATCTTTATAATGTACAGTCTTTGATTCAACACCTGTGTAATATTCTGCATTATATACTATATAACTTGGTAAAACATAAAATCTATATTTTATATGATTATATATGGTTTTTGTCATCAAAATCAATAACCGAGGTACTAATAATCTCCCCCTTTTTTATAATGACAACCATTAAATATTCCTATATATAAACTATGATATAACTCCCTAAGTTACATAATTCCCACTAATTATATGCATGCATATTTTATATTTTTCTCTACCTTTGTCATCAACATAAATGGGTGAAAAAATAAAAACTCTCCCTAAAATGAAATACTTATAAACTGTAGAATTAAAATCAATAATCAAGTTTTAAGTAATGTGCTAGTCAAAACAGGTTTAATTATATATTTGGACTAAATTAATTAGAGTATATATATTTAAATGAGATATAGATGCAATATGATATAATTATGGTATATAAATGATGATCTAATCATCCAAGCATTCAATTCAAACCAAACCAAATCAAAGCCATACTTATTTAGTTTGCAATCAGAGTTAGCGTAATCGATCCAAACCAAGTTTTTTACATATTACTATTAAAACGAAATAAGTTAATTATACAAACTTATGAATTTATAATAATTAGAAATCTAGACATTCCTAGGAACTTCAACTCAACCTTCAGATCCAAAGATCGGATGTGCTTTGATGGCTTCCCAATCTTCATTGTCTATTGAGCATTCTGGGTTATTGGTTTGATCATCTTTGATCAGGGAAGAGATTAACCATCGAAGAGCATCAAAGTGTTTCTCTTGCTCTTTTATCATTTGCATTTGGCTTAATTCCAAATGCCTTTGGTTTCTTAGAATAAAAGAGAGAATATCTCTGAATGATTGGAGAGTTTCTTCAAGGTTTTCACAGAGTTTTTGGTGTGGAGAAGACATTTCTATTAAATAAATGTTTGAAAATGAAAAGTGAATAGAGAATGAAATGATGAGTGAACTTTTCTAGAATAAATAGGCTTATATAGGAGTGAAAAGTCATTTGGAAAGTTTTAATATATAAAGTTATAATATTTCAAAATTCAAAATTATGCCAAACGGTTAGGATATGTCGACATAAACTATATATGTATGTCGACATACATACCAAAAAATGCAATATTTAAATTTTGTTATAGTTTTTATTTTTATTTAGTACCATTATATTTTCATAATTTCTAGAGACTAATAGAACTAAATAGAACAACAAGAAATAGATTTCGTTACCAATGATAGAAAAATATATGGATTTCAAAGAAAAACAAAAGAAATACATCAAAACAACATGAAATAAAACTAGATAAATGCATAATAAGAATACAAAGGTAAAATAACTAGATCTAAAAGGATGATGATGAAGAAGAAGAGTTTCCACCAAGCTTCCTAATGTTTTTCCTAAAATAATTGTCCAATTTGTTGGAGAGAGAAGTGAATTTTTTAATAATGGAATGTTTGAGCTTATTTTGGTTTTTGGGAAGTTTCTCTTGGTTCTTTAGAATCTCTTTATTGGAAGGGTGAAAAGGTTTTTCGAAGCTTTCTAGAGAAGTATCCATTTCTCCCTCTTCCTCTTCTTGATTACCCTCTTCTTCAATTTCCATTTTGTTGCCTTCTTGTTGTTGTTGAATTTCTTGCTCCTCTTCTCATGCCAATCTTTCTTCTTTTACAACAATAGTTTCACAGGGTTCGAAATGAGGAATATGCATGAAAGAGATGTTGACCTTGTCAAAAAAATTTCGAGGCAAAGTGGGTTCACCTCTTAAATAAACACCAAAATATTCGAAAACTCTAGTAAGATATACACCATGATAAAGTGTGTTCTTATATCTACAAATATTCTTCTGAACAAAATCATCTAAAATGACCTATGCCCAATTGATGTCATAGTTTTCACAGATGGCAAAGAGGGCTTTAAAAACTTTTTAAGTTGGGTTATTGTAATTTCCCATCCTCGAAGTAATGGTTTAACGAAAAATGAGACTCATAAGTCTCAATTTTGGTCTAAGATTTTTATGTTTAAATCAAATTCTTCGTCACTTTCGAAATTATCATGAAAATCTTCACGATTTTTTTCATCACTTTTAAAGGTGGAGAGGTTAATTCCACTAAATTTACAAGCAAGTATTTGACCAAAAATTTCCCAATGTAGAACAATAGTAGTGCCTTTTACAATACTCCAAACTTATCCTTCTTCTCCTTGAAAAAACTTTCCATCTAAATTTGCATAAAACATTTTAATTAAATCCGGATAACAAATAAAATCATTTTGAGAAGAGTTGACAAAACCAAGAATTTTATTTTGTAAACAAAGATCTTGAAGACCATAAGAAGGGAAAACATCAAACTTTGCAAATATTCTAGAAAAAACTCTTCCGGAAGTAGCATATTCAACATAAGTACCTATGGCTTCTTTGTCATTGAAAAGAAAGCCTTTGATTTTCTTTGAGAGCCTTATAGTTTATGGTGGCTGGTTTGCGGAGGCCATTTTTGAGTTTTTAACGAATAAGAGAATGATGAGATAATTTGGAATAGATAAAGATAGGATGAATTAATATATAGAGAACTGACATTTTAATTTTGAAAATATGTCTTTTCAGTTATTGAAGTTAATGCAAAAGAGAAGGAAATTCAAATTTTGAATTTGAAATGAATTCCAAAAGCCTGGCAATCTCCTCATCATTGTAAATGTCTGAACTCTGATAGTCAGTTATTGCATTGAATGCAATGGATTTCTTTTCTATCATCTTTCTTTCTCTTCTACCCTGCAACTATGCTTCATAGGACAATAAATTACCTATTAACTCTTCAGTTTTTAGAGTACTAATGTCGTTAGCCTCTTCTATTGCTAATGTCTTTTGATCCTATTCTAAAGAGAGTGAATTAAAGATTTTTTCTAACTTGGTCATCTTCAGAGAAACTTTTACCTAATGCTACTAAAAAATTCACTATATCTTGAAATCTACAATACATGTTAGAAATAGACTCATTAGGATTCATTTTAAACAACTAAAACTAATTAGTTAACATGGGAAATTTTTGTCTATTTAACTTTACTTGTGCCGTTATGTGTAACTTGTAGTGTTCTTCAAATTTCATATGTAGACTTAAAAATAGAGACTCTATTAAATTAATTTTTATCTAATGATCAAAACAAATTATTCATGGCTTTAGAATTATTCTGTGCAAGTGGCTTTTGGTCAACAGTCTATTGTAAAAAGTTAGCCTAGGGTTCTGTGTACTCATTCTGTGTAATATTCCAAATATCTAAACCATTAGACTGTAAATAAATCTTCATCCTACATGACTAATAAGTGTATGGTCTAGCAGTAGATTGTCCTTCGACAAAAGTGTTAACAATTGTACTAACAGCATTGCTAGCCATTTAAACTTTTCGATAATCAATTTACGAGTTTTTTGAAAATCTAGTGCTCTGATACTAAATGTGAGTTGCGGAAATAAGGATCTTAAAGCTAATTTAACACTTGAGGGGGTGAATTGTAACGACCCTGAATTTTGGATATTTGAAATGTGAATATTTAATTGAGTTTAAATATTCGAATGATAATTTAATTTGAAATTCAAATATCAGAATGGTATTTGTCAATTAAATTATTGAATTTAATTATTGAAACTGGGTAAAATGTTGTATCTTCAGTTTTAAGCTGATTAAAAATAATCTGAAGGCTTAGAAAATCTATATTGATAATTCGGAAGGTACTAGAACTTTCAGAATTTAATTTGGAACTGTTCTGTTCAGTTTTAAATTTATATCGTTTAAATTGAATTTAAAAATAGCGGTCCGGGGCACAGTCTCGGAATTGGACGAAACTAGTTCCATTGGATCCGTAATATTGTATTATTATCGGATTTCAATTTTCGTAATATTTGGAGTTGTTGTGTGAGCGTACGATATATAAACGCGTTGGAATTTAGATTGAAATTTTTAATTGTGAAACCAAGGCAATTTGAATTTTTGTTACGTAACTTGAACACGTTGCTTCTATCTTCAAACACGTGGAAAATTGAAGACACGCGTCCTTCCAATTCAATACGTGTCCTCTCCCCATCTGATATCACGCAACTATCTTCGTTCTGAAGCCAGATAACAAAAGAAAACTATTCTCGTTCTAAATTCAAATCGAACGACCTTATCCTCTCCTCCAGATTTCACGACTTCAAAAGAACGAAAAAAAATGGGGCAAGCTTCTATCTCTTCTAATTCGAATATCTCGAGCACTCCCTCGAGTTTCGCAGAAGATGAAGGCGCGTGACGCTCGAAATCAAGGGCGCGAAGCAGGAGGCGATTCTCCAGCGAGCTTTGGCGAACGAGGCAGACGAATCGCGATATCAGAGGCAGCAGTGAGGTGGTTCGCGAACTCGTCGCGATGGATAGGGTTTGGATGGCGCTGGGGTTTGCGTCGATGGGGAAGAGGCTCGGAGCAGGTCATCGCGGAGTTGTTCGTTGGCGACGATTGCGACATGCAGCAACTAGGGCATTCTTGCGTGCGTACGCGGTAGGTGGTGGCGGTGATTCTCGAGACCAACCGGGAAGGAAAGTGGAAATAGTGGCCAGGGTTCGTCGATAATCGCGTGAATCTGGATTTGGTTGTTGTTCTGGAACGAAATAATTGAGGTATAGATTTTCTTTAATATAATTTAATTTTTATATAAATAGATTTGAAGTATACATATGCAGTTGAGAAAGATTATATATATATATATACAGTTTATGAATTTTAAATTTAACAATATATGGGTATGTTATAAAGCAGAAATATATATATATATATATATATATATATATATATTTGTTACTAAAATACTTTTTCTAAAAGGAAAATTTAGTTGTTTAAAATGAAATCACTGGTTAATTAAAATTATTAAATGGCAAATTTAATTGTTCGATTTAATTCGAATATTAATAAAGTGTATAATTGTTTATACACGGTTTAGCAATCAAGAAAAACAATCAAGATGGAAAATGGATTGCAAATTAAAAGCAAAGGTGAGATCTTCTCACTCGAATATAGAAGTGGAATTTTCAGTTATTGATTTGATTGTCTGTTTGGATGTGATATTAGATATGATAGGATATATATATATATATATAGCAATATATACATATTGGCATATGTATATATTGGATTGATTGATTTCTCGCACTGTATAGCGGATGAGACCCTATTGCGCCGTTAGTAAGCGGATGATATTTTATAAAATCCTATATACCGCGATATTCCACCTCGAAGTGGAATTGGTATTGTGCTAACATCTGTGGATGCAGGGAAACAGGTTGGAGGGATCTAACAGAATTCCTCAAAACATTTGAATTGATTTCATATGTTGTGTGATTGATTATTTATAATTTGTGTATGATTATATCTGTGATTGAATCTGTTGAAGGCTATAATTTAGCCGAATGTATTTTTGGTATCGTTGGATACCAGAAATAAATGAAATTGGATTTTTGAAATTAAAGCTGAAATTTTTAGTAAATTCTTTTTGAAAGAATTGAATAAATTTAAAATAAGGGATTTAAAAGCGTAAAGTTGATTTATGAAATCTTATCGAATTATTTTCAAAATATGGGAAAGATTTTTTTAAACAAATTTTGAATAGTATTATTCGAAAGTTGGAAAATTGATTGAAAATGAAATTTTAAATGGTTTGGAAGAGAATAAAGGAATTTATTCTAAAAGGTGATAAATTTGTTGAAATCAATTTGATAATTGATGTGGTATTTAAAATAAATCCTGGGAAATCCATTTTTCATCGATTTGGTGTTTGGAATAAATGTTTGGAAAATCAATTTGGGAATTCGAAATAAACTTAGAAATTGATTTGTAAAATGATTTTTTGTGTTGAAATGAATTTAGAAATCAATTTGAAATTTGATTTGGAGTTTGAATATAAAATTGAGAAATCAATTTGAAAGTTGATTTGGTGTTAAAAATGAATATATTTGGAAATGTAAATTCAAATTGGAATTTATGAAATGAAAGGGAATTTGTTTTAAAAATAAACGTTGATTTATGTTAAAGTGTGAAAGTAAATTTACGGATTTGGAACGTAAATTTGTAATAAATCATTACGGATTTATTTAATTGGTTTAAATGGACCGTTTTGAAGTGAAAGTGTATTTTCACTATAAAGCCGAGATATTTTCCAAAGTGGCTTTTAAAATATAAATTAAAAGTTATAAGTGGATTTTTTAAAGATACATTTGGAAATGTATTCCGCGTAAGGGAATTGATTTGAAATTTATTTTCAAAAGTTGAAAGGTGAAATATGATTTGAAAATTGGTTTTCAAAGTGATGAAGTGTGGAAATAAATTTACTGATTGGGATGTAAATTTAAAATAAATCTATAAGGATTTATTTAAGTGGTTTAAATGAATGTGATTTGGAAATTGTTTTCAAATGGTTGAAATATAAACCATATATCGGGAAGATATTTGAAATTTAATAATTTGGGAAAATTATTTAAATCTGATGATTGTTGTGAATATTATTGATAGTTAAATCACCGACTATCAATATTTCCTTTGAAATGGCACTTGATTTGTTTTTAAAACAAACGCTTATTATTCGGTTTAGCCGAGAAAGGACCTTTGTGTCAGATAACCCATTCCGAATAATAATACGACGATATGGATCGTATTGAAGACCGGTGATGAAGACCGAGTATTTTTTAAAACGATAGGATGACCTATCGATTGTCTCTGCACCGTTAGCTACGGTATTGAGATTTCCTTTGTGATGGGAAGTTTTATCGGGATTGTGAATATCCGGATTTGCAAGGACTTCTTTTGGAAGTGCCTTCGGTTCTGTTCGAACCCGGAACAGACTTGTATGGTTACGTGTCTGACATTACGTTTTGAGATATAAAGTTGATTTCTTTCAAATACATATCTGTTGGTAGCGGAGAATTTATTCTCTTAGCTTAACACCCTTCTCTGAGACGTACGAGCTCAGAGGTTATGTAGTTGAAATTTATCAGCGATATATTCCCAATTTGGTAACGTGGCATGCTGAGTGTTGCTGTGACAATGATCATTTATTGATCATTTGTGATCAAAGCGTGGCTTTGTGAAAAAGCGTAGCTTTGTGGACGAGACTTCGTCAGGCCTCACAACCCGGAAATGGTCGAAACAGGAATGTTGCGGCAAGGTTATGAGGGTCGCGCCCTTTAGGGTATGTCATTTCCTTCTGGAAAGGGGTGGTATCATGGTATGGAGCCCAGATACTTACTCATGTGGACACACCTTATTTATTATGTGTGATGATGGTTACGAGCGCTCGGATAAAGGTCCCAAAGGACCAGGTGATGACATATTCGTGAGTTACCTGTTATAGGGGTAACCCGGCCTTGTTTGGCAGAGAGCAGTTTGTCTCTCGGGACGTCCAGTTAGAGGCGATCCCATTCGGCAGTAGGAAAGGAAGTTCCTTAGCCTGACCATTTGTTGGAAATCCATTTCCCAATACGAAATTGTACGGTTTTAGTTGTAGAACCTGCCATTTACTTATGGTGGTCACCACTGTTTAGATGGTAGCTATAGTAGGCATAGTGCGGAATGCCTATGCTGGCTAAGATTAATATTATACTTTCGAAATGTTTTCTACACTAGACATTAATAATAATAATCCAATGATTGGCGTAGTAAGCATCTTTGACTATCATAAGAAGAAATCTCCTCCAATTCTGCGTTTGCATTGTGTGTGTGGCGGGAGGTCTTATGGTAGTTTCATTTTCCAAAAGCATTGCGAATCTGTTTTATTTTCTTTATGAAAATAATTGTTTTACGATCTCACACCAGTCACCATGACTGACTCGGAGTTTATTGTTCCCTTCTAAACTCTGGGTGCCCATAATTTTCCACACGGGCAGCCTAGAGTTATTTTTATCAGGATATTCTGGAGCTTTGGGGATAAGCTGGATGGAGAAGCGTACTACCGTACTTGTTTATTTATTCCGCTGTGTATTCTGTATGAGGACAGGTTTATATAACTGTCCATTGTTGTATCGAGTTGTATATTGACTCTGATTGATGTATATATAAACTCATATAGTTCTTTGTTTTAAAAAGACTAGTGATTATCTATTATATATTGTTCCGCTGCGAAATGTGAGATTATGATATTGTCTGATTCTGTGTTTTCTGTAGTTGTTCTTCTTTCTTTTCTTCTTCTGTCTTCTTCTACCTCTTCTTTTAAACCCTAAGAATTCGGTTTTCCGGCATTCGATTGCGTGGTATTTGATACAGTGGATGTATTAATGTCGACTTTTGAAAGTCGAAGAAACGGGTCCTTACAAGTGGTATCAGATCATCCGGTTAAGCGACAACCATGGCTCTGTTGGGTGTTACTCATTAGAGATAGAGTCAGCAGTACTCTAGAATGAGTTGAGTGTAATAATAGATATGAGTGCAGTTTGGCCAACTGTAATCGATATGAGTTGAGATAGCGACAACCATGGCTCTGTTGGGTGTATTTGTTAGTGAATATAAAAATTTGTTTTGTATTGTGTTGACTTATCGGTTGATTGTTTATAGATTCTGGTCGGTGCAGTTTGGCCAACTGTAATCGATAGGGGTTTCTAAACTCTTAAACAAGATAAACTAACACAGTATTGTTTTAAAATAGGGTAAATGAAATAATTTTACCCAAAACTATTTTGTATAGAAAAGAAATGATTTTCTATGAATTATCATAGTATATGGATTCTTGGTGGTTAGGAAATGATAATATTTAATTATTATCACTGTTATATGAAAATTGAATAAGATATAATGGTATAACTGAAGATTTAATGATAAATTCATTTAACAAATGAAATTTATAAATATGGATTGAAAGATGAGGAATTGAATTCATATACAAATGAGATTTTTAAAAGGTAAATTACAAATGTAATTTATAATTGGAAATAGAATTCCAGAGAGAATATTTGAAAATAAATTCATTAATGGAATAATAAATGAGTTGATAACTTATACAATTTGAATTTTAATAGAATAAATTAACTTAAAGGATGAAGTTAAATTAAAGAAAGTATAAATGAATCAATTAAATAAAGTGAAAGTTTGATTGTAATGAAATTCAAATTGAAAAGAAATGAATTTGTGAATGAACAAATGGGTTTACATTTGTAAATAAATGAATTAAAGAAATGGAATGAAATTTTATTTGAATAAAGTTGAATAAAAAAAAATCCAAAATTGGGAAAATAAAATAAAATAAAATGAAATGGATTGAATTCAAGTAAATAAACTTGATAATTTATTAATTCATGCAATAATGAATTGGAAGTTGAATTGGTTAAATTAAAGCTTTGTAGTAACTAGTAAGCTAAATTTGAAGATAAAATTTGAATTTGTAAATAAATTCAAGTAAGCAGAAATAAATTGTAATTTCCTTGTTATTGATAAAATGAATTCACGATGAATTGAATATGGAAGTTGAAATTCAAAATGAATAAGTGAATATACTAATTGAATTAAATCAGTGAATGGAATAGATTTGATAAATGAAAATCAAATCAAGAAATAAAGATTGGAAATTGTTTACAAGGAAATGAACTTGAGATTTGAAGTGACATAGCTTAAGTAAATATTGAATAAATGCTCGACTTAAGAAATTTTTTGTGAAATGGTCTCAAATGAAATGAATGAGAATATGGGATGTAAGTTAAATTGAATGGAATCAATTTAAATGATTGTTAGCTCAAGTAATCATTTAGTTGTATGAATATTAACGAATCTGAATAGAAAGAATTATCGTTTGATAAAAATGAAATTGTATAAATTCTATGAGTTAATAAAAGCAAATAGGAATTGATTTTTGTATCAATTGAAATAGATATGAGTTAGATTCACTTAGAAATGAATTGAATGTAAGAAAGTAAGTTGTTAATCACTTGAATTGAATAGAAATTGAATGTGAATTAAATGGAAGCGATTTAAGTTGAATTGAAACCTTAAGAATTGCTTATGGAATTTATTTTGAATGTATTGCTAATGAAATATATGTATTTGTTATTGAAAATAAGTGAAGTGTTAATGAATTTCTTATAATTGCCACTGACGTGTTTAAATTGAGTAAGTGTAGGTTTTTGGAAGCCGTTTGGCTGCATTTGGTTGCGTAAATAGCTAAATAAAATAACCGCTTTGCTTAAAAATGCAAAAGGTACGCCTATGCAATAAAAATAGGAAATATGAACTGTTTTTCTGCTTTTCCGACCGAGTGGGTCGATGTATATATATTTATATCTTTGTCATATTGCAAAATCTCCTTCGTACAAAGGAGACTCCGCCAAAATTTTCTGAAAATTTTGGGAGTTAGAAAAATTTGGAATTTTTGGAAATGTTTCACTAATGACAAAAGATTTAAAAAAATCGGGAATTGGGATAAAAGTGAATAAAACTCGATATTTGAAATTAGAAGATGAATCGAATTCAAGTAAAATTCGAAATGAAATTCTGAATGAAACTTTTGGAAATATAACTATTGAGAATTGAAATGAATTCAAATAGAGTTGAAATGGTAAATTTAATTCAAATGAAATTGAAAATGCAAAGTATAAGGAAATGAATATACAACTTTGTTCGTGAAGCGAAAACGAATATAAGAAATGCTTATATTGCACTTAAGAAATGAGTGAATGAAATTCTTAAGTAAAATTTAGAATTGAGAAATATTCTAAGTATAAAAGTGAATGAAAATTTAACTGGAATGTGTAATTGGACATTATTGTCAAGTAAATTATACAGGAATATAAAGGGAAATGGAATTGGATTTTTGATTTTGAAGGAAATTTGAAATTGCTCGGCAAAGGTATGTATTTTAAATTCCAGTATGAGATTTGATGTGATTCTGATTTTGCCGTTTGGCTTTTTCTTTTTCTTTTGAGATCTGAGAGTCCGTAGGGACGTTTTGTATTAGTACCGTGTTAGCCGCGCAAAGGAGACGTTGGCGAAATTTTTCGAAAAATTAGAGTGTTAAAATTTTTTTGAAAGTTTACAATTTGAATTCAAATTTGAATTTGAATTGTGAAGTAAAACAAAGTAGTTTGAAAACTATGAAAGTGTTAGGAAAGTTAGTTGAAGTGATAACAAATCTTTAGTAAAAAGATTTGGGTTTGAAAAATTGTTAAAACTATTTGAATTTAAGAAAATAGTTAATGGGAATTTGAGCATTCTTCTTTACTTGTAATTTCGGGACGAAATTCTTTTAAGGAGGGAAGATTGTAATGACCCTGAATTTTGGATATTTGAAATGTGAATATTTAATTGAGTTTAAATATTCGAATGATAATTTAATTTGAAATTCAAATATCAGAATGGTATTTGTCAATTAAATTATTGAATTTAATTATTGAAACTGGGTAAAATGTTGTATCTTCAGTTTTAAGCTGATTAAAAATAATCTGAAGGCTTAGAAAATCTATATTGATAATTCGGAAGGTACTGGAACTTTCAGAATTGAATTTGGAACTGTTCTGTTCAGTTTTAAATTTATATCGTTTAAATTGAATTTAAAAATAGCGGTCCGGGGCACAGTCATGGAATTGGACGAAACTAGTTCCATTGGATCCGTAATACTGTATTATTATCGGATTTCAATTTTCGTAATATTTGGAGTTGTTGTGTGAGTGTACGATATATAAACGCGTTGGAATTTAGATTGAAATTTTTAATTGTGAAACCAAGGCAATTTGAATTTTTGTTACGTAACTTGAACACGTTGCTTCTATCTTCAAACACGTGGCAAATTGAAGACACGCGTCCTTCCAATTCAATACGTGTCCTCTCCCCATCTGATATCACGCAACTATCTTCGTTCTGAAGCCAGATAACAAAAGAAAACTATTCTCGTTCTAAATTCAAATCGAACGACCTTATCCTCTCCTCCAAATTTCACGACTTCAAAAGAACGAAAAAAATGGGGCGAGCTTCTATCTCTTCTAATTCGAATATCTCGAGCACTCCTTCGAGTTTCGCAGAAGATGAAGGCGCGAGACGCTCGAAATCAAGGGCGCGAAGTAGGAGGCGATTCTCCAGCGAGCTTTGGCGAACGAGGCAGACGAATCGCGATATCAGAGGCAGCAGCGAGGTGGTTCGCGAACTCGTCGCGATGGATAGGGTTTGGATGGCGCTGGGGTTTGCGTCGATGGGGAAGAGGCTCGGAGCAGGTCATCGCGGAGTCGTTCGTTGGCGACGATTGCGGCATGCAGCAACTAGGGCATTCTTGCGTGCGTACGTGGTAGGTGATGGCGGTGATTCTCGAGACCAACCGGGAAGGCAAGTGGAAATAGTGGCCAGGGTTCGTCGATGATCGCGTGAATCTGGATTTGGTTGCTGTTCTGGAACGAATTGATTGAGGTATAGATTTTCTTTAATATAATTTAATTTTTATATAAATAGATTTGAAGTATACATATGCAATTGAGAAAGATTATATATATATATACAGTTTATGAATTTTAAATTTAACAATATATGGGTATGTTATAAAGCAGATATATATATATATATTTTTGTTACTAAAATATTTTTTCTAAAAGGAAAATTTAGTTGTTTAAAATGAAATCACTGGTTAATTAAAATTATTAAATGGCAAATTTAATTGTTCGATTTAATTCGAATATTAATAAAGTGTATAATTGTTTATACAAGGTTTAACAATCAAGAAAAACAGTCAAGATGGAAAATGGATTGCAAATTAAAAGCAAAGGTGAGATCTTCTCACTCGAATATAGAAGTGGAATTTTCAGTTATTGATTTGATTGTCTGTTTGGATGTTATATTAGATATGATAGGATATATATATATATATATATATATATATATATATATAGCAATATATACATACTGGCATATGTTTATATTGGATTGATTGATTTCCCGCACTGTATAGCGGATGAGACCCTATTGTGCCGTTAGTAAGCGAATGATATTTTATAAAATCCTATATACCGCGATATTCCACCTCGAAGTGGAATTGGTATTGTGCTAACATCTGGGGATGCAGGGAAATAGGTTGGAGGGATCCAACAGGATTCCTCAAAACATTTGAATTGATTTCATATGTTGTGTGATTGATTATTTATAATCTGTGTATGATTATATCTGTGATTGAATCTGTTGAAGGCTATAATTTAGCTGAATGTATTTTTGGTATCGTTGGATACCAGAAATAAATGAAATTGGATTTTTGAAATTAAAGCTGAAATTTTTAGTAAATTCTTTTTGAAAGAATTGAATAAATTTAAAATAAGGGATTTAAAAGCGTAAAGTTGATTTATGAAATCTTATCGAATTATTTTCAAAATATGGGAAAGATTTTTATAAACGAATTTTGAATAGTATTATTCGAAAGTTGGAAAATTGATTGAAAATGAAATTTTAAATGGTTTGGAAGAGAATAAAGGAATTTATTCTAAAAGGTGATAAATTTGTTGAAATCAATTTGATAATTGATGTGGTATTTAAAATAAATCCTGGGAAATCCATTTTTCATCGATTTGGTGTTTGGAATAAATGTTTGGAAAATCAATTTGGGAATTCGAAATAAACTTAGAAATTGATTTGTAAAATGATTTTTTGTGTTGAAATGAATTTAGAAATCAATTTGAAATTTGATTTGGAGTTTGAATATAAAATTGAGAAATCAATTTGAAAGTTGATTTGGTGTTAAAAATGAATATATTTGGAAATGTAAATTCAAATTGGAATTTATGAAATGAAAGGGAATTTGTTTTAAAAATAAACATTGATTTATTTTAAAGTGTGAAAGTAAATTTACGGATTGGAACGTAAATTTGTAATAAATCATTACGGATTTATTAAATTGGTTTATATGGACCGTTTTGAAGTGAAAGTGTATTTTCACTATAAAGCCGAGTATATTTTCCAAAGTGGCTTTTAAAATATAAATTAAAAGTTATAAGTGGATTTTTAAAAGATACATTTGGAAATGTATTCTGCGTAAGGGAATTGATTTGAAATTTATTTTCAAAAGTTGAAAGGTGAAATATGATTTGAAAATTGGTTTTCAAAGTGATGAAGTGTGGAAATAAATTTACTGATTGGGATGTAAATTTAAAATAAATCTATAAGGATTTATTTAAGTGGTTTAAATGAATGTGATTTGGAAATTGTTTTCAAATGGTTGAAATATAAACCATATATCGGGAAGATATTTGAAATTTAATAATTTGGGAAAATTATTTAAATCTGATGATTGTTGTGAATATTATTGATAGTTAAATCACCGACTATCAATATTGCCTTTGAAATGGCACTTGATTTGTTTTTAAAACAAACGCTTATTATTCGGTTTAGCCGGGAAAGGACCTTTGTGTCAGATAACCCATTCCGAATAATAATACGACGATATGGATCGTATTGAAGACCGGTGATGAAGACCGGGTATTTGTGAAAACGATAGGATGACCTATCGATTATCTCTGCACCGTTAGCTACGGTATTGAGATTTCCTTTGTGATGGGAAGTTTTATCGGGATTGTGAATATCCTGATTTGCAAGGACTTCTTTTGGAAGTGCCTTCGGTTCTGTTTGAACCCGGAACAAACTTGTATGGTTACGTGTCTGACATTACGTTTTGAGATATAAAGTTGATTTCTTTCAAATACATATCTGTTGGTGGTGGAGAATTTATTCTCTTAGCTTAACACCCTTCTCTGAGACGTACGAGCTCAGAGGTTATGTAGTTGAAATTTATCTGCGATATATTCCCAATTTGGTAACGTGGCATGCTGAGTGTTGCTGTGACGATGATCATTTATTGATCATTTGTGATCAAAGCGTGGCTTTGTGAAAAAGCGTAGCTTTGTGGACGAGACTTCGTCAGGCCTCACAACCCGGAAATGGTCGAAACAGGAATGTTGCGGCAAGGTTATGAGGGTCGCGCCCTTTAGGGTATGTCATTTCCTTCTGGAAAGGGGTGGTATCATGGTATGGAGCCCAGATACTTACTCATGTGGACACACCTTATTTATTATGTGTGATGATGGTTACGAGCGCTCGGATAAAGGTCCCAAAGGACCGGGTGATGACATATTCGTGAGTTACCTGTTACAGGGGTAACCCGGCCTTGTTTGGCAGAGAGCAGTTTGTCTCTCGGGACGTCCAGCCAGAGGCGATCCCATTCGGCAGTAGGAAAGGAAGTTCCTTAGCCTGACCATTTGTTGGAAATCCATTTCCCAATACGAAATTGTACGGTTTTAGTTGTAGAACCTGCCATTTACTTATGGTGGTCACCACTGTTTAGATGGTTGCTATAATAGGCATAGTGCGGAATGCCTATGCTGGCTAAGATTAATATTATACTTTCGAAATGTTTTCTACACTAGATATTAATAATAATAATCCAATGATTGGCGTAGTAAGCATCTTTGACTATCATAAGAAGAAATCTCCTCCAATTCTGCGTTTGCATTGTGTGTGTGGCGGGAGGTCTTATGGTAGTTTCATTTTCCAAAAGCATTGCGAATCTGTTTTATTTTCTTTATGAAAATAACTGTTTTACGATCTCACACCAGTCACCATGACTGACTCGGAGTTTATGGTTCCCTTCTAAACTCTGGGTGCCCATAATTTTCCACACGGGCAGCCTAGAGTTATTTTTATCAGGATATTCTGGATATTCTGGAGCTTTGGGGATAAGCTGGATGGAGAAGCGTACTACCGTACTTGTTTATTTATTCCGCTGTGTATTCTGTATGAGGACAGGTTTATATAACTGTCCATTGTTGTATCGAGTTGTATATTGACTCTGATTGATGTATGTATAAACTGATATAGTTCTTTGTTTTAAAAAGACTAGTGATTATCTATTATATATTGTTCCGCTGCGAAATGTGAGATTATGATATTGTCTGATTCTGTGTTTTCTGTAGTTGTTCTTCTTTCTTTTCTTCTTCTGTCTTCTTCTACCTCTTCTTTTAAACCCTAAGAATTCGGTTTTCCGGCATTCGATTGCGCGGTATTTGATACAGTGGATGTATTAATGTCGACTTTTGGAAGTCGAAGAAACGGGTCCTTACATGAATGGTGTTTACTAACTTATGTAAGCTTTTTAATTTTATTTCAAGATTAATATTAAATAACATATTATCAATAAAGAATTATACTAACAATCAATCATATATACAACCACAGATAAAAATAAAAGAGGTAAAGTAAAGTAAAGTAAAGAGTTAGAGATATTACATCAGAGATTTTATACTGGTTTGGATTTCTCCTACATCCAGTCTCATACAATTACTTGTACTGCCAATCTTTAACCGGACAGAAGGAAAACCAAATAAAATCTCAATTTCGAGGCTACGAGACACACCCTTCTGAATTTCCAAGCTCAGGGTAGACTTGCTGATTTAACCATGCTACATGCACACCCACTAGATTTGAACGGACTACAAAGCACACCCACTTGATTTGAATCGGCTACAAGCACACCCAAGCAAATACAAGTAAAGTTGATGTTTTTCTAAAGATAAATTCTTGTGCTTTGGATACAATGGATCATATAGCCTCTTGGATAGCACTTTGATCTTTAAAATGAGAGAGAGAGAGATGTTTCCAAAATAGTAAGAAAATAGTATTGAATCAATGCAATGAAGTACGAATTGATTCTACGTGATTTTGAAGAGAATAGAATATATTTTTCAAGAGAATTTTTGAGAGAGTAGGAGGAGGGAAGAAAGTAAGTAATTAGTTATCAAAAAATTTATTTGCACTCCCTTTTATATAGTAAATGAATAGATGTTTTCGTTCATGGAAAGTTGCAACGAATGGACATTTCCTTTCAAAATTTAAAAAACCAATTGGCGGCATGTATGTCAATATATATTATCTAGGTATGTCGATATACCTTAGTTGAAAATGAAAACCGTTTACTTAAAAATAATTTAAAAATTATATACTTTGTAAAATAATTTGATACTTTGTAAAATAGTTTGAACATGGTTTATAAACATTTTAAACTTTAAAAAGCTTTTGTAAGGACCCGATTCTTCGACTTCCGAAAATCGACATCGATACGTCCACTGTATCGACTGCCGAGCAACGAATGCCGGAAAACCAAATTCTTAGGGTTTTAGAAAGAAGAAAACAGAAGAAAGAGATAGAAGAAAAGAGAGAAGAGAAGAAAATAGAGAAGAACAAGAAAAGAAGAACAACACAGAACAGAAACAGAAACAGAACAATATCAGAATCTCACATTCGCAGCGGAACAATATATAATAGATAAATGAATAATCTTTAAAACAAAGAACTATATCATTTTATACATACATCAATCATCAGAGTCAATATACAACAATGGACAGTTATATAAACTTGTCCTCATACAGAATAAACAGCGGAATAAATAATCAAATACGGATATACGTCTCGCCATCCAGCTTGCTTCCAAAACTCCAGAATATCCTGATAACATAACTCTAGGCTGCCCGTGTGGAAATTGGTGGGCACCTAGAGTTTAGAAGGGAACAATAAACTCTGAGTCAGTCATGGTGACTGGTGTGAGATCGTAAAACAGTTATTTTTCACAAGGAAAATAAAACAAATTCGCAATGCTTTTGGGAAATGAAACTACCATAAGACCTCCCACCACACACACAATGCAAACGCAGGATTGGAGGAGATTTCTTCTTATGATAGTCAAAGATGCTTGATACGCAAAATCAAATCATTTTTGATATTATTATTAGTGCATAGTGTAGAAAACATTTCGAAAGTATAATATAAATCTTAGCCAGCATAGGCATTCCGCACTTATGCCTACTATAGCTACCATCCAAACAGTGGTGACCACCATAAGTGAATGATAGGTTCTACAACTAAAACCGTACAAGATCGTATTGTTTCTTTGGATTTCCAACAAATGGTCAGGCTAAGGAACTTCCTATCCACGATGGGTACGTCCCTGGAATAGACGACCCGAGAACCTAACCGGATCTCTGCCAACACAAGGCCGGGTTACCTCTGCAAAAATAGGTAACTACTGACACGCGTATGTCATCCCCCGATCGTCACCGATCTTCCCGAGGATCCCCGATTCGCAACAACCACAAAGTAATAAATTTGCAGCAACCACAGAGGTTAAGTATCTGGGCTCCATACCATGATACCACCTTTATCCAGAAGGAATGACATACACTAAGGGGCGCTACTCCCTAGAACCTTGCCGCATCCTTCCTGTTTTGACCATTTCCGGGGTGTGAGGCTCGACGAAGTCTCGTCCACAAAGCTACGCTTTCTACAAAGCCATGCTTCGGGTCAAACAAAATGATCAACCTATGATCACAAAGATATAAGATCAAACAAATGATCATATCGCAAATGATCAAACACTGATCATTTCACAGCAACACTTAGTATGCCACGTTACCAAATTGGGATATATCGCTGATAAATTTCAACTACATAACCTCTGAGCTCGTACATCTCAGAGAAGGGTGTTAAGCTAAGAGAATAAATTCTCCGCCACCAACAGAAATGTATTTGAAAGAAATCAGCTTTATATCTCAAATTGTAACGTCAGACACACAATCCATACAAGTCTGTTCCGGGATCGAACAGAACCGAAGGCACTTCTCACGAAGCCCTTGCATATCCGGATAAATTTCTAATCACGTCCGGACTTCCCGTCACTAAGGGTGATAAAACCTCTAAACCGGAGATCAGCCGATGTAGAGTAACTCGACGGTAATCCTTCCGTTTTCAAAAATATCCGGTCTTCAACACCGGTCTTCAAATGCAATTCATTACGACGTATCACATATTCGGAATGGGTTATATGACCCCATGGTCCTTTCCCGGCTAACCCGAATAGTGAGCGCTTATTTAAAATAAGTGTGGCATTCAAATTCATCCAATTCACAACAAATACCTATCTAAGGTAATTATTGATAGTCGGTTATTTAACTATCAATAAAGATGCGCAACATCATCAGATTCCAAATAATTTTCCAAATCATTTCATCTTCAAAAATATCTTTACTAGATATAAAATTTCCACACTTTCAAAAATAAATCAATATTTATTTTTAAACAACTTCCCTTTCTTTTATAAATTCCATATTGAATTTATATTTTCGAATATCTACTGATATTCGATTTTCAAATCGTTTTCAATATTCAATTTCAATTTATCTTTACAAAGATAAATTCTAAAACGTTTCATTTCATTTCGGAAAAGCATTTCCATACTTATTTTATAATAAGTAATTCACAAATCTATTTATTTTCAACATTTGAAAATATTCGATATACTTAAATCAAATTAAGTATATATTCATTCTTTAAGGAAAACATTCTTTTAACACCTTTATTTGAGTCAAAACGAATGTTACGTAAAACATCGTTACGACGACTCAAAATCACTAGTATAGGGATTCAAAAATTAAGATAGATATATAAATCCCAATACTACATCAAAACATTTCCTTTCGGAAATCATTTACTATAACAACAGTGTTATAGTCCATCATTTCCTTATTCCTCGAAAACGTCTATTTCAACAAGAACTGTTGAAATCTATGGTTCCGATATTTAATATGTTTTAAACATCGTTAAAACAATTAACTTCATTTTAAAATATTCATTTTTTCCCAAACATATCCATTTTATTCAATAATATATTCACTGTCCAAAATCGTGAATATATCTTCTTTAATAATCTCCTATATTTAATTTATCAAATTCAATTGATTTTCGAATTTATAAAACAATGTTTATAAATCCCATTTCTATTTTATAACAATTTTGATTTATAAATCTTCCTTATAATTCAATTTATTTTATAACTCAACTTTATATACCAAAAGTCCATATTAGAGGTTAAGTACTTATACTTCATTTATTTACAACATTCGTTCCTTTAAAGCTTCACAAATTTTAAATCTTATTCCTTATAAGATTTCATTTAAAATCTTATTTTTAACAATAACCGAACTACGTTTAAAATTCCATTGTTTGGATTTATAAAATATATATTTTATAAATCTCGTCTATAAACCATTCATACTTATTCACAAATCCCAATTAAAATGTCGAAACCCGATTTATAAGTAAATCACTTATAAATCTTTTGTTTTACAGAAATCTATTTATTTTGTAACTTCATAATTTATAAATATAAAATTTCATCCACTTATACAATCCCTTTTATTCTTCATTTTAACACTTATTAAAACTCGTTTCATAATCCCAATATTTTATATTTATAAAAAATCAATTTTTTTTACATCTTTTATATACATCGTTTTAATAATTCAAAAATCCCAATTCAAACCATTTTATAAATGACTTAACCATTTATTTCAAAAGAAATTTTATCTTTTGGTTATATTTCACAAATCTTAACTTTTATAACTTCAATGTTTTAACGTTTATAAATCAATTCAAAAATTCCATAAAACGTATATTTTCAAAAATCACTTTAAAATCCTTTTAAAGTAAAAGTCGTTATTTTTAAACTTCAAAACTTGAATCCGATGATGCAACAGCACCAATTAGTCAATCACAACATCAAACATCATATATCAATATGATAACAGAATATACATCAATATCTGTAAATAAATAAATACTGTTGAGGAATCCAGTTGGATCCCTCCAACCTGTTTCCCTGCATCCACAGATGTTAGCACAATACCAATTCCACTTCGAGGTGGAATATCGCGGTATATGGGTTTTATAAAAATAATCCGCTTACTAACGGCGCAATAGGGTCTCATCCGCTATACGAGGCGGGAAATAAATCAATCCAATATATACATATGCCAATATGTATATATTGCTATATATAATAGATATATCCTACTATATCTAATATCACATCCAATAGCAATCATCAATAAATCAATAACTGTAATATCAACTATATTTTGAGTGAGAAAAATCTCACCTTAGCTTTTATTTTGCCATCCATTTCCAATCCAGTTTGTTTTTCTCGACTTTAACCTTGTATAAGTAATTTATAAAATCTATTAATATTCGAATTAAATCGAACTATAAATTTTCGTTTTGATAGTTTTAATTAACCAATTTCTCCTTTAATAATTTTATTTAACTAAACAGATTAAATTTAAAACCAAACTCCTTTTAATAAATTAAATCAACTATAATTTCTTTTTAACTAATTTACTAAATTAAAAATTAAATCTATAACTAAATTCCCTTCTAACTTATACATATTAAATTTAAAACAGAATGGCATAAATATAACCTTTATTTTTCTCTAACCCATATATATTTTCTTTTAACAGTATATATATATTGATTTACTTTAAAATTACAACTGTTTAAAACACATGTGAATTTTATTTAAATTTTAAATGAATTGAAATCAATACCTCACTGCCGAGCTGAGCTTTGAACCCAGCAACTCATTCACGACATCGCCAAAACCCACCCAGCAGCCAACCTACAACAACACAGTGCAGCCTCACAACCATCATTTCCAAGTCGCCGTGACCACTAAGCCACACTCGAGCCCTTCTCCTGCCCTCGAGCGCGTGACCCCGGCCCATCAATCAAATTCCATCGCGAACGCCCCTATGCGAGCCACCAAGCTTCCCAAAATTTCTCGAATGCCACCAGATCGCAACCATCCCCATCTAGCCGAGCAAGCTCGAACTCGCATGCCTAACCACTGCTCAATCGAATTGGGGTGCTCGCGAGCGTCGCCCTAAGTCGCAGTCGCCATGACCAATCGCGCCATCGCGAATCGCCTGCCCCACGCGAGTGCGCTTGCCCCCCTTGAATCGCGAGCCTCGCGATATGCTTCCGCCTCGCTATTTTGATTACGAACGAATCGAATTTGATTTCTATTTGATTTTCGTGTTCGAACATTTTTTTCTTTCGGCTATTGGATTTGAACTGATGGAAGAGGGAGAGGGTTTTTTTTATTTTAGACGAGGCATGGTTCACATGATCTTTTTCGCGATTGCAGGCACGATTTTAGGGAAGAGAAAGGTAAATAACATGTTGATGTTGACCAGTTTAAATCTAAATTTTAAATTGAATTCGTTTTTAAAATCTCAACGTGTTTTCTAACCGTACGGTCACAAAACAACTCCGAAAAATACGAAAATTGAAATCCGGTAATAATTCGATATTACGGACCCAATGGAACTGTTTTCGTCGAATTCCGAGACTGCACCCCGGACGGCTATTTTCAAATTCAAATTTAAACGATGTAATTTCAAAACTGATCAAATCAATTTCAACTTTGATTTCGAAGCTTCTATTGTCTTCAGTATTATCATTATGAATTTTAAAAGCTTTCGAAATATTTTTCTTCAACTGTAAATTGAAGATTTAAATTTTTATTCAAATTTCAATCGATTAAATTTTAAAGTTCAATCGCAAATTTCAAAATTATATCGCGGATTCAAATTAAATTATCGTTCAAATATTTAAAATTAATTAAATATTTTCAATTTAATTTGTTCAAAATTCTGGGTCGTTACAGACTTCCCCCCTTAAAAGAATTTCGTCCTCGAAATTACAAGTTAGGAAAAAGAGTTCTTAACTCGTCTATCATTTTTCAACATCTAATAGTTTTATTAATTCGTCAAAACAAATCTTCCTACTAAAGATTTGTTATCAATTCAACTAACTTTCTAAACCTTTCATAGTTTTCAAATATCATTGTTTTACTTCAAAATTCAAATTCAATTCAAATTCAAATTTAAACTTCCAAAATTTTCTCAAAATTTTTCTAACGCCCTAAATTTTCGAAAAATTTCGCCAGCGTCTCCTTTGCGCGGCTAATACGGCACGACTACAAAACGTCCCTACGGACTCTCAGATTTCAAAAAGAAAAGGAAAACTGCCAAGCGGCTAGACCAGAAATCAGTAAATCTCATATGGAAATTAAAATACATACCTTTTTCGAGCAATTCAAATTTATCCTTGAAATCAAATTTTCAATTCCTTTATAACACCTGTATATCTACTAGCCATAATATCTAGTTACAACATTCAATTTATCATTCAATTTTTCATTTCAATTTCATTTGAATTCAATTCACCATTTCAATTCAATTTAACTTCTGAATATTGAATTTATGAACTATCTTTCATTCATAACCGCACTATTTTAAATTAGTTTCATTTACTAATTCATTCGTCTTCAATTTGAATTTCATTCCAATCAGATTTCAAATATTTTATAAGTTATCAACTTATTTACATCTTGATTTATACAATCATTTATACATTCACATTCACAATTCCATTTCATTAAGGAATTTTATTTTCAATTATCTTCTTGGAATTCTATTTTTATTTATAAATTCATTTACAATTTATATTCACCATTTTATTCATATATGAATTCATCTCTTTATATTTCAATTCACATTTATAAATTTCATTCGTTAAATGGATTTTTATTTAAACTTTACAAGTTATCAACTTCATAATATTTCATAAATATTTTTATATAGTATTCCAGAATCTTACCAACATTTCAAAAATCATTTTGAAATCAATTCAAATTTATCTTTTGAATTTTCTAAAACAAAATCCAAATTTTCCAAACACTTTCCGTTTAAAACAATTTGGCAGCAATTTCTCTTTTGGAAACCCGAAAATGAACACCAATGATGCCGCGATCATCATCGAAGTTATTTTCCAGCGACCGAAAAGAGTTTAGAGCTTTTCAACTTTTCAGAATACTTTTCAAACCTTTGAAATTCATTTTCAAATCAAAAATGATTTAAACTTTTCAAATCTCCAAAATTTACAAATTCTTTTCAAAATATTTCCAAAAACTTCTCTGGAATCCCGTTTTAAATTACAACTCACATTTATAATTTATATTTACAAATTTCGTTTGTATATGAATTTTACTTCTTAAATCTTTGGTTATTACTTTATTTCTTATTCAATTTCCATATAACAATGATAATATGTCAATGTTATTATTTCCTAACAACCAAGCATCCATATACTATGATAATTCATAGAAAACCATTTCTTTTCTATACAAAAATAGTTTTGGGCAAAATTATTTCATTCACTCTATTTTAAAACAATACTGTGCCGAATTGTTCTATTCAAGTGTTTAGAGATTCCTATCGATAGAGTTGTCCAGACCATACCGACCAGAATCCATATACCACTCAATAAATCAAACATCACAATATAAAACAATTTTTATATTCACTAACAAATACGCACTCGTATCTATTATTACACTCAACTCATTCTAGAGTACTACTGACTCTATCTCTAATGAGTAACACCCAACAGAGCAGGGTTGTCGCTTAACCATAGGCTCTGATACCACGTTGTAAGGACCCGATTCTTCGACTTCCGAAAATCGACATCGATACGTCCACTGTATCGACTGCCGAGCAACGAATGCCGGAAAACCGAATTCTTAGGGTTTTAGAAAGAAGAAAACAGAAGAAAGAGATAGAAGAAAAGAGAGAAGAGAAGAAAATAGAGAAGAACAAGAAAAGAAGAACAACACAGAACAGAAACAGAAACAGAACAATATCAGAATCTCACATTCGCAGTGGAACAATATATAATAGATAAATGAATAATCTTTAAAACAAAGAACTATATCATTTTATACATACATCAATCATCAGAGTCAATATACAACAATGGACAGTTATATAAACTTGTCCTCATACAGAATACACAGCGGAATAAATAATCAAATACGGATATACGTCTCGCCATCCAGCTTGCTTCCAAAACTCCAGAATATCCTGATAACATAACTCTAGGCTGCCCGTGTGGAAATTGGTGGGCACCTAGAGTTTAGAAGGGAACAATAAACTCTGAGTCAGTCATGGTGACTGGTGTGAGATCGTAAAACAGTTATTTTTCACAAGGAAAATAAAACAAATTCGCAATGCTTTTGGGAAATGAAACTACCATAAGACCTCCCACCACACACACAATGCAAACGCAGGATTGGAGGAGATTTCTTCTTATGATAGTCAAAGATGCTTGATACGCAAAATCAAATCATTTTTGATATTATTATTAGTGCATAGTGTAGAAAACATTTCGAAAGTATAATATAAATCTTAGCCAGCATAGGCATTCCGCACTTATGCCTACTATAGCTACCATCCAAACAGTGGTGACCACCATAAGTGAATGATAGGTTCTACAACTAAAACCGTACAAGATCGTATTGTTTCTTTGGATTTCCAACAAATGGTCAGGCTAAGGAACTTCCTATCCACGATGGGTACGTCCCTGGAATAGACGACCCGAGAACCTAACCGGATCTCTGCCAACACAAGGCCGGGTTACCTCTGCAAAAATAGGTAACTACTGACACGCGTATGTCATCCCCCGATCGTCACCGATCTTCCCGAGGATCCCCGATTCGCAACAACCACAAAGTAATAAATTTGCAGCAACCACAGAGGTTAAGTATCTGGGCTCCATACCATGATACCACCTTTATCCAGAAGGAATGACATACACTAAGGGGCACTACTCCCTAGAACCTTGCCGCATCCTTCCTGTTTTGACCATTTCCGGGGTGTGCGGCTCGACGAAGTCTCGTCCACAAAGCTACGCTTTCTACAAAGCCATGCTTCGGGTCAAACAAAATGATCAACCTATGATCACAAAGATATAAGATCAAACAAATGATCATATCGCAAATGATCAAACACTGATCATTTCACAGCAACACTTAGTATGCCACGTTACCAAATTGGGATATATCGTTGATAAATTTCAACTACATAACCTCTGAGCTCGTACGTCTCAGAGAAGGGTGTTAAGCTAAGAGAATAAATTCTCCGCCACCAACAGAAATGTATTTGAAAGAAATTAGCTTTATATCTCAAATTGTAACGTCAGACACACAATCCATACAAGTCTGTTCCGGGATCGAACAGAATCGAAGGCACTTCTCACGAAGCCCTTGCATATCCGGATAAATTTCTAATCACGTCCGGACTTCCCGTCACTAAGGGTGATAAAACCTCTAAACCGGAGATCAGCCGATGTAGAGTAACTCGACGGTAATCCTTCCGTTTTCAAAAATATCCGGTCTTCAACACCGGTCTTCAAATGCAATTCATTACGACGTATCACATATTCGGAATGGGTTATACGACCCCATGGTCCTTTCCCGGCTAACCCGAATAGTGAGCGCTTATTTAAAATAAGTGTGGCATTCAAATCCATCCAATTCACAACAAATACCTATCTAAGGTAATTATTGATAGTCGATTATTTAACTATCAATAAAGATGCGCAACATCATCAGATTCCAAATAATTTTCCAAATCATTTCATCTTCAAAAATATCTTTACTAGATATAAAATTTCCACACTTTCAAAAATAAATCAATATTTATTTTTAAACAACTTCCCTTTCTTTTATAAATTCCATATTGAATTTATATTTTCGAATATCTACTGATATTCGATTTTCAAATCGTTTTCAATATTCAATTTCAATTTATCTTTACAAAGATAAATTCTAAAACGTTTCATTTCATTTTGGAAAAGCATTTCCATACTTATTTTATAATAAGTAATTCACAAATCTATTTATTTTCAACATTTGAAAATATTCGATATACTTAAATCAAATTAAGTATATATTCATTCTTTAAGGAAAACATTCTTTTAACACCTTTATTTGAGTCAAAACGAATGTTACGTAAAACATCGTTACGACGACTCAAAATCACTAGTATAGGGATTCGAAAATTAAGATAGATATATAAATCCCAATACTACATCAAAACATTTCCTTTCGGAAATCATTTACTATAACAACAGTGTTATAGTCCATCATTTCCTTATTCCTCGAAAACGTCTATTTCAACAAGAACTGTTGAAATCTATGGTTCCGATATTTAATATGTTTTAAACATCATTAAAACAATTAACTTCATTTTAAAATATTCATTTTTTCCCAAACATATCCATTTTATTCAATAATATATTCACTGTCCAAAATCGTGAATATATCTTCTTTAATAATCTCCTATATTTAATTTATCAAATTCAATTGATTTTCGAATTTATAAAACAACGTTTATAAATCCCATTTCTATTTTATAACAATTTTGATTTATAAATCTTCCTTATAATTCAATTTAATTTATAACTCAACTTTATATACCAAAAGTCCATATTAGAGGTTAAGTACTTATACTTCATTTATTTACAACATTCGTTCCTTTAAAGCTTCACAAATTTTAAATCTTATTCCTTATAAGATTTCATTTAAAATCTTATTTTTAACAATAACCGAACTACGTTTAAAATTCCATTGTTTGGATTTATAAAATATATATTTTATAAATCTCGTCTATAAACCATTCATACTTATTCACAAATCCCAATTAAAATGTCGAAACCCGATTTATAAGTAAATCACTTATAAATCTTTTGTTTTACAGAAATCTATTTATTTTGTAACTTCATAATTTATAAATATAAAATTTCATCCACTTATACAATCCCTTTTATTCTTCATTTTAACACTTATTAAAACTCGTTTCATAATCCCAATATTTTATATTTATAAAAAATCAATTTTTTTACATCTTTTATATACATCGTTTTAATAATTCAAAAATCCCAATTCAAACCATTTTATAAATGACTTAACCATTTATTTCAAAAGAAATTTTATCTTTTGGTTATATTTCACAAATCTTAACTTTTATAACTTCAATGTTTTAACGTTTATAAATCAATTCAAAAATTCCATAAAACGTATATTTTCAAAAATCACTTTAAAATCCTTTTAAAGTAAAAGTCGTTATTTTTAAACTTCAAAACTTGAATCCGATGATGCAACAGCACCAATTAGTCAATCACAACATCAAACATCATATATCAATATGATAATAGAATATACATCAATATCTGTAAATAAATAAATACTGTTGAGGAATCCAGTTGGATCCCTCCAACCTGTTTCCCTGCATCCACAGATGTTAGCACAATACCAATTCCACTTCGAGGTGGAATATCGCGGTATATGGGTTTTATAAAAATAATCCGCTTACTAACGGCGCAATAGGGTCTCATCCGCTATACGAGGCGGGAAATAAATCAATCCAATATATACATATGCCAATATGTATATATTGCTATATATAATAGATATATCCTACTATATCTAATATCACATCCAATAGCAATCATCAATAAATCAATAACTGTAATATCAACTATATTTTGAGTGAGAAAAATCTCACCTTAGCTTTTATTTTGCCATCCATTTCCAATCCAGTTTGTTTTTCTCGACTTTAACCTTGTATAAGTAATTTATCAAATCTATTAATATTCGAATTAAATCGAACTATAAATTTTCGTTTTGATAGTTTTAATTAACCAATTTCTCCTTTAATAATTTTATTTAACTAAACAGATTAAATTTAAAACCAAACTCCTTTTAATAAATTAAATCAACTATAATTTCTTTTTAACTAATTTACTAAATTAAAAATTAAATCTATAACTAAATTCCCTTCTAACTTATACATATTAAATTTAAAACAGAATGGCATAAATATAACCTTTATTTTTCTCTAACCCATATATATTTTCTTTTAACAGTATATATATATTGATTTACTTTAAAATTTCAACTGTTTAAAACACATGTGCATTTATTTAAATTTTAAATGAATTGAAATCAATACCTCACTGCCGAGCTGAGCTTTGAACCCAGCAACTCATTCACGACATCGCCAAAACCCACCCAGCAGCCAACCTACAACAACACAGTGCAGCCTCACAACCATCATTTCCAAGTCGCCGCGACCACTAAGCTACACTCGAGCCCTTCTCCTGCCCTCGAGCGCGTGACCCCGGCCCATCAATCAAATTCCATCGCGAACGCCCCTATGCGAGCCACCGAGCTTCCCAAAATTTCTCGAATGCCACCAGATCGCAACCATCCCCATCTAGCCGAGCAAGCTCGAACTCGCATGCCTAACCACTGCTCAATCGAATTGGGGTGCTCGCGAGCGTCGCCCTAAGTCGCAGTCGCCATGACCAATCGCGCCATCGCGAATCGCCTGCCCCACGCGAGTGCGCTTGCCCCCCCTTGAATCGCGAGCCTCGCGATACGCTGCCGCCTCGCTATTTTGATTACGAACGAATCGAATTTGATTTCTATTTGATTTTCGTGTTCGAACATTTTTTTCTTTCGGCTATTGGATTTGAACTGATGGAAGAGGGAGAGGGTTTTTTTTTTAATTTTAGACGAGGCATGGTTCACACAATCTTTTTCGCGATTGCAGGCACGATTTTAGGGAAGAGAAAGGGAAATAACATGTTGATGTTGACCAGTTTAAATCTAAATTTTAAATTGAATTCGTTTTTAAAATTTCAATGTGTTTTCTAACCGTACGGTCACAAAACAACTCCAAAAAATACGAAAATTGAAATCCGGTAATAATTCGATATTACGGACCCAATGGAACTGGTTTCGTCGAATTCCGAGACTGCGCCCCGGACGGCTATTTTCAAATTCAAATTTAAACGATGTAATTTCAAAACTGATCAAATCAATTTCAACTTTGATTTCGAAGCTTCTATTGTCTTCAGTATTATCATTATGAATTTTAAAAGCTTTCGAAATATTTTTCTTCAACTGTAAATTGAAGATTTAAATTTTTATTCAACTTTCAATCGATTAAATTTTAAAGTTTAATCGCAAATTTCAAAATTATATCGGGGATTCAAATTAAATTATCGTTCAAATATTTAAAATTAATTAAATATTTTCAATTTAATTTGTTCAAAATTCTGGGTCGTTACAGCTTTTATATAACATTTTGAATTATATTTTATAATTTATTTTGGTTAAAAATATAAAAATTAGTAAATTGAAGATAGGGATCAAAGATTGCTATCAAGGACTTCAACAATATATGCTATGACTCTATACACTAAATTATGATCTTGAAATCTTTATATCTTGGTCTTTGAACTCATGAGTCTTCATATCTTCTTTATCCTGAGTCTTTATATTGTACAATCTTCGCTTCCACACTTGTGTAATATTCTACACTATATACTGTATAACTTGGAAAAACATTAGTATCTATATTTTATATTATTATATATGGTTGTTGTCATCAAATCAATAACCGAGGTGTTAGCAAACAAGATAAAATATATAAGAGACTGTACTGATGGAAGTAATTGATAAATAAATATCAACAGAGAAAGTCAGAATACAATATCTAATACAACAAGTCTCATATATAAATAACATATCTATAATGTACTACTACAATATCAAGTATATATCCAAAGTATCGACTTTGCCTCCAATGTGCTCCAACTGTCCTGTAAGCATATCCCCAAAAGTATTTGGCTTTTAAACTACTTAATCAAGTAACTGAGAGTTCTCACGACATAAACAGACAAAGACAAAATGCTAGTCAAACATAAAGTCTGGTGTGAGAGGAACTATATAAAAATACTATATATCAAAACCATAATAAATAGGAAACTACTGAAGTATAGCCCGTCCCCTCCACAAACGTTGCTTGGGGATAATCCAGACTGCCCATAAACAAGTAAAGTAAACCCAACTCAAAGGTAGGGAATCATACCATAACCCGCTCTTCTTTTGTCATCAACGAGTCAAATCAACTAATATAGTGCGATTGATACCTAACAGTATACCATGATAAATGTAATACAATATACAAATGTAGGGGTAATATAGATATCACTATAATACTAATAACCAACTAATAAGCTACACACAACATAATGGTGAACGACAAATAGAAAATAAATTGATGCCCATCACTACTGATAGGTGGACTCCGCTACAGACACCGATCGATTCAATGATCCCTATCGAAGCATCTGAAATGCAAAAAATACAATGGTATAATAATTCTACTAACATAACATCTCCATATTCAAAACCAAAATATGGATATGGATAAAAAATACCCATTCTGAATTGACATTAGCTTCCAAATAGACCTATCGAGAACCATAACTAACTTGTGGACTCCCCTAAAAACCAGCACCCCAAAAGAAGTTGGCATGTAGGTCCTGCTGCAGCACCCGTTTGTACAACACAATTATATATAACATACTCTAGATTGGCGTCCCATTCTCTCTCCACCCTTGCTCCGGACGATAGAGTTAAGGGTATGCCCTAGTGGCAATTCTGCAATTTATTGTAAACTAATTAACTCTATAATAAATTCCTATTCGTAATAAAGGTGTTTTCTTTCTGCTATATATTTCTTATAATGAGTTATAAATAATTAAATTTTTAATTAAAATATATTTATTAAAAAACTTCATTAATGGTGTGTTTGTGATAGTACTATAAATAGTTGTAATCATGAGTATTCTATCACAACATAATAAACCCATCATTTTAAATATTCCTAGTCAAGATGTATCGAGACTAGATATCGATGCATCCGTTGAGACTGGAGTATGGAAGGCTTTCAAAATGTTGGACAATGTATTACTCTTGACTACTAAAAGCACTATGGGGTTATGTACTAATAGTTATTGGATAACTATGGAATGACTAACTCGATAGTTTTCTGTTTGTTAATATAACAAAGGTCAAACAGAAAATATCGACATGACTAATTTACATAGTTCTCTCGACCTGAGAATACCGTTGATCCTTAATATGAAAGCTCCGCTTTAATTATAGTCTAGTCATGGCATGACGTCCATCGAGTGACTATAGTTGGATCGAGTGGAAGTATTGGAAGTGGAACACTGTTCAAGAGAAGATTCGTCTCCTCGGTTATGTAGGGTTAGTATCAACTCAACTGTAGCCAACTAAAAGTCAAAATCTCTGGCCAGAGTAATTCAATTAATAATAATAATTGAATCAAGAACTTTGTGTTTGGAATATACAGTTGAATATGGATGATATTAGAATTTTGACTAATACCAAACTCCATAATCCCAAAGTGAAATAGTTTTGCTGAAGAGAATTGGTGAAAATAATAGTCACTACCGGGTAATACTTAACAAAGTAAATTTGGCTTGTACCAAAACCAAGTAAGCGATAAATTTGGCCAAAATATCACACCACCTGCTAAGTGATGTGTGGACGTTAATATTCAAATAGTTCGATGTTAATCGCTGACCAAATTTACTCCTAAAGAGTCACACAATCGAAACTTGAATACTCCTTTGACTAAATAATTTAATTAATTTGTAATTGTTATAAATTAATTAATATTTATGAAACATTAATTATAAATCTTTAATTTGATGCGTTAAACATTATTAATAAATATGATTATAATAGTTATAAATATATTAATCGATATCGATGTTGATACACATTTAAATTGGATTTTAATGCGATAAATATTGTTCGGGCCTGAAGTGGGTTTGAAGCCCATATGAGGCAAGAAATTTCAGCCATGGTATGACCATGGAATGGGCGACATGAGATGCTAAAAGTGCTTGGGTTTTGATATGATAAAAGGGAGAGAACGAGTAAGTGAAAAGGGGATCTTGATCCTACTTTATCTCTCTAGCTTCTTCTTAATAAAAGCATCACAGCCCTCATTCTAAATTAACTTTCCGGAGCCTCCACCCATGTAACACCCCGAAAAACTAACGGTGGTTTATAAGAAAATTAATAAAGCTCAAAAATGGAGTTTTGAGCAAATGTTGGAATTTATCCATGAAACTTGCACCATTGTATTCGTGGTGATTTTCTGAGTAACTTTCATATTTGGAGTTTTGCAATTGGAGTTCAAGCGAAGAAGTTATTTGTAATAAACCGTCATTTTCCAACCTCTAGTTTCCAATATAAAACAATAACTTTGAACAGAGAAGCCAAAAAACAACTGATTATTAGGTGATTGATACAAGAAGACAAAATATTTGTCTTTCAGAAATCACAGTGAAAGGAATACAAAATATAATAGTCAAATAACACTGTCATTTCAAAACAAATCCATACATAGTTTTCACATGTCATTGGTATGCACAATTACAAACCCAATCCATACAATATGTCAAGTATTTTGCATATATACATGCCATCACATACACATATTATAATACATAACACGCCTTTGTCACCTGAGCCTATGGCGTCATCATAAGCTGACCATTCTCCATCAACCTATCACATATCATAAAAAAAGGAAACATGGTGGAGAAGGGAGTCAGATACAATGTTTGGTGAGTGAATAGAACAAACTTTAACATTTACTATACGTGTTTCATAATATAACATAATCAAAAATAATAAACTACCATATCATTATACATTTCAGTTCAAATTCAACTTATATCAAATAAGATATCAATTCATGTTATCATTATGCTTTCTAGTTCATATTTAACGTATTTCAAATCCGATATATCATTTATTTTTACAAAATTTTATATAGCCGTATTACTATATTCTATCCAAAATGTGGTGACTAAATTCACACTCGTCAGTATAGCCGTATCACAGAAAATCAGACAAACTGCGAAACTGCTATACCCATTTCGTGTTGCAACTAACAACATCCAGAGTCATGAATCCCTCATGTTCCAACTCTATTCCTATTCAATAACTAAGAAGTCTTATATTTCATAAATATCGCCTTATGAAGGTATGAGATGTCTATGTACTAATACACATTGCCACTTAGGCAAGGGTACGTCTTCTACCCCCGCACTCATGCCAAATCTACTCAGGGAATCTAGCATGAGCCTTTAATTACTTATATATTACGGTTTAAATCAAATCAAACATGGAAATCTCGTCCAAAAACTAGTCTAAGCTTTGCTTGAATACCCTGAAGGAAACCCCGATGAAACTACATCAATAAGGACTTTTTTGTTTAAGAAAATCTGACACGGAAGATGCACATCGGTTCACCTATGGTGTCCACCATTGTACATGTGGTGGCCGGTTGAATAGTTTGCGCAATTACATATTTTTTCGATTTTTGTTTTGCTTTTTTCTCATTCATTTTATATCCGATTCTCGATCCGGTTTTTTTCTCAAATATAAATATGCTTCTCTACTACCTTTCTACTTCCATTTCATCAAAAAGTTTTAATAGAAATTAGTCCAAAAATTCAATACAAATCGGTGTTTTCAAAACTAGTTTTTAGAAAATAGAAATATAACCTTTTCACGTATATTCTTCAAAATACCTTTAAAAATCATTCTAAATTTAAAATAAAATCATAATATGACCTAATATATCATGTAGCACTTTATAAATAATTTATATAATTTTTATACATATTTAATATATTTTAATTCAGTTCATAGTTCAAAAACATTGTTTTTTTCCATTTCTCGTTAAATAAATCATATCTCTTACAATCTATCACTATAAATCCAAAATTATATTTCTAAATTCACATATACGTACATTTTGACTTTAAAAATCATTTTTATACCATTTTGATTTGATTATATACTCCAATTCATTTTTTTACAAAACCAGACTGATTTTTATAAGTTATTAAATCACATCTATATAAATTCATATAAATTAAATAAAATTCATTAAAAATTACTATTTAGAACTGATATCATCATATCAAATCTTAGAAAATAACTTTATATCATTTTGACAAGATTAAATGTTCCAAATCATTTTTATACAATTTCAGGCCTGCTTTTCACATATTACGATATATATGTATGTATGTATGTATGTATGTGTGTGTGTATTGAAATTTGGTACACTTTATTTCATAAAGTATAAGCTATAAAGTACAATACACTATAAACCTACTTACAAAGCATTGCCTAATATAATTAAAAACAAGATACAACAAGCCTATAAAACATTTGGTACAGCCTGGCCCAAAGACAATCAAACCTGGAGCCTGTCTTAAGTACCCGCTTGGACTGTTTCTACAACCAACCGTCCTCCACTTCCTATAACTACGCTAACCGCCACCTTCAAACGTGGACACGCCAACTTCTTTGTTTCGTATTTTGAGACACTCCTTCCTACTCGGAAATTGCTTTCCAAATCCACAGATGGGTACACGTGAATTTGACTAGCAGCTAAATATAGAAAAATATTTTCTAACTTGAAATCATCATACTTAATCTCATAAAATAATTTCATGTCAATCCTATGTATTTAAATGTCATAAAACACTAACATTGTAATTTTTGGCTGCTTATACACATAAGAGAATATCCTTTATAGTAACTCATATAAATTATATAAAAAATCTACAAAACTATATTTGGTCCGCAAACATTATATTTCATCTTAGAAATGTATTTGTATAAATTTAACTTGATTTAAACACCATTTTCCTATGATTTTCTCAAATTTATGCCTCATTTCCATACAGTTTTGCATATATATTCAATACATATATCATCAACTCACTTAATTACCCAAAAATCAGGTTTCAGAAATTACAGAGTTCAACTTCGAATTTAGTTACCTAATTATCAAATTTAATCATATTAAGTTATGGAATCAAGCGAGTAAACATCGAATTCAGGCAAACTCACTCACCCTTGTCGTCTTATTCCAATTCCAAGCCTTTAGCCATAGTTGCCTTTGCTTTCTAGAAATAGAATCTAAATCCGCTATTCTTGAATCACTAGTGCCTCTTATAAGCTTGCCCTTTCTCCTCTTTTTGATCTGAAGTCTTAATTTCTTAATTTGGTGTTTTAATTTGGGAATTAGGTTTTTGATTTGACGATTGAGGAAAAAAAAGAATGAAATGGGAAATCAATTTTCTGAAATGAGAAGTTGTGTACGCAATTCAGTTTTTATATTAGTTATCTAACCGTCCAACCGCCTAAATTTAAAATTTTGAGTTTAAATTAAAATTTTGAATTAAAATTTAAAACGCATAACACCGGTTCGACTCGATGACGTTTCCAGCTATATCTCCTTCATACGAGCTCCAAACGACATAAATAAATTTCCTACATGAATCAAAAGACAAGACGATCACAAAGACATTGCTTTCATTGACAAGTTCCAAAGTTTGTAAAAATGACTATTTTGCACATTTCCAGAAAATGACGGAAATACCCTTATAATAATTTATTTAATTAATTCCTTAATTCCTTATATTATCACATCATTATTATTTAACTAAAATATTACTTGAATTTTTGGGGTATTGCATTCTTCCCCGTAAAAGAATTTCATCTTCAAAATTACTAACGTTATACCTAAATCAAACATTCACAACATTCATTTGAAATCAAACATATCAACACAAACATTAGCAACCATTTAAATAATCATCCTTACCTATCACATACTATTTCTATCACTAAACTTTCTCAGTAAAAATATATTTTGACAACAAAATTGCAACATACACACACACACACATGTATACATGCTCATGTCTTACAATATACTAAGTAAATGCAAAATTGCAACAGGTAGTCGGCCTCCTGATCTAGTCGACCTCCTGAATGTATGCAATATAGATAGCATATATGCATGATGCTATACATCCTAGAGTGAGAATATAATCTTTATATGATGTAACTATCATTTAACGCAAAACATCAAAACAGATGCAAAAATGAGCAACTTACATAATTCAAAACATAGCAGCATAATCAAAGGTCAAGAAATCATAGGTTATAGCATAAATCAAGACAACTAAATCAAAGGTCAAACAAACAAAAAACAATTCGAAAAGTAGTCAAAATGAAAAGATCAGATACCCTCCTGCACTTTACAAATACTCCGGACCGAAATGTTCTTCCTAACTCAACTTACTGAGCATCAATACTGGTATATATATAATCTCTTCCAAAATACTACTCTCGAATGTACGTGCACAACTATAACTTCTACAATCCATGTTATCCACTCAAATAAACCAATGCCCAAATTGCACCATAGCCAGTAATCTTAGCACGTACATGCCCAATTTTTAAATGCATCCTTATACAATCCCCAAAATGCGCACAACATCCTCAGTAGCATATATATCCTTTCATCTTCTGAATGTTAGGATAAGACAACTCAAAAGTAGACGGTATCTCACTTAAGCAAACCAATACTTGAATCTCCATAAGATTTCTTCATCCACCTTATAACATCGAAATCAAGTGATGTCTAAACCTGGTTAACCGAGCTTAACTTATCCTCAAAATTTCAATTCAATTTAAGTGGTACCATTTCTCTTATGATATCATTCCTCAAATAATCTAAAAATTATGATACTAAAGTACAATGTCTTCAATCCGTAAAAGTTTCCAAATTTTATTTCAATAAATTTTCTTTGATTATCACGAAATACTTGAATTCAAATCAATCGGTTTTACTTTCTCATTTCACCTTAATATCCATTTAATCCACAACATCTCTTCTTCATCTTCTCAAATCGGGTCAATCCTTTTTAAAACTCAAAATCCATTATAGAAATCCTTTATTTATACCAATCAGAGATACTTCTCAAAATACACTTACTACTAATCCAATTTGGAATGTCCTTCACCAACAGAGGTTACATTTCTAATCAATACTTTATTCTTATCAAATCATATCTATTCATGCTATTTCAAATACTTCATCTTGTTGATAAATAATACAAACTCAAATGATCTTGATACCCATCCATATCCGAGTATTTCTACATACCCATCCGACATACAAAAAATACTCATCCTCACATGGCCTTATAGCAAATCTAATCAGGGATATCTTTTACAATCAATAGTCCAAACTCAGTATCCTTCACAACCAAAAATGCATACCAAATCACTTTCTAATATAAACCAACGAATGGTATCTATCAGTTCCACATCTCTAAGGAACACTAATATCCAAACAAAAACATACGTTATCAGAAGGAACAACTATTTCCCTAATGACCAATACAATATACTAAGGAAACTACTATTTTCCCTGAAAAACTATTTCCTGGATCACTAACATCCATACTGAGGGAACAATTATTTCCGTTCAAATATTGAGGGAACAACAATTTCCTTAGGACAACTGCTCCTGGACCGTGTATCTCATACACATGCATTCTATACCCAAAATCCAATATGAAGACATTCAATAACCACTTACTTGAAGAACAACATCCATCCAAGTCATATAATAAAAATTACTTACTTGGAGAACAACATCCATCCAAGTCATACAACGCTAATGGTGTAACGTGACCCATAATATCAGGTCAATTACACCCATTCACAAATCAAATCGAACAATATACCTTTACAATGATATTAACAAAAAATCATTCTAAATATCATTTGCTCCCATCTCTTACCATTACTACGATGATACAAAATAAAAGAATGCGAATGTCAATCATTTCATTTTAACACTATGGAATGATCACCTAGTCATCACATAGTAGCATCATTAGGTCATCGGGACCCTATCCTAAAATAAACTCTAGGACCTTCCACAAAAACAATCATCCATAGCTCCAAAATATTTTCAATCAATTGGTTAATGAGATCCAATCAACTAAAATTCCAATTCCATCAATGCCATTTTTACTATCCAACTTTCCAAGTGAAACTTTACTTCAATCGAATCTTCAAAACTCCTAATATTTTACAAGTATAACTTTGGTCCAAATTCCTTTATGTAAACCTTAACCAATTTATTTTGCTATTAGGTTAAAATCTCTTCTCCATGCAGTTTCAACAAAATAATTTTGACGTACATCCCTCTTACCAATATATAATCTCCATATCTTAACTCGGAAACCTTTCTATTTGTCATATGCTTAAGTGGCATATCAATGAGCTTGATGAGATTAGCTATTTAGGGAGGAGATTGGAATCTTCATCAAAGATGTATGATATTCTTATGTTATAGGATAGACAATAATTAATCATCATGGGACTGTCGAGATCACGACATATCGCAAGATAGTGCCCAATCACTTTTTCTCACCCAATCTGCATTCTTATCTTCATTCAACGTCATCCTATAATGAGTCATCCAATCTATTTTCAAATAAATCCATCCCTAAAAGATTCAGCACATATGTTTCACAAAAGGACTCTACGTTGTCGATAACAAATTATAAATCATAGCAACAACAAGTAAATGGTTCAATCCTTTCGATGGATTTGATAACATAACAGATATAAGCACCTTGTGAGACTTTAAGGTCTGAACTATCCACTATGAAAATCTATATCCAAAAGTAGAAAGTCTCTTTCCATCAAGCTCCACTCTCCTTTCTCCTAGGCAGATAGTAGTATGCTTGCACCTGGGATCTCTTCTAGCGCATAAGGTTTAACGTACCTTCTTTATTTTCTCCCTAATCCATTAAATCATTTCTTTAAAGGTAATAATTTAATAATATGGAATTTCCTTTCCATATTTTCAAAATAATAGGAAAAAGATTTACTAATTTGAAAATTCGTTCAATATCAAAGATTAAAACTTCAAAATAAATTAACTTCCTTCAACATCCATGATTTAATGTTAATTTCCCAAAACACCTTTTAAAATTGGAATAACTATGGTATTTTCTCAAATACTTACATTTTCATCTTTAAAAATATAATTTTAAATAATTTATATTCATTTTATTATTACACACACACACTGTAACAAACTTTCAACTTCCATCTAGCAATACATATATTTAAAATATTAGGATTCTGCTTACTTTTGAATAGAAACTTTAAATTCCTTTGTAAAAATCCTTCAATTACTTCTATAATCCTTAACAAATACATCTATTTGTAAATCCCTCCATAAAACAAATACTTATAATTTCAATTTTTAAAATCGATTCCTTTTAAACAATTCTTTAAAAATATTTAATGTTTAAGATTAAATTCTTCTGTGAAACTCCTCACCTCCTTAACAGGTGTATCATTCAAGTAAATTCGAAAGACTATATATTTTTTCACAAGTTCCTCGCCATGCCCACATCATTGCATAGGGTTTAGTTCCAACATTAGGTTTCCACCAAAACTAGAGAAATCTTCACAAAGCATCAGAAATCAACAATTAGGGTGATTAGATAGAAATCAATCCTTATACAGTAAATGCAGGCTCTATGGGATTACATTGGTCTGGCTAATCGTCTACAGATATCGATGAAACCAAGTGGGAATGTTCACACCATAATATCCATAGTATTTATTCTAGAACTATTTCCAGTTCTAATTCAACCCCAACAGTGTCTATCACCATTCCAATTTCTACTTCAGTCAACACACTCATCCTTTACTATTCTAAATTAGGATTGATTGCCAACTTCTCAATTTATAATTAACTCAACTGAAATAGAAAATGGTGTATACATATGTACTCAATAATATATATATATATATATATATATATATATAAGTTTATCACATAAAAATACACTCTCTCAATACGTTCCTAGTCCTATAGTTTTTCTCTGATACCAAATGTAACAACCAAAACCATTTTCCGACCTCTGATTTTCGATATAAAACAATAAGGTTAACCAGACACTATAAGAAAATTCATTTTCAATTGCAGAACATGATGGCGTGTTTATGCATGATGTTGTTGCAAGTCATTTTGTTCAAGGATAAAAGGTAATAAACATTGTACCATGTTAACTTTTTTTGGCACGGTACATTCCTTCCCTCTCTTTTATCCCCAAAATTTCACTTTCCCTCATTTCTATTATTCCCATATTATTCCACATTTCCCCTCAATATTTTCTTCCCCAAAAATCAAAGGGATAAACCCTAATATCCATTAATTCGAATTCAATATCTTTCACGTTCACTCAACAATTCTTCCTGATAAATCAAAATGAATAAACCCCAAGTATCCATCGATTTCAAATCGAAAATCTTCATCAATCCCTTCCATCTTCCGCTTGAGGGTCATCGCTTGTCGGTTATCACGCTCCAATCTTGTCATTTGAACCAGTGATCCGAACTATTGTCATTGGAGAACCAATAGTGTAGCCGTGAATCATTAAAACTCCACTTTACCATTGGTCACCATTTCCTGTCACTCACCATCACTACATTCCAGAAACCTAACAGGATATCGTTCCATTGTGGCCCATCCTTGCATCTACAAAGCCTCATAGAGTGGCTGCCAAACCCACTGATGACTGCATAGCTAAATGACATCCACCTATACTCCCATGCCTCCTTTCACGTATCTATGTTTCAAAACCTTGACTCTTAAGTGTAATCAAGGATGAATTTTTAACTGAAATAATTTATCAATCAAATTAATTTAACTGAGATGATTTGTTAACTGAAATAATTTACTGAACAAATGTATGCTAAATAATAATAATTTTATGTTTAATGGTGTTGAACTAATTATTTTGGTTGGTTTTATTTACATAATCTATTAACCATTGACGACTAGTTTGGTTGCAATTTAATTAACTGGGGTGAAAGATAATAAATTTATTGCCTATTTTAGATAAATTTATATCATGAAAATAGAGGGTTAAATTGTGAATTAGTGTGAAAAGGTATAAGTGGCATTTGTTTTTGAAAGTGTAAGGTGACTCTATAGATAAGCCTCAAAAATTATAATAGTGAATTTAAGCTAAAGTAGTATGTGAATAGAACCTTGATGGATAACATTATTTTATGAAGGAGCGTGGATTTCAATTATGTTGTGCATGATAGTCTAAAGGTTTATAGGTAACTTAAATCGGTAAAGTTCAGTTATTTTTGCAATAAGTGTCACCTTATTAGTCCTACTTAATAAGCTACCAAGTAAAAGAACCTTTCGGTAGAGAAAGCATAGATGACCTCATGGTGTAAAACAGCTACAAAGTGAAAATAATTGTACGTTTATTAACAAAGATCAACCAAAACTACTCAATAAAATGAATTTCGATTGATTGTTGAACTAATTCTTAGAGTACTTAATACAGAAACTAACAATAAAGATAACGGGACAAATTAGAGTAATCAACGTTGAAGCCTAGTTGCCATAAATCCATAAATTGTATGGATACCTTAGAAATGTTTGTGTAGACACATAAGTTTTGATTTCTTGTTTTTTTCACAATTTAACCTATTTGCTGCACATTATTCAATCTATTCTAGTTTTAGGATCATTGAGTTAAACCATAGTTGGTTGGGCATACATGGAGTGTTGCACTAGGTAGGAGGAAAATGAAAATTGCAAATCTTAGCCTTTCTAAAAGTGATGTAACTTCTTTAAGTCTATCTTCGAGCAACCTCATCATGGATTTCCCCAAAAAGGGACTCACCATTTTTGATTTGGTTGCTTTGTCGGGACTTGCCATGAGAATTAATTTCCATGATAGGAATGTTCATTACAACTATTGCTTGTTTGTAAAACTTAGTTCGTATTTTTCAAGTAATTTTTTATAGAATATATTAATCCTTACTAGTTTACATTCACATATGAAAAGGAGAAACACACATTTAAGCTGCCAATACATACCACTATGCCACGGTCCAGTAGCAGTTTTTTGCTCTATTGCAAATTGATTTCTTAGAGTAAGTAATTGAAGTTGTGTTTTAAGTCTTGTAGGTGGAAATGGAACAGCAAGATTGTCTCCAACAATAGTAGCATTGTACAGCCAATTCGTTCATGTGGATCTAAAGTAATATAATTATAAAATATTAGTACTAATTAACCCTTTGTGCCATAATTTCCTTGAGTACTTGTTTGACGTTTGATTGCTTTTATGCATAGTTTATTTCAGATGAAATCTGTAGTTAATGCTTTGCTTTTATTTTCTATTTTGTTAGGTTTTATCGAAGGTACTGAGCGCCTGCATGATTGTTTGGCAATAAATGATATGAATCTAGTATAGACATATAGGTTGCACTCTGCATATATGCTAGACTCCTCTTGATGCATCCGCTTTTGCAGGTAAAACTTTCTTTGTTATGGACCTTTTGAATCCCAACAGTGTTATTTATAAATATACAAGTGTTGAGTCCGACGGTCAATTTTATGTTCAGGAAAATTATATATCAATTTTACTTTTAAGAATTTTGAATGTGAATATCCTAAAGTTGGTAAGATTTTTGGGAAATAAGTTATACATATTTTTTCCAAAATATAGAATGTTTAAGCAGTCAATTTGGATCTTGGTATGCCGTGGATAAGTGAGGTTCATATTTTATTGTATTATAACCAACAAGGAAGTAATATTGTGTAATAACTCTTATTGATTAAGAATTCATTTATTCAAATTTCAAGCACAAGGTTGCTTATGTCTTAAGATAAACTAATAATACTATATGCTTTAATATAGATACATGCTGAACTTTAGTTCTTTCCTCCTTCGAGCCACTGGATAGTGCATCCTCCTAGAAGTAGTTCTTAAGTTAAATTTCATTTTTATAAAATTTTCTTTTCACTATGCCCACCATTAAGTTAAATTTAATCTCTTGTTACTCTCTAATAAAATTTTCTTTTCATGTTGATCTTCCTCTAATGCAAATTCTATTTGAGCTGGTTTCTCCTTAAGCAATCATTCTTTTCTTTACTGATAATGTTAGTGATATCACTTAATATTTTTTCAGATGATGTCGTGTTGTGTTTAAAGCAATAGGAGCTCTAAATTCAATTTAATAACACCATGATGAATATTTGCATAAAAGGATTAAACAGTCTGATATTGGAGAAATCAGAAACACTTAAAGCAATAGGAGCATCATTCTCTATATACCTTAATGGTTGGCATGCACTCAATCAGCTTGGAATGAAAGCCTGAAGAAATAAATAAATTAACTAGAAAACATGCTGAGCTGGATGGTTGATTTCAAGGAATTAAAGGAGGAATGATTCTTTGGGCATCATTGGTTCTGGAATATGAGGTAATTCTTTTTTTATTGCCCAACATAACACAAAAGAGACAGAAATTGTGTATTCCTTGGTGAACTAAGTCCTGATTCTAAATCAACCTTTTCTGTTTTGTTTGATTGATAATTGATGCGATTAGTACTAATATTGGAGTTATATTCGCTGTGCAAACTTGAGACCAGAGCGTACGAAAGATGGTGCAGGAACTAGAAGGAAGTCGCAAAGTATATAAGCTGGTGCAGTTGAAATCTAAACAGAGGCATAATGATGTAAGTACGGACGATGCTGGCAAGGATGGGACTGCTGAATTTAATGATAGAATAGGGCTGCTGCAATGCCTTCAGGGCTGACGTATAGGCTAGCTACAACCTGAATTGGGTAGTAATGAGTTTGGGTCAAGATGTGAATCAGAAGATAGAATCTGAAAGGTGGTATCGAGCATGTGATGCACGGTTAGAAGCAAGAGACTGGCAGGACAGAGGTTGTTGCATTGCGGTTAGGCTTAAATGCAGGGTGAGATACATGCAAGATGCAACCACAGTTGAAGAATATTGAGTCCGAGGCTATACCGAAGTAGCAAGCAGAAGTAATAATGTGGAACTAAGCAATCAGAGAGCTACCATGAATAATGTAGGTTTCTAATTGAAATCTAACTTTTATATATTCAGCTTTTTGAAATATGTAATTATTTAATGTATGATGAATATATATTGAAAATTAGAAAATTTTATTATGTTGCTTTATGTTGAAACACGATCAGGTTTCTTAGAAGCAATTAGAAGGGGTGTTGATGGAACTTAGATGGAAATGCAGAGGCAACCTTGCATAAGTGCATAAATCCTATTTAAAACTTTGTTTCAAACAAGAGGTTCGAACACTTGCAAAATATGACAGTAAGTGTTCAAGCTTTTCTAAAGTAAATTTGTGTTTTTTGAACTAATCTTGCATACCGTCTCATAATTTCTCACTAAACAGGTAGGTGCAAGCCTGTAAATGTCCCACCTCTAAATTCCCAACTCACACGCTAGAAATTGTCCCAGGTGGTCATCAAATCTACGAATGACTTGGTAAAAATCAATTAAGTTTTATATTAAGCATTTAACTCTTTTATAGATTTGCACCTTAATTATTCTTTTTACCTTGCTATATAGGTCTATAAATCATTGCTTTTCTATATGGAAGATTGCTAGTTATAATTGCTACTAAAAGGTATGTTTTTATGCATTTAAATATGTATGCAATATGGTGTATATTTTGTCATATATGATATGAATCCGATCTTGTTCTGATCGTGTAAATATATATATTAAATTATGGTATGCGGAAAAGTACTAACCACAAATCCGATCTTATTTTGATAATATAAACATATAATGAATTAAGGTGTGCGGAAAAAGCACTAACCGCATAAAGGAGGTCTTACAATTTTGTGAAATCCAATAAGTTTATAAAAATTAACTAAGTTTTATAGAAATTTAACTGAATTTATATAATAATAATAATAATTAACTAAATTTATAATAATAATAATAATAGTAATAATAGCAATAATAATAAATTAACTAAGTTAACTATGTTTTACAAAATATTTATTTTTATACTGATAATAATAATTGTTGGTTTAAGTTTAGAATAATAATAGTACAAATAATACTGATAATAATAAATTATAAAATATTAACCAAGTTAGCTAAGTTTCCTAAAAAAACTAACTAAATTTATATAATAATAATAATAATAATAATAATAAATTGACCAAGTTAACTATGTTTTATAAAATATTAATATTTATTTATCAAAATTAACCATGTTAAATATGTTTCGTAAAAATTAATTAAATTTTTAAAAATAACTAAGTTTGTAACGACCCACCTTTTTGGACGGTTTAAATCGACAATAAACCACACGTGTCAACTCAAACCATTCAAAAGAAAGGATTGTTAATGGGGTAAATAAGAAAAAAGAGAAAAAGAAAGAAAAACGAAACACAGAATCTCACAGTGGAATAAAAAAATATAATAATAAAAAAAACAGTTCATGAAACTGTTTTACAAATAACATTTGATTACACTTTACAATACAAATCAGAGTTATACATACAGCAGGAATAAATAAATAATGCAACGGAACAACATGATGCACTGGAACAAATATAATAAATAGTAGACTAATCTCCATCTTCATCCTCCAACTAATATAGTCTTCAATACACTGAAAAGCTCAGACTGACCCGAGCATAATGAAAAAAACAATACACTCGAGTCAGAACTAAAGATCTTATGTAAGTCAAATCAATCTCAAATAAAATATGAGTGCAATGGCTTCAGAGATGTTACGGAATTTTCCATCCCTTGTCAAGTGATAATTCGAAATACCAATTTTAATTACTTTAATTGAAATAATCTGAAGTTTAAATTAAAACTTAAACCTTTCAAATAATTCAATTCCAATACATAATCCAAATTCAAGAAATTGTATGGATATATATCATTTCAACCAGTATCCCAAATCAAAATTTCCAAATAAAAAAAAATCGCTCGGGTTTATCATTTCAATCCATAACGACTTTCCCTAATCTATAAGATTGTTCGGGTATGTATCATTTCAACCCATAGAGATAACAGAGAAATAGACATAAATAAACATCCAATCATCCAAAATGTCAACCAATAGCATCCACAATAATCAACATCCAAATTAGCCAATAAATTACAACGATTAATTGGTTATCATAATTAGGTGTTTAACTAGCAATTTAAATTCAATATTAATTTAAATGGCAATTTAATTAAATATAAATTCAAAAGACAATATAAAATAGGGGTGGGTGCGGGTCGGTTTGGTGCGGTTTGGAGACCAAACCGCTTCCACACCACATCAAACGGTTAATCAAAAATATAAACCATTATACTAATCTTTTAAACGGTTCGGTTTCGGTCCGGTTTGAATGTAATAAGGTTCGGTTTCGTTCCGGTCCGGTTTGAATCCATATTAAATATGAAATAAGAGAATTACTTCCATCAACAATCAATTTACGAAAGCAACTGTGTGAAACTTTTACACTTAAATGTAAAATACACAATGTTATACTGAAATGAAAGATTAGTTCTTAATTGTATGAATATTACAATTTGGAATTTACCTACAAGTGAGATTTTTTTTGGTAGATTAACCAAACATCAGCATTAATCAATGCATAATCATTAAAGAAAATGACTAGAATAAGATTATAATTAGCATTTATCTAAAAAAATGAGATGAAAACTATTATACCAAAACTATAACTTCTTCCTTTATGACAGCGATTATTATTAATATAACAACAACATACGCTAAAAATAGAATGTACATCGTTAGAATCTAAAATAAGATAGGAGTTGCTTATATTTTTATCATAAGATTACTAGTGTAAATTTTCGGTTCGGTCCGGTTTAATATGGTTGGTTCAATCGTCCTAACCGCAACCGAACTGTATCGATGCAGGTGGATCCAGTTTGGGGCATCTGCTTTGGTTAGAAGATTCGGTGCGGGTTTTCGCACCGTTTTTGCGGTCCGGTACGGGCGGTTTCCGTATAGCGGTGCGGTTTATGCCCACCCCTAATATAAAATACCAAACAGTAATCGGTAAATTTCTAATCACATCATAAATTTAATTTAACTAACATAAGACAGTTTAGTAGTTGTGAGTGGGTAAAATCACTCACCTTTGCTTTGTCGTCGATTAAAAATCCAAATAAAACCCAAAATTTAAACAGTCTCAGAATGGTACCATACCAGTCCATTATGTTTAGAATTTCGATACGATTACAACGGAGAAAACCGCGCATGAATCCGAGCTTGTATGAAAAAGTTATGTGTGTTAGAACGTTTAAACTTTGAATTTAAATTAAATAAAAAAAGAGAAGTCAACGCGAACTAACCGAGTCAAATCCCTACATGCGACCCACGCTGCATCATTAACGCGACAAGGCTTTCAGCCGCTAACGTTCATCTCTATTCTGCCGCCGCCACGACCTCCTGTACCAAGATCAGACGACTCCGCCTCGATGCTCACCTCCGGCCGCACACGCCTGTACCACGCTGGTCACCTCCACCTCCCCCTATAGCTAGCGCCATCGTGACCTAGGTTTTCCTTTTCTAGCAAATCAAGACACTACAAGCATGAACTACAACTATAGTTCGACTTGCCTCGATGCCCTCTACGCACCAGTGTTCGCCGATCGCTCCCAAGACGAAGATCCACTGTTGGATCGGAAACCCTAGAAATGGACGGCTGAGAAAGATCGCCAATTTCTGGCCAAACCATGATTCAAATGCAAAAACGAACAGCAGATCTAGGTTGTGCTCGTCGAGAGCTTTCCAACGATATATAATTTGCTATGATTTGAGGAGTTTGAATTTTTGAAATTGAATTTAGGGTTTGGAATTTGAGAATTGGGTTTCGATGTTCTGTCGTTTGAGAAGGAGGAAGTAAATGTACGTACAGAAATAATGAAATGAGAAACAACTAGGGTTTATAGCTGCCTATATATAGGCAAAGGTAGATAAGAAGGAATGAACATATCTAATTGGGTCGAAACGATAACGACGACCCGAAAAGCCCGTATCGTTTTCGAAATGATAGTGGGTCATCCAATATATCAAAATATAGGTTTTCGATATTTTTAGACTCAATAGAACTAGTTTCAAGATCCAATTCCAGTGTAAAAAGAAGTTAGCTTTCAAAATCAGATTATTTTAATTGAATTCATTAAATTGATTTCTACACGTTTCGAGCCCGCACAATCAAACGATAAGTCCGATCGTTATGAAACTTGAAATCCTACAATAATTCACTGTTACGGATCCGATGAAACTGGTTTCATTGAAATCCGATACAGTGGCCAATATGGCTAATTTACACGTTAATTAAATAAATTATTATTAAATTAACTTAATCACCTTTAAATTCAAATTTAAAAGTTAACCCTTTTATCATTCTTGATTACATAGAAATTAATAATATTTTAAAATAAATTTTCCCATGTTAAATCCACTATTTAAATATCACGTTAATTTCAGCGTTAAATACAACTGTAACAAAACCCAGTTATTATATATATATATATATATATATATTAAATTCCAAAAATTTATTTTATTTTGATTTACACTCTCATTATTTAATTAACCAACAATCTTATGAATTTATTAACATAAGTTTCCACTTTATTACATTTATTATTCTACAGTTAACATCTTTTACCATATTAATTGCAATATTTCAATTATATTGAATTTTTTTCGATTTCCAAATTAATTTAAACGAATTAAATAACAAAATGATAATTAAAGCAATTATTATACATTAATAATTCAAACACATTTCCAAGTCTATTGTTTACAAACAAAACCTAATAAATTTATGTACTAATAAATTGATTTCATATTTCATGATAAACCTATTTTAATTAACAACATATAATTCCAACATTAAATCCAACATTCAATTTATTCCCTATTTACAATTATAACCAAATTAAAATTACACTTATATCAGTTGATTGCAATTACATTAAAATAGTTGTCAATAAAATTCAAACAATAATATTAAATCATATTCTAATTATTTTTCTCATTAATAAATCATAAATTTTAATTTCTCATAGTATTAAAATTTCAAAATCTTATTAAATTTAATAGTTTTAATTAGCGAAAAACATGGGTCATTATACTCTCCCCCACTCAAAACTTTTCATCCTCGAAAAGGAACAAGAAGGAATTAAGAAACTAATATATTTTATTCAAAATAATCAATTTATAAACACTTTAAACTTACATAATTAAGTATTTTAAATAAAATATATCAATTTATAAACAATTAAATCTTTCATATTCAAGTTAACTAAAATTTTTGAAGATATTTTCACTTTCACAAAAAAATTCTAAGTCTTAAATTCACGAAAAATTTCGGCAGAGTCTCCTTTGCGCGGTTAGGTCCAAAAAAAAATCAATAATAACAATATATATATCATATTTCAAAATAAACATCCCAAACCACGGGAACAAAATATCGCTATAAACCGTAATCCGAAAACGTACCTATTTGTCAGGCAAACAAACTTTATTTATGAAACCTAAAGCAGTAGCTATTACTTCCATAAACCTGTATTTCACTTATATAATCCAAAATAGGGAGAATTATGTAAAAGAGTAATAGACTCATAGTTTCAAATCAATAGCACAAGAAACATACAATATATCACAATCATATGCAAATAAAAAGAAGTACCACCATTATATATGCAACAAAGGAAACTATCAAACATCCATAGTAACCAAACTCATGGTTTGTTCAGGTTCAAACACTTTTTCATCCTCCAAGAATGCTAAATAAATCACCAAGTGTATCTTACGCTCAACAACCTTTGATAATTACTTAATAGATTATTTATACAACCTTAAATAATTTGAAGTATCATTTCCCAAACATTCTATGAGCCAAACAACAAAGAATTTTAAATTTATTTAAGTTTATTCTATTGGTTTCTTTCTTCATCATTTACTTTTCCATTCATTTATTTATATAAAGATCAATCACTTACATAATTTGTTTTCCATTAAAGATTTAAGTCATTAATGAATCATTTTATAAAATATTACTTAAGCTTCTACTTCTATACTTAAGTTTATAACTTAATTCGGTTATAGAATAAAAATTTGAGTTTTTTGGTATTCGCCCTTGAAGAGAAAAGAAATATTTCAATGTATCTAAAAAATCAATTAAAACATTTAACCTCATTCACTTAGTAAAAATATAAGATATATAAAACATTCTCATAGCATTAATTATGTAAGGATTTCCAAAAAGTTTAAACAATGTTAGAAATTACATCAAAACATTATAATAAGCTTTTAAAAATAAAGTTCCTTAAATCTGATAGTATACTCAAATCTTACATTAAATTTCCAAATCAAAGTATAAAATTTCATATCTTTATAATTAATTTTACACACTTGTTTTAAAATGAATATTCAAATCATGGAAACACATTTATTCTGGTTTAATACAAGATTCAAATGGTAAATAATCCTTTAAATTTACTATTAGTAATTCGAAATCAAGTAAATATTTCAAAGCATACTTTCAAAAATAGCGATTCCAATTTATTTTTTTCAAGCATATTACTATAAATAAATTTCCCAAATAATTTATTTTTTATATATAAAGTCCACTTATATAATATCTTCAAATTATACATTCAAAGAAACTTATATAAATTTTATTTGAAATATTCATTTGAAAACTTCCTTTTGCAAATCAATCTTCTTTAGTACTTTAATACTTTACAAGAAATTCATCTGTAAAATTTCTTGCTTCATTTATAAATACCATTAAAAAACTTTTAAATAACATCTTTATAAATATATGTAAACTATTTGAAAATAATTATTTACATCATTACTTATATTTAAAAAGGAGTTATTGAAAACCTTAAATCCATTATTTATAAATTTTATTTGTTTTAAATCTTAAAATACTTTTCAAACATTATTTATAAATCAATAATTATTAACTTTAAATGTATTTTATTGAATTAATAATTTCTCACAATATTTACAACATTGATAATTAACTATTAAACCAAGTTGTACATAAATAAACAATATTTTAAACATTTAAAGTACTCAGAAAAGAAAAAAAAATTATAATCAAAATATCCTTTATATTGTACTTTTATCAAAATATCTTTATAACTCGATGTTTTAACAAGTTTATCCTCGTTCTTACAGACTCCGGTCGTACGTTGATCAGGCGCAAGACTAGAAATCTCTAAGTACTTAGTAGACCCGTTTCAACACCCAATAAAAATACTTAATAACATATATGAAAAGTACCGCTCAAAATTTGATGTCAAATGATGATGTTATGATAGCAGTGGCCTGCTGCTGATGCAGTGTTTACGCAATGGATACGAAACTTTCTAGAAGATCCTTCCATCTTTCGGATTCCAGAAAATATCATAGCCATTTCGTAAAAAAGGGACCATCGACCTCTGTTGTAGTGGTGCGTTGTTGATTCAATGATTTACGCAATGGATGCACTTCCTTCTTGGAAGATCCATAAACAACAGATCCTAGGATCGAAAGCGCCTCTATTGTGTAAACTAAAGAACCATCTACCCTGAAAATAATCGAGGAACTCATGAGTTTAAGTCTGGACAACCATATCGGTTCGAATCCATTTCTGAATTCACCCAAGTATATTAGGGTTTTTCGGTCGAATCCATTCCTGGATTCCCCAAGTCAATCTGGGTCGAAGCATATCATACTATACTTCTTCGCGGAGGGTACTTCTCCATACCTTTTACTTCAAAATATATAATACCATATATTGTACCCTTTCAAAATCATAACTTCAAATATCACACTTATACAAATTCCATTATATACAAGATTTCATTTCCAGATTGAATACTTTCCAAAATAAATAGTCTTGAATATATCAAATCATTCTTATATAAATTCCGTTGTATATAAGATTTATCTCTTCAGGTCGAATACCTTCCAAAATCAATAGTCTTCAAAATCACATTATACTTATATAAAGTCCATCTCATATAAGAATCAAAATTTTATTTTCCAAAATCAATTATGCTGCATAAGAAGCCATATGTGATTGAACATCTTTGCTTTATAAAAGTTTTGAATTTTGAATAGTTTTGTATATAAATAGTTTGCAAAATAGTTTTGTATAAAAATAATAATTTTGTAAATAGTTTTGTATTAAAAAATAGTTTGTTAATAGTTTTGTATAAAAAAAATAGTTTGTAAATAGTTTTGTATATAAAATAGTTTGTAAATGGTTTTGTATATAAAATAGTTTGTAAAATAGTTTTGTATATAAAATAAAATAAAATAAAAGTAGTCTTGTAAAAAGGGTTTTGAAATAATAGTAGGTTTGCATAAAAAATAATTTCCAATTTAAATTACAAAGGATATCCAACCCAACAACTTCCATTTTCAGCGTCAAAGCATATCAATTATATTAGAACATATGATGTGCATATGTCATCATCATGCAATATGACATTCAATCGCTCGCTCGATCACACAAGTTCGCTTTTGTAACAACCCGTGATTGCGGTTACCAAATAATAAATTAAAGTTGGGATTTTAATTTAATTGGAGCTATTAATGAATTTTTAATGTGGCTAATTTGTTCAAAATTTAGTCATTTTGAATAAATTAATATTTTTGGTCTTAAGTGTAAAATGGAGCATTTCAAGGAAATTAATTAGGGAAATTTGTAATTTATATTATTGCAAAATTTTATATGTGTAAAATAGTGCAATATTTGATTTGGGAAATTAATTTGCAATTTATTTGCAAAATGGTGATTTTGGCTAATATTAACTATAAACGGTGTTTTGGAAAAAATTAGGGGTTAAAATGTAAAATATTATTGATATAGGATTTTATGAAATGGCTAAAAGTAATTGTTAACATATTTTCATAATTTTCTATGGTTTGAAATGTATTTAGTAATTTGTATGTAGAGTGTACTTAGAGAAAATTGCTTATATATGTATGCACATGAATAATACAAAGTCCTAATGGGTATTAGATCCAATAACCCTAACCATTAGCCTATAAAGTATCTTTTACTCTCCCATTTCAGCCAACACTTCATTTCATAACCACTAAAACCTAATTAGAAAGCTCCAAAACCTAGTCATGGCCTCCTAAGCAAGACTCCAATCTACACCAAATCAAAGAGAGTTAATCCAAACTACTAAAAGAGGTAATAGCAATCACAAAACCCACCTCTAATTCATTCTTTAATTTCTGAAATTATTTTGTAATCCTCTTTTTTTGTGCATTTAGATTGTGAAACTCTTTGATCTTCTTTTCATTGCTTGGAAAGAGGTAATATATGCTAGCTGAAATTATAATTAGTTTATTGTTGTTAGTAAATTAGGCATATCTCATTCATCTTAAATCAGAATTAAGATTTTCTTGAAGTTCTGGAAAGCTTATTCTGTAGCCTATAACTTTCATGTTTTGAGCTTTGCCTTATTTTGTGGTTTCAATGGTCGAAATCACGTTTGTTTGTCGCTGACCTGACAACAAACTACAGGGTTGATAAAATAAAACCCTGAAATTGATTTGGCCATTAGTTACTCGTTTTTGATCCGAAATAGATAATTTTGGATGTTCCGGAAATCTTAAAACATATGCTACAATTTTTGTTCAGTGAGTTTTCTGTAATATTGCCATTTAGATGACCTGAAATGCGTTCAAAGACAGAAGACCAATTCTGTCTTTAACAAGTTATGTTGAGTTTCAATCTGATATTGTTTTGCATGTATCTCTCTCGTTTCTTATCCAAATCTAATAATTTTGGATGTTCTGAAAAGCTTAGATTTAGAGCTAAAACTTTCATGTTTTGAGTTTCATGAAATTTCGAAGTTAATTTGGTCAAAATTGTACATTCTTACCACTGTCCCGAGAGCACAACGACAGTGATATAAAATTTAGATCTGAGAATTGTTTTAGTCATAGAATTTTCATCTCTAGTCGGAATTTGATGATCTTGGTCATTCCAGAAAGCTTAGAAACTAAGCTACAACTTTCATTTTATTCATTTTGCCAGAATTAGAAGTTTACTATGCCAAAATTGTGGTTTTTCATCTCTGGCCAGTTAGTGCATAGCTATAGGCCTTAGTCTCTTTTATCCCGTTGTTTTCAACGTAGAACGCCGACTTTGCGACGCCATCCCGGGCTCGTCCTTTGTCGGATTTCATCGTTTTTGGTCTCGTTAAAAAGATGAGATCGAGATCTTTAACCATGCAAAGTTTGGTTTAGATCTGGGTGCATTAGGTACTTCGTTTCTATTGCCGAAGTAGCACCCAGAAACTGTTTTACAATAGTGATCATTTTCAGTTATCGTCGAACCAACTTCGAAACATTGTCGTTTCTTCGTTTCAAGTCGAAACCGAACGATTCTTGTTGCATATCAAAGTAGGAGTACTTTTCTACGCTCCTGAAAATTTTCATCAAGATCTGAGTTCATGTGACCCTTCGACCATGTCGTCGAAGTGGGACCTTTACACTGTTTTGACACAGTAAAGTTTTAGGATTTTTGTCCGACTTTGAGACGACGCCGTTTCTTCGTTTCAAGTCGGAATTCCCCGATTCTTTTTGCATCTTAAATTAGGGATGTTGGACTACATGCCTGCAAATTTTCATGACATTTGGACACAGTTGGCTGGTCCAAATAAATTGCCGAACTTTGGTTCGCGTCAGTTTTTTTGAATGTTTACAAACACTTAGAATATTTTTCAGTGATTTTCTGGTTTTATTGATTTCTTTGAGATTTGTCTCTAGATTTCGTACACGGGTTTTATGAATCATTTTCAAAAGATTTTTCACTCCTAAATGGCTTTTGAAAATTATTATATAATATTATTTTAATTATTAAATTAATTACTCCATAATAGGAGACCTTTCAAAAGACCGTTTTAAAGTGTTCTCAAAAATCAATTATAAATCCGTTTCGTACCATTATTTTCTATAATAAAAATCCCACACTCACTTTTTAGCACGTCGAGCGAAGTGGAAAGGTGCTTAAACGGTTAGGAAATCTCCGGCCTATGGAAACCGTGTGTATTTTCTTTCCGGTTAATCCCCGACCTATTCGATTGATCGTTTTGACCTTTGGGTCTAGTTTACCGATGATATGAGGTAGACTTTTTATTGTTTGGAGTGTGAGCTTGCTATTGGTTAGTAAACCGTTTAGTGCGAACGTGGGGTATGGGACTCATTGTTAACACTTTACGGGTTCCTCTCCAAGAAGTTAGTGACACATTAGCCTCTGGGCGGCCAGTACTGGACCTATGGGTCACCACACCTCTGGGCATCCGTCTCTGGACACCTGCTCTATGGAGCAGTTTATTTTCGGCATGCGCCTCTGGGCCTTTATCCTTCTGGGAAGGATCTTGCCGTCTCGCGCGTTCCGCATCTGTGCGAGTGATCGATCACAACTTTACAGTACTTGGCAACAACGACTCTGGTCGGTGCACGTGCAAAACTTGTATTATCTGATGATTTGTATATCCACTCGAGTACCGCCATTCGGTGTTGGTTCTATGGAACCATACGATGTAAGTGCGATTACCTTGTGGATTCACAGTGTCTTTGGGCACTGCTTTTCAGTGTTTGATTTCATTGACTTTTCAGTATATCCCCATTGCTCTTTGGAGCATCGATCTTTGCTTGGCATTGATTACAGACTCTGGTCACTCTTGGGATTATTGCCTATGGGCATCTTTTTATAGCTTTGGCTACGCCGATGATATGAGGCGATTTTATTTATTCTACACTTTGGTGTTGATTTCTCTTTGGAGATTTTTATTGTTTATTGATGATTAGGGATCGTCATTATATTCATGTGGTTCATAATATACTTCTCTTTGGATAAGTACTGTTTTATTTATGTACCGCATTATTATATATCTCAGTTATTACTGATTGTTTAGCTAGCCTGACCCGAGTGTTTTCGCTCGGGTCAGACCGAGTTGTTTCAGGTTAGGTCTCTGGACTTAGCTGCTCTGTGCTTCCGCTTTGGACTTATCTGCTATGCTTTTGAGATAGCTTATCTTAGTGTCCGCTTATGTTATTATTCAGACTCTTATATGTACATATTTTTGACTCACATGTGTGAGCAGTGGCTTTGTACCCACTTATGATATTTGGATCTGTATTGACGATGTATTGTTCTGGGATTTTATATCTGTTATGTGATTCTGTTCTGTGATGTTTTATCATTTATTATTATGCTTTGTCCTGATAGATCTTTAGCCATTTGTAATTTCGTTATAAGTATTTACCGAATATGTCGAACCACTTGACAAACATATATAGATACCATCCTTTCGACGTATTCAGTAGATAGTTATAGCTTGATTACAAATGGTCGCTTCCACTATACTCTATTCTCCGCTTTAACAGACAGTATTACTCCCGTAATACTCTTTGTTACAGTGGGTCTCAGAGTGGGGCGTTACAGTTTGGTATCAGAGCTGGTTTCAGGAATAAGCATAATAAACACAGAACAGATACACTTAGTGCAATACATCTTAATTAGGTCCGAATTAAATCAAATCCCTTCCTTATGTTTATTGATAGATAAGTTAGGAATATGTATAGGAATCCGTTATATTCCATAGTATTCCTTAGTTAATTATCTATACGTAGCATGGATTGGCTCGCTCTGTACGATGCCAAAATCATTTGTTCGGAGCGGATATTATTTCTTCATCACCCTGACTTGTCCGCTCCGTTAGCTATTGCTCTTCTGGATGTTGGGATTTCTGATACTACTTTATTTTCTCTCGATTCACGAGATGAGGATTTGAACTTATCTCGTATTTCTGTTGTTCGGGATTTCCCCGATATCTTCGAGCCAGTATCTAGTTTACCACCGATGTATCCATGGATTTTATTGACGGTCTGCCTCGATCGAGGTCAGGCCATACTTCTATTTGGGTCATCGTCGATCGCTTGACCAAATCAGCTCATTTCATTCCTGTTAAGTCCACTCGGACTGCACCTCAGTTGGACAAGCTCTATGTGAAGGAAGTCGTTCGACTTCATGGCATTCCTAGCTCTATCGTCTGTGATCGAGACACTATCTTTACTAGTCACTTCTGGAAGTGCCTATAGTCAGCTTTGGGCTCAAAGCTGAATCTCTCGACTGCTTATCATCCTCAGACCGACGGTCAGACGGAGAGGGTGAATCGTGTTTTAGAGGATCTTTTGCGCTGTTGTATTCTGGATTTCGGAGGTAGTTGGGAGGATCACTTACCGCTTGTAGAGTTCTCCTACAACAACAGCTTTCAGTCTAGTATCGGCATGGCACCTTTCGAGGCTCTTTACGGAAGGCCATGTCGCTCTCCTGCTTGTTGGTTAGAATCTGATGAGAAGCACCTTCTTGGTCCAGATTCAGTTCGGGAATCTTCTGAGAAGATTATTCTTATTCGTCAGAGAATGAAAGAGGCGCAGAACCGTCAGAAATCCTACGCGGACAGCCGTAGGAAGCCTCTTGAGTTCTCCATTGGTGATCATGTCTTTATTCGGATATCTCCCATGAAGGGGATTGTGCGTTTCAGCTCTACAGGGAAGTTGGCTCCTCGCTATGTCGGACCATTTCCTATTACGGAACGCATCGGCCCCGTTGCTTATCGTGTGGCTCTACCTGCTCATTTCTCTGGAATACATGATGTGTTCCATGTTTCTCAGCTTCGCAAGTGTGTGCGCGACCCTGATTCTATTATCGAGCCTCATATCATGCCCGATTTGGAGATCTCACCCGATCTATCTATAGAGCAGCAACCTCTTCGTGTGCTTGATTCGGAGATCAGACGTCTTCGAAACAAAGAGGTTCCGCTTGTGAAGATTCAATGGTCGTCTAATCCTAAGGACTACACTTGGGAGACCAGAGAATTTATCAAGCGTACTTATCCTGATTTTCTTCCATCTTCCGGCATGGGTGAGCATCTATATTTTATCCTCTATATTCCTTTGTGGATTAGATGTTATAGACGACTTCTATATTTAAGAAATTGCGGGGACGCAATTTTCTTAAGGGGGGAGTCTGTAACAACCCGTGATTGCGGTTACCAAATAATAAATTAAAGTTGGGATTTTAATTTAATTGGAGCTATTAATGAATTTTTAATGTGGCTAATTTGTTCAAAATTTAGTCATTTTGAATAAATTAATATTTTTGGTCTTAAGTGTAAAATGGAGCATTTCAAGGAAATTAATTAGGGAAATTTGTAATTTATATTATTGCAAAATTTTATATGTGTAAAATAGTGCAATATTTGATTTGGGAAATTAATTTGCAATTTATTTGCAAAATGGTGATTTTGGCTAATATTAACTATAAACGGTGTTTTGGAAAAAATTAGGGGTTAAAATGTAAAATATTTTTGATATAGGATTTTATGAAATGGCTAAAAGTAATTGTTAACATATTTTCATAATTTTCTATGGTTTGAAATGTATTTAGTAATTTGTATGTAGAGTGTACTTAGAGAAAATTGCCTATATATGTATGCACATGAATAATACAAAGTCCTAATGGGTATTAGATCCAATAACCCTAACCATTAGCCTATAAAGTATCTTTTACTCTCCCATTTCAGCCAACACTTCATTTCATAACCACTAAAACCTAATTAGAAAGCTCCAAAACCTAGTCATGGCCTCCTAAGCAAGACTCCAATCTACACCAAATCAAAGAGAGTTAATCCAAACTACTAAAAGAGGTAATAGCAATCACAAAACCCACCTCTAATTCATTCTTTAATTTCTGAAATTATTTTGTAATCCTCTATTTTTGTGCATTTAGATTGTGAAACTCTTTGATCTTCTTTTCATTGCTTGGAAAGAGGTAATATATGCTAACTGAAATTATAATTAGTTTATTGCTGTTAGTAAATTAAGCATATCTCATTCATCTTAAATCGGAATTAAGATTTTCTTGAAGTTCTGGAAAGCTTATTCTGTAGCCTATAACTTTCATGTTTTGAGCTTTGCCTAGTTTTGTGGTTTAAATGGTCGAAATCACGTTTGTTTGTCGCTGACCTGACAACAAACTACAGGGTTGATAAAATAAAACCCTGAAATTGATTTGGCCATAAGTTACTCGTTTTTGATCCGAATTAGATAATTTTGGATGTTCCGGAAAGCTTAAAACATATGATACAATTTTTGTTCAGTGAGTTTTCTGTAATATTGCCATTTAGATGACCTGAAATGCGTTCAAAGACAGAAGACCAATTCTGTCTTTAACAAGTTATGTTGAGTTTCAATCTGATATTGTTTTGCATGTATCTCTCTCGTTTCTTGTTCAAATCTAATAATTTTGGATGTTCTGGAAAGCTTAGATTTAGAGCTAAAACTTTCATGTTTTGAGTTTCATGAAATTTCGAAGTTAATTTGGTCAAAATTGTACATTCTTACCACTGTCCCGAGAGCACAACGACAGTGATATAAAATTTAGATCTGAGAATTGTTTTAGTCATAGAATTTTCATCTCTAGTCGGAATTTGACGATCTTGGTCATTCCGGAAAGCTTAGAAACTAAGATACAACTTTCATTTTATTCATTTTGCCAGAATTAGAAGTTTACTATGCCAAAATTGTGGTTTTTCATCTCTGGCCAGTTAGTACATAGCTATAGGCCTTAGTCTCTTTTATCCCGTTGTTTTCAACGTAGAACCCCGACTTTGCGACGCCATCCCGGGCTCGTCCTTTGTCGGATTTCATCGTTTTTGGTCTCGTTAAAAAGATGAGATCGAGATCTTTAACCATGCAAAGTTTGGTTTAGATCTGGGTGCATTAGGTACTTCGTTTCTATTGCCGAAGTAGCACCCAGAAACTGTTTTACAATAGTGATCATTTTCAGTTATCGTCGAACCAACTTCGAAACATTGTCGTTTCTTCGTTTCAAGTCGAAACCGAACGATTCTTGTTGCATATCAAAGTAGGAGTACTTTTCTACGCTCCTGAAAATTTTCATCAAGATCTGAGTTCATGTGTCCCTTCGACCATGTCGTCGAAGTGGGACCTTTACACTGTTTTGACACAGTAAAGTTTTAGGATTTTTGTCCGACTTTGAGACGACGCCGTTTCTTCGTTTCAAGTCGGAATTCCCCGATTCTTTTTGCATCTTAAAGTAGGGATGTTGGACTACATGCCTGCAAATTTTCATGACATTTAGACACAGTTGGCTGGTCCAAATAAATTGCCGAACTTTGGTTCGCGTCAGTTTTTTTGAATGTTTACAAACACTTAGAATATTTTTCAGTGATTTTCTGGTTTTATTGATTTCTTTGAGATTTGTCTCTAGATTTCGTACACGGGTTTTATGAATCATTTTCAAAAGATTTTTCACTCCTAAATGGCTTTTGAAAATTATTATATAATATTATTTTAATTATTAAATTAATTACTCCATAATAGGAGACCTTTCAAAAGACCGTTTTAAAGTGTTCTCAAAAATCAATTATAAATCCGTTTCGAACCATTATTTTCTATAATAAAAATCCCACACTCACTTTTTAGCACGTCGAGCGAAGTGGAAAGGTGCTTAAACGGTTAGGAAATCTCCGGCCTATGGAAACCGTGTGTATTTTCTTTCCGGTTAATCCCCGACCTATTCGATTGATCGTTTTGACCTTTGGGTCTAGTTTACCGATGATATGAGGTAGACTTTTTATTGTTTGGAGTGTGAGCTTGCTATTGGTTAGTAAACCGTTTAGTGCGAACGTGGGGTATGGGACTCATTGTTAACACTTTACGGGTTCCTCTCCAAGAAGTTAGTGACACATTAGCCTCTGGGCGGCCAGTACTGGACCTATGGGTCACCACACCTCTGGGCAACCGTCTCTGGACACCTGCTCTATGGAGCAGTTTATTTTCGGCATGCGCCTCTGGGCCTTTATCCTTCTGGGAAGGATCTTGCCGTCTCGCGCGTTCCGCATCTGTGCGAGTGATCGATCACAACTTTACAGTACTTGGCAACAACGACTCTGGTCGGTGCACGTGCAAAACTTGTATTATCTGATGATTTGTATATCCACTCGAGTACCGCCATTCGGTGTTGGTTCTATGGAACCATACGATGTAAGTGCGATTACCTTGTGGATTCACAGTGTCTCTGGGCACTGCTTTTCAGTGTTTGATTTCATTGACTTTTCAGTATATCCCCATTGCTCTTTGGAGCATCGATCTTTGCTTGGCATTGATTACAGACTCTGGTCACTCTTGGGATTATTGCCTATGGGCATCTTTTTATAGCTTTGGCTACGCCGATGATATGAGGCGATTTTATTTATTCTACACTTTGGTGTTGATTTCTCTTTGGAGATTTTTATTGTTTATTGATGATTAGGGATCGTCATTATATTCATGTGGTTCATAATATACTTCTCTTTGGATAAGTACTGTTTTATTTATGTACCGCATTATTATATATCTCAGTTATTACTGATTGTTTAGCTAGCCTGACCCGAGTGTTTTCGCTCGGGTCAGACCGAGTTGTTTCAGGTTAGGTCTCTGGACTTAGCTGCTCTGTGCTTCCGCTTTGGACTTATCTGCTATGCTTTTGAGATAGCTTATCTTAGTGTCCGCTTATGTTATTATTCAGACTCTTATATGTACATATTTTTGACTCACATGTGTGAGCAGTGGCTTTGTACCCACTTATGATATTTGGATCTGTATTGACGATGTATTGTTCTGGGATTTTATATCTGTTATGTGATTCTGTTCTGTGATGTTTTATCATTTATTATTATGCTTTGTCCTGATAGATCTTTAGCCATTTGTAATTTCGTTATAAGTATTTACCGAATATGTCGAACCACTTGACAAACATATATAGATACCATCCTTTCGACGTATTTAGTAGATAGTTATAGCTTGATTACAAATGGTCGCTTCCACTATACTCTATTCTCCGCTTTAACAGACAGTATTACTCCCGTAATACTCTTTGTTACAGTGGATCTCAGAGTGGGGCGTTACAGCTTTCGAACTAGTATTGTTCATTTGACATCCCTAGTGCTGACTTCGATAAAGTTTCTTGACTAAAAACCATCATTCTCCTTGCATAGCCATATACTATGATAGAGAATTTTAGAATCAAACCAAAAATCCATATCAAATATTCACTATCAAGAATCGAATGAAAAATCCTAACACAAAATGGTGTAATTTATCTCGAATTTGTGTACTCAAATCCGGATCAAATTAATTATGCGAATAAAACAATATACATAATACTTACATATTTATTCCAATTTGTTTCATCACGATTACCTTTCAATTTACCTTCATTATAAACCTCACTTATTAACACAAATATCTCTTCATACTTTAATATTTGTTTCACATAATTTCTCCATTTAATATAAAACATTAATATATTCATTCTCCTAACATTGCTTATATTTCTCTTCATTTTAAATTACATTCATTTTCACATGTAATGTTTCTCATTTAATACTACACTTATTTTCGAATCATTTCATAAGAAATTTCCTTAAGTTTATAACCAATTTATTAAGGCTTAACTCCTTTTATAAGACATTACTCGAGTTTAAAGTTATCACAACTTATATTATAACCATTTCTTGCAACATCCATTTGTTCCATAAACAATTTACAAGTCATGACTTTATTTATAATCATTTCATTTTTAGTTCATATTTGTTTATCCAATTGGTTTTCACTTTTACTTTTCAAATTTATTTATGACACATTTCATAAATTTTAACTAAGTTTATAAACACTTTTACAGCCGTTTAACTTTATTTATAACACATTTTTCCAATTTCAACTCAAACACTCCAATACTTAAATTCACACTTATAGTACCATATTTCATCCTAAAAGTACATACAAACTTTCAGAATCATTTTCTTAACATAAATTTTAACAATTCAATCTTGTTTTATTCATTTGCCTTTTCCAATTAAGGTTATAAAATTTAACCTTATAATTTTACAAAAATTACTAAGTTTTAACACTAAAATTAATTTCAAACTTTGGACTATCCAGAATTTCATAACATTCCACTTTATTTCAATAATTGAAACTACTAATCAACAAAACAACAAGATTCACAACAAAACATTTAAATTCCATAAACAAATATCCTAATTATTCACTTTTGAATAACACTACTGTTTTTTACAAAATATTAGGATACCGGTTTCTAAAACTTTGGAATTTTAGTTCTTAAATTTTCAGCTTAAATTCTCTTTATTAAGACTAAACTTAGAAGTCATGTTCATATCATCATTCACTTTATTCTCTTTAATATACCATTATTAAACTAGTGTTTAGTTCATCAATTCAAATCAACAGTAATAACCAACGCTTGTAAACTGACTAAATACAACTAATCAACAATAAATGATGATAATTTAATATTATCATCTCCGAAAACAAACACATTACAAATAATTATATTAGTTATAAAAAAATTATTCCTTTATATATATATCATATAATATTAGGAAAAATTATTTCATTTCAAAACATATATAAAACGTTTTATAACATTAACAGATATGCACTCTCGTATATATTTACACTCAGACAAACTTATTTTAGGATATTACTACCCTATCTCTAATGAGTTATCCCCAACAGGCTAAGGTATCTCTAAACAAAAGCTCTGATACAACTGTAACGACCCACCTTTTTGGATGGTTTAAATCGACAATAAACCACACATGTCAACTCAAACCATTCAAAAGAAGGATTATTAACGGGGTAAATAAGAAAAAAGATAAAAAGAAAGAAAAACGAAACACAGAATCTCACAGCGGAATAACAAAATATAATAATCAAATAAATAGTTCATGAAGATGATTTACAAATAACATTTGATTACACTTTACAATACAAATCAGAGTTATACATATAGCAGGAATAAATAAATAATGCAGCGGAACAACATGATGCACTGGAACAAATATAATAAATAGTAGACTAATCTCCGTCTTCATCCTCTAAATAAAATGGTCTTCCATACACTGAAAAACTCAGACTGACCCGAGCATAATGAAAAAAACAATACACTCGAGTCAAAACTAAAAGATCTTATGTAAGTCAAATCAATCTCAAAAAATATATGAGTGCAATGGCTTCAGATACGTTATAGAATTTTCCATCTCTTATCAAGTGTATAACGTGAATATAATTATTTAAGAGATTTCAAATAATTCGAAATACCAATTTTAATCGATTTAATTGAAATAATCCGAAGTTTAAATTAAAACTTAAACCTTTCAAATAATTCAATTCCCATACATAATCCAAATTCAAGAAATTGTATGGATATATATCATTTCAACCAGTATCCCAAATCAAAATTTCCAAATAAAAAAAATCGTTCGGGTTTATCATTTCAACTCATAACGACTTTCCCTAATCTATAAGATCGTTCGGGCATGTATCATTTCAACCCATAGTGATAACAAAGATATAGGCATAAATAAACATCCAATCATCCAAAATGTCAACCAATAGCATCCATCACAATCAACATTCAAATCAGCCAATAAATTACAATGATTAATTGGTTATCATTATTAGGTGTTTAACTAGTAGTTTAAATTCAATATTAATTTAAATGGCAATTTAATTCAATATAAATTCTAATTAAATTAAACGACAATATAAAATACCAAACAGTAATCAGTAAATTTCTAATTACAGCATAAATTTAATTTAACTAACATAAGACAGTTTAGTAGTTGTGAGTGGGTAAAATCACTTCACTTTGGTTTGTTGTCGATTTAAAATCCAAATAAAGCCCAAAATTTAAATAATCTCAGAATGATAAGAAACTAGTTCCACAATGTTCGGAATTTCGATACGATCGTAACGGAAAAAACTGCGCGTGAATCCGAACTCGTATGAAAAAGTTACGCACGTTAGAACGTTTAAACTTTGAATTTAAATTAAATAATAATAATAATAAAAGAGAAGTCAATGCGAACTAATCGAGTCAAAGCCCTACACGCGACCCACGCTGCATCATTCACCCGACAAGGCTTTCAGCCGCCAGCTTTCATCTCTATTCTACCGTCGCCACGACCTCCTGTACCAAGATCAGACGACCCTGGCTCGATGCTCACCTCCGGCCGCCCACGCCTGTACCACGTTGGTCCCCTCCGCCTCCTCCTACAGCTAGCGCCTTCGCGAACTAGGTTGTCCTTTTCTGGTAGATCGAGACACTACGAGCACAAACTACGACCATAAATCAACTTGCCTCGACACCCTCTATGCACCAGTGCTCGCCGATCGCTCCCAGGACGAAGATCCACCGTTGGATCGGAAACCTTAGAAATGGACGACTAAGAAAGATCGTCAATTTCTACCCAAACCATGATTCAAATGCAAAACGAACAGTAGATCTAGGTTGCACTCATCGAGAGATTTCCAACGATATATAATTTGCTATGATTTGAGGAGTTTGAATTTTTGAAATTGGATTTGAAATTAAATTAAGGGTTTGGAATTTGGGAATTGGGTTTTGATGTTCTGTCATTTGAGAAGGAGGAAGTAGATGTACGTATAGAAATAATGAAATGAGAAACAGCTAGGGTTTATAGCAGCCTATATATAGGCAAAGGTAGATAAGAAGGAATGAACATATCTAATTGGGTCAAAACGATAACGACGACCCGAAAAGCCCGTTTCGTTTCTGAAACGAAAGTGGGTCATCCAATATATCAAAATATAGGTTTTCGATATTTTTAAACTCAATGGAACTAGTTTCAAGCTCCAATTCTATTGTATATAGAAGTTAGCTTCAAAATCATATTATTTTAATTAAATTCATTAAATTGATTTCTACGTGTTTCGAGCCCACACGATCAAATGATAAGTCCGATCGCTACGAAACTTGAAATCCTACAATAATTCACTGTTACGGACATGATGAAACTAGGTTCATCGAAATCTGAGACAGTGGCCAAAATGGCTAATTTACACGTTAATTAAATAAATTATTATTAAATTAATTTAATCACCTTTAAATTAAAATTTAAAAGTTAACCCTTTTATCATTCTTGATTACATAGAAATTAATAATCTTTTAAAATAAATTTTCCCATGTTAAATCCACTATTTAAATATCATGTTAATTTCAGCGTTAAATACAACTGTAATAAAACCCAGTTATTATATATTAAATTCCAACAATTTCTTTTATTTTGATTTACATTCTCATTATTTAATTAACCAACAATCTTATGAATTTATTAACATAAGTTTCCACTTTATTGCATTCATTATTCTACAGTTAACATCTTTTACCATATTAATTGCAATATTTCAAATATATTGAATTTTTTTTCGATTTCCAAATTAATTTAAACGGATTAAATAACAGAATGATAATTATAGCAATTATTATACATTAATAATTCAAACACATTTCCAAGCCTATTGTTTACAAACAAAACCTAATAAATTTATGTACTAATAAATTGATTTCATATTTCATGATAAACCTATTTCAATTAATAACATATAATTCCAACATCCAATTTATTCCCTATTTACAATTATAACCAAATTAAAATTACAATTATTTCAATTGATTGCAATTACATTAAAATAGTTGTCAATGACATTCAAACAATAATATTAAATCATATTCTAATTATTGTTCTCATTAATAAATCATAAATTTTAATTTCTCATAGTATTAAAATTTTAAAATCTTGTTAAATTTAATAGTTTAATTATCGAAAAACATGGGTCATTACAAAGTTTTTAAAGGTTAACCATCTTTTATAAAAAATTAATCAAGTTGACTAAGTTTTATAAAAAGTAACTTTGTTAACTAAGTTTATATAATTTAACTAAGTTTATAAAAGTTAACTAAGTTTTATGAAGATTAATTAAGTTTATAAAAATTATTTAAATTATGTAAAAATTGACCAAGTTAACAAAGTTTTATAAAAATTAATTAGGTTTACAAGAATTAACTAAGTTTTATAAAAATTAACCAGATTTTATAAAGTTTATAAAAATTAAATAAATCTTGTAAAAGCTAACCAAGTCTTATAAAAATTAAATAAGATTTAACAAAATAAAATGAGCATTAAAAAATTAACTAAGTTAACTTAGTTTTATAAAAATTAACTAAGTTCTATACAATTTTAACTAAATTAACTAAGTTTTATAAAATTTAACTAAATTTTATAAAAATTTTACTAAGTTAAGTAAAGTTTACAGAAATTAACCTATTTTATAAAAGTTAACTAAATTTTATAAAAATTAATGAAGTTTATAAAAGTTAATTATTTTTTATATATAGTTTAACTAAGTTTTTCAAAATTTTAAATAATTTAACTAAATTGTATAAAAATTAATCTAGTTTACAAAAATTAATTGTAAAAAGTAACTAAATCTTCTAGAAATTAATCTATTTATGAAAATTAACCAAGTTCACTAAATTATATAATAATCAAATAAGTTTATAAAAGTTTACTAAGTTAATTTAATTTTATAACAACTAATAAGTTTATAAAAGTTAACTAAGTTTATAAAAATAAACTAATTTTTGTAATAATTAGTTAAGTCCATAAAAATTAATTAAGTTAAACCGCACAACATGACTGTTAGATATATGAGGTCAACGCATACTTATTCTAATTTTAGTTTGAATTTGAATAACAAGTAATATAAATAATCTTTAACTGTGATAGCATTATATATTTTACATAATATTATGTAGAGTGTGTATCGACATTAAGCATGTCAATATGTTTAATATGTATGTTTTTATTTATGCCTCATTCGTATATCTTTTCTTGTATGTCTTTGTACACATGCTTTAAATGCTCTCTCCTTTTCTTGTAGGATATTGGATGTTTGAAAATGACAAACATGGACATTCTACGATCATGGTATTTTGGTATTTTCTTTTATAGAGTCCTAATGGTACTATTATCATGTATGTTTAAAAATATCGATTATGAAATATTATATACAATATTGAATTTGATGTAATTCTGATTACATATAATATATAATATATGCTTTGATTATCAAAAGTTTCATATTATTGTTGCTTGAGTTGATTGAATTGTTCATGAATTGAGGCAAATATATCTTGCTCTTAGATGTTCTAATGTATGGAAAGGCTATTGTAAACTCAAAGCGGGGATAGAGATTCTAGTTTTTCAATATGATGTAGAAAATACGCAGTGTTTATTAAATGCTAAAATATTTCTAGTTTTTGATAGCGTTATTTTAATGCCATAATAGGTTATTGATCTATCGTGACATGTTACAGCGTACATAAAAATGTTGTTAGATCCTTTAACAACATTCTTCAAATGCTATTAAAAATGGGTTGGAAACGCTATAAAAAATATTCACGACATTGACCAAAATGCTGTAAAAAAGTACTCTTAGCACTGATAAAACGCTACGAAATTATTTTACCTCGGTTCGAAAAATGCTATAAAAAGTGTTCTAGCATAAACTAAACGCTGTTAAAACCTATCTTTTTATAGCGTTTCATCTAATGCTTTTGTAGGTCCCTGACTTTTAACGGCATGTCGTTATACAACGTCTGAAAAACACTGTTAAAGCCTTTTATAGCGTTTTTTGAACACTGTTAAAAGTCCTGAATGTTGTAGTGAGAGAAGCCAAAAAAACAATGAATCGTAAGGTAATTGATATAAGAAGACAAAACATAAACTATCTATTTGTCTTTTAGAACTCACATCGGAAGGAATACAAAATATAATAGTCAAATAACACTATGACATTTCAAAACAACACCATGTCATTTCAAAACAAATCCATACATGGGTTTCACATATCACTTGTATGTACAGTTACAAATCCAATCCATACAATATGTCAAGTATGTTACATATATACATGCCATCACATACACACATTATAATACATAACATGCCTTCATCACCGGAGCCTCTGGCATCATCATAACCCGACCTATCTCCATTAGCCTATCACATATCATAAACAAAGGAAACATGGTGGAGTAGGGGGTCGGATACAAAGTTTGGTAAGTGAATAGAACTAACTTCAACATTTACTATATTTGTTTCATAATATAATATGATCAAAAATGATAAACTACCATATCATTATACATTTCAATTCATATTCAACTTATATCAAATCCGATATCGATTCATGTTATCATTATGCTTTCCAGTTTATATTTAACTTATATCAAATCTGATATATCATTCATTTCCACAAAGTTTTATATAGTTGTATTACTATATTCTATCCAAAATGAGGTGTCTAAATTCACACTCGTTAGTATATTCGTACCATGGAAAAACCGAACAAACCGTAATCGTTATATTCATTTCGTGTTGTAGCTAACAACATCCAGAGTCATGACTCCCTCCTGTTCTGGCTCTATTCATATTCAATAACTACGAAGTCTTATATTTCATTAATATCGCCCCCACAAAGGTATGCGATGTCCATGTACTAACACACATTGCCATGTAGGCTAAGGTACGTCTTCTATCCCGTCACTCATGCCAAATCTACTCAGGGAATCCAATATGAGCCTTTAATTAATTATATATTACGGCTTAAATCAAATCAAACATGGAATTCAAGTCCAAAAACATAGTCTAAGCATTGCCTGAATACCTCGGAAGAAATCCGATCGAAAATATGTCAATATGGGCATGTTTTTTAAGAAAACCTAACCTGGAAGGTGCCCACTGGTGCACCTATGTTGTCCACCGATGCCCTTATGGTGGCTGTAACGATCCCGAATTTTTACTAAAGATTAAATTGATAATTAATTTAATTTTTGAATAAAAATTGTGAAATTAATTGGTAAATTGATTTGAGTTTCTCCAAATTTAAATAAAATATGTGTTAAATCATTCGAATTTAAATCTTGTATATATATGTGAATATATATGTATAGGTGTATATATGAGTGGATTTGAATTTATATATATACATTGGATTTGAATTTAAAGTTTAAGTAAATGGTTTAAAAATAATTTGAATTTATAAATAGATATATATATATATATAAGATAAATTATAAAAATATAAAGTAAACATTAGCTAAATTTAAACAACATATTAAATATAGAAATTCATCTATATTACAAAATAAATAAATTATATAGTTTTATACAATCTAAAGTAAAATATAAACCTTAATATCATATTAATAAATCAATACAAAATAATACAAATAAAATAGATACAAAAATAATAAAAGAAAAATAAAATAAAATAGAAGTTCATTTACATTATAAAGTAATGAAACAAGTAAATAAGAAAAAAAAAAAAAGTAAAAGCTTGCAAAGGAAGCCAAAGAAAATATCTCATATTTGTACAAACAAAATGAAAAAAAATTTGTTTGTACCAACTAATTAATGCAGCCACCAAGTGAATATATTAGCCAGCAAGCAAAGAAAATATCCCTGCTAAACATTGTACAAACCCATATTATCCTCTAGTACAAATATCATTTCCACCCTGTAACTTCATTTTTCATATACATCAACTTCATCTTCGTTTCGTTCATTTAAACTGGAAATCTGAAGTGAACTACAACTTCAGATTAAACAACAAATACCTCAACTAAACTCAGAGATCAACAAGAGAATTAAAGGCAAAAAGAAGACTTCAGCTTGCAGTTTCAACAAGCTTGTTTCAAATCTGTTCATCCTCTCAAAAACAACTGTGAGTAAACAACTTAAAAGAAATTTAAGTACACTTAAGTGTTGCTTGTTAAGTCTGAGGTTTGGAATTGCTTATTTATGCATATACAAGTATATATCTTCTCTGTGTATAAATATTGGAAGTGAACATATCTGTTTATGTGAAAAACTCCTATGTTCTTTAGTTTCAGAGCATTTAGTTTTTTTTTTAAAAAATCAATATCTACTTACTTGATCTTTGTTAGGCCTTGGTTTCAAAAGAAAACGTGCTTGTTTAAGTGTCAGTTGTTAGTTAAAAATAATTTCAAGAGAAATATATATATATATATATATAACTTGAAAAAAAAACTTGTTTTACAGAGAAACCCAAATTTTAAACAAATTCGAGTATAACGATTCTCGAATCCAATTATATAACGTGAATCCTTACTTAAAGATAGGATTTTTAAAACTAAAATACGATTTTTCATTTTGAAATTCAAGGGCAGTTTGCTCTTAAACGGAAATTGGGATTCGACCAATTTCAGGCGGCCGGAAGTCCTAGGATGGTCGGGGTTGGGACTGAGGCTAGGTGAGTGATCAGGGAGTCAGGGAAAACTGCTCGGTGATGTTCCAGTTCATTGTGGTGATGGCGGCGAGGGGATTTAATATCTAAACCTAGTTTTAGCTGAGGTCGGTAATTTGATCGTAGAGGCCTCGTTCGTGCATCGAGTTGCACGTGCTTCTGGGTAATGGTAGCTTGGGGGTTGAAGAGTTCATGGCCGGAGTCTCGGAGCCTACAATGATCGGTAGCGAGGGTGCGAGACTGTTTCCTGGTAATGGCGTGCTTCTAGTTTCGACTGGAAGTGTTCGTTTTCGTTTGTGGCTGTGTGGTGTGGAATCGAGGGGTCAAAGCGATAGTCGAGTTGTTTGGCGACTTGCCGGAGGTGGCGTGGTTCGCCAGAACACCGGCAAGGTGACGTGCACGTGCATGACCTTATGATGGTGTCAGTGGGTTAAGTTTGGGAACGAGGGGTTTTAACTCGAAGATGGTTTCGGGGAAGCAGGTCACAGGCTCGAGGGAGGTCTCGAGTATTTTTAGGTTGTACCGGGTATAAAATAACTTAAACAAAAATTTTAAGTTTTGAAATGTGACTCGGGTGGGTTTGGGAAAAACTCGAAGCAGGGAGTGTTTCGACTCGTGAAACACTCGAGTAAGTCTTGGGTTGCTGAAAGAAAACAGTTTTGACTTTAAAACTAAAATTCAGACTTTTTAACATTTTTAATCCATATTTTCAAATGATGATTTTGATTTAAAGTTTGAATTAATTAAGGATTTAGTAAGACATTTTTAAAGTAATTAATAAAGATAGAAAGATGTATCTTTTAATCTATTAAGTAATTAATGATTTGTTTAATTAATGAATAATTACTTAATTAATTACTTAATATTAAAGGTTAATTTAACAAATAAATTAAGGTTAATGAATTTGTTATTAATTAATTAAGGAGTGATTAATTAATAAAAGTAATTAAGAGTTAATTAATTAACAATTAAGGGTTAATTAATTAAGATAATTAATTAAGGAATGATTAATTAATGAAGGTGATTAAGACTTAATCAAATTGTAATTAATGATAATTAATCATTGATTAAAGATTACTAATGAAAGTAATTATGTGGTTGATAAATTTAAAACCACACGATTTATTCATCTTAATTGAAGATGGTTGATTGCTATTGAATGCTGTGTGATGGATTGATATATCTGATATGTGATGTGATGCTATGTAATATGAAATGCTTTGTGCTGAGCTGTTATATCTGTGATGAATATACTGTTGTATGAATATGAAAACCTCTTTGCCCGTAAAACGACATTTGAATTTCGATGCGACAGGGAGTCGGATTCAAGTGGGTTATCCGAAACCTACATCGAATCGTAATGGTGAATCTTTGTGATCGATAAATTTACTTTATCTGTGTATGAAGATAAGCGTTATGGATTATACCGCTTATCGATATTGATATGATTGAATCTGTGATGATTGAATGATGTTGCACTATTGTGTGTGAAACCCCTGGACCACACCATACACACACAAATATGGATTTCACGAGGAAATCGATTAAGTCACAGATTTTTGAAATAGGTTTAAAAATTAAATTTGAACTCAAATGCTTTGGACATGGAATCGGGTTAATTATGAAAAGCTTTGGAAAAGGAGTTTTGAGGATAAAGTTATTTTCGATAACTTCATAAAGTTTTGAAATTTAAAATGGTTGAACCTTGTTTTGAAATTGAAGAGGATTTTAAATGGTGTATCTTTTATATATAAAAGATTTGAAATGGAAAATGGTTTTCCAAGTTATGAATGAATCTTTTTGAAAAGCAATGAATTAAATCTTGATTTAAAGATTTAATGAGTTAATCCAATTTGAAAGGAGAAATTGTGTTGAAAAGAATATGTATCAATCTTTGTTAAAGATTGGTATACTTTGTTTTCAAATTGAAAAGGGGTCTTAAAAGTGTATCCTTTCTATAAAAGATTTGAAACGGAAATTGGTTTGAAATCTATGAATAGATCTTTGTGAAACTGGGTGAACTTTGTGAAATGAATCTTTTTGTGTAAAAAGATTAAAATGGTGATTTGTTTAAACCATTTGAAAAGAAAGTTTTGGATAATAAATTGTGACTTAATTGGAATCCCATTATCCATATGTTTTTAAATATTGCGTTCATTATTCGGTTTAGCCGGGAGAGGACCTTTGCGTCATATAACCCATTCCGTATAATGATACGTCGTATATGGATAGCATTTGAAGACCGGGTATTTGTGAAAACGAAAGGGTAACCCATCGATTGTCTCTGCACTGAGTCGCGCCGGTATAGAGATTTCCTAAGTGATGGGAAATCAGATCGGGATTGTTAATACCCAGATTGCAAGGGCTTCTTTGGAAGTGCCTACGGTTCTGTTCGAACCAGGAACAGACTTGTATGGATGTATGTTTGACACTACACTTTGAGATATAAAGCCGATTTCTTTCAAATACATTTCTGTTTGGTGGCGGAGATTTATTCTCTTAGCTTAACTCCCTTCTCTGAGACGTACGAGCTCAGAGGTTATGTAGTTGAAGGTTATCAGTGATATACTCCCAATTTGGTAGTGTTGCATGCTAAGTGTTGCCGATCATTTGTTGATCATTTGTTGATCAAAGCATGGCTTTCGTGTAAAGCATAGCTTTGTGGACGAGACCTCATCGGACCTCACAAACCGGAAATGGTCGAAACAGGAGAGATGCGGCAAGGTTTCAGGGGTAGCTCCCCTAGGGTATGTCCATTCATTCTAGAAAAAGGTGGTATCATGGTATGGAGCCCAGATATTTTACCTGTGTGGTTGCTCCAATCTCATTTACTGTGTGATTGTTGCTTTGTGATCGAGGGCCCTCGGATAAAGGTCGCAAACGACCGGGGGTGGCATATCTCAGGTTTACTACCCTGGAAGGGGGTAACCGGCCTTGTGTTGGCAGAGAGCCAGGTAGGTTCTCGGGGCGTCCCTCCAGAGGTGTTCCCATGTGGCATAGGAAGTTCCTTAGCCTGACCATTTGTTGGAAAATCCAATCAAACAATACGAGCACTTTACGATTGCAGTTGTATAACCTGTCTCCTCAGGCGGCAGCTATAGTAGGCATAGTATAATGGTACCTTTGCTGGCTAAGATTAATATTATATTTTCGAAATGTTTTCTACACTATGCACTAATAATAATATTAAAGAGTTTTCTCGTATTAAGCATATTTGACTATCATAAGAAGAAATCTCCTCCAAGTCTGCGATTGCATTGTGTGTGTGGTGGGAGGTCTTATGGTAGTTTCATTTTCCAGAAAGCATTGCGGATTTCAATGTTTAAAATTCCTTTTTGGTTTGTTTTTAAGATAAACTGTTTTTGTTACTCATACCAGTCCCATGACTGACCTGGAGTTTATTGTTCCCTTCCTAAACTCTGGGTGCCCATAATTTTCCACACGGGCAGTCTAGAGTTGGGTTTTTTCAGATAGTCAAGTTTAGTAGACCAGTTGGAGCTAGTTCAGTTTTTGGAGTTCACGGACTACACTTGCTTATCTTTGTGGAACGTGATGGTGGGTCGAGCTTGATGTTGAAGTTGTTGGACTTATTCTCTTTTAAAGATCGTTGGTGTAACGACCCGAAATTTTCGATCCCGAAAATTCCAGATAGTTATGAAAAGAAGAAAGAGATAGAAGAAAGAAACAGAAAACATAACACAGATCCTCACATTCGCAGCGGATAAAATATAATATCAAATAATAGCAGTTTACAAAAGAATATCATATCAGTAAATTTCCAGTCTAATACATCAGAGTTACAACCATTTATACATGAACTGGACAGTTATACAACTTGTTCCAGACTACAATCTATACAGACTACCCAGTCTTACATTCGCAGCGGAATACTCCATACGTTCCTGCCATCCAGCTCGCCACCTGAGCTCTAGAACGTCCTTACCTGAAAATCTGTAATACTCGGTCTGACCCGAGCATTACATCAAAGTAACACCCGGGTCAGGCTGGAAACCAGCGTGAGTAAACTCATCTAACATGAAATCTCAATTCATAGAACTTATTTAAACCCGGGGTAACTCGTACTTTACTGTAAGTAACAACTTATATAGTCAACACTTATTTTCACAAAACAATATCTAAGTATCCAACTTAGTTTAGATGGTCCATATTATTCCAAACCGGCCTATTTGATTTCACATATCAATCTATAAAGAATTATAGAAGATTTCAAATCGAAGTGGTTTCGGATATTGCCGATATCCGATCCCGGTCTCTTCGAATTCAATACCATCTTTTAAGCCAAGTTGTTTAAGTTAAATAATTCAATTAAACTTCAACTCCACATATTCACACAGCAATTCATCATAAATCGATAACTTACATTATCACTGTTCAACCCATTTAATTTCACAGAGCATCATAATTTACATATCAGAGATATTCAAACAATTCAAACATTCAATATATCCAATCATCTATAAGCAAGATTAATTAGTTGCTCAATTCATAATTAATTCAATTTAATTTCCAAATAAATTAAATTAATTACTTTAATCACTTTAAATGATTTTCCATTAATTAAGCACCTTATTTTATGACATTAAGTAATTAACTATCCTTTAATTACTTATATTAACTGACCTTAATTAATTAATCACATTAATTACTTAATTACATAAATTAATTATCCATTTAGTAATTAATCCTTTAATTAACTACATTGGGTTATTAATCAATCTTTAATTACTCAAGATTTTAAAGATAATCATTTCCCTAAGTAAATTACTATTTTAAGTAAATTTTTAAGAAACATTTAACTTTAAAAATTAAATCTTTGAAAACCAGTTTAAAGCTTGTTTAGTAACTTAACCTTTGAGAACCTGGATATGCTCCTCTTTGAATTTTTAAAACCCGGTAACATAAAATAAACAACCGAGCCACTTCCAGATTTTCCCGAGCAAAACCCAAAGTTCCCCGAACACCATTTCTCTTCGAGTCAATCCTTCCCTTTCTCATGCTCGAACCCGAGCCATTTCCTTTCCCCATATCGATCAACCATACCAGATACTAATGATACGTGGTGCACGTGTACGATCAGTTTAGTTAACTCCGGTCATTACCGCGGCCTTCAACGTGTCATCTACGACTTCGCCATCACACTCGAGCTCCAGATCCGACCATCTCCTTCTAAATCAAAAATCGAGTCAAATGCCCAAATCGGAACTCACCTCGACCGGAAAACTTCCCTTGACCATCGCCTCCGATCACCAGTCAACTCTCCAACTCCGGCCACGCCTTGCCCGCTTCCCACGCTGCCATTCCCCAAAGTTTTGTGACACTCGATCCATCAAAGGCATCGAAATGACCACGAATTCCAACTCCAACAAAACTAGGGTTTAAAACTTCATTCGCCCACCGTTGATGCCACAGTGGACTATAAATTCGATCGACATTTTTCCCAAGTTACCTGATGCTTCCTCCATCTTCACCAATGATCACGACCTTCAATTCGTCGTGGGTCGAAGAGAATTGACGAAAACCCATTTTCCGTTCAAATCCACAACCCCACTTCAATTCAAAATTAAAAATCACAATTTTATTATTAAAATTCAACATTTACAAGCACTAATCAGATTACATGATCAAAACAAAGAATTTAATCATTTGATTTTTTAATCATTAAAAGCTCATTATTGTAAATTCTGGTTCCCAATACCTGTTTGTTAATTATACCAAATTATATTTTTTTGAAAGATATTACAACCTTACAATCCTTTTCCATTCAGAATCATAACCTATTAATATTTATTTAGGGAGATGTAGATTTATTTTATGCTGTTCTTTAGCCTCTGAATGTTTTTAACAGAGATATAAATGCCTGTAAACAGATATGCTTATAACAATATATATATAGATAGACCCAGACATGCAAAAACTCTCACATTCATTCAAACAATAACTTTTAAGTATAACATCAAGATATTATATCACGTTTAGGGTTAGTTTGCTCACACCCATCATACTTAACTTCAACAATTTACTCCATGTATTGAGATTTAAGTCAGATTTTAAACCTTAAAATAAAACTGTTTACTTACAGTTGTAGAGAGGAACGGGGGAAATATAAATACTGTTATGCAGTCATTCCCACAAGTATTTATATACATATTTACATTTATTCATCTCAAAATCATCAGATTTTACCTTAGCATTTGCTACCTGAACCAAATTTATATTGTTAAATTTTAAATTTATTCACTGCTCCAGTTTTAACAGAGATTTACTTTCTATGTTCAGTCATGTTCATAATTATTAACACATATATACTTATAAACATTTTTAAAACATCATGCATAACATGGTTCACATTATATTTCAAATATCATCAGCAACTTCGAAATATACCAGAACTCTCAGAGTTACTCACCTGGCTTGAGCTGTTGAAATAGTTTTGGATTAAGGAAACTCGAAGGGCCTTGAACTGGAATGCGTGCAAACAATTTTAACTTGAAATCTTTGATGGTCTTTGACTGCCCTGATTTGAAGACTGGGAAGCTTGACATTTCCAGGTTTTGGACTAGAAAATGTTCACAGGCTTATTGCCTAAAAAGTTACAGGCTTGAGTTCGAATTTCTCTGGTTTGAATTTGTTTTGAGGAGATTTGTTTAAGGCTTGAGGAGTAACTAATTCACAGGGTTTGGTTACAAGGCTTTAGTCTTAGATTTTCAAAATGTTTACATTTGTTTTGAACTGGAAAATGTTTTGTGGAGTTCTGGTTTTTGAAATTAGCTTACAGGTGAAGTATAAAACAGGGTATCATTCCTTTATACAAAATAGTGTGCAAGTTTGTACCATTTATCAGAGATAATTTCTGGTTTTGGTGGCCGAGATTTACATTTTTATGTGCTTGAGAAGATATTTGCATTACTAACATTAAATGCTATTTGTACTTTATGTTTCTATTTTATACATATCTCATTTTCCTTATATTTGCCTGGCTTAACTTACAAGCTACAAACAATATTGTATTTTGACTTTGTTTTGGTTCTTATTGTTCTCAAGTTTACCTGCATATCATATTCGAACATGATTTTTTTTGAAAGAACTAGAAAAAGGGGATATGTATATATACATAGTAAACAGGTTTTGTATAGGGTAGGCTTTACTGGTACTAGCTTTTCTTCTTTTGGTCAAAGATTTTAACATTTCAATTGACCTTGTCTTTGTACCGGAGCTGATGGTATTAAATGCAATGTCTCCATCTATGTTTACAGCCTTGTCCTATTTTTATTTATTTATTTTTATGTATGTAGATATTTTGTTTTGCCTTGCGTGCAAAGATACTTGCATGAAGATATTGTTTTCTTGCATTACTCACATGTATTCATAGATAATTATTATTTGTTTTTACTTCTCTTGCCTGATTTGTTTTCAATTTGTTTATGTCCAAATGCAAAGTATTTGAGTTACTTGTTACAACTTTACTTAAGTTATATATGTATATAAGAATTTTCTATTTTGTTTTCTTGTATATAAATATTCATAAGCTTACTTACTTATATTTACATTTTATGTTGATAGAATTTGATGTTATTTCACATTATCACCCATATATTTTATACCAAATGTTAATAGGATAAGACATTTTTAATTCAATTATATGAGATAAATTTGATTATAAATATTATTAAGAGATTTAATTTAAATTTACAAATCAAATTCCCTTGCAAAAATTACAAATCTATATAAATAAATGGCAAATGTTTCCAAAAGATTTATTCATTTTGAAACGATGAGTTTACATTTTATTTAATTGGATTAAATATTTATTAAAATAATATGGCCAAATACCGGGTCGTCACATTCCTCCCCCCTTTGAATCTTTTCGTCCTCGAAAAGGAACGAAGCCAGATTTATTAAAAATGCTTAAAATCAGATAAATTTTCTTTGATCATTTTTAAACTACTTTATAAATCTATATAATATTATTAAAATAGTTTTTATAAAAATACTTTTAGAACTCGATGTTTCGACAAGTCCATCCTCGTTCTCACAGAAATTCGGTCATACGTTGATCAGGCGTAGGACTGAAAATCTATAAGTACTTGGTAAACTCGTTTCCAACACCTAGTGAAAATACTTTGGAAAATAATTTTATTGAAAATATAGAAAACAATTTCGAAAATAGAGGAAATATCTTTGGTAAAAATGCTCTGGAAATCATCACCCCCATCCATGGTCGCAGTTACATCCTGGGTTACGTTGCCGTCGCAGCAAAAGTCCATGTAACTGATTACACCATAGAACCCACAACAGATCGCAGTTACATCCAGGGTTACGTTGCCATCACAGCAAAAGTCCATGTAACTGTTGGCTCTCAGCGGCACACACGATTTTCGCTGTCAAAATGAAACTTCTCCACTCTAACATAGGTCGCAGTCTACCGATGTAAAATCAAACGTAGACTGTTGGCTCTCAGCGGCACACGCGACTTTCGCTATGTTACCATAGTGTCGCAGTCTACCGATATAAAATCAAACGCAGACTGTTGGCTCTCAGCGGCACACGCGACTTTCGCTATGGTCTGCAGTAGATCGCAGTGACATCGAGTTACACTGTCGTCACAGCATAACCCAAATGCCTCTGTGGGCACCAGCCCCTCGACTTTCGCTACACAAATAATCCTCAGGAACTAGTTTTGTCCGGACTCCTCACAGGATCAACTTTAGAAACCCCCCCTTGGGGCTCAAGGCAGTACCACCCAGTGGCACTCCTGAGAAGTTCATTTCAAGGGAGCGCCTTTTTCCCCAGAGCAAATCTCAAAACACTTTATACTATACACATATAGTATTTTCCAAATCATACACCTAGTATGAATCTCATATAAATGCTTTTACACAAAATCGATTCTCAAAATCGATAATTCACAAATAAGGCTTTCCCAAATCCCAATATTGATTTTATCCAAAAATCAAAAGCCTTTTCCAAATCCAAAGGTTCCCAAAACCTTTTTCTCAAAACCATTTCCATAAAATCTTTTATATATATATATATATATCCATATATATAATTTTCTTGGGAAATCTTTAAATCACTTTATACTTATATAAGTTTCCTTTGTATACTTCAAAACTTTCAAAAACCCTTTTCTTCCGGCAATGGATTCAATAAGGGGAGTTTTATCATATATAACAAAGATACGTAACTTTGTTTATTCCTAATCAAATATTCAAATTTGATTACTTTATAAAGTTACTTGCCAAATTTCTTTCTTTTATTATAAAGTAAACTTTAACTCAGAAAAGTATTCAATTTCCACTTTATTTCCATAAAGTTAATTTCTACCATAGAAATATAGATTTTAAATTTATTTTATTTTAGTTCCTCATATATTCACAAATATATTTTCCATTTCAAAAATCATCTTATAACCTTTTATCTACAACTTCAAAATCAAATTTCCACCTTTATTCATTGTCAATTTCTCAAAATATTCTTTCATTTCAAAAGAACCATTTCACATTTCTTATTCAAAATTCCCGATATCAATAACACTCAAATCCGTACGATGTACACATACCATCCGTACGCTCTACCAATCTGATCGTTCACTCGATCACACAATTTCACTTCCGAACTAGTATTGTTCACCCGACTTCCTAGTGCGGACTCAGATCTGGTTTCTTGATCAGAAACTGTCATTCTCCTTGCATAGTCACATCTATGATAGCGAATATCCAGAACCAATCAACAATCCATATCCAGGTTCGTCGTCGAAAATCGAGCGAAAAATCCCAACTCGGATCAATAATATCATCCCGAAATTTTGTGCTCGAATCTGGATCAAATCACTATGCGAATAGAATAATATACGTACACCTTACGTATTTAACTTCATTGATTATTAGTCAACCCAATTTCTCATTTTTTTTTATTCACATTCACTTATTCGCATTTTCCCTAATCCTCATTTGGATTATTATTTCAATTCTTATCTCAATTGGGTATTTACATCAATAACAGTTTGAACTCCGACCAGTGTATATTTAGAAAATAGCTTGAAAATTTTAAAAATAGATAAGTAGTTGAAAAATAATTTTTAGTTCGTAAAATAGCTGTAAAATAGTAATTAATTGTAAAATAGTAACTAATTTGTGAAATAGTTGAAAAATAGAAATTAGTTTTAGAAAATAGTTGAAAAATGGTTAATTAGCTCCAAAATAATTGTAAAACAAGGATAAAATAATTTGGCTTTAAGAAAGAAAGGTTGTATATATTTAATAGCTTGGAAAAATAGGTTTATACTAAAACAATTTATTCTGAAAATAGTCCAGAGTCAAAACTGTTCACCTTCCCATCAATTCAATTTAAATTCCCACTTCCATTTAAATTGACCCAATTCCAATTTAAATAATCCTCAATTTCCATTGAAATTGATTTAACCCCACTTCAATTTCAAATCATTTCAATTTAATCCAATCCAAATTCCCATTTAAATTTTTAAACTTATACACCTTCAATCTCAAATCCAATTAATTCAAATCAGATTCAGTTTGAACTAATTCAATTTCAATCTCAATTTTAAAACATCTCGAATTATATAAATTCGATTTAAATTCTCAAAGGTTGGTTTAACTTTTTTTTTTAAACCAAATTAACTTTTGTTTTTACATCAATAACCCAAATCTTTAAACATTTTAATTTTGAGTCAAATTCTAAAAATTCCATTTTAAATTATCTTCCATTTTGAAACCAGTTCTTAAACAATTTTAATTTACACATTTAATTCTTAAGTTCAAAGTGATTCCATTAAATTCCTACAATGGATGTATATTACCTCAATCCATTTCTTAATTTAATCAGAATAATCCAATTCACAGTTTCATGGATTATTAATAACAAAAGGATGATATCGGGATAAGCCAAAGTAAATAAACGTCCAGATTATTTAAAACAGCATCCATCAATAACACACATTTCCCATTTCCAGATCTCAAATCCGTTTGAGATCACACATAACTCCCATTTCAAAACTACCCATTTAGCTTCACTAAGTAAGATTTTGATTTCATTTTGAAATTTCCAATTTAGGTTGTTCTTATTTAACTTTCCCTAAGTTAAATTCAATTCATTCATTCATTCAGTCAACCTTACTCAAATTTGAATTTCTACTTCAAATTTTCAAATTTCTAATAATATTCATTCTTACTCATTAGTTCAAAACTTATATCACTTTGGGTTTCACATCACTTTCCAAGGATTATTCAAAACTCAATCTTAGAGTTTATTTCAAATATACATATTTATTTCCTTTACACACCAAATTACTTTAAATTTTAAACCACCTTTGGTTTTAAATTCAAAACATGTTCCTATAAATTTTCAAACAACTCTTGTTTGAATCAAGCTCTTTTATTCAAATAATACTATTTATTATTTCTTTCAACACTTGGAACAAATTCCCGTATTTTCTGGACTTAGATTTAATAATTCACCATTAAACCCTTTTCAATTTCAATTCATAAGTCATACCCACCTAAATGTTTACTTCCATAAACATTTTATTTTTGCTAAATCATTAACAAACATTTCATCATTTTAGGAAAATAACCAAGGTTATTGCAACTGGAACCCAATTCCAATTATCTATTTCTAAAAATTCTTCTTCGAATCCAAGATTTTAATTTCAGTTTGAATTCATTTCAACTTATCTTTATTCAAATTTCGGTTTGGTTGTATTTCTATTGTCACTTAGTTCTAATTGTTCCTATTTAATTCCAATGATTTAACAACCAATTAACTTAATATTAGAAAAATTATTGCTTTATATATTAAAATATAAGCTTGTATAAAATCATTTAAAATCTTTATATAAGAAAATAACAAGTACGCTCTCATATATACATATACACTCAACTCATTCTAGGGTACTATTGACCCTATCCTTATGAGTACACCCACCAGAGCCAAGGTTCTCGCTTAACCTTTGCTCTGATACCAACTGTAACGACCCGAAATTTTCGATCCCGAAAATTCCAGATAGTTATGAAAAGAAGAAAGAGATAGAAGAAAGAAACAGAAAACATAACACAGATCCTCACATTCGCAGCGGATAAAATATAATATCAAATAATAGCAGTTTACAAAAGAATATCATATCAGTAAATTTCCAGTCTAATACATCAGAGTTACAACCATTTATACATGAACTGGACAGTTATACAACTTGTTCCAGACTACAATCTATACAGACTACCCAGTCTTACATTCGCAGCGGAATACTCCATACGTTCCTGCCATCCAGCTCGCCACCTGAGCTCTAGAACGTCCTTACCTGAAAATCTGTAATACTCGGTCTGACCCGAGCATTACATCAAAGTAACACCCGGGTCAGGCTGGAAACCAGCGTGAGTAAACTCATCTAACATGAAATCTCAATTCATAGAACTTATTTAAACCCGGGGTAACTCGTACTTTACTGTAAGTAACAACTTATATAGTCAACACTTATTTTCACAAAACAATATCTAAGTATCCAACTTAGTTTAGATGGTCCATATTATTCCAAACCGGCCTATTTGATTTCACATATCAATCTATAAAGAATTATAGAAGATTTCAAATCGAAGTGGTTTCGGATATTGCCGATATCCGATCCCGGTCTCTTCGAATTCAATACCATCTTTTAAGCCAAGTTGTTTAAGTTAAATAATTCAATTAAACTTCAACTCCACATATTCACACAGCAATTCATCATAAATCGATAACTTACATTATCACTGTTCAACCCATTTAATTTCACAGAGCATCATAATTTACATATCAGAGATATTCAAACAATTCAAACATTCAATATATCCAATCATCTATAAGCAAGATTAATTAGTTGCTCAATTCATAATTAATTCAATTTAATTTCCAAATAAATTAAATTAATTACTTTAATCACTTTAAATGATTTTCCATTAATTAAGCACCTTATTTTATGACATTAAGTAATTAACTATCCTTTAATTACTTATATTAACTGACCTTAATTAATTAATCACATTAATTACTTAATTACATAAATTAATTATCCATTTAGTAATTAATCCTTTAATTAACTACATTGGGTTATTAATCAATCTTTAATTACTCAAGATTTTAAAGATAATCATTTCCCTAAGTAAATTACTATTTTAAGTAAATTTTTAAGAAACATTTAACTTTAAAAATTAAATCTTTGAAAACCAGTTTAAAGCTTGTTTAGTAACTTAACCTTTGAGAACCTGGATATGCTCCTCTTTGAATTTTTAAAACCCGGTAACATAAAATAAACAACCGAGCCACTTCCAGATTTTCCCGAGCAAAACCCAAAGTTCCCCGAACACCATTTCTCTTCGAGTCAATCCTTCCCTTTCTCATGCTCGAACCCGAGCCATTTCCTTTCCCCATATCGATCAACCATACCAGATACTAATGATACGTGGTGCACGTGTACGATCAGTTTAGTTAACTCCGGTCATTACCGCGGCCTTCAACGTGTCATCTACGACTTCGCCATCACACTCGAGCTCCAGATCCGACCATCTCCTTCTAAATCAAAAATCGAGTCAAATGCCCAAATCGGAACTCACCTCGACCGGAAAACTTCCCTTGACCATCGCCTCCGATCACCAGTCAACTCTCCAACTCCGGCCACGCCTTGCCCGCTTCCCACGCTGCCATTCCCCAAAGTTTTGTGACACTCGATCCATCAAAGGCATCGAAATGACCACGAATTCCAACTCCAACAAAACTAGGGTTTAAAACTTCATTCGCCCACCGTTGATGCCACAGTGGACTATAAATTCGATCGACATTTTTCCCAAGTTACCTGATGCTTCCTCCATCTTCACCAATGATCACGACCTTCAATTCGTCGTGGGTCGAAGAGAATTGACGAAAACCCATTTTCCGTTCAAATCCACAACCCCACTTCAATTCAAAATTAAAAATCACAATTTTATTATTAAAATTCAACATTTACAAGCACTAATCAGATTACATGATCAAAACAAAGAATTTAATCATTTGATTTTTTAATCATTAAAAGCTCATTATTGTAAATTCTGGTTCCCAATACCTGTTTGTTAATTATACCAAATTATATTTTTTTGAAAGATATTACAACCTTACAATCCTTTTCCATTCAGAATCATAACCTATTAATATTTATTTAGGGAGATGTAGATTTATTTTATGCTGTTCTTTAGCCTCTGAATGTTTTTAACAGAGATATAAATGCCTGTAAACAGATATGCTTATAACAATATATATATAGATAGACCCAGACATGCAAAAACTCTCACATTCATTCAAACAATAACTTTTAAGTATAACATCAAGATATTATATCACGTTTAGGGTTAGTTTGCTCACACCCATCATACTTAACTTCAACAATTTACTCCATGTATTGAGATTTAAGTCAGATTTTAAACCTTAAAATAAAACTGTTTACTTACAGTTGTAGAGAGGAACGGGGGAAATATAAATACTGTTATGCAGTCATTCCCACAAGTATTTATATACATATTTACATTTATTCATCTCAAAATCATCAGATTTTACCTTAGCATTTGCTACCTGAACCAAATTTATATTGTTAAATTTTAAATTTATTCACTGCTCCAGTTTTAACAGAGATTTACTTTCTATGTTCAGTCATGTTCATAATTATTAACACATATATACTTATAAACATTTTTAAAACATCATGCATAACATGGTTCACATTATATTTCAAATATCATCAGCAACTTCGAAATATACCAGAACTCTCAGAGTTACTCACCTGGCTTGAGCTGTTGAAATAGTTTTGGATTAAGGAAACTCGAAGGGCCTTGAACTGGAATGCGTGCAAACAATTTTAACTTGAAATCTTTGATGGTCTTTGACTGCCCTGATTTGAAGACTGGGAAGCTTGACATTTCCAGGTTTTGGACTAGAAAATGTTCACAGGCTTATTGCCTAAAAAGTTACAGGCTTGAGTTCGAATTTCTCTGGTTTGAATTTGTTTTGAGGAGATTTGTTTAAGGCTTGAGGAGTAACTAATTCACAGGGTTTGGTTACAAGGCTTTAGTCTTAGATTTTCAAAATGTTTACATTTGTTTTGAACTGGAAAATGTTTTGTGGAGTTCTGGTTTTTGAAATTAGCTTACAGGTGAAGTATAAAACAGGGTATCATTCCTTTATACAAAATAGTGTGCAAGTTTGTACCATTTATCAGAGATAATTTCTGGTTTTGGTGGCCGAGATTTACATTTTTATGTGCTTGAGAAGATATTTGCATTACTAACATTAAATGCTATTTGTACTTTATGTTTCTATTTTATACATATCTCATTTTCCTTATATTTGCCTGGCTTAACTTACAAGCTACAAACAATATTGTATTTTGACTTTGTTTTGGTTCTTATTGTTCTCAAGTTTACCTGCATATCATATTCGAACATGATTTTTTTTGAAAGAACTAGAAAAAGGGGATATGTATATATACATAGTAAACAGGTTTTGTATAGGGTAGGCTTTACTGGTACTAGCTTTTCTTCTTTTGGTCAAAGATTTTAACATTTCAATTGACCTTGTCTTTGTACCGGAGCTGATGGTATTAAATGCAATGTCTCCATCTATGTTTACAGCCTTGTCCTATTTTTATTTATTTATTTTTATGTATGTAGATATTTTGTTTTGCCTTGCGTGCAAAGATACTTGCATGAAGATATTGTTTTCTTGCATTACTCACATGTATTCATAGATAATTATTATTTGTTTTTACTTCTCTTGCCTGATTTGTTTTCAATTTGTTTATGTCCAAATGCAAAGTATTTGAGTTACTTGTTACAACTTTACTTAAGTTATATATGTATATAAGAATTTTCTATTTTGTTTTCTTGTATATAAATATTCATAAGCTTACTTACTTATATTTACATTTTATGTTGATAGAATTTGATGTTATTTCACATTATCACCCATATATTTTATACCAAATGTTAATAGGATAAGACATTTTTAATTCAATTATATGAGATAAATTTGATTATAAATATTATTAAGAGATTTAATTTAAATTTACAAATCAAATTCCCTTGCAAAAATTACAAATCTATATAAATAAATGGCAAATGTTTCCAAAAGATTTATTCATTTTGAAACGATGAGTTTACATTTTATTTAATTGGATTAAATATTTATTAAAATAATATGGCCAAATACCGGGTCGTCACAGTTGGAGTTATCACTTCTGTTGTTTCCGCTGAAACATTATTATTTGTCTCTGATATTGTTGTATCATATTGATATCATTGTTGTATATCATATTCTGGATATTGTATCATTGGAGTTATATATGATATCATTCATTTCTTTCTTCCGCTGTGTTGTTATACTTAATGTGTTATAAGCTCCGGCACGATCAACGATTGAATCTGCGGCATACGAGTACAAGTGAAGTATGGGTGTCGATTTTCGAACGCTGGAATTTGGATCGTGACAAGTGGTATCAGAGCTAAGGTTGAACTTTAGCTATGGAGTATAACACATTAAGTAGCTCATTAGAGATAGGGTGAAGTATACCCTAGAATGAGTAATCCCTAAGATATCTGTCTGTATACCTCAGTAAATTCTCTTACTATCCACTGATAGTAAGTATGAGTGCAAGAAGAGGATGAGATAGGGGATAGGGGAATACGACTATAAATGGTCAATAACCTATAACAATAAGGGAACAATCTTTTTTCTATCAATCTCTTTTGTTCGCCATCTTTTTTCAATTCTTCGATAGTTTCTGGTAGATCCAGGAAGAAGATTTGATATATTTGTATAAGACATAAACTCCAAATAGGTCGGAATTGTTTGTTTGGATGAATTGGTTGCTATGGTTGATAGGTATATTTTAGTTTCTAAACTAAAAGTTTTGGAATTATATCCATATATCTATCTATTTTTGGGTCCCAATATATTCTACGAATGGTTAGTTATCCCTTCGAACTGACCAATGCCTCTCCATACTTTGTAGATCTGGATAGCCCGAGTATCGTGTGAAAAATTAAACAGATTCGTTCTTGTATCTATTATTGATATTCTGATTTGGTAAGCCAAATGTAGAATAGATATTCAGTTGATTTGATGAAACATTTTTCACCAATCTTTGTGTCTCCCTGGCAAATTTCGAGGACGAAATTTCTTAAAGGGGGGAAACTGTAACGATCCCGAATTTTTACTAAAGTTTAAATTGATAATTAATTTAATTTTTGAATAAAAATTGTGAAATTAATTGGTAAATTGATTTGAGTTTCTCCAAATTTAAATAAAATATGTGTTAAATCATTCGAATTTAAATCTTGTATATATATGTGAATATATATGTATATGTGTATATATGAGTGGATTTGAAATTATATATATACATTGGATTTGAATTTAAAGTTTAAGTAAATGGTTTAAAAATAATTTGAATTTATAAATAGATATATAAATATATATAAGATAAATTATAAAATATAAAGTAAACATTAGCTAAATTTAAACAACATATTAAATATAGAAATTCATCTATATTACAAAATAAATAAATTATATATTTTTATACAATATAAAGTAATATATAAATCTTAATATCATATTAATAAATAAATACAAAATAATACAAATAAAATAGATACAAAAATAATAAAAGAAAAATAAAATAAAATAGAAGTTCATTTACATTATAAAGTAATGAAACAAGTAAATAAGAAAAAAAAGATAAGTAAAAGCTTGCAAAGGAAGCCAAAGAAAATATCTCATATTTGTACAAACAAAATGAAAAAAAATGAGTTTGTACCAACTAATTAATGCAGCCACCAAGTGAATATATTAGCCAGCAAGCAAAGAAAATATCCCTGCTAAACATTGTACAAACCCATATTATCCTCTAGTACAAATATCATCTCCACCCTGTAACTTCATTTTTCATATACATCAACTTCATCTTTGTTTCGTTCATTTAAACTGGAAATCTGAAGTGAACTACAACTTCACTTTAAACAACAAATACCTCAACTAAACTCAGAGATCAACAAGAGAATTAAAGGCAAAAAGAAGACTTCAGCTTGCAGTTTCAACAAGCTTGTTTCAACTCTGTTCATCCTCTCAAAAACAACTGTGAGTAAACAACTTAAAAGAAATTTAAGTACACTTAAGTGTTGCTTGTTAAGTCTGAGATTTGGAATTGCTTATTTATGCATATACAAGTATATATCTTCTCTGTGTATAAATATTGGAAGTGAACATATTTGTTTATGTGAAAAACTCCTCTTTTCTTTAGTTTCAAAGCATTTAGTTTTTTTAAAAGAAATCAATATCTACTTACTTGATCTTTGTTAGGCCTTGGTTTCAAAAGCAAACGTGCTTGTTTAAGTGTCAGTTGTTAGTTAAAAATAATTTCAAGAGAAATATATATATATATATATATATATAACTTGAAAAAAAACTTGTTTTACCGAGAAACCCAAATTTTAAACAAATTCGAGTATAACGATTCTCGAATCCAATTATATAACATGAATCCTTACTTAAAGATAGGATTTTTAAAACTAAAATGATGATTTTTCATTTTGAAATTCAAGAGCAGTTTGCTCTTGAACGGAAATTGGGTTTCGACCAATTTCTGGCGGCCGGAAGTCCTAAGATGGTCGGGGTTGGGACTGAGGCTAGGTGAGTGATCAGGGAGTCAGGGAAAAATGCTCGGTGATGTTCCAGTTCATTGTGGTGACGGCGGCGAGGGGATTTAATATCTAAACCTAGTTTTAGCTAAGGTCGGGAATTTGATCGTAGAGGCCTCGTTCGTGCATCGAGTTGCACGTGCTTCTGGGCAATGGTAGCTTGGGGGTTAAAGAGTTCGTGGCCGGAGTCTCGGAGCCTACAATGATCGGTGGCGAGGGTGCGAGACTGTTTCCTGGTAATGGCATGCTTCCAGTTTTGACTGGAAGTGTTCGTTTTCATTTGTGGCTGTGTGGTGTGGAATCGAGGGGTCATAGCGATAGTCGAGTTGTTTAACGACTTGCCCGAGGTGGCGTGGTTCGCCAGAACGCCGGCAAGGTGACGTGCACGTGCATGACCTTATGATGGTGTCAGTGGGTTAAGTTTGGGAATGAGGGGTTTTAACCCGAAGATGGTTTCGGGGAAGCAGGTCACAGGCTCGAGGGAGGTCTCGAGTATTTTTAGGTTGTACCGGGTATAAAATAACTTAAACAAAAATTTTAAGTTTTGAAATGTGACTCGGGTGGGTTTGGGAAAAACTCGAAGCAGGGAGTGTTTCGACTCGTGAAACACTCGAGTATGTCTTGGGTTGCTGAAAGAAAACAGTTTTGACTTTAAAACTAAAATTCAGACTTTTTAACATGTTTAATCCATATTTTCAAATGATGATTTTGATTTAAAGTTTGAATTAATTAAGGATTTAGTAAGACATTTTTAAAGTAATTAATAAAGATAGAAAGATGTATCTTTTAATCTATTAAGTAATTAATGATTTGTTTAATTAAAGAATAATTACTTAATTAATTACTTAATATTAAAGGTTAATTTAACAAATAAATTAAGGTTAATTAATTTGTTATTAATTATTAATTAATTTGTTATTAATTATTAATTAATTAAGGAGTGATTAATTAAAAAAAGTAATTAAGAGTTAATTAATTAACAATTAAGGGTTAATTAATTAAGATAATTAATTAAGGAATGATTAATTAATGAAGGTGATTAAGACTTAATCAAATTGTAATTAATGATAATTAATCATTGATTAAAGATTACTAATGAAAGTAATTATGTGGTTGATAAATTTAAAACCACACGATTTATTCATCTTAATTGAAGATGGTTGATTGTTATTGAATGCTATGTAATGGATTGATATATCTAATATGTGATGTGATGCTATGTAATATGAAATGCTTTGTGCTGAGCTGTTATATCTGTGAAGAATATACTGTTGTATGAATATGAAAACCCCTTTTCCCGTAAAACGACATTTGAATTTCGATGCGACAGGGAGTCGGATTCAAGTGGGTTATCCGAAACCCACATCGAATCATAATGGTGAATCTTTGTGATCGATAAAGTTACTTTATCTGTGAATGAAGATAAGCGTTATGGATTATACCGCTTATCGATATTGATATGATTGAATCTGTGATGATTGAATGATGTTGCACTATTGTATGTGAAACCCTTGGACCACACCACACACACACAAATATGAATTTCACGAGGAAATCGATTAAGTCACAGATTTTTGAAATGGGTTTAAAAATTAAATTTGAATTCAAATGCTCTGGACATGGAATCGGGTTAATTGTGAAAAGCTTTGGAAAAGGAGTTTTGAGGATAAAGTTATTTTGGATAACTTCATAAAGTTTTGAAATTTAAAATGGTTGAACCTTGTTTTGAAATTGAAGAGGATTTTAAATGGTGTATCTTTTATATATAAAAGATTTGAAATGGAAAATGGTTTTCCAAGTTATGAATGAATCTTTTTGAAAAGCTATGAATTAAATCTTGATTTAAAGATTTAATGAGTTAATCCAATTTGAAAGGAGAAATTGTGTTGAAAATAATATGTATCAATCTTTGTTAAAGATTGGTATATTTTGTTTTCAAATTGAAAAGGGGTCTTAAAAGTGTATCCTTTCTATAAAAGATTTAAAACGGAAATTGGTTTGAAATCTATGAATAGATCTTTGTGAAACTGGGTGAACTTTGTGAAATGAATCTTTTTGTGTAAAAAGATTAAAATGGTGATTTGTTTAAACCATTTGAAAAGAAAGTTTTGGATAATAAATTGTGACTTAATTGGAATCCCATTATCCGTATGTTTTTAAATATTGCGTTCATTATTCGGTTTAGCCAGGAGAGGACCTTTGCGTCATATAACCCATTCCGAATAATGATACGTCGTATATGGATATCATTTGAAGACCGGTGGTGAAGACCGGGTATTTGTGAAAACGAAAGGGTAACCCGTCGATTGTCTCTGCACTGAGTCGCGCCGGTATAGAGATTTCCTAAGTGATGGGAAATCAGATCGAGATTGTAAATACCTGGATTGCAAGGGCTTCTTTGGAAGTGCCTTCGGTTCTGTTCGAACCCGGAACAGACTTGTATGGATGTATGTCTGACACTACACTTTGAGATATAAAGCCGATTTCTTTCAAATACATTTCTGTTTGGTGGCGGAGATTTATTCTCTTAGCTTAACACCCTTCTATGAGACGTACGAGCTCAGAGGTTATGTAGTTGAAGGTTATCAGTGATATACTCCCAATTTGGTAGTGTGGCATGCTAAGTGTTGCTGATCATTTGTTGATCAAAGCATGGCTTTCGTGTAAAGCGTATCTTTGTGGACGAGACCTCATCGGACCTCACAAACCATAAATGGTCGAAACAGGAAAGATGCGGCAAGGTTTCAGGGGTAGCTCCTTTAGGGTATGTCCATTCCTTTTGGAAAAAGGTGGTATCATGGTATGTAGCCCAGATATTTTACCTGTGTGGTTGCTCCAATCTCATTTACTGTGTGATTGTTGCTTTGTGATCGAGGGCCCTCGGATAAAGGTCGCAAACAACCGGGGGTGGCATATCTCAGGTTTACTACCCGGGAAGGGGGTAACCGGCCTTGTTTTGGCAGAGAGCCAGGTAGGTTCTCGGGGCGTCCCTCCAGAGGCGTTCCCATGTGGCATAGGAAGTTCCTTAGCCTGACCATTTGTTGGAAAATCTAATCAAACAATACGAGCCCTTTACGATTGCAGTTGTATAACCTGTCTCCTCAGGCGGCAGCTATAGTAGGCATAGTATAATGGTATCTATGCTAGCTAAGATTAATATTATATTTTCGAAATGTTTCCTACACTATGCACTAATAATAATATCAAAGAGTTTTCTCGTATTAAGCATATTTGACTATCATAAGAAGAAATCTCCTCCAAGTCTGCGATTGCATTATGTGTGTGGTGGGAGGTATTATGGTAGTTTCATTTTCCAGAAAGCATTGCAGATTTCAATGTTTAAAATTCTTTTTTGGTTTGTTTTAAAGATAAACTGTTTTTGTTACTCATACCAGTCCCATGACTGACCTGGAGTTTATTGTACCCTTCCTAAACTCTGGGTGCCCATAATTTTACACACGGGCAGTCTAGAGTTGGGTTTTTTCAGATAGTCAGGTTTAGTAGACTAGTTGGAGCTGGTTCAGTTTTTGGAGTTCACGGACTACACTTGCTTATCTTTGTGGAACGTGATGGTGGTTCGAGCTTGATGTTGAAGTTGTTGGACTTATTCTCTTTTAAAGATCGTTGGAGTTATCACTTCTGTTGTTTCCACTGAAACATTATTATTTGTCTCTGATATTGTTGTATCATATTGATATCATTGTTGTATATCATATTTTGGATATTGTATCATTGGAGTTATATATGATATCATTCATTTCTTTCTTCCGCTGTGTTGTTATACTTAATGTGTTATAAGCTCCGGCACGAGTCGAATTTCAACGATTGAATTTACGGCATACGAGTACAAGTGAAGTACGGGTGTCGATTTTCGAACGCTGTAATTTGGATCGTGATAGGCTGATTGAACAGGTAGTCCAATTATTATTAGTTTTTCAATTTTTGTTTTGCTTGTTTCTCACTCGTTTTTCATCTTAATCTCGATCTGTTTATTTTTCAAATTTAGATTTGTTTCTTTACTACCTTTCTACTTCCCATTCATTGAATAGTTTAAATAGAAACCAGCTCAAAAAAACTGTACAAATTGGTGTTTTCAAAACTAGTTTTCAGGAAATAGAAATATAACCTTTCACACACACACACAAATATCTTTGAAATACCTTTAAAACTCATTATAAATTCAAAAAAAATCATAGTATGACCTGATATATCATTTAGCACTTTATAAATATTATCATATAATTTTTATACATATTTTTTTATATTTATTTCGATATAATTCAGTTCATAGTTCAAAATCATTGCATTTTTCATTTCTCGCTAAATAAATCACATGTCTTAAAATATATCACTATAAATCCAAAAATTAAAATTCTAAGTTCACATATACAAATATTTTGACTTCAAAAATCATTTTTCTACCACCTTGATATGATTATATACTCCAAATCATTTTTAGACAAAACCAAACTGATTTTCATATATTATGAAATCACATCAATACAAATTTAGATAAATTAAATAAACTTCCATAAAAATGCTTTTTAGACCTGATATCATCATATCAAACCTTAGAAATTAACTTTATATCAATTTGACAAGATTAACTGTTCAAAATCATTTTTATACAATTTCAAACCTGCTTTTCACATATCACGAAATATATATGTGTGTGTGTATGTATACACACACACACACAAACGCACATAAATTAATAAAAAATAAAAAATTTAATATACAAAAATAGTTTCTTAACTTGAAGTCATCATACTTAATCTCATAAAATAATTTCATGTCAATTCTATGTATTTGAATGTCTCAAAACACTAAAATTGTTATTTCTGGCTACTTATACACATAAGAGAATATCCTTTATATTAATTCATATAGATGATGTAAAAAATCTACAAAAATTATCTTTGGGTCTGCAAACATTATATTTCATCTCATAGATGCACTCGTATAAATTTAGCTTGATTTATACACTATTTTCCTATAATTTTCTCAATTTTATGCCTTATTTCCACATAGTTCTGCATATATATTCAATACATATTTCATTAACTCACTTAATTACCCAAAAATCATTCATAAGAAAATTAGGTAAAGGTTTCAGAATTTACAGAGGTGAATTTCGAATTTAATTACCTAATTGTCAAACTTAATCAAATTAAGTTATGGAATCAAGCGAGTAAACGTCGAAATTAAGCAAACCCACTCACCCTTGTCGTTTTGTTCCAATTCTAAGCCTTTAGCCCTAGTTTCCTTCATTGTCCAGAGATAGAATCCCCTCAAATTCACTGTTCTAATGCTTTTCCATGCTCCTTTCTTCGATCTGAAGTCTTAATTTCTTAATTTAGTGTTTTAACTTGGGAATTAGGTTTTTGATTTAAGGATTGGGGAAGAAAAAGAATGAATTAGGAAACTAGTTTTTTGAAATAAGAAGTTGTGTGCGTGATTCAGTTTTTATGTTAGGTTAGTTATCAACCATCTAATCATTTAACAACCTAATTTTAAATTTTTAAATTTAAACCGCGTATCACTTGTTCGACTCGATGACGTTTCCAACTGTATCTCCTTCATACGAGCTCCAAATGACACAAATTAAGATACTATGCGAACCAAAAAGATGAGACGATCGTAGCAGCACTTGTTTCGTTGCTAAATTTCAAAGTTTCTAAAAGTTACTATTTTGCCCTTTTCTTGAAAATGATGAAAATACCTTTATAATAGTTTATTTAATTAATTCCATAGTTCCACTATTTTTCCTATTATCATATCATTATTATTTCAATAAATATTACTTGAATTTTTTGGGTATTACATTAAGAGCGTTTGATGTTTTCGAAAGGAAAATAATTAAAAAAGGAAAATAGGAAATAAATAATAATTAATACGGGACCACATCGATCGACCCCCTCCTTGGGAAAGTCGACCGCTAGCGGTTGACCACTTATAGAAAAGCGGTAGCCCAGTCTTGAAGGTGGCAACAAAGGTTGAATCTTGGTCGAATGGCCTGGATTTAATTATTTAAATCTAATGGATACGATTGATCCGAGCGCACATAAATATATATTATACACACATATGTAAGTATATATAGTCGGAGAAGGACAGAAAATAAAAGAGAAGAAGAGAAGTAGCGAATCGATACTGCGGGAAAAGGTAAATTTCTATAATTATAAATCTATATTGCCCTTAACCCTAATTCTCTTCTCAAATCTGCAATTCTAATAGTATGTATATACCTTGTTATACATATTCTTTTGGATTCAATAAGAAAAGAAGTTAATTAAAGGGATAGATTCAAATTTGGGAGATTTGGAAAGCTTGAAAGGTGAGTGAGAAATTATATGATTTATTTATAACATTAAAAATTATATCGTTGAACTTTATTTAATTATTATATCTATATAAGATCTGATGAGTTGTAGACTTAAAACGAATGTATAGGAATATCATCTACATATTCTGTAAGATAGGTAATTGGAAAAGGAATGGTATTTACACCATAATATGGAAGTTTGGAAACCAGTTCTTAAATTTGTTAACGTGGAATGTTAATAAGATTGTTAGATTTGTTCTAGATTCAGGATAATTGGGTGTAATTTATTAATATTAATTTTGGTTGCCCATATTTGTCTTGGAATGTGAATTTCTATGCTTTGATTTATTGGGGGAATTGTGGGTAAAATTCAATCGTATATATTTCCGTGTAATTTCCATAAATTATCCAATCCACGAATCTATAAAAAGTGCATCATTTGAAATATTAAGGAATAAACCACAAAATAAAAGAGATATGTAAAGTACGGTTCTCTCTGTAGTTTGCACACTCTATTTCAATAAAAGAAAAGAGTTAACTATTTGTAATTTCAAACGAAGCAATGGCCTCACTTTTGGTTAATTTAGAGAAAGTTATAATAGTAGTCCTTTTTGGAAGGATAGCGCTGATAAATTAAAACGTGGAAAGGAATGTTCTGGTTTAGGAATTAATAGTGAGAAATAAATACACACACACACATACATATGTATAACCGCATCTATCGACATATATATATATATATATATATATATATATATATATAGCGTAATATACATTAATATTTGCATTAGTTATAATTAGGACATTTAGTTATAAATAGCATAATGTGTTATAGGATTAGGAGGTGTAGATGCAAAAAGGATAATAACTCCTAAATTAATAGAGCAATAAATGTGCAGTTAATAGAGAGTTACAGGAATTAAATGGGGGCATAAATATGTTTAATGGGACAAATTGAAGGATTTAATATGGTATTTATGGGGGAAATGAAATAGACATAATAGGTTGAATTAAAATGAACGAATAAATGTTATTAGAGATCGTCTAATTAGAATAACAATGACCATTTATTACGGACAAATGACATTTATGAATATAATAAATAAGCATATAAGATTGGAATTTAATGCTAGGAGATAGTATAATTTTCATAGTAGGAAATTATATAGCCTTGATTATATGTTAGAACGAGCGTGAATTAGTAGGCTTAGCTACATTTAAGCCTAGGATGGTTGGTTTGGTTTAATCGATTAGGATGCAAGGTCAGTAGAGTTACACAATAGAAGTCTACCCTTCATCTATAGGCTAACAGTCGTTGTGTATATTTACTACTGATGTAGGATATCTCCAACCGTAGGACCCACGGGAAAGGGATATGTGTTGCATATAGGTAGGGGAAAATATACCAAGGGTTCGCCTTGGATTTGAATTATTAAATGGCCCAATACTTTTAAGGAAATAGGATCTGCTAAGAGGTATTAAGTAACTAGAATGTGCATTTTCATTGACTTACATTAGGATAGTCTAAATGGGGTTTCGGCTGTGGGAGGTCAATAGACCATGTCATTATTGTTGTTGAACCAGTATTTAGTAGTAGGACTGACATATAGGCTATAACCACCAGCGGTCCCAAGCGGTTGGTAGCAAAGATTCAGGTTATGCCCTGACGGATTTCACTTTCTACTAGTGCAAAATCTGTATGAGATACACATAAAGCTCAAAGTTTAATTAGTCAATTGTTTGTTTGTCAGAGGAAGGCTAGTTAACCCTTAGATGAGTCTCTATTACAAAATTATATTATAAAGCCGTATCTAGAGGTCATCGTTCTCTATAGCTAGAACCGATTGCCTAGCGATTACATTATGGAGGGCCCGTTTCAGGGTTGAGGTATTACATGGTCAATGGGTCTGTCTCCCCCTATTTAAGAAGTATTAAGTGGCTGGGGTTTTCTTTTGGGCAGTGCAACGTTTAGATATATATGTGTATAGGAATACATATGTATGTATGTATATGTGTGTGTGTATTTATACCTCGTAGGATGTTAGGCATATCGTACACGCACATAGGATTGAACAGATTAGCCATAAATAATAGACATAACACTTAAATAGGTATCAATCAGCATAAATTAGTGTTATGGATAAAGTATGTAAATTTTCAGTTATCAGACCTGGTTTAGTTGCATAATGATAGAGGGTTCTGGTGTTGTCAACTGTGGCGAAGCATTGTCTCTTACCTCTACACGTCCCTCGACAATGCGGGCTAATCAGGAAAGTTGGGGCATATGTAGTCGAGAGGCTGGCCGTAAAACTAGTGTGTTTGGGATTACCAATTATAGCCACCTAAGGCGGTTGCATTTGGTATCAAAGCTTAGGTTTGTCGATCATAGGAATTAGGATACGCTGGGAGAATGTGTGTATTTTACTATATATATATATATATATTATACGCTGGACCCTATGAATTCTGATTATAGAAGTAGTTGCGACCATATTTTGAAAAGATGGATGAAGCAACTATGAGTTGGAACAATGAATAGAGTTAAATTTATACACCTACCCTGATTACCAGATAGAGTGAAGGCCGTACTGCAATGCGTTGACCAAAAAGAGCATGAGCACAACATAAAGAAGGACCCCAAAAGCTAGATGGTACTTAACTCATTTGTTGGGCCTAGGCTACCTTACGATTCCAACAGATTACTGATTGAAGACGTACATTTCATCCAGACAGATGGGAAGTAAGAACTTTATGATGCGTTAGTAATAGGACAATTATGTTATAAAGCCATATCTAGGGATCATCGGTCTTTATAATTAGAACCGATTGACTAGCGATTACGTTACGGAGGGCCCGCTTCGAGGTTGAGGTATTAAATGGCCGATGGGTCTGCCTCCTCCCTATTTAAGAAGTATTAAGCGGTCTAGGTTTTCTTTTGGGTAGTAAAATATTTAGCCATATATGTATATAGGCGCACACCCATATATATATATATATATAGTTATACCTCGAAGGAGGTTAGGCATATCATACGCACACATAGGATTGAAAGGATTGGCCCTAAATAATAAACATAACATTTAAATAGGAATCAATGAGCATAATTAGTGTTATGGATAAAGTGTGTAAATTTCCAGTTACCAAAACATTATTCTGACCCCCACCTCATTACAACCCATAGGATAGTTTTAGAAGGACAGACTACTAGTGCAAGACGGAAACTGCAGATGGTGAAGCCTTATCATTCATGCTCGGCGCTAGCAAGGCAATCAGATACTAAAGGAATAATATTGATTCGAAGGTAGTAGCCTTGTTCAGCATATTTGTTCTATTATATTTTTTTATTCTGCTATAAGTTTATGCTGATAGCTCTTTAATATACTTATGTTTATTGCAGGTTACCAAAACCAACGATCCATGCATTAATGGACTTGAGTTTCGATTTAGTCGAGATTCGAGCCCATTAACGTGCGGGTTGTTGTAACCCATCTCCTTGGTGGCCGAAATTAACCCCCTCCCTCTCCTTCCAATTTTCCAAGCTCAAATCAAATAAATTAAAAGTTGTACGATAGCCAATGGTCAACAATTCGCAGAATTGGAATAGGATCCAAAGGAGCTCGTATCATCGTTTCAACGTGTATTCAATAGGCCATGGTCAAGGTATGTCTTTGATTTACAAAATATAAATTAATTTTATATTTTATATTATATGATGTTTAGATCGACATGTGGCGAATAAAGTATATCGATATATCATCACATTTATGATTGTGTATATTTATGTCCTTATTTAATTTTTTTTTAAATTGTTTGCAACATATACACACATTAATACTCATGGCATGATTAAAAAAAATATTTTTTTTAATTTAAAATTAATTTAATATTATTTAATTCATATAAGTTTCATAAATTTAAATATTAAATATTATATCATGTAAGATATGTTTTACAAATTTATATAAACAGTTTTATACCTGAAAGGCTTTTGACATAATTTTTTTAAACATATATTAATACATATATTATTTTAATATGATTTAAATTAAATAAATTTCGTACATGTATAACACCAATAAATATATCATAAAAAACACTTTTTCAATTTTATAAAATTAATTCATACCTAGTAAGCTTTTGAAAAATAAAAATAAAAAATTTATAAATTACATACATACATACATATATATTTGTGGAAATTAACAATTAAGTATAAAATTGATTTTAAATTATAATACATGTATGGATATTTTTAAATGTTAGAAATATTGTTTAGAATTTTATAAGACATTAATATACAAACTTTTATGTTTGAAATTTATTATTATTTTATTTTTATTAATTTTCGAACAAAATTTAATTTAATTCAATTTTAAAAATTTTATTATTTTGGGCGTGAGCGTTAGTGGACATGTATATTAATATATATATATATTTCATTTATATATTAACGTGCGTATATATATACATATACATATACATACATACATATATATATATATATATATATATTAGCCAACAATTTATAACAATATATATTATACGTATGTTTAAAAAAATAGAATTTGTTTTGGATTTTATAATAGAATAAACAAATAGGTTTCTAATCTTTTATTTAAAATAATTTTTTCATTTGTTTACTTTCACACACACATATTATATATATATATATATTATAAATTCTTTATACACACACACGTATATGTAAATTATTGAAAATGAAATATAGATAGAAATGTTCTAAATAAATTAGACATCATAGACCCAAAAAAGATCCAAAATGGTTAAAAAAAATTAAAATTTACCCATTTCTTCCGCTGCGGTTTGGCCTAGTTCCTTCACTTTAATGGTTTACTGGTCGTGCATCTCAATGGTACAATGGATTTCTTTTACCAAACCGATATCAACTGATTGTCTATGGATAGACAACCTGGATTGAAGCTACCCTACATACACCCTTCCCACACGTATACGTAACACCGAAGTATTGTCGTCCACGTATGGATCATAATTCGTTCTTGAAGCGCCTCACACTACATGTTGCCCCAAGTCAGGCATACCAAACAAATATATATAAATCGCCCAAACTGTACATCTATAATTATACATATACAAATCGCTTGAATTACATATTTATGCATCTGTATAATATTCCATCCACTATTCGGTAACCCCAAGTCGAGCATATCGAACTATACATATGCTTAAATTGCGTATCCATAAATCATACTGAATTGCTATTAGCTACCAAAGAGACCTCTCGAGAGCCACAACTAACTTATACACTCCTCTAAAAACAACAACTCAAAAGAAGTTAGCCTATAGGTCATGTCGTAGCACACGTCCGTACAACGCAACAATATATGACCTACTCTAGATTGGCGTCTCAATCTCTCTCCTCCCCTACTCCAGAACCGCGTCTGTAGGTCGTGCACCTCAATTGTACAATGGATTCCTTGAACTAATTGGTAGCCCCAAGTCGGACATACCAAAACTATATATAAAGCTTTAAATAAGATATATATATAATATCCCGTGCATCTCCTACTAGCCACAAATCGGACATACCAGAACTATATTTATACATATAGACATATATAAATCACATAAATTGTATGCAGGTGTATGCGTGTGTGTGTATATGTATGTGTGTGTGTGTGTGTGTGTGTTCAACCAGTCTAACTTTATTGAACAATAAACACATATGATGCACATTTATATACATGAAGGCACTAAAGTAACAAATCCATGATCAATAACAATAACAATTCACACATATAATCACATAAACAATTTAACAGATATGCATCTTACTTACATAACTAATCTAACAATTATATCTTCTTCGTATTATTTTATAGAATTTTCCAACTTATCTTATTAGATAATATTCTCACGGAACCAATCCTATTATAGCTTAATATCACTTAATTCTTCTATTAAAATCGAGTTTAGCTATTAATAAGGTCTTAAAATATTATACAGCTCATGCATATAATACACATACACATATACATATATAGACATACATACATACATGCATATATATATATATATCACAGGCCATTTCTTAGGGTCTAAATCTAAATTTCAATTTGCATACCGACATTGCACACTCCAAGTCGAAGCAGCACCTCCCCAACAAGTCATTTCAATTTGCCTCCTCATTGGAAACACACGCTAGTCTTCATTTTTTGTAACATCCCCCTACTTGGAGGCCCAAAACTAACGGCTACGGATGCTGAAATCATCCATAGTTATTAATCATCGGTGACCAAATATAGCGGTGTTAGATACATTGATACACAGATCATAGAAATATGGAAAAAATTTAACAATTCAAAAACACATTTCCACATTCAAATTAAAACATTGCATGTTCATTACATAATCCCAAATTATGTTGACCATGTTCAACAAAATACAACTATTACAAATATGCCAAGAGCACATATGAAGATGCCCCCTTGATAAATCAAAGAATATAGTAAGGCTAATAAATCTACCTTTACAACAAAACACACAGCGAAAAGAAAAACTTTAAATAACTATATGCCTCCTGCATGCCTCCGGAAGCTTTATTCGTCTAAGAAGAAACCTTAAATCTCAAACTACTCAAAGTCAATTGAGTACCCGAGAGTTTAAAGGAAAACAAAAAATTCGAGTCAGACATAAAGGCTGGTATGAATAATAATCTAACATCTCAATCCTTTTAGATATCTAGTGAGACCACGCCGCTTAGCGGAACAGGTTTTCCCTTCACTCGTATCTTAAAACCTTTATAAACCATTTTCTGTGCTTCTGCATCCACAATGGTTAAAACATACATTTCAAAACATTATGATGATATGCATACTTGAAAATATTTAATATTTCCCTTCCACAGTTTGAACTGACACCCTGCCTTAGTTATAGTTCCTGGGTCACTATTAACCATTTTAGTTTTCATGGGTTTACTAATAACCTTGTTACAATTAATGGACACCCTGTCCTCTTCATAGTTTTCATGGGATCACTAAGAACCTATAGGCTTCTGCCAGTTAACTTAATTAATTCATGGGTCCTGCTGAACCTATTAGTCTTTCCAATAACTAATCACCTTATCCTAGTTTTCATGGGTTAACTAGGAACCTATGGACTTATCCAGTAACTCACGGCACATCCTAGTTTTCATGGGTTGACTAGGAACTTACTGATACATCCATTAACCACTTACTTATCCTAGTTTTCATGGGTTTACTAGGAACCTATTGACTGGTGTCAATTCTTAATCCGGATATAGTTTTCATGGATTTACTACAAACCAATTAGCCCCTGCCAACTACTATTAATACATAGTTTTCATGAGTTAACTATGAACCTTTTGGTATGCACCAATAACTACCTTATCATAGTTTTCATGGGTTTACTTTGAACCTTTTGGTATGCACCAATAACTACCTTATCATAGTTTTCATGGGTTTACTATGAACCTTTTGGTATGCACCAATAACTACAAAGTTTAGGCATCCTATATTTTTGGTCACCCTGACTCCATGGATGCAATTCTACTCATTCCGGAGTTTAAGTAATTTATATTCACGATTTGAGTTAACCTACTGGTTCTTCTAACCCTTTTCCCTAAAATACAGTGATGGGTTATCATGTGAATTTACTCATAATTGAAGAAGCAAAACAATAATTTAACAATACCACTCCTGTGGGTTTAAGTCCTTGAAATACATATCATAACATAGTTAACACTCTTAACTTATATTTTTATCAAGGAAATACTTCTTCAAAATTACATTCTTAAAGCCATTACAAAAATCCTTTAAATATAAGCCGTGGGTTTTTCTTTTAAAATTTAGAGTATAGGTTTTCAAAGCTGTCAAACCCAAAACCTTTCGACCTTGTTGAAAGGTCTTCAAAGCATCCATTTGAGTCCTAACCTTTCGAAACCATTGAAAACATTCAGCTATTTAAACCTTTCGAAAGCATTCAACTCTTAAAATATAGACCTTTCGAAGACTTACCGGGTTCAAGTTAAAATATGCGGAAGGTCCACTTTTGAAACCTTTCGACTACAATGGAAACAACCTTTTGACTTGGTCGGAAGGTCTGCTTCGAAAGCTTTAACTCATTTCATGTAAAACAATAGGCCTCCGCCTTTAAAACACCTTCTTCGAAAGCTTTGGGTCATACTTCAATTATAAAACAAGGATAAATCATCTAAGTCGAAAGCTTTGAAACCTTCTGAAAGCAATGGGAGAGGCTGGTTTTTAAAACAAGTAAACCTTTCGTCTTTGTCAAAAGCAATGACTTCGAAAGGTTGGAACAAGCGGCTATGACCTTTCGACTGTGTCGAAAGGTTCAAAACAAAACAATGATAGGTGGTAGTAACCTTTCGACTGTGTCGAAAGGTTTCAAAACAAAATAGAACTAAAGCAGCAGCAACCTTTCGTCTTTGTCGAAATATTTAAAACCTTTATTTTTAAATATTTGACCTGGTCTAAAGCAACCAAGTCGAAAGCTCTAATTCAAAAGCAAAGCAGGTGAAAGCTTGAGTTTATAAAACAACATAACCCAACCTCTTTGGCCATCAACCTTTCGACTATGAACCCTTCGACTCTATCCAATTTATTACGCACCAAGTAACTTGATACCATATGCATTGGTTTAACCTTGTCGAAAGCTATGAACCTCTCGACCTTGTCGAAAGGTATGAGTCAGAAGGTTTACTACCGTAAAAAGCTGAAACATGCTAAAAGTATGATTTCTTTGTTTTTAACTAAAAAATGTTAACATTTCAACTAACCTGCCTTTGTTTATCAAATTCTCATTGGTTTATAATTTCTTTTCAGAAAATGCTGCCACTATTTTCAAATTTAAATAATAATTTTATTTTATAAAATGCCCATTTTCCTTAATTAAATATATAAAAATTTAAGTTTCATACCTTAAATAATTTTATATATTCAACAAAACACTTAGGAAAAATCCCGAAAAATCTATTTTAATATGTTTTCCAACATAAAAAAATTTCAAACCCAAATAATATTTATTTTAGCCGTAATTTATTTATAACCCAATAAATCATTTTCTTTACTAGAAAATTTATATAAAATCCATATAAACTCAAAAAATTATGAAAATTGAAACCCATCTCCAAAATCATGTTTTCTATAATATAAAATTTTCCCATGGCATTTAAAAATCATTTCATCTCGGTTTTACCCTAAAACCGTGTCTATCTCTTATTAAACAACCTTGTTTAAACACATGTAAATTAAAATCAAGCATATCATCATTCAACATATCATAAAACAGATTTATCCTAAAATCCGAAACCATATGATGTTAAAATCAAAATAGAGATGTAGAAATTATTACTCACCTTGGATTGGATAAGGAAATTGAAGTACTATTGAGATTGATTCCTTCTAACTTGAATCCTAGCTTTTAGTTGATTTTCACTTCTCTTCTAATGGCTGGCCTTGCTTCTCAGGATTATGAATATTTTTGTTTTGGTGAAATGAACGTGTAGAACTAAGAAAGATAGTATAAGGGTGGGAAGTGTGGGCGGTTATTTACCCTAATGCCCTTATGTTTAATTTCTTAACTATTTATATAAGTTCATTTGATTTTAAATAAGCATGTCCACCTAGTTTATTAATCAACCTCGATCTCCTAATCAGTATTATTCTATTTAATTTATTCTAATTAAATCTTCTGAATAATGTCAATAAAAATTAGGCTGTTACAGACTCCCCCCTTAAAGAATTTCGTCCTTGAAATTCAGTAAGGACTAACTAGCAAACATAGCAATCATTTGTAACATCTCCTAACAACCATACTAGACTATCTGACTAGCAACCAATGTATATAAATCTAACATAGACATACCATCAAAGTAGATCAGGATAAGCCTCTCGAATCCCGTCTTCAGTCTCCCAAGTATAGTCTTTCTCGTTGTCGCTCCACTGAACCATTACCAACTTAACTGTCTTGGTCTTCAATCTCTTCTCATCTCTCGCTACAACCCGAACTGGTTGTCTAACAAAAGTCAAATCGGGCTCTACTACTAAGTCATCTAACTCTTTTTGTGGAATAGTAGCCTCTGGATCATGCACATACGTACGAAGATGAGACACATGGAATACATTATGGACACTTGCCAAATTGCTCGGGAAACTCTACTCTGTAAGTGAGCTTTCCAATCCTTTCTATAATCTGAAATGGACCAACATACCTCGGGGCCAACTTTCTCGACTTTTAAAATCGTACCACACCCTTTATTGGTGATACCTTAATGAAAACCATGTCTCCCACTGAGAACTCCAGGTCCTTACGCCTCTTATCTGCGCAACTCTTCTGCCTGGATTGAGCTTCCTTCATCCATTTTCGCATTAAATCAATCTTCTCTGACGCCTCTCTTACTAAATCTGGGCCTAAGACCAATCTGTCTCCAGTTTCTAACCAACATGCTGGAGATTTGCATGGTCTCCCATACAATGCTTCAAAAGGCGCCATTCCTATACTGGTCTGATAACTGTTATTATAGGAAAACTCAATCAGATGTAGGTGATCTTCCCAAGATCCACCGAAGTCCAATACACAAGCCCTCAACAAATCTTCGAGCACCTTGTCGACTCTCTCTGTCTGTCCATCCATCTGTGGGTGATAAGATATACTTATCTTGAGCTTGGTACCTAATACCTCTTGCAGACTTCTCCAAAATTCACTAGTGAAAAATGCATCTCTATCACTGACTATGCTACTAGGAATCCCATGAAGTCTAAATATGTTCTTCATGACCAACTTTGCTAAAATAGGTGTCGTCCTGGTTAACTTGACCGAAATGAAATGGGCACTCTTGGTCAACCTGTCCACTATAACCCACATTTACTCTATTTGACCTTGGCAACCCATCTATAAAATCTATCGATATCGAATCCCATTTCCAAACTGGAATATCTAAAGGCTGAAGTAACCCACTTGGCTTCTGATGTTCAGCTTTCACTTGTTGACATTTAATACACTGCCTAACCCACAAGCCAACATCCCTCTTCATGTCGTCCCAATAAAAGCTCCTCTTCATGTCTTGATACATCTTGATTCCTCTAGGATGAATCGTAAACTTCGATCGATGACATTCCTCTAGAACTTCTCTCCTTAAGTTCCCTATATTCGGAACGCAGAGCCGACCCTTCTTTCTCAACCATCCTCTTTGGTCAAGACTAAAATCCTTTAGGTCATCAATCTCTAATCCTTCCTCAAGCCTTCTAATCCTTTCGGCTAAATCTGGATATTCTCTTTGCTTAGAAGCTATCCTCTCAATCGGCATTGGTCGAACTTCTAAACAAGATAACATGGCAGTACGCTGACTAGAACTAGCAGCAAATCTCAACTACACACCACAACTGGCTAAAGCTTCTATATCCTTCCATTCTGCCAACAATGCTAACACCGCATTCTGATGTTTTCTATTGAGAGCATCTGCTACTTTATTTCCTTTTCCTGGAGTATACTCTATACCAAAATTATAAGCAGTTAAAAACTCCAGCCATCTCTACTGCCTCATATTCAACTCCTTCTAAGAGAATAAATATTTTAATGACTTATGATCGATATACAACTCAAATCTCTCTCCTAATAGATAATGCCTTCAAATCTTCAAGGCAAAATTCACCGAAGCTAACTCCAAATCATGAGTAGGATGCCTTACCTCATGTTGTCTAAGCTGCCTAGATGCGTAAGCGGTAACTTTTCCCTTTCGCATCAATACTGCTCCCAATCCAGTCCCACATGCATCGGTGTATACTACCAACCCTTGGTTACCATCCGAAACTACTAACACTGGCGCATTGGTCAACAAATGTTTTAACTTAAGGAGTGCTTCCTCACATTTGTCGGACCAAACAAACTTCACTTCCTTCCTGGTCAACTTAGTCAAAGGTGCTACTACCGCGAGAAATCCTTAATGAATCTCCGGTAATAGACACCAAGTCCAAGAAAACTCCTGATCTCGGTTACCGTCTCTGGTCTCTTCCAATTATTGACCGCCTCGATCTTAACTGGATCAACTAATAATCCTTTCTTTGAAAACACATGACCAAGAAACTTAACTTCTCTCTTTCAGAAATGACACTTGAAAAACTTTGCCTATAGCTGATTTTGCCTCAGCGTCTCCAACACCACCCTAAGATGAATCTCATGCTCTCTTTCATCTTTAGAGTATACCAAAATGTCATCTATGAACACCAACACAAACCTATCCAAGTGCTCTCTGAAAACCCGGTTCATTAAATCAACCCGAATGGCATTACTAACCACTCATATGAACCATACCCAGTCCGAAATGCCGTCAAAGGAATGCTATATTCCGCCACTCTCAACTGATGGAACCCCATCGCCAAATCCAACTGAGAAAATACTCTGGTTCCACTCAACTGATCAAATAGGTCATATATCCTCGGCAGAGGGTACCTATTTTTGATCGTCCTCTCGTTTAACTTACGATAGTCGATGCACATCCTTAAGACCCATCTGGTTTCTTCACAAACACCGCAGCTGCTCCCCAAGGCGAGCTGCTTTGTCTAATAAAATTCCTTCCTTCAAGATCCACCAGCTACACCTTCAATTCCTTCATCTCAGTTGGTGTCATCCTACTAGGCGGTCTACTGACAGGTTCAGCTCCCGGTACAAGGTCTATCCGAAACTCCATAGCATGTTTCGGTGGTTTCCAATAACCGGCTCAAAGACATCTGCAAACTCTCTAACTACCCGAACCCGACTAAGCTCTTCTCCAACCTTCATGGTACTCAACAAAGCACAAACACTCTTACTGGAATTCTCCACCGGGAAAATGATTCGGTTATGACTATTTGGGTGCCTCACTGATATTTTCCGATCGTGGCAAAATATCCTAGCCTCATACTTACCCAACCAATCCATACCTAAGATGATCCCGAAGTCTACGAAATCAAAAACATACAAACTGCATGCAAACTTATGACCTAACAAATCAAGTTCTAACTGGTCACATCTCATCCCAAGAGTTGCATACCCTCCTATTGGATTCGCAACCCTTAAGGAAGTAACAAGGTATGTTGGTTCTATACATAACCTATCAACCAAATACTGTGATATAAATGAATGTGATGCACCGGTATCAAAAAGTACCCTAACTGGTATATTCTGAATCAAAAGCGTACCTTCCATCAAAGTTTTCCCTTTCTCTGCTGCAGTGGGTTTAGAAGAAGACGGTGGTGCAATAGCAAACACCTTCCCTCTGTCGGTCCTAACTGGCTCTGGACACTGGTTCATATAATGTCCAACTTGGTCACAGTTGAAGCATTTCACATTCTTCTTCTCCACAGGCTTCTTTCCTTTACCAGTTCTGCACTCATAGGCATAATGGCCTTTCTTATCACACTTATAACACACCAAATTAGCCTTCGCCTTCTTAGCGGCCTCCCCTTTCTGGGCTCCTTTCTTCTTAAAGAATTTCCTTTTTCTTTCTTGAAAACCCTGGGACTCAACTGGCTTCTCCCTAGCTGAAACAACAAGCATGTCCTTATGTCGAATGGTCATCTCCACCATCACATGATAAGGCTCTATATTACGAGTCATAGTCATCCTGCCTAGCTCTGGCCTCAATCCTCTAATGAATCGATCATTCCTGCTGACATCCGTGTCAACCAAAGCATACCCATATCGAGATAGCTCATCAAACTTAGGAACATACTCGATCATAGACATTTGTCCTTGGACAAGATCCATAAACTTCCTCATTAATATCGACTTGGCTACCTCAGACAAGAACCTCTGCTCAAACCTCCTCCTGAAGTCAGCCTATGTCAACTCCTCCTCCGGCACTCCTGCCGTCACACTGTTCCACCAATGAAGTGCTAACCCTTGCAGCTGTCTAGAGGCTAGCCTTCTCTTCTCTCCATCATTCAAGCCTAAGTCTGTAAAGATTCTCTCACCAATCAACGGCCAGTTCTCAACTTCAATAGCATCTTCCGTTCCAGCAAACGGCTTTCCTCCCAGACTAACATAGTCTCTACTAAGCTTAGCATAATTAAAACCAGCTGGAACTAAAGGATTAGCTCCACCAACATTCCCAGCAGCTCTCGCTTACAAAAGATTAGCCAACAACTGATACACCATCCCCGCATGTATTGGCGGATTTCCAGAATCTACATTGGCCTCGGCATTTTGATTAGCATTAGCCTGTCGACCTTGGTTCTCCGAGTATTAAGTCAATCATTTCCATTAGTTGTGGTGCTTCCTCTACATAGATTTCCTCTTCCGTTTCCTGCCTCCATATCCTCTTTCTCGTATATATGCATATGTGCCTTAGTAAGATACAGAAGAATGGTCTAAGAGAGAGGGGAATACGTACTTAGATATATACCTATATATCAAACATAAGTACGTTAATATAGCGTTAACCCGAACTCCGATCTTTTTAAATTCATGGATTATGTTTGAAAAAAAAACTTTTAGGTTTAACCTTTCTTTTAAAGTTTCATAAACTTATGCTCTGATACCAATTTGTAACATCCCTCTACTTGGAGGCCTAAAACTAACGGCTATGAATGCTGCAGTCATCCATAATTATTAATCTTCAGCTACCAAATACAGCGGTGTTAGATACATTGATACACAGATCACAAAAATATGGAAAAAATTTAACAACTCAAAAACACATTTCCACATTTAAATTAAAACATTTCATGTTCATTACATAATCCCAAGTTACGTTGACCACGTTCAGCAAAATATAATTATTACAAATATGTTAAGAGCGACATATGAAGATGCCCCATTGGTTGATCAGAGAATATAGTAAAGCTAATAAATCTGCATTTACAACAAAACATACAGCGGAAAGAAAAACTCTAAATAACTATCTGCCTCCTGCATGCCTCCAGAAGCTTTATTCGTCTAAGAAGAAACCCGAAAACCTTAAATCTCAAACTACTCAAAATCAATTGAGTACTCGAGAGTTTAAGGGGAAAACAAAAACTTCAAGTCAGACATAAAGCCTGGTATGAATAATAATCTAACATCTCAATCCTTTTAGATATCTAGTGAGACCACGCCGCTTAACGGAACGGATTTTCCCCTCACTAGTATCTTAAAACCTTTATAAAACCATATTCTGTGCTCCTGCATCCACAATGGTTAAAACAAACATTTCAAAACATTATGATGATATGCATACTTGAAAATAAATAATATAACCCTTCCCCAGTTTAAACTTACACCCTGTCTTAGTTATAGTTCCTGCGTCACTATTAACCTTTTAAGTTTTCATAGGTTTATTAATAACCTTGTTACAATTAATGGACACCATGTCCTATTCATAGTATTCATGGGATCACTAAGAACCTATAGGCTTCTGCCAGTTAACTTAATTAATTCATGGGTCCTCCCGAACCTCTTGGTCTTTCCAACAACTAATCACCTTATCCTAGTTTTCATAGGTTGACTAGGAACATATGGACTTATCCAGTAACTCACTACACATCCTAGTTTTCATGGATTGACTAGGAAACTATTGATACATCCATTAACCACTTACTTATCCTAGTTTTCATGGGTTTACTAGGAACCTATTGACTAGTGTCAATTCTTAATCCGGATATAGTTTTCATGGGTTCACTACAAACCAATTAGCCCTTGCCAACTACTCTTAATACATAGTTTTCATGGTTAACTATGAACCTTTTGGTATGCACCAATAACTATCTTATCATAGTTTTCATGGGTTTACTATGAACCTTTTGGTATGCACCAATAACTACCTTATCATAGTTTTCATTAGTTTACTATGAACCTTTTGGTATGCATCAATAACTACAAAGTTTAGGCATCCTATATTTTTGGTCACCCTGACTACGTGGATGCAATTCTACTCATTTCGGAGTTTAAGTAATTTATATTCACGATTTGAGTTAACCCACTGGTTCTTCTAACCCTTTTCCCCAAAATACAGTGATGGGTATTAACTCATAATTGAAGAAGCAAAACAATAATTTAACAATACCACTCCTGTGGGTATAAGTCCTCGATTACATATCATAACATAGTTAACACTCTTAACTTATATTTTTATCAAGGAAATACTTCTTCAAAATTACATTCTTAAAGCCATTACAAAACTCCTTTACATATAAGCCGTGGGTTTTTCTTTAAAATTTAGAGTATGGGTTTTCAAACCTGTCAAAACCAACCTTTCGACTCGAAAGGTCTTCAAAACAACCATTTGAGTCCTAACCTTTTGAAACCATTAAAAACATTTAGCTATTTAAACCTTTCGAAAGCATTCAACTCTTAAAAAATAGACCTTTCGAAGACTTACTGGGTTCAAGTTACAATATGCGAAAGGTCCTCTTTTAAAATCTTTCAACTACAATGGAAGCAACCTTTCAACTTGGTTGGAAGGTCTGCTTCGAAAGCTTTAACTCATTTCATTTAAAACAATAGGCCTCCGCCTTTAAAACACCTTCTTCGAAAGCTTTGGGTTATACTTTAATTATAAAATAAGGACAAATCATCTAAGTCGAAAGCTTTGAAACCTTCTGATAGCAATGGGAGAAGCGGCTAGTTTATAAATAAGTAAACCTTTTGTCTTTGTCGAAATCAACAACTTCGAAAGGTTGGTAAAAGCGACTATAACCTTTCGACTGTGTCGGAAGGTTCAAAACAAAACAATGATAGGTGGCAGTAATCTTTCGACTGTGTCGAAAGGTTTCAAAACAAAATAGAAGTAAAGCAGTAGCAACCTTTCGTCTTTGTCGAAAGGTTTGACACCTTTATTTCTAAACATTTAACCTGGTCGAAAGCAACCAAGTCGAAATCTCTAATTAGAAAGAAAGCAGGTGAAAGCTTGAGTTTATAAAACAACATACCCCAACCTCTTTAGCCATCAACCTTTCGACTACGAACTCTTTGACTTTGTCCAATTCACTACGCACCAAGTAAATTGATACCATATGCATTGGTTTGACCTTGTCAAAAGCTATGAACCTCTCGACCTTGTCGAAAGGTCTGGGTCGGAAGGTTTACTACCGTAAAAGGCTTAAACATGTTAAAAGTATGATTTCTTTATTTTTAACTTAAAAAGGTTAACTTTTCAGCTAACCTGCCTTTGTTTATCAAATTCTCATTGGTTAATAATTTCTTTTCAGAAAATGATGCCACTATTTTTAGATTAAAATAATAATTTTATTTTATAAAATGCCTCTTCTCCTTAATTAAATATATAAAACATTTAAGTCACATACCTTAAATAATTTTATATATTCAACAAGACACTTAGGAAAAATCTAGAAAAATCCCAAAAAATCTATTTAATATGTTTTCCAATATATAAAAATTTCAAACCCAAATAATCTTTTATTTTAGCCGTAATTTATTTATAACCCAATAAATTATTTTCTTTACTGGAAAATTTATATAAAATCCATATAAACTCAGAAAATTATGAAAATTGAAACCCATCTTTAAAATCATGTTTTCTATAACATAAAATTTTTCCATGGCATTTAAAAATCCTTTCACCTAGGTTTTACCCTAAAACTGTGTCTATCTCTTATTAAACAACCTTGTTTAAACACATGTAAATTAAAATCAAGCATATCATCATTCAACATATCATAAAACAGATTTATCCTAAAATCCGAAACCATATGATGTTAAAATCAAAATAAAGATGTAGAAATTATTATTCACTTTAGATTGGATAAGGAAATTGAAGTATGATTGAGATTGATTCCTTCTAACTTGAATCCTAGCTTTTAGTTGATTTTCTCTTCTCTTCTAATGGCCGGCCTTGCTTCTCACGGTTATGAATATTTTTGTTTTGGTGAAATGAATATGTAGAACTAAGAAAGATAGTATAAGGGTGGGAAATGTGGGCGGTTATTTACCTTAATGCCCTTGTGTTTAATTTCTTAACCATTTATATAAGTTCATTTGATTTTAAATAAGCACGGCCACCTAGTTAATTAATCAACCTCAATCTCCTTATCTACATTATTCTATTTAATTTATTCTAATTAAATCTCCTGAATAATGTCAATAAAAATAGGGGTGTTACATTTTTCCTATCTCCCCCTCAAATTCCGGCAATCTTTAACCCTAGTTCGACGTCGTGAAGGTCGAGCATGGCCATGTCATGGTGCACTTGCCAAATCCCATATAGGTTTAAAGCCCTCCTTACCACGATCTCAAAGGATATGATCTCGTCGAATTTTGTAGACCGAAATACTCAATTTAATTCAAGGAAATTAGCGGTTATGGTTGGGTAAGAAGCAGGAGATAGAAAGCGAGGAAAAAGAATATCTAGTTTAAGGGAGGTCTATATATATGATAATAATTATATATACATACAAACATATATATATATATATATATATATATATTCTATTTGATTTCTCAAATAAATCGCCATACGTCTCGAGCTCGTACGATCACACAACATATCGGATCGCCAAAAGACTCATTTGCACACAATACCTCATTTTTCTGGTCCCAGTGGTACAAAATTTATCGCTATCCGAGACAGCGCTACATGATGATAATTTCTCGCATTTTGAAGTTGTTTTGGCCATCTGATCGTCCGATTCTAAAAATTCTTCAATCGTACGTCTCATAATGAAGTCTTCATCCCAAAATCATAAGCCGTCAGTCGAGAACCCACAGGACCCAACCATGCACATATTTTTATAAAATGCGTAAAATAGTAGGTAAATCACAAAAACACCAGGACTTCAAATATAGCGATATTTATACTTATTTTAATTTACGACGTTGATCTTGACTCAACAGAAGTGGCTCAAGTCCTAACTCGACCATAAGTGAAAAAAATAAGTTTTTTGGACCTTACATTAATTATCGATTCAATATTTAAATTTCCAGTTGTTACAATACCCAAGTTGTTATCGAGCTTGGTGGAAAAGTAATAAAAAGAAATAAAAAAATTAAGAGGGTAAAATGGTGAATGGTGGGTTGAGGAATGGAGATTAAGGGGTATAGGATTTTAGAAGTTTTACTGGGGAGTGAAAGGAGAATATTTGGATGCAAACAGAATTGGAATATCATATTTCTTTTTATTTCTTTTCGTTATCTCTATAGTTTATCGATTCTTTCTCTTTTTCTAAACACATCCATATATTTATACACATACATGTACATATATATTAGCTCCAAACTTAGTTATTTTTTACATACATTATTATTGTAATATTTTTATTTATGCCTCTAATAGTGCGAAAAAAATTCTATTCAACATATTAGCATTCTGTGTTTATAACCGATGTTAATAAAATAACTTAAAATAGTTTTTTGTAAAGGAAGTTTACATCTATAAAAACTAAGTTTTAGGTCCCATCCAAGTTACTAAAATACATCCATATTTTCATAAAAATAGACGTAACTCAAAAGGATATTTGGGTAATTTTATCAATCTTAACATGTGCTCATGTTATGATTTTCTAATCCATAATCGCATGCAATAAACGCTTTGACAACCACTGTTACATTTGAAACGAGAGATGTAAAAGAGAAATAATTACAAAAAAAAGGAATGCATAAAATAGTTTTCAAAAAGGAGGGATGTAAAATAAATAAGTTTTAGAAAGAAAGATGTATCCATAATTTCCACTTTTTTAAAGTAATAATACAACCGAAGAATCGATTCTCGATATTGTGTGATTTTGCTAGTTATTATGGTTATAACGTAAATTCGCTATGCCACATGAAACATAAAAAAAAGGTTTGAATACAGTTTGGAAGTGAGTTTATTGTTGATCATATGCAGCAAGATTGAAGTCACGTAATTGCAATATTTACTAAGCAATGTTTGAAATCTACATTCTTTATATAAAATAATATTTAGCTAAACATTATAAAATATTTTAAGTGGAAATTAGAATCTGTTCCTTGTTTTTAAAATTAATACCCAAAAAGCCTTCACAAAAACATGTTTTATGAAACACCCATGTAATTATTTTCAGTAAAAATGTGGAGTTTATACAGCAAATATTTGCAGTATAGACTACACATTTTCGTTGAAAATAATTACATGAGTTTTCGGGAAATCTATTTTTTAGAAGGGACAAAAGTGAATTTTAATACTTATAAGGGTGTTTGACAAAACGTCTCATATATTAATTTATATCAAATGCGTCACAAACCTTTATCAAAAGCAGACCTCGAAAACAACACGGAAGGTTGAAACATCCTTTTACACACCACTTTTTTTTTTTGAAAAAATACATCATGTTTTTATATCCATTTTGCCCTTTGGGTTGATGGTGAAATGACCCACCCGAAAATAAAATAAAAATGTCTCGTCCATTACAGGCGTGGGTGATAACATTACCCTCGCCCGTAAAAAACGTCGGCGGTAACAACAACCCCGCTTGTCGCGAGCATGAGTGACAATGCCATGTCCGTCGAAGAGGGTGCTTTCCTTTTTAAAAAACAACCAATGTTGACTAAACCCATGAATTAAACATGAATTACTACCAATAATGTTGAAGAGGTTAAAGATTTTAGGTTTATGAAAGTGGTATTAAAGATAATTGAAGTTTATAAAAAGTTCTATTTCTTAATATACATAATCTCTTTTCTTTAAAAAACATCATAATATGCACCCTTACCCAAGGATGGCTTGGAAAATGCTAAAGCTGCCCTAATGGCAAACAAAGATACTATAAAACTCACATCCGTAGTCAGCATGTTGTTCTTCGATATCTACGACTGGCTAGGGTGTTGATATTGATATATCCAAGCTCTCGTCGAGCATGTTGAAAAAGAAATTAAAACAAAATTAATAAAAAAGGAAGTAAAATAGTAAAATGATTAGGTGTAGAATGAGGATTAGGGGGTGTAAGATTCTAGAAATTTTAGTGGAGTTTCAAAGAAGAATATCGAGGTGGAAATAGAATTGTAATACCATATTTCTTTTAATTTTTTCTCATTATCCCTGTAATTTATCGATTTTTCTCTTATTTTAAATACATCCATATAATTATACATGTACACGTAAATACGCATGTACATATAAATATGCACACATATATATTGTTTTCAATACTTAATTATTCTTTACATACTTTATTGTTTAAATATTTTTATTTATGTTTCTAACAATGGACAAAGAAATTCTATTCAACACGTTAGCATTATGCGTTTATAACTGATATGAGTAAGATAAATAAAAATAGTTTTTTTTGTAAAGTAATAATGCAACCGAACGATCGATTTTTAATAGTATGTGATTCGAGTAGTTAATACTTATATGGTTATAACATTAATTCACCGTGCCACATGAAGATCATCAGAACACAATAGGTTTGAATGCTAGTTGGAAGTTACTCTACCGTCAATCATATGTAGCAAGATCGAAGTTACCTAATCGCCATATTTTATTAAACAATGTTTGAAACCTACATTATTTATGTAAAGCATTATGTAGCTAATATTATAAAATATTCTAAGAGAAAATTAGGATCCATCCCTTGTTTTAAAACTTAATACCCAAAAATCCTTCTTAAAAACATGTTTACGAATCTATTATTTTCAGCAAAAATGTACAGTTTAAGGCTGCACGTTTTCATTGAAAATAATTACCGAGATGTTTCAAAAATCCTATTTTGAGAAGGAGCAGAAGTGAGTTTTTAAAATATTTGACAAAATGTTCCATGTTTTAATCTATATCAAATCCATGTCTCAAAAACAAAAGTCGATTTGTGCTCAAGTACATGCCTCCTACAAGTAAATAAGGGGATTTTGATGTCGAGTCACTACAAATAATTTTAGCGCACAAAATATCCTTCATCGTAATTTTATGTAAATTAGGTCCCCGATCACTACTTCCCTTTGCAACCAGCTGCTATTTTCACACCCGTATTAATATATCACATTTAATTTTCATTTCAATATTTAAAATGTAATAAGTTTTTTATAGAAATATCATACCTACGAACCGTTTTCACCATTGAATCACAAAATTTATGATCTAAATTATATGTGATATACATATTTAAATACCTAATCATTAATTTTTTTGAAAAATTGCAACTTTTCCTTATAAATAACATAGTTAAAACTACATCATTCAAATGTAACTATAATTACATCATTCAAATCACTAGGTTCAAAAAATGCGGTTAAAAGTCCAATTCACTTTTGAGATGCAGTTATAACTGCATTTTCTTATTGCAGTTAAATTCTACATTAAGATTGAATTTAACAGCATTTTCTTAATGTGATTAAATTATAAAGTGCATTAATACTGAATAAAATTATCAAATGTAGCCAAAATTATTACTGCATCACATAAATGCAGATATATTAATTTAAATAATGTTGTTACAAAGTAATTGTATTTTCTTAAAACATTTTAATTTAACTATATTTTTTTAATGCAATTAAACTATAATTGTATTAAAATGGAATAAGTTGAAGGTTCATTTTTAGTGTTCTGACACTCTGACATTGTTTTTTTTTTCTTTCTCCTGATGAAAAAACATGGTTAATGTGAGTGTTGAACAAGAACCATCATGGGTTTTTTTCAAGAAAACAATACAATTAATGGTAGGCATAGCATACATACTACAAATGAATGATTTGTTCACTTATATTAATCTAGAATGGTATGAATATCTTAACATATTTTCAACTTTACTTCTAAGTTTTTAAATAAGATTCACCTAATAATATTATGCATCATTATGATTCATTGATTTTTACATAGCTTTTTTTGTTCCTTCGAATCAATTTAATGAATTTGGTTAGACATATGCAATAATAAATTTATTACGTGAAATGTAGCCATATGACACTTACCACGTGAAATCAGCCAAATTAAGTCTTACATAGCATATCATAGATTCTTGCATATGAAATTCAGCCAAATTTATCACTTCATCGCGTAAATGCATTTAAATCAATTCAAAAATGCTATTAAATTATAATTGCATTTTCTTAAAGCATTTAAATATAACTGCATTTTCTTAATGTAGTCAAATTATAAAGTGCATTAAGACTGAATAAAATTATCAAATACAATCAACCATTACTATATCACATAAATGAAGTTAAATTAATTCAAAAAATGATATTAAATTATAATTGTTTTTTCTTAATGCAGTTAAATTATAAAGTGCATTAACATTGGATAAAATTATCAAATGTACTCAAAATTATTACTTCATCATAAAAATGCAGTTAAAATTTTTAAATGTTATTATTACTGCATAACTCAAAGACAAATTTCTTTCATTAGGATAAAAAATAATAATTGCACTATCTTAATGTAGTTAAAACAACTATATAAAATATTACGATCATCCAAAATAAATGCAATCACATAAATGCATTTAGAATTGCTATGTAAAATAACGATTTAAATTTTTATATTTTTAGGTGTATTAACGATGGACTTTATTGGAAAAATTGTTAAATTTGTGATTTAATGGTAAAAACGATTTTTAAATTCAATTAATCTACAAAAATTATTACATTTTAAAGATCAGAATTAAATGAATTAGCGGATGTTGCTATTGATCAGATGTAATGTTATACCAGCAGGGACCTAACATACAAAACAGTACGGAAGGTTGAAAAGTAGTGGGTGACGTACACAATTTGCTGTACTATGGCCCATGAAAATGTTTAAATATTTATGTACACCACAAGAAAACAATAAAAGTGCCAATCCAATTAACTGGCATAAATGGATGGTTAGCCTGTATAGGCAAGGTGGTGGCTGTAGTTTTGGATTGATTTCTTTGCTACAGCAGAAGCTACTCCCATCAAAAATTTATTTAAAATTGTGGTCATAACTTTGGACTTGTGCAGCTTATGCCCTTGACAAGGGTGTGCTAAGTGTACAAAGGTATGATATCATGACAACGTGAATGACAGCGCCACCTTTGTATTTACCTCAACCGTAGCCCTTATAAATTCAGACAACAGTCGACCATAAAAAGAAACCCTTAAAAAAAGAAAAGCTCAAAAATGAAGATGTCTGCCGATAAGCCTCTCAACACCGTAAGAAAAGACCCATTTACCCTTGTCAACCGCCTACACTTCTTCCTATACTCTCTCTCCCTTCTAGCTCTTTTCTACCATCACTTCACCTCACCGTCCCCCTCCTACTTCCTTATCATTGCTGACATCATCCTTGCCTTCATGTGGACCACCACACAAGCAGCCCGATGGGCCCCGATCCACCGCAAGGAGTTCCCGGACCGACTCCTAGAAGCCATCACAAACGAAAATGACCTTCCTGCCCTCGACATATTCATATGCACAGCAGACCCATGGAAGGAGCCTCCAATGACTGTGGTGAACACTGCTCTGTCTGTGATGGCCTACGACTACCCTTCCACCAAAGTGTCGATCTATGTCTCTGACGACGGAGGGTCGGATTTGACTCTCTTTGCTCTGATGGAAGGGGCCAAGTTTGCCAGACATTGGCTGCCTTTTTGCAAGGAGAGGAACACCTTGCAAAGAGCCCCAGAAGCTTACTTTGGTAGCAATGAAGATGATTCTAGTGGTACGATGAAGGTACTTGTGTATGTTTTTACATTAAAATATTCATTATCATGAAAGTAAAGGCTGCAGTATGTAAACATAAGTTTCTCAATTTATTAACGTAAACACGTAAAAATTGAGTTTAGTAACTTCAAAAGCAGACGCCGAGTAAACATAAGTTTCCAGGACTCTAGATTGTAAATCTCATCAGGACCACCAATAATACTTCTGTGTACAGGATCAATAACGTTAAACTGTTCAACGTGTTTCACGATCATATATATCACACACACAATAATAGCATAATCATAAAATATGAAAATATGTATATTTACTCATTAAAAGAAGTTATAAGTTTTAGTGGTACAATTCATGAGTCACGATGACTATTGGTACAACCTCTACAGAAAACAGAATGACATAATACAAACTAACGAATTTATTTATTTATTTTTCTGTTTTTTTACGAAAACACATGATAAAAATTTGTTCATGTAAAAGATAAGGTAAGGTCTTAAAATACGAAACATATCGTGAAGAACAATCTGCAATATTCTCTCATGTGGCAAAACTCAACTAGAATTTTCACTGATTTAAACCAATTTGGATGCTATCTTGTTGCCTTGGCAAAGTACTTGTTTTTATTGATTTTCTATATAGGAAAAGCGCAAATATCCTATTTTCCATTTTCTGGGTAAGAATATGTAAATTTGATCTTATCTTTTGAAATACACAAAAAGCTAACCAAATTGGGCTTCCAAAATGCTAATTAATTTGCATTTTTCAAAAGATACCACATGAAAAACTGAATAATTTTAATACATGTTGTATCAACGTAATAACAATAAAATTGCACTTTTGCATATCAACGAATGGTTACTTGAGATCAATGTTTTGAAAATCGAACCGTAAGTCGGACCGTTGTATCTCAAGGTTCAAGGTTTTGATGGTCGGACCGGTCGAACCGCTGAAACCTTGCATTTTTATTTTTTTAACAATTTGTACATTCCAAATTGAAAAATATAAACTCATGTTGTTTAATACATGATATTGACTCATGTCATAAAAATACCAAACACATATTATTACTCAAACACAAGCACAACATATCTCATATAACATGATCTTAAACATACAGACCGATAATAATTCACATATAATAGTTGAAAACATCGTATAAATACCACAATAACATAAACTTGAACATTTCATCATGGTTTTAACCTCAATCACACATTAAAGTTAACATGTATATAATAGTTGACACCTACATATTAATAATAAAATAACATGAACCTGCAACATGGTTTTATGCATAGTGCTATTAGAGGAGTTTGCAGTAGCAAAGAGCCAAATGATGGAATTTGTAGTTTAGATTTTAGTACCATTATGATTTTTGAAATATAGAGTTACTTGTTTTTTTCAAAGCAATACAAAAGATGAAAATGAGAGAGAATTATAGGATGAGAAAATAGGAAAAATTAAAAGAACCACGGTTCAACCGGATAAAATTAATGGTTGGACCGCCGGTTTGAAGGTTCGACCGGGGTTCACGCATGACTAAGGTCTGATTGAGTTTCGAACCGTGATGATCCAAGGTTCAGGGTTATTCGAGGTCAAACCGAGGCTGGGTCGGGTTTTCAAAACACTGCTTGAGATGCATTATCATTGGACAGACATACATATACACATGTATATGTGTATGTATTACAAACATACATACATGTATGTATATAAAAAAGATTCAATGATTCTTCTTACGAAACACTATGAACAACTGCAAAAATTTATGTGTATATTCATAATCATACCGAATAAGACCATCTCTTTCGCTTGAGGGGTTTTTCCTCTACCAGTTTTTGGTTTGGAACGACTTTGTATTTTAAATGTTATTATAACCCTTGCTTATTGGCACCGGTTATTGTTTATTATAAAATCGATGAAATTCGGTGTATTTTAATTTTAAAGATAAATTTCAACACATCAAATTGAGATATTTTGAGGAGTTATAATCTTTTTTTTAATTATACCATACTAATTCTGTTGGAAAATTATTCTTCACAAAACTGAATAATAAAACAAGGAAATAAACATTTCTAAAAAAGAAAAAAAATACAAAGATATATATGTAACGTTACTTTTGTGAAAACCTTTTAAAATCGGTGTATGTTAAACTTTCAATTATGTATTGATCGTCTATAACAACACTCCATGTAAATCAATCAAAATTAATTACTAGATCATTGTGGTCAAAACCAGCACTCTTAAAATCTTTAACAACCGGGTACTTCAAAACTTCCAAATAGGGCCTAAAACTCAAATTCATTTATACAGTAAACAGAATAAATTTGATGTTTAAAAGTTAGAAGTTTAAATAAATCTGTTAACCAATGTTTGGTTATAATTTTGGAGAGGTAAATATTTCTAAAACAATCTCATTTTTTGAAAACATAATATCTAAATATAGATTAAAAATCTAAATTTTTTGTTGCAGCATTTCACATACTCTAGTTCAAAATATGTTACAAATGCTAGCTTGAAGTAAGAGGCGTCATTCAACGAGTTGCATAAACAATAATAAGTCACGGACTAATCATTAAATTTTTGAAGACACTCTTACAATTATTGCAAGGGCAATTCAGCAACTTGTAGTTTACCGAAAATAATAAATAAAAGTGAACGGCACGGTGAGGTATGGACTGAGTTGTCAATTTTCGCTGAACCATAAGCATCAGATCAAAGTATTTGTCTTTAGTTATAATTGAGGATGCAGGCAACAAATAGGAAGCCAATCCATCGATGTTCTGATAGACATTGAATAGCCCAGTTTGTCTGTATTTCCTTAAGGCACGCGATTATTTGTCTGTGGTTCCTCATTTTCAAACCACTATTATTTCGTCCAGTTTGTCCAGCAGCATATAGTTTTCACTAACAAGCATAAACTTCAAAAAAAAAAAAAAAATTGAACTATAAAAGTCGAACACAATATTTTTTCTAAACATTTTTTCTCGAAAGTACATATATATTCGGTAGACAATATCAAGAGGAAAACAAAAACAACATAACTATGCTAAGACACGATTAAAATTCACTAAGAACACTAAAGTATAATTTTGATATTGCACACATATATTGTTTCAATTCCGTAGAAAAGGATTTAAGACAAAATATGCGTTATAACATGAATAATTAAGCAATTTGGCATTCAATGTGATGCAAAGTGATGCATTTTAGGCTTGGAAGATTTACTCACTATAGTATAACAGATTAATTTAGCATAATCATATATAAAGATTTTCAGAAACATATTCTTGTTTGATACATTCCAGATGATGTACAACAGAATGAAAGAGAGGATTGAAAGTAATATGATAAAAGGCTATGTCAGCGATGATTTTTTAGCTACCGACTCTGAAGAGTACAAGATCTTCAAGAAATGGAAGGATTATACAAAGCGTGACCACCCCTCCATTGTACAGGTACATGTGCATGTGTTTGTAACAATTTTGAAAGCATCAAATTATCTTAAGTTTTCTATGTTTCTACTGGAACCACACTACACTACTCAGTTTTAGTAGTTAGTGAAGATCTATGTTCTTACCGAACCACAGTATACTATTCATTTTCAGTAGTAAACGAATAAAATGTAACAGGTTTTGGTAGAAAGCAGCAAAGATTCAGATAACGCAATACCAAACCTTGTATATATATCACGAGAAAAAAGACCAACACATCATCATCATTTCAAAGCTGGAGCCCTCAATGCTCTGGTTAGTACATGCAATTTTTGACATAACAATATATACTTATAACTTGTAACAAGCTATTTTTTTGTTTGTTCCTCTATTAAGCTCCGGATATCAAATACGATGACAAATGCACCAGTCATTCTAACATTAGACTGTGATATGTACTCAAATGATCCCCAGACTCCCCTACGTGCACTATGCTACATTTTAGACCCAAAAATAGAGAACAAACTTTCTTTTGTTCAATTCCCACAATGTTACCAGGGTCTAAACAAGCACGATATCTACGGTGGAGAGATTAAGCGTCTATTCACGTTGAATTCACGTGGGTTAGATGGGCTATCAGGTCCAAATTATGTTGGCACAGGCTGCTTTTTTAGGCGGTGTTCTTTCTATGGACCTCCCTCTTTGAATTCAAAACACAACATAACAAATAATACAAAGGATTCATTAAGTTCGGAATCTACTCTGAGGAAAGCTCATGAAGTTACAGGGTGCAACTTTGAGCATGGTACTAAGTGGGGCGACACAGTAAGTATATATGTAGTCTTTTCTCATCTAAAAAGGCTAAAAATACGATGAATAATATTCAATTTTTTTGTCAGATTGGCTTCCAATATGGATCCCTTGTAGAAGACTACTATACCGGTTATTGGTTGCACTGTAATGGCTGGAAATCCGTATTTTGCAACCCGGACAGGCCAGCGTTCTTGGGAGAAGCCCCAAAAAACTTGAATGACTGTTTAGGGCAATGCAAAAGATGGATTGTGGGATTACTAGAAGTGACGTTCTCAAAATACAATCCTATAACCTTTGGCACAAGAAAGGCTTCGTTGTTAATGGGGTTGGGATATGCCCATTATTCCTATTGGGGATTTTGGTGCATACCAGTATCAATTTATGCAATCCTTCCCCAGATAATGCTTGCCTACGATCAACCCCTATTTCCTAAGGTATCTACTTTTAGGTTTATACTGTGACACATTCACACATGTATGTGACTATAATACATAACGCACAGATCCCCTGATTATTAAGGTTTACCAAACTTCAACAGTAAAATTTCCTAAACTAGTTCATGGTGAAAATTGTTTCAGGCATCAGACCCATGGTTTTACTTATATGCCTACCTCTTCCTAACCACGTATACTCAAGAAATCATTGAGTTTATCACAACCAATGGTACATTTTTTACGTGGTGGAGCGATCAAAGAATGTGGATGATTAAGAGCTTGACATCTTATTCATTTGGAACTATTCAGTTTGTACTGAATCAAACTGGACTTTCGGCACCGGGTTTTTCTCTGACAAACAAGGTCAGTGAGGATGGACAAAACAAAAGATACGATGATGGTAAATTTGATGTAGGCGTTGAATCACCATTTTTCATATCATTAGGCGTGGCTGCAATACTAAATTTATGTTCCTTTGCAATTGGGATGGTACATGTTTCAAGGAAGGAAAGGAGATTTAGTGAAATGTTTATCCAATTGTTCATATCTGGTTTCGGGGTGATTAATTGTTGGCCGATTATTGAAGCTGTGTTCATAAGAAAAGATGGAGGGAGCATGCCAAGAAAGATTTCGTTCATCTCAATTCTGTTTGCCGTACTTTTCTATGCTATTGGTTATATTGCACTTGCAAACTAAGACTGAGACGTATGTCGCAGATTGATTTTAAATCTTATGTTTTGAACTAGCAAAACAAACATTTTCAAGATGCTAGAAATTGGTTAAAGTGATATGCGAATGAAGATGTATGAGTAATCCACATAATATGAAGGATACATACACACATACATGTACAAGTATAAGCATGTATGTGTGTAGGTATGTGTATATGTGTGTATGCACACATATACATACATGTACGTATATATGTGTGTACACGTGTGTTTGGGAAGTTGAATACCCGAATAATTTATGTTGTATTGTTCCAGGAACTTAAAAGGTGAAAGAACTGTACATGCTCGATAGTATAATGTTGATCGATTTATTAAGAAATGTTCATATGAATCTAATTTAGATGCCATGGAACATAACCTAACAAACATAACATACTACAAAAGCGCAACAATGGAAATGCACATTTCTATTAACTGGTCGGTGCAAATTGCTTTGCTTGATTTCTATTTGAGAATTTAACATGGAACCTTGCAACTCTTACCTACAAACTTGTAGGAAAGATTTACTTAACAAATGTGGAATCCACATGTATTGTGGATGCACTTGCTCATTTCTCTCTTGTAAGTGAATATTACTTATCAGCATGTTTTTTATTAACATGTCAACACCTTGAGGCCTTGCACTTTTACAATAACTTACTCCAAACACTATTATTAGACGCATATAGAGACAACTAAAGATGAACATTTATTGGTTCAAACCAAATAAACCAAATAAGTATGGTTGGTTCGGTTTGGTTTTATTAGAAAATTGATTGTGTTTAGTTTTTATTTTTATATTATTTGGTTTTTGGTCGATTTTGGTTTTGGATGTTTAAAAACCACACCGACAATTAAACCAAATATAAAACTTAAATCATTTAAAAGAAACCTATTTACAATTGTCAAACTTATTATTTATTATTATGCTAATGATATCGTTTTTCCTTCGATTCATGTTAATGTTTTTAAAGGAATTTATTTCTAAAGTGATAGCATCATAGCATCTATATGGAGTCAATCACGTATTATGTTTAACAGCTTGATCCACCTCATTTAGTGACAAACAAATTAAATCAATCAAACCAAAACAATTATTTTTGATTTGGTTGATTTCAGTTTTGAATAATGTTTGTTCCAATTTTTTTCAATTCTTGTTTTTTAAATGGTTACTTGGTTTTAATATATTTTATCGGTTTCAAATTGAACCAACCATTTTTGCTTATCTTAGAGACAACTATACTCGGAATCATTATTTATTCCAATATCTTTTGAAGATAAAAATCCAAAGTCCCAATTTTAGTCATATGAACACCATTCCAGGGTCATAAATTATTAAAAGGGAAAAAAAATTTAAAGGACAAATTATCCTAATAAATTAAGCACAACGACACACACACTTTTTTTTTATAAAGACAGGTCCAAAACCCATTACGAACGTTCCCCTTACCTTTTTATTTCCTTCCATTCGACACTCTCCTTCAGTTTCAAACTCACTCTTCGATTCGCTCTCAAAACTCATAATCACTGTAACAATGAGGCCTCAAACCATAAGCAAATCAGTATCACCAACAGAACCGCAGACTTCAACACATGATGAACAACCATCAGAAATTCAACAACAACACCCAATTCGAGAAACTGAAAACCTAGTTCAAAACGATCCAAAATGACAAACGACAAAAGTGCGCATGAGATAGAACCCTAGCCATGGCACACAATCCTTCCTCCAGTCACGTCTCACCCTCATGCGTTGATCCGCCACCCCCTGCCTTTGCTAACGCCAACTCCGCCCACCTTTTCCCCTCCAAGCCTATGGAGGAGGATGGATTTACCACCGTCCAGTCCAGAAAGTGGAGACGCCTCCCTAAATTCGTTCCTCCTGTAACCCGATCCAGTCACCCAACTCGCCAATCCTCCAACATCGGCCTCCAGCCCTCGCTGCTTCTGCTGCTTCGCCCTCCTCACCTATTGATAAATGTATATCCCAGTTTCTCAATCCGTCGTCTGGTGCGCCTCCTCCTGTTAGTCGCAGCTGCGCTGATGTTCTTAAAGGTAATCAGATTATGTCAACGTTCCGCTGAAATTTTTTTCCCTAGAGAATTTAATTCTATTCATTGTGCTAAGATGACCATGGGAATTGTTAATGAAGTGAGAAATCAATGGAACAATGCGATTGTTATTTATATTGTTGGTTCAAAACTGCATTTTCCATTTTTCAAGGTCTATATTCATAGAGTATGGAAACCGTCAGAGAATTTTACCATTTATTCCAAAGAAAATGGTTTTTATGTTATAAAATTTGATTCTAAAGAGGATTGCAACAAATTCTAGAGGGTGGTCCATACTTCTATGATAAAAAGCTTATGTTGATGAATAGATGGACTACATGTATGCATTTAAACATAGATTTATTACTGTCGATTCCTATCCAGATTCGACTGCCTAATCTTCCCCTAGACTATTGGACCATAGAAGGTATTGACCGTATTGCCTCAATATTGGGAATCTCAATAAAATTAGATAAGATGACAGAAGGAGTCATAAAAATTTCTTATGCTCTAGTTATAGTGGAAGTTTCTAACTCATTTTCCTACCTTAAGCAAATCCCCATTCTTAATGAAAATGACCAACTTTTCATGCACTACATGGAATATGAATGGAAACCGGTTAAATGTCAAAACTGTTAGAGTTTTGGATATTCGGAAAACATTTGCCAATTCAGCAAGGTGTGGGTTCTCGTCAAAGATAACAACACATCATTAAGTAATGTGCAAATGGAGGCGGATGCTTCATATACTATGAATGATGCAAATGCAGAAATCTCTCCTACAATCGACAACTCCAATCAAGATAATGTTAACATTCAGCTATCTCAAGATAATCAAATTAACACATAGTTTAACAAAATAGAAACTAATATAGCATAAGAGCAAGTTTCAAATAAAACTCAAAAATATAACAGTTCCAATCCTATTATCCAGTCCAATGTTTTACATAATGAATAGCTTCATATTTCTTCACACAATGCATTAAATAGTAATTAAAACAGCCAATACAGAGATGAGAACTTGACTGCCGTAGGACAACTTAATCAAAATGGTGAAAAGACTATGGGTGAAGTGCATGACCAACTAGCTTAGTAGGACACATCCAATATTCAGCCAGACGGATCAATAGGCTCCAACATTAGAGTTAAGCATTATAGGAAGAAACACCTAGTAGATATTCTATCTGATTTCTCTACATCAAAATCTATGGATGTCATCGACAACCCTGATGGCATAATATGATTTTTCAATTAAAAGCAAAAGGAAAAGATATGAAACGATCGGGCGTAACAAGAGGGAGGAGGTAGAAGTCGACTTGCTAATCTGTGTTGCTACTGTTTGGAGTTGCTGTAGTTCCAATTGCCCTTTTGGCTACATGAGGATAGTGAGTCTGTCTCTTTTAGTTGTCTTTTGTTTCTTGTTTGTATTTGAGTGTGTTGCTTGTGTTTCTCTTCGGTTGTTAGGATAGCTAGGGGACGTAGAATAGTTTTTGAGTATTGGAATTTTGTAACACTCCTACCATTCTTTGTTCCCAGAACTTCCAATATTTGTAACATTTTTCTTATTAGTATATAAAGCACCTTTACCAAAAAAAATACTAAAAAAGCCAGTTGAACAAGAAGCACAACAAATTTTAGAAAAAACAAAGAGAAGAAACGAACAACTTGCAGAGAATGATTATCAAGCAAAAATGAATGAAAACATACTATAGAAGGTAATTGATACTATAAAATCAAGTATAACAAAGTTAATATAATTGTATTGCAACAACATTGAAATTTTTGATAGAATAACAAAGAAAATACGTAGCAAAAAACAACCGTTGAGAAAGAAAATGAAGAACGGCTGTAAAAATTAGAAAGACGAACAAAGAAAAAAAATGAAACAATAATTCAAAAGAAAAATAAGACAGTCCAAAGATAGTTCAGTAAGTAAATGATAGTATAAAATTATAAAACTAATAATAACAATATCATTTTATTAAATATATTCTAACAGTACCAAAATTTTAAATAGGAAAAAGCAGAAAAAGAAAAGGGAAAAAATATTGCAAATGAAAAATCTAAAGAGGGACAAATAAATTCGGTAAAATTACAAACGGTATCACTTTATAACATATTATATATTGCAAAAATGATACCTACGGTCTGTTTGTTCAAATTTAATGCTTTGTAGTTTTTGAAATTGTTGTCATTGTCATTTGTAACAAAACTGAAATCAATATATTGGAAAAGTGATACCTAATATCTGTTTGATTAAAGTTGGTACTTTATGATTTTAAAAATTATTTTAATTGTAATGTATAACAAAACTGATACAAATATATTGCAAAAATGATACTCACTGTCTATTTGAGTGACGTTGATGCCTTGTAATTTTAGAAATTATTAATAAAACCGATACCAATATATACCAAAAATGGTACCTACAGTATGTTTTTTTAAAGTTAATGCTTTTCAATTTCAGAACTTGTTTTCGCTATAATTTGTAACAAAACTGCTATAAATATAAACCAAAAATGATACCTACGTCTTGTTTGTTTGAAGTTAATGCTTTGGAATTCTAGAAATGGTTTTCACTGTAATTTGTAACAGAATTGATACTAATATATAACAAAAATGATACATACAACTGTTTGTTTGAAGTTAAAGCTTTGCAATTTTAGAAATTGTTTTCACTGTAATTTATAACAGTACCGATACCAACATAAACAAAAAATGATACATATAGTCTATTTGTTTGAAGTTAAAGTTTTGCAATTTTAGAAATTGTTTTCACTGTAATTTGTAACAAAACTAGTACCAACATAAACCAAAATTGTTACCTACAGTCTATTTGTTTAAAGTTAATGATTTGGAATTTTAGAAATTATTTTCACTGACATTTGTACCAAAACTGATACTAATATATTAAAAAATGATACTTACAACCTGTGTGTTTGAAATTAATGCTTTGTAATTTTAGAAATTGTTTTCTTTGTCGTTAGTAATAAAAGTGATATCAATATTTAATAAAAATGATACCTACAGTCTGTTTAATAGAAGTTGGTGCTTTGTAATTTTAGAAATTATTTTCACTATCATTTTTTACAAACTGATACTAATATATTTCAATAATGATACCTGCTAATCAACTAAATGTCACTTTTTATACAGCAGAATGATGATGATTTTGTGGACATCTGTCATAAAAGCAAGAAAATGAACTCTGCAGTATCTAAGCAAAAAATATGTGAAGAAAAAGAAAAAGGTGAAGAAATGAAATATGACACAGCTTATAGATATAGCTTGCAAGCTATATTTAAGATTATACAATTGGTTAAAAAAATGGACTTACAAAAAGGTAGACAGACATTTTGAAAGATACACGGTTTTAATGATTTTTCAATGTTTTTTATGAAAACAAAATTATAGTGGAAGAATGCAAGAAGCAGCAAAACAATTTGGATGCATTGTATACTTATTACTCAACAGAGCATGAAGCTTTCATATTTGGAGAAGAGAAAATGGCAATGTCTGCAAATAATATAAGCTTATTATTTGGTTTGCCATTGGAAGGAAGAAATATAAAGCCAACATCAAAAATGACAAGAAAAAACAATTTCAATGGAATGCAAAGAATTTGCTACAAGAAATTTTGAAAATCATGCTTTCATCACAAGGAGTTTTCTTGAAAGAAGAATAAAACAAGAAATAGAGAAGAAAAAAAGCAAAATGAGGAAGGTTTGCCATTATTAATAATAATGGAAATTGTATTTACATTCTTCTTTCTCAATAATCAACAAAAGTTAAGATGGAGATTCTACCCTATTTGATTAATTTGGAAAGATTGAAGACAATTTCTTGGTCAAAAACAATAGAAAAAAATTCAATAAATTTGTAAAAAAATTTATCCACAAGCCAAGAAACATGTCGGGATGCTCCATGATAAGATATGTTATTTAAAATATTATTATTTAAAATAAATATTATTTTTTCTAATCATATATAATCAGTTTTTCAAATATTTATAGTATTGCATTTGTGAGAAAATAAAGCTCATTCGACCAAGGCGGCAATAATAGTGAAAATTTGTCAAGATTTGAAAGATGGGATTTGTGGAAGATAAAACCAATACCAGTTAAGAAATTTTTAGATGATGCTAAAGAAGGCGAGGTAAGTTAAAACTCTATCTTGCCTACATTTATCAGCATTATTTTATTTTCTAATTGGAATCAATTTTTGCACTTTATTTCTTATAATATCATTTTTGCTCCTGTATAGTATCTGTTTTTGCCTCTGTAAAATAACAGTTTTGATACTATGATTTTTGCTTCTATGGAAAATCAATTATAACACACTATGATACTTAGTATCATTTTTGTAAATTTTGCATAGTATCAATTTTGCTAATTATCAGTTATAACATATTAATTATAACACAATATCATAGCTCAAAACTAATACAAAATTTCCCTACAAATTATACAGGTGAAAGAAATAGAAATTTTTTTCCACATAAGGCAAGGCTTTTTCAAATAGCCTCGACAACAGGACAATTAAGAAAAAAATAAAAAGAAAAGCAAAGAAAAAAAACAAAATTTGAAGAGGTGGTAAAAAACTTTTGGAACATTCGAAGAAGAAATAACCATCAAAGTATTGCAAATGCATATAAAAGATTTGGAAAATGAAGTTAAGAAAACAAAGGAGCGGTTGGAAACAGAAAAGAAAATAAGGTTAGAAGCAGAAAAAAAGTTCAAAAATTGAGACAACAAATCAAAGAAATGAAATCAAGAGTTGGACACAATAAAGAAAAAATTAAAGAGAGAAATTCAGAGACCAAAGTAGAAAAAATGCACACAACAGATGAAGCAGACTACACTGTAGAGACAGAAATAGAAAACGCAGAAAAAAAATCCACAGCTGAAAATAGTGAAGAAGAAAATAAGAGACAAATGCCGAGCCCTATGTAGAAAAAGTCCGCACAACAACTACAACAGACAATACAATGGATGAAAATGCACATTTAGAGAGCGAAGCAGAAAAGAGATATACAACTGAAAAGAATGAAGAGAGAACTGCGGAGTGTGAAGCAGAAATAGTGTACCCAATAAATCAAGATACACCTATGCAGATAGCAAAAGAAAATGCAGACATAGTAAACAGAACAAATGAAACAATCTCTTCAATGAATCAAGGTATAGTTGTAGACAAAAAAACAAAAAACGCAGAAAAAATGGACACAACAATGGAAATACACATCCCAATGAAACAAGATACCATTATTAAGAGATAAATCATACCATACCATAATTCAGTACTTGACTTCACTCCTCCTTCTTTCAAACTATATGACTTACAGGACTTTGAAATACAAAGCCCTAAACCAAATCAGGAAATGAAATCAACAAAACCTGCTGGCCAAAGAAGGAAGAAAACAACGACAAAACCAAAAGCAGCTTCTTATGTCAAGAGAGCAAAAGTAAGAACAAGAAAAAGAAAAGAGAGTGATAGTTTTCAGTATGGTCGGCGAGTGAAAAATGCAGCAAATAAGCCAAAAACTAAATAAAAAAACAAAGATAATGAAGAAGAAGTATAAAAGAATTTATCCTAGAGCCAATAGCGGTAATAGAACCAACATTTGTAGATTTACAACTAGGATACTGCAAATGCTTAGCATAGTTGAACAAAGAACATCATGACATAATCAAAACTTTTTTTGCTCTGATAGGATCACAAAGTATTAAGTTTATAAATATTAATACTAATGCTACATATTAAAATAACTTTAATTAATTGATTCAAATCTTTTTTGTTAAAACAGTGATGTAGCATGGGATGACAAAAACACTATCAAAGGTGGATGCATAATAGCAAAAGATATGCTCCGACATGTTCTTGAAGGAAAGTTCACAGATGGACATGTACATAAATTTATTTTTTTGCTTAATAATACTGCTCTCAATAAAAATAATTACAAAAACAAATACCTAATGTCTGTTTGATCGGAGTTGATGCTAGTTATTTTAGAAATTATTTTGACCGTCATTTATAAAAAAACTGATATCAGAATATTTACAAAAATGATACCTAGTTTTTGTTTGATAGAAGTATATGCTCTGTAAATTTAGAAACTATTTTGACTGCCATGTATAACAAAACTGATACCTCGTATCTGTTTGATTGGAGTTGATGCTTAGTTATTTTATAAACTATTTTGACTGTCATTTTTAACAAAACTAATACTAGAATATTTGCAAAAATGATACTTAGTTTCTAGCTATTTGATAGAACTATATGCTCTGTAAATTTAGAAACTATTTTGACTATCATGTATAACAAAACTGATGCCGAAATAATGCAACACTGATGCCTAATATCTATTTGGTTGAAGTTGATGCTTAGTTATTTTATATATTATTTTGACTGTTATTTATAACAAAACTGATAACAAAATATTTGTAAAAATGATACATGGTTTTTGTTTGATAGAAGTATATGCTCTGTAAATTTAGAAACTATTTTGACTGTCATGAATAACAAAATCGATACCAAAATAATGCAAAACCGATACCTAGTATCTATTTAATTGCAGTAGATGCATAGTTATTTTGTAAATTATTATGACTGTCATTTATAATAAAACTGATACCAAAATATTTGCAAAAATGATATCTAGTTTCTGTTTGATAGAAGTTGATATTTTGTAATTTTAGAAACTATTTTGAATGTCATGTAACACAAAACTGATACTGAAATAACACAAAACTGATGCTAATACATTTTGAATACATGCTGCCACTGTTTAGATTACTAATACTATTTATTATTTAATACTGCTTGACCAATAAAAAAACTAATGATTTCCTATTGTTAATATAGATAATAGATTGGTATGTCACGAAATGTGGACTGGTAGAGCACAACTATGCAATAACCACAACAAAGACGGTAACTAAAACTTTAATATACAGACACATAATAATTGCTACATACACTGAATTGTAACTAATTTCTGTATTGAACGGAAAGGACTAGTCACTAATGTAGAAAGTATTAAAAGACATTTAGTCATGCCTTTATTTGAAGAAATTATGCGAGATAAATATGCGAATGCTATTTATTTCGCTTTGCATTGTGAGGAACATTGAACGTTTGTAATATTGACATATCCTACAATGCAATGGTCTTACGTAGATTCTTTACGGTCTAGAAGATCAAATGAAAAAAAGTCTAAAAGAAGCCATAAAACTGGTATGATATTTTTTCAAAAAAATAATATAATTGAAACAAAGTGAACATTAACTGTCTTTGTATTATTTTGTCTTTAGTAGAGAAAAGAAGTGTAGGAAATCTTGCAAGATCTGTGGAAAACCAACAATATACAGGATATAGAAGTGAAGCAAGAAGAAATTTATCAAATTAAATGTGCACAGCAAGGAGAAGATATGTAAGCTATTTTATTTGTTAAAAATGATACCTACTGACAACAAAATTGATACTAGAACTAAAATTGACAGTAATACAGAAATGGTAGTTACTTAATATTTATAACTTGTTATGTGTTTTCATTATGGACCTTTATACACAATACTATACATCTCTTATATGCCTAGTACATTGAATTGAATTTGATCGATGCACAAACTATTTTCTTTCAGTTAAGTAAACATTTTCTTCAAATCAAAACCGATACCTATCGGCACACAAAGTGAGACCTACGGGCACAAAAACTAATACCTACGGACACAAAAGTTGATACTACAACTATATTTAATTAAAACAGAAACAAAACAATTACCATGGTCTTAAAAATGATACCTATAGGCACTAAAACTTATACTAAAATTGATGCTAACATTGATACTAAAACTAATAATTATTTCATTTCAAAGCATATGACATGTTTGCACATGTATCTTTTAAATACAATGTTATCTAGTTGCTAAACACCTGATACTATAAGTGATGTAAACAAATACTAATAGTATATTTTGCTTTAAACTGGGTTGATTGTGGAATATATGTCATGATATTTATCATATCACTAAACAAAAGCCAAATTCCAATCAAGATAAAACTGAACTTATGTTGCAAACCAGAGCAAGAATTTGTTAGAGATATTGACATATAATATAACACCCTAACTTCTATACTCATAGTACCCAAAAGTACTACAGAGTAATACTGTCGGATAATACGGAGAATTTGGCGATATGGGATACACATGTGAATATCCCTTGGGCTAACTCTAGTACGCATTAAAACCTCAAATATAACTATCCAAAAAACGTACACAGTATCAACACAAAGCAATAAACACGTGTGCCTTATGGAAAGAACAATACACAATATACAATTAATAATAGAGATCACAGAGTCAGAATCGTAGCGATAATATATATTACAAAAATATATAACATATGTCCAATATACAAACACGAGTCGGTATAATAGAAAATAATATTCTACAAAAGAGAATAACTAATCTCCAATATGCCCAGAAAACACAAGCCGATCTCATAGTCCCTGTACCTTAAATGTCTCGAACTGACCCAAGTATTATATAAATAATAAATGGGTCAGACTATATCTAAATCCAAGGTCAATAAATATATAGGACATAATATATGTTGGGTATAATATAACAATGTTATCTCTAACGATCCCAGCTATCATATAATGTAGAATACCATAAACCTAACATAAAAAGTATCATCACCCAATATAAAAATATAACGAATCAGAAATCACAAAACCAACATAAAATGGGTGAGTCATCTATATAGAAATCATCATCAAAGTACATAAATTACCAAATATGAGACCTTATCAAGTATAATCATACTAGCACATAGCATTGCCCAAATGTATCTCTCAATCTCAGTATATAGAACATCATCATCAGACACGTAAAAGAGGATAGGCTGCCTATCAATATACTAGGAAACCACTATAGACTGGACATATATCACAGGTATAATCTCATGTTCTCATATATAAATTATCCGAATACATCGTTATGGGAAATGACTGTACGACAGACACGAAGTCCTAAATAGAGCCATATATATATATATATATATATAACACTATGCGGGTCATCAAACCCCTAACTATACTCAAGTGAGGTGCATCAATAGTATATGTTAATCTACTCTCCGTTAGTATCAGAAGGAAGACTGATAGTACTGAGCATGCTCCAGAGATATGGAGTCTCTATAGTTTTAGTTACCTCTACATTCATTGTGATACATATCCATCGATGTACTCGTCGACGCGAGGACTCTTAAGTCATGACACTACACTTGCCCCTATAGGTAACAAACTGCTGGCCTAGGTGACACAAGGGCTAACACATGCATAAGGGTAGAAAAAAGCTATATAATATAGTGTCATAGATCTGGGGTGCGACCGTACGATTAGATCGCTAGGCTGAATTCTAGCCATCAGGTCCTCTCCAACATACATTATAGGAGTACATCATAATAGTGGTATATAAAACTAATACATATAGACATGAAGTAATGCTCATTGTTAGGCACTGAGCCATGTTCGCTAAATATAGGCATAGAGCTATATGTCACTGTGTGTATCACCTCACACTATCCACTTTATTCCCGTCACGTGAGTGTCATCTACTTACAGTGAATAACAGAATAAATATCACAATAGTGTCCCATACCACTGCGTGATAGTTAAACATTTACTCACCGCTTATAAACTACACTCAATCTACTTAATATTCTATATAACAAGTCCAAAGAATAACCAGAGAAATATTACTGAGTGCCTCATCCCAAATAGTATTATAACTCCGTTTATTCAAATTCCTCATCACATAGAATGAAATATTACAAAACCAAGCAGAAGGATGTCATCACTATATGGAATCGCATCAAAAGCAACTAATCTAAATATATAACGATGAATCGTTCATAACATCGAAATTAATGTGGAAGGAATAAGAAAACCAAAAAAATGTTGTAAAGCTTCATTAAACAAATACATAGAATAAACTGCTTATTTTCAAAATTATATAAACTTTTAACCAATTATCGATTCCCTTTCAATAAAGTAATAACTTTGAATAGAACTCTTCTTCAATTAATTTTATATTCCTAAACTAATAAATTCTTGTAAAACATTTATATATCAAATAATTTTACCAAGCTTAAATAATTACCAAAAATAAGAATTTATACACCAATATTTACATACAAATCTTTCCTTAAATACATCTAAAACATTTAAAATCATTTAACAAATAAAATATAATTTATAAAATTTACTATATAATTTTCTATAATTAAAATCTATTTTGAACTAAATTTATAAATATCCAAAATAAATACAAACTACAAATCAAAACCTTTACTTCATGCTAGATCATTTAGAATTAAAACATTTTCCTTTAAATTATACCATAATCAAAATTCTCATATTATAAGAAGTAATTTTTATTTATTCATAACGTATCTAAAACCTAATAATTATTTCATAAAAAGAGTTCTATATTTTTCCAAAGCTTGAAAACTCTTTCAAATATATTTAAATTAATATTATATTAAAAATCACTTTAAAACAATAATCATTTTCATAATATATTTTATAAAATAGCATTATTTTCTATTTTGCCTTAAAACCAATTCTGAACTTAGAATATATTGTAATATTGATTTAAAAAGAATTTTATAACCAAAAGGAAATAATATTTATAATTAAAGATATTTATATTCATAAATTCAAAAATAGTTAATTGAATAAAGTTTAGTAAAATATACATAAAATACTTTTAATAAAATTCTAAAACATTTCAAACATCTTTTTTAAAAAAGAAAATAAATAAATAACTAAATAGAAAAAATTATGGAGTAAAATTACTTCATAAAAATTTATAATCAACCAATCAACGCTTATAAAGTTTTTATATGACTCCAGTCGAGTTCTGTTGAACTCCAATCATATAGTTCAATTCACAAATGGACAGAGTTCTGATAGTTAATTGACACTTTCAACTAGCAGAATCAACCAACAATAATCATTCTCGAACAACCCAATTCAACAAAGCATTTCAAATAATAAAAGGGATGAATATTTATATATATATATATAAAGCAGTGATTGCTAGATATAGATAATGTGAGTTACGAAAACTCATTAAAATCCTTAGCAAACAGTTTCAGCTATCTAGCATCACAACATCCATCAACAGCCAAATCCAATCGCTCCCCTAACCACCAATCAAGATCGCACACACTTCAACTGTCCTTCACCATGCTATATCCAAGCGCTAGCACCACTCCGAGATCATCAGGTCATGGTTTCGACAAGGATCGATGTCAGCTTCCATCACGACCAACATCGTGCCCATTCGCTGCCACAATCAAGCGACCTCCTCACCCTTCAATCGCACATGAGAATGGACGCCGACCAGGCCAGTTCGCCTTCGTGCATGCCTGTATTTTTTTCATTTTCTTACATGGTTTTGTTTGTTATTCTTCGGGAAGGGTTAGGGCTAGCGAATGGATTTGATAAAGGTCTAGGCTATTATGGAGGGAGAGGATAAAAGAAAGTGCATGGGCTAATTGCGTTTAGGCTTTGTAATTTTTTTGGGCTAATCTAATTTAACAAAATTTCTTTAGTTTTTTATTTATTTTTATTTTAAGTAATTATTTTTATTTTTCTATAAACAATTTCAATCTAATTTAATTTGATCTACACCCCATTTTACGAAGTATAATCCAAAACTGCACAACTTTATTCTATTCGATACTTGCTTATATTTATGTAATTATTCATTATATTGTCATAAAATAAATTTATTTATCCAACTATTTCGATCGTATAAAAATTATTTACTCTTCAAAATATATTATATTTATTCAAACATTTTATTCAATTCTAATATGTTATCCAAAAAGAGTTTATTAATTTATTTCAATTTATTAAATCAAAATATTAAAATAGATAGAATTTAATTAACTAAAATTTATTTCTAAAACATAAATTAACAAACATCGAGTTCAAACAATTTTATTTTTAATCAAGTTTATTTATTATTACGACGTAGAAAGCAGGGTATTACAAACAATGATCACTGCTGGAATTTATTCGATTTCACGTCATGTCTGGATGAAAAACAAAATATAAAGAAGTAAATTTGTTGTAAAAATTACTCCGATGTTTAGTTCCACTAATATACATTTGTGATGTTGTGTTAGAACTAATTAAATTTTTTTTTTTAATATAGATGTAAACAATTGTTGAAATTTTGTAAGTTTGTTGAAAAAACTATGATGTTATTTCTAATGTTGTAAACATTAGCTTTGTTTGTTAGGAATTCAATTCCTTGGTTTCGATGATCACAACTATGCAATGGAAAACAAATGTACATATACAGGAAGTTGATATGGTAACATCACCAAAGAGACAAGAACAAGACTCGAAAGAAGTATCAAGAGGCTACAAGTCGAGAGAATCAGAAAAGAAATGATAAAGGCACAAGAAAAGCAACATGCACTAATCCAGACGTCCGAGTGCACTGCCCAGACGTCTGGTTAAGTTCTTTGGTTCACAAACTCAGAAGAAACCAGACGTCTGATCCTGAACTCAGACGTCTGAAAGATATCCAGACAGAAAACAGAAATAAAGATCAGACGTCTGGATAATAAACTCAGACGTCTGAAATGCTACCAGACACAAAAAATATATGAAGGCCAGACGTCTGAGGTCACTTTCCAGACGTCTGATTATAGGCTCGACTGTGTATTTTCAAACTCCAACTGTCACATTCGAAAAGACACATCCACTCCTCTTCACCGCAAATCTTCATCACCAACAGGAGCAACTATACAACGATTGTTAATGAAGGCAACTACACATAGAAACTCTTCACCACTATAAATAGCATCAGGAATTCAAGAGAAAGTTTCACCTTACTCACTTACGCTCTTATCTCTTGTACTCTGATTTATTCCTGATCTATAAGCAATCAACTACCTGTATTTAATTCTTCCATATATACAGAACTCCTCATTCAAATATTCTCTAGATAGATATATATATTGGAAGCATTTGTACTCAATAGTCAACATCCGTGTTATAGAACACATTCTTGACAAAGAAAGTCTGCTATTGTAAACCTGTTCCTCCGGGTCAAGTGAGGGTTAGTTGAAAGGAAATTCCGGAGAGGAGCTTCGGGACTGGACGTAGGACGGGAGGTCCGAACCAGTATAAAATACCGGTGTGATAATTTTCATTTACTTTGCTACTATCGTTTATCAAGTTATATTATATAGTTAGCTGTTTATACTTGCATATATATATATATCCTATACGATCCACTCATATAGACTTTCAATTGGTATCGGAGCAAGGTTTGTTTAAAAGAACAGTAACACGTTTTTTTAATCACTCTAATATGGCAAGCATTTTTCAAGAAGGACAATCCACAGCACGACCCCCACTTTTTAATGGCTCTAATTATTCATATTGGTCAACACGTATGAGAATTTTTATGGAAGCTAATGGTTTAGAAATATGGTCAGCCACTCAAGATAAATATGAAGCTCCAACTACTGCTATGAACACATGGACCGATGTACAAAAGTCCTCAGCATCAAATAATGCTAAAGCTATGAATGTCTTGTTTTGCTCACTAGACAAAAATGAATTTTCACGTGTCATGTTATGTACAACTGCATTTGATATTTGGCGTACTTTACAAATTACACATGAAGGTACAACAAAGGTCAAACAAACTAAAATTTCAATTTTGCAAAACCAATTTTCATCATTTAAAATGAAACAAAATGAAACTATAGTAGACATGTATTCTAGATTTTAAACTATTCAACATGATCTTATGGCATTAGGAGTTAAGTTTACTGATTTTGATTTAGTTTCTCGAATACTAAACTCTTTAATACCTGATTGGGAAAGAAAGGTATTAGCTATTGAAGAAGCTAATGATCTCTCTACTCTCAAAGTTGAAGAGTTGATAGGAAATTTGATGTCCTATGAAGCTAATTTGCAGGCACGTAAAGAATTAAATTCAGAGAAGAAGAACATAGCATTTCCATTAATAAAGAATGATGACTCAGATTTAGATGAAGATGAGATAGTATTTATTGCCAAAAACTATAATAGATTCAAGAAATTTAGAAAGATGACCAAGTTTCAAAAAGAAGGAAAGACCAACTCATGACAAATCTATCTCAAATTAAGTGTTATGAATGTGATCAATATGGACACATGAAAAAGGATTGCCCAAAACTTAACAATGATAAAAAGAAGAGCAAATTTGAAAAATTGAAAAATAAGAAAGCTTTCAAAGTAACATGGGATGACACCAATTCTTCATCTTTAGAAAGTGATAGCGATAGTGACGGAGAACAAGCTAATGTATGTTTTATGGCACAAAAAGATGAGGTATGTCCGGAACTTAGCTATGAAGAATTATTTGAACTTAACATGGAATTAGATGATAAATTTAGACAAATTAAAAAATTGAACAAAGAATATATAGTAAAAATAAATAGATTAGAACTTGAAGTAGGAATGTTGAAAGATGAAAAAACTATTTTAGAAGAAGAACTTGAAATATCTCAAGAAAAATTAAGAAATAATGTGATAGAAAGTGAGAACATTACTTTAGTAAAAGAAAATGTTGATTTTAAAAATAGTATTGAATTATTGAAAACAGAAAATAGAGAATTAAAAGAAAAAATAGATAAAATTACCAATAATGTGTCAAAATTCAACAAAGGAAAACAAGATTTAGAAAATCTTATCAAAACATCAAAACCATCAGGTAATAGAAATGGAATAGGATTTAAAAAATGTTCTAAACAAAAAGAAAATAATGCTAAAAATATTAGTTATATAAAAACTAGAAGTTTATCTAAACAAAAATTGAATATGAAAATTTGGGTTCCTAAAACAAATAATAATTTGATTAGACAAAAGCATATCAGCAATTACTTAGAAAATGTAGTCTATAATAAAAACTATATTTATAAAGGTACCAAACCATCTTGGGTGTGGCTACCTTCTTCTAACAATTAGGACCCTAATCAAATATATGGGTACCAATTAAAACATTTTTTATCTTGCAGATACCCAAAATAAAAAATAAGGAGAAATGGATACTAGATAGCGGTTGCTCCAAACATATGACCGGAAATTCAAAAATGTTATCAAATATAACATACATCGATGGTGGAACGGTAACATTTGGAGACAATTCAAAGGGATTTGTCATAGGCATTGGAGAAGTCATCAACTCTGGTATATCTAACTCTCCTATTATTACAAATGTTTTATTAGTAGAAAATTTAAAACACAACTTGTTAAGCATTAGTCAATTATGTGATAAAGGTTTTCAAATAAATTTTGAAAAAGATAGATGTAATCTTTTAGATAATAACAAACAACTCATCTTTGAAGGTTTTAGAAACAAAAATATTTATGTATTAAACATGAATATTAATAAAAGTTCAAACTTATGCTTAACCGCCAAACATGATGATCCATGGTTATGGCATAAACGATTTTGTCATATTAGTTTTAAAAATATTAATAAGTTAGCTAAATATGAGTTAGTAAGAGGGTTACCTAAAATAAGTTACAAAGTAGAAAATTTATGTGACGATTGTCAAATTGGTAAACTAAAGAAAAGCTCGTTTAAATCTAAAAATAATATTTCTACAAAACAACCATTAGAATTATTACATTTAGATATATTTGGTCCAACACAAATAAGATCTATTAATCATAATAAATATGTTTTTGTAATAGTCGATGATTTTTCAAGATATACATGAACTTTATTTCTAAAACATAAAAGTGATACTTTTGGTATGTTTAAAATATTTGCGAAACGAATTAAAACTCAAATGAATTTGAAAATTAAAAATATTAGAAGTGATCACGGAGGAGAATTCGAAAATGATCTTTTTTCAATTTTTGCAATAAAAAAGGAATAACTCATAATTTTTCTTTTCCTCGTACACCCCAACAAAATGGTGTCGTAGAAAGAAAAAATTGTACATTAAAAGAATGCGCACGAACATTATTAAATAGTAGCGGATTACCAAAACATTTTTGGGCCGAAGCTATTGCTACATCTTGTTATGTATTAAATTGAGTAACTATTCGCCCAATGACTAAACAAACTTGTTTTGAAATATTTTTTGGTAAGAAACCTAAAGTATCATACTTTAAAACTTTTGGCTCAAAATGCTTTATATTAAATACAAAAGATAAATTAGGAAAATTTGATCCAAAAGCCGATGAGGGTATCTTTGTTGGGTATTCGGATCGTAGCAAGGCATATAGAATTTTTAATAAAAGAAATAATACTATAGAAGAGAGCTTACATGTTTCATTCGACGAAAATCCTTTCAAACATCAGACTAATGATGAAGAAGAAATTATTCCACTAACAAATTCAACAAATTCTAGTAATAATGAAGCCAATATACAAAATAACACTATTTTATCATCCCCTAGAATTCTTAAGAATCATCCAATAGATAATATTATTGGAGATCTTAATTCAAGAGTTACTAGAAATCAACTCAATCAAATAAGTCATATAGCGTTTGTATCAAACTTTGAACCAAAGGATTATAAAGAAGCCTCAAATGATAATTTTTGGATAATAGTTATGCAAGAAGAATTACATCAATTTGAACGTAATAACGTATGGGAATTAGTACCAAGACCTGAAGATCAATCAGTAATAGGAACAAAATGGGTATTTAAAAACAAGGCGGACGAAAATGGAAATATTGTTAGAAATAAAGCACGATTAGTTGCTCAGGGCTACAATCAAGAAGAAGGCATAGATTACGATGAAACTTTTGCACCGGTAGCAAGATTAGAAGCCATTCGTACTTTACTCTCCTTTGCAACTCATAACAATTTTAAACTATTTCAAATGGATGTCAAAAGTGCTTTTTTGAATGGTTTTATTAAAGAAAATGTATACGTCGAACAACCACCACTTTTTGTTTATGAAAAATATCCCGATCATGTTTTTAAATTACATAAAGCACTATATGGATTAAAACAAGCACCTCGTGCATGGTACGAACGTCTTAAAAATCACTTAATAACATCTGGTTTTCATATAGGAAAAATAGATACAACTTTATTTATTAAAAGAGAAAATAACAATATTTTGGTTGTACAAATTTATGTTGATGATATCATCTTTGGTTCAACCAACGAAAATCTATGTAATAATTTTTCAAATATTTTGACAAATGAATTTGAAATGTCACACATGGGAGAATTAAATTTCTTCTTAGGGTTACAAATAAAACAACTAGAAAATGGAATTTTTATTCACCAAGAAAAATATTGTAACGATTTATTACATCGATTTAAAATGGATAAAACTTCAAGCAAACCAACACCAATGAGTACCACTATTCACTTAGAAAAAGATGAAAATGGAAAAGATTTTGATGAAAAGTTATATCGAAGCATGATCGGTTCTTTACTATATTTAACGGCTAGTCGACCAGATATTATGATGAGTGTATGTCTTTGTGCTCGATTTCAAGCAAAACCAAAAGAATCTCATCTACGAGCTGTTAAGCGCATTTTACGTTATTTATCTAGTACTAAAGATTATGGTTTGTTTTATCCTAAAGGATCATCTTTTGAACTTGTCTCATATAGCGATGCGGATTTTGGTGGTTGTAGAACAGACCGTAAGAGTACTAGTGGAACATGTCATTTTATCGGACAATCTTTAGTTTCATGGTTTAGCAAAAAGCAAAATTGTGTTTCTTTATCTACTTGTGAAGCCGAATGCATCTCCGCATCTCTAGCATGTGCGCAATTAATATACATGCAACAAACATTAATGGACTTTGGTAAAATTATCAAAAAATCTCCAATATATTGTGACAACACAAGCGCTATAAATTTGTCAAAAAATCCTGTTAATCACTCACGAACCAAACACATAGATATACGACATCATTTTTTACGAGACAATGTTGAAAAAGGAACCATCTCTTTAGAATACGTAAGTACCGAAAATCAAGTAGCCGGCATATTTACAAAACCATTAAACGAACAAACTTTCATAAAACTCAGACGAAGTTTAGGGAATTTGTTCACTTCAAGATCTTAACTAAAATTGAATTAAAAACTAAATTTAGTTCACCTCTTCATTACCACAAATTAATGAATTTCTGAACCATTAAAATTTTAGAAAATTAGTTTTCCTATAAATAACATTTTCATTATATATATACACATGTTTACATCACAAATATATACAAGGGGCATTTCACCAGAAGGACAAACTTTGCAGTCCAATTAGTTTCTAGGACACACGTTCAAAGAAATTACTTTCAAGGCCAAAATCAGCAGAATAATTACTTTCAAGGACAAAGTTAGTAGTCCAATTACTTTCAAGGACATAATTTCATAGGTTTTTAGGCCCTAGAAACTAATTATTTTACGTTTTGTCCTTAAAAGTAATTATTTGAGTTGTGTGTCCTAGAAACTAATTCCACTCGCAAAAGAGGCCCTTGTGGCTAATTTCCACTATATACAAAATATCAAATTCTTAAAATTTAGAAAAACAATGTCTTCTGGGAGTTCCTATATATCTATCTCCGTCTCCACACCATCGACGGACAGCTCAGTAGACACACCACAACGCCTTCCGACACCTACGCCAAAGCAAGAACCGACAAATAGGTGGTCCTCGTATCATACAGGTTTTACTCCAGAGAATAAGAAAACTAAAAGATCCTTGTTTATTTCTCCTAATACAAAGGAGAAAATTGATGAAATTCATCATTACGAAATACAACAGATGGATCTTCAACGAGAGCTTTATTTCGAACAAAAGGTTACGGCACGAAGGCTAAGTTTTCTAGGACAAGTGGCGATGAAGTTTTGCTCATCACGAAAGAAAGATGTACATGAACCACTACCAAAACCTTGTAGTTCATTAGATCCATCTTCTTCGTATCGCACTCCTTCAGATCCTTCCCCAAGACGATATTCTGGCTCCCCACGGACCCACGAACGTAGGAATATATGGTCTCCACTTAAACCATGGAAGGATAACGACTCAAGAAATCCTAAAACTCCGTCGCCTAATAAATAAATAAATCAATTTAATTATTGTATATATGTATATGTTATTATATTTTTACGATAATAAAGATCTCTATTACCAACATTTGATAAATAAATATAACCATCAATTTTTAGACTATTTTTAGCAAAACTGCTCCTTTCAGACGTCTGACTATGGTCTTCAGACGTCTGATCCACTGATATATGTCGCAGTTTTAAGCAATGTGCATATATTAGACATCTGATATACCCTTCAGATGTTTGGAATGAAGCTCTGTCTTCTCCAAATTACATTCAGAATATTTCAGACTTCTGAAATAATATCCAAACGTCTGACTTTGTTCTCTGGTTAAACATTTAAACCAAATCAGACGTCTGTGTTTAATTTCAGACGTCTGTGTTTAATTCCAGACGTTTGATAAATCTCTCTGCCTCTAAATTTTTCAAAATGTATCAAACCAGACGTCCAACACATAACAAACAGACGTCTGTTTGAATCTTCTGTATAATTTTTAGGGCAAACCAGACGTCTGCTTTCAAATTCAGACGTCTGGAATTCAATCGACCTTTATTATACCCCCAAAATAACGTCATTTTTTTACTTTTCAAACTCAAATCAAATTTCCTCCCTGCCGATTTGCAATTCAATTTCAAATTCCACATTATTTCAAACCGAAATCACAATGCCTCCTCGTACAAAGAATATCAAAGCTCCAAAACGCAAACAAGATCAACCTACGTCATCTTCAAACCCTCAGGTGTGTTCAGATGATCAAATCGAACGATGGATGCTCAAGGCACCTCATTCGATTAAAAGGTATCAAGATATTCAAAAGAAAAAACTTCATATAGGACCTTTCTATAATCTACTTAAGTTTCCTATGTATGATCTCGATGAACTTTGTGAGAATGCTGGATTGGACACTTTAATTTCTTTTACATCCAATGATGTTCAAATAGATCAACTGGCTATATTCTTATTCTACGCCAATCTAGATAGCACTGCAGTTTGGAATACCGAAAACGAAGACAATTGGCTATGGTCAAGCGTTTATGAAAATACTATTCGTTTAACTCCGGGAATAATAGGAAGAACTTTGGGATGCTCCGACACCGGCGAGGATCTACACAACATCCCGGATATGCGTTTTAAACCCAGGAATAATATCACTCATCAAATATGGGAGGACGAAATGCCGAAATTTGCTTCAAAACACTTACGTCCAAAAGCTTGACTCTTGACGAGAATGATAATCAATACAATTGTTCCACGCATGGGTAGTCATGAACAAATCACCGAATTGGAACACAAAGCTCTATATGCCCTTTTTAGTGGAACTCGAGTTAATTGGGCCAAATTCATATTCGATGAACTCAAGCAATTTTGGAATCGATCGCGGCCATCGATCATTTACCCAACTTATATTATGAAACTTCTTCGTGCAAACAATATTTCGTCTTATCGATCAACCTTCGAAGAAATTTCACCTAAGTATGCCTCCACCAAATTCTTCTCCTTGATGCACTTACCCGAAATTCCACTGGAATTCATGTCCTTCGACGATTGGACTCACCATCAACAATCTAGAAGGGTTGACCCTCCTCCTCAAACCCATATTGGTCCATCTCAAGAAGAAGAACAAAATCGGGAAATCACTCCCTCACCTCCCGCTTCATTTGAATATCCGGGACAAGATGACATTTTGGAAACTCGAACGGAAACAAATCAAAATGAAAGCATTCGAGATCTAATGCTTCGAAATCAACAAATCTTGTCTCAAAATAAAAAAATTCTAGCAAAAAGAATTGACAGCTTCGAGACATCTTTTGCTACAAGACTAGCCACAGTCGAAGAATCTCTTTCGACTGTTTTATCAGTTCTCAAGGAGGTACTTCAACAAGTACGTAATCCATCTCCATCCTCAGAAGATTGGACAACTCCTGTGCCTTCTCCTCCCGCAAAACATTCGAAACTATTCGAGGGTGAATCATCCAAAGAAGCTTTGACATCTCCTTCAAAGACTAACACTTCTGACAAAATAGAATCAAAGGAAGATGATCCAAAACAAGCTTCCCCTAAGCAACTCTAGAATTTAGGATCTGTTGTCTTTTTTTTTTGTTCAAATCTATGAATGTATCTCCTTCGTATTATTAATGCAAATTTCTTTTTTGGCTTGAACTTTTATATATTCTTTTTGATAATGTCAAAGGGGGCGAACTATTGAAATAAACTTAAAACAAAAATTAAGCACATATTCAGGGGGAGATTTATAATATATATAAGTACATTGAATAGTTGTCATCATCAAAAGGGGGAGATTGTTAGGAATTCAATTCCTTGGTTTCGATGATCACAACTATGCAATGAAAAACAAATGTACATATACAGGAAGTTGATATGGTAACATCACCAAAGAGACAAGAACAAGACTCAAAAGAAGTATCAAGTGGCTACAAGTCGAGAGAATCAGAAAAGAAATGATAAAGGCACAAGAAAAGCAACATGCACTAATCCAGACGTCTGAGTGCACTGCCCAGACGTCTGGTTAAGTTCTCTGGTTCACAAACTCAGAAGAAACCAGACGTCTGATCCTGAACTCAGACGTCTGAAAGATATCCAGACAGAAAACAGAAATAAAGATCAGACGTCTGGATAATAAACTCAGACGTCTGAAATGCTACCAAACACAAAAAATATATGAAGGCCAGACGTCTGAGGTCACTTTCCAGACGTCTGATTATAGGCTCGACTGTGTATTTTCAAACTCCAACTGTCACATTCGAAAAGACACATCCGCTCCTCTTCACCGCAACTCTTCATCACCAACAGGAGCAACTATACAACGATTGTTAATGAAGGCAACTACACATAGAAACTCTTCACCACTATAAATAGCATCAGGAATTCAAGAGAAAGTTTCACCTTACTCACTTACGCTCTTATCTCTTGTACTCTGATTTATTCCTGATCTATAAGCAATCAACTACCTGTATTTAATTCTTCCATATATACAGAACTCCTCATTCAAATATTCTCTAGATAGATATATATATTGGAAGCATTTGTACTCAATAGTCAACATCCGTGTTATAGAACACATTCTTGACAAAGAAAGTCTGCTATTGTAAACCTGTTCCTCCGGGTCAAGTGAGGGTTAGTTGAAAGGAAATTCCGGAGAGGAGCTTCGGGACTGGACATAGGATGGGAGGTCCGAACCAGTATAAAATACCGGTGTGATAATTTTCATTTACTTTGCTACTATCGTTTATCAAGTTATATTATATAGTTAGCTGTTTATACTTGCATATATATATCCTATACGATCCACTCATATAGACTTTCATTGTTAACTTTACCTACATGTTATGCTATTTTATGACCATATTTTATATCTAGTTACACCTGAAATCGATACTAATAGTATGCAAAAACTGATGCCATAGCGATATTTTCTTATACCTCAAACTAGTACTATATTTTGTTATATCTGAAACTGGTAGTAATAGTATGCAAGAAATGATACTATATTTTGCCGTACCTTAAACTGATACTGATAGTATGATAGAATGCAAAAACCGATAGCATATTTTGTTATACTTGGAACTCATATTATTAACATGCAAAAACTAATACAATATTTTATTATACTTGAACTAATACTAACAGCATGCAAAAACCGATATCATATGTTATTATATCTGAAACTGATACAATAGCATGCAAAAACCGATACCATTCTTTGTAATACTTGAAATCGATACTAATAGAGTGCAAAAACCCATACTAATAGAGTGCAAAAACCGATACCAAATTTTGTTATATCTGAAACCAATACTAGTAGTATGCAAAAACTAATATTGGTTATACTACAAAATTGAAACTAAAACTAAAACTAATACTATATAACCTACACAAGATGTGCATGTAAAAATGTATATTTTTACTCTTAATTTATTAAAATAAAGGACATACTAGGGTATTTTTACATGTTTTAACCCAAATACAAAATTGTTTTCAAATAATCATTCACTCGTCAACATTTAGGCAAAATGGTCATTTTGTGTGTGTATTTATTTTGAGAAAAGTTATTTACACAATTTAATTTTATTTCATAGGTAATTAAGTGCAAATTAGAAGAGAATTCATGGATATATGCATGCACAAATAGTGGAAGCCAAAAGAATGAAGAAAAGAAGGAATTAAATCAACATAGAGGAGCCCACTTACCCACTTGTTAATGGAACACATTTAAAAGAAAAAGCACAGTTAGTGGGAGATTAATTAAACATTAATGATGACTTAAAGGCTACACAAAGTCAAGGGCATTTTGAGTAGTTCCCTAAAAAGAGATTAGGGTTTTAGACTTATATAAATACCCTCTTATGTTTCATGTAATATATCTCAACTTTATGCATAGCTGTAGCAACCAAATAGAAATAAAGGTTCTCTTATATTTAATGGCTTCTTAGCCTTCTCTTTTATTTATGCACTCTTATTTCATGCTATTTTATTTCATATCTCTTTTTATTTCATGTTAATAGATTAGATTTTTCTTATGCAATTAGTGTGAATTTATTTTTATGCAATTAGTTAGCACTCTACTTCTTTTCTCTTTCCTTTTTATTAGTTTTTCCTTTCATTTTCTTTTAATGTTGAAATCAATTTATGTTGAAATGAATTCAAGTATGAGAAGCTAAACCTCTTCAATTTAGGAGTAATGAAGCTCTCATGAATCATGTAAAATCAACATGATGATTTCATTTATGATCTCTTCTTTGGTGCTTAATGTAAATTTTGATGTTAATGAAAGTTTGTTGTTTATTAGTGAATTTGATATCATGTGTTGTTAATTACCAATAAGCTATACCTAATCAAATATAAACACAAGTTCCATTTTCATCTAACTAATTGATTTTGATAATGAAAGTAAAAACAGAATCAAATTTGATGTTCTATGTTACTTGATCAAATAAAAAGGTAAACAAGCTTAAATTACATTTCATTTTTAATTTCATAATCATTTTCATTAGATTTGAAAAGTCGGTTCGAATGATATATTAAAGTTTGATGGTTTAAGTTGTGTTAGTTAATATCACAAATAGACAATACTTATAATAAATACATCAATTAATTCTACATGTTACAGAAAAGAGAAATTATAAATTTATTTTATGTTGATTTATATGAAAGTGAAAGTGGATTTACCTCTAAATTGTCTTTTAATCTCATAGTTTTTATTCCAATTTTTCTCTAGTTTTTTTACATTTTTTAATTAACATATTTTCAAACTCTTGAGATAATTTGATTGAGTAATTTTGAAATTAGCGCTTTCCTCGTGAGATCGACCCGTACTTGCATACGTACTATGATTGTATGCCATGCACTTGTAGTATTTTATTTTATTAAATTCGATAGTATTCTAACCGATAGAAAATCCATCCGAACAAGTTTTTGGCACTGTTGTCGGGGACAGCAATTTAATTTTAATTTTACCTTTCGAATTATTTGTATATTTCTTTTATTTTATCTTGTGTTTTTTAGTTCACTTATTGCTCTTTTGTCACATATCTTTGTTTTTTTTCACTTGTGATCTACTTTTCTTTAAAAGAAAAGAAAAAAATTTGTATTTTTTTTAAATTGTTGAGTTTTGTTTTGTAATTTAGGCTGAGTTTTATTTTGTAATTGTTGAGTTTTGTTTTGGTAAAACAAAAAAAAATTGCTTTTGCATTTGCTTAATTCTTATAAAAAAAATATATCTTGTTCAATACCTTTCAGGTTGCAAAAGTAAAAGGAAATGAATTGATTGCTAGAATCGCTCTGCTTTGCTTGCAAAAAAAATTGCACTAAAAAAAATTCGCTGCTTTTAAATTAATAATTCTACGCACTCAGGTATTATATTCTTATCTCCTGTTTTTATTTTTCTTGCATTGTTTGTTGCTTGCATTTATAAAAAAATAAAATAAAATTTTTTGTAGTTACTTTGTTAACGCACATTTAATTTCTGTTTTTCATCATTTCATGTTGTTTTTATTTTCTAAGGGCAACACCCAACTTCACATAAGGTGGGGATTTCATCACCCTATCCATGGCCCACAAATTGCATTTCATTGTATAAAATTTAATTAAGTATAAAGATTAGACGTTGGACTTAAAGGTGTCACGAACTCATTTAGGGAAAATTTATATTTTGACAGGTTGATTTCTTTTAACAAACTATTTTTTAGTGTCTAAGGCAACGGTAGAGCAATAATCATTTACAATTATTACAGTGATTTGTAAGATATTATAGTGATTGTTTCTCTGAACGTACTTAAACCTTTAGCTGCATTGCTATAATGATTCGTGGTGCACTGATAACCCATGTCTATCGCTTGGCTAAGAACTGTTTTATTGAATTAACTCAAAGTGTGATTATACAATTTTGGGTTCGGAGCTACTAAGGACAGAAAATTTCAGATTAAGTCCTTGCATTCATTTATTTGCATTAGTTTCATGCATATATAAAACAAACAAAAAAAAATAAAAAATCCAAAAAAAAACATTTTCCTTTTGTAAAAAAAAACAGTTTTCTTACCTTTTCAGTTGAAAAAAAAAATTCAAAAAAGAAACCTATTTTAGGTTAAAAACATTTTTTTTAGTAGAAAAAAAATTCAAAAAAAAGTAAAGAAAAATGAAAAATCAAAATAAACATGAGACACTCAAGAATTGATCTTACAATCAAAGATAAAAAAGGATCCAACAATGTCATAGCTGATCACTTGTCTCGCCTTTCAAATGCACCATCTTCTTTACCCATCAATGAAAAATTTCTCGAGAACAACTCTTTTCAGTTTTCATCGATCCGTAGTTTGCTGATATAGTGAACTATTTAGTCACTAAAGAAGCTCCTTCATTTTGATCCAAACAAGATAAATATAAATTTCTTTCCCAAGCAAAATACTTCTATTGGGACGATCCATACTTGTTTAAGTATTGTTCGGACGAAATCATTCGACGATGTATCCCGAATAGCAAAAACAAGAGTGTTCTTTCGTTCTATCATAACCAAGCGTGTGGTGGACATTTCAGTCCTACGAAAACCATGGAAAAGGTGCTTCAATGTGGCTTTTATTGGCTTACACTTTTCAAAGATGCGTTCTAGTTTTGTATAACATGTGATCGCTATCAAATGTTAGGAAAAAATCACAAAACAAAACATGATGCCTTTAACCTCCATCCTTACGATAGAAATCTTTGACATTTGGGGAATTGACTTTATGAGACCGTTTCCTAACTCTTTTGGATATCTTTACATTTCTCTTTCCGTCGATTACGTTTCTAAATGGGTTGAAGTCATTCCGTGTAAAACAAATGATCACAAAGTAGTTGTGAAATTTATAAAAGAAAACATCTTTTCTAGGTTTGGCACACCTTGCACGATAATAAGTGACAATGGACCCATTTTTGTAATCAATCTTTCCGATCATTAATGAAGAAGTACTCGATAACCCATAAGCTATCCACTCCTTAGAATCCTCAAACTTGTGGTCAAGTCGAAGTTTCAAATTGACAGACCAAACAAAATTTGAAGAAAACTATTAATGAAAATCAGAAAGATTGATCTCAAAAATTGACAGATGCACTTTGGGCTTACGTAACTGCTTTTAAAACTAATCTTAGGATGTCCCCTTTTCGATTAGTATATGGTAAAGCGTGTCACTTACCAGTTGAGCTTGAACATAAAGCGTTATGGTCAATAAAGAACATAAACTGTGATCTTGAAAAGGCTAGCGAAAACAGAAAATTGCAACTCAATGAACTAGAAGAGGTTAGGAACGATGCGTATGAAAATGCAAAAATTTACAAGGAGAAAACAAAAGTTTTTCATGATAAGTCAATCCTAAGAAAAACGTTTTCACCAAATCAGGAAGTTCTTTTGTATGACTCTCGACTTTATTTATTCCCTACGAAATTAAAATCGAGATGGACATGACCATACGTGGTACATATGTTTTTCCACCCGGTACCATAGAAATAGAAAACCCTTGGGACAGATCGATTTTTAAGGTCAATTGTCATCGTTTAAAGCTTTACTTGGAATTGGCAAGTGACCGAGAGGGGGAGTTCATGATTCTTCATGAGGCACACTATGTCTAGTAAGGAATTTTAACCCTCCCTTGTAGATATGTATATATTTTTCTCTTTTACACTCATTATATCATGCATTACAGTGGGGACATAGTTAAAATCAAGTGTGGGGGTTGTCTCATGTTTATTTTGATTTTGCATGCTTTGATTTTGCATTTTTCTTTCCTTTTTTATTTAAAAAAAGCATTTTAATTTTCTTAAAAAATTGCATCATAATTTACTTTTGAATAGGAACGATAGAGTAAGCATATAGTTCTGGTCATGAGATTGAAATTTTTTGGAAAATTACTTAACTCAAAAGAATAATAAAAAGAAAAGCTTAAATTACAAGCAACTATGGTGTAACTAGTATATAGGGAGATTCATAGGTGATGATTTTGAAATTATTCTAAATTGTAGTCTTCATTTAAAAAGTTGTTGATTTAAAGTACGTGCGTTAACATTTTTAATCTTTAAAGTTAAGTTGTGCTAAGATGATTTTGCATAACTTTCTCTTCTCTATTAAAAAAAGTTTCAAAAACAAAATCATAAACACCTAGAGTCGGTGTACACACGTAAGTGTGTACACCACCACGCTCTGTACTCTTCTCACGTAAGCCCAGAAGGCAGTGCATGAATGGTATATCTGGCCTCAGTTTTCTGAGTTAGGTGTATGTATATATAAACAATAATAATAATAAACACCTAGAGTTAGGTATTAACACATAAGTGTGTACACTCTCCAAGCTTTGTACTTTTTCACTTAAGCCCGCAAGGCAGTGCATGAATCATATAGATGGCCTTGGTTTTCCAAGTTAGGTATATGTAAATAATAATAATGTTGATATTTTTCAAATAAAGAGAGAGCAAGCAATTGAAACCCAAGCATTATCCTGACTTTACCGATTTGACTTGTTTTACAAAAGGAAATGAAGATACCATTTTGCAAACTCTGACAATCAATTAGAGAATTTATTTCATAGTTTCACTATGTTAACAACTGAAACAACTGGCCAAGCTAGAGTCCGATTGTGATGATAACTTAATTTTGGTTGGAATTTTTGGTTAGTAAAATACTAAAATCTTTTGATGATGACCGAGACTTGTATATTAATATTTTATGCCAATTTAAAATGTAAGTTCTTCATTTTGTAAATAAAAACTTGCATTCGTATCTCTATAAACAAAACTTGCATATCCATTAGGATTTTATGGGTAGTATCCGCTAAAACTCCTTATGAGACTACATTCGTCCTCCTAGGGACACTAGAGATTTAACGGCTTGTTGCATACGCTTAATGCAATCATGCTTCCTATGAAAGTGGATTTATCTTAGTTTTATTTTATTTAAGGACAAATAAAATGATAAGTGTGGGGGTATTTGATGTGCACGTAAAAATGTATATTTTTACTCTCATGCTTAATCTTCTTTTATTAAAATAAATGATATATTAGGGTATTTTTACACGTTTTGACCAAAATACAAAAGCGTTTTCAAATCAACATTCACTCATCTACATTGGGGCAAAATTGTCATTTTGAGAAAATTTAGTTGCACGATTTAATTTTATTTTGTAGGAAATTGAGTGCAAATTAGAAGATGATTCATGGGTATATGCATGCACAAATAATGGAAGCCAAAAGAATGAAGAAAAGAAGGAATTAAATCAACATGGAGGAGTCCACTTACCCACTTTCTAATTGACCACATTTAAAAGCAAAAGCACAGTTAGTGGGAGATTAATTAAACATTAGTGATGAAGTGAATGCTACACAAAGTCAAGAACATTTATTTAGATCCCTAAAAAGAGATTAGGGTTTTAGATTTGTATAAATACCCTCTTATGTTTTATGTAATGGATCTCATCTTTTATGCATAGTTTGAGTACCCAAGAGATTCAGGTTAGCTTTGACGAATCTATGGAGGAGATATGGAGCAGGAGGCTTCAGCATTCGTAGATATATAGTATTCCGCTGTGTTGGTTTCTCTGAGTCTTTTGTCTGAGTTGTATCTTGAGTTGTATGATAGACAGGTTTTATAACTGTCTAATGTATTGTGTTGTATAAGCTGTGTAACTCTGATTATGTAATGACTATGTAATAGTTATGTGATTAATATAATTTATTCGTTCCGCTGTGAGATACTGATATTGTTTGGTTCTTTCTCTATCTTTTCTCTTTTCTATCCCTTTCTTTTTTATTAATGATGCATCATTCTGTGGAATGAATGGCGGGTAGCCACTAAATAGAAATAAAAATTCTCTTATCTTTAATGACTTCTTAGCCTTCTCTTTTACTTTATGCACTCTTATTTCATGCTCTTTTTCTATGCTATTTTAGTTCATGTCTCTTTCTATTTCATGCTAATAGATTGGATTTATCTTATGCAATTAGTGTAAATTTATTTTTATGCAATTAGTTAGCTACTACTTCTTTTTAATTCGCTCATTTTTCTTTTTATTAGTTTTCTTTTCATTTTCTTTTTAATGTTGAAATCAATTTATGGTGAAATGAATTCAAGTATGAGAAGCTAAACCCCTTCAATTTAGGGGTAGTGAAGCTTTAATGAATTATGTAAATTAACATGATGATTTCATTTATGATCTCTTCTTTGGTGCTTAAGGTAAATTTTGATGTTAATGGAAGTTTGTTGTTTATTAGTGAATTTGATAGCCTATGTTGTTAATTACAAATAGGCTATACTTAATCAAATATAAACACAAGTTGCATTTTCATCCAACTAATTGATTTTTATAATGAAAGTGAAAATAGAATCAAAATTTGATGTTCTATGTTGCTTGATCGAATTAAAAGGTAACTAGATCATGCCTAAATTAGATTTTATTTTAAATTTCATAATCAATTTCATTAGATTTGACAAGTGGGTTCGAATGATGTATTAAAGTTTGATGGTTTAAGTTGTTTTAGTTAATATCAAAAATATACCACACTTATAATAAATACATCAACTAATTCTGCATATGATAGAAAAGAGATTATAAATTTATTTGTGTTGATTTATATGAAAGTGAAAGCGGATTTACCTCTAAATTGCCTTTTAATCTCATAGTTTTTATTCCAATTTTTCTCTAGTTTTTTTTTACATTTTTTAGTTAACATATTTTCAAACTCTTGGGATAATTTGATTGAGTAATTTTGAAATTAGTGCTTTCCTCGTGGGATCGACCTGTACTCGCATACGTACTACGATTGTACGCCGTGCGCTTGCGGTATTCTATTTTATTAAATATGGCTATATTCTAACTAATAGAAAATCCATTCGAATAACACACAAATAAATATAAAACTGATACTACTTATACTATAAAACTGATACTGAAACCGAAACTACAAATGACACAATATAACCTACACACAAATAAATGTGAAAACTGATAGAGGTTATACTACTAAACCGATACTGAAACTACAAATGATACAATATGTTATCCAACATTTTGACCAGGTAGTATCTAGACTGACTTGATGAATAGAACTTGAAAGTTATCTAGGTAAAAGGCCTGAAGTGATAGTCGTAAAGTCTAGAAACCAAGCACGACTAAGATCGCAAGACAAAACATAAGTCAATCCAGAAGTTCAACAACTTGATCCACCAACTTGACGGACAGATGACGATCCATAGCTATTGATCGGTACCGATCCATGGAATCTCCCTAATACCACTCCATTTTCATCATGCTACTTAGCCTCGATGTCGAAAGCCTATTCCTTGATCCATAAATCATTCGCATATCAATGTCTATTGAATGGTCCAACTAGAAGCCAACAAGTTTTACCCTCCACCAATCCATCCAATTAACTCAAAAATAAGCTTATAGCTTGATAAAAAAGTTTGGAAACACAATGTTAACGATATATCACTTCAATCCAAAGCGGCAAGAACCATCTAGAAGTCAATCTTATGGATCGGTACTGATCCATGCCTATGGATCGGTATCGATCCATAGTTGATTGTTGACTTGGCCACGTTTACTCGAGTGCAACTACTGCTACATTATGGAGAACATGCTGGAGCATTTTCCGATGACCTACAGCTATAAATAGACATGGAGGCGCACCATTTTGAGGATCCTTGAGCTCTCTTGCAACATTTTACATATTTCTTATACTTGGCTATCAAGTAGCACCGAACCATAAGAATAATACTTGCAAAACAACAATATCATTAATAAAATACTCAAGTGGACGTAAGCCAAGATTAACCGAACCACTATAAACCCGCGTGCCTTGCTTTTGTTTTTTTTCTTTAGTTTCTTCACTATTTTCTCTACTATACTCATTTGAGTGTTTGTGTCACTTTTGATTCAAACATTTTGGTGTTTTCCCTGAGAAATAATGAACTCATTGATTTGAGATTCGAAAAGGTTCAAAACGACGAGACAATCTGGCAGGAAGGCTACTATTGGAGGAAATCAATAAGGAGGCAGACATGAGGTGTCCTCAGGATCCAACTTCCCATCCATCTACATAATTAGGGATGAGATGGAGACTATGATGAACGAAATGTAGGAAAGGATTATAGCTCATCGAGGAAGAGACGATGGAAGATTTCTTCAGGAGGATGGAACTAACAGGAACAGCTGAAGTTGCTGCAAACTAGAATCGAAGACCTGAAGCAGGAGCAAATGCACCTGGGATCAGAATGGAGCAACATGGAACAACTCCTGATTTGTACGTCGGGAGTTGTTCAGATCGATACTGATTCTCGAGGACCGATCAGTACTGAACCCCAAGAACTCAGGGGCATACCCTATGTTGCCTTAGGAAGAAATGGTGCACGTCTAGGGAAGAATACTGAGCAATTGGATATGAATTAGAATGTGGATGCATGATTGGAGGAGTACGTGCCAGAATTCCCTCATGGAAACGGGGAGCAAGTTGAGAATGCTTACTTAAGAATTCCTTTGAATGATTATGATGGACTTGCCAAGAGGGCGAGCCAAACTATGAAGGGAGGATTACTCATCCAAAGCCTGGAGGTTGTGAACAGTAGTCCATTCACTATGAACATTCGGTACATTAGGAATCCTCCTGATTTCAAGCTACCGACGTTGGAGACGTATGATGAAAATACGGATTCAACAGTTCATTTGACGAGGTACATCCTATAAATGGAATTGTTGGGTGCATCTAAGGAAGTGAAGGGACGGTGTTTCTCTTTGTACCTAAAAGATTTAGCAGCATTATGGTTTAGACAATTGGAGAACGGTTCCTTCAGCACATTGGCCGAATTGGTAGATAAATTCATGAAACAGTTGCGAGTCTATATTTGACGACCCAAGAATGTGATGACACTATCGAGTGTAAAGCAGAGGGCCAGAGAGACCCTTAAGAGTTTTTTGACAAGATTCAATGCGGTGGTTGCCGCAGTCGATAAGCTAGACCCATCAATGATTATGATGGCGGCAATTTCGTGACTAGCTAGTAAAACAGATTTTAAGATTGCTTTGGAATGGGATCTACTAATGAATCTCACAGAATTTTATCATGAAGCCAAAAGGTAATTACCTCAGGTGGAGGCTGAAGCTGAGTAGGAAGAAATTAATGTTGTGGATGGCGGAGGACCGCCCGAAGAAGGATCCAGCAAAGGCAAAGAAAACGAAAGATGGATCATGGCTTTGAACGATCAAAGCGGCAAAGAAAGGAACCAAAATTCTCCTCTTACACAGATTTGAACGAGACCCCAGAATGGATTTACCTTGATACTAGGGGACAGATCCCTTATCGGAAGACGTCGAGAAGGGATTCCATGGACCGCGAGAGATTGTCCAGAAAATATTTCCTATTCCATGAGCTGAATGGGCATAACACAAATGATTGCAGGCACTTGCTCGACTAATCAAGGAATAGATCCGGAATAATCAATTACAACAGTATGCGAAAAGCCGAGCTGCTGTGATGGAACAAGAGTAGGCATCATCCATAATGAATGGAAACGACCTTTGATCGGGGTCAAGGATAGTCATCTCCTGATTGGGATTGCAGGGAATCAAGTTCGTTTCCCTACTTTTCCCTTTTCTATTCCCAATAAATGAAGTGATACTGCAGTTGAGCCGCTTGCTCGTGCATGGGATGTTGATCGATCCCTAGGCATGCTCTAAGTTGGATGCAAGGCTGTAATACCTGGATGATTGTTGTGATGTGTGTTTGAGTTTGAACCCTATAAATTAATGCTTTATTTTATCCACTTAATTGTGATAACCGATATTGATCGTGGTAGTCCCATCCAAAGAGATGGGATGGTGACCGCAAGGTGCAAGTCTCCTCGTCGGAGAGCGAGCAAATGGACTTGTATGATATTGATCGGTTTAAGTCTCGACCGGAGAGTATAGACCGGAGTGTAAGGTACAAGTTCTCTTGTCGAAGAGCAAGTGGATTGGACTTGTACGGAAAGTAAGTCACCTCGCCGGAGCACAAATGGATGGACTTGATTCGGTCTTTGAGTCCCCTCACCTAAAAGCGAGCAGATTAGGTTCAGCAAGAGTTCGAAGAGATCATGGATTTAATTATCGGCCTTTAACAGACATGGATTTATTTATTGGCCCTGAAATGCCATCGATTTGATTAATGATCCAAAGAGATCGTGAATTTACTTGTTAGCCTCGAATGACCATGGATTCAATTAACGATCCAGAGAGATCGTGGACTTAATTATCGGCCATGAACGGCAATGAATTCAATTAACGATCCGAAAAGATTGTGGACTTAACTATCGGCCCTAAAATGGCCTGGACTTCAACTGATGATCCGAAGAGGTCGGGATTTCAACTAGCAACCTGGAGAGATCGAACTTTCGACTAATGATCCAAAGAGATCAAAATTTCAACTAGTGATCCGGAGATACCAAGCTTTCAACTAACGATCCAAAGCGATCAGGAATTGAATCGGTCATCGAATGCATGACCTGGAGAAACTGAGATCTAAACCTTGGCTTTGAACGCTAGTTGACCTTAAAGTGATTGGGTAGCGATCATTGAATCGAGCCATTGATTTCAACATGTGATTGCTAACCCCCCGATGAACATGGGATGATCCTAATTCGTGATGCAATCCATGGCTTACCGATTCCAAGAGAAAACGAAATCATTATCAGTGACCGACACTCAAGCAAGGACTTGAGTCTTTAGCTATCATGGTTTGGAATGGTCTTTGATTTATAGGTGAATCCAAAGGAACAAAATGATTCACCATAGCTCGATCAGTTGATCGCTAGAAAAATTAACTACTAATGTTACATCAACTTCAATATCTGTTCTTGAGCAAAGCACACCTTAAAGCATTCTTTGGAAGGCAAGTGTTATCCAGCCTTTTGACCATGTAGTATCTAGATTGACTTGATGAATGGAACTTAAAAGCTACTGAGGTAAAAGGCCTGGAGTAATAGCCGTAAAGTCTAGAAACCAAGCATAACCAAGATTGCAAGATAAAACCAAAGTCAATCCAAGAGTTCAACAACTTGATCCACTAACTTTATGGATCGGTGCTGATCCATAGAATCTCCCTAAAACCACTCCATTTTCATCATGCTACTTAGCCTCGATGCCAAAATCCTGTTCCTTGATCTGTAGATCGTTCACATAACAATGGCTATTGAATGTTACAAGCATCGGAAGCCAACAAGTTTGACGCTCTACCGATCTACCTAATTGACTTAGAAACAAGCTTATAGCTCTACAAATAAGTTTGGAAACACAAAGCTGGCGATATATCACTGCGATCCAAAGCCACTAGAACCATCCAGAAGCCAATCTTATGGATCGATATCGATCCATGCCCATGGACCGGTACCGATCCATAGCTGTTTGCTGACTTGGCCATGTTTTCTCGAGTACAACTGCTTCTACATCATGGAGATCGTTGAAGGGAATGTGATGGGGCATTTCCCGACAACCTACAGCTATAAATAGGCATGGTGGGGTACCATTTCGAGAATCCTTGAGCTCTCTAGCAATATTTTACACACTTCTTATAATTGGCTATCGAGTGATACCGAACCATAAGAATATTACTTTCAAAATAGCAATATCTTCAATAAAATACTCAAGTGAACATAGGCCAAGATTAGCATGTGTTTTGCTTTTATTTGTTTTTATTTAGTTTCATCATTATTTTCTCTACTATACTCATTTAAATGTTTGTGCCACTTTTGGTTCAAACACTATAACCAAGTTCAACTATAAAGACCAAATCGATATCAAATTAAAAATATGTTAAAACCAATATACTTTTATAACTAGGTTCAGTTACAAAAAATTGCCAAGAAAATGTCATACAACCAAGAATCTCAGCAAATTCATAAAAACATGAAAAACAAATTACATCTTCTAAGGAGCTTGACAATTATGCTTATTGTGACCAATAGCTTGCATACACCGCATCTATTTTGCTTATTTTAAAAGTATGCAAATACCTTGTTGCTTTTGATAGAAGGTCTACCAACACCACATTTCTCCTTAGGTGACTTAATAACATTTTCAACACTAACATCAACAATAAGCTTATCAAAATTAAGATTATGATTTATAGCATTAGCATAAGAAGAACGATAAGCATCAACGGTGAAATAATACTCAACAAAATCATAAACGAACAATTTTGACTTATTCATGCACTTAGTAGCATGAGCACAAGGAAATCCTATAGACTTTCTATCGATTGCAACTACAAATCTATTTTTTATGATCAACACGATGAAAGTTTGATGATTTCACTTCAAAAACAAACTTTGAAGACTTGAATACATTTCATCCAAATCCTTCTTCAATCGGTTCACTTAAATGAAACTCAATAGAAAGACAAATAGTAGTATTCCACAAACGACACTTTACTCTTTTTCTAGCCATTTGTTCCATAACTTTTACACGAATTCTATCTAAACATGTAGTATTAGGCAAGGCTCATTCATCCAAAATCCAACTATTAAAATTTCCAACAACATTTGAAATTTATCAACCGTAACTTTTCTCCAGAAAAATCAAATCCACCCACTTATCATAAGGCTTATCCTTTATAAAATTCAGAGCAGAAATACCACCAACTTCACAAAATTTAGAACTTGCTTCTTCAAATTCATATATATTAGAAGCACTAGAACACATTTTGAACAAATCAACAATAGAAAAATTATTATTTTTTCCCCTTTACCGCTGAAAGAAGATTTTGTTCCACATGAAGATAATAATAACTATGAAAGGCCGAAGGAAAAACTTCACGAACACCTAAAATCAAACTTTGATGGCGATCTGACATAAAAACCGAATCACGGTCTTCTTGAAGCATTTGTTTTAAATGATTCAAAAACCATTTCCAATTATCCATATTTTCTAAAGAAACTATACCCATGGCTAAAGGAAAAAACCCGCAAATAAAAAAACTATTAAAATAAAATTTAATCAAATGTTAACTTAAAAATGATACCTAAAAACCGATAATTAAATTCTAATACTATACAGTATAACATTTTCCAATTCTGATACCAATACTATATAATAATCTAATACACAACAATGTCAAAACTGTGATAATACATAATATCAATTTTTTCAAATCCTAATATCAAATTCTGATACTTTCTGATACCATATAATGTAACTGTTCTCATATTATAATACTTTCTACAAAATTATGATAGTAAAATGTAACAAAAATATAAAACAAATTCTTTTATATAGTTATTAAAAAACAAAAAAAATACAATTACATTAAAATAAAATAAAAACATACCTTGATTACCATTTTTTGCAGTAGCACCCATCAAAACACATGGACATCCATCTAAAATTATCATATTGGTTACTACAAGGACTAACAACCATATCGACATAATCATTTGGATTATACTTCTTTGGTGCTTCTAAATAACAACTCAAACCATTGTAGGACATAGCATCATTATAATGTAATTCCATCAAAGCAAGTTGTTTTTCCGAATAAGCAAAAGAGCAAGACAAATGAAGATTGTATTCTCTTCTAAAATAGTCTATTATATCTTTAGGCTTTTACTAGGACAATCACGAATCTCATCAATGATCAACAATTTAACAAACACACTAGAAAGATGTGGATTATTCATATTTCTTAGTCTAGCCCCACAAAAATGATCGCTAACCAAATGACTAATGAAAAACTGATTAAGCTGTCCAAAATTACAAGAACCATACACTTTAAAAAGACAACCATCCTTAGACGAAGAGCAAATAACAGTAATTTTCATAGAACAATTCTTCAAAAACACTAATTCATGTTCCTTTTGAATTTGGTATACTATCAAAAGTTCTCTAAAATCATCAGCTCCCCATAAACAAAAACCAACAAAATCAAAAATTGATAATTTCGAACCTGTCTTCAACATATCATTCAAATAACTCTTACTATGAACAACAACATCGGAACACAAAGATCCACTGAAAGATGAATAACTAGAAAGATTAGATGAAATTAAAATAGAACTACCACCATCATTTTCCAATGAAGAACTCATAACCTTAACAGTAAAAGGAAAGAATGTCATCTTCTTATACAATTGAAAACAAATTATACTTTGAAGATCGGAATCGATATCAACCACGATAACTTTATTCTCAAGCACAGAAGAAATCTCAATGGACAAAGGAGTAAGTTGAGACCAATAACAATAAATTTCATTCTACAAATCATAAAAAGAACAATCAACGGACAACTAAGTGCAGATTGTATTATCATCAAATACAAATACAACAAGAAGGCTATTATCACCACTGCAGAAAAAACATCGATAAAAAATGTTTACTTCAGATTGTCATTTTATTCTAGTACAATAATTTTCTTTATACAACAAAAAATAGAAAAAATAAATAAAACAGAAATATTAAAAATGATATCTACTGACACGAAAACTGATACTTAAAAACTGATCCTCAAACTAATAGTAAAACAGATACTCAAACCGACTTCATTGAATGTTTGATACCAACAAAACACTAATTCCTTGAATATTTAACGGATGTCATCATTTTTACACTATAAGAACTTCATTTTTTTATATACTCAAACTAAAAAATCATTTAAACAATTCCAGACTACGTTATTATGAAAAATAATACTATAAAAACTAAAAATGATACTAACACTAGTACAAATTCAACAAAGTAGAGGTGCTACAGTTCAATAACAATATATTTTCTTTCAAATCAAGGTGAACGTGAGATATACATCACTGGAAAAAAACCAAATAACAATCAATTTAAAACACATAAGAAAACAATACTGCACAAAAAAATAGAAAATATCTACTGCTACTTACCAAATTTGCCATAGAATATCAAAGAACTAAACAGAACAACAAAGCTGTATTTCATGTTTAAACGAAAGAATAAGAAAAAATTAAAAATAACCTAAATCAAACTAGCAGAAGAAAATGTAAAAACAGAGTCAAATAATGATATCTAATATGAAAATAATAAAGCCAAAGATAGAAACGAGTGTCAAAATCAATAAGAGGAACAAATTCGCGCACGAGAATAGAGCATGATGAAGAAGAGAATTAAATTTTCAATGTGCAAATTTGAAAAAGAACAAGAAGAATGAGCTTGAAGAAGAAAAAGAAAAAGCATGTGGCAGTTAGGGTGTTAGCGCCAAAATTGGTCACTAACACCCAATTCCAGATGAAAGCACCAAATACAAGTCACAACTCAGAGATAGAATGTATGTAGAGAGTAATAATGGGAAGAATAGTTAAAACTGAAATGAAAGCAGTAAAGAACAACAGATTTTATAGTGGTTCGGCTAACTCCGGCCTACGTCCACTCCAGAAGTTTGCTTTTTATTGCTGTAATAATCGATTACAGTTACAAAATGGCAGAGTTGCCTTAGCCTTAGAAAAGAGAAAGTAAGAAAGCAGAAAGAAGATCCCCTTTTACTGTGCCCCTGCCTCTCTATTTATAGACAAAGATGAGTTGGACTTCCCTGGTGGGCCTGGTAGCCGAGTACCTCAGCCCAAATGGAGTGGTCTCCATATGCCAAACCATAGATGCCGAACGCTGAATGCCGAACAAGGTATGAATGCCGAACGATCTCCTCATGCCGAACGTTGGGAGGTGCGAGTTATCGAGGTACCGAGGTATGGAGGTGCGAGGTATCGAGGTATGGAGGTGCGAGGTACCAAGATATGGAGGTGCAAGGTATGGAGGTGCGAGGTATGGAGGTGCGAGGTGCAATGCCGAGCGAGGTGAGGTATGCCAAACGACCCATCCAATGTCGAACGCTCCCTAATGCCGAACGATCCATCCAATGCCGAACGAGATTTATGCCGAGTGCTCCATCCAATGCCAAACGAGATTTATGCCGAGCGCTCCATCCAATGCCGAACGATACTTAATGCCGAACCTCCATCATGCCGAACCATGTTTGATGCCGAACAGTTTCTAATGCCGAGCGCCCATCATGCCGAACGATCTCTAATGCCGAGCGCCTCTAAATGCCGAGCGCTCCTGGATGCCGAGCGCTACTGAATGACGAGTGCTCCTGGAATGCCGAACCACTCATGTATGTCGAATGCTCTATGCATGCCGAGTACTCTTGAATGCTATTCGAACGTGAATAGTGAATGCCAGACGAACTATTTGTGTCGTACTTCCATCATGCCGAACCATTGGTCATCCTTTATCCAATCATATTTCCATCTCCCAAGCACGTTGCGTCACCCATCCATCCAGTCGACTGAATCCATTGTGCTCTAGCCTCGACGAACATGCAGTTGATTAAGTTAAACTCGTCTGTCCGTGACCTTGCCAAAAGGCGGGTTAACATAGGGCTTGCAAACAAATTTTAACGTTTTTGTCCTTGGAAAAATATATTAGTGGGTTGACCTATATTATAAAAATGTTAATAAATTTGTCCTTGAGAATATGTTTTTCTGTTATTAAAATATACATACAAATTTGAAACTGACATGAAAGGAATATGCAAAGAGGTACTAACCATCACGAGATCATAACTAAGTGCGGTTTTTTCTGCTAACACTAGCTATAACCTGATTTTAAATGACAGATATTTATCATATTAACCAAAAATGATAATCTATACAAACATAATGCTAATTTAAGTGCATGTCTAATAAGAATTAACATGAAAAGAAAAATACTGTCATAACATTTCTTATTCCGATATCTTTAAAATTTATCTGACTCTAGTGTAGATTTCATACATATATTACAATACAATATGATTTATCACCATGTATAAACTATTAGTATCATAGGTACACTAACCTTTGCAAAACTAGCATACCTATCCAAATTCAAGTAATGAAAAAAATATGAAGAAGGTGGTTCTTTGCTTTGACATAATTATAGAAGGATTTTCATTTTTATTCCTTGGTTTCTTTCTTAAGAAGATTTTAGTTGCTTCTTGAAGTGGCACGTCATTGTTCCATGACAGATAATATGATGATTAAAATCAATTTGAGATGCTCAAACATGAAAAACCATGTAAGATATAGTTTAATAGTTAAAACTTAAAAGCTTGTAGTAGTTAAGTCAATAAAAAATAGAGAGTTCATGGCAGTTCAAGGTGAACCCCCTAAAGGTAAAGGTTAAGCTAAACAAGTGAAGTATAGCAACCTTATCCTATGGATCGTAGCTTCAAGTTATTTAGTAAATTTCCCTCATTATGTTTATGTCGAAAGAGATTCTCAATAAGTTTCATTTTCTCTTTTTCCTTGTATTATGTTTTCTAATTAAAATATTGCATTCAAGAATTATATATGAAAAACTAAAAAATTAAAATCATTATGTGTGTATCAAAAATAAGGTTGTTTTCTAACTTAATTTCCAGTTCTAACCAAAATTGATATGGTTTTAATGATAACATTTCAATTATCTAACTATTAAAATAAATTAGATATGACAACCGTTTTTTTTTTAATTGAAATTGGAAAAATGCATTGATAATCATCTTATTAAAAGGTGGATTTACCTTGAAAACAATCAAGACAAGGAAGGTCAAATGACATCTCATAAACTCTGCCATAATAATGTGTGTGAGATAATACATATATGTTAACAAGATTTCTTGTCAACATCCCCAATGTTGTTCATAAGATAATTTAATTTGAACAATACCAAGTTGTTGAGAGGATTCTCTCCTTCACAAACATGCATTTCTATTAGAGTGATGCATTCTATATGATTTGAAGTGATGGCTCTATATTTCGACCAAATTGGCTTAATCGAAAAGATTAACGAGGTTTCCCAACCTTTCGACCAGATTGGCTTAGTCGAATGAGTTAATGAGACTTTCCTAACCCTTCGACTAGGTTGGTACAGTCAAAAGTCCTCAAGGAGTTAACTTTGGGACATAGTTTTTAAGATCATCATTTTGTTGAGTCTCATCCTCCCAGTGAGTCGAAAGTAGCCAATCATCTTTGTGTTCCACCCGTTTTGATCATGTCGAAAGGTAACAATCAAGACCTTTCGATTATGTGGAAAGGAGATGCTACTTCACATGTCTGTCTTGGTTGCTTTCGACCCCATGGTTTCGTTATTCTTACTATGGTACCTCTTCGAAAGGTTTATTGGGGTCCCAAAGGGTTGATCTCCTTTGAACGAGTTCCACTATGTATTACTGTTAGCCAAATATAAGCTAAGATTTCTTTCAGAAATACTCCTTTCGCTCAGGTCGAGAGGTGTTTTTCCTTTCGAAGCAGTCCTAGCTTATTATTGTCTACAATTCACTTTGTTTCCTTGTTTAAGATCAATCTAGGTATTCCCAAGACTCATGCACTCAACATGGTCGACACCCCATCATCGCGTAGGTTCGGATGATGATGTGTTTCGACTGGAAATGCCCAAATTGATCTTATACACAGCATAGACAAAAATAGATCATGAGAAAAGGTTAGAATCATGTGCAATTGATCATTAGTCTAGCTAATGATCTAAATGATCTTCCTCGTCGCTAATATCCTTAATGAACAAGCCATCTCCCATTTTTATTCATAATCCAAAATGAGTTACAAGATATTGAGCCTTTTCCCTAATTTGATTTAGGGTTTCTTCCAAATACAATTGTCACTAAGAAAGTAGAGTAAAAAAATGAATTTAGGATTCCAGAATTCGATCCCCAAAACTGGACCCTTTGGGTCTTATTTACAGATGCATGTGGCCTCCCTTTTGCGCCTTTGCTTTCGGCTGGGTCAAAAGGATCCCTTTTTATATGCGGTTTTACGCCTTTCGACATAGTCGAAAGCCATGCCTCCTTTCGATGTTGTCGAAAGGTGTCCTTTGCTCTTCTTGCCTTACTCTAGCAGTTCCTTTATCCTTTCTAGACCTTTTGACTAAGTCGAAAGGGCCTTTATGATCCCTCTTCCTTTGTTGATTTCGGAGTACTACTTCCTTTACAGCACCCTTCGACACTGTCGAAAGGTGTCTTGAATGCCTCTTCACCTTTTTGTTAGCGGAAGTAAGTTTGGGGTTATCGACACTATCGATAGGTCGATTATATTAGTTTCGAAGAGATTCAATTGTCAGTTGTTTCGATGATGTTGAGTAGCCCCTGAATGCATGCCTATGAGCTGCTGCGGAATCTTATTTTAATATTATGGCTTTCAATCCGTTCGTAAGGCTTGTATATGCTTTCGAAAAGGCTGTGATATGGGCGAAACCTTTGACTTCGAAGGGTTTGGCATGTAGCTGGAGAGCATCATCTGTTACCTTCGAAAGGGGTTCCGAAGTCCTTCTTGCTTGTTTATCCGTGTCGAAAGGTTGGTAGTGGTGGAAGGGTCTATCTATTTCCATCTAGGTTGAAGGCCTTTGCACTGTATGTGTAGTTGGTGCCTTAGACTCCTTAGATACCCGCTCAATGCCTTCGAAACACCCTTTTTACAACCTTTATGATGTCATGGCCTGTTTCTTCATCGAAACCCCAATCTTATTAGCCTTCTTTCATACTTATGCTCTCAAGTAGGTTATACGCTAACATTTTGCCCCCTTGTATGAAAGAAGCTTTTGTTCTTTAGGACAAAGATTTCATAACTTTCTTACTCTTCATAACTTTATTTTTCCTGCAAAATTCAAAGTTAGTGATATGCGCTGTTGTTATTATCATACTTACATGCATGTTTAGTAATAGGTCAGCATACTAATGCCTTCATTCGCTTGGTAAGCATCATTTGAAATTAATAAACACCAACTTTAATTTTGGCATTAAGAAAACCAGCCTGAAACTTTCGGTTTTCTGCAATAGACTCAATTAGATCATATCTCCAATTTAGGATTTGATAAAGATTAGAAAACCATGAAATCCAACCTAGATTAGGGTATTAACTTGTGAAGTTTGGAAGTTGATAACGTGACATTCAAAATCCAAATAACAATATCCGAAAAATAATCCTCAGTGTGGCATTTCTGAACCCAAATTCGGGTGTTTCGAGTAAATTAAACAGGAATTAGTAAACATTGTCTTTATATCAAGTCCCTAGCCCAGATGAGGGCATATGTTAGACAATCATTATTGCAAAAAAGAATTTCTAACCTAGATTAGGGCATTTATTGTAAGGCTATAAGCAGACTTTCATGCAGTAGTTGTAAAAATAGAATTCCTTTGCCCAGATTGGGGCATGTGTTGGACTACCAGAAGTCCATAGTAATTATCTTTTACAATAGAAGCCATGAACCAAGATTAGGACTTTAAGGGAAAATCAGATAATAATCTCGAAACCCAAGTTTGAGCATAAAGAATCGTAATGATCAATAATGTTCTTATACCCAGATTCAGGTATAATAGGAATGGTGATTAATGAAGCCCGAAACCCAGATTCATGTATTTGTGATAGATAAATAGAATTCCATTATGGAAATTTCACACCCAAAGTAGGGTTTGAATAAGTAATTGTCTCAATACCCAGATTCATGTATATTAAGATAATCAGTGGTTAACAAAAACCCAAAACTTAGATTCGAGTATTAAATAGTGAAGTTCTAAAATAAATATCCCAAAACCTAGATTCGAATATTAATTAATGTCATTTAGGTATGAAGGACCCGAAACCCAGACTCGGGTATTAATGGATGAAATTCTGGTATAAGAGACCCGAAACCCAGATTCGAGTATTTTTAGGTGATAGTTTAGAAATGAAAGTCCCAAAACCCAGATTCGGGTATTCACATGCGGAGCCCCGTTTTACTCCTTTGATGTGTGATCCCTTCAGGTCTTGTATAGAAGTAATTTGCCTAGTTGCCTCTTGAGCTTGGACGTCTAAGTCCATAATTTGAAATGTCTCTTTCTCGTGCTTGAACATCTTAGTTCATGATCTGATGTGCCTCTTCTCAGGCTTAGATATCTTAGTCTATGATCTAATGTGCCTCTTCTCGGGCTTAGATATCTTAGTCTATTGTAGAATGTGTGTCCTCTTGGACTTAGACATCTTAGTCCGTTGTTTGGCGGGCCTCTTCTTGGGCCAGGACCTCTTAGTCCATTGTTGTCCGGTGCTCTTGGTTATCTCATCTTAGAGACTAGAACCAAGGACTTACCCGACCTCCCTCCAGGAGGTGCCCTGCCCTGGCCCTTTTGCGGTGCGGACATGGGCTTGTTCGGTGCTCTACCCTGGCCATCTTCACGGATAAAGGCTTACTCCATCCTCCTTCTAGAAGGTGCCATACCCTAGCCCTTTTGCGTTGTAGATAAGGGCTTGTTCGGAGCCTTACGCTGGCCATCTTATGGCGTGGATAAAGGCTTACTCCATCCTCCCTCCAAGGGGTGCCTTGACCTGACCAGAGACGTGGCCAAGGGTTTATCCGGTGCTTTAACCTGAACATCTCATGGCGCGGCTAAAGGCTTACCCGCCCTCCCTCCAGGACGTGCTCTGCCCTGGCCGTCTCGGCGCGGACAGAGGCTTTTCTACCATCTTAGTTAGGCTACCATCTTAGGTAGTATCCAAATATAAGGAGCATTTCACTCCCAACCATGTAGATTTTATCTTTTCAAAAAGTAGCTCTTTATTGATTCATTTTTGTAAAATAGGGCCTTAAATCTCAGCATTCCATGTTCTAGGCACCATATTGCCATATGGGTGACACAATTTGTAGGCTCCCGGAGGGATTACTTTGCAAACGACTAATGGTCCCAGGGGTCCATCCACAGGATTCTTTGTATTGGCCATTACCTTACGGAGTACCAAGTCTACCTCGTGAAATGATCGTATTTTTACTCTTGAATTGTAATACTTCGAGATTCTTCTCTGATATTCGGTGATTCTTACCGCTGGTTCATCTTTTAGTTCATGTATCGAATCCAATGATTCTCTTTTTCACTCTTGATTCTTATCAAATGCATAGGCAATTCTTCGATGTAAGGGAATCTCAATCTCAATTAGTAGCATCGCCTTACACCCAGATGTTAAAGAATAAGGGGTATGTCTCGTTGCTGTCTTAGTAGACGTTCGGTAAGCCCATAACACAAGTGGTAGTTCTTCTACCCAACTTCCTTTCGCCTTGTTTAGATGATTTTTCAGAATTGTTTGTATGGTTGTATTTGCAGCCTCAACTGCTTCATTGGCTTTTGGATGTGCGACAGACAAAAAAACTTTTAATAATCCCATTCTTATGGCAGAAGCGGGAGAATTCTTCGCTCTCAAATTGGGTTGCATTGTCAGAAATTATTTTCTAGGGAATTTCGAACCTGGTTATGATGTTCTTGGTAACAAATCTCATCCCAGAAGTGATTTTCGGAAGTGGTTCCGCTTAACCCCATTTAGTAAAATAATCAATGGCCACTACGTCATAATTCGCCCCTCCCTTTGAAATTGGCAATGGGCCAATTAAATCTATTCCTCATACATAAAAGGGTCATAGACTTGCAATTGGAGTTAATTGACTTGGGGGCAATCTGGGTATCTTTGAATATTTTTGACATTTTTCGCATCTTTTCACATAGTCTATGGCTTGGCTTACCATATGGGGCCAGTAAAACCCTTGCCTCATTATTTTCTTTGCCAGCTTTGTCCCATTTGAATTATCTCCACAAAACCCTTCATGTGCTTCCGTCATTAATTTTACCCCATCATTCGTGCTCACCCGTCTCAAATAGGGAAGAGCATATCCCTTTTTATAAAGAATTCTGTTCATTATTACGAAGGTAGGAGCTTGTCTCTTGATTTTCCTTGCTTCTCCTATGTCGGAGGGGAGTATTCCTTTAACAATGTATTCAACAATAGGTGACATCCATGTATCATCATATATGCTATTTGGCCCTGGTTAATTCACCCTTTCATCTGTTAATTCTTTATCACTTTCTTTCTCCTTCCCCTCTTGGGACTTGGCTTGAGATCTTGTCATAACTAGCAATTCCTTCCCTTGCTCGGATGTTTCCTTTTCGATACTTGGCTTTTCTTGATATCCGACGGGGACAATTCGTGTCTCTAGGGCTCCTCTTGAGCTGGCTAATTTTGCTAAAGAGTCTGCATGTGCATTTTCTGCTCTTGGAACTTGATTTATCGAAAAATCCTCAAACAAAGCAAGCATTCGTAATATTTCCTTCACATATAATGATAACTTGGGGTCCTTTGTTTGGTATATCTGCTTTACTTGATTTACCATCAGTTGAGAGTCGCTAAAAATCTGTGTTTGTGGGATTTTCAGTTCCAGTGCCAGGGTTAATCCTGCTACCATTGATTCATACTCTGCCACATTATTGGTTGTAGGAAATCCCAGTTTCATGGCATAATGCAGACGATGTCCATCTGGCCTTATGATTATATACCCTGCTCCGGCCCCTTGTTCATTTGACGCTCCATCCACGAATAATTGCCACATGGGCTTCTAATCTTTCTCCTATTATGATTGTTCCTTTATAAAACTAGTACACTCATTAACAAAGTCTTCCAATGCCTGCACTATGATTGCAGCCCATGGTTGAAATTCTATATCGTATTGACTAAGCTCAGTCCCCCATTTCACCAATCTTCCAGAAGTCTCACGCTTACTAAAAATTTGCTTAAGAGGAAAATTGGTTAATACCTTGACTGAATGTGCCTGAAAGTATGCTCTAAGCTTTCGAGCTGTGAGAATCAAACAATAAGCTTATTTTTCTATAGCTGGGTATCGAACCTCAGCATCCTTTAATCGCCTGCTTACGTAGTATACCAGAAGTTGTGTTCCATTTTCTTCTCTAATGTGTACCGAGTTGACTGCATGTTCTGATACTGCCATGTATAGGTACAATATTTCCCCGCTCTCGGGACTTGAGAGTATTAGTGGTTTTTCCAAATGGCTTTTTAATTCCAAGAAAGCTTTCCTGCAATCCTCTCCCCATTAGAAGTTCTTCTTTTTCTTAATCACATCGATGAATGGTATACACTTGTCAGTCTTTTGAGATAAACTTGCTCAGGGCAGCTACCCTTCCATTCAAGCTCATTACTTCCTTACTAGTTTTAGGTTCGACAATGTCCTTTATGGCTTGAATTTGGTCAGGACTCGCTTCGATTCCTTGAGCACTTACTAGGTAGCCTAAGAACTTTCTAGAAGGACCCCAAAAGAGCACTTTTGCGGGTTCTACTTCATTTGATACTTCCGATATATTCTGGACATTTCCTCTAGATCCTTAAGATGGTTTTCAGGTTTGCTAGGCTTTACCAGCATATCATCAGCATAAATTTCCATGTTTCTGCCAATTTTTTCCTTGAACATTCGATTAACCAGTCTTTGATAAGTGGCCTATGTATTCTTTAGTCCAAATGGCATTACCCTGCAGCAATAAATTCCCTATTCAGTTATGAAGCTGGTATGATCCTCATCTGGCTTGAACACCGGTATCTGGTTATACCCTGAATAAGCATCCATGAGGGATAACAATCTTTGTCCACTTGTTGCATCCACCAACTGATCTATTCGTGGCAGCGGGAAGCAATCCTTTGGGCATGCTTTGTTTAGGTCTATGTAATCTGTGCATGTTCTCCATTTTCCATTTGGCGGCTTTACCAAAACTGGGTTGGCTAACCATTTAGGATAATATACCTCTCAAATTAATCCATTCTCAAGGAGTCTGTCAACCTCCTCCTTTAGAGCATCTGACCGAACTTTGTCTAATTGTCTCTTTCTCTGCTTTATGAGGGTCGCTTCTGGATTGATATTAAGAGCGTGGCACATGACAGTCGGATCGATTCCCACCATATCAGAATGTGACCAAGCAAACACATCCTTATTAACTCTGAGGAACTGTATCAAGTCTTTCTTTAACTCACTATCAAGATCTTTTCCCACTTTAACTATTTTAGAAGCATCCTCTGAATCTATGTGGGCTTCCTCAAGGTCTTCTATGGGTTTTATCCTCTCTATTTCGCTTCGGCGGTCGAACTCTATGACTATAGGACCCTCCTCTGTTGAGTTAGCATCAATTCTCTTTCTCTTGCTTCCTACAGGGAGGTTCCTTTGATTATACATTTGTTAGACTTTTCAATGTTAATCTTTGCTTTGAATGATGATGTGAAAATCCATCATCCGAAGGCTGTAAAGTAGTAGAAGAATCAAAGTAACCAGAATACTCCCTTTTGTATTGGTCAAATGTAGCAAAGTACATTTCTCGGGAGCTAAATTATTCCCCGCGTACAGTTCCCCAGCCTTGCTTTGTCAGGAATTTTACCATGAGGTGCTTTGGGGAGACAAAAGCATCGATCTCATCTAGGGCTGGTCTGCCAAAGAAGGCGTTGTAGTAGGAAGGCTGATCAATTATCATAAAAATAGTTTTAAACGTTCGGCAAGTTGGCGGCACTCCCATTTGTACAAGTAGCTTTATCTGCCCCATTAGAGTTGACCCTTTATTATTGAACCCAAATACCAGCTCTGTGCTCAGCTCTAATTTGTGCTCTAGGATATTCATTTGATTGAAGGCATGTTTGAAGATGACATTGACTACACTGCCTATATCGACCAAAATCTTTGAGACAATAAATAGTCCAATTTGGGCCATAATCATGAGGGGGTCATTATGAGGATGCTAGACTACTTTGCGTAGTTCTTGCGGGTGACCACCAGATTAGGCATTTGGATGCTAAGGCATGGGTTTTTAGTTGGAGGCTCTTCTTGAATAGAATAGACCCCTTCTTTAGCCTCTCTGATATAACTGCTTCGGGCCCCTTTACTACTCCCTGCTAGATGTGGCCCGCCATGGATCACATCAATCCTATTGATTGGTAGGCTTAAGCTTAGAGGATTCTCATCTTCTAGCACATTCACAGCGTTGCTTGGGTGCTTTTATGGTGCATTTTCTATTCGTTGGGCTTTCTGCTGGTCTTGAACAAATTCTTCTAGATGGCCTTCCTGGATCAGCTTTTGGATTATTCCGGCCAGAACTCTGCACTCATCAATTTTATGGCCATTAGCCTTATGATAAGCGGAGTGATCCCCTCATTTTTTTTCTCTGGATTATTCTTAGCTTTGAAGGAGGTTGGAAAGTTGACTCTTTCCTTAGCTATTGCATATATGTAAGATAGTTGCTTTTTTAAAGCCACTGCGTTAGCAACTGGTTCTTCCCATCTGGTCCTTTTGTGGCCATGGTCCAGACCAAATCTTCCCCCTTCCTTCTTGGGAATTGTCTTCTCTTCATGTAGTAAAGCTCATCCATCTGGATGAACTTGTCGGCTTGAAAGTGGAAGTCTTGTAGATCTTTGCAGCTATTGACAAAGAGCTGCTTCCAGAAAGGGGTATTCTTGATCAAGCCAGAATGGACAACTATGAGCTTACCACGATCATTCATATCCTTGGCCTTTAAAGCTTTAGCATTGAACCTTCTCAAGTAATCCCCTAAAGACTCTCCCTACCTTTGCTTTATATTTGCGAAGACTGTATAGTCAATAGTAGGGTCCTTACAGATGCAGAATTGAGCCGAGAACTCGTAAGAAAATTGTTTCAAGAAGAGATAGTCTTCTTTGTATTGCCTATACCATTTGGCTGCCAATCCCTGGAGAATAACGGGGAACAGTCGACATCTGACTGCCCTAGAAGCGTTATACAAATCCATCTGGCTGTCAAAAGTCATAAGATAATCATCAGGGTCTGTATCCCTATGATATTTCATGGATGGGATTTTAACATACGGAGGTATTACTATGGCCATGATCTCGTTGGTAAAAGGTGACACCCTCTCATTGCCATTGACGTTTTCGTCCATAGTCCTTTTTCCCTTAGAATTCATAGCATCTTTGATAGCCTTCTCAGAAGCATCTTTCAGAAAAGCTTCGACATTGCCGTAATTCTTCTGACTTGGGTGGTACTCTTTAGACGTTAAACTTTCAGACTGTTCCAATTATTTGTCAACAATTCTTCCTGATGATTGGCTCTTGTTTGGGGAAGTTCCCTCTTTTTCGAGGAGGTCAAGTCCACTTTGTCTTTGCATTCTTTGGAATTAGTCTTTAGATTCCTCCTAGGAGAGACCACTTCTTCTCCTTGAGTCTGTTTCGGGGTCTTTGAAGACTTTTGAGATAAGGCCATCTTCAGCAACTCCTGCATTTCTTGTAGCTGTTGTTCAAACGCTTGATTTTTGCTATGTTTTCATCTTGTCATGTCGGCGATGAAGTCTGCCCTAGAATGACCCCATCCAGGTAAAATGATGGAGCTATATTTTCTTCCAAGGTGGCAGTGTGTATTGCTTCCTCCACAATTCCACTCAAACGCTTTGACCTCATTTTTCCTATGCAAAAGAAATGAACCACAATTAGTCTGTATATAGTGACAATGTCGGAGGTTCTGGTCCTCCTTCTTGCACCAAAAATGTTAACAAGATTTCTTGTCACATCCCCAACGCTATTCATAAGATAATTTAATTTGAACAAGACCACGTTGTTGAGAGGATTCTATCCTTCGCAAACATGCCTTTCGATTAGAGTGATACAGTCTACATGATTTGAAGTGATGGCTCTATATTTTGACCAGATTGGCTTAATCGAAAGGATTAACGAGGTTGCCCAACCTTTCGACCAGATTGGCTTAGTCGAATGAGTTAATGAAGCTTTCCTAACCCTTCGACCAGGTTGGTACAGTCGAAAGGCCTCAAGGAGTTAACTTTGGGACATAGTTTTTAAGATCATCATTTTGTTGAGTCTCATCCTCCCAGTGAGTCGAAAGCAACCAATAATCTTTGTGTTCCACCCCTTTCGATCATGTCGAAAGGTAACAATCAAGATCTTTCAATTATGTCGAAAGGAGATGCTACTTCACCAGTCTGTCTTGGTTGCTTTCGACCCTATGGTTTCATTATTCTTACTATGGTACCCCATCGAAAGGGTTATTGGGGTCCCAAAGGGTTGATCCCCTTCGAATGAGTTCGACTATGTATTACTGTTAGTCAAATATAAGCTAAGATTTCTTTCAGATATACTCCTTTCGATCAAGTCGAGAGGTGTTTTTCCTTTCGAAGCAGTCCTAACTTATTATTGTCTAAAATTCACTTTGTTTCCTTATTTAAGATCAATCTAGGTATTCCCAAGACTCATGCACTCAACATGGTTGACACCCCATCATCACGTAGGTTCCGATGATGATATGTTTTGACTGATAATGCCCAAGTTGATCTTATACATAGCATAGACAAAACGAGATCATGAGAAAAGGATAAAATCATGTGCAATTGATCATTAGTCTAGCTAATGATCTAAATGATCTTCCTCGTCGCCAATATCCTTAATGAACAAGCCATTTCCCATTTTTATTCATAATCTAAAATCAGTTACAAGATATTGAGCCTTTTCCCTAATTTGATTTAGTGTTTCTTCCAAATACAATTGTAACTAAGAAAGTAGAGTAAAGAAAATGAATTCAGGATTCTAGAATTTGGTCCCTAAAACTGGACCCTTAGGTCTTATTTTTAGATGCAGGCGGCCCCCCTTTCACGCCCTTGCTTTCGATGTGCAAAAGGATCCCTTTTTATATGCGATTTTACACCTTTCGACATAGCCGAAAGCCATGCCTCCTTTCGATGTTGTCAAAAGGTGTTCTTTGCTCTTCTTGCCTTACTCTAGCAGTTCTTTTATCCTTTCTAGACCTTTCGACTGAGTCGAAAGGGCCTTTATGATCCTTTCGTCTTTGTTGATTTTAGAGTACTGCTTCCTTCACAGCACCCTTCCTTCATAGGTCGATTATATTGGTTTCGAAGAGATTCAATTATCAGTGGTTTCGATGATATTGAGTAGCCCCTAAATGCATGCCTATGAGCTGCTGAATCTTCTTTTAATATTATGGCTTTCGACCGGTTCGAAAGGCTTGTATATGCTTTCGAAAAGGCTGTGATGGGGGTGAAACCTTTGACTTCGAATGGTTTGGCATGTAGCTGGGAGAGCATCATCGGTTACCTTCGAAAGGGGTTCCGAAGTCATTCTTGTTTGTTTATCTATGTCAAAAGGTTGGTAGTGGCGGAAGGGTCTATCTATTTCCATCTGGGTCGAAGGCCTTTGCACTGTATGTGTAGTTGGTGCCTTCGACTCCTTCGATACATATTCAATGCCTTCGAAACACTCTTTTTACATCCTTTATGATGTCTTAGCCTGTTTCTCCATCGAAACCTCAATCTTATTAGCCTTCTTTCATACTTCTGCTCTCAAATAGGTTTATGGCTAACAATATAAAATATTAACAGCTGAAAAAAACAATAATAAAACAAAAAACAAAGGGTGAACAAAAGTCTAAAATCAAAAATGGAAGATGAAGAAGATGAATTAACCATTTGAAGATAGAATAAATAGTATGTATTATTTTTGTTTATTTACCTTTAAATATTTTATTGAGCATGCAAATTAGGCGGAACCCAGTGCATGAGGCTACTACACGATAGCGGGCTTTATGGAGGTCGATAATGTACGCAGCTTTTCCCTCACTTTGCAAAGAGGCTATTTCCGAACTCGAACCTGGATGCGCAGATCACCATGCAGGTGACCTAACCGTTGCGCCAATTCTCCACCTTATTGCGCCAATGCTCCACCTTTATTGAGCATGCAAATTTTATTTTAAAATTTAAAATAACATATGTGTGCATGTGTAAAGTTTGTAATTTTATATGTTCTAAAATTTAGATTTAACAAATTGAAATCTAGCACTAAATTAGGGAGGATTCAAATAGGTTTTTGATTTTGCATAATAGTCCACTTATGAATTTTATATTGAAACAACCTTTAAACATGTCTAAAAATTAACCAAATTAATTTACATTTAAAACAAACATACATACAAAACATTGAACCAACTTTCAAGATGATTTCAAGTGATCAACATACGTAGTTTACTTATGTTTGTGTGTGTGAGCAATTATAAAAATTATAACAATTAACTAAAATCAGTTTCCAACCAAAAGGTGTGATTTTTCCATAAACATCAATTTCCAAAACAATAACAAAATTAAATTGGACAACTTAGGCATATATGAATTCGTTGAATAAAGTGGGATATAAACTATATATTCAAGATGAATAAATAATCAAAAGAGAAATAATATATATGGGATCAAAACTGTATTAACAAGATGCATTCATAATAAAATAAATTAGAAAATCACCTTATTGATGTAGCCAAAAATCACACCATGAATGAAGAATAAAACTCCTAAGTTTGATTAAATCAGCCTTTGGATTTTGTAAGAATCCAGAGACAAACACTGCCTTGAACATTTAGATTCTATTTGTATTTTGTTTTTAGGAATTTTACTCTATGTAGGCTATGGATTTTCTGCAGTATGAGAGAGAGGGCAAAAAACTATTATGAAATCTTTTAAGGATGTAATAAAAGAGCATTAAAGGGTAAAGAACTTTTGTCTTCCTTTAATTACGTCTTTTGCCTCTTCAATTTCACTTTGAATCTCTTGCTCTTCTCCCCCCTACCTGTCCATAGAAGAGGCTAGATGGGGCCCAATGGCTTCCCAATCTCATTAGGAATTAATCTATTTAAATTCAAATTAAATATTCTAACTATATCGTATATCGATATGCGCACAAATAACTTTTATATATACATTTTTTACTAAATAATAATGACATTTAAAACGCAAATCAAATAATATATAATAATTAATATTTTATAAATATAAATTAATTTAATTAATTTACAATGAACGCAAATCAATTTAAATCGTTTGGTTTTTTTGGAGTATTCATCATTACGGATGTGCGACTCAATGGTATAAATTCAGTCAATAATTAATATCGAACAATTCGAATATTAACGTTCACATGTCAACTTAGCTAGTAGTATAATATTTCAGCTGAAATTATCGCATACAAATGTTTTTGGTAAAATTCCAATTTTATTATTATAAGCGGTACCTATTAGCAACGATTATTTTCACCAATTCTCATTGTCAAAACTACATCACATTGGGACTTATGCAATTTGGTTTTGGTAAAAATTTTAAAATCATCCACATTCAACTAGATTAGTCCAAACAAAAAATCATTGATTGAATAATAACAATTATTATTAAACCTATATCTCTGGGCAAAGACTTTGACTTTGAGTTGGTTATAGCTGACCGTGATACTAACAGTATATAACTGAGGAAATCAATTCTCTATTGAATATTATTTCACTTACAATGCTTTAAATCAAACTCAACTATAGTCTTTGATAGACGTTATGTCATGATTTAGTTATAATCAAAGTGGAGTGTCTATATTGAAGTTTAACAATATCTCAAGTCAAGAGAACTGTGTAACATCATGATGTTGAGTTTCACTGTTTAACCTTAGTTATATTAACCTACTAAAAACTCTTAAGTGATTCATTCCATAGTTATCCAATAACTATCAGTACATATACCATTGGTTCTCCCAATAGTCATGAATAATACACTATCCAACATTTGGAGAGCGTCACGTACTCTGGTCTCAATGGATGTATCGATATCTTGTCTTGAAACATCTTGACTAGAAATATTTGAAATAATATGTTATTTTAGTGTGATAAATTTCTCATAATTTCAGCACATTGTAATTACTATCATATAACATATCATTTAAGGGTTAAATAAAATAATTAAGTAACTTATCATAATTTGATAAGTATATAATAGAAAGACAAACATGTTTTATTTCGAACGACATTTTATTACAGAGTTAATAATTTAAAATAAATCATAGAATTGTTTCAAGGGCTTGCCCCTAACTTTATCAATCTCATGTTGGAACCAGGTCAGTCGAAAGTAGGTGAAATAGGTAGATTTCAAAAAAATTCCTATTTGGATCTATTGGGCCTATAAAGTCTAAAGAGATTTAGTCCAATCTAAAAACTATTTTAAATAAATTCCTCAATTTTATTTATTTAATTTGAAAAGGTTCGAGTTTGATATAAATTTAAATGTATGGGTGCATTAAATATGCTCATATGTGTAACAGTTACTCATTAAAGTTAATTTGATAAGGAAAGCTTTCGTTTCCTTCTCTAAAACCTATGCAATAAATTAAGGGGATAAATAGCGTTAGTCGGGGAGAGGCTTTCATTTCTCTCTCTGATTAAATTAATGATTCATTAAATGTCATCGATGATCAATTTAAACATAGCATGAAATGTGAGTGCATCCAAATATATTGATAGTGTATATTGTGCAAGTGCAGCATATAAGAAATGTGCATAGTTAATGATTCCCTTTATATATGTCTTTGTTATCCATAATTTTTTTACATAAACAAAACAACATTTATCTCTCTCTCACACACACACACACATAGGGATGGCAATGGGGCGGGTCTAGGGTCCAAACCCGGTCGACCCGCCCCTGTTTTGGCCCGTCAAGACCCGCCCCATTGGGTCATTGGGGCGGGTAGACCCGTGACCCGTTCTTGAGTACTCCGGGTCTAGGGTCGGGTTGGGGCTTGGCCGACCCGCCCCAACCCGACCCGCACTACTAACATCTCATGAAACCACTTTATTATTATAATGATTTATTAATCTTTTTAGTTATAAGTGATTCTAGCATGGATATTAAACTGTTCTAATCAATATCTATAGAATAAATTAGAGTATTAAGTTGCGTCATTGATAATTATACAATAACATATATATATTTTCTGAATTGTTATTGTAGACATCATTTTTATTAACTTCCCATAGACACATTGTTATTTGTATTTCATATATTATTTGGTGATAACGAGTATAAACAAATAAATATATGTACGTTGCTACATAATTTTCAATCAATACATAGAGACTCATCGGGTCTTGGGGCGGGTCGGGTCTACCCTGACCCGCACGGGTCCCGGGTACGGGGCAAAATTCCAGACCCGCACCGGGTCTACGGGGCGGGTCTGGGGCGAGGTCTAAAAAATCCGGGGTGGGTATGGGGCACTAAAAACCCGCCCCAACCCGTCCCATTGCCATTCCTACACACACACACACATATATATATATATTTGTGTGTGTATGTATATGTATATATTTTATTTACACTAAAGTTGACTTTGGTTGTTTAACATGTTTTAAAGTATAGCAAACAATTTAAACTAGTTTTAATTAACTGATAGTTTAATATCAAAATTATAATTTTCATAAAAATCCATTTTTTAAAACTTGAACTAAGAACATATATGTATATTCATACATACATACATACATACATATATATACATACATATATATATATATATTCACATATTTGTATACAATAATTGAATCAATGTTTTAAATTCAAAACAAAATGCAGCATATGTATTCAATTAATTTGTAGTTAAAAAATATACATATTTAATCAAAATAACGATCTTAGATCTAATCGTTAACTTAAAATAAAAGTTTTAAGATTTAACAGAAAAGTCCATATGTAAATCTTAGAAGTTAACTTTTATGCTTATGTAAATAATGAAGTTATTTCAAATAACTTATAACATGTGTATTCAATTCTCAAACTTGTAACATAAAATTTAGATAAATTAATTAAAAAAAATTTCAATACAAAATATTATTCAAACAATAATTTCTAAAACAGAAAAGAATCAGACAACTACATATATAAATTCATGGTATCATGATTCAAATCTAAACTAAACATACAATATAAACAAAAGAACAAATTGGGTAATGGATCTAATAATATTAACATAAATGAACATATAGTATTAAGGAATGAAGAACATGTGCAGATCTGAGTTGAATCAATATAATAGACATGCTTTTAATTAAGATAAAGGTGTTTTAATTCACATGTTTAAAAATAATCAATTATACACATAATGAATCAATCGAATTCAAACATATGAATGATAAAAATATAAATAAATAAATTAGAGAATCACATAGGATGTTGCGTATAGATCACACCTTGAACGATGAATTAAAAGCTCCTAGACTCAAAAATCAACCTTTGGATTTTGCAAAGATCAAGAGGCAAAACCATCTTTTGTTTGTTTTAATTTTGTTTGATTTTTTATTTCGGAATCTTTTACCCTAGAGGCGATTAAAATTTTGGTCATTGATGGGGGAGAAAGAGGGTTGCCTTCTGACCAAATGAATGAAATGTTTATTTTAAGAAAATAATAAAGGAGAGAATCAATGCTAGAGATTTCTCCTCTTCCTTTTATTAATTTCTTATCTATTCAAATCCAATTTGAAACCTTTCACTCGTCTTTCTTTGGCAAGCCATATCATGGTGCAAATGGATTTCAAAAAATTTCCAAATCTATTAAGTATTCATTCCATTTAAATATAATATAAATGTTCTAACGATATCGTATATCGCTATGTGTATGCATAACTTTTTGTATATACGCATTTCATCAAATACCAATGGTATTCAATATTCAAATAAAATTTAATAATTAATATTTCATAAATATTAATTAATTTAATTAATTTATGGTCATTATAAATTACTTAAATCATGTGGTTTATTCGGAGTATTCATCATTATGATTGTACGACTCAAAGGTATAAATTCAGTGAGCGATTAATATCGAACAATTTGAATGATAACGTTCACATGTCACCTTAGCTAGTGATGTGACGCTTTGGCTGAATTTATCATTTACACGTCTTTTCGGTAAAATTTAATTTTACTTAACGTAAATGGTATTTGGTAGTGATAATTATTTACACAAATTCTCTTTGTCAAAACTATGTCACATTAGGACTTACGAAATTTGGTTTTGGTAAAAATTCCAACATTGTCCACATTCAACTTTGTAAGCACAAACATAAGATTCTTGGTTCAATAATAACAATTATTATTGATCATACTACTTTGGCCAGAGACTTTGAATTTGAGTTGACTTAGGTTGACCCTGTGATAATAACCCCATATAACGAGGAGGCGAATTCTCCCTTGAACAATATTTCACTTCCAATTCTTCTACTCGATCCAACTATAGTTGTTTGATGGACGTCGTGCCATGATTTAACTACAATTAAAGTGGAGTTTCCACATTAAAGATTAACAGTATTCTTAAGTCGACTAAATTGTGTAAAATTATCACATCGATATTTTTTGTTTGATCTTAGTTATACTAACCAACAAAAAGCTATCAAATGAGTCATTCCATAGTTATCTGATAACTATAAGTACGTAACGCTCCCTTTTACCGCAAATATATTGGTTGGCTTTCGATGCAACCATAAATAATTGTATTAGTATTCTTTTGTTTGTTTGGATCTTTTCACATTTTTGTTGATCATCATAGTGATGATCTTGCACATTTATTTTTCCCAGTTTCTAACAAACTGTTGTTCGTAATTTGGTTTCATTTTGTTTTATAAAATTCGAGTGCTCTCGTTATAAGAGGACCACACTTTCATAAAAAAACTATCAGTATGTAACCTCTTGGTTCCCCCAGTAGCCACGAGTAATACACTGCACAATGTTTGGAGAACGTTACATACTCTAGTTTCAATGGATGTATCGATATCCAGCCTCGATACATCTTGATTATGAATATTTAAAGCGATATGCTTATTTTGTTGTGATAAATCGATCATTACTACAACACACTATAAATATTATCACAAAACATTCCATTTATGGATTTTCTTTATTAAATATACTTTTAGTTAAATAGATAATAAATATAACACATTATATCAAGCATATATAACAAAGAAAACCCCTTTTATTTTGAACAAGTTTGGTTATCGAATTAGATATATGTAACAAATTACATAATTAACCCTAGGGCATACCCCTAACTCAATCATCTCCCACTTGCACCTGAGGTCAATCATGGAATCTCAATCCCATCCTCTCGATCAGTTTTCTCAGAACTTGTCGAGTTAGTCTCTTCGTGAATGAATCTGCTATGCTGTCCTTAGTATCCACTCTTTCAATCACAACTTCATTATTTGTGACACATCTCTAATAAGGTGAAACTTAGATGAATGTGTCTTGACATCTTGTGAGATCTAGGTTCCTTTGTGATCTTCATCCCTGCATTGTCAAATAACTAAGTCATAGGTTTCTCAACATTTGGAAAACACTCCTAGCTAAGCCACAAACTTGCGCATCCAAACCTCTTTTTAGTTGCTTTGTTGAGGGTGATGTACTTGGCCTATCATTGAATCTATCACTGTCTCTTTCTTAGAACTTTTCCAACTGGCTGCTCCACCGTTCAACGTGAACACATAACTAGACACCAACTTGTTGTCATTGGTATCACTCTAAAAGCTTGAATCCGTACACCCCTTCATAAGGAGGTCTCTATTCCTATATATAAGGAATCGGCCTTTAATATTTAATATTTAGTACTTAAGAATACACTTCATTCTTGTCAAGTTTTCTCTTCGAGATTATACTAATATCGGCTTACGCATCCTAATGCATAAGCCACATTTGGTCTAGTACATAGCGTAGTGCACAAGAAGGAATAGATTTCGGATGCATATGATATCCTCTTCATATGATCCTTCCCCTCATCAGTATGAGGAGCGTCCTTCTTAGAAAGGATGATCCCACACCACGTCGGAACAATTCTGCACTTGGAATTCTCTGTCTTGAACCTTTTCAGTATTTTATCTATGTACATGGATTGGGACAATCCCGAAAACCACTTGGATTTATCCCTGTAGATCCATATACCAAGTATGTAGGTTGCTTCTTCCTAATCCTTCATTGAGAAATTCGTGGATAACCATGTTTTCATTGATTGCAACAGTGCTATGTTGATGCCAATCCGTAGCAAACCGTCAACATATAGAACTAAGAATACTATAACACTTCCTATTTTTTCTGACATACGCACGCTTCCTCTATACTTTGATAAAAACCAAAATGTTTAATTATTTTACCAAAACAACTATTCCAACTCTTTGAAGCTTGCATAAGACCATAAATTGCTCTTAACAATTTGCATGTCTTTCCCTCGCTTCAACTGACCTCGAAACCCTTCGGCTGCGAGATATAAACAGTCTATTCTAAATCACCATTTATAAATGCTATTTTCACATCCATTTTCCATATTTTATAGTTATAGAACACGGCAATGGCAAGCATTAGACAAATGGATTTGACCATGGCCACGGGAAAAAACATTTCGTCATAATCAACACCTTGAATTTGATGAAACACTTTCGTAGCCTTCCTTGCTTTATAGGTCTTCACCTCTCCTTCTGCACTTAGCTTTTTCTTAAAATTCTATTTTTAGCCTATGGGTTTTATTCCTTCGGATGTGTCAGCCAAATTCCATACTTTGTTGTCATACATGGAATTCATTTCAGATTTCATAGCTTTAAGCCAAAGTGCAGAGTCTTTACTCTGCGGTGCTTGTTAGAACATGAGAAGAGTGTCGTCTTCTGTGATACGGTCCTCTTTTTTGCAATCCACAAGAATGTTGTAGTACCTCTCTAATGCGAGATTCCCTATTAGATCTTCTAATAAGTTGCGTATTATTTTATAATGGTGATTTGGTTATCCTACTAGTTCAGAATCTATGTTTACTTCTTGATTCTTATCCAAGTCTACAACTTCACTGGTAATTTCTTTTGATTGAAATTTCATTTCTAAAAAATGGATAGTAGATAAACAATAACATTTTGTTCATCGGTGTTGTAGTCTACATATCCCTTATAATTCCTAGATATCCTAGGCCAATCTTGCCTAAATTCTTAACGTAGGCTGGAAAATCCCAAATCTTTAATTAATTGGGTGGGGATTTCTTCCTATGCCACATTTCATATGACATCTTAGGCACAGGTTTAGTAGGTATCAAATTCATTATCTACCCTACGGTTTCTAGCACATATCCCCGATAGGAAAGAGGTATCCAACCTTACTCATCGTGGAATGAATCATATGTAATAGGGTTCGATTCCTTCTTTTCGAACCATTGTGTTGTAGAGTATGGGATGAAATAACCTAAGAGATAATTCCATTATCTTTCAAGTACTGTTAGAGTTCTTATCCAACATACTCACTCACCTCCTCGATCTAATCGAAGTATTTTAGTTTTACGGTTCGTCTGATTTTCTACCTTGTTCTTATTTTCTTTAAATTTCTTGGATTTATTCTTTATAAGATATATGTATCTTAGTCTTGAGAAATCATCTGTAAAAGTTACAAAGTAGGTTGAATTATCATTTGTCACTATAGATATTGGGCCATATATATCGGTATGTACAAGGCTGAAGTGTTCATTTACTCTTTCGTCGCTCCCATCAAAAGAATGCTTGGTCATTTTTCCCTTAAGACTTGACCCACATGTGTCAAATGATTCATAATAACAGTAGAAAACCTTTGGTTTTCAGTTTGTGTAGTCTTTGTTTACTAATATGACTTAGCTTATAATGCCATAAGCAGCTATTATTAATGTCAACAAAAGATTCATTCACATCACAAATATGATTGAAATTAAGTACATAAATGCCATTATCTTAACACTGTTGCAAATATTATTTCCATCGAATACAATATTCATAATACTGTTTTTACAATAAAAACCATAACATGTCTCAGATAATCTAGAAAATAGATATAATACTGCAAATAAAGTTCTTAATATAATAGAGGTTATTCAAAACTAAATTAAATCCATGCAAAGTTAGGTGATTTTCTCCAACTGTTGCTGCATCTACAATAGATCCATCAACAACTTGAAGCCTCGTTTCACCCTTCACCATATGTCATCTGCCCCTAAGTCCTTATAACGAATTACATCTATAAGTTCCAGATCCAATATCTAAAACTTTATACAATTTATTGATTGCAAAACAATCTTGAATTGTATGTCCTCAAGGAGTGGAAGAAACTGTTTCCTTTCTTTCTTCGACTATCTTCAAATATATAATTACGCTTCCAATGCCCCTTCTTATGACAATGGAGACATTCATCTTTGTAAGTATGAGCATCCTTCTTATTAATTGGGACTTCCCGAATGACCGTACCGGGGAATTCTACCGTACTCCATGCAGCTATGGTTGTTGATCCTGCGGAGCCTACCAAAAGGTTCAGGCCGGATTGTAGGAAGTGAGTGATACGTTTTTGTATTTCTATGAGAAGCTCTACGGCACCCACGATTCCTAGTAGTAAGTCGTCGGCATATCGCGCGTAACAAATCCTTACACTTCTTAGAACCCTGCTTACATTTCTTCGAACCTTTCGAAGATGACGTTTTTCCTTTTACAGCCAACACCTTATTCTAATCCTTGAATGATCCCTCAACTAACCTAAACATATTGAGCAGTTCGATGAGGTTTATGCCCAACTGGTCGTATTTCAGTTCATATTACAGTTCAATATGAGGTTTATTTTAAACGAGATTTTATTATAGAGTTAATAATTTACAATAAATTACAAATTTACCCCAAGGGCATACCCCTAACTTTATCAATGTTCTACAATACAATCCATACCTAGTGTCAAACTATACCCGGAAAAGCTAAAAATAAACATATTAATTGTTAAGTCCATACTACATTTTATATTTTAGCAAACCAAACTAAGGAAAGTCGACCCACCTACTTGGTTGGTAACCACCAAGGGATTTTTCTATTATATTATTTTTCAAATCAAATTTATCTACCAATCTACTGGAAATAAATGATTGTGCAGCTATAGTATCAAAAAGAACATGCATAGGTAAATTAAATACTATAAATATATCTTCTATAATAATGTTCTTGCAATTTATGTTTCCTACCATCTAAGATAAGGTAGGAACCTCGTCCAACAGTAAGCTTTAACCATTTGTCCACCCCATGCCAAGGTTGGGCAATCTTCGTTCATGTGACCTTGTTGATTGAAGATGAAAAACTTCACATTATCCTTTGGAGCCTTGTATTTGCTAGTGAAGTGTTCCTTCAAGCCACAAGATTTGCAGAAAAATTCTTCCCTTCTTTTCTTCTTGTTAAAGTTCTCCTTTTACCATGGCCTTTTCTCTTTTCGAGCCATTTTTGTTTGCCTTCAGCTTAGGTCACTACCTCAACCTCCATTGATCTAGTCTGAGAACTTTCATGCCTAATTGTTATATCAACAATCTCCTAAAAGGCACATCCAAGGATATGGCTAAGAATATGGTTGCGTATAGAGGGATGAAGATCATTAGCAAATTTTCCAACCTTCGTTGTGGGAGTGTCTAACAGTCTCACACCTAACATAGCTAAAGAGTTAAACTAGGGAACATACACTTTAATGGCCATATTTCACTGCTGCAAGTTGATAAACTTAGTCAGTTGCATAACTCTTTCAATAGAAAAGGATGAAATGAATCTGAGATCTTTGAACACTTTCCAAGGCACAACAATTTCATCAACCTCAACTGCTACCAAGTCTCACCAATTAATGGTTTCACCATAAATTTAACAAGACGTAAGTCTCCTCGTTATATCATTAAGATTAATTTCATCGAAGATTTGATTGCACATGCGTAGTCAAGTATGGGTCTCAATGTTCGATTCGGTACCTATATTTGTCTTACTGCCTAGATTGGCATAACTCTTGTAGATTTTACCAAAGTCGCCCTTAGAGCTAGGATACCTACCGCCTTCGCCATGATTGCATCACCCTAAACTTCAGGATTTTCAATTGTGGTCGTTTGAGAGGTTGCTTGGGCTATGGTCCAAAAAAACTGCCAAAATCAACCATTAACTTCTGTGTCATTACCGCCTCAAAGATAATACCATCTTTCATCATCCTCTTCTCATACTCATGTTGCTAATCTGGAAATGGAGTCGATCAACAATCTTAAGAGAAACGAGAAGTGATATAATGTGGTGTAATGTGTGCATATACTACATAGTATCAAAAATAAAAATACGTTCTCTCATACGTTTGGCAACAATAAGTCCTTAGCCTTACTCAAGTGCCTCGGTTCTTACACATACTTTGTTCCTTCAAGTATCCATAGTGTCTTTTAATTGAAGAAACCTTTCTGGGGGTTACTTCCTTGTGTACAATTGAGTTAGACTTATCTCAACTTATGCCTAGTGTTAAACCAATCGCTTTCGACACCCGGTATCGAATCTTACACAACAATCTAATTCGCAAGTATCGGAACATAACCTTCCTTTGAGTGATAAAACTATAACTATCCATTAGGCATCGTCATCTACAAATTCACCGTGTAAGGAAAATATATATAATAGAAAATAGTCTAGTACAACATGACCGGTATAATATATGAGATACAGTAAAGTACTGAAGATACGGAAGTTTATTTCATATATACATGCATTTTTCTTATTATTTACATAAAATAAAAGCCTGAACCGGATAATAGCAACAGCGTCTTCAAACTCCACTTGATGCTCCAAGACTTGCTAGAAAGTACTTATCAGCATTAACTCTTAGCCTACTCGTGAGAGTACCTAAGAGTTGTTAAAGAAAGAAAAAATAATATGGTACATGCATAAGGCCTAGTGTGACGAGGAAATTAGCACAAGATATCATGTATATAAATGCACATATACCCAATATATGAAATACCGAATAAGAGACTTATGAGTACATGGGATCATACCTCAGCTTGTCTACATGCATCCAATAAATTATAACAATATAATATGTCTAACTATAAGGTAGAGTAAAGTATGTGGTCTCCACTACTACGTCACTGTGTAATGTCCAGTCGTCATCTGATCAAGGTGTATGGAACCTAAACTTATATCTATTCATCCCGAGTGCTAGTGTGAAGAGTATTACCCCGACAAGCACACATTTCATACACCCATTTTTTATCCTTACATATTGCAAATCATGATGCGTAAAGTGGAACCCTATACTCTAAGGAAAATGCATCCATGAGCCATTTTCATCATCAGTATGCAGCTAGGTATGGTGTACCTTCAAATGTCCTCCATGGATCCATATTTCCCCTTACATCCATCAAACACTAGTGCATGGTCCAGATCATGAACACATCCTCCAAGAGCCCCTCACTTTCTTTCTTTTTCGCTCTTAACACCACACGTAAAAGTGCATGGGAGTATTCTACCTAAACACCTTAACCCTACTATATTTTTGAAGATGAGAGCTACTCATATGGTGGTCATCCACTCTTAAGTTATTACCCTTAACTCCAAGGTACATACTTTTGAATAATACAAGGATCATAAAACTGATCACCCATTCCTCGTCTATTTGATAGTTACTATGTAACCATTGCAAAGTCTAATGGATGTATACCCAAAACCGATAGTCTTACGTCCCAAGTCCATTCGTTCATACATGTCGGTCCAATATTATACCGCTCGAATGCCTATTGGTTCGATATTTATTGTCTACGGCTGGATATTCTGACCATGGCTTATGAAAACCAAAATATCTGGGTTCTTTCCAAAACATCACATGATGGAGATCACTCTGTTATGAGAACAGCGTTAAAAGTTTCGTTGAAATCAAAATTCATATGAAGAAGGTTGCCTCTTCAAAGATCGATTAATACTACCCCTGAGTCTACTTCAAGATTTCCTTGGAATATCCCCGAGTCAACCCCGAAATTCCCTTAATACTGATTGGTACTTCTTAGGGGTTCCCTTGAAACATCCCCGAGTATGGCTGAGATTTCCTTAAAGTTACATGGATTAGTACAGATCCATCATGGATCGACTTAGCCAAATTTTCACCAACTCCATCATATTTTCACCACCAATCCATAGCTCTATCCATTTCCTTAATTTGATTGACTTTAGGCTTTCATGAACTAAGTCCTGGGTCTACTCCAAGCTTGCTCTAGATTTTCTTCAGTACCGATCCATCATGGATCGGTACCAATCCATATACAACATTTTTCATCTTTATATTGTTTTACAGCAATTGAACTCATTCTTCCTACGGCGCTTTTACCTTCTTGCATATCCAGTGTGCCTAATTCCCCGAAAATGAAATCTCACAAAATAAGCGTCAAAGTCAAATAAACAAGCATGTAATACAAGAAACAATACAAACATTCATGCATACACATCTTATCTAACATTCAAATTGAGCATACGTGTTCATATATGAATTCCTTAAGCCTTAACATATCAATTTGCACTAAACTACATATTTATTAGATCTAAACATATTTTTGGTGTTTTTAGATGATATGTAATCATTGCCTAATCATAAAACCAACATATAACTCATTTAGGGTGTAAATCTACCGGTACCCCTAAGGAAAATTCATATGGATATGACTATACACAAATATAGACCATAATACAATTAGAGATAATTTCCCATTCAACTAGACCCTCCTTGCAAGCAATAAGAACACACAAAAAATCCAAATTTGATCAAGTCCCGATCTCATCAAATTGAGCCTTTCTAAAAATGTGATTTTCTTGTATAGATATGTTGCTTTAAACAGAATTTTAATTAATATGATTCTATCTTTATTTTAGAAATTTTATCTTGATCTAGAGGTAGATTTTTTTGTGGAGAAGTTAGGATAGTAATTAGTGATTGAAAGGTGATTTCTACAACAAATTAGGGGTTGTCCGAAATAAGCTTACGTGGGTCGGGGTGGATTAGTTAACTACTGAAAATCTATCATGTTTTATTAAATTCTTATTTCGGCCATAATTCTTTCTTCGTAACTCCAAACGTAGCAAGTCTGTAATTCATTTTAACTTGAAAAAAAAAATCTCCTCTGCGCCTTGGTAATATTTTCGTGCCATAATTATTTACTTGGGAAAATTTTCTTACTACCCCTTGTAATTTAATTAATGATTTAATTATTAAATTAATTACTTTAATTGCTAGGTACAACTTTATGAGTCGCTACACAAAACTATTCCATATTTCGCCCTTGAGGAAATATGTTCAAGACCCATAGAGCTATGTTGAGCTAAAGCTTTGGAGGACTTAGAAGTTGAACTTAATATGTTCTGCTTGGTTCATATCACTGACCAAAACATGAAGAAATTAAGGAATGAAATTGTCCTGAGGGTTAAGATATAACGGAGTATCGATGTTGGTTGTTGTACAATATAAGAAACCGATGATAGGACAAGACAATCCTATCTTAAGTTATTTAATGTACAAGCATGTTATGATCAAGGTCGATCCTTGGATGATAGAATTGAGAGTATTCCCAAGGGGCAATTATGTAGTTTTGATTATATAATTATACACTTAACTCTTATGTATGTATCCCGTTCAAAATGAAAGTATGTTTTTCCGTTTACCATTTCAATTATATGTGCATATATTTATAATTAAAATGTTGATGAATGAATTTTATACATAAAATAATAAATTCCTATGAGTAAGTATTTAACTGATTGCACTTATGAATATGTTCATAATCGCGAGTAATGAATCATGATATATAAATAAATACTTATCCTTAAATACTCCTTGTCTAGGTGATTTGAGAAAGCGATATCACTTCATCGGAAGACTAGTGTACCTACTGCTCTCTATATGATTAATGGTGATTTACTCATGACCATATGAGATAAGGCTGACAATGAGGCTGACCTAGGGTCTAAACCGATAAACCCGCCCTTATTTTGACCCGCCAAGATCCATCCCATTGGGTCATTGGGGCAGGTAGATCCATGGTTCGTTCTTAAAAGCTCTAGGTCTCAGGTCGGGTTGGGGCTTGGTTGACCCACCCCAACCAGACCCGCACTATTGAGATCTCATAAATTCACTTTAATACTATAACGATTATTTGTTAATTCTTTTATGAATAAGAGGTTATAACATGGATATTCTAATGTTCTATTCAATAAGTTATATGATTTTATGATATTAAGTTGCATCGCTAATAATTATATAATAACATATGCATATTTTTCTTGAACCATTATCGTACACCTGTGTTAACCCACCTTTTGGCAAGGCCGTATACATGTAGATTTAACTCAATAGACTGAACGGTTGTCGAGGCTGGAATATTATGGATTTGGTTCAAATGGATGGACGGATGATCAATTACGGATAATAAATATGAAAATGAAGCCCGGATTAAGTATGGTTGATGGATAAATGACGCAGGGTATTTGGAATATGGATTTTGGCAAGGATGGGAGTTGCTTCGGGATGGGTTGGCATTTGCTTCGAGTCGCGATGTGGTTGGCTTCGGGTCGGTGTAAGGATTTGCCAGGGATCGGCATATTACTTCGGGTCGGCATGTACATGGGCCCGGCAATGGTAGATGCTTCGGGTCGACTATAGGCATAACTCTGGGTCGGCATAGGTATGGCTTTGGGTCGGCATTTGGTTGAAGGTTGTATCACTTCAAGGGGTCGGCATAAGGAAACAACTTCTGGTCGATGTTGAGTTAACATTGGGTCGGCATCGTCTTCACCTCAGATCGGCAAAGAAGAAGGAGCTTCGGGTTGGCATATGGAAGTACTTCGGGTCGGCACTATCTTCACGTCGGGTCGGAATTCACTCGGGTCGGCATTCACTCGGGTCGGCATTGAGATAGAGGTCATATCACTTCAGGAGGTCGACATTTGGTTCACTTCGGGTCGGCATTGGTGCTGCTTCGAGATTAACTCCAGGCCGACAAGGAAGTAACTTCGGGTCGGCAGAGAATGATCGACTTTGGGTCAGCATCAAGTTTGCTCCGGGTCGGCACATTGGTTACTTCGGGTCGGCACGTGTTTTGCTTCGGGTCGGCATGTTATCTACTTCAGGTCTACGTATTTGAATGAGTTGGGTTTGACGGTCGCTATGGTGGGCCCATGTAGGTGAGGAGGCCTTGTAGCCGGAGTTTCGCCTATAAATACAGTAGGTGTGGATTCAGAATGAAGGATCTTCACTTTGTTTCACTTCATCTTCCACCTAGAGGCTACTCTGCCATTTTTATTCAGAAATTCCGGATTGTAACTGCAATCAAATTTCTGATAATAAAAAGGATTTTTCTAGAGTGAACGTGGGCCGAAGTTAGCTGAACCACTATAAATCTTGTCTTTTTTACGTGCTTTCACTTCAATTTTGGTTATTCTTCATAATATATTCTCTACCTATACTCTATCTGTGATCTATGACTGGATATTGTTGCTTTCACTTATAATTGGGTGTTGGTGACTAATTTCGAAGCCAACATTTTGGTACTTTCATTGGGAGAGCTAGCACTCGGGGATTTGGAAGTTTGGATCTTAGATTTGAAAACTTAGGAACTCGGATTTAGGAAGCTGTGGCTAGGACAAGGACACAGTGAACAGAGAGGAGTCGTCATGAAGGAAGTCAGGAGGCTTCCTTAGGAGCTAATCGGACTTCAATCTTCATCACTAGAGACGAGATGGAAATGATGATGGATGCTATGCAGGACTGTGCAGTTAAAGCGCTCGGTGGATTCAATGCGGTAGAGGTGCAAAAATTCCTAGCGAGGATGTAGCGAAGATATAGCAGGATATATCGGATTACTCTAAAATAGCATATAAATCCCATATTTGTTGTTTTTACAAATATATAAATAGTAATTATGTGAAAAATTAACATTCAATTGAATTATAATTAATACAAAAATAATTTTAAATAAAAATGTGTGCAAATGTACTATAAATGAACGTAAAACTGTTATATAACTTAATTTAATTTAGTAGAATATTAGAGTATTATCATTTCTAAACATATATAAAAAATTCAATGAAATTAATTAATTTCATAATTTTTATAGCGTATAAATATCATTTTTCAATCCAATTTTTTATAGAATATATAGCGGAAATAGCGGAATATAACGGAAATAACGGGATATAGCGGAAATAGCGAGGATTAAAGCGGAAAGGCTATATGTTGGGGATATATGGAAAAATCGCAGCGGTAGGAATCCGCTATAAGATATATCGGAGTTATAGCAGGGATATAGCGGGGCATTAACTGCACAGATGTAGGAAAGGATGCTGAAGAGACAAGAAGATATGATGCAGAACTTATTCCAGCAGATTGGATAGGCTGGAATCCAAAACCAAGGGAATAGAGTTACAGGGAATGATGGAAATATGGATCACGAAGCTGGAGCTACAGGAACAGAGGAAGTCCAGAATCAGAACCAAGGAAACGAAGCCAACAGTATGCGAGATAGAGCGGAACATAAGGGCAGATTTTAGGATTTCCTATTGGACTCGGGGGGTAGGTTGGAGACAACGGACAAAGACTACCACTTGATGATAACGACGGGTTGGCGGGAATGATCAGACGGACCATGAGAGGGGGATTGGTAAATAGAGATTTGGAGGATGTGAATAGGAGCCCCTTCGCTCTTGTGATTAGGCAAGCTAAGAATCCACCGAAATTCAAACTACCAACACTGGAGACGTATAATGGAAGGACGGATCCCGTTGTTCATCTAACAAGGTATATAAGGCATATGGAAGTACTAGGGGCATCGGAGGAGGTCATGGCATGGTGCTTCCCTTTGTATTTAACGGATATAGCGACACTATGGTTCAAACAACTAGAAAGTGGCTCCATTGGTACGTGGACAGAATTGACCGAAAGGTTTATGAGGTAGTTTAGAGTTCACATCTCGAGACCTAAGAATGTGATGAGTTTGGCAACACTAAAGTAGAGGACCAAAGAGTCTCTAAGAAGTTTTTTAACATGGTTTAATGCTGCGGCGACATCGGTGGATCGTCCAGATCCATCCATGGTTTTGATGGCGGCTGTATCTGGCATCGCTGATGGCACAGAGTTCAAGGATTCGCTAGCACGGGATCCACCTATGGATTTAGGGGAGTTTTACCATGAAGCAGCAAGGTTCCTACGACAGGAAGACGCACAAGCAAACAAACAGGAGGTGAATGTTGTGCAAGTTGGAGGATCATCAGGAGATGTAAACAAGAACAATAAAGGAAAATGGAAAATGAATGACAGCAGTAATACATCGAAAAGGCAATAGAGAGAACCAAAATTCTCTTCTTTCACGGATTTGACTAAAACTCTGGAAAGGATCTATTTGGATACTTGAGGGCGCCTCTAGTATTGAAGGCCGACAAAAAGGGAACCCTCCAAATACGAGCGGGCATCAGGAAAGCATTGCCTATTCCATGAGCTGGATGGGCACAACACGAAGGACTGCAGGTATTTGAAGGATATCGTTGAGGAACATGTGAGGAATGGTCATTTGCAACAATACATAGGGAATCAAGCTGTGGCAGTGGAACAAGAGCAGCCACCGCCCACCTCAAATGAAGATGGCACTGGATCAAGGCATCGTCATTAGCTTATTATTGGCTGATTGGATTTATGGCATGGAATAAGTAATAAACCCCAAAGTAATACGGCTAATTCACTGACACATGTACGGGATCAAGGACGATCCCTAGGCATGCTCTGAGATGACGATGAACCATAGTGCTCGGGTTTATGAAATCTTGTTTTTTTGTTTACTGCAAACTTTGGTTTTTCTGGTACTATGGCTATTTAGTTTTCTTGGTTGTACATACTTTTATTTTATCAATTGAACTCTGGAATGATTGGGTTTGGATTAATGTAATTAATAACACGGGTCACGGTTACGGCCCCGACCTGAGAGATGGGGCAATAACCACGAGTTACGAGTCCCTTCGCTAGAGAGCGATGAGATAGACTCGAACATGGATAAGTCCTTGACTGGGGATCGAGGTCGGAGTAGGATACCCCATAGATTAAGTCCTCGACCGAAGAGTTGAGGCCGAAGAAGGATATTCACGGATTAAGTCCTCGGCTGGGGATCGAGGCCGGAGTAGGATACCCCATGGATTAAGTCCTTGACTAGAGAGTCGAGGCCGGAGAAGGATAACCATGGATAAGCCCTCGACCGGAGAGCCGAAGCCGAAGTAGGATAAAATGACCCGAAGAGGTCTAAGGATTCAGATATGGACCCGGAGAGGTCCAGGATTTGGATATGGACCCGTAGAGGTCCCGGATTTGGATTTGGACCCGGAGAGGTCCCGGATTTGGATGTGGACCCGAAGAGGTCCCGGATTTGGATTATAGAACCCAGAGAGGTCACAGACTTGGATAAAATGATCCAGTGAGATCGTGGATTCGGCTACTGGATTTGGAATGGATTTGGAATTGGATATCAACTCAGAACAGTCATGGATTTTGCTAACGATCCAGAGAGATTAAGGGACCAGATTAGCAATGGATTGAGCTCTAGAATGGATGATATGACCCTCAATGGATTATGGACTTTGGATTTTGGACTTATAGCAATTCAAAACACGCATTCCAATAGTAAGGCATGTTTTGGGGGGCAAATGTTAACCCGCCTTTTGGAAAGGCCGTATACAGGCGGATTTAAGTCAATAGACTGCACGGTTGTCGAGGCTGGAATATTATGGATTTGGTTCAAATGGATGGATGATCAATTACGGATAATAAATAAGAATATAAAGCCGGGATTAAGCATGGTTGATGGATAAACGACATAGGGTATTTGGAATATGGATTTTCTCAAGGATGGGAGTTGCTTTGGGTCGGGTCGACATTTGTTTTGAGTCGCCATGTGGTTTGCTTCGGGTCGGTGTAAGGATTTGCTAGGGATCGGCATATTACTTCGGGTCGACATGTACTTAGGGTCGAAAATGGTAGATGCTTCGGGTCGGCTATAGGCATAACTCCGGGTCGACATAGGTATGGCTTCGGGTCGGCATTTGGTTGAAGGTTGTATCACGTCGAGGGGTCAACATAAGGAAACAACTTCAGGTCGACGTTAAATTAACATTGGGTAGTCATTGTCTTCACCTCAGATCGGCAAAGAAGAAGGAGCTTCAGGTCGTCATATGGAAGTGCTTCGGGTCGACACTGTCTTTACGTCGGGTCGGCATTCACTTGGGTCGATATTGAGATGGAGGTCGTATCACTTCAAGGGGTCGGCATTTGGTTCACTCCGAGTCGGCATTGGTGCTGCTTTGTGATTAACTTCGGGTCGGCAAGGAAGTAACTTCGGGTCGGCAAAGAATGATCGACTTTAGGTCAACATCGAGTTTCCTCCGGGTCGGCACATTAGTTGCTTCAGGTCGGCATGTTATCTACTTCAGGTCTGCGTATTTGAATGAGTTGGGTTCGACGGTCGTTATAGTGGGCCCATGTAGGTGAGGAGGCCCTGTAGCCGGAGTTTCACCTATAAATACAGCAGGTGTGACTTCAGAATGAAGGATCTTCACTTTATTTCTCTTCATCTTCCACCTAGAGGCTACTCTGCCATTTTTATTCAGAAATTCCAGATTGTAACTGCAATCAAATTTCTGATAATAAAAAGGATTTTTCTAGAGTGGACGTAGGACGGAGTTAGCTGAACCACTATAAATCTTGTCTTTTTTACTTGCTTTCATTTTAATTTTGGTTATTCTTCATATTATATTCTCTACCTATACTCTATCTGTGATCTGTGACTGGATATTGGTGCTTTCACTTATAATTGGGTATTGGTGGCCAATTTTGACGCCAACAACATTATTTTTGTTACCTTACTTATCATTGTAAACATATTGATATCTATATTTATGATATTTTAGTGACAATCCCGCTCATAAATAAAATAAATAAATATATGTACATTTATACATAATTTTGAATGAATTTATAAAGTCTAATCGGATCTTGGGCGGGGTGATTTAATATTGACCCGCATGGGTTTCGGGTACGGGGCGAAAGTTCAGACCCGCACCAGGCCTACGGGCCGGGTCTGTGGCATGGTTTAAAAAATCCAAGGTGGGTCTGTGGCATGGTTTAAAAAATCCAAGGTGGGTCTGGGGCATAAACCCCCTCTAACTCCCCTATTGCCATCCTTAATTAGAGATCCTAAGAGGTTTTGTATTTGTACTATTTGTGGATTAACTATAGAACGAATCATTAAGCGTCCATATGAGTTACTTATATCTAAGTCAAATACGGGACCTCAAGTGACAATGTGCATCTATCTTTTGACTTGAGAGTGCTGTTGTTTGTACCAAAAATGGGCACAAACCCCAAATATCGTGAAAGCACCAATTTATGAATGTAGATCAGCAATATTCCAAACACAAATCACAGATCTAAACAAACAACGAACAGCAATCCAGCAATAATGAACAGAAACACACAATTTATAGTGGTTAGGCTATCTCCGGCCTACGTCCACTTCAAGGTTTTATCATTTATTGATTATCCTCGCCTGTTACAGTTGAATACAACAATTACAATGAAGAAATTCGTTTATAACAGCAATAGTAGAGTGCAAGTTTGAATCCGGCAGAGTCTCGACGTTGAACAGCCAAAGATCCTCTTTTCTATAGGCTTCAAGGGGCTATTTATAGGCGTAGGAGGCTGAGATCGCGCTCAAACTTCGGGAGACTTCTTCTGGCACGTAAGGGGGCCCACGCAACCGACCCCACCAGGTTTTGACTCGATCTGCGATCGATATGAAGCAATTTTGTATCCATCAAGAAATGATCCAATCGAGCTGAAACTTGGCAGGATTGTTATTTACCTTGTATGCAAGCTGCTGTGAAAATTTCATTGCATTTGGATCTGTGGTTTAGGAGATATGATCGATACGAGTTGATATTCTTCGGAAGGCTGTCCGGTTCGAATCCATGGCTTCGTATCCATACCTTTCGTATCGATCAGGAGCACGTGTGCGCAATGACGTGGAGTGATATGGAGCGAGTTTCCTGGGTTGATCCACTTTGTGTGCCGAGTTGAATGCTTCTTTCCTGGAGACGTGGGTGTCCTTCGCTCGTATCCTTATCTCGCGCTCGTTCATATCCATTACCTTGCAACGGTACGCTCGCACTCACCAACTCGTGTCCTTCTTCGCATCGATTCCACGGGTACACTTCGCATCGATCGCTTATGAATCGATCGATACGAAATGACTTATGGGGGTCATCGATATGAAGTGGTCGTGAAAGAATGGACACGAATCTCATCCTTGGGATGGATACGAGTGAGACCTTACCTATTGGATACGAACAAGGCTTTACCTGCCCACTTACCTAATCGATGCGAAACCATTGAGTCAAGCCCATACTGATCGATACGGATGAGACGCTACTCCATGGATACGAACTGCCGGGCATGCGCGAACCTGATCAATACGGACCTGATGGAGTCGAACTATACAAGACATGACGGATGCGAATGATGGATTCGAACAGTATATTCTTCCTACCTTGTATCGATCATATCTCCTTCATACGAACTCCGATTAACCTGAAACTTGAGACGTAGCCTCTCCTAGTCCTCATCATCATCTTCAATCGATTCCGTCCTGATCGAAGCTCGGCTAAATTTTGACGACATCGATTACAGCCTTGTTTCCATTCGATCTCCAATCCTGATATCCATCATTCCTTTCCAATTTGTTGATATTCCAGCCTTGACCAAAGGTGGGATAACAGCTGTGATCTTATTTATCGAGGCCCTTCTTTACGATTGTTAATCACATGATATGAGTTCATGTTAAGACCATAGTTGGTAATGGGATTAGATAAATGAAGTACTGAAACACTACTCAGAAGGGAATTTGTCTCCTTTGATATAGAATGTTAACGCCATCGTAATTGGTTTTGGCTCGAAGTTAGAAATCTCTAACCAGAGTAAATTCAAATCAATAATTTTTATTGGTTGAAATAAGTAAATTCATAGCTCAACTTTGCAGTTAAATAAGAATATTATCAGGGTTTTGAGAGATGACCTAATCTTAGATGTCTATGTGGCATAGTTTTGATGATGAGATAAATATGCATATATATCGTTGTATAAGGGTGCAGCTTTAAAACAATTATGAAGTAAGACTTCACCTAGATAACCGATAAGCATATGAAGTCGTGACCATTACTATGCTTTAGCAAATTATGCATAGGCTTTGATATTTAACTAGTTTAAATATTAACCGAGGGCCGAAGTCACACTTATGAGTCACACAACGGAGAATTGCAGTGTTGGACCTAAATGTAATAATATAATAATTTGCAACTATTGTAATTTATTATTGAAATGATTATACACACACATAATTATTAATACAGAGAGAGAGAGATGTGTGTGTGAATGATATAACTTTTATTTGTGCGTGAATGATATAACTTTTTAAATCACCATAACTAATTGAGTTAAATATTTATAATTGTTGTATATATTTAATTTAATTCCAACCAGCAATTTAACTAACATGAAGAGGTAATATAAAATATATAATGTATGTAGTTTATGTCATGTATCGACCAATTAGCATATATCAAGCGCAAGCGACTCGCTTTCAAACCTATATTCCTTTAATGCTCAAGCAGTCACCAATCAGAAAGTCCACTGCCTCAAAAGTCCAAAGCGACCAGAAAAAGCTTTTCCAGCATTGTCTTGGGCAGTGGTGAACCAAATTCGTAAAGCGAAGCACATGACTTAAAAGCTCTGGAAATGGGCTGGGTTTTGCTTGCTCATCGTGGAATATAATGCTGTAGTCAAGAAGATATCTTCATCATCACAGTAATCCACCAAGCCCATTGAGTTGTTCACAATGGAGGCTTGAGTGTTAGATGGGTGCGCACATCTGGTTTTCAATGCCTAGTTTTAAGAAAGCAATAAAAGAGTTGGTGTCGTTTCGAGCTCCGACTTTAAGTGATTTGCCTTGTTGGCTTCTGTGGTTGGGTTCATGGGTTGAGTCGATGGGAATAAGGTCTACATGCAGTTGCAAATATCTGGCAGTGGGGGATCGATGCTTGGAACGAGGATGACAAGCTTACGCAACTATGGTTGGGGTTAGGTCATATTTTGTGCAGGCGGTAGGGTAGGAAGGATTGGAGATTGGACCCAAGATAGATCCGTTGAAAGAGGTATGGGTGGGTTCAGTACTTTGGGCGGGCGGAGAAGAATGAGGGGTTGTGAGGCTATAGTAAAACTATAAGATGTGGGATGGGCTGAGAATTGCAAACTGTCGGCCCTGGAAATGAATTTATGTGCATCTGATATTATATGCTAGGCTTTAGATCGAGTGGGCTTGGGAATTTGCAAGTTTGGGGATGTGGAAGAAGGTGTGGAGTTTGCAAGACAATTATGCCCACCTTTGCTCCATACAGATCCTAAGCTCAATGCATGCACATGCCATGCTAGGCCATTGATAGTGCCATAAGCGACCTTTCAATTTGTTCAGACAATTCTTCAAGGGATTCTTTGTTGTAGAGATGATCTAGTCTAGTAAATAAGGAAAATATATCCACACCTAGTAGAATGAGCTATCGAGTATGCAGTGGAACCACATAGATGATTTAAATAATTTCATTTGCACGTTGAAAATCATATGATTCTCCAAACACTTGCCCTAGATCAACTTCAACATCGTAATTGCTCTAGTGAATAACTAAAATAAATAACTGAATATGAGATAAGGAAAGAAGGAAACTAATTCTTGTTATAATAAAAATATCTATCATTTATTTATTTTTCATAGGTTCACTAAAAACTTCTCTCTAAACCAAATTTTAAGAAAGTCCTCCCCACTAATAGTTGTATCAAAATGTGTTTTTCATCTATCATACCAAATTTTCATTACGAGACAAGTGAAGGCTTAGCAAATAGCTTTGCAGATACTGTAACACCCACCATTATGCCCTTATTAACTAAGGATATTAACAAGTAATATCATCCACATTAGGAAATAAAGCTTTTTAGGAGCGACCATCCATAATTTTTTTAGGCGAGTATCGAATACGTTGAATATAAGAATTTATTCTTTTTGGTGGAGAGGAATTCAACATATACGATCCAAGCACAAAGCAATTATACAGTGGCTTATTATGATCCAGAACAATATAAACATCACAGACACAGAATCACAGATCGCATCAATAAATATAATAGTGGTCATATCATATATAACATAAAGTGAGTCAACAAAGAAAAGGTTTAGATGCACATATACACATATACATAAGCTAAGGCGAAGCCTAAAATAAAAAATGAGTCTACATCTCAAACAATATACATATACACAAAAGGCAACATCCCAAAATGGACTAATAACAAATATAGGTAACTAGCATAACTTCTACCCATGCTAGCCCACATCCAAAGCCAAGAGTCCCTGAACCTATCGAGTCTTGGTCTGACCCAAATATTATAAATAAACAAGTCAGACTATCTCTAATTATTATAAATTTTTTGTCCATAATAATAATAGACTTACATAAACATCAAGGATAAAATGTCCATATATTGTACTTCACTAATATACTAAAACATCATTTAAAACTTCATAACTTAAATTTAAACTATGCTCATTCACAACAACCATCAAAGCCATAGCAACCATCATAATAAGAGCATAGAAATTCACAACCATAATGCAAACAAACGATAAGCACTTCGCAAGTCAATAATCATCGTCGTGCACTTCACACATAATTAAATAAGCACTTCGCCAGTCGACTATAAGACAAGCGCATCGCAAACCAACACCAGCTACGAGCACATCGCTCGTCGTCATCAATAGCTAGCCTAATAGACAACCACTTCGCATGTCAATACAATTACAAGCGCATCAGAAATAATAAGTCATTTGTAAACGAGTAACACCAGATGAGCTTGAAAACCCGTAATGTAATGACCCTAAAATCGGCCTTCGAAAATCGACATCCGTACTTCACTTGTACTCAAAATGCCGTAGATTCAAACGCCGAATCTGGTTCACCGGAGCTTATAACACCATTAAGTATAACAACACAGCGGAATAAAAAAAACAATGATATCATATACAACTCCAATGAATACAATATCCAGAATGATATATAACAATGATATCAATAAGATACAACAATATCAGAGATATGATACAATGCTACAGCGGAAATAACAGAACTGATAACTCCAAATGATCTCTAAAAGAAAATGAATCCAATAACTCCAATATCAAGCTCGAACCACCAAGAGAAGTAAGTGCAGTATTGAACTCCAAGAACTGAACCAGCTCTAGATAATCTACTAAACCTGAATATCTGAGAAACCCAACTCTAGACTGCCCGTGGAAAATGATGGGCACCCAGAGTTTAGGAAGGGAACAATAAACTCCAGGTCAGTCATGGGACTGGTATGAGCAAACAAAACAGTTTATCTTTAAAAAAACACAAAAGGCTTTTAAACATTGAAACCCGCAATGCTTTTGGAAAAATGAAACTACCATAAGACCTCCCGCCACACACACAATGCAATCGCAGAATTGGAGGAGATTTCTTCTTATGATAGTCAAACATGCTTACTACGTAAAAGAAAACTATTTTGATATTATTACTAGTGCATAGTGTGAAAATATTTCGAAAGTATTATATCAATCTTAGCCAGCATACAACATTTCATCGTATGCCTACTATAGCTATCATGTTCAATAACAGGTTACCGCCACATTCCATGGCAGGTTATACAACTAAAACCGTACAGGGTTCGTATTGTTTCTTTGGATTTCCAACAAATGATCAGGCAAAGGAACTTCCTTACACCGAAATGGAGCGCCTTTGGAAAGACGCCCGGAGAACCTAACCGTATCTCTGCAAACACAAGGCCGACGCTACCTCACGCTTTAACCAAGCTGTAACTAGGTAACTAACACACGAGTCATGTCATCCCCCGGTCGTCACCGACCTTTATCCGAGATGTCTCGATCATAAAGCAACAACCACAAAGTATAATAACTGTGCAGCATCAACATAGGTAAAATATCTGGGCTCCATACCATGATATCACCTTTTATCCAGAAGGAAATGACATACCCTAGGGGCGCTACCCCTACAAACCTTTGCCGCAACATTCTTGTTTCGACCATTACCGAGTTGTGAGGCTCGACGAAGTCTCGTCCACAAAGCCCGCTTTTTCACAAAGCCACGCTTTTTCACAAAGCCACGCTTTTCCACAAAGCCACGCTTTTTCACAAAGCAACGCTTTTTCACAAAGCAACGCTTTGACCAACAATGATCAACAGCACTTCGTATGCCACATTACCAAATTGGGAATGTATCACTAGTAACCATCAACTACATAACCTCTGAGCTCGTACGTCTCAAAGAAGGGTGTTAAGCTAAAAGGATAAATTCTCCGCCACCAATAGAAATGTATTTGATAGAAACCAGCTTTACATCTCAAAGTGTAACGTCAGACACACATCCATACAAGTCTGTTCCGGGTTCGAACAGAACCGAAGGCACTTCCAAAGAAGCCCTTGCAAATCCGGATAATTTCTAATCACGTCCGGACTTCCCATCACTTAGGGTAATAAAAATCTTTATACCGGGGATCAGCCGATGCAGAGACAATCGATGGTAATCCTTTCGTTTTCGAAAGTATCTGGTCTTCACCACCGGTCTTCAAATGCTATCCATATACGTCGTATCATTATTCGGAATGGGTTATATGACACAAAGGTCCTTTCCCGGCTAAACCGAATAACGAGCGCAATATTAAAAATCATATGGATACTGGGGTCTCAGTTAAATCACGCTTAAAGCCCAAAACTTTTCATTCGAATGGTTAAAACAAATTACCATTTCCAATCTTTTAAACAAAAAGATTCATTTCAACAACCTTCAATGGTTTAAACAAATTTCCATACTTTTAATCTTTTAAACAAAAAGATTCAATTCACAAAGTTCACCCCATTCACAAAGATCCATTCATGGATTTCAAAACAATTTCCATTTCAATAGGTTTACTCGTTAAATCTTTAAATCAAGAGTTAACTTATAGCTTTCAAAACTCGTTTCCAAAGATTCATTCATAGTCTTTCAAAAACAATTCCATTTCAAGTTGGATTAACTTGTCCGGTCTTTGAAATCAAAGACTCATTTCATAGTTTTCAAAACATTTCAATTCTATTTTCAAACTTGAAACCTTTCAACACAAATTGGAAGTTCATTTCTTATGTGAAAGCTTTTACTATTTGAAAACAAATAGTTTCGTTTCAGAAAAATCCAGTTATATTTACACGAGTTAAAACCCTTGAATTAAATTCAAATTCCCAAATCAATACCTTTAAAATGGTTTAACCCATATATAACTTGTACAACATCTTTAATCCCTAGTTTCAAATCGTAGAATTCAATTTCAAACTTGAATTCAAATTTAAATCAAATTATTTAAATTTTCAAAACTCGATTAAGTTATTCAAAATAACTTTTATCTTTGAAATTCCATTTCAAAAGCTTTTCACTTTAAACCCAAATTTCCAATTTCAAAATCAATTGAAATTAAAATTTCAATTTCAAAAACATCAAATTTAAATCATCTGTGACTTAATCGATTTCCACATGAAATCCATATTAGTGTGTGTAAGAGTGTGGTCTAGGGGTTTCACACAATAGTGCACAACATCAATCATCACAGATATATCGATAAGCGGTATAACCCATAACGCTTATCTTCATTCACAGATTCATAGATAAAGTAAATTTATCAGTCACAAAGATTCATCATTACAATTCGATGTGGGTTTCGGATAACCAACTGGAATCCGACTCCCTGTCGCATCGAAATTCAAATGTCATTTACGGATCAAGGGTTTTCATATTCACATAGTAATATATCACAGAAACAGAAATCACAGCTCAGCACAAAGTAATTTATATCACAAAGCATCACAATCACAAACAGGGATATCAAACTGCTCAAAGCATTTCAATAATAATCAATCATCTAACAATTAGATGAATTAAATCAGTTACTTTAATTTCCTTTAAATCCTGCTTGTTAATTAATTATATATCAAATAAATTTATCATACAATAATCATCTATCTTAATTAATTCTTCTTGATAAATTATTTTTAAATTTCATTAAGCCATTAACAACTTAATTTATTAAGTAATTAATCCTTAATTTTAAATTAATTAATCCTTAAACATTATTAAGTTTTTAAAATAAACTCTAAAATAAAGGTTATATATATATCTTAAATATTTTTAAACTTAGTTAATTTAAAATAATTTAATTAAGAAAAAACCTTTAACCAATTCAAAACTTAGATAAACATTCCTTATTTACAAAGGAACTGGGTTTAACAAAATTGTTTAAATAACTTGATTTTTGTTTAAAAGTTAAAACTGCTTTTACCTTCAATTTCCAGACCCGAGAAAACCCAAGGAAATCCCGAGCATCACTTCGAGTAACTCGCGTTCGTTCCTACTTCGAATCAACTCGCAAAAATACACGAGAACGCCCCGACCTTCCATGTTCTTCCCCAAACTAACGATGATAACAGGTGCAAACGTACACCGTGCACGTGCACAGATCATCGTCGCCATTCTGATCATCATCGCCACTGTCTACAGGTCATCGATGACCAACCCAATTCATCCAACCACCCAAATCATCAAAACGAGCTGAGAATCAAAATTGAACAATCTGGTCAATGCCTGTAACTCAACCAATCGGAAAAATACCCATTCGTTATCACCTCCCCCTATTGACAAACTCGCTGCCGCGCCTACAGCTATGCCAGACACCCACGAACAATCTTCCCTTGGTCCGAACACCTAAATCGCCTTGGCTTCGAAACTGTAACAACTCAAACTTGATCAACACCAAGGGGCAGTCGAACCCTAGTTCGACGAATTCCAATCATCACAGTCAAAAGAAAAATCCAACAATATTTTTCCATCACCCTACCATACTCCAGCCTCCTCCGTGCCAAAACTCGAAGCTCCAATCGACGCCGTTCAACGGCAATTGGCCAAAATCCCAAAAACGATCAACTCTCGAATTCTTGACAAACACTCAATGAAAAATTACCAAATTCATTCTAAAATTCATGATTCATTAACAGGAATCAGACTATATAATTCAAAGTTGAAATCGTTGATATTGATTTTTAACAAAAACTTGATATTTACTGTAATCTTAATATCTACAGTCTATTTACTAAATTTAATTACTTTAAACTATTTTTTAAAAAACAAGATCATACGGTTATTTACATTTTCTTTTCAGAATTCAAAGTTTAATATTGAGTGTTTAAAAAGATAGGAATTTATTTGATAATGATGATGAGTCTGTAGCTAATAACAGAGCACAGATATGAATATATACAAATATTCACATAGGTAAACAGACAAATCTCATTCATATGTCCAGATAAAATAAATCATGCAACCCATATCACAACTTTATCACATAAGATCATCACATGAAATAATTAAAACTGTTTTTAAATGAAAGATTTACTCATTGGTGAAAACAAAGAAGTCTGGAAAAAAAAACAAAGTTGCTCACCTTGTTTCCAGAAAAATGAACAGAGCCTTCCACTTTGAACAAGCTTGAGAAAATTTTGCAAACTGGAATCTCTGGTTTGTAGTTGATTTTTTTTTTAAGATTTAAATGATAATTCCCTCAAGTTTTCTCAGCTTTTAAGGAACGAACTAGAAATAAGAAGATGATACATATATGAAACTGAAAGTGAGTTTACAGGTTGATATAATTTGTTATGTACTAGAAATATTTTTGTAAAGATTTGGCCAGAGATTTTTCTTCGTGTGTGCAGGCTGGTATGTTGTATATTGTGGCTGAAGTGATATTGTGGTGTACAAGCATTTATTATCTTGTACAATATAAAAAAATTTATTTATAAAACTTCCTTTCGGCTGTACAATATGAAGACATTGTTTTGTTTAAGTTTACATAGATATCTATAGTTGAATATATTTATTGCTATCTTCCTTTGCAAGCTTCATGCTTATATTTTTTTCTTTTGCACGCTATATTTTATTTCTTCATTTGGCAAGTGTACATGACTATATGTTTTGTTTGCTTTGACTATGCTAATTTGATTTCAGCTGGAGATATTAGTGGCTTGCATTTATTAACTTGTCTTTATTTCTTTCTTACTTGTTTACTTGTTTCCATGAATGTTTTACTTTCCATTTTTATTCTAGTTTATCTTATATTGATTTCTATTCCAAATTTAATTATTATTATTTTACTTCATATTTATTGTCTTATATTTATTTTATAAATTTGAACCATTATTAACCATCAATTCTAATATTTATTATTATTATTTATTATTAAACCATTTATTTCTAATACATTTATTTAAGTTTTAAATTCAAATCAAATATATACATATATATTCAATTTTTTTACTCATATATGCCCGTATACATATATATTCACATATATATATACAATATTTAAATTTTAAATGATTTATACAAAATTTATTTTAATTCGGGGAAACTCGCATCACTTTAATCGATAATTTTTTCAAATTGTCTTCAAAAATTCAATTTATTATCAATTTAAATATATATAAAATTCGGGGTCAATCCACATAAAACGGATCACCCAAGGACAAGTCTAAAACTCGACGAAATAAGTGTTATATACTTTCTACAAGTAATTATTCAAGTAACGACCGCATGTCCCATAACCACTCAGGTTTACTAAAATGTTTACTGTAAGTTAGTAAACTCCACTTGATGATTGTAATACTTTCAATTAGTAACTAAAAGAGTTTTGCCCAATGTCCCATAAGCACTTATCGATACTTGATTATTTACTAAGCAATTATAAATTCCCACCCGTCTAAATAAATGTTTATTCGAACAAGTCTAAGAACTAACCGGTGAAGTTAATGTAAACGTTTCATACTAGTTATTTTACTTAATTGTTTAATTCAATTTCTTATTCAAGTGAGATGCGTGTTTGTAAAATAGCCTTGTTTTGAATTCATTTTTAAAATATTTATTTTAAAAAGACTAATATTATATAAATAGGAAGCATAAATAGTTATATATTTAAAACTATAAACATTTCTTCGTAATTCCTTATTTTTAAGTTTAGAATATTATATATACATATATATAATTCCCTAAATTCTTTATTATTCCAAATTCATAAATATATACATAGATATAGAAACACTTTGTTTAGAAACTAAGAACTACTAAATCAGAATACTGAGCTTTTCTATATATATGCGTCTAATTTAACACTCTTATAAAATACTTCCTTGAAGCTAAAATAAGTGTAACATTAGTTCGAAATCAAAGACTTTCAAATAACTTCTTTGAAAACAATTTGTGTATATATGTGTGACAATGAACTTGATAAGTATAACAACAATCTTGTGAAACTTCTTCAATAAAGAAATCAATAATCCAAGCAATCATAGGTCTGGAAATAGGAGCTAGGAGGAAGCCAAAACACCACTTTAGTTCAACATCAAAAATACAAGGAAAGCATACAAAAAAGGGAGGAAGGAGAACTGGAACACACTGTTCCAGGCTCCGACCGGTCGACCGGTGGGTCACCTGGAACAGCACGTTCTAGGTGATTCTTCCCCACCATCGATGCTGTGACTCTCCGACGTGATTTCCTAGCATTAAAGTCTTCTATTTAGCACTACTAGGTCATAGTATACAAGCATGCAACTAACAATAACACGACATATGAAGAAATCATAGAAAACAAAGGCAAAGTTATCAACATGATATAATTTATCAAATAGTAAATAGCAGGGTTCCTAACAAATAAATCATCCAAACATCATATAAGAACTCAAAATCAAACATGCACTCATCATGCAATTGTAATTAGAGCTAGTTGTGAGTTCCAACTCACATTTTTTTTCTTGAATTAAGCAATAAATCAGAACAGCAGTCAAAAATTTCTTCAACTAGAAAACCCTAAAATTATTTCAATTAACAAAGCAAAAAGAAACTAATCTAATCATTGTAAACTGAAATAGAATTCTAATAAGAGAAAATAGGGTTTAGATTCTATTAACTGAATTAATTTCTTCAAAATAAGCTAATTGCAAATGAAGCTAAGTTGAATTAAAAGGATTTGGAGTTTAGGTTTTTAAAGAGAAAGAGTGATGAGTATTGTTTTCTTACTGTAAACCGAAAGAGGAATAAAACAACGTACAGTATTTGACAAAATGAGAAACCCTTCTCATCTCAAAGTAGCCTAATGGGTTTTGGGCATAATAATTAACTTACAAACCAAAATGAAATAAAAGATTATTTCATGTATTCTTACACTTGAATGCTTTATAAAAAAATTAACAAAATGTTTAAAACCATAGATTAAAATGAATCAAAAATATAACTTCTTGAATATAATTAAATTATGAACGTGTATTTATTTTTGAAAAGAAGCTTATAGATTTTAAATCATCTTTTATGACAAAATAAAAGATACAAAACAAATTCTCTATTTTTTAATAAATGGATTTATTCATAAACTCCAAAAATATTCACTTTATATATTAATTCACTAATATTATCAAACTTTAGAATTCGCATTCTAAAAAATCCATTTATCATCCATCAAAAATCGAACTCCTTATTTAAATTTATAATTTAAATCATTATTTTATTTTTAATTAAAAAACAAAAATTCAAAGTTGTTACAGACTTTTTCCGTTAAAGAAATTACGTCCTCGCAATTTCATATCCAAGAAAGTCTATAACGCATTTAAAGTTTAGTAATATTTCCTTACTAAAACCCAAAATTCAAACATTACCAATCATACGAATGTCATCCAAGTATATAAACAACTATGCTGTTCTTATAATCCCTTGAAAAATTTCCATTAAAATTTGTTAAAAAAAAATCCCAATACAGAGTTGTAAAGCATTTCTTAAATCTCCTTTTCAATATTAATTTAAGAAAATAATTTGCATGCTTACCTATCATTAGAAAGCTTGAATTATCTAAATTTAAAACTCTTCAATACTTAGGTTCTCTTCATAAATCAATGATTTTCAATTAACTACTCTCATAATTTGATAAAACTTATAAAACAAAATATTCTCCTTACTGTTGTAGCTTTCTAGAAAGTAGAAATTTACTGAAATCGAATCAACGGTTCAAAAGTTATGATTAAAATAAATTCAGGTTTTAGCTTAGGAAATCTTGACAGGACAGAGTTTATAGCTCTGTTTAAAACATGAATTTGAACTAGAAAATTACAAAATCGGGAAAAATGATCAAGATAAAAGTTCTTCTTTATGGGATTATCTTTCTTCAAAAAAATATTCAGCACAAATGGATTTGCCAATCAAAAGATATGACATTTTTACTTTAGCACTTTTTAATGTAACTTTCAACAATTATTTTACTTGAAACTTTTAATTTATCCCAAATTAAAATTTTAACTACAAGTCTTCTTAATTATAATTCTTAAACTAGGTTGTTTACTTCAAAATCTCATTTTCGAAAAGCCAAATATTATGAAAATTAAATTTTTGTTACTAACTTCTCAAAAGAAATTTAAATAGGTTATAGGGTTAACAAATGCTCCTCTTAATAAACAAAATTGCTCTTTAAATTTTTTAAATCATAGGTAAACATCCTCCTTAAACAATATTGCCTTATAAAATAACAAATATTACTAGATTAAAATAAATTTAAATTTTTACCATGTCTCGTTTAAATGTTTAGGAAATACCTATCAATCCGTGTGCACCTGCATCGACCAAGATTCTTAACCACTCAACGGATAATTCAACACTTGAAATAAATTATTAATATTTTTAATTACTCTATTAAATAATTTTCATAATTAAATTTCCTTCTTAAACCTTATATTTTCTTACATGAAAATATTTATATTTCGAAAGCATACATTCACTTAGCTCATCTATTTTTAGCAACCAAAATACTTCATTCATTCATTTAATTGTTGGTATGCATTAAATTACTTAAGTATATGTATTTTACTTTTCTAATCCCATTAAAATTATATTATACACATACTTTAACATCATCCAAATAAAAACCAATAATGCAAAACATGCATTCATCACAAATAAGCAACCAATCATTTTAAGTGGAAGACTATCTACCAATTTTCCACCATGCAAACATATTTACTGCTAAATCCAAAGAACAGAAGCTAACATCCAATCATCCCAAGAAATCCACTAACGGTTCTTTCAACATGGGTGAACAAAAGTATCTGTGTTGATCAGACCTAAAGATAAGATCCTAAGAAGAAGAAATCCAAAGAATGGAAGAAAGAAAGAGAAGCTACCTAATGCTGGCTAGGACCTCTAACTGCTTTCTTAGGTGTAACCAGGCAAGCAGAAACTAAATGGCCTTCCTTCTTGTAGTAGCGACACATCTTGGACCTTGGGCAATTCTTGACGAAGTGATCCTTGGCTCTAGAGTTGAAACAGTTGCCTAAAGCATGCCTTTGATTGTTGAAGTTGGAATCTTGTTTTTTCGCCTCTTTATTTGGAACTCCGGACTTATGCTTGTCTTATAGCGCCTTCCTCTTATGGTTGAATTCCTTCTTTAGTTGAGGGCCTTCGTCACTGCTATCCTTCTCCGTCTCTTCCAGTCTAAGCACAGTATCCACCAGCTTTTCAAATGAAAACTCAAGCTGACTCAAGAGTGCCTTCCTCAAAGGCTTCCTCAATCCATAGACAAACTTTTGATTCATGTAATGTGATGTGCAGATAAGCTCCAATCCATATTTGGATAAGGACTCAAATGTAGCTACATACTCTGAAACCGACGAGCTTCCTTGCTTTAGGTCAATGAATCTTCGGGCTAAGGTTGCCTTCTCTGCTTATGGCATGAACTTCAACTCAAAACGAGAATTAAACTAATCCCATGACAACTCTACCTCATCTATCTCTGCCACTAGCAAGTCGTACCAATCCAAAGCGCTTTCTTATAGTTGACTTAATGCCACTAAATTCTATGAACACCCGATAACTCCATGCGAGTAAAGATACACTCGTATGTCTTCAACCAAGCCTGATATCCTATGACACCTTTGATTCCAGTAAACCACTTCCCTCCAAGACGAACAAAATCACTGCACATGCAGGCGAAAGCTGAACGGTGGACGGGAGGATGGGTGGGTGCTGCACCTGGGGCCTGTACAGCTTGGACTAACTCTAAAACCTACTGGGTAGTCATGATAACCCCCTGTCCGAAAATGTTAGATGGCCCCGAGTCAGAATGAGTATTCCTACCTCCAGCCATACCTCACTCCTTCCACATGTGACATACATCATCATAACTATAAGAGAAAAATAATACAAATACGTTCCCATAATATCCCTTACTATTTTATATATTCTACTACTAGAGGTAGGTAACATCTATCCTGCACACCTAAAGAACGGGACTCTAAGTCTGTCTAGGCCAAGATTCGTGTTTCCTATATTCTATACTGTTCTGAATCTCTACTCTGATACCAACTGTAACGCCCCACCTTTATGTCCTCATTAATAGAGGATATTAACAAGTAATATCATCTGCTAATGCGGAGAATAAGGTTGTTTAGAAGCGACCGTCGGTAACATTTCTTTGGGCGAGTATCGAATATGTTGACTATAAAAATTTATTCATTTTGGAGGAGAGGAATTCAACATATACGATCCAGGCACAAAACATTAATACAGTGACTTACTATGAAATAGAACAATATAAAACATCAGAACATAGAATCACAAATCACATCGATAAATATAATAGAGGACATATCATATAACATAGAGTGAGTCAACAAAGAAGAGGTTTAGACTCATATATACACATATACATAAGCTAAGGCGAAGCCCAAAAATACAAAATGAGTCTACATCTCAAATAAGATAAATATACACAAAAGACAACATCTCAAAATGGAATAATGACAAATATAGATAACTCGCATAACTTCTACCCAAGCCAGCCCACATCTAAAGCCAAGAAACCTATCAAGTCTCGATCTGACCCGAGTATTATAAAATAAACGGGTCAGACTATCTCTAATTATCATAAAAGGTTAGTCTATAATAATAATAGACTTACATAAACATCAAGGATAAAATGTCTATATATTGTACTTCACTAATATACTAAAACATCATTTAAAACTTCATAACTTAAAGTTAATCTATGCTTATTCACAACAATCATCAAAGCCATAGAAACCATCATAACAAGAGCATAGATATTCACAACCATAAATGCAAACAAACGATAAGCACTTCACAAATCAACAATCATCGTTATGTACTTCTCACATAATTAAATTAGCACTTCGCCAGTCGACTATAAGACAACCACATTGCAAGTCAACACCCGATACGAGCACATCGCTTATCATCATTAATAGCTCACTAATACACAACTACTTCTCATGTCAATACAATTACAAGCACATCGCAAGCAATAACTCATTTGTAAACGAGTAACACCAGATGGGGTTGAAAACCCATAAACTCTGCATAAAACGGATCATCCAAGGACAAGTCTAAAACTTGATGAAATAAGTATTATATACTTTCTACAAGTAATCATTCAAGTAACAACCACATGTCCCATTACCACTCCAGTTTACTCAAATGTTTACTGTAAGTTAGTAAACTCCACTCTATAAGTGTAATCTAGTAACAAAAAGAGTTTCGCCCAATGTCCTATAACCACTTAGCGATATTTAATTATTTACTAACCGATTTTAAATTCCCATTCGTGCAAATAAATGTTCATTCGAACAAGTCCAAGAACTAACTGGTCAGGTAAACGCAAGCATTTCGTACCACTTGTTTTACTAGACCGTTTAATTCAATTTCTCATTCAAATGAGATGTGTGGTCGTATAATAAAATAGTCTTGTTTTGAAATCCATTTTAAAAATATTTATTTTAAAAAGACTAATCTTTACTACTAATAATGAGAATTCCTTGAATAGGAATTCAACCGTGTCTTTTTGAAATACCAGAAATACCCCTCATTATAATAATGGAAATCGTTCATTCTATCTTTATCTTTACTACTAATAAAGAGAATTCATTGAATAGATTTACTCAGTGTCTTTTTGAAATTCCAAATATACCCTTTTACATCTTATCTTATAGAGAAATAGTATTCAAATATGGGAATATAGCCTGTTATTTTCTAAGTACAACTGTCAGTCCCCATGGAGAACTACAGTGTACGTTCACAAGATGAAGTATCTGAGTGTTTCATATTGTCCGTAATTTAGGTGGGAGTTAATCGGTCGAAGTCTCGCCGGATTCCGAGTTAGTATGAAGAAAATATTGCAGTCTGAACAAAAAAATAGCGGCTTCTGCACTAGGCAGAGTTCAAATATGGGGATGTGGTAGCCTCTTATTTTCTAAGTACAAATGTCAGTCCCCATGGAGAACTATAGTGTGCGTTCACAAGATGAAGTATCCGAGTATTCCATATTGTCCGTAATTTATGTGGGAGTTAATTGGTCGAAGTCTCACCGGATTCTGAATCAGTATGAAGAAGTTATTGCAGTTTGAACAAAAAAAATAGCGGCTTCTGCACTGGCGGAGTTCAAATATGGGGATGTGGTAGCCTGTTATTTTCTAAGTACAACTGTCAGTCCCCATGGATTGTTATGTCAACATCACATCTTTATCTTTATCTTCTTTACTACTAATAATGAGAATTCCTTGAATAGGAATTCAACCGTGTCTTTTTGAAATACTAGAAATACCCCTCATTATAATAATGGAAATCGTTCACTCTATCTTTATCTTTACTACTAATAAAGAGAATTCATTGAATAGATTTACTCAGTGTCTTTTTGAAATTCCAAATATACCCTTTTACATCTTATCTTATAGAGAAATAGTATTCAAATATGAGAATATAGCCTGTTATTTTCCAAGTACAACTGCCAGTCCCCATGGAGAACTACAGTGTACGCTCACAAGATGAAGTATCCGAGTGTTTCATATTGTCCGTAATTTAGGTGGGAGTTAATCGGTCGAAGTCTCGCCGGATTCCGAGTTAGTATGAAGAAAATATTGCAGTCTGAACAAAAAAAATAGCGGCTTCTGCACTAGGCAGAGTTCAAATATGGGGATGTGGTAGCCTCTTATTTTCTAAGTACAACTGTCAGTCCCCATGGAGAACTACAGTGTGCGTTCACAAGATGAAGTATCCGAGTGTTCCATATTGTCCGTAATTTAGGTGGGAGTTAATCAGTCTAAGTCTCGCCGGATTCCGAGTTAGTATGAAGAACATATTGCAGTCTGAACAAAAAAAATAGCGGCTTCTGCACTAGGCGGAGTTCAAATATGGGGATGTGGTATCCTGTTATTTTCTAAGTACAACTGTCAATGCCCATGGAGAACTACAGTGTGCGTTCACAAGATGAAGTATCTGAGTGTTCCATATTGTCCGTAATTTAGGTGGGAGTTAATTGGTCGAAGTCTAACCGGATTCTAAATTAGTATGAAGAAGTTATTGCAGTCAGAACAAAAAAATAGCGGTTTCTGCCTAGGCGGCGTTCAAATGTGGGGATGCTACTATCAAATCTACTTTCACAGGTACAAATAAAAATGCATGCACATTGTGGTTAAATGCAGGCCCACCTGGGCGTGCATATGTACTCGTATTAATAAATAGGAAGCATAAATAGTTGTATTTTAAAACTATAAATTTTTCTTCGTAATTCCATTTTTTTTAAGTTTAGAATATTATATATATATATATATAATTCCCCAAATTCTTTATTATTCCAAATTCATCGATATATACATAGATATATAAATACTTGTTTAGAAACTAAGAACTACTAAATGAGAAAAGTGAGCTTTTCTATATATGTGCGTCTAATTTAACACTCTTATAGAATACTTCCTTGAAGCTAAAATAAGTGTAACAGTAGTTCAAAAGCATAGACTTTCAAATAACTTCTTTGAAAATAATTTGTGTATATATGTGTAACAATGAACTTGATAAGTATAACCGCAATTTTGTGAAACTTCTTCAACAAAGAAATCAATAATCCAAGCATTCATAGGTTTGGAAATAGGAGCTAGAAGGAAGCCAAAACTTCACTTTAATGCAATATCAAAATACAAGGCAAGCATACTAAAAAAGGTAGGAAGGAGCATTGGAACAGGCTATTCTAGGCTCCGACCGATCGACCGGTCGCCATGACCGGTCGATCGGTGGGTCACCTAGAACATCACGTTCCAGGTGATTCTTCCCCACCATCAATGCTGTGACTCTTCGGTGTGATTTCCTAACATTCAGGTCTTCTATTTAGCACTCCTAGGTCATAGTATACAAGCATGCAACTAACAACAACACAACATATGATTAAAGCATAGAAAAAAGGGAAAAGTTACCTACGTGATATAATTTATCAACCAGTATATAGTAGGGTTCCTAACAAATAATCATCCAAACATCACACGAGAACTCAAATTCAAACCTACGCTCATCATGCAATTGTAATTAGAGCTATTTCTGAGTTTCAACTCACTTTTTCCCTAAATTAAGCAGTAAATCACAACAACAGCTAGTTCTTCAATTTAAAAACCATAGAATTATTTCAATTAACAAAGCAAAGAGAAGCTAATTTAATCACTGTAAACTAAAATAGAATACTAACAAGAGAAAATAGGGTTTAGATTTCATTACCTGAATTAATTTCTATAAAATAAGCTAATTTCAAGTGAAGCTAGTTTGAATTAAAAGGATTTGGAGTTTAGCTTTTTAAAGAGAAAGAGTGATGAGTATTGTTTTCTTACACTAAACCTAAGAGGGAATAAAACAACGTATAGTATTTGACAAAATGAGAATCCCTTCTCATCTTAAAGTAGCCTAATGGGTTTTGGGCCATAATAATTGACTTACAACCCAAAATGAAATAAAAGATTATTTCATGTATTCTTACACTTGAATGCTTTATAAAACAATTAACAAAATGTTTAAAACCATATATTAAAATGAGTCAAAGATATAACTTCTTGAATATAATTAAATTATGAACCTCTGTTTATTTTTTAAAAGAAGTTTACAGATTTTAAATCATCTTTTATAACAAAATAAGAGATATAAAACAAATTCTCTATTTTTTAATAAGTGGATTTATTCATAAACTCCAAAAATATTCACTTTATATATTAATTCACTAATATTATTAAACTTTAGAATTCACATTCTAAAGAATCCATCTATCATCCATAAAAAATCAAACTCCTTATTTAAATTTAAAATTTAAATCTATAATTTGAATCATTAATTTATTTTTTATTAAACATTAAAAATTCAGGGTTGTTGCATATATTCTCAATCGTTGGTCTAAAACCATAAAATTGCCCAATTAGCGTATGCTTGAATAGCTTAGTGAATAATTTAGTTTGCCTTTTGGATAAGAGTACGACCTTTTCTCCTATGTAATCTAGCTAATGCTAGTGGTGTTAATGATTTGATGTACACTCACTTATCAGAAAGTAAGTCAAATTTGGGTAAGTGGCTCTTAGCTACGTTTTCTTCTTTTATTCCTATATATTCTACAATTAGTAATGACACACAAGAACATAAAGTTGACATGCATAGCAACCTGAATGTGCACACTTCAGCTACCTCCATGCTGCAATATTGCAAACATGATGTGTTTTCCCCACCTAATTCATGCAACCTGATCACTTATGAACTCATTCACAGTGAGCAAAAACCCTTTGTTCCACTATCACACATATCCCCTACTCCATGTACATCCCTCTGGTGTCCAATTCCAATCATGTAGCTACCAATATAACCCACCCATTCTTCCCTAGATCCATGTTCCCTATAGTGGCTGATGTCGGTCTGACAATCCCATATCTTGATGATCTAGTCCCTCACCCTCTTAGTCTTCTACAACTTCTAGCATGGAGGCTTCCCCCCTTCACTCTGATGCTTCTAAACCCAAATGCAGAAAGCCCATAACTATTTTCTAAATGTTTGAACACAATACCTACATTGTGTTAGCAAAGAAATCTAAAGCCCTATTCCTATTACTACATCATCATGATTAAAAAACTTTTCTGGAATATTTGGGTTATTGGTAACGGTCCCGCTATAAGCAAACTCCAACGCATTATCTATAAGCATAACATTAGTGTTATTGATATCTAAGAGCCTCTCGATGGTTCTCATAACTTAAGCACCTTGGTTATGAAACTCAACTTCTCCAAGGGCATTTCAAATTGTAATTGAAAATTTTTGATTCTACGGAAATACGATTGGGATGTTTCCACTCTCCTACACTCAAAGCAGGTCATATCCCTGTCTTTAAAAACCTTCTAGTTGCAACTACAGATATCTTCATTAGTGTTTATGAAAAATGCAACATGGTCGACAAAAGAGGCCTTTGGGATAATATCCTATTTTTAGCTTCTTTAGGCTACACTCACGGGTCATTGGTGGTGACTTCAACATCTATCTTCTAAAAGATGAAAAGTTAGGAAGAGTAACCACCAATAGGTAAGTTATAGATGATATTAATTCCATGATAATTTTAACCAGCCAACATGAAATCCCCTTCTATGGCTCTAGTTTTACCTATTTCACCTGGTGCAACAATATGGAAGGGAAAGCATGAATTTCTCCAAGATTGGATCAAGTTTTCGTTAACGACGGTTGGTTTAAGAACCCACTCACTTTGGTTGTTGACCATCTCCATTGCACTAACTTTGACCATGCTCTTATAGTTCTTCATCTTACTTCTAACTCTTCGACTACTCCAAACCATTCCTTTTTCAAAATATGTGGACTTCTCACCACTCTTTCTTAGACATGGTTAAGGAAGCTTAGGACTGCCTATATATATATGCCTCCCATAAAGACACTATCTTCCAAACTTAAAAATGTCAAAAATAAATCAAAAAATTGGAATAAAGAGGTGTTCTGAAACATCTTCGATCTTGTAAGAACCCGATTCTTCGACTTTCGAAAATCGACATCGATACGTCCACTATATCAACTGCCGAGCAAACGAATGCCGGAAAACCGAATACTTAGGGATTTAAAAGAAGAGGTAGAAGAAAAGATGGAAGAAAAAGACAAGAAGAACAACAGAACAACATCAGAAACAGAAACAATATCAGAATCTCACATTCGTAGCGGAACAATATATAATAGATAATCACTAGTCTTTTAAAACCAAGAACTATATCAGTTTATACATACATCAATCAGAGTCAATATACAACTCAATACAACAATGGACAGTTATATAAACTTGTCCTCATACAGAATACACAGCGGAATAGATAAACAAAGTATATGTGATACGTTACGCCATCCAGCTTGCTTCCACGGCTCCAGAATATCCAGAATATCCTGATAATATAACTCTAGGCTGCCCGTGTGGAAAATTAGTGGGCACCCAGAGTTTAGAAAGGAAACAATAAACTCCAGGTCAGTCATGGTGACTGGTGTGAGATTGTAAAACAGTTATTTTTCACAAATAAATAAAATTTATTCGCAATGCTTTTGGAAAATGAAACTACCATAAGACCTCCCGCCACACACACAATGCAAACGCAGAATTGGAGGAGACTTCTTCTTATGATAGTCAAAGATGCTTACTACGCAAAATCAAATCCTTTTTGATATTATTATTAGTGCATAGTGTAGGAAACATTTCGAAAGTATAATATAAATCTTAGCCTGCATAGACATTTCGCACTTATGCCTACTATAGCTACCATCCAAACAGTGGGGCGCCACCATAAGTGAATGATAGTTTCTACAACTAAAACCGTACAAGTCACGTATTGTTTCTTTGGATTTCCAACAAATGGTCAGGCTAAGGAACTTCCTATGCCATGAAGGAACGCCCCTGGAATGACGTCCCGAGAACCTAACCGGATCTCTGCCAACACAAGGCCGGGTTACCTCTGCAAAAATAGGTAACTACTGACACGCATATGCCATCCCCCGATCGTAACCGATCTTCCCGAGGATCCCCGATTTCCAACAACCACATAATAAGCAGTATCAACATAGGTTAAGTATCTGGGCTCCATACCATGATACCACCTCTATCCAGAAGGAATGACATACACTAAGGGGCGCTACTCCCTAGAACCCTGCTGCATTCTTCCTGTTTTGACCATTTCCGGGGTGTGAGGCTCGACGAAGTCTCGTCCATAAAGCTACGCTTTCTACAAAGCCATGCTTCGGGTCAAACAAATGATCAAAGAATTGATGTGATAACCCGGATTTTTGAACAGCTGTTAATTGGATAATTAACTGATTTTTAACTATTGAGATACTAATTTTATTTGGTTGAACAAATAAAACTTTGATAATTAGAATATATCTGGATATGTATATAGATGAATTTGAATTATAAAAATTGCTGAACTATAAATATGTGAATAAATATCTATTTGATAGTCTCCTAATATAATTATTCAATTGGCAAGATTATTATTTTCAAGGTTTATTTAAAGATTTTAGACACTAAAATAATAACTATGCATATACTTATGAATTTAAAAAGTATTCTAGTTTAAAGTAAAATTTGGTAAAGGTATATGTATTTCTTTAAAAGGTTATACTTGAAATAAATGTAGTTTGTAAATATATAAAGATTGAAAACACACATGTATAAATGTATTACATTGATTTAAGTAATAAATAAATACATAAGACATTAAAAATAAAAATAAAATATATATATAAACATTTTCTCATGAAAATGTACAAATGTAAGCTAAAGACATAATATAAAAACATGTGTAAGTTAATAAATATTGGAAAATGACAAATGTTAAGGATTGAACAAGTGTCACCATTTTTATTTTTATTTTCTTTATTTGAAATAAATCCTAAATTAAATCTATATACACATCTCTCCCTATATCTCATTTTTCTTTTGATCAATAACTAAGGTAAAATATCTTTAGTCAAAACAAAAGGAGTGAATCTAGTTGTAATCTTCCCAGTAAATAATGGCAGACCAAAACATGAAATCAAATGTGCAAATCAAATCTGCAAGGCCTATAAACACTTCCTCTTCTATTGAAAATTGTAATCTTCTCAAACCAATCCTAACAAGATCAAAACACTCCTCAAGAATATCCTTCAAAACTGCGTGCCTGCAGTATGTTTTCAAATGCATGCAAGTACTCCAGTTTTTAAATCACGGCCATTTCAAAAATTTCAAGCATTTCTGTTTAAAGCAAATCAAGTATTCAGTTTTCTGGAATAAATATACAAATGCATGCAGATTTCAGTCCAGTTCTTTTTCAAAGCTCTACATCTCTAACAGGTGAGTAAACTAAACAAATTGGTTTTGTTTATATGCTTGTGACAAATGCTAGTTTTAAAATTTTGATGTATGGTTGAAATTTTTGCATACATGTTATTTTAAAGTAAAAAAAAAAATATTTTTATAGACAGAGATACTCTGAGATACTTCCCGTATAGCTTCCAGTTTTGAAAACTTATCAAGTTTTCTTTGCTTAAAGTAAGTAAACTCGTATTTTAACCTGAGTTTGTTTGAATCACCGGTTTCATGTGATAATCTGTTTATGTGTGATAGAAATTTTGCTTGCATGTATATAGATTCCTGAATGTATGAATGTGTTGAGGTGTGCATGTCTGTAACCATGTGTATGTCTCTGTTTTATAACAATACAGGCTCCTGATTTTATTAGAGAAATTCTTATCTTTCCATCCATTCGATTTAGTCTAGGGTTTGTAAATGAAAAAGGTCTCTAACAATGTATTATAAATTCTAAAAATGGATTCAAGATTTTATATTAAGTGTTTATCTCAGAATTCTATAAATTACAGTGAAAATTAAAAATGGGTTTAAATCGATAATGCTAATTCCAATCTTTGATTATATAATCTGGTTCGTGGAGCAAAATGATGAATTTAGGCACTAAAAATCATGATTTTAGTGTAGTAATTAGTGAGATAATCAAGGATGATCGATTTGGTGTTGATCGGCGGCGACTGGAAGTTTTAGATTTGGCTGGAAGGTGGTCGTGGAGGCGAGGATCACTGGAAAAATACTGATTTATTTTCTTTTGGCTGTGATGATGAGAATTGGTCGAAGTAGGGTTTAGGGACCCAGTTTTGTCATCGATGAATCTCGAGTTCGTGCTATGTCAATGGATGATCGGGGGTGACCGGACCTATGGGGAACGAAGCTAAGGGTTCTGGCGAAGGTTCAGGCAGAAGGCCGTGGTCTCAGGTGGTAGTGGATCGCGATACGAGGTGGTCTTGGTTGATCGATTGGGTTCCAGGAATGGGACGAACTGTTCGATTTCGATATGAAGTTGGTACGAATGATTCGAAGGTCGGAATTGGTTGCAGCATCGTTGGTCGATATGCGTGAAGGTTCGGCAAAGGTCGGAGTGCTGGCGTTGATGGTTGCATGTGCACGAAGGAGTTGGTCGTGTGCACGTATACGTTTTGGTGACAGGTGAAGTTTTGGGTTGGGGAAGAAAATAGTTTCTCGGGTTGGTCTCGAGAATTTGGGAATGCGACTCGAACTAGAGAAGAGGAGTGTGTTCTCAGGTTTTGGGGGGGTAAGGACTCGAGTTTATACTCGAGTAGTAGTAGGTGATAAAACCTGTAATTAGAAAAGAAAAGAAAAATATAAACCAAGTTTTGGAAATGGAAGAAAATGGGGAAACTCGGTGGAAAACCCGAGTGATCTTCGGGTTCGATCCGAAGCGGAGAAATTGTAAACAGTTTTAAAGGTAAAAAAAAAAGTTTTGAAATTTGTTTAATTTAAGTTTTATTAAGTAAAATTTAAAGTTATTTTAAACTTAAGTTAAAATGAAATTTTAAAGGTTCTTATAAAAACAAGTTTTAAAGTTTAATTGAAAACTAGTTTAAACTATTACTTGTTAAGGTTTAAGGCATTTAAGGGAAGTTATGTTTTATTAACTTTAATTTATCAAGTAAATGGTTATCTCTTTTAAACTTTAATTAATGATTTAATAAATAAAATTTAGTTATTAAAATAAGATGGTTTACTCTTAAGATAATTAAAGTTTTTAATTATCTTGATATTAATTAAGTTAATTAAGGAAATTAAGTATAATTAATTAATTTAATTAATAATGATTAAGGATTAGTTAAGAAATTTATTAAGAGAAATTGATTTATTTAATTAACTCTATAATGAAGATTTATTTAATTAATGACTAAAGGTTAATTAATTTGTAATTAATTAATTGAGTAATTAGAGATTGATTAATTTGTAATTAAGAAGTACTTAATTAAGTTTATTAATTAATAATTAGGTTTTATTAATTAATAAATAAGGAATAATTAATCTATAAAGATTAATTAAAGGTTAATTAACTATTGTTAAGAATTGATTAACTAATAATTAAGGATTAATTAATTTATTATTAAGATTTATTAATTGATAATTAAGGTTTATTAATTAATGATTAAAGAATAAATAATCTGTAATTAAAGATTAATTAATTTGTTTAAGAGTAATTAAGAATGAATTACTCAAATATAATGTGATTGATTCAAGTTAATTAATTTGTGAAAATTAATTAAAGGATAATTACTTTATGTAATTAATAATTAATCAAGGATGATTAATATTTAATGATGAATTGCTGTGCAAATATGTTACCCTGTATTAAAAATTGAATTGTTTTCACTTGAATACTTTTGGTTAAGAAGGCATTGGATTCGAAGAGACCGGGGTCGGGTATCAGTAAATACCCGAAACCACTTCGATTCTTTATAAATGTGAGTTTGGAAGCAAACAGGCTGGAATGAAATAAACTAAGTATCATGGATATTTAAAAACGGATAACGATTCCTGGATATTGATTCGAGATAAATGATTAACTTAAATAAGATTAGAACTCGTAGAAAGTACGAGTTACCCTGGTAATTCACCTTAGTTATATTGCTTGGTATTTCATATTATGGGTTTACTCACGCTGGTTTCCAGCCTGACCCGGGTGTTACTTTGATGTAATGCTCGGGTCAGACCGAGTATTACAGATTTCCAAGTAAGGACGTTCTGGAGCTCAGGAGGCGAACTGGATGGCAGGAACGTATGGAGTGTATTCCACTGTGATATATTATAGTTGTCCGAGACATGTTAATTCTAACTGTCTAGTATATTTGTGAATGTTGTAACTCTGATGTATAAAAATGTAATTAACAAATACAGGTTTTCTTTGTATAAATGCTATTATTTGTTATTATATTTAATCCGCTGCGAATGTGAGATGTTGTGTTTTCTGTTCTTCTTTCTTCTTTCTGTTTCTTTCTTCTATCTCTTTTCTTTTTCTCCTAACTATCTGGAATTTTCAGGTTTGAAATTTCCGGGTCGTCACAGTTGGTATCAGAGCAGAAGGTTAAGCGAGAACCTTGGCTCTGTTGGGATTACTCGTTAAGGATAGGGTCAATGGTACCCTAGAACGAGTTGAGTGTATATATATATATATATGAGAGCGTAATTGTTATTTTCTTATATAAGAATTTTAAATGATTTTATATAAGAATATATTTTGATGTATAAAATGGTCTTTCTTTCTAATAAATATTAAGGTAATTGGTTGTTAAAATATTGGAATTAAATTAAGTGGTAATAGTAATACAACCAAATTAAAATTGAATAAAGTTAAGTTTGAAATGAATTCAAACTAAAATTAAAATCTTGAATTTATAGAAGTGTTATCAAGAATAAAGATAATAATGAATTGGTTTCCAGATATGATAATCTTGGTTATTATCATAAATGGCTGTTGTGTTTAATAATGGAATGTTTTAGGGAAGTAAAACATTTAGGCAAGCAAGACTTATAAATTGTAGTGGATTTTAAATTGTGAAGTTTTAAATCCAGAAAACTTGAAATTATTTTTGAATTAAAACCAGAGATGGTTTAAAAATTTAAGGTATAACTTGATGTATAAAGAAAATGTATATATAAAGATATACATAATATCAAAGATGATTTGAAATAAACTCTAAGTATTGAGTTTTAAATTTTTCCTTGGAATGTGATATGAAAACCCAAAGTAATAAGTTTTTAACTTATAAGTGGAAAGATTATTAATCTGAAGTTTAAAATTTGAATGGGAATTTAAATTGTGTAAAGTTGACCGGATTAAGTAAATTTAATTTAACTTGGAGGAAGTTAAATAAGTTTGAATGAATAACTTGAATTGGAAATTTCAAGATGAAATTTAAATTTAACTTGGGTAGTTAAATGGTTAATTTAAATGGGAGTTATGAGTGATCTCAAAATGGGTTTGAGATCTGGAAATTGAAAACGGATAATAAATTAGAATCTAAAGATTAAATTGTTTTTGAATTCTTATTTGGACTTTGTAGTAAGTTAAGTAAAGATAATCTTAAATTGGAATTTTGGAATTTAGATTCAGAATTTAATGGTTTAAATTTGAGATTTGAATAGAATTAGTTCAAATTGAATTTGATTTGAATTAATTAGAATTATGATTTAAGATGGATAAGCATAAGTTTAAATGGTAAATTAGAATTGAAATGAATAAAAATTGAAACTGGTTCAATTTGAAATTAATTCAAATTGATTTGAAATAATTTGGAATTGTGATTGAAGTTGAATATGTTTAAAAATCAAATGGAATTTGATTTGAATTTGGAAAGGAATTAAGGTTAATTCAACTTGAATTGGGATTTAATAAATTTCAATGGAAATTGAAGTATTGAGTCAATTTAAATGGAAGTGGAACTTTAAATTAAATTGATGAGAAATTAATTGGAAATGGAGATTGGGAAATTAAACAGTTTGGCTCTGGATTATTTTCAAAATAAATTGTTTTAATACAAATATATTCTTCCAAACTATTTACTATACAATCTTTCTTCTTAAACCCCAAACTATCTTATACTTATTTTACAATTATTTTGGAACTATTTAACTATTTTGAAACTGTCTTATAAACTAATTACTATTTTCAATTACTTATATCTAATCACTATTTTAAAAACTATTTTGCAGTTATCTAACTATTTTATACCTACTTAACTATTTTACAGCTATTTTACAAACTAATAACTATTTTTCAACTGCTTATCTATTTTAAACTTTTTCAAGTTATTTTTAAATTTAAATAGGTCAGAGTTCAGACTGTTTATAATTGAAGTATTAACTCAATTGTAAATGGAAGCAATTGAGAATAAGAGAATAGAATTAAAGGAAATGTGAATAGAAAAGAGAATTGATTTGGCTAATAACCAATAAAGATAAATACGTAGGATATACGTATATTATTCTATTCGCATAGTGATTTGATCCAGATTCGAACACAGAATTTCGAGATAGTATTATCGATCCGAGTTAGGATTTTTCGCTCGATTTTCGACGGCGAACCTGGATATGGATTGTTGATTGGTTCTGGATATTCTCTATCATAGTTGTGACTATGTAAGGAGAATGACGATTTCTGATCAGGAAACCAGATCTGAGTCCGCACTAGGAAGCCGGGTGGACAATACTAGTTCGGAAGTGAAATTGTGTGATCGATTGAGCGATCAGATTGATATAGCGTACGGATGATATGTGTACATCGTACGGGTTTGAATGAAATTGGCATTTAAAATTTGAGGATAAGAAATTTGAAATGGTTTTCGAAAATGAAGGGTATATTTTGTGAAATATAATTGAATTGGGTATTTCTTTGGTTGAAATTTACTTTATGGAGGTAAGTAAATGGTAAATAACTTTATAAAGAAATCAAACTTGAATATTTGATTTGACAATAAATAAAGTTATATTTTGTAATATGATAAACTTCCCTTATTGAATCTAGCCAGAATAAAAAGGGTTTTGAAATATTTGAAGTATAAAAGAGGTTTTATACAAGTTTGAAATGATCCAAAGATTTTCAAAGTTATATATATCTATATCTATATATATAAAGGATCTTATGAGAATGATTTTGGAAAAGGTCTTGGAAACCTATGAATTTGGAAAAGGCTTTTGATTTTTGGGAAAATCAATTTTGGATTTTGGAAAGCCTAGTTTGAGAATTATCGATTTTGGTAATCGATTTTGTGTAAAGGAGATTTTGATAAATCATAAAGGGTATGATTTGAAGATACTATAAGTATATAGTATAAAGTATTTTGAAAATAGCTCTGGGGAAAAAGGCGCTTCCTTGAAATGAACTTCTCAGGAGTACCACAGGGTGGTACTGCCTTGAGCCCCAAGGGGGGTTTCTAAAGTTAATCCTGTGAGGAGTCCGGAATAAACTAGTTCCTGAGGATTATTTGTGTAGCGAAAGTCGAGGGGCTGGTGCCCACAGAGGCATTTGGGTTATACTGTGACGACAGTTTAACTCGATGTCACTGCGATCTACTGCAGACCATAGCGGAAGTCATGTGTGCCGCTGAGAGCCAACTGTCTACGTTTGATTTTATATCGGTAGACTGTGACACTATGGTAACATAGCGAAAGTCGTTTGTGCCGCTGAGAGCCAACAGTCTGCGTTTGATTTTATATCGGTAGACTGCGACCTATGTGGGAGAAGTTTCATTTTGACAGCGAAATCGTGTGTGCCGCTGAGAGCCAACAGTTACATGGACTTTTGCTGCGACGGCAACGTAACCCTGGATGTAACTGCGATCTGTTGTGGGTTCCATGGTGTAATCAGTTACATGGACTTTTGCTGCGATGGCAACGTAACCCGTGATGTAACTGTGACCTTGGATGGGGGTGATGATTTCCAGAGCATTCTCACCAAAGATATTTCCTCTATTTTCAAAACTGTTTTCCATATTTTCAATAAAATTATTTTCCAAGTATTTTCACTAGGTGTTGAAAACGGGTTTACCAAGTACTGATAGATTTTCAGTCTTACGCCTGATCAACGTATGACCGAATTTCTGTGAGGACAAGGATGGACTGGTTGAGACATCGAGTTATAAAAGAATTTTTATAAAAACTATTTTGATAATATTATGTAAATTTCTAAAATGTTTTGAAAAATTTAAATAAAAAGAGTTAAGAGTTAAGATGTCTAAGGAATAATTTAACTGATAATCAACATTGTAATAAAATTCTTGCTTCGTTCCTTTTCGGGGACGAAAAGATTCTAAGGGGGGAGGAATGTGATAACCCGGATTTTTGAACAGCTGTTAATTGGATAATTAACTGATTTTTAACTATTGAGATACTAATTTTATTTGGTTGAACAAATAAAACTTTGATAATTAGAATATATCTGGATATGTATATAGATGAATTTGAATTATAAAAATTGCTGAACTATAAATATGTGAATAAATATCTATTTGATAGTCTCCTAATATAATTATTCAATTGGCAAGATTATTATTTTCAAGGTTTATTTAAAGATTTTAGACACTAAAATAATAACTATGCATATACTTATGAATTTAAAAAGTATTCTAGTTTAAAGTAAAATTTGGTAAAGGTATATGTATTTCTTTAAAAGGTTATACTTGAAATAAATGTAGTTTGTAAATATATAAAGATTGAAAACACACATGTATAAATGTATTACATTGATTTAAGTAATAAATAAATACATAAGACATTAAAAATAAAAATAAAATATATATATAAACATTTTCTCATGAAAATGTACAAATGTAAGCTAAAGACATAATATAAAAACATGTGTAAGTTAATAAATATTGGAAAATGACAAATGTTAAGGATTGAACAAGTGTCACCATTTTTATTTTTATTTTCTTTATTTGAAATAAATCCTAAATTAAATCTATATACACATCTCTCCCTATATCTCATTTTTCTTTTGATCAATAACTAAGGTAAAATATCTTTAGTCAAAACAAAAGGAGTGAATCTAGTTGTAATCTTCCCAGTAAATAATGGCAGACCAAAACATGAAATCAAATGTGCAAATCAAATCTGCAAGGCCTATAAACACTTCCTCTTCTATTGAAAATTGTAATCTTCTCAAACCAATCCTAACAAGATCAAAACACTCCTCAAGAATATCCTTCAAAACTGCGTGCCTGCAGTATGTTTTCAAATGCATGCAAGTACTCCAGTTTTTAAATCACGGCCATTTCAAAAATTTCAAGCATTTCTGTTTAAAGCAAATCAAGTATTCAGTTTTCTGGAATAAATATACAAATGCATGCAGATTTCAGTCCAGTTCTTTTTCAAAGCTCTACATCTCTAACAGGTGAGTAAACTAAACAAATTGGTTTTGTTTATATGCTTGTGACAAATGCTAGTTTTAAAATTTTGATGTATGGTTGAAATTTTTGCATACATGTTATTTTAAAGTAAAAAAAAAAATATTTTTATAGACAGAGATACTCTGAGATACTTCCCGTATAGCTTCCAGTTTTGAAAACTTATCAAGTTTTCTTTGCTTAAAGTAAGTAAACTCGTATTTTAACCTGAGTTTGTTTGAATCACCGGTTTCATGTGATAATCTGTTTATGTGTGATAGAAATTTTGCTTGCATGTATATAGATTCCTGAATGTATGAATGTGTTGAGGTGTGCATGTCTGTAACCATGTGTATGTCTCTGTTTTATAACAATACAGGCTCCTGATTTTATTAGAGAAATTCTTATCTTTCCATCCATTCGATTTAGTCTAGGGTTTGTAAATGAAAAAGGTCTCTAACAATGTATTATAAATTCTAAAAATGGATTCAAGATTTTATATTAAGTGTTTATCTCAGAATTCTATAAATTACAGTGAAAATTAAAAATGGGTTTAAATCGATAATGCTAATTCCAATCTTTGATTATATAATCTGGTTCGTGGAGCAAAATGATGAATTTAGGCACTAAAAATCATGATTTTAGTGTAGTAATTAGTGAGATAATCAAGGATGATCGATTTTTGCATTTTCGTCGATTGGTGTTGATCGGCGGCGACTGGAAGTTTTAGATTTGGCTGGAAGGTGGTCGTGGAGGCGAGGATCACTGGAAAAATACTGATTTATTTTCTTTTGGCTGTGATGATGAGAATTGGTCGAAATAGGGTTTAGGGACCCAGTTTTGTCATCGATGAATCTCGAGTTCGTGCTATGTCAATGGATGATCGGGGGTGACCGGACCTATGGGGAACGAAGCTAAGGGTTCTGGCGAAGGTTCAGGCAGAAGGCCGTGGTCTCAGGTGGTAGTGGATCGCGATACGAGGTGGTCTTGGTTGATCGATTGGGTTCCAGGAATGGGACGAACTGTTCGATTTCGATATGAAGTTGGTACGAATGATTCGAAGGTCGGAATTGGTTGCAGCATCGTTGGTCGATATGCGTGAAGGTTCGTCAAAGGTCGGAGTGCTGGCGTTGATGGTTGCATGTGCACGAAGGAGTTGGTCGTGTGCACGTATACGTTTTGGTGACAGGTGAAGTTTTGGGTTGGGGAAGAAAATAGTTTCTCGGGTTGGTCTCGAGAATTTGGGAATGCGACTCGAACTAGAGAAGAGGAGTGTGTTCTCAGGTTTTGGGGGGGTAAGGACTCGAGTTTATACTCGAGTAGTAGTAGGTGATAAAACCTGTAATTAGAAAAGAAAAGAAAAATATAAACCAAGTTTTGGAAATGGAAGAAAATGGGGAAACTCGGTGGAAAACCCGAGTGATCTTCGGGTTCGATCCGAAGCGGAGAAATTGTAAACAGTTTTAAAGGTAAAAAAAAAAGTTTTGAAATTTGTTTAATTTAAGTTTTATTAAGTAAAATTTAAAGTTATTTTAAACTTAAGTTAAAATGAAATTTTAAAGGTTCTTATAAAAACAAGTTTTAAAGTTTAATTGAAAACTAGTTTAAACTATTACTTGTTAAGGTTTAAGGCATTTAAGGGAAGTTATGTTTTATTAACTTTAATTTATCAAGTAAATGGTTATCTCTTTTAAACTTTAATTAATGATTTAATAAATAAAATTTAGTTATTAAAATAAGATGGTTTACTCTTAAGATAATTAAAGTTTTTAATTATTTTGATATTAATTAAGTTAATTAAGGAAATTAAGTATAATTAATTAATTTAATTAATAATGATTAAGGATTAGTTAAGAAATTTATTAAGAGAAATTGATTTATTTAATTAACTCTATAATGAAGATTTATTTAATTAATGACTAAAGGTTAATTAATTTGTAATTAATTAATTGAGTAATTAGAGATTGATTAATTTGTAATTAAGAAGTACTTAATTAAGTTTATTAATTAATAATTAGGTTTTATTAATTAATAAATAAGGAATAATTAATCTATAAAGATTAATTAAAGGTTAATTAACTATTGTTAAGAATTGATTAACTAATAATTAAGGATTAATTAATTTATTATTAAGATTTATTAATTGATAATTAAGGTTTATTAATTAATGATTAAAGAATAAATAATCTGTAATTAAAGATTAATTAATTTGTTTAAGAGTAATTAAGAATGAATTACTCAAATATAATGTGATTGATTCAAGTTAATTAATTTGTGAAAATTAATTAAAGGATAATTACTTTATGTAATTAATAATTAATCAAGGATGATTAATATTTAATGATGAATTGCTGTGCAAATATGTTACCCTGTATTAAAAATTGAATTGTTTTCACTTGAATACTTTTGGTTAAGAAGGCATTGGATTCGAAGAGACCGGGGTCGGGTATCAGTAAATACCCGAAACCACTTCGATTCTTTATAAATGTGAGTTTGGAAGCAAACAGGCTGGAATGAAATAAACTAAGTATCATGGATATTTAAAAACTGATAACGATTCCTGGATATTGATTCGAGATAAATGATTAACTTAAATAAGATTAGAACTCGTAGAAAGTACGAGTTACCCTGGTAATTCACCTTAGTTATATTGCTTGGTATTTCATATTATGGGTTTACTCACGCTGGTTTCCAGCCTGACCCGGGTGTTACTTTGATGTAATGCTCGGGTCAGACCGAGTATTACAGATTTCCAGGTAAGGACGTTCTGGAGCTCAGGAGGCGAACTGGATGGCAGGAACGTATGGAGTGTATTCCACTGTGATATATTATAGTTGTCCGAGACATGTTAATTCTAACTGTCTAGTATATTTGTGAATGTTGTAACTCTGATGTATAAAAATGTAATTAACAAATACAGGTTTTCTTTGTATAAATGCTATTATTTGTTATTATATTTAATCCGCTGCGAATGTGAGATGTTGTGTTTTCTGTTCTTCTTTCTTCTTTCTGTTTCTTTCTTCTATCTCTTTTCTTTTTCTCCTAACTATCTGGAATTTTCGGGTTTGAAATTTCCGGGTCGTCACAATTGATCACAAAGATAAATGATCAAACAAACGATCATATCATAAATGATCAAACAACGATCATTTCACAGCAACACTCAGCATGCCACGTTACCAAATTGGGAGTATATTGCTGATAAATTTCAACTACATAACCTCTAAGCTCGTACGTCTCAGAGAAGGGTGTTAAGCTAAGAGAATAAATTCTCCGCCACCAACAGAAATGTATTTGAAAGAAATCAGCTTTACATCTCAATTTGTAACGTCAGACATACAATCCATACAAGTCTGTTCCGGGATCGAACAGAACCGAAGGCACTTCTCATGAAGCCCTTGCACATCCGGATAATTTTCTAATCATGTCCGGACTTCCCGTCACTAAGGGTGATAAAACCTCTAAATCGGAGATCAGCCGATGTAGAGTAACTCGACGGTAATCCTTCCGTTTTCAAAAATATCCGGTCTTCAACACCGGTCATCAAATGCAATTCATAACGACGTATCACATATTTGGAATGGGTTATACGACCCCATGGTCCTTTCCCAGCTAACCCAAATAGTGAGCGCTTATTCAAAAATAAGTGTGGCATTCAAATTCATCCAATTCACAACAAATACTCATTCAAGGTAATTATTGATAGTCGGTTATTTAACTATCAATAAAGATGCGCAACATCATCAGATTCCAAATAATTTTCCAAAATTATTTATTTTCCAAAATATCTTTACTAGATATATAATTTCCACACTTCAAAAAAAATATATAAACAATTTCCCTTTCCTTTATAAATTCCATAGTGAATTTACATCTTTCAAAATATCTAATGATATACGATTTTCAATCGATTTCAAGCATTCAATTTCAATTTACCTTTACAAAGATAAATTCTCTAAAACGTTCCATTTCATCTTGGGAAAACATTTCCATACTTATTTAATAATAAGTATTTTCACTAATCTATTTATTTTCAACATTTGAAAATATTCGATATACTTAAATCAATATTAAGTATACATTTCATTCTTTAAAGAAATCTATTTGAGTCAAAACGAATGTTGCGTAAAACATCATTACGACGACTCAAAATCACTAGTATAGGGATTCGAAATTAAGATAGATATATAAACCCCAATACTAAATAAAAAACATTTCCTTTCGGAAATCATTTACTATAACAACAGTGTTATAGTCCACCATTTCCTTATATTTCTCGAAAACGTCTATTTCAACAACGAATGTTGAGATCTATGGTTTCGATATTTAACACATTTTAAAACATCGTTAAAACAATTAACTTCGCTTTTTAATATCACTTCTCCAAAACATATCCATTTTACTTAATAACATATTCACGGTCCAAAATCGTGAATATACTCCACTAACCAAATTTCAACATTTTCTACACATTTATATTCAATAATTATCCACTATCCAAAATCATGGATAAAATTCCCTTAATAACCTTTTGTTATTAAATTCATCAGATTTGATTGATTTTCGAATTTATAAAACAACGTTTATAAATTCCATTTCTATTTTCTATAACAACTTCGATTTAATAAATCTCCTTTTATTAACTTCTAAAATTCACTTATCAAAATAAGTGATTTCGGATTTATAAAACAACGTTTATAAATCACATTTATACTTTATAACAATTTCAACTTATAAAATCATTTTATTAGCAAATTCTATTCATATCCCATCTAAGTGCAAAAATCTAATTTATAAGTAAATTACTTATAAATCTTTTATTCGACAGTTTCATCCATTTTTATAACTTCACAATTTATAAATCTATAAATCTCGTTCACTTATGATTTTTATTTCATCTCATTCTAACACTTATAAAAACTCGTTTTATAATCCCAATATTTTAAAGTTATAAATATCAATTTTTGTACATCTTTTATATACATCGTTTATAATACTTTAGAAATCTCAATTTAAACCATTTTATAAATTTCTTAACTTTTATTTCTAAAAATCACCTTTCGGTTATACTTCACAAAAATCTTAACTTTTATAATTTTAAAATTTTAACGTTTATTTATTTAAAATAAATCACTTCAAAAATTTAATAAAACGTATATTTTCAAAGATCACTTTTAAAATCTCTTTTAAAATCAACATCGTCATTTTTAAATTTCAAAAATGAATCTGATGATGCAACACACAAATTAGTCAATCACGACAATAAATATCATATATCATCATATGATAACAGAATATATCACAATATCTGTAAATAAATAAATACTGGTGAGGAATCCAGTTGGATCCCTCCAACCTGTTTCCCTGCATCCACAGACGTTAGCACAATACCAATTCCACTTCGAGGTGGAATATCGCGGTATATGGGTTTTATAAATATCATCCGCTTACTAACGGCGCAATAGGGTCTCATCCGCTATACAGTGCGGGAAATCAATCAATCCAATATATACATATGCCAATATGTATATATTGCTATATATATATAGATATATCCTACTATATCTAATATCACATCCAAATAGCAATCATACCAATCAATAAATGCAATCCAAACATATTTTGAGTGAGAAAAATCTCACCTTAGCTTTTTATTTTGCATTCCACTTTCATCTTGACTTGATTATCTTGATTTTTAACCTTGTATAAATAATTATACAATTTATCAATATTTGAATTAAACCGAACAATTCAATTTCCATTTTGATAGATTGAATTAATTAATTATTAAATTTCCTTTTTAATAATTGTTTTCAGCAACAAAACAATCTATAGATTTCAAGAATCTAATTATTTATAAACTTTATATCGTTTTAAAATTCCTATACTTTCAATTATACAATTTATAAATATTCGAAAAATCGAATAATAAATTTCCATTTGATAATTTCAATTATTCAATGATTTTATTTCAAACCAATTTCTTTTAATAGAATTATTTAACAAGAAATTAAATGTAAAACTAATTTCTCCTTTAACAGATTATCTTTATATAAAACTTTCCAATGATATTATATATATAAAATTTGAAAACTGCTTATGTATACATACTTAACTTTTGCATAAATAAATAAAAATCTAGCTGTCTAAATTAATTATTTTCCTGTCTATCTCTACTATTTTCAACATATAACTTCATTTTATTTAATTCCTTTCCAACTAGAAAATTTGTTTCCATACTTTTTATTAAAATCTCTGCATATAAACAATTTATATAAAAGTAAATCAAATAAAAAATTGTTATACCTATATTAATCGTTTCCACAAAAACTCATGACCAACACCACCATTCTCATCATTCGCGTTCAAGGTTGCGAGCCCCTACCCCAGTCGAACTCGACACTGCCTTCGTCCATCGATTCGAGCTCGCCTTCCCCTACCTCACGCTCGACATCGCAGTCCCCCATCGAACGCCGCGACATCGTCGCCATCATCATGTTCGAACGCGATAGCCCCTAATTCTGCCCTAGCCGTGAACGAGACCCACCCGACTCACCCTTCGGTCGACGTTGCCCCATGCCTCACCTATCACCTCTCGCTTCGAACTCGAGTGCTCTTCCCCAAATACGTGCGACCGAAGCCCCTCGCGATGGTGGTCACGCGAGCAAATCCCCTTCGACTGCTGTACGCAATTCCATCGCCTGCCACGCCTTCAATTTGGTTTGAACTGGGAAAGACTCGATCTTGAAATGAAGAGAGTTTTGATTTTCGTTTTTCGAGTTTTGATTTTAGACGATGTGGCCCTGATTTCTTTATTTCTTTTGGAACCAGGCATTAAAATCGAAAATAGAAGAGGAGAAATGAATTTCGATTTCTTTTAAAATAAAGAGAAGGTCGGCCATTATACATTTGAACGAGATTTTTTCTTTATTTCTGAAAAAGGAAGTCGCGTGATGATATTAAAAAGAAATGGGGAGGAGACAAGAGTACGCGATTATCGGAGAGTAGGTCTGCTAAGAAAACTAGGGTGGTTGATGTTGAAAGAAGGCAGGCTGAAGAAAGAATCTCGGCTGGGTTGACTAATTTTAAATTTTAAAATTAAATTGAATTTTATTTTATTTCAACGCGTTTACTCACCGTGCGCTCACATATCAACTCCGATAAATACGAAATTTGAAATCCAGTAATAATACAATATTACGGATCCAATGGGACTGGTTTCGTCCAAATCCGAGACTATGCCTCGGAAGGCTATTTTAAACGTCAATTTAAACGATAAAAGTTCAAAACCGAACAAAACAGTTTGAAATTAAATTTTGAAGCTTCTATTATCTTCAGTAATATCAATACGAATTTTAAAAGCTTTTGAAATATTTTTCTTTAGCTTAAAACTGAAGATTCAAATTTTTATTTAACTTACAATAAAATAAACTTTATAATTTAATCGCCAATTTATTCTGATAATTCGAAATTCAAGTCAAACTATCATTCAAATATTTAAAATTAATTAAATATTTTCAATTTAAATTGTCGAAAATTCAGGGTCGTTACAATCTTCCCTCCTTAAAAGAATTTCGTCCCGAAATTACAAGTTAGGAAAAATGGTCCTTAACTCATCTACTATTTTTTCACAATCTAAATAGTTTTATCAATTTATCAAAACAAATCTTTCTACTAAAGATTCGTTATTAATTCAACTAATTTTCCAAACCTTTCATAGTTTTCAAACAATATTGTTTTACTTCAAAATTCAAATTCAAATTTAAATTCAAATTTTAACTTTCAAATTTTCTCAAAATTTTCTAACACCCGAAATTTTCAAAAAATTTCGCCAGCGTCTCCTTTGCGCGGCTAACACGGCACGACTACAAAACGTCCCTACGGACTCTCAGATTTCAAAAAAGAAAAGAAAAAGCCAAGCGGCTAGACATGAAATCAGCAAATCTCATATTGAAATTGAAATACTTACCTTTTGTCGAGCAATTCAAATTTATCTTTGAAATCAGAATTTCCAATTCCTTTATAACACCTGTATATCCTATTTAACCATATCCAATTACAACATTCAATTTTACATTTCAAATTTTATTTGAATTCAATTCACAATTTCAATTCATAATTATTGAATTTAATTCGTTTCAAACCTTATTCATTTGGTCAATATTCAATTAGTTTCACTTACTAATTTTAGTTTAATACTTCACAAATCAAATTCAATTCCAGTTCTATTTACTTACAAATTCAAAATGAATTTTAACATTCAATTTCATTTTCTTGCACTTGCAATTGCAAATTTATTTATTCATTCACTAATTCATTCATTTTCAATTTGAATCTTATTCCAATCAGATTTTCAAATATTTTATAAGTCTTCGACTTATTTACATTTCGATTTGTAAAATCATTTATACATTCACATTACTAATTTCATTCCATTAATGAATTTTAATTTCAATTTTCTTCTTGAAATTCCATTTTCATTTATAAATTCATTTACAATTTATACTTACAAATTTCATTCGTTAAATGGATTTATCTCCAAATCTTTGGTTATTACTTTAATTTCTCATTCAATCTCATATAACAATGATAATAATTCAATGTTATTATTTCCTAACAACCAAGCTTCCATATACTATGATAATTCATAGAAAATCGTTTCTTTTCTATACAAAAATAGTTTTGGGCAAAATTATCTCATTTACCCTATTCAAAACATACTGTGTCGAATTGTTCTATTCAAGTGTTTAGAAACCCCTTCGATCCAGTTGCGCAGACTGTGCCGACGAAGGTTCATATGCCACTCAATAAATCAATCATCACAATATAAAACAATTTTTATATTAACTAACAAATACGCGCTCGTATCTATTATTACACTCAAACTCATTCTAGAGTACTACTGACTCTATCTCTAATGAGTAACACCCAACAGAGCAGGGTTGTCGCTTAAACATATGCTCTGATACCACTCTGTAAGAACCCGATTCTTCGACTTTCGAAAATCGACATCGATACGTCCACTATATCAACTGCCGAGCAAACGAATGCTGGAAAACCGAATACTTAGGGTTTTAAAAGAAGAGGTAGAAGAAAAGATGGAAGAAAAAGACAAGAAGAACAACAGAACAACATCAGAAACAGAAACAATATCAGAATCTCACATTCGCAGTGGAACAATATATAATAGATAATCACTAGTCTTTTAAAACCAAGAACTATATCAATTTATACATACATCAATCAGAGTCAATATACAACTCAATACAATAATGGACAGTTATATAAACTTGTCCTCATACAGAATACACAGCGGAATAAATAAACAAAGTATATGTGATACATTACGCCATCCAGCTTGCTTCCACGGCTCCAGAATATCCAGAATATCCTGATAATATAACTCTAGGCTGCCTGTGTGGAAAATTAGTGGGCACCCAGAGTTTAGAAAGGAAACAATAAACTCTAGGTCAGTCATGGTGACTGGTGTGAGATTGTAAAACAGTTATTTTTCACAAATAAATAAAATTTATTCGCAATGCTTTTGGAAAATGAAACTACCATAAGACCTCCCGCCACACACACAATGCAAACGCAGAATTGGAGGAGATTTCTTCTTATGATAGTCAAAGATGCTTACTACGCAAAATCAAATCCTTTTTGATATTATTATTAGTGCATAGTGTAGAAAACATTTCGAAAGTATAATATAAATCTTAGCCAGCATAGGCATTTCACACTTATGCCTACTATAGCTACCATCCAAACAGTGGGGCGCCACCATAAGTGAATGATAGTTTCTACAACTAAAACCGTACAAGTCACGTATTGTTTCTTTGGATTTCCAACAAATGGTCAGGCTAAGGAACTTCCTATGCCACGAAGGAACGCCCCTGGAATGACGTCCCGAGAACCTAACCGGATCTCTGCCAACACAAGGCCGGGTTACCTCTGCAAAAATAGGTAACTACTGACACGCATATGCCATCCCCCGATCGTAACCGATCTTCCCGATGATCCCCGATTTCTAACAACCACATAATAAGCAGTATCAACATAGGTTAAGTATCTGGGCTCCATACCATGATACCACCTCTATCCAGAAGGAATGACATACACTAAGGGGCGCTACTCCCTAGAACCTTGCTGCATCCTTCCTGTTTTGACCATTTCCGGGGTGTGAGGCTCGACGAAGTCTCGTCCACAAAGCTACGCTTTCTACAAAGCCATGCTTCGGGTCAAACAAATGATCAAAGAATTGATCACAAAGATAAATGATCAAACAAACGATCATATCATAAATGATCAAACAACGATCATTTCACAGCAACACTCAGCATGCCACGTTACCAAATTGGGAGTATATTGCTGATAAATTTCAACTACATAACCTCTGAGCTCGTACGTCTCAGAGAAGGGTGTTAAGCTAAGAGAATAAATTCTCCGCCACCAACAGAAATGTATTTGAAAGAAATCAGCTTTACATCTCAATTTGTAACGTCAGACATACAATCCATACAAGTCTGTTCCGGGATCGAACAGAACCGAAGGCACTTCTCACGAAGCCCTTGCACATTTGGATAATTTTCTAATCACGTCCGGACTTCCCGTCACTAAGGGTGATAAAACCTCTAAATCGGAGATCAGCCGATGTAGAGTAACTCGACGGTAATCCTTCCGTTTTCAAAAATATCCGGTCTTCAACACCGGTCATCAAATGCAATTCATATCGACGTATCACATATTCGGAATGGGTTATACGACCCCATGGTCCTTTCCCGGCTAACCCGAATAGTGAGCGCTTATTCAAAAATAAGTGTGGCATTCAAATTCATCCAATTCACAACAAATACTCATTCAAGGTAATTATTGATAGTCGGTTATTTAACTATCAATAAAGATGCGCAACATCATCAGATTCCAAATAATTTTCCAAAATTATTTATTTTCCAAAATATCTTTACTAGATATATAATTTCCACACTTCAAAAAAAATATATAAACAATTTCCCTTTCCTTTATAAATTCCATAGTGAATTTACATCTTTCAAAATATCTACTGATATACGATTTTCAATCGATTTCAAGCATTCAATTTCAATTTACCTTTACAAAGATAAATTCTCTAAAACATTTCATTTCATCTTGGGAAAACATTTCCATACTTATTTAATAATAAGTATTTTCACTAATCTATTTATTTTCAACATTTGAAAATATTCGATATAATTAAATCAATATTAAGTATACATTTCATTCTTTAAAGAAATCTATTTGAGTCAAAACGAATGTTGCGTAAAACATCATTACGACGACTCAAAATCACTAGTATAGGGATTCGGAATTAAGATAGATATATAAACCCCAATACTAAATAAAAAAAATTTCCTTTCGGAAATCATTTACTATAACAACAGTGTTATAGTCCACCATTTCCTTATATTTCTCGAAAACGTCTATTTCAACAATGAATGTTGAGATCTATGGTTTCGATATTTAACACATTTTAAAACATCGTTAAAACAATTAACTTCGCTTTTTAATATCATTTCTCCAAAACATATCCATTTTACTTAATAACATATTCACCGTCCAAAATCGTGAATATACTCCACTAACCAAATTTCAACATTTTCTACACATTTATATTCAATAATTATCCACTATCCAAAATCGTGGATAAAATTCCCTTAATAATCTTTTGTTATTAAATTCATCAGATTTGATTGATTTTCGAATTTATAAAACAACGTTTATAAATTCCATTTCTATTTTCTATAACAACTTCGATTTAATAAATCTCCTTTTATTAACTTCTAAAATTCACTTATCAAAATAAGTGATTTCGGATTTATAAAACAACGTTTATAAATCACATTTATACTTTATAACAATTTCAATTTATAAAATCATTTTATTAGCAAATTCTATTCATATCCCATATAAGTGCAAAAATCTAATTTATAAGTAAATTACTTATAAATCTTTTATTCGACAGTTTCATCCATTTTTATAACTTCACAATTTATAAATCTATAAATCTCGTTCACTTATGATTTTTATTTCATCTCATTCTAACACTTATAAAAACTCGTTTTATAATCCCAATATTTTAAAGTTATAAATATCAATTTTTGTACATCTTTTATATACATCGTTTATAATACTTTAGAAATCTCAATTTAAACCAATTCTATAAATTTCTTAACTTTTATTTCTAAAAATCAACTTTCGGTTATACTTCACAAAAATCTTAACATTTATAATTTTAAAATTTTAACGTTTATTTATTTAAAATAAATCACTTCAAAAATTTAATAAAACGTATATTTTCAAAGATCACTTTAAAAATCTCTTTTAAAATCAACATCGTCATTTTTAAATTTCAAAAATGAATCCGATGATGCAACACACAAATTAGTAAATCACGACAACAAATATCATATATCATCATATGATAACAGAATATATCACAATATCTGTAAATAAATAAATACTGGTGAGAAATCCAATTGGATCCCTCCAACCTGTTTCCCTGCATCCACAGACGTTAGCACAATACCAATTCCACTTCGAGGTGGAATATCACGGTATATGGGTTTTATAAATATCATCCGCTTACTAACGGCGCAATAGGGTCTCATCCGCTATACAGTGCGGGAAATCAATCAATCCAATATATACATATGCCAATATGTATATATTGCTATATATATATAGATGTATCCTACTATATCTAATATCACATCCAAATAGCAATCATATCAATCAATAAATGCAATCCAAACATATTTTGAGTGAGCAAAATCTCACCTTAGCTTTTTATTTTGCATTCCACTTTTATCTTGACTCGATTATCTTGATTTTTAACCTTGTATAAATAATTATACAATTTATCAATATTTGAATTAAACCGAACAATTCAATTTCCATTTTGATAGATTGAATTAATTAATTATTAAATTTCCTTTTTAATAATTGTTTTCAGCAACAAAACAATCTATAGATTTCAAGAATCTAATTATTTATAAACTTTATATCGTTTTAAAATTCCTATACTTTCAATTATACAATTTATAAATATTCGAAAAATCGAATAATAAATTTCCATTTGATAATTTCAATTATTCAATGATTTTATTTCAAACCAATTTCTTTTAATAGAATTATTTAACAAGAAATTAAATTTAAAACTAATTTCTCCTTTAACAGATTATCTTTATATAAAACTTTCCAATGATAATATATATATAAAATTTGAAAACTGCTTATGTATACATACTTAACTTTTGCATAAATAAATAAAAATCTAGCTGTCTAAATTAATTATTTTCCTGTCTATCTCTACTATTTTCAACATATAACTTCATTTTATTTAGTTCCTTTCCAACTAGAAAATTTGTTTCCATACTTTTTATTAAAATCTCTGCATATAAACAATTTATATAAAAGTAAATCAAATAAAAAATTGTTATACCTATATTAATCGTTTCCAGGAAAACTCACGACCAACACCACCATTCTCATCATTCGCGTTCAAGGTTGCGAGCCCCTACCCCAGTCGAACTCGACACTGCCTTCGTCCATCGATTCGAGCTTGCCTTCCCCTACCTCACGCTCGACATCGCAGTCCCCCATCGAACGCCGCGACATCGTCGCCATCATCATGTTCGAACGCGATAGCCCCTAATTCTGCCCTAGCCGTGAACGAGACCCACCCGACTCACCCTTCGGTCGACGTTGCCCCATGCCTCACCTATCACCTCTCGCTTCGAACTCGAGTGCTCTTCCCCAAATACGTGCGACCGAAGCCCCTCGCGATGGTGGTCACGCGAGCAAATCCCCTTCGACTGCTGTATGCAATTCCATCGCCTGCCACGCCTTCAATTTGGTTTGAACTGGGAAAGACTCGATCTTGAAATGAAGAGAGTTTTGATTTTCGTTTTTCGAGTTTTGATTTTAGACGATGTGGCCCTGATTTCTTTATTTCTTTTGGAACCAGGCATTAAAATCGAAAATAGAAAAGGAGAAATGAATTTCGATTTCTTTTAAAATAAAGAGAAGGTCGGCCATTATACATTTGAACGAGATTTTTTCTTTGTTTCTGAAAAAGGAAGTCGCGTGATGATATTAAAAAGAAATGGGGAGGAGGCAAGAGTACGTGATTATCAGAGAGTAGGTCTGCTAAGAAAACTAGGGTGGCTGATGTTGAAAGAAGGCAGGCTGAAGAAAGAATCTCGGTTGGGTTGACTAATTTTAAATTTTAAAATTAAATTGAATTTGATTTTATTTCAACGCGTTTACTCACCGTGCGCTCACATATCAACTCCGATAAATACGAAATTTGAAATCCAGTAATAATACAATATTACGGATCCAATGGGACTGGTTTCGTCCAAATCCGAGACTGTGCCTCGGAAGGCTATTTTAAACGTCAATTTAAACGATAAAAGTTCAAAACCGAACAAAACAGTTTGAAATTAAATTTTGAAGCTTCTATTATCTTCAGTAATATCAATACGAATTTTAAAAGCTTTTGAAATATTTTTCTTTAGCTTAAAACTGAAGATTCAAATTTTTATTTAACTTACAATAATTTAAACTTTATAATTTAATCGCCAATTTATTCTGATAATTCGAAATTCAAGTCAAACTATCATTCAAATATTTAAAGTTAATTAAATATTTTCAATTTAAATTGTAGAAAATTCAGGGTCGTTACAGATCTGGTCATGAATGTAGAGAACAATGTACCCGTTAAAAAGGTCATATATGATGAAGATCCTACTCCCCTCCATAGTGTGGACTGGATTAAGGCTAAAGAAAACTTCAATCGCGAGCTCCAAATCACGGAAATGTTTTGGAGATAGAAAGCTCGTATCAAATGGACTCTCCTTGAGGATATGAAATCTAAAATTTTCCACTCTATAGTCAATAAGAACAAAATAAAACTTATATCCATGAAATTAAGAAGCAGATGGGCTCTGGATAACTTTTGCTAATGAAACTGAGTAGTAACAACAAATCACTTTCGAAATCACTTAGGACAATCATCTGCCAATGATCTGGATCCAGATGTACTTAATCACACCCCACATTGTTGGTACCTTAGAAATCCTTATCCTAACCTTAGTCCTTTCTGCTGATGCAATCCAGTCTACCGCCTTCAACCTTGGCAAAGATAGTGTTGTCGGTCTAGATGGGTTTAATTGTTGTTTCTTCCAAACTTATTGGGATATTAGCAATCCTGACCTCATCCTTGCACATTAAACTTCTTTGTTAGCAATTATATCCTCATAAGTTGGTCTGCCACCAATACTATTCTTATCCCAAAAATAAACAACCCAAAACTTGCTCTGATCCAAAGCCCATTAGCCTCTGCAACATCTCGAAAAAAATTATCTCTATATTTTAGCCACTAGAATTGTGCATATCCTTTAAATGATCATTTCACCATCCCAGGCTGGCTTTACCAAGGGTTGTTTGGTAAAGTAAAAAATGCTTCTCGCTCAAGAACTTGTTTCCAAAATCAATCACAAAATTTGAGGAATCGATATAGCCATCAAACGTGATATGGCTAAAGTTTATGATCGCATATCTTGGCTCTTTATCATTAATGTCCTCCAGGCCTTTGGCTTCTCTTAGCCTTTTATTGATATGGTTTGGAGGTTCATTTCCAATCGTCGGTAATATGTTCTTATCAATAGGAACCCTAAAGACTTCTTCAAATTCGGTCTAAGGGTTAGGTAGAGGGATCCTCTTTCCACAACTTTATTTATCATTGCTTTCTAAAGCCCTCACATATCGGCTCTATGATCGCTCGACTAGTGGGAATATTAGTCACCTCTCTCTCCCATGGATCACCGCTTGTTTCTTTCATCTCCTTCTCTAGTGACACCCCCATCTTCAGAAATGGTGACATTTGATCCATCCACAACCTCACTAAATTTCTCTATGCTTACATAATGATTTATGGGTAGAAAATTGACCTTGTTAAAAATTCTATCATCATAATTACTCCAACTTTAGCAGCTTGGAAAACAAACATGAGGCATGCCACTAGGTCCTCCAAATCTTCCTTTCCCATCACCTACTTAGAGATCCAAATGTACAAAGGAAGGAAAAATAATATCTACTTTTGAAATCTAATTGCCAAAGCCTAAATACTAATTGTTAAATGGAGCTCTACTCTTATCCCTTAATCGGGCAAATTGGCTTTGACCAATTCAGTTCTTAGCTCTCTAGGTTCTCTCATCTTTGCTTTCACCTCTCCCACTAAAGATTTCTTCCATGGTTATTAGAATATCTACGCTAATTTTATTTAAGGCTCCACTAAAAATGGTAGGAGACATCACTGGGTTTCTTGGGATCATATATATAGACCCATATCCAAAGGCAGGCTTAGCTTTTGAGATCTCTATGATGATTCCAAGAAATTCATATATAAACTACGGGTCTGCTTTCTATGATATGACTCCCTTTGGGAGAATTTCCCTAAACAAAAGTATCATATACTTGAGGACCTTAAATACATTATTAGGTTCGGTTACGCTAGCGAAACCTTGAAGCATATGCAAAAACATAAAATATCATTTGACTTTACCCTCAGTTCCCCTTTGGCTTCGAGGTGGATCCATGGATACTTTAAACTAAATGATGCATGGAACCTCATCTGCCACCATCATGGGATTAATCTTCCATTTTGCATGATTTGGCATTCTTGCATATTACCTAAGATTTTCATCCTTCGTGGAAGCTATTGCACAACGGTCTCCCTATTGACCTCAAACTACTTAAACTCAATATCGATGTCCCTTCAAAATGTAGATGTTGCACAGATAACGTAACACCTAGGAAGTTTTAATAAATAACTTAAAATAGTAATAAGGGTGAAAATGTAACTTTATTACAAAGGGTAAAAATATAATTTTTATAAATGTTAGAATTATGCAATAAGACTATTTCATTGTGTCTAAAATATCGTTTATAGTGAAGAAACATATATAATTTGTTAAATTTGATAAAACGAGTCAAAAATAATGGAAATTATGACTAGTGGCATTTTCAGAAATATAGATTTCAGACCTAATTAGGAACCCTAGTTTTCAACCATAAATTAGGCCCCAACCTCTGTTATTTCTTATTCAAACCCTAACCGTCACTTGTACGTACATTTCTTCTCTCTCTAAGAAACTCAAAATTTAAACAAATTCTTATTCTCTTCAAAAAAATTATATCAAATAAAAAAATAAAAAATAAAAATCAAATTAAAATGAGAGAAGCAAGATTAAAAGAAGAAGAGAAAGGAAACGTAATTCAAATCAAGGTTAGGAAGGGGAAAACTTCAAAAGGGAAGTGAATTGATTACTACGTTTATGGTGATTATAGGTAATTGAATTCTTTTATAATTCTATATGATTAAGAAAAAGTTTTTGAATTTGAATAGTAACTCCAACTTGAATCTATTTTGGATTGCAATTCTAAATATGAATTAAAATGCATGGTGAGGATGGAAAACCCTAGTTGTTGGTTTAATTGAATAATTATTAAAAAGGAAAAATGAATTATTAAAATTCATATCAAATTTTATGAAGGTAATATTTATCTCTAATGTTTGGATAAATGAAGAAATCATATACACTTTTTTCACCTTGAATTGACTTTATAGTTTGAAGAATGCATAGAATTTTCATTAGAATCACATATGTAGTTTTAAATAAAATGGTGAAAATACACGTATATAATCATAAAACTAACAAGTTAAATTCGTGTAAACTAAATTATGAACTATACAGAAAAATCTATTTGAAAACAAATCCTTAACCTATATTTAAAATCATGAGGAAGATGAATGAAAACAACAAAAATAAACAAACTTTAAAATCTTGAAATACATAAACCAAACATTTGAAAATTCGTTTAGACATCTGAAAATTAAGACAGACGTCTACAATAGGGGTTAGACGTCTAGATTTCATGAAATTCCAATCCGAGAGCAACTTATTCGAAATTGACTTGATTCAGACGTCTGAATCCATTTTCAGACGTTTGGAGTCGAAGTCAGATGTTTGAAAAATGGAGTCAGACATCTGAATGCTTAAAAACCATTTTTTATAAGTGAAGGTCAAACGTTTGAATTAAAGGACCAAACGTTTGAATTAATCTAGAAAGCACAGGTTGAACCTAGACGTGGTGCAAGCCAGTAGGGTGAAGTAAGGGACTTGTATTCTACTTTATTGATTGTTAAGAGTTCATGTAGCTTCATGCAGCAGGTGCAATGAGTAGTATCACTTTATGTCAAGCATAGCATGGAACTCGACTGGGCAGGCATTTGTAGCGCAATTGTAAACTCTTATAGTTACGGAAGTACCCTGGTCACATGTTAAACATGTAGAAACTGAAGAAGGGAGGCAGAGGCATCTACAATAGTAGGGCTGCATGGTTGGACAGCGGTCGGACCTACGAGGAAATCACTATAGTGGTTTTTCTGAACACTTTAGGTTGAATAATAAAGAGCATATAGCATATTTACCATTGAGATGTTGACACAAATGCTTAGGTAGGCCATAAATCTTCGAAGTAGTATACTCGGCACCAACTGTAGTATTGCAATGTTCGCTCGATGTGTAAGTGCAATATACATAATTTGTCATTTGGGAATGTTAACCCAATGATGGTTAGAAAGTTAATCATCATGATTCACCTACTACGAATTGACCTAGAGTTATTCGATGTTGGTTGTTCAACCCTTGTTCAGAAACCTTTGTAAGTTGTTTATGGTTGTAGGTGTAATTAGAATTGTACCATTAGTTTGTAAAATAACCAATCCTTTATATGTAGTCATAAATGGACACCATTGGTCATGCATGTTATAAATGAAGTTAACTTCTTATGAACACCATACACTAGTTATTTAATTCATTCACCAGACTTTGTCTGATTCACTCCTTTTCTTCCCTTTTATTACCCACTACAGGAGGATATGCCAGTAGATGATTTGGTCAAGATACGGTACATGGAGAAGGAGATTAGGTGCATGAAGTTATATCTATTTATTTTCACTCTTCGTGTATTCTATTTCATATTATGATATTCATATTTATCAGACTTTATGTATTACTATTTGGGGATATTGTTGTATGGACCACGTTATTGAGACTATTATTTAATCTGAATTATTTTTATTATTTAATTTTTTTATTGACTTTCGCTGTGAGATCTGAAAAGGTAGAATGCTTTAAATTTTGTATTAGTCTATGTAACATTAAATGTTTTTAAACCCCTATGGTTCATATTTTTTGGTATGTCATGAGTCTGAAAGTCACTATTAGGCTTTGGATCGGTGTGTCCGCGAGTGCGGGTAGTCATAGTTGGCATCAGAGCCTAGGTGCAGGATTTTTTAGGGATTCAATGTGTACTGATAGAGCGAATTTGTATAGTTTCAAAAATTATTATTACATATAAATAAGTATAACACAAATACACCCTTATTATATCTGTATTGCTTAAACACTATTTGAGGAAAGTTGCTAATACTTCCTACTTACAAATAGGTGAGAATAAGCGATCATACTGAAAATAGTTCTGGTGAGCCAATTGAGGTTCCAAGCATGAACATTCATATATGGTTCCACTGGTATCTTCAAGTAAGAGGCTAGACTGAACTGAACCCCAATGGAGAACCTACAGTGTAAGCGCAAGTTCTAGCCCCAACTCCTCCACCTGCTTTGGATATTCCCATGCTATATCAGGATTTCTAGAGTTTGGGTGGAAATAATTATCATGGGACTGAATCTTTTGTAGAGACACAGACATGGTTGAGGAATTAGGATAGGATTTTTGCTATGATGGGTGTGGAGGATGTAGTAAAGAGACAATTAGCTTCATGGCATTTGGAAGGAGAGGCCTCAAAATGATAGGAGATTATTGTTGTTGAGATAGATGAGACTGGTATTGCTTGGACCAATTTTAAGGGATGCTTTGAGACTAAGTTCATTTCTAAGGCAGAATAGGGAATAGAGCCTAAGAAGTTCATTTACTTGGAGCAAGGAGACCGCCTGTCAAAGAGTAGTGAATGAGTTTAATTAGCTGGCAAAGTATGGCTTGGATCTTATTAATACACTAGCAAAAAAGGCAATGAAGTTTGCTAAAGGGCTGAATCCGTCTTTGAGAGGTATTACATTAAGCCATGTACTTATCGGAGGTACTTTTGAGAGCTCGGTATAAATGGCATTGTTGAATTCAATTTGGAAGGATGAACCTAAGAAGGTAGAGGTGAAGCCAGTTCAACAAGATCACCGTAAAATTTGAATAGGAGCTCAAGGCAATATAAAGAAGCCAAAGTTCAAGTGCAAGAAGTGCTAAGAGATAGGGGATCTGGCAAAGGATTGTAGGGCGAGCGTGGCAAAGATCAAAAGCTACAACTACAACCAATTTGGCCACATGAGGCGAGAGTACCCCAATGCACCTTAGACTTCTACCCAGGTAGTTCCAGAATATGCACTAGATGCTATTCCTAGCTCGATCTCTGCTCTAGCTGTGGACAAGGGAAAGAAGGCCATTATTGAAGGTGTGTTAGCTCTTTATGGTTTATTTATTCGTACTTTATTTGACAAAGGAACAACACATTCTTTTATTTCGAGTAGACTAGTAGATGAATTACACTTAAAGACTAGTATAGTTATAGATCCTATTATAGTATCAAACCTTATTGGAGGATCGACTCATTTATCCATGATTTGTAAGGGTTTGAATTTTTATATTTTGGGTCTCGAGTTCGATTGCGATGCTTTTGTTTTGGGATTTTCTAGATTTGGTTTATTTTTTGGAATGGACCGGTGGCTTTGTATGGAGCAATGCTAAATTATGATAGGAAGGTAGTTCGGTTAAGTACTTGTAGTGGGCTCGACTTTGAGGTTTACTACAACCCCATGAGTTTAGTTATATTAAGTTACATATATTCTTTAGAGTTATCACATTATGAGTTAACTTCAGTATCATTATTTTGTAATTACCCAGATGTCTTTTTCAAATTTTCTCATCTCCGCACTGTATGGAGATTGAATTTTGAATTTATCTCGAAGAGAATGTTAGATTTGTTGCCTTGCCTCTTAGGCATATGGTTCTTATAGAAAGACATAAGCTAAATAAGCAATTAAATGAATTATTAGAGAAGGGCTTCATTCAGAGAAGTATTTTGAAGTGGGAAACACTAGTTTTCTTTGTACTGAAGTATATGGCTCTTTAAGGCTTTGCGTTGATTATCATGGGCTAAATAAATTGACAAAGAAGAATAATTATCCACTGCCTTATATAGATGACCTCTTCGATCAGTTAGTTGGTGCAAATGTATTCTCTCGGTTTGACCTGGCTACTGAATTCCATCAGTTGTGTGTAGCTTGGGATAGTATTTAGAAAATTTCTTTTCATACACTTGACGAACTTTATGAATGGTTAGTTCATGCCATTTGGACTGACCAATGCACCAGCATATTTTTTTGACTTCATGAGTCAAGTCTTTATAGGGTTGCTGAATAAGTTTATGGTGGAATTGTTTGATGACATACTCGTCTATTTGAGAAACGAGAAAGAGCACATGTTACATTTAGGAGAAGTGCTCAATATTCTCTATAGGCTTAAGCTAAAGGCAAAGTTTTTTAAATGTCATTTTTGAGGTAAGGAGGTTTGCTTTCTAGGACATGTTATCTTCGAGAATGAATTAGTGGTCGATCCTAATAAAATAGCCGCAGTACAGGATTGACATACCTAAGAATGCCTCGAAAATAAGGAGTTTTCTTGGTTTGGCTGGCTACTATAGGAAGTTCGTTAAGGGCTTTGATAGAATTTTTGCACTGCTGATCCGCCTTACCAAGAAAAATTTAATTTTCTCATGGAGCTCAGAATATGAAGATGCTTTTATTAAGTTGAAGGAGTTCTTGACTAATGCACCAGTTTTAGTACTCCCTAATGGTGTAAAGGTGTTCGCTGTATATACTAATGCCTATGTTACAGGACTGGGTGTAATGTTGATGCAGGAAGATAGAGTTGTTGGTTATGCTAGTTAATAATTGAAAGTTCAAGAGAGAAACTATCTCACCCATGATCTTGAGTGGGCAACTATTGTCTTTTTCTCTCAAAACATTGAGGCATTTTCTTTTAGGGGGGCGGTTTGAGCTATTCACGGATCATAAGTCTCTGAATTATTTATTTTTCCAGAAAGACTTGAATTGGAGACAGTAAAGGTGGATGGATGTCTTGACGTCATATGATTTCAGTACCTCATACACTCTGGGCAAAGGAAATTTTGTAGCCGATGCCTTGATAGAAAGCATGAGATGTTAAGTCCTATGTTCTTAGAGTGGAAGCACTTGGAATTCACTTCTTAATTTGATTTTCGACCTTAATCTGACACTACACCAGGATTGTTGGCAGCTTTAAATGTTCAGCCTTTACTTATGGATAGTATTGGTTCAAGTTGGAGGCAGGACATGGAATTGCTAGAAATTTTAGAGAAGTTGAACAATGGAGAACATTCGAGTCATTTCGTCCAATATCCATTGAGTTTGAAAGGATTGTTGCAGAGAGATGGTAGGTTGTGCATTCCTCTTATTATGGAGTTGATTGACGTGGTAATAATTGAATCCCATCGTTCTAGGATGGCTATTGATCTCGATGGTGAATTATTTTATCGTTGTATGAAGAGAGTCTTTTATTGGCCTAGTATGAAGAGGAATATAGCAAAGTATTTTTCCAAATGCGTGAATTGTCAAAGGGTAAAGGCAGAGTAGAAGAAGTATTGTGGATTATTATGGATGTTGGACATTCCACAATGGAAATGGAAAAGTATATCTATGGACTTTGTTAATAGGCTACCTAGGAGTGGAAGAGGGAACGAGAGTATTTGGGTCATAGTCGACCGACTAACCAAATGCACTCATTTTATTCTAGTCAAAAGCACGAGGGTAACTCATCTTTAACAACATTATATGTGAGGGAGATAGCTCAGTTACATGGAGTTACTTCTATTATTGTTAGTGCCCGAGACCCGCTTTTCACAAATGAGTTTTAGAGAAGTCTTTAGTAGGCCTTGGAAACTGAATTGAATTTGACTATCGTTTATCTCTCACAGACATATGAACAGACTGAGAGGGTGAATAAGCTATTAGAGGAGTTGCTTTAGATGTGTATTTTGGATTTTGGAGGTTCTTGGGTGGATCACTTGCCACTGGTATAGTTTGCATATAATAATAACTATTAGGCAAGTATTGGATGGCATCGTTTGAGGAATTTTAAGGGAGGCCTAGTAGATCACCGTCCTATTGGTGGGATACTATATATAGAATCATTCTTGGACCATAGATGTAACGAACCACCTTTTTAACCATCGAAAGTTGGCACCAAATACATCCACGGTATTCCAATGCCGAACATCCAATGGTTAGAAAGGCAGATTGTTACAGTAAAAGGAAAAAGAAAAAGAACATGAGAAAACAGAATCTCATAGCGGAACGACAACATATAATATAACAAAGATAGTAAAACTGTCTCTCTAAAATACAAGGTATATCAGAGTTAAAAACAAACCTCATCAGCGTGGATAGTTATAACTTCCTGACCTTACAATTGCTGATGGGTATATATAATAATACTGCGGAAAATAAAATACTAGGGTAGGTGAACATCCCGCTCTACTCCATGAGCTCCATGTTATACCAATGACAACCTAGAAAAATACCAAGTCTGACCCGAGCATTATAATAAAATAACACCCGAATCAGTATGGAAATACCCTTTATGAGAAACTCAAGTAATATGGTGAATATGTAATAATTCTATAAGACCACGCCTATAAATGCGGACTGGGTTTTTACCTCACAAGAACAACATTCATAGATGAAGAAATGTGAAATAAATTAGAACTATAATCCAATCAAGAAAGAATGATCATAGACAAGATCAAAATCCATACTTAAAGAATGGACACAAATAATTAAATATCGAGAAGATCTCCAGTCAATTCTCGATGCAATTAAGAAAACAATTCAAAGATTTGAATCAATAATAAGGAAAGAAGGTTTTTCAACAATGACTAGGAAGGTGCACCGCCCTCATCGAAAGTATACCTATAGAAGTATACTTGAGAAATACGATGGCTCTCGGAAACCTTCAAGCCAGACCCCGCCAACCTTTACCGAATATCCGAGTATTTCACATCTTCGTGCGCATACCACCAAAATCAATCTAAAGTAGATGTGAAAATACCCTAATAGGAGCAACCCCACATAGCTTCACCTCCACTCGTGCTTTGGTTTTAGTCACTTTCGACAAAGGATATCAATGCTCAAATTAGTCATGAATCATCTTAAATTGACGACATACAAAGAGTAAAGCTGAATCGATAGTCAATAAATCGATTATCGGGAATATTCAAAATGATTGTATATGGAAATTAAATCTCATACCCTTACTACTACTCATTGACTTCAAACTTGTATTATCGCTTGGTTAAAAATGAAGCCGGGCAAGTTAAGGTAGTGTAACCTCTAGGCATCTCCTTGACACCAATTTTAAACTTCGAGATAGAAACAAACTTCTATATCTCGACCTTTAGTGCTAAGAGCATGACTAAATCCTTCCATATAAGCGAAACCATTTATAGAAATTAAATTTCTTATCCTTTCCATAACCGGATCAAACTTTTAAACTTTTAAAATCTGAACTTGTGCTTGGTTTCCACATTACAAATATTTATAAAATACTTTAAACATACTCTTGAAAATATTCTAAAAAAATATTCCATTTTAAAGATTTCCCCAGTCATAAATTTCAAACATCATTATTATCCTTAGAGACAAATAAATCAATTAAAATACTTTTTATAAATCAAACCCCATTAATTATCCTGAAAGAGAGTTAATCACCTTTATAGCTCCTTTAATAAATAAATAAATTATCTTTAAACACCTTTATTAAATAAGATAATTAATTTTAAACACCTTTATTTAAACCAATTAATTAGCTTTACACATCATTTATTAAAATGATTTATTAATCTTAAATATCATTATTAAAATGATTAACTAACTTTAGAAACTTTATTAAATCAGTTAATTAACTTCAATCACTTTTATCAAGTCAGTTAATTAACCTTTAAACACTTTTATTAAATCAATTAATTAACTGTAATCGTATTTATTATGTCAGTTAATTACTTTAAACATTATTAATAAATTTATTAATTAACTTTATTATAATTAAATAATAATTAAAACTATATTTAAACCCTCAATGACTTTTCAGAAACTTATACAATCCATACAACTCATTTGAAAAGAATTTATAAAATATTTAAGGTAAATAACCATTATAAATTTAAACAACATTAATTATCCCGAAAGATAATTAAATCCAATTTATAATCTTTTATAATTTAAATCGATATTAGTTATCTTGAAAGAAAATTAATCAAATTTGTAATACCTTTATAAATTTAAAATAGCGTTAATTATCCTGAAAGATAATCAATTAAACTTATAACTCCCTTTTTATAGATTTTTAATCAACACTTATCCTTTATTTTCAAAATTCTTAAAATACTTGAAAATATGGTTTAAACAATTTTTAAAGTGTAAAAACATGACCAAACATTTATTTTGTAAAATCACAAGCTCAAGTTCAACGCACAACAAGGGTTTAAGAGGATGGTATTTTGATAAGTGACGGTACACCGATAATCGTTGTAATGACACTTACACGATCAAACAACATGTCACAAATATTTCAACCAAACATTAATATAAGCAGCATAAGAATATAAGTAAATAGATAAATATTGGTGAGAAACCCCTTAGGGTCTCTCCACAAAAGTTCCTTGTAAATTACACATGCGAATGTGTATTTCGAAGTGTTCTCTAGCGACCTATTCGCTATGTACATTTCGACTTTCCTTTTATTTTTGTTCCCTACAAAAAATAGTTATTTATGTCATTTGCTTTTTCGAGCGGGAATTTAAAATCCAAAACAAACAACTAAACAACAATATAAACTATCATCCAAACATTTAACAATTAATTTATAGCAACACAGATATATTATATAATTTATTTAGAGGTGAGTAAACTCATAGAAATTCCAGTGGACGCTATCGCGTTTCAGTTTGGTCTAAAATCTGGTTTAAAATCGAACAACGTCCGATTTTAGCCTAAATTAAACTAGCTCCAAATTAGACGAACCTAGTTCCAACGCAAAGATAAAAGTTTCACGAGTACAATGCTCTTGACCACGTCAGAATCCGACCTCATATGACCAAGTTATTTAAATTATTAGTTTTGGAATTAATTAAAATAATTAATCATATAATTAACCTTATAATTACCATTACCCTCAAATTACTCCTTCCCCCTAATTCATATTATTCTTCTTGCCTGGATGAACAAATGCATCGAGGAACCCATCATAACATGCATGGATTCTCACTAATACAGAGCTCCGATGGATGAAATTCAACGTCGCATTCGCCATCAAGCTTCACTCCATGTACTCAACTTATTGACACTAAAAAGATAAAGACCAACGCCCTTTAGGCCATCGTTTCTAGGAACACCCATGCACGGCTACGCTAAAATCCATCCACCCAATACTCAATCGGTCATTCCCAAAATGCACCTACCGAAGCTCCTTGACAAGATAACCACGATGCCACCCACGACACACCCTAACTTTGCATGAATTCTCTCAAGCGCCAACCCTAGTCCCACTCAATGTATGAACTCTACCCAAATGTTGATGCAACCTAATTCGAACCCATAGACTTGAAGCACTCGACCACCCGAACTCAAAGAAACAAACTTTATGTTTTTTGGTTCAGTAGATATTTTTATTTTGACTTTTGAATATCGGAACTTGATTTTTTTACTTTACTATAAGGTAAATAAAAGGAGGAGGAAATGGTAAATGAGAATAGGAAAGAGGGAAAGTGAATTTCCTTATAAATGTTGACTTGTTTTTATACTAACCAAATTCTCTTACCTTAAATCAAATGCACTCCTTTAACCATAAGATAATCAAACTTTTCCAAGTTACCCAACTATTACATGTAAACCCATATTCCCACTTAAATATCACATCCCGAGATCTTGACTAATCCTTTTGAATTTTTGTTTGACTTTATAAGTTTTGAAAAGAATATTTACGATATCCAGCTGCATAGTATTCTGTTCGCGTACGAACTTCTAATGACAGAAATAAAAGTACAACTGTGCACCAAAATGTGATACAATCACCAATCAACAATAATATACACAGATTATTTAAGTAATTTTAGAAGTATCATCGATTTCCGTAAAATCGTCAAACAATAATTTAAATATTTTCCAGATTAAAAATTAAGGAATAATCCAATAAATTCCATTAAAAATACTATAATAAAAATCAATTTGTTTCATTAATAATTGATTTCCCTATTATTTATTCGAACTATTTAGTGTTGCAAATATATTTACAAAATGAATTTACCATTATTACTTATTAACTAAAAGGAGTTAAATAAAGCTATAAAATCTATTTAATTGATACTTCATTTACAACTCAAATATTTAATTCTCAATTCAAATATTTAAATAATATATATACTTGAATATAAGTTATTTATATTTTTAAACATCGATTATTTTAATATTTAAAATTAATTAAATATTCAAAACCAAAAGTGATAAAATTCTGGAATGTTACAATAGATGATAAGTGAGACTTCGGAGAATGTAGACTTGATCCGTAGGAGAATGAGGACTGCACAAGATAGTAGGAAATCATATGTTGATGGGAGATGGATAGTTGGAGTTCATAGTGGGTGACATAGTCATTATGAAAATCTTGCTACTTAGATATGTTATGAGGTTCATAGTTCGAGAAAGTTAACACCAAGGTTTGTAGAGCCTTTCTCGATCATGGAGAGAGTAGGGAAGTTAGTTTATAGAGTGGAGCTTCCTAAAAATTTGGTGGGAGTTCACAATTTCTTCCATGTATCGCACTTGCGGAAGCGTCTACATGATTCAGCTACTATGGTCAAACCGAGTCTATTGAAAGAAGTTGTAGTGCATAGACAGTCACTTGTTTGCCATGCATCTAACCATATTATTGAGCATGGAACAAAACGACTCTACAACAAAGTAATTGAACTGGTTAGAGTTTGATAGGGAGATGATCCAACGAACAGTATGTGGGAGCCTGAGGAAAAGATCCATGCTATCCATCTAGAACTCTTTTCTAGTAAGTTTCCATTGTAGTTGGTATAATTTTTGTATATATAGTATTTACCTTAGTATATTACATAGGTAGGAATGTTTGAATGCTAGGCATGGTTATGAATCTGTCAATAGGACATGTTATGTGTGATGGTTGCTAATGGACAAATTTTATTAGTTATTATTGCACATTTGGGCCGATATATTTTGGTTAGCCTACAACACACATCACCTTACTCATTTTATTTTATTAGTTATATGTACTGAATGGTTTCTCATCCATATTGAATTGTAAGTATAGGGCGTTGCATACATTTTGGATACATTGCATGAACTCTTGTATTTCAGGAGGTAAACTAGTTCAGGAGACTGCCTAGTTTTAGCATTACTTATATGTTCATATTCATTTCATACTTTTGTGTACATATTGCATAAGAAATTGAATTTAAGGACAATGATTACAAATGGTTGATGGTCGAGTAGATAGTTATAAATATTGATTGTATGATCGAATTACATTTATCAATCCTTAGAGATTTCGGTATTGAAATCCTTTTAAATGGGAAGAATGTAACACCTTGGAAATTTTACCAAATATACTAAAATAATAATACAGGAAAAAATGTAATTTTATAATAAAGGATAAAAATATAAATTTTCACAAACGTTGGAATTAGGCTACGAGACTTATTCCATTACGTCCGGTATGTCGTTTATATTTAAAAAAATATATAAATTGTTAATTTTGATAAAATGGGTCGAAAATATTAAAAAAATATGACCAGTGACGTTATCTTAAATATGAATTTCGAGCCTAAGCTAGAAAGCCCTAGTTTTCAGCTATAAATTAGACCCCGGCATCCACTATTTTCTTACACCAAACCCTAGTCATCACTTGTATGTATAGTTTCTCTCTCTCTCTCTCTCTCTCTCTCAAAACTCCTCAAAATCTAAACAAATTCTCCTTTTCTCTTCCAAAAATTTACATCAAAATAAAAAAAGAACAAAGGAAAATCAAATTAAAAAGGGAGATGTAAGATCAGAAGAAGAAGAGAAAGAAGGCAATTCAATCAAGGTTTGAAAGAGGAAAATTCAAAAGGTTAGTCAATTGATTATTACATTTATGATGATTATAAGTAATTGAATTCCTTTATAATTATAAATGATTTGAAAATAAAGTTTTTGAATTTGAATAATAATTCCAACTTGTATCTATTTCGGATTGCAATTTGAATTATGAATTAAAATGAATAGTGAGGATGGAAAACCCTAACCATTAGCTTAATTAATTTTTTTTTTGAAAAAGAGAAAGAAAAATGAATTAGTGAAATTCATATCAAATTCTATGAAGTTAATATTTATCTCTAATGTTTGGATAAATAAAGAAATCAAATGCCCTTTTATTTCACCTTGAGTTTGTAATGACCCGTAATTTAATCACTTTACATTTGAATATTTAATATAATTTTAAATATTTAAATAATGGATTTTATAACTCAAATAAATCTCTTTTAAGTAATAACTAGTAATGGTGAAGTTGTTTAAAAATTTGGTTTACAAAATAATCAGTTCAGAGAAAAATCGAAAATGTGACCGAAAATCGTTTTTCGGATTGCCAACTTTTCGTCAACCAAAAGTTGTTGGAATATGTTGTGTATACTAGTGTACATGTTTACACATTTATATAAATAAAATATGCTTTGGTTAGAGTTAAATAAGTTTAAATATTTATTTGAAGTAATAAAGTAAATTTGACTTTTCTTTCAAAATTTTAAAAAGAAAAGAAAATGGTAAAAAGGTAACATCTTCTCTTGAAAAGTCATGAAGTGATGGAAGAGTGTGTAAGGGGAGGGGAAGTTGATGCTTACATGTGATGTAAGGAAGGGGAGGTTGAGTTGGCATCAAGTTATGGAGGGTAAATGACCAAGGGTTGAAAGGTAATTTCTCATATTTCAATTTATATAAAAACAACTCACCTTTCTCACTTCATTCTTTACTTTATTTCTTTCCTTTTCTAATCTTATCTCCTTTCTTTATCAAGCTTTCCAAGTTTCCATCCATGGCCTCCAAAAATATCTGAAACTAAAAATCGCTTCTTTTTCCATTTTTCCTTAAGCAAAGTTGCTAAAACTTCTTCCTTTCTTCTCTACATCACTCCACCACCAAAACACGACCCACAACCATCTCAAAAAGTCTTGGCTGAGCCCCTTAGCCACTTAGGCCAAACCATATTGGCCTCCTTTAGGTCTTGAAAGCATGTTCTTGTAGAAGGAAGCTCCGTCCATGTGTCATTTGAAAGTTTGGTTGAAGTTCGTGTTTGTTTCGGTGAGTAAAACTCACCTTTAAATCCAAAGATTTAAAGTTTATCATTTGTTCTACTAATATTAATTATTTGATTTATTATGTTATAAGATTTTAATAATTTTTTTTGATTTGGTTCCCGCTTGAATGCAAATGGCACATAGGTTGTTTGCAGTGGACTTGAAATGAAGTCGAAGTGTTCGTATCGAATAAGTCGCTACGACACACTTCAAAGTGCATAAGTTATAAAGTGACGAGTTTTGCCTTGCCTTTAGAATGATATTTTCATTTGAGGATGTATATGCTTATGTTTATGAGATGTATGGATGAATATATGACATGTAAAAAGTTTTATGGAAGTGTCCGTATAGCGACTATCGCTATATCGACACTTGAAAGCATCATCTTTTTTGAACATCTTTTGTTGATCTCGTGCTTGGGTTTTTGTAAAACAAATATTTTGTTGTGTTTCGACACTTTTAAAAATATTGTTTGAATCGTGGTTTAAAACAATTTTGATGTACAAAGTGAGTTTAGAAGTTATGGTCCATATAGCGATAGTAGCTATAGCTGTAGTTCAGAGAACTTAATAATGAACAGTTACGTTTTAAACTTAATTAATTGTTTAAATAATGATGATTAAAGTTAATTAATAATTTTAAATAATGGTGTTTAAAGTAATTAATCACAATGAAACTTAATCAATTATTATAAATAATGGTATTTAAAGCAATTAATCATGTTGAAAGTTAATTAATTATTTCAAATAAAGAGGTTTGAAGTAATTAATCGTGTTTATAAAGTTTATTTATCGTTTTTAATAATGTTGTTTTAAAGTTAATATTTGTAATGTGAGATCCCATCACAAGTTCATTTTTAAAAGTTTAGAATTTTGATTCAGTTATGGAAAGGATAAGAAATTTAATTTCTTAAGCGATGTCGCTTATATGGAAAGGATTTAGGCATACTCTTAGCACTAAACGTCAAGGTACAAAAACTCGTTTCTACCTCGAATGTTAAAAATGTCGTCAAGGTAAAGCTCAGAGTAACACTACCTTCACTAGTCCGGCTTCATTTTCAATCGAGGGATTGTCCAAGTTCGAAATCGACGAGTAGTGGTAAGGGTATGTGATTTAACTTCCATATACGATCATTTTGAGTATTCCCGATAGTTAATTTATTAACTATCGATTCTGCTTTCCTCTTGGAGATTCATCAATCTAAGACGATTTGTTGCTCATTTGAGCATTGATATCCTTTGTCGGAAATGAGTAAACCCATAGAGCGAGTTGAAGCCAAGCTATGTGGGGTTGCTCCTACTATGTATTATCACATCAACTCTGGATTGGTTTTGGTTATATGCACACTAAGATGTGAAGTACCTAGATTCTCGGTAAGGTTGGCGGGGTCCGGCTTGGACGTGTCCGAGAGCCAATTTAGTTCTCAAGTATATTTTCTAGAGGTATACTTTCGATAAGAGGGTGCACCTTCCTAGCCATTGTCTGAAAATTTCCCTTTCCTTTTTTTGATTTATATCCTTGAATTTATTTCTTTCTTAATTGCATCGGCGTGTATCTTGCCCAGTTCATGATGTTTGATTATTTATACCTATTACTTGTGGTTGGATGTTGTTCTTGTAAGGGGAAACCGTTCCTCATTTGGTGGCGTGGTCTCATATATTATTGTTTATTTCCATCCTTTGATTAGAGTTTACTCATACCAGACTTATTGTCTGACCCGAGTTGTTTGTTTTCCCTAAACTCTTGGGCACTCATTTATATTTGAGTAGTCCGAGAGTAGCAGATTTCTTTGGGCTCTTTTGAAGATAATGGACGAACGAGAGGCTTCTTATCCATTTAGCTATCTGTTTCTGCTATTATGTTTATTTTTGTATGTGTATTTTATATCAGCAAGTGTAAAGGAAAGTTGTTATAACTGCCTAGGCTGATGGTAGTACTTTTGTTGTAACTCTGATAACTCCATGATAAGGAGTAACCTTATGTACTATCGTATTATTATATTATAATTAACCATTCCGTTGTTATATTTTATGTTTCGTTCTTTTATTTTACCCTATGAAAACTCGTCTTTCATATTATTGGGCAACGACACATAAATACCGTGGATGTATTAAGTGTAATTCCTAGGGGTTGAAAAGTGGGTCGTCACAGTTGGTATCATAGCTTTGGTTAAGCAAACACCTTAGCCTAATTGGGATACAACTTAGTAGAGATAGGGTAAGTGATACCCTATAATGAGTTAAACTTGAGAGAGCGTATTTGCAATTTTTATAATAATAATACCTATCTTCTAAATTCTCATTTTAGATCCTTTAGTGTTATTTTTTAAACAATTTTAATCGTATTCTTGTATGCTAAAGATACATGTTATTTGTTCAAGTAATAGAAGATGGATACAAGAAGAGGAGGAAGGAGAAGATCTGGAAATAGCATGGCTACTAACAGTAGGGTACATAGAAATGCTACTATGCCAACTGTAGATCCGGTAAAGGAAGTGGTAGTGCAAGTTCAGCCCCCTATGAACTTTGCAGTTTTGTGTAAGAATTTTACCATTTGGACAAGAAACCGTTCTATAGCACTAAAGATATTCTTAGAGTGCAGATGTGGCTTCGATCTTGTAAAAGAATATTTGAAGATCTTCAGTTGGGAGATATAGAGAAACGGCCGTTGGCATCACAACAACTTTAAAAGTCAGCGATGTATTGGTGGGATTCACTAACAGCTAATACTCTAAAGGAGGAGTATTCTTAGGCCCAATTTAAGGAAGTTTTTGAAGCACAGTTTATTCTAGAAGCTAAAAGGAATCAGTTGTTTGGGAGTTTCCGTGATTTAAAGCAAGATGATTTGACAGTGTCGCAGTATGAGCATAAGTTCAATGCCTTATCCCATTTCGGACTTGGATTGATAGACACGTCGCTCAAGAATATTTAAATGTTTGTGAATGGGATGAGACCAGAGTTCCAGCATGAAATGACTAATCATCTTACGGGTACATTCATTAACCATATCATTATGGCTTTGAGGTTTGAAGCTCTTGATATTAAGGAAGGAGTTCAAGAGGGAGTAGTGACAGCAGTCAGTGCCAAGACTTTGTCAATTATACTAGTTGGAGGAAAGCCAAATTTCAAGTGCAAGTTTAAGGGGAATAAGTAGTGGGCAAGAAAGAAACCTAAAGGTGGGGTTCCAGCATAGAAGAAGCCGCTCAAATTAGCTAATATTACTTGTTACAATTGTAATAGGATGGGATGATTCTCAGCTTACTGCCCAGTCGCCACATGTTACAACTGTGGCCAGATAGGACACATGAAGAATGAGTGCACTTTTCCAAAGAAGGGGTCGTAAGGACAGGCTTTTTCCATAGAAGAGATACCATCTACTTCTTCAGGACAGAAGGGGAAGTAGGCGTTGCAAGGTACATTATACATCTATGTTATTCCTATAAGAGTATTATTTGAGATCGGTGCTTCCCATAGTTTTATTTCATTTGATTTTTTGATAAGTTTAACCTTAAACCCATCCTTTTGAGTAATTCTCTTTATGTGTCAAATGTTGTTGGGGGACCGATAAATCTTAACACTGTGTGTCTAGATATGCCTATTTCTTATCAAAATCGTCTCTTTCCTTTTGACTTGTTTGTTTTGGGGTTCATGGGTTTTGGAGAGTTGTTGGGAATGGATTGGTTATCTAAGTTTAGAGCTGTCTTGGATTGTGTTAAGAGAGTGATCATGGTAAAGGATGTAGTAGGAAGAAGCGTTGAGGTTTGTTGTGAAGAGCCTATTGAGTTGATGAGCAATTTTCTTTATTCACTTGAAGTAGCTAAAGAGGAGCTTAGGGATAAACCTGTTGTTCGGGATTTACTGATATTTTTGATGAAATGCAAGGTTTACCTCCTCAACATGAAGTGAAGTTCCGTATTGATTTGACTCTTCGAACTAAACCTATTATACAACCCCTACAAATATTGGCTCCGAAAGAGAAGAGGGAGATGAAGGGCAGATATTTGACTTGTTGCTAAAGGGTTAGATCTGACGTAGTACCTCGTGTTGGGATTGCCAGTCGTCTTTATTACGAAGGCAAACGGTTCTATAAGGTTATGTGTAGACTACCGGGAGTTGAACAAGTGAACTATCAGGAATAAATATCCCTTACCAAAGGATCGACCATATATTTGATCAGCTCTATGGTGTCGGATATTTTCTCAATTGGATCTTGCCACTGGTTTCCATCAATTAAGGGTAGCAGAGGAGTGTGTGCCCTTAACAACTTTTCGAGCTCTAGAACATTTTTACGAGTGGTTAATTATGCCATTTGGGCTGACTAATGCACCCGCTCACTTTATGGACTTAATGAATCGATTATTTCAAGATGTTTTTAATAAATTTATTCTCGTCTTTATTGATGACATTCTTGTCTATTCGAAGATGGAGGAGGAGCAAAAATATTATATCCGTGTTGTACTCAACACCTTAAGAAGCCGTGTGTTGAAAACCGAGTTTTCTAAGTGCCATTTATGAAAATCCAAAGTTAGGTTTCTGGAGCATGTTGTTTCGGGAGAAGGCATATAAGTTGACCTAGCTAAAGTAGCTGCAATTCAAAGTAGAAGAGGCCAAAAAGTGCGATGGAAGTTAGAAGTTTCTTGGGATTGGATGGTTTTTACCAAAGATTCATCAAAGACTTCTCGAAGATTACTTCTCATCTGATGATGTTAATAAAGAAAGATGTTAAGTTCGTATGGATGCCTAAGTGTGATCGAGCAGTCGATGAATTAAAGGAGAAGTTGATCGGAGCTCTAGTTTTGACTATTCCAGATGGGAGAGATTGTTTAATCGTATATACAAATGCTTGTAGTAGCAGATTGGGAGCGGTTCTGATGTAGCATGGGAAAGTTATTGCCTATGCGAGTCGACAGCTAAAGCCACATGAGAAAAATTATGCTAAGCAAAATTTGGAGCTTTTGGCTGTTTCAGTGCTCATTAAAGATGTGGAGGCACTATCTTTTGGGTGAAAACTTTGAGTTATATGTTAGTCCATGAGTTGATGGTTTTGATGACAACAACCTTAGAATAAGATTATAAAATATAAATACTAACATTATAGTTTAGATATATATATGTATATGCAGGATTTAACCATGCAGGTACCAAGAATGAAGACTGTACAGTATAGAGATTCAAGATATCCAGATTGAAGACTCATGAGTATCAAGAATATCAAGATTTCAAGATAAGTATTGATTCTAGAATTTTTTTTAAACTTCACAATAGCACTGAAATCTTCACTCCATTTTTCTTTTGGGATGGAACCCATTTCTACCTTTTTAGTGGCTTACAAACCCACGACAAGTAGCTTACAAACCTACGACAAGTGGCTTACAAACCAACGAACATCCTGGTTTTGTACAAGTTCTCGAGTCCTGATATGATGAGATATTCTACAGGAAGAAGCTTGCAAAACTACTTCAAAATGATTTTCAAAACTACTTCAGAATGATTTTCAAAATTTATATTCAAAATGTTTTAGCCTTAAAAATTATCTTTTCAAATGATTTTCAAAAAGATGTTTTAGCCTTAAAATATTCTTTGTTTTTTTGTTTTTAATAAACTTGTGTTTTTAAACTTCATTTGTTTTAAACTATCTTTATACTTAGATTTAAATGTAAAATTATAGTAAAATTTTATATATATTATTCTCTATATTTATCTATGTATTTTATCCATAGTCAAGTATATTTATAAAGTTTAAATAGTTTTTAATATAAGATAAAGGTTATTTTCAAAGAAAAACAAAACATTAAAATTTCCTTTGGGATGTCGACATGCCCTAGTACCTCATGTCGACATAGTGTCAGTTAGGACCAAAAATTTGAATTTCAAAAGAAGTGTCTATTCTTTATAACTTTTCACGAATGGACATGGCTGTTGTTCTTCTATAAATAGGGGTTAGTTTCAACGAATTTGATATCAGATTTTCTGGTTTTTCACTTCTCTTCTTCTTCCACATTTTCTTATTCAAAATCCTATCATTACTCTGCCGAAATCAATATTGAATCTAACTAGATTATCTCTGGTTTGATTCTCTATCACTATCTCAACAAGATTCAAGTGCTATTCAGAGTTATGGGCTTCTTTGTAATCTATCTAATGAGAAAAGGTGTGATTGTAGCCTTGGAAATCAATCAAGCGAGAAAAGGCGTGATTGTAGCCTTGGAAATCAATTGGGTGAACTTGTTGCCCCGGAAATCAAGTATCTCTACCCAGAGGATTGTGATTCTGGAGGGTGTACCTCGTAGCCTTGAAACCGAGGGTTGTAATTGTTGAATTGCTTTTGAAAGGAAATCCGTACTTAGTTGTGCGGGACTGGATGTAGGGTAACTCCGAACCAGTATAAAATCTGGTGTGTTCTTTCCTTTACTGCGTTTACTTTATTACTGCATCTGTGTTTGTGTCTGTGATTATATCTGTGTCTGAATAATGCATACATTTGTGTTCAAATTAACATAAACTCAAAAAGATTTAGTAATTTCTTAAAAACACTATTCACCCCCCCCCCTCTAGTGTTATTCCTAGCCTTAAGATCCATATTTCGCATTCCTCACATTTGGTATCGGAGCAAGGTTTTCAAAAGTTTCATAATCTAATTTTTGAAAAAGTTTTTTTTTAAATGGCTATGTTTAAGAAATTTGTTAATGCATGTTTAGAAATATTCAGATCATCATTGTCTCTTGAGTCTGCATATAATCAATATTCAAATACAAGTTGTCTACTAAGATTGTTTGATGTATAGGAATCATGCTTTATGGGAATTGAGGAATCAATCTAGAACAAACAAACTATGCAGATCAAAAAGAACAAATGGATACTTGATAGTGGATGTTCTAGACACATGACTGGGAATTCAGATATGCTGAATGATATAATATACAAAGACGGAGGACTGGTTAACTTTGGAGACAATTCAAAAGGTTATGTGATTGGCATCGGCAAAGTCGGTAACTCTGAAACTCCTATTATTACTAATGTTTTGCTAGTTAAGAATCTGAAACACAATCTGCTAAGTATAAGTCAACTATGCGATAAAGGATATAAAATTAAATTTGAAAAAGATAAGTGTCACATTGAAGATAATAATTCAACCATAATATTTTAGGGAATTAGGAAAAATAATATTTATATTCTTAGTATGAAAATTTCAAATGATAACTTGTGTCTTTTGGCAAATGCAAGTGACCCTTGGATTTGGCATAAGAGATTTGGGCATTTGAATTTCAAACTCTTATCTAGACTGTCAAAACATGATCTGGTAAGAGGCCTTCCTAAAATGAATTTTAAAATAGATAGTCTATGTGATGCATGCCAACTAGGAAAACCTAGAAAAATCTCTTTTAAATTAAAAGACATGATTTCAACTTCAAAACCTCTTGAATTACTTCATCTTGATTTATTTGGTCCATCTCAAATTCAGTCAATAAATCACAGTAAATATGTTTTTGTAATTGTAGATGATTATTCCAGATTTACATGGACAATATTTTTGAAACATAAAAGTGATACTTTTGAATGTTTTAAGAATTTTTCAAAAAGGGTTCAAAATCAATTTTCTCAAAAAATTATAACCATCCGTAGTGATCACAGTGGTGAATTTGAAAATGAAAAGTTTGAAGAATTCTGCAATAAAAAGGGAATAATTCACAATTTTTCATTTCCAAGAACTCCACAACAAAACGGAGTAGTAGAACGTAAAAATAGGACGATTCAAGAGTGTGCGAGAACTATGCTTTCTGATAGTAATTTACCAAAGTACTTTTGGGCAGAAGCAGTTGCTACTGCCTGTTATATTTTAAATAGAATTTTAATTAGACCTTTAACTGATAAGACATCTTATGAACTTATTTACTCAAAGAAACCTAAGGTATCTTATTTTAGAATTTTTGGAAGTAAATGTTTTATTTTAAATACAAAAGATAACTTATATAAATTTGATCCTAAATCCGACAAAGGTATCTTTATCGAATATTCTAATAGAAGTAAAGCATACAGAGTATTTAATTTAAGAACTAATACCATCGAAGAAACAATGCATGTTTCATTTAATGAAAATTTCAAAATTTTTGAAGAAATAAATGATGAAGAGGATTTAATCACTCAAAACCAAGAGTCAACTGAAACTAATAATGAATCAAATCATCCTAATAAAAGGATTAAACTTTTTAAAGATCACCCTATAGAAAATATACTTGGAGATATGCAATCTGTTGTTAAAACTAGAAACCAACTAAGTCAAATGAGTAATGTAGCTTTTATATCAACTATTGAACCCAAAAATCCAAAAGAAGCATCATTTGATGATTCATGGATTTTGGCTATGCAAGAAGAATTAAATCAATTCACTAGAAATGATGTTTGGGAACTTGTTCCTAGACCTGAAAATAAAACAATAATTGGAACTAAATGGGTTTATAAAAATAAAATGAATGAACAAGGAGAGGTTGTTAGAAATAAAGCCCGGTTAGTCGCTCAAGGTTATTGTCAAGAAGAAGGAATAGATTTTGATAAGACCTTTACCCTGTAGCAAGATTAGAAGCCATTAGGATGCTACTTGCTTTCGCAAATCATAATAATTTCAAATTATTTCAAATGGATGTTAAAAGTGCATTTTTAAATGGTTTTGTAAAAGAAGAAGTATTTGTTAAACAACCACCACTTTTTGAAAATGATAAATTTCCAAATCATGTTTACAAGCTAAAGAAAGCTTTATATGGTCTAAAGCAAGCTCCTAGAGCCTGGTATGATAGACTAAGATCTTACTTGTTATAATCAAATTTTGAAATAGGTAAAGTAGATAATACTCTTTTTATTAAAAGAAATAAAAATTATATTCAACTAGTACAGGTCTACGTAGATGATATCATTTTTGGATCAACTAATTTTGAAATGAATAAAGAATTCTCTGAAATATTGACAAAAGAGTTTGAGATGAGTCATATGGGTGAATTAAACTTCTTTTTAGGATTACAAATAAAACAATTAGATAATGGTATCTTTATTAGTCAAGAAAAATATGCTAAAGACCTAGTAAGTAAATTTGGTTTGACTACTGCAAGTGGAAAACCCACTCCCATGGCAACCAATGAGTACCTTAGTAAAGAAGATCTCTCGAAAGATGTAGATCAAAAATTATATAGAGGAATGATTGGATCACTACTCTATATCACTGCGAGTAGACCTGATACCATGCATAGTGTCTATCTCTGTGCAAGGTATCAATCCCAACCTAAAGAAACTCACTTAAAAGCTGTAAAATGTATTATAAGATATGTTAAACACACCTTTGATTATGGCTTATTTTATCCTAAAAATGATTCGTTTGATTTAATATCTTACTGTGATGCTGATTATGCTGGTTGTAAATCAGACCGAAAAAGTACAAGTGGAACTAGTCACTTTTTAGGGCATTCTCTGATTTCCTGGTTTAGTAAAAAGCAAAACACAGTTTCTCTATCAACAACTGAAGCAGAATATATTTCTGCTGCTTTGGCTTGTTCTCCAGTAATATATATGCAACAAACTTTAAAAGATTTTGATTTAAATATCTCAAAATCACCAATTTATTATGATAATACTAGTGCAATAAATTTATCCAAAAATACTACTCAACATGCTCGAACTAAACATATTGATATCAGACACCATTTCCTTAGAGATAATATAAGTAGAGAAGTAATTACTCTCGACTATATCAATTCTGAAAATCAAATTGCTGATATATTAACAAAACCCTTAAATGAATCTACATTTACTAAATTAAGAAGAGAATTAGGTATTTGTTCATTAACTGAAATATAAAATATAAATAACAAAGTATAATTAAAAATTAATTCAAAATAAGTTAAATAGGAAAAAATTCAAGAACCATGTCGACATCCCCCCTATACCCATGTCGACATATAACGTTTTTAAATTTTAAATTTTTTCCCACCAAAATTCAAATAAGTGGTTATAAATTTCTCCTATTTCGAAATTTTCTTCATTCTCTCTGTTCTCTTTCTGTTCTATCTTATGAGATCAATTTATCAATGGCCTCCTCTTCCAAATCAAACTTAAAATCAACCTTTTCGTTCCCATTGCCTACTTCTGGTCCGTTTCAACAAGCAACGCTCGCTCATGTGACAAAGATGGAAGATTCTCTGAAAGATACCCTTCAGTTAATGACTGAAATCCAAGTGATGCAACTTCGAATGACCAAAGAACAAGAGAGGCAAGGAAAAATCCTTAGGAATTTGCAAAAATTTCTTATGGATAATCATGCTAACCCAATCATGATTGACGAGGACTCTTCAGGAGATCATGAACAAGAGGAAAGTGAAGAAGAAGAAGAACCAATGGAAGAAGAGATTGCGGAAGATAACGTCAAAGTCGTTTACGTTGGCGAAGTGTGCTTTGACAAAGATGGAAATCTTGTCGAACAACGTGGAAATTTCTGTTTCCACTATCCAAATTGTTCGGTTCATAGATCTCCTATGTTCAAAGACTCACATTAGTTTCTTCTCTTTCTTTCCTATTTGTTGTTTGTTTTTTCGTTCTCTACGAAAATGTAAATATAAACAAATATATAATTAATAAATAAAGTGTGTTCTTATATATGTTTTATTTAAAGTATTATTATATAGATTAATAGTTAGGAGAGTTTGTAATTTAGGACTAAAGTTTTAGTTTTATAATTAAGTATTGATTATGTATGATAACACTATCATTATAATCATATAGGATATTAGACTAAGAGTTATGTAGTTTAGAGTTAGTTTGTTTTTGTTGATGACAAAGGGGGAGAAATATAAAATAGAAGAGTTAGGCATAGATTAAGGGGGAGTTATTAGATTTAGGGGGAGTTATTAGGATAGAAGTAATATTTTATAAACAAAGGTTGTCATCATCAAAAAGGGGGAGATTGTTAGTCCATGAGTTGATGGTTTTGATGACAACAACCTTAGAATAAGATTATAAAATATAAATACTAACATTATAGTTTAGATATATATGTATATGCAGGATTTAACCATGCAGGTACCAAGAATGAAGACTGTACAATATAGAGATTCAAGATATCCAGATTGAAGACTCATGAGTATCAAGAATATCAAGAGTATCAAGATTATCAAGATTTCAAGATAAGTATCGAGTCTAGAATTTTGTTAAAACTTCACAATAGCACTGAAATATTCACTCCATTTTTCTTTTGGGATGGAACCCATTTCCACCTTTTTAGTGGCTTACAAACCCACGACAAGTAGCTTACAAAACTACGACAAGTGGCTTACAAACCCACGAACATACTTGTTTTGTACAAGTTCTCGAGTCCTGATATGATGAGATATTCTATAGGAAGAAGCTTGCTAAACTACTTCAAAATGATTTTCAAAACTACTTCAAAATGATTTTCAAAATTGCTTTTCAAAATGTTTTAGCCTTAAAAATTATCTTTTCAAATGATTTTCAAAAAGATGTTTTAGCCTTAGAATATTCTATGTATTTTTGTTTTTAATAAACTCGTGTTTTTAAACTTCGTTTGTTTTAAACTATCTTTATACTTAGATTTAAATGTAAAATTATAGTAAAATTATATATATATTATTCTCTATATTTATCTATGTATTTTATCCATAGTCAAGTATATTTATAAAGTTTAAATAGTTTTTAATATAAGATAAAGGTTATTTTCAAAGAAAAACAAAACATTAAAATTTCCTTTGGGATGTCGACATGCCCTAGTACCTCATGTCGACATAGTGTCAGTTAGGACCAAAAATTTGAATTTCAAAAGAAGTGTCTATTCTTCATAACTTTTCACGAATGGACATGGCTGTTGTTCTTCTATAAATAGGGGTTAGTTTCAACGAATTTGATATCAGATTTTCTGGTTTTTCACTTCTCTTCTTCTTCCACATTTTCTTATTCAAAATCCTATCATTACTCTGCCGAAATCAATATTGAATCTAACTAGATTATCTCTGGTTTGATTCTCTATCACTATCTCAACAAGATCCAAGTGCTATTCAGAGTTATAGGCTTCTTTGTAATCTATCTAATGAGAAAAGGTGTGATTGTAGCCTTGGAAATCAATCAAGCGAGAAAAGGCGTGATTGTAGCCTTGGAAATCAATTGGGTGAACTTGTTGCCCCGGAAATCAAGTATCTCTACCCAGAGGATTGTGATTCTGGAGGGTGTACCTCGTAGCCTTGAAACCGAGGGTTGTAATTATGAATTGCTTTTGAAAAGAAATCCATACTTAGTTACGCGGGACTGGATGTAGGGTAACTCTAAACCAGTATAAAATCTGGTGTGTTCTTTCCTTTACTGCATTTACTTTATTTCTGCATCTGTGTTTGTGTCTGTGATTATATCTGTATCTGAATATTGCATACATTTGTGTTCAAATTAACATAAACTCAAAAAGATTTAGTAATTTCTTAAAAACACTATTCACCCTCCCTCTAGTGTTATTCCTAGCCTTAAGATCGATATTCCGCATTCCTCACATTATACACAGACCAAATATCCTTAAAATATCTCTTTACCCAGAAAGATTTGAATTTTAGGCAGCAGAGATGGTTGGGTTTCTCACTTCTTATGATCTGGAGATTATGTATACCCTTGGGAAAGCAGATGTCGTTGCGAATATGTTGAGTAGAAATGTATCGATTGTTGCAAACTTGGAGGTTAACCCAGTATTGATGGAGAGGAATGCATCTAATCAGGTGGCAGATCTTATTTTAGCTCGACTGAAGAAGGATATTCAGGAAGGTGTTGTTTCTGGCTTTGAGATTGACCCCCAAGGCGTAAGAATATGAATGGGCGTATATGTGTTCCAAATGTTAATGGACTTAGGCAAGAAGTATTAGCCGAATGCCACCATTCAGAGTTATCTTTCCATCTAGAGTGACCAAGATGTTCAAATATATGAAGAGAGTATTCTGGTGAAAGGGGATGAAGCGAGATGTTTCGATCTTTGTGAGGCACTGTGCAAACTACCAATAGATTAAAAGTAACTAGCAAAAGACAACTGTGCTGCTTCAGCCACTTCAGATCCCAAAGTGGAAGTGGGAGCAGATCTCTATGGACTTTATTGATGGGCTTCCTAGGTCAAGAAGAGGGAACGAAGGCATTTGGGTTATAGTTGATTGGCTGACCAAGAGTGCTCATTTCATTCCTATTAAGTCTACTAGGACTGCTACAAGTCTGGTGAGTTTTTATGTGAAGGAGATTGTGAGACTCTATGGTATTCCTTGTAGTATTGTAAGTGACCAAGACCCAATATTCACTAGCAGGTTCTGGGAGGAACTGCAGACTGCTTTAGGGACTAAGCTAAGTCTGTGTACAGCTTACCATCCCTAGACTGATGGGAAGATAGAGAGTGAACTGAATCTTGGAACATTTATTGCGAGCTTGCATTCTTGACTTCGTAGGTTTTTGGGAAGATCATTTACCCTTAGTCGAATTCACTTACAACAACAACTATCAGCCAAGCATTGGTATGGCTTCTGTAACACCCAGATATTTTATGGGAAATATAATTAAAAAGAAATTAAAAGCGCATTTGGTACTGTGGTAAAGGCGCATGTTGACTTCCTTAGTGACCAGGGATCAAGTCCCGTTGTCGCCCAAAATCTGGAGCGATGTTTTTTTAGCTAGTTCGTTTCCAGCGATTTTCCTACGTATTTCGGCGTTGTTTCTGACATGTGGCGGCTTCCTATTCGCTACAGTGATGTAATAGGATGAGATGGCTAAATTTTATTGGTTGAGTGATGTGTATGGGCTAGAATGGATAACCATTAAGTGTATGAAAGAACCAGATTTAATCTAAAATAATCTAATGGATTATATTCACTCAAACAATCTATAAATAAACCATCTAACCTAAACCTAATCTCTTATTCAGCCGTCGCCATAATTCTACAGTAAAATTAGTGTGTATTATTCTTCCTCCTTTTCACTACTAAATAAACAAATCTCTACCAAATTAAATTATCTATATATATTCAAGCGATTTGGGGAATTTAGAAGAATCGAAGGGAGAAAGATTAAAGCAAGGCTTTTTTTTTCAAATTTATGCAAGCTCAAGTGCAAGGTGAGTGGAAATTAATATGAAATAGAAAAATAGAGTAGTTCAATTTCAGTTCTTTTCTGCCACGTTAATATGAATTAATTTCTATTATTAATTGAGAATAGATGTAATTATTGTAACTTCTTCTTCTTCTTCCACTTCTCAAATCTAATTCATGTTTGGTTTAAAATATGGGACATATAAATTGTTATACATGTTTTACGGCATAAATAAGATTCAAATTTATGTAAATTATTGTATCTTCTTCTTCCACTTCTCAATTCTAATTCATGTTCGGGTTGAAATTTGGAACAAACAAATTGTTATTCATGTTTCGTGGCGTAAATAAGATTGGTTTAATTAAATTGAATTAGAATTTTTATTCAATTTCTAATGGTAGAACAGGTTAGTTGAATAAATTCAGAATATGTTACTTGAATAAAATTATGGTTTTGATTGATATAATTACATAATTTTGGATATGGTTTTGGAACAAAATTGGGAAGTCTAATTGGCATAATTGTTTGTTTCATATGTGGCCTAAAAATGTAAAAGTGGAATTTTTTTGTAATTAAATGCTTTGTGGCAATTGGATAAAATTTTTGTACAGATTAAATCTCTAAAAGGAGAACCTAAATTAGGGTGGAAAAAATTGTAAATTAAATGGACCCTAAAGGCTAGTGTAAATCTGTAACAAAATGGCACAAAAATCACAGACAAAGCATACGGACTGAACGGACGTGAAACTGAAATACTATTTATGTAAAAAAAGGGAAATTGTGAAATAACCAAATCGGATGTAAAAATTACCCAAAGCAAATTAATGGAAATAAACAGTATGTAAACTGTAACGGTTAAATTAATTAATTTGGAAGCGATTTGGTAGGCAGACCTTGTAAAGGTCTGGATAGGTTTTTCATTCAGTTAAGACCAAAATATAGTTTTGGTTGTACGTACTAGGAGCGGGCAAGTAGGTTCGCAAAGATGTTTGCTACCTTTCATATGTTGCTAGTACGTAGGATAGATAGCATCCGCAATCGAAGGCTTCTTCAGGCAGATCGACGCGAACGAAACATGACAAGTGTGCTTCGACGTAGGTTTCTTTAGGCAGATCGTTGGAGGATTTTGCACAGCCGACCCAGCTGCGGGCGCTCTTTCGGAGGACCGACACTTTGGATAAGGGCAAGTCCGCGTTGGTGACTGAGGAGATAGAAGGATAGGAGTCCAGTTCGGCGGAGCCTGAGCGCAACTTCGGGGTCCTGCGAGGTTGTTTGAGTCGGCGCCGGTCAGACATAAGAGGCATTTAGTCACAGTGCACGGGTGAAGAGCATGACTTTCAAGCTGTAGCACGTGGATAGGTAAGGATAGCAGGTCCGACATGCCGATTGACATTTAGTATTACTGCATGGTTGACTTCCCTAGAGTGATCACGGACTTTGGCTTCTTAGGAACAGTATCTAAGAAGGATTCACTACATTATATTATTCACCATCTGCGATATCCGAGGAAGACCTGGAATTAAACTTTTTTTATTCTTTCTGCTTCATTTTATTTCTCATTCACCAGACTCTATGTCTGACCCATTCCTATTTTTTCTATTTTCCCCAAATCACAGGAGGGCAGGTCTAGGTTGCAGTTCTTTGCAGCTTGGAGGGTCATTGGAGCAGTTGTTATCGTCAGCTTTTGTTTCTTTTGTTGCATTGGTTGCTTTACCGGTAAGGCATATGGCTCCTAAGGAACGTCGTGAGTTGAGCAAGCAGATTGGAGAGCTTTTGAAGAAGTGCTTCATTTGTAGGAGCATTTCTGAGTAGGGCGCACCCGTCGTCTTTGCCACTAAGGCGGATGGCTCTCTTAGGCTTTACGTGGATTATAGGGAGCTTAATAAGCTGACGAAGAAGAATTTTTATCCTCTTCCCCGTATAAACGATCTCTTCGACCAGCTAGTAGGAGCCAAGGTATTTTCGCCGCTCGATTTGGCCACGGAATTTCATCAGTTGCGTGTGGCAAAGGATAGCATCGAGAAGACTTCGTTTAGGACTCCGGATGGGTTATTTGAGTGGTTAGGCATGCCATTTGGGCTAACCAATGCTCCGACATATTTTGTGGACCTAATGAGTTGATTATTTCGCGAATCGTTGAATAAGTTTGTGGTGGTGTTCGTCGATGACATTTTGGTTTATTCGTGAAGCAAGGAGGAGCATACTGTTCACTTGGAAGAAGTGCTTAGGACCCTACGAGCACATAAGTTGAAGGCGAAGTTCTCCAAGTGTCACTTTTGGAGGGATGAGGTTCGCTTTTTGGGACACATCGTTTCGGAGGATGGACTTGCAGTAGATCCGGCAAAAGTGGCAGCAGTATAGGATTGGCAGACGCCTAAAAATGCCACGGACATAAGGAGTTTCCTTGGTCTTGCAGGCTACTATAGGAAGTTCATTAAGGACTTTGCTAGGATATCAGCTCCACTTACTCGCCTTACCAAGAAGAACTCAGCTTTTGTTTGGGATGCTAAGTGTGAGGATGCCTTTGGTCGATTGAAGGAAGCTTTGACTACCGCGCCCATATTGGTATTACCGAATAGAACCAAGCCTTTCTCAGTTTATATAGATGCTTGTGGTACGGGGCTAGGGGCGGTACTGATGCAAGAGGGTAGGGTAGTGTGCTATGAGAGTAGACTGTTGAAATCGCATGAGAAGAACTACCCGACGCATGATCTTAAGTTGGCAGCTATAGTTTTTGCTCTCAAGTCTTGGAGGCACTATCTCTTAGAAGAAAGATTTGAGCTTTTCACGGATCATAAGTCTTTGAAGTATCTATTCTCTCAGAAAGACTTGAATTGAGACAGCAAAGATGGATGGAGTTTTTAGCCTCTTATGACTTTGAGATTTCCTATACCCCTTGCAAGGGTAATGTAGTGGCGATGCGTTGAGTAGACAAAAAGTGGTTTTAAGTCCTCTGTTTTTGGAATGGAAGCATTTGGAGTACATTGCTACCTTTGATTTTAGACCTCCATGGGATTTAGCTCCAGGATTGTTAGCAGTCCTCGACGTCCAGCCTACTTTGATGGAGCAGATTGGAGCAAGGAAAGGTGAGGACAAAGAGTTAAAGGGCATTTTAGATAAGCTTGGTAGAGGAGAGTCATCACCACATCTTAGGCGCTATACCATGGACACTAGGGGATGGCTTAGAAGGGATGGTAGACTTTGTGTTCCCCGTAGTAAGGATTTAGTAGATGCGGTGTTGGCTGAGTCACATCATTTTAGGATGACAGTGCACCCCGGTGGTGATAAGATGTACCGGGATATAAAGAGGGTATTCTATTGGCCCAAAATGAAGAAGAGGGTGGCAGAGTATGAATCGAAGTGCATCACTTGCCAAAGGGTATAGGCGGAATAGAAGAAGCCTGGAGGACTGTTGCAGCCATTGGATATTCCATTATGGAAATGAGAGAGCGTCTCTATGGACTTCGTGGATGGATTACCAAGGTCATGGAGAGGGGACACGAGCATTTGGGTCATTATGGATAGACTGACGAAGAGTGCTCATTTTATACCCATCAAGAGTAATAGGACGACAGCTTCTTTGGCGACTCTTTATGTAAGGGAGATAGTTAGGCTTCATGGAGTTCCCGCCAACATTGTGAGCGAAAGAGATCCATTATTCACTAGCAAGTTTTGGAGTAGTCTTCAGCAAGCCTTAGGAACAGAATTGAATCTGAGCATGGCATATCACCCTCAGATAGATGGACAGACTGAGAGGGTAAATAGGGTTTTGGAAGATTTGCTCAGATTGTGCATCATTGACTTCAGAGGCTCTTGGGAAGACCACCTACCTTTGGCGGAGTTCGCGTATAATAATAGTTATCAAGCAAGCATTGGGTTGGCACCGTTCGAGGCGCTCTATGGCAAACCATGTAGATCACCAGCCTGTTTGTGGGATACCACCGATAGGATCTTGCTTAGACCAGACTCGGTGCGGGAAACTTTCAAGAAGGTGGATTTGATTCGCAAGAGGTTGAAGACTGCACAAGATAGACAAAAGTCATACGCCGATAGAAGATGTTCAGATTTGGAGTTTAAGGTTGGAGATATGGTTTTTGTCAAGGTTTATCCTTTGAGAAACGTTATGAGATTTGGCTCAGTGGGTAAGTTGGCACCGAGATTTGTAGGACCCTTCCCTATTACCGCACGAATTGGAAAAGTGGCATACAGAGTTGATCTTCCAGATAAGTTGGCAAGAGTTCATGATGTTTATCATGTTTCACATCTGAGGAAGTGTCTACATGATTCTGCAGTAGTAGTAGAACCCGATCAGCTAAGGGAAGTGGAGGTAGAGCGCGAATCACTTGTGCGTCATACACCCACCCGTATATTGGAACACAGCTTCAAGCGATTACACAACAAGGAAGTTCGTCTAGTGAAGGTTCAGTGGGGAGATGAATCCAAGGAGTGCACATGGGAATCCGAGGAGATAATTCGAACTTTTTTATCCTTTTCTATTTGAAGGTATGCTTCAAATATCCTATCTTTGATCTTTCCTTAGTTTGGGTCTTTTCAATAATCTTTAGGTGAAACCTATGGATGGTAGCTTGGTTGTAAAAATGTCGTTAGGGCATGTTATATTTGATGGATGAAAATGATTGCAAGTGGATGCCAAAGTTTGCAAATGGATGCATTGCATGCACTAGATAGGTATTTATTAGGATAATCAGCCAACTAGGTACACACACCTACAAATGCGTGCTTGTTATCTATTGAATTTGCACATGGTTGTATATATATATATGTGTGTGTGTGTGTGTATGTGTGTGTATAAATGGATGTTGCATATGGATGGTGCATTTGGGTGAATGATTGAAACATACATATAGAATTATCAATTATACTAGGGTAATTGCATACATTTGGCTGCATGGCATAAACATACTTGCATTACAGGAAGTCAACTGAATCAGTAGACCGACTACCTTTTTGCATTAGGTAAGTTCATATGCATTTCACTTTGCATAAATCATAAATTGCATTAGTTAAAAATAAGGACAATGGTAGAAATGGATAATGGTTCAGTAGATGGATGTAGTTCTTGGATGCTGGTTGTTAATTACGTTCTTTCGTCTTTGGAGATTTTGGGGACGAAATCCTTTACGGGGAAGAGAATGTAACACCCCGATATTTTATGGGAAATATAATTAAAAAGAAATTAAAAGCGCATTTGGTACAGTGGTAAAGGCGCATGTTGACTTCCATAGTGACCAGGGATCAAGTCCTGTTATCGCCCAAAATCTGGAGCGATGTTTTTTTAGTTGGTTCATTTCCAGCGATTTTCCTACGTATTTCAGCGTTGTTTCTGACATGTGGCGGCTTCCCATTCGCTCCAGTGATGTAATAGGATGAGATGGCTAAATTTTATTGATTGAGTAATGTGTATGGGCTAGAATGGATAACCATTAAGTGTATGAAAGAACCAGATTTAATCTAAAATAATCTAATGGATTATATTCACTCAAACAATCTATAAATAAACCATCTAACCTAAACCTAATCTCTTATTCAGCCGTCGCCATAATTCTATAGTAAAATTAGTGTGTATTATTCTTCCTCCTTTTCTCTACTAAATAAACAAATCTCTACCAAATTAAATTATCTATATATATTCAAGCGATTTAGGGAATTTAGAAGAATCAAAGAAAGAAAGATTAAAGCAAAGCTTTTTTTTCAAATTTATGCAAGCTCAAGTGCCAGGTGAGTGGGAATTAATACGAAATAGAAAAATAGAGTATTTCAATTTCAGTTCTTTTCTGGCACGTTAATATGAATTAATTTATGTTATTAATTGAGAATAGATGTAAATTATTGCAACTTCTTCTTCTTCCACTTATCAAATCTAATTCATGTTTGGTTTAATATATGGGACATATAAATTATTATTCATGTTTTATGGCATAAATAAGATTGAAATTTATGTAAATTATTGTATCTTCTTCCACTTCTCAATTTTAATACATGTTTGGGTTGAAATTGGAACAAACAAATTGTTATTCATATTTCGTGGTGTAAATAAGATTGGTTTAATTAAATTGAATTAGAATTGTTATTCAATTTCTAATGGTAGAACAGGTTAGTTGAATAAATTCAGAATATGTTTCTTAAATAAAATTATGGTTTTGATTGATATAATTACATAATCTTGAATATGGTTTTGGAACATAATTGGGAAGTCTAATTGGCATAATTGTTTGTTTCATATGTGGCCTAAAAATGTAAAAGTGGAATTTTGTGTAATTAAATGGTTTATGGCTATTGGATAAAAATTTTGTACAGATTAAATCTCTAAAAGGAGAACGTAAATTAGGGTGGAAAAAAATGTAAATTAAATGGACCCTAAAGGCTAGTGTAAATCTGTAACAAAATGGCATAAAAATTACAAATAAACCATACGGACTGAACGAACGTGAAATTGAAATACCATTTATGTAAGAAATGAGAAATTGTGAAATAACCAAATTGGATGTAAAAATGGCCTAAAGCAGATTAATGGAAATAAATAGAATGTAAACTGTGACGGTAAAATTAATTAACCTGGAAGCGATTTGGTAGGTAGAACTTGTAAAGGTCTGGATAGGTGTTTCATGCAGTTAAGACCTACATATAGTTTTGGCTGTACGTACTAGGAGCGGGCAAGTAGGTTCGCAAGGATGTTTGTTACCTTTCATAGGTTGCTAGTACGTAGGATAGATAGCATCCGCAATCGTAGGCTTCTTCAGGCAGATTGACGTGGACAGAACATGACAAGTGTGCTCCGACGTAGGCTTCTTTAGGCAGATCTTTAGAGGATTTTGCACAGCCGACCCAGCTACGGGCGCTCTTTCGGAGGACCGACACTTTGGATAGGGGCAAGTCCACGTTGGTGACCAAGAAGACAAAAGGATAGGAGTCTAGTTTGGTGGAGCCTGAGCGCAACTTCGGGGTCCTGCGAGGTTGTTTGAGTCGACATCGGTTAGATGTAAGAGGCATTTAGTCTCAATGCACGGGCGAAGAGCATGACTTTTACCCTGTAGCATGTGGATAGGTAAGGACAGCAGGTCCAACAAGCCGATTGGCGTTTAGTATTACTGCATGATCGATTTTCCTAGAGTGACCACGGACTTTGGCTTCTTAGAAACTGTACCTAAGAAGGATTCATTGCATTATATTATTCACCCTCTGCGATATTCGAGGAAGACCTAGAACTAAACTGTTTTATTCTTTTTGTTTCATTTTATTTCTCATTCACCAGACTTTATGTCTGACTCATTCCTATTTTCCCCAAATCACAGGAGGGAAGGTCTAGGTTGCAGTTCTTTGCAGCTTGGAGGGTCATTGGAGCAGTTGTTATCTTCAGCTTTTGATTCATGTACTTCGTTTCTCTTTTCCGTACTTTACTCTATATATGGGGACCTAAGTTGTGAACTTTGTTATGTTTTATGTTGTGGTGGAGACTACTTGGTACTTTTGGTTTCAGAAATAAATTTGGGATAATGTTGTTTTTAATGAAGCTGTTTTGCTATTAATTTATAATTAGTGAAAGTTTTCTTCCGCTGTAATATTTTAATCATTTTATGCTGTTGCCTTTGTCTTTGTGCTATGCTATGGATTTTTATTTCACCCGACCACCGATGCTTCTAGTCATGTCTGATTTTTTGGGTGCCTAGAGGTCCGAGGTGTCACATCTTCTTTTGATGAAGCTCTTTTTGGTCGTCCATGCCATTCTCCTTTGTGTTCGATTGAGTCTAGTGAGTAGAATTATTCTTGGGCTAGACATGATCTTAGAAGCTAGTGAGAAGATAGTTGAAATCAGAAGGAGGATGAAAGAAGCATAGGATCGATAGAAGTGTTATGCAGGTCGAAGGCGTGGGGATATAGAGTTCTCAATAGGAGATTCGGTATTTGTGAAAGTCCCTACATTAAGAAGTGTTGTAAGGTTTGGGAAATCAGGGAAGTTAGCCCCTCAAAATATTGGCCCTTTTCCCTTCCTGTAAAGGATTAATAAACTAGCATATAGAGTGAAGTTACGAGATAAACTGTCGGATATGCACAACATAGTTCACGTATCTCATTTACGAAAGTATGTACATGACCCTTTGACGATAGTGGAACTGGCACAACAAGTTGGTTTGAAAGTTCAGCCTAATCTAACCATTCTTAGGCAGCCTATTCGAGTCATCGCTCGAGATATAAAGCAGTTGAGGACGAAGGTTGTGAATCTTGTCAAGGTTTAGTGGAGTGGAGATGATGGAGATTGTACTTGGAAAACCGAGGACCATATTCTGGATTCTTATCCTAAGTTGTTGTTGTAGTTGTTTGTATTTTGTTGTATCTTTTTAGTGCACTCACCAGGTTTTGGTGGAGTCACTTTCTTTGTACTTTTTTGTTGAACAATATCATTTGTGTTTATTTTGACATCTTTTGTTGTATATGATTAATTTCATGGATGAAATTTCCTATAAGGAGGGGAGGATGTAATGACCTGTAATTTAATCACTTTAAATTAGAAAATTTAACATATTTGTAAATATTTAAATAATGGATTTTATAACTCAAATAAACCTCTTGTGAGTAATAACCAGCGATGGTGAAGTTGTTCAAAAATTTGGTTTAAAAAAATAATTAGTTCGGAGAAAAATCGAAAATGTGACCGAAAATCGTTTTTCAAGTTACCGACTTTTCATCAACCAAAAGTTGTTGGAATATGTTATGTCTAGTGTACATGTGTACACATTTATATAAAAAACATATGCTTTGGTTAGAGTTAAATAAGTTTAAATATTTACTTAAAGTAATAAAGTAAATTTGACTTTTCTTTTAAAAATTTAAAATGAAAAGAAAATGGTTAAAAGGTAACAACTTCTCTTGGAAAGTGGTGAAGTGATGGAAGAGCGTGTAAAGGGGGGAGGTTGATGCTTGTGTGTGATGTAAGGAAGGGGAGGGCGAGTTAGCATCAAGTTATGGAGGGTAAATGACCAAGGGTAGAAAAGTAATTTCCCATATTTGAATTTGTATAAAACAACCCACCTTTCTCATTTCGTTCTTTACTTTATTTCTTTCCTTTTCTAATTCTTATCACCTTTCTTTTTCAAGCTTTTGAAGCTTCCATCCATGGCTTACAAAAAGATTTGAAATTGAATATTCACTTCTTTTTCTATTTTTTCCTTATGCTAAGTTGCTAAAACTTCTTCCTTTCTTCTCTACATCACCCAACCATAAGAACGAGACCCATTACCACGTCAAAAAATATTGACTGAGCCCCTTATCTTCCTAGGCCAAATCATATTGGCCTCATTTAGGTCTTGAACGCGAGTTCTTGTAGAAGGAAGCTTCGTCTATGTGTCATTTGCAAGTTTGGTTGAAGTTCGTGTTTGTTTCGGTGAGTAAAACTCATCTTTAATCCAAAGATTTGAACTTTATCATTTGTGATACTAATATTAGTTAGTTGATTTATTATTTTATAAGATATGAACAATATTGTTTGTTGGTTCCTGTTTGAAAACGAATAGCACATTGGTTGTTTGCAGGGGACTGAAATGAAGTCGAAGTGTTGGTAGCGAATAGGTCGCTACAACACACTTCGATGTGCATAAGTTATAAAGTAACAAGTTTGACCTTGACTTTAGAATGTTATTTTCATTTGAGAATACATATATGGTTATGTTTATGAGATGTTTAAATGAATATATGACATGTAAAATGTTTTATGGAAGTTCCGTATGGCGACTATCGCTATATCGACACTTTGAAAGTCTCATCTCTTTTGAAAATCTTTTTTTGGTCTCGTGCTTGGGATTTCACAAAAAAATATTTGCTTGTGTTTCAACACTTTTAAAAATGTTGTTTGAACCACGGTTTAAAACAATTTTGATGTACAAAATGATTTTAGAAGTTATCGTTCACATAGTCATAGTCGCTATAGATGCAGTTCGGAGATATTAATAATGAATTGTTTTAATTAATCATTTTAATAATGATGTTTTAAAGATCAATTAATCATCTTTAATAATGATGTTTAAGGTTAATTAATCATTTTAATACTGATGTTTTAAAATTAATTAGTCATTTTAATAATGATGTTTAAGGTTAATAAATCATTTTAATAATGATGTTGTAAAATTAATCAATAATTTTAATAATGATGTTTTAAAATTAATTAATCATTTTAATAATGATGTTTTATAATAAATTAGTCATTTTTAATAATGTTGTTTAAGATTAATTAATAATTTTAATAATGACGTTTTAATATTAATTAATTTTTTAAATAATGGTGTTTAAAGTAATTAATCACGTTGAAGTTAATTAATTGTTTAAATAATGGAGTTTAAAGTAATTAATCATGTTGAAAGTTAATTAATTATTTTGAATAAAGAGGTTTAATTAATCATGTTTTTAATGTTAGTTAATCGTTTTCTATAATGCTTTTTTAAAATTAATATTTGTAATGTGAGATCCCATCACAAGTTCGTTTTTAAAAATTTTAAAGTTTGATTCGGTTATGGAAAGGATAAGCAATTTAATCTCCATAAATGATATCATTTATATAGAAAGGATTTAGACATACTCTTAGCATTAAACGTCAAGGTATGGAAACTTGTTTCTATCTCGAAGGTAAAAATGTCGTAAAGGCAAAGCTCGGAGGTAACACTACCTTTACTTGTCTAACTTCCTTTTCAATCGAGGGATAATACAAGTTTGAAATTGACGAGTAGTGGTAAGGTTATGAGATTTAATTTCAATATATGATCATCTTGATTATTCTCGATAGTTAATTTATTGACCATCGATTCTGCTTTCTTCTTGGAGATTCGTCAATCTAAGACGATTTGTTGCTTATTTAAGCATTGATATCCTTTGTGGGAAATGACTAAATCCAAAGAGCGAGTAGTAGTTAAGCTATGTGGGGTTGCTCCCATTAGGGTATTATCACATCTACTCTAGATTGGTTTCGAATATATGCACACTAAGATGTGAAATACTTGGATTCTCAGTAAGGTTGGCGAGGTTCGGCTTGGACATGTCCGAGAGCCATCGTAGTTCTCAAGTGTATTTTCTAAAGGTATACTTTCGGTAAGGGGGGTGCACCCTCTTAGTTATTTTTGAAAAATTTCTCTTTCCTTTGTTTTTTGATTCAAACCCGTGAATTTATTTCTTTCTTAATTGCATTGGGATGTGTCTTTCTCACTTCGCGGTGTTTGATTATTTCTATCCATTACTTGTGGTTGGATGTTGTTCTTGTGAGGGGAAACCCCATCTACATTTGGCAGCATGGTCTCACATATTGTTTTTTATTTCCACCCTTTGATTAAAGTTTACTCATACCAAACTTATTGTCTGATCCGAGTTATTTGTTTTCCGTAAACTCTTGAGTACTCATTTATATTTGAGTAGTCTGAGTGTAGCAGGATTCTTTGGGACCTTTTGAAGATGATGGACGAGCATGAGGCTCCTTATCTATCTAGCTATCTATTTTTGCTATTATGTTTATTTATGTATGTGTATTTTGTATCAGCAAGTGTAAAGGCAGGTTGTTATAACTTCCTAAGTTGATGGTAGTACTTTTGTTGTAACTCCAATAACTTCATGATAAGAATAACCTTATGTACTATCATATTTTCATATTATAATTAACCGTTCCATTATGAGATTTTCTATTCTTTTATTTTACCCCACGACAACTCGTCTTTCGGATGCTTGGGAAACGACACACGAATACCGTGGATGTATTTAGTGTCGTTCCTAGGGGTCTGAAAGGTGGGTCGTCATAGAATTAATTTTGTAATTTGAAACATGTGTAGAATTTTCAATAAAAGCACATACATAGTTTTAAGTAAAATGGGAAATACTCGTATATAATCATGAAATTAACAAGTTAAATTTGTGTAAACTAAGGTATGAACTATGCAGAATTTTTTTTTTGAAAACAATCCTTTTATCCTATATTCAAAATCATGAAGAAGAAGAATGGAAACAACAAAAATAAACAAACTTTATAATCTGGAAATTCATGAACCAGATGTTTGAAAGTTCATTCCTCTATTTGAAAATTATTACTAGAACGTCTGAAATTGGAGTTAGGCGTTTGCATTTCAGGAAATTCCAACCCGAGAGTAACTTGTTCAAAATTAACCCGATTTAGACGTATAAATCCATTTTTAGACACTTGGAATCGAAATCAGAGGTCTGAAAAATGGAGTCATACATAAAAACACTTGGAAAACATTTTTTTATAAGTGAAGGTCAAACGTCGTAATTATAGGACCAAGGGTCTGAATTATTCCAAAAAGCACAGGTTGAATCTAGACCTAGTATAGGTCAAGTATGGCGAAGTTAGGGACTTGCATTCCACTTTATCGGTTCATGTAACTTTATAAAGCAGGCGCAACGAGTAGTATCACTTCATGGAGGGCATTAGCAAAACAATTAAAAGCTCTTATTGTTACCGAGTTGCCATGGTCGCATGTTAAACATGTAGGAACCGAAGAAGGGAGGCGGAGACATCCATAATAGTAAGGCTATACAGCTGGTCAAGGGCTGGACCTACGAGGAAATCACTGTCGTGATTTTTCCAAATACTTTAGGTTGAATGACAAAGAGTATAGGACACATTTACCAGATGTTGACAGGAATGGTTAGGTAGGCCATAAATCATCGAGGTAGATTACTTGGCGCGAGCCTAGGCATTGCGATGTTCGCTCAGTATGTAAGTGCGATGTACGTAGTTTGTCATTTGGGAATGTTAACCCAATGTTGGTTAGAAAGTTGATCATCAGGATTCACCTACTAGGAATTGACCTAGAGCTATTAGATGTTAGCTATTCAAACCCTATTGGGAATTCTTTATATGTTGTTTATGGTTGTAGATGTAATTAGAATTATAACCTTAATTTGTAAAATAACAAATCCTTTATATGTATTAATTAGGCATAAATGGAAACCATAGGTCATATAGGTATAAATGAAGTTAATTTCTTGTGAACACCATATGTTAGTAATGTTATTCATGTATTTTATTTATTTTCATTTAATGATATCTATTTATTTTCATTTTTAATTTATTTTATTTCATATAATGATATTCATATTTATCAGACTCTATGTATTGTTATTCGAGGATATTGTTGTATGAACCACATTATTGAGACTATCATCTGATCTGGATTATTTTTAATATTTACATTTGTTTCCTTCTGCTGTTAGATCTGAAAGTGTATAATGCTTTAAATTTTGTATTAATCTCTGTAACATGTAATGTTTTAAAATCCCAATGACTCATATTTCTTGGTAGGACGCAAGTTCGAAAGTCGCTATTAGGCTTTGGATCAGTGTTGGTTATCACAAATAACTCTACTGAATTCATCCCTTACCTATTTAGCTCTTGCAAGCTTGCTCAGAACATTTGGAAGCACTTCGAAGGACTTGTGGGTCTTTGACTTCCTACCTCCAATCTTCGCCATTGCCTCATTTCCTAGTGGTCCCATGCTTGGGGAAAATCCATTAGGGAAACCCTCTATCACATTGTTCCCTTTAACGCATGTTGGAGAATTTGATGTGCCAGAAACCAAGGCAAAGAAATGCATTTGTGCTTCTAAGAAAATTAACATAGTCCATGACGACATTAAATTCATCTTTCCAGCCATACCATATAAAGTCCTAGAAGTAGGATCCAAGGTTCTTACATCAATGACTCATATGTTAAACACAGTCCTTGATGCATATATATATATATATGTGTGTGTGTGTTGTGTGTGTGTGTTTGTATGTGTGTATCATTGAACACTTCATGCCTACCCACTTATTACAGTTAATGTGCCTATCACTTGGTTTATATTGTTTCCAATTGTTATTGCATATTTTACAATTTGGCAAGTTTCACCAAAAGTTATACAAGACTATTTGGATACCTTCCAAAATATTCTTTGACATACTATCTAGACATCAATAGTACAACTTAGCTTACAAATGATTATACTCCATAGCTTTACCTTTTTTATACTGCTTGTACGCTCGAATTTATGAGGGCCGGTATTTAGCTTTTTATGTTTTAAGCCCTTGGAGGAAGAAACTTGGCAGGGGCTATTCGGGGATTTCTATGCTCTTCCTCCACTAGGTGGCTTTCTAGCACTTTGTTGATGTAGTGCTCTTCCCTTAGATAGGTCCTTTATTAAATATGTGTATAAGTATGTGTGTGTTTGTGTATTGATTTAAATATGGTTGACCTCACGAAGACGAAATGAAAGGTCAAATGTGTTTGGTCCTAGTGGAGAAATAAATACAGATCTAATATGTATGGTATACATTAATGATTGAATTAAACACAAAGTAATTATGTATTTGTTTGACATAATATGGTCGACCATACAAAGAGAAAGAGATGGGTCAAAAATAGAGAAATAAATGAGATTGTTTCTCACAATAAAATAGGCCAATAGTCTCTCCTTCTGTAATAACTTCTTACCAAATTAAAATGGAGAAAAGTTCTCATCTTACTCTCCTCCAATAGAGAAGGTTCTCTTATTCAACTCCTCCATTAGAGCACTTCAAGCTAGGCTTTCTAAACAATAGAATGAATTGAAAAGGTGTTTTCGAAAACCGATCTATAAATTCTGACATGTACAAATTATGTACTTTAATAAAGGTAAGTACTTTACCATTGATTTAAATATATCACCTAAACTCTTTGATATATTTCATCTTTTCATCCAAAAATAAAGATTTCCTATATATATTATTACTATATATATATAACTGTTTGAATAATTATAAACATTGATTTATTGATTTTCATTTAAACTTTGACTCAAACATTAATTCAGATATTGATTTTTCATATCTATGTAATGACCTGCAAATTTGACAATGCTAAATATTAAATTAATTAAAAATAAATTCTATTAATAGGGTGAATTGGGTATCGTGTTTATATAGTTGTGAAGATCTTTCCGAGCTGATCAGTTTGATATATTAATTTTGATGCATTTGGATTTACGGTTTGCGAAATAGAGCCGTTATAACTTTTAAATAGAGTATGCAGCCTTTTGGACTAAAAGGTTACATATGATTGAACATGCCTCATTGTCTATATAAGTAACGCTTAGAAACCTTATAAGGCGGCTGTTATATCAGTCCCTCTTCCTTGGTCCCGAAATTCTACTTAATCATAACTTAATGGCAGATGATTTTTTCTAGTTACAAATTGGTCTAAAATTCAAAGTGTCCAAACCGTATCGAATTATATATCTTAACAAATCCCTTGATGAATTGAGTTGATGTGTGGTGTCCATTTTTCAAAAAAATGTCTGATACGACCAAAAATAATTTCAATTAAAGGCATAGATTTGTAGGCCTCGATAATACAAACTCAATAGTGGTTTCAGCTGCATGAATCGATGCAGAATTTTATCAGAATTGCTATTTGAGTGCCAATGGTGGTAGGTTGGGCGGTATCGAGCGGTGGAACTAGAGACTGGTCAAAGGACACCGACCAGTGCTCCTCGCTTTGGTGGTTCGGGTTGTAATGATCCGCCTTTCTTACTACCAAAGACGACACTTAATACATTCTCGATATTCGTGTGTCGATCATTTAGTCGTTTGAAAGATGGGTCATTAAGGGTGAAAGAAAGAAAAGATAGAAGAGAAGAAAACTAAATAACACAGAATCTCACAACCCAATAACACATTATATATTACTCAACACAATATATTACATAGTCATCTAAAAAATGTTACATCAGAGTAACATTAATACAAATTCTACCCTAGAATAGTTATAACAGTCTGTACCTACCTAACTGATACAACATGCATATATTACTCCAAAAGACAAAGTAATAACTAGCTATCGATGAAGCCACCTGCTCCAAGCTCCTTCAAATGAATCTACGGAAAAACCTGAACTACTTGGCCGCCCATTCATATTTGAGCACCCAAAGTCTAGGAAAAAGGAAAAATAAACTTCGGGTCAGACATGGGTCTGCTATGAGTAAAGCATAAGTCTTTAACTTTATAAAAACCTTTAAATTAAAGGTGTCTCCGATGATCACACCGCACATAAACACATATGGGGTTTTACCTTAGGATAACCAAAAAATTTGTATATAAAAATCCAGTGATACTATGATAATGTCTATGGTTTCAAATAAATATCAAAATAGCTGAAATTGTTACCATATTAAATTCCAGCATACTAGGCTCTAAAATCAAAACCGTAAAGGCAAGCATTGGTGATTGGATCTCACACTATGGCAAGTAAGGGACTACCTTCCATGGTACACCCCTAGAAATTGCACCAGAATCTAATAAGAACTTCTTGTACCCCTGCTACACAGAGCCGGCTGCCCCATTAACATGAAGAACTGGATTATCTCATCCCTTTTTACCATCGAGGCCTTATACTACCACTGTATTCGCATGCAAAACAACTCAAATATGAAAAATCTAGAATGGTATGGCGGCTCCTAATGGTAGCATCCCCTACTTGGAGGCCCAAAAATAACGGCTACGGATGTTGTAGTCATCCATAGTTATTAATCCTCAGCGGCCAAATACTGTAAAGTTAAGTACATTGATACACAAAAACACATGAATATGGAAAAATTTTAAAACATCAAACAAGTTCCACATTTCATTTCAACACATTTCAAATTCATCACATAATCCCAATACGAGAGCCACGTTCAAAAATTTTTTTATTACAACATACGCCAAGAGCGACATATGAAGATGCCTCCTTAGATGATCGGAGTATATATATAGGCAATTTAACAACTTTGCCTTTACAACAACAACACAACAGAATCAAAATAAAACAAAGCTCTATATAGCTATCATGCCTCGTACACATCTCCGGAAGCTTATTCGTCTAAAGAGGTACCTAAAAACCTCAACTCTCAAACTACTTAAAATCAATACCCGAGAGTTTAAGGGAAAAACATAAACTTCGACTCAAACATAAAGCCTGGTATAAATAATAATCTACCATCTCAAACCATTTAGATATCTAGCGAGACCACGCCGCTTAGCGGAATGGGTTTTCCCCTCACCAGTATCCTAAAACCTTTATAAAACCATATACTGTGCTTCTGCATCCATAATGGTTAAAACATCTCAAAATAATATGATGATATGCAAAATAAGTAAATCAATTCAGGATTACCCATCCCCATTCATTTTGACTATCTGTCTCAGTTATAGTTTCCAGGGTTACTATTAACATAATAGTTTTCATGGGCTTACTAGTAACCTGTTTAATGTTTATGGACTCCCTGTCTAGTTTCATAGTTTTCATGGGATCACTAAGAACCTATTGGCCCCTGCCAATATCTTTACTGTTTCATGGGTTCTCCCTGAACCTATTGGTAACTCCAATATCTTTCCTCTTATCCTAGTTTTCATGGGTTGACTAGGAACCTATTGACTTCTGTCAATATCTTAATCCGAATATAGTTTTCATGGGCTAACTACAAATCTATTGGCCCCTGCCAATATCAAATCATAGTTTTCATGGGCTAACTATGAACCTATCTTCCTGACATCTTCAGTTATACATAGTTTTCATGGGTTTACTATGAACCTATTGGCCCCTGCCAATATCTTTTCCTATAAACATTGTTCATGGTTTTACTGTGAACCTATTGGCCCCTTCCAATATCTTCCTTTAATATTTTAGCATCCTATTTTCTGGTCTTCCTAACCTCCTGGATGCAATTCTACTCATTCAGGAGTTAACTTAATTTATATTCACTAGTGGGTCAACCTAGCTGGTTATTCTACCCTTCCCCAAAATACAGTTATGGGTCTATTACAATATGAATGTATACATATATGAAGAAGCAAACATAATAACTTGGTACTAATCAAAGAAAACTTCTTCAAAAACTTCTTCGAAACCTTAAAACATCACTTCCGGGACTCCTGGATAACCTCCTTTGAAAGCATAGAAAACTTCTTTTCAATATATTACATATCAACATTTTGAAGCTCTCTAAATCCTTTCTTTTGAAACCAAAATATACCTTTCGAAGGTATCAAAACATTACTTGGTAGTATTTAAAACATTGCTTCGAAACCAATGAAAGTACCCCTTTCAAAACCATTGGGTTTACTCAAAAACATCTTTTTGGTCAAAGTGAATATATACAAAAGTATCTCTTTCCAAACCTTTAATCTTCATATAAACTTGTTTGGGGAAAACTTGATGGCATCGGCACCATCCTTTCAAAAGCTTCAAAACTTTTAAGTAAAACATTGAAGGTTAGCATCGAAACCCCCTTTTATTTATATTTAATATTATAAAATTTTTGTTCTTAATATTTTTGTATCAAAATGGCTTTTAGAAACAGCTCCTTTTCTTCTATTAGAATAAACTATTCTTCATTAAAGGAATCTAGTCAATACATGCCTAAATGAAAAAGAGTTAAAGAAGCAATTACTTTCGATGGTTACTTGATATGACATAACGACAAATTCTATAATCTGAAATATTCTCAATTCAAATTAGTAGAGCAACCGACCACAATCATTTCAAAGCAAAGGGAGACTAGGAGGAACCACATAGATAGGGAGAGAAGTTAAACTTCATCGAAAGAACCTTGACTATCTTCTACGGTACAATGCATACTAGAAATAGCATCAGCAGTAAAGGTAGCTTTCCTTTGGTAAAGTTCAAACCACTTAGATTTGTGATCCAAAGAGATCGCTTTTCTTTAAAAATAGACCAAACCACTCCTTTCAGGTACCATGATTGGCCAAGGCCATTCGACCATTAAAAATAAAATTGTCTATATGTGTGTGTGTGTGTGTAACTATTGATGAGATTTTTTGTCTCACATAACTCAACTTGTCACGGAAGCAATAATAGAGTACTTCCGTGAATTTGAATTAGCAAACTTAAGTAATATTAAGTTTTCCTTTAGATAATAATTATGTTGTTGGGAGTTGGCATAATTTGGTACTTGCACCTTAACTATTAGTTAAAATGTCAAACCAAACTCATATTTGCTTAACTAATGAAAATAGAGAAGAATCTGATGTAAAGAGAGAAAATAACAATGCATGAAAATAAAAGACACAGAAATTTTATATGGTTATGATTCCTTTAAATCCTAAGCCATGGGTTAAATCTTTGTTTATATATTTCCACTTGGTACATGTGTTTAATGGAAGAAATAAAAAGTTACAACTTTCTGAATTCCCAAAGAGGATCCCCTTATCATTACAGTGTCTCTCCTATTTATAGTGTGGAGATGCACATGGATTGCCACAATCCCTCATCTGCTATTCTGATTTCTGCCTTTGGATCATGCTATGTGTCATGCATTTGTATTGTTCATTTAACATGCATGAATTGTTGGTGTGACTTTGGCGGGAAACCATGGTTTGAGCGGTTGAATTTTGGGCTTTGGCGGGGAATTTCAAAATGAAGCGGGAACATCTAAAATCAAGGCAAGAAACTCGATTTCAAATGGATCTTGCATTAAGGTACTTGTTTGAGTAGCCTTGTGTGCAGCCTTTGGAATGCTCTTGATTTCGCATGGTATTGCTTAGGGAGTGGTTGTAATTGAGTTTTCTTACCCACTCTACAATGTTTGTTTGACCTTATGCTGAGAATAAATGGAGCTGAGTTGCTTTGCCCTAACCTATGGTGTTAGCTCAATGTATGTACAAATGTGATCTGAGCCACCCTTGATGTTGATATATGCGAGTTGCTTGATAAGGGCTACTTGGGATTTTGCTGTTTCCTAACAAATAAGAAACTACGATGGTGCACTACTTAAGTAACCCCATGTGCGGCCCTTGGAATGCTTTGGATTCCTTATAGTACCGCTTAAAGATTCTTCAGCAAGCGCAGTACAGATGTGAACTTTAAAGTGTTAACAGTGCATTATCTTTTAGAAATAATAGTTGGGTTATATTGGGTCATTTGACATGTGGATTGTTCACTTAGGGCTTGCTTGGAATAGATCAAGTGTGGATTTTGGTGAGGGTTGTATGTAGTATTTGCATAGGTCATGTACTTGGTTAGCCTACGATTTGAGGAGTGCGGACTTTGATAGAGTTAGGGGTATGCTCTACGGGCGATTACGTAATTTGTTGCATATATATAACTCGTTGACCAATCTTATTCGAAATAAAGGTATTTTCATTCTATTATATACTAGATATAATGTGGTTATATTAATTAATAAATTTAATTAAAAGTATATTTAATAGAAAATCCTAAATGGTATGTTTTGTGATAGTGGTTATAATGTATTGTAACCATGAGTAATTTATCACAATGAAACAAATATACCATTTTAAATGTTCCTCATCAAGATGCCTCGCGACTGGATATCGATGTATCAATTGAGACTAGAGAAGGTAATGCTCTCCAAATATTGGGTAGTTTATTATTCATAACTAATGTGGGCACCAAGGGGTTATGTACTGATAGTTATTGGATAATTATGGAATGACTCACTCTATAGTTTTCTATTGGTTAATATAACCAAGGTCAAGCATAGAATATCGACGTAACTAATTTATACAGTTCTGTCGACTTGAGAATACTGTTGATCTTCAATGTGGATGCTCCGCTTTTTTTACAGTTACATAGTGACACTACATCCATTGAACAACTAAGTTAGGTTGAATGGAAGCATTGAAAGTGAAACATTATTTAAGAGAGGATTCATCTCTCGGTTATATGAGGTTAGTATCACAGTCAACTGAAGTCAACTCAAAGTCAAAGTCTCTAGCCAGAGCATTTTGATTAATAATAATTGTTATTATTGAACCAAGGACTTCATGATTGGACTATATAATTGAATGTGGATGATATTGGAATTTTGACCATTACCAAATTCCATAAATCCAAAGTGATATAGTTTTGACGAAGAGAGTTGGTGTAAATAATTGTGACTATCAGGTACATCTTATAATAAGTAAAATTGGATTTTACCGAAAGATGTGTAAGCGATAAATTCAGCAAAAATGTTACATCACTTGCTAAGTGACATATGAATGTTAATATTTGAATAGTTCGATATTAATCACTGACTAAATTTACACATTTGAGTCGCACGATCGTAATAATGAATACTATGAATAAACCACACATTTTATTAATTTATAAATGATTGTAAATTAATTAAATTAGTTAACATTTATGAAATGAAGATTATTAAAATTTATTTGATTTGTTTGAATAACATTAGTACTTAATAAAGTGCGTATATAAAAGTTATAAATGCATATATTGATATTCGATATCAATAAAATATTTAAATTGGATATAAATAGATTAATTGTCAAGTGTTCTTGGAATTTTTTACTTAGGCCCACATGCATGATGAAAAAAGGGAAAGTTTTCAAATAAGATTTGAAAATCTAAAGGAGGAGTTAAAAGAAGGAAATAAATCTCCTCTTTATGAATCACTTAAATATCATTTATGAAATGAACTTTGTCCTTTTCTCTTTATTTTATTTTCTTTCGCCGAAAATATGAAGAGGATGGAAGAGGATTTGGTGATTTAATTTTGGAATTAAATAGGAAAGGTTTTAAAGGAGGAAATTATAAATGTTTTAATGTTTCCTTTAAAACATATTCTCTCTCTCATCCTTTTACGCATTCTCTTTCAGACAGACAATATTTTTTCTTTCTTAAGCTCTCCTCCTCTCCCTTAATGGCTTCCATGAAAAATAAAATTCCATAAAACAAATTTAAATAAAATAAATAAATTGAATGTGGTTCTTGTCTCTAGATCCTTGCAAAATCTAGAGGCTGATACAAGCGAATCGGGGTTTTATTCATCATTTAAGGTATAATTTGCTTCATTTTTGGTAATTCTAATTTCATTTATTTTTATACTCATCATATTGATATGATCCAGAATTATTCATATTATATATCTTCTATCTCATCATGTTTAAATGGTTTAGATTTATTCATATTTTATCTCTTCTATCTTATGTATTCATCTTGTAATATAACTCAAATCCCCTTTTGTAAATCTCATTTGATTATATGATCATCATGTAGATTTACTTTGAATTTCTCATTTTTTACATATCCATTGACTATATGTTTATTATGGTTAGCATCGTTCAAATCCTTTATCTCTTTTACAGTTTTCCCTTTTGTATAGTCAGATCTGTTTTACCATACAACAAATTTGTATATGCCCAGGTTGTCCGATATTTTTTCTATCATTGTTTTAAAAAAAAGAAAATGTGAAAATATTTTATTATGTTGTACATAATATTTTTTAAAATTTGTACACATAAGCATTAATAAATTATATTTGTTGGTTGTTTAAAACTACATTAAAATTAATTTCCAATGTTGCATAATTACTTTCCAAAATGATTTCCTTTTACTTGTTTTAGGCATAAAAGTAAAAGTTTTCATTTTGTTTTAGAATTCATAAGTGGTCATTTATGTAAAGTTATAGACATTTGTTTCATACCTAAGATTAAACCATTGAATCAATTTCTTTAGCATTAAATTTAAACATATATGTTACTTAAATTGCAATCTTCATACGTACATACATACATACATATAGATATACATGTATATAGATATACATGTATAGATATACATAACTTGCAATTATTTTAAACGTAATACATAACTTGCAATACATAACTTGCAATTATTTAAACATATAGATATACATGTATATATGTTATTTTAATCTAAGTCAAAACGGACTTTGTGTGAAACTGAAGAATTTAATTTCAAACTCTTCCTTAATTAAAACCATTGATACAATTGTTAATTATTGTTTTGACAAACTTATATATCTATAGGAAAACTTATTTCAACATGAATATGTGTAAAATTATCAATTATTATACATGTATATTTTATTACTTAAATAAAAAATTAAAAAAACCGGGACAGTAAAGGAATATGTAAATTCTGTTGTAAATGCCATTTAATATGTCATTCAATGTAATTAAAAAGAGAGAAACAGAAGGATTTCTCTCTCTACATTTGTAGCCTCATCATTTCTAAGTTTATTATACATGTCAAGAGAAAGAAAACCAAAGGCTTTTCCTTCTCTAAAAAATCTCATGCTTAGTTAAACAAATATACATTTCTTATATATTACACTTACATTTCACAACTTGAATGTATTGTTAGAACCTCTCTTCTGAGATTTTAATAACAACGACTATACAATCATATATACAAGAGATACTTTATCTACAGGTATATGGTAGGAGAAATCACTCCACTCATCGATATCATGGCGTGAAGACAATCCTGAAGAATGATAGATCATACTATTGAAGTAAGGTCATATATTTATATCATGGTCTTAATATCTTGTACAATCCCCTTGGGTTATCATAAGCACACACGAAAGCATATCATCAAAACATTTAGAGATTTTTAGAAAACATACTCAGATTTTACAAACAATGTAGTCTCAAACGTTTAGGACATAATACCAGACCTCTGACATAAATTTCGGATTAAAAACCTAAAATGCATCAAACATCTAACAATATATGCCAGACGTTTGACACTGTTTTAACTGTTATATTTTGAAGAGTCGCTTCTCTTCATTTTAAACATTCATGCCTTCTCCCATAGTTGCAACTCTTGATCAAAAGAAAGCTCTTCGAGAAGACATACTCTTTGAAATACAACTCTTTGTTACTATAAATATATCAAATGATTGAAATTGAGTTTTTCACTTACAACTACTATCACTCTCTATTTTCTACAAGTACTTAAACTCTCTTGTGCTATTATTGATTTCATACTCTCACAATTACAACCAAAATATATATTTTTGGTAAACTCACTTCCTACAAATCCAAGAACTTACACTCCCAAACACTTAAGGGAGAATATAGGAAGAATTGTACTAGCAGTCAATTATCGTGTTGTCTAGAACACAAGCTTGTCAAAGAAATACATTTGTATAAGCCTGTTCCTCCGGGCGAAGCGAGGATTGTTGGTTAGTAAAATACAGAAGGGGAGCTTCAGGACTGGACATAGGACGGGAGGTCTGAACTAGTAAAAAAACTTTGGTGTGCTCATTTTTATTCTTTACTTTTATACTCTGTTATATACATTTGTTTATATTACTATACACACACTTTTCTTATACACAAGCCATATTATATATGATCCACTAGACTTTCATTTGGTATCAAAGCAAGGATATTTCAATTTACTGTAACACATGATTGAAACTTTTTAATATGGCAAGTACATTTCAAGAAGGCCAATCAACTGCTCGTCCCTTATTATTTAGCGGGTCTAATTATGCTTATTGATCAACACATATGTGAATTTTTATGGAAGCTAATGGTTTAGAAATTTTGCAAATAACTTAAACTAGATATGAAGCACCTACCACTGTCATAAGCACTTGGACGACTACATAAAAGAATGCGGCAACTAATAATGCCAAAGCCATGAATGTATTGTTTTGTTCACTTGATAAAATGAATTTTCGTGAGCCATGCTTCGCATAACTGCATATGATATATGGGGCACTTTACAAGTAACTTACGAAGGCACAACAAAATTCAAGCAAACAGAATTCTCTATTTTGCAAAACCAATTCTCATCTTTTAAAATGAATGCAAATGAATCTTTTTTTGACATGTATGCTAGATTCCAAACTATACAACACGATCTCATGGCACCTGGGTCAAATTCAATGATTTTGACTAGTTACTCGAATTTTAAATTCCTTAACTGTCGAATGGAAAAGAAAAGTTTTCATGATTTTTCTCAACTCAAATTTGGAGCATTAATAGGAAATTTGATGTCATACGAAGCTAATTTGCAGGCGATAAAGGAGCTAAATCAAGAAAAAAGAATATTGTCTTTCAAGCAAATAATGACGGTTTCGATTTGGATAAGGAAGAAATTGTGTTTATTGCCAATAATAACAAAAAATTTAAGAAATTCAAGAAGGTGGAAAAATTTCAGAATTATGGCAATTCGAATTCATCAAATCAACATCAGTCAAATGTTATGGATGTGACAAGTTTGGCCATATGAAGAAAGATTGTCCACAACTTAATAATAACAAAATGAAAAGCAAATTCTAGAAATTCAAGAAAAAGCGAAGAGTCTTTCAAGTAACTTGAGATGACTCTGATTCATCCTCTTCTTCTGATGGTGATGGTGATAGTGAAAGCGGCTCATAACTAGGGCGACGACCGGGATTTTCAACCCTCGAAAATTGACACTAATACATCCTCGTACCGCAAATCCAAGTGCAGGAAAGCCCGATTGTTAGAGAAAAAAGAAAATAAAGATAGAATAGAATCTCATATGAATGGAATAACATATATTATTTCAATAATAATCTTTACAGCGGAAAAAAAATTGAATACAATGTCAGAGTCTAACCTGGATTCAGCCTGGACAATTATAAACCCTATGTCCTTCTAAATGTAAAAACAAATGCAATGATACAGCGGATAATAGAATACGTCCATACGTAGATGAAGATCTCCAGCTCTCCTTTGGAAACTCCAAGCATCTTCAACTAAACCTAAAACTACTCGGATCTGACCCCGATATTAAAAAATACCCAGATCGGGCTTGATAAACCAACGTGAGATACTCAAAAAATTTAATGCATAGATCATATTGATGTCAATCAAAACCTTTGAAAAGAAGGATATTTCATAAGACCTCATCCACACATAAATACAGATGGGTTTTTATCTTATGATAACCAAAATACTTTATACTTAAACCATTTGATATTATTTCTAATAACATTGCTTCGAAAATTCTTTCCAAGTAAATATATATAAACATAGCTGAAATTGTTGCCATTATTAAATTCCAACAAGGGGTAGCTGAATGTTTGTAAAGCATTACAGCTATTTTGGGATTACAATCAAAACCGTGAACTTCGTATTTGGAATTTGATTTCCAACATGATAGGGAACTACTGACCATTCAGACCCGAAAATCCACATATAAAATTACTAGTTCACTCCAGTAGCTTTACACGATCTCCGTCGGCCTCCGAACTATACTGTTATACTACCATGGAACAGAGTATTGCTCGATGGCTTTACATGATCTCTGTCGGCCTCCATGCTTGTCCATTTCATCATCTTAAGGCAACAAATGCCTTTCATTTCTCATAACTGAAAGCCCAAAATATGTCCTGGAGACCACATAGTATCCCGTATCATTCCTGGGATGTGAGGCTCATGAGGTTACGTTCCAAAAGCCACGCTTTTTTTACAAAGCCACGCTTTGATCATAACAGGTTCCACTTTGAATGCCACATTATCATTCCTTCAATCACTATTGACTTTCACAAACATACAACCTTTGAGCTCGTACGTCTCAGAGAAGAGTGTTAAGCTAAGAGAAATTGCCTTCTCCGCCAGCAAACAGATGTATGTTTGTAAAAGTCAACGTTTGTGATCACAGACATGCAATGTCAGACATTCGTCCATACAAGTTTGTTTTGGGACTGAACGAAACTGAAGGCAGTCCTCCTACTACATCCTATCGGGAAGTATCCCTAGGAATAGTAGCGATTAGTTTTTATAATCGAAAATTTTCATAACAGAGCAGTACTGCCACCATAAATATATGATATGGTAAATTTCACCTCGAGGGACTGATGGCAAGCAGCCTTTCATCATAAAGATCCATGTCTTCAAAAATCTTCATTATGTCTTGACTTCTGAACGAATACATTGGTTCGAAGTGGTTTTCGGATAGTAGTTACCCAATTCTGACCCCGGTTCCTCCGAACTAATCATCGATTAAAAAATGTTAAGTACATATGTGATTATCAATCATCATTGAATTTAATTCATCCTTCTATTCATTCATAAATATCTCAAGGAGACATATTATTTTAAATTATTCAATTTATCTTCTTAGCAGTATATGGAATCATTAGGCCTCATTTATCAAATCCTTTAGTTAATTAAATCTTGGAATATTCCAAATCATTTCACTTTTTACTTAGGAAAAACATTTCCAAATTATCTATTTAAATCTAAATCGAAGATTTTTTATTCAAATCATAATATTTTAATGAACCAAAACAATGTTATTTCAAACATAATTTACTGTAAACCCAAAACCAATTTGTATTGAGTAAAAGATTAGAATAATTATACCCAGATTAACTTCAATATTCAACTCGTACTATTCGTTGAATAATGGTGGAATCACCTTTTAAATTCACGCGGATAGTACAAGTTCCCTCCTCGGAACTTAATACAAAGTTTGACCAAAATATCCTTTATGCTATTAAAAATCTGGTTTAATTAACTCTTTTTAAAATTTCTTACTTTTGGAAAAAACTTAAATGAGATCCTTTTTGTAGAGCATTCGGGCTTTCCCTTTGATATGTTCTAACCCTTGTCTAAAAGAAAAACTAAGGCCATGTAAGTTCAGGACACTGGTTGCTCTATTCCTAACCTTAGTCACACACTTTGTTTTATCGTTTAGATCTCATAAGCGGGACAAATGTATTAGTCGTTTGCGCATACTACTTTCATTGTTAGAAATGATTTATAAAACTTCCAAATAATTATTTATAACACTTAACTATTCTTTTTTAAAACCGTTTATAAAAGACATGAAAAAGGATGGTTAAGTTTAAAAGCATATTTCATAAGTAATTTAAAACAGCCGCGAAAAGTGTTTTAAGGCTATTTTGAATTAAACACACATTTTATAAACTTCCATTTTTATAACTTAAATTTCTTTTAATCCATTTTAAAAGACTTATAAAATTTATTTCATATTTTTAAAGAATTAAAAATGACCATTTAACAATTTTACACATTGGTCATTAAGCGAGCAAAGCGCGATCTTTCTTAAAATTTATTTTGGATATAACTCAATCTCTACTAAACGAAATCTTGATTTTTCTTTTTCATTTGGAAACCATGGTTATAAGGATCCATAAATTTCTTATTTCAAATATTTTTAACTTAATTTGCATCCTACGCATTAATTCAAAGTTACGGGTCGAAAATTACGAACTGTCGCTACGCGATGTGCTCGACTTTGACCATTTTGGTGAATTATTATAGAAAATTCGTCCGAAACACTTCAGAATTGTTTTAAAACTATACTAAAACTATTTTAACTCATTTAAAACAATATTCTATCATTAAATCATATTTTTAGCTCTTTATCACATACTCGAATATTATATTATTAAAATATTCACTTTAAACCTTTTTAGAACCATTAAAGGCTAAACAACTCCATACACAATTTTATATGGATTTAATCTCATTTGATTAACTATGGTTAATTACTAACCATTGCTCTTAACAATTATCAAACCAAGTAATCATCCATATTAACATTCATATATTCAAACAAGTAATCAACTAAGTAATTACACATTTAATCATCCAATATATATATAATATATATATATATATATATATTATAATATCATATAATTAAGCTTAGAATTATTTAGAGATTAATTAGTAATTTAAATGTGAGTACTCACCTTTGACCAAATTGTTTTACTTTCTACTGACATTTTATCCAACAGCACTTCACCAAACCACCACCTAAACACACCTCCACATTTTCCATTACTCGATCACCTCCTCCGTAACGACCCACAAATTTATCACTTGGATAAATTATATATTTTATTAAAAATATTTAGATATGGGTTTAAAAGTAAGAAATAATCATATTTTAAGTGGTAAATAATAACAATTATTTTGTTTGGGAAAAATATTTGCGAACAAATTACCTAGGTAAAATATTGATAATTTGTAAATATCGTCCTAGGTAAAATATCGATAAAACAGCCGGAAATCATTTTATTGATAAAACTGCTGTTAAACAATAAGAATAGTGCACGGCTCTAGATAGATACACTAATATATGTATTCAAACAAGATTATGAAATAAAATAATTTATTTTATTTTATTTTGAAAATAAAATGTATTTATGACATCGATAGTTGATTCATCAGTTTTAAATATTTCTTCGAAAATTCAAGTTAAGTTTAAATATTAAATAAATGGATTTTTATTTCAAAATAAACCTATTTTAATTATCTAATAATGATGGTAAAATAGTTTTTAAAATTTCTTTACCAAAATAGGTAGTTCGTAGAAAAATAGAAAATGTGACTGAAGAACGTTTTCCGGAATTTCGATTTTTCGACACTGGAAAGTTATCGAGAACGTTGTTCACCTTTATGCACTATATATACACATATATAGTAGATAATTACCATATAATAATACACTTAATACTATATTATCTTATGTTAATTATGTTTAGGAAGTGATGTGACAAGTCATGGTTTTAAAAATAATAACATATATACACACATATACACTTATACACACACACACACACACACACACACACAAAATACATACATATCCCTTATCATTTCTTTAGTACCATCATTATCATCCAAGCATGAGCCTAGGGGATGTGCCTAGAGAGGAGAGTAGGTTGTAACGACCCGTATTTTTTATAATTAAAAATATTAAATTTAATAAGATTTTTGGAATTTAATATTGTGAGAAATTAAAATTTATGATTTATAATTGTAAAAAAAGAATTATTAGAATATAATTTAATAATGTTGATTGAATGAAACTGATAATTGTTTAGTGTAATTCCAATTAATGGTAATAACAAAAGTTAATGAGGAATAAATTAAATGTTGTATTAAAAATAGAAATCATATGTTATTTAATTGGAATTGGTTTTAATATTTTCAAGTAAATTTATAATTTTTGTTGTAAGCGATAAATGTATTAAGTTGTTCAAATTATTTAGATATAACAACTATTTATTTATCATCTTATTATTAAATCCGATTTGGAATTAATTTGGAATTAAATGGAATTTGATGTAATTAAATATTGCAGTTAAGATGGTAAAAGACGTTAACTGTAGAGTATGAGACTAATAAGATGGAAACTTATGTTAAATAAATTCATAAGGTATTTGGTGATTAAATAATAAGAATGTAAATCAAAATAAAAGAAATTTTTGGAATTTAAGTTATAATAAACTAGGATTTTATTATAGTTGTAATTAAAGGTTAAAATTAATTTAAGATTTAAATATTAGATTTAACATGGAAAATTTAATTTTAAAAAGATCATTAAATTTCCGTGTAATCAAGAATGATGAAAATTGTTAACTTTTAAATTTGAATTTAAAAGTGATTAAATTTATTTTAAATTAATAATTCATTTAATTAACGTGAAAATTTAGTCTTTTGGGCACTGTCTCGGATTTCGATGAAGCCAATTTCATCGGATCCATAACAGCGAATTATTATAGAATTTCAAGTTTCGTAGCGATCAGACTTATCATTTGATCGTGCGAGCTTGAAACACGTAGAAATCAATTAAAGGAATTTAAATGAATATAATTTGATTTTAAAAGCTAACTTCTATATACAATAAAATTGGGGTTTGAAATTAGTTCCGTTGAGTTTAAAAATATTGAAAACCTATATTTCGATATATTGGATGACCTATTTCGTTTCGGGAATGAAACAGGCTTTTCGGGTCTATGTTATCGCTCTGGCCCAATCAATCTGTTCCAACCATTCTTGTCTCAGCTTTGTCTATATATAAGCTGTTATAAACCCTAGCAGCTTTCTATTTTCATTTTCTATACGTACAATTTCTATCTTATCTTTTCCGTCCCAATGGCAAACATCTCAGAACCCTAATTACAATTCCAAATCAATTCCAAAAATTCAAACTGCTCAAACCCTATCATATTATATATCATCATGAAGCTCTCGACGAACGTAATCTGCGTTTGCAATTCATTTTTCGATTAGAGGCTCTGTTTGTCTAGAAATCAGTGATTTTTCCTCGGCCGTTCATTCTAGGGTTTGATTTCAACGGTGGATCTTCATCCAATCGACGATCGGAAAGCGCTATACTGTAGAGGAGGTTAAGCAAAGACGATCCATGGTCTCCGATCATCTCAAGAATGCCTAGATTCATCGAAAAACTCAGTAAAAGGCGGCGGCGGACATCCTTTGGCACGACCGGAGACGGCCGCGAGTTGGCCATGTGCGCGGCTGGAGGAAGGCTTGGCGGCGCGATGGTCTAATCTTGGTGCGGCGGCGCGTGGTAGCGGCGATAGGCGAGAAAACGTGGCGGTTGCGTGCGTGGTCTCTTCGAACTCGATGGCGATTAGGGTTTTGGGGAGGTAAACTAATTACTAATTTTCCTTTTTTGTTTATTTTAATTAAAATTAAATTTTCAAACTTCTAACCCTCATAACTTTTACATACGAACTCTGATTGACGAGCGGTTTCTTCCATTAGGTTCGTATCGAAATTTCGGATAATAGGAAATAGGTTTGGTTGAATTTGGAGACTATTCAAATTTGGGCTTTATTTGGATATTTAATCGATTATAAATCAAAGGTGAGTGATTTAACCCACTCACGCAATACTAAATCTTCTTATATTAGTTGAATTAAATTTATGATGTGATAAGATTTTTGTTGGTTGCTGTTTGGTAGTTTAAATTGACATTTTGATTGTAATTGAATTTTATATTGAATTAAATTGACATTTAAATTAATATTATATTTAATTGCTAGTTAAATACCTGATATTGATAACAAATAAATTATTGTGAATTATTGGCTTATTTGGATGTTGATTATGACAGATGTTTATTTTTTGATATTTTGGATAGTTGGATGTTTATTTATTTTTTATATATCTCTGTTATCACTCTGTATATTAAGTGACAACATATAAACTGTTATTTAAATTATTTCAAATAAATTAAGAAATGGGTTGAAATGATATATACCTATGACACTTTGATTTGGATTGAAATGATATATATCCATCCCTATAATTAAAATTGAAATAACTAATTACTTGGCCATAGGGTAAAAAATTATGTACGGACACCGGATTGGTCAAATTAAATGGTTTTATAATCTTGAATTTGATTTTTGGTTAAATGATATTGTTTTAAAGGAAATAAATTGTGGATTTATATGAATTGAATTATTTCTAATTCAAGCTTTGAAAAGTGAAATTGAAACTGGTTAAAAGAAATTAAAAGAATTGAATTGGAAATGTAAAGTTATAATTGATATTTGACTTTAATTATGGAAATTGAATTATTTTAAAGTTTGGATCTTGAAATTAAACAATGAGGTTTAATTTGATTAAGCGATTTAAATCAGTAAATTGAAATTGGACTTGAAATTGATATAATTGAAATGGTTTCAAATAAGAATTGAATTGAAATTTAAATCATTGAATTGGATTATTGAATCGAATTTGAAGTTAAAACGAACATTTCGAAAATTGAAGTTAATTCGAATTGATATTGAAATTAAGTTGATTTGAAACTAAATCAAAATTGAGTTAATTGAATTGAATGATTGGAAATTGAGTTTGTTGACTTGAAATTTGGAGACAAGTCCAGATTTGTTGAAATAGAAGGAAACAGTTTGATTTGATACTATTTTCAAAATAAATTATTTTAATATAAACTGTTTAAAATCTATTCTTTTTAATATTCAAATTATTTTCATTTTCCAAACTATTTTACTATATAAAACATTTTCAATACTCAAACCATTTTATATTAAACTGTTTGAAATCTCTAAACTATTTAAACTATTTATAACTATTCAAACTATTTTCTAAAATTTCAAACTGTGCAAAGTTGGAGTGTTTATATTTTAATCGTTGACTTAAATGCGAATGTGGTTAAATGAGGTTATAACCTAAGTTGGAATTTGAAATGATATTTTCAAGTGAAAATGACATCTTTTGAGTAAATATGGCATTTTGAAAAGAAGTGATATTTTTGAAATGAATATGATATTTTGATATCAAATATGAATCAGTTTTGAAATGTAAAAGAACCAACCGATGTGAAAAATAGCGTTTGGTTGTTAAAGAGATCGGAGCCTCTTATTGGCATACTCTCTATCAATATTGGAACCACTTTAACAACTGTGTACGTGGTGGATGATCCAGAATGAAGTGGTTGGATTTGGTGAACGTTTTTTGGATTTGAAGAAAGAGAACGATGATGGATGACCCCAGCACTTGTGCCAATTTGAAATGACTAAAATAGGACGGCTTGTCAGGCCAAGTGGGCTAGCTACCCCTAGCGGACACACCTCTTCGTATTACTATATTGATGTTGGCTTGATCGGTGCACCTGGATTTGATTTTGGGGGTGTTGGACGCGGTGGGCGGTCGTGGCTATGTTGCGTTACCACCAGCCCTGCAATCCGAACTGGTAGTATCCTACCTTGGGCATTGCCTCATGTGCCTTGTCATACTTTTATCCTTATACTCGACCGCTACGATTTTTTTTAGTGTTGTCTTATCTCGACGCCTCCCTGACTACCGACGTTACTGGTGGTGTCAAAGGCAAACTGTAGGACAATGCTTAAAATATGTTAAGGGGGATTAATGTAAAGCCTTAACGCTATTTTAATACTTTACTTTACTAATAGACACTACATATATAGCGTATCTGACTACATAGATAGTTTGACGGATCCTTAGGAGATGGAAAATCTCGTAATATCTCTTAAGTTATTGCACTCACGTTATACACTGGATAGGAGATGTAAAACCCCGTAAACATCTCTAAAGCTATTACACTCATATTTACTTGTTGTTGATTTAACTTACGTAAGAACTTTTAGTTCTGACTCGACTGTTTTGTCTTTTCATTACGCTCAGGTCAGCCTGAGCATTTTAGTGTTGAAGACATTATTCCTTGAAGATGAAGACGGAGTTGATAGAACGTATTTACTATTATTATTTCACTGCATTATTTTGATATGTTTGTTGATTGTACTCTGATTCCGTTGTAAATATTGTGTAATCAAATTTATATTGTAAAGCAACTTCATGAACTGTTTATTTGATTATTATATTTTGTCATTCCACTACGAGATTCTATGTTATGTTTTCCTTCTTTTCTCTTATTTTCTTATTTAATCACATTGAAAATCCTCCCTTTTGAATGGTTTAAGTTAGAAATGTGTGGTTTATTACCGACTTGAATCGTCCAAAAAGGTAGGTCGTCACATAGGTGGTGATGTGACCTTACAAAATCATAACATGTTATGTTAATTAATTCAAAGGATAGTTTAGTAATTTCCTTACTTTTTTTTGTCTATAAATACACATCCCCTTCACCATGTTTTCATTTACTTCTCCATTTCCATTTCCCTAAAGCTTTCTTTATAATTTCTTGGCTTCTTATGTTAGTTTTAAGTTTTTTTTAAATCAAAAGATTTAAATTGTTTTAAAGATGCGAACTTGTTTTAAAACTCTTTCTTCTCCATTTTTCCTCCACTTTATTCGGCCACAACTTCCTCTATTTTACTCCAAATCATGATTTTCCTTTTTTCAAATCATAAAAAAATTTAGTAGCTACAACTTTATTTTTTAACACCTTTTCTAATTTCAAGCTTAGGTATGTCAAAATCACATTTCTTTGCAGTGTGCCTTTAAACTCAGAAATTCAGGACCGAAAATAGCTCTCCTTCTTTTGACCATATCTACCCAAAACGAAATATGATTTAAGCGATTTCATTTTTTTAATTTGTAGAGAAAAGAATTTTCTTAAACTTTTATTTTTGATCACTTTTTCAAAATCCGAGAGTAATATATCCAAAAATCACGTGGAAGATGACATATTTTTGGGATGATTTTTGTGCATCTAAGACATTTCAGGTTTCAAAGATTTTCGGTAAGAGAAACTATCTCATTTTTAGAAAGAACTAACTTTTTTTCCATAGATTATATGTTATGAAAATCCATAGTTCATGTTGTTAAAATATCATGATGTGATAATGATATACATTTGCGATTTGTGGTTAGCATAGTTTGGATGTTAAATATTGTGTTTAGATGTTAAGCATCATGTTTAGATGTTTAAAGTGGTATGTTTGGTTGTAAGAATGTGATATTAGTGTATGGTATGTTGATGGTATGGTTGTGATCAAAACTAGTTGTATGTTGTTGAAAGAATTACAAAGTTCACACCTTTGTATGTTGTGATGGACGTAAGATCCAATTTGAAATCAAAACTAAGTTTTCTAGTTTTAAATTTTGGAAATGGTTTCAATTTTTGTTTTGTTTTTAAGTTTCAGAAACTTTCAAAATTAGATTTCCAAACTTGTAATAGCAAGGAATAAGCAAAGTATTTCACTTAAAGTAAGTTTAAGCGAACTACGCTCATAGCGATAGTCGCTATGGACGCAGTTCGACAAAATTGTCGATTTTCATTTTAAAATGTTTTCTTTTGGAACGTTTTGCAAAAGTTTTCCAAACTTTATTTGTAACATAAAAAGAGTTAAGTTTAGATAATTTAATAATTTATTTATTTAATAAATTAATTAAAAGAAATTACTACTTAATTAGTAATTAAGTGATTAAGGTTTATGTAACACTTAAGGAAGGTTAATGATTAATTAGTGGTTAATAAAGTTTTTAATTAGTGGTTCATGAAGTTAAGAAGTAATTAAATGGTTAATTATTATTTAATTAAGTTAAGTAGGTTAATTAATTATTATTTAATTAAGTGATTATTTAATTAATTAGGGTTTAACTAATAATTAGTTGTTTAAACCTTAACTAAGATACATTAAGAAGTTAATTAGGACTTAACGAAGTTCATTAAGTTAATTAAAGTTTAATTATGAATTAATCTTGATTTAATCAAGATATAATTAGGGTTTAAGCTAATTGAATATACTTTAATCTTTTCAAAGCTATTTTTAAACTTAATCGGTAATGTTTTAAAACAGTTTTCTTTTTAAGGTTAATTGATTTCAAATCAAAGGATCTCTCGTCTGGACTATTAAATAGCCAAATGAATTAAAGTAGTGATTATAAAACGTTGACATGTTTTATGGGAAGTAAGTTGACTTGTGTTTAGCACAAATGTTGATTATCGATAACGTGATAAACACAAGGAAGTTAATTTCAATAAGCGGGTCATGGTAACTTAAGCATATAGAATATACTTCTATATGTACATTTTTCACCGATAATCGATGTATCTATATTTGTAACTTAGACATCTACCTATAATTAATTGTATGTTATGTGTGAATCCCTTACATATTTGATGTTAGGCAATACCCATGATATAACTTGGATAAGTAAACCCAAATTTAATGATCCATTGTAGTCGTTAAGCCTCCGTTTGGTTTTGGAACGTTAATATTTCCATTTCTTTTAAAATGGTCTTTAAGGTTATTCTATTTTGAACAGGATATTTGAAGAATGATTTGACAATTGTTTTGAATAATTTTGAGGTATTCATGAAAGGAGTTTTGGAAATAGTTTCAAATGTTTATAAAAAGATTTTATAAATGGGTTTGGATGTCTACAAAGGGAAGTTTTATACGAGGTTTGAAAGTTTATAAAGAAGTTTATATAACCGAGTTTGAATATTTATAAAGAGTCTCATAAATGAGTATGGAGGTTGATAAATGTTTTGTAAATGGGTTTGGGTTAAAGCAAAAAGGATTTCATGGGTAAGGAAATTTATAAAAGAATTGATTGAAGATAATTACAATAGGAATTCAAGGTTAAGGTTTCTCGAGGTTGGCTTTTTAAAAAATGGTGGTGTGGAACATCTGTTCCACACTTAACACCGAAGGAATAGTGCTTAAAGTTATCCTTTTCTCCAATTTAAATAATGTAGTTAAATCTGTTTAAGAGATTTGGAAATGGAAAATCTTATAAATGTTTTGTGAATATACCTATGTAAAGGAGATAAGTATATGAATGTTGATAAATGTTTGGGAAAGGAGATTTATAAATGAAAATGGTTTTGAGGTTTAGTGATTTCTTTGGGTAATTAATTCTCTAGATTTTGTTGTTGTTATTTGGTAGCTAAATAACCGACTATCAAATTTGGCCTAATTTGACTTAGGAAGTATGAATGTAAAATTCGAGTTTCCGATAAGGACTCGAATACTTACTTCCATAAGAACCGGGAATGAGTCAACCGAAAATTATCTGTTGTTGGTACGGAGAGACCAGGATCAGATTTATATATCAGAAAACCACTCTGAACCAACATGTATGTTCGAGTGGAAGAAATCTTGATGTATATTAAAGAAGGTGCTCTTTGAAGTGCAAGAGCTACAGCTACTAGTCCTAAGGGTGATTCCAAAATGGATGTAGTAGAGTTAGTGCCTTCGGTTTCGTTTAGACCCAGAACGAACTTGTATGGATGAATGTTGGCATTGAATTGATGCCTGGAGGGAAATGTTAGCATTCCAAGATGGATTGCTATTAAGAAAGGTAAAATGTAGCCTCAAGCCTCATCAGCCGGGAACAAGTAAAACAGGGGATATGCACCAGGGCTATGTGGGTCGCACCCATTTGGTATATCATCACCCTTTTAGATATATACACAATCATCAACGAACTCGTTTACGTGGGAGCGCTTGGTTAAAGGTTACAAAGCAACCGGGTGATGATATATTCTGTACTATCTAGCAAGGGGTAAGCCAGTCCTGTGTTGACAGGGGTCGTTAGGTACGACCTCGATACATTTTTCTAGAGGTGTACTACGGCATGCGGTACCCCAGTAGCCCATCATTAGTTGGAATCTAATCTCCAATATGTGCCTTACATTTTCGACCGTAGAGCCTAGTATGTTGGAATGTGAGATCCAAGCATTTCAAGTGTTTTATCTATTTACTTTAAACCTAGACATTATAATAATAGCACTAGATTTTTATATAAAATGTTTTGGTTATCGTAAGGTAAAAACCCGTCCGTTTTTATATGCGGTGTGGTCTTATGAGATACCCTTTGTTTGAAAAGTTTTCAAATGTAGAAATCTATTTGGTTGTTACTTGTTATCGAATTTTACTCATGCTGGTTTACCAGACTGACCCGGGTGTTATTCCATGTAAGGCTCGGGTCAGACCGAGTATGTTTTTTCCAGGTTTGTCTAGATACTTTAGAGTTGGAGAGGAGCTGGATAGGCAAGACCTATTCACGTATTTTTACTTCCGTTGTATTATAGAGTCTGTATGTTTGTCAATGCGTGGACAGGTTTCTATAACCGTCCAAAAATTTAGGATAAGTCTAATGTACTTTGATGTTGTATATATGAATAAAGATGTTTCCTTTCTATAAAGATCATGGTTGTATTATATATTATTCGCTGCATTGTGAGATTCTATGTTGTTTTAGTTTTCTCTATCTTCTCCCTTCTTCTTTCTCCCTAGCAGATCGGTATTTCTGGCACTTGAATGTTCGGCATGTAATATAGTGGACGTATTAGTGTCGATTTTTTAGGGTCGAAAATCCGGTTCGTTACATTTGGTATCAGAGCTGAAGGTTAAGCAAGAACCTTGGCCCTAGTGGGGTAAACTCATTTGGAATTGGGTAAATGAGACCCTAAAATGAGCCTTGGTTTATTATAAGTATGAGTGCGTATTTATTAGTGAGTAAAATGTTTTATATTGTGTTGTTTAATCCATTGAGTGGCTTAAGAATTCTAGTCGATGTGTTTGGCCAACGTTATCGATAGGGATTTCCTAAACACTTGAACAAGTCCAATTGACATAATATTGTTTTAAAATTGGTAAATGAAATAATTTTACCTAGGATATATTTTATATATAAGGAATGATTTTCAAAAGACTATATAGTTATCGATGAGATGTAGGGTTAAAATTGGATTTAGATGTGTTTAGTTAAAAGAAAATCTTTGGATGACCTTACAAAAATGAAAAGGATTGTGAGAATATTAAATCCCGATGGCTTTGATAAAGATTTAAATGATTTTGGAAAAGTTGTAGTAATTATAAAGAGATTTTAAGATATAAATATTTTAAAATGGATTTGAAAGTAAAGTTTTATTTGGACAATCCGGGAAGGAGTTTCGATCTGTTATGTGGTAATCAGAATAATCTTCTAAGTGACAATCGAATGCTTGCTTAGGAAGATAAGATAGTGCACTCAGTAAATCATCCTCTTTGTCATTGTACAATCGAAATGAGTTCGAATCCGAATGAATCCAAAACTAGTGGATGATTTTATTAAAGAACTATTTATCTATAAATAGTATTGTTTCAAAAGGGAATTTGTTAAGAAAGAAATATTTTTATGATTAACTAGTTCGAGTGTCTTGGAAATGACTAAAAATGGGTAAGAAATGTGTTCGGATGGTAAACACTTCTCTTGAGTATTTCCTTACTTAGTAAAAAGGATATATAATACTATTTGGTAGCGCCCGGTTCCTTGATATCATTTTAGAGTTACTCAGGCTATATATTATGTTTTCAAAAGGGTTAAATATAAAGTATCATTTCGAAAGGTTTTTGAAATAAAACCTGGGTATTGTATTCTTGAATCCCTTAAAAGAATAGAGTTTTCAAAACAAAAGGATGTCTTGATTAAGAGTGGGTTAATAAATATATTTTTAAATTTATCGAATGTAAAGGCCCGCAAATCCGTATCCCTTTGCGCCGACAATATTCCATACCAATACAACTCAAGATTGGTGGAAATGCGAATCTTTTAGGTTAAAGAAGAAAGAAGATAGAAGAACTAAAACAACATCAGAATCTCACAATCGCAGCGGAACAATATATAATAGATAATAACAGTTCTTTACACAAAATGAAACCATATCTATTATATACTATACATCATCAGAGTATATCACAAGTAAACAACAATTACCAGCCTGGCAGTTATATCAGCCTGCCTCACAACTTGCTGGAAATTTCAAACAACCATAGCAGCGGAATAAACAAGTACGAATAATACGTCTCAAACTCCAGCTCCTCTCCTAAGCTCCAAAGTATCCAATCCTGAACCTGAAATACTCGGTCTGACCCGAGCATTATAATGAAATAACACCCGAGTCGGTCTGGAATACCAGCGTAAGAGAAATACATCCAAACTGATTATTAAAGTTTCAAAAATCCTTTGAAATCAAAAGCATCTCGTAAGACCACGCCACAAATAAACATGTCGGGTTTTAGCTTACGATAGCCAAAACACTTTCTTATCAAATCCTCTGATATTATAATAGTGTCTATATACAAATACGTATTCAAATAGCTGAAACTGTTACATGATTAAATTCCAGCATACTAGCCACAAAGTGGGTTCTACAAACAAAACCCGTAAAGGCACGTAGGGAGAATGGATTTCCAACTAATGACTAGGCACTGGGGTACCACCTGTCACAGTACCTGGTCTAGATCAGCATACCAAGGACCACGCCCGATCCCCTGCAACACAAGACCGGAACTATCCCTTACTGGATAATCTCGAGTAAGATCACCCCACGGTTGGGATCAGCAACCGCACCACTAAGCCGAATAAAAAGGAACATCTAGACGGGGATGACCTCACCCTAATGGGTGCGACCCACATAGCATTGCTGCATAACCCCTGATTTTCAGTCATTCCTGGTTGATGAGGCTTGAGGCTAAGCGTTACCTTTTTAGAACATATCACTTAGAATGCCCACCGTCCACCTGACGATGTTCCGAAAGCATTCATCCATACAAGTCCGTTCCGGTTTCGAACGGAACCGAAGGCACTACTCCTACTACATCCATTTTGGAATCACCCTCAGGATTAGTAGCGACTAGCCCTTGCACTTCACTGCTCCATCTTCGACTCCGAACTCGTTTTTCCACAAAAACGTACAAACCGGATCGAAGTGGTTTTCGAGAAATTAATCCCGATCTCGGTCTCTTCGAAACGATCAGCGCATTGTCCAATATTGATAGTTGGTTATTTAACTATCAATTAACATCCACAAACAACCATCAAACAATAAATAATTACCCAAATTATTTATTAATCTCAAAATATCTTCGCAAGATATATTTCTATTTTCAACCCTTTGAAAACAGTTTAAACCCACTTCCTTTTACGGAAATAAATTTCCCAAACATTTTCTATTTCCACTGAAATCTCCAAGTACAAACACTTAAGATTTAAAATAATTTGAATCACTTTATTCAAAATATATTTTAAGAATATTTAAGGTAAAACCATTTATAAAATATAAAACTAATTTTAAAATAAAACTTAAGTCAAACTAAATTTTAAAATAAGAGTTACAAACTTCTATATAAGTTTCAAATAAAACTTTAACCAAACTATCTTTAAATATATCCATTTTATAGATATAAATAAAAATAATATTCTTTTAAAACAAATTTAAAACTTTTAACTTTTACTTAAAAATTTGCTTTAAAACGTACTTGGCTTTTTAGGGAAATTCACTTCCATTTCAGAATAAACCAAAGAATTCTCCTTACAAATCCTGCTTGATTTATCTCAATTCAAATTTACGTTTAAATCCCGTAAATTTCTTCCAACACTTTAAAAATAAACATCTTCATTTATTTTTAAATCACATTCCCATTTCCTGGAAATCACTTCCAAAATATATACTTAATTTATTTAAAATAAGTTACCAAATCCTTTACTTTAAATAACACCTTTGAAAATTCCATAAAGTTTCCTTGAGTAACCTAAATCAAAATTTCTTTTAAGATAAAGTTATTATATCAAATATCTATGTTAAAGTTTCCTTTAGAAAACATAATACTGATTTACCTTTAAAATAATTAAATACCATAATTACTTAAATAAATATTTACTTGTACTTAAAAATGATTAAAATAATAATTTCTCTCTAAAATATTCTCAAACACATTTTAAACTGCCAATTTATATTTTGAAAGCTCTTCTTTGAAACATACTAATTTTTCAAGAAAGATACACTTCCCATCCTTTAAAAATAATCTCACTTTTATTTTTAATCCATTTCACTGCTTATAGAAATTCCCATTGGAAATCTATACTTCAAATTTATTTCCCAATAAAATCCCATTCCATTTATAAACCCAGTTTATAAATTTCCATTTCTCATTTCCTTTTTAATCACAGTTTCCAAAAACACTTCAATTTCCAATCCAATTTCTTGAATTTAATTTCCTTAAAACCATTCCTTAAAAATTCCTTTTCATTTCCCTTTAATCCCAATTTAATTCATTATATTTTAAAATTCCAGATTTTATTTATCCAATCATAGCATAGCACAATTTAATTTCCAAATTAATCTAGCACAATATATAAATAAAATACATCATCAATTATGAAGATAGTTTTTACATTGTGAGGAATCCAGTTGGATCCCTCCAACCTGTTTCCCTGCATCTACAGATGTTAGCACAACAGAAAATATCAATCCAAACTGATATTAATATTCATATTCAACCAATCACATAATTATTTAAATATTAACTATTTAAATCAGCTGAAATTCCAGATGTGAGTGAGATTAACTCACCTTGTATTCGTCGAGCGTTTAAATTTTAAATTAAATCAAGTCCGTTCAATTCAATCCAAAATTTCCACTTGCTCCAAACATCTCCGGAACTGCTACAGCGCGTAGATCGCGTTGCTGCGATTCCGGCGCTTCCGGTTTCGTCGAGATTTGATAACGTATGCAAAAGATATGGTTGTTTAAAGTTTGCAAAAAATCTATATAAATAAATTACAACTTTATTATATTCTATACCAAGGAATCTCGGCCGCACATTGGCAAGAAGATCGTGGCCGTTCGCATGTTCTTCACTTCATCGCGTACCAGGTTTAACCAAAACCCATGCCGTCGAACCATCCTCGAATTTCACGGCCACCACCAACGTCCAGAGGTCGATCGAACATTGCCAAATGGAGCGGCGCAGCCCCACGCACCCACGCCAAAAGTCACCTGGAGCTCGGTCCCCCTGTTGCGTTGAAAAACGCTGATAAAGTCGTACCCTTCTCAAGCAAATAGCGACCAAACGGTATCACGAAAATCGATCGCCACCGTTGGATAGCAAGATCTCAGTGAGGCCTAAATCTTTCATGTTGGAGATTTCTCGAATAGATGCGGGGATTGAGAGATAATTTAGGGAGAAGATGATAGGTTTTCGTCCATTAAAAGCTTACAAGCGGCGACCGAACAATAGATCTAGGGTTTCTGCCCTTACGTGTATATATATATACGTTTAATAAATATTATTTAATATTAAATCCATTTTAAAATGATTTTCCAAACGAACTCCGAATTAGACATGCCGCCAAGCGATTATAAGGTTTTACCCACATTCCGAGCACAATGGAATGTGTTTCGGAAGCTAATTCAATCATATGTGGAAGATATCTTTTTGAATCGATTTAAAATATTAAATTATCGATTTTAATTTCAACGCGTTTCTCACCCGTACGTACAAACGGTAACTCCAAACGCTACGAAAATTGAAATCTGATAATAACTAACTATTATGGATCCAATGGAACTGGTATCATCGAATTTCAAGACAGTGCCCCGGAAGGCTATTTTAACTCGTCGATTAATTCGACTGATTTCCAAAATCGTCGAAATCATTTAAAATTTCACTTTTAACATTTTACTGACGTGATTATAAATCAAATTGAATTTATACACACATTAGAAATCATTCTGATTCATTTCGAATCAAAATCTGATTATTTGCATTATTATATTATTAAATCCCATTATTAAATTAATATAAAATTCCAAATTTAGCTTATCGACTTTTTGGTTCCATCCAAAAGTCCGATATTAAAATTCAAATCAAACAAGACTTAAAATAAACCTTAGAAACCATTTCGTACCCATTTACATCCAGATTCACAATTTATCCCAATTTCAAATATTTAATTATTATTATTCAAACCCAATTTAATAGTCATATTTGAAATTTTAACTAATCATATTGATTTAACCAAAATCTTCTTGTTTCAAAATCAATTCATAACCCACATTCAACATTTAAAATGAATTAAATGTTCAAAATCTGACGATGAAAATTCCGGGTCGTTACATTCCTCCCCCCTTATAAAAATTTCGTCCCCGAAATTTGCTAAGGTAGGAAAATGCTACTAAGCTCATTTACTTACCCAAATTTACTTAGTTAAATACTTACATTCACTTCACCAAAATTCTTAGCTCAATTCCAAAACCATTCTCTTTATTTCTAACTCAAAAGCTTTATTTCCAACACCTTTTCAAAAATCAACTTTACTAGTTAAACCAAAATTTCCAAAACCTTCAAAATATTTCTAACTCCCAAAATTTTGAAAAAAAATTTGACAGCGTCTCCTTTGTACGGAGATCCTTTTACGATATCACAATAGACATAAATATATATACATCGACCCACATGGTCGGAAAACAAAATATACCACAATATATATACCAATTCCCCAATTATATTGCGTAGGCGTACCTTATTTAAGAAATTTAAAAGCAAGCGGCTAGTCTATTATGCATTTACGCGTCCCAATTCAATCGATTGCCTCCCGTACCTGTACTTACTCAAACAAACACATCAGTTTCAAATAATATGAGATTTTTAACAACCTTCCATACATTTATATAACGATCCGGACTCGGCCTTCGAAAATCGGCACCCGTACTTCACTTGTACTCGAATGCCGCAGATTCCTTTATACGGCGCTTATAACACAGTAAGTATAACAACACAGCGGAAGAAAGAAATGAATGATATCATATACAACTCCAATGAATACAATATCCATAATGATATACAACAACGATATCAATATGATACAACAATATCAGAGACCAATAATAATGTTACAGCGGAAACAACAGAAGTGATAACTCCAAATGATCCTTAAAAGAGAATGAGTCCAACAACTCCAATATCAAGCTCGAACCACCATCATGTTTCACAAAGATAAGCAAGGTCCATCGTGAGTGAACTCCAACACTGATCTAGTTCTAGATACTCTACTAAACCTGATTATTTGAAAAACCCAACTCTAGACTGCCCGTGTGGAAAATCGTGGGCACCCAGAGTTTAGGAAGGGAACAATAAACTCCGGGTCAGTCATGGGACTGGTATGAGTAAACAAAAATAGTTGTTTTCACAAAGAAGATAAAAGAATTTCGCAATGCTTTTGGAAAATGAAACTACCATAAGGCCTCCCGCCACACACACAATGCAAACGCAGAACTGGAGAAGATTTCTCCTTATGATAGTCAAATATGCTCAATACGAGAAAACTCTTTGATATTATTACTAGTGCATAGTGCGAAAATCCTTTCGAAAATATAATATTAATCTTAGCCAGCATAGGTACCATTATACTATGCCTACTATAGCTACCATTTTAAATGGCAGGTTCTACAACTAAAACCGTACTGGGTTCGTATTGTTTCTTTGGATTTTCCAACAAATGGTCAGGCTAAGGAACTTCCTATGCCACATGGGAACGCCTCTGGAGGGACGCCCCGAGAACCTACCTGGCTCTCTGCCAACACAAGGCCGGTTACCCCCTTACCGGGTAGTAAACTTGAGATATGCCACCCCCAGTCGTTTGCGACCTTTATCCAAGGGCCCTCGATCACAAAGCAAAAATCACACAGTAAATTAGATTGGAGCAACCACACAGGTAAAATATCTGGGCTCCATACCATGATACCACCTTTTTCCAGAAGGAATGGACATACCCTAGGGGAGCTACCCCTGAAACCTTGCCGCATCTTTCCTGTTTCGACCATTTCTAGGGTGTGAGGTCCTGATACAGTCTCGTCCACAAAGCTACGCTTTACACGAAAGCCATGCTTTGATCAACAAATGATCAGCAACACACATCAACACTTAGCATGCCACACTACCAAATTGGGAGTATATTATTGATAACCTTCAACTACATAACCTCTGAGCTCGTACGTCTCAGAGAAGGGTGTTAAGCTAAGAGAATAAATATCCGCCACCAAACAGAAATGTATTTGAAAGAAATCAGCTTTATATCTCAAAGTGTAGTGTCAGACATACGGCTATACAAGTCTGTTCTGGGTTCGAACAGAACCGAAGGCACTTCTAAAGAAGCCCTTGCAATCCGGGTATTCACAATCCCGATCGGATTTCCTATCACTTAGGGAATCTCTATACCGGCGCGACTCAGTGCCGAGACAATCGACGGGTTATCCTTTCGTTTTCGAAAATATCCGGTCTTCACCACCGGTCTTCAAATGCAATCCATATACGACGTATCATTATTCAGAATGGGTTATATGACGCAAAGGTCCTCTCCCGGCTAAACCGAATAATGAACGCAATATTTAAAGCATATGGATAATGGGATTCCAATTAAGTCATAATTTATTATCCAAAACTTTCTTTTCAAATGGTTTAAACGAATCACCATTTTAATCTTTTTAAACAAAAGGATTCAATTCACAAAATTCACACAGTTTCACAAAGATCTATTCATAGATTTTCAAATTGATTTCCATTTCAATTGGATTAACTCATTAAGTCTTTAAATCAAAGATTTAATTTATAGCTTTCAAAACAATTCCATTTTGACCTTTTATACAAAAGGTACACCTTTCCAATTTCAAAACAAAGTTCAACAGTCTTTCACAAAGATTTATTCATAACTCGGAAAACCATTTTCATTTCAAACTTGAAATTCTTTTGACACAAATTGGAAATTCATTCCTTATATGAGAGCTTCTTTTATTTGAAAACAAATAGTTTTTATTTCGGAAAATCTGATTCCTTTATACGAGTTAAAGTCCTTGGGTTAAATTCAAATTCTCAAAACCATACTTTTAAAATGGTTTAAATTCATATAAACACATTTATAACATCTTTAACCATAATTTCCAAACATGGAATTCAACTCCAAATTTTTGAATTCAAATTCAAATTAAATTATTTAAATTGGAAACTTTACCAAGTTATTCAAAATAACTTTTATCTTAAAAACTCCTTTTCAAAAGCTTTAACATTTAACCCAAATCCATTTCCAAAATCAATTGAAATTAAAATTTCAATTTCAAAAACATTAAATTTAAATCATCTGTGACTTAACCGATTTCCTCGTGAAATCCATATTTGTGTGTGTATGGCGTAGTCCAGGGGTTTCACACAGTAGTGCAACATCAATAAATCATCACAGATCAAAATACAAAAATATAGTTGATAAGCGGTATAACTATAACGCTTATCTTTTATTCACAGATCACAGATATATATATATATATATATATATTACAGATAATAAATTACATTCATCCCAGATAAATAACTACACTACAAGTCACACACAAATCAGAATATATCACAAAGCATCACATATCAGGGATATCAAACAATTCAACCATTCAGTCAAGTCCAAACATTCATAATTAAATTTTTATTAATCGACTGATTAATTTAAATCAGATGTATTACTTATGAACAAATTATCAGATCCGGGTTAATTATCATAAGTTAATCACCAATTATCCTAAATAAATTTCTCTTTCATCATTGATTAGTTAATCTTTAATTAACCTTTAATTATTTAAATAAATCTTAATAAATCACCATTCTTAATTAACCCTTAGTTAACAAATTTAATTTACCCCTTGGTTAATAACAAATAATTATACTCAAATTACTGATTATCATTCAATTAATTACATCTAGTAATTATCTATTAATTTCTTTTCTAAGTAATTATATCTCCACAATTTTCAAGTGATTATTCTGAATTAATTAACTTAAGTAATTAACCTAAACTTGAAGTTATATTTAACTTTATTTCTAAAATCTTAGTTCAAACCTTGCTTTAAAAACTTAAAATTTTAAAATTTGAAATTCCAAAACAGGTCCAGGTTTTAAAACCTGTAAAACATTTCCTACTCGAGCTAGTGATATATCTACTTCAAGTAAATGCTCGAGTTACTCGAGATAATCTCACGTTCAACCCTGTTCTAAACAAAATCCAAATGCCAGAACTAGTGCACTGTGCTTGTGCACGTGAACAGCGCCTCCGACCAACTACAGGCGACATCGCGACGTCGATCACGTCGACGATCTTCCGCACTCCAACCCCCAACCACCTGGATCCCCATACTCCTCTTGAAAACGAATTCGAGATCGAAGTCAAAACCTGGAAGCATGAACAGAAAACACATCCAAACCTGGGAATCACCCCGATCTCCCCATTCTGATCACCAGAAAAACTGGACCTCCGGCCAAGCCTTAGTCCATACTCCCCATATAATCACCCACAAACACGCATCACTCAATCAACCCTACAGGCCGCGGTGATCAATTCTACCCAGCCTAGTTAAACTAGGGTTCTAAACAAAAATCAACTGCTACTACACCAACCATGCATAAATCATCCTACTGAGAATTTTCACATCATCACTGATGGTTCTACTATCATCTCTGGAAATTACAACCTCTCAGACCCTCGAGATCATCAGAAATATCCAAAATTTCATTTTCGGTTCAACCCAGAACTGCTCCCTCAACACTTAACTAAAAATAGTAATTTTTGTTTTAAAAATCAAGTTTTGGTTTTAGCATTTGATGCATATACCTGAATCCATGAATTATGAAAATTGAATTTTAACTTTTTTAAGTTTTCACTACTGTTTTATATTCCCAGAACCAATACAAATTGTTCTTTCTCTTAAACAAATTTTTAAACTTAAGTCTATGTTATAACAAACATTTTATGTTCAAAACTTAAGTCTTATCAATGCTTGGATTAAAAGCAAATAAATTTTGAGGAAGATTAAGCCTGGAACTAAAGTCAGAGAGAAGCACAGAGTTGCTCACCACCATATTCATGCATAACACAGAAATGTACTCAAAGCAAACTGAATTCCAGAGAAAAACATGCCACAAAACTGATATACTTGAACTATTTAATGGTGATGTTACTCACAGTGTTTTTGTGAAGATGAACAGAGACTGCTTCCTTTTGACATAGGCTGGAAATTACAAGCTGAAGCTCTTATCTTCAATCCTCTGGTTACATTGATTTGTTTTAATGTTTAAGTTGAATTCTTGTTTGAGTTTCAGCTGGTATTTTCTTTCAGTTTTTCACAGCTTGAAGTGGAACGAATTTGAAATGAGGATGATGGAAAGAAATGAAGTTTATAATGTGTTCATTTCTTTTAGTACTGGGTGATAAAAATGTGTTTGTACAATTGATCAGATATTTTTTTTCTTTAATTGATTCAGCTGATATTTTATTTGGTGGCTGATGAGATATATCGTGATGACTTGCATTAATTACCTTGTACAAATGAATATTTTTTTCATGTCTTCCTTTGCAAGCTTTTCTCATGTATATGTTTTTTTGTTTGGTTTCATACTTATCTACATATATTTCTTTCTTCTTTTGCAAGTGTACATACTTGAATGTATATATCTTCTTATACTTATTATTTTGTAATATAAATGAATTTCTATATTTAATATGTTATTAAGATTTAAATTCGAATGATTCAACACATATTCTATTTGAATTTGGAGAACTCAAATTTGTTTACCAATAAATTTCACAAATTTGTATTCAAAAATTAAATTAATTATCAATTTAAATTTAATTAAAATCCGGGGTCGTTACATTTATCTTAGCTAGACATATCAATTTCATAGCCTACACAACAAATTTGCAAAATTTTACATGTAAACCATATTTTATAAACAATCACAAGTTTCAATACTATTTTAAATTCCTAACAAATCCAACTTCATTTTTGATTCACTCAAATGATTTACATTCAAGTTTACTATATACAATTCATATTCAACACGACCATTTCAACTTTGTACCAATTAATCTCATATTCACATCAAATTGGTTTATAAGCCTTATTTACAATTTGATTCATTTGCATCTCTTTTATGATCCACTTTCCATTTATATGCAAAACCACTACATTGAATTTCAATCTATTCCCATTTGATTAAAAAAACAACTTTATTTGCTTCTTTTAATTTATTTGCTTTGTTTACGACAACAACCATTTTCTTAAGCAAATTCTAATGTTATTTATACAAATAACAATTGCATAAACTTATTCCAATTTCTAATTAATTCCATCTCACTTTATATCAATTTTACTTCATTCGGAATTATTCACAACCCAAACGTCCTCATTTTTAATTCCATTATTAAATAAAACAGGTAAATAGGCACAAGGAAGAAGTTGCAAAAAAATTTAGTCTCAGGGACAACAAGTTTGTTTTTTAGTCTGAAAGACACTTTGTAGTGTAAACTGAAAATGATAGTTACAACTATCATTCTGTGATTTACACTAAAAAGTGTCCTTTAGCCTAAAAACAAACTTGTTGTCCTTGAGACTAAATTTTTTTGCAACTTCTTCCTTGAGCCTAAATACCCCTAAATAAAATTCCTACTCTCACTTAAAGTTCATCATCCAACTTAAGTTTATATTAATATCATTCCATTCTGGATTATTTACAACTCATACATTCTTATTTCATCACAATCATTAATTAAAATCCTTTCGCTTGCATTTCAATTTTATTATCCAAACAAATTTCATTCAAGACCACTCAAAAAGCTCGACCACAATCATTTTCCAATTTGCTTAAGTTATTTCAATTTCACCATATTTCCATTTCTTCTTATATCAATTTTATTTTATTCTAATTTGATTCTCCTCCAATCAATTCCCATCCATTACAAATTTTTAATTCAACTAGTTTACTTGAAATTCATTTAATTTTATTCACCTTCTCAATTCATTTCTGAATTTATTAATAACATTGCCATTCCAATTATTCTATACCAGAACTGGGTTTTATTTTGCTTTTCATATTTTGAACAAGCTACCAAAATTTCCTCCATGCCAATACAAATTTCATTTAATTTAGTTTACTCTAGATTCGTCTTCAACTTCTCTTCATTAAATTTAGCTTACGCTAAATTCATATCCATACAATTCCTTTGAATTTAGTTGAGTGAGAATTTAATTCATTCAATACCATTTCAACTAAATTAAACTTTCTCTCAATTCAATTCTTACCCAAATTTAATTCAAGTCCAACTAAATTTTATTTAGCCAATTTAAATTCATACCATTCCCTTACTAATTTAAGTAAGAATTTAATTCCCTTCAATACTATTTATAACCCAACTGAATCTTGATTTCAATTCAATCCAAATTCAACTCATACTTTAATTTAAATTAAATCCAATTCGATCCAATTTTATTTCCCCATTCAATTTAAATTTTGAATTCACCATACCATTCAACCATTTCCCACTTATGAATTATAATTCATTTTTTTATTCATAAATTTCCCAACTTATTTACTTAAAATCTCATTTTGCTCATTTGAGTCCATTTACATCTTATATCCATAATTCTAGATTATTTATTTCACTTAAGGACTTAAGTGTATTCATCCCATTCAATAATTGTACTTATATTATACAATTATCCGACCTTTCCACAAATATCCAATTTAATCCAAATCCAAATTTAATTTTTATTTAACTTATCTTAAGTTAAATTCCAATATATCTTATCTACCTTTATTTACTCAGGTTAAAAAATTTAATTTCCAGGAATTAAATTTTCAATTTCCTTTCTTAACTATATCAACTTCACATTATAAATTAAATATTAATTCTTTTTAACCTTTCACATCATTTAAATAGAATTCCCAGAATTCAATTACCCGGTTTTATTTCAAAATCATTTTGAAATCATAAATAACACATACCCTCTTGGTATATCAAATCAAATTTCCAAATTCCAAAACACCTGATTTTACCAAACAAATTTCCCCCTTGAAATTTCTAAACAACTTGTATACCCGACAAGTCCAACAAATGTCATAACCAATTTCCATGGTACCAAATCCATCACTTTAGAAACACGAAATTGAATTCTGGTGATGTGGCCATCATCACCAGGATTATTTTCCAGCGACTGAAGTGAGTTTAGTGCTTCCTTACTTCCACAATACATTTCAAAGCAATTTCCATTCAAAATATTTTCCAAAATAATACTCCATTATTGCCTTCAAATGTTTGGAAAACATTTCAAACATTCCCAAGATTTTAAATTCCCAAACCTTTTGTTTAAATTCATTTAAAACACTTTTCAAAATTTCCGGGATTTAAATTCTGGTTTAAATCAAATTTTAGTTATACTTCTATTGGATAAGTCATACTTATCGAATTTATTTGGTTATAAACCATTTCAAATTTTAGATTCTTATTTGATTATAATATTAACAACCAAACATCCAAATGTATATATAATAATTTCAGAAAATTATTTCTTTCATATCAAAATATAATTTTGGGTAAAATTATTTCATTTACCCCTTTTAAAACAATACTATGTCGGTTTATCTTGTTTAAGAGTTTAGAAACTTTTATCGATACGGTTGTACTTCCCGTACCGACCAGAATTCATAAACACTCAACCGATAAATCAACACAATATAAAAATAGTTTTTATATCCACTAACAAATACGCGCTCATATCTATTATTACCCTCAAACTCATTATAGAGTACTTCTGACTCTATTTCTAATGAGTAATTTCCCCCACCAAAGCCTAGGTTATCGCTAACCTAAGCTCTGATACCAACTGTAAAGGCCCGCAAATCCGTACCCTTTTGAGCCAACAATATTCCATACCAATACAACTCAAGACGGGCGGAAATGTGAATCTTTAGGGTTAAAGAAGAAAGAAGATAGAAGAAAGAAGAACTAAAACAACATCAGAATCTCACAATCGCAGCGGAATAATATATAATAGATAATAACAGATCTTTACACAAAATCAAACCATATCTGTTATATACAATACATCATCAGAGTATACCACAAGTAAACAACAATTACCAGCCTAGCAGTTATATCAGCCTGCCTCACAACTTGCTGGCAATTTCAAACAACCATAGCAACGGAATAAACAAGTACGAATAATACTTCTCGAACTCCAGCTCCTCTCCTGAGCTCCAAAGTATCCAATCCTGAACCTGAAATACTCGGTCTGACCCGAGCATTATAATGAAATAACACCCGAGTCAGTCTGGAATACCAGTGTAAGAGAAATACATCCAAACTGATTATTAAAGTTTCAAAAATCCTTTGAAATCAAAAGCATCTCGTAAGACCACGCCACAAATAAACATGTCGGATTTTTACCTTACGATAGCCAAACACTTTCTTATCAAATCCTCTGATATTATAAGTGTCTATATACAAATACGTATTCAAATAGCTGAAATTGTTACATGATTAAATTCCAGCATACTAGCCACAAAGTGGGTTCTACAAACAAAACTCGTAAAGGCACGTAGGGAGAATGGATTTCCAACTAATGACTAGGCACTGGGGTACCACCTGTCACAGTACCTGGTCTAGATCAGCGTACCGAGGACCACGCCCGATCCCCTGCAACACAAGACCGGAACTATCCCTTACTGGATAATCCCGAGTAAGATCACCCCACGGTTGGGATCAACAACCGCACCACTAAGCCGAATAAAAAGGGACATCTAGACAGGGATGACCTCACCCTAATGGGTGCGACCCACATAGCCTTGCTGCATAACCCCTGATTTTCAGTCATTCCTGGTTGATAAGGCTTGAGGCTAAGCGTTACCTTTTTAGAACATATCACTTAGAATGCCCACCGTCCACCTGATGATGTTCCAAAAGCATTCATCCATACAAGTCCGTTCCGGGTTCGAACAGAACCGAAGGCACTACTCCTACTACATCCATTTTGGAATCACCCTCAGGATTAGTAGCGACTAGCCCTTGCACTTCACTGCTCCATCTTCGACTCTGAACTCGTTTTTCCACGAAAACGTACAAACCGGATCGAAGTGGTTTTCGAGAAATTAATCCCAATCCCGGTCTCTTCAAAACGATCATCGCATTGGCTAATATTGATAGTCGGTTATTTAACTATCAATTAACATCCACAAACAACCATCAAACAATAAATAATTACCCAAATTATTTATTAATCTCAAAATATCTTCGCAAGATATATTTCTATTTTCAACCCTTTGAAAACAGTTTAAACCCACTTCCTTTTACGGAAATAAATTTCCCAAACATTTTCTATTTCCACTGAAATCTCCAAGTACAAACACTTAAGATTTAAAATAATTTAAATCACTTTATTCAAAATATATTTTAAGAATATTTAAGGTAAAACCATTTATAAAATATAAAACTAATTTTAAAATAAAAGTTAAGTCAAACTAAATTTTAAAATAAGAGTTACAAACTTCTATATAAGTTTCAAATAAAACTTTAACCAAACTATCTCTAAATAAATCCATTTTATAGATATAAATAAAAATAATATTCTTTTAAAACAAATTTAAAACTTTTAACTTTTACTTAAAAATCTGCTTTAAAACGTATCTGGCTTTTCAGGGAAATCCACTTCCATTTCAGAATAAACCAAAGAATTCACCTTATAAATCCTGCTTGATTTATCTCAATTCAAATTTATGTTTAAATCCCGTAAATTTCATCCAACACTTTAAAAATAAACATCTTCATTTAGTTTTAAATCACATTCCCATTTCCTGGAAATCACTCCCAAAATATATACTTAATTTATTTAAAATAAGTTACCAAATCCTTTACTTCAAATAACACCTTTGAAAATTCCATAAAGTTTCCTTGAGTAACTTAAATCAAAATTTCTTTTAAGATAAAGTTATTATATCAAATATCTATGTTAAAGTTTCCTTTAGAAAACATAATACTGATTTACCTTTAAAATAATTAAATACCATAATTACTTAAATAAATATTTACTTGTACTTAAAAATGATTAAAATAATATTTTCTCTCTAAAATATTCTCAAACACGTTTTAAACTGCCAATTTATATTTTGAAAGCTCTTCTTTGAAACATACTAAATTTCCAGGAAAGATACACTTCCCATCCTTTAAAAATAATCTCACTGTTATTTTTAATCCATTTCACTACTGATAGAAATTCCCATTAGAAATCTATACTTCAAATTTATTTCCCAATAAAATCCCATTCCATTTATAAATCCAGTTTATAAATTTCCATTTCTCATTTCCTTTTTAATCACAGTTTCCAAAAACACTTCAATTTCCGATCCAATTTCTTGAATTTAATTTCCTTAAAACCATTCCTTAAAAATTCCTTTTCATTTCCCTTTAATCCCAATTTATTTCATTATATTTTAAAATTCTAGATTTTATTTATCCAATCATAGCACAACACAATTTAATTTCCAAATTAATCTATCATAGTATATAAATAAAATACATCATCAATTATGAAGATAATTTTTACATTGTGAGGAATCCAGTTGGATCCGTCCAACCTGTTCCCTACATCCACAGATGTTAGCACAACAGCAAATATAAATCCAAACTGATATTAATAATCATATTCAACCAATCACACAATTATTTAAATATTAACTATTTAAATCAGCTAAAATTCCAGATGTGAGTGAGATTAACTCACCTTGTATTCGTCGAGCGTTTAAATTTTAAATTAAATCGAGTCCATTCGATTTAATCCAAAATTTCCACTTGCTCCAAACGTCTTCGGAACTGATGCAGTGCGTAGATCGCGTCGCTGCGAGTTCGGCGCTTTCGGTTTCGTCGAGATCTGATAACGTATGCAAAAGATATGGTTGTTTAAAGTTTGCAAATAAATCTATATAAATAAATTACAAATTTATTATATTCTATACCAAGGAATCTCAGCCGCACATAGGCAAGAAGATCGTGATCGTTCGGATGTTCTTCTCTTCATCGCATACCAGGTTTTACCGAAACCCATGCCGTCGAACCATCCTCGAATTTCACGGCCACCACCAACGTCCAGAGGTCGATCGAACATTGCCAAATGGAGTGACGCAGCCCCACGCACCCATGCCAGAAGTCGCCTGCAGCTCGGTCCCCCCGTTGTGTTGAAAAACGCTGATAAAGTCGTACCCTTCTCAAGCAAATAGCGACCAAACGGTATCACGAAAATCGATCGCCACCGTTGGATAGCAAGAGCTCAGTGAGGCCTACATCTTTCATGTTGGAGATTTCTCGAATAGATGCGGGGATTGAGAGATAATTTAGGGAGAAGATGATAGGTTTTCGGCCATTAAAAGCATACAAGTGGCGGCCGAACAATAGATCTAGGGTTTCTGCCCTTACGTGTATATATATACGTTTAATAAATATTATTTAATATTAAACCCATTTTAAAACGATTTTCCAAACGAACTCCGAATCAGACATGCCGCCAGGCGATTATAAGGTTTTACTCGCATTTCAAACACAATGGAACATGTTTCGGAAGCTAATTCAATCATATGTGCAAGATAGCTTTTTGAATCGATTTAAAATATTAAATTATCGATTTTAATTTCAACGCGTTTCTCACCCGTACGTACAAACGGTAACTCCAAACGCTACGAAAATTGAAATCCGATAATAACTAACTATTACGGATCCAATGGAACTGGTTTTGTCAAATTCCGAGACTGTGCCCCGGAAGGCTATTTTGAACTCGTTGATTAATTCGACCGATTTCCAAAATCGTCGAAATCATTTAAAATTTCACTTTTAACATTTTACTAACGTAATTATAAATCAGATAGAATTTATATTCACATTAGAAATCATTCTGATTCATTTCGAATCAAAATCTGATTATTTGCATTATTATATTATTAAATCCCATTATTAAATTAATATAAAATTCCAAATTTAGCTTATCGACTTTTTGGTTCCATCCAAAAGTCCGATATTAAAATTCAAATCAAACAAGACTTAAAATAAACCTTAGAAACCATTTTGTACCCATTTACATCCAGATTCACAATTTATCCCAATTTCAAATATTTAATTATTATTATTCAAACCCAATTTAATAGTCATATTTGAAATTTTAACTAATCATATTGATTTAACCAAAATCTTCTTGTTTCAAAATCAATTCATAACCCACATTCAACATTTAAAATGAATTAAATGTTCAAAATCTGACGACCAAAATTCCGGGTCGTTACATTGAACATCCTAGGTTAAGTAAAACCAATTTAAGATTTGAAATTGTATATACTCTTTTGGATATAAAAGAGTATCGTACTAAAATGAATTTGAGTAATGAATGTTAATAAACTTAATTAAAGTTCTTAAGTAAAATGGTGATTCTTTAAAAAGGGTAATTATAAGCTTGGGAAGAAGGAATCAATGGGATTAGTACATAGGTTGTATGTAGATCATTTCTCCTTTTCACATAGTTCTCGATTGAAGATTCGAGTACATGACTCGAGGTGTTTCACACCATTCCGAATAGGGATTTATGGCCTGACTTTTGACGGCGAGCATTACTGAGGGTTCTTATGTGGAACCAATGGTTGTCTATCATAGTTTATGGCTATGCAAGGAGAACAAATGTTTCTAATTAAGAAGCCTGATCAAAGTCCGTATTAGAAAGTCGAGTGAGCGATACTAGTTCGGAATGAAAGTTATGTATTCGACTAAGTGATCAAATCAGATTTTACATAGGAATGATCTATGTACATCATACGGATTGATGAATAGTTTTAATTATTTCTGGGAACATGGTTGTGGTATAATTTCGGGGATGAAATTCTTTTAGGGAGGAAGAATGAACGACCCGCAAATTTATTACTTGAATAAATTATATTTATTTTTTAAGATATTTAGATATGGGTTTAAAAGTAAGAAATAATCATGTTTTAAGTGGTAAATAATAATAGTTATTCTGTTTGGGAAAAATATTTGTGAATAAATTACCTAGGTAAAATATTGATAATTTGTAAATATCGTTCTAGGTAAAATATCGTTAAAACAGCTGGAAATCGTTTTATCGATAAAACTTCTTTTAAACATTAAACAATATCAATAGTGCATGGCTCTGGATAGATACACTAATATATGTATTCAAACAAGATTATGAAATAAAATAATTTTTTTTATTTTTTTTGAAAATAAAATGTATTTATGACATTGACAATTGATATCATCGGTTTTATATATTTCTTCGAAAATTCAAGTTAAGTTTAAATGTTAAATAAATGGGTTTTTATTTATAAATAAACCTATTTTAATTATTTAATAATGATGGTAAAATAGTTTTTAAAATTTGTTTACCAAAATAGATAGTTCGTAGAAAAATAGAAAATGTGATCGAAGAACGTTTTCCGAAATTTCAACTTTTCGACATCGGAAAGTTGTTGGGAATGTTGTTTGCCTTTATGCACTATATATACACATATATAGTATATAATTAACCATATAATAATACACTTAATGATATATTATCTTATGTTAGTTATGTTTAGGAAGCGATGTGACAAGTCATGGTTTTAAAAATAATAAGATATATATATACATATACAATTATATATATACAAAATACATACCTATCTCTTGTTATTTCTTTGGTACCATCATCATCATCCAAGCATAAGCCTATGGGATGTGACTAGAGAGGGGGAGTAGGTGGTGATGTGACCTTACCAAATCATGACATGTTATGTTAATTAATTCAAAGGATAGTTTAGTAATTTCTTTAGTTTCTTTTGTCTATAAATACACATTCCCTTCACCATATTTTCATTTACTTCTCCATTTACATTTCCCTAAAGCTTTCTTCATAATTTCATGGCTTCTTATGTTAGTTTTAAGTTTTTTTAAAATAAAACGATTTAAATTGTTTTAAAGATGCAAACTTGTTTTAAAACTCTTTATTCTCCATTTTTCCTTCACTTTATTCGGCAACAACTTCCTCTATTTTACACCAAATCAAGATTTTCTTTTTTCAAATCGTATAAAATTTTAGTAGCTACAACTTTATCTTTAACACTTTTTCTAATTTCAAGCTTAGGTATGTCAAAATCACATTTCTTTGCAATGCTTTTAAACTCCGAAATTCAGGTCCGAAGATAGCTCTCCTTCTTTTGACCATATCTACCTTAAACGGAATCTGATTTGAGTGATTCTTTTATTAAATTTGTAGATAAAAGAATTTTATAAATCTTTTCTTTTGATCACTTTTTCAAAATCCGAGAGTAATTTGTCCAAAAATAACGTGGAAGATGACATAATTTTGGGATGATTTTTGTGCATCTGTGCTTATAGCGACGGTCGCTATGGACGTAGTTCGACAAAATTGTCGATTTTGGTTTTAAAATGTTTTCTTTTGGAATATTTTGCAAAAGTTTTCCAAAATTGATTAGTAACATAAAAAGAGTTAAGTTTAGATAATTTAACAATTTATTTATTTAATAAATTAATTAAAAGTAATTAGTACTTAATTAGTAATTAAGTAAGTGATTAAGGTTTAAGTAACACTTAAGGAAGGTTTAATGATTAATAAGTGATTAATAAAGTTTTTAATTAGTGGTTTATGAAGTTAAGAAGTAATTAAATGGTTGATTATTATTTATTTAAGTTAAGTAGGTTAATTAATTCTTATTTAATTAAGTGATTATTTAATTAATTTTTAATTAATTAGGGTTTAACTAATAATGAATTGTTTAAACCTTGACTAAGATACATTAGAAAGTTAATTAGGACTAACCAAGTTCATTAAGTTAATTAAAGTTTAATTATGAATTAATCTTTATTTAATCAAGATATAATTAGGGTTTAAGCTAATTGAATATACTTTAATCTTTTCAAGCTATTTTAAACTTAATCGGTAATGTTTTAAATCAGTTTTCTTTTTAAGGTTAATTGATTTCAAATCAAAGGATCTCTCGTCTGGACCATTAAGTAGCCAAATGAATTAAAGTGGTGATCATAAGTCGTTTATGGGAAGTAAGTTGACTTGTGTTTAGCACAAATGTTGAATATCGATAACGAGATAAACACAAGGAAGTTAATTTCAATAAGCGGGTCATGGTAACTTAAGCATATAAAATATACTTCTATATGTACATTTTTCACCGATAATGGATGTATCTATATTTGTAACTTGGACATCTACCTATGATTGATTGTATGTTATGTGTGAATCCTTTACATATCTGATGTTAGGCAATACCCATGATATAACTTGGATAAGTAAACCCAAATTTAATGATCCATTGTAGTCGTTAAGCCTCCGTTTGGTTTTGGAACGTTAATATTTTCATTTCTTTTAAAATGGTCTTTAAGGTTATTCTATTTTGAATAGGATATTTGAAGAATGAACTCATGTATGTGGGAGCGCTCGGTTAAAGGTTGCAAAGTGTAACATCCCCTATCTAGAGGCCTAAAATTAAGTGCTACAGATGTTGTAGTCATCTATAGTATTAGCTTCCGGCGACTAAATACGGCTATGTTAATGTTATCTATAATATTAGAAGCACTTGAATATGAAACAAAACACGGATTTCAAAACAACATTTTCTTCATTACATTTAATACAGATGTTCCATATTCATTTTACATAATACCAATACGTTCCCAGGCACAGATAAAATATACTTATTACAAAATATGCCAAGAGCGGTATATGAAGATACCCCCTTGGATGATCAGAGTCATGTATTCTTAATAGACTTAATATAAACACAGCGGAAGTACAACAAAAACACAAAACTGCAACTCCTAAATAGCTATCTGTTTGCCTCTTGCATGCCTCCGGTAGCCTTATTAGTCATCCTACTAAAACCTGAAAAGACCTTAACCCCTCAGCCTACTCAAATCGATTTTGAGCACCCGAGAATTTAAGGGGAAACATAAACTTCGAGTCAGACATAAAACCTAGTGTGAATAATACAATGCATCCCAGTTTAATATGTTAAGTGAGACCATGCGCTTAGCGGAACAGGTTTCCCCTCACTAATATCCTTTTCAAAACATATATTTTGCAAATCCTTTCATGCAGCCAAACTGGTTAATCAAAATGATTATAATAATATAACAATAGCAAGATCCGTTATGCTATAAATAGGTAATAAATGGACTAACTGTCCAAAATCTGGGTTGGCTGCCCTCAATTGGACTAACTGTCATCGAGCTGGGCAAATTGTCCTGTGGCTGACTCGGGCCTACCAGGCAACATATCAAAATAATCTAACATCTGTTAGATACTACTGCTTCTGGACGATCTGTCCTTAACTATCTGTTAAATGCTTCTCTTTTGGATGGTCTGTCCCTAACTTAATCATCTCCCAGGTCTTCTTGATCCTAATGGTTTTGCGGGCTCACCAATAACCTATCTGTATGCAAATATACATTCCTTTCTATGTGTAATCATAATTTTAGTCTACCTGACTAAGCCCTACATACTGGTATTTTGGATAACAATTAGCTGGGGCCAATAGCTAATGTATAGGGAGCGACCCTACCAGTCCCATCTAGTATTCTAATATCTGAGTCATTTTCACTTAGGGATACCTTCCCATAATTTTCCTTGAAAAACCCTCTTTTCAAAATGATTTAAACCTTTAAATCAACTTACTCAAGGAAAATACATAAGCTTTATGCTTTACACAAAATCATTTTGCCATGCTATATATATATATACACTTTACTCAATTCTTTGTTGATGAAAACATTTTACATTAGAAAGTACCCATTTTGATCCCATTGAAAGTATCCCTTTCAAACCATTGAAAGTATCTCTTTCGAAAACAAGTAAAACCCTTTAATTATCTAGGCCAAAAGGTCAAAACCTTACCTTTCGAAATCATACTTCAAATCCTTTCGAATGCATTGAAAACCTTCCTTTCAAAAGCATTAAACCTTTGACATCCTATCTTAAAACACTTTAAAACATTGCCTTAGAAAACTTTGGAAAACCTTCCATTTCAAACCTTCCGAAAACATCAGAAAAACCACCTTTCGACTTCGTCGAAAGCTGGAGGAAACCACCCCCTTTTAAATCATTTTAACACCTTTCGAAAGCATCAAGATAAACCACCTTTTGACTTTGTCGAAAGCTTCAGAAAACAATACCTTTCGACTCCGTCGAAAGCTTCAGAAAAATAATACCTTTCGAAAGCATTTGGGTTCAATTTAAAACATGTGGGAAACCTCTTTTAAAACCTTTCGACTAAGAATTTTCGACTCCTTCGGAAGCTTAGCTTTCGATCCCTTCGAAAGCTTTGTTTCCGACCCCTTCGAAAGCTTAGCTTTCGACCCCTTCGAAAGCTTAAAACATATCTTTTAAAAAATAGGCTCCAACCTTTTTAATACTTTAAATTGCCTCTTTCGAAACCTTGGGTTGTACTTCAATTAAGGGTAAAACATCTAAGTCGACAGCTTCCTCTCGAAAGCTTGGGAAAAGCGGCTGATTTTTAAAAGGCAAGTTTACCTTTCGACCTTGTTGAAAGCTAATGACTTCAAAAAGTAGAAAGGCGGTAGCTAGGGGATTCGACCCCTTCAAAAGCTTTAATCCTTTAAATATTTGACCTGGTCGAAAGCAACCAAGATGAAAGCTTCTTTTCGAAAGCAAGGCAGACAATACTTTTGGCTTATAAAAACAAACATACTCCAACCTCTTTAGAACCTAAGGTTTCGACCAAGTACCCCTTCGACCTTGTGCAATACATTATGTACCAAGTAGGCTTCATACCATACGCATTGCCTTCGAAAGCAATGATATTGAAAGGTCTAGGTCGGAATTCTTAATGCCGAAAGTGGCTGAATATGCTAAAAGAATGATTTACTTGTTTTTAACTTGAAAGAAAAAACTTTCGACTAACCTGCCTTTATTTGTCAAATTCTTATTGGTTACTAAATACTTTCCAAAAAAGAGCAGCCAATAATTTCAGAAATAAACAATGATATTATTTTATAAAATGCCCATTCTCCTTAATAAAATATATAAAACACTTAAGTCTCGTACCTTAAATAATTTTATATATTCATCAAAACACTTAAGAAAAATGTGAAAAAATTCCAGAAAATCTATTTTAATATGTTTTCCAACATATAAAAATTTCAAACCCAAATAATTATTAATCTAGCCATAAATAATTTATAACCCAATAAATCATTTTCTTTACCAGAGAATTAATATAAAATCCACATGAATTCAGAAAATTATGAAAATTGAAACACATCTTTAAAATATCATTTCCGGTCCATATTTAAATTTTCAAGGCATTTAGATGTCATTTAATAGGGTTTTCATATCAAACATTTCATAGAAACTAATATGAACATGTATAATTCATCACCAAGCATATATATAACTTTAATCATTCAAAGCATGGCATAAACTTGCAAATCATTTCGAATCTAACTTAAAACCGAAAACCATAAGAAAATGGGATATAGTAATCATTCACCTTAGCTTTGTTATTAGGAATGAGATTTGATCTTGTTTAAAGTTGATTTGAATCTTCTCCTTGAAATTCCTAGCTTTTTTTCTTCTCTTGTGATTGTTAATGGTGGCCGGCCTCTCTCTCTCTCTAATGTTTTTGTTTGTGAAAATAGTGAAATGAAGTGTGTATTCAATTTCCTAAGGGTTTAGGGTATAAGAGAGCTTATTTCCTATTATGCCCTCCCTTTTTTCCTAACACTTATTTTAACTTAACTCTTCATTAGTTGGTTTGTTTACTCCTTTATAAGGCACAGCTACCCTTATTACATTCTCAAATATCAATTCCATAATCAATCTATTTTATTTTATTTAACTAATTAAATATTCTAAATAATGTTACCAAAAATATGGAGTGTTACACAAAGCAACCGGGGTGATGATATATTCGGTACTATCCAGCAAGGGGTAGGCCGGTCCTGTATTGGCAGGGCTCATTAGGTACGACCTCGGTACATTTTTCTAGAGGTGTACTGTGGCGGGCAGTAGTTGGAATCCAATCTCCAATACGTACCTTACATTTTCGAGTGTAGAGCCTAGTATGTTGGAATGTTGGATGCAAGCATTTCAGCTATTTTATCTATTTACTTTAAACCTAGACATTATAATAATATCACCGGATTTTTAAATAAAATGTTTTGGTTATCGTAAGTTAAAAACCTGTCCGTTTTTATGTGCGGTGTGGTCTTAAATGTTTGAAAAGTTTTCAAATGTAGAATTCAGTTTGGTTGTTACTTGTTATCAAGTTTTACTCATGCTAGTTAACCAGACGAGCGTTATTCCATGTAACACTCGGGTCAGACCGAGCATGTTTTTTCCAGGTTTGGCTAGATACTTTGGAGCTGGAGAGGAGCTGGATGGGCCAGATGTATTCATGTATTTTTACTTCCGCTATATTATAGAGTCTGTATGTTCGTCAATGTGAGGACAGGTTTCTATAGCTGTTCAAAAATTTGGGATAAGTCCAATGTACTCTAATGTTGTATATATGAATAAAGATGTTTTCTTTCTGTAAAGATCATGGTTGTATTATATATTATTCGCTACGTTGTGAGATTCTATGTTGTTTTAGTTTTCTCTATCTTCTCCCTTCTTCTTTCACCCTGACAGATTGGTATTTTTGGCACTTGAATGTTCGGCATGTAATATAGTTGACGAATTAGTGTCGATTTTTTAGGGTTGAAAATCCGCTTTGTCACATCATCCTCCTTCACTATCGCTCACGATCATAGCCTCCCCCTCATATTGCTCACCGCCTAAGGCCATTAAAGAAGTGAAGAGGAAGAAGTAGATTAAGAAGTTGTTAGAGAGTAATAGGTGGATTGGTGCTTAAGCACTTCACTATTTTTAACCCTCCTACCTCTCTTAAAGAGGAGAAGACATTAATGAGCATAAGAAATCTCAAAAATGAAGAAGAAGAAGATTGAGAAGCGTGGGAAAATGAGTGAATGGAAGATGATGTTTATAGGAAAAGTAAGAAATGGTAAATTACCAAATTAACCCCTTACGAAATTACCAAAATATCCTTGGATATTTTCAAAACCATCGCATCACCAAAAACATACTACCATCAAATATCATATTGTACTTTGTCCCTTTACTTATCATTTAAGTAAAGCATGATTTGACTTGATTTGATTTGTTCTTTTTGACTTTTCTTACTTACTTTTACTAATTACTTTCTTGAATTTTATAATTATGATTAGTAAAAGTAAACTTGTTTAGTTATTCAAAATGTGTATGCATATATATTTATTAAAATATGTTAATAAAGATGCAACAATGTTGCGACAACTTATATTGAACAAAACGTTGATTTTCGACAAAACGTTTTACGGTCAGATTTTGACGTTTTTGTTAAACTATTTATTTATGTAAAAAAACTTAAAAATAAGTTTTCTATCATTTCTAAATAATTATAACAAGTTCATTTTAGTTATAAAACCATATTTAAAAATATTAAAATCCAATTGTAAAATACGACGTCGATTGGTCGAAGTGCGACGTAGTTTGTCTATCTTTATAAAACAAGTATATATATATATATATATATATTTATAAAACCATTATAAATCAAATTACTATTATTATCATATAATTATATAACCATTAAAAAGTTATTTACCATTTACAACAATTATTCGAATGTATATTAAATTTTTTCGAAACCAGCTTTTGTTAATTCTATGACGAAAATCCAAAATATCTATTTATTGTAAACCAATTCTAAAAATAAGTTCACCATTATTATTTATCACATAAAACATAATTATTTAAGTTTGAATTTTATATTTGAATATTTAAAATTAATTAAATATTCGATTTAAAAGTGATAAAATAACGGGTCGTTACATACTTCCCCCCTAAAAGAATTTCGTCCCTGAAATTAAACCAAAATCCAAAACCCGATAATACTTTCTCAAAACAATCTTTAAACTCAATTCCATATGATATACATTGATCATCCATACGCGATATCTATTTTGATCTTTGATTTGAATCTACAATTTTACTTTCGAACTAGTATTGATCTACCAATCCTCTAGTATGGACTCTGATCAAGCTCTTTGATCAGAAACCTTCATTTTCCTTACATATCTCTCAACTATGATAGAAAACTCAAGTAGTCAATCATAAACCCTCATCAATGTTCGTTGTCAAGAATCGAGTGATAAATCCTCTTTCGGGCCGGTGAGAACACCTTAAAGTTCTGTACTCAAATCTTAGATCAAAATCGTGCGATGAAATGATCTACGTACCTCATACGTACTTATCAATATTCAAAAATCTTTATGAGATATTTCATAAAACTTTTAACTTTTATTTTTATAAAGATATAATCACTTTAAATATTTATTTCCAAATATTTTTCTTAAAGGAAAACATTTCATCCTAAAGGAATCATTTCAATTTTAAAAGATAATTTGCCTTTTATTTTCCAAAATTACAATCAACTTCTCTCATTATAATATATATTCCTTTTTAATCAACCATGATATTAACTTATCAAATAATAATTAAAAAATATCCTTTTAACTTAAGGAAAATTATATTGATCGAGTAACTCTAAAATAATACCAACGAACTGGGTACCACCAATAGTATCCTATATCACCTTAACAAGAAGGGTAGTATTTAAGAGAAGTGTTTACCATCCGAACATATCTCTTACCCATTTTTAGTTATTTTCGAGCCATTCAAACTAGTTACCATTTAGACTTTCTTACTTATTTCAAATTTCTTTTCAAAAATCCATTAGAAATTATTTTGTTTATAAAACCCATTTTATAAATACCTATCATAAAATCATCTTATATTAACTTACTTCCTTTTAAAATTTAATAATTCTTTTCCAAAATACCCAAAATTTAGTTTCTCAAATTTGTATAACATATCTTTCATATCCATCTTTTTAAAAATTATTTGATTTGCGTAAAATACACTTTTATACTATATGCTTATTCATTATCTTATACAATTAATTAACCTTAACCTTATATTGTTATACATCTTATAGTCAAATCATGAAACTTAATCCATAGGATATTCGTTCCATCAACAAATGGTAATAACTGGATATTACCATTCCCTTAACCATAAACTGACACACATAAATATCTATATCTTTCAAAAATATTCCTTTTTTCAAAAGATCAGGATAGGAGTTCTTAAATTTCCTTTTCATTAAACATATATCTTTTACACTTGAAACAGAATATATCAACGCTAAAAGATTTTTCTTTCTTCTCTTTCTTTGATTTTCTTTTATCCCTTTCCTTTTCTTTCCTATCCTTACACAGAACTGCTTAGTGCCCTTCTTTACCGCATCTGTAACAGAAGATGCCAGCATAAGATCCTAGTTTTGATTTCTCTTCTGCCTCTTTTTGTGCACGTATTCTTCGTGGTTGCTTTAGATTAGCCCATAACTTATCACTCGGCATAAAATAAGACATCCTGACCTAAATGATATACTAAGTTATTATCAGAAGTTTAATACCATTAATTTCTTGACTTATCCAAATTACTTAATTCATACTTGTGCGAATTTGAACTTGCCTTGATTGTACAATAATAAGAAGAATAATTTACCGAGCATTCGCTACCATTTGCCCAAGCCAACAAATGATCAATACTTAGAAGATTATTCCCACCATCACCAAATAGATCAAGACCTTATTCTTGGAACTTTCCATCCAAAGGGATAACATCTTATAAACTTTCCATATCACACAGATATTTATACTTTTTTAACATATAAAAGTTATACTCCTTTTTAAAACGGTGGGTCGATTTGCCTTGTTTAAGTGTTTAGAAATCCCTATCGATAACGGTAATCGGGTGCATCGATCAGAATCTATAAACCACACAACAGATAAATCAACACAAAACATTTTTATATCAAATAACAAAAATGCGCTCATATATATATATAATACTCTCAAACTCATTCTAGGGTGTTGCTAACCCTATTTCTAATGACTCACTCATCCTAGGGTATTACTAACCCTATTTATAATGAGTTTTACCCCAGCAAAGCCTAGGTGTTCACTCAAACTAAGCTTTGATACCAAATGTGACGACCGCGATTTTCGACACTCGAAAATCAACACTAATACATCTTCGTGTCGTAAATCCAAGTGTCGAAAAGCCCGATTGTTAGGGGAAAAAGAAAATAAAGATAGAACAGAATCTCACACGAATGGAATAACATATATTATTTCAACAATAATCTTTTCAGCGGAAAAAAGGTTGAATGCAATATCAGAGTCTAACTTGGATTCAGCCTGGACAGTTATAAACCCTTTGTCCTTATAAATGTAAAAACAAATGTAATAGATACAGCGGATAGTAGAATATATCCATTCGTAGATGAAGATCTCCAGCTCTCCTCTGGAAACTCCAAGCGTCTTCAACTAAACCTGAAACTACTCGGATCTGGCTCGAGTATTTAAAATACCCGTATCAGGCTTGACAAACCAGCGTGAGATACTCAAAAATTTTAATGTATAGATCATGCTGATGTCAATCAAAACCTTTGAAAAGAAGGGTATTTCATAAAACCACACCTACACATAAATACAGATGGATTTTTACCATATGATAACCAAAATACATTATACTTAAACCATTTGATTTTATTTCTAATAACATTGCTTCGAAAATCCTCTCCAAGTAAATATATATAAACATAGTCGAAATTGTTATCATTATTAAATTCCAGCAAGGGGTAGCTGAGTGTTTGCAAAGCATTACAGCTATTTTAGGACTACAATCAAAACTGTAAAGCTCGTATTTGGAATTTGATTTCCAACATGGTAGGGAACTAGTGACCATTCAGACCCGAAAATCCACTTATAAAAATACTAGTTCACTCCAATGGCTTTACACGATCTCCATCAGCCTCCGAACTATACTACTATACTACCATGGAACATAGTATTACTCAATGGCTTTACACGATCTCCGTCAGCCTCCATGCTTGTCCATTCCATCGTCTTAAGGAAACAGATGCCTTTCATTTCTCATTACTGATAGTCCGAAATATGTCCTGTAGAGCACATAGTATCCTGTATCATTCCTGGGATGTCAGGTTCATGAGGTTACGTTCCATAGAGCCATGTTTTTTTCACAAAGCCACGCTTTGATCATAACAGGTTCCACTTTGAATGCCACAACTTTCATGAACATACAACCTCGAAGCTCGTACATCTCATAGAAGGATGTTAAGCTAAGAGAAGTTGCCTTCTCTACCACCAAACAGATGTATGTTTGTAAAAGTCAACGTTTGCGATCTTAGAGATGCAATGCCAGACATTCATCCATACAAGTTCATTCTGGGACTGAACGAAACCGAAGGCACTCCTCCTACTGCATCCTGTCAGGAATTATCCCTAGGATTAGTAGCGACTAGTCTTTATAATCGAAGATTTTCATAACAGAGCACTACTACCACCATAAATATATGATATGATAAATTTTACCACGAGGGACTAGTGGCAAGCAGCCCTTCATCATGAAGATCTCAGTCTTCAAAAGTCATCATCTTCATCGTGTCTTCTCTTCAAAACATATACACTGGTTCAAAGTGGTTTTTCAGATAAGAGTTACCCAATTCTGACCCCGGTTCCTTTGAGCCAATCATCGATTAAAAAGATGTTAAGTGCATATGTGATTGTCAATCATCATTCAATTTAATTCATCTTTTTATTCATTTATAAATACCTTAGAGAGACATATTATTGTAAATTATTCCATTTATCTTTTTAATATTATATGGAATTATTACACCTCATTTATCAAATCCTTTGGTTAATTAAATCTTTTTGAATCTTGGAATAATTCCAAATCGTTTCATTTTTTACTTAGGAAAAACATTTCCAACTTATTTATTTAAACCTAAAACAAAGATTTCTTATATTCTAATCATAATATTATAATGGGCCAAAATAATGTTATTTCAGACATAGTTTACTGTAACCCCAAACCAATTTGTATTGAGTAAAGATTAGACTAATCATACCCAGATTAACTTCCCTATTCAACTCATACTAGTGGAATAATGGTGGAATCACCTTTTAAATTCATGCGGATAGTACAAGTTCCCTCATTGGACCTTAATACAAAGTTTGACCAGAATATCCTTTATGCTTTTAAAAATCTAGTTTAATTAACTCTTTTGATAATTCCTTACTTTTGGAAAAAACTTAAATGAGATCCTTTTATTAAAGCATCCGGGATTTCCCTTCGATCTGTTCCACCCCTCGTCTAAAAGAAAAAACAGATGCCCGGTAAATTCAGGGCACTGGTTGATCCATTCCTAACCTTAGTTATACACCTTGTTTTACCGTTTAGATCTCACAGGCAGGACAAATGTACCAGTTGTTTCCGCATACTCCTTCGATTCTTAGAAATGATTTATAAAACTTCTAAATCATTATTTAAAACACTTAATTATTCTTTTTCAAAACCATTTATAAAAAAATCTGAAAAGGGATGGTTAGGTTTAAAATCATATTTCATAATTTATTTAAAAGTGCCGTGAAAAGTGCTACAACAATGTTTCAAGGCTATATTGAATTAAACACACATTTTATAAACTTCCATTTTTATTACTTATATTTTTTAATCCATTATTAAAGATTTATAAATTTTATTTCATATTTTTAAAGAACTAAAAATGGTTATTTAACAATTTTACACTTTGGTCATTAAGCGACCAAAGCGTGATTTTTTTGAAAATTTGTTTTGGACATAACTCAAACTCTATTAAAAGAAATCTTAATTTTTCTTTTTCATTTGAAAACTATGGTTATAAGGATCCACAAATTTCTTATTTCAAATATTTTCAACTTAATTTACATCCTACGCATGGATTTAAAATTATGGGTTGAAAATTACGAACTGTCACTTCGCGACGGGCTCGATTTTGACCATTTTGGTGAATTGTGCCGGAATTGATCTGAAACACTTCAGAATTATTTTTTTGGCAAGGCCGACGGGGTTGGATGGACCCTGACCATTTTATTGCAGCACCAATAGAACAAAACACATACAACAGTGAGCAAGAGCTCATGAAAACAGAGAAAAACTAGGTGCCACAAGCATAGAGAAAAACAGATACAAAATTAAAAATAAAAAACAGAACCGAAGTATTCTTAGTAAATTTGGAAGGACTGTGTTATCCCTGGGTCGAAGGAGAATTGAAGCATTCCCAGAGTTTGTTTTATTTCATGCAGTACCCATAGCTTGAACATCGAATCACTCTTTGCATTGACAGTGTCAAATACTCTTGCATTTCGCTCTCTCCATGTTACCATGATAAAACTCTTCAACACAACACTAAATAGCCTCTTTTCTTCCTACTTGTACCCTGTAATAGCATGTATTTGATTCCACTCAATCTGGTTGTCATGCGATACATTATATCTATGAAGCTTTGTCATCACAGTAGTCCACACGATCAAGATTTCAGGGCATTCAAAGAACAAATGTTCAACGGTCTCTGGTTGATCTCTACAGAACGTACAAAATATGTTGACGTTCATTCCCATGCTTGCGAGTTTGACTCTCGTAAGAATAGCACGATTCAACAGCTTCCACATCATCAAGTTTTCACGCATACTACTATCCATGTTCCAGGTACGCTTCCACCATTTCCACATTGGCCTTGGTTTATTCTTCATCAAGTGTTCATATGCTTCACCAATTTTAAATTTAGTATTATTCTCCCCCCATACAAGATCTTCAGTTGTAGAAGTCATTGGAACAAACTCTCTGATCATATTCCATATACGCTGAATCCTGCAGTTAGATGAATATGACCTAAAACTCTGATTATTATAAATACATCCTTAACCTTAGCCTTAGTATGAATACCAGATTGCTGTATTTCACTGTGTGTCAATTGTCTTATAAGTATCATTCCCTTATCAAGCCACGGATCATCCCAGAAACTCGTATTGTAAATTGGTATGGAATTTATTCGTATGATCGGGAGAAAAATCTCTTTCAGCTTGAAAATACTCTGCCATGTCCAGCTTAGGTTTTGAGGCTTCTGCATGTTCCATATACTTTTACCTTTGATCACATTTCTTTTAGACCATTCAGCCCAAAGACTGTTGGGATAGTTAAAGTATGTGTCAATTTGTTTTAAAAATGCCGCCCTATTCCATTGTGTTAAATTAAGTATTCCAAGCCCGCCTTTATTCAATGGTCGCTCCACTCTGTCGAATTTTATCGGTGCAATGTATCTACCTAAAGTTTTGCTCGTCCAAAGAAATTTCATAAATGCACTTCTTATCATCTTAACAAGTTTAAATGGTAGAACAAAAGTCCTAGCCCAGTACACCTGCATTGCAAAGAGCACAGACTTGATTAAAGTAAGTCTACCAGCTTGACTGAGCTTCCTAGAAGTCCAACAGTTTAATCTCGCTGTTATCTTCTCATATAGGGGAAGACATTGGGTAGTTGTAATCTTAGTTGTAGAGAGGGGAAGCCCTAAGTAGGATACAATATTAGGGGTAGGCGTCAAACCAGAAGCATGAGAAATCTCAGCAACCTGTTCCGAGCTCACACCAGCAGTTTTGATATTAGATTTTTGAATGTTAACCTTTAATCCTATCATCGCGTAAAACTGGTCAAGGGTATACATAATATTCTTAATAGTGTTGATGTCAGGAGAACAAAATACCACTAAATCATCAGCAAACATCAAAGCTGAGATTTGAGGATCCTTGCAAGCATGATGAAGATTAAAGCCATCAAGGCTAATTAGCTTGTTTATCATTCCTGTCAGCAGTTCCATCACCAGAATAGAGACATAAGCTGATAGCGGATCTCCCTGCCTTATTCCTTTCCTACCACCAAAAAAATCAGCAGTCGTTCCATTGACAATGACCGAGTAGTTTGGAGTAGAGATACATTCGTAAATCCAAGAAATAAAATGAGGCGGGAAGTTCATGTATCCCATGATTCATACTATACTATCCCATTGTAACATGTCGAAAGCCTTCATGATATCGAGCTTCATCATTGCTTTCGGAGGAGAATTCTTTTGATTGTACCCTTTAAGCAGCTCATGAGAGAGTAGGATATGGTCTAATATATTCCTTCCAGGCAAGAAAGCTGCTTAATTCTTGGTAATAATGGAAGGTAGCACATACTTAAGTCTAGTAGCAATTACCTTGGAGATGCATTTATATATTGTATTGCAGCAAGAGATAGGTCGATAGTCATTCACATGATGAGCATTATTGAGCTTAGGGATTAGAGCAATATTGGTATAGTTAAACGATCTGAAGATTCTGGCCTTTTTAAAGAAAAGAGTTATGGCATTACACACTTCAGTTGATACAAACGACCAACAAGAAGTGTAGAATTTAGCATTTAATCCATCTGGACCACCACACGAGTTAGGATTAAGAGAGAACATTGCTTTTCTATTTCTTCAGGAGTAACTTCTTTGCATAGGGAGGCGTAATCTTCAGCTGATAATCTAGGCAGGATATCAGAAGGGATATCATCAATAGTAGGGATGAAGTTGTTAGCATTACCGTACAGGGAAGAGAAATGTTGAACAAAGGCTGCTTTCACTTGATCGTCAGTTGTTTAAAGGACACCATTTTTATCATGTATAGATGCTATATTCTCTCTTCGTTGCTTATTCATGAGACTTGCATGGAAGTAGGAACTGTTCCTATCTCCCTTCTCTCTCCATTTTATTCTAGACTTTTGCTTTATCATATCACTTTCTTTAGCTAACACTTCGTAGTATTTCTAGGACAGAGCACTTTCAGTTGTAGCGAGATTAACATCACTAGTATTAGACATCATAGCTGTTTGCACCTCAACCAGCTCTGCCTTAACCATAGTGCTCATTTTTGCTCCTTTACCAAATCTTTTATTAGACCACACTTTCAATACCTCTTTCATTTCTTTAATTTTTTCCTGCAAAATAAATAAGTGGTTACCATACTTTGGTTTACTCCAAGTGGATAGTACAATAGTTTTAAAGTCAGTCTTAAGAACCCAAGAATTAAAAATTTTAAAATTTGTTTTTCCTCTCTTGTCAGCTTCACGTAGGTGAATAATTTGAGGAGAGTGGTCAGAAAGGAGAGGAGGAGGAAGATAACTGTAAAGAAGAGGCCATTTATCAAGAGAAGTTTGATTCAAGAAAGAGTGGTCAATCCTAGAGAAGGTCCTGTTGCCTTGCCGTCTTTTATTATTCCAAGAAAACTGCATACCAACTGATTTAACAGGAACAAGTTCAGCTTGGATAATGGTATCAGCAAGAGGCTGAATTTCATTAAGTGATAGTGGATTTCCTCCTACTCTGTCAGAGAGAGTGTAACAACAGTTGAAGTCTCTGATAATTAACCACGGGTGGGAGGTCTGTCTCAGGGCAGGGATAACCAAAAATAATGAGGTCCGAGCTACTACAGTGTTGAATGCATAGACAAAGGTAACATAGAAGTTAGAATTATTAGAGGAATTATGAGCATGGCAATGAATAAGTTGGGAAGTGGAGAGGATAGAAGTTAACTGAACATGAAGGGGACTGAAGAGAATCATAATCCTACCATAAGGAGCTTCATTTAGATTATGGATATAGCTCTAATCAGATTTTACATATTTAGCTGCCTTGATAGTCAAAGCAAGATTTAACTTAGTTTCAAGTATCTCTAGAATCGATAACTGTTGAGAGTTGATAAGTTGTTGACATTGATCAAGTTTGATGACGTGGTGACCTCCACGTATATTCCATGCTCCAATATGAGACTTCATTGGAGAGCACGGGCATTTAGCATTTCTATCTTCATTCTCCTAGTTACTGCTTGAGAAGAGGACAAGTAGTTAGGAGTTGTAGCTGAAATAGTTTTAACTAAACTATTCATTTTGCCATCATTGCCTGGGGAGGAGGCCAAACGAATGACTGAAGAACGAGGAGTAGAGTGAGGTGAGGTTGGAGGGGAGAGTGGAGAAGTTGGAGGAGGCGGTTTGGAGGCAGTTGGTGGCATGATGTTGGAATACACATGTTTTGAAGATTGGTTTGGAGATATGTCATTACCTGGGGGAGAAGAGTTTGAAGAGATTTCTTTGGTGGTATCAGCTGTGCATGTTTCTGCATGTTTGTTTATGTCAATTTGCATATTTTCAGCATTTTTGAGGTAAGCTTTCTTCTTTTTACTCTTTTTGTCTTTCCTTCCACCTGAGTTAGGTTCCACTACACATTTACTCTTATCATTTTTACCACTTTCATCACTTCCAACATTGTTTATTTTTGGTCCTTCAAGATTATCATCTTTCTCCAGCATTTGTAGAGAGAAAACAGTTTTCACAAGTTTAGCATCTTTGTTGGTTACGTTGGTCTGCATTATTTGGCCCTCTGCATCTTTATTTATTTCGACTTCCATCTTACTAATTGCTACATCTCCTGTTCCATCCTCTATCAAACTTTCTTCAAGCTTCTCACTAAAAGTATGATCCTCTTCCAGATCTAGTAGAGCATCAAATTTATTGTAAACCAAGAGATTATCTTCTATGTCCTCATTAACACTAGCAACATTTTGCACATATCTTTTGTCCTTAACCACCTTATCAGTAAGTGCTTGAGAGTCAGTTGAATTACTTTCTTTTCCTTCCCCTTTTTCACATTTTTCAAACTGCATTGTCCATTTTCCTACTCATCTTTTTCCCCTTCCTCAACCTTTTCTTCATCTTTGATTTTATCCCTTTCTGGTTCATTTACCTCTACGTCATGCCCTGCTCTTGTTTGTTCCAAGCTAATATTCTTCACTGAAGAGTCTAATGTCTTACTTTTCACACGTTGCCATTTTCTGATATTCTGTTTCCTGAAAGCTCTGACCTTTCTGTGAACTTGGGTAACATCTGCTGTTTCATCTCTGCCCTCCTTGCTGTCATTTATTCCTACTTTTTTGTTACTTATTATGCTACTTTTCTCCTTTTATCACAACTTTCAGTTGTGTGACCAAATTTATTGCACTCAACACACACATGCGGTTTTCATAGATACTGGACATTGATTTTCTGATAACCTCCTTCCACTAGCTTGACCATAAATTCCTCACCTAGCTCCCTATCCAGTCTGACCTCAATCAGACATTTCGCATAACTCAACCTCTCTTGCTTTTCCGTCATTTCATCCATACACAACAATTTTCCCAAGTGACTATTAAGCCAATTTATACCTAGAGGCGACCAGGCATAAATAGGTAGATTATACAAGTGAACCCAGACTGGAACCACAGTTACAGAACTAGTAACATTACTAACTCCTGCATCATATTGTTTTATTATGAACAATTTATTATTCATAATGATAGGATCACTTTGTATAATTCTGTCCCTGTCATCAGAACATGTGAAGTTGAATAAAAAATGATACCATCTGATTTGACAGTGACTGAGCCTTTTAATTGCCAAATGTTCTTAACTTTCAGAACTACCACAGTATATGATAAAGGCTTATCCAAGAAAAAACCAACTATAGTATCTTTCCAGATATCATCACCTGCGGCAAGAACATCCGGCGGAGGCACTAACACATTATCTTCATACACTGGGGACAAGTCAACGGGTACTTCCCAGCGTTCTTGGGTTTACGCTTGAAAAGAGAAGTCCATTTCCGTTCACCTTAATCTAGGAGGGGAGGAACAACCGGCTGAGTAGATGTAGAAGAACAGACAGGAGGTCGAAAAGGAAAGGGAAAGGGATCAGGGGGGACATGAGAGGGAATGTCTGGAGGAATATTAGAAAGGACAAAAGAGGATGAAGGTACTGAAGCAGAGAGTAGTGGGGAGGAGGTAGGAGGAACAAGACTGGTGGGAAGAGGTGGTTTTGGGTTAGATGTTGTTGGAGAATGGTCAGTGACGATGGGAGAGAGGGGATGCACGACAGGTTTGACGTTGGGGGAGAGAGGAGGTACGAGTGAGTTGACGTTAGGGAGGAGGGGAGGTACTACGGAGCAGATTTTGAGGGTATGGGGCAGAACTACGGAAGAAGCAAACATGAGAGAGGAAAATAATAAAGGTGAATGAATGCTTTTTATTTGACTTCAGAATTATTTTAAAACCATGTTAAAACTATTTTAACTCATTTAAAACAATATTCTATCATTAAATCATATTTTTAGCTCTTTATCACATACTCGAATATTATATTATTATTATAATATTCACTTTAAACTTTTTCAAAATCATTAAGAGGTTAAACAACTCCATACAATTTTATATGGATATAATTCTCATTTAATTAACGATGGTTAATTATTAACCATTGATCTTACCAATTATCAAACCAAGGAATCATCCATATTAACATCCATATATTCAAACAAGTAATCAACTAAGTAATCACACATTTAATCATCCAAGTTATATATATATATTCATATCATTAAACTTGGAATTATTTATAGTAAATTTAAATGTGAGTACTCACTTTTGACCAAATCGTTTTACTTTCTACTAACATTCTTATCCAACAGCACTTCACCAAACCACCACCTAAACACACCTCCACCTTTTCCATTGCTTACGGATCTCTTCCTCCTTCGCCGTTGCTCACGTCCTAAGGCCTTTAAAGAAGAGAAGAGGAAGAAGTAGATTAATAAGAGGTTAGAGAGTAAAAAGTGGATTGGTGCTTAAGCACTCCACTATTTTTAACCTTCCTACCTCACTTAAAGAGGAGAAGCCATTAATGAGCATAAGAAAGCTCAAAAACGAAGAAGCAGAAGAATGAGAAGTGTGAGAAAATGAGTGAATGGAAGTTGGTGTTTATAGGAAAAGAAAGAAGTTGTAAATTATCAAATTAACCCCTTACCAAATTACCAAAATACCCTTGGATATTTTCAAAACCATCACATCACCAAAGCAAACTTACCATCGAACATCACATTGTACTTTGTCCCTTAACTTATCATTGAAGTAAAGTATAATTTGACCTAATTTTCTTTGTGCTTTTTGACTTTTCTTACTTATTTTTAGTAATTACTTTTCAGAATTTTCTAAGAATGATTAGTAAAAGTAAACTTGTTTAGTTATTTAAAATGTGTGTATATATATGTTAAAATACGTTAACAAAGATGCAACAACGCTGTGACAACTTATATTAAACAAAACGTTGATTTGCGACAAAATGTTTTACGGTCACATTTTGACGTTTTTGTTAAATTATTCATAGTCCAAACTATGAAATCGCCAGTATATTAATTGCGGGTGTAAACAAAACTTGAAAATATGTTTTCTATCATTTCTAAATAATTAAAACAAGTTCATTTTAGTTATAAAACCATATTTAAAAATAGTAAAATTCAATTGTATAATAGACGTCGATTGGTCGAAGTGCGACGAAGTTTATTTATCTTTATAAAACATATATTTATAAAACCATTATAAATAAAATTTCTTATTATCCTATCATTATATAACCTTTAAAAATAATTATTTACCATTTACATCAATTATTTGAATGTATATCAAATTTTATCGAAAACCGGCTTTTGTCAATTCTACGACGAAAATCCAAAATATCTATTTTTTCTAAACCAATTCTAAATATAAATTCACCATTACTATTTATCACATAAAACATGATTATTTAAGTTTAAAAATTCGATATTTGAATATTTAAAATTAAATAAATATATCATTTAAAAGTGATAAAATTATGGGTCGTTATAACAAGCGAATGTTTGTTTTATGGCTAGCACCGATGAGGTACGTCCTGAACTAATGTATGATGAAATTTTGGAAAGACGAGAAACATAGAGAATCTTAGAAACTAAATAAGGCATATGTAGGAAAATTGAATAGAGCTGAGTTAGAAATTGATTTATTAAAAGATGAGAAAATAATTTTAGAAAAGGAATTAAAATAGCATAAAAAGAATGTAAAAGATTATCCTCTCAAAATAATGCTTATTACATAATCTAGAAAATAGCAAACTAGTAAATAAAAATCTTGAAAAAGAAAATCTTGAACTAAAAAAAAGTTTAGATTCTACCAATGCTGAAATCACTGATCTTAAGACTAAGTTAGATCAAATTACCAACAACGTACCAAAGTTTAATAAAGGAAAATAAAAGTTAAAAAATTTGATCAAGATATCAGGACCATCAGGAAATCCCTCTGCAAAGAGAGAAACGTCGTATTAACACTAAAGACCGTCTTTTCCGCCTCAATATCTTAACTGAACAGACTTGTGCCCTCTACAACCTTGAAGCCGAATCCATTAATCACCTTTTCTTCGAATGCGACTTTGCCCATTTCGTTTGGGTCTCATCTTGTGCTCATCTTCTTGGTTCCATTCCATCTATATCAAACTTCTTCGATTTTTGGCAGTACAACGCTCCAGATCCTCTACTCGATTCTCTTCTAGCCATTTTTTGCTGGGTAATATGGAAAGAGAGAAACGCCCGCGTCTTCAACAAACCTGCTAGTTCGAGGGTGTTTATCTGCAATAGGATTATTAATATCTTTGCTTTTTGGTCAGGCTCCAGCTTCTCCGCACCAGTCAGGCTCCGTCTTCCGACACCCAGATCTCCCTCAGCTGAGTCGGTGGGCAGTGCATCATCTACCGCACCGGTTGGCCCTCATTCTCATGGTTATGGAAACTGTACGTGACAGTATCTTTTCATCTATATATATATCTGACTTGTCTTTATGTACATATTGGGCTAGGGTTGATATTATAACTCTAATTCTTTTTTGCTGCTGCTGCTGATGTATGTTAATTCATAACACTTTTTCTGGCCAACGATCAGGCATGTTGATCGTAATATTACTATTTTAATATTTAGCTCTAATCGGCTGTGTAGTTCCACGCTACACATCCGTTCTTCTAAAAAAAGACCATTAGGAAATCGTTATGGATTAGGATTTAAAGCTAAGGAAAAGCATAGAAACTATAGTACGCTTTTATACCTAGTTAAAGAAGCCTATATATAAAAGTAAGATTAATACTTCTTACATAAATACTGTCAAAACATGGATTCCTAAATCAAATAACAAGTTGATTAGGCAGAAACACATAGATGCATACTTGAGAAATATTGTTTATAATAATAATTACATTTTTAAAGGTCCCAAACCCTCTTGGGTGTGGTTATCTTCCCCCACTAACACATAGGACCCTAACATAGGAAGTGGGTACCAATTAAACTCTTGTTAATTTGCAGGTACCGAAAAGCAAAGTTAAAAGCAAGGAGAAATGGATACTCGCTTGTAGATGCTCCAAGCATATGACAGGATATACACACATGTTATCAAATATAACATATATCGATGGCAACACTGTGACATTTGAAGATCATTCAAAAGGATTTGTCATCGGCATTGGAGACATCATTAACATCGGTATACCTACTTCTCCCCTTAGTACTAATGTTTTGTTAGTAGAAAATTTTAAACATAACTTAGTAAGTATAAATTAATTATGTGATAAAGGATTTAGAATCGATTTTGAAAAAGATAAATGTAGCATATTCGATCAAAATAAAATTTTAATATATGAAGGATTGAGAAATCGAAATATTTATGTTCTAAATATGAATGTTAAAAACAATAGAGATTTATGTTTAACAGCAAATCATAATGACCCATAGCTATGGCACAAATGCTTTTTTCATATAAATTTTAAATATATAAATAAATTAACAAAAAATGATTTAGTAAGAGGATTACCCAAAATAAATTTAAAAGTTAAAAATTTATGTGATACATGTCAACTTAGAAAATTAAAGAAAAGTTTATTTAAATCTAAAAAGGAAATTTCTATAAAAAACCCACTCAAACTACTCCATCTAGATTTATTTGGTCCAACTCAAGCACGATCAATAAATCATAAGAAATATGTTTTTGTGATTGTTGATAATTTTTCAAGATACACTTGGACACTGTTTTTGAAACATAAAAGTGATACATTTAAAATATTTAAAATTTTGCTAAAAGAATAAAGAATTTAATGAATTATAAGATTAATGGTATAAGAAGTGATCATGGTGGAGAATTTGAAAATGAAATTTTTGAAAATTTTTGCAATAAAAAATGGATTAGTCATGATTTCCCATTTTCACGAACACCACAACAAATGATATAGTATAAAGAAAAAATCAAACATTACAAGAATGTGCACGAACACTACTAAGTAGTAGCGGTTTACTAGAGAATTTTTGGGCCGAAGCCGTTGCTACCACATGTTATGTATTAAATCATGTAACACTTAGACCAACGACTAAGAATACACGCTATTAAATATTTTTCGGTAAGAAATCTAAAGTATCATATTTTACATGTTTTCGGTTCTAGATTTTTTATCTTGAATACTAAAGATAATCTTGGAAATTTTGATCCAAAAGACGATGAAGGAATTTTTATTGGTTATTCTGATTGGAGTAAAGCTTATAAAAGTTTTAATAAACGAGCTAACACTATAGAAGAAAGTCTTCATGTTTCTTTGAGGAAGATTTTAAAAATAACAAAAATGATGATGATGATGTTTTCGATAATTATAGTGGTAGTAATAATAATACTATTGTAGCTGAAAATAATAATATCAAAAATAATGATAACAATAATGATAATCTTTTAAGATCTCCACCTCGAATCTTAAAGGATCATCTGATTAATAATGTAAATGGTAACTTAAACACAAGAGTTTCAACTAGTAATCAACTAAATCAAATGAGTCATGTAGCTTTCATATCTTACTTAGAACCTAAAAATCATAATGAAGCATCAAAGATGATTTTTGGATTAGCAATGCAAGAGGAACTTAATCAATTTGAACGAAATGATGTATGATAACTCGTACCAAGATCAAATGATCAATCCATAATATGAACAAAATGAGTTTTTAAAAATAAAGCAAATGAAAATGGAAACATAGTCCGTAATAAAGCAAGATTAGTTGCTCAGGGATACAACCAAGAAGAAGGAATTGGTTATAAAGAAACGTTTGCCCATGTAGCACGTCTTGAGGCTATAAGAACGTTACTTGCTTTTGCATGTCATCATAATTTCAAATGGATGTTAAAAGTGCATTTTTAAATGGTTTTGTAAAAAAAGTCTACGTTGAACAACCGCCCCTGTTTGTTTTTGAAAAATATCCGGATCACGTTTTCAAACTTAAAAAGGCATTATATGAACTAAAGCAAGCACCCAATGCTCGGTATGAGAGGCTAAAAACACATTTAATAAATTTTGGTTTTTAAATTGGTAAAATTGATAAAACGTTACTAATAAAAAGAGAAAATGTTGGTATACTAACTGTACAAATATATATTGTTGCATTATGTTTATGTTGACTAGTATTGTGTTTTGTTTGTTTAAGACTGTGATGCCCGTAAAACTAGTGTTATGCAATTGAACTGTGTTTTGTTTATAACCGTTTCTGTGATTTGTTTATAATCTATGGTGTTTTCTTTTAGTATTATGTGCTCTCTTTCTATGAATTACACGTTTACATTATTCTTTTTTATAATCACAAAAGGGGAGAGAATGTTAAAATATTTGTGTGCACACAGATAGGGGGAGATAACATACTCAGGGCGAGTTTATTTTTAAAAAATATTATTATAAAAGATTGTATAGTTGTCGTCATCAAAAGAGGGAGAATGTTAGAACCCCTCTTCTGGGAATTTAAGGACAACAACTATACACTCATATATACTAGAAATACTTTATCTATTTATATGTATATGATAAAAGAAATCACCCCACTCATCGATATCATGGTGTGAAGACAATCCGAAAATGACAGGTCATACTACTGAAGTAAGGTCATATATTTGGACCATGGTCTTAGAATATCTTGTACAATCCCCTTGAGTTATCTTAAGCACACACGAAAGCATATCATCAAAATACATAGCGAATTTTTAGAAAAATACTCAGATTTTATAAACAATGTAGTCTAGGACGTTTGGGACATAATACTAGACATCTAATAGATATTTAGAATTAAAAACCCGAAATGCTCAAACGTCTGACAATATATGTCAGACGTCTGACACTGTTTTAACTGTTATATTTTAAATAGTCACTTCTCTTCATTTTAAACATTCATGCCTTCTCCCATAGTTACCGCTCTTGATCAAAAGAAAGCTCTTCAAGAAGACATACTTTTTGAAATACAACTCTTTGTGACCTATAAATATATTAGATGATTGAGATTGAGTTTTTCACTTACAACTACTATCACTCTCTATTTTCTATAAGAACTTAAACTCTCTTGTGCTATTATTGATTTCATACTCTCAATCAGTTACAACCAAAATCTGTATTTTTGGTAAACTTACATCCTACAAATCCAAGAAATTACACTCACAAACACTCAAGGGAGATTATAAGAAGAATTGTACTACCAGCCAATATTCGTGTTGTATAAAAAACAAGCTTGTTAAACAAATACTTTTGTATAAGCCTATTCCTCCGGCCAAAGCAAGGATTATTGGTTAGTAAAATACCGAAGGGGAGCTTCGGGTAGGATGGGAGATCGAACCAGTATAAAATCTCTAGTGTTCTCATTTTTATTGTTTACTTTTATACTCTGCTATATACATTTGTTTATATTAATATACACGCACTTGTCTTGTACACTAGCCATATTATATACGATCCACTTGACTTTCGTGTATTTGATACATTCATTACATTACATATATATTTAAATTAAATTTTAAACTTTATTTTTAAATCTAAATAAAATAAAGATTTTTTTAAAGGAAAACTTAGAAAAGTTCCGAGTATATTTAGACTTCATGGGCCCATTAAAGATCCAAAATGGTAAATTTTTTGAAATTTACCAATTTCTTCTACTGCGGGCTGGTCTAGTTCCTTCAGACTTATTATGGCCTTGAGTGGGGAATATTTTGCTAAGGGTTATAGATGATTCTGCCTTTGCATGGGTTTTGTCTAGTGGGCAACTACGCCAACCGAGTGTAGTTTGGTGTGATCTATCTTGGTCAAGCATTGGTAAATGTTCTTCGCAGTTTGTCTCATCCTTGTTGGGGATTGTTGGAAGGGTGTGGTACGCCTATCGTAGTTCACTAACTTTATGCAGAACACCTTTTTTGGTTATGGCATAGTTTTTTATTTATTTTGACCCCTTCTTTGCGCTTTTGTGTTTACAACGTCCTAATGACAGCACGCTTCTTCATTAGCCAACTCCTATGGCGGCACACTTCTTCGATAGTCTATTCTGATGGTAGCGCCCCTCTTCATTGGCTTTTGGATGTATGATTTTTACTGCAGAACCATTATCTTTGCACATTGATTTATGAGCGCAAACGTCCACCTTTGCATACAGCTTTTTTAAGTGAAATGTGTTGTACATTGAGACTACAAATACATCTTCTGCTGTCGCAGTGCAGTATCTCGACCTCATTGTCATACCTTGGTGATGCTGCAGTTATGTGTGTGTTATAGTTGTAGACTGTTTTCTTTACCCTTTGTCGTTGTCTCAAAATTTCTAAGTGTAGTATGCCCTTGACTTCTCTTTACTCTTTACTTTTCCCATTTGTAGTCCAACTTTTATTATGAGGGCATCCCATATTGAACTTGGTGTTTTTGTCATCTTGCCTTCAACTGGGTTTAGAAGATATGGATATAACACTTGCCTCCCAAGTGTGTGGTGATCATAGATTGGTATAGAATTGTCTTTATTCATATCGTCCTTCAAATCACATCACTTCCGTCTATTTCCTTATCCTTCTTTTTACCATAGGAAAAAAGTTTTGATAGTTGTTTTGCATTTAATGCTCTTGTGCATATGCCGTCCCTCCTTAGCCAATTCTCTGAATTGTTTTCACATCGCCACTTTATTTTTCAAGGTGAATTTCTCTCAATCTTAGTATTTGTTAACTGATTGACATTTGTGCAAATTTTCTCATCATTTCAGTTGTGTGGTTAGCATTCAAATTAAGATGTGTACATATTTTCCTCTTCTTCTTCTTGTCCATTTTTATGCTTTTATTTAAGAAAGAAAAAGAAAGAAAGCGGTGAGAAAATTGTTAAGTGCTAACTCGATTACGTTCCTGAGTTCAGATTTTCTTTTAAATTGAAGTAAGGATATCGTATTTGGTAACCGTTTTTTACTTTAGCACTATTTTTTCTCTTAATTTCGTGATCTCGAAATAGCTTCTTTTTTTCCTTCTTTGTCTTTGCCCTCTAAGATTACTTGTTTGAAAGATGCCGAGGGTATTTTAGACCAACTTAGGTTCATGGCTTATGAGGTTAAGGTTTCTGAAACCTACGAGCGTATTAACACTCCCCAAATTGGTTTTCGTCCCTTGCTCCTGAACACATACAATGTGGTCTTTGTCTTCCCCCTCATCCAGTTCTCCATCAGTGGGTTGCCGCTATTGATCTCATTCATGTTCAGCTTGCTCCCCTTTCGTATTCTCTTATGATTGCTACCTTCATTCTCTATGCAAAGAATGGTTATGCCCTTACTTATGAGGAGCTCGGTTTTTATTCGTTATCAATAATTTTCCCACATTGGTGATGTTTGTTTTTATAACGCTCAGGCTAAGAAAGTGATTCTTGTAGATGTCCCTCGAAAAACTCAAACGTGGAAAGATTTATATTTCTTTGTTTCAAATTCTTACAATTTTCCTTTTTCCTCTCGCCATCGTCCCACTCGACCTCTTTTTTCTGACGATGCCAACAACTCGTATAAGTCCTATGGGAATCATATTCTTGAACTAGATGTAGAAGCGAGGAAAGTTAAAACATTTTTTGCTGAAGAGATGCTGAAAAAGCATGAGTTTCCACACCCACATCACACATTCTCTCATGCCATTTTTAGGCCTTCATCGACATCGGGTGAGCCTAGGGGTTTTAGATTTGTTATTTTTATGATTCTGACCTTTGTGGGGGAACTTCTTCTGAATTTAAGATTCCTTTTCGTACAGGTAACATAGATGATAAAGCTTTTGCCGTGCTCCTTATGACTAGAAAACCGTCGAAGAAGCATGTCCAAAAGAGAAAACCTTATGTTGATAAAGATTCTGACCAGGGCTTCAAGAATTTAGTCACTTTCGCTTCCCCTTCTCCTTAAATGGCTTCCCCATCCCTACTTTAGTGCCTTTTCCGATCCCTTCTCTGTAGAGCCATCTTGACTCAGCGTTCGATATTTGTTTCTATCCGAGGGGGCCGTTTCTGAACTTGCCAAAAGGGTAGGGAGGAAGCACTGGATAATTTATCCAGTATTGCTTCATCTCCTCCCTTCACTTCTTCCTCTTCCCTTTCCTGAGCTTTCTTTTTTCGAGTTCATGTCTGAGTTGGAAAAGTATTGGCCCTATGTAAGTAGTTTTTCTGAATTTGTGGCTCATTTAACTATTTCTTACACGCTGTTATTTTTCTCTCTCTTTTTTTAGGTTGGATCATTGACGTTTGAGACTCAAAAGAAGGGGAAAGGTGAACAAGCTATTACTCATGGTCATGTTGTTGCACTTGAAGCGAATCTTACCTCTGCTTCTTCTGAAAGGGCCGAAATTACTTCCAAAAAGGCCAAAATTGAGGAAGATTTCAAAGTGCATCGGGAGAAGGTTGAAAGGGAGGCCAAATCTACGACGGATGCCTTGGCCTTGAAAGATCGTGAGCTAAAGGAGAAGGATCGCAAGCTAAAGATGAAGGATTAGGAGCTGGTGATGTTGCAAAATAAGTTTAAGGAGAGTACTTCCATCGTGGTATACAACTATATACTTCAGCTAGGTGTCAATTTAAAGGCAAGGTCAATCTTTACTTCTTAGGGGATCAAGCAATGTTTGACAAAGTTTACACCTATTATCGGGCCTAGTGGAACAAGGAGGTTGCTGCACAGAATGTATCTCCCTTTGACTCTTTACAAATAATTGAGGAGGAGGAGGAGACCTATGGAGATGAGATGTCTAAGGGTGTCGAGGGGCCTAAGAAAACTGAGGTTATGTCAAATCCTAATGCGAACATTTAGTTTTTGTATGTGAATTTTATTACTTCTTTTAATATGCAATGAAAATTATTTTCTTTTTTGTCAAAATTGACTTTTCTTTCATAATTATTTTTATTTAGTTTTTGTATGCCCGAGTTTGAGGTTGAAGTAAATACCCCTGCTGTAGCTTTGGATGAAGAACATATCCATCTTATGATTGCTAATGAAAGGCTTGAAAAGGACTTGATGGAGGCTAACAGGGAGCTCGAGGAGGCAAAAGATGCATTGAACCGTTAACATTATATTAATGCCACATTGCGTATTAGGCTCAATGTTGTTAAGTTAAAGTTAAACGAAATGCAGCAGTTATTTAAAGATGGGGAAAAACTTTACGGGGCCAATTATGAAGCGGAGATAAAGAAATTGAATAATACTATAGAAGATCTATCTGCTCAACTTGCCCGCCAGTTGAGAGAAAGGAAGGTGCTGAAGAAAGGAGAGTGATGGAGGGTTCCGATTCAGATTTGATTCCTGCTCTTCCTGTGGGTGTGAATCCTTCTCTGTCAAACGAGTGGAAGAAGAAGAGGGAGTCATGGATGCTTTCCCACCTATGGGGGGGTAGGATGTAGAAATGACGTTATGAGGTATTTTGATGGCTTTGCAAGAAATACTAAGAAAACTAAGGCTCAAATAATTGAAACTTCGAAAAATATGAGGAACGAGGTCGTGCTCGATATTTATGAGCTTGAGGATTCTTTGATTGAAGCTTAGGGCAAGATGGCCTCCTTTTCCGAAAAACTTAGAGGATAAAAAATTAATAGCAAGATGGGGCAGTCTCTCTTGCAGCGTGCCATGGACATTTTTGAGTATTTTTATCCTAAACTTGATCTGAGTTTTCTACATAACATTACATGCTTCAAGGAAGCCCTGGATAGGCCAATGGATCACTGGGTAGGCGCTTGCTATAACCCCTAGAATACTTTTCCCATCAGTTCGGCCATGCCTTTGGCCAACGTGTCTTAGGTATTTTTAGTGTAGTATCTTAGGGATTTATGACCATGAATGGCTTTGTAACTTTATATTGTTGGATATTTCTTTTGGGTACGTATGTTATTGCAAATTAATATTCCTTTGTAAAGTTTGTGAATTTCTTGTACTTGCTTTACTTAGTTGTACCTCTCTTTGATTTTTCTTCGTATAGGCTTATTTGACTTTCAGCCAATTTCCTCTTATCAAGACCCGACGGTGATGGCTACTCTTGAAGGAAAGCTTGATTATGCTTTGCCTAAGGTTGTAGAATTGGAAGGTTTGTTAGGGGATGTCGAAGGCATATATAGGGTCATATATGTGAATGAAATGAAGGCCTTAGAACGTAATGTCGAAGAATTAGATGAGCAAACTACATGGAAAATTACTATTAATGACGCTTCTGCTCCACGGTTAACTTTAGGTGCAACCTTAAGACCTGGTGCTACTTCTGCGCCACCTTCTAGGGCTGATCTAGATGATGTTCTTAAATGGAAGAATTATTTGAAATGCTATATTAAACTAAGTTTAGCGAGTTAAAGGATCATTATAAGAAGGAATTGGGAACTTCTGGAACCCATACATCACCTTACCTTTCTACTGCGCAAGAGCTCTTCGGTCCCCTCTTTAGGACCACTAAAAAAACAAGGGATCAAATTATAAGTGAGATCATGTGAACTAGGATGGTTGCTATGGAATGTGTGAATGACCTTGAGAATAAAATATTTACCCTAGAATGTGAGGCTTGTCTGGATTCTGTTGCAGTTTCTCAAAGGGGATTAGATATGACTTCCTTTTTGGAGAAGCTTCATGATATGAAGGTAGGGATGGTTAAGGCAGAGACTGGGGGTGAAGTGTGTGATTGTCGTTTTCACTCGCTTCTAGCCAAGGCTTGGTTTGACCTTCTTATATATTTGTATGGACTATGAATTTGATCCGTAGGACTATGGTGATCATTGGACTAGTGCCAACTATGACCCTCGCATCGCCTATAGATGTATTCCCATTAGTTGCTCATATGTTGTTACTACTGAGTTGCATGACCCACCTCCTACTCACCAACTGACTGGTAGTGCTCATCCATGTCCTGCTTTGAGTATCTGTAGGTCACATAGCCAGAGAAGATTGTAACAGACTCTTCTACTAAATTCGAGTCATATTTGTGATTTTCTCTTGTTTTGGTGTAGCTTATTACATCTCTTTTGTACTTTTAAATTGTTTGTACATGTATGGGTTGCATAAGTAGAAGCGCAATATTTGCATTAATGAAGATGAAATAAGTATAAATAAATCCTTGTTTTTTATGTTTACTTGGCATGCTTTAAGTAGTTTTCGAGATTACATCTATTCTGGTAGTTGTTTTGCATTCTATGAGTTGCTTTCTTTCTTACCATTTTTGTATTTTTTGTCTACGCAGTTCGCGCTTCATGCATGGTGATTTTAAGTGTTCGGACCCTGTCATGTGCTTGGCACGGTCTGCGCCGCTATTTTGGGGCGGACTGTTGTTTTGACTGTGAAGTTAGGTCATGTATCTACAACCTTCTTAATTCATGCACATGGTTTTCTATACTAGTTTAAGTTGTCTAATATCCTTATGCCCAGTGTAGCTATGTTAACAAAATTAATATAAAGAGGTTTTTATACTGGTTCAGGCCATCCAATATCCCTACATCTAGTATAATTATTTGGCTGAAGAAGCCATGCTACATTTTGTGTAGTTTTATTTTGGTAACTGGTTCGGGCTGTCTAATATCCCTACATCCAGTGTGGCTATGCTAACATAAGTAACATAATAAGGTTTTTATATTGGTTCAGGCCGTCCAATATCCCTACGCCCAGTTTAGTTAATTGGCTAAAAAAACCGAGCTGCATTGTGTGTTGTTTTGTTTTGATAGCTAGATCGGGCCGTCTAATATCCCTACGTCCAACATGGTTATTTAGCTAGGTTAAAGAGATGAACATTCAGATATTTTTATACTAGTTCGAGCTATCCAATATCCCTACGTCTAGTTCATTGTATTACTATTTTTCATAATAATTGCAACGTTTAGTATATGAGCAATATAGATCGTTCAGAATGAGGCCTAAGATCTCTGGTGCAGTATTAAACATTTGCTCTTGCAGTTATAGTACATGCTTTAGCATTAATTCCTCCGAAAGATTCATAATCTGATCTTGGCTATCTCTTCTGACATTAGTACTTCATTTGCTTATGCTTTTTGTATTAACCAGAGAAGCATCAAAAATCCCTACACGATCGCTAGTGTTCGATTTCAACCAAGGATGGTAAAAATCTTTCAAATCGATGTGCTTCTCAATCGCTTTAGCATGTTGCATAACCAAGACAATGGTCAGCAATAAAAACACAGCAATTGGATCCCTTGGTTTCTGAGCAGGATGTGCAAATGTCCTTAACAATATGATCGTAGTAAGAGTTTTTTAGATCTTTCTAACATGATAAGCGGGGTTCTCAGATTCTAGCTCTACACTTGGTTTCTTTCCATAGTCGAAATCACTGTCCAAATCAACAAATATGCATGTATTTTTTCCCTTTCTTCTATATTGTAGTATTATCATGAGGACCTATAGAATTGTTTGGGTTGTCGAGCCTTCACTGCTTATTTGCTTGGTAATGATGAGGATTGTTGCATGGGACCCGACTTGCTTTCTTCCATTTCGAAAGCACCTGGGATGAGTTATCATTGAAAAGTGAGGTAGCGTTGTCATTATTAAGAGCAGATTGAGCTCGTTTTTTCAGTAGTAGTGGGTTAATGTTAGATGGCTTGGATTTTATTCATAGGCCAGTTTCACCGTTCCCATTTTTGTGAATGTTTTTATCACTCAAAGGTAATGTAGTCAGCACGGTCAGGGGGTGATGGCGGTGAGCTGTGGATGGCGGAAGAGAAATTGGCCAAAGGGTGGCTCTTTGGGCCATTATTTTCTTTAGTCCTTTCCTCTATTGGTTTATTTGGTTAATAAAGGACTGGCTCATGGTCAGGATGGGGAATATGGGGGCTTCACCTAAGGATTCCATCTAAGTTTGAGTTTTTGAGGTTATGATTAGTTTATTTGAGATTTTCAATGCCATGAGTAACCATTCTTAAGTAGGAGGAAAAGATGAACCAGTGGGATTCACGATTTGTAAAGGAGATACCGGTAAAGTTTACTGAAAGAAGGAAACTGAGGCTGTGCTATTTGGAAAGGGGAAACAGAGGTCCAGGATCTTCTTCTAAGGCCAAAATTGTTGATGAGATTTTTCGTCTCACAACACCTTAACTAGTCACGGAAGAAATAATAGCATACTTCTGTGAATTTGAATCAACAAACTTAAGTAAAATTAAGTTTGCCTTTAGGTAGTAATTAAATTGTTGGAAGCTTACACAATTAGGTAGTTGCACTTTAACTGTTTGTTAAAATGTCAAACCAAACTCGTATTTGATTAACCAATGAAAGTAGAGAAGAATTTGATGTAAAGAAAGTAAATAACAATGCATGAAAATAAAAGACATAGGAATTTTATGTGGTTTAGATTCCTTCGAATCCTACGTCCACGGGTCAAATCTTTATTTATATATTTCCTCTTGGTGTAGGTTTTTAATAGAAGAAATAAAAATTTCCAACTTTCTGAATTCCCAAAGAGGATCCCCTTATAATTACAGTGTTTATCCTATATGCAGTGTGGAGATGCACGTGGATTTCCACAATCCCTCCTCTGCTATTTTGATTTTCGCCTTTAGATCCTGTCATGTATCGTGCATCTGTATTGCTCATTTGACGTGCACGGATTGCTGACATACCTTTGGTGCCACGATTTGAGGGGTTGAATTTCGGCCTTTGGTGGGGAATTTGAAAATAAAATGGGAACATCTGAAATCGAGGCGAGAACTCAATTTCAAATGGATCTTGCATTGGGGCATTTGTTTGAGCAGCCCTGCATGCAGCCTTTGAAATGCTCTCAATTCTGCATGGTACTGCTTAGGGAGTGGTTGTAATTGAGTTGTCTTACCCAATCTGCAATGTTTGTTTGATGTTGTTCTAAGGATAAATGGAGCTGGGTTTCTTTACCCCAACCTATGGTGTTAGCTCACTGTATATACGAATGTGTTCATGTTGCCCTTGATGTTGATATGCGCGAGTTGCTTGATAAAGGCTGCTTGGGACTTTGATGTTTCGTAACAAATGAGGAACTGCGATGGTGCACTGCTTAGGTAACCTTGTGTGTAGCCTTTGGAATGCTTTGGATTCCTCGTTGTACCACTTAAAGATTCCTTAGTAAGTGCAGTGCAGATCTGAACTTAAAAATTTTAGCAGCACGTTATCTTTTAGGAATAATAGTTGGGTTTATTGGGTCATTTGACATGTGGAGTGCTCACTTAGGACTTGCTTAAAATGGATCAAGGGTATATTTTGGTGAAGCGTTGTACATAATATTTTCATAGGTCATGTACTTGGTTAGCCTACGGTTTGAGATGTGCAGATTTATCATGGCCTTGAGTGGGGAATATTTTTCTAAGGGTTCCAGGTGGTTCTGCCTTTGCATGGATTTTAGCTGGTGGTCAACTGTGCCGACTGAGCCTAGTTTGGTGTGGCTCGATCTTGGTCAAGCATTGGTAACTATTCTTCACAGTTTGTCTCAATTGGGTTCGGGGTTGTAGGAAGTGTTTTGTATGCATGACGCGGTTCACTAACTTTGTGTAGAACACCTTTTTGGTTGTAGTGCAGTTTTCTTCTTTTGTCCCCTTTTTTGCGCTCTTATCTTTTTGACGTCCTGCTAGCAGCATGTTTCTTCATTAGCCAATTCTTATGGTGGTGCACTTCTTCATTAGCCTGTTCTAATGGCAGAGCCCTTCTTTTTTGGCTTGCAGATGTGAGATTGTTAACATAGACCCATTATTATTGCATATTGATTTATGAGCACAACACGTCATCATTTGCTGATAGTTTTTAAGTGAAATGTATTGTACTACTTTGACAATACTAATACAGCTTCTGGTGTTGCAGTGTAGTATCTTGATCATGTCATACCTTGGTGATGCTGTTGTTCCATGTGTTATAGTTGTAGATTGTTTTCTTTACCCTTTATCATTGTCCCGAAATTTCTGAGTGTTGTATTCTCTTAACTTCGCTTTACTCTTTTATTTTCCCTTTTGTTGTCCAACTTTTATTATGAGGGCAACCTATACTAACCTTGGTGTTTACGTCATCTTGCCTTCAATAAGGTTCGAGAGGTATGAGTGTAATAATAACCTACGTACAAATCTTATTTCAATAGTTCATTTAAATAAAATAAAATAAACGAATAAAATAAAATTGGTTAATTTTTTCAATAGAAATTTTTTTATTATTCAGATGTTTAATTGCATTACCAGATATCTGAATAAATAATCAGATGTCTAGCTTAAACATCTAATTGCCTTTAGCAATTTGTAAAGAATTTCAAAAATCAACCAGACGTCTAAAAATTCCCTTCAAATATATGAAAAATGTTTGAACATACCACTTTCTTCTCGTGTTTGTTTACAAAAAAATTCAGATGTCTGAAAAATAAGGTTCGACATCTGAAATTGTATGGAATTTGTTCCTTGCTCTCGGGTCTGCTCAGACATCAATTTAGACAACTAAATTCATTAACTAGACGTTTGAATAGACATTCAGACAATTGGATAAAGAATTCAAACATCTGATAACCTAACAAACCCAAATTCTAACTACCTTTTTATTTTTCCATTTTTACCCCTCCACTACTTTTTAATACATTTTTATCTCTTTCCCCCCACTCTATTTCATTCTTCGACTTCAGAAGGAGAAAACCAAAATCCCTAACCAAAATTCAAATTCCAAGCCTAAATATTTCCCTCCAAGCCCTAGTTCTTCCACTATTTAAAAATCTCACTTAGATCTTCAACTTTCTCTCCCAATTATGCCATCAAGAGCACCCAAAAAGAAGAGAATGATGGAGGATGCTAGAAGCTCCACCATTACTCAACAAGAACTTCATGAATGGCTTCTTCATGATGTAGAAAGTGCTACTAAATTTAAAGACCTTGGGAGAAGGAAATTCTTTAGGGGTACTTTCCATAAACCTAAGGATTTCCCTTTTTACAGGCTTAGAAATCTGACCGAAAGAGAAAGGATTACCTTGTTAATTGATTTTGATAATAGTAATGTTGAAATCGATAATTTAGCAATTCAACTTGTTATGTCAAATCACAGTGTTAAGAGTATTAAATTAATCGATGAACCAAGTTGGATTTGGATGAGTTTTTATGTAAAAATTATAACATTTCACAAAACTGATTTTGGAAGTATTTTAAATTGTCATTTAAGGGAATTGATCTACAAGATGTAGATTTGAATGGATGAAATAGGTATGAAATTAGTCATTATATTTGGAATGATAACGCTACTTTGGTTAACAAAGCTTCTAAAGACTTAAGGCCTAAGGCTAAACTTCTAGAGTGAATGATAATAAATATCCTAATTCCAAGGATGGGGAGTCATGAGTTAGTGTATGATATTGATTATCAAGCTGTGTACACTACTTTTGGAAAAAATTAATTAAATTGAGCCGCCTTTACATATCATGAAGTTAGATTATTTCGAACAAAGGTGTCAAACTATTTTTTATGGTCCTATAGCATGCGTCTAATAAAATCTCAAAGAATTCAAGGTTTTGGGAAAGTCTTCATCACAATTAAGTATTCTGAAAAGTAGTTTTTAGGTTTAATGCATTTGCTAAAGAGATCCTCCAACCTATGATCCATATGAAATATATTTGGAAAAATTTAGTTCAAATGAACCTATTGTGGAATCATCCTCTAGACCCGATAAAGTAAAGAGACTTGTCCAATCTGCTGATGAAATTGAGGAAGAGAGAGATGAAGAAGGTAATGAGAGTGATTCTCCAATTAGGGAAGTACAAATAGATGAAAATAAAAGTGGTTGGAGGAAAATTTATGAAGCTCAAGTGACTATGCCAAAAACTCAAATGAAGTTAGATAAAAAGATGAGTTGGAGCTTGAGGTATTTTAGTTTTAGAATAGGCAAAATGGAGAAAATGGTAGATGTAATGATGTTATTTATAGGTAAGATTTGGAAGAAGCTTAATGGTATCCCCTCAATCATCTTCTTCGGGAAACAAGCATGGAAGTCAAAGCAAAGGATAAAATTGGAGACTCATTTCTTCTACATCTCGACATTCCACCTCTTAGATGCTTTGCTTGGAATCTCCCTTTTTCTTTCTATTATGCATCTTCAACCTCGTCTATGAATGGTTTGTAATAAACTATATTGACATTGCACATATGGTTATTTGTATTTTGGTTTGTAAAACATTATGGTTTTGCATTTGTAGTTGTTTTTTTGTAAAACATTATGGCTTGCACTAGTGATTGATTGTGATTGGGATATGAAACATTATGTTGTTTATTCGTATGTCTTTAAGTATGAATGTGCATATCTCCATATATTTTCTATTTCTCCCTCATATATTTCATTATGTTAATGACAAAGGAAGAGAAAAACTGGGCATATTGATAGGGGGAGTATTATTTATTTGTATATATATTTTTTATAAGCATATAGTTGCGATCATCAAAAATGGGGAGAATGTTAGATCCTACCTTTTTTTTTGACTGAGACAAATATACGAATATATATACGCAGAAGTTTTCATTACAAGAGACAAGATTCATAGAGGCAAGACGTAAAAGGTTTAACGAATATCGGAAATCAAAGAATTCAAGGAGAAATTGTTCAACTTATTGTCTTTTCTAAGTCTTAGATGTTTTAATTTTGTAAAATCTCCTTGATGATGTTTTGCACACGCAAACATTTTTTTAACTTGGTTTTACTTAGAAAATTATTTTAAACATTCAACTTTATACTTAGAAAATGGTTTAGAAAAGAAGAACTCGGTTTTACCAATTATCAAACGTCTGGTCCACATTTTCAGACATCTCGATTCTATAATATCCAAGTTCTTTACAATAACAACCCGATGTTCAAGAGCAATTAATTAAAAAAAATGGAGATTTAACAAATTATATGAGTTCTCAATAATAAAATGTGAATATTGGGATTTAATATTATTTGGAAATATAAAATTTATTTGGGAATTTAAAATAAAAGTTTAATTAATTAAAGTGGGTTTTAATACTCAAAATATGGATAGATAGAAATAACTTGAAAAGTATGTAGGAAATTATTTTATAAAGTAATAAAGTAATTTACTTGAGTAAATTTTGATTTTTTTAAAAGGATTGGATATTTTTAAAGGTTGAAATGATTTCTAAATATATTAAAAGTTGTTAAATAACTTTTATAAAGTCAAGTATTAGAAATAAATAAGATAAAGAAAATATTTTTAAAAGAAGAGAATTTTATTTATGTATAAAAGCAGTTTATTAATGTATTATTGAAAGAGGGCTTTATAAGGTAAATATGAAATTAATTATTTAATTTATAAAAATTATAAATAAAAATTATTGTAAAAATTATGGAATGGTGGTAAAACATTTATGAAAAATAAATATGAATTTTTCTTGGAGATTCGAGCTGATGGAATTTGATAGAAAAATAGATTAGTAAGGAAAAAGAAAAGAAAAGAAAGAAACAATTGAATAAGTGAGCGCATTTTCCCGTCTAAGCTCTTTGAAAAATATCCGCTTTCTTTACTTTGTCAAGTGAAGTCTAGTAGCCTATCCTTTGCTTTCACGTTCACTTCCCGTATGCATTCTTTCTTCCATCTTCATTAAAACTAAATTATGAAAACCATAATCCTCTTTTTCAAAATTTGATAACAAATCAAATAAATTTCCATAAATCATGAAAGTTGAAACCAAGCTTATCTATTTGATTCTACACCTCTAAGAATCTTCAAAGTTAGATTTTGATGAAGTTTGATGTCTTGTTGCATTTTTAAAGAAGAGGAAAAATTGGGTTTTGGTGATGCTATGAAGTGTTATAGGAAAGTGGAGCTTTTCTTAGCTAAGGTGCATAATTTCTACTCACGACCTATGTCTAAATGCATGAATTTCAAATTTATTGTTGAAGTATTGAATTGCGTGATTGGTTTCTCCTTTTTAACCCATTGCATTGCATTGTACTCGATTGAATTTGAAGTGATATGATGATGTTTGAATTGCTAGAATGTAGTATAGGGTAGGGAGTCAATATACGATTTAAGAGAATGAGAGTAAGGTGGTTCAAGCACCAGAAAAATGACCACACTACCTGGAAATGCCATCTTTCCAGGTTATGACCGGTGTAGCGGTAGTGACAATCGGTGCACTAGTATTGACAACTGGTGCACCAGTGTGAGGCCTAGACGTGGATTCTAGGCCTCTGCCTATTTGTTTTTGGTTTGTATTTAAAAATTTACATATATAATGATAATATATATATAGTAAATATAACTCTTATGCTTTATTATTATATAATTATTTTTGCAAAATAAGATTATTTATATTCTGTATTAAGTATATTAAAGATGTTATTTTAATAATGGAAAATTTTGATTTATGACCTCAAAAAATTATTTAAAATTCCTATAAAATTCTGGAAAAATACGAAATGGTTTCTAAATAATATTGTGTGGGTTTTAGTGTTTATTTGATGATTTATGAATATGATCAAGATCATGGAAAAATATGTTTTATGGGTTTGAATAAAAGGAGATTGATTTAGTTATAAATTCATTTAAAAACTGTATGTGATCTCTAGAGTTTTCATAAGCAATATTTTGTTATGTAAGAGATTTCCAAGCATTTTAAATATAGAAAAGAGGTAGAGAAATATAATTTTATAAGAAAAGCTTTAGAATAAATAAATATATTTTTCCTATAAATAAAATCTCTTTTCAACATGAATTGTTTGTTTTGTGTTTATACATTTTTATGTATCAAGGATATGGAATAAACGAAGTTATAATACCAATTGGTATGAGACTTTTGGTAATATTTTTTTGGTTATTCTTTGGACTTGTTATATGGAATATTACCTCATTGGATTCTATATGTAAGGACTATGAGTAAATGGATTAGTAATACCATCTAGTATAGGACAATCAGTAGTATTATTCTGATTACTTCTTTGACTCATGATATGGAATATTATCGAGTGTAGTTTATGAGCATTGAGTAAATGAGCGAGTAACACCGGGTGGTATGGGATGTTTGAGCTGATATTGATTCGATTACTTTTTGTAAGTGATGTCACTCTTGCAAGGTCAAGTTATCTGGGGTATTTATATTTATGGTGTTGCGAATTAAGAGTGAGTAGGTTGAGAGGCATAAGTGTGTCTACTTATTATGTGTATTTACTCCTATTATTTGGTATGGAGTAAACGAGATTAGGCTAGTATCCATCCTAGCATCCTAATTGTAGGGTCGCTCCTCGGATCCATGACATACTTTAAGTTGTATAACTGAGAGCCACCGCTCCCATATCATATAGGATAACAATCTATTAATAGTTGGGGCACTTATAGGTCGTGACCTTTACATAGCGTAGTCTTACACTCAATGGATATTAGGTCATGATGGCCGTTGAGATAACTAATGAATGTAGGAGTAACGTTGAGAGTGTGTGAGGAATACTCCTAATGCAAGTTGAGAGCTGTAAGACTCTCATTTGGTTATTGATGAGATGATATAGACACATACATATCTACCTACATAAGATTAATTGTTATGCGGCTGAGAGCCAATCATAGGAACAATAGTCCATAGGGCTATCTACATTACCGAGAGCTAGTAGATTATAAAGGGTCTGGGAGACCACATGAGTATTCTCGAGCCTGAGAGCCAAGTTAATTAACTTGAGGCTATAAGTATAGATGATCATTTGTGTTATTATGGATTACTTGGATTATTCAAGTGACCGTGGGTCTATGTGTACATCTATTATACAACTATAAAGGACAGCTAAGGATGTAGAGTGCAAGAAGTTGGACACGTACGTACTTATCTTTTGTATGGTTATCTGAGAGATGACCTAGGCAACTGAAGGTATACCTTATTTGTATTTTATGTATGTATAGTTTGGATGATTAGTTTATGTGTTTACATATATGTTGAGTATGATGGACCCCAGGTATGTCTACGATATGATTATCTAAAAGATAATCTTAGGCATCGATGTGTGCATGATGTATGATGTTGATGATTTCTTAGGTATTGATGATAATTGGATGAGTAGATGATTCACCCATTTTATCATACCATTTATATCATGATTTGCTTTTATATGGGTGATGATATGTGCATAGCTAGAGTTATGTCTTTGCATTTGAGGTATTCATATACCACTTTGTGTTACATATGATTATACCATGTTAGTTATTACTATATATTGACATCGACATTCTAGACATAGTCAGACCCATATGTAAGTTATATAATACTCCGGTCTGTCTGAGATAACTCAGGTTTAGGGACGAAGAAACCAACCGTGACTGTAGGGTTTAGATGGAGGCCAGATTATTTGTAGCATTGTGTATTGTTATGTAAGGTCTCATATATGTATATGCTATTGGATTGTATGTTTTGGACCTATCTTGTATTTATTTGAGAGATAGTGGATATTGACTATCTGCATATAGACCCGCTAGTATTTGTATATATGTTATTTATATTATATGATCACTACGTGATGACTTTGTGTTCTCTATTTTCTGTTTTATATGTGTATTTTTCTACCATGGAAACACACGTGTTTATTGCTTTGGGTTAAATACCAAGTATGATGGATGTGTTAAATGAGATTTTAAATACATGTCGATGTTAGCCCAAGAGAATATGCACATGTAACAACCACATTGCCTCATTCTTCTTATTACCAGACAATATTACTTGGTAATATTATTTGGCAGTATGGGTATAGAGATAAGGTGTTACAGTTGGTATCAGAGAGTTTTAGAGCAATCACATTATATATTTTTGAGACACAAGTCTTGGCCTTAGATGAGACTTAGTATCCATGTCCCCTTGGTTTTGTTGAGTAGTTACCCTATATAAGGGATAGGAATATACGATGATTACTAATGGAATCATTGAGGAATGTATTTGTATGTTCTTATTATACAATATTTACTTCTTCTACCTTCTGAGAGAAAACTCTATATGGGATGCAGAGTAATTAATGAGGGTAGCAAAGACAACAATAGATGTCCGACCAGTAGGGTTGGGCTTTGTTGATGGATATTAGACCTCTTTGTGTCTTTGAATGGAGTAATTTGATTCAATAGGGATCAAAGTGCATTGCGGAAGCCTATAGATTGTTTTCCATTGAGCAGCTTAGTTATTTAGTAGCATTAATTAGCTGGATGATGTTTGGATTTTATTGTGTGAATTCTCTAATTATTTGATCTTTGTTAGATCAGTCTTCATTGAGGATTTTATTAGGAGATATCACTCCATGTTAATATCCCATACGAGTTTTGATGACTAAAACCTTGCAGTGTCTTCGGGAGTGATGTTACCGCAAGAGATAAGGGAAAATCGCTTTTCTGATAAAGTATTATAATGAAGTTTTTATTATAATTGTTTAGCTAAAATTTTAATTGATAGGCTTGCTTGTTTGTACGCATGCATGGTTAATGAGTTGTTGTTTGGATCATTGTAAATAAATTATTATTTGAATTTGATTATTTGTAAATATTTTAATTCAAACAAGCATAAGTTAGATTAAAAATATTTTTGATATTTGTGTACGTAGATATAAGTGTAGTATTAGATGATGTTTTATCATAATAAAATAATTCTTTTTATGAAGCAAATTTGTTGAAATATATGTAGTTTTTGAAAGATGTTGTAGTAGAAGCAAACAAATGTTTTTGTAAAGATCAAGCTGTTTAAAGTATGTCTACAAGTAAACATTTAACAGAGTTTTTAAAGTCAATATTGTGCTAATATGTCCGTTGAGAGCCATAAGAATTCCGATCGATGCGCCTGATCTTTGTCACGATAAGGAATCCTAAACATTAGAACAAGACATTTGGACATAATGTTTTAAAAAGTGATGTAATACTTTGAAAAGAAGTAAAATATTTTGAGCTGTATTAAAAACCAATGTTCTGAAGAAATAGAAGGTTTGAGGAAAAATTAAAGATAATAATTTTGCGAAAAGTGTTTTTAATGGAAATCAATATTTTAAAGAAACATCTTGAGCTACATTTTGAAAGAATATATATGGTAGTTTAAGAAATGATATAAAACATTTGATGAGAAATACATACATACATATATGTTATTCGGTGAAATTATGTAGTATTTTAAAAGATGTTATAGTAAAATTTTGACATGAGAACTTAGTTGTGTTTATAAAGAAAAATTTTCTGAAAATATTAAAGATATTTTCATAAGTTTAAGTATTTATATGATGATTGCAGCCATCGAGTATAGTGGAAGACTGAGATCGATGGTGAAGTAGTGTTGATCACACAGTCAACATTGCAGCTAGTCAGTAAAGGAAGTCGCTAAAGAATTCATACCGAGGCATCGTCACTAAATCGTAGATATTTTAAATTTTGAAATTCGTATGGTATGTGATGTTATGATTGTCTGTCTATCATGTTGTATGATTTGTTTTGACTTGAAGGTATGTTGTGAAAATATTTGTAAATTGATACATAGTGATACAAAAGTTTATATATTCAAATTTTCAACCTAAAATAATTTCTAGACTGATATGGTATTTTAAAGCATGATGGAAGGATTTATGGTTTTAATTTGTTTATGTAAATAACAAGTATTTTAAGAAGAAAAGTTTTCAGGAGTTTAGTGAAGAAAATACTTGAAGAATTCTTTTTATATAATCAGAGAAAGTGGTTTCGAAATGAGAAGGTATCTCGTGAATATTTGGAATAAAGTATTGATTTCATGAATTATTTTGGTAAAGTATAATTTTATATATAAAGTAATAAATGTTTCAAACGATATTTAAAAGGTATTTTGTGAATTTGAACTTCAAGAGGTTGGGATATAATTTTAAAAGAACTTATGTGTTGTAATAATTGCATCCATTAATAAGATTTTCCTTAAGTGATAGATAAATAATATTTGTAGTCAAAAGAGTTTTTGAGCGTTAAAAATTTGTTTGAGAAGAATTATATACCTATCTAAATTTTCTAAGCAATAGAGCTGAATTATTAGATCATAACTCTTAAAAGGATTTATATTGTGTTTTGAGCATTGTGGATTTTCGAAATACACTTCGTACCATAGATATTACTTTGAAGTTTTCAAAAATTTCAACATACAGTAATATTTTGATTGTTTTTGCAAGTATCAGAATCTTCCAAATGAGTTTGTTCGAACTCATAGTCCATGTATATAGGTGATGGGCGAGGAGGATGGTTCTTGATTTTCAGGTAAGACGCCGCTAAAAGGTCGAATAATTGGATTTGAGTCGCTGTATCTGATACTTGATGAGTCAGTGTAGATCACTATTCATGCTAACCCGAGATAGTAATGGTGGAGCATTATGCGTTATGTTTATGCTTTGTTTTAATTATAGACGAGTGTAGTAAAGCAAGAAGTGGATTAGCTTGTTATGGATTTTCTCTCCAGGAAATTGTGAGGACACAATTTCCTCAAAGGGGAATATAACAACTTGATATTGAGAAGAAATTAATTAAACTAATAATGGAGATTTAACTAATAAATGAGTTTTCAATAATAAAATGTGAATATTGGGATTTGTGATGATTTAGAAATATAAAATTTATTAGGGATTTAAAATACAGGTTTACTTAATTAAAATGGGTTTTAATATTTAAATAATGGATAAATAGAAATAATTCGGAAAGTATGTAGGAAATAATTTTATAAAGTAAAAAAGTAATTGACTTGAGTAAATTGTTATTTTTAAATAGGTTTGGATGTTTTTAAAGGTCAAAGTGATTTTTAAATATATTAAGATGGTTAAATAACTTTTATAAAGTCAAATATTAGAAATAAATAAGATAAAGAAAGTATTCTTAAAAGAAGAGAATTTTATTTTACTTATAAAAGGAGTTTATTAATGTATTCTTAAAATTGGGCTTTATAAGGTAAATTTGGAAATATTTATTTGATTGGTAAAAATTATAAATAATAATTATTTTAAAAATTATGAAATTGCAGCAAAACATTTATGGAAAATAAATATGAATTTTATTTGAAGATTTGAGCTAATAGAACTTGGTAGAAAAAAATATTAGTAAGAAAAAGGAAAAGAAAAGAAAGAAACAAATGAATAAGTGAGCCCATTAGTCCATCTAACACTTAGAAAAATATCCACCTCCTTTGCTTTATCAAGAGAAGTCTAGAAACCCCCCTTGCTTTCATATTTTCACTTCCCATATGCATTTTGCCTCTATCTTCATTAAAACTCAATTATGAATACCATAATCCTCTTCTTCAAAAACTCATAACAAATCAAATAATTTCCAGAAATCATGAAACTTGAAACCAAGCTTCTCTACATGATTCTACACCTCTAGGAATCTTCAAAGTTGGATTTTGAATAAGTTTGGTGTCATGTTGCATTTCTAGCGAAGAGGAAAATTTGGGTTTTGGTGATGCTATGAAGTTCTTTTGGAAAATGGAGCTTTACTTAGTGAAGGTGGGCAAGTACCACTCACAATCTATGCCTAATTTCATGAATTTCATACTTTTTGTTGAAGTACTGAATTTTGTGATTGTTTTCTTCTCTTGAACCCATTGCATTGCATTGTCCTCTATTGAATTTGGAGTGCTATGATAATGATTGAATTACTAGAATGTAGGGTAGGGTAGGGAGTCAATATAGGGTTCAAAATAAAAGGAGTAAGGTGGCCAAAGCACTAGAAAAATAGCCGCCCAACTTGGAAACACCATCATTCCAGGTTGTGACCGGCGCATCGGTAGGGACAATAGGTGCACCACTGTGTGGCTTGGACATGGGTTCCAGGCCTATGCCTATTTGTTTTTGTTTTGTACTTAAATATGTGTACATAAAATCTATATATATATATATATATAAACCTTATGCTTTTATGATTATGAAATTATTTTAAATAAATAAATATATTTAAATCTAGTATTAAGTATATTACTGAAGATATTAATTTATTAAAGGAAAATTTTAATTTTTGACCTCAAATTGTTATTTAAAAATCCGATAAAATTCTAGAAAAATATGAATTGGTTTCTAATTAATATTCTATGGGTTTTAGTGTGTATTTTAGGGTTTATGAGTATAAACAAGATTTTGAAAAAATATGTTTTATGGATTTGGAAATAAAGAAATTGATATAGATTCATTTAAAAAAATTATTTGATCTTTCGAATTTTTATAAGTAATATTTTTTTATATAAAAGATTTCTAAGAGTTTTAAATAGAGAAAAGAAGAAGATAAATGTATTATATGGATTAAAAGTCCTTATTTTTGGGATAAAGGGAAATAAAAATTTATTATCGTTTTATAAGAAAAGCTTTGGAACAAATAAATATAATTTTCGTAAATAAAATCTCTTTTTTATATGAATTGTGTGCTTTTTGTGTATACATTTCTATGTAATGAGGATATGGAATAAATGAAGTTATAATAAAGATTGTTATGAGACTTTCGGTAATATTTCTTCGGTTATTCTTTAGACTTGTTATATGGAATATTATCTCATGGGATTCTATATGGTGAGGATTATAAGTAAACGGATTAGTAATATAGTCGGGCATGGGACATTTAGAAATATTATTCTGGTTACTCCTTTGACTCATGATGTAGAATATTATCGAATGTAGTTTACACGTATTAAGTAAACGAGCGAGTAACACTCAGTGGTATGGGATGTCCAAGTTGATGTTTGTTCAATTACTTTTTGTAAATAGATGCCACTCTTATAAGGTGAAGTTGTATGGGGTGTTTATAATTATGGTTTGCAAACTGAGAGCGAGCGGGCTGAGGCCAAAAGTGTGTCTACTTATTGTGTGTATTTACTCATATTATTTGGCATGGAGTGTCAGAGTAGGCTAATATTCATCCCAACGGCATGATTACAGTGTCGCTCCTTGAATCCATGACGTACCTTAAGTTGCATGGCTAAGATCCAAGGTTGAGAGCCACTGCCTCCATGTCACATAGGCTAGCAGTCTGTTACCATTTGGGGGCGCTTGCAGGGTCATGAGCATTACATAGCGTAGTCTTGCATTAATGGATATTGGGCCACGATGGCTGTCAATGTAACTAAAGACTATACGAATAGCATTGAGAGCGCGTGAGGAAGACTCCTAGAGCATGCTAAGAGCTATCAGACCCTGCCTGGTTGTTGATGAGATGATATTGACAAGTACATATTCACCTACATGTGATTATTGGGTATGCAGCTGAGAGCCGATCGGATCATTTGATGAGACCTATGCCAAAATAGTTATTATTGTATTAAGAGCACATAAGACTGAGAGTCCATATGACTATCTACATTACTAAGAGCTAGTAGATTACAGAGGGTCTGGAAGACCACATGAGTATTCTTGAGGCTGAGAGCCAAGTTGATTAACTATGAGGCCATAAGTTTAGATGATCATTTGTGTGATTATGGATTACTTGGATTATTCATGTGACTACGGGTCTATTATATAGTATGACCCCATACACATCTATTAGATAGCTATCAAGGATAGTTAGTAATGTTGAGAGCAAGAAGTTTGACCCTCTACTTATATTTTGTATGGTTATCTGAGAGATGACCCAGACTACCATGGGCGTGCCATAATTCTTTTTATGTATGTATAGTTTGGATGATTGATTTATGTGTGTGCATATATGTTGAGTACGATGGACCCCGGGTATGTTGACCGTATGATTATCTAAGAGATAATATTAGGCATCGCTATTTGCATGCCATACGATGTTGACGATTTCTTATGTATTGATGATAGTTGGAGAGTAGATGTTTCACCCATTTTATCATACTGTTTGATGTGTATCTTGAATTTGCTTTTATATGGATGATGATATGTGCATAGCTACAGTTATGTTTTTGCATTTGAGATATTCATATACCACTTTTATATTATATATTATTATACCATGTTAGTTATTACTACATATTGACATTTACATTCTAAACAGTCTCATATGTTATTTATATAATACTTGGGTTATTCCAAGACATTTCAGGTTTATGGACGAAGAGAGAAGATGTGATTGTGGGGTTTAGTTGGGGGCTAGATATTTATAGCATTGTGTATTTTATGTAAGGTCTCGTATATGTATATGTTGTTAGATTGTATGTTTTGGACCTATCTTGTATTTATTTGAGAGATAGTGGGTATCGACACATTTTATATAGACCCACTGGTATTTATATACATACATGCATATATGTATGTGTGTTAATTTATTATATATTATCGCTCCATGATGACTCTGTGTTCTCTATTTCCTGCTTTGTACTGTGTATTATTCTATTCTCGAAACGCATTTGTGCTAATACTATAGCTTTGTTATATGAGATTTTAAATACGTGTCGGTGTTAGCACAAAGGAATTTAGCGTAAGGGAATATTCACATGTGATAGCCCAATATCACCTTATTATCTATATTATCAGACAATATTACCTAGTAATACTCTTTCGTACTATATGTATAGAGCTGAGGTGTTACATTTTCTTCCGGGTTGCAAAAATACCGAATATAGTCGCCTAAGACCAATTTTCAAACATGTGACTGAATACTCAAAGGTCGGAATAAAAGTCATAGACTTCTGAATATTCCAGTTCTTTATAGTTTGTTTTATTGACTACTCATACATATATATATTTCAACCAGACGTTTGATGTTAGATTTAGATAATTGATTGAAGTTATCAGACGTTGGAAAATACGTAGTTTTCAAAATATTAACATGAATTTTCTAATTTACAATGATTCAAATGTCTAAATCAAAATTCAAACGTCTTGTTTGTTGCAAATGCCAAAAATTTGAATAAAGAGTCTTCTTCTTCCCAAGGGTTGCAACTCTTTGAATGGCTACATCTATTACAAATGATTATAACTTTCCACTGCAACCTTTCAACACTATAATTATAGTTTGATTTTGGGTTTTTAAACATAACCTACTATTCTTATCCCTATACTTTTAATTCTTGATTTCTATTAAATCTCAAAAGCATTTAAAACATTTATATACTTCCTATACACCTGCACGTTCAACTATACACCATCGAGAGAGATCATAGGAAGGGTGTACTTGAACATGACTTATATTTGTTGTTAAGTACATTTTAAAGTTGATAAGCAAAGATTTTGCTCTAAATTTTTAAGAAGTCATGTTCGGTTGCTCAGGCAATTGTAAACTTGTTCCTCTGGGTGAAGTGAGGGTTGTTGGATAGTGAAATTTTAAGGAGGGCTTAGGGACTGGATGTAGGACAGGTGGTCTGAACTAGTATAAAAAATCTAATGTGATTGTATCTTTACTACTTATTTGTTTATCTGCATAATTAGACTAGTTTCCTAAATCATAATTATTTATATATTACTTAGGATCCTATAGAATTTCAAAGAGTTTCAAGTGTACCTAAAACAAATAAGATTCGGTCTCAAAAGTCACTCCTCCTTATGATACATAATGATGTATCAATAAGGAGTAATCAAAATTTATTAGACATAGTACATCCAATGATGAGTGAAGTTGAGTTAACTCCTTTCTATAAGGATATGTACTTAAGAGTAAATAAATAGGTTAAATTTAATTTCATCCAAAGCATGGTTTAAGAGATCATATTCATATAAGATATTGATAAGAAACATCAATCTTAAATTGTTTAAGGTGTGTGGTTGTCTAATTTATGTTATGAACATAAGTTTCGTAAACTCAAAATTAAATCAATTTTATATACATATAAAAGGACGTTCATAAAATATTTTTGAATGCCTACTCCATCAAACTAAGAAACAATTGTTATTTCAAGAAACACCACCTTCACAATCGAAGGAATTACTTTTAGAAATTAGTGGTAGTACAATGGACGTGGATATGATCCATAGACCCAAACATAGAAACTGATTATATAAGATGAGATAAAGTTAACCAAGCTTAAAGATTACACAAAAAACATTAGAATGTCTTATAAAAATTCCCGTATATTAAAGAGAAATTTTGAGTTTTTCAACAATGTCAAGGGAAGAGATTATTAGCAATAATAATTTCCTCAGTTATCAATAAGCTATAAAGCATATAGAATCTACCATATGGCATGATGCTTTAAATCCAAATGGATTCCAAGTATATTGTCAAAATACGATTTTGATAGTTGTCCCCAAAGGGATATAATTCATTTTTGTGAGTGCATCTTTAAGAAAATTTATGCATCTTAAATTATATAAAGCATTGTTAATAGGAAATCATTCTATCAATTTTGAGTGTTGAAATTAGTGATGTAATTTTGCTAATCAACTTGCTCAAAACAATTCAGTTTCTACATGCAATTATCGCACAATTTGGTTTTGATTTTTGACACTTTAATTTTGAAATAGATCTTTTAAATGATGATTTAGAAGAGATTGTTTACACATAACAATAAAAACGTCTTGAAGTCAGTGGAAACGATACCATGATTTTTATGTTTTAGACATGATCCAAAAGCGGATACAACAATGGAGTGCAATAAGCATTACAGTTGAACATGTATTTTGATAGAGAAATCAAAGTGTACAACAATGGAGTGCGATAAGCATTAGAGTTGAACATGTATTTTGATAAAGAAATCAAAGTGGTTTTCAGTCAAACCATAGAGAAAGCGTGTGTCTATAAGAAGAACATTAAATGTACTAAAATATTTCTTAAACTACAAGTGAACAAAAAACTTATGATTTTTTATGATGTACCTATGTTAAGATCATTTTAGTTTGGCTGTTTACTCCTCAACATTGGATTTGAAAACGACATCTTTTATAATCAGTATAAAAAGGTGTCGGGACAGTCCCATATATGCTCATATGATATACGTAGACACCACATTAAAATGTTTAATGTGAAGCATATGAGATGGAATCCTTATGCATTAGCAATAGGAATTATCACTATGCAATCTACCACAACACATTTCTCTTGTGTACCCGGTACATTGAGTGAATATCATATCCAAATTAAGATCACTAAATGGTAGTTAAGAGTATTCTCAAGTATTTATGAAATACTAGAGAATGTAGAAACAGCGAACTCCTTATGAAGGGGTATTCAGACTCAAACTCCAAAAGTGATATTGTGTATAATATATCAATCCTAAATTTATGTTCAATCTTAATTAAGTAGCTTTGAGTTGGAAATTTTCCAAATGAGCAGTGGTGGCAAATTTAGTCGACTGACTGAATACACTGCCTTGAATAACGTCGTAGTAAAAGTTGTATATATATGGAATGCACAAATTTATAACTGGGCTAGGGATGATTTCAAATGTTGAGAATTCCACAACTTTATTTTGTGAAAACAATGTCGCGATAGGGATAGTGAAAGAACCTAAAGTTCACTGGTAGTTAAGAAACATACTCCAAAAAATTCCACATAATAAAGGAAGTTTACCGGTGTTGGAGAAAGCTATTAACAGAGTAGATAATTAAAACAATATAGCATATCCATTCATAAAGTGATTGGCTCAACCAGTTCTAAGCAAACTGATGGATAGGATGGGATTGATATTTCATAATTGGACACATATGCAAGTAGGAGATTGAGAGAGTTAAGGGTATGTCATAGGGGCAATTTTGTAATTTATTGTAAACTATTAATTTTGCAATAAAATCTCATTTGAGATGTTTATTTTCTATTTTATACTTGTAATATTATGATTAGTAATTAAGTAATCAATTTAAGTATAATAAAATAGAAATCATCAAATGACATGTTATGTGATAATAATTACAAGGTGCCGTAATCATAAGAAATTTATCACAATATAAAATAACATATTATTTTAAATATTCCTAATCAAGATATTTTGAGAAAGGATATTAATACATCCATTGATACCAGAGCATGCTAACACTCTCTAAATGTTGAGCGGTGTATTACTTATGGCTGTTGGGGGCACCAAGTGGTACATACTTGTAGTTATTAGATAGCTACGAAATGACTCATCTGATAGCTTCATGTTGGTTAATAACAACTAGGACAAACAAGAAATCCCAAGATGACGATGTCATACAATTTCCTCGACTTAAGAACACCATGGAACTTCAAAGCGAATACTCCACATTGATTATAGTTAAATCATGGCATGGTGATCCATCGGGCGATTATAGTTGGGTCTGAGTTGAAGCATTAAAAGTGAAGCACTGTTCAATAGAGAATTTGTCTTCTTGGGTGTATGAGTTTAGTATCATTGTCAATTGTAGTCAATGCAAAGTAAAAATCTCTAGTTAGAGTAGTATGGTCAATAATAGATGCTATTATTGAACCATGGACTATGTTTATGGACTAACTGAGATGAACAAATGATGATATTGGAATTTTGATCAAAACCGAATACCATAAATCTTAAGGTGATATAGCATTGACGAAGAGAATGCGTGTAACTTATTGTTACTAAAAGGTACCACTTAAGAAAATTTGAAATTGGATTTTACCAAAAAGATATGTAAGCAATGAATTCGGCCAAACTATTTTAACAACCGCCCTGGAACGGACCAAAATTTTGATCTAGAAAAGGCCCATAGAAACTTAGACATATTCCAAAGTTAGCTGTTGGTTGGTAAAAAGAATAATTCAGAGCTATTTATTTGCTCATTCATATCTCACAGTGAAGAATAAAATATAATAATAGCAACAAAACCCATTTCATACAAAATTAAAAATTAAAAATATCATAAAAATGCATAACACGGTACCAATAACAATCGTTACGTATTTGTATTACAACATTTCAAAATACAAAATTGTTTTCAATGGTTACATTAGAAAACAACATGAACAGATAAATAGATAAATGTCACAAGTTTCCTCCTCGCCTCTCCGCCTTCAGCATCGTCTTTCCTAACCTGTGTTGTAATGAGGAGGGAGTCAAAACAACATATGTCTGGTGAATAAAAATCTGAATCCTTACTATTATAGCAATTGGCCAGTATAACTTAAATAGAACTATGTCTATCGCATTCTGTCCACATCATAAATCTAAATATATGCCCAAAGGCTTTCCAAGCATAAATAAAAAGGCTTTGCAAATATAAGCCCATGGCCCTTACGCTTTCAACCCAATAACTCGGATCTTTCGTCGGTAATGTCTTATCAATGTAAGAGATAGTACCCAAGTCACTTAATACCTTATAATGGGAACTAAGCAGACTCCGACCATTTAATACCTCATATAAAGAAAGTCCCCGTCATTTAATACTTATCCCAAGGAGGACTTCTCACTGGTAGCTATCTAGCTGACATTGCACGAAATCTCTTCAACCACTTAATACTTCCTATCAAAGCAGGCATTTTCTCGAGATATCCTATATCGTGCCTTAAAATTAATCCCGACCATTTACTACTTCCTGCATAGAGAAGAGGTGGGCCCTTACACAGCCATTAATACCTTCAATCCCTTTAGCATGTCCTTCATATCATGACCCATACCCCACCATGATGTCTCACATTAGTTCGATTATTCGTAGGTACTGGTAGCCATATTAGCTAGGCTGGTTAACATATAGAAGTTGGGAATAACCTCGCGTTATCCGTGGTTACTTATTATAGGCGATGTCTCACATCAACCCTAAAGTCACACTACTAGCAGCCAGATAAACTGGGCAGACTTCTGTGCACTTTTGACTGACCTTGCATCCTTATAACTTAGCCATAATTCATAACACTATATATATATATATATTATCACACATCTCACCGAATCCATTGTTTAGGCCTTATAAGAAATCATTCTAATTTTGCCTCTACAATTAGTTACTCTCCTAAAGGGGATATAATCATAATTAATAGCCTATTAACTAGATGATTAATACGTTATAATTATACATCATTTACGCTAATATATATATATATATAAGTACGCGCCTAGCAATTTCTATGTATGTGGAGACTATGCCCTAAAATAGCGTTTTAATGTCAACTCTTTCAAAATTATACAAGTCCCATTTTTGTATTATCAATATTCCATAAATCCAGTATCCAAAAATCCAATCAGCAAACTTATATACAAATAAAATTCAATCTCAACTATTTAATACTAAAACAATGGGATAAACTAATAATAATAGAAACTTACAATTTCAATTATTATTATGCAATATTCAACTTTTTTTTTCATAAAATTAGACAAGGGAATTTCTATTCAAATTGTGGAAATAAGGAGTGCAAACTATGAATAAGAATTCGCATCGTACACACCATTTCCTATTTAAAACCCTTAATCAAATTCAAAGAAAAAGAATAAGAAGTGGAATAGAAGGAAAAATACTAAATTAAAAATTCACACACTTCCCATTATTTTAATATAAAAACAATTGAGATCTCCAACCTAAGAATTGACATTTCGCTTTGAGGGAATTTGGGGGGTTTTGACGTAAAATGAAATTCCCCAAAGCGTATTCAAATCCAAACTACACTATTCAATTATTAAAATAGAAAGACAAAGGTTTCCACTCAATGTAGATCCTTAGCTTTGCTTGTTGTTGGATTTGGCATGCCAGCAATAATCTCATTTAGACCTCCCATTTTTAGAAATATGCAACAAGGGAATTGCATATGGATTAGATTCGGAAATTCAGGAGTTGGAGGAGAAAAGGATTAGAAAATAAACAATAAACATATATAATTCCTTACATGAAACCCTAAAGAAACTTTCTGAATCTTTTGAAGAGAGGAATTGACAGAGCTTCGTTAGACTTCTAAAATAATTTGTGAATGAAAGTAAGGGGGCAAGGCTCTTATTTATAGTTATTGGAATGCACCAGAATCGTCGGATTTAGGTCAGTTAAAATAACAAAAATTGAATGTTCAAAGTGTAAGAACCGTAGTTGCCACTGACCTTCATCGGTTGACCGCTAAGGAGCGGCCGATCATCACATTTGTTTGGGAAGATTTTTGTGCCGTTGGTTTTTATTGATTTCCTTACTTTATTATCACTTAACATTAATGTTAATTTTTTACGATTACTTCACCCCAAAGTCTAATTGCTATTAACTTTCAAATTTCAAATTTAAAAATTATTTATTTATTTGAATTTGAATTCTATTTGAATTATTTTGAATCCGAGAACTTCAAACGTCCATAACTTCTCTGTTTGAGCTTCGTTTCAACATATTATCTATGGAAATTGATCAGAAAATCACCACGAATAAAACGACTTAACTTCCGTGGTCAAATTCCGACTTTTGAAAAATTTTCATTTATAGCCTTATCTAATTTAATTAATTTATCCGATTTATTTATTTCTTATTAAATTTTACGGGGTGTTACATTCTCCTCCCTTAAAAGAATTTCGTTCCCAAAATCTTTTCAAGGGACGAATAACGTAACACACTATAATCATCCATGTTATACAACCAAATTATCTACACAATCATCTACTCAATCAAAGTGCAATGTGATTATATGTGCAGACATACTATAAGTGAGCTCAATCCTAGCATAAGTATATGATTGTGACATATAAGTATACGTGCAAACACTCTAAACATGCATATAGTTTCTATATAAGCGTAAGGTGACGGTGAAAAAGTTTTGCAACCATCTCCTACCATTCAATATAGCAACCACGATGCAACCAAAACCTAGTTTTTGAGAGAAAAGTTTACCAGTGAAAAGCTCAGGATGAGAGATCCACATCTACTCTTCAGTTTCCCATGTGCTCTCCCTCGGGTTATCTCCCTATTATACTTGAACTAGCCTACTTTCTTTATTGCGAAGCTTCTAGTTCCGTGCTATACAATATGTGCGCTGGCATGGGATGATATTGGCTTCGTCTCAATATCCCCCGATTGATCAGGCTCTACAACAAAAGTTGTGCTATGAAGGCATTTCCTCAAGTGCAAAATGAGAAAAACGTCTTGGACTCCAGCTAGTATATCCAGTAACTCCACATGGTAAGCAAGTTTTTCTATTCTTTCCAAAACTCAGAAAGGCTTAACAAATCTTGGTGCCAACTTCTCGATTTTCCAAATCCCATGACTTTCCTAAGAGAGGAAACTTTGATAAACACCATGTCCCCAATCTCGTATTCTAATTCTTTTCTTCTCTTATCCGCGTAAGATTTCTAGTGGTCTTATTGCTTAATCAACTCTACCTTATTCAAAATTTCGTGAATCAAATCTCGTCTGAGTAGAATTTTGTCGATGGTTTCCCACCAATAGTTTGCCGATTTGCATGACCTCGCATAAAGCGCTCCAAAGGGTTCCATACCAATCGTCGATTAGTAACTATTATTACACGCAAACTCGACTAATACTAGGTGTTGCTCGCATTCTCCACCAAGGTCCATGATACAAGCTCTCGACAAATCCTCCAAGACCCTACTAACTCGTTTAGTCTGTCCGGTCTGCAAGGGGGTAAGTAGTACTAAGATTCAATGAAGTCCCTAAATCTACTTGCAAACTCCTCCAAAACTCACTCGTAAATAAGGGGTCCCTGTCACTAATAGTACTAACTAGAATTCCATAAAGTCAAACCACCTCCTTGATATAAATCTGTGCTAGAGATGTTGCGATCTTATTGCTCCTAACAGGATAAAATGGGTGCTTTTGGTGAGTCTATCCACGATGACCCAAATTGCTTCATTGCCTCTTTGATTCCTAAGCAACCCATTTATAAAGTCTACTAATATATATTCCAATTTCCAAGTCAGAATTTCTAATGACAATAATATCCTCTAGGCTTCCCTTGCTCAGCTTTTATCGTTTGGAATGTTAAACATCTAGAAACAAATTCGGCTACTCTCTTCTTCATCCTCGAGTAGTACAAACATCGTTTCATATCCCTATACATCTTCTCTCCTCCAGAGTGAATTGCCATCCTTGAATGGTCGCACTCCACAAGCACTTCCTCTAATATACTATCAATCTTTGGAATGCAATGAAGTCCATCTCTCCTCAAACATCCCTTCTCATCAACTGCATATCTACTAACATGAGGAAATTGTTCTCTACTACTTAGCTTGCCTAAATTTTCAATTATTTCTTCATCCTTTTTTGCTATAATCCAATGTGGTCCATTAACGTCGGCCTTACGTCCATTACTTCCAAATAGTTTTGAGTGGGTTCTGTTGGTAGTTGGAATTTGAAATTTGAGGGGAACTCCAACTACTTCCACTTATATATAGCTTCCAAGGTAGCATGCCTCCGGTTAAGAGCATCAGCGACGACATTACATTTCCGAAAGGTCTACTATATCCTAAAGCCGTAGGATATTATAAACTCCATCCACCTTTGCTACCTAAGATTTAAATCTTTTTGGGAAAATAGGTATTTTGACCGATTTATGGTCAGTGAATAGCTCAAACCTTTCCCCCAAAAGATAGTGCCTCCAAATTTTCAAGGCAAAAACAATAGCTGCCAACTCCAAGTCATGAACTGGGTATCTCATTTCATGGTCCTTCAATTGCTTACTAGGATAAGCTATCATCCTTCCTTCTTGCATAAGAACTGCTCCCAATCCTATGTCACATGCATTTGTATAACCTGTAAAAGTCTTCGTTCCATCGGAAATGATGAGTATTGGTGCACTTGTCAATAGCTCCTTTAGCTTCTCAAATGCTTCCATCCATTCCTCATCCTATGCAAAGACTAGATTCTTCCTAGTTAAGCGAGTTAAAGGAACTACTATCTTTGCAACGTCCTTTATGAATTTCTTATAGTAACCCGCTAACCGTAGTAAACTCCCAACCTCCGTAGCATTCTTTGGAATCTTCCAACTTTGAATAGCTTCTACTTTTGCAGGGTCTAGTGCTAGTCTATGCTCGAAAATATTGTGTCCAAGAAATCTCACCCCCTTCTTCCAAAAGTAGCATTTTGAGAATTTGGCTTTAAGTTGGTGCCTTCTCAAAGTCCCTAGTATCTCCTTAAAGTGATAGTCGTACTCTCCTTCACTCTTGGAGAATACTAAAATGTCAACAATAAAAACTACGTCAAACTTATTCGGATGTCCCCTAAATATTCTACTCATCGAATCTACAACGTATGTAGGGGCTTTTTTCAATCCAAAGGGCATCATTTTCCATTCATAGAGTCTATTTTGTGCAAAATGCGGTTTTTGGTTTGCTATCCTCTATAATTTTCAGTTGATGAAATCTAGTTGCCAAGTCCAATTGATAAGATTTTGGCTCCCGTAAGCTTATCAAACAAATAGTTTATCCTTAGATAAGAGACACCTATTCTTCTTCGTCAACTTTATGAGTTCTCTGTGGTCAACGTATAGCTTCAATGAGCCGTCTGCCTTAGTGCAAAGACAATAGGGGATCCCTATTTCAAAGTACTCCATCGGATGAACTCTTTCTGTAGTAGCTTCGAGATCTACTTATCTAATTCTTGCCTTTCTTTTAGGGCATGTATCTTAATGGTAGAGCGACTGGTCTAGTGCTTTTCTTCAAATCAATCCTAAACTCGATCTCCCTTTGGGGTGGGAGACCCAAGACTTCTTCAAAGACATCAGAAAATTCTTGAACTATGGGTACAGATGAAAACTCATTTTAAGACAAGCTCGGAGAACATAAATATCTTAACCTGACCAAGTCTTGGGGTGTACGATGAATTTTTATATCCTGTCCTCTATAACTATTTAACCATACAACCCTCATATTGCAATCTAAATTTCCCTGTAGTATGATAATCAATCCATTCCTAAGATAAGTCTATACCCCTCGAAATTAAGAACGTATGCATTACGTATGAAATCAACATCGCATATGTCTAACACTAGGTCTTTTCAATTTTAGGAAAGATTTATCGACTCGCTAATAGAATTTGAGACTACTATTGGGTTAGTGACAATTTGGGTTTGAATATTTAAGGAGTTGATCACATTCCGAGCTATAGATGAATGCGATGCTCCGGAGTCGAATATGGTACAATTTTATTCTCAAAAATAAGAGTTATACCTTCCATAGCTGCCTTCCCTTAGTCTCTAGAGGGTGGTCTACCTTGAAACATGGATAACCTCAGTTGCATAGGCTTGTCCTTTCTTCATCATCTTCGGACATTGATTCTTATAGTGCCCCTCTTCGTGGCAGTGGTAACACTAAAAGCTTCCTTCAACATATTTATCCTGCAATCGTTAGCAATATGTCCTTTCTTTTGGTATCTCTTAGATACCTTACCTTCTTTCTTAAACTTCCTTTTCGATTTCTTATTCGCCCAAAAATTTTCTTTCTTGGATCACCTTGGTTCTATGTAGGTCTTGTCTTCTCCTTCTCCTTTTCCATCTCTTTCTCCTCCACACTAGCCTTTTACGGTAAAGCCATCTCAACTAGCATCTCATATGTGGAGCCGGTGTATGTTTGAGTCTACAACAATTCTTTGAGTGGGGAGTTTAGGCCCTTGATAAAGTTCATGTACTTTTCCATGGGTGTGTCTATTAAACTCATTCCAAACTTGGCTAGCTCTACAAATTTACTAGTATACTCCTTTAGAGTGGAGTCTCCCTGTCTAAGCTGTATAAACCTTTCTAATTGCAAGTTCACTTCTCTTGACATAAATCGTGACTCAAATCGGTCCTTGAATTCATCCCAAGTGACATTCCTATTGATATTCTCCTCGGTCATAATATTCTACCAATTTAAAACCTCTCCATTAAGGTGTGAAGCTACCTTTCCCCGCTTCATCATATCCTCCCCATCAAGCTCTCAAAAATATCATCTCGCAGTCATTTATCCATGTCTTTGTCTCCACGAAACCTTTTGTTCCCAAATATACTCTTCCTCTCATATTAAGAAAACCCTTGCACAATTTAGGGTAGTCAAATGGGCGAGGTGCTGCTTCGGCAGGCGGGGGAATGAGTGTCGTCGGTGCAGCTTGTTGAGTGACTTGTCCTATGTGCACGAGGTATTATTTAAACCATTCAGGCATCCCTCGAATGGTGGGAATTCCTTGGGTGGGATTCAAACTTTCAGAAGAAGAAGGGTTTTTAGCCATAATATACTATCTGTGGGTTAAACTTTCAGTTATATTTTCTAAGATAGTATTATACGCTGAGATAAAGATTCACCTAGTGTGTATGCATATGTTCATCAATAATACACACACACACACATATATACATATATAAAGATTTGCCATTGATCTAAAAGTTTCTAAGTTTTTGGAAAGAAAGTGGAAAGTGGTTTCAGATGAAAAGATGGAATGTATGTAGTTCGATTATTATTCTATGTTCCTTGCACGTGCTTGTATTATGCTTTTTTCGCATTTGTGCTGTAGCCTAATTGTTGTATTTCAAATTGTGTCTTGGGTTGGATTTTTTGACCAAGTTTAGCAATAAAATTTACCAAGTTTCAAATATATATATATATATACATACATATAATAGGGATTTTTGAAAAATTCTTTTCAAAAATAACAAATATGCCTCTCTTACGTAAACTTATTCCCATTGATCGAGTGCCTGGCTTTGATACCAAATGTGACCACCCACCTTGAAACGGACTTAAATTTCGATCCAGAAAAGGCCCATGGAAACTTAGGCCTATTCCAAATCTGTTTATTGGTTGGTAAAAGGAATAATACAGAGTTATTTATCTACTCATTCAGATCTTACAATGGAATGATAAAGTATAATAATAGCAACAGTACCTATTTCATTCAAAATTTAAAATGTCATAAAAAATCCATAATGCAATACCAATAACAATCGTCACATATCCGTATTACAACATTTCAAAATAAATAACATCATTTCCAATGGTTACATCAGAAAATTACATGAATATATGAATAGATAAGTGCTACAAATTTCCCTCTCACCCTTGCCTTTAGCATCGTCTTTCTTAACCTGTGTTGTAATGAAGGAGTTAGAACAATATATGTCTGGTGAATAATAATCTCAAGCCTTACTATTATAGTACTTGGCCAGTATAACTTAAATAAGAATATGTCTTTCATATTCTGTCTGCATCATAAATCTAAATATAAACCCAAAGGCTTTTCAAATATAAATAAAAATGTTTTCCAAATATAAGCCCATGGCACTACGCTTTCAACCCAATAACTCATATCTATCTTCAATAATGTCTTATCAATGTAAGAGACAGTCATTTAATACCTTTTAATGGGAACTAGGTAGACTTTGACCATTTAATACCTTATTTAAGGCAGTCTCCATCATTTAATACCTATCCTAAGGCGAACTCCTCACTAGTAGCTATCTAGGTGACATTGAACAGAATCTCTTCAACCACTTAATACTTCATATCGAAGTGAGCCTTTTAGCGAGATATCCCCTACAGTGCCTAACAATTAATCCCGATCATTTACTACTTCCTACATGGAGAAGAGGCATACCCTCACATAGCCACTTAACACCTTCGATCCTTAAAGCATGTCCTTCGTATTATGACCCATACCCCACTATGATGTCTCACATTAGTCCGACTATTCGTAGGTGCTGGTAGCTAGATTAGCTGGGTAGGATTATTTTGTAGAATTTGGAACCAACCTCGCGTCATCTATAGTTACTTATTATAGGCGATGTCTCACATCAGCCCCAAAATCACACTGTTGATAGTCAGATTAGCTGGACAGACTTTTGTGCGCTTTTGACTGACCTCGCATCACTATAAATTAGCCATAATTCATATATATTATCACACACCTCACCGAATCCATTATTTAGGCCTTATAAGAAATCTTTCTTATTTTGCCTCTGAAATTAATTACTCTCATTAGAGGTATTTAATAACAATTAATAGCCTATTAACTACACGATTAATACATATAATTATAAGTCATTTACGCTCTATATATATATATATAGTTTAGGGTGTAATCTTTGTACGCTTAGAAAATGCTAGGTACGCACTTATATATATAATTGCGTACCTAGCATTTTCTAAGCGTGCGAAGATTACGCCCTAAACTAACGTTTAAATGTCAACTACTTCAAAAATATACAAGTCTCATTTCCCTATTATCAATATACCATAAATCCAATATTCAAAAATTCAATTAATAGACTTGTATACAAATAAAATTCAAACTCAACCTATTTTATACTAAAATAATGGGATAAATCAATAATAATAGAAACTTACAATTTCAATTATTTTTACGCTCTATTCAACTTCTTTTTTTTCATAAAATTAGACAATTGAATTTTTATTCAAACTGTGGAAATAAACAACGCAAACTACGAATAAGAATTTGTACCTTACATACCATTTCCTAATCAAAATCCATAATCAAATTCTAAGAAAAAAAATAAGAAGTGGAATAGAAGGTAAAATACTAAAATTAAAAATCTACACAATTCCCTTTATTTTGATATAAACAATTGATATTCCAATCTAAAAATTAGCATTTTGCTTAGGGAGATTTTGGGTGTTTTAATGTGATGTTTTCGTAAACCAAAATTCCTCAAGGCATATATCAACTCCAAACTACATTATTCAATTACTATAATAAAGACTAAAATTTCCGCTCACTGTAGGTACTCAGTTTTGCTCCCTTTTGGATTTACACGTCCACAATGATCTCCTTCAGATCTTTTATTTTTAGAAATATTCAACAAGGGAATTGCATATAGATTAGATTCAGAAATTTAGGAGTTGGAGGAGAAAATGATTAGAAAATAAACAATAAACATATACAATTCCTTACTTGAAACCCTAAAGAAACTTTCTGAATCTTGGAAGAGAGGAACTGACAAAGTTTCGCTATAATCCCAAAATAATTTGAATGAAAGTGAGGGAGCTAGGGTCTTAGTTGTAGTGGTTGGAATGCACTAGAACCATCGGATTTAGGTCGGTTAAAATAATAAAAATGCGGACGTTCAAAGTGCAAAAAACCTACTCGCCACTAACCATCACCGATCGACCGACCCTACCCTATCGGTCGACCGATCTTAGGGAGTAGTCGACCGTCACATTTGTTTTGAAAAGATTTTTATGTTGTTGTTTTTTATTTATTTTCTTCCTTAATTATCACTTAATGTTGACGTTAATTTTTAAGAATTACTTAACCCCTAAATCTAATTGTTGTTAACTTCCAAATTTAAGAATTACTTATTTATTTGAATTTGAAGTCTATTTAAATTATTTTGAATCCAAAAAATTCAAACATACATATCTTTTCTGTCTAAGCTCCATTTTCAACATATTATTATATACAAAAATTGATTAGAAAATCGCTACGAATGCAAAGATATAACTTCTGTGGTTAAATTTGACTTTTACAAAATTTCAATATTTTGCCTTATCTTATTCAATTAATATATCTGATTTATTTATTTCTTATTAAATTTTATGGGGTGTTACAACTAGCATACCACTAGCACGATGTGTGAACATTAATATTTGAATTATTCAAAATTAACCACCGATAGAATTCACACCTCCGAGTCTCACAAGCATATTTGTGAATTCTTTGAAAAACCAAATGATTTTGTTAGTTTATAAATCTTCATCATTGAACGTCATGTAGTTAGACTCACAACCGACGGAAAGGCCATGTTTACCATCCTTCCTCATCATCATTTTCATCATTGAGTTCATCCAGTTCCTCTATGATCACTATCATTTATCTATTTTTAATCATCATTGTTGGCCATCTCCTGCATCATTAAATACAGCCACCATAGCCAATCAACATCATTGCACCTCGACGAGACTTTGATCTTGTTTTTTTTACACCAAGAGTGATACTTTACTCAAACAGAGAACTCATTTTGATGTCTTGGACATTCAAACTCAAAACCTCTAGGATCACAGCTTAATGTGTCATACCACTTGTTACTTGAGCTAATGGTCTTTGATGAGGCTCCGAAGTCGTTTATATTAATCAATGTCATCATCGGCACCAGTGGTCTCTTCTCCACCACTGCAAAGTTCTTATTTCTGACCAAAAAGAAACATAGATTTGAAACAAAATGTTCAATCTTGTGCTCGATTAAAGTTAAAAGTTTGACCTTGAAGCTGAAAACAAAGCTTAGTATCCTTAGGGTTATTTTTTTTTCAACATTGTCATTGAATCAAGATCTGAAATGAATGATATTATGTTGTACAATATGTCTTATGAATTTTTTTTTTTAACACAAGCATCCACATTTGATGAATAAACACCCTTTTTTTTTTTTTGGGACAGGTTGTCCAATAAACATCCGAACATATGCTTACCCTTTAACACTTGGTGCTTGTCAAAAATGTATCTGTTTATACTATTTTGTTGAACAAACGTCTATTTTAGATGCTAAAATATTTTATGGTTAAATAGAAGAAAAGTTGGCTTTGTATTTTTATTAAAATGCCCCACTAAGGCTGTTTAAGCGTGTAATTTAATCTTCTTTGAATGATCAAAATACTTCCATTAGAAAATAAAAAAATAAAAAGGTAAAAAAACAGTTGATTTCTTGTATTTAAACGAGTTAGAGCAACCACTTAATTTAAGACACGGACAGCTGCTGATTGAAACCACAAGAAATCGGAAAGAAAAAATCTTGCAGATTGAAAGAGCAGTTACAAGTCAGAGTCTTATTGTTTTTTCTCAAGGTATGTAATGGATCTAATTCATAAAATCTATCTTTTTACATTAATTTCACTTTCAAATAACCGGAACAAAATTTGTGTGTGTGTTTTTGTTTTGCATTAATCAAGCAGTGAGTTTGTACATGTTCACTACAAAATGACGGCGTTTGTTTCCCATTTTGAACCGAATGAAAGAAACCCATTTGAAATCATAGCCTGAATCAACTCTAAACATGAAAAGATAGATACTTTGTTATTAGGGTAATTTGATTAGTAGAAACTAGATAAACTCAACTTGGTATTTTTGTTTCTGATGAAAACCCCTAATTGTATTTCGATTGTTTTTATCCCCCTTGTCCTCTTGTTATTATAAAGTTTATATTTGAAGTAGTCTGTTGTCTTATTTGCAGTGAAGAAGAAATTTTCCTCTAAGAGAAAAAATGGAGACAATGTCTCCATCATTTTCTAATATGTCCACTACTAACATTGAAGCATCAACAATTGATGAGTTGTCTACGCATCAAAGCATGCTATTATCTGATTGCTTGATGGTACTACAACTTGTTTTCAATCCTGCATCGTTTAATTGATTTGTTAAATGTTCTGTCAATCCTTTTAAGCCAATAATGTTTGATTAACTGTTATGACTTAGCTAACATGTTGATATTGCTTGATAGGATTTGAAGAAGTTGAGATGTCAACTATATTCAGCCGCTGAATATTTCGAGTTGTCATACACCAATGATGATGAAAAGCAAATGTATTGAAAACTTTATTGAACAATTTTATTCATGATGTCAATCATACGTTGTGATGAGATTGTTGGCTTATAGAGTTATTATAACAGGGTAGTGGACACCTTGAAAGATTATACGGTAGAGGCTCTGGTAAACACTATTGACCATTTAGGTTCCGTGTCGTCTAAAGTGAATGGTTTTGTTGATGAAAGAGTGGATGAAGTTTCTAGCTCTGAACTTAGAGTATCTTGTATTGAACAGGTGATCTTCTTCACACTTAATTGTAGATGTGCCACAAGATGTACCATACCTTATTTTTGGTAGCAATAGTTTTCTGAGTAAGATTGGCATCACTAATTTAGGCTGTATCATAGTTTCTGTAACACTTCTAGGCCACTTTATCCAACTTATAACACATGTATTTGTGAAACATAATACAAAAACTGACCATTTATTAAAAAAATTATTCACTCTAATGTATTTACTAATTTATTTTTGTTTACACTAACACCATGTCAAACTGCATCAGTGTATTATTGTTAAGATGTCCACGGTATGGTTCATATTCACATTTAATTTTTAGAAATGTTAACTTTGGTAAATAATTTGTTGCAGTGTTTAATATGAAGAAAGAATCCCTTAAACATTTTTTATGAATGAACTAAATTCTAATTTGTTATGCTATCTGCAATAGAGGATTCGGACATGCCAAGAGTTTATCGACAAAGAAGGGCTTTCTCAACAGTCTCTTGTAATCCCAACACCCAAATATCATAAGAGATATATAATACCGGGTAATTTACTTCTCCATGGATTCTTATTTAATATCATCTGTGCAATGCGGATTCTTATTTAATATCTGTGCAACACGGAAGGCTTAAGCAGGATCTTTCCGTGAGTTATCTTGGGCTCTAGTTTACTACATCCAATTTTGAAAACTTTGGCATAGGTTTTTAACTAATATGAAGTTTTACAGTGTTTTATAGAGAATTTATAGAAAATCCTGACTAGCAGCCTGGTACCTTACTTTACCCCTAGAATTTATGGAGGATTTTTAGAAGGCCCCTGAACTTAGGTCTTTCCACTAGCCAGAAATATAAATAGTATTTCAGGTCTGATACTGAACCCTGCATATTGAACTGTAACATATTCAGCTGGTGAATTCATGCCTGAATCTGGAACACATGCTGTTGCCAAGTGCGAAGAATCAAATTCACCAGTTATGGAATTTGAGTCCCAGAAGTTTCAGTCTGGTAATAGCTTGAACTTTAAATCTCTGAATTTGGCGTAATCATGTAAATTCCTTGCATTTTTTATATACAGAATTATGTCATTGTTTTTATTCCTTCTTTTTCAGCTGTGCGGTTGACAATTATGGATAAATTGCCTTCGGTCAGGTAGACGTTGAACATATAAAAGCTTATAGCTACAAGGTTTCGATGCGACTAAGACATATACGTATAACACACTTAGCTATATATCTAATTCTACATTATCAATATCTACCAATTCAGGAAAGCACGTTCGCCTTCGCCAACCCCTCGAGCTCGCTCGTCGTCACCTCGAAAGTTACGCTCAGTGTCGCCTGCACCACAACAAAGATTACATATTGCAACAGGTATTCGCTCTCTTATTTTTATCCGATTTCAAAGATGTTTGTTTACTAATACTTCTACTCGCTATTGGTAAACTAGATAAAAGATTGAGATCAAGCTCGCCACTTCCAACATCCAACCCTCTTGCACGCTCAGGTTCAATGACAAGCAGAGCAGCTTTTCTCAACTCCTCTAGTACAAGAAGGCGGGTATGTGCACGGTTTTTTAAATTCTATGCTTATTTATATTTTTGCATCTGTAGATACAGCACTGTAGCCTAATGTGTATCTTGCATTTTAATGTAGTTTTCTACTGAAGATCAAAAAGCATCATCAATGCGCTTACATGCTGAAAGAATTGGTGAAAAAGAGAATGGTCAATTTCAGAGCAAAGGCAAAAGTTTTCTGAAGTCTCTTCTCAGTAGGCGCAGGACAAAAAAAGATGATATGTTGTATAGTTACTTGGATGAATATTGATTATGACTAATCGTAAACGTATAAAATGCATTTCCTTTTGTTATTTATTTTATTTACATATATTATTCATGATGATGATTTATTTCTCATTTACAGACCTACAAGTGTATTAAATGCTGTTATCCAAATTATGGCCTATAAGTTTTTATTAAACTGTTTTCCAAAATTAGTTCTAGGAAGAGCTTTAAAAAAGATGTCATGATTCTCGTGAATGGTAACAGTAGCGCTCACTATTAATGACACTAGTGGCTTCTTTGCACTGAATTCTTTTTGTTCATGTTGCAAAACAAGAACCAAATATTTGCCCTTGAATATCTGTTATAAACATTTGGGGACAGATAGGCTAGGAAGATAAGTAACTATAGATAGGCTAGGAAAATAAGTAGCTATGTCATGCAATAATGAAGGAAAACAAAAGAAAGCTTTGCTCATATGATTTCATAATAGAAATAAAGTCGTGGAGGTTATAAACTTAACTGAGTTGTGTATTATGTAAGTATGAGCTGTTATATGTATTAAACTAAATACACTATGAATTTCTTATATGTGAAGTCGGAACTAGAGAAAGAAGTTATGTTTGTTCACTATCATCCATCTTTCATATACAAAGCTTCACATATATTTATAGTATTAACTAAATCATCCTCCCTTTGACCTTGGCTTTCATGTGTCGAATTGCATGCATAAGTATGTTGCATGTTCATCCACCCAACTAGTACAATAACCGATTATAATTTCCACCCTTAGATGGGCATTTTATTGTGATAGTTACCTCCTAGAAGAAAGAAATAAGAGTACGCTATCCACAATAAATGTTATCCTCCCAAGTTAACCATTGACTGGTAGTTATGGTTCATCGTAGACCCATCACATGCCAATACCATTAAAAAAATTAAAAAAAATAAAAATTCTTGAAGGCTTATGTTGATAATGGTTTTGTGAAAGAATTAGTAAGTTATCATCTAATCATTTTGTTGTATTTCAGTATCATTGCTCTACCACAGTTAATCTGTGTAGAAGAACTTTGGTGATATATGTTTTGTTCTATCTCCCTTTATAAATCATCCTTTGATCCAAGCGATACACACAACATTATCTTCATGTATTATAGTTGGGTCTTTATCAATCTTAGATAATCTACATTTTCTTCTAATATGGTTGTAATCGATCTCAACCGTGCACGTCCACAGCTTGCTTAATGGTGCACTAATATCTCAAAATGGTCTGATGATGGAGGAACTAACGTTTGCTATGTCGATCTCCAAGAAATAGTAGCACTACCACATATAAACACACAATTCATTTGTGATCGTGCTTTATGAGGATCAGAAAGGCATTTAACATATGTATCGCCTCTTAATTATGATAATGAATCTTTCGAATAATATAATTTGATGTTGCTTATGCCATGAAGATAAGTTAAGATATGCTCGATTCAGTTGCAATATCTTTTATATGGTTCTGAACTAAATCCGGCTAGTAAGTTAACTGAAAATGCAATATCAGGGTCTATACATAGTGCCAAGTATAACAATGCACCAACGTCACTAGGATACAGTACTTTCGGCCCAAGTAGCTTCTCATTGTCTTCCTCTGGACGGAATGGATCCTTTTAAACATCAAGTGATCAACAACCATATGACAACTAAGAGGATGATAATTATCCATATTAAAGCGCTTCAAGACTATCTCGCTAAATGATGTTTGATGGATAAGAGTTCCACCTAAATTATGCTCGATTTGAAAGCATTTGAAGGTCGAGGAAATACTTTTATTTTCAACGTCTTTCATCACAAATTTCCTTTTCAAATATTAAACGGTAATTTTTACCATTTTAGGAATATGAACTAGATTAACTACTATCATCAACATATAGTGCAATGATGAATATTAAGGTTCATTTCTCTTAATGAATATACATGGAAATATGAAATCATTATTGTAACATTCCTTTCACTATGTATTCACTTAGCATATTATACAACATTCTTCAATATTGTTTTAATTCATACAACAATCGCTTAAGTTTTATTGAGTACAAGCCACGTAGTATTTCTTCAAGCAAATTATGTCCTTCGAGAACTTTCATATAAATTTCTATGTTTAATACACCATATAATATGTAGTCACCATGTAACGACTTGAAAATTTTAACTTCTCGAATAGGAATATTTAATTTATTTAAATATTCAAATTTAATTCGAATGTAATAATAATAATAATAAAATAAATTATTTATAAAACATTTTGATTTTTATTGACGTACTTTTGAATGAATTTATAGGATTTTTTTCATGATTTTTAATTTGAAAAATATTTTAATTATCGTTTGACGTATTCTGCGGCAAACGTTGGTATTTTTAAAATTTTCGCAAAATAAGGTAATCAATATATTTTATTGTTGTTTTGAGATTGTATTGCATTGTTGTACGCGATCGTATTTTTGTTTCTGTCGTTCGCAGTTTGTAGACTAACAAAATGCTATGTAGCGAAGTATCGGAAATATTTAAATAAATAAAACTACACCCTAAGACTATACTTCATTTTCCACTTTCCCTCTTACTTTCCATTTTCCTCCTCTCTCTCTCATTTCCATTTACTGTTAAAAAAATGACCTTCTCCAAAGAAAAATCAAAATCAAATAACTTACCCACAATTAATTACAATATTAGATTCTTTGAACTCGTAGCGAGAAGATCTTCAAATCCATGTATGGTTTGTGGTGTGTGGCGGTGACGAGGGTGGAGCGGCAATGGAAGGCCGACCTAGGGTTTGAGGTGGATGTCGATTGAGGCGGAGTTTGGGAAAATGGAGGGTGGATTCGTGTTTCTCATGGCAAGGGGAGTCGACGATCGTGATTTGGTAGTGTGCTGCGATAGCTATTGGTCTCGTTATAGTATTTTGTAACACTACGGTTTGCTGTTTTGATTTGAAAATGGTTTTGATTCGGATGATGGTTTAAAATTGATTTTGGAAATTTTCTACGGTATTTTATTTGGAAATGGTTTTTGAACTTCTTTATTTTATTTCAACTTTTTTGTCAATCTTTTCTAATTTATATGGAAATGTTTTAAAAGCATTTCGAGAAATATTTATTGTACAAGAAAATTCATATATTAATGAATGTTTATTTTAAAGGAAAATAAAGGGAATATATCCTTTGTAATAAAGTAATTCTGCTTTAAAATAAATATATCAATATTTTGGAATAAATATTGATGAAACGTTTTATATAAAATATTGTATAGAAAGTGAGATTTAAAAACGACATTTTATAAATAAAAGAATAGATTTATAAATAGTATTTTATAAAAAGGAAAATGATATCATTTTTATAATTTGGAATAATAAATAACATTTGTGGATTTATAATAATATATGGAATGATCGTTTTATGAAAAATATTTGGTCCTATCTTGAAATTAAAGGTTTGTGATAAGTAAATTTGGAGATTTATAGAGGAGTTCTATAATTTTGTTTGGAGATTTATAAAAGGAGTTTTATAATTTTATTTGGAGCATAATAGGAGTTTTATAATTATATTTGGAGCATAAAAGGAGTTTTATAATTATATTTGGAGATTTATAATTATATTTAGGGATTTACAAAGGAGTTTTATAATTTTATTTGGAGATTTATAAAAGAAGTTTTATAATTATATTTGGAGACTTATAAAATAAATTTTATAAATAGAAAGGAATTTGTAAATATAAGAGAGATTATAAAAGGGAATTTTATAAAAAGGAATTTTATAAAAAGGAAATAACACGATATCTATAAGTGATAATTTTAAATTATGGTGGTATGGAAAATACTCTTTTCATACTTAACACCAAATTCCAAGGTAGGAAAACTCGTCCCTATCTTGAGAATTAAGAATGTATGTCGAGGCCAAGATAGTATGCTAACTTGTCCGACTTCATTGTTAATCAAGGAATAACACAAGTTTGAAATCAAAAAGTGATGGTAAGTATATTTGGTCTAATTTACATATAATCCATTTACTTATATCAAAAGGAAAGCGTTTTGGGTTTATTGTTATCAATGTTTTAAATGATATTTGTTTTAACCCAAATAAGTATGGGTTTGAAAGTGGAATCTTTCTTAAAGTTTTGTTAATATATTTATACCATTGAGATAAGTATATGGTTATATTATAAGTATTGAAAGTGTAGTGGTTTGTGAATGTACTTATACCATTAAGATAATTATATGGTTACATTTTCTAAGTATAGAAAGTGTAGTGGTTTGTGAATATACTTATACTGATGAGATATGTTTATAGATATATTTTAACCAGTGAAAGAGGTTAAATGAGTAATGAAGAGTAGAGAAGACTTGTGTATATCTTTTGTAAAAGTATTTCAGTACAAGAATTACAAAGTGTTTTTTATTAATGAAAGAATTAATTAAAGAGGCTCGGTAGTTGCTTATATGCTTAATCATGCTTGGTTTTCATGTGAAATTAAATCTCTGATTTGATAGTTAAATTAATAACCAACTATCAAATCTTGGCTAGTTTTGAAAACTATCGATTGTTGGTACGAAGAGACTGGGATCAGATATGTTATCTAAAAACCACTCTGAACTGTCATGAGCATTCTAATTGAAGACATCTTGAAGATGATGGAATCGAAGATGGAGTTCTTTCAAGTGCAAGGGCTACTTTCTACTTATCCCGAGGTTGTAGTAGAAGTAGTGCTTTCGGTTTGTTCATATCTTGAACAACTTATATGAATGAATGTCGGCTTTGCATTGTTGCCCGAAGGGCAACGTTAGCATTCCAAGTGGGATTTGTTAAAATGTAAAACGTAGCCTCAAGCCTCACACATGGTAATGACTAAAATATGGGATATGCAGTAGGGCTATATGGTTCGCTGTAATTAGGGTATGGTCATCACCTGATCTAGATCGATATTGACCCATTTATGTATGCTAGTGACTCGGTACGGTTCTTGGCCAGCAACCAGAATGGTGACATATTTGGCACTCTCCAGGAAGGGGTAGGCCGACCTATATTGGCAAGGGGTCCATGTGAGTCCTCGGTACATTTTTCTAAATGTGTACTCTGATAGGCGGTACCCCAGTAGCCTTGTCGTTGTGTGGAATCCATTTTTCAATACGTGCCTTTAAGGACTTAGTTGTATACCTAATATGCTGGAATATAATTGATGTAACCATTTCGATTATGATTAAATATTTATTTTAAACACTAGATATTATTATAATGTCACTGGATTTTCTAATAGAATGGTCTGGTTATCGTAAGGTAAAAACCCGTTTGTGTTTATGTGTGACGTGGTATTACGAGATACTTTTATTTTGAAAAGTTTTATAGCATTAGTAATCAATATGATTGTGTGTCTCACACTGGTTTACTAGACTGATCCGGACATTATTTTCTTATAATGCTCGGGTCAGCCCTGAGTATATTTTAGATTTAGTTCTGGATGCTTTGGAGCTTCAGGAGATGAGTTGGATGTCTCCAAGACTTATTCACCTATCTTTATTTCCGCTGCATTTCTTGTTTGTATTTATCAGTATTTGTGAGGATAGGCTATTATAACTGTCTAAGCTAGTGATAGGTTAGTTTATTCTGATTGATGTATTTATAATAATCTTTCTTTTTATAACGAACTGTTGTATATTATATATTACTCGTCATGATATGAGATTATGTGCTGTCTTTTCTTTTCTTTCACCCCAACAATCTATCTTCCCAACACTTGGACGCTTAACACGTGAATACCATGGATGTATTAGTGTCGACTTTTGATGGTCGAAAAGGTAGTACACACCACATCTATTAGATGCACTTTAGTTCTTTTGAGAAATTGTGCTTGAAATAAAAGTAAGCCTTTTGTTTTATTTCTATTACATTTTTTTCAATAATATATATGTATATATAACTGTTGACCAGAGATTTTGCCAACCTCGAAATTAGTCTAATGCGCCGTGAAAGCAAAGGTTACTTGCTAATCAGCAGGCTTAAAAATGTAAAATGAGGATGAATCAAGCAAGTAAAGTGACACCAAATATATAGAGTGGTTCGACAATGTTGCATACGTCCACTATGAAGATCTCTTACTATATTCTCTCTTATAATTACAAGGAATTACAAGAGAATAAAGAGAAACCAAGCACTTAGGACTAATAGGTAGTTAACCATAAGTACTTAAGACTTTGATTTGCTATGAGAAGAGCACTAGAAAGGACATAATAATCAAAATTCTTATAATCTTCAAACCCTTTGAAGTGGCATTGTATGAAGTGTTTATAGTGGCTAAAATGGATAGTGGATGGCTGATGGTGCAATGGAAAAGGAGTGAAGCATGCATGTCCATTGATTTGGTTGCGTGGGCTGACGGGAGACAACCGTAAAGATGGAATAGAATATGCGGTGAAGAAGCATGCTAATTGTTAATCTGTGATAAGCATAGACTTTGTATTTAATGTGCATAAAATACTGACGGCTTGTTATAGGAGTAGACATGCCTTCCGTGTCTGTACGGTTTTTCATTTACTTGGAAAGGCGGGCTGAGCTCGCCGGTTGATTGCGAAAAATACAAAGGAAGCTAAAAGCTACTAAGGACCAGGTGGTTAGGGAGGTGCATGGCCAACTGTAAGGAGAAGGGACACGGGCTTCCTAGACCGGTCGAAGGCGATATGATGAGGTCGGGCCAAAGACAGGCCACACTTGAACCGTTCTTGACAAATGAGTGATGTTTGAAGCCGTCGTGAGTGTGACGGCCGGCAAGGGAGCTAGCCTTGATGGGCTAGCATGAACCCAGGTTAGATGTAGATCTTCATGAGTGAGCCGGTTGCTTAATGCCTATGTTTTCTGAGAGTTGATTAGTGCTAAGGGCTATGTTATAAGAGGGGTTCCAGGCCGGCTATGAGATGACATGACAGGCTACTTGGGATTGGCTGAAGGTGGCCATGGTAAAGCCGGGTCAAAGAAGGGTCACGCTTGAGTAGGCCTTGCCGAATATTTAAGCTGTCTAAAACCATGTCGATCGACAACTGAAGTGATGTTGAGAGGATGGGCTGACCTAGAGTCATGCTAAAGGTGGGACGGAAGGAGGTATTCGGTCGTAATTGAGCTGGGTCGGTGTGGATTAGACTGGGTTATACTTAGCTTTATCCTCATCTGATGAGTTGGCTGTGGAAGCTGCTTTGTGTGGGACGGCCAGTTTCTGGCTTGATGTGCTACCTGAGTAGATGTCTATGTTGGATCTCAGGTTTTGATTCATGACAAGACGATCAAGACGACATAAGAATGATTTAATATTCGACAAATCTACGACGACAACTAGGCTCAAAGAGGCAACAAGACTCGAAGATCATATATCAAGTATAAATTTCATTTTAGAGTCTAAGTCTAGTATTCATATATGTTAAAATCTTCCTCAAGTAATTCATAATTCCTCACATAAACAACGATCTTTTAAAAATTAACTTTACATTACATTTTCAAACTATTTTTAAGGAAATACTCAGTTCAGTCGACTGCATGCATACACTCAGTCGACTGAACATGTGCATATTTTTTTTATAAAATGCATAGCTCAGTCGACTGGATGCACTCAGTCAGTCGACTGAATCTGTGCATATATGTATGCACATATATGATTTCAAACTCAGTCGACCGAAGTTCATATACCAATCGACTGACCTGGTTTTCAACTGTCATATTTATGAACAGACAGTTCTTTTCACGAATGGATTCTTTCTTCGCAGAGAGTTACATCCATTGCTATTCGATAGAACCTTTCACCAGATGTTGTAACTCTTTGTCTACTATAAATAAGCATGAATTTCAAGATCAATTTACTTCACTTACTTGCTTTTATTTGAATTAACTTTTCTGAATTTACTGCTCTCTTGAATATCAAATATCTATTGCTTACGAATATAATTCTACATTTCTTAAGCAATCTAAATCTTCCTAATCTTCATATACACACAATTGCACATATTTTACTTGAGGAAAAGATTATAGGAAGGGTGTACTGCAATTGACAAATCTGTGTTATTAAAAGAACACAAAAGGTCAAGATAATCAATCTACTTTGTAATCAAGTCCTGTTCGGTTGCTCAGGCGGTCAAGGTCTGTTCGGTTGCTCAGGCAATAGAAGTCCCGTTCGGTTGCTCGGGCGGTGTAAACCTATTCCTTCGGGTTAAGTGAGGGCTGCTAGTTTTTAAATTCCAGAAGGAGTCTGGGACTGGATGTAGAACGGGAAGTTCGAACCAGTATAAAAATCTCTGGTAAAATTTTACTCTTCTGCCATTTTATTTTATAATTACTTTCCGCACTAATTAATAAGTTTAGTATATATTCCATATTACACGATCCTATAGTATAATCACTTTCATTTGGTATTAGAGTGAGGTCGTCTTATTACCGTAACACAGTTATCTGATATTTTAGTAATACAGAACACAACACAACACTAGCACAAGTTTCTTTAAAGGTCAATCTACTGCACGACCACCACTATTTAACGGATTGAACTATAACTATTGGTCTATTAGAATGAGAATTTATATGCAAGCTAATAGTTATAATACTTGGAATATTACTCAAGCAGAATATCACATACCTACGAGTGAATATTCACAACGGTCTAACATAGAAAAACTAGATACTAAAGCCATGAATATGTTATATTGTGCATTAGACAAAAACGAGTTTAATAGAGTTAGCATGTGTACTACCGCTTATGAAATTTGGCGTACACTTAAAATTACACATGAAGGTAATAACAAAGTAAAACAGAGTAAGATTTCTATGCTCAAGAACTAGTTCCAGAATATCAAAATGAAGCAAGATGAAACAATAAATGAAATGTACTCTAGATTCCAAGACATATATCATTCTCTCTTAGCATTAGGAGAAAAATATACAAACTTTGATATTGTTTCAAAAATCCTCAACTCTTTAACGGATGAGTGGGAACCAAAGGTCTTAGCGATCGAAGAAGCTAACGACATTTCAACCATTAAACCAGAAGAGTTGATATGAAATCTAATGTCTTATGAAGTTAATCTCCAAGCAAAACGAGTACATGCACAAGATAAAAAGAAGGGAGTGTGTGGCATACATCCCTCATATGTTTGCAAATACACAATATCCCTCCATTTTTTAGATAAGTTTCCAGTCCCTGTTTTTAAAATCGGACCATCTAAAAGACAAAAGTACCCTTCCGTTGTAATTTCTCTCTACACTTCATCGTTCCTATGAAAATGAAATCAGTAAACAAAATTGAATCATAATCTAGTGAATAAACTGAAATCAAGGTGACTAGAAAATTGACTTAGAAGGAAAACGAAACCAAATACCCATTTTAATTAATTAAGAAGAATCTGAAATCAAATAATGGAAAGTATAATCAATTAGAACATCAAAATCAAACACTAAAATTGAAATAGCAAAAGAAAACAATAATTTGTATGAAAACAAATTACAAAATTAAAAAAACGATAATATATCAGCAACAATTTAAGAATATTTGCAGCTAAAAATGCAAATATTAATAATATTTGCAATTTTTTCTGCAAATATTCTTAATATTTGCAGTTTTAGTTGCAAATTGATGCAGCAGCGGAATAACAAAATGATGAATCAGTGAAAGTAACGATCGATGGAGTAGAAGATACCGAATGGCCCAAATCCGTTGATCCGAAGATACCGGATTCTAGCTATCCCAAACACGTTGATCGCGCATGATACCGTGTTTAAAGATCTACGATTCTTCGTACGTTGATCTAGCGCACTAGATTCCGTGAATCGGCTTCAGCGATCGTTGATTCAAGCGCACTTGAATACCGAAAGTGGAGATAGGAGATCACACTCAACTACCGATTTAATGAAAGCACAAAGCTAACAAACAAAAGTTTTATTCAAAATCAACTAACTTTTACAAATGACTCAACTTGCCTATTTATAGGCTCACAACACAAACAACAGAAATTTGTACAACACATAGGTCGGTCACGACCTAAACATCACGACTTACGACCTAAAATAGACGACGTAAAACATACGACCTAAAAACAACAAACAATTACAACACAGCGACATAAGAACAAACACATTACAACACATAGGTCGGGAACGACCTAACATTCAACTCACGCGACCTAACTTCAATACATCAGCCTCCATCAGCGACCTAGTATAGGTCGTTAACGACCTAGCACTTCATGCGACTTAAGAAATAGCCTCCTGGAAATCTTCATGCGACCTACCCCATGAGCGACTTAACGAAATGTAGTAGTGAGCGACCTAAAATAAAGCGGCATCCAAATCAGCGACTTATCATAGGTCGTGTCTCGTCCCGCGACCTAACGTAAGTCGTATCTCGTCAAAGCTGGTGGGCGACCTATCTTCCCGTATCTTCCCGCGACCTAACTTAGGTCGAAACTCGTTAGGTCGTAACTCGTTAGGTCGTTCGAGCGCCTTATTCTTTGACTCGTTAGCTCGTAGGTCGCTAGGTCGTTCGCGACCTAAAGCAAGCGACTTATCACAGCGTGTTGTAGCCTCCTCCTCTTGCCTCTGGTTAGGTCGTAGCTCGAAAGAATCGGAGTGATCCAAAATGCCACTAGGTCGTGAAGTTCCACTAGGTCGTGAGCGACCTAAAATTTCCCTAGGTCGTGAACGACCTAAAATTATGGAATGATCAGATTGCGCTGCATCATCCTTCCCCGGTTGACAAAAATTCGACCTCGAATTTGCACCTTCCTCTTCCACAACAAGCTTATCTCCATGATACGGAATCAAATATTTGACATTGAAAACATCAGAAGTACGAACATCCTCCGGCAATCTTAACTGATATGCATTCTCATTGATTTTCTTCAAAATTTCCACTGGACCGATTTTTCGAGCTTTCAACTTATTGTACGTTCCCATTGAAAAACGATCTTTTGTCAACATGGCGTAAACCAAATCACCTTCTCTGAAATTCACATTCTTTTGCTTCTTATCTGCCAGTTGTTTATACTTCTCATTTGACGCAAGCAATCATTCATGAACAGTTTTGTGGCATTCCTACAACTCAGTCACAAAATCACTAGCCCGCTTAACAACTCCCTTCTGATATGGCACTGTCATCAAATCCAAGGGACCCTTCGGACTAGTTGAGTATACAACTTGAAACGGACTGAAACCCGTACTACGGTTAATAGCGTGATTATGTGCAAACTCTGCTTGACATAAGTTCATATCCCAACTCTTCAAGTTATCCTGCACAAGACATCGCAACAAATTTCCCAATGATCTGTTTACCACTTCTGTTTGCCCATCTGTTTGCGGATGATAGGCGCTACTAAAATTCAACTTCGTTCCAACCATCTTCCACAAACTCAACCAAAAATGGCTTAGAAATCTAGTATCCCGATCTGAAATGATAGATTCAGGTAGCCCATGTAATCGATACACCTCTTTAAAGAATAACTGAGCAACACGGATGGCATCAGCTGTCTTCTTACAAGCGATAAAATGAGCCATCTTGGAAAATCTATCTACCACAACAAATATAGAATCATTTCCTCGTTGAGTTCTAGGCAAACCCATAACAAAATCCATGCTGATATCAACCCACGGTCTAATAGGCACAGGTAATGGCATATTCAATCCCGCATTCTTCGCTGTCCCTTTAGATACTTGACAAATATGACATCTCTCCACAAATTGTTCAACTTCCTTTCTTATAGTAGGCCAAAAATATGATTGCGAAATCAATTGTAATGTACGGTCTCTCCCCACATGACCTTCCTCATGTAACTCTTTCATAATCTTCATTCGTAGACTGCCTTCTGGTATACATAACTTGTTACCTTTGAATAGAAAACCATCCACTAACACATACTCATCCGTCTTTCCTTCATTGACTTCATCCATGATCTTAGCAAAGTAAGGATCATCAACAAACAAATCTGGCAACACGTCAAACCCTGTCACCTCTACTTTCATTGTAGTCAACACATGATTCCTTCGACTTAATGCATCCGCCACTCGATTTGTAATTCCCGATTTATGCTTCACCACAAATGTAAATTGTTGTAAGTATGCAATCCAAGAAGCATGCCTTGCCGCAATCTTATCTTGTCCCTGCATATGCTTCAACACTTCATGATTAGTGTATAAAACAAATTCTTTATGAAACAAATAATGCCTCCAATGTTTCACAGCTTGCACGATAGCATAAAATTCTACATCATATGTATTATATCTCATCTTTGCTCCTGATAACTTCTCACTGAAATATGCATTAGGACGTTCCTTCTGACTTAACACCCTTCCAATTCCAACCTTCGATGCATCAGTATGCAATTCAAACAACAACTGAAAATCCGGCAACACTAGAATTGGTGCTGTTGTCAAAAGTTCTTTGATTCTCTCAAAAGCAACTCCTGCTTCCTCCGACCATGAAAATTGCTTCCCCTTAATAAAATCAGTAACTGGTGCCATCACGCTACTGAAATGTGGAATGAACCTTCAGTAGAATGATGCCAAACCATGAAAACTTCTAACTTCTGTTATCGTCCTGGGTTGTGGCCAATTTCTGATTGCTTCAACTTTATTTTGGTCCACCTGTATACCTCCATCCGATATAACATATCCCAAAAATAAAACACTATGCGTCATGAACACACATTTCTTCGTTGCAGCATAAAATTGTTCATGTTGTAGTACCATCAACACTTCTCTCAGATGTTGCAAGTGTTCTTCTGGACTTCCACTATATATCAGTATATCATCAAAATACACCACCACAAACTTCCCAATAAATGGTCTAAAAATCTGATTCATCACCCGCATGAATGTACTTGGTGCATTCGAAAGACCAAACGGCATCACCAGCCATTCGTGCAACCCCTCACGTGTCTTGAACGCTGTTTTCCATTCATCCCCTGGTCTGATTCGAATTTGATGATAACCACTCTTCAAATCAATTTTCGAAAAGATAGTAGCCTCGCTCAACTGATCTAACAAATCATCAAGTCTCGGCATTGGAAATCTGTATCTTACTGTAATCTTGTTCAATGCCCGACTATCGGTACACATCCTCCATGTCCCATCCTTCTTCGGCACTAATAACGCTGGAACAACGCATGGACTTAAACTTTCCTGCACTCGCCCCTGTTCAAGTAATTCTTCCACTTGTCTTCTCAACTCTTCATGTTCTTTTGGACTCATTCTGTAATGCGGTCTATGAGGTAACACAGCTCCTGGAACAAGATCAATTTGATGTTGAATGTCTCTCAACGGCGGTAACTCCGTTGGTAGATCCTCAGGAAATACATCGTCAAACTCTTCTAGCACTGGTTTCACTTCTTCAGGAATCTCAACCACTTCATGACTCTCGCGTCCAATCAACAAGAATACTTCAGGCTCCTCTTCTACCTCCTTAACAAACTCCTTCAAAGATAGCAAAGTTTTAAGCTCTTCAATCTCCTCCAACTTGCTTTCTTCTTGTTGTCGTTTCTTAGGAATCAAAGTGATTTTAGTGCCTTCAAACATGAAACTATAACTGTTCGTTTGTCCATCATGTTTCACCGCCCTATCATACTGCCACGGTCTTCCCAGCAACAGATGACACACGTCCATGTCCACAACATCACACCAAATTTCATCTTTGTATTTCTTTCCAATTGAAAAATTAACACAAGCTCTTCGTCCAACCTTCACCTCCCCACCTTTCCTCAACCAAGCTAACTTGTAAGGTTTCGGATGTTTCTCTGTCTTCAATGATAACTTCTTCACAGCTTCTGTAGAGATAATATTATCACAGCTTCCCGCATCGATGACAAACTTACAAACCCTTCCCAAGATAGTACATGTTGATTGAATGATGTTACTTCTCAACCAGCTAGTTTCCTCCTCCTGTTTTGGTGTTAAACACGATCTCTTCATCATCAATGAATACCCTTCATCTCCTGACACATTCTCTTCCTCCTCATCATGTAGTGAATTAGAACAATCAGCTTCTACCTCATCTTCCTCTATCTCAGCAATCATCGTTCGCTTCTTTGGCTTCGTACACTCATTGCTTTTGTGACCCATCTCCTGACAATTGAAACATTTGATACCACTATTGATTCTGGTCTTAGCAACTTCATTAACAACTGGTTTTGCGACAGCCTTTGAAACATTCGCATTACTACTAGCCCCTTTCATTGGATTGTTGGAATTTGTAAACACACCACCCCCTCTCCTTCCTTGCTTCTCCCAAGCTAGAGCCTTTTGATGTGCTTCAGCTACGGATCTGGGATCAAACATATTCACCATGTCTTGTATCTGCATTCTCAACACTCCAACAAATCTAGCTGTCAGTTGCTCCTCCGTCTCCATGAAGTCATTTCTTGCAATTAGCTGATAAAACTCATCCGCATAATCATTTACAGACTTGGTCCCCTGCCTCAAGTTCTGCAAACGTTGATACATAAGAGACTGGTAGTTATATGGTAAGAATGTAGCTTTCATCAATTTCTTCATCTTATCCCATAACTCAATCTTTGACTTTCCCATCCTCTCCCGTGTTAGTTTAGTTTGCTGCCACCATGCCATAGCTCTTCCTTTCAAACGAGTAGCAACCAACTTCACTCTTCGATGCTCGGGAACTTCCTTAAAGTCAAAAATCTCCTCAACATTAGACAACCAATCCAAAAACTCTTCAGCCACCATTCCACCCTTGAATTCTGGAATTTCAGTTTTCATCCCCGACTCCCATCGACGATCATCCTCAAACTCTCGATCTCGATTCCGTCCTTGGCCATGTTCTCGATAATGAAAACTTCCTCTATCATCATCTTCATTAACAACAGATGTGCTTCAATAACGATCCCGTCCATCCACATCTCTATGATCACGCCTATCCCTTCTACTTTGCCTTTCATCCTCTCGATATGTTTCATTGTCAAATTCTCGATGACTTCTTCTTCCTTGATGAGATTGTGGCGATATTCTCCTTTCACCCGAAACCGATGGCGAAACCCTGTTTCTACCTTGGTTTGAAATTGGCGATGTTCTTCTTCGGGGTTGATTCATATCCATCATGAGCTTCTCTAACCTCCCAATACCCTCATCCAATTTCTTATTGAATTTATCACTAATGCATTGTTCCATTTGTTCAGCATCTTCTCGCATATACAAATCTTCAACATTTTGATGACGGTTAGCTCTTCTCGGAGGCATGATTGATTTTCACAAACACTTCAACAAATTCAAATGTAATCCTCAAAAACTTCAACTCTACTAGCTCGTTTCAAGGTCAAACGACCTAACTTAGCTCGGCTTGACTTCAATGCTTAGCTCGGCCGAAGCTCTTCAACACTTCAAAAATTCAAACACAATTCAAATCCACGTTTGGCGCGCAAACTTCCACGGCCAACTCAAACACTTTTCCTCCTTAGATCCAAAATCAGATGGATCGAAAACTCCCAAGTTGTTGCAACTTTATGATGAACACGATGAACACCAAAAGATGCACGGCTTCAAATGATGCACGGCTTCACTTCTAGCTCTCGGCTTCAAACAACAAAGTGATGCACGACTTGAATTCTTCGATAGAATATTGGCTCCAAGACTCGGCTTAGCTATGATTGGCTAAGTCTAGCTCTGATACCAAATGATGCAGCAGCGGAATAACAAAATGATGAATCAGTGAAAGTAACGATCGATGGAGTAGAAGATACCGAATGGCCCAAATCCGTTGATCCGAAGATACCGAATTCTAGCTATCCCAAACATGTTGATCGCGCACGATACCGTGTTTAAAGATGTACGATTCTTCGTACATTGATCTAGCGCACTAGATTCCGTGAATCAGCTTCAGCGATCGTTGATTCAAGCGCACTTGAATACCAAAAGTGGAGATAGGAGATCACACTCAACTACCGATTTAATAAAAGCACAAAGCTAACAAACAAAAGTTTTATTCAAAATCAACTAACTTTTACAAATGACTCAACTTGCCTATTTATAGGCTCACAACACAAACAACAGAAATTTGTACAACACATAGGTCGGTCACGACCTAAACATCACGACTTACGACCTAAAATAGACGACTTAAAACATACGAACTAAAAACAACAAACAATTACAACACAGCGACATAAGAACAAACACATTACAACACATAGGTCGGGAACGACCTAACATTCAACTCACGCGACCTAACTTCAATACATCAGCCTCCATCAGCGACCTAGTATAGGTCGTTAACGACCTAACACTTCATGCGACTTAAGAAATAGCCTCTTGGAAATCTTCATGCGACCTACCCCATGAGCGACTTAACGAAATGTAGTAGTGAGCGACCTAAAATAAAGCGGCATCCAAATCAGCGACTTATCATAGGTCGTGTCTCGTCCCGCGACCTAACGTAAGTCGTATCTCGTCAAAGCTGGTGGGCGACCTATCTTCCCGTATCTTCCTATGACCTAACTTAGGTCGAAACTCGTTAGGTCGTTCGAGCGCCTTATTCTTTGACTCGTTAACTCGTAGGTCGCTAGGTCGTTCGTGACCTAAAGCAAGCGACTTATCACAGCGTGTTGCAGCCTCCTCCTCTTGCCTCTGGTTAGGTCGTAGCTCGAAAGAATCGGAGTGATCCAAAATGCCACTAGGTCGTGAAGTTCCACTAGGTCGTGAGCGACCTAAAATTTCCCTAGGTCGTGAACGACCTAAAATTCTGGAATGATCAAATTGCGCTGCATCACAAATACATAGAAAATTTGCCGTAAAAAATTTGATTACTAGATAAAACACTCTTACAGCTCTAACATATATTATTACATGTTTTACTGCAAAAATTATACATATTTGTAGTACTGTAAGCAAAAATTCATAATATTTGCTGATTTTTCTACATTTATTCAGAATAATTGCAACTATATGTGCAAGTATTCATAATAATGGCATATGAAAGTAAAAATAATGAATACTTGCTAAAAAACACTTGCAGCTTCAACATATATTATTATATTATTTTTGCAAAAATACTGAATATATTTGCAGTATTATAAACAAATATTCTCAAATTTTGTAGATTTCTCTGCAATTATTAAGAATATTACAGCCATAACTGCAATTATTCATAATATTTGCAGAAAAAAGTAAAAATATTCATAATATTTGCATTAGATTTTTTAATGCAAAAATTGACACTGTTTGAAGTTTTTTATGCAAGTATTCTCAATATTTGCATAATTTTCTGCAAATATTGAGAATACATGCAGAAATATTGCAAATATTGGAATATTTGCAGATTTTTATGTATGTATTTTCGCTAATTGCAGTTTCTAATGCACATATTTGCAAGTATTCTCAGTAAATGTAGTTTTTATGCATGTATTCTTTGAAGATAATATTCATCTTCCTAATGCAATATATTGAAATTAACAATTACAGAGAAAAATTCTTACAGAAATGCATATTTATATGCAAAAATTTCCAATATTTGCTGACTTTTCTGCAATTACTCTGAATATTTGCACCAATGTCTACAAATATTCTTAAAAATTACAGATTTTTCAGTAGTTATTTTCTATTATTATTCACAATATTTGCACCAACTTATGCAATTATTGAGAATAATTGCAGATTTTTAAGACATAAATGCAAATTATTCAGAAGAATTGCAGATATACATGCAATTATACATAATAATTACTTACATCTCTACAATTATTTTGAATAATTGCATACAAAGATGAATACAAATGATTTTAAGGGAATAATTGCTGATTTTTCAGCAAGTATATATTATGAATATATGCTAAATTTTAAGTGAATAATTGTAGAGGAAAATTTCTAAATAAAAGCATATTTACAATGTCTGCAAATAATCTTCAAAATTGTTGATTTTCGAGCAACTATTAAAAATATTTGAAGGAAAGAACTGTATAAATGTTATTCTAGGTAACATTTGCAGTATTTATGCACATAACTTCAAATATCAAACTGAAACCATTTCTCATTGTAATTAATGAATTTAAACATCAAAACAACGCCAACTATCCATAAAAAATAAAAACAATTCATATTTTTGTAAACAAGATTGATTCGTCTTCGAATAGTTGTAGTTTTTTTTATTGAAATCGAGAATTAAACACTTGTCTGAAGAAAACTCAGCTCGGCTTTCAATTTGATCAGAAGAAACTGAAGGAGAAGAACCACGGCTCGACTTTGGAGCGCAGGGGTAATTTAGGGAAAAAATAGGCGTAAAACAAAAACAGGGACGTAGAAAGTATGTTTTTTTTTACAAGGACCGGCTTTGAATTAAGTTTGGTTTTAGGGATGTGTGCCTAATATTCACTAAACAAAATATAGCATTCCAAGCCGAAAAGGATGAATCAGATTCAGATGAGGAAGATATGGCGTTTATTGCTAAGAATTTCAAAAAGTTTTTGAAATTCAGAAAGAGCAACGAATTCAGAGACAATAAGAACAACATCGGCAACAATAATAACAACAACAAGCCGTCGTCTTCTGCTCTAGAATGTTATGAATGTCATAAGAAATGGCACATCAAGAAAGACTGTCTTGATCGAAAGAGAGACAAATTTAAGAACAAGAAAGACAGATTAAAAAAGAAAGCCTTCTCTATTACATGGGATGATTCAGAATCATCTTCGTCATCAAACAATGACACAGATAGCGATTCTAAACAAGCCAATGTCTGTTTTATAGCCACAAATGATGAGGTGAATGACTTAACTTTTGATGATTTAATGGAAATAAATTCTAAATTACTTGACAAACTAAGAATCATCAAAAGAAAATATAAAGAAACTCTTGAAAAATTGAATAGGACTGAAATTGAGGTTGAAATGTTAAGAGATGAGAAAGAAATTTTAGAAAAAGAACTTGAAACTTCTCAAGAATCTTGTTCAAATACAACATCTCAACTCTCTATGTTAAGTCAAGAAATAGAAACTCAGAAAGAAAAGAATGATGCTCTCTTAGTTGAAAATCATGATCTAAAAGCTAATATTAAAATATTGGAATTAGATATTTCTAGTCTTAAAACAATATTAGATGATATTACTAAAAATGTCTCTAATTTTAATAAAGGAAGAGAGAATCTTTCTAAAATTATAGAAAATTCTCAAACAGTTTCAAATAAAAGGGGACTAGGATATAAGAAAGTTTCAAAGAGTATTCCAAAGAAAATAAATTCTTTATATAAAAAATTCAAAAGGAATAATAATACTATTGCAAAATCACTCTCAAAAGTTCCAAATTATTCTAAATCAATTAACATTTGGGTTCCTAAAACAAATGATTCTTTGATTAGAAATAAATATATAAAATCATTTAAAGAAACTATTCACGAAAATAAAATTTTATTTTTAAAAGGAATTCTGAACCTTCTTGGGTTTGGTTTCCAAAGACCTAACTCTTTAGGACCCTAATAAAAAGGCGGGTACCAATGTTAATTCTATATTTTGCAGGTACCACTTAAAAAAAGTGGATATTGGACAGTGTTGCTCAAAACACATGACAGTAAACAAAGAGAAGTTAACAAACATTACCTACTCAGATGGAGGTTTTGTCACTTTTGGAGATAGTTCCAAAGGATACATCATCGGCAATGGCTATATGAGCAATAACGGTATATCTAATTTACCTCTTATTACAAATGTTTTGATAGTTAAAAATTTAAAACACAATTTACCTAGCATCAGCCAACTGTGTGACAAAGGATTCAATCTATCTTTTTCTGAAGATAAGTGTAGCATTTTTTATCAAAATAAAAACCTTATTTTTGAAGGTTTTAGAGATAAAAATATATATGTATTAAATATGAATATAAATCTCAACACTAATATGTGTCTAATAGCCAAAGAAAATGATCCTTGGTTATGACACAAAAGATTTTGCCATATTAATTTCATAGCTATAAACAAATTATCTAAAAATGAGTTAGTAAAAGGTTTACCAAAAATGAATTTTAAAGTAAACAATATTTGTGATGCTTGTTAATTAGACAAATTATCAAAATCATCCGTTAAATCAAAGAATTTTTTTTGACTTTACAACCACTTAAACTATAGCATTTGGATCTTTTTGGCCCAACTCAAGTTCAATCCATAAATTATAGCAAATATGTATTTGTTATAATAGATGATTTTTCAAGATATACTTGGACTATTTTTATGAAAAATAAAAGTGATACTTTTGAAAATTTCAAAATTTTTGCTAAAAGAATTCAAAATCTTAAAAATTAAAAAAATTAAAAACATTAGAAGTGATCATGGAGGTAAACTCAAAAATGAAGCTTTTGAACATTTGTGTAATAAAAAGGGAATTTACCATAAATTTTCTTTTCCTAGAACACCACAACAAAATGGAGTTGTAGAAAGGAAAAATAGAACCTTACAAGAATGTGTAAGAACTTTATTAAATGGAAGCACTCTACCAAAACATTTTTGGGTAGAAGATGTAGTAACCGCTTGTTATGTTCTAAATCGTGTTTCCATTTGACCACTAACGAAACACACTCCATATGAACTTTTTCATGAAAGAAAACCAAATATTTCATATTTTAAAGTTTTTGGTTCAAAATGTTTTATTTTAAACACAAAAGATCAGCTTGGAAAATTCGTACCAAAAACCATAGAAGGAATTTACATAGGTTATTCGGAATGAAGTAAGGCTTATCGAATTTTTAATAAAAGGACTAAAAAAATCAAAGAAACACTTCATGTTTCCTTCGATGTGAATTTTAAATTTAATAAGAATCTTGAGGATGATGAGATAATAACTAAGACCATCACAAATACGGTTACTCAAAATAATTTTGAAGAAGATGAAAACATTGTTCATAATTTTGAAGAAGATGAAAACATTGTTCGTAATGAAAATGAATTAAGATCTCCTCTTAGGATTTTACGAGATCATCCAGTAGAAAATATCGTAGAAGAAATTAATTCACATGTCAGAACTAGAAATCAACTTAATCAATTGGGCCATGTAGCATTCCTTTCTAACATTGAACCTAAAAATGCTAAAGATGCCTCTACTGATGACTATTGGATTATAGCTATGCAATAAGAGCTAAACCAATTTGAACGAAACGAAGTTTGGGAATTAGTTCCTTGAACGAGTGATCAAACAGTCACTGGTACTAAGTGGCTCTTAAAAAACAAAGCTGATGAACAAGGAAATATAACTAGAAATAAAGCTAGATTAGTTGTACATGGATATAATCAAGAAGAAGGAATTGACTATGAAGAAACATTTGCTCCAGTTGCTCGACTAGAACCAATTCATATCTTACTGGCCTTTGCATGTTTTCATAATTTTAAAAATTTTCAAATGGATATTAAAAGTGCTTTTTTAAATGGATATATAAACGAAAATGTTTATATTGAACAACCTCCTCTATTTTCACATGAAAAATTTCCAGACCATGTCTATAAACTCAAGAAAGTTTTATACAGTCTAAAACAAGCACCTCGTGCTTGGTATGAACGTCTTAAAAGCTGTCTTATAGATTCTGGTTTTGAAATTGGGGAGGTTGATCAAAATCTTTTTATTAAACGAAATAAAAAGGATATTTTAATTATTCAAATTTATGTTGATGATATTATTTTTGGTTCTACAAATGATAAGTTATGTCAGGAAATTTCTAACATGATGACCAAATAAATTGAAATGTCACATATGGGAGAATTATTATATTTTCTTGGATTATAGATTAAACAATTAGATAATGGAATTTTTATTAATCAAGAAAATATTGTAATAATCTAATTAAACGCTTTGGTATGGAAAATACTTCTGCCGAACCAACTCCAATGAGTACAACAATACATCTCGATCGAGATGAGCGTTGACCAAAAATTATATTGAAGTATAATTGGATCATTACTTTATCTAACTGCTAGTAGACCTGACATAATGATGAGTGTTTATTTATGTTCTCGATTTTAAGCAAATCCTAAAGAATCACATATGCGATCAGTGAAACGAATATTACGGTATCTAAGCAAAACCAAAGATTTCAGACTTTTCTATCCGAAAGAATGTCCTTTCGAGTTAGTATCATACAATGATGCTGATTTTGGAGGATGTCAGATAGATAGAAAAAGTATGAGTGAGACTCATCACTTTATTGGACAATCTCTAGTATTTTGGTTTAGCAAGAAACAAAATTGTGTCTCCCTCTCGACTTGTGAAGCAGAATATATTTCAGCTGCTTTAGCATGCGCTCAAGTCATTTACATGCAACAAACACTTCAAGATTTTGGAATAAATTTATCTAAAGCAACTATTTTCTGTGATAACACAAGTGTTATAAATTATCTAAAAATCCTGTAAACCATTCACGAACAAAACAACATTCGTCATCGTTTTCTTCGTGATAACATTGAAAAGGATATAGTAAGATTAGAATTTGTGTCCTCTGAAAACCAGCTGGCTGATATATTTACAAAACCATTAAATGAAAATATTGTTATAAAATTAAGATGAGAACTAGGAATTTTATCATTAAAAGATTTATAAGTATTTTCTTTAAAAAATTTAGATTTTTTTCAAAAAATAAAAATATTATTCAAAAATGGAGCTGCCTGCACTCGAACTCTAGTCTCACGGCTGGAAATAACATGCATTCCCTATTTACTATATGGTTTTTCACATCTGAACCCATTTCATCTTTCGTTATATTTTTATTTTCTTTTTCATGGTTAAAATTCTCAACCAAACATTAGTTTTTGACTTCTAACCAACCATTTTTTCCTAGTCATAATAAATTTGACCATTAGTTTAATTTCAATTTCTGAATACTTAGGCCTTATATAAACCTTCAGTTGCTAAGTTTTTTCTTCTTCATATCATTCTTAAAGTAAGTTATCAAGCTCTCAACATCATGTCTTCACAAGAAAAATCATAATATTCTTCCATAGACTATTCTTCTCCAAGCTTTGGCTCTATTAACCTACCCACTCCGACTCCTATTTACGAACCTGTTCCAATAGTTCCTCCTGTTTATCATACTGGGTATACAACATAATCGAAGCGAGTATGTAGGAATCTTGGTTTTGGTTCCCCATCTATTGCTAAACAAATAGATGATATACATCATTATCAACGAGAATCATTTAAGTATTAAAAGAGGGATGTTATATGAATAGAAGAATCATGGCAGGAGACTTAGTCTACTCGAGAAATTTGCTCTGAAATTTTGTGGTTCCCTTCCGTCAAATAATTATGTGCATCATCCATCTCCCCAGCGGCCACCTTATTCTCCAAATTCATGGGATCGCTCTACTATTTAACCGGCACAAGAAATTACTAAAATTGAGCTAGAGGAATTTACGACTCCCAAGTCTTCGGGATCCTATCTCTATAATTTTTTATTATCTTCATTCAATATATGATTGTATATGTTATTTTTGCATAATAAAGCTGTTTCTGTTTTGTCAGGAAAATTAGTCGACTGGTTCATTGTAAACAGTCGATTGTTTGCTATTAAAAATATAAAAAAATTCCCGCAATTCAGTCAACTGACTAAACAATTCAGTCGACTGAAATCCCCAAAAATAAACTAAATATTCTCGGGAATGATTCAGTCGATTGAATCATAAGGTCAGTCGACTGAACTTGCTATTCATCTTTTTTTATTTGGCCTCCATTCTCATTCAGTCGACTAAAGATGAATATCCAATCGACTGATTCTGGTAATCGGGTATTTTTGTGTACAAATGGACATTTCTTTTCTAATATAAACTGCATAATATCAAACAACTTTTCATTATTTACTCTACCCTTTCACTCTCTATAAATCTACATCACCAAAACCCCCCGATTTCTACATTAATTTCAAATATCCTTCTCAAAACCCTAACCCAAAATGCCTCCAAAAAAAGCAAGACCTTCCTCCTCCTCTACTGGAACATCTGAACCACAGATTAGAGGTTGGCTACACAATGAAAAAACAGTTCAAAGATTCGACAAGATGAAAAATTCAAGAATATTTGAAGGCTCCTTTGTCAAATATCCCAATTTTGCCTCGTATGTTATCCATGACCTTGCTAGAAGAAGTGGTTTGGAATCCTTGCTTGATTTCAATGCCAACATCTTGAAGATAAATCATCTCCTTATCAAGCTCTTTTATGCAAACCTCAACTTGGATCACCACAATATTCAAAACCTCGACGATTGTGTATGGACTCTCGTATGCAGAGTAAAAAATTTCTTACCTCTTGCTCAACTAGAAGGATTCTCAAATGCCCTTTCGAAGGAGAAGAATTAAGCGACATTGAAGTAAACATGGATACCCGAGATAGAACTAGTCATCTTTTTCTTTCCGACGACTTAAAGGAACTCAAGGCAATAGAGCTTCGACCCAAGGCTAGAATCATGCATCGAGCTCTTACTCACACCATCAATCCCCGAACTGGTAGCTACGAAAAGTTTTATTGACGCAATTTTCAATCGTTATATGTTATTTGGGGACAACGTTCCGTAAATTGGGCTAAGGTAATCCTCGATGAATTTTTAACTTTTAACCAAGGTCATAAGAAAACCATATACTACGGCGCTTATATCATGAGAATTATTTGTCATTTTAAGATTAATCTCCTCAATTCGGACTATTCCACAATTGTTTCCCTAAACACCAAAACTCTAAGCCTTATGGGACTTCCAAAGCAATACCAAAGTCATACTATTATAACTTTTGAACATTTGTTATAAAACCAAGCGGCCGGTCAACCTCAACCTTCTTCTAGACAACAAGCTCCACAAGTCGAAGCAACAACCTCTTCACAACCACAACCTCCACAGGAATTCAATGAAATTCAAGAAATTGGACCACAAGCTCAACCACGAGATGCTTTAACAATTGTCGCAATAAATCAAAAGCTTTTGGATAAGCGACTATCTCGTGTCGAGACAACCGTCACCGGTGTTGAGAAAACCATCACTAAGGTAAACTCAAAGCTGAATCACATTAAGAGGTTCTTGAATAATATTTAGGAAGTACTATCTTGTGGACAACCCTTATCCACATCCATCATATGCCTACGGCTCTAGGGAAACATCCACAATCACACTTCACTTGGTCAACTTCCGAAGAAGGACAAGAAGGAGAAGAAGAGGGAGAAGAAGTAGGTGTTCAAGAAGGTGACTCTAGTAGGGATGATGAACAAAGCGAAGGAGATGATGAAGAGGGAGAGGAAAGCTTTGATGATGATGGTAATGGTAATAAGTAAGTAGCTTGCTTCATTTTTTTTATTTACAATATTTTGGAATAATCATTTGTTTTCATTTTTATTTTATAACAATGATATGTCTTTTATGTAATTTGTTCCATGTCATGTTCGCATGGTGAGTTATGTTATATATGCTCTTATGTTGTTGTGTATATGCTCTTAATTTTTTATATCTATATTATATATACTCTTAGATTACTAACATTTTTTTAACAAATATATATACATCTTTCCTTTTTGTCGATGACAAAGGGGGAGAAGAAGTGTTACACTAACAAATTTCATGCAGGTTTAAGAAAAATATTATCTTGGATTCAAGGGGAGTTATATAAGGATATTTGTCGAGATTTTGCTTATATTTCAATATATCACAAAGAGTTGTCATCAATCAAAAAGGGGGAGAATGTTGGGTCTTAGGTTTTGATTCATGACAAGATGGTCAAGACGACATAAGAATGATTGAATATTCAACAAATCTACGACTACAAATTACGACGGCAACTAGGCTCAAAGAGGCAACAAGACTCGAAGATTATATATCATAAATTTCATTTTAGACTCTAAGTCTAGTACTCATATATGTTAAAATATTCCTCAAGTAATTCACACTCCCTCACATAAACAACGATCATTTAAAAATTAACTTTACATTACATTTTCAAACAGTTTTTAAGGAAATACTCAGTTCAGTTGACTGCATGCATATACTCAATCGACTGAACCTGTGCATATTTTTTTTATAAATTGCACAGCTCAGTCAACTGGATGCACTCAGTTAGTAATCTGTGCACATATGTATGCACATATATGATTTCAAACTCAGTCGACTGAAGTTCATACACCATTCGACTGACCTGGTTTTCAACTGTCATATTTATGAACAGACACTTCTTTTCACGAATGGATTCTTTCTTCAGAGAGAGTTACATCCATTGCTGTTCGATATAACCTTTCACCAGATGTTGTAACTCTTTGTCTACTATAAATAAGCATGAATTTCAAGATCAATTTACTTCACTTGCTTGCTTTTATTTGAATTAACTTTTTTGAATTTACTACTCTCTTGAATATTCAAATATCTATTGCTTACGAATATAATTCTACATTTCTTAAGCAATCTACATCTTCCTAATCTTCATATACACACAATTACACATATTTTACTTGAGGAAAAGATTATAGGAAGGGTGTACTGCAATTGACAAATCCGTGTTGTTAAAAGAACACAAAAGGTCAAGACAATCAATCTACTTTGTAATCAAGTCCTGTTCGGTTGCTCAGGCGGTCAAGTACTGTTCGGTTGCTCGGGCGGTAGAAGTCCTGTTAGGTTGCTCGGGCGGTGTAAACCTATTCCTCCAGGTTAAGTGAGGGCCACTAGTTTTTAAATTCCAAAAGGAGTTTGGGACTGGACGTAGAATGGAAAGTTCGAACCAGTATAAAAATCTCTGGTGTCATTTTACTTTACTGTTATTTTATTTTATAATTACTTTCTGCACTAGTTAATAAGTTTAGTATATATTCCATATTACACGATCCTATAGCATAGTCACTTTCAGTCTGGTCTGATATCAACCTAAGTTTGGGTCGGCATGTTTGGGCTGGTCGTAGAATAGTTGGGCCAGCTTTGACTGGCTTAGCCATTCTTTATTCGGCTTGCTAATTACTTGTAAGAAAATTGAGAAACAATAATGTTTTGAGCATATTCTTACATGAGAATAGAAATCCTTAGGACAAAGTGTTTGCTTGACATAGTTACGAAAGAGTTCATAACCATGAGTATTGGCTTACTGGCAAATAATTATCCTTATATGTTTCTAATTATTTGGAATTGCAAGAATAAAATATCAATATACCAGTTAGACTAGTGTAAATAAAGCGATCTATATAATGGATGATGATTTACTCATGATTGTTGGAAGCACCAATAAGTTACGTACTTGGCCAATTAGAACAACTGCAGAATGACTCAACGAGAGTCTTTATGGACTATTGTATCTTAGTCAAATAGAAGATCTCAATTGATAATGTGTGATAGTGTTTATGTGAGAGTACCATGGATCATATGTGTGGAGACCTTACTTTGGTTGCAGTCAATCATTTGATGTTGGTTCCCTAACAACCATAGTTGGATATGTGTCAAGACACATGAAGTGAAATAATACTGAATAGAGAATTCTTTTCCTTTGACATGAAGGTTAGTGCCACTATAATTGAAATTCGATATGAATTTATAAGTCTTTAGCTAAAGCAACAAAATCAATCAATAAATGTTATCGAAAACCTAGTGGCTTCAATGGTCAAACTTCACAATTAACTATATATATTATTAAACCATTGACCTTTAACCAAGCTCTCGATGTCTCGTTGACATGGTGTCGATGAAGGAATATAACATACATAATATATCTTTGTAAAGGGTACAGATTAAATTATTAGATGTATGATTTCACCTAAATGATATGTAAGTAACTAAATTCATGTCCATTGTTATGCTTTAGCAAAGTCAGTACATACTTTAATATATAAAACTGGTCAAATATTTGTAACAACCCGGTATTTTATATCAATTAATCATCGTCATCAGACGATTAAATCATTTATCAGTTGCTATTGGAAATTTGAATCGAATTTAAATTCTCTTTTAAGTTTGTATAAAATTATACGCGGGCTTAAAATTTAGTTGGGCCGGTGTTGTTTTGCGTTGCCGAGATGGCTATCTCTATTTGTTTTCCCCTGACCCGTTCATTTTTTCGTTCGAGAAACCCTAAGTCCAAAGAAAAGAGAAATGGTGGCTCGTCTTCGTCCCTTTTCACGAAATTAGGGCATCAGAAAAATTCGAAGGCGCCAACCCCTGCAATTCGATCGAGTGATGTTTACATCCTCGTCTTGTCGATCGCCTATCTCTTCGAGTCGTTCAAAGCTGCTAGGGTTTCGTTGAGTTCGCTGGATATCTCTAGTGCTCGACTGCATCTGTGATAACCCGAAGTTTTGGAATATTTGTAACTGATAAATTAACTAAATTTATTAATAGAAATATTGATTTATAAGATAAATAAAATTTCTGGTAATGGAAATATATATATATATATGAATAAGTATTGGTTTGATAATACTTGTATATATATTATAGATAATCTATGATTTGGAAATTTTATATATAAGTTTAAATTACAAATTTGCATATGTTTTTAATTCATTTAATAATAATAGTGATTTATAATCTCTTTTATAAATCATTTAAAATTGTTAAAATTATTATTTTCAAACCATATTAATAATGTATTATTTTCCATATAAATATAAAAAGAGTTAAAATAAGAAAATGAAATTATCATTTTAAAATTGAATAAGTTGACTTTAATTTGGATTTCAAAAGTTTAATTTGAATGAGGTTTTTATTTCTTTTAAGATTATTTATACATATAAATACAAATTAGCTAATTCATTAAGCTTGATTATGTATAAATCTTTCATTAACATTTAAAAATATAACTAATTAAATCATGAGACAAGTGTTAACATATTAGATAATCAAATAACATGTGTTAAATTATAAATCTCCTTATTAACAAGTGTTAAATGATTAAGTAAGAAGAAAGACAAGTGTCATTTTTAATTTTAGTTTTCTTTTATTTTTAATAAATCATAATCTAGCCTATATATCCATCTAATTCCTCTCTTCAATTCTTTTTCTATTCTTCAAATTCAAAAGTTAAGGAAGACTCAATCCTATAACTCAAAACAAATCTGTAATCTAATGTTCCTCAAACCAGAAATTAATCAAATTCAGTAATCTATAAATCAATTTCAAGAATTTAAGAAAAACAAAGCCTGTACTTTTCTTCAACCCGAGATTTATCAAGCAAGCAATCTTCTCAAATTTTAAAGCTACATCAATTCAGTTTTTATAAGAGCTTGATCATTACAACAACAAGAAATTTCCAGTTAAAAGAAATCAAGGCAACAACTTTAATCAAGTTCAAAGATCAAATCTGCAATTTCAAATATCATTTCCAGGCTCAAGTTTTTCTCTGTTCTTCAATTCTAGGTGAGTAAACAATTCCCTTTAAAAGTTTTAAATCTGATTTTAAATCTGGATGCATGCAATTAATATCTCAAGTAAATTGTGATGAATGTTTGCATAAATGCTGCATGATTGTTTTAAGATGAATGCATGTATATATGTATATAGATTCTTCTGTGCATGTCTGAACATCAATACATATGTTCTATTTTTCATCTACTGGTTTAAAATATGTTCAAAAGAAATCAAAGTGTCATTCCCTAATTTTGTTCAGGCTAAGATATATAAACCAATTATGTCTGTAACAACAAAAATTTAAGTTTTAAAAATATTTCTTAGTAGAAATTGAAGATAGTTTTAACAGGGTAAAGAATTACAGTACAATCTTAATTTTATAAAAATCTCGACTATAATAATTCATTGATTCAAAGTTATAATCTGATTCATTATCAAGAAAAAAGATTTTTAAGAGTAAAATTATGATTTTTAGATTTGCAAATCAAGGGATATTGTAAGTTGATCGTGGATTGGGTTTTAAGCAATTGCGGGTGATCGAGATGATGTGGAAGGTCGGGATCAATGTTAGAGAAAGGGGAAAGGTTGACGAATCGGGGAAAATTGTTCGATGATTTTATCAGTCACCGAGGCGACGGCGAGAGGTAGATTTAGGGTTTTGTTCGAGTTTTGGGGTCGAAGTTGTTTCTTGGCAATGGTGGCATCGTGGTGGGCTTTGAAGGATGCGGTATAGGGGGAAAAGCTGGAGTGTAGGGAGACGAAGTTTTGGCTGGAATCTCGGGATCATCGGTGGTCTATGGTGGTGGAACGTGGGGTCGGTGGTTGATCGTTCGAGTTCCAGTTTTGGAACGAATGGCTCGTTTCTGATTTATGGGTTAATCGAGGTAGCTGGGAGGTCGGAACGATGGAGTAGGTCGACGGCGACTTGGTGGCGGTGGCGGTGTAGGTCGGAGGAGCTCCGACGATCTGTACACGTGCACGTGCACGTTTCGTGCATCAAAAAGCTTGGAAGTTTGGGAAAGAACATGGACTCGGGATGATCTCGAGTAAGGGTTCGGGTGTGACTCGAGGAAGAAGTGATGCGAGAGACTCGTTTTTTTTCGAGTGTTTATCTGATAGGCTCGGGTTGTTTTGAATTGTTACCAGATTTTAAACTATGTAAAATAATAACCAAGTTAAAGTTTTTGAAAGGTAAATATGAACCAGGTTTTAAAAGCCAAAAGTAACTTAAATAAATCAAGTTTTCAAAAATGTATTAACTAAGTTTTAAGCAAAGATAAAGGTTTAACCAAGTTTTAAATATATTTAAGAAAATTAAAGTATGATTAATTAATGTAATTAATTAAGGATAAAGGGCTAATTAAGAAATTAATTAAGAAAATTGATTTATTTAATTAACTAATGATTAGTGATTGATTAATTTATAATTAAGGATTATTAATCAAGTAATTAAGATTATTGATTTATAATTGGAGATTAATTTATTTTGATTAGAAATTAATAATTAAGTAATTAGAGAATTGGTAACTGGTAATTAAGAAGTACTTGGTTAAGCTTATTAATTAATAATTAAGTTTTATAAACTAAGAGATAATTAATCTATAAAGATTAATTAAGGACTAATTAACTGATAATTAAGGTTAATTAAATTTGTAATTAAGTTTTATTAATTGATAATTAAGGTTTATTAATTAATAATTAAAAGAATAATTAATCTAAAATTAAAGATTAATTAATTTGTTTATAGGTAATTAAAGAATGAATTATCCAATTGTAATTAATGAACATGATTAATTTTAGTTAATTAATTCAAGTAATTAATTAATGTAAAGGGTAATTAATGTGAATAATTAAGGATAATTAATATACTTAATTAATCATTTGATGAAATTAGAGGAAAATTAATTAAGGATGATTAATTAAGATGGATGATTAAAGAATGATTAATTAATTGGGTTGTAATTAATTTGAAGTAAGCAGGATTAAGGTAAACCAAGTGATTTAAGTGGTAATTAATCTAATTGGAGATAAATTAAATTGATCATGAATTAATAAATCTTGCTTTTGGATGATTGAATGTTATTGGGTGACTTGGATTACGTGTTATCTCTACATTGAGCTGTGATGTATTGTGATATGCTATGATGGGTTGAACTGTGATATTGTGGGTTCGATAATTGATTTGTTGTGTGACTATGATACCTTGTATTATAGTTGATTTGTATCCATTTAAACTGAAATTAAGATAATATTGGATTCGAAGAGACCGGGGTTGGGTATCAGTAAATACCCAAAACCACTTCGATTTGTAATCTTCTATAACTCTTTATAGAATTGATATATGAAATAAATAGGCTGGAATGGAATGAGAATCATGGATACTTAAACTGAATAGTGATTCTTAGATATTGTTTGGAATAAGTGTTTAACTTTAATAAGTTGTGAACTCGTAAAAGGTACAAGTTACCCTGATTTGTAAATAAGTTTTATAACTCAGTATTTCATGTTATATGGGTTTACTCACGCTGGTTTCCAGCCTGACCCGGGTGTTACTTTGATGTAATGCTCGGGTCAGACCGAGTATTATAGATTTTCAGGTAAGGACGTTCTGGAGCTCAAGAGGCAAGCTAGATGGCAGGAACGTATGGAGTGATATCCGTTGTATATATTATTGCAGTTTATCTGAGACGTGTTTTCAAATTGTCCTGTGATGTGTAATAGTGCAACTCTGATATATAAATGTATAAGTGTATTGATAATGTTCTTTTGTAAAACCGTTATTTTTGTGATATTATATTTGATCCGCTGCGAATGTGAGGTTTCTGTGTCTTGTTCTGTTTCTTCTTCTATCTCTTTCTTTTTCTTTTCCTAACTATCTGGGATTTTCGGAGTCGAAATTTCCAGGTCGTCACATTTGGTATCAGAGCAAGGTTAAGCGAGAACCTTGGCTCTGTTGAGATTACTCGTTAAGGATAGGGTCAATGGTACCCTAGAACGAGTTGAGTGTATATATATATATGAGAGCGTATTTGTTATTTTCATATATAAAGATTTCAAATGATTTTTATATAAGATTATATTTGATATATAAAGCAATATTTCTTTTAATATATTAAAGAAATTGGTGTTGAATCATTGGAATTAAATAAGATAATAAGAATTAAGTGGTAATAGCAACGAAATTAAAATTGAATGAAGATAAGTTTGAAATGAATTTAAACTGAAATTAAATCTTGAATTTGTAGAAGTGTTATTAAGAATAAAGATAATAATGAATTGGTTTCCAGATATGATAATCTTGGTTATTATCATAGATGGTCGATAATGAAATGTGGTAAATGATTAAGCAAAATGAAATGTTTAGAGAAGTAAACATTTAAGTGAGTATAACTTATAAATTGGAATTGAAGATAATTTAAAATTGTGAAATTTTAAATCTAAATCCAGAAAACTTGAAATTGTTTTAAAGAAGTTTGTTTTGAATTAAAACCAAAGGTGGTTTAAAAATTTAAAGTATAACTTGGTGTATAAAGAAAATGTATATATGAGGATATACATAATATCAAAGATGCTTGGAAATAACTCTAAGTGTTGAGTTTTAAATTTTTCCTAGGAATGTGATGTGAAAACCTAAGTGAATTAAGTTTTTAAACTTAAAAAGGGGAAAGATTATTAATATAAGGTTTAAAATTTGAATGGGAATTCAAATTGTGAAAGTTGACCGGATTAAGTAAATTTAACTTGGAGGAAGTTAAATAAGTTTGAATAAATAATTTGAATTGGAAATTTCAAGATGAAATTTAAATTTAACTTGGGTAGTTAAATGGTTAAATTAAATGGGAGTTATGAGTGATCTCAAAATGGGTTTGAGATTTGGAAATTGAAAATGGATAATAAATTAGAATCTGAAGATTAAATTGTTTTTGAATTCTTATTTGAACTTTGTAATAAGTTAAGTAAAGATAATTTTAAAATGGAATTTTGAAATTTGAATTCAGAATTAAAAGGTTTAAAGATTTAATTTGTTAAAATTAAAAATTTAAGGAATTAAATCAATAATTAAAATTTTTAACTCGAATTTATATAATTCGAGATAGTTTTAAATTGAGATTTGAATAGAATTAGTTCAAATTGAATTTGATTTGAATTAATTAGAATTGTGATTGAAGATGTATAAGTTTAAAAATTCAAATGGTAAATTAGAATTGAAATGATTTGAATTTGGAAATTGAAGTTGGTTCAATTTGAAATAAATCCAAATTGATTTGAAATAATTTGGAATTGTGATTAAAGTTGTATAAGTTTAAAAATCAAATGAAATTTGATTTGAATTTGGAAAGGAATTAAGGTTAATTCAACTTGAATTGGGATTAAATCAATTTCAATGGAAATTGAAGTTATTTAAATTGCAATTGAGTTAATTTAAATGGAGATGGAAATTTAAATTGAATTGATGAGAATTGAACAGTTTGGCTCTGGATTATTTTCAAAATAAATTGTTTTAATACAAATATATTTTTCCAAACTATTTACTATATAATCTTTCTTCTTAAAACTATCTCATACTTATTTTACAATTATTTTGGAACTATTTAACTATTTTGAAACTGTCTTATAAACTAATTACTATTTTTCAGTTACCTACATCTAATCACTATTTTAAATCTATTTTGCAATTATCTAACTATTTTATATCTACTTAACTATTTTACAGATATTTTACAAACTAATAACTATTTTTCAACTACTTATCTATTTTAAATTTTTTCAAGTTATTTTTAAATTTAAATAGGTCAGAGTTCAGACTGTTTGTAATTGAAGTAATAACTCAATTGGAAATGGAAGCAATTGAGATTAAGTGAATGAAATTAAAGGAAATATGAATAGAAAAGGAAACTGATTTGGCTAATAACCAATAAAGATAAATACGTAGGATATATGTATATTATTCTATTCGCATAGTGATTTGATCCAGATTCGAGCACAGAATTTCGAGATAGTATTATCGATCCGAGTTGGGATTTTTCGCTCGATTTTCGACGGCGAACCTGGATATGGATTGTTGATTGGTTCTGGATATTCTCTATCATGGCTACGACTATGCAAGGAGAATGACGGTTTCTGATCAAGAAACCAGATCTGAGTCCGCACTAGGAAGTCGGGTGGACGATACTAGTTCGGAAGAGAAATTGTGTGATCAAGTAAGCGATCAGATTTATATTGCGTATGAATGATATGTGTACATCGTACGAGTTGGATGAAATTGATATTGAAATTTGTGGATAAGGTTTGTAAAATGGTCTTTGAAATGAAAAGTATATTTGTGAAATATAATGGAATTGGATATTTCTTTGGTTGAAATTTACTTTATGGAAGTAAGTAATATGGTAAATAACTTTATAAAGAAATCAAACTTGAATATTTGATTTGGCAATAAATAAAGTTATATTTTGTAATATGATGAACTTCCCTTATTGAATCTAGCCAGAATAAAAAGGGTTTTTAAAGTATTTGAAGTATAAAAAGAGGTTTTATACAAGTTTGAAGTGATCCAAAGATTTTTAAAGTATATATATCTATATATATATAAAGGATCTTATGAGAATGATTTTGAAAAAAAAAAGTTTTGGGAACCTATGTAATTTGGAAAGGCTTTTGATTTTTGAGAAAATCAATTTTGGATATTTGGAAAGCCTAGTTTGAGAATTATCGATTTTTGGTAATCGATTTTGTGTAAAGGAGATTTTGATAAATCATAAAGGGTATGATTTGAAGATACTATAAGTATATAGTATAAAATGTTTTGAGTATAGCTCTGGGGAAAAAGGCGCTCCCTTGAAATGAACTTCTCAGGAGTGCCACTGGGTGGTACTGCCTTGAACCCCAAGGGGGGATTCTAAAGTTGATCCTGTGAGGAGTCCGGACAAAACTAGTTCCTGAGGATTATTTGTGTAGCGAAAGTCGAGGGGCTGGTGCCCACAGAGGCATTTGGGTTATTCTGTGACGACAATGTAACTCGATGTCACTGCGATCTACTGCAGACCATAGCGAAAGTCATGTGTGCCACTGAGAGCCAACTGTCTACGTTTGATTTTATATCGGTAGACTGTGACACTATGGTAACATAGCGAAAGTCGTGTGTGCCGCTGAGAGCCAACTGTCTACGTTTGATTTTATATCGGTAGACTGCGACCTATGTGGGAGAAGTTTCATTTTTTGGCAGCGAAATTCGGTGGCGCTGATGCCTACAGTTATATGGGTTTGTGTTGTGATAGCAACGTAAGGCCCGGGTATAACTGCGATCTGTAGCGGGTTCCATGGCGTAATCGAGGAGCGCGGAGACCTACAGTTATCTGTGGATTTTGCCGGGACGGCAACGTAACCATCGGGTTAACTGCGACCATGGATGGGGGTGATGATTTCCAGAGCATTCTCACCAAAGATATTTCCTCTATTTTCAAAACCGTTTTCTATATTTTCATAAATTATTTTCCGAATATTTTCACTGGGTGTTGAAAACGAGTTTACCGAGTACTTATAGATTTTCAGTCGTACGCCTGATCAACGTATGACCGAATTTCGGTAAGAACAAGGATGAACTTGTTGACACATCGAGTTATAAAAATATTTTTATAAAAACTATTTTATAATATTATGTAGATTTTAAAAGTGTTTTAAAAAAAATGATCAGAGAATAATTTATCTGATCTTAAATATTGAATAAATTTTGGCTTCGTTTCTTTTCGAGGACGAAAAGATTCAAAGGGGGGAGGAATGTGATAACCCGAAGTTTTGGAATATTTGTAACTGATAAATTAACTAAATTTATTAATAGAAATATTGATTTATAAGATAAATAAAATTTCTGGTAATGGAAATATATATATATATGAATAAGTATTGGTTTGATAATACTTGTATATATATTATAGATAATCTATGATTTGGAAATTTTATATATAAGTTTAAATTACAAATTGGCATATGGTTCTAATTCATTTAATAATAATAGTGATTTATAATCTCTTTTATAAATCATTTAAAATTGTTAAAATTATTATTTTCAAACCATATTAATAATGTATTATTTTCCATATAAATATAAAAAGAGTTAAAATAAGAAAATGAAATTATCATTTTAAAATTGAATAAGTTGACTTTAATTTGGATTTCAAAAGTTTAATTTGAATGAGGTTTTTATTTCTTTTAAGATTATTTATACATATAAATACAAATTAGCTAATTCATTAAGCTTGATTATGTATAAATCTTTCATTAACATTTAAAAATATAACTAATTAAATCATGAGACAAGTGTTAACATATTAGATAATCAAATAACATGTGTTAAATTATAAATCTCCTTATTAACAAGTGTTAAATGATTAAGTAAGAAGAAAGACAAGTGTCATTTTTAATTTTAGTTTTCTTTTATTTTTAATAAATCATAATATATCCATCTAATTCCTCTCTTCAATTCTTTTTCTATTCTTCAAATTCAAAAGTTAAGGAAGACTCAATCCTATAACTCAAAACAAATCTGTAATCTAATGTTCCTCAAACCAGAAATTAATCAAATTCAGTAATCTATAAATCAATTTCAAGAATTTAAGAAAAACAAAGCCTGTACTTTTCTTCAACCCGAGATTTATCAAGCAAGCAATCTTCTCAAATTTTAAAGCTACATCAATTCAGTTTTTATAAGAGCTTGATCATTACAACAACAAGAAATTTCCAGTTAAAAGAAATCAAGGCAACAACTTTAATCAAGTTCAAAGATCAAATCTGCAATTTCAAATATCATTTCCAGGCTCAAGTTTTTCTCTGTTCTTCAATTCCAGGTGAGTAAACAATTCCCTTTAAAAGTTTTAAATCTGATTTTAAATCTGGATGCATGCAATTAATATCTCAAGTAAATTGTGATGAATGTTTGCATAAATGCTGCATGATTGTTTTAAGATGAATGCATGTATATATGTATATAGATTCTTCTGTGCATGTCTGAACATCAATACATATGTTCTATTTTTCATCTACTGGTTTAAAATATGTTCAAAAGAAATCAAAGTGTCATTCCCTAATTTTGTTCAGGCTAAGATATATAAACCAATTATGTCTGTAACAACAAAAATTTAAGTTTTAAAAATATTTCTTAGTAGAAATTGAAGATAGTTTTAACAGGGTAAAGAATTACAGTACAATCTTAATTTTATAAAAATCTCGACTATAATAATTCATTGATTCAAAGTTATAATCTGATTCATTATCAAGAAAAAAGATTTTTAAGAGTAAAATTATGATTTTTAGATTTGCAAATCAAGGGATATTGTAAGTTGATCGTGGATTGGGTTTTAAGCAATTGCGGGTGATCGAGATGATGTGGAAGGTCGGGATCAATGTTAGAGAAAGGGGAAAGGTTGACGAATCGGGGAAAATTGTTCGATGATTTTATCAGTCACCGAGGCGACGGCGAGAGGTAGATTTAGGGTTTTGTTCGAGTTTTGGGGTCGAAGTTGTTTCTTGGCAATGGTGGCATCGTGGTGGGCTTTGAAGGATGCGGTATAGGGGGAAAAGCTGGAGTGTAGGGAGACGAAGTTTTGGCTGGAATCTCGGGATCATCGGTGGTCTATGGTGGTGGAACGTGGGGTCGGTGGTTGATCGTTCGAGTTCCAGTTTTGGAACGAATGGCTCGTTTCTGATTTATGGGTTAATCGAGGTAGCTGGGAGATCGGAACGATGGAGTAGGTCGACGGCGACTTGGTGGCGGTGGCGGTGTAGGTCGGAGGAGCTCCGACGATCTGTACACGTGCACGTGCACGTTTCGTGCATCGGAAAGCTTGGAAGTTTGGGAAAGAACATGGACTCGGGATGATCTCGAGTAAGGGTTCGGGTGTGACTCGAGGAAGAAGTGATGCGAGAGACTCGTTTTTTGTTCGAGTGTTTATCTGATAGGCTCGGGTTGTTTTGAATTGTTACTAGATTTTAAACTATGTAAAATAATAACCAAGTTAAAGTTTTTGAAAGGTAAATATGAACCAGGTTTTAAAAGCCAAAAGTAACTTAAATAAATCAAGTTTTCAAAAATGTATTAACTAAGTTTTAAGCAAAGATAAAGGTTTAACCAAGTTTTAAATATATTTAAGAAAATTAAAGTATGATTAATTAATGTAATTAATTAAGGATAAAGGGCTAATTAAGAAATTAATTAAGAAAATTGATTTATTTAATTAACTAATGATTAGTGATTGATTAATTTATAATTAAGGATTATTAATCAAGTAATTAAGATTATTGATTTATAATTGGAGATTAATTTATTTTGATTAGAAATTAATAATTAAGTAATTAGAGAATTGGTAACTGGTAATTAAGAAGTACTTGGTTAAGCTTATTAATTAATAATTAAGTTTTATAAACTAAGAGATAATTAATCTATAAAGATTAATTAAGGACTAATTAACTGATAATTAAGGTTAATTAAATTTGTAATTAAGTTTTATTAATTGATAATTAAGGTTTATTAATTAATAATTAAAAGAATAATTAATCTAAAATTAAAGATTAATTAATTTGTTTATAGGTAATTAAAGAATGAATTATCCAATTGTAATTAATGAACATGATTAATTTTAGTTAATTAATTCAAGTAATTAATTAATGTAAAGGGTAATTAATGTGAATAATTAAGGATAATTAATATACTTAATTAATCATTTGATGAAATTAGAGGAAAATTAATTAAGGATGATTAATTAAGATGGTGATTAAAGAATGATTAATTAATTGGGTTGTAATTAATTTGAAGTAAGCAGGATTAAGGTAAACCAAGTGATTTAAGTGGTAATTAATCTAATTGGAGATAAATTAAATTGATCATGAATTAATAAATCTTGCTTTTGGATGATTGAATGTTATTGGGTGACTTGGATTACGTGTTATCTCTACATTGAGCTGTGATGTATTGTGATATGCTATGATGGGTTGAACTGTGATATTGTGGGTTCGATAATTGATTTGTTGTGTGACTATGATACCTTGTATTATAGTTGATTTGTATCCATTTAAACTGAAATTAAGATAATATTGGATTCGAAGAGACCGGGGTTGGGTATCAGTAAATACCCAAAACCACTTCGATTTGTAATCTTCTATAACTCTTTATAGAATTGATATATGAAATAAATAGGCTGGAATGGAATGAGAATCATGGATACTTAAACTGAATAGTGATTCTTAGATATTGTTTGGAATAAGTGTTTAACTTTAATAAGTTGTGAACTCGTAAAAGGTACAAGTTACCCTGATTTGTAAATAAGTTTTATAACTCAGTATTTCATGTTATATGGGTTTACTCACGCTGGTTTCCAGCCTGACCCGGGTGTTACTTTGATGTAATGCTCGGGTCAGACCGAGTATTATAGATTTTCAGGTAAGGACGTTCTGGAGCTCAAGAGGCAAGCTAGATGGCAGGAACGTATGGAGTGATATCCGTTGTATATATTATTGCAGTTTATCTGAGACATGTTTTCAAATTGTCCTGTGATGTGTAATAGTGCAACTCTGATATATAAATGTATAAGTGTATTGATAATGTTCTTTTGTAAAACTGTTATTTTTGTGATATTATATTTGATCCGCTGCGAATGTGAGGTTTCTGTGTCTTGTTCTGTTTCTTCTTCTATCTCTTTCTTTTTCTTTTCCTAACTATCTGGGATTTTCGGAGTCGAAATTTTCGGGTCGTCACAGCATCCTTCGTCGAAACGAGTTGCTATGGGAATCACTTATGTGACTTTGGCTCGTTCGTTCCTCAAAGATTAGGGCTTTTCAGAGATCGAATGAGAATTTCCGTTGCTTGCCTGCCGATCGATAATCCTTCGCTTCGCTCATGGTGCTTCGATTGTGAAGGTGAGTGATTTTAATTTTCACTCACATCTCATTCTAATCTCAGTAGTTTAGAACTTGCGATTTCGTGATTTCTTTGGCTTGCTTTGATTTTGTTAAATTGTTTTGCCGTGATGATGATTTCCTAGTTCGTTTGTTTCGTATTGATGGCAATTTATTTTGTAGACTTCGGCCACTTGATTTTGGGAATGCGAATCCCTGTTGGCATTTGCTTTGTTATAATTGCTATGTCTCTGGTCTTTTGTCCATGTGGTTACTGTGCACTATTTTTCATACTGCTACTACCTGTTGCATTCATGAACTTGATCTCGGTTTTAATGCTTTGTTGAGTTGTTGGAAGTTATTCACCTCGAGACAGTATCACTACGTACTGTCAGGTCCATATTTCATTTGCACTTGGGCATATACTTGAAACTGATTCATTGCATTATACATTAGCAATTGGTTTTGATGTTGATGATTTTATTCGATTTAGTCGATTCCTTGAGTGCTCTGTTGGTTGTAGTTTTCATTTGTCACCACGGTTTCGAAATGTTTTTGTTAATTTCTGTGGTCATCAGTGAGTTCGAATTCTGGCATTTTAAATGGTCTCGTCCATTCGAGTGCTTTACTTTGTTTCTATGTTAAGGAGTTTTGACTTGGCTCGACTTCGGTCTTCTCTGAAGTATTGACCTGTCGTATTCGACCATTGTACTTTGTTATAACTTTTACCTTAGTCATTTTTGTATCTCTAACATTCTTAAAGGCAATTGCTAAGGCATCGAGTTGGTCTTATTGTATTCGAGTTATTTGATTTATGTGCATTGTCATCTATTTGGGACTTTTGACTCTCATTGGCTTCTGCCAGTATGCTGTTGTGCCATGGTTCCTCTGATATATTTTCTTCCGGTAGCACTTTTGACTTTGTTCGATCATGCCACTATGCTGTAAATATACTCCGGCCATTGTGTTCGTTGAACTTGCTAATGTTGGTTCTGACTTGTTCAATTGCTCGTGACTTCGACTTGAGTTCTGACTTGATTGCTTGCATTTGTATTATCACCTTGTCCATCTCTGTCTGGAGTAGTTTCTACCTTGTTCCATTGTATTCATGTATGTTGTTATTCTTTGGTCATTTGTTCAGCACTTGAAGTAGCTGGCCTGGTCATTTGCAGTTGCCACCGTAATTCCCTGTAGCCCCTGTGTACCTTCTTCATGTGTAGCTTGACCATTTGTGTTCACTGTGCTTACTGCTATCACGTCTCTCCTGTTTGTAGTTGCTTTGTATATGTGCACTGTTGTGTCTGCACTTGTATCTCTTGTGTACTTTGTGACCTTGTTTGATTCTGACCCATGTTGCTGTGCAATGAGTTGAACTGCTGACCTGTAGCCCTTGTAGTGCTTGTTGATTCATTTTGTGTCCATCCCTTGCTTGCCTGTTCATAGTGGTGTTTACACTTCTACATGGTGTATATATATTTGTTTCTTGCCCCACTCGAGTCTGAGTTGAAGGCGCAGTTTCAAACTGCTGTGTTGCCACTGCAGTTGCCTCTTGATGGCTTTGTTTCTCCATTTAGTCTTGCTGCAGTTGCTAGTTTGAGTTTTGTTGCCTCTTGCACATGCTCTTTGATATTGGTCGAACTTGTTTCACTTGCTGCTACTGTCTTCTTTGTAGCTGCAGTCTGCCCTGGTCTTTACAACCGTTTGCCACTGCAGTTTCATCGTGGTGGTTGCTGTGTATTCGTTTATGTCTGCAGTCGCATGTGTTTCGCAGTTTTCCCCCTGTTGGGATTTGTTTCTGAATTCACTTGAGTTGAATCCGGCACTTCGGGGTTTGACCTGGTGATCACCTGTGACTTCCACTGAGCTTTTGCGTATTTCTTGCGATGGTGGCGAGGCGGTGCACGCGTGCGTGCACTGCAGCCACCCAAACTCGACAGTTTTGATTTGATTTTCTTTTGCTTTTGATGCATTGATCTTCTATGCTGTATTGGCGAGGCCGTACACGCGTGCGTGTACGGCAGCCAATCGAGTTTTGATGGTTTTAAAGTGACAATTTCAATGGCTTTAAATTGATTTAGTCGATTTGATAAGTTGTTTATTTATCTCTGTTGATGATTTAAATCTGCTGATTTTTGTTAAACACTGTTAAGTGTTATATTGACCGTTATCCGGTTTCTTTGTTTAAAGAATCGGATAGACGGGAATTATTGTGACTGTCGTCTATTTAAATTATTCTGCTTATATGCACTAATAAACTGGTTTGAATTAGACTGACCTGGGTATTATTTTCTTTTGAATGTAATACTCGGGTCAGACCCGAGTTATTTCAGGTTGTAGATTTTCTTCTTTGAGTTGCTGTTCAGGATATGAAGACTTTTCACATCTTCTGAAGTTGTCAATGTCATTTTGTAGTAGTCGTGTCATTGTATAGAACGATATGTATTCATGTATATTAGTCGATAATGTACTTGTATATATAACTTCTAGAGTCGATAGTTGTAGTTGTATCATATGTATTGTGTCAACTATGTATTAACTGACATCAGTTATATATATATATGAGACTTTTGTTTTTATCTGTGTTCCGCAATTATATTATCTGTGTTATTGTTATATCTAATGTCCTAAACTATTATGAACCGTCGTAGTTCGTTTTATACTAGTATTGGGTGTGTCGATGGGAGTAAATAAATAATAGAAGAAAAATAAAAAGAATGTACCACTCCTATCGAGATAACCAATATTAGTGTAAGGCCAATTACGGATGGTCGCTCCTATCCAGCCTTATTCTTCATAATAATAGACAGTATTTCCTTTAATACTCTTTGTTATTATGAGCATAGAGGTGGGGCGTCACAATATTAATGTGAGATGAGTTCGCACTTGCTACTCTCAAACTCTAACCTATATTAATTTAGTAATAATTTATAAATGTTATAAATTATTATAGAGATAAATATATAACTGTTATATGCTGATTATTATATTTCTAAAGGCTTGATCTTAATTAATGAAATGTGTATAAAATGTCATTGATAATTGTTTAATTTTAATAAAACACATATATGAAGGTATTGGGTCAACTCGCAGCGGAGTTAAAGGGTAAAGTTAAAAAAATTTCCTTTAGGATATATTGGGCCTATGAAATCTAAAAGGGATTTTAGATCTAATCTAAAATATTTTTAAATAAAATCCCTTTTTTAATATTTACATGAATTTAATGTTTACATATATTAGAGTATCTCTTAACTTATTCAATTAATGAGGGAATATATAGTTTCAATTGGAGAGAGAAAACTTTTCATTTCTTTCCCTTTAATTAAATGATTGATGGATTGATTATATAACATAAATTACCAAATTTATAATTAAAATATATTGTGAGTATATCCAAATATACTCTAACGTTTATTAGGTAAGTGTAGTGTATCATATTGTGTACATGGTTAATGTTTACATGTTTCTGTGCTGGACTGTACACCACAATAGACACATTCTCCCTTTGAATAGGCGTTAGTTGTCCAAAACATTGTTTAAAATTATATAAGTGCACATACATACATACATACATACATACATATATGTATGTATGTATGAATATAATTAATATAAATATATACGTGTGTATGCATTTTAATGAATCCTTTAATTAGTCTAAACCGATTCAACCAAGTTAACTAGTTTGAATTCAAGATTTATTTTGAAAACATGCAATGATTTGATTTAGTACAACGATTTGAAAACATATCCTAATCTATAAATCCAAATATAACCTATGTTTATATGTTAATAATTTAAAGCAAGCTAAAATGTATATATTTTACAAGCAATAATAAAGTAAAATTTTTAAACAAAATTAGAATGTTGATACATGTAGATTTCTGCATTAAAAATAGATCTCCATTAATGCCAAGATATATATGTATACATATATATATATATATAAATGTTTTTTTAAACATTCGTTATAAAATAGTTTTCTAATTAATTTTAATACAAATATACATACATACATACATACATGTTTTGAAAAAGAAATTGTGAAATAATGAAATCATCATCGACATTCAACTATATATATATAGTTATTATATTTTTATATCAACAAATTTAAATTTTTTAGATCTATACATATACAAATTAAAAATGGACAAAAAATACCTATACAAATTTGTTAAAATAATTAAATAAATAAATCTTTAACACCATGATGAATATACACATAAAATAGAATAGACCATGCCTAATAGATTAACCCTTGAATGCACCTTAATTGACAGACGCTCCTAGATTCAAATCTGAATCAGTCTCCTAGCTTTGCAAGAGAAGGAAAACAACCTTTTATTTTATTGATTTAATTGGATTCCATTATAATATTTTCTCTTTTATTTTTCCTTGAATTCTCGGTCGTGAATGTTAGAAAAGGAATATGGAGGCTAGGGTTGAAAAAGAATGATTAAGAGAGGAAAGGCATTTATAGAGGTAACCTTCCTTAACCTCCATCCTTCATTTTTAGATCCAACCAATGAATTTCAAGATTCTTTTTTCTTTATATGGATTGTAATGAAGGAGGTTTTATGGCCTTTGAATTTGTTGAATAACACTTAGCAATTAATTACATTTAAATCAAATTAAAACGCCCATCGATACCTTATATCGATTTGTACATGTACAACTTTTATATACGCACTCAAGTAAATGCTAATGACTTGAAAAATACTAATGGCATCCAATACATTAAATAATTAATATTTTCCAAAATTTATTAATTAATTTACAACTTATAAAGCGGTTAAATCATGTGGTATTTTGAAGAATCTATCAATACACTTGTGGGACTGGCGGGTGAAAATTTAGTCAATGATTAATATCAAACTATTCGAATATTAATATTCACTCATCACCTTAGCTAGGGAGTGAAACTTTGGCCAAATTTAACGCTTACACACCTTTCGGTACAATTCAATTTTACTTATTTAAGCGTTACCCGGTAGTGACAATTATTTATAGTTATAACTATATCACTTCAGGATTTACGGAATTTGGTTATGGTCAAAATTCCAAAATTGTCCACATTCCACTTTATAGTCCGAACATAAAGTCATTGGTTCAATAACAAAAATTATTATTAACCGAACTACTCTGGTAAGAGATTTTGACTTTAGTTGATCGTGAAACTAACCCCATATAACTAAGGGGACGAATCCTCTCTTGAATAGTGTTTCACTTCCAATACTTCCACCCAACCCAACTATGTTCATTCAATGGACATCGTTCCATGATTTAACTATAATCAAAGTGGAGCTTTCATATTGAAAATCAACAGTATTCTCAAGTCAGGAATCTATTTAAATTAGTCACTTCGATATTTTATATTTGACCTTAGTTATATTAACCAACAGAAAACTATCGAATGAGTCATTCCATAATTATCCAATAATCATCAGTATTTAACATCTTGGTGCCCCTAACAGCCATGAATAATACACTATCCAACATTTGGAGAGTGTTATGTTCTCTAGTCTCAATGAATGCATCGATGTCCAGTCTCGATACATCTTGAATAGGAATACTTAAAATGATGTGCTTATCATATTATGATATAATACTCTTGGTTACAATTATTTGTAACTACTATCACAAACACATCATTAATGGACTCTCTGACATATATACTTAAATTAACTAATTATTTATTTGTAACATTTTATAACAAGTATATAATAGAAAGGGAATACCTTGTATTTTGAAGAAGATTAGTTATCAAGTTAGATCTATGTAACAAATTACATGATTGCCCCTAAGGCATACAACTAACTCTATCAATATATGCATATTTAGCGGTCAGATATTAATATATGATATTACATACATATGCACAGACAGACACACACACAAACACACGCGCGCGCGCGCACACACACACACACACACATATATATGCAAATGTTGCACGAAATCTTCGTACAAAATTGGAATCCTACCATTAAAGGCTATGTGTAAACATTTTCGGATCAAGGATAAGAAAAGTCCAAAGCATGGTCTTATGGCAACAAGCCCAAACCATTCGCCATCCTTTACTAAACATGTTGCTCGAGTATTATAATTTGCTTCTATTTCCAATCCGAACCATCCTACCAGGCTATGCAAATTGGTCATGATAATTGTACAAGTCCTCTAATGTTCCCTGCCTCAAGCCTTACAAAGTCCTCTGGCCTCCAATAATGACATTTGCGCAACTATCAATAGCAGCCCAACATGTTGGAGCAAGTGCATCAAATAGTAAGGTAAAAGGGGAAATTTCAAATTAAAAATAAATTATATACTAGATCAATTTAGCATGTTATCAAGAATGACTGAGTAACGTTAAATCCTATTTAGCATTTGATTTGATAATATGAGATTGATTTTGACTTAACTAATTATAATCAATAAATACATACAACATCCTATATCCATTAATGATACATATGATATTAGTTAAGGGATATATATTTACATATTATATTAGTATATATAAATACCATAATATATATAAGAACATATACAAATGATTATTGAGATTACAATCATATATATATATATATGTTATAAGGCATGTTCTATATGTAAATATATGTTATCCGTATATAAATACATATTCAAAAGTGTGTGTAACTTTATAATTATGACCATTTATAAAATATTAAATATAATTTACATGTAGTACTATTACCGCAAGCATTAAATGTTGTTTATCAATAATCAAATGACAAACTTATCTTACATGTTAGATTTCTGTAACATTTATGTATATAATCATGGATTTTTATTAAACATTTAATGTAACTTACATGTAGTATTACCTGTACTATATGTTGTTTATTCATAATAAAATGACATACATATGTTACATGTAGAATTACTATTATTTCAAATTGTAACTTATATCTTCACCGCCTTTAACTTGTAATTTATATTACCACTAATATTATTTGTGAATGCATACTAATGGTCAATGATTATAAATTAACTTAATTTGGTAACATTTTTTAATTCAATATTATACTTGTTAGATAAAGTTAATCAACAAATTGTGAATGAATTCGAAAAATATCTCAAGTGTGAATTGTGAAATAATAAATGTTATTTCAATTAATGATATCGTGGATAGTTAAATCTACATGTGCAGTAAATGAAAATTTCAAAAATCATATTAAAAATCATGACAGACATGCATAGTGTTATCAAAAATATTAATATAATCAATAAAGCCATGAATGTAATCATCAACATGAATGGCAATGGTGATACTAATAATCATATCATGCCAATTGGTAATTCCAATCTAAGATGTCAAACATATCACAAGTTAGCATATAATAAATATGCATTTGTTAAATATAGATTCACAAAAAATTTGAATTGATTTGTTAATGGATATCAAATCTATTTATGTTTATCAAACCGAACATTATAAATCGTGGATTATTTGATTTTATCAGATATAATGTCATATGAATCTTTATTGTTGATCTAGTTTTCTTCTGAGTCTCAAGCTAATCACAATTAAAAATATGTAACAAATCTTAAATTATTCAAAGAACATAAATTAACATAATTTGAATATTAAAATCTTGAGTCAATAGTCATACATTTTGTAGCGGATCTAAGAATGCAAGAAGGATATAAAAATTCACCGAAATACCCAGCCGATTAATTACACATCTCATGTGCAACTTCGACGGAAGTAGCTTTTCACTTCTTCGAGATTGGTCTGTAGCACGAATTAGATCTTTAACAATAAATATTATGGTGTTCTCTTATTTGTTTTCCATTAATTAAAAAAATGAATTAAGTGGCCTTTATTTTGTTTATAGAGTTAGGGATGTGAACCATCATTGAATTCATGAAATGTTCAACCAACCAAGAGACTAGATAATTTATCACTACTCTTTGTTGTTTCAAGTAGAGGTGACTTTCATCCTCTTTTCATCCCAACTATGCCTTTGTTACTACCGTTGTTTGACTTTCACTTTCTCTTAAATGTCTTACAATTAAAAGAGAAACCCTTTACTACGAAACTATATTATATTTCTTCTAAAAATGCATTTACTTATGGTTAACATGTTAAGAAGATTGACTCAATTTTGCACTTAGTTAAATGTATCAACTGATATTTCAATGATCCAAAATTAGGTTTATCTATAGTCCTCGGTCTAAAGTTGTTTATAACTGAAAAAGCATCTTAATGTATTCAATCGTAATGAGCACATAATTTAGCACTATGATTTACTTGCTAAGTTCGAATGAAATAATTTCATTGCAACTTTGTATATTACTAAACACGGTTACTCATCATACAACTTTTGTACATGATCGAATATCGAATTAATATTTATGTTTTTGCACAGACTTAAGAGATTATACTCTTACTAGACAACACATAGCAGAATGCAAGTTTACTCTTGAGTGGTTTGGACTTGAAAGATTCTAATGGTTATATCATTCAACTCTTGCATGTCGGTAAGCCTAAAATTTATTACTGATAGTTATTTTAGTATGTTTTAATCAATAAACAATTTTTTTATTATACATACATACGTACATACATACATATATTATGCAAGTTAATAAAGTGGACTATTATAATATTACATATTTTCTTATACTTATTAGAATGTTTTATCATATTTTTTAATAAGGCTCCAACTAGATTTTTGTTTCTCTTAAAGCGCTAAAAAGAGATAAAAGATTTTAAGAGAGTTCCTTTTGTAGGTGTTATCATTTATCATGTTATCGCAACTTTGAGGATGATCAATATACTTTAGTCCTCAATACTGAAGATTAACTTGTTATACCCAAAAAAATTAATTTAGGAACAAGAGACAGTTCAATCATAAGGCAGGCAATTGTGAAACAATGGCAGAGCTATCGAAAGACAAAATGGAAAAGCTATCGTAAGTCAAAAAATACAAAAATATCATAACACGGGAATAAGAAGCTATCGTAGATCAAACAATAAAGCTATCGAGGGTCAAGAATAAGAAGCTATCTTAAACCAAAAATCAAACTATCAAGGGTCAAGAATAAGAAGCTATCGTAAATCAAACAATAAAGCTATCGAATGTCAAGATGAAAAAGCTATCGTAGATCAAACATAAAGCTATCGAGGGTCGAAATGAAAAAGTTACCACAGATCAAATATAAAGCTATTGAACGTTGATAAAATGACATAAATATATCGCAATTCAAGATAAATAAGCTATTCGGAACAAAGTATGTAGCTATTGAGGCCCAAGAGCATGAAGCTATCGTAAGAGAAAATCAAGAAGCTATCAAAGATTAAGCACAAAGCTATCAAAGGCTAAGACAAAGAAAGGTTTCATAAGTCAAAGCTAGAGCTATTGTAAACTTAAGTGCAAAGCTATTGAAACCAAGACAAGGAGCTATCGTGAATGAAGACAAAGAGTTATCGTCATTCAAGCTATTATGCATGAAGACAAAGAGCCATCGTCATTCAAGCTATCATGCATAAATATAAGGAGCTATCATGCATAAAGGCAAGGAGATATTGTCGTTCAAGCTATCATGAGACAAGCATTAAAAACTATCGCAATCCATATATAGGCCATCTAATAACAAAATAAAGAGAGCTATCAATGACCAAAAAAATGAAGTGATTAAGTGATAATGATAAGGCTATCGGCTGTCAATAAATAATGCTATTATACATCTAAAAATACTCACAAGAAACACTCAGATTAACCACAGGGCGATCTCTAATTGTTCTAGCCATGCTATGTCGTCTTAAGGAAAGAAAAAAAGAAAACGGTACCATATGTCATGTCAATAATGTGCCACATCGGTAAAATCTGAGTTGATCAAATCCAAGAGTTATCACATGTCAAAGTTCCAACGATATGAGTTTCTTACAAATAGGCATGTGCCCTTAATTAAGAAGGGTCGAATTATGAATTTTTATTCTTCCTCATTTTCATTTTTGTAATCAAGAAACTAATAAATCTTGATTTGGTACTTCAATTGTCGTTTAGATCAAATTCAGATCATCACTTTCTAAATAAGACCTTGAACATTTTCCAAATTACATATTTTCTTACTTGATTATTTGACCATGAGCATGCTTGCAGAAGAGTTAAATCTCTTGCCCAAGTACCTTTGATACTTTGACTTGATCATAAGTTAGGCTTAGTCTTTAGTCCAACATAACTCTTTAATGGTTATATTATATATAACCCCAAACCGTTTTAACCTTTTGCTCCTAACTGTCTTAGCGACCTTAATGTTAGTGAACAATTAATCAAGTGCATTTGACACTCATGACCATAATTTCATGATTAAGTAAGTATAAGTATATACCCCTTCAGAATGATCAACAAAGGTATTTAGTTTGTCTTACCAAATTTATGGATGCTTAATGCAACAACCCTATTGTTAATTACCTAATTAATTAAGCTTATTTATGGATAATTAATTCTAATTTGTGGTTTGTGAAATTTAATTATGAAATTAAATCTAGTATTTGAGAATAGTTGATTTAATTTATTTAAGAAATGAGTTTCATTTCTTAAAAAGGTTTTCAATTCAAATTTGAAACATTATTAAATCAATTATTTAAATTTGGCATTTAGGGTAAAATGTTAATATTGAGATTATTGTTTAAAATGAGAATTTACAATTAATTGTTTATTTTTTTAAAATAATGAGGTTATTAGTTAAAATAGTAAGAACAAAACCTTTTTAGTTAAAAATTAGATTTTTTTTAAATAAATAAATAAATTCTAATGCATGATAATTGATCAGATATGATAAAATATGTTTTTTAGTAAGTGTAAACATGGAAAAGAATAAAAAAGGAAATGATAATAATAATTCATTTCTTGGTTAATAAACCTCCTTGGGCCCAAATAGCCAATGTAGTTGAATAGTGGTGAGAAATAAACTTGTAAGCTTATTCTCCTCTAATTTTCATTTTCAACCAAACCAAAACCCAAAACTACTCTATCTGCATTGTCACAAACCCTAGAACTAAATCACCCCAAATAAAGTGCTAATCAATGGGGCTTTTGATCAATAATTATATAAATCAGCTTCAGGTAATCTCCTACACTCCTAGTGAATCAATTAGGGTTAGTAATCTCAGTTTTTATCATTTGTTTGTAATCTCTTTGTTACAATTTCTGAAAATAACCTAGGTAATTATCAAGAAAAGCTAATCCATGTTTTAATCTTCAATTAAAGTGCTTATAGGTGAGTTTACCTCACACTACTATTTCTAAGTGGAAGTATATTCGCTGTTTGGTTGAATTGGATGAATCTATGGTTGTGTTGTCTCAATTTTGTATTACTCATATGTCATATTGTTCAATTTCTAAATTGCTGAAACCCTAGCCTTTTGATCTTAATTAGTTGAAGATTATAGTGTTCATATGGATGTATGCACTCAAAAATCACTCTTGAACAATTAATCAAGACTTAGGATCAAACCGACCTCACCAGGGATCGACCGAAGGGGATTCTGGAGCTGGAATAGCTCCAGGATTCATCCCCAACGGGGGATCGATGGTGCGCCACCAGTGCACCGGTGGGTGTATCCTAGAGAAGTTCTAGCTCTAGGAAACCTTCCTTGATTTTCCCGTTCGTCGCTCCATTTGTTGCTGTTTATTGCTATGCTTTGAATGGATGATTATATTATGTTATGGAGATAATTTCAACTCATATTTGGTAATAGAATAAATTTATAAAAATATGTTTAGAAATGATATATAGTTGAACCCTATGGACTAATTTGTTATTATGATCTTATGATGTGTAGCAGTGTATTCTCTTGTGTTATGGACTTTGAATCACTTTGATTCAAAGGTTTGGAATTCTATAAATTTATATCTATCCATTCTATCTATATAAATAACTTTATAAAAGAGAGTTTAATTTATGTTTACAACTATCAAACTTGTCTCTAAATTAATCTAGTTCATTTTATAGATGGCTTTTATAATTAGTTATATTTATAGTATTGGTATTATAAATGGTTATGGATTTTGGAAACATTGTTTTGGAAATATAAACCTAATTTATTTCTAAGTAAAAATGTTATGTATACCAAAATGGATTTAGAAGAATAATAAATATGGTTTTATAAGATAAATGGACTTATATAAATATATATGTGGGTTTTTAAAATATGGTTTGTTAACTAAGTATCTTGTATGGAAATTTGGGACAGCTATGTATAAGTGCAATTTTGGAACAATTTGGATTCATGGAAGATTTTATCATATAGTGAATATTTATATAAGGTTAAATAATAAAGGAATTTATGGAAAATCATAATATTTTCTTTCTAAATTATAAATTCAAAAGAGGAAAATGTTTTGAGAACCTTAGTTCTATAATATAGGTAGTACTAATAATCGATTTAGTGTTACCGATTGGTTTAAATGCTTTCGAATAACGCTTCATCAAATATTATATTACTCATTGAATATAATGTTGAGTAGTACTTACTAGCCCATTAGCGAATACTTGAATTTCACCGGGTAGTATGAGATGCCTTGGTTAAGTTCTTGTGATTGCTTTTAGGAAGTATTTAAGACTTCAGAGTTGTATTCACTTTTGGTGTTTAGTGGGACCGACAGATCCTTAAGAGTATATAGTTCAGGTATTCCGTTGGTATCCATAGCGAGTGAGATTTACTAGCTTCTAGTAAATACTTGAATTTCACTAGGCGGTATGGAACATTTTGGTTAAGTTCTTGTGATTACTAAAAGTGATAGTACAGTAAAATTTAGAGTTTACTATCTTTTGGTGTTCGATGTCACCAATAGATCCTTAAGAAGTATACTCATGGATTTCTTTACAATATATATAATAACTGGATAATCTATAGTTTTCGAGTCATTGTTGCCACGATCATCTTGATCAGTCGAGATTTGGTTCTCCTCAATCATTGTGATCGTGTCGAGATTCCGTTCTCCTCGATCCTTATGATCATGTCAAGATTCCGTGTTCCCAATCTTTGGTATCTGACCGGTACGAGTGATACCACTTTTGTTTGTTTGCCACGGTATGGAATTGGTTTCTTTGTGTTAGGAATGTTGTGCTTTATTATGTAATTCTTTGTTTTGTTACTAATCTATGTTTATGACCTAAATACACAACTCTTTACCTTGAGATAAATTATGCGTTAAATTAATTCCATGACTTGTTATATCTTGGACATATGGATTTACGTATATGTCGTTTATTCTTATATTATATCTTTTTCTCACCCTTTTGAATATTTATAGATAGTCTGACCGTAGTGTTATTTTAATGCTCGGGTTAGGTTGAGACTTTTCAAGTTACAGTACAGGTTGACCTTTGAATGGTTGTGCTAGCAAGGAAATAAACATTTTTGACTTTTAGTTTATCTCATTTAGAATTTTGTGTTTGGTTATGAGATGTATAATTGAGTTTAGAGATTTGAAAGAGATTTGTATCAGATGTATATTATGTGAGTCTAGTGTTTAGACTCTCACTTTTGTATATATATATATATATGATGTTTATTATTGTGATGTGATATGTGACTGTTGTTTATATGATATACTATTCTGATTCTAAGAAACCAGTGCGATTATTATTTTGAACTAAGATTGTACATGTCAAATTTTATTCCAAAAATTAAGTAAAATAGTAAGTATGACATATCCATGTTAGTTTAAAGATATATTCACATTCAATCACGCTTAACAAGCCGTACTCTCCGTATTGTTTGATGACATTATTTATAATTTTCGTTAATAATATGGGTATAATGGTGGGGTCGTTACACTCAAAACATCACTTTACATAGTATGTGGTTGAGGATTCCACAAGTATGCTTAGCACTCTAATTCAAATGTAAATGATAGAGAGAAAGTTATACTTAATGATTGATATTGACTCCATAATACTTAATGATAGCTTTTGCCATTTTATACGTAAGTATTAGTGTATACATGTGTTTCAACCAAAAATGGCACAAACACCCAAGAGATTGTGTAGAGAATAAAACATGAAGAAAGAAAACTAAAATGAGCAAGGAAAGAACACACAACATTTATAATGGTTCGAATAATCTTGGCCTACATCCACTTAGTAATTTTAGTGGATATATCACTAGTTTACAAGCATTAATTCTTATAGATCGATATAAATCCATGAGCGATTACAAGAAATTAGTGTTAGAGAGCAAGAGAGAAAAAAAGATTCTTAAAAATGAGCTCTGCGCTCCTATTTATAGCTATAGAAAGCCTAAAATCTTGCATCCATTATCTCTAACTCATTTTCCATGCCATAGACCACTTCTTCAAGAAAATAAGTAGGCGTCTCATCAATAATCATGGATCGGTACCAATCCATGGGCTTGGATTGATACTGATCCATATGTGCTTCATATGGATGATTTTGAACTTCTTGTCCTGGCTCAATTCATGGTTAGCTTCATGATTTCAAACTTGTTTGCATCATTATTAGCTTGTTTTCAAATCTAAATGATGAATTGGTGGAATAATATTGTTGCTGATTCAAGTACTCGAGGAGATCGATAGAGAATTACATGGGATCGACGAAATGAAACTTGAAATAGTCTTCTAGCATCAACATTAGTGGATAGGAGAAAGTTGGGCTTCTTTGGCTAAAGAATCGTGGATCGGTACTGATCCAGGAGGTTTTATCAGTACTGATCCAACACATGTTGAATTTTGTACTCCGGATCCTTATGGTGTTTTAATCGTTGCCTTATGGTTCTATTTGCGCTTAGTTTCTAGACTCTTGGGCTATCTCTTTGGGCTTCCTGCCTTGATGGCTTCCAAGTTCGATTCATCCAATCTGCCAAAATATTGTTTGGTCAAAAGACTAGATAACACTTAGCCCCTAAAGTGCATCTTGTTTCAAACATGATGTTCTTTAAATTGAGACAAGTCGGATTTACTGTTAAGGTATCCACTCTATGCTTTGAATGGTCGTTATCCTTCCTGCGGATCATTTCTGTGAAGAGTTACGTTTATAGCTATTCATAACGATGATTTACCAGCATCTAACATTATAAATCTAGAATATCCTCTCTTGATCTATCATTTCAAACTCAGCAATTTTGAATTAGATCTTCTCATTGACTTTCCAGGTTTGAATCCAATTTTCTTTGACTCTAATCGTTTGGGGTAGAATATGTACATGCACATGCATACACGTGCAAGTTCTCAAGTACCTCCATTATGAAACATACATACACATACATGCATGTACACAAGGATGATCATCGCCATTTTTTTAAATAAGACTCGGTACCGATGTAGGACTTGTAATCATCCTATTTGTTTGCTTGGAGAATCAAGATTGTTGGGTTATATAACCCGGTTGCTTTCTCTTCCTCCTCACTTTTAACCTGCTACCAAACCAAGCTACCTTCCATTATTAAAAGACTTTGACTTCAAAATTGAACCCATCTCCATCACTCAACCCTAGGATTGTCATCACCACTCATATCTACCTGAAATCGACGTCACTTGTCTTGCTTGAACCTAGCTCGAACCATGTCCAATCAGTCGACTTCACCTAGATTCGATCCTTGTACTTGAGGTGCTGATAACGATGGAGGAGAGGCTAGGGATTAATGTGGATGAACCTCATATTGGTGGTTGCATTTTAGATGGAGAGAGGGAGTGAGGAAGTTGAAGGCTGAAAATCCACACCAAGGGTTCAGATTGGTACTGATCTGACCCTTAGGTTTTTCTTTTGAATTCTTGTCTTGAATCCTTTAGTGAATTTGCAAGACTTAGGTTTTCCCAAGTGAATTATCTTGATCCCTAAGGTGTATTTGATGCATGACCACTAATGTGAAGTTTGCTAGGACGGTCAACGATGACAGTTACTCCGAGCGATATCTAAATTTTAGAATGAACTGTTGTATAATATTGAAAATCTACATTGTCCGACACTACATGACATCACACTAGGTTCCACTTTAGCATGGGGGTATAGCTTATCATTAATTTGATGTGGATTATCTATTAATTTTTTTTATAGAAATGGACTATAGACGTTCGAAGCATCTTATCACTCTAGCTTTAGGTCCATCAACTTCCAAATACATTGAGTCCGATGCTAAGTCAAGTTCGACTATGATTCCTTCTACACAACATACTACGAGGCAGTTTATGCCTCCAGTTGAAAATCCACAAGTAGAACCACATGTTTCAGAAGTCCCAGTAGAGCCCGTAGAAGGATCAGAAGTTGAACCCGCTTTTGACACTCTCGAGGATGTTGTTATTTTAGACGATCCCACTAATTCCATTGCTTTAAAGATTGAAGATAGGTCACTTTGTAAGATCTGCGACAAACTTGGAATTCCATTTGAGGACGTACTAGTCCCTTCTTGTCAATAGAGATATCACAATCCCCCATAGGGTTATAATACTTGTAATATATACAGTTTCCTTGCGGGATGTGTCCCACCATTCAATAACCTCATTCATCGAATTCCGAACGTCATGAATTTAACTTCGATGCAACTACATCTAAATAGCTACACCTTTCTTCATGGCACATATATAGTCTTTGCTCAACATTTTCACCGAGTACCCAGTGATGAATAAATTAGGTATATATATATATATATATAGTTTCAAGAGCCCAAAATGAAGCCCTTCCTTGACTTATCTCGTACCGGCCAAGAACTGTTAAGTTGTTACTAGTACATGGAACAAGCTGAGCTATTTCAAGAGTGAATAGTTCTATATCTGCTGTCTACCTAGATTTACATGAAGATTGCTATCTAGACATACGTTATACTTCATGTGTTTAATTGAACTCTCCTTGCGATTCTACGAGCTTAACTCATGTTCTTTCTCTCATTCAGATGTTCCAATGAGACCTAGTGGTGTGGCACTTGCAGAGGCCATCAGAGTTCTTATCGCACTTCTAAAAGAGGATAGAGATATTGGAGTTATCCTTTTCGATGAGAATCTCTTGGCCCATAACTTGTTGGAAGCGGGCCATAGCCCAGGCCAAGTCCAAGTGGTCGTTGATGACGATGATGATAATAATGATAACTTGCCAGGAGGTGGCGATGTAAATCCTGGCATGCCCCAGTCCTTAGACCAGGGGCTGGAGCTGAAGAGAATATTGAAGTAATGTAAGAGCACATCGAGGAAGGCGAAATTGTAGGTGAAGGTGGAAAAGCTGGCTATGATGACGTTGATGTGACCTACGAGCCTTCGGGTGAAGAGTTCAAGAATGACCAAAAGTTCATTCTAAAAAATAGGCTCATCGTGAAACTTCCCAAAGGGTAATCTTACACAACACCCACCATCTACGATTGTAGATAAAACCTCTTTACTCCCTTTTGAAGATACAGTCGCGGGTTTGGGGTCAATTCCTACCCAATTCGGCTCTTTCAACATTGGTAATATGAGCCTTGAGGATCTTGACTCTCCTCTCCGCTTTGGTGATGAAATCACTCCTATGAACATGGGAGAAATCACTCCTATTAGCAAAGCTCCAGTATACAGTCTGTCGTTGGAACACTAGGACAAGCACGTATACATGCATTGTATTACACTTGACTCGTGTCCTTACTTATTGGAGCTAACTTATTGCTATTTCATTTGCAAGATCCATGGAGAGGAAAAAGTATGTGTTTTAGCTTTTAGAAGAAAATGCATCTTGAAAGAGGCGTCGCTCAAACACATATCATCATGGTGATGGCCGAGACTCAGAGTCCACCTATCGGTCCAGCCGTGAAAGAGGCAGCCATGATAGAGACTATCTAACTCATGACTCTGCTTCTAGATACTGTTCTAGGTCAAGGTCGCTTCCGCCAAGAGGTTCAGATAAGCATTCTGATTGCCATGATGACTTTCAATCGGGAGATGTTTCTTGTACACCACCTCCGGCCTCCATTCCCGTTCAACACTCGACATCAACTCACATCAATCACCTTCTTACCGTAGGCACTATAAGGGTAGTTCTAAGGTCTCTCATCATAAGGCTAGCAAGAAACTAATTGAGACTCCGGTCAACATTGCGAAGCAATAACTTGCCGTTTGTGCTCAATCTAAAGAACCTTTCACCAAAGGTCAAAGACATGACCATCGCTTATGTAGCTAATGCTTATGATCAATATAATTAATGGAAGCAGATAGCCGAGAAGATCTCTTGGGTTTCAAAGGAAAGGAAGCTCAAGATCGATAACCTGAAACCTATCAAGACATAAGATAAAAGGATCATCGCTCATCTCGATGCTGAGATCATAGGCTAAGGCTAAGAAGAGGGTCGAGGATGCTATCAAAGCACTAGAGAGTGAGAGGGTTAAGCATTGCAATGAGATAGAGACTATGCACCATTAAAATCACGACTTAGTGCTGGAGAGAGATGCCTTGACCACAAAGATGAATGAGCTGTCAGTCAAACTTGAAAGTGAAACAAAACGAAGGACGAAGTTCTCCAAGAGGCTTGAAGGTACTGTGAAGAGCTGCTTACCACTCATTAGGAAAGGGACGAGGCTCAGGATGTGGATGCTCTCATTAAAAAGGAAGCTAAGGCCATTGAGAAGTGGATGATGGAGAGATTCGAGCCGCTGATCATTAAGTACAACACTAATGAGCTTAGGTTCCACAACTTAAAGTTGCTATGTGATGATTATCCCAGGGCTGTGGCTATGGCTTGGGAGGAAGTTGTTAAGGGGGAGAAATAATTTATGAAATGCGGTGAGCTAGACCTGACTCAGTTGGAAAACGAGGTATTGATAGGAGACAAGTCTAGGGTGAGCTTACTCTCCATCCGGAGATGGCAACTACACTACAAAAGGACATATGCGAAGGCTTCGGATCATCACCTCAGGATATCACCACTGACCAGACATCAGGACCCAAAGTCGCTCCTGGTTCATCCTCCGTTCTTGAATATGATCAAGAGAAGCCTCAAATGCATAAGTCTACCATCCTTTCTCCCATCTTAGAAAGGAATTCTAGCACACACCGGCCAATACAGAACCCTAGGCTAAAGGAGGTATCTCGTTGATTGCCTGTATTTTAGAGAGTCCATATGTCAGCGATTGACATAACTAACCTCTATTTTTATGTCTCTCAAGTTCCAAGTCAACCCTAGGTCTTCTCACTTCCTACGAAATATTCTTCAATTGGGATAATAAGCATCTACAACAAAATCAGTGACTATGACTACTTCAACAACGGTTTCGAATATTCCAATTGGCTAAACTCCTAGGCTTGATGAGTGGATGATAGATGCTTTACAGGATGAAGGGACTAGTGGGATTCACGAAACTCGAATCAAAGATGAAGTTGTCATCATCAGATTCTCTAACCCCTATTGGGTCCTACTATGAGTAAGCTTAAGCAACAACTTTTCCTAGATAAAAAGATCAAGCTAGAGAAGATAGAGGCCATCCCTCCTCCTTTGTCCATAGCATTGCCTAGTCAGACTATCTTCGTTCCAGCCACTCTTCCTCCATCTGGGAGCACTCAAAGCATGCATGTTGGATTGTCTCAGAGCACTCCATCCAAGGGCTAACGAAGAAGCAGGAAGAAGCCTAATCAAATCATGCCTCCATCTGGAGAAGAGAAGAGAAAGTCCAAGCGGCAAAAGCATAAGTAGTGATCGTTGGTTTGTTTAGTGTAGATAGACTCACTTTTGGTTTGCAGTCATAGGATTCTATTTTGATTTTAGGCCGGTGTTGTGCAGGGTCGAACCCCGCTTTTGTTTTCAGCTTAGCTGTAAACAAAACTTGTACTTTTCTTTCGAAGTTATATTTAGAATGCGAATAACAAAGACTTTTGTTTTGTTCAATCCTAAATTGAATTTATTTAAATATTCGGGAAATGTGCTTTCCATTTGATGTACTTGCGATCCATTTCTTTCCATGATTATTATCGGACTAAGTCATTAATCCGTTCTGTGATTTGCCAGCCTTTCGTCGTTCTTGCGAACGTAAAGCGATCATCAAAGAACCAAACCTGGGCATTTTTATTTAAGCTTATCAGATTTGGAATATGGACAAATTTCGCTCACCTAGAAAGGTGATTTAAATAATTATTTTCCAAGAACTTTAAATGCAATCGTGCCTGTCTCTGGGCGTCGATCGAGGTTCGGAAGAGATCTTGCCTAACTCTTAAGATTCGTAAAGAAAGAGTCATAGATTTAGAAAGCCATTTCATTTTATAAAATATGGGAAATGATAGTTTTGTCTTATTACTCTGCTTTAATTATGTACAAATTTATTTCTAAGTGAAATAGCATCGTAGGTTTTCGCTATTCTACGCCCATAGGAGTGGGATCCCGTCCAACGTTGCTAGCTTGAAAGTGTCGTCTCCAAGCTTTTTTTCAATCATGTACGGAGCGTCCCAACTCGGGGCCAAGTTCCAAGGGTCTAGGAATATTCGTTTGAGAACCAGGTCACCGGTTTTAAAGGTCCGATTCCTTACCTTGGCGCTATAATATCGGGCAACTCGGTTTCGGTGCATGGCTGCTCTCAAGTCAGCTTCATCGCACTTCTCATCAAGCATATTGAGGGACTCCAACAGGAGTTGCTAATTCATCCATGGATTGTAGTGAGTTACTGATGAGTACTTCTAATTCAATTGGAATCATAGCCTCTGATCCATAGGCTAAGGCAAATGGAGAATGGCCAGTCGTCGACTTCTGGGTCGTTCGATAAGCCCAAAGTGCTAATGGAAGTTCATCAACTCACTTTCCCTTAGCCTTTTCCAATCATTTCTTAATAACGGAATTGATAATTTTGTTTCAATTTCAACTTGTCCATTCGCCTGGGGGTGCCCCCACAACAAATCTCTTTTCTATATGATGCCGATGTCAGAAATCCTTAAACTTAGTGCTGTCAAATTGAGTCCTATTATTGACAACAATTTCTTATGGAACTCCGAAATGACAGATGATATTCTAGACCATGAAGTTGATTACTTTCTTTTTTGTAATTGTGGCTAATGGCTCTGCCTCAGCCCATTTGGTGAAGTAATCAATGACGACGATTGTGCACTTCTCGCGACCCTTAGATATTGGCAATTCCCCTATAATATCGATCCCCTAAACTACAAACGGCAAGGGATTGACCATTTGAGTAATCTCCATCAATGGTGCTCTTAGAATTTTAGCAAATTTCTAGCACTTGTCACACTTTTTGGTGTAATTAGCCGCATCTCGGTTGACAGTTGGCTAGAAGTACCCATAGTAAAGAATCTTTTTCGCCAACGGTTTGCCCCTTAATGTGGTGGCCAAATGCCCCTTCGTGGACTTCTCTCTGGATTTGTTTGGCCACATCGTTGGTGACACATCATAACATTGGGACTGAAAATCCTTTGCTGCAAAGAGCTCCTTGCCGAAAGATATATCTTGAAGCTTTGCAAAGGAGCTTTCGTCCCTTATTTCTTCTGTCCGAAAGGATTGCCCTCTGCAAATAGTTCTTTAATGGAGTCATCCATGACTCTTTCTCATGCTCAGCCTCTATGATCCAATCAACATCTGTATGGTTGATGCTCGGACTCGACAATACTTCCATCGAAGCTTGGTCTATGAGCTGCGCATCTCTAGAATTGGCTAGCTCTGCTAGTGAGTTAACCTTCGCATTTTCCACTTTGGGAATATGCGTTACTGTGTAACATTCTATGTCACTAAGCAGCTTTAGGGTCCAGTTTAGATAAGGAACTAGCTTCGCTCCTTTTGCCTGAAGCTCCTTCCCGACTTAACACGCCACTAGTTGGGAATCACAAAAGATGTATAAAGTTTTAAATCCCAAGTCCTCGATGATTCTGAGTCCCACAATCATTGTTTCATACTTCGCTTCGTTTTTTGTTACAGGGAAATCGAGTCTCAAGGCATAACAAATCGAACGTTCCTTGGGAGTGACAAGTACAACTCCACCATCGGAACAATGTTCATTGGATGCACCATCTCTGTACATCTTCCACCTAGCATTCTGCTCACCACCGCTCTTTGGAGTATCATCTCATGCATTGTATTCAACTATGTAGTCCGCTGAAGATTGACCCTGGATAGCTCTTCGAGCGGGATAGGTTATATCGTATTGGATAAATTCAATGTTCCATTTCAAAAGCCTTCCAGAAGTCTCAGGCCGCTGCAAGACTTGTTCGCAAAGGCTGGTTGGTAATAACTTTTCTAGCATTGGGTAATTTATTTCTGCTCCTGTCAATTGCTTACTGATGTAGTAGACAGGTCATTAGATTTGGGATTCCTCACGTACAAGCGTGATGCTCGAAGCATGCACCGACACTACCAGGTATGTAAACAAGTCCTCATCATCCACCGGATTCGAAAGAATATGGGGTCTCTCCAAGTGATCCACCAGAGACTAGAATGTGTCTTTACACTCCTGTGTCCAAATGAAGTTCCTTTTTCCCAATCATATCAAACAAAGGGATGCATTTGTCTATTTCCTTGTAGATGAATCGCTTAGTGGGGTGACCTTCCCATTCACACTCTGACCTCCTTGATTGTCTTCGAGGCCTTGATGTTTCTCAATGCCTCGATCTTTTCTGGATTGGCTTTAATCCCATGGGAGTTCATAATGAAGCCTAAGAATTTCCCCGATGCAACACCAATGAGCATTTCAAAGGGTTGAGATTCATTCTGTATTTTTGGAGAACACCAAGCATCTCTGCCAAAATCGTCAATATGGTTTCTCGAAGGCTATGACTTCACGAGCCTGTCATCCACATAGACTTCCATTGAATGCCCAATCTGGTCTTTGAACATCTTGTTTACCAGCCTTTGGTAAGCCACTCCAACATTCTTTAGTCCAAATGGCATGACTAAATATCAATATAGTCCCAAATCAGTTATAAAGCTGGTATGTTCCTGTTCTTGGATGTGCATTAGAATCTGATTGTATCAGAAGTATGCATCCATGAATGAAAGCAGTTCATGTCCAGCTGTTGAGTCCACCAACTAGTCGATCCTTGGAAGCGGGAAGCTATCCTTCTGGCACGCCTTATTCATGTTAGAATAGTCTATGCATGTCCTTCATTTTACCATTAGCTTTCTTCACCAATACTAGATTGGATACCTATTCCAGGTATAAGGCATCGCGGATGAAGCCATTGACCTTCAGCTTATCCACCTCTTCTTTGAGTGCAGCAGATTTCTCCAAACCCAGGCTGCGCGCTTCTGTTTCATAGGAACACATTTAGGATTTACATTTAATGCATGGCTCGCTACCTCCAATGAGATCCCACACATGTCAGTGTGTGTCCAGGCGAATACATCTAGGTTCACTTAGAGGAAACTAATCAACTCCTTCATCAGCCCCATGCTGAGCTATGATCCGACCTTCAGGATCCACATAGGATCATCCTGAATGGATGGAATGTTGATCAACTCAGCAGAAGCTGTCCTTCTATCCAATGGCTCTTTTCACGGAGTTATATCCTTATGGAACTGGCCGTGCTTCCCAAGCTAGGGCTCAAGCAGTGGTTGCTATGCATCCAAAGCCCTGATGAAGAGGATCCCCTATACATGTTTTCCTTTTTCTTTTCTCCTTGTCTCCTTTAGCTCGGCGACATAACACTTGCAGCCAAGCCCCTGATCTCCTTGTATTATTCGCACATCGTTCCCCATAGGAAACTTGATCGTCAGACACCAAGGGGCAATAGCCACACTGAATTCAGCTAGGGTAGATCATTGGGGATTCTACCCTATGAGCATCTCTGTTCGATAAAATGTTGTTTTTCCAGAGCTCCATCCTCTATAGCAAAGCAGCTTTCATTCTCTGCATGTTTTAAAGCACCAACATATCGATCCATCTATTTCATTTTTTGCATTCTTCCTTTATCTTTTTTCTAATAATTTTTTTGAGAAAAATAAATGAAAATTTTCGTTCCAACTCTTTTCAGTCGGATGTGTTCCACTAATGATTGTATTTATCACTAAATGTTTTTCAGGCCGCCTAGGCTCTTCACCACTAGGCCTGGCTTGCCTCCGTTGGGATGTCAACCCTTGGGGGTTGGAATTTCCTTGCATGCCATCCTAAGAGGCTTTCACAAACCATTACAACTTCTTTTTGTGAATCAACTCCTCAATCATATCATGCAACTGTCTGCACTCATTTGTGCTATGACTATGTGTCTCATGGAACCTTTAAAACTTGCCAAATTTTTTCTCCTTCTCCGTCGACTCTCTTGGAGTCGGCTTCCTGTACTGCTCAATACCTTGAGTAGCCCAATAGATATTCTATATTGAGTTATTCAATTTAGTATAACTGTCATACGTAGGAACCTTAGGATGATTCCTATTATAAGGCTTTCACTTCTTGGCCTCATTATCACCCTGTTTTTATTCATCATTCTTGTTGCCAGCCTTTACATCCACATTTCCAAAACTCCCTCTAGACTGTTTTATAGTGATATTGCTCTATACCACTTCAGTTGAAGGCCCAGTAGCATCTCTTTAGGAACGAGTATGCACCTCTTCCAAGTGCAAAAATTAATTAGCCTTCATGTAAAAAATATCAATCGTCGATGAGGGTTTCATTTCCAACCATCTCCCAAACTTAGTCTCAGGATGAATCCCTTTGATCAGTGCCATCAATATTATGTCATCCTTAGCATTTGTAACTTTCTCCATGGGTGTATGGAACCTATTCAAGAAATCCTTCAATAACTCTTCCATGCACTGGAAGAAGTTTGATAACGACATCACATCCTTTAGGCGTGAAGTGTGTAGACAAAATTGCTCCAGAAACCTCCGCATCAACTCAGCAAAATACGATATGGATCTCGGTGGGAGCTGGGTAAACCACATCACAACTACTCCCACCAAGAAGATTGAAAAGTAACAACATCTCATAACATCAGATGCTCTAGCAGAGTCCTTATGCCACTCGTATTTTATAAAGTGCTACCTTGGATCTGTTTTTCCAACATACCACAGCATCGTTGGCATTACAACATACTTTGCACCCAAAATGTTCGCAGTAAATGAGTTTCGACTTGGAGAAGTACCCCACTCATCATTACTTCTAAATTGGTTTCTATTCATGAGTTTTCCGAGCATCTCAGCCGAGTACACTGGTTTCATAGGTTCGGCTGAACGGCGGTAATTAAGATATGTTCCGAGTGTTCAGCCCGACAAATGCTCTTGGGCATACCTTCGGTACTTGGGTTCTCCAGACTCGGGGAGATCCATTCATCCAATAGTCCCTCAATTTGATTCCTATGCATTGAATCATCAGTAGTTGTTCGATATTCCAGATTCTGCTCATTTATAGCGCGATCAGAGGTCAAATTCACACCACCATCCAGAAGGCAAGCTCTAGATCCAACATTTGTTGGATCAATACCGATCCATACTTTTGGATCGGCACTGATCCACAAACCCTTCCCACAAGTTTATCTTGGTTCACTTATATGAAGTCTTGGCAGTGTTTTGAGCCATTTTCTACTTCCTATTTCTTTGTCTCTTCTCGGATGATGAGGAACTATCAGACTCTGAATTAGAAGACGTTAAGTCCCTTCTGCTCCTCCTGCGGTGGTTCTGAGTTAGCTTATTCAGAAATCTTAAGGTCTCCTGCATCTATTGGTTCATCTCATTGTGATTCTCCTAGAATCTATTCTCCATTTGCTTCATCATACGACCCATCTCCACTATGGTCACGACATCAGTTGGATTCTAGATCTCTGGCTGATTTGATTGGGCAACTTCATCCACATGCTGAGTATTCTGGTTCTTAGCGTCATTAGCATCTCTGGAGTTTGTAGAACAGTCGCTCCTTGGGGCCATGAAAAATAGCTCCTTATAGATTGTTGATAAATTGAATAGTAGAATAGTAAGATTGAAATATTGAATCTATCTTCCAGGCCTAAGAAATCCAATAGTAGATGATGGATCTAAGTAACCTGATAATATCCCTCTCAATGAAAGCACCAAAATGTTTGAACTAAAAATGGCACAAACACCCAAGAGATTGTGTAGAGGATAAAAAGTGAAGAAAAGTAAATTAAAATAAGCAAGGAAAGAACACATGTAATACCCCAAAATTTTGTGAAAAATCATTTTTGTAAAATGATTTAATTTTTGAAATATTTAGATTTAAATATGGTGAAATTTCTGGAATAAATAGTGTGCAAGTATATGTGTGCACGTGCACACTGAAATGGCACAAGGAAGAACTCCAGATTTCTTGGATTTAAAACAAGAATTGAAAAGCAATACAAACATGATTTTGCAACATGGATATTTGATTTCTGGGATTATATGGATCATCTTAGAAAATAAGAAAAGTAGGTTTTACTTTAAATCAGTAAACAAATTTTATTTAAAACCCAGAAGAGAAAATTATGTATATTAGTAAACCTGTATACATATAGGTGCACATGCTTCTGAAATTAAAGAGAAATCAAATAAGCCTAGATAAGATATGTGTACATATATATATATATATTTTTAAGTACTGAAAAGTATATATATATATAAGCAAGTAAAACAATGACACTAAAATGACATGAAATGTGATACAAGTTAATAAGCTTGTATAGGCAAAAATAGCAAAGGGGATTTTCAGAAATAATTGAAAAATAAAATAAGATAGTCACACTTTTAACATGACTAGGTGAGTGGCCATTTTCTGTAAAGTAAAAGAAAGAAAATGCAGCCTTTAAATTGGTTAATATGGCCGGGGTAATATGAATGAAAAATGCATGATGCTAAGCCAGGACAGAAATGGAATTCTGTTTCAATAAAACCCTAGAGGAAAAATGCTTATAAATAGGCAGTTTAGCCAGTAGAATTATATTACCCCGAGCTGCATAAAAATAAGAAAAGAAGAAGAAAATATTGAAAGGAAGGAGAAAACACTCAAACAAGAATTTTCTGGATTAATAAGAAGAAACATTTAGGTGAGTAATCTCACTGAGTTCATGGCATTAAGACCTGAGTTGAGGCAGCCACTTTTTATATTGCCATTTATGTATTTCTGGTTTTGATGTATATGATTTCATCAATGCTTTTTGGATGTTTTATTTTAAATCTGATATGATTTAATATGGATGATTTTGATGATCTTTGATTGGTTGAGACATTTGTCTTTGGATGAGTATCATACTGTTTTATTTATACTCATAAATGTTAAAGTTTAGGATCTTAAAAATTATATAGAGAATACTCTCAACTGTTATAGATCTATGGCATGGAAACCTTATAAAAATGATTGGAGCTGCATTATACTTGGTATAAGTGCTGAGGCTTGAAAAGAAAAATGTTAAGGGTGCAATAGAAATTTTCTAAGTGCTGAGCCCTTAATCAAAAAAAAAACCCACAAGCTAAAATTATGATTGAACCAGATCTTGAATCTGAATCAATCATAAAGGCTTGCAGATCAGTATAACATGCCATGCCTCTTTTACAGTTGAAAATGTTCTTATATTTACTAAGATCAAGACATATTGACCCCATTTAGGAAATGACTGTCTGATTATTTCTGAGGGGAAATTATGCTAGAAGAAATTATGGATGTTTCCATGTTTGCAGTGACATGTTCACTTAGCATATTTGATGTTAGGATTTAAGACAATACACTAGTAAATAAACTAGGGAAGGGAAGGCCAAGATGACTACTGGAATGCTTGTCATATTTGAAGTATGCAAGTTGGCACATGGTTTGTTTAAGCCCTGAGATCTTTGTGCAATGATGTGAATTAGTTCATTGCAATGTGTCCCAGTGATTCCTTAATAGCAGATGAGGCAGGGATTTAAATTGAATATTACAACCTGTAAATGAAGAAATAGGAATGTGGATATTTCTTAGGTTGAATGGTATGGAACCAAGATGATTCCAGTAAATGAAATTGATGCCAATAGATAATCATGTTTGCATGATTATGTATGCAAGTGAAGGAATGATAAGTGAATATATCATACCTGAATCAACTTAATTATACTATGTTAAAATATTTGATTGCAGAAATTTGCTTAAATAACAAGTTAGTACCCTTATATTCTCTATTGCTTAATATCATGAATGAATTGATGTTATTCATACCAGATCATAGATCTGACCCTTGTTTGCTCATGGCATCTGGGGTGTCTCATTTTAAAATGAGGCAGCCACTTATGTTCTTTCAGGTAACCCAGGCACTAAGTAAAAATGAAGTTATGGCTTTTATGGAGGAGTGAATGAACATGCTAGCTAGTCTCAATAAGAGTTTAAATTGATTATATCTGCATGTATTCAGGAAAAATATTATGTTTCTAAGATTTCCAGTCATGTATTGAATATTTTATGGTTAGTGATCAAGTTGCCCTTATGATCTGTAAAGTGTCAGATTAAAATTTGTTGTTCTGTTGAAATGGTTGTGTGTTAAGGTTTGATTTGTTTTTGAGGTGGTGTCTGAAATATAAACAAGAGAAATATGCTCAAGTAGGTTCATATAAATAAAAATCTGGAAGAAATATACAATTATGTGATAGCATAATTCATATATGTATTAGCTAATCTTGTGACATAACAGAGCACTGAGTTTTAGAACAAAATCTGGATTTAGCAAGAAGAAAACTTAAAGGATTTTATTTTCTTTTTACTGAAATGCTTTGTAAATAAGTTTGAATTCATTTCTGAGTTGTATTGAGAAAAGTAAAATGTTTTTCTAAAAGCTTCAGACAGAATGTAAAGAAAGGTATCTCCATTGCTTTGAACTAATGTGGTAGATACAGGATCCATGAGTTAACCAGCTCCAAATGAATGAAGTATTGGTTGATCATGATAGATTGTATTCTGAGAATAAAAGTGCATTTCAAAGCTTAGTACCTTTAGTAATTGTTTCACCCAGTTTTCTGGAAAATAAGCAGAGATATTGACATGTACATGTATATCTGTGTACATGTTGATATTTGAGCAAAAATATAATTATAATTCCTAGAACAGCTATAGGAATGGGATTCATGTTTAGTAAAGTAAGAAGAATTGTTTTGTATGTTAGGTTATAGGCAAACATTAAAAATATATGTACAAAGATAGGTAGATATCAGATTACAAACCATACAGGAAAAAAAAAAAGAAGAAAAACAAAAATTGTGTTTGAACCGACCTGCATAGTACTCGAACCAGTGACCTCTTGTGTATAAGTTAGGCGCGTTTCCATTACGCCTAGATGTTGCTTGTGTTCACTTAGGATCCACTTTCTTTTATACTGAATTTGATACTATCCAGACTTTAACACAATCATCTATATTGAAAGCTTGTTTACCACTGATTATTACTTGATCATTTCTTAATCCTAATGACAGACTAAAGTACATGTTTCTAGTGGATTTTATGGCCAAAAATCTGAATACAATAATTTATCTGAATTGCTAAAAATCTAAATCAAACAGAATGTTCTTGTACAAAAAAATGAAGTATACACTCTGAACTTAGATAAGAAGATCACATACATCTTCATATGTATGTGTATGTTATTAGATATACACTGATATATTTATATTGGTAAGTTATTTTGATCCTGGATATATTTTGTTTATTGGAAAAAGAAAATGACCTTGGAAAAGATATTTGCAATGAATGATATATCTATATATCATCTCTTAGCAAAAAAAAAAATCCTTATGAAATTAGGGTGGAAATAGGAGGGTCATTTCAGTTGGTATCAGAGCACTTGGTTGCATTGATTGTTAAGTATTATAGAAATGTATAATGTCTGTTTGTTTTGGATGAAATAATTTAGATAAGAAATTAGAAATTATAGAAGCACTCATAATATACTAATACCATTTACCCAGAATTTAGTTAGCAGAACATGGTAGGAAGAGGATCTCATCACAATGCAGGAACCAGTGCACCTCAAATGCTTGATATGCAAGAATTTGTGAGGGTTTTAAGAGATGGAATTGGGCCTAGGCCTGAGAACCCACATGAAGAGCTTTCAAAACTACTGAAGACTTATTCCAATTTGGGAGGCAAGAGTTTTGAAGGAACAGAGAGTGTGATGGAAATTCAAGCATGGTTGAGAACACTTGATAGGATTTTCAATGACATGCAGTTGGATGACCAAAGAAAGAGGCAAGTAGCTTCTAGACAACTGAAAGGGGTAGCTTTAAGCTGGTGGGAGGTGATCATAGCTGGAAGAAATGAAAATGAAATCACTTGGAATCAGTTCAAGGAGATGTTGGAGGCAAGATTTGTACCAGCATCAGCCAAGACCATTTTGCTTGAAGAATTTATCAAACTTAGGCAGGGAACTTTGAATGTCACTGAATACACTCAAAAGTTTGAGGGGCTATCTAATTATGGAGCAATGCTAGTGGCAGATGAAGCATCCAAGAATGATAGGTATATAAAAGGGCTGAACCCAGGACTTAGCAGAGCTATGCTACCATATGCAGATAGAACATTTGATCAAGTAATTGATCTGGCTTTGAAACTGGAACAACATGACAAAGAAAGAGAGAAATATAGGAATTTTAAGAGAAACAACAAGAAGGATAAGGGAAGATATCACCCTTATGATAAAAAGAAGGAGGAGGCAGACAACAGGAAGAGTAAAGATACTAAAGCCAATGATACTAAGAAGAAATTGGTTTGCCATCATTGTGGAAAAGAAGGACACATCAAACCAAGGTGCCCAGAGTTAAAAGGAGGAGCCTTCAAATGCTACCTATGTGGGAAAGAGGGGCATATGAAGAGGAACTGTCCTGAGAATAAACAGCAAGGGAAATTGGCAACTTTGGAAGGAAAAGGCAAATCTGCAGTGAAAATTGATGCTGAAAATCATGGCCAAGTGGAAGGTACATTACTCATTTGTGCCATACCCATACCAGTAGTATATGATACTGGAGCAACACACTCTTTGATTTCCTATGAATTAGTTAAAGTGTTAAAATTAAACTGCAAATTGGTTGAAACCCCATTGCTTGTACAAAGTCCCCTAGGGAGTTCTAGTGTTTTGAACATGAATTGTGTGGATGTGGAGTTAAACATAGGAGGAAATATTTTTATTTCCAATTTATATGTTTTAAATTACCCAAATATAGGAGTTATATTGGGGGTAGATTGGTTAAGGCAATTTAAAGCCATAATTAATTTAGACTCATCCACCATATCATTGCAAGATTCTAGAGGCCAGAGAATCACAGTTCTATGTGAAATAGCTAAGGAAGGGAAATTGTATCATTTAGTTGACTTAGAAAAAGATCTGAGTGAACTAACCATTGAAGAAATTCCCATAGTTAATGAATACTTGGATGTGTTTGGGGAAGTTAAGGGTGTTCCACACCACAGACCAGTTGAGTTCCAAATTAATCTCATTCCAGGAGCAAGTCCAATAATCAAGAAACCTTATAGAATGGGGCCAAGTGAACTGAAAGAATTGAAAAATCAGTTGGAAGAATTAGAAGGCAAGGGATTTATAAGGCCAAGCAATTCTTGCTGGGGTTCTCCAGTAGTGTTTGTAAGAAAACATGATGGTACCTTGAGAATGTGCATAGATTACAGAGAACTAAATAAAGTAACCATCAAGAATAAATACCCATTGCCTAGAATAGATGATCTCTTTGACCAACTCAGTGAAGCTAAAATATTTTCTAGGCTAGACTTAGCATCAGGATTCCATCAAATGAAGGTTGAAGACTCAAGTGTTAAGTATACTGCATTTAACACAAGATATGGCTTATATGAATTTTTGGTCATGCCATTTGGTTTGACAAATGCTCCTTCATATTTTGTTGATTTGATGAATAGAATATTTAGAGATTATCTAGACAAGTTTGTACTGATTTTTATTGATGACATTTTGATTTATTCTAAGACAGTGGAAGAGCATAAAAATCATTTGCATTTAGTTTTGTCAAGACTAAGGGAAAATGATTTAAAGGCAAAATTTTCAAAATGTGCATTTTGGAAAGAAGAAGTGCATTTCCTTGGGCATGTCATCTCTGCCAAAGGAATATCAGTAAACCCTAACAAAGTAGTGGCAATCCAAGCATGGAAAAGGCCTAGCACCATCAGTGAGATTAGATCATTTATGGGGATGGCAGGATATTATAGGAGATTCATAAAAGATTTCTCAAAAATATCATCACCACTTACCAATTTAACTAGAAAGAACCAAGCCTTTGTATGGACAGAAAAATGTGAGCAAGCTTTTATCAAAATAAAAGAAGCCCTGATTGATGCACCAGTATTGAGAGTGCCAGAAGGAAATGAAAATTTGGTTGTGTACACTGATGCAAGTGGCTCTGGGTTAGGGGCTGTGTTGATGCAGCAAGACCAGGTGGTAGCCTATGCATCTAGGCAATTAAAGCCACATGAAACCAGGTATGCAACCCATGATCTTGAACTAGCAGCAGTTGTGTATGCTTTGAAACTTTGGAGACATTACTTGTTAGGTGCCAAATTCATTTTGTACACTGATCATAAGGCACTGAAATATTTATTCTCACAAAAAGATTTGAACATGAGGCAACATAGATGGGTAGAGTTCCTAGCTGCCTATGACCTAGATATACTGTATACACCAGGCAAGGCAAATAAAGTTGCAGATGCCTTTAGTAGACAACATGCCAAGGTAGCCATGTTGATGATGGAAGAGTTTAGGGATTTGTCTATACTTACTGATTTGGAAATTGAGGAAAACAGTGAGGAACAAATGATGCCTATTGAAGAAGGTAAAGGTAAAGGAAAATTAAGTATGATATCTCTGCAATCAGATTTACTTCTTAAGATTGGACAAATGCAGGAACAAGACTTAAACATGATGGAAAAGAAAATGCTCATATCAAAAGGGGAGGAAGTAATAAATTATCAAATTGATAAAAATGGTTATTTAAGGAATAAAAATAGGATATGTGTTCCAGAAAATATAGAATTGAAAGAGGAAATATTAAATGAGTACCATAGGAGTAAGTACTCCATACACCCAGGTAGCACCAAGATGTATCAAAATTTGAAAAGAAATCTTTGGTGGAAGGGGATGAAGTCAGATGTGGCCAGATATGTTGCAAGGTGCATGACTTGCCAACAAGTCAAGGCAGAGACACAAAGGCCATCAGGACTATTGCAACCCCTTAGTATACCACAGTGGAAGTGGGAGGATATATCTATGGATTTCATAGATGGTCTTCCTAGATCTAAGAAGGGAAACACAAGTATATGGGTAATAGTGGATAGGCTAACTAAGGTAGCACATTTTATCCCAGTTAAAACAGAAAGAAATGCTCCAAAATTGGCTCAAATATTCATGAAAGAGGTAGTAAGGTTGCATGGCATACCCAAAACCATTGTGAGTGATAGGGATACCATCTTCACCTCAAGATTTTGGAAAAGTTTTCAAGAGGCTATGGGGAGTGAATTGTGCTTAAGCACTGCCTACCATCCACAATCAGATGGTCAAACTGAGGTGGTGAACAAAGTCTTAGAGGATTTGTTGAGAGCATGTACACTGGACTTTGGAGGCAACTGGGAAGACCACCTCCATCTAGCTGAATTCACCTACAATAACAGTTACCAAAGCACCATAGGGATGGCACCATTTGAAGCCTTATATGGCAAGCCATATTTATCACCTATATGCTGGGTAGAGGCTGGAGAAAGGGCTATTCTTGGACCTGAATATGTTAAAGAAACCACAGAGAAAATTGGGTTAATAAGAAAAAGAATAGCAGCAGCTCAAGATAGGCAAAAGAAATTTGCAGATAGGAAGAGAAAGCAAGTGGAATATGAAGTGGGAGACTTTGTTTTCATCAAGATTTCACCTATGAAGAAAGTCATGAGATTTGGCAAGCAAGGTAAGCTTACACCAAGGTATGTTGGACCCTATAAAATTCTGGAAAGAATTGGTTCATTGGCTTACAAATTAGAACTACCAGAGGAGATGAAAGCAATGCATAATGTTTTTCATGTGTCCCAACTTAGAAAATGGGTACATGATAAGGAAGACATTTTGGAAAAGCCTACCAAAATTCAAATAAATCCTGACTTGGTTTATGAAAAAGAACCAGTGGGGATTATAGCCAAGGAAGAAAAGAAATTAAGGAGCAAAACCTTGAAACTAGTTAAGATCCAGTGGAGTAGTGATCCTAATGACTGCACATGGGAGTTAGAGGATAAGATTAGAATGGATTATCCTAAGCTTTTTGCAAATTAAAAGGTAATTTTTTTTTTCTGGAAAATTTTTGTTATGCATGGTTGATATGGTTGAATTTGTTTGCTTATGCATATGTTTGATAAGTTTTCAGAAAAGAAAAAGATGCTTACTATAAATGTTAGAAAAATTGTGAGGACACAATTCCTAAAAGGAGGGGTGAATGTAATACCCCAAAATTTTGTGAAAAATCATTTTTGTAAAATGATTTAATTTTTGAAATATTTAGATTTAAATATGGTGAAATTTCTGGAATAAATAGTGTGCAAGTATATGTGTGCACGTGCACACTGAAATGGCACAAGGAAGAACTCCAGATTTCTTGGATTTAAAACAAGAATTGAAAAGCAATACAAACATGATTTTGCAACATGGATATTTGATTTCTGGGATTATATGGATCATCTTAGAAAATAAGAAAAGTAGGTTTTACTTTAAATTAGTAAACAAATTTTATTTAAAACCCAGAAGAGAAAATTATGTATATTAGTAAACCTGTATACATATAGGTGCACATGCTTCTGAAATTAAAGAGAAATCAAATAAGCCTAGATAAGATATGTGTACATATATATATATATATATTTTTAAGTACTGAAAAGTATATATATATATAAGCAAGTAAAACAATGACACTAAAATGACATGAAATGTGATACAAGTTAATAAGCTTGTATAGGCAAAAATAGCAAAGGGGATTTTCAGAAATAATTGAAAAATAAAATAAGATAGTCACACTTTTAACATGACTAGGTGAGTGGCCATTTTCTGTAAAGTAAAAGAAAGAAAATGCAGCCTTTAAATTGGTTAATATGGCCGGGGTAATATGAATGAAAAATGCATGATGCTAAGCCAGGACAGAAATGGAATTCTGTTTCAATAAAACCCTAGAGGAAAAATGCTTATAAATAGGCAGTTTAGCCAGTAGAATTATTTTACCCCGAGCTGCATAAAAATAAGAAAAGAAGAAGAAAATATTGAAAGGAAGGAGAAAACACTCAAACAAGAATTTTCTGGATTAATAAGAAGAAACATTTAGGTGAGTAATCTCACTAAGTTCATGGCATTAAGACCTGAGTTGAGGCAGCCACTTTTTATATTGCCATTTATGTATTTCTGGTTTTGATGTATATGATTTCATCAATGCTTTTTGGATGTTTTATTTTAAATCTGATATGATTTAATATGGATGATTTTGATGATCTTTGATTGGTTGAGACATTTGTCTTTGGATGAGTATCATACTGTTTTATTTATACTCATAAATGTTAAAGTTTAGGATCTTAAAAATTATATAGAGAATACTCTCAACTGTTATAGATCTATGGCATGGAAACCTTATAAAAATGATTGGAGCTGCATTATACTTGGTATAAGTGCTGAGGCTTGAAAAGAAAAATGTTAAGGGTGCAATAGAAATTTTCTAAGTGCTGAGCCCTTAATCAAAAAAAAAAACCCACAAGCTAAAATTATGATTGAACCAGATCTTGAATCTGAATCAATCATAAAGGCTTGCAGATCAGTATAACATGCCATGCCTCTTTTACAGTTGAAAATGTTCTTATATTTACTAAGATCAAGACATATTGACCCCATTTAGGAAATGACTGTCTGATTATTTCTGAGGGGAAATTATGCTAGAAGAAATTATGGATGTTTCCATGTTTGCAGTGACATGTTCACTTAGCATATTTGATGTTAGGATTTAAGACAATACACTAGTAAATAAACTAGGGAAGGGAAGGCCAAGATGACTGCTGGAATGCTTGTCATATTTGAAGTATGCAAGTTGGCACATGGTTTGTTTAAGCCCTGAGATCTTTGTGCAATGATGTGAATTAGTTCATTGCAATGTGTCCCAGTGATTCCTTAATAGCAGATGAGGCAGGGATTTAAATTGAATATTACAACCTGTAAATGAAGAAATAGGAATGTGGATATTTCTTAGGTTGAATGGTATGGAACCAAGATGATTCCAGTAAATGAAATTGATGCCAATAGATAATCATGTTTGCATGATTATGTATGCAAGTGAAGGAATGATAAGTGAATATATCATACCTGAATCAACTTAATTATACTATGTTAAAATATTTGATTGCAGAAATTTGCTTAAATAACAAGTTAGTACCCTTATATTCTCTATTGCTTAATATCATGAATGAATTGATGTTATTCATACCAGATCATAGATCTGACCCTTGTTTGCTCATGGCATCTGGGGTGTCTCATTTTAAAATGAGGCAGCCACTTATGTTCTTTCAGGTAACCCAGGCACTAAGTAAAAATGAAGTTATGGCTTTTATGGAGGAGTGAATGAACATGCTAGCTAGTCTCAATAAGAGTTTAAATTGATTATATCTGCATGTATTCAGGAAAAATATTATGTTTCTAAGATTTCCAGTCATGTATTGAATATTTTATGGTTAGTGATCAAGTTGCCCTTATGATCAGTAAAGTGTCAGATTAAAATTTGTTGTTCTGTTGAAATGGTTGTGTGTTAAGGTTTGATTTGTTTTTGAGGTGGTGTCTGAAATATAAACAAGAGAAATATGCTCAAGTAGGTTCATATAAATAAAAATCTGGAAGAAATATACAATTATGTGATAGCATAATTCATATATGTATTAGCTAATCTTGTGACATAACAGAGCACTGAGTTTTAGAACAAAATCTGGATTTAGCAAGAAGAAAACTTAAAGGATTTTATTTTCTTTTTACTGAAATGCTTTGTAAATAAGTTTGAATTCATTTCTGAGTTGTATTGAGAAAAGTAAAATGTTTTTCTAAAAGCTTCAGACAGAATGTAAAGAAAGGTATCTCCATTGCTTTGAACTAATGTGGTAGATACAGGATCCATGAGTTAACCAGCTCCAAATGAATGAAGTATTGGTTGATCATGATAGATTGTATTCTGAGAATAAAAGTGCATTTCAAAGCTTAGTACCTTTAGTAATTGTTTCACCCAGTTTTCTGGAAAATAAGCAGAGATATTGACATGTACATGTATATCTGTGTACATGTTGATATTTGAGCAAAAATATAATTATAATTCCTAGAACAGCTATAGGAATGGGATTCATGTTTAGTAAAGTAAGAAGAATTGTTTTGTATGTTAGGTTATAGGCAAACATTAAAAATATATGTACAAAGATAGGTAGATATCAGATTACAAACCATACAGGAAAAAAAAAAGAAGAAAAACAAAAATTGTGTTTGAACCGACCTGCATAGTACTCGAACCAGTGACCTCTTGTGTATAAGTTAGGCGCGTTTCCATTACGCCTAGATGTTGCTTGTGTTCACTTAGGATCCACTTTCTTTTATACTGAATTTGATACTATCCAGACTTTAACACAATCATCTATATTGAAAGCTTGTTTACCACTGATTATTACTTGATCATTTCTTAATCCTAATGACAGACTAAAGTACATGTTTCTAGTGGATTTTATGGCCAAAAATCTGAATACAATAATTTATCTGAATTGCTAAAAATCTAAATCAAACAGAATGTTCTTGTACAAAAAAATGAAGTATACACTCTGAACTTAGATAAGAAGATCACATACATCTTCATATGTATGTGTATGTTATTAGATATACACTGATATATTTATATTGGTAAGTTATTTTGATCCTGGATATATTTTGTTTATTGGAAAAAGAAAATGACCTTGGAAAAGATATTTGCAATGAATGATATATCTATATATCATCTCTTAGCAAAAAAAAAAATCCTTATGAAATTAGGGTGGAAATAGGAGGGTCATTTCAACACATAGCATTTATAGTGGTTTGGCTAATCTTGGCCTACGTACACCTAGTGATTTTATTGGATATACCACTGATTTACAAGCACTAGTTTTTACGGATCAGTATAAATCCAGGAGTGATTACAAGAAATTAGTGTTAGAGAACAAGAGAGCTCATAATAATAAGCTATGCCTTCCTATTTATAACCATAGGAAGCCTAAAATCTCATCCCTATGATCTCCACCTTGTTTTCCACGCTATAGACCACTTCTCCAAGAAAATAGGTGGACACCACATCTATAACCTTGGATCAGTACCGATCCATGGGCTTGGATCGATACCAATCCATGTATTCTTCATATGGACAATTTTGAAATTCTTTTCCCAACTAGATTCGTGGTTAGCTTCATGATTCCAAACTTGTTTGCATCCAAATGATGGATTGATGGAAGAATAGAGTTGCTGATTCAAGTACTCAAGGAGATCGATAGATAATTGCGTGGGATCGATGTAATGAAACTTGAAATAGCCTTCTAGCATCAAAATTTGTGGATAAGAGGAAGGCAGGCTTCATTAGCTGAAGAAATGTGGGTCGGTACTGATCCAGGAGGTTGAATCATACCGATCTAGGAGGTTGAATCGGTACTGATCTAACACTTATTGGATTTTGTACTCTAGATCCTTGTGGTGTTTTAGTCTTTGCCTTGTGGTTTTTTTTGCGCTTGGTTTCCGAACTCTTGGGCTATCTCTTCGGGCTTCCTGCCTTGATAGCTTTCACGTTCAGTTCATTCAATCTATCCGAATATTGCTTGGCCAAAAGGCTGGATAACAACATGTGTATTCATTCCATATATCTATAATATGTTCGTTTTTATTATTTCATTTTACGATTATATCATATTTCTTTTAGTTTTTGTATATTATACAAGATTTTTTTATTTAATTATAATATTTATTTAGGTATTAAATCTTATATTTTTGTATATATTATTAATTAATAATTTAATTAGTATTACAACTTATTTATAATATTTTATGGACTATAACATTTACATTTTAAATTATAATTCGAATTTATTTTGAATTTTATTTATTTAAATTTTTTATAATATAAAATTCAAAACAACATTAGATTTATTAATCCAAAACAATCATAAATTTAAATTTATAGTGATTTTAAATTTATTTTATTCAAATATGCACATTTGTACTAGCCTAAGTCCCCAAAAATTTGAGCCTCGCATATAAGACATACCCTTGGATTAAACCATTTAATGAGCCAATTGAGGACATGAAAACTAGGAGGTTTTCCATCTATAAAAACATTCCATAATTATGTAAGCTCTTTCCTTAGCCACCTCGTCGACTCTCTCTTTCCACGCTTGGGTTACTCTTCCTTTTATATGATCTCTTTGACTTGATACTTCCTTTATGCTTCAAATGGCTCTTCTTTCATAACTTTCACTTCTCTATCCACCTTGCTTCGCTTATAGGAATAGATATCGGAAGCTACCATAAAGTGAAATGAATATCCGCTCATAGAGAACATACTGCTACATTTACCTAGACTCCTATCTAATAAAATATTCTCAAGCACAATGTAACGACCTGCCTTTTTGGACGTTTTAAGCAGACACACATGTCAGACTCAAACCATTCAAAAGGGCATATTGTTATGGGGTAAATAAGAAAAGGAGAAAGAAATAAAACAAATACATAATTTCACAGCGGAATGACAAAATATAATAATCAAATAACAGTTCATGAAGCTATTTTATAAATACATTTGACTATTCTTATACAACATAAAAACCAGAGTTACAAAAACAAGAAGAAATAAATAATAAATGCAGCGGAACAACATGATGCAGTGGAATACATATCATAAATAATAATAGTACGAATCTTCGTCTTCGTCCTCCAGAAATAAGGTCTTCAACCCTAAAATGCTCAGGCTGACCCGAGCGAGTTGAAAAGACAAAACACTCGAGTTAGAACTAAAAGATCTTATGTAAGTTAAATCGGCGGTAAATAAATATGAGTGGAACGGCATTAGAGATGTTTACGGGGTTTGACATCTCCTATCCAATGTCTAACGTGAGTGTAGTTACTTAAGAGATATTCAGGATTTCCATCTCCTAAGGATCCATTAAACTATCTACTATGTAGTACAATACGCTATTATAATAGTGTCTACAGTAAAGTATTAAAATAGCGTTAAGGCGTTACTCGTATCCCCCTTAATACATTTTATATAATGTCATAGTCTATTCAGATACTGTAAACTCCACCCGCAGGTGGGCTATCAGGGAGCACTCCATAGGTACGACACACAAAAAACTCGTAGAAGGCGCGATAGGGCATGTGACACGGCACTCGAGGCAATGCCAGGGTAGATATACCAATTGCACTCCCGGACTAGTGGTAACGCTAGCAGCTACTACCGCCTACCTCAGAACACACTCCCAAATCAAAAATCAAGGGTGGCCATCAAATCAATCACAAAGTCGGAGTATAGTATCGAAGAAATGTGCCCGATATGAGGAATGACCTCACTTGGCTCGGTATAGCTCCTATTTTAGCCACATCAAGCCGTCTCACGGGAGTCAGGATCACGTAAATACCTCATACATAATCGTTCGCCAACCATCCTACTTCATTTTTGGAATCTCTACCACGTACACACTTGTTAAAGTGGTTTTCGGTATTGGCTGAGAATATGACAATATCTAATCCCGGTCACTTTAATAACCAAACGCTTATTTCACACCGGATGGTTCTTTTACATTTCCAAAACCATTTCATAATTGATATCAAAATATCATATTCAATTCAAACCATATCACTTTTGAAAATATATTCACTTTGAAATCATATTCACCCTTGAAACCATATCACATTTGAAATCATAGTTTCGAAATTATATTTCCTTTCAAAAGTCATATTTTCAAAATAGGTTAAAATATCATTTCAAATTTTCATATTAAATCAAATAAGTTATTTAGATCCCGACTTAGGTTACAATGTAATTTAACCATATTCACTTTAAAATTGAGGATTTGAATATGAACCCATCTACTTTATTTTGTTTGAAATTTTTGAAAAATAGTTTAGATAGTTATAAATAGTTTAACAAAGTTAAAATAGATTTTAGGATAGTTAGAATACTCTAAAATATTTTAAAATAGATTAAAATAGTTTTTAAATTGGTTTAAGATAGTTAAATAGATTTAAAATAGATTAAATATAATTAAATATATTAAATAGCTTTAAAATAGATTAATTAGATTTAAAATAAATAAAAGATAGTTTAATTAGTTTAAAATAAATTAAATTGATTTAAAACAGGTTAAAATAATTTATATATTTAATAGAGGTTAAAATAGTTTAATCTATGCAAGAAACCAAATTATCCCTATGCAAGAATATTATATCTCAGCATAATCTATGCATGTTAGCCATTCTCGAAACTAAATTAAACCTCGTACACTCTATCAAAGCTGCTAAATACATTAACCCAAGGTGGGACATTATTCACAACCTTGATGAAGCGCCATATGGTAGAATCCTCATTGTTTTCGACCCAAACCTGATCCTCCTTTCAAAAGTCTTCGCTAATTCTCAAATAATTCACTGCCATGCCAAAAATATCATAACATCCTCCACCTTCTACATTTCTGTTGTCTACGCTGCTAATAATAAAGTTGCTAGAACTACTTTCCTCCACGACCTTCCCATGCTTCGTCAAAATACTCATCCTTGGATCATTTTTGGTGACTTCAACTGCTGTAACAAACTTGATGATAGACTTGGGGGCAATCCACTCTCTCTTAATGAAATAGAACCTCTGCGGTCTGCTATTTCTGATTCTGCCTTAGTGGAAATAAAGACCACTGGCATGAGATTCACTTGGAACAACAAACGAAGACATGGGAGTAGGACCTATACCAAGATTGACCACGCTTTTGGCAACCAGCTTGCCCACTTCAAATGGCCTACCTTATATAACCACCTACCTCCTCCGCTTCTTTCCGACCACTCTCCTCAAATTGTTCACCTTCGGGAAGATGGCATCAATAGCATTTCAAGTTTCAAATTTTTTAATACATGGGTTAATGAACCTGATTTTATTGACTTAGTTAAAGATGTTTAGGCTAAACCTGTGTGTGGTAATCCAATGTCTATTTTGCAGGTCAAGTTGAAAAGTACCAAGATGGCTCTCAAGCAATGGTCCAGAAACAGATTTGGAGAAGGAAGTAAACAAAGTTTGTACTGGAGGAATAAACTGGAAGAAATTCAAATTACTTTCCAGGATGATCCCCTCAATATTTCTACCAGTGCAATGGAGACGTACATATCAACTCAGTATCACGCTGCTCTGTCCAATGAGATTTCTATGATGAATCAAAAAGCGAGACTTAAATGGAGAACTGACGGAGACAGGAACAATGCTTTCTTCCATGCTAACTTAAGGGCCAAACATTCCAGAGAAAACATAGTTTCCATCCAGGATGGCGAAGGTAATGTTCAGAGTACTAAACAGGGTGTGGACGAGGCTTTCATTAATCACTTCACCAATCTTTTCAAGAACTCCGACAATTTCGAACCTGACGTTAACCTCATTGCACCCTCATCCCTTCCCAAACTGTCTGACAACGAACATGCCTCCTTGCAAGTTTCTGTGACTGACGAAGAGATCAAATTGGCTATGTTTTCTCTTAATAGGAAATCAGCTGGAGGACCGGATGGATTTAATGCTACTTTCTATTTTGTTTGTTGGGACATTGTCAAATATGAAGTGCTGCATGCTGTGAAGAACTTCTTCAAAAATTCCAAACTGATTCCATCTTTTAACAACACAAATATTGCACTAATTCCCAAAGTTCACAATCCTAACACGGTGTCCTCCTTCAGGCCTATCTCGTGCTGTAATACAATCTATAAATGTATCTCTAAAATTATTGCGACCAGGTTGAAATCTGTGATGAACAGCATTATATCGCCTAATCAAGCTGCTTTTTTGCCAGGTCGTAACATTTTAGATAATGTCCTATTGGCTCATGAACTGCTGTATGGGTATAACAATAAGAACTCTTCTCCTAAAGCTATGCTGAAATTGGACATCATGAAGGCTTTCGACATGCTTCGGTGGGAAGCCATTGTAAAAGTTATGCAGTGTATGAATTTTCCTGCTTCATTCATTGCATGGATTGTTGAGTGTCTCTCCTCCGTTCATTTCTCGGTCAACGTCAACGACTGCAGTGTTGGTTTCTTCGGAAGTAGGCATGGTATCCGTCAGGGGGACCCAATATCGCCATATATATTCATCCTCATCATGGAACTTCTCACGCAACTGTTTAAAAATAAAATGGCTTCTGGACATATCAGTCTCCACCCAAGATGCACTAACCCGGAGATCTTTTCATTAATGTTCGCTGATGACCTTGTTATATTCTGTTCCCCTGACAACACTACTATGCACGCCATTATGGATGTTCTTCATGTCTTTCATGCTATAACTGGTCTATCTGTCAATCTCCGCAAATCTGAAATGATAACTTCTGGCCTCACATCAACCCAAAACAATGCTATTAGGGATATCACTGGTTTACAGTTCAGTAACAACACAATCTCTTATCTTGGTCTTCCCCTTACATTCGCCAAAATTACTGTCAACCAATGTTTACCCATATATGAAAAGATCATCTCAAGACTCGAATCCTGGTCAAGCAAATTGTTGAGCCAAGCTGGAAGAATTACTCTATCTAAGTCAGTTATCTTCTCCATACAAGTCTATTAGGCTAGAACGTTCATTCTACCTCAGAAACTCATCAACATGATTCGTTCCGCTATCATGAGATTTATTTGGACTGGCAAAACTCTGGGACGATATATAGCCCCTATTAGTTACAAGAAATTAGAAAGGCCTATTGCTAGTGGTGGCCTTGGAATTATCAACATGCTTCACTGGAATCGTTCAGCTATGGCTCGTCTTATTTTCGACTGTATTTCTGCCAAAAGTAACATATGGGTTAAATGGTCCACTGTTCATGTTCTTCGCGGCGGGAACTTCTGGAAAATGGCTACTCCTACTAAGATCAGTTGGACATGGAGATCTATTTTCAAGCTTAAGGAAGCTATCCTACCTCTTGTTCGATACCCACTTAACCATAGTGCTGCCACCAGTTTTTGGGACGATCCCTGGATTGGACGTGGGGTTATCTTAAGGCGTATTCTTTCTTACGCTGAGTTAGTGCAATCTGGTGTGAGACAGGAAGCGAATGTTCAGAGCTTAATCCAAGGCAATACCATTCGTCTCCCCAGGACTTCCAGCTTTAGAATACAACAACTTTGGAATAGGGCAGCTCAGTGCGATATTACAAATGATAGTAGCAGCTATGTCCAGTGGGGTAAAAACGTTAACAGGTTCAGTATCAAGGAAACATACACTTTCCTGTCTGGTCCTTTTGGAGAGAAATGTAAATGGAGGCGTCGCATATGGAGCACTGATAATGTTCAGACAGACAACCTTCTTCATTGGAAAGTGATGAACAGGGCGATCAATACTAAGATTAAGCTTCTCACTAAAGGTGTTCCTGTTACTGTTGGTTGTGTCTACTGCCATCATTCTCCTGAGATGGTAGAGCATTTGTTTTTTGAGTGCGCTTATCTGAATGCCCTTTGGAAGTCTTGGATCAGGAGAATAGGTAGAAACTGGAAAGGTAATAACAATGTGGTGCAGTGGAAGTACATCTACGATAACACTGGAGATAAAGGTAATTCGAGTAGACTCTTCCTTTTCGTCGTCAAAAGATTCATGAAAGTGGTTTGGGACGAAAGAAACCGTCGTGTTTTCCAACCGGAAAAGAGCTTCACCCCTGTCTTGTTTGAGAAGCATATGACGAGGGAAATCAGACGTGACCTTTGCCATGTTTCTTTTGCTTTTGACCCTGGCATTTTCTGTTAGTTTCCTTTTTATATTTCAGTTTTTTGTTGTGTTTTATTTGTCTTCCCCGGTGATTGCTGCACTTTGTTTTCCCTTGTATTTCCTGCAAGTTTGACTTGTACTTCCCCCTTCTTTCGTGTGTAGCAATAAAATGGTAGGGGTCCATTTAACCCCGTCGGCTTTGCCAAAAAAAAATAGTTTAATAAATTTGAAAATCTTAATAATTAGAAATTTTAAAATAATATATTTTAAATATTTTATAATAAAATATGAATTTGGAATTAATATCAATTTAAAATATTTATTTTATTTCAACACGTCTAAACCATTTCAATTTCCAAATCAACAAAACCCAATTTTGAATCTTTTAATTCAAATTTTCAATAAACTTTTAAATTCTATATCGATTTCAATCCATGTTTAAAATATCCATTTAAATTATTCCAATTTCAATAAATTTCAAAGTTATATTTCAAATAACTCAATTTTGATAAATTTCACTTATATTCAAATTCAACTTTAAAATTTCAAATTTAATTCCTTTACACAATCCCTTTAAACCCATTCCAAATTTAACATAGAACTCAAATTTCGATAATAATTCAATTTATATAAATAAAATTTTATTTCAAAATATCATTTAACTAAATTCAAAAATTAAGGATTTGAAATCATTTAATTTAACCAATCCGGTGTCCGTATATAATTCTCTACCCTAGGGTCAAGTGATACAGATATTTATCGTTTCAATCTGCAATTTAAATTTTTACGGTTATATATCATTTCAAACCGCAATCCCGAATTAAATAAAATCCATAAAATCACTCGGGTCTATCATTTCAACCCATAACGATTTCCTGAATCTATAGATCGTTCGGGTATGTATCATTTTAACCCATAGGGAACTTGCAGAGTGATACGATAAAATTAAACATAACATCCAATCATCCAATATCAACAATCAAACATCCATCATAATCATCATTCAATTCAACCAATAAATATCAACAATTAACTAATTATTAATAACAGGTATTTAACTGGCAGTTTAAATTCAATAATAAATTAAATGGCTATTTATTCAAAAAAAATTCAAATTAACTGAAATGATGATTTAAATATACCAAACAGCAATAAATAAATTCCTAATCACATAACAAATTTAATTTAACTAACATAAGAAATTTTAGAAGTTGTGAGTAGGTTAAAACACTCACCTTCGATTTTAAATGGAATTAAAATCCAAATTAAGGCCCAAATTCAAACAGTCTCAGAATTCATCCAAACAAGTGTCAAAATGTCCTAAATTTCGATACGATCCCAGTAAAATAAATCGTGCATGAAACGGACCTCGTATGTAAAAGTTATGCTAATTAGAATGTTTGAAAATTTAATTTAAATTAAAAATAGAAGAAAGGGCAATATAGTAAATAGTTACCATCTTCTTCTCACACGTAGCCCTAGCCGAGCACGGTAACACGCACGCACCACAAGCCGCCTCAAACTGCTACCACGTCGCTGAAATTGGCCAGCCGCAGCCTCGTCCCCACCACCGTACGTCATGTCGCCGCCGCCTAGGCCATCACGACCCCGACTCTAGCCTCGCGACCCCTCTCACCATTGGGAAAAGTCATCCATCACCGATAAAAACAAACCCTAATCGAATTTTATCAGCCGATCCAACCATTGATTCGCCAAACAAATCTTATCGATGGACTCCCCTCGGTCCTCTCCACAAAACTGTACCCTCAATTTGACGATCCGACAAAGTTGATCGTGGCACGATGAACGGCCGAGGCTTAACCACCCAATTCTAGCCACACAGAAACCCGAATCGAAAAATGAACTGCAGATTTGACCTGCGCTCGTCGAGAGCTTCAAATCGATATATAATTTGATATATTTTGAGGAGTTTAAATTTTGGAATTGAATTTGAAATTGAATTGAGGGTTTGGAAATTTGGATATGTTCTGCCATAGGAAAGGAGGAGATAGACAAGAAATGTACGTACTGAAAATGGAATAAGAAATAACTATGGTTTATAATAGTCTATTTATAGGTAGATCAGAAATAGAAATGAATGGACAAGACTGATTTGAAAGTTGAACGATAAACGACCCGAAAAGCCCGTTCTGCATCCGAAACGAAAACGAGTCATCCCATATATTACAATAGATGTTTTAAGTAGTTTTGAACTCAATGGAACAGGTTCCAAGTCCTAATTCCATCGTATGAAGAAGTTACCTTAAAATCAGCTTATTTCAAATTGATTTTCAATTTAATTAATTTCTACACGTTTCAAGCCGATACGATCAAACGACAGATCCGATCGATACGAAACTTGAAATCCTACAATAATTCACTGTTATGGATCCGATGAAACTGGTTTCATCGAAATCTGAGATAGTGGCCAAAATAGCTATTTTCACGTTAATTAAGCAAATTAATATTAAATTAATTAAATCACTTTTCAATCCAAATTTAATAATTTACCATTTCTATCACTTAGGATTACTTAGACCATTACCGTAATTTAAAAAAATCTAGATATCAATTCAAAGTAAATTAAATTACCAATTACAGTGTTTAATTTCAATTTCAGTAAATTCAGTAATTAAAAATTAAAATTCCAATAAATCCATTTAATTTGATCTCCATCTTGGTATTCAATCAATTATCATCTCATGGGTATAACTAACATTGGTTTATATCTTAGTACATTAATGTTCTCCAATTTCATCTTAATTCTCATTAACGTAATATTTAATTTCAATTTAATTACAATAAATCTATTTATTATAGCTTAAATTCCAATAAATTGATAAATCTTCATTTCCATTCTTTTTATTCAACCATGTCATATTATGAATAAAATTAACATTATTTCCAATTATTACCTTAATTTACATTAACGTAATAATGCAATTGATTTCCAATTTAATTTAATAGACTAAATAAATAGGTAGCATATAATAATTGTCACCATTGACTTTTAATCACATTTATAGGTTTATTATTTACAAACAAATGTTATCATTATTTACATAACACTGATTTTATTCAATTATCATTAATTAATTCAATATTTATATTTGTTTTATTATATTCAATTTATAACCAAGTATAACATTTAAGTCATTTCAATAAATTGGAATTTCTTTAAAATTGTTAATAATTAACTTAGATTTACATTATTACATTTCATTCTGGTTATTATTTCATTAATAATTGAAAATTTTTATTTCTCTCAATAATAAATCACAAAAATCCATTAAATTAACTATTTTTAATTATCTAAAATTACGGGTCGATACACACAATCTTATATGTTAGCTAACTCTTCATGTTAAAACAATGTATGTTAGTCCTTGAGAAGTTGGTTTTGATGACAACAACCTTAGAATAAGATTATAAAATATAAATACTAACATTATTGTTTAGAAATATATGTATATGCAAGATATATATACAGGTATCAAAGAATGAAGACTGTACAGTATAGAGATTCAAGAACTGATGAACTCAAGATCGAAGACATAAAGATTCAAGACTCATAAGTATCAAGATTATCAAGAGTTCAAGATTTCAAGATAATTAATTTAGTTAGGAATTTTGTTAAAACTCCTAGAAAAGCACTGACATCTTAAAATCCATTTTATTCGTGGAATGGAATCCACTTCGAGCCCGTTAAAGGGATGAAACCCTAAGTAGGATGGAACCTACGAAAAATCTAGTGGAACATTGTTTTGTATCCACTAACTTTTATTCAAATGTTTTACAAAATTATATCTTGTTTTCAAAATGATTTCAAAATCTTCCTTTTTAAATCAAAAACATCTATCCTGGTTTTAAAATACTTTTAGCCTTAAAATAATCTTTATTTTCAATATCAAATTATCCTTGGTATTAAACTATCTTTTAATTATAATATATTTTACTTATAATAGTTATACTTAGATTTAAATATAAAATTATAGTAAAATTTTATATATACCAAAATATTATTCTCTATACTTATTTATGTATTTTAACTATAGTTAAGTATATTTATAAAGTTTAAAATAGTTTTAATACAAGATAGAAGTTATTTTCAAAGAAAAACTAATTACCAAAAATAACTTAGGCCTGTCGACAACCCCAAGGAACCCCTGTCGACAAGGTGACAGTTTATTTCAAAAGTTTGAATTTCAAAGGAAGTGTCTATTCGTCATATCCTTTCACGAATGGACATGGCTGTTGTTCTACTATAAATAGGGGTTGTTTTAAATGAATTTATAATTATATTTTTCTCTGATTTCACTCCTCTTCTTCTTCCACATTTCTTTATATACATTTTTACCATTACTCTGCCGAAATCACCATTGAATCTAACTAGATCATCTCTGGTTTGATTCTCTATCACTATCTCAACAAGATCCCAGTGCTACTCTGAGTTATAGACTTCTTTGTATTCAATCAAGCGAGAAAAGGTGTGATTGTAGCCTGGAAAATCAATCGGGTGAACTTGTTGCCCGTAAAATCAAGTATCTCTACCCAGAGGATTGTGAATCTGGAGTGGTGTACCTAGTGGCCTTGAAATCGAGGGTGTAATTGTAAGAATTGATTTTGAAAGGAAATCCGTACTTGTGTTGCGGGACTGGATGTAGGGTAACTCCGAACCAGTATAAAATCCGGTGTGTTCTTTCCTTTATTGCTTTTACTTTATATCTGCATCTGTGTTTGATTCTGTAATCATATCTGTGTCTGAATATTGCATACATCTGTGTTCAAATTAATATAAACTCAAAAAGAATTAGTAATTCCTTAAAACACTATTCACCGCCCTCTAGTGTTAATTCTAGCCTTAAGATCTGTAATCCGCATTTCTCACATTTGGTATCGAGCAAGGTTTTCAAAGTTTCATTATCTGAATTTTGAAAATTTTCAAAATGGCTACTAACACTGGTACTGTTACTACTACCAACACTGGTTCTATTACCTCTGTCACTAGTTCATTTGTAGAAGATCAGTCTACTGTCAGACCACCACTTTTTAATGGCAGTAACTATGCATATTGGGCATGCAGGATGAAAATATATTTACAATCTGTAGGACTAGACACTTGGAATACCACACAGACTAAATATTTTGAACCCACAACTGGTTTTGCACAGTGGACTGCTGAGCAAAAGACCGTCACACAAAATAACTCTAAAGCTATGAATATTCTATTTTGTTCACTTGATAGGAATGAATTTAATAAAGTGTCAGTTTGTAAGTCTGCATATGAAATCTGGAAAACTTTGCAAGTTACTCACAAAGGAACAAGCAAAGTTAAACAGACCAAAATTTCCATGCTCACAAATCAGTTTCAATTATTTAAAATGAATCCTAATGAGTCTATTCCAAATATGTATAGTAGATTTCAGGATATTGTGCATTCTCTAATATCCTAGGGAAAGGTATTTTCGAAAGAAGATCAAGTAAGAAAAATCTTAAATTCTCTTACTCCAGAATGGGATGAAAAGACACTTACGATAGAAGAGGAAAATGACATCAGTACCTTAAAGGTAGAAGAATTAATTGGAAATCTAATGTCATTTGAAGTCCAAATGCTTGGGAGAAGAGAAAGCAAAGCATCTGAAAAGAAATCAATTGCATTCAATGCATTGACCGATGGATCAGACTCAAACAATGATAATGATGAAGAGATAGCCTTTATGACCAAGAACTTTCGGAAATTCCTAAAATATAGAAAGATGAATAATCTCAAGAGAAACAACTATAAGAACTCTGGTAATCAGAATGTAGTGCCAAACTATATCAAATGCTTCAATTGTGACGAACCAGGCCATATCAAAAGAGACTGTCCGCATCCAGATAAGAAAAATCTTCCTATAAACAATGATTCCACAAAGAAATGAAAACGTGCATTTACCGCAACTCTAGATGACTCGGACTCGTCCTCAAGCGATGATGATCAGAAGATAGATAATTCAAAGGGGCATTTCACCAGAAGGACAAACTTTGCAGTCCAATTAGTTTCTGGGACACCCATTCAAAAAATTACTTTCAAGGCCAAAGTCAGCAGAATAATTACTTTCAAGGACAAAGTCAGCAGTTCAATTACTTTCAAGGACATAATTTCATAGGATTTTAGGCCATAGAAACTAATTATTTTGCGTTTTGTCCTTCAAATTAATTATTTCAGTTGTGTGTCCTAGAAACTAATTCCACTTGTTAAAGAGACCCTTGTGGCTAATTTCCACTAATTCAAATATGTGTTTCACGGCAGTTCACGACTCCGACGAATTCAGAGAAACGGACTTAGAAAAAGGTACACGTTTACAATACATTGGTTGAAATAGCATGCTTAGGATTGGATGTTTGATTGGTTGATTTTGAATTGCTATGTCGTTTGAATTTTAAAAAATTTATTATTATTTTATTATATTTTTACTATTATTTTATTATTATTTTTAATTATAAATAGTATCATAATATTTTATGGAATATACTATGATTCCAGTAATATTCCAGATATTATATAGACATTAAAAATAATATATATATATATATATATTAGAATACTTAAGAGAAATAAATTATGAAAATTCAGAGACACCTGTCGACAAGGGCCCCCCATGTTGTCGACAAGGGTACAGAAATTTGAAATTCAAATTTGAATTCAAATGTTTGAATTTCCCTCCATCTTTTCACTTCATTCAAGTCTCTGAAAAGTCATCTTTTGACCAGAGAACCTGTCCCTTGAGAATCTATTTATTTACTATCTCTTATCACAACTTTTCACTTTCATTTTCATATTCAAACTCTTATTTCAAAATATCAAGCTCTCTACTCTCTACTCTAATGGCTTCTTCAAGCAACCCTTCCATAATAAGACTTTCCAGAAATATAAAAGAGCAACATTTCAATAATCCGGAGGCTATAAAAGCATATATCAACTATGCTAACTATGGAAAAGTCCATCCCAGAAAGTTTCCTTTATTTCAAGATTTCTCTACTTATGAAATCGATTCTCTTTTTGCAAACAACCAAGTTCTTAGTCTTGTTGATGCTTCACAAAATGACTTTGTTTGTTATCTAAATCTTGTTAAAATTTTCTATGCAAATCTCAACCGTGGATTTGATAATGGAAATGATGATGAAATTTGGAGTAGTGTCAAAGGCACTAGAATCATTTTAAATTGTGATGGTTTGGGTACCATTCTCAATTGCAAGAGCACGAGAATGGATCTTTCTAGTTTTTATATCGATTAAAATGATCGTGAGACATTTCATCACATTTTCGAAGAAGATGATAACCTTGAATTCATAAATCGAAAATTTCGACCAAAAGCAAGAATTGTTAATCTTTTTTTACAACATACTTTGACCCCAAGATCGGGGAGTTTTAACAATCCAACTTCAAAAGTTTGCAAAGCACTTTTTGCTATTTTTGGAAATTATGATATTAATTGGGCACAAGTTATTTTGGATGAACTTCGTCCTAAAAATTTTAAAGTGGGTGAAAACACTTTGTATCATGGAATCTATCTCACTCAGATTTTTAATTATTTTGGAGTGGATTTCAAAGGAGAAGAATTTGTTTCAAGAAAAGTTTTTAATAACTCATACATTTCTGTTATGAAAATTCCATATGTTTTTCAACCATATGAGACTCCTGCCGAAAAGGAAGAGCGTTTGGCTCATGAGGAGATGGAAGAGGAGGAAGAAGAAGAAGAAGAAGGGGATGAAATGGAAATAGAAGAAGAAGAAGAAAGTGAAACATCCTTGGAAATTATTGACTATCCCTCTAATCCAACCAACAAAACCTTACTCAAAGACCATTGTTGAGAATCAACGGACTCTTAAACAGTCCGTTAGTAAGAAATTGGATAAGAAGGAAAAGACTGGTGGTTCTAAATCTCAGACCGAGGTGTTTCAGGTTAGGTACATTTGGACTTAGCCTATTCTGCTTCCGCATGGACTTTCTGCTAGTTCCTTTTTTATAGCTTTTTGTGTAGTCCTTTTTGTTTGTAATTCTGATATGTATATTCTTTTGACTCGCCTGTATATTGTGGTTGCTACACCACTTGACATGTATCATTTTATTTACTCTGTGATGTACCAGTATATGTGTATATGTATGTGATGATCTACTGTTCTGTGATGTGTTTTACATTTGAGTTGTTATATTTTGTTCTGTTAGATCTTATAGCCATTATAGTTTTGTATTAAATATCTATTGGATATGTCGATCCACATGAAAAAAAATATGCTACATTTTTTGACGTATTCAGTAGATAGTTAAGACAAGGCTATAGATGGTCGCTCCTATCCAGCTCTATTCTCCGCATTAGCAGACGGTATTACCTTGTAATACTCTTTGCTAATGTGGGTCTCGGAGTGGGGCGTTACAGCTTTTAATACTTAAAAATAATATTAAATAATTAAATAATAATTTCAAAAGTCAATTTTCTTGAAAAACACCTTGTAATGCTTTAAAAACCCCGTGTACAAAATCTAGGGAAAAATCTCAAAGAAATCGGAAAATATCAGAAAAATGCCGGAAATTATTAAGTATAAAAACCGGTGAAAACACGCTGTGAACCCAAGTTCGACAGCAGGTTTGGATCTACAAACTGAGTCCAAATGACATGGAATTTGGTAGGAATGTATTTCAACATCCCTACTTCAATCTGCAAAAAGAATCATTCAAATCCGATTTGAAACGAATGAGTTATGCTGTCTCAAACATGGACTCAGGCCATGTTTGCGACAGTTCAAAAACCAAATAAATGTGCAGGCCTAAACCCCACCTTGGACTCAACTTCCAGGCATAAAACAGAGGATCAAATGACATCATTTTGAGCTAAAAATTGGTACACATGTAGTAGAAAACGTCATCTCCCAAAAAAAAAAGAATGATGCAATTTGGATAAAATATGAGAAAGACATGATCTCTCAAATTTGAACCCAGACAGTGTTTCACTGTTGAACTCTGGGCAAAAACATGGTTCAGGTCCAAGTTTGACAGCAGATTAATATAAGCTATCTATGTCAAAATGACCTGTAATTAGGTATGCATAAAGTAGAGAGCTTCATCTTTCAGGAAAAAAAAGAATTGTGCAATTTGAGAAAGAAATGAAAGAGATATGATATCTCAAACATGGACTCAGGCCATGTTTGCAACAACTCAGAAAACAAAATGTACACAGGATATTTGCAGGCTGTGCATTGATTTTGCAGTGACGATTTGAACACCCAAATGACCATATAATTTAACCAAAATTTGCAGAAATGAGGTTTAGCATATAAACTTGACTCAAAAAAAGATCCGGCATCATTTCGTTGCCGGAGATGGAAGTTATGGATGGCCAAAGTTGGCACTTTAGGCCAGAAACGAAAATAGACTATACATTGAATAAACTTTTACATATGCAGCCAATTCAAGCAATGTCATCCAAGATGAACAAGTTTTTCTCCAAAGTCAGCAAGAAGCTTGGATTATCTTCATCTTCGTCATCCTCTAACTAGTTCTACATTTTCATGTCATGTTGTATTGGTTTTAGTTTGTTTTGATTTGAATGATCATGTAGTTCTTAATGTTTAATCATTGTATCGTTCTATTATGAAATGAAATTGAATTATTTTTCTGTCATCTAGCTTATCTTATCTCCAGAATAAATGTTAGTATATTATATAAATATATATATATAAAATTATTCACAAAATCAAAACGAGTCAACAAAATTAACCGCCCCTATCAACAACCCCTCAGAGACCCTGTCGACAAGTACTGGTCAGAAATGACTTTTCATTTTAAATTTGAAATTTGAATAACTACCTTGTGTCTATTCATTTCAAATGAATTTCTACACCTATAAATACATATTTCTTCCAGAATTCATCACTCAAAATCATTTCTTATCTACTATATCTATATTTCTTCTCACAAACTCAAATATGGCCAATCCAATTCATAGTTTGACCGAGAACCTTGAATAAACCCTTAATTCTTTCAAGAATATTCTTTCTTTCATTCTCCGTAATCAGCGACACTTAGAGTTGAGTCAAATGCAGATGATCAAGGGACAAGAAAAGCATTTCGATGCGATTCAATGGATGATTTTCTCCCTGCACAAAGATGATAATGAAGCACATCCTCCAGTCTCTCTCACCAATGAAAACGAAAATTAGGATGTCATTAAAGCAGACCCTATATTTGGAGAAGAAGGATGGGTGGTAGTTCCTCGTAATGTTTGATTTTATTTGATTGCTTTGTTTGATTTGAATTGATTGATTGGATTGATTTGATTTGGTTTGGTTTGGTGTGGATTGATAATTGGTGTGCAAAACATAATATGTATAAATACACATTGATATTTATATGATCTTTGATTAGTTATCATGTCTATCAGTATAATTATCTCTTAATCTATCTATTATATACTCCATTATATATTTTATTAATGCATGTACTTTAGTACAAGAATAAGGGGGAGTTAATAGTTCGGAGTTAGTTTTTGTTGATGACAAAGAGGGAGAAGTATAAAATAGGATAGTTAGACATAGATTAAGGGGGAGTTATTAGTTTTAGGGGGAGTTATTAGGATAGAAGTAATATTTTATAAACAAAGGTTGTCATCATCAAAAAAGGGGAGATTGTTAGTCCCTGAGAAGTTGGTTTTGATGACAACAACCTTAGAATAAGATTATAAAACATAAATACTAACATTATTGTTTAGAAATATATGTATATGCATGATATATATACAGGTATCAAAGAATGAAGACTGTACAGTATAGAGATTCAAGAATTGATGAACTCAAGATCCAAGATATCAAGATTCAAGACTCAAGAGTATCAAGAGTTCAATATTTCAAGATAATTAATTTAGTTAGGAATTTTGTTAAAACTCTTAGAAAAGCACTGACATCTTAAAATCCATTTTATTCGTGGAATGGAATCCACTTCGAGCCCGTTAAAGGGATGGAACCCTAAGTAGGATGGAACCTACGAAAAATCTAGTGGAACATTGTTTTGTATCCACTAACTTTTATTCAAATGTTTTACAAAATTATATCTTGTTTTCAAAATGATTTCAGAATCTTCCTTTTTAAATCAAAAACATCTATCCTGGTTTTAAAATACTTTTAGCCTCAAAATAATCTTTATTTTCAATATCAAATTATCCTTGGTATTAAACTACCTTTTAATTATAATATATTTAACTTTTAATATTTATACTTAGATTTAAATATAAATTATAGTAAAATTTTATATATGCCAAAATATTATTCTCTATACTTATTTATGTATTTTAACTATAGTTAAGTATATTTATAAATTTTAAAATAGTTTTAATACAAGATAGAAGTTATTTTCAAAGAAAAACAAATTACCAAAAATAACTTAGGCCTGTCGACAACCCCAAGGAACCCCTGTGTACAAGGTGACAGTTTATTTCAAAAGTTTGAATTTCAAAGGAAGTGTCTATTCGTCATATCCTTTCACGAATGGACATGGTTGTTGTTCTACTATAAATAGGGGCTGTTTTAAACGAATTTATAATTATATTTTTCTTTGGTTTCACTCCTCTTCTTCTTCCACATTTCTTTATATACATTTTTACCATTACTCTGCCGAAATCACCATTGAATCTAACTAGATCATCTCTGGTTTGATTCTCTATCACTATCTCAACAAGATCCCAGTGCTACTCTGAGTTATAGACTTCTTTGTATTCAATCAAGCGAGAAAAGGTGTGATTGTAGCCTGGAAAATCAATCGGGTGAACTTGTTGCCCGTAAAATCAAGTATCTCTACCCAGAGGATTGTGAATCTGGAGTGGTGTACCTCGTGGCCTTGAAATCGAGGGTGTAATTGTAAGAATTGATTTTGAAAGGAAATCCGTACTTGTGTTGCGGGACTGGATGTAGGGTAACTCCGTACCAGTATAAAATCCGGTGTGTTCGTTCCTTTATTGCTTTTACTTTATATCTGCATCTGTGTTTGATTCTGTAATCATATCTGTGTCTGAATATTGCATACATTTGTGTTCAAATTAATATAAACTCAAAAAGAATTAGTAATTCCTTAAAACACTATTTACCCCCCCTCTAGTGTTAATTCTAGCCTTAAGATCCGTAATCCGCATTTCTCACATTTGGTATCGAGCAAGGTTTTCAAAGTTTCATTATCTGAATTTTGAAAAATTTCAAAATGGCTACTAACACTGGTTTTGTTACTACTACCAACACTGGTTCTATTACCTCTGTCACTTGTTCATTTGTAGAAGGTCAGTCTACTGTCAGACCACCACTTTTTAATGGCAGTAACTATGCATATTGGGCATGCAGGATGAAAATATATTTACAATCTGTAGGACTAGACACTTGGAATACCACATAGACTGATTATTTTGAACCCACAACTGGTTTTGCACAGTGGACTGCTGAGCAAAAGACCGTCACACAAAATAACTCTAAAGCTATGAATATTCTGTTTTATTCACTTGATAGGAATGAGTTTAATAAAGTGTCAGTTTGTACGTCTGCATATGAAATCTAGAAAACTTTGTGTTATCCCAACTTTTGGCAAAGCCGAGATACCCAAAGATTAACTAAAAATCAATGATTATTAGTCATGAACATCGATTGTGCATCGCAGGTTCACCATGGATATCGATGAATTTTTTCCGAGTCCGGATCGGGCTACAATTGATAAGACATGTCAAGCAAGGCCAGATAAAACAACGTTCTAAATTTCGAGACAATCCGAGTTCGTATGCTCAAGTTATCGCCGGTATAAAATGGAAGGGATATGCTATGGTTCGAATCCATCGGAGCCAAGCCATAGGTCCGAATCCATCGACCCTGCATTACTTCGAATCCACGAGAAATACCATTGCTTCGACTCTATCAAAGCAACCTCAACGTTCGAATCCATCCAAAGCCTCCCTTAGTTCGAATCCATCAGAGTATTCCCGCCTTCGAATCCATAAGATAGCCTCACGATCGAATCCATAAGCCCTGAATTGGTTCGAATCGATGAAACCCAGCCTCGCTACGCATCCATCAAACAAACCTACGTTCGAAACCATAAACCCAACCTTGGTTCGAATCGATCGAGTAAAAGGTTGTTCGAATCCGTGAGCTGTGCATAGTTTCGAATCGATCAACATCACTCGAAACCATCGATTCGAGGACTTGCACAAGAGATCGATTCGAACTACTTGTCCCTCGATCGATACGAAGGAACGCACATTTGATCGAATCGAAGTAGTATACCTTTAGATCCTTCTCTTCGAATCCACCAAGTAAACGCGACTAAAACCACGGATTTGACCCAGAAAACTCGGAGTTAAAGGGGGATTGACCCGGAGCACGCGCACCACGTCATCATCTTCACGTGCAGAAACATGGATTCGACCCTATGGATTCGAACCATATCGATTCGAACGAATCCATAGGGCGAAGAACGTCAACTTGAATCGATCATAACTTGAGATCTACAAGTCCAAATGCTATGAAATTTTCACAGGAGCTTGCGTATACATAGCAGAATGTCCACGCCAAATTTCATCACGATTGGATACTTTCTTGATCGATTCGAACCAAGGGTCGAATCGATCCCAAAGTGGGCCCGGATCTCCAGAATTCGGCCATGTGGGCCCCCTCACGTGCCAGAAGCGTTCTTCCCCGAATTTTAGGCGAAATATCAGCCTCCTACACCTATAAATAGAGCCCCTGGTCATTCAAAAAAGGGGTCGGACAATTTTGAGAGCTAAAGAGCGCCCAAACTCTGCCAGATTTACTCCAGATCACCATTGCTGCCTTAGATTCAGACTTAGCTCAGAAAATCAGTTGTAATACAACACACGAAATTGTAATCTTCAAGCGTCGAGCAATAAAATCATAAAAACCTTGAAGTGGACGTAGGCCGGAGATAGCCGAACCACTATAAATTGTGTGTCACTGTTCATTATTTCTGGATTGCTGCTTGTTACTTGCTTAGATTTGAGATTTGTGTTTGAATATTGTTGATTTGTATTCATACACTGGTGCTTTCACAACACTTGGGGTTTGTGACCATTTTTGGCGCAAACACTTTGGTGCTTTCACTGAGAAGAACTAGCACCCGCTACACCAGATTCAAAGTTTAGATTTGAAATTTTAAGGATTTAGATTTGGCTCTACAATGACTCGACAAACAAGACAAAGAGCTGAGAGGAGCCAACAGGGAGGAAGTCAAGAGGCATCCTCTGGCGCTGGAGAAGGACAAGCTTCGATCTATATTACTAGAGATGAGATGGAGGCTATGAATAACCTAATGCAGGAAAGAATGATGAAAAGCCAACAAGAGATGCTGCAGAATTTCTTCGAGTAGATGAGAGCTGCAGGGACACAGAACCTTGGACCAGCTACAGCGGCTGTGAACGTGGAACAAGGAGCTAGGGCTATGGAACCCAACGGAGAACAGAATACAGAACCAGAAGGCAATCAACAAGGGCTTGGGGGTAGGCCCGCAGGATCCAACGTAGAAGGACCTTTGGAAGGAGCTCAACCGGCTAGGGCCAACACAAATGCTAACGAACCACCCGAAGAGTATGTACCAGAATTCCCTACAAGACTCGGAGGGCAAGACAGAGACATGACAAGGGGGCAACCCCTAGATGGAGATGAAAGAATGATTGGCCTAGTGAGACGACTCATGAGAGGAGGATTGTCAGGAGGAGGATTGGAAGAAGTTAGTCGGAGTCCGTTCGCTCTGAATATCAGGAATGCAAAGAACCCTCCAAAGTTCAAACTACCAATGCTGGATCCGTATGACGGGAAGTCGGATCCAACCATGCATATTACCAAATACATTAGACACATGGAAGTACTGGGAGCATCCGAGGAAGTGATGGCACGATGTTTCCCTTTATTTTTATCAGATTTGGCTGCACTTTGGTTCAGACAATTAAAGAATGGATCAATCAGGACATGGGGCGAGCTTGTGGATTGCTTCATGAAACAGTTCAGGGTCCACGTAACACGGCCCAAGAGTGTGATGACTCTAGCTTCAATAAAGCAAAGGACCGGAGAGTCCATAAAAGATTTTCTACTATGATTCAATGCAACGGTGGCTTCCGTAGATCACCTGGATCCATCAATGATTCTGATGGCGGTAGTGGCAGGAGTTGGGGAAGGCACCGAATTCAAAGACTCTTTGACTAAAGATCCACCGCAAGATCTTGGAGAGTTTTTCCATGAAGCTGAAAAATTCATTCGATTAGAAGAATCACGAGCCGAGAGGCAGGAAATAAATGTTGCACAAGGCGAAGGAACCACCAGGGAACAATCCAGGGCAGACAAAGGAAAGAGAAAGCAGGAAGACGTACATGATGGTCCTGATAAACGGAAGAAATTCCGAGAGCCTAGATTCAGGCAATACACAGATTTGACGGCAAGCCTAGAAAGGATTTACGCTGAAACTCGGGGGCAACTCCCCTATCGAAAACCACCCAGGAGAGATCCCACGGAGCGGGAACGCAGAACTGGAAAATACTGCCTATTCCATGAGCTGGATGGACACACTACCGATGAATGCCGCCACCTAAAGGATGAGGTGGAAGAACATGCCGGGAGTGGTAGATTGCCGCAGTATGTCAGAGAACGTACAATGGCGGTTAGACCCGAACAACTACCGCCTCAACCTAACAGGAATGATCCTGGATCGGGATCACGACTCGCCATCAACTGATTGTGATGGCAAGGGCCAAGTTCAAGATTTGGACTCTGGTCGATTAGTTTTCTTAGATTTGATTTCCAAAATAAAACGGCTATCCCACTTACTCATGTACGGAAACCGGAGAGATCCCTAGGCATGCTCTAAGATGGAAATAGACCGCTCCGCCCGGAGAGGCGTTGTCTTGTTTTTCCTGGTGTTTGAGATTGAACACCTAGGATTTGAATTTAATAAAGAAACATTAATTGAAACAAACCTTTGATCGGAGAGTTAAAGGATAAACATTAAATATCATTATAAAGATGATCGCTTTATGATCCTACCCGGAGAGGCAGGGTCCGGAGTGCAAGAAGTGAGTTGCTTCGTCGGAGAGCGACAGGATCGACTCACTTAAGCATCGTTTCTTATTCATCGGAGAGTGATTGGATCAGGATTTGATAAGAGTCCAGAGAGGCTATGATCGGCACACGATTTAGGCTATGACATCGCTTATTGTTCAGATACACTGAACCGGAGTGTAGGAGGTGAGTCGCTTCGCCGAAGAGCGACGGGATTGACTCACTTAACGTTATTTCCCCTTCACCGGAGAGTGACAGGATGGGATCCAGCATGAGCCCGGAGAGGCTGTGATCGACCGACGATTCAGGTCATGACATCGCTTAATGTTCAGATACACTGAACCGGAGTGCAGGAGGTGAGTCGCTTCGCCGGAGAGCGACAGGATTGACTCACTTAACGTTGTTTCCCCTTCACTGGAGAGTGATAGGATGGGATCCAGTAAGAGCCCAGAGAGGCTACGATCGGTCCAGAATGACCAAGACATCGCTATACGCCCTAGCTGGGGCCAGAGTGCAAGGGATAGAAAGCAACGCCGGAGTGCAATAGGATCTTTCTATTCAATCGCTAAATCTAGAATGAGCTTGGCAAGGGTCCGGAGTGACCACCGATAGTATGGGGAGGCTGTAGAATTTCATTCTTAACTTCCACTCAGAGAAATTGATAACAATTCGGCTTCGAACAGCCATGGACTTGATTAAAAATGCTATAAACTCTGAATAAAACATGAACTCACTGCATTCGACTTGAGACTGATCAAAACACGCCTTTTACCAAAAGTCATGTTTTGGGGGGCAAAATGTTATCCCAACTTTTGGCAAAGCCGAGATACCCAAAGTTTAACTAAAAATCAATGATTATTAGTCATGAACATCGATTGTGCATCGCAGGTTCACCATGGATATCGATGAATTTTTTCCGAGTCCGGATCGGGCTACAATTGATAAGACATGTCAAGCAAGGCCAGATAAAACAACGTTCTAAATTTCGAGACAATCCGAGTTCGTATGCTCAAGTTATCGCCGGTATAAAATGGAAGGGATATGCTATGGTTCGAATCCATCGGAGCCAAGCCATAGGTCCGAATCCATCGACCCTGCATTACTTCGAATCCACGAGAAATACCATTGCTTCGACTCTATCAAAGCAACCTCAACGTTCGAATCCATCCAAAGCCTCCCTTAGTTCGAATCCATCAGAGTATTCCCGCCTTCGAATCCATAAGATAGCCTCACGATCGAATCCATAAGCCCTGAATTGGTTCGAATCGATGAAACCCAGCCTCGCTACGCATCCATCAAACAAACCTACGTTCGAAACCATAAACCCAACCTTGGTTCGAATCGATCGAGTAAAAGGTTGTTCGAATCCGTGAGCTGTGCATAGTTTCGAATCGATCAACATCACTCGAAACCATCGATTCGAGGACTTGCACAAGAGATCGATTCGAACTACTTGTCCCTCGATCGATACGAAGGAACGCACATTTGATCGAATCGAAGTAGTATACCTTTAGATCCTTCTCTTCGAATCCACCAAGTAAACGCGACTAAAACCACGGATTTGACCCAGAAAACTCGGAGAAAAAGGGGGATTGACCCGGAGCACGCGCACCACGTCATCATCTTCACGTGCAGAAACATGGATTCGAACCATATCGATTCGAACGAATCCATAGGGCGAAGAACGTCAACTTGAATCGATCATAACTTGAGATCTACAAGTCCAAATGCTATGAAATTTTCACAGGAGCTTGCGTATACATAGCAGAATGTCCACGCCAAATTTCATCACGATTGGATACTTTCTTGATCGATTCGAACCAAGGGTCGAATCGATCCCAAAGTGGGCCCGGATCTCCAGAATTCGGCCATGTGGGCCCCCTCACGTGCCAGAAGCGTTCTTCCCCGAATTTTAGGCGAAATATCAGCCTCCTACACCTATAAATAGAGCCCCTGGTCATTCAGAAAAGGGGTCGGACAATTTTGAGAGCTAAAGAGCGCCCAGACTCTGCTAGATTTACTCCAGATCACCATTGCTGCCTTAGATTCAGACTTAGCTTAGAAAATCAGTTGTAATACAACACACAAAATTGTAATCTTCAAGCGTCGAGCAATAAAATCATAAAAACCTTGAAGTGGACGTAGGCCGGAGATAGCCGAACCACTATAAATTATGTGTCACTGTTCATTATTTCTGGATTGCTGCTTGTTACTTGCTTAGATTTGAGATTTGTGTTTGAATATTGCTGATTTGTATTCATACACTGGTGCTTTCACAACACTTGGGGTTTGTGACCATTTTTGGCGCAAACACTTTGCAAGTTACTCACAAAGGAACAAGCAAAGTTAAACAGACCAAACTTTCCATGCTCATAAATAAGTTACAATTATTTAAAATGAACCCTAATGAGTCTATTCCAAATATGTATAGTAGATTTCAGGATATTGTGCATTCTCTAATATCCTAGGGAAAGGTATTTTCGAAAGAAGATCAAGTCAGAAAAATCTTAATGTAACGACCCCGAATTTTGATTACATTTAAATTGATAATTAAATTAATTTTTGAATAAAATTTGTGAAATAAAACGGTAAATAGATTGCGAGTTTCCCCGAGATGAATAAATTTGTGTTAAATCAATTAAATTTAAATTTGTATATATGTGAATATATATATGTATATGTAATGTATGATTGAATTTGGTATATGTATATATATACCTTGAATTTAAAAATCTTAAAATATAAATGGTTTGAAAATAAATATAAAAGAATATAAAATAAACACATTTCCTAAAATCATAACATCATGTTAATATAGAAATTTAGTTATATTACAAAGTATAAGTCTAAAGCAAGGCAATAAACAAAGTATAAATGAATAATACATGTTCATGTTTGCTCAGGAAATGGTATGTACACATAAGAAACAAATATGCAAGCTAACATGATAACAATAACCATAACTACTTTAAAACCAAAATTCTTAAGTAACTTAAGTAAAATATTTTATACTCTATAACAAAATACATGTTGCAGGCCATCACTTCAGTACATACGAATAGAGTAGGGTAAGTATGCTTAGCATCTAAGTCAAACAAAAATAAACTTGTGCAAGATTTCTAAGTACATAAAAGAATAAAGTATGGGCTGTTGTAGACTTGATAAGGAGCAAAGCATTTAATGCTATATCTCTAGTACACAAGACATTTCACTTCCAGCTTCTTTTTTTGAATAAAAATCTCTGATATTGTACATGGAAATATCATCACCTTGTACAAAAAAAAATATCATCCCCTGTATGCTTCATTTTCACATATCAATTTCCTCATTTCAGTTCGAGCTGAGAATATATCAAGTAAACATCATCTCCTCTTAAACACAAACAAACTTCAAACCAAAACCAACATCAAAACAGAAAACAAATCAAAGAAACATTTTCAGTTTGAAAATTTTAAGCTTTAACCTGGAAGCAGGAAGATCAAAAAGCAAAGGCAACTTAACACATTTTTCAAAGGAAACCAAGCAAGTTTAAAACAGGACTTAACTGCAGATTTCAAAAACAAGAAAAAGGGTGCTCTCTGTTTCAGTAAATCAAGGTGAGTAACTTTCAAAAGCTAATGAATGAATCTGTTGGATACTTATTTGTGAATAATCATGTATGTATATCTGTTTGACATCTATATGTATGTTTAAAAATAGATGTAGTGTTACAGGCTTTGGTATACTGGTGCTCTGTCTAAAAATTTAAACACAGGGATTTAATTCAAAAATCATTTTCACCTAAACCACTTGATGTTTAGAATTGGCATTAAAACAATAATTTGTTGTTACATCTTAGTTTAGAGTTTAAAATTTATTCAAGCTAAAATAATTTTGAATATTGCCTGGAAAATCATAGTGAGCAAACTTCTTTCCCTTAAATTTGAACTTCTTCATTTCCTTGAATCTGTGATGATAATAACTTAGATATGGTTTGTATGTGAGTGACAATAGTTGCTTAGATTTGAATATACATATTGTCATTGTTCTGTTGTATATACTTATACCAGTGCACCTTCTTCTCTGTTTAGTTTCAGAGCATAAACCTAACATAGAAAATTCAAATTTTTTTTAATCCATATCAGACTTCAGTTTTAAAACAAAATAGTTGTGTTTAAGTACGGGTTATAATTTAAAAATGGTTTCGTGAAACATGAAGGTATATAGGATGAACAACCAAATTTTCACAGTGAAAACCTTGTTTTCGAGAAATTTTGAATATCATGAAATATTGGTTCAAGGATATAACTTGAATCTTTGTTGAAGGTCATGATTTTTAAGTATGGTTTGATGATTTTTAGAGGGAGGAGTTAGGAGCAGTTTGAAATTGAATAAAAATTGGTTTTTGGGCATTTTCTGGCGACCGGCTAGTTCGTGGGGTTCGAGGTTTTTCGTGGTGATGGAGTAGCCTTTGGGGTGTCGGCGAAAAATGGTTGGAGGTGGCGAAGGTGCCGGTGGCATTGGCGGCGAGCAATTCATTTTTGTAAACCTAGTTTTGTCAGGGGGTAGATGTTTTGTTCGTTCGACCTCCCCTGTTGATTGAGTGCTATCAAGTTTGGGGTGATGGTAGGGGGAGCGATGACGAACAGATGGCCGGAGTTTCAAACTCTCTGGTGGACGAGGCGGTGAGAACAGCGTGTTGACAGGTTTCGAGGCGTAGTGCTTTTGCGTTTCCAGGTTTTGAATTTTTAAGTCGAAATTCGATCACGTCGACGTGGCGGAACCTCGATGATCGGAGGTTGGTTCAGGGATGAATTACGACTTGGGGAGGCTGGCAGCGTTGATCGGAGACGCCTCCATTGTTGGTGCACGTGCACAGCTTGTAATTTGTGTCGGTAGTAGGAATTGGGGAAGACGAATTAGAGGAAGGAAACTCGGGATTCAACTCGGGAAAACGAACGAATGACTCGAAGTAAAGTGGGAACGCGAGTTACTCGAAGTGGAGCTCGGGTAAGTGAGTGAATGGCTCGGCTTAAAATGGTGTAACAGGTTTAAACAGAAACCTGTTTGTTCTGTTTTAAATTTTTAAAATAAATGTGAAATGAAATATATTTTCAAGCTTAACATTTTTAAAACTAAAGTGTAACGTTTAAAATACACTTAAATGATAATGAAATCATAAATAAAGAAATTTATTTTCTTAGAGATAATGAAGGTAATAAAATGATTTTAATTAATAAGATGATTAAAGAATGATTCATTTAATTTATAAATAAATAATTTAGATTTATTTATAATTGGAAATGATTAATAATGAATTAATCTAAGATAATTTCTCAAGAAGGCAATTAAAGAAATGTTATTAGTTAATGAAGTTAATTAACAAGAAAATTATTTATTTAATCAAGAAATTAAGATTTGAGTTAAATTTATTAAGGATAAATTAATTTGTAATTAAGAATAATTAATTAAGAATGATTAATTTAATGATAATAAATTTATTACGGGTTAAATTATTAACTAAAGATTATTTATTAAATGGTGAATTTAATAATTAAAGGTTAATTATTTAATAATTAAAGGTTGATGAATTAGAATTAAAGGTTAATCAATTTATTATTAATGGTTAATTAATAAATGATTAAAGAATAATTAATCAAAATAATTTGTAATTTATCGATGTTGATTAACGAGGATTAGAAATTCATAAGTAATTAATCTAATTTGAATAAATCAGATAATTAACGGATCTTACCTATGGATATTTGGATTCTATTGAATGATTGAATTATTTGATATTCCCCGATCTGTGATGCTATGTGATATATGTTGATTTGTGTGTGATCTGTACTATAGTTCATTTCTTTGGGATGAATGTAATATATTATCTGTAATTTATATATCTGTGATCTGTGAATGAAAGATGAGCGTTATATTTTATACCGCTTATCAACTATATTTCTTTATTATGATCTGTGATGATTGAATGATGTTGCACTATTGTGTTGAACCCCTGGACTACACCTTTACACACACAAATATGGATTTCACGTGGAAATCGGTTAAGTCACAGATGATTTAAAATCAATATTTTTGAAATTGAAATTTTTATTTCAATTGATTTTGGAAATGAATTTGGGTTAAATGTTAAGCTTTTGAAAAGAAGTTTAAGAATAAAGTTATTTTGAATAACTTGGTAAGTTTTCTAATTTAAACAATTTAATTTGAATTCAAAATTTGGAATTGAATTCCATGATTGGAAATTACGATTAAAGATATTTTAAATGTGTTTATATGAATTTAAACCATTTTAAAAGTATAATTTTGGGAATTTGAATTTAACCCAAGGATTTCAACTCGTATGAATGAATCAGATTTTCTGAAACTGAAACTGTTTGTTTTCAAAGGAATAAAAGCTTTCAGATAAGAAATGAAATTCCAGTTTAATTTAAGGAATTTCAAGATTGAATTGAAAAATGGTTTTATGAATTCTTTTTGAAAGCTATGAAGTAAATCTGTTTATTTTTAACAGATTTAAAATGATGATTTGTTTAAACCATTTGAATGGAATTGTTTTGAAAACTATGAGTTAAATCTTTGATTTAAAGATTTAACGAGTTAATCAAATTGCTGTGAATGAATCTTTTGTTTAAAAGATTAAAGTGTGGAAATTGTTTAAACCATAAAGGTTGAATCTTTTTGTTTAAAGATTTGGAAATGGTAATTTGTTAAACCATTTGTAAAGGAAGTTTGGGTAATAAGTTGTGACATAATTGAAATCCCAATATCCATATGTTTTAAAGTATTGCGCTCATTATTCGGTTTAGCCGGGAGAGGACCTTTGTGTCATATAACCCGTTCCGAATACTGATACGTCGTATATGGATCGCATTTGCTATATTACAGCATGATAGGGGGTTCTCGCTTCGCGGTTTGGTGGCAAATGGGAGACTCTTACCCCTACATGTCCCTGAGTGGGATGGGTTGGTTGTGACAGTCGAGAGGCTGGCCATAAAAGCAACTGCGAGGTGCCAGTGTGAGCCACGGTGGGGCCGGGATGGTTGCAAAGCCTACCGATTGTGACCGCTGTTTTCGGACCTTCACAAGTGGTATCAGAGCTAGGGTAGAACTTTAGCTCAGGAGTATAACACGTTAGGTAGCTCATTAGAGATAGAGTGAAGTAAACTCTAGAATGAGTGTATCTCTAAGATATCCGTTCGAATGCCTCAGTAAATTCTCTTGCTATCCACTGATAGTAAGTATGAGTGCAAGAAGAGGACGAGATAGGGGACAAGGGAATACGACTATAAATGGTCAATACTCTGTAACAACAAGGGAGAAATCTTTTCTCTATCAATCTCTTTTGTTCAACATCTCTTTTCTCAATTCTTCGAAAATTTCTGGTGGATCCAGGAAGAAATTCAATATATCAATATGGGACATAAACTCCAGATAGGCCAGACTTGTTTGTTTGGATGTATTGGTTGCCTTGGTTGCTTTGTTTGCTATGGTTGATAGGTATAATTTAGTTTTTAAATTGAAAATTTTGAAATTGTATCCATATATCTATCTATTCTTTGGGTCTCGATATGTTCTACGAATGGTTAGTTATCCTTTCGAACTAACCGATGCCATTGTATATTTCGTAGATCTGGTTAACCCGAGTATCTTCTGAAGTGTTAAAACAGATTCGTTCTTTATATTCTGATTTGGTAAGCCAAATGCAAAATAGATATCCAGTTGAGTTGATGAAATATTCTCCATTTATCTTCGTGTCTCCTTAGCAATTTCGAGGACGAAATTCTTTTAAGGGGGAAGTCAACGACCCCGAATTTTGATTACATTTAAATTGATAATTAAATTAATTTTTGAATAAAATTTTTGAAATAAAATGGTAAATAGATTGCGAGTTTCCCCGAGACGAATAAATTTGTGTTAAATCAACTAAATTTAAATTTGTATATATGTGAATATATATATGTATATGTAATGTATGAGTGAATTTGGTATATGTATATATATATATATACCTTGAATTTAAAAATCTTAAAATATAAATGGTTTGAAAATAAATATAAAAGAATATAAAATAAACACATTTCCTAAAATCATAACATCATGTTAATATAGAAATTTAGTTATATTACAAAGTATAAGTCTAAAGCAAGGCAATAAACAAAGTATAAATGAATAATACATGTTCATGTTTGCTCAGGAAATGGTATGTACACATAAGAAACAAATATGCAAGCTAACATCATAACAATAACCATAACTACTTTAAAACCAAAATTCTTAAGTAACTTAAGTAAAATATTTTATACTCTATAACAAAATACATGTTGCAGGCCATCACTTCAGTACATACGAATAGAGTAGGGTAAGTATGCTTAGCATCTAAGTCAATCAAAAATAAACTTGTGCAAGATTTCTAAGTACATAAAAGAATAAAGTATGGGATGTTGTAGACTTGATAAGGAGCAAAGCATTTAATGCTATATCTCTAGTACACAAGACATTTCACTTCCAGCTTCTTTTTTTGATAAAAATCTCTGATATTGTACATGGCAATATCATCACCTTGTATAAAAAAAATATACCATCCCTTGTATGCTTCTTTTTCACATATCAATTTCCTCATTTCAGTTCGAGTTGAGAATATATCAAGTAAACATCATCTCCTCTTAAACACAAACAAACTTCAAACCAAAACCAACATCAAAACAGAAAACAAATCAAAGAAACATTTTCAGTTTGAAAATTTTAAGCTTTAACCTAGAAGCAGGAAGATCAAAAAGCAAAGGCAACTTAAAACATTTTTCAAAGGAAACCAAGCAAGTTTAAAACAGGACTTAATTGCAGATTTCAAAAACAAGAAAAAGGGTGCTCTCTGTTTCAGTAAATCAAGGTGAGTAACTTTCAAAAGCTAATGAATGAATCTGTTGGATACTTATTTGTGAATAATCATGTATGTATATCTGTTTGACATCTATATGTATGTTTAAAAATAGATGTAGTGTTACAGGCTTTGGTATACTGGTGCTCTGTCTAAAAATTTAAACATAGGGATTTAATTCAAAAATCATTTTCACCTAAACCACTTGATGTTTAGAATTGGCATTAAAACAATAATTTGTTGTTACATCTTAGTTTAGAGTTTAAAATTTATTCAAGCTAAAATAATTTTGAATATTGCCTAGAAAATCATAGTGAGCAAACTTCTTTCCCTTAAATTTGAACTTCTTCATTTCCTTGAATCTATGATGATAATAACTTAGATATGGTTTGTATGTGAGTGACAATAGTTGCTTAGATTTGAATATCATATTGTCATTGTTCTGTTGTATATACTTATACTAGTGCACCTTCTTCTCTGTTTAGTTTCAGAGCATAAACCTAACATAGAAAATTCAATTTTTTTTTAATCCATATCAGACTTCAGTTTTAAAACAAAATAGTTGTGTTTAAGTACGGGTTATAATTTAAAAATGGTTTCGTGAAACATGAAGGTATATAGGATGAACAACCAAATTTTCACAGTGAAAACCTTGTTTTCGAGAAATTTTGAATATCACGAAATATTGGTTCAAGGATATAACTTGAATCTTTGTTGAAGGTCATGATTTTTAAGTATGGTTTGATGATTTTTAGAGGGAGGAGTTAGGAGCAGTTTGGAATTGAATAAAAATTGGTTTTTGGGCATTTTCTGGCGACCGGCTAGTTCGTGGGGTTCGAGGTTTTTCGTGGTGATGGAGGAGCCTATGGGGTGTCGGCGAAAAATGGTTGGAGGTGGCGAAGGTGCCGGTGGCATTGGCGGCGAGCAATTCATTTTTGTAAACCTAGTTTTGTCAGGGGGTAGATGTTTTGTTCGTTCGACCTCCCCTGTTGATCGAGTGCTATCAAGTTTGGGGTGATGGTAGGGGGAGCGATGACGAACAGATGGCCGAAGTTTCAAACTCTCTGGTGGACGAGGCGGTGAGAACAGCGTGTTGACAGGTTTTGAGGCGCAGTGCTTTTGCGTTTCCAAGTTTCGAATTTTTAAGTCGAAATTTGATCGCGTCGACGTGGCGGAACCTCGATGATCGGAGGTTGGTTCAGGGATGAATTACGACTTGGGGAGGCCGGCAGCGTTGATCGGAGACGCCTCCGTTGTTGGTGCACGTGCACAGCTTATAATTTGTGTCGGTAGTAGGAATTGGGGAAGACGAATTAGAGGAAGGAAACTCGGGTTTCAACTCGGGAAAACGAACGAATGACTCGAAGTAAAGTGGGAACGCGAGTTACTCGAAGTGGAGCTCGGGTAAGTGAGTGAATGGCTTGGGTTAAAATGGTGTAACAGGTTTAAACAGAAACCTGTTTGTTCTGTTTTAAAATTTTAAAATAAATGTGAAATGAAATATATTTTAAAGCTTAACATTTTTAAAACTAAAGTGTAACGTTTAAAATACACTTAAATGATAATGAAATCATAAATAAAGAAATTTATTTTCTTAGAGATAATGAAGGTAATAAAATGATTTTAATTAATAAGATGATTAAAGAATGATTCATTTAATTTATAAATAAATAATTTAGATTTATTTATAATTGGAAATGATTAATAATGAATTAATCTAAGATAATTTCTCAAGAAGGCAATTAAAGAAATGTTATTAGTTAATGAAGTTAATTAACTAGAAAATTATTTATTTAATCAAGAAATTAAGATTTGAGTTAAATTTATTAAGGATAAATTAATTTGTAATTAAGAATAATTAATTAAGAATGATTAATTTAATGATAATAAATTTATTACGGGTTAAATTATTAACTAAAGATTATTTATTAAATGGTGAATTTAATAATTAAAGGTTAATTATTTAATAATTAAAGGTTGATGAATTAGAATTAAAGGTTAATCAATTTATTATTAATGGTTAATTAATAAATGATTAAAGAATAATTAATCAAAATAATTTGTAATTTATCGATGTTGATTAACGAGGATTAGAAATTCATAAGTAATTAATCTAATTTGAATAAATCAGATAATTAACGGATCTTACCTATGGATATTTGGATTCTATTGAATGATTGAATTGTTTGATATTCCCCGATCTGTGATGTTGTGTGATATATGTTGATTTGTGTGTGATCTGTACTGTAGTTCATTTCTTTGGGATGAATGTAATATATTATCTGTAATTTATATATCTGTGATCTGTGAATGAAAGATGAGCGTTATATTTTATACCGCTTATCAACTATATTTCTTTATTATGATCTGTGATGATTGAATGATGTTGCACTATTGTGTTGAACCCCTGGACTACACCTTTACACACACAAATATGGATTTCACGTGGAAATCGGTTAAGTCACAGATAATTTAATATCAATATTTTTGAAATTGAAATTTTTATTTCAATTGATTTTGGAAATGAATTTGGGTTAAATGTTAAGCTTTTGTAAAGAAGTTTAAGAATAAAGTTATTTTGAATAACTTGGTAAGTTTTCTAATTTAAACAATTTAATTTGAATTCAAAATTTGGAATTGAATTCCATGATTGGAAATTACGATTAAAGATATTTTAAATGTGTTTACATGAATTTAAACCATTTTAAAAGTATAATTTTGGGAATTTGAATTTAACCTAAGGATTTCAACTCGTATTAATGAATCATATTTTCTGAAACTGAAACTGTTTGTTTTCAAAGGAATAAAAGCTTTCGGATAAGAAATGAAATTCCAGTTTAATTTAAGGAATTTCAAGATTGAATTGAAAAATGGTTTTATGAATTCTTTTTGAAAGCTATGAAGTAAATCTGTTTATTTTTAACAGATTTAAAATGATGATTTGTTTAAACCATTTGAATGGAATTGTTTTGAAAACTATGAGTTAAATCTTTGATTTAAAGATTTAACGAGTTAATCAAATTGCTGTGAATGAATCTTTTGTTTAAAAGATTAAAGTGTGGAAATTGTTTAAACCATAAAGGTTGAATCTTTTTGTTTAAAGATTTGGAAATGGTAATTTGTTAAACCATTTGTAAAGGAAGTTTGGGTAATAAGTTGTGACTTAATTGAAATCCCAATATCCATATGTTTTAAAGTATTGCGCTCATTATTCGGTTTAGCCGAGAGAGGACCTTTGTGTCATATAACCCGTTCCGAATACTAATACGTCGTATATGGATAGCATTTGAAGACCAGTGGTGAAGACCGGATATTTTCGAAAACGAAAGGACAACTCGTCGAATGTCTCTGCATCGACTGGTCCCCGGTATAGAGATTCTAGCATCCTTTGTGATGGGAAGTCCGGACGTGATTAGAAAATTATCCGGATTTGCAAGGGCTTCTTTGGAAGTGCCTTCGGTTCTGTTCGAACCCGGAACAGACTTGTATGGATTGTATGTCTGACATTACACTTTGAGATATAAAGTTGATTTCTTTAAAATACATATTTGTTTGGTGGTGGAGAATTTATTCTCTTAGCTTAACACCCTTCTCTGAGACGTACGAGCTCAGAGGTTATGTAGTTGAAGGTTATCAGCGATATACTCCCAATTTGGTAATGTGACATGCTGAGTGTTGCTGTGTGATGATCATTATTTGATCATTTGTGATATGATCATTTGTTTGATCATTTATCTTTGTGATCATTACTTTGATCATCTGTTGACCCAAAGCATGGCTTTGTGCCAAAGCGTAGCTTTGTGGACGAGACTTCGTCAGGGCCTCACAATCCGGAAATGGTCGAAACAGGAATATGCGGCAAGGTTATGAGGGTCGCGCCCTTTAGGGTATGTCATTTCCTTTTGGAAAAGGGTGGTATCATGGTATGGAGCCCAGATACTTACTCATGTGGACACACTTTATTTATTATGTGTGATGTTGGTTATCGAGGCCTCGGATAAAGGTCCCAAAGGACCGGGAGATGGCATATTCGTGAGTTACCTGTTATAGGGGTAACCCGACCTTGTGTTGGCAGAGAGCAGTTTGTCTCTCGGGACGTCCAGCCAGAGGCGATCCCATGTGGCGGTAGGAAGTTCCTTAGCCTGATCATTTGTTGGAAATCCATCTTCCAATACGAACCTTGTACGGTATTAGTTGTAGAACCTGCTATCTAACATAGCAGCTATAGTAGGCATAATATAATGGTACCTATGCTGGCTAAGATTAATATTGTATTTTGAAAGGATTTGCTACACTATGCACTAATAATAATAATCCAATGATTTTGCGTAGTAAGCATGTTTGACTATCATAAGAAGAAATCTCCTCCAATTCTGCGTTTACATTGTGTGTGTGGCGGGAGGTCTTATGGTAGTTTCATTTTCCAAAAAGCATTGCGGTTTTCAATATTTAAAGTTCTGTTGTGTTTGTTTTAAAGATAAACGGTTTTTGTTGCTCACACCAGTCCCATGACTGACTTGGAGTTTATTGTTCCCTTCCTAAACTCTGGGTGCCCACCATTTTCCACACGGGCAGTCTAGAGTTGGGTTTTTCAGATATTCAGGTTCAGTTGACATTGGAGCTAGTCAGTCCTTGGACGACTGACCTTGCTTTCCGCTAGCTATGGATTGGAGCATTCGATTGGTGATATTCTATCCGCTGCTGATGTTATCTTTTCTTTCCACTGCTATTTCTTGTATCTCTGATATAGTTGTATCATATTGTTATCATTGTTGTATATCATACTGGATATTGTATTCATTGGATTGTATATGATATCATCTATTTTTATTCCGCTGTGTTGTTATACTTAATGGTGTTATAAGCTCCGGAGAACCAGATTCGACGTTTGAATCTACGGCATTTTGAGTACAAGTGAAGTATGGATGCCGATTTTCAAAGGTCGACTTTTGGGTCTTCACACTTAAATTCTCTTACTCCAGAATGGGATGAAAAGACACTTGCGATAGAAGAGGCAAATGACATCAGTACCTTAAAGATAGAAGAATTAATTGGAAATCTAATGTTGTTTGAAGTCCAAATGCTTGGGAGAAGAGAAAGCAAAGCATTTGAAAAGAAATCAATTGCGTTCAATGCATTGACCGATGGATCAGACTCAAACAGCGATAATGATGAAGAGATAGCCTTTATGACCAAGAACTTTCGAAAATTCCTAAAATACAGAAAGATGAATAATCTCAAGAGAAACAACTATAAGAACTCTGGTAATCAGAATGTAGTGCCAAACTATATCAAATGCTTCAATTGTGATGAACCGGCCATATCAAAAGAGACTGTCCGCATCCAGATAAGCAAAATCTTCCTATAAACAATGATTCCGCAAAGAAACGAAAACGTGCATTTACCGCTACTCTAGATGACTCAGACTCGTCCTCAAGCGATGATGATCAGAAGGCAGATAATTCAAAGGGGCATTTCACCAGAAGGACAAACTTTGCAGTCCAATTAGTTTCTGGGACACCCATTCAAAAAAATTACTTTCAAGGCCAAAGTCAGCAGAATAATTACTTTCAAGGACAAAGTCAGCAGTTCAATTACTTTCAAGGACATAATTTCATAGGTTTTTAGGCCCTAGAAACTAATTATTTTGCGTTTTGTCCTTGAAATTAATTATTTCAGTTGTGTGTCCTAGAATTCCACTTGTTAAAGAGACCCTTGTGGCTAATTTCCACTAATTCAAATATGTGTTTCACGGGAGTTCACGACTCCGACGAATTCAGAGAAACGGACTCAGAAAAAGGTACACGTTTACAATACATTGGTTGAAATTGCATGCTTAGGATTGGATGTTTGATTGGTTGATTTTGAATTGCTGTGTCGTTTGAATTTTAAAAAATTTATTATTATTTTATTATATTTTTACTATTATTTTATTATTATTTTTAATTTTAAATAGTATCATAATATTTTATGGAATATACTATAATTCCAGTAATATTCCATATATTATATAGACATTAAAAATTATATATATATATATATTAGAATACTTAAGAGAAATAAATTATGAAAATTCAGAGACATCTGTCGACAAGGGCCCCCCATGTTGTCGACAAGGGTACAGAAATTTGAAATTCAAATTTGAATTCAAATGTTTGAATTTCCCTCCATCTTTTCACTTCATTCAAGTCTCTGAAAAGTCACCTTTTGACCAGAGAACCTGTCCCTTGAGAATCTATTTATTTACTATCTCTTATCACAACTTTTCACTTTCATTTTCATATTCAAACTCTTATTTCAAAATATCAAGCTCTCTACTCTCTACTCTAATGGCTTCTTCAAGCAACCCTTCAATAATGAGACTTTCCAGAAATATAAAAGAGCAACATTCCAATAATCCGGAGGCTATAAAAGCATATATCAACTATGCTAACTATGGAAAAGTCCATCCCGAAAAGTTTGCTTTATTTCAAGATTTCTCTACTTATGAAATCGATTCTCTTTTTGCAAACAACCAAGTTCTTAGTCTTGTTGATTCTTCACAAAATGACTTTGTTTGTTATCCAAATCTTGTTAAAATTTTCTATGCAAATCTCAACCGTGGATTTTATAATGGAAATGATGATGAAATTTGGAGTAGTGTCAAAGGCACTAGAATCATTTTAAATTGTGATGGTTTGGGTACCATTCTCAATTGCAAGAGCACGAGAATGGATCTTTCTAGTTTTAATATCGATGAAAATGATCGTGAGACATTTCATCACATTTTCGAAGGAGATGATAACCTTGAATTCATAAATCGAAACTTTCGACCAAAAGCAAGAATTGTTAATCTTCTTTTACAACATACTTTAACCCCAAGATCGGGGAGTTTTAACAATCCAACTTCAAAAGTTTGCAAAGCACTTTTTTCTATTTTTGGAAATTATGATATTAATTGGGTGCAAGTTATTTTGGATGAACTTCGTCCCAAAAATTTTAAAGTGGGTGAAAACACTTTGTATCATGGAATCTATCTCACTCGGATTTTTAATTATTTTGGAGTGGATTTCAAAGGAGAAGAATTTGTTTCAAGAAAAGTTTTTAATCACTCAAACATTTCTCTTATGAAAATTCCATATGTTTTTCAACCATATGAGACTCTTGCCGAAAAGGAAGAGCGTTTGGCTCATGAGGAGATGGAAGAGGAGGAAGAAGAAGAAGGGGATGAAATGGAAATAGAAGAAGAAGAAGAAAGTGAAACATCCTTGGAAATTATTGATTATCCCTCTAATCCAACCAACAAAACCTTACTCAAAAATCAAAAGACCATTGTTGAGAATCAACAGACTCTTAAACAATCCGTTAGTAAGAAATTGGATAAAATGTCATCCAAGATGTACAAGTTTTTCTCCAAAGTCAGCAAGAAGCTTGGATTATCTTCATCTTCGTCATCCTCTAACTAGTTCTACATTTTCATGTCATGTTGTATTGGTTTTAGTTTGTTTTGATTTGAATGATCGTGTAGTTCTTAATGTTTAATCATTGTATCGTTCTATTATGAAATGAAATTGAATTATTTTTCTGTTATCTAGCTTATCTTATCTCCAGAATAAATGTTAGTATATTATATAAATATATATACACAATTATTCACAAAATCAAAATGAGTCATCAAAATTAACCGACCCCTGTCAACAACCCCTCAGAGACCCTATCGACGAGTACTGGTCAGAAATGACTTTTCATTTTAAATTTGAAATTTGAATAACTACCTTGTGTCTATTCATTTCAAACGAATTTCTACACCTATAAATACATATTTCTTCCAGAATTCATCACTAAAAATCATTTCTTATCTACTCTATCTATATTTCTTCTCACAAACTCAAATATGGCCGTTCCAATTCATAGTTTCACCGAGAACCTTGAAGAAACCCTTAATTCTTTCAAGAATATTCTTTCTTTCATTCTCCGTTAGCAGCGACACTTAGAGTTGAGTCAAATGCAGATGATCAAGGAACAAGAAAAGCATTTCGATGTGATTCTATGGATGATTTTCTTCTTGCACAAAGATGATAATGAAGCACATCCTCCAGTCTCTCTCACCAATGAAAATTAAAATTAGGATGTCATTAAAGCAGACCCTATATTTGGAGAAGAAGGATGGGTGGAAGTTCCTCGTAAGGTTTGATTTTATTTGATTGCTTTGTTTGATTTGAATTGATTGCTTGGATTGATTTGATTTGATTTGGTTTGGTGTGGATTGATAATTGGTGTGCAAAACATAATATGTATAAATACACATTGATATTTATATGATCTTTGATTAGTTATCATGTCTATCAGTATAATTATCTCTTAATCTATCTATTATATACTCCATTATATATTTTATTAATGCATGTACATTAGTACAAGAATAAGGGGGAGTTATATAGTTTGGAGTTAGTTTTTGTTGATAACAAAGAGGGAGAAGTATAAAATAGGATAGTTAGGCATAGATTAAGGGGGAGTTATTAGTTTTATGGGGAGTTATTAGGATAGAAGTAATATTTTATAAACAAAGGTTTTCATCATCAAAAAGGGGGAGATTGATAGTCCCTGAGAAATTGGTTTTGATGACAACAACCTTAGAATAAGATTATAAAACATAAATACTAACATTATTGTTTAGAAATATATGTATATGCATGATATATATACAGGTATCAAAGAATGAAGACTGTACAGTATAGAGATTCAAGAACTGATGAACTCAAGATCGAAGATATCAAGATTCAAGACTCATGAGTATCAAGATTATCAAGAGTTCAATATTTCAAGATAATTAATTTAGTTAGGAATTTTGTTAAAACTCCTAGAAAAGCACTGACATCATAAAATCCATTTTATTCGTGGAATGGAATCCACTTCGAGCTCGTTAAAGGGATGGAACCCTAAGTAGGATGGAACCTACGAAAAATCTAATGGAACATTGTTTTGTATCCACTAACTTTTATTCAATTGTTTTACAAAATTATATCTTGTTTTCAAAATGATTTCAGAATCTTCCTTTTTAAATCAAAAACATCTATCCTAATTTTAAAATACTTTTAGCCTCAAAATAATCTTTATTTTCAATATCAAATTATCCTTGGTATTAAACTATCTTTTAATTATAATATATTTAACTTTTAATATTTATACTTAGATTTAAATATAAAATTGTAGTAAAATTTTATATATACCAAAATATTATTCTCTATACATATTTGTGTATTTTAACTATAGTTAAGTATATTTATAAAGTTTAAAATAGTTTTAATACAAGATAGAAGTTATTTTCGAAGAAAAACAAATTACCAAAAATAACTTAGGCCTGTCGACAACCCTAAGGAACCCTTGTTGATAAGGTGACAGTTTATTTCAAAAGTTTGAATTTCAAAGGAAGTGTCTATTCATCATATCCTTTCACAAATGGACATGGTTGTTGTTCTACTATAAATAGGGGTTGTTTTAAATGAATTTATAATTATATTTTTCTCTGATTTCACTCCTCTTCTTCTTCCACATTTCTTTATATACATTTTTACCATTGCTCTGCCGAAATCACCATTGAATCTAACTAGATCATCTCTGGTTTGATTCTCTATCACTATCTCAACAAGATCCTAGTGCTATTCAGAGTTATAGACTTCTTTGTATTCAATCGAGCGAGAAAAGGTGTGAATGTAGCCTGGAAAATCAATCGGGTGAACTTGTTGCCCGTAAAATCAAGTATCTCTACCCAGAGGATTGTGAATCTGGAGTGGTGTACCTCGTGGCCTTGAAATCGAGGGTGTAATTGTAAGAATTGATTTTGAAAGGAAATCCGTACTTGTGTTGCGGGACTGGATGTAGGGTACTCCGAACCAGTATAAAATTCGGTGTGTTCTTTCCTTTATTGCTTTTACTTTATATCTGCATCTGTGTTTGATTCTATGATCATATCTGTGTCTGAATATTGCATACATTTGTGTTCAAATTAATATAAACTCAAAAAGAATTAGTAATTCCTTAAAACACTATTCACCCCCCTCTAGTGTTAATTCTAGCCTTAAGATCCGCAATCCGCATTTCTCACAATGTATTCTCTGGTATGAATGTTGGAGCAAGTGCATCAACAGATGAGGTAAAATGAGAAATTTCAAAAAAATTCCGTTTATTACTTATGCACTGAATCTATTTGTTGCGTTATCAAGAATGATTGATAATGGTTAATCATCTTTAACATTTAATTTGGCACTATGAGATTTACTTTGATTAAATTAATTGGGTCATAACTTATTTTAATTAATAAATTCATAATGTCTATAATGAACATCCATTGTCTACCAATGATATTATAATAATTTATAAGGAAGATATATATATATATATATATATATATATTACATTAGAGTTTGTAAGTAATATAATATATAAGTAGATGTACATATGGTTATTTGGATTTACAATCAGATGTGTGTGTGTGTGTGCATGTGTGTGTGTGTGTGTGTATGTGTGAGCGTGTGTGTGTGTTTGTGCATGTGTGTATAGTATGTATGTATTTATATGCAAACCACAAGTGTGTGTCTATGGTGTATGCCTTATAATATATATGTGTGTGTGGGGGTGGAGGGTAGCAGGGCCCGCACACACGTCTGTAGGTTACTTTATAATTGTGGTAGTTTATTAAGCATTTAATATAACTTGTAGTATTACAATATGCAAATGGTTTTTGACCAATAACAGAATGACATACGTACCTCAAATGTAGGATTGCCATGTATTCATTTACAGAATTGTGGATTTTCATAAATTATTTTATACAACTTACATAAACTATTACCATATGTATTAAATGCTATTTATTTTCAATATAATGACATAAGTATGTTACTTGTAGCATTATGATAAATCCAAATTATACCTTCATTGCCTTTAACTTGTAACTTATATCACCATTAATATAAAGTGAATATGTATTAATAGTTAATAATTATAAATTAACTTGAGTTAATAACATTATTCAATTCGTAATTCCACTCATTAGCTAAAGTTACCTAACAATTTCAAATGAACCCTACATATCATCTCAAGCATGAATTATGACATAATAAATATTATTCTAATAAATGCCATTTCGATAGTTATAAACTTACATCTGTTGAATTAGGTGCATTGGCAGTGGGTTAAAAGAGATAAATTCAAAATAAATTCCTTTTATTAATATGCATAAGATCATATTTTGTGTTTATATGAATAATTATTTTATACCAAATCATATTTAATATTGATTAATAAAAGAGCTTGGGGGTACAATTTTAATTTAATTAATTTGTATATTAAAATTTTATGTTTGTTTTTAATGATTTAAGAATAACATTTTATTATTAATTTAATTTTATATTAATTTACTAATATAGTTTTAATTTAATTTATATTTTGATATTATAATATGTTTGTAGCCATAATGCAAACATTATAACCATATTAAATATTGTGATCTAACCTATGGGTAATATGACGAACATAAGTTATAAGGGATTTAAGTTACCATTATGATTTATGGTTAATGTCATAATGCAATGTCATAGTTTAATGATGATGTCATATATATATACACACACATACATAGACATACGTACTGTATATACACACACATAAACATTTATATATCAACCTATATATAAGCTATTGATAATATTTTTTAATTTGGCTATTAGTTTATTAATTAATATTTATGTGTGTGTGTGTGTGTCTATATATATATATATATTATAATGTTGCTTAATATATATAGATATATATATATATATATATCTACTACTAATAATGTAAATTGCATCCATATAATTTCAACCGTGTCATTTGAAATACCCGAAATACCCCTCTCACATCGTTTTTCTCTCATCGCATTTGTCATATCACATCTTTCTCTTTACGCATCATTCTCCCCTAAAATAAAAAACCTAGATACCCACAACTCTCATATCTCCCTCGCGTAGATTTGATTCCACATTCGAGTCGATTCAAGATCCATCGCCTAGTGTCACGCCTCCTATCGTTGCCACCAGAGATCGCAGCAACACCTGGACATTGCTAATAGCTTTCAATCACACGAAGCACAATAGGCCTCCCTTCCAATCAACAACATCACTCTCACTAGAACGTGTGAAACCAAGTCGTATCGCACAGCATTAGGTCGTGATCGCATCTTTCAATCGTGAAATTTTAACCACCTATGGCTTCATCGCCGAGCCTTGCCCTTGGACGTCGTCTACTTCGCCTGCACCTCCATCGTTCAAGCGCGGGTGTTGTTATTTGTTTTTCTTCCTTTTTTTCTTTTTTTCTCAGGAACGAATCGATTTTGAGAAAATAGGAGATAAGGCAAAATCATAATAATATTTGTTATGGACAGGTAATGAAATATGTTTGCAATCTTTGATTCACATGTGGTATCCTTTACTATCCATAAGTTAGCCATTTCATTTGGTGATGTACCTATAAATGATATCCAGGTTAGATGCTTTTTCATTCTGTTAAAATATGTTTCCCATGTGGCTATTCCAATTCTTTAGTTTTGTTTTATGCTTTCAATTGATGATTCAAATTTAAGGGCAGTCTAGAACTGCATGTATCAAATAAACATGCCTTGAGCTTGAAGTGAGGAGATCTATTGTTCATCAATTGAGTCACGTTCGAGCTCAGCGTACTTGATATTTTATGCATTACATGTGAAAAACTCAACAGCTTGGCGTTGGCCTATGATGACTATTGTAGTTTCTTAGCATTGCAATCTTTGGTCTGTACATCATTTCTCAAATATTTATGACCTTATTAGTATGCACCTAGGACTATTAATGAGTACTCGAGAAATATGAAATCCATCCGTATCCGCATCTGAAATGTGAAAAGTTATCTGATATCCGAAAAATGGATACGGATGAGGATATGGCTATATCCATATCCGATAATTATCCATCCGGTTTTTATTAAGATTATAGTTACATTTTTATGTATTTTAGTTCATAAAATGATTGTCATTAACTACTTTATCTATGTAAAAGAATTAATATGTATATAAAATCTAAGGTTTTACTACTAAAATTATTTTTCTTAGTGTATTTATTACTTTTTATATATTTGTACTAAAGCGGATTTATAATAAATCAAAATTTTCTATTTATTTGTTTAGATTTATTGGTTGTGGACTGGTCGAAGAATATCTAATAAATATTCGATATCCGTCCGCATCCGCAGATACGGATATCCTATATTCGAAAATGATTTCAGATGCGGATACAGATATGACACTATTTGTATCCAAAAGTATCCATTCACATGCCTATATGCACCATTTTTCAAATAAATTACTTATATAATTTATAGTCATGTGCGTGTAAACAATAAAGTAAATAAAAGGTTCATTCAGGCCCAAAAGATGCCTTTAGTCTGTAAAAAAACAAGATGCATATGTTTGCTGAAGTTTGGAAAAAAGTCTAACATACATGGTTTTCCTACAGGCATAATGATTAGCATAATAATCATGTACATGTATGAAACCAAGCCTAAGTTCTAATATCCCTTGGTATTTATTGCTATTAATTTTTGGTAGCATTATGAAATCATGTACTTGTAGAAAGAATCATGTGACATAATCTTCACACTTACTACATTCACCAGAGATTAGTATTATTTCTTCAATGTGTGTTGTCCTTTATTGGTCATTATTCTCAAATTTATACTCTTATGAATGTACAATTTATTCTGTCAGGCTTACTATTGAAAATTACTATTCTATACAATGGAAGACTCTAATACCACTCATTCCCTATCTTATGAATTCTTAGATGGAGTAGACTATTTTATAAATTAGTTTTTTTCACATGTCAAGAAAATCACACCATTTTTATTTCCCAAGTATGATGTGTATTTCTTTATGTGCATTTAAGTTGATTTTTATAATCATATTATATACAAAAATATGATCTAGAAACATATGTTATTAAGATTTAACAATTTTGTTCATGGTATTATAAGCGTTTGATTTATTTTGAAATGGTACTTAGATACAGTATATCATTGGGACAACATATCATATGTCAATAAACGTTCGAATCACGCTACGCAAGTTTCAAACTTGTGACCTCTCGCACCAAAGTCGAATAACTTAACCACTAGGACAATAGTACTTGTCATTATAAGCATTTGATTAACAAAGAAACAATATACAAAAGCTAGACGTGCATATCATCAACTTAATATTAAGATAAATAGTTGGTCTGGTGTTGCTATTACTATAGTACATCAGCTTTACGGTGGTGGTATCCACCAACACGCCTATCATGCTATGATTGGTATTTCAAGCACTTCTATGTTGCTCTACATAAATAATGTTATATTGAGCAAGTAATATTGTTTTAAACTTATTGGTGGATTTGAAAAGTTAGTTAGAGTGATAGTGTGTCTTTAATAAAAGATTGTTTGAAAAGTTGTTTGGAACGGTTGGGTTTGGGAAAATAGTTGACGGGTATTGGACCATTCTTCTTAACTAGTAATTTCGAGGACGAAATTCTTTTAAGGGGGGAAAAATGTGACGATCTGGAATTTTTGATATTTGAAACTTGAATATTTAATTGATTTTAAATATTTGAAAAAGTTAGTTTTAACTTGAATTTAAAATATAACCATTTATCGGATAATTTAATTATTAAATTAATTTATTGGAAACTGGGTAAAATATTTAATCTGGAGTTTCAAGCTCGTTAAAATTAATTTGAAGGCTTATAAAATTTATATTGATAATACTGAAGGTGATAGAACTTTTAAAATTGAATTTAAAAGTGGTTTGTCCAGTTTTAAAAATATATTGTTTAAATTGATATTTAAAAATAGCCCTTCGAGGCATAGTCTCAGAATTCAACGAAACCAGTTCCACTGGATCTGCAATAGTGTATTATTTTCGGATTTCAATTTTCGTAGCGTTTGGGGTTATCGTGTGGCCGTATGGTATGTAAACACGCTGAAATCTATATCGAAAATTCAATATAATAACTAGGTTCAAAAAGCTATCTTCTCCATACGATCGAATTAGGACTCGAAACCTTTTCCATTGCATTCGGGATAGGGGTATAACATTATAAATGCCTAGCAACACGCTTCGATAGGAGGTCGAAATTTTAAGTTACGATTTCGAGTCGTTTAAAATTTGAATAATATATAAATCGTTTGACTAGTCAAAATATTCACATCAAAACTTTATGCTTTCTCCTCATTCACTGTTCACAACCCAACTCTACACGCAACCCTCCCTTCGAATCACGTTCCCTCTTCTTTCTTTCAAACAGTCAGCCAATTTTCAATGAGAAGAAGAAAGATAAAAAAATGGTAAACCGGGAACTTTGAAATAAGAAAAAAAAATAAAGTAAGGGAGAGTCGCCATTTAATTTCTTCCCTCCCCTCAGTTAAATCGAAAATCTCGTTCCTCATTCGAAATAAAATGCAGAAAAAGAAAAAAATAAGTATCGCGTGTTCTTCTGCAGTTCGAATCTTGTGATTCTGCTTTCCCCTTCGTAAATCGAATCGCGGCCAATCAATTCTCTCCTCAATCGCAAACGAACTCGTCCTCATCAACGTCGAGGGGTTGCACGACTTTGGGGTCGCCGTGGAAGAGCGGCAGGTCATGGTGAAGGGGGGAAACTGTTCGAGCTCGAATCTGGGTATGGGGGAGAACGATTTCGAAGAGGGATTCACTAGTACAAAAAGTGCATATTGCTTCGCCTCGTTTGCATCAGTTGAAGTAAAAACTGATGCAAATAGAACTATTTGCATCAGTTCCATCTTAATAACTGATGCAATTGGTACGTGAAAAGCAATAGCTAATAAAAAAATTAAATTTTCATCAATTGTCACCAACAACCGATGCAATTGGTACGTGCAAATAGTTTTAGTTTCATCGGTTTTAAATTCAACCGATTCAACTACATTAGTTTGCATTCATTTTCCATCAGTTTGCTACTCCAACTTTCATTTTCCCTCCTCTTAACTTTTCATTTCCCGCTTAGCTTTCATTTATCCCTCCACTTCCCCCGTAACCAGTTAAGAAGAAAACAAAAGCAACTTTATATTCGTTCAATTGAACGACTTCAAATCAAATGAAATCTAATGTCAATTTATAAACTCATGTCTCGATTCGAATTCAAAAGCAAATCTCAAAGCCAAATCAAAATCGGCTCTCGTAAGTAATTCTCAAATTCAGTTGCGGATTCTAGGAGATTCGATGCGTTGAATTTGATTTGGGGATTTCAGTCGCTGGTGGGTTGGTCACGTGTAGTTGGTCTCAGTGAATTAGGAACTCACGATTTGGAAATCGTTGTTGGTGGAGGCGATAAAACTGCAGTGACGAGGGACAGTAGGCAGTGAGCTGGTAAAGTGATTGAAGTCTAGTCTCAGTGAACCGACGGAGTCGCCGTCGATGACCTACGGTGGATCCCACTGGTGCTCAACTTCGTCGGATGGTCTGTGGCAGCAGATGCAGTTGCGGAAGAAGCCCATGGCGATGAGTATTGGATGCGATGGGGAAAGCAGTGGGATGTGAATCGTTATTAATATGTGATTTTTTTAAAGAGAGTATGGATCCGAGTGAGTTGACTATTATGAAGGTTTGACATGGTTTCACGTTGGACTTGGTCCTTTATAAAGAGAGACAAAGAGAGGTGACAATACGAATTGGTAAGTAATTAATTTTTTTTTTCACTCGAATGGCAAGGAGTCGGATAACGTGTTCTTCGTGTTATATGTTTTAAATTAAACAAATGTTTGGCAACATTTCTTTATCATTTATAAAGTGTTGTACTTGAACTTCTAAAATTGTATCGTGCTCCAAGGATCAGTGAAGAAGTTTTATAAACTGATAGAAGTATTAGGCGGTTTTGACAATAATTTATTTGAATTTTGTTTTTTTAAAAATTTGCAATAGAAAAGAAGTTTTGAGTGAAAAGTACATGAAGAAACGTGTAACCAATGGAGTGATCTATTATTAGAAAATGAAGTTGGTATGGACAGGCACGACCCATCAATTGGGTTATTTATTCATAATTGCAAGTAAAAAATAAAATTACAAGTTTGCTTTAAATACATAATAACTCAATGTTACCAAAAAATATGTGTATATCTTTATTGATGGCAATGTCTGTTGTTGCTCTACTGTAGTTTGAACCTTTTGCCTGCTGTAAAGGTTAGGGTTATCCTTCACTCAGATAAGTGCAAACTAAATTTGCACTTTTACAATTTCACACAACTGAAATATATAACTTGCCATAGGTTATATAAAGCTTTAACTAATATCAATGTATAAAGCTTTAACTCTATACACACACATGTGTGTGTGTATGCATGTATAACTTCTCATAGGTTATATAAAGCTTCAACTAATATAGATAATAAAGTGTGATAGGACCTACATTTAAAAGTCAGATTTCTAGAAGCATAAATTCAATAGTCCGATATAAATACTTGTATAAACTTCCTAATAAATACTTGTAATAATATCATATTTATCACATTCAAGCTAGCATATTAGAACCACCAATAAAACAAAACCAAAGTATTTATTACATCTTCATTTGCTTTTGATCTCTTAGCAATGTGGACTGTCCAAGCTAATGTGCTCCATACCAAAGAACTTGCAAAAAGATTGAAGGTTAATTCACTCTATCTTTTCTCAGTTTTGCATAATTTACATATATATGCACTATGTGTTGGTAATTAATACTCATATGTTTCTATCATCGACAACTTCACAGAAAATGGAAGCAAATGTGATAGTGAACTGTGTTAATCCAGGCATTATGGTGTGTTTGTTTTGGTGGTTGTCAGTAGTAAAACATTTCACTTTTTAGTAAAAAAGTGGAAAAAAATCAACTTTTATTGGTAAGGATTACATCTAATAATTAGACTAGCTTTTTTATAAGCCACTGAATCTCTGGAAATATCCAACCCATACCAAAACTACAGAAAAGAAGAAGACCATATATATGAACATGGAAAAAGGCAATCGCTGCAGCTTTCATCAAATGAAAAATAGAATAAGTTATCAGGTACACATTTGTTATGATCATGGCTCAAGAAGAAATATATACAGAGAAAAGATAAGTACCTTTAATAGATCAAGCAGCATTCTTCACTCTTCTCTCACAGCCATCACAATCCATCTTCACTTTCAATTCCACAGTCTGATGAACAAATCAAACGATGATTATATTTCTTTAAGCAAGAATGAATGGCATCATATAATATTTTATCAAAAAAATTTCATTGATTATTATGTTCACTGACAAACTACCTGTAATGGCTTTTTTCTTTTTATTCTTAATAAAGCTCTCTTTGTCACACTGCAAAAGTTTGAGAGATAGTCAAGTGCACCCATTTTTATTTTTATTCACTTTGAGAACTATGAAGTATAGGTGTCTATTTATATGTAGACTCGTAGAGCAAGTGAATAATCTTGCATTTGTTTATATTATACTTAAGTTGTGACATTTATGGTGAATAAATTATATCTAGACATTTATTTTCTTTTAGTTTTGCATATAATACTCGACACAAGGCTTCTTTTTAAAGTATATGGACTAATATTATAATGGATGAATCCACTATTTATAAATTTTAGTTAAGGGAAATACATCATTGAGTACATTGTGGAATAGGATATGATAGCTAGCTAAAATTTGATTCCACCTCCACTGTATATAAAAAAGAAACTTTTAGTGCACCGTTACAATATATAAAACCATGTGGCACTCTATATATAAGCACTGAAAATGTTGATGTAGATATACAAGCATGTATAAGTTTTATTAGTTGATGTGGGAAATTCATCCTTGCTAACATGAAACATGTAAAATCTCTGTTAATCATATCATAGGCCTTTTGTAACTCCGCCTTAATACAGAATTTCTTGACACCATTTTTATTAAAGTTTCTGATATTCTCATGTGCAAGTCGGTTAATTTCTGCAATATTCCTACTAGGAATAAAAGCTCATTGAGTTTCAGAAATCAAAAAAGGCAGAAATCCCTTAATTCTATTGCAAATCAGTTTGGAAATCACTTTGCACAGGACATTACAATAGGCTATTAGCCTAAAATGTGATGTTCAGGGCATTACTAATTTCTTCCTCTGAAAGGGGCTGCAGTAAGAAAGAGTGGCCTTGATCATTTATCATCTTTCTACACTGGATAAGATTATATTGCATGTGATGTTGAGTCTCTCCATTAAAGAGATTTGTGTAGTACTGAACTGCTTGGTTTTGAATTTGTTCACTATTAAATACTAGTTCACCATCATTGTTGTATAGTGCCTTGATATTGTTTCTATATTTTCTCATGTTCATTTTAGCATAAAAGAACTTAGCATTTGAATCAGCTTCATGTAGCCATGTAATTTTAGATTTCTGCTTGACCTCTACATATTTTTCAAACATTTTTTGCTTCAGTATACATCCTGCATTCATCATTGCCTCATAAAGTAGAGGATTTTATGGGTCATTATCTTCATCAACTAACTTCTGATTGAAACTTGTTTCGAAGTCTACCAAGTTTTCTCTGTCTTTGTGTCTAGTCTTATTCCACAGTTTTAAGTTTTGTTTAATTCTTATGAGCTTTATCATAAATTTCTAAATTGGTGAACCCCATGTGAATTCTGATAAAATTGTAACTACTTGATCTAAATAGCCACTTGATAGATGCCAATTGTTATTATATCTGAAAGGTGTGCCCCTTTAAGTTGAGGAAGTTTAGCAGTCTGATGGCCGATGATTGGATGGAGTTGACAGAACTGTTGTAGCAGCAGATGGGGGATGAAATTGTGGTTGTGGTGATGTTTTATTGGAGATAGTTTTGCTGTGAATTGAAGATGGTGGTTTTGGCGGTGGAGGATGATGTTGTGGATGTTGTGGTTTTGAAGTTGAACTGAAGTAGTAGTGGTATTGTAATTGTGATTAATTGCTGTATTGGTTGATGAACTGCTGCAGTGGAGTTGATGGTCTGATTGGTAATAGAAGTGGTGAACTTTGGTTTGTGGAGAAGCTTGACAGTGTGTGATGAGGTACAGGACAGTGCAGCAGTAGGTGGATATGGTAAGAGCAGTTGTGATCGAATATTGGCAGAGGATGGTGGTCAAAATGGTGCAGTGTGGTAGGAGTTGTAGAAGTGGCAGCTGTTGTACTTAAAATCTAAATTATGCTGCTAAAATGAATGTATGAATCATTATTTTGTATAGATTATTAACACTATAATTGATGATATATGTTTATTTTGGTATTATGTTATTCAGTTTGTATTTGTCATCAAATTTAATTTTGAATGATTGTAATATTGCATGCAATAATTGTTTGTTATAATCAATAATATATATATATATATAGTCTATTTGAGTACTGTAATAATGGTTTCTGAGAATGACTTTTTTGCATCAGGTATAAATAGCTGATGCAATAGAAGGATTAGTTTGCATCGGTTGTTATAAAAATCTGATGCAATAGAGGGATTAGTTTGCATCAGTTGTTAGAAACAACTGATGCAAAAAGGACCTTATTGCATCGGTTTCAGAACTGATGCAAAAGTGTTAAGCCTGTTGCATCGGTTGCATATGCATCGGTTGCTGAACTGATGCAAAGGGGGGGGTAAACAACCGATGCAAATGGCCTGTTTTGTAGTAGTGATTTGTCGATCGACAAAAGGCGGGTGGTTGGTGTCGCGACGGCAAGTCAAGTCTCGGCGTCGTGGTCGGTTGGGGTTGCCGCAAGGTCGTACTCGACCTGAAGTGGAAGTCGCGTACATGGTGGATTTTTTCTTCACTTTTGATGAAGGTGGGTTCTCCGGTAAACTCTTTTCCCAACCCGAGTTTTAACTTAATCAAAGTTAGTTTAAAAATATATATGTATATATATTTATATGTTAAGAAAGATATATATATATATATATATATATATGCATGTTTTTACTTACTGGAAAAAAATTATTTAACAGGCAGTTATATAAAACAGCTTATTTTTACAATTTAAAAATATACATATATAGAGGATCAGACAAAGTATATTTATACATAAGATTTTGGAATTTAAGAGTTTATATAAAAGTTAGATTTTTAAATCTATATAGGTTTTTAGTATATAAGTAGTTTCAAAAAGAAAATAAATTTACTTGTACACATATAAACCTACTAGTTGATTATAGAAAAAAAATGTATTATAGTGATGTACTCGTTTTATTAACTTATTAAATTATTTTAGTTGCTAGAGATTATTTATTAAAGGAAAATTAGTTTACAAATTAAATTATTAGATTTAAAAAAAAAAAGAAATTAATTGTTCGATTATTTTGAGTGTTAATAAACCGTATAATGTTTTACAAGGTCCAAAATCATGAAGGAATAGTCGGGATAGAAATGGGTTGCTAACAAAGTCAAAGGTGAGTTAACCTCACACAAATTGGATTACTGATTAATTTAATTAGTTAAAATTAAATTATTGGATTGATTGCTTGAATTGATAATTTATTATCAGTCTGGATGTGATATTATATATAGTAGTATATATATATATATATTGGAGTGATTGATATTCCCGCATTATATAGCGAATGAGACCCTATGCGCCCCGCATAATAGCGGATGACCCTATATGCCGCGATATCCCCCTCGAAGTGGGATTGGTATTTTTATATTGTGCTAACATCTGTAGATGCAGGAAAACATGTTGGAGGGATCCAACTGGATTCCTCAAAAATGCTGAATTTATTTTCATATTCAGTTATGTGATTTATTGGATAATATATGATAGATTATTTTTAAAATTGAAGCTTTTGAATACTATGGTTTGGCTGAATATATTTTTGATAGTTTGAGATATCAAAAATAAAAGTATTGGATTTTTGGAAAGAAAGAAAAGGGAAAGAAAATGAAAAGAAGATAGTTTTAAAATAATTAGTTTACGGTTATATAAATTAAGAAATTTAAAACCTTAAGTTAACTTGAAACCTTAGGATTAGTAATGGCTAAGATAAATAAAGTAATTTAAACTTAAATTTAATTAAGTCAAGTAAATCATATATATGTTAATTATTTATTAATTACTAAGGTTTATTAAAGCGAATAAATAGAGTAACTAGCTAGTAGTTAATGAAAAAATAAAATGATCTAAACCTTTAATTTATTAAAAGTCTTAAGTTAATTATACTTGTTGATTATTAGTCAATTCCAGATATTTAATTAGAATAAAATAAAAATGGTTTGTAATTAGTTTAATGATAATTAAACATGATTTGAAAAATTAATAATTCTGTTTTAAAGTAAATTAATGATTTGTGTGACTAGTTAAGCTAGTCTATGAATAGTTTAAATTGGAATAACCTGAAGTGAATAGTTAAACAGAAAATGTGAGACGTTTTATTTGAATAGATATGATAATGGGATTTTTATGTGAAGGTTGACATTCTGAGATTGTTTTGTTGGAAACAACTTGGTTTAAAGGATGACGTTTGGTTTTGAAGAGACCGGGATCGGATATCAACGATATCCGGAACCACTTCGATTTAATAACTACTTCAATCTTTACGGGTTTGATTTGTAGAATCAAATAGGCTTGAATTAAATAAATTAAGTAAATCCGACTATTTTGGATAAGTAACTACACTTAGATATTATTTTAAATAGTGGATTTAGCAACAAGAGTTGGTTATAACAAGATAAGAACTCGTAATGTTGGACGAGTTACCTTGATTTTCAAAGACGTTTTTACAACATTAGTATTTCAAATTAAATGGGTTACTCACGCTGGTTTCTAGCCTGACTCGGGTGTTACTTTATTGTAATGCTCAGGTCAGACCGAGTATTACATATTTTCAGTTTAGGACGTTTGGAGCTCAGGAGACGAGCTAGATGGCAGGGACGTATTGGTTATATTCCGCTGTGAAGTATAGACTGTATGGTCAGTTTGAGGACAAGTTATTGTAACTGTCCAGATTTATTGTACTCTGATATCCTGTATGTATATTGATAGATACAGTTTGTATTTGTATAAATGCTGTTATTTTATATTATATTTTGTTCCGCTGCGATTGTGAGATTCTGTGCTATGGTTTTTGTTTCTTTTTCTACCTCTTTTCTTCTTAACCCTAACAGTCTGGGGTTTCTGGCACTCGATTGCTCGGCACTCTATACAGTGAATGTATTAGTGTCGATTTTCGAGGTCGAAAATCTTTGGGCCGTTACAGTTAGTATCAGAGCTGAAGGTTAAGCGATAACGTTGGCTCTGGTGGGGATTACTCATTAGAGATAGGGTCAGTAGTACTCTAGAATGGGTTAAGTGTATTATATCAGAGCGTACTTGTTATTTTCTTATATAAAGATTTCAAAAACGATTTTAAAAATGATTTTTATATAAGCTTAAATTTTGATATATAAAGAAGTAGTTTTTCTAATTATTATAGTATATTAAGATAATTGGTTGTTTTTATAAAAATTAAATAAGGTTATAAGACTTAAGTGTTAAAACATATAACCAAATAGAACTTGGGCAAGAATTAACTATACAATCAGTTACGTTAAAATGGATTCAAACCGGAAATTAAAATTCTAAAAATTTATAGAAGTGTTTTTCAAAAAAAATGTATTGAAATGAAATAAATTCACCCCGATTATATTTTTCCAATAAATTATGATGGAATATATAGAGTGTATGATTTCTAGATATGATAATTATCGGAAAATTGGTTGTTGTGTCTAAATAAAGGGATGTTTATTTTTAAAATAAACAGTGATAAAGCAGTTTTAAGGAAGTACAATTTAGATAAGTATGACTTATAAATTAAAATGGATATAAATTGTTGAGTTTAAAAAATTTAAGGCCAAAAATTTTTGGAATTTGTCTCAAAGTGTCCAAGATATAATAAATAATATTATTCGGAATATTTTGAATATAGGAATCTTGTTTAAAACAAGAGTTGGTTTGAAAATATCAAAGAAAAATTGTTTTGAATTTAAAGCCAAGAATGGTTTAAAATTGAAAGTGTGTCTTGGTGTGCAAATGAAATAAATGTATATATATGTGGATCTACGTAATAACAAAATTGATTTGAAGTAAACACTAAGGGTTGAATTCTAAATTTCCCTTGAAGTGAGAGTATAACCCCAAAGAGAAATAAGTTTTTAACTTATAAGTGGGAAGTGATATTGATAGAAAATTTAAATTTGGAACGAGGAATTTAAATTGAGTAGGCTAAAGAGAATTGAATGGATTGAGATTTAACTTAGGAAAGTTAAATAAGTTTGGACCTAAAATTTGAAACTGGGAAATTTCAAGATGGAATTGAGATTTAACTTAAGGAAGTTAAATGGGTCAAATTGAAAGGAGAGTTATGTATGGTCTCAAACGGGTTTCAAATTCTGTAAATTGGATTGTTTTGGATGAATTAAGAAGTGGATTGAAATGATATACGTCCATTACTGAAATTAAATGGAATCAAAAGCTTTATTTTAAACTATTTATAGATTTTGATTTTTAGATATAAAAATTGAACTTAGGAAAATGGAATCACGTTGGACTTAAGATTGAAATGTTAAAAATGGACTTATTAACCGGAATTGTTTAAACGGATTGGGTTTAAAAATTTAGAGTATAATTGGGAAATCAATTGAATTCTGAGAATTGATTTGCTTAAGAAGATTTTAACTCTCACTCGAACCTTGAAATAAGTTAAGTAAGATAATTTAAATGAATATTTGAAATTTGGACACAGAATTAAATTCTTTTAAAGACTTGGGTTGTGAAATTAAATGTTAGGGCTTAATTTGATTTAAGGGATTACAGCAACATTTGAAAATTTAACTCGAATTTGTATAAATCGAGATGGTTTAAAATGTGAAAATGAAATTGGAATTAATTCACATGTGCAATTGAAATGAATTAATTGGAATTGTAATCGAAGTTGAATAAGTTTAAATTCAAATGGGAATTGATTTGAATTAGTATGGGAATCGAAGTTAATTCAAATTGAATTGAAATTGAATCAATTTAAATGGAAGTGGAGATTTAAATTGAAAATTGATTGAATTGGAGATTGGGAAACCGAACCATTTTGACTCTAAAATTAATTTCAAATAAATTGTTTTAATATAAACTGTCTTAAATATATTTTTCCAAGCTATTTACTATACAAACCATTCTTTTTAAGACTCGAACTATCTTATAAAACTATTTAGCTATTTCTTAACTATTTAACCATTTTACTGCTATTTTACAACCATCTAACTATTTTACAACTATTTAACTATTTTACAACCACTTAACTATTTTAAACTATTCAAACTATTTTCTAAATTTCAAACTGGTCAGAGTGGAATCAATTGATTTTTTAAAGGCTTTTGATTTTGGGAAAAATCGATTTTGGGAATTTGGAAAGCCAAGTTTGAGAACTATCGATTTTTGAGATATCAATTTTGAAGTTTATATGTGATACATATAAAGAGTATGTTTTGAAAGATACTATATGTGTATAGTATAAAATGTTTTGAGAATGCTATGGGGAAAAAGGCGCTCCCATTTAGAGTTGAAACTTATAGTAGGAGATCCACTGGGTGGTTCTACCTTGAGCCCTAAGGGGGGTTCTAAATTTTGATCCCAGAGGACGTCCGGGCTAAACTATAGTTCTTGTGGATTGTGTTTGGGGTAGCGAAAGTCAAGGGCGCTGATGCCTACAGAGACATTGGGGTTATGTTGTGACGGTAGTGTAACTCTGGTGTAACTGCGATCTACTGCATTCCATAGCGTAAGTCGAGGGGGAGCGATTGCCTAAAGTTTACGTTTGATTTCGTTCGGAGAGCAAAGTAACATCGGTAGATTGCGATCTATGAGGACATAGCGAAAGTCGTGTGGCAGTGAGTGCCTACAGGCTACATTGGGACTCGACTAATGTAGTCTGCGATCTATGTGGTGAAGTTTCATTTGGCAGTGAAATTCGAGGGAGATGATGCCTACAGTTACATGGTTTTTGCCGTGATGGCAATGTAACCCTGGGTGTAGCTGCGATCTGTGGCGGTTCCATGGTGTAATCGAGGGGTGCGGATGCCTACAGTTTTCTATGGTTTTTGCCGGGATGGTGACGTAATCATCGGGCTAACTGCGATCCATGGAGGGGGTGATGATTTCCATGGCATTCTCACAAAAAGGAGAAAAAAAATGTTTTCCAAGTATTTTCACTGGGTGTTGAAAACAGGTTTACTAAGTACTTATAGAATTTCAGTCCTGCGCCTGATCAACGTTTGATTGAATTTCTGTGAGAACAAGGATGAACTTGTTGAGACACCGAGTTATAAAAAGTATTTTTATAAAGATAGTTTTGGTGATGAATAAAAATGAAAGGTAAATTGAATTCAAATAGAATTGGAAATTTAAGTTAAATGAAATAGACATAAAAGTTTAAGTGGTAAAATGAAAATAAATATAAGAAGTATATAAAATATTTATATTAAACTTAAGAAATGGATGGTAAAATTCTTAAGTAAATTGGTATTAGAAATATACTAAGTTAATATGTGAATGAAGAATTAATAAAAGTTGGGTAAAAAGGTAAATTGTAAATAAGTGAATAGAAATCAAAATAAATGTGAAAAAAGAAAAGAAAAGAAAATTGATATAAATAATAATCAATTGGAAATTAATACGTAGGATGTACGTATATTATTTTATCCGCATAGCGATTTGATCCAAATTCGGGCAGAATTTTGAGATAGTTATATCGATCCGAGTTGGGATTTTTTTCACTCGATTTTTGACGGCGAACCCTGGATATGGATTTTTGGATGGATTCTGGATATTCTCTATCATAGTATATGGCTGTGCAAGGAGAATGATGGTTTCTGATCAAGAAACCAGATCTGAGTCCGCACTAGAGAGTCGAGTGGACGATACTAGTTCGGAAGTGAAATTGTGTGATCGAGTAAGCGATCGGATTGGATATTGCGTACGAATGACATATGTACATCGTACGGGCTTGAATAAAATTGATATTGAGACTTTTGAAAAGAAATGAATAAAATGATTTTGAATTTGGTGGTTGGATATTATTGCTAAGTAGGATACACGTATTTAAAAGAAAAGGAAAATGGGTGTTTTAATTTCAGAAGATAAAATTTGGATTGCCCGACAAAAGGTATGTGTTTAAAATTGTCATATGAAATTTGATGGTTTTCTGATCTAGCCACTTGGCTTTTGTTTTCTTTTGAAATTTTGGGGCCCGTAGAGCCATTTTGTAGTTGTTCCGACTTAGCCGCGCAAAGGAGACGCTGACGAAATTTTTCGAAAATTTAAGGAGTTAGAAAATTTTTGAAGAAATTTTGATAATTTAAAATTTGAATTTAAATTATAATTTGAATTGTTGAGCAAGTAATATTGTTTTGAACTTATGGGTGGGTTTAAAAAGTTAGTTAGAGTGATAGTGTGTCTTTAATAAAAGATTGTTTGGAAAGTTGTTTGGAACTGTTGGGTTTGGGAAAATAGTTGACGGGTATTGGACCATTCTTCTTAACTAGTAATTTCGGGGACGAAATTCTTTTAAGGGGGGAAGAATGTGATGACCCAGAATTTTTGATATTTGATATTTGAAACTTGAATATTTAATTGATTTTAAATATTTGAAAAGGTTAGTTTTAACTTGAATTTCAAATATAACCATTTATCGAATAATTTAATTATTAAATTAATTTATTGGAAACTGGGTAAAATATTTAATCTGGAGTTTCAAGCTCGTTAAAAATAATTTGAAGGCTTATAAAATTTATATTGATACTGAAGGTGATAGAACTTTTAAAATTGAATTTAAAAGTGGTTTGTGCGGTTTTAAAAATATATTGTTTAAATTGATATTTAAAAATAGCCCTTCGAGGCACAGTCTCGGAATTCGACGAAACCAATTCCATTGGATCCATAATAGTGTATTATTATCGGATTTCAATATTTGTAGCGTTTGGGGTTATCGTGTGGCCGTACGGTATGTAAACATGCTGAAATCTATATCGAAAATTCAATATAATAACTAGGTTCAAAACGCTATCTTCTCCATACGATCGAATTAGGGCTCAAAACCTTTTCCATTGCATTTCAAATAGGGGTAGAACACTATGAACGCCTAGCGGCACGCCCCGATAGGAGGTCGAAATTTTAAGTTACGATTTCGAGTCGTTTAAAATTTGAATAATATATAAATCGTTTGACTGGTCAAAATATTCACATCAGAACTTTATGCTTTCTCTTCAATCACTGTTCACAGCCCAACTCTACACGCAACCCTCCCTTCAAATCACGTTCCCTCTTCTTTGTTTCAAAAGTCAGCCAATTTTCAATGAGAAGAAGAAAGATAGAAAAAAAATGGTAAACCGGGAACTTCGAAATAGAAAAAAAATATAAAGTAAGGTAGAGTCACCGTTTTATTTCTTCCCTCCCCTCAGTTAAATCCAAAATCTCGTTCCTCATTCGAAATAAGATGCAGAAAAAGAAAAAAATAAGTATCGCGTGTTCTTCTGCAGTTCGAATCTTGTGATTCTGCTTTCCCCTTCGTAAATCGAATCGCGGCCAATAAATTCGCTCCTCAATCGCAAACGAACTTGTCCTCATCAACGTCGAGGGGTTGCGCGACTTTGGGGTCGCCATGGGGGAGCGGCAGGTCTTGGTGAAGGGGGGAAACTGTTCGAGCTCGAATCTGGGTATGGGGGAGAACGATTTTGAATAGGGATTTGTCGATCGACAAAAGGCGGGTGGTTGGTGTCGCGACAGCAAGTCAGGTCTCGGTGTCGTGGTTGTTCGGGGTTGCCGCAAGGTCGTACTCAACCTGAAGTGGAAGTCGCGTACGTGGTGGATTTTGTCTTCACTTTTGATGAAGGTGGGTTCTCTGGTAAACTCTTTTCCCAACCCAAGTTTTAACTTAATCTAAGTTAGTTTAAAAATATATATATGTGTATATATTTATAGGTTAAGAAAGATATATATATATATATATGCATGTTTTTACTTACTGGAAAAAAAATTTAATTAACAAGCAGTTATATAAAACAGCTTATTTTTACAATTTAAAAATATACATATATAGAGGATGAGACAAAGTATATTTATACACAAGATTTTGGAATATAAGAGTTTATATAAAAGTTAGATTTTTAAATCTATATAGATTTTTAGAATATAAGTAGTTTCAAAAAGAAAATAAATTTACTTATACACATATAATCCTACTAATTGATTTTATAAAAAATGTATTATAGTGATTTACTCGTTTTATTAACTTATTAAATTATTTTAGTTGCCAGGGATTATTTATTAAAGGAAAATTAGTTTACAAATTAAATTATTAGTTTTTTTTTAAAAAGGAAATTAATTGTTTGATTATTTTGAGTGTTAATAAACCGTATAATGTTTGTACAAGGTCCAAAATCGTGAAGAAATAGTCGGGATGGAAATTGGTTGCTAACAAAGTCAAAGGTGAGTTAACCTCACTCAAATTGGATTACTGATTAATTTAATTAGTTAAAATTAAATTATTGGATTGATTGCTTGAATTGATAATTTATTATCCGTCTGGATGTAATATTATATATAGTAGTATATATATATTGGAGCGATTGATATTCCCGCATTATATAGCGGATGAGACCCTATGCGCCCCGCATAATAGCGGATGACCCTATATACCGCGATATCCCCCTCGAAGTGGGATTGGTATTTTTATATTGTGCTAACATCTGTGGATGTAGGAAAATAGGTTGGAGGGATCCAACTGGATTCCTCAAAAATGCTGAATTTATTTTCATATTCAGTTATGTGATTTGTTGGATAATCTGTGATAGATTTTTGTTAAAATTGAAGCTTTTGAATGCTATGGTTTGACTGAATATATTTTTGATAGTTTGAGATATCAAAAATAAAATTATTGGATTTTTGGAAAGAAAGAAAAGGAAAAGAAAATGAAAACAAGATGGTTTCAAAGTAATTAGTTTACGGTTATATAAATTAAGAAATTTAAAACCTTAAGTTAACTTGAAACCTTAGGATTAGTAATGGCTAGGATAAATAAAGTAATTTAAACTTAAATTTAATTAAGTCAAGTAAATCATATATATGTTAATTATTTATTAATTACTAAGGTTTATTAAAGCGAATAAATAGAGTAACTAGCTAGTAGTTAATGATAAAATAAAATGATCTAAACCTTTAATTTATTAAAAGTCTTAAGTTAATTATACTTGTTGATTATTAGTCAATTTCAGATATTTAATTAGAATAAAATAAAATGGTTTGTAATTAGTTTAATGATAATTAAACATGATTTGAAAAATTAATAATTCTGTTTTAAAGTAAATTAATGATTTGTGTGACTAGTTAATCTAGTCTATGAATAGTTTAAATTGGAATAACCTGAAGTGAACAGTTAAACATAAAATATGAGACGTTTTATTTGAATAGATGTGATAATGGGATTTTTATGTGAAGGTTGACATTCTGAGATTGTTTTGTTTTGTTGGAAACAACTTGGTTTAAAGGATGACGTTTGGTTTCGAAGAGATCGGGATCGGATATCAACGATATCCGGAACCACTTCGATTTAATAACTACTTCAATCTTTACGGGTTTGATTTGTAGAATCAAATAGGCTGGAATTAAATAAATTAAGTAAATCCAACTATTTTGAAAAGTAACTACACTTAGATATTATTTTAAATAGTGGATTTAGCAACAAGAGTTGGTTATAACAAGATAAGAACTCGTAATGTTGGACGAGTTACCTTGATTTTCAAAGATGTTTTTAGAACTGTAGTATTTCAAATTAAATGGGTTACTCACGCTGGTTTCCAGCCTGACTTGGGTGTTACTATATTGTAATGCTCGGGTTAGACCGAGTATTACAGATTTTCAGGTTAGGATGATTGGAGCTCAGGAGACAAGCTAGATGGTAGGGACGTATTGGTTATATTCCGCTGTGAAGTATAGACTGTATGATCAGTTTGAGGACAAGTTATTGTAACTGTCCAGATTTATTGTATTCAGATATCCTGTATGTATATTGATAGATACAACTTGTCTTTGTATAAATGCTGTTATTTTATATTATATTTTGTTCCGCTGCGATTGTGAGATTCTGTGCTGTGGTTTCTGTTTCTTTTTCTACCTCTTTTCTTCTTAACCCTAACAGTCCGGGTTTTCCGGCACTCGATTGCTCGTCACTCTATACAGTGAACGTATTAGTGTCGATTTTCGAGGTCGAATATCTTCCGGGCCGTTACAGATACTGTATTTTCATAGAGCATATCTGATAAACTACAAGAATGCATTCAAACTTCAATATTTGATTAACTGTTCCATCCATTTGATTAATTCTTCTTCTGCTTCATAGGGTATTTATTATTTGGTTTAAATTTATATTTGTGTTTTTGAACAACATTTCATTTTTCAACTCACTAACACAACATATTCCCACTTTATTAAACTGTTTGTCTTACTCCAATGTACGTTTAGAGTGCTTGAACAATTTATGTTACTTCCCTTAAGTGTGCTTGATTAGTGATTGGTCCATAAAATCTAAAATTTAGACATTCAGACTATATCCTCATTGCCATATAAGTGCATGGTTGTAGTTGTACTAAGTTTCAGATATATATTATCAATTATGACCGCAAATGAGCAATGAGAATAATTTTACAGCAATGTTTTAGTAATCGAGATTTGTAGACATCTGTGTTTAGTAATATATATGCAATGCAGTGTGTTTGCACAAAAAATGGGCAAACACCTCCAAGTCATATGATTTAGTTGATTTTATGTTGTTTTTAGTGATCTGGGTGATTTATGCAAATATATAAAAAGCAGGGACTAAACTATAAAAGACACACAGATTTATAGTGGTTCGGCCAGAATGTGCCTACGTCCACTTTATATGTTATTCTCCTTTACTGTTCAGATTACAAATACAAAGCTTTGATACAAGTATATGAAAGTTGTTTGAAAGTTCTATCCGTGCTTGAGCTCTCAAACTTGTCTGCCATTGTTGTACCCCTACCCCTCTATTTATAGAGTGAGGCTGGGGGTAGGAGTCTTGGATGTATATAGCTGTTGGTGGGCCTAGGCTGATGTGATCTGGCCTGGCATTGTTGGTTCGGCAGTGGTTGGTCCGGTGGAGAGTGGTGAGTGCGAATTGGTTCGGGAGTGGTTGGTCCGGTAGTGGTTGCATTCTTCTGGTTTAGTGATGAGAGGGGTGTGGATTGGTTCGGTGGTGAGTGGAGTTGGTCCGGTGGTGGTTGCATTCTTCTGGTTCGGTGATGAGAGGAGTTGGGATTGATTCGGTGGTCTCAGTCCGGTGATGAGTGGTGAGTGCGAATTTGTTCGGTAGTGAGAATTCGCCCAACATTTGCCCCCCAAAGTGGGGCATATGCCTGCATATGTCGCACTTTGTTTATTTGGACACCCCCATTCGGCCCGAGTGCCGAACCAGTTGGTCCAGCTACCCTACTCTTATCTATAAGTATGGGCTCCACGTCTTCGTCATTTCTTACTGTTTGAAAGAGCCGATCCAGATTCTTAACTGCCGAATCAGGTGAGGTTCCCCTCTACCGAACGGACCTTATGCTAGAGCTACCAAATGAGTCTGGGGAGCATAAGCACCGAATGAGCTTTCGCCTCGTACTACCGAATGACACTTTGGGGAGTACGGGTGCCGAATGGGCTTTCCGCTCCGAACCACCGAATGCACCTTGGGAAGTACGAGTGCCGAATGGCCCCTAGCCTCGAACTACCAAATGTCACTTAGGGAACACGAGTGCCGAATGAACTCCAAGACCGGGACTACCGAATGGTACTTGGGGAACATGGATGTCGGATGAACTCTAAGACCCGGGATACCGAATGATGTTTTTTATGTGTTGAATTTGTCTGTCTACATCCCTTGTTCTGACGATGTGTTTTCTCGTGTTGTAGATAATGTCTCATAAAGTAGAAACTCGTTCTGACAAGAAGAAATCCAAGGACAAAGGAGAGTCCTCCATAGTACCCCCAGTTCAGGCAGAACCAGGACGACATGTACCAACCCCGAGATCGTTAGTAGATGGGTACGGTCCTCAAGAGCTCTTGAACTCACCGCCTGACTGCTTTCCCAGCTCCCTCAAAGATGAGCAGCTTGACGCTATATCTAGATCCTTTGGGATTGACAGAGCGCATATGAGGTTGTCGGGGAATGGAGTGATGCCGTATAACCCCTCAGAAGGATATTTTGCTTACAACAGGTATCATTGCATGTGCGGTGCTATCCCTCCGATCAACGCTTGGATAGTCAGCTTCATCACGTACTTGAAGGTGGCTCCTTTCCAGCTTCAGCCCAACTCCTATGCCATCTTGGTGAGTTTGTTCATCATCTTCCAGAGGAGATACATTCTTCCTCCTTCCAAACGGGAGATCCGATACCTGTACAACTTGAGAGGCTACAAGAAGGGGTCTCCATATATTAGCTTAGAATCAGCCGTGTCTTTCAAGCCAGTCCTGGACTTATATTCAAAATTTAGCATGTTCAAGAAGGAATGGTTCTTTGTTAAGGACGACTCTGTTTCTTTCCACCGCTTCACCTCTAGCTGTAAGTTGAATCTTATTTATAATTTCTGTTCTGACTGCAATGCTCCTCCTTATGTGCTTTATTTCTTGCTAGCGACAGGTGGCTTTGCGGTTGTAGAGAATGATCGTCTGGTTCAGATGGCTATGGAAATAGAAGCCATTCCAGAAGGCGAGAGGGCGGCTTCTTATTTGATCAGGAATGCTACTCTTTTGGGGCTCAACTTAATCCTGCCACACCAGTCAGTGGTCAAGCAAAGAGACACAACTGAGGAGAGGGCCGCCAAAGCTAAAGGAGGGGCTACGGCGAAGAGTAGTAAAAGGAAACCCTTCTCGAACCATCCAATTGCCGGGGGGAAGAAACTTAAGAAATCCGATGGACCCTCCCCCAGAACATGTCCAGATGTCCCGGAGGAGGAAGATGTGGAGGAGGAAAGAGGCGAGGATGAAGGAGGTGAGGCGGAGAATGGAAGTGGTGGAGAAGGTGATGGTGATGGTCATAGCGATGATGGTAGCGATGGATAGAGCGGTGGTGGTACTGGGGCTTTGTCTTCTAAGCAAGCAGGTGTGATCTAGGAGTGGTCAGATGATGCTTTCCGCCTAGCTTTTGAAGAGTCGGAGGAAGGATCGGCTTTAGTGGATAAGCCTAAGAATGCTGACAAGGCCGAGATCGATGCTGATTCTTCTAAGAGCGCTTCAGCTAAGGCAATTCCTGCGATTCAAGGTGAATTTTTGACTCTTGCCTACTCCATTTATGATAAGGATTTAGGAATATTTTATGGCTTGCTCCCGTCCTGGAATGAGATTCAGGACTTATTGCAGTATCCTACTCCTCCCCAGGGTTTGTATACCAAAAGCATCTTTTTACTCTTCTTAACTTGATGTATTTCTTGAATTATAGCTCAATGTATGCTTGTAACACTGGTTTTTATCACAGAAGCGGGTAAGGTGGCCAAGACGTCGGATGTTCGGCACCGTCTTGAACAATACAAACTCCTCAAGTCTTCTACTAAACCAAAGCCTCTGACTAACCGCCCTGGAGACGTAGTCGGCTACCGTCCTCTTCTTGGAGTTATCGAAGAGGATATCCAAAAGAAGAAGAGGAGTCGCTCCTTGTTTGAATCTTCACCTGGTCCTCAGCCCCCAACTCAGCCTCTTCAGGATACCATGGAGGAGAATACTGAGTTTATACCTTCTCTGCACCCATCTGAAAATCCTACCGTTACCCCGATAGATCATCCCGGCTTGGCTCGTAACCCGTTTGCGGGTCATCCGGATCTGGATCCTGGTTCTCATGATATTACCTTTGATGAGGCTACCGTTGAGCACCTTCTCCCTTGCAATCCTATGGTAAGAGTACTAGATGAAGCTAAGTCCCTGGACCTTGATTTGCTTAGCACTCGGGTTGTAACTTTGGGGGATGAAGCTAAGGCAAACATTGACCGGGTTGCTGAGGAAACCAGGAAGTTGATGAAGCATCATGCTCGACTGGTCAATGCCGGAGAAGAAATCGGCAGTGCTAACATTCGACTGCGGTTAATGGTTTTCGACCAGGCCAAACAACTCGTTGATCAGGCCATCCAGATCTCTCAACATGAGGCCGCCTCTAGGCAATTAAAGAAGACCATGGAAGAGGCCAGCAGGGCAGAGTTACGGAAAATGGAGGCCGTCTGTAAGGAACGGATTGATATGGCTATTGCGACGGTGGATGAGGTTCGGCAAGCAGATCTCGAGCGGGTACATGAGTTATCCAAGAAACTTGAGGCCGCGGAGCTTGCTCAAACCAAGCTGAAGGAGGAGATGGAGGTGATGAGGAAATCCTTTCAGGCTGACTACTCGCGATACCAATCGGAGAGGGATGCTGCCATTGCAAAGCTGTGGGCTTCTGAGGACCGAATAAGGTAGTTCGAGGAGAATGAGGGGATAATGGATGAGATGCTTCAGGATATATACTTTCGCACTTGGAAACAGGGCAACTTATCTTGGATGGATGATTACCCCCGAGTCATGGCCTTGTTTTATCTCAGGGCCTTGGAGGAGGCTAAGGCTGATGCAGATAAGGAGGGTGGCGTGGCCCTTTAGAATGGATGTGGTTACGGCTCAATTCTCCAAGGAAGAGAAAGCGACGGTGAAGGAGGGTATGCGGCTGCTTACTGCTGAGGAGGTAGGTGTTCAGTTAGAGGATGATGATCAAGGAGCAGATGCTGGTAAGTCTTCCCTTTTAGCTTTCCGTAACTTGGTTGCTTATTATTAATGAATTCTTTTCTTGATCGGATAGGCGGGACCTCCAGAGCACCAACTTCCTCTGGTCAACATGCTGAGAGTTCCCACTCCACTGTTAAAGAGATCCCGGAGGGCCAGCAGGACAAGGGTATAGCTCCGATGCAGCCGACTCCATGACTTGACCTGGATATTTTTTGTTTACTTGACATTGCTGTCTATGTTAGTCTCAAATCAGCAACGTAACTTTTAGGCTGTAATTATGTTACTTGTAACAAACGACTTTATTCGTGGCGTGTAATTTTAACTTAGGCTGATTCTGTCGTCTTTGAACGCTTTGTTCTTGCTAAAAATATAATTTCGTATTCTGCAATGTTAGTGTGATGTGCGAATAAATTATAGCTATGTATTTACTTGTAAGGGAAGAAAGTACCGCCTTTAATGTTTCGGTCGTAGACAGTTGCTTTGAATGTCTCATATGACTGAGTATGGAATGCAGTTGATTGACTCGTCATCCGATTGTGAGTTCCTATTCCCATTAGCGTGTGTCTCCTATTCTGTGTCCTGTACTTTAGGGATCATTATAGAGGATAGGAGGAAAGTTTTTTAAATAAAATTGAAATATGAGAAATAGTAAAACTTCCAATCATGGAAGGCCTGCGATGTGCTTAAGTTCGTGGCAAACGGTTTTTGTAGTCACTTTCCCTAGCTGTGGGTCTTGGAGACATTTGTCACCCATCTTACGCCTATGCGGGGAGTTTATCTTTTTTACCACAGCCGTACTTAAGACACTCGGAGCCAAGATCGCGCTCAGTAACTACCCGGGCCATTATGGCCCATAATCGTGGGTATTATTCGATTTACCGTGGCCGGCTAGCGTGGGTGCCGATCGTCAACCGTGAACTACCCCTGGCTGGCCACACCTTATGTTGGGGCTTAAAGTAGGTTCACGGTTGCCGGCGAGCCGAACGCCGTAATGAACTGCCTCGGCTATAGTCGGCCTTCTCGGTGGCTTATAATCGGCTCATTACAGTTGGCTTTAAGGGCCGTCGTGAGCAATGAGTTAACCCGCAACAGAGGGATGTCAGAGCAAAAGTGTCTCATTGGCGAGGGCATAGATTCATATAGTACCTGTTAGGTCTTGTCTAGGTGAAGTCGTGCCGTGATGTGTCTTGAATGGAAAAGCCATTTCACAGGATTTCGTTCAACAGAAAAGGATAAGGTTAACAAGCAGCCAAGATATAAAGGAACAAGTTAAAATGAGACAAGTTTTTAAAGTGGTTCGGCACGAAAATGCCTACGTCCACTAATTCTCTTTGTCAATTCACTTCATAAGGGCAGTACAAGTTAAGAAAAGTATCGACGAAGGTGTTGGATGTTCCATGCCTTCTGGAACACCTCTCCGTCCACTGTTGACAAAATATAAGCTCCGTTGTGGAGATCTTTATGAATTACATAGGTCCCTCCCAGATTGGATCTAGTGCTCCGGGGCGTGGGAAGATTCGCTTGAGGACAAGATCCCCCTCTTGAAAGCTACGATGCTTGACTTGGGAGTTGTATTGCGCTGCCACTTTTTGCTTGTGAGCTGCTGCTTTGAGGGCTGCATCATTTCTTCTTTCCTCAATTAGATCCAAAGACATGTGAAGGAGTTCCTCGTTCTCTTCTGGGTTATAGTGGATCCTACAGTGGGAAGGCACTATAGTTTCAATTGGGAGCATAGCCTCCGATCCGTATGCCAAAGAGAAAGGAGTATGCCCTGTTGATGTTCTAAAAGATGTGCGATATGCCCACAGTACCGTAGGAAGTTCATCCACCCAAGCGCCTTTTGACTTTTCGAGTTTCTTTTTTATTAGAGTTTTGAGAATTTTGTTGACGGCTTCGACTTGTCCGTTTTCCTGGGGATAAGCTACGAATGAGAAGCTTTTGTGAATTCCATGCTCTTAGCACCAGTTGGCGAACTCCTCGCTGTCAAACTGAAGTCCATTGTCCGATATGATTTTAAATGGGACTCCGTACTTGCATAGAACATTTTTGATCAAGAAGTTAATAACTTTTGTTGAAGATACTTTATTTAGGGGTTTTGCTTCCACCCATTTGGTGAAATAGTCGACTGCCACTATAGCATATTTGGCTCCGCCTCGGCCCATTGGCAGTTCGCCAATCAAGTCAATTCCCCATACTGCAAAGGGCCAAGGGCTGGTCATTTGAGTAATCTCAGTTGTTGGTAGCTGCAGAATCATAGCAAATTTCTGATATCTGTCACATTTTTTGACGAAGTCTAAGGCGTCTTTGTTTAAGGTGGGCCAGAAATATCCATATCGGAGTATCTTCTTTGCCAGAGTTTGCCCTCTAGTGTGATCTCCGCAGCTTCCTTGATGGATGTTGGATAAGATTTCCTTTGCTTCCCTTCCGGCAACACACCTTAATAAGGGGTTAGAGAAGCCGCGCCGATAAAGGGTGCCTTCTTGTATTGTGTAGCGGGAAGCTCTTCTCAAGATTTTCTTGACTTCGTTATGCTTGTCGGGCAGTATGCCGTCTTGTAAGTATTTTTGGATGGGAGTCATCCAAGTTTCCTCTCTGATTGCAGCTATCAGATTCACCTGCTCGAAACTCGGGGTCAGTTGCTTTGAGATGGCCACTGCTCCAGAAATAGTGCCGTCTCTCATGCTAGCTTGCTTTGCCAATCCGTCGGCCTCTTGGTTTTCTTCCCGAGGGATGTGTTTGATTAGATAGTAATCCAATTGATCGAGAAGCAGCTTGGTCTTCTTTAGATATACGGTGAGTCGTTCTTCTCGAGCCTGAAATCCTCCTAGTATTTGATTTACAATAAGTTGAGAATCACTATGAAGACATAAAGAATTGGCTCCAATCTCTAAGGCAAGTCCTAATCCAGCTATCACCGCTTCATACTCTGCATCGTTGTTGGTGGCAGCGAATTCCAACTTTAGAGCATAGTGTAGCTTATTTCCCATGGGAGTGATTATTACCACACCTGCCCCCGAGCCTTGTTCGTTTGACGCTCCATGTCTTCCGCTATTTCCGATTGCTCCTTACCTTCGTTGGTAGTGAATTCGGCGATGAAATCGGCCATGGCTTGTCCCTTGATGGCGGTGCGAGGATGGTAGATGATATCATATTGACTTAGTTCAATGCACCATTTAAGTAGTCTCCCAGAAGTGTCGGGACGATGGATTACCTGGCTTAGCGGTTGATCGGTCGGAACTCTGATGGAATGAGATTGGAAATAGTGACGCAGTTTCCGTGATGTGATTAGTAAACAGTACGCCAGTTTCTCAAGTTTAGGATATCTGGCTTCCGCCCCTGTAAACCTCTTGCTTGCAAAGTATATTGGTCGCTGCGTGCGTTTGTCTTCTCTCACCAAGGCGGCGCTTAGAGCATGAGATGACACAGCAAGGTATAGGTATAGCTCTTCGCCTTTGTTCGGAGTTGAGAGTACTGGTGGTCTCTGGAGGTGTTCGATTAAGTTAAGGAAAGCTGTCAAGCATTCGTCAGTCCATTCAAACTTTCCTTTGTCTTTCTTTAGAGCTTCGAAGAAGGGGATGCATTTGTCAGTTGCTTTAGAGATGAATCTGCTCAGGGCAGCCACCTTCCCATTTAGGCTTTGCATTTCTTTCCGGGTAGAAGGTATCCTGATATCTTTCAGAGCTCGGACTTGTTCAGGGTTTGCTTCAATTCCTCTAGCATGGACGATGAATCCCAGGAACTTTCTTGATGATACTCCGAAGGAGCACTTTAGAGGATTCAGCTTCATTCCATATTGGCGAAGTACTTGAAACATCTCACCCAGGTGGCTTACGTGATCGTCGGCTTTCCTTGACTTTACCAGCATGTCATCCACATAAACTTCCATAGTTTGTCCTATTAGCCCTGCAAACATCTTGTTGACGAGGCGCTGATAGGTGGCTCCTGCGTTTTTAAGTCCAAAAGGCATTACTTTGTAGCAGTACAATCCCCGGTCAGTGATGAAACTAGTGTGGTCTTGATCGGGAGCATGCATAGGAATTTGGTTATATCCTGAGTATGCGTCCATAAAAGATAAGAGTTCGTGCCCGGCCGTGCTGTCCACAAGCTGGTCGATTCGGGGAAGTGGGAAGCAATCCTTCGGGCATGCGTCATTTAATTTGGAGAAGTCAATGCATGTTCGCCACTTCCTATTAGCCTTCTTTACTAGTACCGGATTGGCGATCCACTCCGGGTAGATGGCTTCTCGTATGAAGTCATTGGCAAGTAGGTTTTTTTACTTCTTCATCGAGGGCTGCTGATCGTTCTGCCCCCATACTTCTCTTTTTCTGTATTACTGGCGCCTTGGTAGGATCGATGTTTAGTACGTGGCATGCTATATCTGGGGAGATTCCAGTCATGTCAGCGTGTGACCATGCAAATACATCCAAGTTGTGGCGGAGAAAATCAATGAGTTGTTCCTTCAATTCTGCTTTTAGTTGGGACCCGACTTTCAATAGTCTACACGAGTCGTGTTTGTCCACAGATACAAATTCCATAGCCTTTGCAGGCTCGGCGGTGGCCTCCTCCTCTTTGTCCCTGGAGTCTAATTCATTGAAAGGGTCATTGGTATATCGAAGAGGAGGGGCTTTCTTTAGCTGCTATGCTTCCAAACTTTTCGTGCAGAGGACAGTCTCTGCACTCTTCCCTATATCCTTCCTGCGGTTATTACGAAGTTCAGTTACATAGCAATCTCGAGCGATGTCCTGGTCTCCCTCTACTTCCCCTATTCCATTGTTCGTTGGAAATTTCATCTTCAGGCACCATGGGGCCAGGATAATTTGGAAGTCAGACAAGGCGGGTCTTCCTAAGAAGGCGTTGAAGGCCGAGTGGTTTTCTATCAACACAAATGGTTGTTTCCGTACAACGGAGCGGGGATGACTTCCAATTTCAACAAAGAGGTCCAGTCGCCTGAGGGGCATCTTCGCATTTCCAGTGAAACCGTGTAGTGGTTTATTGCAGGGGAAAACATCCTTTAATGATAGCTTCATTTTTTCGAATGCATGCTTGAATAGGATATTCACTAAGCTTCCAGTGTCTACTAGAATTCGGAAAACTTCGGCTGGACCGAGTCGGGTAGAGATAACCATGGGATCCGCGTGAGGGTACTGCCTTCCCTCCAGGTCACGCCTACTGAATGTGATGTCATCATTTTCTATCCGCTTCGGGTGGCGTTCTTCTATAATAGAGTTAACGCATTCTTCATCGTTCCAAAGTGACTTCCCGTACCTTTCCATCTCTGCCCAGCTTCCGTCGGCGATGTGTGGCCCTCCCAAGATGGTATGGACCACTATCTTCTCTTGACTGGAACCGCTGGTGTTGCGATTTCCTTTGCCTATTTCTGGGGAGGGTAACCTTGGGTTCTCATTGGCAGGAGCTGGAGTCCTGTTCTGACCTTTTACATAGCGTTCTAGTCTCCTTCTTCTGATGTGTTCTTCAATCAAGTCCCGGAGATGATGGCATTCATTGGTATCATGCCCATGGGATTCGTGGAAGCGGCAGAATTTTCCAGACTTAATTGCGTTATCTGATTCCTTCTTATGCGGGGGGCGTTTGTATTTAACTTCGTCTTGAGTGGCGAGGAAGATGTTTTCGATCGTTTCATTCAAAGGGGTGTAAGCGTCAAATCTCGGTCCCGGCCGATATAGACGCTTTTCTCCCTTCTTGCCCCCAGCATTGTCTCTAGAATCATTTCTCCGAACGTCCTTTGCTACAGCGGGCGTGTTGCCGTGAGCTGCCTTATTTTGTTGCCCTGACTGCCCCTCAGTGGCAGCATCTTCAAGTCTCATATATTTCCCGGCTTCATGGAAGAAATCGGGTAAAGTAGCTGGTTTTTCTTTTGTCAATCTTCTAGCAAATTTAGTATCCGGATGCACACCACTACAGAAGGCCATTAAGATAAGCTTCTCATCGGCATCTTGGACTGCGGCCGCTGCGGCATTGAATCGGGTTAGATATTGCTGCACCTTCTCTCCAGGTTTCTGTTTGATACTGGATAAGGAATAAGCGTCCTTAGGTTGCTTCACATGAACGTGGAACTGGCTGATGAACTTTTCTTTCAACATCTCCCATGAGCTGATGGATCCTTGGGGTAGATGGCAGAACCAGGAGGTAGCTAGATCTGATAAGAATAGTGGAAAGCATTTGCACAGCACTCCTTCTGTTGCTCTGCTCATGAGCATATGCTGTGTGTATCTCTATAAGTGTACAATGGGGTCAGAGGTTCCCTTGTAAGGTTCCATTGTAGGCGTTTTCCATTCTCGGGGGGTGATGACAATTTCGATATTGCGGGCGAAAGGGCTGGTTACCCTAGCGCCTATCCCTCGATCTCTTTGATCCCATTGGACGCACTCTCTGAACAAGCGTGCCATCCTTTCATCAGAATTTGGAGTAGATAGAAATGAGTTCGGTTCTGCTCTGTGGGATTGATTCCGTCCAGATGACCTGTAGGGATGGTATCGTCTATCATTCCTAATATTTTCCAGTGGCTGTCTTTGGTCTTCTGGGAGCATGCTAGGGTCAGCTACAGTTGGCCCTTGCCTTGATCTTCCCCTGCTGGGTTCTGTTCTAAGCACTTCCTCGGGTCCACCTTCGGGCTGGACTCTAGCTCGGCCCCTTTCATTGGTGTTTCCGTGGTTAGGCAGCATGACAGGCTCAGCTATAGTTGACCTCCGCCCGGCACCTTCCCCGTTGGGTTCGGTTCCAAGCGTTTCCTCAGGTCCAACTTCAGGCTGAGCTCGGTCTCGGCTCCTACCATGGCCGCTTCTGTCGTTGGCTTCTTCGAAGAAGGAAGATCTTTGTCGCCTCTGAGATCCTCCAGACTGGGACTCACCCCATGATTCAGTATTGCGGTTGGACTCTTCAGCATCCCTTAAGCGTGACATGAGTTGGTTCACCAAGGCTTCCTGTTGGGATGTGAAGCGGTTAGTCACTTCAGCCACAACCCTGTCTAGATCTGCCCTAGTAATTGCTGCCGGCTGTTCCGTGGCAGGGGTTGTCGGATTTGCCTGACCTTCATTTGGTACTGTTGTTGGAATGGGATGATTTATTTGATCTGTGACCACTGGATCTGGAATATTGCTAGTTGCGATGTTCTTTCCTTTGTTAACGTCTTTTTTCTGCCTAGGAGGCATGTTTTCCAAGCAATAAACGACGCTGTTAGGAAGAAGGTTAAGTGGGAGAAGCTGAAGCTTCGAGCTCCCGTTTCTCAGTGAAAGCACCAAAAATGTTTGCACAAAAAATGGGCAAACACCTCCAAGTCGTATGATTTAGTTGATTTATGTTGTTTTTAGTGATCTGGGTGATTTATGCAAATATATAAAAAGCAGGGACTAAACTGTAAAAGACACACAGATTTATAGTGGTTCGGCCAGAATGTGCCTACGTCCACTTTATATGTTATTCTCCTTTACTGTTCAGATTACAAATACAAAGCTTTGATACAAGTATATGAAAGTTGTTTGAAAGTTCTATCCGTGCTTGAGCTCTCAAACTTGTCTGCCATTGTTGTACCCCTACCCCTCTATTTATAGAGTGAGGCTGGGGGTAGGAGTCTTGGATGTATATAGCTGTTGGTGGGCCTGGGCTGATGTGATCTGGCCTGGCATTGTTGGTTCGGCAGTGGTTGGTCCGGTGGAGAGTGGTGAGTGCGAATTGGTTCGGTAGTGGTTGGTCCGGTAGTGGTTGCATTCTTCTGGTTCGGTGATGAGAGGGGTGTGGATTGGTTCGGTGGTGAGTGGAGTTGGTCCGGTGGTGGTTGCATTCTTCTGGTTCGGTGATGAGAGGAGTTGGGATTGATTCCGTGGTCTCGGTCCGGTGATGAGTGGTGAGTGCGAATTGGTTCGGTAGTGAGAATTCGCCCAATACAGTGTGTATAAGGAACCAGTTCATCTTGACACCTTACGGACAATAATATAACAGTTAGTTTTTTTGGTAGAAAGTATCATAATATTCAGTGGTTAAAATTTGTTTTGTTGGAAGAGGAGGACTACTGCAGTAACAGTGGTGCTCGAACAAGAAAAATCACCCAAGGACAAGCCCTTTCTTTGTTCTTGATGCTTCTTTCCCAAGTGAAACCTATAATTCAATTGAAAACTTTTATACAACCAATCATAAGTTCCAAAAAAATAGCACTCATCACGTTTAATTATACTGAATACTTATTTCATTTTAATTATTTACCTGATAGGAATAACCCAAGTTCATCTTCCATTCAAGCACAAAACAACAACGCTTCCAGCTCATTAACAAAATCCAAAAACCAAGATAGAGCTATTGGACTCTGCCACATTTGCAGTAACAAAGTTATCACACCCATCAGAATCAAGCTACAACAATGCCTGCTATATGACTTTGGGTTGCATATCTAAAAGACAATAATGGGTTAATTAAAACTAAAGGAAAAAAGTTATAGAGCCTCTCTTCCAAGTTGAAAATATCAGCGGTGGCTACTATTAAAAGAATAGAAATTGTATATTTACAAAAAAATTGATTTTGTAAATGCCTAACCGCGTACTTTACCCATCATTTTTGCAACCACTTTAAAAAATACAATTGCAACAGTTTTGTTAGTGTAGCATTTGCAAAGAAATTTCTGTATCCCTACAGCTGATGCATTGTATATTTGTACCTGTACATTTCTAGAAATTAAAATATTTTGAATTTCAAACGGGGAATCATGAATATTGATTAAATTTCAGATACTAAATGATGTTGAAGCACAGTTTGGTAGTTATACATCAAATCAAAATGAATTAGAATGACGAGATCTTGTAAGATTCTTTTTTAAAATTCATCAATGGAAAAATAATAAAAGTAAATCTAACGATGAATGAGTAAACTGCATGAACTAAGGTCTTCATGCAATTTTGAGCCATGGAACTATATTTCTACCATCTAAGGATATTGTTTATTTTGATAAAGCAACATTTAGACTGATCATAACAGTTCTCAGATGTGAGATTTAAAAAATCGACGTAAGGAATTGAGGCCAAGCAGTCTGAACACCGTTAATTGCTATATTTTTATGTACAAGTATTGGGGAATGGCCACAAAATCCTTTTGTCTGATCTAATTGTTCATGTGCACTAAACCAATTCATGTGGCAATTGACTATATTTGAATGGGTTGATGTGGCAGTCGATCATTGCATTGATTTTATTTCCATTGTTTTTTAATAGCTATGCTATAAAAATATGGCTCATCGATCAAATGCAGGTCCATCTGGACGTGCGTACGTACTCGTATATTATAATATTTTTTGGCATATATATATTTATTTATTTAAAATAAATTTCAGATTTAATAATACATGTATAGTTGTATTAATTATTTATAAATAATAATATATTTGATAATTTAAAATTTAAATTTTTTAAAAACAATTTGACTTTCCCAATTTTTTTTAATTAAAACCATTGTTTGATTTTTTTTATTAAGTATAATCCATATGGATTATATATGTATGACTTTTTCAAAAGTTGGAATTTTTCAAAAAAATGTTTTATTATTTTTTCGAAACTTATGAGTATATTTTTTTAATAAAAATCCATGTGCATAAGTTTATATATAATCTAAAATAAAAAATTTAAAAGGTTTTATTTCATTTTAGAAGCCAAAACAATTTTTTTATTAGTTTTGAAAATGTATATATAAACCATTTACGAATAATTTCAGATTAACATTTTTATTTTTATATATATGTATGTATGTATGTACATATATATGGATGGATGGATCAAAATAATAAATTTATTTTTATTTTTTACTCAAATTTTTTTATATGTATATAAAATATATTTTAATGTTTTGCTTATTTATTTAATTAACTAAAAGTTATATTTTATTTTTGATTTTTTTTATTTGTGGCCAAATTAAATAAAGGGATGGTAAGCATATATAGATATAATATGTATATGAATAAAATTAAAAATAGAGATTTACCTTATTGCGATTGTGTTGATCATCGAACATCTTGTTTACTGGTTGTTTCTTACTTGAACTCTTTGTTCTTTCGCCTTAACCACATGACACAACTCTATTTACAAGGTTTTACAAATGTCAGCAATGGTGGCTAGGGTTAGGATTTGGTTTTTGCGTGTATAGGGAGAATGGATAAGGTGACTATTTATAGCCAACAAGATCATAAATATCTAGCCCCTTTCTCTCCAGCTATGAAGACTAGGTCTCCACCTTCCTTTGCATTGCTTTAGCCGCCCCTTTTAGTTTGGACTTCTAAACTCCATGCCAAATTGGTTCAATCTATAATCAATTATTTAACTAATTAATTTAAGCCCATTCTTTAATTAAAATAACGTATAGCTATTATAAATCGTTTTAATTAATTTTTAGCCTTCAAATAAATCGGTTAAGCGCTATAAAAGTTTAATACAATATTTGTACTAATTTTATTATTAATATATAACATTTACAAATTAATTTTACCTTGATCAAATTCTGGAATTAACTAACAATATGGTTGTGATGATTCTTTGGTGTGAAGTCGATCTTCGGTCAATATTTAAACAATTCAAATACTGAAGTCTATACGGACTTTACTGAACTACATTACCACATATAAGTTCAATAACTTATAAATCATGTAGGCAAAATCCAATTTCTAATTTTTATTAAGCTGCACCTGGTAACAGCATTTTGTGCACGTTTTCTTTTCATCAACACTATATCACTAAGATATCTAGAGTTTTTCCTAAATTCAATAACTCTATGAATATTCGTTATTATTATGTAGGCTACATTAAAATCCATGGTTCAATCCGATAAGATTTATTGATTAACCGATTTACTCTGACCAAAGATATTGACTTTAAGTTGACTACCAATTATGGTGATACTATCTTTAGTGAATGAGTCGAATCCTCTCTTGAGTAGTGTTTCACTTCAATTAGTTCAATATGTACCCAACTATGGTCGTAACATGGTTTCCATACTATGTTCTTGACCATAATCAAAGTACAACCGTGCCACTTGATGTTGATAGTACCCTCAAAGTCTGAAGGCTACTACGCATCATTACTATGAAATTTGGTATTTTGACTTAATGGTATTAACCTATAGAAGACTCTCATTGAGTCATTCTATGATTGTTCCAAACAACCACAAGTATGTAACCCTTACGTACCTCCAAATTTAATGTGTTATACACCATCCATCGTATGGAGAACATTACATACATTAGTGCCAATAGATGTATTGGTATCTTATTCTTGATACATTATGACTAGGAAAATTTAAGGAGTAAGTATTAAAATATCGATTGAATACTCATGGTTATAAACACATTCACAAATACAATCAATAAAATACTACTCCTATGGTTATTCTACTTATATGTTTAATGTGTTAATTAACATTACTTATATCTTTATATAATGACATATATAAAAGAACATAAAACCAAAGGCATACTTTATTTTGAACATATAAGAGTTATGTTCAATAATGAACCCCTAGGGCACACCCTTAACTTTATCAATATCCTACTTGCAATTAGGGCCAATTAGGGCCAACTATGGTGCCTTTTGAACATACCTCTGATTAGTTTATCTGAATTAGACTGAGATGAGGTCTTAGTGAATGGATCTATGATATTATTATTTTGTATCTACTTTTCAATTATACTTCTATGTTACTAATAAATTCTTTTATCATGTGTTAACTATAGAGAATGTATCTCGACTTCTTATAAAGCCATCAGTTTCCACCGTAATCTATATTACATTATCATAATCATAATACATTATTGGATTTACAATGGCATGAACCACCTTAGCTTTCTTATAAACTCGCACACATATACTACTAACATTGTAGTACTCTTCATGGCGATGCACTTAGCCTTTAATTGAATCTTCGATAACCTCTCATTTGGAATATTTCCAACTCAAAAATCCTTCATCAAGGGAGAACATGAATTTGATATTGACTTGCCATATTCGATGTCACTTATAAAGTTCGAGTCCAACACTTCTTAATAATGAGTTTTCTATTTCTATAAATATTACTCTAATATTTCGCAAATACTTGATAATATCTATCTTTTTGACTTTTCAGACACTTTAGCTCAAATTTGATATCACTTAATACACCAAGTGTATAAGCGAGATCTAATATACCACATAATATAACTTATATGATGATTCCTATTGTTGATGCATAAGGGATCTACATCATATTTTCCATAATAAACATGTTAGTATAGTGTTTGTGTATATAGATTGGAACAATTCTAACATCCTCTTATATGGGTATAAAAAATTTATCTTTCAAGTCCTTCAACGAGAATTAAACAACAAATCTTCAATTAATTTTAACACGGGTACATTGGTAATAATCGGTAGCATGTTGTTTACTTACAGTATTTAGAAATTATTTAGTACCTTTGATATTATTTCTTACAAATACATGCTTCCTCTACATTTTGATTGGAATCAAACTATTTTATTTCTGTGTAAAAATATTGTCGTGTAAGTTCTTGAATCATATTGAAAAACCTATAAACTTTTTTATCACTCCCACTTACTTTGAGGCATTTTGGTTGTTATATGTAAATAGTCTCTTCTAAATCATCATTTAGAAGTTCTATTTCAACATTAATATGCCAGATCTCAAAGTTAATTGTGTGGTAATTGCGAGTAGAACTCAAATGGACTTAGCATGTTAACAAGCAAAACTACTGCACTAATTTCAATAGTTGAAATTGATGAAGTCATTTCCTATCAAAACCACTTTATACAATTCCAACTCATTGGTGTTCTTCTCAAAGACTCACTGGCGACCGATATACCATATGTTTTTGTGTATAATTATCGAAATTATATTTTGCTAATGCACTTGGAATCCATCTCGACTTTAAAGCATCGTGCCTTGTAGTAGAGTTTATACTCTCCATGGTCTATCCGCAACTGAGAACTTTGTTCACACTAACAATTTATTTTCTTGGCATTGAGAGAAACTCATAGTTTCCGTTCAAAGTGTTAAATATCTTATTAGACATTCTAATGAGTTATGTCTGCTTGGGATTGGTTAAATTTACTTTATCAATGTAATTAGTTACTATGTTAGAATCTTAGATCGTACTCAAGTGTGTTGCACTACCACTTATTTCTCTAGAAAGAAATTGCTTCGATATTAATGCATGTTTCTTGAAATAATTACTATTTTCTCAGCGTAGTGGATTAAGCATTCAAATCACTCTATAAATTTCCTACTATTAACTACATTTTTTCTATAATCTTGGAATTGACTTAAATCAAAAGAACTAGATTGCAAAATGATGAAGGAATGGATCAGGAAGCATAGAAGAAGTCAACATTGAGGAATTTAAAGAATTGGCTAAGTATTGGAAATGCAAAACCAATTGGTGCAGACCAGTCCAAACCGATCGGCACCGACCAATCCATGATGGGCAATTTTCTCAACGAATGTTCGAAGTTTGAAGACTTGAAAAATGTTCAGAGGAAAAAAGGAGTCTCGACGAATAGAATTTGGTCAATTATGATAGGTCTAAATGATCGGTAACGAACGTTCCAAATAGTTTTGCGCCAACCGATCCAAACCAATAGGCACCGATCTGTTTGACCTTTGGGAAAAAGTTCTACTTGACTTGTTCTTATGAATAAACTTTTGACCTGGAGATATTTCCTCATTTAAAATGGATCTAGTAATTTTTGTGCTTGTGTTCTTCTATAAATAGAGAACCTTCATCAACTAGAAAGGGGCTTTTGGATCTTCTTCTTTCTCTTTCTTAGACTTTTAGCGAAGCCAATATCTAACTCTTATATTTGGTGACTTTATTGAAAATTGAGTATTCTAGAAAGAATAAATCAATGAAAATAATTAAGTGGAAGTAAGCCGAACATTTTTCCAAATCATTGTAAAATATTATGTCACTCTTGTTCTTTTCCCTTTGATTTCCTACTTTTTCCATTTATTTAATTCAATTTTCACTGATTTGTGGTGTTAGCATAGAAAAAAGGCTAACATTTTTAATATTTACACTGAGAATGAATTCAGATCTGACTTGTAGATGATGAAGAAGACAATAAGAAGGAAATTTACTTCTAGAGGAAACAAATTAGAGCATGGGGCAGTTAGGAGGTATCCTCTAGTTTGAGTCCACCTTCGATCTTTCTAACTATAGATGAGGTGGAAGGGATGACAATAAGTATGCAAGTGGTGTGTTTTCCTGACATGATGATACGTTGAATGGCTTTTTCCAATACATGGAGAAATAAAGAGTAGCTGAAGTTACTAGAAATCATGAGTAGATCAGAGATCGGAAACAATGGAGCAATGGCATGAGGACCTTTAACATCTGGTTCCCTACCTCCACATCTGATCAGTACTGAAAGATCCAATTGATTAGTCTGGTCAACCGGGGAGGTTGACCTAGACCCCAACCCTGGGATAGAGCATCCGAGGATGGTTTTAAGACTTGGAAAATATGAATGCAAGCTTACAAATGCATAGAGAAGAAAAAAGGTTCTCTTAGGAAAAAAGGGCATGAGGAAGCCGTAGATCTAGAACGTGTTGAACCTCAAAGATTTCAACTAAACCAGGAAGATTGTATAGCTAAGATGGTAAGAGGGTGCTTCAAGGTGGAGCCCCGGATTAAAGTTTGGAGGATGTGAATCAAAATCCCTTCACCACTAAACATTAGATATGGTTGGAATCCTCATAACTTTAATCTTCCTACATTGGAACCATATGATGGTAGAACTGATCCTATAGTTCATTTGATGAGATACATGTAACAGATGGGAGTGTTGGGAGCTTCGAAGGAAGTAATGGTACTTTACTTTCCACTGTTCTCGACTAATTTGGTTGCCTTGCGATTTTACAAACTTGATAATAGATCCATTAACACATGGATCAAGTTAGTGGAGAAATTCATGAGCTAGTTCAGGGTTCATATTGTTCGATCAAGGAATGTGATGGCACTTTCAAATGTGTTGCGCAGTTACCAGACCAGGTCTAATGCAGCAACCGCTATAGTTTGGAAACCAAATATGTCTATAGTTATTATTGTGGTGGTCCCCAGATTCGTTAGTAAGACTAAATTTAAGAAGCAACTAAAAAGGGTCCGCTAGTGGATCTCACAAATTATTACTATTAAGCTAAAAGATGTCCCTATCAAGAGGATACAAAAGCCAAGAATGTTGAAGTCAATGGTGTAGAGGACAAACGGTCCAAGGCAGGACGGGGAAAGGATAAAGGGAAAAGAAAGGCTGGTGATAGATTTAGAGCTTCAAAGCATCCTAAGAGGGAATGAAAGTTTGCCTCATACACTAACATAACTTAAACCTTAGAGAGGATTTATCTAGATACTAGGCTTAGATTAATACAAGAAATCTTTTAAAAGGGAGCCCACAAAATCGAAATGGAAATCTGGAAAGTTCTTCATATTCCATGAGTTGGATGGTCAAGAGACGAACGAATGCATACACTTGAGAGATTTGATAGAAGAACAACTTCAAAGTAACTGATTGCAACAATATTTTAGGAATTGAATACTAGTAGCAAAAACTCTAGTGATGTAATAGGAGCAACCACCAACTCTAGTGGACAACCCTGGTCGTAGCAAAGGATATGGGTCGGGCATGGTTATCCCATGATCGAGATGGATTATAATTATGTTATTTTTCCATTTGATTGTGCTTATGCTTCGAACAAACTATAAAGGTTTACTATCGAGCTACTTACACATGCGTGCGACCTCAATCGGTTTCACATGCATGCTTTGAGTTAAAACCCAAGAGTAACCCTTGTTTAAACTAATTGCTTATATTTTTGTTTAATACACTTTGATTTTGATTCTATGAACAAATTGATGTGTTGGTAACATAATACTTGATTTTAATGTTGCCGCGGAAGATTGATGAAACTCATTTATCCCTTACACTTGATATATGGGCTGATAGATTGTGGTTCCCCTGACTAGAGAGAAGGGTTGCTAGACCATGAAATACAGGTCCCCTCATTGGAGGGTGAGTGAGTGGACTTGTGGAGGATAGAGGCTCATTGGAGAGTGAATGGATGGATTCGCTTTAACTTTGAGCTCCCTCGGTGGAGAGTGAGCGGATGAGCCCAATAAATATTTACATTACATAATTTGGATAGATTAAAACTTAGCTTCAAACTATGAAGACTTTTACTTTGGAGTGGTTTATTATGATTACTGAATGACTAATGATTATTATTGCGTTGATCTGGTTGGACTTACTTATATCGGAATGCAAAGGAGATACTAGAGGATTTATAAGTAATGTGCTAATTGGTAGTAATATGCCACTATGACTTATATTGCATGATAATAAGATATATGATTTATACATAGTATATTAATCTCGAGAGAATGCATGATGATAATGATTCATGATTGGCTTTTAGGCAAGGTTATGGGTCCTTAACCTTGATGGGTCTGGAATGACCTTTGATTTGTAGGTGAGTTCGAGGAAACTGGTTGATTCACCATGATTAATCCACTAGAAAAGCTAAAGATATAACTGACGTTTTTCCAGCATCGATATATATTTTTGACCAAAGCACACTTTATACCCATAAAAAATATTTTGGGAGGCAAGTATTACTGGTAAATTTTATGCAATCTTGGACTTGACTTAAATCAAAGAAATTGGACTACAAAATAATAAAAGAATGTATCAAGTAGCTTGGAAGATGTCAAGATTGGAGAACTCAAAGAATTAGCTAAATGCAAATGGTTGGCATTGACTAATCCAAACTATTCGATACTGACCGATCCAAACCAGTCGGCACTGACCAATCCATGATGGGAAATTTTTACCAACGAAGTGCCACAGCTTGAAGACTTGAGCAGTGTTTGAGGAAAGATAGAGTTTTGATGAGCAAAATCGATTAATGCTAACCTATCCAAACTGATCGGTACTAAGCGATTTGACTTTTAGGGTAAATGTGCAAATTGACTTCTTCATAGGGTTGGAACTTTAGATCTAGATATATTTGCTCATTCAAACTAGATCCAATGATCATCGTGCCAAAGTTCACTTATAAATACAGAACCTTCATCAACTAGAAAGGGACTTTTGGATCTTCTTCCTTGAACTTTTGGCAAAGCCAAGATCTAACTCTTGTATTTGGTGATTTCATTGTAAATTGAGTTTTACAGAAATAAAAAATCAATAAAAATAACTAAGTGAAATTAGGCTGGATATTTTGTTGAACCACTATAAAACTTAACGACCCAGAATTTTACAACTTAATTTGCGAATATTTAATAAATTTTAAATATTAAATAATAGGTTTTATAAATTAAAATAATATGAATCTTTTAAATAATAACAAATGATGGTAAAATAGATTTGTAATGACCTAGGATTTTGCCACATTGAAATAGGCTATTTAAATGTATTTTATATAACCAATAAATTGATTTTTATTAGCAAATAAACCAATAAATGTTTTCTGAAATTTCGATTTTTTCGACACCCGAAAATCATCGGGAACATTGTGCACACTTAGTGCAACATGCACGTATTTATATATGTTAGGATTAGTATTAATTAAGCATACTTATGTATATTAACTTATGTATATTTTATACCTAAGCATGGATGTGACAAATTATGTTATAAAAGGCATATATATATATACACATATAAACGTACTTATATATATAGAGAGACACACACACACACAAATGCCATGTCATACCTTAAGTACCCTACAACATGGCCTAGAGGGGGTATCGTGTATATGTGAGGGAGAGGGGAGGTATGGGTGCATGCATGTATGTATTATTTTATTAAGTTGCTTTACATATTTTTAATAAATTCTGAAGCCTATATATACCTCTCTTATTCCTACATCCTCTTCTTTGTTTTCATTTACATTTTCATGTAAAACCCTCTTCTTATCTTCATGTATTTCAATGGCTTCCATCTACAAATTCCTAAGAGAAAAGATAGAGAAAATACCACCAAAAACCATCATAGCCGAGCCTTGTTCTAGCCATGGCTGAGAAAATTTGTCCTAGGCTGAGCCTATTTAGCCTTCCAAGGGTCCACATCTTCACTTTGTTGAGTAGGAGCAAGTGACCTAGGTCGAGAGCAAGTTTAGTTTAATTTAGTGAAAGTTTGGTGAGTAAAGTTCTTGTTTTAAAACTCAAGTTACTAACCTTTTAAAGTTGTAAATTTTATAAGTTAAAATGTTGTTAAGTATGTGGTGATGTTATATGCTGTGTAGGAATGTATATTGATTTGGTGTTGATTGCTTATGCCGAAGTTTGAGTAGGCGATAAAAATTATACCTTGAATATTGGAAAAGTTGGTTAGTATTTGTGAAGAAATATTCTTGCTTATGATTATGCTATAAGGTTATTATGTGGTATTGTGATTGAATGTTTTATGTGTTGTATGTGGGTTCATGACACAAAGGTAGCGATTCGCTAACCAAAAGCGACGTAGAAATCCGCTTTTTGTTAAAAAATTGATTTTTGTTTCAAAGTGAAAAGCTTTCAAGTTTAAAACTTTGATTTGGTTTTCAAAAGTTTATGTTCATGTTTTAAAGAATACAAGTTCAAAGTTAAAGTTTTATAAATTAGAAAATGAAAATTTCAAGTTTTGAAATTACGGGTCTGCATAGCAATAGTCGCTATACACACAGTTTGGAAAATCTAACAATTTTTCTAATCTAAACTTGTTTTAAATTAATATATTTTTAGAAAATGTTTTCTAACTTTAATTTAGTAATTAGAGAATAATTATTTAATGATCATTTAATTAATTAATTAATTAAGGTAATTAATAATTAATCATTTGTTAATAATGTTTTTAAACTTAAGTGTTAATTAATTAAGTTAATCGTGATTCGTTAATTAATTAAAGTTAATTATTATTTAATTTTAATTAAGGATTAATTAATTATTATTTAATTATTTATTTAAGATAATTATTAGTTATTTATTATTTTGAAAAGGAGTTTTATTTGATTAATCTTTGATTAAAGTTAATTATGTTTTAATAAGGTTTAATTACCTTTAATAAGATTTTAATTACTATTTAACAAGGATTTGATTCTCATTTCCATGGGTTTTAATATATTTTAAATCGCTTCGAGTTTAATTAATCAGTTTTGTCTTACATTTGTTTTCTTTTCAAATTTGTTTTAAATCAAGGGATTTTTATGTCGCTTACCCTTAAGTAACCCCGTATGATTAGGAAAAACTAAATGACATCTATTAGTAGAATAATACACTATTCTGCTATTACAATTAACTTGGACATTTACTTAAGTTGAACGATGAGTATATGTTGATCCCTTATATACCTGTTGTTATGTGATGCCACGTTAATCTGGATAAGTAAAATCAAATTAAAAGCACCACCGTGGTTATTAAGCCTCTGTTCGATTTTGTAATGGTAAATAATTCATTTTCTTTTTGAAATGTTTTGAAGTTATTTTAACTAATGGAAATGGTTTTCAATGTTAAGAGTTTTCTAAATGATTTATATGTTTATAAAAAAAGCTTTTATAAAGGAATTTGGAAATTTATAAGGTGTTTTTGGGTAAATGGATTTGAGTTTTTAAGCAAAGAAGATTTCATAAATAAGGGAGATTTATAAAATGAATTTGCTTATTAAAGGAAGCTAACTTGACTTAAGGTTATTTAAGAAGTTGTTTGACTAGGGAAGTTTATAACGAAGCTTTATAAACGATTTAGGGGTATTTATCAAAGAAGTTTTAGAAAATGTTTTGGATGTTTATAAAAGAAGTTTATAAAAGGTTTGGTTATTTATAAAGGAGTTATAAAGGGTTTTCAATATTTGTAAATGGGTTTTATAAATAAATTGGAAGTTTGGAAAGTATTTTAAAATGGATTTGGATTTTAAGTAAAAGAGATTTCATGAATGGAATAGATTTAATTAAAAGGGTGTAATGACCTGCCAATTTATCACTTTGATAAATTGGATTTATTTTTAAATTTATGCAAATAAAAGGATAATATTATTTCAAGTGATAATAAGTAATGGTAATCAAATTTTGAATAAATATTTAAATAAAATATTTTCCTCGAAATTTATATCGATAAGACAGCATTGAATTTAAATAAAGATTAATGAAATTAAATTAAGATTTAATAATTTAAATTTTATTTTAATTATCCAAATAATTATTTTAAATGATGATAATTCATTTTGAATAGTTAAAAAGTGAAAATGAATCATTTATAATAGATTTGTAAAGATATGTATTTGATCTGAAAGTATAAGGAAAAATTGATATCGCTTTATCGATATAATGGCAATTTTTGTAAATAATTTTTAACATTAATTTATATGGTTTTATAAATGAAATGTGATCATTTTAATTAGTTTAAAATGATAACAAATTTATTTTTGAATTTTGTTTACAAGTATATATACATTAATAACTAAGTTAAAATGTGACCGATAATCGGTTCTTCAGATTTCAATGATTTAATGAACAAAAGTTGTTCGAAGACGTTCAAAGTGTAATGCACCAACATGTACATAATTATATATGTCACAAGCACATGATAACATGCACATCATACATAAATACACACACACAGATATATATATACATATATAATACAAAAATGATTTAATAATTTCTAAGCTTAACCTTTAAGTAACCATAAAGAAAATATCACTTCATTGTACCACACTATCACCTCACATCAACCATCACATGGCTTTGAGGGGGACCATGCGCTAGAGGCTAGGGAGGGGTGTGGGCTAGTGGTATTTAGGTAATTATGCAATATAATATTTGATTCCAAGGTTTTTTCTATAAATACCACCCATCTTCTCACAAAAATCTTAATACAATTCCACTTATTCTTCCTCTTCTTTTCAAGCTTTCTAAGAGCCTCTTTAATGGCATCTTATTCATAAAAAATATTTTAGAAAAGTTAGGAAAGAAATATATCAAGTAAAAGAGAAAAATGTATACAGTAGTTTATAATATCGATCCACTTTAAAACTAGTTCTAAACACCTCCTCTACTCTTCCAAAGTCAACTGCTACCACCCCACACCACCTAGGCCATGAGCAACAAGGCTAGGCCGAGCCACTTTAAGGGTCTAAAGCTCGATTTCGTGAAGTTTAATTTCGTGATAGCGGAGCTATAGTCGATTATCTATTAGCTCAAAGGGAAAATGAAGGTGAGAACTCCTATATTACTATATTATATTTTGGATGATGATATGATGTTTGCAATGGATGTTTAATATGCTTTGATCATCAAGTTTGGATGTTTTCACATGAATATTGAATATATATGCAAGTTACAGGAATACACGTCGATAAGCACAAAGGAAATCACTTTCCTCCATATTAATGAATTGGTGCATATGGAATGTTAAACCTCTTCAAATGGTTTTAAAATGAGTTTATAATGTTCTATAAACATTTGAAAATGTTTTGGTGAAGTTTTAATGAGAATTGAAAATTTAGTCAAAAATAGGCGCGTCGTGTACCGATAGTTCGCGATTTCGCACCATAAAACCAAACGAGTGTAAAAGATGGAATATAGCTCGGGATTCTTCAAGATAAGAATTTTTCGAACTATTATATCCATAGATATCCAACGAAGGAAGAAAATCGAGATTTCGATAAGTAGATTTTGAAATATGAGTAAAACAGGTTTTTGGAAAAATCGCGATTTTGCAGTTCGGAATCCAAAACTGGATTTCTTTGAAAGTGATCTTTCAAAATAGTTTAAAAATGTGAAATAAATCTTATAAATCTTTTAATATATTATAAAAGTAATCTGAGTTATAAAATGAATTTCTAAATGATAGAAAAGTCGTTTTGATCAATATAACTTAAAAGAGCAATTTCCGCAGCACTTTTTTGCAACACTTTTTTATAACTTTTGAAATATAGCTTTAAACTTAACAATACTTCTCCAAAACTTTTATAAATGTTTTCAAATGGATAATTGAATATTTTAATAATAATTGGAGGTTTTCTAGCTAATTTAAGAGAGTTTAAATAAATTTTTAAAAGAAAAGCTATTATAAATAAAGTGGTTTAAATCTTGGCTTTAATAGCTGACGAGTAGACTGGATTTTTCTATTTGTGAGATCCAGATGTAAGGTGCTTAAACTAAGGAGATGTTCAAGAGCAACCAGTGCCTTGGCTCACCTGGCCTCTTCCCTGGGCAAGGGATAGATAAGGTTGAAATGTTGGAAACGGGTTAAGTATAAAAAGATTTAAATTTTCCAAATTAAATACAACTTTGATTGTATAGTGTACTTAGTGTTAAAGCCCGAAGAGGGAACTTGTACTATTCATGGAATTTAAAAGGTGATTTTGTCGTTATTCCGATTATAGTACTTGTTGAATATGGGAATCGATATTGGGTAGAATTAGATGATTTCTATATATTCTGCTCACTTAATATTTACTGTTTTTGGATTAACATCCTAGATAACATTACTTTAACTCAATTAAAATTATGAGTTTTGAATTAAGAAATCTTTGTTAAGATTTAAATGAAATGATTTGGAAATATTTTCCTAAGCGAAAAATGACATGATTTCGAATTATTTCAAGTTTAAAAAGGGTTATAAGTAATCAAAGGACATGATAAGAGAGGTTTAATGATTTCGTATATACCGGAAAGAATGTTTTAGGAACATATATCTCCAGGGGAGATTTTGATAAAAAGAACTTAATTAATTAATGAATGATTCCCTATTCACAGAACCTCTTTTTATCAATGATTGGATCGAAAGAACCAGGTCGGATCTGGGTAATACCTATCCAAAAACCACTTTGAACCAACATATGCGTTCGAAAAATGAAGACTTGATAAAGAAAATGAAGGATGAAGATCGAAGATTTTCGGGGTAGAAGGACTACTTGTTGATAATTCTGGTCAACTCCCAAATACTAAAGTAGAAGTGCTCCCTTCATTTCTGAAACTCTTTGGGTTACAAGGACTTCTCGCTACTAATCCTAAGGATAATTCACGACAGGATGTGGTAGTAACGTGCCTTGGTTTCATTTAGTCCTAGAATGAACTTGTATGAACGAATGTCTAACATTGCATTCTTGAGATTTCATCGTTGACTTTTATAAATATACATCTGTTTGGTGGTGGAGAAGGCAACTTCTCTTAGCTTAACACCCTTCTCGGAGACGTATGAGATTGGAGGATGTATGTTTATGGAAGTCAATAGTGATCGATGGAATGGCAATGTGACATTCAAAGTGAAAAGTGCGAAGTAAAAGGTAATCATTACCTAAAGCCTCACACCCGGAAAGGGCCGAAACATGGTAAATGCAGTAAGGCTATGTGGTTCGCAACCATTAGGACACGATCATCCCTTTCTAGACGTATTTATTCCTACTATGACATTCGGGACATAAATTATTGTGGATGTATGCTGTGAGGGCTCTCGGATAGGTCGGTAACGACCTGGGTGATGACATATTCAGTACTATCTAGGAAGAGGTAGGTCGATCTTGTGTTGGGAGAGGACCATCTGTTGGGCTTCGGTACATTCTTCTAGAGATGTACTGGCGGAAGTTAGTCCCTTCACCTGGTCATCTGTATTGAAATCCATTCTCCAATAAGGGCCTGCCATTTTGTTTGTAGAACCCACGTTTGTGGCTAGTATGCTGGAATTTAATAATGTAACAATTTTGGCTAAGATTAATAAGTTTACTTGCAAATGATTTTAAAAGAATGCCATTAAAAATAATATCCCTTATTTTTACGTAATAAAGATTTGGTTATCATAAGGTAAAAACCTATTACGTGTTTATGTGCGACGTTGTCTTATGAGATACCCTTTCTCACACCAGTCCCATGACTGACCCGGAGTTTATTTTCCTTTTCCTTAAACTCTGGATGCCCTAATTTTCCCAAGCAGCCTAGTAGTCAGGATTAGTTTAGAAGAAATCTAAATGGAGCTTTTAGCATGGAGTCAGAAGATTTTTCTGAAGATTTTGGTCTATTTCCACCACAGTCTTGTACTATAGTATTCCACCTTTGTAAGGACATGAATTTATAATTGTCCATGTTTTCAACTCTGATAAATGTATTTTAATTTCCGCTGTAAAGTTTTTATTTGAAATAACACATGTGAGATTATGTTCTGTCTTTATTTTTCTTTCCTACCCTTGAGATTCCGCTTCTCTAGCACTTGGATTTATGGCACATGAATACCGAGGATGTATTGGTGTCGATTTTCAAGAGTCAAATAAACGGTCCTCACATCGTGGTATCAGAGCTTAGGTTGAGTGAATACCTGAGACTGACAAGGGTAAAAGACTCATCAGAGTAGGGTTAGGAATACCCTAGGATGAGTAATTCATTGGAGATAGGGTTAGTAACGCCCTAGAATGAGTTTGAGGGTGTGTGTGTGTGTGTATGAGCGCGTATTTGTTAATAAAATATACAAATGAATTTGGTTTTATATGAAATCATTTTACCTAAAAAATATATATGTATTTGAAAAGAAAACGATATTTTTGTAAAATTTTGAAAGAGTTTTCGAAATGATTAACATTTTGTACAAATAATCTTAAAATCCATCTTTAGAAATAAATCTCGAATCATTTTCTGAGTGTTGACCAAACCTCTTTACCTAAGAATATGCTAGCAATTGCCTACTACTTGTGTCTGAAAGAATAATTATTTGCCTTATAGAAACCATATGGGGGAAGTTATGCGAAAAGGGTGTCTTCTAGAGTAAGTTGGAGCAAGAAGGATAGCCTCATTGTTCTCTCTAGCAATGAAGGGGAGCAACTAGAATATTCGCCTAGCAATAGTGGGTTTCCGATCGAAGAAAAATATGCCCCCAAACACCGGAAGGGGTTAAGATGGCTATCCTATGGCCGGAATGCTTATACCGCCCTCAACTCCAAAAATAATTATGATCTCTAGCGATGATGAATCTGGGCAAGCCTCGGTGGGAAATTGGATAGCAGATCTCGCTAGCTCCATTTTGGAACCAATAAAAGATATTGAGCCGATGGAGGAAGAACCAAAACCCGTGGAAGAGGAAATAGAGCCCATGGAGGAAGAATCAGAGTCGATGGAGACCCAGATGTTATCATATCAAGAGAATGTAGCAATGTAATATGGGATATGGATGGGGATCATGTTGTATGGTAGGACAAATCATCCAGTTCATACATAAACTTGAATGAGATAGAAAGCAACAATGAAGAAGCAATAGAAAAAGAAAAAGAGGGGGTCGAAAAATTTGAGAACTTTTGGGAGGAAAACGTGCAAGGCTTGAAGGAGTTAAAAGAAGGTGGAGTCATTCCTGGAATACCAGTAGGCGTGGGACATGTCCTATGGAACCAACCATGGTTACCCCAGATAATGGGAGAGATACCAGAAGAGAAAGACAATGAGGCCGACGATGAACTGGATAGCGATGAAGAAGGAGAATGTGAAGTAATGATTGACCTAAGATGTTGGAGTCCACCATTATCTTCGAAATCGGAAGAATAAAAATAGCGTTTGGGGAATTGAGGATAATTCTAGTATGTCTAAGTAAAGATGGGATGTTTATTTTTGATTTGGTGTTTTGAATTGTATTAGTGTAAGGGAGGGAGGGGAATTTTTCTTTTTGGACCCAAGCTTCGAAAAATTTAAATGATGTAAGCATGTGAGAATTTATAATATGATGTTGTCCTAACTTCTCATTAGTACCGATCTTTAAAATAAATATTTAAAGTTATAATGAATGGTTTTGGGTTTGTAGCAAACGACGTTTTTGCAACATTTGTTTTTAAACCCTTGAATGACACTTTGGAAGAAATTTTATGGGTATATTTAGATCCTTAATAATGGGACTTTAAAGATAATAATAAGTATTGGAGTATTTTACAAAAAAATATTAGAAAATATTATAATTAACATGTTATAAAAAGAGAAGTTCATTATAACAATGTTTTGGTAGTAATTGTTTTAACCTTTTTGATTATATTTTAAAGTAAGTAAAACTTGTTAAATAAATTGGGTACATACTTAAAGCATTTGAATAAGTATATAAATACTTTTTAAGTATTAAAAAAACTAGTATAAGTAAAGAGAATATATGTAAAGGAAGTTTCAATGAATAAAGGAATAGTAATTGATAAAGAAAGTTTTAACTAAATAAAGAATGTTTTCACATTTAATATTTGTTAAAAGAAGTTTATGGTAATTTACTAATTCAATGAATTGTTTTGAAAATAAGTTTTCTAGAAATGTATAGAAATGTATTATAATATTTATCTTTTGAAAGAATGTGTTGTTTTTAAGTATAAATATTTGGAAATAAAAAGGTAAAATGATTGTGTATAAAGAAGTATCTTATAAAAAATTTGAAAGGTTAATAAGTACATATGAAGTATGTGGGTTATTTCATCGCATAATTTAATCTTAGATTCAAGTGTAGAACTTTGACATGTTTGCCGCTCATTCGAAAGAGGATTTACCACTCGATTCTTGACGAAGAGCATTAATGAGGGTTTGTGGTTAGATACTTGAGTTTTCTATCATAGTTGAGATTATGTAAGGAAGAACTAAAGTTCTGTACAAAAAGCCTGGTCAGAGTCCACACTAATGGAATAGAGGATCAGTGCTAGTTCAGAAGTAAAGTTGTGAATTCGAAGAGAAGATCGAATCAAATATTACGTATAAATGATCTATATACATCGTACGGGTATAAATTTAAAAATAAATATTTTGGGGCAAAACCTTTGGGTTTTTGTTTTGGGTAGTTTCAAGGACGAAATTCTATAAGTATGGGAGTCTATAATGACCCACCAATTTATCACTTTGGCAAATTGGATTTATTTTTAAATTTATGCAAATAAAAGATGATATTGTTTCAAGTGATAATAAGTAATAGTAATCTTATTTTGAATAAATATTTAAATAAAATATTTTCCTCGAAATTTATATCGATATGATAGCATTGAATTAAATAAAGATTTATGAATTTAAATTCAGCTTTAATAATTTTAATTATCCATATAATTATTTTAAATGACGATAATTCATACTGAATAGTTATAAAGTGATAATGAATCAGTTATAATATTTCTATAAAGATAAGTATTTGATTTGAAAATATAAGGAAAAATCGATATTGCTTTGTCGGTATATTGGCAATTTTTGTAAATAATTTTTGATATTAATTTATATGGTTTTATAAATGAAATGTGATCATTTTAATTAGTTTAAAATGATAAGAAATTTATTTTTGAATTTTGTTTACAAATATATGTATGTTAATAACTAAGTTAAACTGTGACCGATAATCGGTTCTCCGGATTTCAACAATTTAACGAACAAAAGTTGTTCGAAGACATTCAAACTGTTATGCACTTACGTGTACATACGTATATATGCCACATGCACATGATAACATGCACATATATTCATAAATACATACATACATACAGATATATATATATATATATATATATATTACAAAAATGATTTAATAATTCCTAAGCTTAACCTTTAGGTAACCATATAGCAAACATCACTTCATTGTACCACACCATCACCTCACATCAACCATAACATGGATTTGGGGGGAGCCGTGCGTTAGAGACTAGGGGAGGGGTGTGGACTAGGGGTATTTAGGTAATTATGCTATATAATATTTTATTCTAAGGTTTTTTCTATAAATACCACCCCTCTTCTCACAAAAATCCTAATACCATTTCACTTCTTCTTCCTCTTCTTTTCAAGCTTTCTAAGAGCCTCTTTAATGGCATCTTATTCATAAAAAAATATTTTAGAAAAGTTAGGAAAGAAATATATTAAATAAAAGAGAAAAATGTATACACTAGTTTATAATATCGATCCACTTCAAAACTAGTTCTAAACACCTCCTCTACTCTTCCAAAGTCCACGGCCACCACCCTACAGCACCTAGGCCGTGAGCACAAGGCTAGGCCGAGCCACTTCAAGGGTCCAAAGCTCAATTTCATGAAGTTTAATTTTATGATAGCGGAGCTACAGCCGATTTTCTATTAGCTCGAAGGGAAAATGAAGGTGAGAACTCCCAAACTACTATATTATATTTTGGATGATGATATGATGTTTGCAATAGATGTATAATATGCCTTGATCATCAAGTTTGGAATTTTTCATATGAATATTGAATATATATGCAAGTCATGGAAATACACGTCGCTAAGCACAAAAGAAATCACTTTACTCCATATTAATGAATTGGTATATATGGAATGTTAAACCTCTTCAAAATGGTTTGAAAATGAGTTTGAAGTGTTTTATAAACATTTGAAAGTGTTTTGGTGAAGTTTGAATGAGAATTGAAAATTTAGTCAAAAATAGGCGCAGCGCGTAACGACAATTCACGATTTCGCGCCATAAAAGCCAAACGAGTGTAAAAGATGGAATATAGCTCGGAATTCTTCTAGATAAGAATTTTCTAAACTATTATATCCATAATTTTCCAATGAAGGAAGAAAATCGAGATTTCAATAAGTAGATTTTGAAATATGAGTAAAACAAGTTTTTGGAAAAATCGCGGATTTGCAATTCAGAATCCAAAACTGGATTTCTTTGAAAATGATGTTCTAAAATTGTTTAAAAATGTGAAATACATCTTGTAAATCTTTTTAAATGTTTTAAAAGTGATTTGAGTTATAAAAATTAATTTCCAAATGATAGAAAAGTCGTTTTGATCAATATAACTTAAAAGAGCACTTTTCGCAGCACTTTTCTATAAATTTTGAAATATAGATATAAACGTAACAATTCATTTCCAAACCTTTTATAAATTGTTTTCAAGTGGATAATTAAATGTTCTAATAATTATTGGAGGTTTTCTAGCTTATTTAAGACAGTTCAAATAAATGTTCAAAAGAAAAGTTATTATAAATAAAGTGGTTTAAATCTTGGTGCTAAAAGCCGACGAGTAGACTTATTTTTCTATTTGTGAGATCTGGATGTGAGGTGCTTAAACTAAGGAGATGGTCAGGAGCAACCAGTGCCCTAGCTCACCTAGCCTCTTCCCTGGGCGAGGGATAGATAAGGTCGAAAGGTCAGATACGATTTAAGTATAAAAAGATTTAAATTTTCCAAATTAAATACAACTTTGATTATATAGTGTACTTAGTGTTAAAGCCCGAAGAGGGAACTTGTACTATTCATGGAATTTAAAAGGTGATTTCGTCGTTATTCCACCCATAGTACTTGTTGAATCCGGGAATTGATTTTGGGTAGAATTAGATGATTTCTATAGATTCTGCTCACTTAATATTTATTGGTTTTGGATTAACATCCTAGATAACATTGTTTTAACTCAATTAAAATTATGAGCTTTGAATTAAGAAATCTTTGTTAAGATTTAAATGAAATGATCTAGAAATATTTTCCTAAGTAAAAAATGAAATTATTTTTCCAAGTTTAAAAAAGATTATAAGTAATCAAAAATGTGATAATAGAGATTTAATGATTCCGTATATACCGGAAAGAATGTTTTAGGAATATATATATCCAGGAGAGGTTTTGATAAAAAGAACTTAGTTAATTAAAGAATACTTCCCTATTCACAGAACCTCTTTTTATCGATGATTGGATCAAAGGAACCGGGGTCAGATCTGGGTAATGCCTATCCGAAAACCACTTCGAACTAATGTACGCGTTCGAAAAATGAAGACTTAATAAAGATAATGAAGGATGAAGACCGAAGATTTTCGAGGTGGAAGGACTACTTGTTGATAATTCTGGTTTGCTCCCAAATGCTAAAGTAGCAGTGGTCCCTTCATCTCTAAAACTCTTTGGGTTACAAGGACTTCTCACTACTAATCCAAGGGATAATTCTTGACAGGATGTGGTAGGAGGGTGCCTTCAGTTTCATTCAGTCCCAGAATGAACTTGTATGGACGGATGTTTGACATTGCATTCTTGAGATTTCATTGTTGAATTTTATAAATATACATCTGTCTGGTGGCGGAGAAGGCAACTTCTCTTAGCCTAACACCCTTCTCGAAGACGTATGAACTTGGAGGATGTATGTTTTCCAAGAGTCGAAGAAATAGGTCCTCAAATCATGGTATCAGAGCTTAGGTTGAGCGATTACCTGAGCCTGATAGAGGTAAAAGACTCATTAGAAATAGGGTTAGGAATACCCTAGGATGAGTAACTCATTAGAGATAGAGTTACTAACGCCTTAGAATGAGTTTGAGAGTGTGTGTGTGTGTGTGTATGTATGTGCGCATATTTGTTAATAAAATATACAAATGAATTTGGTTTTATATGAAATCATTTTACCTAAATATATATGTATGTATTTGAAAAGAAAAAGATATTTTGGTAAAATTTTCAAAGAGTTTTTGAAATAATAAGAATTTTGTACAAATAATCTTAAAAGCCATCTTTAGAAATAAATCTCAAATCATTTTCTGAGTATTGACCAAACCTCTCTACCTAAGAATACGCTAGAAATTACCTACTACTTGTGTCTAAAATAATAATTGTTTGCCTTGTAGAAACCTTATGGGGGAAGTTATGCGAAAGAGGAGCCTTCTAGAGCGAGTTGGGGCAAGAAGGATAGCCTTATTGTTCTCTCTAGCGACGAAAGGAGCAACCAGAATATCCGCCTAGCAATGGTGGGTTTCCAATCGAAGGAGAATATGCCCCATACACTCGGAGCGGTGAAGATGGATATCCTATAGCCGGAATGCTTATACCGTCCCCAGCTTCAGAAGTAATTATGATCTCTAGCGATGATGAACTCGGGCAGGCCTTGAGGAGAAATTGGATAGTAGATCCCACTAGCTCCATTTTGGAACCAATAGAAGAGATTGAGCCAATGGAGGAAGAATCAGAACCCTTGGAAGAGGAAATAGAGCCCATGGAGGAGGAATCAGAGCCGATGGAAGACCCTAATGCTATCATATCAAGTGAATGTAGCAATGTAATATGGGATATGGACGGGAATGTGTAGTATGGTAGGAAGAATCAACCAGTTCATACATAAACATGAACGAGATAGAAAGCAACGATGAAGAAGCAACAGAAGAAGAAAAAGAGGGGGTCGAAGAATTGGAGAACCCTTGGAAGGAAAACGTGCAAGGCTTGGAGAAGTTAGAAGAAGGAGGAGTCGTTCTTGGAATACCAGTAGGCATGGGACATGTCCCATGGAACCAACCATGGTTACCCCAGATAATGAGAGAGATACCAGAAGAGGATGACAATGAGGCCGATGATGAACTGGAAAGTGATGAAGAAGGAGAAGGTGAAGTGATGATTGACTTGAGATGTTGGAGTCCACCATTATCTTCAGACTCAGAAGAATAAGAATAGGGTTTGGGGAATTGAGGATAATTCTAGTATGTATGAGTATGGATGGGATGTTTATTTTTGATTTGGTGTTTTGAATTGTATTTGTGTAAGGATAGGAAGGGAAGGGAATTTGTCTTTTTACACCCAAGCTTAAAAAAATTTAAATGATGTAAACATGTGCGAATTTGTAATATGATGTTGTCCTAACTTCTCATTAGTACTAATCTTTAAAATAAATATTTAAAGTTATTAATGAATGGTTTTGGGTTCGTAGTAAACGACGTTTTTGCAACAATTGTTTTTAAACCCTTGAATCACACTTTGGAACAAATTTTATGGGTATGTTTAGATCCTTAATAATAGGATTTTAAAGATAATAACAAGTATTGGAGTTTTGTAAAAAAATTAATAGAAAATATTATAATTAACATAAGGTTGAAACCCATTCCGTGTTTATGTGCGGCGTGATCTTATGAGATACCTGGTCATTTGTATGGAAATCTATTCTCCAATAAGTGCCTGCCATTTTGTATGTAGAACCCGCGTTTGGGCTAGTATGCTAGTACTTAATAATGTAACAATTTCGGCTAAGATTAATAAGTTTACATGCAAATGATTTTAAAGGAATGTCATTAAAAATAATATCCCTTATTTTGCGTAACAAAGATTTGGTTATCATAAGGTTAAAACCCATTCTGTGTTTATGTGCGGCGTGGTCTTATGTGATACCTTTTTGTTTTCAAAACACGTATTTTTGAATTCTCACACAAGTCCCATTTGTAACGACCCGGTATTTTGGACCATTCAAATCGACAATAAATCCACACATGTCTGACTTGAATAATTCAAAATATCATATTGTTAATTTAAATTTGGAAAAACTCAGCATATGCAGTAAATAAATCAATCACAGAATCACAGACACAGAGTAATACAATAATACGCAGCGGAATAGATAAAATAGTAGTTCATGAAGCTACTATATAAACATCAGAGTTAAAAATAAAATACAACAGAATATCTCAAATACAATGAAGTCTTCAGTACGAATAGAGGACTTCTCTGAACAAATCAACTAGAAGAGCTGAAAGCTGAGTCGATAATTGGATCTCCAAAGGAAGCTCCAAACTCCAAGGGTGAGTCTCAAATGCTGTATCACTCGGTCTGACCCGAGCGTAAAGCAAAATACAAAACACTCGAGTCAGGATTAACATTCTTATACTAATAAATCCAACTCAAGTGAAACATCAACTGAAATACAAGTAACTTAAAGGATGTTTGGGATAACCATCCTCTAAGGATCCGTGGAACTATCTACAATGTAGAATTATACACTATAACACCGTGGTCATTTCAATTAAATTTATACTTCAAAACCCACATATCATTTCATTTCAAATATATCTATTTTCCAAAATAGTATATATATATATATATTAAATGATTTAAAAAGTAAAGTATTTAAAATTTCCTCAAGTCTCGCAAATCGATTCAAATCAACTTCAAATTCAAGATTCAAATTTATTCAAAGCTCAATTCATCAATTTAATTCAGTTCTAAATATACCATTTATTTTTCAATATATTTCAAAGCTTTAATATTCAACATTTTCAAAGTTAGATTTAACAGTTTCATATAGCTCTTGATTTAACTTCATTATTATTTAATTAGGGAATATTCACTTAATAAATTCAATATCATTTAACTAGCCTTACATTTCGTTTTTACTAAATATTTCCTTAAATTTATTTAAACAAGAATTATTCATTAAATTATTTAAATAAAACCCAAGTTATAAATCATATCTTAAATCTCAATTTCAATAAGTTTCAAATCGGTTTAATTAAATAAAATTATCTTCCCAACCTTAACTTATTCAAATTATTACCAAAATCTATTTTGAAATATAATTTTTATACTTAAACATATCATATGTATTAAATCCATCCTAATTTAAATTAAATAATTTAAGGCTCAACATTTATTAAAACCATATATTTCCTTCCAAAACCATAGAATTCATTTTCAAAATATTTATATATATGGACCAACGGTGTCTGTATATATATATCATATGGTTAAGTGATACGGATATTTATCATTTCAATCCGAAATTTAAATATATACGGGTAGATATCATTTCGACCCGTAATCCCAATTTCAATACAAATGAAAACCGCTTGGGTTTATCATTTCAACCCATAACGATTTTCTCATATTCTAAAGTCCGTTCGGGTATGTATCATTTCAACCCATAGTGAATTCTATACTAACAGGGAACTTGCAGAGTGATAACAGCTAATATAAAATACAACAACACGCATATATCATAAATAACAATATAATATAAACAACAGGATATGGCTGTGACGCCCCACCTCTATACCCACGCTAGCGAAGAACACTACGGTGTAATGCTGTCAACTAGCACGGAGAATAAGGCTGTTGAGGAGCGACCATCCATGTAACTTCTTTGTGCGAGCACCGATATGTCAGATAGAATAGAATGCATAACTTTTAAGGAGGAAATCCGACATACCGATACAAACACAAAGCTATCACACAGTGGTTATATATAATCTTCGGAAACAAACATAGAAACAATCATAACATAAATATTCACATACGAAGACGTGAATCGAATCCAAAGAAATCGATAACATAAATCAGTCACAGACATCCATATCACAAAGGCGGAAGAAGATATGAATAAATATATAACACATGAAAGTGTACATCAGAGTAGTGGTCAAAAAGATCCATGATCATACAAAAGAATAGCATCACGTGCTATCAAAAGAATAAGTACACAACATAGAGTCTATATCTCAAAAGTGTACAACCAAAAACTACTATTCTATGTAGTTAGCCAAAAGTCAGAATAATCCTGAAGAGAAGTCAAGCAGAAGCACCTGTAACATCTCGGTCTGACCCGAGTATTATTTATAAGAAAATAATAAATGGATCAGTCTAACTATAAATATCAGATGATATGGTATATAGAAAAGGCATGACATGAACATGTAATAACCATAACGGCATACTACGATAAGTATGTAAATGATAACCAACAAAAGATTAATCAATATCACAAGAATCTTCTCAAAGATAAAATAGGGTATCATACCCTAAACTTGTATTCGTAACAAGTCAATAACACATAAATTCACCAATGCACAAAAACTGATATCATATCAATGAAAATCAAGTAAAATTGGTGAAGCATAAATTCCAGAAATCATCACCAGAAATCCAGAAAACACATAAAAAGGGGGAAGGGCTAACACATGAACGGGAGTTAACAAACTCACCAACACGTGCCACACAGAAATGAGAAGCTATCTCATGGAAGCTATCCATTAAATTTCCACACAGTAATGGCCCGAAGACCGTAGGGTGCTACCCTACATATGTGATGGCGAAACATCACATAAACGGGGTATAGTCTCCCTCGCAGACAAAGAGACATCGCTCAATCGCTAGTCAAAATCACAAAAATGATCGTCATGATCATCAAGAAGTGTCGATTACACTAAGCTAGTAAATATAAGAGTTTAGCTTCATGTCCCATAAGCACTTGCTTAACTCAAATATTTACGAACAGACTGTAGATCTGCACTAGAAAATTGTCACAAGAGTTTCAATATGTGTGAATCGAAATCACACCGATGAGGTATAGACTAACCTTGAAGATAAAGAGATATGTGTGAATCAAAATAACACAAATGGTGTCTAGTCTAACCTCGCAAACAAAGAGACATCGCTCAATCGCTAGTCTAAACCATAAAATGATCATCATCGATCATTAGGAAGTGTCAATTACACTAAGCCAGTAAATATAAGAGTTTAGCTTCATGTCCCATAACCACTTGCTTAACTCAAATATTTACGAACAAACTGTAGATCTCCAATAGAAAATTGTCACAAGAGAGTTTCAATCGAACAAGTCCATAAATTAACCGACGAAGTAAACGCAAGCGTTTCATACCACTTGTTTTGCTAAGCCGTTTAATTAGATTTTCTCATACGAATGAGGTAAAGGTTTGTATATACTAATAGATTGGAAAACGGTTTTATAAACAAGATTTGTATTAAAAATAGAGTTGAAATCATCTTTGTAAAGAGTTTGAATATTTACTACTAGTATAGAAAACCTTTATATTTTAAAGTGACAAATCATAGAAGTAATTGTAGAAACAATCAATCATAAAAGTTCACATTCGAAGACGTGAATAAAATCCAAAGAAATCAATTCCCAAAACCATCAAAGTAAGAAATTCTGTTGAATGTTTTACAGATAAGATCACCTACGCAGAGGTGTACGGGGTTCGACCTTCCCGGTCAGGTCGCGGGGGTCCAGGGGGCAGCGCCCCGTCAAAACGGTACGACCTATTGAAGACAAGTTACAAAATGATTGTAGAAACAATCAATCATAAAAATTCACATACGAAGATGTGAATCGAATCCAAAGAAATAGATAATAATTGATAACAATAAGTCGGATCAACAAAATCGATAAACAAATGGAAATTCAATCTAGCAAAGCCTAAACAGGCAGAAATGCATGCTTCCAGACGTCTGATTTGGAATCCAGACGTCTGGATTTGCTTTCTGGAAATAGTTCAGAAAATACCCAGACGTTTGGAATAGCAAATCTGACGTCTGAGCCATGGCCAGACGTCTGGTTTCGTTCTCTGGAAATTCTCCAGAGAACATCCAGACGTCTGAAACTTCAAGACAGACGTCTGAGACTCATCCAGACGTCTGATTTGAATTCCAGACGTCTGAAATCAGTCTCTGGCATTTTTTTAATAAAACGCGCGCATACACTTTTCTCTCCAGTTCCAAACCAGACGTCTGGACTTGGTCACCAGACGTCTGGTCACCTGGTCTGGGCAACATTTTGCCTAGGCCAAAGTGGCCAAAATGATTCGGAAGCGATCGGATGACCAATGGCGACTAAGGATTTACGCCAAGCGACAACCCGGCCTTAAAGGCTGCTCGATACACTCCGAATATCAATGTCCAAATGTCCATAGAAGGATTTTCATAAAATTGGACCAAAACACCAAAATTGAAGAATTCGCAAAACCAATTCAAATCACAACAAGTGAACACGAAATAGATGATAGGAATTCATACCTAACAACAAAGATAGTTATAGGCATAGATGTGAGATAAAAATCTCACCTTTGAACCCGAAAACAATGAATGAGAAGCTTGAAGACAAAGGAAGATCAACCACACTTCAATCTCAACACAAGAAGCTTGAATCTAAGCTTAAAAGAGAAACATTTCCTAAATTAGGTTTAGGAATTTTCTGAAATCAAAGTGAGAATGAGTTAGAGAAGAAGGAGATGATACTTACCAAAGCTTCTTCTTGAATTTGGAGGTAAAAGCTTGAATTTGCAATTGAACTAGGGCTTGGGGTTTTAATTTCCCATTCCTCTCCTCATTTCAGTTTTGAGCTTGAGTGTTTGCAAAATGAAATGAGTGAATGGGGAGGAGAGGGGCTGAGTTAGGATATAGGGCTGAAACCCAAACCCAAACTCAAAGTGAAAAAGTAGCAAAATTCTACTAACTCCAAACATATCGAAGTTTATACTCAAAAAGGTCGCAAACGTCATTTTGAACGCAATGGGGGTGGTCTCGAGTCCTAATTCGACTGTTTGCAAAAAGTAGCTTTTCGGACTAAAATCCGACGAACGATGTTATATTTAAATAAAATATTTAAAATATAAAATCAATAAATATGCGGGTTGTTACAATGTCATATCCCACAGGTGAACAGTTACAGATAATAGCATATATAACAATTTAAATAACTACATCAACATATTTCAATTGTCGTTTCAATTGAAATCAAATTTAATAAATAAAAGAACGTTAATCGTGAGTGATTGCTCACCTTTCGAGTCTAGAGAGGATGGACAGAATGAAATGAGTTACAACCCATGCACAAATTTCAAAGGAAAGCACGATAGATCCAGATTCGATGAACACTGATAAATTAGAATCAAATGAAACAATCAAAACCAGCTTGGGATAATCCGAAACAAGATGCATATATATGAATTTTAAAATAATATTAACTTTTAAAAAATAATAAAATAAAATCGTTATATGTATTTCGAATCAATATTTAAATTAAACCTATGTAAAACATAGTCTTTGAATTACATACATATTCATATATTAGTCAAAAATCAAATGAGGCCTTTATGAAATAAAATTCAATATTAAAGACAAATCGATGTATCTAATTTACAGGCCTATGCACAGATACAAAATTTTATATAGACTTACGTTATAAACAACCCGACCTTATACTTATCTCTAAACGGACAGGCTATATGCAGACCCATATAAATTTATGCATAACTGTAGAGCAGAAATACCAGTTGACTTATTTTAAATAATACTTTTTCATGAACAGACTTGCAGACACTTTACATCACATTATTATATACCACTAACATATTATACATTATCATTTAAGAAATCCGTGGAAACACACCTATTATTTGTATACTAATATAACTGCTTGCTAATACATATGTCTAAACTCCACTGGATCTTATATACACGTAGAATATGAAACCTAGATACGCTACCAGACTACACGTAACCTATATACCCATTATACTTAACCATATCTATTATAAGCAATACAACTTACTATGTTATACATCTACCAATATACATGCGGACTGACATATATACATATTTATTTTAAAATCAGTTGTTACGAAAAATCAATATAAACCTTCCTTACAGCCTATATATGATCAAATATGTTGCAAAACATTATATACGAAGTTTAAACAGCAAGTCTATAACTATTATATATACCTTTATATTAGATTAAATTATCAAGATCTAAAACCAGATATAAAACACAGATACAACTATATATATACAAGTAACAGCACCTAATACTTGAACCTATATATAACTATTATATATATATAAAAGCTCTGCAAACGTATAAAATAGATAAACATTGAAAACTACAAATATATATGCCACTTTATAGTTTAGAGTTTAAAACAATACTTTATATAAACTTGTACATAGAAAGTAATATATATAAACTAAAGTGCGCATAGTTAACAGTGTATAAAATGTATATACTAACAAAATCAAATAACCCATAATATGTAAATGAATAAATACATACGACACTGCGAATTCTTATAAAAATATACATATAAACTATATATACAAAAAATGAGATCTAGGCTTACAGATGGAAGGAGGAGGGAAGGCCAGCGCTCGGTTGAGGTGGCTCACGGCTGATCACGTGGAGTAGAAGGCACAAAGGTGGAAGCTGGGTGGCGAGGGGACTGCTGACGTGGGATGGCCTGTTGTGGCGAAGGCAGGCGCGGAGGCCGATGTGGGTGGAAGGAACGGTGAAGTGATGGGGTGATGGGTTCGGCTGGGTGGATGCGCTGTCGGAGTGGATGAGAGGCGGGTCTTGGGGAGTTTGCGGATGATGGAGGAAAGGTACAGGTGAATGGAAAAATGGTAATAGGCTGGGTTCGGCGATGGGTTGCTCGGTACAGCAGTGGAGAGAGGGGAGGTATAAAGCTTGCTGGTAAAAGGGGTGGATGGGTTGAAGGTAAGAGAAAGAATGGAGGGTGGAAGTTTGGGTACAGGCGGAAGAGGGACGTGAGTCACAGGCTAAAGGATGAATGCAAACCCAGCCTTCTTTTTTTTCTCAGAGATGCATCAGGATGAAAAGAATATACATATGTATTGAAATGCGAAAAATAGAATTTGAACAGGGCCAAATATTGGAACGAACGAGGAAACATTGAATGGATAGGAATAATAAAAGTCTAGGGAATGTTGAACGAACGGAAATTTAAATTTTGAAGCTTGGGAACAGTGAAAGATGAACAGTAAATATAAAAGTAAAATAAGAGCAACGATCACAAGCTAAGATTTAGCTGAGCAATCAAAGCAATTAATTGATGCGTTTAAAATTTGAACGCAAAAGAAATCAAATGGTCACGGATCCGGTACCAATACGGTTACCGTTTTCGTGGACTCCGTTGTGTACCGGACTTCAAACACAGAAATAAATATACCGTAGAGATCAGCACGGCGAGACGATCAAAACGGTATACAGATATCAGTGGTACGACGATCAAAAGTCGATAATCGGTACCAGAAATGCTGCTATTTTGCCAGAATTAAGATAAACGGAGCAGTAGAAGTCCAAATTTGGAAAAACGAATTTCGCAGTCTGATTCAGAATGATCTGAATAAATTTTCTCCTGTTGACATATTTTGGTTTCGGAAAACTTTTAAATTCACTGTTATTAACTAGTTTGATTTGAAATAAAATTTCATAGGAAAATATACTTCAATATTATCAGATGAAAATTTACCAGTTGCTATATTAAAATAGACGTATTCCAAATAATAAATTTTTATTTTCAAATTTTATTGTTTAAAATTTCACAAAATTTCAATTAATTTAACAAATAAAATCACTAAAAGTTTAGAGTCGTTACACTCTCCCCCACTCAAAACTTTTCGTCCCCGAAAAGAGAGGTAGGAGAATAGAACAACCAGGCAGAAAAGGTAGGTTAAAAGACAAGATTAAACAATTAATTTGAAACTATATATAAATTTTACTTGAAATATTCATTTGAAAACTTCATTTACAATTCAATCATCTTTAATACTTTAATATCTTCCAAAACCCATTTGTAAAATTTCTTGCTTCCTTTTTAAATACCATTTATGTTTAAATAACACCTTTATAAAGGTATGAAAACTATTTGAAAACAATTATTTACATTATTACTTATTTTTTTCAAAGAAGCTATTTGAAAACATTAAATTCATAATTTATAAATTTATTAATTTATCTCAAGATACTTTTTAAATATTATTAAGAAATCAATAATTATTTAAAAAAAAAGATATAGTCAATAAGGAAAAGAAGGAGGACTTGGAAAAACAGAATATAGGTGAATAAATAAAGTTGAGTAGATAAGGTAGATTCAAAAGAATAGTATCGGCATGAATAATTAATTCAAACCATTAGAATTTCAATTTCGAATATTAATACAAAATTTCTTTGTTGGAAATACTTTTATAATAAAATACTTTTATAACTCGATGTTTCAACAAGTTTATCCTCGTTCCTGTAGACTCTGGTAGTGCGTTGATCAGGCGCAAAACTAGAATTCTCCAGGTGCTTAGTAGACTTGTTTCAACACCCAGTGAAAATACTGGAAAACTTTTAAAAACAGATATGGAAAGTACAATCCAAACAAAAACAAACAAAACCTTTGTCTAACCATGGTTCGCAGATACACAATGGTTACGCCTGGTTCCCCCAGGAAACAATCCATATCCGTAAGATTTCTCAGCCCTACGACTTACGCCATGATGACTAGTAGAATGCAGGATACACAATGGTTACGCCTAGATCCCCCAGGAAACAATCCGTACCCCCAGGCAAGACTCAGCCAAGCAGTTGCGCTACTATTCATGACCTACACAGATTGCAGGATACACAATGGTTACGCCTGGATCCCCCAGGAAACAATCCGTACCCCTAGGCAAGACTCAACCAGGCAGTTGCGCTATGCAGTCGCACTCGTAAGAACATGGGTAACGCCATGGAATTCGAAGGACACTCGAGTATCATATCCGGAAAACCAAAAATCAGAGAGAATAATATCGATAGAATGAATCCAAGATGTGGCCACAAATCGGATATTAAGCAGAAGGCACTTTCCATATCTTTACTTCGAAAATATGTATCATATAGTACCTTTTCAAATCACTTTCAAATATCGTACTTATATAAAATCCATTATATATAAGATTAAATTTTCAAATCAAATACTTTTCCAAAATCAAAAGTATATCAAATCACACTTATATAGACTTTAATTATATAAGATTTCACTTTTCAAATTGAGTACCCTTTTCAAATCTATAGTTTTCGAATCAACCTCATACTTATACAAACCAAAAAATTTATATAAGTTCGATAATTCCCAAATCAAGTATTTAGTAACACAAGGTTCTCAAATTTCAATTTGTTTCAATATCAATGTATTTTTCAAAATCATATACGCTTTCACCAAATTATTCTTCCAAATCAAGTATCTTCAGTTCCAAAGTTTCCAAAATAATAAATTTAGGAAATAAATCCAGATTTCCAAATCAATATAATTAAGTCAAACAATTCATTTCCGAAATCAATGGTTTTCAAAATCATTTTATACTTACAAAAAGTCATCTTATACAAGAATCAAAGTTTTCTAAAATCAATTACGGTGCATGAAGAGCCATATGGGATTTAATATCTTTGCTTTTATGGGTTATATATCTTTGTAATTTAAATTGGAAATTTTCTTTTAGTAAGCAAAGATATTCTAACTCGACAGCTTCAATTTCAGCGTCAAAATATATCAATGATATTAGAATATAAGATGTGCATACGTCATCATTTCGCAGAATCACATTTAATCGCTCGCTCGATCACACAAGTTCGCTTTCGAACTAGTATTGTCCATTCGACTTACCTAATGCGGATTTCGATGTGGTTTCTCGACTAGAAGCCATCAGTCTCCTTGCATAGCCATATACTATGATAGAGAAGTCTAGAATCAAGCCCAAAATCCATATCAAATATTCGCCATCAAGAATCGAATGAAAAATCCTAACACGAAATGGTGTAATTCACCTCGAACTTGTGTACTCAAACTTGGATCAAATTACTTATGCAAATAAAACAGCATACGTACAAATTATATATTTATTCCAACTTGTTAAATATATAGTTTCATAAAGATGTTACTAAATTAAAACATTTAACTAAATTTTTTCAAAATATATTGAAGACCAATTCTTTCAAAACATTTCAAATCTAAATTTCATATTAGAAAATTTTAAAATTTGCCCTATTCATTTACTTAACAAAACAGTTTCAACTTATTTAAACCATATTACTACATACTTTAACATACATACCTAACTTATATACTTTATAGTTTTCAAAATTTCTAAGCTTTGAAAAGTTAACCTTGATTTGGAAGTGCTCGAACCTTCGAAATAGTTGTAGAAATCATTTTTAAATCCAAGAGTTGGAAATCAACAACAAATCAGTAAATCAATTTTAATAGATAGGGTTATATCAAATCCGAAACTCAAGGACTGAACACCGGCTTACTTCAAATCATTTCAAATATACATACATATATCCTTTGAATATCAAATCTTACTTCGGAATTTGAAATCAAAATTGGTTTCGCAAAATCACTCGCGTAGCAATGCTACTAAAGTGGCCTCTCCCCCACTCTGAAACTCGAAAATCAATGTCGATGATGCGTGCACTCATCACCGAAATTATTTTCCAGCGACATAAGTGAGTTCTGGACTTCTATTTTCTCAAACTTCTTTTGAAATTTCTTCGAAACTCATTAAATCATTTGAAACATTTCTTATTCGGAAAATATTTTTAAATCATATTATTATTATATATTTCAAAATCTTACAACCAATTTCAAAATACCGGAGTTCAATTCTCGAATTTCAAATTTAAAATCCTTCAGTTATAAATCAAATTTCTTATATAGTTTTTTCAAAATTACAAATCCTTTCGAAACCTCAAATTCTTATTTTAAAAGGGTTTAAAATCTTTATCGAAAACATTTCACTTTTATATATAGAATATAATCATACTTATAAAAATTTCGATATATAAAACAATTTCCAAAATACGAATAAACCCGATTTTTCAAAAGGATGATTCAAGAATGGATTTCAAAACAAAGATAGATATTCAAATTAGAGGTACTCTAATCAAATTGGATTCTAATTCGAAGATAAGTTCGAACGAAAATGAGATAATCAATTACAAAACAAATAAGGGATATACTTATATAAATCGCGGGCGACCTTAACCGGTCAACCGTGATTTCAAAATAAGATCAGTGCAGAATTATGAGGCAAATCGACATTCGATCACCAGAGATAGAATTCGACATAACAAGAGATAGCAACATCTAAACCGAGGGATATATAAATCTCCGGTGAATCAATGCCAATTGTAAAGGAGTTTCACCCCTTTACAAAACATTCAAAGATCGACGGGATCGCCTATTCTTATAGAGATTATTCGAAGTGGAGTTATGGGATACTCCAGAATCAAAAGAACACCAATAGAGAGAGACAAGAATGAATTTTGGAACCGTAGGGAACGTTCCAAAGTTCAAAGGAAATCGAGTCAAAAGGAAGAGATTAAACTCAAACGAAAGTGATTCTGTAAATAAATTTACAATATATGCTAAGTTTCGCCTAGAGCCAAAGCTCTAATACCAACTGTAACGACCCGGTATTTTGGACCATTCAAATCGACAATAAATCCACACATGTCTGACTTGAATAATTCAAAATATCATATTGTTAATTTAAATTTGGAAAAACTCAGCATATGCAGTAAATAAATCAATCACAGAATCACAGACACAGAGTAATACAATAATACGCAGCGGAATAGATAAAATAGTAGTTCATGAAGCTACTATATAAACATCAGAGTTAAAAATAAAATACAACAGAATATCTCAAATACAATGAAGTCTTCAGTACGAATAGAGGACTTCTCTGAACAAATCAACTAGAAGAGCTAAAAGCTGAGTCGATAATTGGATCTCCAAAGGAAGCTCCAAACTCCAAGGGTGAGTCTCAAATGCTGTATCACTCGGTCTGACCCGAGCGTAAAGCAAAATGCAAAACACTCGAGTCAGGATTAACATTCTTATACTAATAAATCCAACTCAAGTGAAACATCAACTGAAATACAAGTAACTTAAAGGATGTTTGGGATAACCATCCTCTAAGGATCCGTGGAACTATCTACAATGTAGAATTATACACTATAACACCGTGGTCATTTCAACTAAATTTATACTTCAAAACCCACATATCATTTCATTTCAAATATATCTATTTTCAAAAATAGTATATATATATTAAATGATTTAAAAAGTAAAGTATTTAAAATTTCCTCAAGTCTCGCAAATCGATTCAAATCAACTTCAAATTCCAGATTCAAATTTATTCAAAGCTCAATTCATCAATTTAATTCAGTTCTAAATATACCATTTATTTTTCAATATATTTCAAAGCTTTAATATTCAACATTTTCAAAGTTAGATTTAACAGTTTCATATAGCTCTTGATTTAACTTCATTATTATTTAATTAGGGAATATTCACTTAATAAATTCAATATCATCTAACTAGCCTTACATTTCGTTTTTACTAAATATTTCCTTAAATTTATTTAAACAAGAATTATTCATTAAATTATTTAAATAACACCCAAGTTATAAATCATATCTTAAATCTCAATTTCAATAAGTTTCAAATCGGTTTAATTAAATAAAATTATCTTCCCAACCTTAACTTATTCAAATTATTACCAAAATCTATTTTGAAATATAATTTTTATACTTAAACATATCATATGTATTAAATCCATCCTAATTTAAATTAAATAATTTAAGGCTCAACATTTATTAAAACCATATATTTCCTTCCAAAACCATAGAATTCATTTTCAAAATATTTATATATATGGACCAACGGTGTCTGTATATATATATATCATATGGTTAAGTGATACGGATATTTATCATTTCAATCCGAAATTTAAATATATGCGGGTAGATATCATTTCGACCTGTAATCCCAATTTCAATACAAATGAAAATCGCTTGGGTTTATCATTTCAACCCATAACGATTTTCTCCTATTCTAAAGTCCGTTCGGGTATGTATCATTTCAACCCATAGTGAATTCTATACTAACAGGGAACTTGCAGAGTGATAACAGCTAATATAAAATACAACAACAGGCATATATCATAAATAACAATATAATATAAACAACAGGATATGGTGTCATATCCCACAGGTGAACAGTTACAGATAATAGCATATATAACAATTTAAATAACTACAGCAACATATTTCAATTGTCGTTTCAATTGAAATCAAATTTAATAAATAAAAGAACGTTAATCGTGAGTGATTGCTCACCTTTCGAGTCGAGAGAGGATGGACAGAATGAAATGAGTTACAACCCATGCACAAATTTCAAAGGAAAGCACGATAGATCCAGATTCGACGAACACTGATAAATTAGAATCAAATGAAACAATCAAAACCAGCTTGGGATAATCCGAAACAAGATTCATATATATGAATTTTAAAATAATATTAACTTTTAACAAATAATCAAATAAAATCGTTATATGTATTTCGAATCAATATTTAAATTAAACCTATGTAAAACATAGTCTTTGTATTACATACATATTCATATATTAGTCAAAAATCAAATGAGGCCTTTATGAAATAAAATTCAATATTAAAGACAAATCGATGTATCTAATTTACAAGCCTATGCACAGATACAAAATTTTATATAGACTTACGTTATAAACAAGCCGACCTTATACTTATCTCTAAACGGACAGGCTATATGCAGACCCATATAAATTTATGCATAACTGTAGAGCAGAAATACCAATTGACTTATTTTAAATAATACTTTTTCATGAATAGACTTGCAGACACTTTACATCACATTATTATATACCACTAACATATTATACATTATCATTTAAGAAATCCACGGAAACACACCTATTATTTGTATACTAATATAACTGCTTGCTAATACATATGTCTAAACTCCACTGGATCTTATATACACGTAGAATATGAAACCTAGATACGCTACCAGACTACACGTAACCTATATACCCATTATACTTAACCATATCTATTATAAGCAATACAACTTACTATGTTATACATCTACCAATATACATGCGGACCGACATATATACATATTTATTTTAAAATCAGTTATTACGAAAAATCAATATAAACCTTCCTTACAGCCTATATATGATAAAATATGTTGCAAAACATTATATACGAAGTTTAAACAGCAAACTTAGAAAAGTAAAAGTCTATAACTATTATATATACCTTTATATTAGATTAAATTATCAAGATCTAAAACCAGATATAAAACACAGATACAACTATATATATACAAGTAACAGCACCTAATACTTGAACCTATATATAACTATTATATATATATAAAAGCTCTGCAAACGTATAAAATAGATAAACATTGAAAACTGCAAATATATATGCCACTTTATAGTTTAGAGTTTAAAACAATACTTTATATAAACTTGTACATAGAAAGTAATATATATAAACTAAAGTGTGCAAAGTTAACAGTGTATAAAATGTATATACTAACAAAATCAAATAACCCATAATATGTAAATGAATAAATACATACGACACTGCGAATTCTTATAAAAATATACATATAAACTATATATACAAAAAATGAGATCTAGGCTTACAAATGGAAGGAGGAGGGAAGGCCAGCGCTCGGTTGAGGTGGCTCACGGCCGATCATGTGGAGTAGAAGGCGCAAAGGTGGAAGCTGGGTGGCGAGGGGACTGCTGACGTGGGATGGCCTGTTGTGGCGAAGGCAGGCGCGGAGGCCGATGTGGGTGGAAGGAACGGTGAAGTGATGGGGTGATGGGTTCGGCTGGGTGGATGCGCTATCAGAGTGGATGAGAGGCGGGTCTTGGGGAGTTCGCGGATGATGGAGGAAAGGTACAGGTGAATGGAAAAATGGCAGTAGGCTGGGTTCGGCGATGGGTTGCTCGGTACAGCAGTGGAGAGAGGGGAGGTATAAAGCTTGCTGGTAAAAGGGGTGGATGGGTTGAAGGTAAGAGAAAGAATGGAGGGTGGAAGTTTGGGTACAGGCGGAAGAGGGACGTGAGTCACAGGCTAAAGGATGAATGCAAACCCAGCCTTCTTTTTTTTCTCAGAGATGCATCAGGATGAAAAGAAGATACATATGTATTGAAATGCGAAAAATAGAATTTGAACAGGGCCAAATATTGGAATGAACGAGGAAACATTGAATGGATAGGAATAATAAAAGTCTAGGGAATGTTGAACGAACGGAAATTTAAATTTTGAAGCTTGGGAACAGTGAAAGATGAACAGTAAATATAAAAGTAAAATAAGAGCAACGGTCACAAGCTAAGATTTAGCTGAGCAATCAAAGCAGTTAATTGATGCGTTTAAAATTTGAACGCAAAAGAAATCAAATGGTCACGGATCCGGTACCGATACGATTACCGTTTTCGTGGACTCCGTTGTGTACTGGACTTCAAATACAGAAATAAATATACCGCAGAGATCAGCACGACGAGACGATCAAAACGGTATACAGATATCAGTGGTACGATTATCCGATCAAAAGTCGATAATAGGTACCAGAAATGCTGCTATTTTGCCAGAATTAAGATAAACGGAGTAGTAGAAGTCCAAATTTGGAAAAACGAATTTCGCAGTCTGATTCAGAATGATCTGAATAAATTTTCTCATGTTGACATATTTTGGTTTCGGAAAACTTTTAAATTCACTGTTATTAACTGGTTTGATTTGAAATAAAATTTCATAGGAAAATAAACTTCAATATTATCAGATGAAAATTTACCAGTTGCTATATTAAAATAGACGTATTCCAAATAATAAATTTTTATTTTCAAATTTTATTGTTTAAAATTTCACAAAATTTCAATTAATTTAACAAATAAAATCACTAAAAGTTTAGGATCGTTACACCATGACTGACCCATAGTTTATTTTCCTTTTCCTTAAACTCTAGGTGCCCTAATTTTTCCAGGCAGCCTAGTAGTCAGGTTTAGTTTAGAAGAAATCTGGATAAAGCTTGAAGCATGGAGTCGGTAGATTTTTCTGAAGATTTTGGTCTATTTCCACCACTCTTGTACTATAGTATTCCACATTTGTAAGGACATGAATTTATAACTGTCCATGTTTTTAACTTTGATAAATGTATTTTCATTTCCACTATAAAGTTTTTATTGAAATAACACATGTGAGATTCTGTTCTATCTTTAGTTTTCTTTCTTACCCTTGAGAATCTGCTTCTCCAGCACTTGGATTTATGGCACGTGAATACCGAGGATATATTATTGTCGATTTTCGAGAGTCGAAGAAACTGGTCCTCATAAATCGATTTATCGAAAGAAATAAAAGAAAGAATTTGAGATCTGGGTTTCTCTAAACTAACCTTTTAAAAATGGTGGTAGGGAACATCCGTTCCACACTTAACATCAAGGGGATAGTGTTTAGGGTTGTCCTTACCTCCAATTTAAACAACATTTGTTTAATCCTTTTTAACTTGATTTGGAATTAAGAAGTTATTCGCAAATGTTTATGAATACACATAGGTCTGAGAGATAAGTATATTAATGTTTTAGACGAATGTTTTGGAAAAGAGATTTATTAAATAAGGATTTGTTTTGAGGCTTAGTGGTTGGTATAGATAAATAAATCTCAAATAGAATTAGTTGTTGCTTTTTTATTTGATAGTTAAATAGCCAACTATCAAATATGGACTCAAAACGTAACTTTGGAAATATCTAGAAAAAACACATGAGTTATATGGCACTGTCATCTTCGATGATGTTGTATTGTGCTTATAAATCTCATTTCATTCTCCCCGGACAAATGATAAGGAAATTCGTCCACTAACAGTTTGGAGGTGATCTCTTCTCTTATCTTTGACTATTTATTTCCTAAAGAACCGGGGTTGAGTTTACCGAAAATTATCGAAAAGTTGTTTTCGAGGAGACCACGATCCAATATGTTATCCGAAAACCACTTCGATCCAACTCAAGCGTTTCAAAGTGAAGACATCTTGAAGATGATGGGATTGAAGATGGAGCTCTTTGAAGTACAAGGGCTGCTTGCTACTAATTCTAAGGATGATTCCAAAATGGATGTAGTAGAGGTGGTGCCTTCAGTCCTAGTGTGAACTTTTATGGATCAATGCTGGCATTGCATTACTGCATGGAGAACAGTGTTAGCATTCCAAGTGGAAGTGGTATACAAAAGGTAAACGTAGCCTCAAGCATCATCAACCGGGAATGACTAAAATAGGGGAGATGCAGTAGGGCAAAGTGGGTCGCTCCCAAGTAAGGTATGATCATCCTATCTTGAATCGATATTATCTCTCAATTGTATGCTTCGGGGCCCATTAACCAAGGGGTGATCATATTCGGTACTATCCAGTAAGGGGTAGGCCGGTTCTGTGCTGGCAGGGATCGATAGGTTCGACCTCGGTGTTATTTTATCTAGAGATGCACCGTGATAGGCAGTATCCCAGTAGTCCAATAATTGTATGAAATTCATTCTCCAATAAGCGCCATACGAACTTAGTTGTGCCAAACTATGTTGAACTATGGGATGCAAGCATTTCAGCTATATTCATATTTTACTTTGACCCCTAGACATTATTATAATATCACTGGATTTTATATAGAAATTGTTTGGTTATCGTAAAGTTAAAACCCATCCGTGTTTATGTGCAGCGTGGTCTTACGAGATGCCTTTTGATTTAAAGGTTTTTATAAAGTTAAAATATATGCTTTACTCACACCAGATCCATGTCTGACCTAAAATTTATTTTATATTCCTAAACTCTTGGGTGCCCAAATTTGAATGGACAGTCAAGTAGTTCAGGTTTTTCCACAGATTTACCTTGGAAAAGCTTTGAGCAAGTGGATTTATCGATAGCTAGTTATTTTTCTTGTTTCCACTATATTATATGTAAATTGTATCTATTAGGAAGGGACAGGCTGTTATAACTGTCCTACGCTAGAATTCTTATTAGTATGACATTGATGTATCATTTTGAAATGACTTTGTAATATATTATGTTGAGTAATATATATATATATATATATATATATATATAGTTCCGTTGCGTTTTGAGATTCTGTGTTGTTTAGTTTCTTCTCTTCTTATCTTTCTTTTTCTTTTACCCTTAATGGCATGTCTTTCAAAGTAAGAAAGGCGGATCGCTACAAAAACGCTTCTCCTTTTCTCCTTGGTTTCTTACATTTTCCAATTATTATAATTCGGTTTTCACTGATTTGGGGTGTTAGCCTTGGAAAAGGCTAACACCTATATGCTTACATAAAATAGATATAGTTTTGAGCTTATGATACTTATGCTGATAATGTAAATTGAGAAAACACGCTTCTTAGACATTTTAAGATTGGTGCTTCTTCCCAATTCATATTTTATATGAATTCGTAACTATGCTTTAAATGAAATTATATAACATATGTGCTTGCTCTTAAGTACATATCTTTATATAAAGAAGTAACTCAACTTCACTTAATATCAATTGTACTTTATCCAATAGATTCTGATTACTCCTTATCGATTCACCATTATGTAGCATAAGAAGGAGTGACTTTGGGAATGAATCTTATTCGCTTTTAGGTACTATTGGATCTCTTATCCTAGATACTCACTTGTTCGATCAAATCAAATCATTGTATTTCCTTTGCATGTTATATTTTATACTTTTGTTTTATAGTCTATGAACTTATAATAGATATCTAATGCAACGACCCAGAATTTCAAACACTTCGTATTTAAATATTTGAATTATTTAAATATTTGTATCTAAGATTTAATATTATTAAATATGATTTTATAACCTTGTTAAACACTTTTTAATTAATAACTAACGATAGAAAACTTATTTTTGAAATATGTTTACAAAAATATACACTTTGAATAAATACTGAAAATGTGACCAAAAAACATTTTGTGAAAAGTCAACTTTTTGTTAAATAAAAGTTGTAGGAATATTTGTACATATGTAAGATAATATATGACACATTAACAAGTGCTTAAATCCTCTTATAACTAATGGTAATTAATTAAGTTAAAAGCTTCTGGATAGAGGACATAAGGACACTTGATTTAAGCAGGAAATGGTGGAGCAAATCATGGAAGGCATGGTGTGTAAGAGGTATGGAAGGGAGTAACTTCATGGTTGACCTTAGGAGGGTATTAGTGGTCCTTTACCACATTTCCTAAGCCTATATAAGCACATGCAAGGCTCTCCTCATTCTCATGATTCCTAACTCCTAAAAACTCTACTCTTTCACTCTCTTTCTCTCACAAAGTTCTTAAATCAAAACAATTCTAAACAAATCCAAACTCCTCCAAACTCATGTTATCATCCTAATATACCATATAACATCATTCTACCACCTCAAAATCAAAATAATAGGAGCCATTTCCCATGAAACCACCAAGTTCGTGCCCAAATAGGGAGGTCCAAGGCTTGGTCGTGCACTTCTTGTCCCCCTCTTCTCTTATTGTGCTTGATTCATGTCTTGTGTGTTGAAGGAAGAAATTGTAGTGTGATTTGATTGAATATTGATAGAAAGTAAATAGGTTAAATAATAGAGAGTTAATCTCGCTGTGAATGAAGATAATTATCTAAATTAATAAGTGACAATATTGCTTGATAATTACTTGCTATCATTAATAATAATAGAAATTAACTACTTAAAGTTAAACTTTTGATTATATGGTTCAAAAGGTATGTAAAATTTTAAAGTAGTTGGCTTATAAACCATTGAATTGTGATAAGTTCATTTGATCATTTAAAATGGACATTTTTTATGGCAAGGCCAGTCGGTTATATAGTGGACCATCCACTTATTATTACAACAAATGTAATGAAAAATACAAGGAGAGGGATATAGGCAAGATACCTATGCTACTATCAAACAGGGGAAAGAAAAGCAAAAATAAAGAAACAACAAGGAGAAAAAGAAAAAAACAAAAGAAAGAAATCATCACATCCAGAGCAGATGGAATCCTTCAAAGCACTTGCTCATTTTAAAGGCATCTGCAATTTCCAAGAGCAAAGCTTTGCAAAGAATCAAGACAAACCTTCTCTTAGCTTGAAAAAACCTTCTATTTCTTTCTTCCTACACCATGTTTAGATATTTATTCAAGACAAAGAAAATCATGGCCTTATTATCCTTCCTCCACCTTATTGTTTTGCCGAGAATATCCTAGTCAGCACTTGAAACTCCAGTAAACCTATAATAACCTACCTTGACCATAACTGATAGCCATAAATTTTTAACAAAGGGGCACACAAAGAATAGATGGTATATGCTTTCACTATTAGACTGACATAATGAGTAGGCAGTATCAATATTCATACCAAACTTCTCGAGCTTATCTTTTGTCATCAAAGCATTCTTCATAGTCTTCCACAACATGAGGTTGTCTCTGCTAGGAGAATGGTTGCACCAAATAACAAAAGGCCACATGCAATCAGGCACTACAGCATGTCCAGAGAGGAGAGAATAGACTACATCACTATTATGATTGTTTCCTTTCCAACTTATAGTGTCTCTGTCACTAAGTGGGATGCCAAGATGATCAAACTCATGCCACAAAGCTCTAACTACCTGGTTGTTAGAACTAGGAACTTACCATTAAAGATGTGATCAACAGCCTTTGCATTATGATATATTGAGGTCTGATGGAACTCCGATTAGTAAATAACCTGGATAAGATTATCGCATCTGCCAACCAAGGGTCATTCCAGAAACAAACTGGACTACCAAGGGACAAGATGTACTTGATGAAGGGAAGAAGAGCACTCCTTAAGCAAAGAAGTTTCCTCCAAATCCAACTGCAGTTCTAAGGCACATCCATGGCCTAGAAATCCTTACCACCAATGTTATGCCTCCATGTCCAGTCAGCCCAGAGACTCTCCTTCCTATTAAGAAAAGTATCAAAATGAAAACTCATAGCTGCTTTGTTCCATCTGTCTATATTTATAACCCCGAGACCACCTTTCATATAAGAAGCTCAATCGTGGTGAAGGAGATAGGAACAAGCTTCCTAGTATGTATAGTGCCAGACTAGAAAAATTTCATCATTGCACTCCTAACCGTCCTCAATAATTTAGTTGGAAGAATGAATGTTCTCGCCCAATAAACCATCACGGAGAAACATACTGATTTGATAAGGACAACTGCCAGCTTGAGATAGCATCCTAGTTGACCAATAATTCATAATGCTGGTGATTTTGTCATAGAGAGGAAGGTAGTCTGCTATAGTGACTCTAGAAGTACACAAGGGGAGACCAAGATATTTCATTTCATCATTTAGAAGTTGAAGACAAGAGAAGGCAACAAACTCCTCTATTAAACTCAGAGAAACTCCGGATATAAGAATGTGAGACTTATTAGTGTTTAACTTGAGGCCAGTGGAAAGATAGAAGGATCCCATGGTTTCAAGAATGGTTGCAATGGACTACCTATTTGGTTTAGTGAAGATAAGAATATCATCAGCAAACAGGAGGGAAGAAATATTCAAAGTCTTGCATTTGGGAAGGAAGCTTATTTTGGATTGTGAAAAGTTAATGTTTAGCATGTAAGTAAGAGCTTCCATGGCAATAAGAAATAGATAAGAAGATAAAGGGTCACCCTGCCTTATACCTTGCTTACCTACAAAATACCCATGTGTAGTTCCATTGTCAATGAGAGAGTAAGAGACAATGGAGATACATATATAAACCCATGCTACAAAAATCTTCGAAAACCTCATAACTGCCATAATCCTGACTATGATTGACCATTGTATGTTGTCATAGGCTTTATTGATGTCAAGCTTCATCATGGCACTGGGAATGGCCTGACTTTTGCCATATCCCTTAATTAGTTCATGGGTTAGCATGATGTTCTCTAAAATGCTCTTGTTAAGCAAGAAGGCACTTTGGTTTTTGGAAATTAAATAAGGAAGCACTTTAACTAATCTTGTGGCAAGTTTCTTAGAGATACATTTATATATAACATTGCAACAAGATATTGGACAAAAATCAGTTGCAAGCATAGCAAGTGAGGTTTTAGGGATAAGAGTGAGATTAGTAGCATTAACCTCCTTGAGCATTCTGAATTTTTGAAAAAATAAATTGAGAAAGGCCTTGGTAAAATCGTCTCAAATAATATTCCAAGATGATGTATAGAACACTACATTAAATCCAACTGGTCCTCCACATGACCTTTTATTCATAGAAAATAGGGCAGCTTTAATTTCAGTGACTGTAATTTGGTCAATAAGTTGAGAAAGGTGGGAACTGAGGATATGGGGCAATGGAAGCCTATCAAATAAGTCAAGAGATGAATGAAAATCAAAGGCATTTCCAAGGAGGCCAGTAAAGTAATAGAGAAGGATATTATCCACTTGATTGTGTTCAGAATGAAGGGTACCCCCATTTGTCCTATAAGGATCTGATCTGCTCCCTTGTTTGCTTGTTTTAAATAACTTGTTTTTGAAAAATAATGTTTATTTTTGTAGAAACTTTCTAAGAGTTTTCTTTACTTTTTTAACAAGTTAATAAAATATTATTCTTATTATAAAAGGTTTGAAACTTAAATCATTGAATAATTAGTTAAACGAAGAGGCAAAAGTTATAGCGAAATAGTCGCTATATGGGCACTTCGGTAAAATACCTTGTTTTTTTTAGAAATTTATATAAAATAATTAATAGATATTCTTTGGGATTTATCTTCATGTTTTTCAAGTACCCAAAGTATGCTAACTTTAGTAAAAAGAGTAGATCTAAAATCAGTTGTTAAGATATTGAAAACAAGGCACAAAGTTATAGCCAAAAAATGTGTTAAAACGTGTAACAGAACTTTAGATAGCACTTTTGAAATGCTTACTTTGCTATTTGACTCTATAAATTGTTCAAAATTGATATCTAAATTATGTATTTTTTCTAATCCTTTTAGGTTGTTTTCTAACTCATAATAGAATCTTTTAAAATTGTTTCATGTTTAAATATATTTTAATAATTATATAAGCTTCGAAAAAGGTAACTAACTTTGTTTAACACTAAAAGCGAACGAGTAGACCTATCTATGTGTGAGATTAAACAATGAAGTGTCTAGGCAAGGCTTTGATGCAACCAATGCTTAACTTACCAGGCTTCACTCTTGGGCGAGGAATAGTATAAGTTGAAATATCGCATACGAGTTAAGTATACTTCATTAATGACATCTATTTAGCAGAATAAATCCTCGTTCTACTATTATATAAATTTGAACTTTTATTTAAATATACTAGTTAATTTTGATTTATGCGTTATTATTCAATTTCTTGAATTGTTGATAAAAATGTGCCGATTATTGTTTGTTTGACTATTTGAATTGTGCTCAGCCATTTTATGAGCAATTAATTTCCATATGCATAGATTGGGTAGATACAAACACCTTGTGATTAGAATTTCATAGTTTGACTATAAGGTGTTCTATGAAAATATTTTATTAAGTAATTATTATAATAAAAGATATTTATTATAATTTTAAAGATGTTTATCTTTTAAATGAAATGGTTCCTTTGAAACAAAATAGAAATATTTGGAAATAAATATTTTAGAAGTGATTTATATAAAGGTATTTATAAAATTTATTTTATAAATAAAGAGAATTTTGAGAACTTAAATCTTGGTGGTTTGAAATTGATTTTGAAAATATTTTGAGGAAATAAATGATACTGTCTTTGAAAGTGTTTGTGATCTTAGTGCAAAATGATTTGTTACTTCGGGAAACAAAATGATTTGTTATGTTACCGATGATTCGGGTCACCCATAACTAAAAAGTGCGAAGGAGGGTTTATGTAACCGTGGGTATAGTCCACTCTCTATATAAAGGGATAATTTTGTTTATTTATTTTGGAGAGGCTGGGACCCAGTTGCCTTGTTATTGGGAGAAACCTCACGATCTAGTTGCATATATTGATATGCTTTATAATATTTGAGTATGGTATGTATTAAAGCACACCCTATAGAATAAAGAAATCAGAACACTAACAAGTTGTATTATTAAAATTGTATCCTATACATTTAGCAGTGTTGAATCTTTATCAAATAATATTATGCATTAAGTTGGTAGTTTTCGTTAGTAGTTTTGAAACGGATGGGTTTCAGTTATTTTTACTGGTTCGAAAATCCGGCTCATTACAGCTTGTATCAGAGCTTAGGTTATGTGCCTAAATAAAATTTATCTAGGTTATCAACCTAGGAATTTTAAAATGAAACTATCTTAATTTGATAAATAAAAATAGATAGGATAAAGCACCGTACCTCCGACCGGGCTTATAGGTAATATTATTTTTGGTGTGCATAGCTTTTGTTAATTGTTTGGTTTTCGTTATATATTTCCGTCCTTGGAATTTTGTGGCTGAAATTCTTTTAAGGGGGAAAAATTGTAACGACCTGGAATTTCAAATACTTTGTATTTAAATATCTGAATTATTTAAATATTTGTATCTAAGATTTAATATGATTTTATAACCTTGTTAAACACTTGTAATTAATAACTAATGACAGAAAACTTATTTTTAAAATGTGTTTACAAAAATATACACTTTGAATAAATACTGAAAATATGACCGAAAAACATTTTGTGAAAAGTCAACTTTTTGTTAAATAAAAGCTTTAGGAATATTTGTACATATGTAGGATAATATATGAAGACATTAACAAGTTCTTAAATCCTCTTATAACTAATGGTAATTAATTAAGTTAAAATCTTCTGGAAAGTGGACATAAGGACACTTGATTTAAGGAGGAAAAAGTGGAGCAAATCATGGAAGGCATGGTGTGTAAGAGGTATGGAAAGGAGTAACTTCATGGTTAACCCAAGGTGGGTATTAGTGGTCCTTTGCCACATTTCCTAAGCCTATATAAGCATATGCAAGGCTCTCTTCATTCTCACAATTCCTAACTCCTAAAAACTCTACTCTTTCACTCTCTTTCTATACAAAAAGTTCTTAAATCAAAAAATTCTAAACGAATCCAAACTCATTCTATTATCCTAATATACCATATAACATCAGTTTGCCACCTCAAAACCAAAAGAATAAGAGCCATTTCCCATGAACCCACAAAGGTCGTACCCTAATAGGGAGGTCCAAGGCTTGTCCGTGCACTTCTTGTCTCGCTCTTCTAATGTTGTGCTTGATTCTTAGCTTGTCTATTGAAGGAATGAAGTGTAGTGTGGTTTGATTGAATATTGGTATGATGTAAATGGGTTGACTAAAAGTGAGTAATCTCACTTTGAATGAACTTAATTATATAAATTAATAAGTGATAATATTGCTTGGTAATTACTTGCTAAAACACATATTAATATTGCTTGATATTATTGATAATAATAGAAATTAACTACTTAAGGCTAAACCATTGATTATATGGTTCAAAAAGTATGTAAACTATTAAAGTAGTTGGCTTATAAAACATTGAATTGTGATAGGTTCATTTGAGCATTCAAAATGGACATATTGATTTGTATATATGTTAATACATGTTTAGTAGTAGTATGGTTTGAAATTGGAATCATATGTATGTATAAAAAGAAATGACACTAAATACAGAATTAAATATGGAATTGTCTATGTAGCGATAGTCGTTATAAACACACTTTGAATTCCCTTAACTTTAAATTGTACAAAGTGGTGATTTAAAAACATATTTCCATACAGCTTGTTTTAGTTGATTTGTACACTTATATAGGTGTTTTGAAAAGTAAAGAATATGTTTTGAAAAGTAAAGAATATGTTTTGAAAAGATATAGAAAAAATAAAACAAAGCTAAGAAAGATTTAAATAAAATAGTTGCTATATCGACACTTTTAAATAACTTGTTTTTGAAAAATAATGTTTATTTTTGTAGAAACTTTCTTAGGGTTTTCTTTACTTTTATAACAAGTTAATAAAATATTATTCTTATTGTAAAAGTTTTGAACCTTAATGTAACGCCCCACCTCTATGCTCACAATAACAAAGAGTATTAAAAGAAATATTGTTTGTTATCACGAAGAATAAGGCTGGATAGGAGCGACCATCCGTAGTTGGCCTTACACTAGTATTGGTTACCTTGATAGGAGTGGTATACATTTTTCAATTTTCATCTCTTATTTATTTACTCCCATCGACATACCCAAATACCGGTATAAAACGAACTACGATGGTTCATAATAGTTTAGGACAATATATATAATAATAACACAGATACAAAAAGAATGCGGAACACAGATAACAAAAGTCGCATATATATATATATAACTGATGTCAGTTACAATACAATTGACACAATACATATGATACAACTACAACTGTCGACTTTGGAAGTTATATATACACGTACATTATCAACTAATATACATGAATACGTATCAACCTAATCCATACACTGACTACTACAAAAAGACGCAGACCACTTCAAATGATATGAAAAGTCTTCATAGCTCAAACAGCAACTCAAAGCAGGAAATCTACAACCTGAAATAACTCGGGTCTGACCCGAGTATTAAATTCAAAAGAAAATAATACATGGGTCAATCTAATTCAAACTCAGTTATTAATGCACAGAAGCAATAATAATCAATATAAAATCGACGACAGTCACAGAAATCTCGTCTATCCAACTCTTCGATAAGAGAATCGGATAACGGCAGATATAACACTAAACAGTGTTAACAACAAATCAGCGGATTTAAATCATCAACAAAGATAAGAAAAAAATATCAATGAAGATAATCTTAAAAACATCAGAATTGCCTAAACGGCAATTAACTACAAAATCTAATTATTAAGAAAATAATTAGAAAACCTCAAAGTGGTTAAATCAAACCAAACTATGTGTGGCTGTAGTACACGCATGTAACTACCCAATATTTAATAAACTTCTAATTCTTTTATTTATAACTATTGGTTTTTATTTTAAGAAAGTTGAAATTCTAAATTTAAAGTTCTAATGATCACCAAATTTTTATTTTTATTTTGTAAAAGAATTTAACCTTATTCGTTTACGATTTGTTTCTTAGTTAATAATTTATAAATAAAGTGTTAGATCGAATAGTATAGATAGTGGATAAATAAGCTTATAAAAGGCACGTTTTAAATTTACGTTTATACCCGTTTTATTGGGGGTGAGAACTTGTACGTATGTAATAAAATACTCTTTAAACGTATGAGTAGCAAATAAGTAAATGTGAAAATATAAAATGCAGGAGTACGTTTAGGGTGCGCATTCTTAACTAGTAAATAAATTAACTATAGCCATTAAATTTTAGTACCCTGAATTCCAAGAATTAGCGTTACTTTTTCCCATAATATTCATTTGTTTTAAATTTGGGTATAAAATCTTTATCCAGGAATCGTTCCAAATCTTGCCAATAATTTTATTTTCTTTGTCGTTACCTTTCATAATTCGCTCAACCAATTTAAATTTCAAAACACGCAACCTTTTAATAATGCAATGCAGTGTAATCATTCTCTACCTTTTACGTTCTAAATTTAAAGAGTCTTACCGTTCTTTTATCAATCAATGCAAATAATTATTTTCTTGCCTATAACTTCTCATCTCTCATGCAATTCTAGAAAGAAAAATTAATACATCAAGTTATTCGTTTATACCCTCTTTCTTTCTTACCTTTTTTTTTGCCTAGTCTCTTTATTATTTTCCTATGTCTATCTCTTTTGACATTTATTTCTTTATTTGTTTGTCTAGGCCTTATTTTATCTATTAAATATTTCTTATGTGTTTAATAGCTTGGAAAAAAAATTCAATTGTACATACGTTACTTTGTTTTTGTTACGCATACGCTAAATTGTTTATTTCTTCCCTTTTATTTACCGATCTATTTAATTACCATACTTTAGTTATGTATTACTCTTCCTAATCACTCCAAAATCTTCTCCTTATCTCATTCCTTTTTCATTTGCATATAAGATTAAATATATATGTTTCTTTTACCTTAACTCATGACCTTTTCAATTCTAGCTTCTTTATTTCTTTTGCCATTCCTTTATCAAATCAATGTACGTTACTTTTGGATATGTGGTCCAAGATACCACTGCAAAAAAATTAATTATTTGATTTAAATATTCTTTGCCTTATAAATGCAATAATTCAACATCACATATCGAAACAAAAATATTTGCCTGCCTTTTTGTTCCCATTTGATTTGCACACGTTACTTTTCCTTGAGTGCAAAGCTTCTGCCTATAAATAAAAACCTCATATCACATTTCCTCACCTCAAAATTGTTTGCATCTCCATTTGCTACTTTCTTTTTCGTGAGCAGGAAAATCAGGTAATGGTTTTATTCATTTTTTTTCCTTCCTTCTTTTTGTTTGTTATATTTTGTCGTCCACTTCATGCTCATCTACACCCTCCCTTCCTCTCTCCATCTAGTGAAGTGGTCAAGTCAAAATTTGATTCCATTCGTTTAGTTTATTTCAAAATTTTGTGTTAAATTTTACTTGGTTTTGATGTTGAATTTATTCGTTTCCTTTTCAAGAATAAAAATCTGGTCGCAGCCTTCGCAACTATTTGATCATGCTTCTGTGCATTCTATTTTAAAAGTGTTACCATTATTCTTGAATCAAAATCTTCGACGGCAATAAGGTGAGTAAATCTCACCAGACTAATATGTACTTATATAGTGATAAATTGACATCACTTGAATCTGTAAATGCATATCAGCCTGTTATAACTGCTATATTATAATCATATGATGTTCACCCATGCTTATTTATCTGTTATACCATATGTTACTGTTTATTATGTTATTCTGTTTATTTATATCAGTTTGTCACACTGCAAGTTCCCTGTAGATTAGTAATCACTATGGGTTGAAATGATACATACCCTAACGGACTTTAGAATAAGGAAAGATCGTTATGGGCTGAAATGATAAGCCTGAGCGACTTTTTATCTATTTTATTTAACTTGGGATTGCGGGTTTGAAATGATAAAACCCAGTTTTTCTTTGTAAACTGCGGATTTAAATGATAGACATCCGTATCACTTGACCTAGGCTAGAAAATTATATACAAACCCGTGGTTTATATATTTTTCTAAAACTTATAAAATATTTTAAAATTATAAATATTATGATATTTTGATTTAAATCTAAGTAAAAATGATTTTATAGAAATATTAGTGATTTTCTATAAATTAAATAAGGAATTCAGTAAATGATAAAGTAGAATTTGAACTATAAGTAAATTTTGGAATTTATGTTTTGTTTTTAAAAAGGGAAATTTTATGAAGTAAGAAAAATATAATATTTTGATTTAAAAAGGTAATTTAAATGATTCTTATAAAATTATAATGATTTTTGAATAAGTTAAAATGTTAAATAAATGAATGTTTAAGCAAATTTTGAAATATAGCTTAAAATTGGAAATTTTGAATCTTTGTTAAAAGTGAAGTTTTATTTAAGTAAAATAAAAGGGAAATAAGCTATATTTTGGGAATTTAAAACTTATTGGTTAAGTTAAGAATTTAATTAAAGAAATGGAAATTTAATAATTGGATTTAAATAAGTAAATTGTTATTTAATTTGATTTTGTATGGAAATTTGACTTTATAAAATCATAAGGATAAATGGTATTTAAATGATTGTTTTTAAGTGTGAAATTATATGATTTTTTAAGTTAAAAATGATTTATATTAAAAGTTAATTGTTTGTGAAATTGTAATTTAACTCTGAATTTGATTTGACTGCATTTTTGAAATGTAATTGTTTAAAATGAACTAAAGGGGTTAATTTAAACTAAAAGCTATTATAGTACTTTGTAAGTGCTATAGTGGATAAAGATAACTAAAGTTTAGTCGAAAATAAAAGAAATCTATTACAGCACTTAAGCGCTGTCTTTTGTTAAATAACTGTTTTAAACTATAACTTTACGTAGCATTTTATAAGTGCTACGGAAACTATATTTTTGTTGTTTTAATATATTTTAATGAAAATTAATCTTTGGAAAATGATATAACTTTGGAAATTAAATGTTAAATTTCTAAAGATAATGAAGAGACATTTAAATGGTTTTAAATGGAAGAATTTGATTTTTAAAATGAATGGATTTAATGGTATTTTAAATGAATTAAAATGAATGATGTTTTGAAATGATATTTTGATATTTTGAAATGAATTCGAAATGATATTAAATCTTGGAATAAATAATTGAAGTTTATATTAGTATGGAAAATATTTGGTTTACTTGTAATTTGAATCTATTTAAAAGATATTGGACTTATGAAATATAGGATAATAAAGCTTTGGAATTTATTTTATAATTTGAATAATTATTTTGTGGATTAAATCTATATTTGAAATTTATAAAATTTGAAGCGGTCTATGGAAATTTAATTGAAATAAATGATTGGATTGAATTGAAACTTTGGAAATTTTAATACTTGATTTGAAAGTATAATAATTACACTTTTAAATGGTTTAAATGAATTATTTTGATTGAAATATAAACTATTTAAATGGTGACTTGAAATGATAATAAATGAAGTATATCTTTAAATTTAAAGGGTATTTAAAGTTGAATATTTAGATTTGAACTCAAATGATATTTTGGTATATTAAAATGATTTGAAATGAAGTTTTGGAAAGATATGATATTTTGATATATTGAAATGATTTGAAATGAAGCTTTGAAATGATATGATATTTAAATATATTGAAATGGTTTGGAATTATTTAATCTTTATTTTGATAAAGATTTGGATTTGAAATGATATTCTATTTTGAAGTATAAACTATTTTAAATTTTAACCACGGGTTATAATAACGATTGGTTGTTAAAGAGACCGGGATCAGATATGGACATACTCTCTGTCGATACCGAAAACCACTTTGACAACTGTGCACGAGGTGGAGTTTCCAGAATGAAGTAGGATGGTGGCGACGATCCTAAGGTATATACGTGGACCCAACTCCCGTGAGTTGGCATAAGGTGGCTAAAACAGGAGCGATCTCGGACCAGTGAGGTAGCACCTCTTATCGGACGCACTTCTTCGATTCCATTCTATTACTTTTTTATTTTTGGTGGCCACCCTTCGATTTGGGAGTGTTGTTCGAGGTGGACGGTAGTGGCTGCTATCCGCTCCATCAGTCCGTGTGCGTAATTGGTATATCTACCCTGGCATTGCCTTGTGTGCCGTGTCACCTACCATATCGAACCCACTACGATTATGATTTTAAGATCCGACCGCATTAAGGTTCTCCATCCCCTTAACGCTATTTTCTATATGATTATACTTTACAAATTAGACACTACTGTATATAGCGTATATTACTACATAGTAAATAGTTTAACGGATCCTTAAAGAATGGGCGATCCCAAGCATTCTTTAAGTTACTTGTACCTTATTACAATTCACTTGAGTTGGTTTATATTATATAAGTATATATTATCCTGACTCGAATGTTTTGTGTTTTGCGTTATGCTCGGGTCAGCCTGAGTATTCACAGATTTGGATTTCCACCTTCTGGAGATTTGAATTGCTGGAGATTATCTGCTAGTCTTATTCTATCAACTTCGGTTCCGTTGTTCTATTCAGCTTGTACTTGGTTATTGTATTGAGACTTCTGTTGTACTTTATTTCTTATGTTGTATCTTATGTAACTCTGATATATTTACATAGTAGGTTCATGAACTACTATTTCTTTTACTTCCGCTGCATTATTTTACTCTGTGTCTGTGATATGTGATTATATTTATTTACTGCATATTCTAAGATTTGCCAAATTTTATTTACAACGCGGTATTTTGAGCAATTCAATTTCGACATGTGTGTCTGCCTATGCACTTAGAGGGTGCAGCATGATAGGGGGTTCTCGCATTTGTGTTTGGTAGCAAGCGGATGACTCTTACTCCTACATGTCCCTGTGGGGTTGGTGCAGTCGAGAGGCTGGCTGTAAAGGCAGAACACAGGTACAGCTGTATGCTACGGTGGGCGTTACTCCACTGGCGACGTCCCGTTACAGTTGGTATCAGAGCTTTGGCTTTGAGGCAAAACTCAACATATGGAGTAGATTTATTTACAGAATCACTTTCGTTCGAGTTTGAATATTTTCCTCTTGATTCGAATTTCCTTTGAATTTTTGGAACGTTCCCTGCGGTTTCAAAAATTCATTCTTGTCCCTCACTATTCATCTTCTTTTGATTTTGGAGTATCACATAACTCCACTTCGAATGATCTTTATAGTGAATTGGCTGTCTCGCCAATATTCTAATTTTCTGGTAAAGGGGGAAACTCCTTTACAAATTTGCATCGATTTACCAGAGATTTATATCTATCCTTGGTTTAGATGCTAATATCTTTTGTTATTCCAAACTCTATCTCTTGAGATCGGATGTAGATTTACCCCAGAAACATCCACATTTGATCTTATCCATTAAGTCACGGTTGATGTAACGACCCGGAATTTTCGAACCCGAAAATTCCAGATAGTTATGGAAAAGAAGAAGAGATAGAAGAAGAAACAGGAAACCAAACACAGAATCTCACATTCGCAGCGGATCAAAATATAATATCAGATATTAACAGTTTACAAAAGAATACTATATCTGTCAATTTACATTTATAATACATCAGAGTTACTCTCGTACACAACACTGAGCATATACAAATCAAATATATCTCAGATAAACAGAAATAATAGTCACAGCGGAACACTCCATACGTCCTATCATCCAGCTCGCCTCCTGAGCTCTAGAACGTCCTTACCTGAAAATCTGTAATACTCGGTCTGACCCGAGCATTACATCAAAGTAACACCCGGGTCAGGCTGGAAACCAGCATGAGTAAACCCATAATATGAAATACCAATGCATATGACTCATTAAAACCCGGGGTAACTCGCACCTTACAATGAGTTCATAACTTGTAATAGTCAACACTTATTTCCACAAATCAAAATCTAAGTATTCTTACTTAGTTTCAAAGTTCCATTTATTCCATCCTATCCTATTGATTTCACATATCAAATTTTTAAAGAACTATTGTAGATTCCAAATCGAAGTGGTTTCGGGTATTTACTAATACCTGACTCCGGTCTCTTCGAAGTCAGTTGATCTTATCTTAAGTTTAATTTATTACTTACGGATAAATCACTTAACTTTGCTAAATCATCCTTTGATTAATTACAACCCTTTGAATTTTTCAATCATTCTTCAATATCCATCTTAATTAGTCACCTTGATTAATTATTTTCAATTATATAGAGTAATTATCCCTTACTTAATTTCACGAATAAATTTTACTTACCCATTTACAGATATTAACCTTTTTATTTACTCTCATTGATTACATTAATTCATGTTCCTTAATTAAATGATTATTTCAAAAATTCACCTAATTATAATTAAATTACATCTATCCTTAATTTATTCCGTTAATTTTATTATACTTCAATTAATCACTTCCACTAATCAACCTCAATTAATCATAAACCGTAATTACCCTTCTGTAATTACTTTCTTAATTAGTTAACTTCTTAATAAATTCTTTGGTTAATTATACTAATTATGCTCATTAAGTATTTACAGAATGAATTCCAAATCATTAAAACCAAAATCTTCCTATGATAAAATCATATCTTATTCATGTCTAAATTATCTTCTAAAAACATTAATTTTGTTTAAAATAATCATTCAACTTAGCAAATTTAAAGTTACAAATCCTAACTTAGTCAAATGTGTGAAACATCTTCAAGTAAAGGTTTAAATCTAAATTTTTTTTCTTCTGAAATTCTATACTGGTACAGGTTAACATCTTACTGCTACTCGAGTTCCCACTCGATCCCCATCCTCAAAAACACGGTACATCACCCGAGTCCTCCCTCAACAAGACTATAAACCCAAGACAAACAGGCACGACTTTCCCCCTTGTGCACGTGCACCATCACCAGAGACACCTCCGTTCACTGATGAACCTCCTCGCACGCCATTCATCACCATTACAACAAACTCGAACCATCAAAACACTAGCATTTGTGACAGATCAAAATCGAGTTACTCGGTTGAAAAAAGAAGAAGAAGAAAAAAAAGTTGGTTCCAGGAACTACGACCGAACTTCCCTCGACCCCGCTCTCCGACCATCAGATGATGCGAAACTCCGACCACCTCAACCCCAATCATCCACGAACCTATTCCACTTGATTTCGTCGAACTCGATCACCCTGAGATTATACATAGACCCTAAATCCAACCTCAACCCAAACTAGGTTTACAAACAAATTCCCAACGCCGCCGACGCCACAGAGGACTATCATCCTTCTTGTCATTTTTGCCTAACTCTCTGAACCATCTCCAAACTCCAGCCAAAATTCCGGTCATCCTAACGCTTGTGACCATCAGAATTTGCCCAGTATCCCAAAAACAGTGCAAACCCGACATTTACTTCTTTTCAAGTTTAAAAATTATGATTTAGATCTTAAAAATCATGTTTTGGTTTAGAGTTTCAGATATTATCCCTGGATTGTTAAATTAACATACTTTAATTTTTTGCGAAAACCATATTGTCCTGTTCAAATTTAATTTCCAGACAAATTCTCTCTTTAATTTCACTTAAGTAAACTTTAAAGTTAAACCTTAAAATCAAACAAACAAATCCTGTTAAAGTCCTAGGTACAAGCAGTAAGTAGATCAAGAAGCATTAGATTGTTTGGTTTAGTATCTAAGCTTGAACTAAGTTCAAGCAAAAGCAAATTTTTCAACCTGTGTTCATCTAAACATTCATATATACATGTACAGAACTCCTCCAACCAGTATATATTCACACAAGCACATTCATTGTTTGCAACCAGAATCTCATTTGAGATTTTGTTTTTAAGGGAAGAGGTTACTCACCTGATTTTTTTGTTTTTGAACAGAGCTCACTTCCTAGTTTAAAGAAAACAACTTGATCTTCTTGTTTTGTTGCTGTTGATTGTTCCAGTTTTAAGCTTTTCTTTTCTTTCCTTCTCTCTTTTTTTTATTGAGACTCAGTCTTTTTGAATGCACGAATTGGAATGGAGATGACATATCAAAGAAATGTGTAGAGGTTTGTATATTTGCTGGTACCAGATTCGACAGAGATATTTTCCTCTCAGATTTTTTTCCAGGCAAGAATTGTTTTGTTATTTATTTATTTTTTTATGTATGGAGGCTGAAATGAAATATGGTGGCTTGTAATATAATCTTCTCTGGTTTGAACGAATTGGAATGAGCAGAGATATATATAGGAAGAAAAGAATATGCAAGGTAGGTGTTATCTGAGTCTACTATTTGCTTGGTGCACTGTTTAATTTTGTTTTATCAGACAGATTTGATATGGAGGCTGCAATGGGTTTTAAACAGTTCGGCTGAAATGATTTTTATACTTGTTGAATTGACTCAATTGTTTGCTGAGAATTGGAAACATTAAATGCAAAAGTACCATGTCTCTACAACCTCATCTTATTTGTATATGTTGTTACTTAACTTAGCAGCAAAAATCTAAACTTCCTATATAAGATTCTTGCCTGTTCATCCTTACCTTCTTTTTATTGTTATGTTCATTAAACATTCTTTTACTTGTTCTTAGCTTTTCATTTCAAAATCTTTTAGGCAACTTACATTATATAGTTTACTTTGCCAAGTTTGTTTCTTAACTTTCCATTTTAAAACCCTACAGGCTACATCTTATTTACCTGACAGCTTTATATATATATTTTTTCGTACACATTATCCTTTTGTTTATTTGACTAGTGAGATTTTATTTTAGTCTTGGCGGCTGATATGAATATATTGTGTACTAGAGATATTTATATTAATTGCTTTTGTTTGTTTTCAAGTGTACATACTTACAGTTGAAACCTTTTGTCCTTGCTTTGAAATTTAAGTGAAGCCTTAGTTATCATGTTGTTAGAATTTTCTAATATATTTACTTATCTTATGTATTTTAATTTCTATTTCTAACTTAAATATTTATCGTCATGTATCTCTATATATATAGATTTATTTATATTTATTTAGTATGTACATTTTGTTAGTATTTTATTTTACTTCTTATATTTATTTCCATTTTTTTCTAGAATTATTAAATCAATTCAAAGATTATTAACAAATATTATCAAATCAATTTAATTTTTAATGCAGATTATTAAATTGATATTGCCCTAAATTTTCGGGATGTCACAGTTGACCCGGTTAAGGTGGCCCGCGATTTATCTAAGCTTATCCATCTTCATATTTTGTTAATTAATCATCTTGTCCTTGTTTCCAAAAAAATAACTCCAAACATTTTTAAAATTGTACTTGTAAATCTATGTTTTGTTTTGTATATTGTGTTGTTTGAGTTGTTGATGTTGATTTGGGTTTCCGATCGATTCGTCTGATCAACGCTATCGATAGGATTTCTAAAACACTTTGACCGAACAAACTAACACAATATTATTTTAAAATTTGGTTAATGAAATAAATTTTGATATATAAGTTTATGGAACTTAATAAATTGATTTAAATTGATTATTTGAAATGATAATACTTGATTTATCATTTATTGTTCTACAAATGAATTTATAAATAGTTGTTTATAAATTTATTTGAAAACTGAAATGAATTTAAAACAAGAAATTTAAGAATTTAATTTTTGATGGATTCAAACCTTGTGTTTAAAGTTTTAAAAGGATATATTATTTAAAGTATTTCCTAGTAGAAATTGTTTCTATAGGATTTTTAAAGTTTAAAAATTTAGTGCTCTTCTCTGTGTCGTTGGAAAATAATTTCGGTGATGACTGCAGCATCATCGACGTTCATTTTCGAGTTTCGAAGTGAAGAGACTGTTCTGTAGTCTTGCTACAGCTTTGTTTTGGGGAATTTAGTTAATTTGAATTTCTAAATTATGACTTGATTTACATTGTATATAGATATATGATTTAAAATTGATTTGACATATTATGTATATATAATTACTTATCTCCAAATGGTTTGAAGAGAATCAGAAATTAATTCTTACACTTTATCTTGAAGAATAATTTCAATTATAAAAAAAATTTGGATAAATGATTCAACTTGAGATAATTGAATTGGAAAGTTTTATTTGTATAACACACAATTCATTCCAATATAACTTACCTAAATTACACAAAAGTTGAGTATGTAATTGGATAATATACAATATAAAAAGGATTTTAAAAATAAAATTTGAGTGGTTATAATAAATGTTATACACTTAAATTTTAGTTATAAAAGATTAACAGAGGTAAATAGTGAAAAAAGAATTTAAAGAGATTTTATTTAAATAACTTAATAATCAAATTTGATTTACTATGGAACCTTAAGTCTAACCTAGGAAATTTAATAAAGGTTATTTCCTGAAATGAATATGTTGTATAATAAATAATGTATCTTTGAATAGATAAAATAAAATACATTTGAATTGGACATTTTGTAATAAAGTTTATTTAATTTGAAATCATAGTTTAATTGATGTCTAAGTGAATAAATGTGTAAAGAAATTTGATTGTTATATTTGCTATGATAAATATTTTAATTATGAAATATATATGTCTTGAAAAAGAATAATTATGATTTAAATAGTTAAAAAGTATTTTAACATCACTAAAATTTGATAATTGAGAATTTGGTTTTCAAATGGAATTTTAAGTGTAACTTATTAAAGGAATATCTATTTATGAAATGGGTATTTAAAATAAAGTGTTAGGTTATGTGTTAAATTAAGAGCTAAGTAAAATAATGAAATTTTGACTTAATAAATGAGTATGAAAATATATAATTTTTAGAAATTGTTAATTAAAGATAACTTGATAGGATAATCATATTTATTTAACTTAGGGGAAATTCAATGGGTGAAATCAATTATTAATCTACATTGAAATCCATAGGGTTTAAAATAATTATTCTACTTTGTTTTTCAATCTATTTTTCTTCTGGTAGTTCTATTCTCCTACCTCCCTCCTTTTCGGGGACGAAAAGTTTTGAGTGGGAGAAAATGTAACAACCCAATATTTAATAATACTTCTAATTCTTTTATTTATAACTATGGGGTTTTATTTTAAGAAAGTTGAAATTCTAAATTTAAAGTTTTAATGATCACCAAATTTTTATTTTTATTTTTTAAAAGAATTTAACCTTATTCGTTTACAATTTGTTTCTTAGTTAATAATTTATAAATAAAGTGTTAGATCGAATAGTATAGATAGTGGATAAATAAGATTATAAAAGGCACATTTTAAATTTACGTTTATACCCGTTTTATTGGGGGTGAGAACTTGTACGTATGTAATAAAATACTCTTTAAACATACAAGTAGCAAATAAGTAAATGTGAAAATATAAAATGCAGGAGTACGTTTAGGGTGCGCATTCTTAATTAGTAAATAAATTAACTATAGCCATTAAATTTTAGTACCCTGAATTCCACGAATTAGCGTTACTTTTTCCCATAATATTCATTTGTTTTAAATTTGGGTATAAAATCTTTATCCAGGAATCGTTCCAAATCTTGCCAATAATTTTATTTTCTTTGTCGTTACCTTTCATAATTCGCTCAACCTATTTAAATTTCAAAACACGCAACCTTTTAATAATGCAATGTAGTGTAATCATTCTCTACCTTTTACGTTCTAAATTTAAAGAGTCTTACCGTTCTTTTATCAGTCAATGCAAATAATTATTTTCTTGCCTATAACTTCTCATCTCTTATGCAATTCTAGAAAGAAAAATTAATACATCAAGTTATTCGTTTATACCCTCTTTCTTTCTTACCTTTTGTTTTGCCTAGTCTCTTTATTATTTTCCTATGTTTATCCCTTGACATTTATTTCTTTATTTGTTTGTCTAGGCCTTATTTTATCTATTAAATATTTCTTATGTGTTTAATAACTTGGAGAAAAAAAATTCAATTGTACATACGTTACTTTGTTTTTGTCACGCATACGCTAAATTGTTTATTTCTTCCCTTTTATTTACCGATCTATTTAATTACCATACTTTAGTTATGTATTACTCTTCCTAATCACTCCAAAATCTTCTCCTTATCTCATTCCTTTTTCATTTGCATATAAGATTAAATATATATGTTTCTTTTACCTTAACTCATGACCTTTTCAATTCTAGCTTCTTTATTTCTTTTGCCATTCCTTTATCAAATCAATGTACGTTACTTTTGGATATGTGGTCCAAGATACCACTTCAAAAAAATTAATCATTTGATTTAAATATTCTTTGCCTTATAAACGCAATAATTCAACATCACATATCAAAACAAAAATATTTGCCTGCCTTTTTGTTCCCATTTGATTTACACACGTTACTTTTCCTTGAGTGCAAAGTTTCTGTCTATAGATACAAACCTCATATCACATTTCCTCACCTCAAAATTGTCTGCATCTCCATTTTCTTCTTTCTTTTTCGTGAGCAGGAAAATCAGGTAATGGTTTTATTCATTTTTTTTCCTTCCTTCTTCTTTTTGTTTGTTATATTTTGTCGTCCACTTCATGCTCATCTACACCCTCCCTTCCTCTCTCCATCTAGTGAAGTGGTCAAGTCAAAATTTGATTCCATTCGTTCAGTTTATTTCAAAATTTTATGTTAAATTTTACTTAGTTTTGATGTTGAATTTATTCGTTTCCTTTTCGAGAATAAAAATCTGGTCGCAGCCTTCGCAACTATTTGATCATGCTTCTGTGCATTCTCTTTTAAAAGTGTTACCATTATTCTTGAATCAAAATCTTCGACGGCAATAATGTGAGTAAATCTCACCAGACTAATATGTACTTATATAGTGATAAACTGACATCACTTGAATCTATAAATGCATATCATCCTGTTATAACTACTATATTATAATCATATGATGTTCACCCATGCTTATTTATCTGTTATACCATATGTTACTGTTTATTATGTTATTCTGTTTATTTATATCAGTTTGTCACACTGCAAGTTCCTTGTAGATTAGTAATCACTATGGGTTGAAATGATACATACCCGAATGGACTTTAGAATAGGGAAAGATCGTTATGGGCTGAAATGATAAGCCTGAGCGACTTTTTATCTATTTTATTTAACTTGGGATTGCGGGTTTGAAATGATAAAACCCGGTTTTTCTTTGTAAACTGCGGATTTAAATGATAAACATCCGTATCACTTAACCTAGGCTAGAAAATTATATACAGACCCGTGGTTTATATATTTTTCTAAAACTTATAAAATATTTTAAAATTATAAATATTATGATATTTTGATTTAAATCTAAGTAAAAATGATTTTATAGAAATATTAGTGATTTTCTATAAATTAAATAAGGAATTCAGTAAATGATAAAGTAGAATTTGAACTATAAGTAAATTTTGGAATTTATGTTTTGTTTTTAAAAAGGGAAATTTTATGAAGTAAGAAAAATATAATATTTTGATTTAAAAAGGTAATTTAAATGATTCTTATAAAATTATAATGATTTTTGAATAAGTTAAAATGTTAAATAAATGAATGTTTAAGCAAATTTTGAAATATAGCTTAAAATTGGAAATTTTGAATCTTTGTTAAAAGTGAAGTTTTATTTAAGTAAAATAAAAGGGAAATAAGCTATATTTTGGGAATTTAAAACTTATTGGTTAAGTTAAAAATTTAATTAAAGAAATGGAAATTTAATAATTGGATTTAAATAAGTAAATTGTTATTTAATTTGATTTTGTATGGAAATTTGACTTTATAAAATCATAAGGATAAATGGTATTTAAATGATTGTTTTTAAGTGTGAAATTATATGATTTTAAAGTTAAAAATGATTTATATTAAAAGTTAATTGTTTGGGAAATTGTAATTTAACTCTGAATTTGATTTGACTGCATTTTTGAAATGTAATTGTTTAAAATGAACTAAAGGGGTTAATTTAAACTAAAAGCTATTATAGTACTTTGTAAGTACTATAGTGGATAAAGATAACTAAAGTTTAGTCGAAAATAAAAGAAATCTATTACCGCACTTAAGCGCTGTCTTTTGTTAAATAACTGTTTTAAACTATAACTTTACGTAGCATTTTATAAGTGCTACGGAAACTATATTTTTGTTGTTTTAATATATTTTAATGAAAATTAATCTTTGGAAAATGATATAACTTTGGAAATTTAATGTTAAATTTCTAAAGATAATGAAGAGACATTTAAATGGTTTTAAATGGAAGAATTTGATTTTTAAAATGAATGGATTTAATGGTATTTTAAATGAATTAAAATGAATGATGTTTTGAAATGATATTTTGATATTTTGAAATGAATTTGAAATGATATTAAATCTTGGAATAAATAATTGAATTTTATATTAGTATGGAAAATATTTGGTTTACTTGTAATTTGAATCTATTTAAAAGATATTGGACTTATGAAATATAGGATAATAAAGCTTTGGAATTTATTTTATAATTTGAATAATTATTTTGTGGATTAAATCTATATTTGAAATTTATAAAATTTGTGCATTATTTTACTATGTGTCTGTGATCTGTGATTATACTTATTTACTGCATATTCTAAGATTTGCCAAATTTTATTTACAACGCGGTATTTTGAGCAATTCAATTCCGGCATGAGTGTCTACCTATACACTTACAATGGATGCGAATGGTTGAAAATATCGGGTCGTTACAACGCACGCGTGCACTGCCTCGCCACTACAGTACGTGAAATCATCACAACAGTGAATACTAACAGTAATCAAAACTGCAGAGGTCAAAACGAAACCCAAGTCAACAAAACAGCATAAACAACAAAAATCTAATTATCGATATGACAATTAGAAAACATATAATCTAATTATCTAAAAGATAATTAGATATCAACAAAATCATCAACTCAAACCAAATTAGAATACACTTCAAAGTAAATTGAATTTGGCAACCCGAAATAGTTACGACAATTGAAATCATCAATTTAAAACTTCAATTCTGTTTGGCTGCAGTGCACGCACACGTGCACTGCCTCGCCAATACCGTACGTTGAAACAGCAAAGGTCAATAGACCAAAATCAATTGGAGATTCAAATATCAATGCCACAGCCTCAATGGTCAAAGCAGACAGACATGGACAATGTGTACGTATGTACACATTGAAACTTCACAAACAAACACAAGGTCGACCAAACTTAACAGCAATACCCAGAAAAGGTCTGGGCAACAATGAATGACCAAGTGCACAAGCAGTGGTACAAACATGATGACACAGCAAAAGGGATTATGCAACCTGAACCAACAGAATGAAAATGAAAACAAACAAAGATATGGCTAGAACCATCGGAAAAGTCATATGAAGTGATATATAGTGGAATATACATTTGTGCATACACATCACCACTGTCTCGAAGAAGTACAGCGATATGCATATTGCACAACAATTACAACAGAGTTACCCAAACTTGAAGTCAAGTAATCCAAATCAAGAAATGAACAGAAATTACTTGCAACAGTGATGATGTAATGAAAGTTACAGGAATGGACAAAGCCACAATATTCAGATAGTCAAAGAAGTTATAAATGCATTTGAACTCCAATGGTATTGGTGACCCATGGAGAAAAAAAACTGAAATGCATCAAGTACTAGAGTTAACAGAGGTGTATTAAACACCATCATATAAACTACTAAAACTGAAAAAGAAATCATCTTAGAACATATATCACAAATACATCAACAAAGATCAAGTAGCAGTTTCAAACTAATGATGTGCAACAGGTAGTATAAGTTGAAACCTGCAATACTACGACTGGAACCAAATGCACAGCCGAATTCCAACAAATTGTGGATAAACAATTTCACCATTAAAATAAAGGCTGAAGTCAACAATGAAAGCCATTGCAAAATTTAAGTAAATCCTCATCTAAGTTATTTTCCCAAATTAAGTTGCAGATTTTTAAACCATAGCCAAAAACATACTGGCTGAAGCCAATGAGAATCAAAAACCCAAATAGATGACAATGCACATGAATCAAATAACTCGAATACAATGCCAACATCAAAAACACAACAAAATCAGAGTAAACTAACAGTGGACAAAGCCACAACAATTCAGTTTGCAGAAGTTTCAAGTCAAGGCCTCAAGTAAAATAAGCATTGACTTGAAGCTACACAGCAAACCACGGTACAATTTTTTTTTCAAAATCAAGTGGCCGAAGACGACAGAGGGCCAAGTCGAACAAAACAACATCGTCAAACCCACATTCACAAATCATCAAAGCGGTGGATAAAAAAAATTGAACCATGTCAGGAATCACCAACACGAAACAAAATCGAACGACTTAAGTACAGAACGAGGAAAGAATTAGATGTGAGTAATTAAATTACTCACCTTCTTCGAAGAGGCAGCCGCGAGCAACCTGGCGGAGTCGACGTCGTGGCATCACGAAAGTGAACGAAACAATCGGCAGAAGCCCTAATTTGAAAAAGAGGGACGAACGAGATAAGCCGCCATTTTTTTTTCTTTCGTTTATTTAGTTTTAGGGTTTGGCTGAAGGAATGTAAAGAGGAACGATTACAAACCTTATCTCAACAAAAGTGAACGGCCGAATTAATTAAAAAGGGAACAGGTCTAATATTTTTCTAAGTCCACAAACCCCTTTAACAAATTTCAAGAGAATTTCAACCCATTAAAATGCCGATAGCAATTAGCAACCAAATTAAATCGTCTAATGACGGTTATAAATTTGTTACAAAAACCCCGGGTTGTTTTGCTAGTTATCACTGCAAAACGATCAAAAGAAAACATGGGTAAAATTCAAAGTGTAAAGCCCACTCAGATTCAACATATCGTTTAAAAGAATAACAACAGCTTTAAAATTCCAAACAACGATTAATAATTTTTAGCAATGAATTTTAACCCAATTAAAACTCTCACTATCAATAAGCTAGCTCGTTAATCGTTTAATGACGATTATAAATCAATACGAAATCCCAGGTCGTTGCACTTAAATCATTGGATAACTAGTTAAACGAAGAGGCAAAAGTTATAGCGAAATAGTCGCTATATGAGCACTTTGGTAAAATACCTTTTTTTTATATAAAATAATTAAAAGATATTCTTTAGGATTTATCTTCATGGTTTTTAAGTGCCCGAAGTATGCTAACTATTGTAAAAAGAATAGATCTAAATTCATTTGTTAAGGCATTGAAAACTAGGCACAAAGTTGTAGCAAACAAATGTGTTAAAACGTGTTACAGAACTTTAAACAGCACATTTGAAATGCTATCTTTACTATTTGAAGCTATAAATTATTTAAAAATGATATTAAATTATGTATTTTTCTCTAATCCTTTTAGGCTTGTTTTCTAACTTGTAATAGAATGTTTTAAAATTGGTTTCATGTTTAAACATATTTTAATAATATATAAGCTTTGAAAAAGGTAATTAACTTTGATTAACACTAAAAGCCAACAAATAGACTTATCTATTTGTGAGATTAAAGAATGAAGTGTCTAGGCAAGGCTTTGAACCAGTTTTCTAACTTACTTGGCTCCACTCTTGGGCGAGGAACAGTATAAGTTGAAATATCGCATATGAGTTAAGTATACTTCATTAATGACATTTATTTAGCAGAATAAATCCCAGTTCTACTATTATATAAATTTGGACATTTATTTAAATATACCAGTTAATTCTGATTTGTGTGTTATTATTCAATTTGTTGAATTGTTGATAATAATGTGTTGTTATTATTGTTTGCTTGACTGTTTGAATTATGCTCGGCCATTTTATGAGCAATTAATTTCCATATGCTTGAGTTGGGTAGATACAAACACCTTATGATTAGAATTTCATAGTTTGACTATAGGGTGTTCGATGAAAATATTTATTAAGTAATTATTATAATAAAAGATATTTATTATAATGTTAAAGATGTTTTTCTAATGAAATGGTTTTTTGAAAAGAAATAGAAATATTTGGAAATAAATATTTTAGAAGCGATTTATATAAAGGTATTTAAAAATGTGTTTCATAAATAAAGTGAATTTCGAGAACTTAAATCTCAGTGGCTTGAAATTGATTTCAAAAAGATTTTAAGAAAATAAACAGTACTGTGTTTAAAAGTATTTGTGATTATTAGTGAAAAATGATTTGTTACTTCGGGAAACAAAATGATTTGTTATATTACTGATGATTCGGGTAACCCACAACTAAAAAGTGGGCAGGAGGGTTCATGTAACCCTAGTTATAGTGGGACATATTTTGTTTATTTATTTTGGAGAGGCTGGGACCTAGTTGCCTTGTTATTGGGAGATACCTCCCGATCTGATTGCATACATTTCGATATCCTTTTATAGTATTTGAGTATAGTATGTATTAAAGCACAATATAGAATAAAAAAATTAAAACTCTGATACCTTGTATTATTAAAATTGTATCATGTACATTTAGCAGTGTTGAATATTTATCAAATAATATTATGTATTAAGTTGGTAGTTTTTATTGGTAGATTTAAAGTGGATGGGTTTTTGGTGATTTTTACTAGTCCGAAAATCTGGGTTGTTACATCTAGCTTGTGTATTAGAAACACATTTTCATATCTAAGATAATTTGCTGGTGAATTTAACGAAGTGGGTCTGATTTGGTATCATTAGACCTTGGGCTGGATACATCTATACATGCCATCTAACTTTTTTGTTGTTTCCACTGAATGAGTGCTTTTTCATTAGTAGCTTGAGAAATAATTCACAGGTAACATATGCTTCATAATAATATGATTAAAATATTGTTATTCAAAGATACAGCTAAGTCCATAATTCTAAAATTAATTGTTAAATTTTTAGGTGCTTATGTATTTTCCATAGCCAATACATTACTATTGTTATAAAACAAATACCGTCATTGAAATACCAAAAACAATTATAACGAATATATATAATATCGATATTAAAACAAACGTCTTCTATTTTCAGTCAAAACCGAAAACAGATAATTTCATAAATAATATTTGGTATACACGATAATAGTCTTTCAAACCTTGATGCATCTACTAGTAAGTCTTATATGGTATGCTCCCACTATTTTTTTGTTACAATAACAATTTTTGAAATATGAAGGTCCATTCAACCATTTCTATTTATTTCTTTTACTATAACTAATTTACATTTAAGATTTTTAAATCAAATTTCTTGAACTTAAATAAATAATTTTATAGAGAATAATTTTCTAAACAAAAAATACATTTGGCATATAAATCATATTTCCTGTTCCCTATTAAGTGTCTACAAACTTTTTAAAGCAATTCTGTTTTCATTGTCTCTTCATAAAGTAGAGGTGATCATTCACTCTCTTTATCCCAACTAAGCCAACATTATCCATATTCTCAGACTTTTGTATTCTCTTTTAAAAGTCAAATTATCAAAAGAGAAACCCTTTACTACAAGGCTATACTGGATTTTATTACAAAAATGCATTTGGTCATTTTTATTATTTAAGGATATTTAATAAGATACTCGTAAATAAACATATTAAAACCAACATTTTAGTTATACAACTCCTAGGTCGGTCTATAGTCCTTGGTCTAGTGTTGTTTCTAATATAACATAATCCTTATTATATTCAACATTATCAAACACATGATCTTGTATTATGGTCTTTTGCTTATTTCAAATGAAACATTTTTATTGAGATTCCATAACATATGAACAGACTGTTCATACAATTTTTGTATGTGATTGAATATGGATCAAATATCCATAATCTTGTAATTTTTTAGGTTACGAAACTCATAGAAGATGGTACAAAGTCTCAGGAAAATTAACATTTAAATGACCAAAGCACTAATGTTTTCAATGATTGTATAATTTGGCTCTTGCATGGGCCTTGAAGTGACAATATGCCAAAATATTCATTAATAAATACATTTTACATTTCTTCATCAATCTTTAATTTAGTTCATTAAGCAAAGTTTAGTTGATAAAATATTTTATCAACTACATTAATTGTGAAAATTTATTTTACTTAATTATTATAATATCGCATATGTTCTTAAACATATTAGATTGGTCTATTTTAACTTATCTAATAAGGATCCAACTGAATTCTGCATCTCTCAAAAACTTTAAAATAGATACATGAAATTTGTAAATTCATTCAGTAAGGGGTTATGATCCTTCTATCATGTTACTACAACCTTAAGGGTGTTCGACAAATTGTAGTCCTCGTAAATGGTAAGTAACTCTTTACTATTTATATCTCTTATATGACTCCTAACCCTAATTTAATTGCTTCTAATATTTTTTTAAACCTCAAGGATGCCCAAAAATCATAAAGTACACAAAATACTCTAGACCCATCATTTCAGGATAGCCTAAGGGTAATTGTGTAACCCTTCAGGGTGCTCAACAAGGTTAGGTAATATTCTTACCTATCTAGGGAAAAACATCGCGATGGATAGTCTATGGCTTGAGGGTGCTGAAAACCATAGATATGCACGGTACTCTTTTTATATTGTAAATGATGGAGAGTAATTATTATAAGTTCATGATTTAAAATAATATTATCCGAGTAATATCGACACTGTAAGGTAGATGAGTTTTGTAACAACCCTACGTTCTACGTCATTGTAATAAATAATTTAATTAGAAATAAATGCTCAAGTCTAATTTTGGGTATATATTTATTTTGGAAATACCTTTTTCTGAATAGAGATTACTCAATAAATGAACTTTTTTTTAAATGAATTAATTAATAAATAGTTTTAAGAAAATATAATGAATTCTAATAAAATACCTACAATGAATATAAAATAATTTTATATGGTAAATAATTTATATATGGTTGAAATGGATGAAAATAAATTTTATTTGATACTAATAAAATGAATAAATCAAGGAAGATATATAATCAATGAATTTAAATATTTTGTATAATCCGGTGACATATATTTTTATAAATAGCTATTTCAATTAAATTGATAATATTCATAAATAATTGATATAGTTTTTATACATGAATAAATGGGGGATTAAATGTGAATAAAAGAGGTTAACGAGAATTTTAATTGTATAAGGACCTATTTGTAAATAATAATGGCTCTTGTATGTTCTCTAATCATCCCTTCTAGTAACTCTTGAACTCTTCTTTCTAAAGCCTTCTTGTGAGTCCATTACCCACTCAAACCCAAAGTACTGTCTCCTGGCTTCCCCAAAACCAATCTTGCATAGAAAGAATATCAACATGAAAAAAATTAATAGAAAAGAAGATGCGAAGACAAAAAGGAAGCAATGTTGTTGTGTAGATAATGTTAGAGGGGGCCTTGCATGCATGAAAAAGGTGGAGACAAATGGTGGTAGGCGCGCAATCGATGACGGAGCAAGGCTGGGGATGTGACCACGATTGACGATGCAAGCTTGATGCTTGTGCGACATTGGAGGTCGAAGGCTAGTTGGATGAATTTGAGCCGGCGGTGGTAAGCTTGCAGTGATTAGTAAGGTTTAGGTGTTAGAGCATTGTTGGACAGGTGATAGAGAAGAAGGGCTAGTTCAATAAGGGTAATGACCCATTGGTTGGAATTTTGCTTGGAAATTAAGGTGAGTTATCGATTTAACTCACAACTATAGTCTAGATTTCCCTCCTCTTTGGTTTTCGTTGATTGTTGGCAATGAATTTGGTTTTTAGATGTTATTGATTGAAATAACGTGACATGCCTTAGTATGGATGGTATAGGGTTGAATTTAGTTAATAATGATGCTATTCTGATTGAAATAGTTAAATGATTTGTTTGTATATGCTTTAATTACTAGGAAATTTATATTAATTGGATTAAATGTAATGCATCGTTTGTTCGTCCTATGAATATAACTAGATTTGTTGTCAAAATTGACTAAGAAGGGAGAAATTGAGTTAAAACATTTTTGAAATGTTTATATAAATTGGTTGAAGTATACAAATTGTTTTTTGGAAGATCTTATTTTAGAATTTTATTTTATAAATGCTTTTATAAAAGGGAATGAGCTAAACAGGTTCTTGCGATAAATATAAATTAATTGATTTGAAAATGAAGTGAAAAGGAAAATCTACGAAGTAAATATTTGAAATTTATGAAATTTAAATTATCTCTAGAAATTGAGATTTCGATATTAATTTATAAATAAAATTAAGGTTTTATGTTTGAAGCTATATTTTATACAAATTATTTTTGGAGATATCAAGTTGTTCGGCTTAAATTAAAGGGATGTGAAATATATTTAGAAGTAAAAAATTTTTGAAGTGTTAAATTGAAATTAGTTTTTGAAAGTTGAAACTATAATACTTTGATTATAATTGAAATTATAGATATATACTTATTGTATTTATGATTATAAAAAAAAATTATTGAAAAGATTTTTCATTTATAAGAAGGAATTAAAAATTTATATTTCAATGTAGTGAGATTATTTCATTGCATGTAAATAAAGATGTTGCTTTGTAAAATAAAGATTTTGGGACAAGTGACTTCTGAATGTGTTATATTTATTATATAATGAATCTTAATAATAAAAACCATTTTAAAGGGAAATAAGAAGTTTAAATTTTGTTACAGTAAGGAATTTTCGTTTGGAAAATCCTTTTTGGTACTATTTTAAAATAGGAAAAGAGGACATTAGTTTACTAAATTATTTCTCAAAGTGATTCAAAAATGTTTAGAAGTAAGTAAATATTTTAAGTATTGATTTTGAAAATTGAATATTAGAGTTTTGGAAACGTTTGGATTAATGATGGGAAAGAATAATACTAATAATATAATTTTAATTTGGGGTTTAAAAGAAATTTTTAGATTATAAACCTCCTTTATAAATGTTTTAAAGCAATAAAATTTGGTTTCATATTTGGCTATTTTTAAATTAAATAAGTGTTTTAAAGAAGATTTTCTTTGCAATTAAATAAGAGGTTTTAAAATATTGAAGATTAGAATTAAATTAAGATTTTTAGATAGAATGAGAATTTAATAATTTAAAATCTCTTTGAAGTTTTATATAAATGTTTGAAGTTTAATACGGAAACTTTGGAAATGAGCAATTATAGAACCCTCTTTTAATCAATAACTTGTTGAATGATGTGCAGTTCTATATAATGAAAATTTCGAATAAGCTAGTAATATCGAGCGGTATGGAACGTTTGGTAATATTCTTTTCGTTTATTCCTTTCACTTGCTATATAGATATTGTATGCTTGTATTGAGTTTAATTTACAAACATTTAGTAAACGACCGAGTAACATTGAGTAGTATAAGGGACTCGGTGATATTGTTCGATTACTTTTGTAAGTAAATGTTACTCTCGTTTGTAATGATGGGTTAATAATTTATGAAATTTTCTAGAGGCGACTCTTTTATAGAGATTAATAATCGGGAGTCTATTACTATCCAAGTACTATGATTTGGAGTTATGTTGGGTATTTAAGGTTTCATCCTCTAAGGACTAACTAGTCGATAAATATTATTTACTTTTAGGGCTAGTAGTCGAGGATTTATCATATTGAGTACTCTCATTTGGGCGCGTGGAGTCGAGAGTACTTATTGTTACTCTCCCAAGGGCTCATCTAGTCGAGAGTATTTGTTATGAATGTGCGTCATAGGTTCACTCCACTATGGAGAGCGTATGATTAGGACCTTAAGATATGTTATTATCCATCCTAGCGGCCCAGATTGTGAGGTCACACCCTAGATCCATGATGTCAATTTAATGAGTTGATGAAGTTGAGGCCGAAGGATATTTCTCTCATTAGAGCCATTGCCCAAACCTCACATAAGGACCAACAGTCCATTACCAAGGGCAAGTAGGAGTCGTGACCAATGTACAATGTGGTCTTGCAGTGTGTTTATGACATGTCATGGATATGAGTCATGATTCAGGGAGTAATTAAGGGACCATAGGAAACGAACTATGGTCATTAACATTTCCTGGAGCAGTGATGCGACACATCAGTCTCGCATCTGGATGACTTAGGTAGATCCATTTCTTATGGTTATTTGATGTTATTTTCTCACTAGAGACGATGATTATATGACATTAGAGACTTGTTATGTGCTTATCTATCATATGAGGTAACCTAATCTAAGACAACTACAAGTTTATCTTTCTATATGACATTGGAGGCTAGCGGTTTTCTTGTTTGTCATTCTCTCTTAGACCATTTAGCTGAGAGATATTTTGATGTGATTTATTATATTTATCTTTTCGGGCCACGCGGTTGAGAGTTCTTATCTCTCATTAGGACAGTTGATCGAGATGGATTATTGTGTCATTTATATGTATTATTTTGAATCTACATATACTATTGTTTAAATATCTCCTAGGGTCATACAATCGAGACTTCTTATCTCTCCTTGGGGCTGACAGTCGAGACATACATTTGTAAATAGTATGTTTATATGGTTTTGGTCATTTGGATGATGTTTCACTCATTTCATTCATGTGAATGTTGATATGATGGCAGACTATTATTTACTATGGGTAATAGTATATGTGCATGGTTCTGGATGATGTTAATGCATTTGAAATGTTCGCTATCACTATGAGATAGACTTCTATTCATACCATGCTAGTTGCTATTATATATTGACATTACCTTCTAGACATTGTAACAACCCGAAATTCCAGTGGGTTCGGATTTTTCGTAAAAATGCTAAAATCCAAGCCTACTGAAGCTCGAGTTGGGTATTTGGTATCCTGAAAATAGGCAAAGACAAATATATCAGAGCTCAAATAAATATCTCACAGCGGAGCTGACTAAAATATAATAGTAAGTAAATACTCACCAAGATAATAACACTTTCTAAACAAGTGTCTCAAAGCTGGAAAGTCTTTGCCATAACCTAACCTGTGGGATGTTATGAGGAGGGGGTCAGAACTAAAGTTCTGGTGAATGGACAAATTATACACTTCTAAGCTTAATTCTACATATACCGTTTTATTTCCATTTTCTGTTATATTAGGTTTACTGGACTTATAATACTCTCGCTTCCATGCGTGAATCGCACCCATCTACTACCTAGTAGATTAAAACCTAATAACTAATATATATGTAGCTACATGCCCAAAGACCGCATCGGTCCAAGGTACTACCCATAGTACCTTCTGTATCCTCCTCGAAAAGGACTCCATCGTCTAGCTCCTAGAGCGTTCTGTAACTACATCTGTAAAGGACAACTTCGTGAGGCCTACAATACAAATGTTCCATTGTCTACTATGAAAACGTAAAACTGCGTCTGCACTAGCTTATAGTAGTGCTCGGACATCCACAATGTACCACCCAGTGCGTACCTTGAGGACTATACGTAATCGTTCTGTCTACTTCCTAAATCTCGCCAACAAGGTCTACCTTGTACCGAACTCAGTCGGGGATTTTCTATATCTATAAAGGTCCACTTCGTTAGGCCTACAATACTGATATTCTACTTGGTCTATCTCTTTTCTCATCGTGGCTATGGCCCCACTCAGATCCTCCCTCAACTAATCAAAAGACCTCTCAAAAGCTAAGTGGATGTGCCCTACTGCAAACAATCTACAGTGTCTCGATAGTGAAAGAATCATTGGTCTGTTGGTTTAACTCTAGTCTTTCCCGAACTCGCTCTGATTGATGATGGCTCAATCTCCGCATGCGACTATCCTTTTGGGTCCTGCCCACTAAAACCTACTCGTAACTAGGAGTATGGTGTCATACGAATATCCTACTCCATCAAAAACCTTTTGACTGCCTACAAAGGTCTTCTTCGTTAGGCCTGCAATGCAAAAGCAGTCAAGCATACTCTCTTGACGGAACACCTAAAGACCTGCCTCTGGGGGTACAGCTTCGTTAGGCCTACCCCAAAGGGCCATCCTAGAGTATCCTCACGTCCCGTTGATTTTCGTACTTCCTTCTAGCCCAAACTGACTAAGTTGGACATGCACTTTCTATACTAAAAATCTACGATGCACTGCTTTGTTAGGCTCTTTATCTAGATTCTCTTTGGGTTATTCCAAGTGCACCTTACCATTTTTTTAGACCCTACGTCTAATCTTAATTTTGCATTTAGTTTACTTTTCTTATTATGTTGGCTACTTATTTACCCTTATCAGCAAGCCCAGCCCCACCTATGTGTGAGACCATCAGTCCAAGACCTAAAAGGGAATGCTGCCGGTACGGGCCACTTCTATTATTTTGCTTATTAACTTAATCCAAGATCTAAGTTTGATAAAAGCCTCTTCTATTTCTTTCTTTTTAATTATAACCTACTGTTGCAATTATACTTGCAATTGTCACTTTTATATTCTTTTCTATCTTTTGTAACCTACGTGTTATAAATGTAATCGCAAGTGTCTCTTTTCTATTCTAGTCTGTCTTCTTTTATTATGATACTAAATTTTCTTTAGTTCTCTTATATTATATAATGGTCTTAACTTGGGACTATGTCCAACTGTCATAGGTTACTTATCATAATAACTGCTTTACTTTTTACTCTACTATCTGCGCAATAAATGCAGATCTAGTCACATTTTCTGTTTATTATTTCTAGTCTTGTCAAATAATTAACTTGATTATTTCTTCTTCCTTAATTTCTTTTAAGCTTCGTGTTATTCTCTTTTATTCTGGGGAGTAGTTCTATTCTATTTGGTTGGTTATAAAAACTATGCTAAAAATCTATTTCCATATTTTAATACTAAATAATGCTAGAAACAATAACTCGTACTGCAAGATATTTCTTTTATTGTTTCTTTAATTGTTGGGTAATGCAAAATATGTAGAATACATTAGCCTATGATTTTTGTTTGATGATAATAAACATATATATATATATTCGTTTTAAATGTATTTGTTATTGTACTATTTTATTTTTCCACATAATTAAATAAATATTTGTTAAATAAAATAAATAACTCAGAATTCATATTTAAAAAAATATTTTTTCAAACAAATATTTTATTACAAATTCAAATAGTACAAATTTGAGCTCTCACTACATTTGCACATTTTCAATTACAATACAATTTCAATTACAACATAATTGTCACTATACAATTCACCTCACTACATAATTCACTTATCACTCGTATTTGATCTTCAACTCTGTTCCAGCATGTGTCCAGCATCTGAACTATTTGCACAATAAACATTGGCGCAGTAAAATTGAAAAATAAAATATTTTGCAGTGCACAATAAAGTGTGTATTTTGAAAATATTATTTGCCTAAGTTATTTGGGTTGTTCGTCATCATTTTCTTTTAATTCATCTTACACGAACAACTTGTGACATGCACAGTGTATCACTGTACATGCCACAAGGTTGTGCACACCGATATACACTTGCTTGTTAAAATCACAGGGATAGTTGAGCACAAGGTCAAACCCAAGCAAAAGTTGGATTCAACTCAGGTGCAATACAAAAACAAAACATCACAGAATGGTCAAATGCAAGTTCAGTTACAACATGACAAAGTGGTGAACCAGACCAGATTCAATTACCAGTGCACAAGCAAGATGCAAGGAACCAAACTCAAGACATCAGATCAAAATCAAGTAAGAGCATCAAGATAGTATGGCACCAACATACATATATATACATATGTGTACACACACATGTGTGTGTGTGTGTGTATATATATAGTAGCAACCAAACTACATAACTCAGGTTAAACTAAAGGCAGCAGCACAAGGAGTTCAGCATATACAAGTGCACATTAACAAAACAACATGCATCATTTCAGTTCCCATAAACATACTCACGAGGTAAGAGAATGTCAAGTGCACAGAAATGTCTGGACTCAAGGCAGTTCTCTAATCAACCAGCACATGTATACACATATGCAACAAAAGAGGAGACATCAATGCAACATGAAGTCTCAATTCAAGACATATACAAAGTGCACTAGACCTTCCAGTCACAATGCAACGTGAAACAGACAAGACTACAATAAAATTGGCACTAGGAGTTCAGAGGCATACAAACTCAGTGCACACAGACAAAACCAGCAACTCAATGGATGCAACGGCATAAGCAACGTAATGGTCGATATACAATGACATCAAGCTACACTGAGGTTCAAAATAAAATGACTCGAAGCAATGCAAGAACAGTTCACCAGACACATGCAACCTTTCAACCTAGATCAATGAACATAAGCCAGTAGAACAACACCCCATAGACCAGACTCAATAACACATGAAGTCTCAAACAAAACCAAACCAAACTCCAAACGCAAAGCAACATTGGAACAAGACATCAATAACTCAACCAGACTGTAAATGTACATGCATACAGATCAACATGAAAACATGGAAACATACTTGTATATACATGGAGATGACACACATATGCAAACATAGTATGACAGTGAAGCAGTTTACAGTTTTACATAAACTATCAGTGAAGTAGTTTACATGTTTCAAAATGAAATAATCAAACAGTTGCAATTTGAACAGTTTAAATGTTTCAAAAATAGTGAAGCAGTTTACATGTGTATAACAGTGAAGCAGTTTATATGTTTACAGTAAAAATAGTTGCAAGTCGCAGTTTAAAGTAAAGGAGCAGTTTCAAAAAGAAATGATCAAGACGAAAAAGTCACAGAGGGTAACACGAATTGAATAAGTCAAAGTCCAGATCATCTCAAAATTCAAAATGCTAAAGTCATAGGAGCAAAAAGAACAGAGCAAAATTCAAATTCATGGAGTAACACGTATGAGATGAACAAGTCAGGAATCACACTTATCGTTCGATCAAAAATCCATGGCCGAGAAAAGGAGTTGACAAGTTCAAATATAAATATACAAAGGAAAATACAGGGAATCAAACCCTATATAAATTCCCAATTTCATTATCAGCAAGAGCATCGAGTTCAAGCAAATCAACAGTAAAAGTAAAGTAAAAATCATACCAAATTTACTCCGTTTGAACTCGACACTGAAGCGATCGCGAGCAAGTCGATTAACACTGATTTAAGAAGCACTGAAGCTAATTGAGGAACGACTAGCAATCAATTTAAACTTCTATTTCAAGGCAGCGACTTCATTTGAAAACCCTAGTTTTTGAAAAGAAGCAAAAGGGAGTGGCCACGAAAATAAGAAAAGGGAGAACGTGTTATCTTGTTTTAATTGGGCCGTTTGCTTTGGGCTTTAAAATTAATTAGTGTTTTATTTGTTTCTGTTATTTTTATTTTAAGTCAAACTCTAGTTTTAAGTTGTTTACGAACTATGGTTTGTAGTTCGAGAATTCACAACTCGTTGGCTTAGTTGTGGCAGGGTTTTGAGCTTAGAGTTAGGTTAATCAAGTTAGCGGGTGTCGTGAGTTTACGTGTTTTGTAAGCGTTTGATTACTTAATTTCTAGTAGAAACCTTGGGAGCAGCACGTAGTCAGACTTTTGCCGAAGCTGGGTAAATCTGTGTATGATCTGTTATTATTTTTATTTCCGCATTAATTTTCAGTACATCCTATTCACCCCCTCCTCTATGGTGAAAACGATCCTACAAAATACAGTAGTGTCTCTATTTTGCACTAATTCCATTTTTCTTGCTTCTATTCTTGCAATTACGTTTATCGTTATTCTTAAAATATTAAACTATGGAAATGTATTCCCTTTTCTAAACCAACCAACTAATCTATCACTAACTTCCAAATCAATTTATTAGATTTTCCCCTTTTTAATTCATTTCTCCCATTTTAACATAATTTAATGTAAATTTCTCACTTTTAGGCTTATGCCTTTCTCTACAACTTTTAAGCCTAATATTACTTATATTTAATTGGATTCCTTTTCTTTTTTTATATAAATAACATTTAAATATAAGTACACTTTTCTTACAAAATTTACAGTTTTAACATAACTAACTAGTAGAACCAATTACTGAAATTAGTCCAATGCTGAATTAAATATTTAACGGGAATCTAACAATGTTATATATCATAAGCATAAAAGATATATAATTCAAAACCAATCACTTGTAAAGAAAACACTCCAAATTCCAAATATGATTTTTAGTCCAGTTCTATTATCCATAGCCTTCCCCTTTGCAACCCTATTTGGATCCATAAATCGGAATTTGTATGGATTTAAAACTCTGGATCTAATTGAAGAAAAATAAACGGATAAACTAGAAAACCAGATCTGAAAACTCACCTCATACGGACGGCTTAATTTGGACATCTCTTCTCTAGATCTACAGTTTCTACCTCCAAATTGCAAATCAGAAAACCTAAATCTAATATATTTGATTTCTGAAGAATTGGAGGAGAAAGAACAGCGACAGGGCTTCCGCGCCCATTTAGAAAAATATGGGTTTGAAGGCTAGCCCTGCATGTTTATTTGTAGAGAGCCAAAGCAACGTCGTCCTTTCGTTTAAAACAATTAAAATCTAGCCATTGAAAACAAGCAAAACACGTCAGTTTTGACGTGTCTAGCCTTTTTGTTTTATACGTATTAATTTATTTCCTCTATTTTTAAACGTTAACTTTTAACCATTGCCTATTCATTCTAATTAATTTCCATCAGTTGCAAATTTAATTCCCTTTATAACACATATTTATTTTGAAATTCAAACGTTGCTAATTATTGTAAATTAATTTCCTTTAATTGGTTATTTGATTAACATTGCCTACTAATGTAAGTTAATTGTAACGACCCGGAATTTTCGAACCCGAAAATTCCAGATAGTTAGAAGAAAAAGAAAAGGAATAGAAGAAAGAAACAGAAGAAAAAGATCAGAAACATCAACATCTCACATTCGCAGCGGATAAAATATAATAATAAATGATAACTGTTTTACAAAACAATATTATATATGTCGATTACATTTTAATACATCAGAGTTACATATTTATACAGACACTGGATATACACAATTATCAAGTCTCAGATATACAATAATATAACATAGTAGAAACACTCCATACGTTCCTGTCATCCAGCTCGACTCCTGAGCTCCAAAACGTCCTTACCTGAAAATCTGTAATACTCGGTCTGACCCGAGCATTACATCAAAGTAACACCCGGGTCAGGCTGGAAACCAGCGTGAGTAAACTCATTTAACAAAGAATACCAAGACATACAACTTGTTTAAAACCCGGGGTAACTCATACATAGATTTACACTTCACAAGTTATTAGACTCCACTTATTTCACAAATTAATTTCTAAGTACCAAAAACTTAGATTAAATGGTCCACTATACTTAAATCCTTCCATTACAGCCTATTGATTTCACCTATCAATTTATAAACGATCGAAGTGGTTTCGGGTATTTACCGATACCCGACCCCGGTCTCTTCGAGTTCAATGTCATCTCTAATTCACGTTGTTCAGTTTTAATCAATACAATATCATATCCAGGATATCATATCACCTATCAATTCAACTCAGATAGGTAGCCTATATAATCACAGTTCAACCCATTCATATCTCAGCACAACTCAAATTCCCATCAGAGATATCATCCATCCAAGGCATCTACTGTCATTCAACCATCCATAGCAAGATTCATTAGATATACATTTCCTTGTTAATTAAATTAATTCTCTAATTAAATTAAATTCCAACTTTAATCTCTGGGATTTCCTTAATCCTGCATACTTAACATCGATTAATATCCCTCATTTATTAATTAATGATTCTCTAAATACTTCCATTAATTGATTACCCTTTTAATTAATTACATTTAGCACGTAATCTTTAATTAACTACATTCTTAATTAACCTTAACTACTTATATTAATTAATTACATTAATTGATCCTTTAATTTATTACATCAAGTAGTTAATCCTTAATTACTTAAGATAAGTAATTATACTAAACCAATTTCATAAGTGATCATTCTGAATTACATTAACTCATTAACTATCATTAATTACCTATGTTAATCAACTTGGCTAAACATTTTTTTCCTTTTTAATAAACTTGTTAAATTATTATTTAACTCAAGGAAAATTTTAAAGAAAACATTTAATTCTAAAATTTAAATTTTGAAACTAGTTTAAAACTAGATTTCTTCCTTTGAAAACTTACAATACTAATTCCATTTGTTTTTAAATCTTATACTCCTGTTGCTTAATGATTTGTATTCCTTTGTTCCTGTACAAAACTGTGCTTACAAACTCGCCTCAAAGCCTGGTAGTCATCGAACTAACCGGAGCCCATCATACAAATTCTCGAGTCAAACTAACCAATGCTCCAGGCAAATTTACGTCATCCCCAACTTCGAGAAAATTCCCAAACAACACGCGCCTAATCCGAGGAACCTCACCTTTCCCAAACCAACAAACCCTGCGATGTGCAGTGTACACGTGCACGTGCACGGCGATCTGGACGACTCTGACACCTCGCCGACCATGCTCACAAATCGACGACGATCACCACTAGCTTTCCGACCACCTATCATCAGCTATTCGTTTGGAATCAAGGATCGAACTAATCGATCAAACTCGGAACCCATCACCCTGACACAATCCACCCTCCACTGATGATTTCCGACCTCGAGAACCTTCGCCGACCTCACCAGAGATCGGTCCCGACTCCAGCCACACTTTCCCCTATGTGCGATTTAGATCGGTCACCTCACGATGATGAACGAACCTGATTTACCACGTCTTCCCAATCCAAACTCCAAACCCTAGTTAGGCTTCGCCAGGCAACACCGATGATCAGAAAAATCTCGAGCCATTTTTCCTACAATCACCAGACTACCCGCAACCTTCAGCATAAAACTCGACGCACCCCTCCCCTTTTATCATCGGAAATTGACGAAAGTGTCAATTCCGTCCAATCCGAGATAACTCGATAATTCCACACCTAGATAACTTGAAATAACTATCAAAAATCCTTATTTACTATTACGCATCGATTTATGGAATTCAAACATGAATTCGTACTCACTGATTTTTTTGACTTATACAAATTTTTCTCTGAAATTTCTAGTTTTGAGATAATTACTAACTGTAAATATTAGTTACTATTTTTAAAGTTTATGACACATTGAAATAGTCATTATTCATTTATATATCTTAGCCTAAAATTGATTGAAGAAGAAGATATAAATTTAATAAGTAGAAGAGAAACCTGGAAACAACAGAACATGTCCTATTCTTTATACATACCAATCATTCATATCCATATAAACTACTTCAACAATTTCCATATGAATCAGCATAAGGTCGGATTATAAAATTTACTCACCTTTTATAAGATTGAACAGAGACTTTTGAAGCAGTTTTTAATTTGAAAACTTGAATGCTGGAAAATGCCTGATCCTTGAAACTGGATAATACTTAGTTGTTGAGATGATCTAAGCTTTAAAAACTGAGATGAATTTCTTGATGATCTGAAAATTAGTTGAGTTGCTGAAATGATTTTTCCTTTAAAATTGAAAAGAATTTGCTGTTTGAATCTATCTCTGGTTTGAAAATGTTTATAGGCTTTTGTTTTTGTTAGTTTTAAAATGAAGATAGAAAAAGATTGAAAGAGAGAGTATATGTATATTTATAACCTTGTTTTTTTAAAAATAAAATAAAAGAAAATAAATTAAATTTTGACACTTGTTTACTATGCATGATATTATTCTTACAAATGTTAAATTTATGATGAGATGATTACATTTGTTAACCTTATAATGTATTTGCCTCACATTTGTTTTAAATGCATTTTATCTTGTTTATAAATGTTTGTATATATATACAAATTAATTTTTATCTCATGTTATTTATTTTAAAAAAATGTATTAAACCTTTCTTAAGTCTTATTAAAGCCTATATTTATCCTTGTCTTTTAATTATATTTCAAATTTAGATAAATACATTCTTTTTCTCAATTTATGTTTTATATTTATATCCATACCTTCCTTGGTATTTACACATATAAAACTTCTAAAAGAGAAGAATTTCAATTCTTAATTATACACTAATAATAATCATATATATTCATCCTTTTGGTTTTCAAACCATAAATTCAAATTCAGTTTAAATCAACTCATATATATTAAACAAACACATATTTAATTTGTTTGAAGATAATAAGTTTTCCCATAAAAAAAAAATTTCCCATAATTATCATATTTATTTGTTTTCAACTAAAAAAATCAGTATTTTAATAGTTAAAATTAGTATTTCTATTAATTAACCCAGTTAATTAATAATTAACAGATGCACAAAAATTCGGGTTATCACATTCCTCCCCCCTTTAAATCTTTTCGTCCTCGAAAAGGAACGAAGCAATAATTTTATTACAATGTTGATTACCAGTTAAATTATTCCTTAGACATCTTAACTCTTAACTCTTTTTATTTAAATTTTTCAAAACATTTTAAAAATCTACATAATATTATCAAAATAGTTTTTTTTTTTAAAATACTTTTTATAACTCGATGTCTAAACCAGTCCATCCTCGTTCTCACAGAAATTCGGTCATACGTTGATCAGGCGTAAGACTGAAAATCTATCAGTACTTGGTAAACCCGTTTTCAACACCTAGTGAAAATACTTGGAAAATAATTTTATTGAAAATATGGAAAACATTTTTGAAATCGAGGAAATCCCTTTGGTGAGAATGCTCTGGAAATCATCACCCCCATCCATGGTCACCGTTACATCACGGGTTACGTTGCCATCGCAGCAAAAGTCCATGTAACTAATGACAGCATGGAACCCACAACAGATCGCAGTTACATTCCAGGGTTACGTTGCCATCGCAGCAAAAGTCCATGTAACTGTTGGCTCTCAGCGGCACACACGATTTCGCTGTCAAAATGAAACTTCTCCCACATAGGTCGCAGTCTACCGATATAAAATCAAACGTAGACAGTTGGCTCTCAGCGGCACAAACGACTTTCGCTATGTTACCATAGTGTCACAGTCTACCGATATAAAATCAAACGTAGACAGTTGGCTCTCAGCGGCACACATGACTTTCGCTATGGTCTGCAGTAGATCGCAGTGACATCGAGTTAAACTGTCGTCACAGTATAACCCAAATGCCTCTGTGGGCACCAGCCCCTCGACTTTCGCTACACAAATAATCCTCAGGAACTAGTTTATTCCGGACTCCTCACAGGATTAACTTTAGAAACCCCCCTTGGAGCTCAAGGCAGTACCACCCAGTGGTACTCCTGAGAAGTTCATTTCAAGGAAGCGCCTTTTTCCCCAGAGCTATTCTCAAAACACTTTATACTATATACTTATAGTATTTTCAAATCATATCCTTTATGATTTATCAAAATCTCCTTTACACAAAATCGATTACCAAAATCGATAATTCTCAAACTAGGCTTTTCAAAATCCAAAATTGATTTTCCAAAAATCAAAAGCCTTTTCCAAATTATATAGGTTCCCAAAACCTTTTCCAAAATCATTCTCATAAAATTCTTTATATATAGATATAGATATATATAACTTTGAAAATCTTTGGATCATTTCAAACTTGTATAAAACCTCTTTTATACTTCAAATATTTCAAAACCCTTTTTATTCTGGCTAGATTTAATAAGGGAAGTTTATCATATTACAAAATACAACTTTATTTATTGCCAAATCAAATATTCAAGTTTGATTTCTTTATAAAGTCATTTACCATTTACTTATCTCCATAAAGTAAATTTCAACCAAAGAAATATCCAATTCCATTATATTTCACAAATATACTTTTCATTTCAAAGATCATTTTACAATCCTTATCCACAACTTCAATATCAATTTCATTCAAACCCGTACGATGTACACATATCATCCGTACGCAATATCAGTCTGATCGCTCAATCGATCACAAAATTTCACTTCCGAACTAGTATCGTCCACCCGACTTCCTAGTGCGGACTCAGATCTGGTTTCTTGACCAGAATCCGTCATTCTCCTTGCATAGTCGTAGCTATGATAGAGAATATCCAGAACCAATCAAAAATCCATATCCAGGTTCGCCGTCGAAAATCGAGCGAAAAATCCCAACTCGGATCGATAATACTATCTCGAAATTCTGTGTTCGAATCTGGATCAAACCACTATGCGAATAGAATAATATTCGTTCATCCTACGTATTTAACTTCATTGATTATTAGCCGAATCAATTCTCTTTTCTATTCACATTTCCTTTAATTCCATTCACTTATTCTCAATTGCTTCCATTTCCAATTGAGTTATTACTTCAATTACAAACAGTTTGAACTCTGACTTATTAAATTTAAAATAGCTTGAAAAAGTTTAAAATAGATAAGTAGTTGAAAAATAGTTATTAGTTTGTAAAATAGCTGTAAAATAGTTAAGTAGGTATAAAGTAGTTAGATAATTGCAAAATAGTTTTTAAAATAGCGATTAGATATAAGTAACTGAAAAATAGTAATTAGTTTATGAGACAGTTTCAAAATAATTAAATAGTTTCAAAATAATTGTAAAATAAGTATAAGATAGTTTGGGGTTTAAGAAGAAAGATTGTATAGTAAATAGTTTGGAAAAATATACTTGTATTAAAACAATTTGAAAATAATCCAGAGCCAAACCGTTTAATTTCCCAATCTCCATTTCCAATTAATTTCCCATTAATTCAATTTAAATTTCCACTTCCATTTAAATTGACTCAATACTTCAATTTCCATTGAATTTTATTCAATCCCAATTCAAGTTGAATTAATCTTAATTCCTTTCCAAATTCAAATTAAATTCCATTTGAATTTTTGAACTCATTCGATCTTCAATTTTTATTTTAAATTAATTCAATTCAAATTTTCCATTTGAATTTTAAACTTATTCATCTTAAATCACAATTCCCATTTATTCAAATCAAATTCAGTTTGAACTAATTCGATTTAAATCTCAATTTTAAACTATCTCGAATTATATAAATTCAAGTTAAAATTTTTAAATATTGATTTAATTCCTTAAATCAAATTAACTTATATCTTTAAACCATTAAATTCTGAATCCAAATTTCAAAATTTCATTTTAAAATTATCTTTACTTAACTTATTACAAAGTTCAAATAAGAATTCAAAAACAATTTAATCTTCAGATTCTAATTTATTATCCATTTTCAATTTCCAGATCTCAAACCCATTTTGAGATCACTCATAACTCCCATTTAAATTAACCATTTAACTATCCAAGTTAAATTTAAATTTCATCTTGAAATTTCCAATTCAAGTTGTTCATTCTAAACTCATTTAACTTCCTTAAGTTAAATTAAATTTATTTAATCCGGTCAACTTTACACAATTTGAATTCCTATTCAAATTTTAAACTTCAGATTAATAATCTTTCCCTTTTTTAGTTTAAAAACTTACTTCACTTTGGGTTTCACATCACATCCCAAGGAAAATTTAAAATTCAATACTTAGAGTTTATTTCAAACATCTTTAATATAATGTATATTCTCATCTATACATATTTATTTTCTTTACACTTCAAGTCATACTTAAAATTTTAAACCATTTTTGGTTTTTAATCTCAAAACAAACTTCTTTAAAACAATTTCAAGTTTTTTGGATTTAGATTTAAAATTTCACAATTTTTAAATTATCTTCAATTCCAATTTATAAGTCATACTTACCTAAAAGTTTACTTCCCTAAAACATTTCATTTTACTTAATCATTAACAACATTTTATTATTAAACATAACAATCATTTATGATAATAACCAAGATTATCATATCTGGAAACCAATTCATTATTATCTTTATTCCGATAACACTTCTACAATTCAAGATTTTAATTTCAGTTTGGATCTATTTCAAACTTATCTTCATTTAATTTCAATTTGGTTGTATTGCCATTATCATTTAATTCTCATTATTTTATTTAATTCCAATGGTTCAACAACCAATTTCTTTAATATATTTAATGATTAGAAAATTATCTCTATATATATCAAAAGATAAACTAATATAAAAATCATTTATTTTTAAAACCATTTTAAAACCTTTATATAGGAAAATAACAAGTACTCTCTCATATATATATATATATACACTCAACTAATTCTAGGGTACTATTGACCCTATCTTTAATGGGTAAACCCACCAGAGCCAAGGTTCTCGCTTAACCTTCTGCTCTGATACCAACTGTAACGACCCGGAATTTTCGAACCCGAAAATTCCAGATAGTTAGAAGAAAAAGAAAAGGAATAGAAGAAAGAAACAGAAGAAAAAGATCAGAAACATCAGCATCTCACATTCGCAGCGGATAAAATATAATAATAAATGATAACTGTTTTACAAAACAATATTATATATGTCGATTACATTTTAATACATCAGAGTTACATATTTATACAGACACTGGATATACACAATTATCAAGTCTCAGATATACAATAATATAACATAGTAGAAACACTCCATACGTTCCTGTCATCCAGCTCGACTCCTGAGCTCCAAAACGTCCTTACCTGAAAATCTGTAATACTCGGTCTGACCCGAGCATTACATCAAAGTAACACCCGGGTCAGGCTGGAAACCAGCGTGAGTAAACTCATTTAACAAAGAATACCAAGACATACAACTTGTTTAAAACCCGGGGTAACTCATACATAGATTTACACTTCACAAGTTATTAGACTCCACTTATTTCACAAATTAATTTCTAAGTACCAAAAACTTAGATTAAATGGTCCACTATACTTAAATCCTTCCATTACAGCCTATTGATTTCACCTATCAATTTATAAACGATCGAAGTGGTTTCGGGTATTTACCGATACCCGACCCCGGTCTCTTCGAGTTCAATGTCATCTCTAATTCACGTTGTTCAGTTTTAATCAATACAATATCATATCCAGGATATCATATCACCTATCAATTCAACTCAGATAGGTAGCCTATATAATCACAGTTCAACCCATTCATATCTCAGCACAATTCAAATTCCCATCAGAGATATCATCCATCCAAGGCATCTACTGTCATTCAACCATCCATAGCAAGATTCATTAGATATACATTTCCTTGTTAATTAAATTAATTCTCTAATTAAACTAAATTCCAACTTTAATCTCTGGGATTTCCTTAATCCTGCATACTTAACATTGATTAATTTCCCTCATTTATTAATTAATGATTCTCTAAATACTTCCATTAATTGATTACCCTTTTAATTAATTACATTTAGCACGTAATCTTTAATTAACTACATTCTTAATTAACCTTAACTACTTATATTAATTAATTACATTAATTGATCCTTTAATTTATTACATCAAGTAGTTAATCCTTAATTACTTAAGATAAGTAATTATACTAAACCAATTTCATAAGTGATCATTCTGAATTACATTAACTCATTAACTATCATTAATTACCTATGTTAATCAACTTGGCTAAACATTTTTTTCCTTTTTAATAAACTTGTTAAATTATTATTTAACTCAAGGAAAATTTTAAAGAAAACATTTAATTCTAAAATTTAAATTTTGAAACTAGTTTAAAACTATATTTCTTCCTTTGAAAACTTACAATACTAATTCCATTTGTTTTTAAATCTTATACTCATGTTGCTTAATGATTTGTATTCCTTTGTTCCTGTACAAAACTGTGCTTACAAACTCGCCTCAAAGCCTGGTAGTCATCGAACTAACCGGAGCCCATCATACAAATTCTCGAGTCAAACTAACCAATGCTCCAGGCAAATTTACGTCATCCCCAACTTCGAGAAAATTCCCAAACAACACGCGCCTAATCCGAGGAACCTCACCTTTCCCAAACCAACAAACCCTGCGATGTGCAGTGTACACGTGCACGTGCACGGCGATCTGGACGACTCTGACACCTCGCCGACCATGCTCACAAATCGACGACGATCACCACTAGCTTTCCGACCACCTATCATCAGCTATTCGTTTGGAATCAAGGATCGAACTAATCGATCAAACTCGGAACCCATCACCCTGACACAATCCACCCTCCACTGATGATTTCCGACCTCGAGAACCTTCGCCGACCTCACCAGAGATCGGTCCCGACTCCAGCCACACTTTCCCCTATGTGCGATTTAGACCGGTCACCTCACGATGATGAACGAACCTGATTTACCACGTCTTCCCAATCCAAACTCCAAACCCTAGTTAGGCTTCGCCAGGCAACACCGATGATCAGAAAAATCTCGAGCCATTTTTCCTACAATCACCAGACTACCCGCAACCTTCAGCATAAAACTCGACGCACCCCTCCCCTTTTATCATCGTAAATTGACGAAAGTGTCAATTCCGTCCAATCCGAGATAACTCGATAATTCCACACCTAGATAACTTGAAATAACTATCAAAAATCCTTATTTACTATTACGCATCGATTTATGGAATTCAAACATGAATTCGTACTCACTGATTTTTTTGACTTATACAAATTTTTCTCTGAAATTTCTAGTTTTGAGATAATTACTAACTGTAAATATTAGTTACTATTTTTAAAGTTTATGACACATTGAAATAGTCATTATTCATTTATATATCTTAGCCTAAAATTGATTGAAGAAGAAGATATAAATTTAATAAGTAGAAGAGAAACCTGGAAACAACAGAACATGTCCTATTCTTTATACATACCAATCATTCATATCCATATAAACTACTTCAACAATTTCCATATGAATCAGCATAAGGTCGGATTATAAAATTTACTCACCTTTTATAAGATTGAACAGAGACTTTTGAAGCAGTTTTTAATTTGAAAACTTGAATGCTAGAAAATGCCTGATCCTTGAAACTGGATAATACTTAGTTGTTGAGATGATCTAAGCTTTAAAAACTGAGATGAATTTCTTGATGATCTGAAAATTAGTTGAGTTGCTGAAATGATTTTGCCTTTAAAACTGAAAAGAATTTGCTGTTTGAATCTATCTCTGGTTTGAAAATGTTTACAGGCTTTTGTTTTTGTTAGTTTTAAAATGAAGATAGAAAAAGATTGAAAGAGAGAGTATATGTATATTTATAACCTTGTTTTTTTAAAAATAAAATAAAAGAAAATAAATTAAATTTTGACACTTGTTTACTATGCATGATATTATTCTTACAAATGTTAAATTTATGATGAGATGATTACATTTGTTAACCTTATAATGTATTTGCCTCACATTTGTTTTAAATGCATTTTATCTTGTTTATAAATGTTTGTATATATATACAAATTAATTTTTATCTCATGTTATTTATTTTAAAAAAATGTATTAAACCTTTCTTAAGTCTTATTAAAGCCTATATTTATCCTTGTCTTTTAATTATATTTCAAATTTAGATAAATACATTCTTTTTCTCAATTTATGTTTTATATTTATATCCATACCTTCCTTGGTATTTACACATATAAAACTTCTAAAAGAGAAGAATTTCAATTCTTAATTATACACTAATAATAATCATATATATTCATCCTTTTGGTTTTCAAACCATAAATTCAAATTCAGTTTAAATCAACTCATATATATTAAACAAACACATATTTAATTTGTTTGAAGATAATAAGTTTTCCCATAAAAAAAAATTTCCCATAATTATCATATTTATTTGTTTTCAACTAAAAAAATCAGTATTTTAATAGTTAAAATTAGTATTTCTATTAATTAACCCAGTTAATTAATAATTAACAGATGCACAAAAATTCGGGTTATCACATTAATTACCTCTAATTGCTGATGTCAATTAATTTCCTTTATGACGCACATCTATTTTGAAATTCAAACGCACGTTATTTCTAGAATTTATACGTGCATATATTTTTAGACAAATATATTCACGCACATTTACATGTATAATTATTTTTCGATATGGAACTTCGAATGTCAATAACTTTTTCATACGAAGTTCGTTCGAGGGATATTATATATGTAAATTAATCAGAAAATCGCCACGAACACAATGGTATAAGTTTCGAGGCTACATTCTGACAATTCCAAAAACACTCATTTTCACTGTTTATAATTATTTGACTATTTAATTATCTAAAAATATGGCGTGTTATAGACATAGTCTGACCCATGTGTTATTCATATAATACTCAGGTCAGTTTAAGACATTTCATGATTCAGGGATGATGGGACTAGCTTGTGGTTGATGGGCTAGCTTTGTAGGCTAGTTTATTAGTTGCATTAGATATTGTATTCGTATTTATGTAGTCCATTGTATACATATGAACATTGTATGTTGGGACATATGCATTGACTTGTACTTTGTATGTATTTAGAGGAAGTCGATAATTGATTTGTTTTTCTAATCCACTTAGACTTGTGTATATTCTCTATTATATATTATCGATGCATCAATGACTCTGTGTTCTTTGTTTTTTTATATTGTGTATTGTTCAATCCTGGTTATGCACATGTTTATTACTCTGTGTTGATACCAAGTACATGTAAGTGTGTGGTATAAGATTTTGAAATATTATCCATTGTTAGCCCAGGAGAATATTCATGTGTAATAGCTCAATATCACCTCATTCTCCTTATTATCAAACCGTATTATCAAGTATTAATGTTTGGCAGAATGGGTGTAGAGGTGGGATGTTACAAGTTTTACTTCTTGACATTGTATGTCTCTACATCTAGTGTATACACCCTTATGTCCTATGGATTTTAATTTATTTAAACCACCCATTATCTTTATACACAAAAACACACACACACGTGCATGCGTGCGTGTGCGTGGATATATATAAATTTATTATGACATTTGATATTTGTTAAGTCATACATATGTATTCATATATATCTTTGCATTAGTTGAACATTTTAATGAATTAAAATTATAACATTTTTATTTATATAAATTTAGAACAATTTTAAATTTACTTATTTATAACCTTTATAAATACAAGTTTAAAACGATTTTAAATTATACACATAACCCTTATAAATTTTAACTCAAATTTGAAATAATTTAGATTAATGTATTTGTAACCTTTTTCAAATCATATTTGAACTGAATTTTAAATTTATATATTAACACTTTATAAAATTATAGTTCAAATACACTTAGTTAAATAAATCTAAGGCTTAAAACACTTCTAAGCCTTCCAGTGGGGCATATCCTTAAAACATGCCGCTTCGATGAGCCAGGTAAAGGCCACGTGTCATCCAAGATTTGAACTAAGTGACATCTTACTGGTTATGGATTTCAAGATGATGAAGAAGTGGATCAAGTAACTTATGAGGTTTTAGGAATAATGAACAAATGGAGCACGAAATGTTTGACCAAGATTTGTACAAGGCAAATCATGTCGGTACCAATGTGATTGATCATGTCGGTACCGAGTTGTTTAAAGATCGGAAACACTCTTAAAATGTAGGCGAGGCTACATGTACTTTGAAGAAAAAGACAAAGATTTGAATTGGACAAATCATGTTGGTAGTGACATGATTTGAAGGGGCAATTTTATTTACTATAGTGTAGGACTTGAAGAGTAAAGCAAATACAAAGAAGGACCAAATAAATATGACAACAAAAACATGTTGGTGCCGATGTTATCATGTTAGTACCGAGTTGTTTTGATTATTAAATTCTTCACATTCTTCATGCCAGAACGATCATATCTGATTTCTTACTGTTTCCTATATGAGCTAGCAACTCTAAAGGAAGAATTCGACCATAAATGTCCGTCTTTGGCAACGAAATAAGAACTTTTGGATTCCTTGCATCGAATTGCTGCTGGTTTTATTGTCAACTAGTTTTTTTGACCTATACTTGATATTAAGAAGTGATTGTAATTGCAAGGATCATTTGAAATAAACTAATACTCAATGTAGGCAATCGAATTAAGGCCGAATCGCTTTAAAAATATTAAATTTCTGGTTTCCATTTTCATTTTTCACTTGATTATTCTCATTTTCATCTGATTTGGGGTGTTTTGTTAATTTTTGAATAACATTTATAGTGCTTTCACTAAGAAAGAAGAATCTCATGTGTAGATTTGTGCTTTCACTTTGGATTTGGAGAAGTCTAAAGGTTAAATCTAGAAGAAATGGCTCATGGGAAAACCAGATCTAGAGTAATTACTTAAGGTGATGCTGAAGATGAAACAACTCAACCTTTGACTACTCAACCCAGATCATCATCTCAGGTGAATGAAGTTGTGACAAGAGCTGAAATGGAGAAGAAGATTGAAATGACCCTCCAATGCTTTACCTATATTTTCTATGAATTTTTTTATATATATACAATTCAATTTAATTTTCAAAGTCATTTTCTTTTCAAACAATTTGTCCAGGATTTAAAATTCCTACTAATATAAATATATCAGTTTAATCATAAAATATGCATATAAATATGATGATGTATATGTCCCTCTTGTTTAAATCAGAGTATATATATATATATTTTAATTTTTTTGTAAACAAGAGCAAGTTCTGTTTGATTTGAATTTGAATTAATCTCCTCATACTTAAATTCCCAGATTTTCTAATATTTGAAGTGTATAAGTAGATCCTATGCATATTTATTCATACTAGATTTGATCATGCTAACCATGATTTTTCTGTTAATTTTTACCTTAGCAGATAATCTCAGAATACATGAGATTATCATTTTTTTAGCATAGTTCAAATGTTTGATAAGTGACTAGTGCCAGAAAATGATATTTACATTTATCGTTTTCAATTTAGGTGTCTTCTATAAAACCCTCTTGCTTTGATTCATTCAACATAGCTTTTCTGATTTAAACTTAACCAATATGACACAACTGTGGGTTGAGTGTTTGCATAAAATTTTACTGTGACAAGAATCTAAACTTTAAAGTGTTTAAAAGAATATAGAGTGTCTCCTGATTTTGATAGTTCAAACCAGTTCAATATGCACATATGTTCGTAGCATTTTAAAGAGAGTTTTTGGTTGAACATTTGCAAAAGAAAGCTAAAGATTTTAAAGTGCCTTTTACTGTCAAAATGTAATCAAACATGTTCAACCAGAGCTCCATTCTTTTCAAGCTGGTTAACTCATGTGCTTGTGTCAACCAGACACTTTGATCATGTAACAATGATATACCATTCATTTGTATAGCATCTGAAGCTCTTTTTTTGCTTTGTATTTACTCTTCCCAAAACAACCCATAAATGGACTTGAATCTTTTTACATAATATTCCAGTGAAAAACAATTAAATACTTAAAAGAATTTCTCTAGTTTAAACCCATATTTTACACCAAGCTCAATACTTATAAATAACCCAAATTTGCCTAGTACTCAATATAGGTTAGGCTAGACAACTGCTTAAATATACATATATATATATATATATATATATATATTCTTTTTCCAGATTTTCATAACTAATAGTTTAAGCATTTTTTTTCATATCTCAGACCATACTTCAGTACTCAAACCAATTACACATAACAGAATTCAACTCTAGCAATCCAGTTTGACCAACATAACAAAGTCATTACATAACAAGAAATTTAAAAAAAACTCTATTTTCATGAATACATGCAGATATCTCATTCTATGCTCTTATTAAAACTAACAAGCATGCTCATCCGTTTTTCTCATTAGCCATAATCTTCCTTCCTACTTAAGTCATGCATCCCCTGAAAGAGCATTGGTGGCTGCCTCAGTTTGAAATGAGACACCCCCATATGCCATGAGCAAATAAGGGTCTGATCAATGATCTGGTATGAGCAACAACAATATATTCATGATATTAAGCAAATGAATGATACATGAATACTAGCCAGTTGCTTAAACAATTTTCCTAAATCAACTATGTTACTATGTTTCAGATAAATTGTTATGCAAATGCAATGACTTCATAAATTAACCATTAGCACAAGCATGTTTATGCAAGCATTCACATCAATCTGCAGCACTCAGATGCCCTGGAACACTCATGATTCCAAATCAACAAATCTAAGAAATACCCATATTCTTATTTCATAACTTTGCATAGCCTTTTCATATATCACTTAAATCCCAGCCTCATCTGCTATCAAGAAATCACAGGGACACATTGCAATGAACTAATTCACATCATTGCACAAAGATCTCAGGGCTTAAACAAACCATGTGCCAAACTTGCATACTTCAAATATGACAAGCACTCCAGCAGCCTTCTTGGCTCACAGTTCCTAGTTCATTTACTAATTTGTATTTATTTAATCCTATCATCAGATAGGTAAGTGAACATGTCACTGTGTTCATTGAAACACCCCTGTAATACAGCAAGAATATTTTCCAATGGCAAACAAATAATTATTTTCAAGAATATTTCTAACATATATTTTGTCTTTGAATCAAATACAAGAATATTTATACTGAGAATAGAAACATGGCATAATGAATTATTATGATATGCAAATAACTATGATTGAGCCAGATTCAAGATCTAGCTGAATCATAATTTTTGTCTTGTAGATTTTGCTATTTGATCAGGGACTCGGCACATAGAAATCTCTATTGCACCCCTAATATCTTTTCTAAATCCTTAGCACTTATACAATGTATATTGCAGCTTATTTTATTTTCTCTGTTGAGATTTACTTGCCATGATTCCATATCAGTTATAAGTATTCTTCCCCTGATTTCAAGATCTGATGCCTTAGCTTTCCAGAATATAATAAAACAGTAGCATGCACATCCATAATAAAACATCTTATCAGATCAAGGCCATCCAAAGAGCATCCATAACAAAACATTATATCAAATCAAAACCATTCAAAGAATATTAATAAAACTGTGTTTAACAAAAACAAGAAAATGTCAATAGCAACATAAAAGTTTGGCTGCCTCATATCAGGTCTTAATGCCATGAATCTAGTGAGATTACTCACCTAAATTCTTCCTGCCTTTGATCAAAAATCCCTATATGTTTCTTCTTCTTCTTCTTTTTTTCTTTCTTATTTTAAGCAACTCGGGTAAAAATGATTTTCTGGTTATAACTGCCTATTTATATAAATGTTTTCCTCTAGGGTTTTACCAAGATAAAATTCCACTTTTGTCCTAGCTAAAATCATGTATTTTGCATTTTTATGTTTTCATATTTTCATCCTTGATTACCCCGGCCATATCAATTAGTTAAGGCTGCATTTTCTTTTCTTTACTTTTTCAGAAAATGGCCACTCACTCAAGTCATGTTAAAAGTGTATGACTTAACTATATTTACTTATTTGCTTATTTCTGGAAATCCCCCTCTTTCTATTTTTGACTATACATAACATACTTGCTTGTATTTTACCTCATACCATTTTACTATTATTTTTCTTGCTTAGTTTCAATATATCTCTGCTCAAAGAAAATGTATCTGGGTATAAGCATATGTATATATATTTATTTAATTCTTCCTTACTTCCTGTAAAAATATTCACATGCATATGTTTCATATTTTTAATTTCAATATACTAATATATTTTTAATTTCAGTATGTATACATATCCAATTTCATAAAGAGTATTTAATTTCAATGTATACGGAAAAACATATTTTAATTGGTTTAATACTTCACATTTCAAAATCATTTTTGAAATGCTTCCTTTCTTTGTTTAGTTATTTTATTATCATCATTTTTTTCAGAGATCTTAAACCTTTTTCCTTATGCCATTTCCAATGTGCATGTGCACACATACTCTTGCACATCATTTCATCAAGAAATCCTTCAACATTTAATCTAAATATTTTAGAACTGAATTATTTTATTAAAATAATTTTCCTCAAAATTTTGGGGCATTACATTCACCCCTCCTTTTAGGAATTGTGTCCTCACAATTTTTCAAATACTTATAACAAGCATTTACTGATTCTAAGGAATCTATCAAACATATGCATAAGCAAACAAATTCAACCATAATAACTACACATATTAAATTTTCCAGAAATTAAAAATTACCTTTAATCTGCAAAAAGTTTAGGATAATCTATCCTAATCTTGTCCTCTAACTCCCATGTACAGTCATTTGGATCAAGACTCCACTGGATTATAACAACCCTGAAATTGCAATTACCGAATAATAAATTAAAATTATGATTTTAAGTTGAAGAGGGAGCTAAACAAAAATTTGGGAATTTAAATTTGCAATTGGTTTGCAAATTAAAGTAATTTGGGTTTAAAATGGGGAAATTAATATTTTTGGAATTTAATATTTAAAAGGGGAATTTTTAAATGTGATAATGGGTTTAATTGGCTAATGAGACAATTATATGGTTTTGATTTAAACTAGGTTGTCACTTAGGATTTTGTTCACATGATAACCTTAGAAATTAAACTAAGTCCTAATGGGTTTTTAAAACCTCTTACCATGACCCATTAACCAACCCACTCCTATATAATATCTCAAACCCCTCCCATAAACCCTAACCCTCCTCTTCATAAATTCCTAAACCTAGATCTAAACATAATTAATGGCCTCCCTTTAGAAGATCCATCTACTTCTCTTCATAATTAAACTAGTTTAATCTTTGAAAGGTAATGCAATCTCTCCTATTCTCTAATCTTTTTTAATCCTTATTTTATCTCTTCCATCTTGTGTAATCTTTGTTTTGTTTTTGATTTTGGGTCCTTGAAGTTTCATGATCTTATGCTTTAGGATTAAGGAATTGGCTTGCTTGATATTGTGCACACTAACTATTTGATCCATTGCTTCTTTGAGGTAATTACTATTGATTAGTGATTATTGCTAGTAGTGATTATTGCTAGTTAAAATTTTGGTGAAAATTTGTTGCCAAAAACTGAAAAAACACCCCTAAATCACTAAAAATCAACAAAATAGTTGGCTGGAAATTGCTTCAGCCTGAAACAGGCTGAAATAGTGATCTGGGTGCACCAGAACAGGCCTGGGTTGCACCCAGGCTGAGGCAGGCTAGCCCAGTTGGGCTAGCCAAGAGCAGGCCAGCCCCTAGTGGGCTAGCACACACTTCCCCCCCAACCCGCATGGGCTGGGGCTTCCCCAGCCCAGGCGGGGCTGGGGACTGGACCCCAGCCGCATGGGCTGGGGCTTCCCCAGCCCATGCGGGCTGGGGACCAGATCATCCCCAGCCAGCATGGGCTGGGGACCGGATTACCCCAGCCCGCATGGGCTGAGGCTTCCCCAGCCCATGCGGGCTGGGGACCGGATGCACCCCCAGCCCGCATGGGCTGGGGACTAGATGCACCCCAGCCAGCGTGGGCTGGGGCCTGGATGGACCCCAGCCCAGGCGAGCTGGGGCTTTCCTTCCACCCAGCCCAGACGGGCTGGGCTCCCCCTTACATCCCCAGCCCAGGTGGGCTGGGGGCTCCACTTACCTCCCCAGCACAGGCGGGCTGGGGGCTTCCCACCACATCTCAGCCCAGGCGGGCTGGGCCTGCTTCTACCTCCCCAGCCCAGGCAGGCTGGGCCTGCTCCCACCTCCCCAGCCCAGGCGGGCTGGGGGCCTGCTCCCACCTCCCCAGCCCAGGTGGGCTGGGGCTTGCTCCCACTTTCTCAGCCCAGACGGGCTGGGCTTGCCTGTTTCCATATTTTTATCTCCACTTCGCGATGCCGCCACAATCGCATCCGAAGTCGGAATTCGATGTTTTTAGTCTCGTTGGAAAGGTGGAGTTTGAAACTCCATCTCTGGAAAGTTTGGGCAACATCGGAGTTCGTTTGGTACTTCGAATTTCGTGTCGAAGTTGAACTCTGGACGCTGTTGGTAAACAATGTGAATCTTTTCTGGGTCCAACTTTGAGATGTCGATGCCTCTTCATCACAACTCGGAATCCAGAAATTTGTCTTGCATCTTAAAGTAGGGATGTTGGACTACATGCCTGCAAATTTTCATGACATTTGGACACAGTTTGCTGGTCCAAATAAATTGCCGAACTTGGGTTCGTAGCTGTTTTTGAATGTTTACAAACACTTGGAATATTTTTCAGTGATTTTCTGGTTTTATTGATTTCTTTGAGATTTGTCTCTAGATTTCGTACACGAATTTTATAAATCATTTTCAAAAGATTTTTCACTCCTAAATGGCTTTAGAAATTATTATATAATATTATTTTTAATTATTAAATTAATTACTCCATAATAGGAGAGTTTTCAAAAGCCGTTTTAAAGTGATTTCAAAATCAATTATAAATCCGTTTCGCACCATTATTTTCTATAATAAAAATCTCACACTCACTTTTGAGCACGTCGAGCGAAGTGGAAAGGTGCTTAAACGGTTAGGAAATCTCCGGCCTATGGAACCGTGTGTATTTTCTTTCCGGTTAATCCCCGACCTATTCGATTGATCGTTTTGACCTTTGGGTCTAGTTTACCGATGATACGAGGTGGACTTTTTATTGTTTGGAGTGTGAGCTTGCTATTGGTTAGTAAACCGTTTAGTGCGAACGTGGGGTATGGGACTCATTGTTAACACTTTACGGGTTCCTCTCCAAGAAGTTGGTGACACATTAGCCTTTGGGCGGCCAGTACTGGACCTCTGGGTCACCACGCCTCTGGGCAACCGTCTCTGGACACCTGCTCTATGGAGCAGTTTATTTTTCGGCATGCGCCTCTGGGCCTTTATCCTTCTGGGAAGGATCTTGTCGTCTCGCGCGTTCCGCATCTGTCCGAGTGATCGATCACAACTCTACAGTACTTGGCAACAACGACTCTGGTCGGTGCACGTGCAATATTGGTATTATTTGATGATTTTTTATATCCATTCGAGTACCGCCATTCGTTGTTGGTTCTATGGAACCATACGATGTAAGTGCGATTGCCTTGTGGATTCACAATGTCTCTGGACACTGCTTTTCAGTGTTGGATATCATTGACTTTTCAGTATATCCCCATTGCTCTTTGGAGCATCGATCTTTGCTTGGGCATTGATTACAGACTCTGGTCACTCTTGGGATTATTGCCTATGGGCATCTTTTTATGGCTTTGGCTACGCCGATGATATGAGGCGATTTTATTTATTCTACACTTTGGTGTTGATTTCTCTTTGGAGATTTTTATTGTTTATTGATGATTAGGGATCGTCATTATATTCATGTGGTTCATAATATACTTCTCTTTGGATAAGTACTGTTTTATTTATGTACCGCATTATTATATATCTCAGTTATTACTGATTGTTTAGCTAGCCTGACCCGAGTATTTTCGCTCGGGTCAGACCGAGTTGTTTCAGGTTAGGTCTCTGGACTTAGCTTCTGTGCTTCCACTTGGACATTATCTGCTATGCTGATAGATAGCGCTTTTATTTGTCCACTATTCCGCTACTCTGTTATTATTCAGACTTTGATATGTACATATTTTTGACCCACATGTGTGGGCAGTGGCTTTGTACCCACTTATAGTATTTGGATCTGTATTGACGATGTATTGTTCTGGGATTTTATATCTGTTATGTGATTCTGTTCTGTGATGTTTTATCATTTATTATTATTATGCTTTGTCCTGATAGATCTTTAGCCATTTGTAATTTCGTTATAAGTATTTACCGAATATGTCGAACCACTTGAAAAAATATATAGATACCATCCTTTCGACGTATTCAGTAGATAGTTATAGTTTGATTACAAATGGTCGCTTCCACTATACTCTATTCTCCGCTTTAACAGACAGTATTGCTCCCGTAATACTCTTTGTTACAGTGGGTCTCAAAGTGGGGCGTTACAGCTTGGTATCAGAGCCTGGTTTCAAGAATAAGCATAATAAACACAGAACAGATACACTTAGTACAATACATTTTAATTGGATCCGAATTAAATCAAATCCCTTCCTTGTGCCTATTGATAGATAAGTTAGGAATATGTGTAGGAATCTGTTATATTCCATAGTATTCCTTAATTAATTATCTATCATTGAATCATGTCTAACTCTAATTCTCGTTTGACTTTCAGTATGTCTGGAAGGGGAAGAGGGAGAACTACACGTCAGACCAGTGCTGCTGGGCAGTCCAGCAACACTCATCCAGAGGGCGTGTTCATGACCACCGACCAGATCATGGAGCTGGTTCGGAATTCCTAGTCTCATTCTCAGTCTCCAGCCCCAGTTGCTGATGCTCCGCGCAAGTCTGCTTTTGCGCATCTCTGCAGTGATTTTACCCATCTCGGAGGGAAGCCGTTCAGTGGCTCCGAGAATGTCTTAGAGGTCCAGGCTTGGATTCGGATATGCGAGCGCATTTTCACTCGTATGGATATCCCGGATCATGACCGTTTTCTTATTGCTTCTAGTCAGCTTCAGAGTCGTGCCCTGGATTGGTACGAACTCCTTATTACCGAGATCGATGAGACCTTGCTTACTTAGGCTCAGTTTCGTGAGAGATTTGAGCTCAAATTCATCCCAGAGTCAGAGAAGAACTCCCTTGCTCGCCGCTTTCTTGATCTCAAGCAGGGGAAGTCCTCCGTATCCGATTATGTCTCTTCCTTCGAGGCCCTGTCCAAGTACGGCCTTGAGTTTATTGCTACTCCTTATAAGAGGAACCTCAAATTTGTTGAGGGCTTGAAGAAATATCTGAAGAGGCAGCTTATGCTACAGTTTGAGCTCTCATTCGAGAAGCTAGTCGATGCAGCTCTACATCTTGAGTCAGTTGAGATGGAGCATAGTGATGATGGCGGTGGGGGTTCCACAAACCCCACCAAGAAGAGGTTTCCTCCTGGCAAGTCTGGCTCTTCTTTTCAGCATAAGAAGAAGAAGACTAGCAGTTCCACTGTTCAGACTCAGCCTCAGACTCGTCCTCAGTCCTAGACTCCTGCTCAGCCTAGTGGAACCCGTCCTCCGAAGAAATGCTTCAACTGCGGTTCTCCATATCACTTTATTCGAGAGTGCCCCAAACCTCTCTATTGCACCTTCTGCAAGAAGGAGGGACGCAGGATCACCACTTGTCCTATTGCTCCAGCTAGTGCCAAGCCTGGCAGGCTTAATGCTGCCAAGGCTCCTACCACTTCTGCTCAGCCTAAAGGTACACATCCTTCCGTTCTTGAAGGCTCTATTTTATTTCATGGTAGATCTTGTAGAGTTCTCTTTGATACGGGTGCCTCTCACTCATTCGTATCAAAGGAACTAGTTGATACTTTATCTTTGGATGTTACTTGTATGGTTTCCTCACTAAGGATTGTGAATCCCATTGGTGGATCCACGACCCTTAGCTTGCTTTGTGAGAATATAGATATTGATCTTTGTGGTTTTTCTTTTTGTGCAAATCTCCACGTTATGGAGTATTTGGGCTTTGATATGATTCTTGGCATGGATTGGCTCGTTCAGCACGACGCCAAAATTATTTGTTCGGAGCGGATATTATTCATTCATCACCTTGACTCGTCCTCTCCGTTAGCTATTGTTCTTCAAGATGTTGGGCTTTCTGATGTTACTTTATTCTCTCTTGATTCACGAGATGATGAGGTAGACATATCTCGTATTCCAGTTGTTCGGGATTTCCTCGATATCTTCGAGCCAGTATCTAGTTTACCACCGAAGCGAGCTATTGAGTTCCGCATCGATCTCATCCCAGGCTCTCATCCAATTGGGCGTCCTCCTACGAGAATGTCTACCAAAGAGAATGAGGAACTCAGGAAGCAGTTAGTTGAGCTTGAAGCGAAGCAGTTCATTCGGTCCAGTTCTTCGCCATGGGGTGCTGCTGTGGTCTTCGTTAAGAAGCCCGATGGCTCTCTTAGGCTTTGCATTGACTATCGCAAGCTTAATGAGTTGACCATCAGAAATCGTTATCCATTGCCACGGATAGATGATATGTTTGATCAGTTGAGCGGTGCAAAGGTCTTCTCTCAGCTCGACCTTGCCACCGGATTCCATCAGCTACGAGTCGCCAAAGACAACATTCCTCTTACAGCATTTCGCACTCGTTATGGTTCTTTTGAGTGGTTGGTCATGCCGTTCGGCTTGATGAACGCTCCGGCTTTCTTTGTCGATCTTATGAATCGAGTATTCCGGGAATACATCGATAGATTCGTTCTGGTTTTCATCGACGATATCCTTATTTATTCTAGATCCGAGGCAGAGCATGCTCATCATTTGCGGATCGTCTTGGATACTCTTCGTCAGCATCAGCTTAAGGCCAAGCTCTCCAAGTGCCATTTTTGGGAGAGCAAGGTCAAGTTCTTAGGCCATATTGTATCATCTGAGGGTATTTCTGTCGATCCTGCCAAGATCGAAGCTATTCAGAATTGGAAGCAGCCCGAGAACGTTCATGATATTCACAGCTTCCTTGGGCTGGCGGGTTATTACCGTCGATTTATCAAGGATTTCTCTCGTGTTGCACTTCTCCTCACGACTCTGACTCGTAAAGGGGTTCGCTTTATTTGGTCTGATAAGTGTGAAGTTTCTTTCCAGCGATTGAAGGAACTTCTCACTCATGCTCCTATCCTTGTGGTTCCTGAGAGTAACCAGGATCTTGTTGTTTACACCGACGCTTGTGGTAGCGGCCTCGGTGCTGTTCTTATGCAGAAGGATCGGGTAGTTTCTTACGCTTCTAGGCAGCTATGTCCGAATGAGGTTCGCTATCCTACTCATGATCTTGAGTTAGCAGCTATCGTCTTTGCTTTGAAGACGTGGCGTCATTATCTATTGGGCGAATGTTTCATTCTCTACACCGATCACAAGTCGCTGAAGTATTTATTCAGTCAGAAGGATCTCAATATGAGGCAGCAGCAATGGCTTGAGTTTCTCGCCTCATATGACTTAGACATTCAGTATACCCCTGGCAAGGGTAATCGTGTGGCTGATGCACTCAGTCGCAAACACTCGACAGTAGTTTCTATGATGATAGCCGAGTGGGATATTCTTGAGACTCTTTCTATGTGTGATATTCGAAATCGTGCTCCGTCTTCTGATCCTCAGATCTTGTTATTCAGCTTGGAAGCTCGACCTATTCTATTGGATCGCATTGCCCATGCTCAGCGGCAGGATCCAGACTTGTTGCGATATATTCATCTCCTTGAGTCGTGATCCAGTGATGAGACATTGTTGGATAATTCTATTGATTCTCATTGGTGTCTTCGCAAGAAGAACCGTATTTTGGTACCATCTGATTTATCACTTAGGCATGACATTCTGGACGAGTGTCATCGCACTAAGTACACCATCCATCCCGGGTCGAGTAAGATGTATGCCGACATGTGTCGCCTATTATATTGGGAGGGCATGTAGAGTGATGGGGCAAGTTATGTAAGCCGTTGCATGACTTGTCAACAGATCAAAGCTGAGCACCAGCGTCCATCCGGTCTTCTTCAGCCGCTAGAGATTCCATTGTGGAAATGGGATCAGATATCCATGGATTTTATTGACGGTCTGCCTCGATCGAGGTCAGGCCATACTTCTATTTTGGGTCATCATCGATTGCTTGACCAAATAAGCTCATTTCATTCCTATTAAGTCCACTCGGACTGCTCCTCAGCTTGCCAAGCTATATGTGAAGGAAGTCGTTCGACTTCATGGTATTCCTAGCTCTATCGTCTGTGATCGAGACACTATCTTTACTAGTCACTTCTGGAAGTGCCTACAGTCAGCTTTGGGCTCAAAGCTGAATTTCTCGACGGCTTATCATCCTCAGACCGACGGTCAGACGGAGAGGGTGAATCGTGTTTTAGAGGATCTTTTGCGCTGTTGTATTATGGATTTCGGAGGTAGTTGGGAGGATCACTTACCGCTTGTAGAGTACTCCTACAACAACAGCTTTCAGTCTAGTATCGGCATGGCACCTTTCGAGTCTCTCTACGGAAGGCCATGTCGCTCTCCTGTTTGTTGGTTAGAATCTGGCGAGAAGCTCCTTCTTGGTCCAGATTCAGTTCGGGAATCTTCTGAGAAGATTATTCTTATTCGTCAGAGAATGAAAGAGGCGCAGAACTGTCAGAAATCCTATGCGGACAACCGTAGGAAGCCTCTTGAGTTCTCCATTGGTGATCATGTCTTTATTCGGATATCTCCTATGAAAGGGGTTGTGCGTTTCAGGTCTACAGGGAAGTTGGCTCCTCGCTATGTTGGACCATTTCCTATTACGGAACGCATTGGCCCCGTAGCTTATTGTGTGGCTCTACCTGCTCACTTATCTGGAATGCACGACGTGTTCCATGTTTCTCAGCTTCGCAAGTGTGTGCGCGACCCTGATTCTATTATCGAGCCTCATATCGTGCCTGATTTGGAGATCTCACCCGATCTATCTATAGAGCAGCAACCTCTTCGTGTGCTTGATTCGTAGATCAGACTTCTTCGAAACAAAGAGGTTTAGCTCATGAAGATTCAATGGTCGTCTAATCCTAAGGACTGCACTTGGGAGACCAGAGAATTTATCGAGCGTACTTATCCTGGTTTTCTTCCATCTTCCGGCACGAGTGAGCATCTATATTTAATCCTCTGTATTCCTTTGTGGATTAGATGTTATAGACGACTTCTATATTTAAGGAAATTGCGGGGACGCAATTTTCTTAAGGGAGGGAGTCTGTAACAACCCTGAGATTGCAATTACCGAATAATAAATTAAAATTATGATTTTAAGTTGAAGAGGGAGCTAAACAAAAATTTGGGAATTTAAATTTGCAATTGGTTTGCAAATTAAAGTAATTTGGGTTTAAAATGGGGAAATTAATATTTTTGGAATTTAATATTTAAAAGGGGAATTTTTAAATGTGATAATGGGTTTAATTGGCTAATGAGACAATTATATGGTTTTGATTAAAACTAGGTTGTCACTTAGGATTTTGTTCACATGATAACCTTAGAAATTAAACTAAGTCCTAATGGGTTTTTAAAACCTCTTACCATGACCCATTAACCAACCCACTCCTATATAATATCTCAAAACCCTCCCATAAACCCTAACCCTCCTCTTCATAAATTCCTAAACCTAGATCTAAACATAATTAATGGCCTCCCTTTAGAAGATCCATCTACTTCTCTTCATAATTAAACTAGTTTAATCTTTGAAAGGTAATGCAATCTCTCCTATTCTCTAATCTTTTTAATCCTTATTTTATCTCTTCCATCTTGTGTAATCTTTGTTTTGTTTTTGATTTTGGGTCCTTGAAGTTTCATGATCTTATGCTTTGGGATTAAGGAATTGGCTTGCTTGATATTGTGCACACTAACTATTTGATCCATTGCTTCTTTGAGGTAATTACTATTGATTAGTGATTATTGCTAGTAGTGATTATTGCTAGTTAAAATTTTGGTGAAAATTTGTTGCCAAAAACTGAAAAAAACACCCCTAAATCACTAAAAATCAACAAAATAGTTGGCTGGAAATTGCTTCAGCCTGAAACAGACTGAAATAGTGATCTGGGTGCACCAGAACAGGCCTGGGTTGCACCCAGGCTGAGGCAGGCTAGCCCAGTTGGGCTAGCCAAGAGCAGGCCAGCCCCTAGTGGGCTGGCACACACTTCCCCAGCCAGCATGGGCTGGGGCTTCCCCAGCCCAGGCGGCCTGGGGACCAGATCATCCCCAGCCAGCATGGGCTGGGGACCGGATTACCCCAGCCCGCATGGGCTGAGGCTTCCCCAGCCCATGCGGGCTGGGGACCGGATTAAACCCCCAGCCCGCATGGGCTGGGGATTCCCCAGCCCATGCGTGCTGGGGACCGGATGCACCCCCAGCCCGCATGGGCTGGGGCTTCCCCAGCCCATGCGTGCTGGGGACTAGATACACCCCAGCCAGCGTGGGCTGGGGCCTGGATGGACCCCAGCCCAGGCGGGCTGGGGCTCACCTTCCACCCAGCCTAGACGGGCTCCCCCTTATATCCCCAGCCCAGGCGGGCTGGGGGCTCCCCTTACCTCCCCAGCCCAGGCGGGCTGGGGGCTTCCCACCACATCCCAGCCCAAGCGGGCTTGGGGCTTCCCACCACATCCCAGCCCAGGCAGGCTGGGCCTGCTCCCACCTCCCCAGCCCAGGCGGGCTGGGGGCCTGCTCCCACCTCCCCAGCCCAGGCGGGCTGGGGCTTGCTCCCACTTTCTCAGTCCAGACGGGCTGGGCTTGCTTGTTTCTAGATTTTTATCTCCACTTCGCGATGCCTCCACAATTGCATCCGAAGTCGGAATTCGACGTTTTCGGTCTCGTTGGAAAGTTGGAGTTTGGAACTCCATCTCTTGAAAGTTTGGGCAACATCGGAGTTCGTTTGGTACTTCGAATTTCATGTCGAAGTTGAACTCTGGACGCTGTTGGTAAACAGTGTGAATCTTTTCTGGGTCCAACTTTGAGATGTCGATGCCTCTTCGTCTCAACTCGGAATCCAGAAATTCTTCTTGCATCTTAAAGTAGGGATGTTGGACTACATGCCTGCAAATTTTCATGACATTTGGACACAGTTTGGTGGTCCAAATAAATTGCCGAACTTGGGTTCGTAGCTGTTTTTGAATGTTTACAAACACTTGGAATATTTTTCAGTGATTTTCTAGTTTTATTGATTTCTTTGAGATTTGTCTCTAGATTTCGTACACGGATTTTATAAATCATTTTCAAAAGATTTTTCACTCCTAAATGGCTTTAGAAATTATTATATAATATTATTTTTAATTATTAAATTAATTACTCCATAATAGGAGAGTTTTCAAAAGCCGTTTTAAAGTGATTTCAAAATCAATTATAAATCTGTTTCGCACCATTATTTTCTATAATAAAAATCTCACACTCACTTTTGAGCACGTCGAGCGAAGTGGAAAGGTGCTTAAATGGTTAGGAAATCTCCGGCCTATGGAACCGTGTGTATTTTCTTTCCGGTTAATCCCCGACCTATTCGATTGATCATTTTGACCTTTGGGTCTAGTTTACCGATGATACGAGGTGGACTTTTTATTGTTTGGAGTGTGAGCTTGCTATTGGTTAGTAAACCATTTAGTGCGAACGTGGGGTATGGGACTCATTGTTAACACTTTACGGGTTCCTCTCCAAGAAGTTGGTGACACATTAGCCTTTGGGCGGCCAGTACTGGACCTCTGGGTCACCACGCCTCTGGGCAACCGTCTCTGGACACCTGCTCTATGGAGCAGTTTATTTTTCGGCATGCGCCTCTGGGACTTTATCCTTCTGGGAAGGATCTTTCCGTCTCGCGCGTTCCGCATCTGTGCGAGTGATCGATCACAACTCTACAGTACTTGGCAACAACGACTCTGGTCGGTGCACGTGCAATATTGGTATTATTTGATGATTTTTTATATCCATTCGAGTACCGCCATTCGGTGTTGGTTCTATGGAACCATACGATGTAAGTGCGATTGCCTTGTGGATTCACAGTGTCTTTGGACACTGCTTTTCAGTGTTGGATTTCATTGACTTTTCAGTATATCCTCATTGCTCTTTGGAGCATCGATCTTTGCTTGGGCATTGATTACAGACTCTGGTCACTCTTGGGATTATTGCCTATGGGCATCTTTTTATGGCTTTGGCTATGCCGATGATATGAGGCGATTTTATTTATTCTACACTTTGGTGTTGATTTCTCTTTGGAGATTTTTATTGTTTATTGATGATTAGGGATCGTCATTATATTCATGTGGTTCATAATGTACTTCTCTTTGGTAAGTACTGTTTTATTTATGTACCGCATTATTATATATCTCAGTTATTACTAATTGTTTAGCTAGCATGACCCGAGTGTTTTCGCTCGGGTCAGACCGAGTTGTTTCAGGTTAGGTCTCTGGACTTAGCTTATGTGCTTCCGCTTGGACATTATCTACTATGCTGATAGATAGCGCTTTTATTTGTCCACTATTCCGCTACTCTGTTATTATTCAGACTTTGATATGTACATATTTTTAACCCATATGTGTGGGCAGTGGCTTTGTACCCACTTATAGTATTTGGATCTGTATTGATGATGTATTGTTCTGGGATTTTATATCTGTTATGTGATTCTGTTCTGTGATGTTTTATCATTTATTATTATGCTTTGTCCTGATAGATCTTTAGCCATTTGTAATTTCGTTATAAGTATTTACCGAATATGTCGAACCGCTTGAAAAAAAAATATAGATACCATCCTTTCGACGTATTCAGTAGATAGTTATAGCTTGATTACAAATGGTCGCTTCCACTATACTCTATTCTCTGCTTTAACAGACAGTATTACTCCCATAATACTCTTTGTTATAGTGGGTCTCAGAGTGGGGCGTTACATGGATCTTCACCAGTTTCAAAGTTTTACTTCTTAATTTCTTTTCTTCTTTAGCTAAAATCCCCACTGGTTCTTTCTCATAAACCAAATTAGGATTTATTTGAATTTGGGTAGGCGTTTCCAGAATTTCTTCTTTATCATGTACCCATCTTCTAAGTTGTGACACATGAAAAACATTATGCATTGCTTTCATTTCCTCTGGTAGTTCCAATTTGTATGCTAAAGAGTATATTCTCTCCAGAATTTTATAGGGTCCAACATACCTTTGCGTGAGTTTTCCTTGCTTTCCAAACCTCAGGACCTTTTTCATGGGTGAAACCTTGATGAAAACAAAGTCTCTCACTCCATATTCCACCTGCTTTCTCTTCATGTCTGCAAACTTCTTTTTCCTATCTTGAGCTGCTGCCATTCTTTTTCTTATTAGCCCAATTTTCTCTGTAGTCTCTTTTACATATTCAGGCCCTAAAACAGCCCTCTCTCCTGTCTCTACCCAACATACATGTGATAAAAATGGCTTGCCATATAAGGCTTCAAATGGAGCCATCGCTATGGTGCTTTGATAACCATTATTGTATGTAAACTCAGCTAGATGGAGATGATCCTACCAGTTGCCTCCAAAATCCAATGCACATGCTCTCAATAAGTCTTCTAGAACTTTGTTCACCACCTCAGTTTGTCCATCTGATTGTGGATGGTAGGTAGTGCTTAAGCATAACTCACTCCCCATGGCCTCTTGAAAACTTTTCCAGAATCTTGAGGTGAAGATGGTATCCCTATCACTCACAATGGTTTTGGGAATGCCATGTAATCTTACCACCTCTTTCATGAATACTTGAGCTAATTTTGGTGCATTTCTTTCTGATTTCACTAGGATAAAATGTGCTACTTTAGTTAGCCTATCCACTATTACCCATATGCTTGTGTTTCCTCTTTTAGATCTAGGCAGGCCATCTGTGAAATCCATAGATATATCCTCCCATTTCCACTGTGGTATGCTTAGAGGTTGTAACAACCCTGACGGTCTTCGTGTTTCTGCTTTAACTTGTTGGCAAATCATACACTTTGCAACATGTTTGGCCACATCTGATTTCATTCCCTTCCACCAAAAATTTCTTTTCAAATTTTGATACATTTTGTACTGCCTGGGTGTATGGAGTACTTACTCCTATGATAATCATTTAATATTTCCTCCTTCAATTCTGTGTTTTCTGGAACACATATCCTATTCTTGTTCCTTAAATAACCATTTTTATCAATGTGGTAATTTGTCACTTCTTCCCCTTTTGATATGAGAATTTTCTTCTCAACTATTATAGGGTCTTGGTCTTGCATTTTACTTACCTTCAAAATTAATTCAGATTGAAGTGTCATCAAGCTCAACTTCCCTCTATTTTCCTGTGCACCATGCACATGTACATCCATGTGCACACAGCCATTCTCCCAATTTCTAACTCAGCAAGCAAAGACAAGTCCTTAAACTCTTCTATCATCATCATAGCTAACTTAGCATGTTGTCTACTTAGAGCATCAGCAACTTTGTTTGCTTTACCTGGTGTATAGAGTATATCTAAGTCATAGGCAGCTAGAAACTCCACCCACCTATGTTGCCTCATGTTTAAATCTTTTTGTGAGAATAGATATTTCAGTGCCTTATGATCAGTGTACAAAGTAAATTTGGCACCTAATAAGTAATGTCTCCAAAGCTTTAAGGCATACACTACTGCTGCTAGTTCAAGATCATGGGTTGCATACCTAATTTCATGTTGCTTTAATTGCCTAGATGCATAGGCTATTACTTGGTCTTGTTGCATCAAGACAGCCCCTAGCCCAGAGCCACTTGCATCAGTATACACAATTAATCCCTCATTTCCTTCAGGTACTCTCAACACTGGTGCATTAACTAAAGCTTCTTTTATTTTGATAAAAGCTTGCTCACATTTTTCAGTCCATATAAACACTTGATTCTTTCTAGTTAAATTTGTAAGTGGTGATGACATTCTAGAAAAATCTTTTATAAATCTCCCATAATATCCTGCCATCCCCATAAATGATCTTACCTCACTCACTGTACTTGGTCTTTTCCATGCTTGAATTACTACAACCTTATTGGGGTTCACTGAAATTCCTTTTGCAGAAATAACATGGCCAAGGAAATGTACTTCCTCTTTCCAAAATGAACATTTTGAAAATTTTTCCTTTAAATCTTTTTCCCTCAATCTAGACAAAACCAAATGCAAATGATTTTTATGCTCTTCTACTATTTTGGAATAAACCAAAATATCATCAATAAAAATTAGCACAAACTTGTCTAAATAATCTCTGAATATTCTATTCATTAAATCTACAAAATATGAAAGGGCATTTGTTAGCCCAAATGGCATAACTAGAAACTCATACAAACCATATCTGGTGTTAAATGCAGTGTACTTAACACTTGAGTCCTCAACCTTCATCTGATGGAACCCAGATGCTAAGTCTAACCTAGAAAATATTTTGGCTCCACTGAGTTGATCAAAGAGATCATCAATTCTAGGCAATGGGTATTTGTTCTTAATAGTAACTTTATTTAGCTCTATATAATCTATACACATTCTCAAAGTACCATCATGTTTTCTTACAAACACTACTGGAGCACCCCAGCATGAATTACTTGGCCTTATAAATCCTTTGCTTTCTAATTCTTCTAACTGATTTTTCAATTCTTTTAGTTCACTTGGCCCCATTCTATAGGGTTTCTTTATTATTGGGCTTGCTCCGGGAATAAGATTGATTTAAAACTCTACTGGTCTATGGTGTGGAACACCCTTAACCTCCCCAAACACATCCACGTATTCATTGACTATGGGAATTTCTTCAATAGTAAGTTCACTGAAATCTTTTCCCAAGTCAATTAAGGGATATAATTTTCTTTCTTTAGCTACTTCACATAAAATTGTGATTCTCTGGCCTCTAAGATTTTGCAATGATATGGTGGATGATTCTAAGTTAATTATGGCTTTAAATTGCCTTAACCAGTCTACCCCTAATATAACACCTATATTTGGGTAGTTTAAAACATATAAATTGGAAATAAAAGTATTTCCTCCTATGTTTAATTCCACATCCACACAAATCATATCTAGAACACTAGAACTCCCCAGTGGACTTTGTATAAGCAATGGAGTTTCAACCAATATGCAATTCAATTTTAGCATTTTAACTAATTCATAAGAAATCAAAGAGTGAGTTGCCCCAGTACCATATAATACTGCTATGGGTATGGTACAAATAAGTAACGTACCTTCCACTTGGCTATGATTTTCAGCATTAATTTCCATTGTGGATTTGCTTTTGCCCTCCAGATTTGATAACTTCCCTTGCTGCTTGTACTCAGGACAGTTCCTCTTCATATGCCCCTCTTTCCCACATAGGTAGCATTTGAAGGCTCCTCCTTTTAACTCTGGGCACCTTGGTTTAATGTGTCCTTCCTTTCCACAATGATGGCGGACCAATTTCTTCTTAGCATCATTAGCCTTGGTGTCATTGGCCTTCTTGTTGTTTGTCTCCTCCTTCTTTTTATCATAAGGGTGATATCTTCCCTTATTCTTCTTGTTATTTTGGTTCTTAAAGTTCCTGTACTTCTCTCTTTCTTTGTCATGCTGTTCCAATTTCAATGCCAGATCTATTATTTGATCAAAAGTCCTATCTGCATATGGTAACATGGCTCTGCTAAGTCCTGGGTTCAAACCTCTAATGTACCTATCATTTTTGGATGCTTCATCTGCCACTAGCATAGCTCCATATTTGGATAATCCCTCAAACTTTTGAGTATACTCAGTGACATTCAAAGTTCCTTGCCCGAGTTTAATAAATTCTTCAAGTAATGTGGTCTTAGCTGATGCGGGTACAAATCTTGCCTCCAACATCTCCTTGAATTGATTCCAAGTGATTTCATTTTCAATTCTCCCAGCTATGATCACCTCCCACTAGCCTAAAGCTACTCCTTTCAGCTGTCTTGAAGCCACTTGCCTCTTCCTTTGATCATCAAGCTGCATGTCAATGAAATTCCTATCCAGTGTTCTCAACCATGCTTGAATTTCCATCACATTCTCAGTCCCTTCAAAACTTTTGCCTCCCAAGTTTGTATAAGCCTTTAATAATTTTGAAAGTTCCTCATGTGGATTCTCAGGCCTATGCCTAATTCCATCCCTTAAAACCCTTACAAACTCTTGCATATCAAGCATTTGTGGTGCACTTGTTCCTGCATGATGTGATCCCCTTCCTACCATGGTTTGCTAACCAAGTTATGGGCAAATAGTATTAGTGTACTGTGAGTATTTTCTATAGTTAATATTTTCCTATCTAAATTATTTTATCCAAAACAAACAGATATAATACATTTCTATAGTATTCAACAATCAATGCAACCATTTGCTCTGATACCAACTGAAATGACCCTCCAATGCTTTACCTATATTTTCTATGAATTTTTTTTATATATACAATTTAATTTAATTTTCAAAGTCATTTTCTTTTCAAACAATTTGTCCAGGATTTAAAATTCCTACTAATATAAATATATCAGTTTAATCATAAAATATACATATACATATGATGATGTATATGTCCCTCTTGTTTAAATCAGAGTATATATATATATATTAATTTTTTTGTAAACAAGAGCAAGTTCTGTTTGATTTGAATTTGAATTAATCTGCTCATACTAAAATTCCCAGATTTTCTTATATTTGCAGTGTATAAGTAGATCTTGTGCATATTTATTCATACTAGATTTGATCATGCTAACCATGATTTTTCTGTTAATTTTTACCTTAGCAGATAATCTCATAATACATGAGATTATCATTTTTTTAGCATAGTTCAAATGTTTGATAAGTGACTAGTGCCAGAAAATGATATTTACATTTATCATTTTCAATTTAGGTGTCTTCTATGAAACCCTCTTGCTTTTGATTCATTCAATATAGCTTTTTTGATTTAAACTTAACCAATATGACACAACTGTGGGTTGAGTGTTTGCATAAAATTTTACTGTGACAAGAATCTAAACTTTAAAGTGTTTAAAAGAATATAGAGTGTCTCTTGATTTTGATAGTTCAAACCAGTTCAATATGCACATATGTTCGTAGCATTTTAAAGAGAGTTTTTGGTTGAACATTTGCAAAAGAAAGCTAAAGATTTTGAAGTGCCTTTTACTGTCAAAATGTAATCAAACATGTTCAACCAGTGCTCCATTCTTTTGAAGCTGGTTAACTCATGTGCTTGTGTCAACCAGACACTTTAATCATGTAACAATGATATATCATTCATTTGTATAGCATGATAGCATCTAAAGCTCTTTTTTTTTGCCTTGTATTTACTCTTCCCAAAACAACCCAGAAATGGACTTGAATCTTTTTACATAATATTCCAGTGAAAAACAATTAAATACTTAAAAGAATTTCTCTAGTTTAAACCCATATTTTACACCAAGCTCAATACTTATAAATAACCCAAATTTTCCTAGAACTCAATATAGGTTAGGCTAGACAACTGCTTAAATATACATACATATATATATATATATATATATTCTTTTTCCAGATTTTCATAACTAATAGTTTAAGCATATTATAGTTTTTTTTTCATATCTCAGGCCATACTTCGGTACTCAAACCAATTACACATAACAGAATTCAACTCTAGCAATCTAGTTTGACCAACATAACAAAGTCATTACATAACAAGAAATTTAAAAAAAAACTCTATTTCCATGAATACATGCAGATATCTCATTCTATGCTCTTATTAAAACTAACAAGCATGCTCATCCATTTTTCTCATTAGCCATAATCTTCCTTCCTACTTAAGTCTTGCATCCCCTGATAGAGCATTGGTGGCTGCCTCAGTTTGAAATGATACACCCCCATATGCCATGAGCAAATAAGGGTCGGATCAATGATCTGGTATGAGCAGCAACAATATATTCATGATATTAAGCAAATGAATGATACATGAATACTAGCCAGTTGCTTAAACTATAATACATGAATACTTCAAATATGACAAGCACTCCAGCAGCCTTCTTGGCTCACGGTTCCTAGTTCATTTACTAATTTGTATTTATTTAATCCTATCATCAGATAGGTAAGTGAACATGTCACTGTGTTCATTGAAACACCCCTGTAATACTGCAAGCATATTTTCCAATGGCAAACATTATTTTCAAGAATATTTCTAACATATATTTTGTCTTTGAATCAAGTACAAGAATATTTATACTGAGAATAGAAACATGGCATAATGAATTATTATGATCTGCAAATAACTATGATTGAGCCAGATTCAAGATCTAGCTGAATCATAATTTTTGTCTTGTAGATTTTGCTATTTGATAAGGGACTCAGCACATAGAAATCTCTATTGCACCCCTAATATCTTTTCTAAAGCCTCAGCACTTATACAATGTATATTGGAGCTTATTTTATTTTCTCTGTTGAGATTTACTTGCCATGATTCCATATCAGTTATAAGTATTCTTCCCCTGATTTCAAGATCTGATGCCTTAGCTTTCCAGAATATAATAAAACAATAGCATGCACATCCATAATAAAACATCTTATCAGATCAAGGCCATCCAAAGAGCATCCATAAAAAAACATTATATCAAATCAAAACCATTCAAAGAATATTAATAAAACTGTGTTTAACAAAACCAGAAAATGTCAATAGCAACATAAAAGTTTGGCTGCCTCATATCAGGTCTTAATGCCATGAATCTAGTGAGATTACTCACCTAAATTCTTCCTGCCTTTGATCAAAAATCCCTATATGTTTCTCCTTCTTCTTCTTCTTTTTTTCTTTCTTATTTTTAAGCAACTCGAGTAAAAATGATTTTCTGGTTATAACTGCCTATTTATATAAATGTTTTCCTCTAGGGTTTTACCAAGATAAAATTCCACTTTTGTCCTAGCTAAAATAATGTATTTTGCATTTTTATGTTTTCATATTTTCATCCTTGATTACCCCGGCCATATCAATTAGTTAAGGCTGCATTTTCTTTTCTTTACTTTTTCAGAAAATGGCCACTCACTCAAGTCATGTTAAAAGTGTGTGACTTAACTATAATTACTTATTTGCTTATTTTTGGAAATCCCCCTCTTTCTATTTTTGACTATACATAACATACTTGCTTGTATTTTACCTCATACCATTTTAGTGTTATTTTTCTTGCTTAGTTTCAATATATCTCTGCTCAAAGAAAATGTATCTGGGTATAAGCATATGTATATATATATATTTATTTATTTCTTCCTTACTTCTTGTAAAAATATTCACATGCATATGTTTCATATTTTTAATTTCAATATACTAATACACTTTTAATTTCAGTATGTATACATATCCAATTTCATAAAGAGTATTTAATTTCAATGTATACAGAAAAACATATTTTAATTGGTTTAATAATTCACATTTCAAAATCATATTTGAAATGCTTCCTTTCATTGTTTATTTATTTTATTATCATTATTTTTTTTCTTCAGAGATCTTAAACCTTTTTCCTTGTGCCATTTCCAGTGTGCATGTGCACACATACTCTTGCACATCATTTCATCAAGAAATCCTTCAACATTTAATCTAAATATTTTAGAACTGAATTATTTTATTAAAACAATTTTCCTCAAAATTTTGGGGCATTAGAAAGATGTTGGATATGAACACAAAGATGCTAGAACAACAAAGGTCTCAGATGGAACTGATAAGAAGTATGCAAATCAATTAACGAAGTTGGCCCAGCCTCGGTAGCGGATAGAATCTCAAGGGTGAAGAAAGCTTGTCTTTGATAGAATGAAACAAAAGAGAATACAAACGAAGGATGCAAACAGGGGCAGGGGTAGCATAGAAAATGCTTGCAAAAGATGGAGTAACTTTGCCAGCATTAAAACATGTCGGTGTCAGTAGGTCCAATCATACCCAGAGGTTCTCTAATAGGTTGAACCTATCAAACAACGAGGAGGACTTATAGCATGGTGATGCAGGGGGAGATGGATGAGTTATTGGTACATGGGCTAATGGAGTTCAGGGCAATGTTGCAAAACTAGCTCAGAGAGAACAATATGGGTTGGGACGAATGGTTCCTCCAGAGATAGGAGAACCTTGATGTCATGTACATAATCAAGAATGCCTGTGGAGTTAAACATTTAGGAGTTTTCTTGATGATTGCCACCCAATTGCCCAAGGCAGTGAGGAGCATACCACCGATATGGTTAAGAGGTGTAGGAGTGATAGGCAATATAGATGGGATGAGGAGTGGGATTCATAACTGTGTCGAACCCTGTTCACTTAAAACATCCTTTAAGTTTAGTATCTAAAGAAGTTCGTGATGTCAACTATTTCAACCTACGATGGAACGATCGATCCAAGGCAACATCTATTGAAGTACGGGTGTCATATGGATAGCGCTCCTACAACGGATGCTACCAAATGTATGTGCTTCCCTATATTCCATGATGGGTCCATATCATCATTTGATCAGTTGGCTAAGAAATTTATGGAGCAGTTTCAGGTTGCACCATGTGACCAAAGGATAATACGTCCTTATCGAACGAGCATCAGAGTTTTAGAGAGAATATGAAGAACTTTTGGGGAGATTTAATTCTGTAGTTATGGTGGTAAGCAACCCAAAAGAGAAGATTATGTTGATAGCACTAATAAATGGGTTCACTGGAGGACAATTTCGGTATATGGCTCAAAACAAGGGAACCATCTACTATGGAAAAGTTTTACCATCAAGCTTCTCAATTTGTGGGCTTAGAAGAGGCCAATTTGACTGTTGGATTGGCTGCTAACAGTCAAGGGGGACCGAGTAGTGTGATATAAAGCGACATTGTTGTCAAACAGAGTCATGATGGTGATAGAATTATTGTGGTGAATGATAAGAGTGACAGTGATAATAAGAGGAAAAATCAAGGCACTGGTGCTAAGAAGCAGGACACCAAGAAGCATACGATGTATACCAGACTAGGAGATTATACTCTATGAGAACATATACCTTGCTACGTAAGGTATGAAGCATTATAAGAAGCTGCCCGTGAGGGAGATTACCGAAGAATAAAGACATTCGGGGAAATAGTGTCACTTCTATGACACCCATGGGCATGATATGAACGAATACAGACATTTGAGATATGTTATTTAAGATTTGATTCGAAAAAAGAAGTTGCATCAGTATGTGAGGAACCCGCGACTAGTGGGCAAAACAATAATCAACCCCAAGGGGAGTCTACCGAAGGGAATCAGGTTGGATCCAATGGAGAGGGAAAAAGACAACCGGTTAGAGAAATTAAGATAAATACCTTTTTTGGATGTCCTCATCTTGGGAAAAAGAGCTGAAACGAGATGGGACACTATGGAAGCTATGTGCCTCAGTGAGGCAGTGGAAATTTATTGATAATAATATTTTGTTTTGGAGTAGAGATGTAGATAGGGTCGCAACACCGACAGTTGACCCAATGGTAATTTAAGCTGTGATAGGGCCGACAATATTGCATCGAGCACTTATTGACTATGGGAGCTCTGTCCGAATCCATTGAAAGTACCTCTTTCGAAACCAAGTAAAACCTTAGGCCAAAAGCCAAAAAAAATCCTTTCAAAACCCTTCATTATAAACCTTTCGAGGCTATTGATAAACATCACTTTCAAAAGCTTTAAAACCTTAGACATCATATCTTTAAAACACTTAACATTACCTTTCGATAACATTAGAAACCTTCCTTTTAAACCTTTCGAAACCGTTGGGGAACCACCCCTTCGAAACCTTTATTTAGACCTTTTGAAAGCATTAAAATCCTCTGTAAGCATCAATCCTTTCAAAAGCATTTAGGTTCAAGTGAAAAATGTGGAAACCTTTCGAAATCATTTAAAAACCTTTGGGTTCTACCTTCAATAGAACAAAAGGGTCATAAACTACTAAGTTGAAAGTACTCTTTCGAAAACAATTCCTAAGTAAAGAAGTGATGGTGTCGAAACCAACCCTTCGAAAGCATTCGGAGAATGGCTAGGTTTTAAAAACAGAGTACCCTTTCGAAACCATTTGCTTCGAAAGGTAAAAGGCGGCAACAAGGGGCTTCGACCCCATTCGAAAGCATTAACTTAAAACAAAAGGTGGAACCTCATTCGAAACCATTCCTTAAATCAATTTGACCCAGTCGGAAGCCAACTAAGTCGAAAGCATTACTTTGGAAAGCAAAGCAGGCGCATTTCCATTTGAAAGCAAAGTAGCACTTGGACCCCATCGGAACCCCTTGTTTCGACCCAAATACTATCCGCCTATATCCAATTCATTATGTACCAAATCATTGATACTATGTGAATTGGTTTCGATGGTGATAGAGGTGGAAGTACTCAGTCGGAACCTAGGTGCTGAAAGTGGTGAAACATGTAAAAAGCATGTAAAATCTGGTTTTTAGCTTTTTAAAGTAATCTTTTCAACTAACCTACCTTGTTTGTCAATGTATTATTGGTTGCTAATTTTCTTTTCTAAAAATTATACCGAAATTTCAAAAATAAACAATTTAATTTATTTACGATTGTTTAAGAAGACCTTTGATTATATATGCCTAAGTGAGTAGGATCCGAAGCCTTCTAAATCCATATTCAGGGATTTTTGGAGAGGCCACAGAACTTTTTAGGTGCATAGAATTACACATTAAGTTGGTTGAAGGAGACCGCAAGGTAGTGTGGCTGCATACTTTTGTTGTGGTGGATGGATTTTTCGCTTACAATGCTTTTTTGTGCTGGCCGACCCTTGCTAGTTTTAGAATTGCGTTTGCTTAATAGTGTCAGATGATGAAGTTTCCTACCAAGAATAGAGTAGGAGTAATACAAGGTGACTAGAACACCGATCGAGAATGCTATGCCGCAAAGCTTAAAGAGGAAAAAAGGTGAGAGAAGGGAAGGATGGGGAGAAGCTTTCCTACATCAAATTTTTGAAGGCATGGCAACTACCACCCTATTAGGATCGTGCAGTATACCCTACGGGATTGAATAAGGTATTTAAAAATTTCGTAGATAAATAGATAAAATAAAATGCGAAAAATAAAGAACATACAAATATACCCAGCTTCGGCCACTAACCCTTCAGTGCCTACTACTGCATCCAAAGTTATTGCTAGAATTATATATTCGAATGCTTAAAACACCTATAAACTCACACTTCCTACTAACATGAATATACTAATCCTATGTATAATAACCTACCTCAACTTTATCCTAAGTCGTGAATCCTTGAACTAGGAACCGTAGCTCAACCTAAAAAATCTAGAGTTCAAAATTAAAAGAGAAATGTATAAAACAAATTGAAGATAAAAATTACCCATAAATATATTTAAACATAAATCCTAGAAAATAAGGGGCTAAAATTAAAATTTTCCTTATAAAACTCTAACCATCCTTCTCCTTATTTGACTTCAGTAAACTCTTCTTCCAAAAATAAATCTCCTTTAACTAAAATGAAATTCATCCCCTTTTCTTTTAATGTGTTGCTAAAGGCATCCAGTTTTCCTCTTTCTAATACCATAAAAAAATAAACCTGATAAAATTTAAGTGCTTCCTAATACCAAAGTCATTTCATACGACAATCAACCATCGAACTACTGGTTGATCGCCATGGAAAATGGTGTTGGTCAGCGGTTATTCGCTATACAAAAAAGAGTCGATGTCTTTGGTAGGCCCTTAAAAGTATAGTGTTACGAAGAGCATAGTGTAAAATTTTATGGTATCTTTTAGCAATAGTAGTAGGAGGAGGAAAATGAGGTGCCCTTATCATTACACTTCTTTTAATCTGTCCTCGCTTCCTGCCTTTGAAGTGCTGTAGCCAGATGTTGAGAGAGAAAGACCCTCGGCATTGAGACGATGTTCCTACCACTGGTAAGAAACAAGCTTGGATCCTGTCACGAAGAAAGGCTCTAATCTGGAATGATGAGGTTGGAACATCTTGCTCATATTTTCCAAAGGTGTATCCTAATGACGTCGCTTGGTATGTGGATGCGTCGATGGAGTTTTTGCTTGGATCTGGAGTTGGAACTTCTATCTGTTGGCATGGTTGCTGCGCTTGCCTGAAAACAGATGTTGTTTTGATATGCTGTTGAGCCTGAGATGATGTTGAAGTTGATGCTTAACTTCGCCTAGCATTGATGTCTGCCTAACGAACTCAACTACCCGTTCCACTAAAAACTTAGATACTGCTGTTTGATATCATAAGCACTTGTCTTATTTGCCCTTGGTTGTTGTAACCACTACTTGGAGTCACTAATTTGGTTGAGATAGTTTAGTGCGGACGATGATGATTGTGTTGTGGATTTAAGTATTTAGATGTGGAGATGTGAACAAGGTTGAGGAATAATGGTTCTTTTTGCCTGAGAAAAGTTGCTAATAATGAAAATATGGTTGTAGCAGTGTTTTGGTTGTGTTTAGGCTTTTGTTTATATGAAGATGTTTGTTGTCGAGAGATCTGGTTTGTACCTGATCTGAATATTGAAGTTGAACTATGTTGTCGACATGGAGATATGAATATGGAGATGTAATCGAGATGGATATGTACTAAAATTATGTATCAATGAGAATGGATATGGAGATTCTAGTTGTTGATGATGATGAAGCTTCAAAAATGATTTCCCGATCGACTATTGAATGTTGAAATCATAAATATAGAATTCTTACTTCAAAGAAAAAATGGTTTTTTGATTTTTGGATGATGTTATAGATTTGATGATCAGATATAAAAAATGGAACTTTGTACTTGTCTATATTTGTATACGATAACTCCTGTTTATACCAAAAATGGGCACAGCACTCTTCGGAAGTTTTTGAAGAGATAAAAGTGAAGAAAATAAATTAAAAATGAAGATTATCTAACAAAAACTCCAATAAACAGAATTGTAAATATGCAGACAAGCAATTTAGAGTGGTTCGGCATGTTGCCTACGTCCACTATGAAGTTTTGATGACTTTATTGATTATCTTTCAATGATTACAAGTGATTACAGCGAAAAACAGCGAATTACAGTTTGGAATTCTAATTCAACAGTAAGAATAAGATGCAAATCTCGATCCGGCAGAGTCTGGGCGCTTGAGAATCAAAAGATCCCTTTTCTGTAGGCTCCGGGGTGCTATTTATAGGCGTAGGAGGCTGATATTTCGCTCAAATCGTGGGAGACTTGTTCTGGCACGTGAGGGGGCCCACGTGACCAGTCTCAGAAAGTTTCGCCTCGATCTGCGATCTATACAAATCCATTTCGTATCGATCAAGATGATGTCCAATCGAGCTGAAATTTGGCAGAGACATTCCTTAGTGTGTACACAAGCTCCAGTGAAAATTTCATGGCATTTGGATCGGTAGATCTCTAGATATCGTCGATACGAAATTGAAGTGCTCGGTTGCTGTTTGGTTCGAATCCATTCATTCGAAATGATCACTTCGACTCGATGGCAATGCGCGTGAGCAGGTTGACGTGGCGCGCGCTCCTCGTGTCAATCCGCTTTTCACTCCGGTTTGATCAAGTCACTCCGAGTATTTCGCCGCGTTCGCATCCATAACTCACGGGTCATCTCTGGCCTGTTTGACTCAGTGGATACGAACAAGCAATTATTCATGGATTCGAAAAAGGACTCATGATGGATACGAAGCGGTCAGCGCCTGATGGATGCGAAGTCGTCTGATGGATTTGAATGGAAGCTCATTCATGGATATAGACCGTGTCTAGCTGGATGGATACGAAACAGGACGTTGTTGATCGATACGAAGAGCATGTCCTGTTGATGGATACGTACTTGATGGATTCGAACACAGCCAACTTCATCGGTGCGAACCAATGTTCCTCGTTGGGTACGAAATCGATCGAGTCTAAACGGATGGATACGAAATGGGGCTCACTGATGGATACGAAAACATGGCCTTTCCCTTCAACTTGCAACCATCATAACTTGAGCATATGAACTCTAATTGACTTGAAACTTGGAATATTGTCCCTCTTTGCTTTTATAGTCATGTCTTATCAATTATAGCTCAATCTCGTCTCGGACAAAATTCATCGATATCCAGGGTAGACTTATGTGCACTAGATGTCCATAACGAGCGACTCTAGGTTTTTGATCAATTCCTTGGTATCTCGGCCTTGCCAAAAGGCAGGATAACATTTGCCCCCCAAAGTACGTCTTGTGGGAACATGATGTGCTTTGAAAAGCTGCATTTTCTCTCTGAACAATTATCGTATTTCTCGTTGAAAGTTGTACTCTGTATTGCTGTATTTGACTGCTGTGTGATAATGATTAGCTGACTCTCTTTAACGTTGCGTGTTCATGAGTCGTTGCTAGTTTAATTTATTATCGAATTTCGTATCAATTCTCTCCTGAACCGATTTGAAATTCGAGTTGAAACAACGCTTAATGGTTATTTTTCAACTATCCTCTTGTATCGATCCTCTCCTGAATCGATGTAAAAAGTTGAAAAATAGTTTATCATGTCGATGCGGGTCAAGTTGATGGATACGAAATGTTCATTCGCATCGATGGTCACAAAATGTGGTGGACCCTGATTCGCATCGATGATCTCCGATGGATACGAAATGATCGTTCGTATTAATGGGTTTTGATGGATACGAAAACAACGTTCATATCGATAGACCTGCACTGTTGTGAGTCGAGGGTTATAAAATGGGCACTTCGAATTGATGGAGTTTATCGCCTTCAGGTGTCTTTGCTGTGTGCTTCGCACCGATAGTTCACTGTCCATTTCGTATCGATGGAAACTCCTGGTCAGGTGGATTTGAACAAGGCCATCGACTCGATCCGTGGATCGACTGGTTGCGGCCGGTCGCGTGGACTGGGAGACGAAACGACCCGGTTTCACCCAAGCCTCCATATAAATACTCTGGACTTGGTCATTTAATCACTTTTCACTTTTTGCTGCCGCCTTTTGCTCCTTGCGATCGATTCAGAAAGAGATAATAACTTCGTTGTTTGACAGGTATCGATTCGAACTGATACCCTGATGGATTCGAATGAACTTCATTTGACCGATTCGAACTGATACCAAGATGGATTCGATCGAGCTTCTCTTGATCGGTTCGAACTTCCTACATTGGACATGAAATTTTGACATTCTTCAGCATGATTCCGACGAGCTTCATTCTTGGATATCTGGACTTGATAATTAAATTGCATACTCGACTATCTTTCGAAGCTCGTCGATGGAACCATAACAATTTTAATTGCTCGCATATTTTCTTTAACTTAGCAAAATTTATTTGAGTAATGCACTGCACCGCACAACACACACTTTGCACGGGGGAACACGCGTGTTCTTTAACATCTAATGATGATTTTCTCATAAGTTAGTTAGCTATGGAAGGTTCAAGCTTGCAGCCACAAGAAATTCGAAGTGTAATTCCTCCCAGACTCGAAATACCAGACATCGAGGCTAAAGTCATCGGCCCAGCCCCGGACGAATTACCTGACGCATCTTTCATTAATAGTCCACCGGACTCTGTTCCGTCCAATATTTCTGAAGATATGCTAGGGAGAATATGCTTAAGGCATGGTCTGTCGATGGACGATGTATTATTGCCGGGACCAAATGACAGACCGCACAATCCCCCGGAGGGATATACTGCATTTAATCGCCATGCATGTGTAGGCGAGACACTTCCTCCGTTCAATGAATATATAAGAGAAGTGTTGTCGTTTCTGGGGATCGCCCCATCTCAGCTACACCCGAATGGATATGCTTCGCTCAATAGATTTTTCATTGCATTTATGGAGTATCTCTATCGTCCACCCCGCCCGACCGAGATAAGATATCCGTTCAACTTCAAGAGTCGAACAGACAGCCCATCTTTTACATTCCTGGAGGCAGTAAGGAATTGTCAAGTGGTCACCGGATCTTGGACCAAGCTAAGCTACTTCAAGACGGAGTGGTTCTACGTCCGATGTCCTCCAGGATTTGCCAGAAGGTGGCTATTCAGACGTGAGTATCATCACTTTCCCAAGTAGTTGATAAGGCAATCATGAACGAAATTGAACTCGCATTGTTTTTTCTTTTTCTTTCAGCAATAATCCAGCGACCCGAAGGTGGTTATTATAAAGAGATAGTCCGGATTCTCCAAGAAGTCCCGAGCGAAGAAAGAAACATTGATCTGATCTTGACAGATAAAAACCTTAGGATCCTTGGACTGATCGAGCGAGGACAGAGTATAAGGCTCGACAGTGTACTAAAGACTATCTCAAAGGAGCGAGTTAGGCGCAAGAAGCCTAAAGTTATCATACTTGAAGAGGCTTACTCCGAGAGAACCCATACCGACGATGAACCTTTGGTCGGGCCTACTGATGTGACTCCGGAGTCTGAGGAAAAGAGAAAAGGCAAGGCAGTTGCTTTTAAACAATCTAAATCTGGGAGGCGGAAGTCTGTGGTCATAAACCGACCCCTTTCTGGAGTTAGAATCTCGGAGGCATCCCCCCTACATGCGGAAAATTCCTTCGAAGGGCTCGCTGACCTCCCAATTCCGGACCTCGCGTCCACACAGCATGATGTCGAATTGGACGAAATGCAACATACTCTTGATGTTAGCGAGTCTCTATCTACCAGTGTGGTTGACACCTCTGGTTGGTCTGGGGGGTTACACATTCATACACCCTTCACAACACTACGCAATCTTTGACCGCAAACTGCATACCATAAATGGTTACTAATCCTCCTTATTTCACTTTGCAGGTACGATGTCTGGTCGAAGCTCAATGCTTGGTAATTTGCGCAGCAAGCGTCGATCTTCATCACACTATGAACCACGCAGGAGAGAGGGAGATAGAGATTATGAACCGGGGTATTCCAATCAGGAACGGTCTGACAGAGATAGGGGATATGTACGCCGGTCTCGATCTCGCTCTCCTCCTCCTAGGATCTTTGTACCACCCCCAGTTCTAGTTACACGTCCTCCTGCGACTTCACGGCACAAGCCACCCTCTTAGGTTCCTAGATCCGACCCTCAACGCGGAACTGAAATAGCCGCCCCCTCAACTACTACACCAGTCGTGACTGAACCGACCGGGGAAGGAGCAGCCAAGCTCGCACAAATGAGGAAGGAATTCCCCGACATTTGCTTTGACGGTTACGTCTTTCCCCCACATCTGAAGAGAATTCCGCCAACAGCCGAAAATACTATTCACGATTATGTTGCAGACATATTCTTTCAGTATAAGGAATGGTCGAGGGCCACGAGAAAAGCATCAAAAGTGGCATTTGATCGGGCCGCCACTATTGAAAAGCTGGAAAAAGAGTTGGGTCAGAAAGACTGAATTATTCAAGTGTTCAATGCCGAGGCCGAGTCTTCCCGTAAATCTGAAATGGAAGCTGTCAAAAAGGCCGATGAAGCAAACTCGGCCATGGGTAGAAGACATGGGTCATAGGAACACCACCATCACTGCTGAGAGAGACGCAGCCCTCAAAGAGCTCAATGAGCTTAAATCTAAGTTCTCCAAAATTGCGAGAGAGAAGGATGCGGCCAACGTCTCCGTGCAAGAAGCCTGTGACCAGGCGGTGGTGCTTCAGAAGAAGAGGGATGCGGCTATGGAAAAAGTCCGTGAGGTCGAAGCCGGGGTTGACGAGAAGGTCCGACTGGCGGAAGGCAGGGTTGAGGCTGAGGTAGAGGAGCTCCTTGTCACTTACAACGCCCACGTGTTAAGGCATAGAGATCTGACTTGGCTCGATGATTACCCATCACATCTCTATAATGCTTGGAATCTGCTGATTGAGGAGGAGAAATCGGGGCATCCTGATGAAGCCTTTGACGAATTTGAGCTGGAGAACTGTATACTTAATGATGATGAAAAGAAGGTTCTTCATGACTCCATGATTTCTCATGAAAAGGAGAGGCTTGGTACTCAGCCTCGGGAAGTCGGAGAAGGCTCTGATGTTGAGCATCATATTACGAGTTCCGAGATTGTTATGCCGCCTCAGCCTGAGCCAACTTCGATGATCGACTCTCAGCCTATACCAGCTTATGACCCGGATCAGCCACATCTACCTCCTATAAGGGAGCACCCTTCTGAAGTCGTTCAGCCGACTTTGAGCCACACTGAGGAAGGTACTCTGCACTAATCTCTTGTACATTCGGACTGAAGAACTTGTATAGAAGTGTATACTAACAAATGCTTCTTTTCTCTAATCAGTGACCGAAGTTGTACTGACAACGCTTCCTACAATCCAGGAATCATGCCAAGCGTAGGAAGCGATTATCTCTGAGGCGACCTCTGTCGCGACGGTTGTGCCTGCCGAAGTAACGCAGAGGAGCTCAATCTCTTTTGAAGAATAGATGGTGAACAAGCTTCTTGGTCGACAGAGTGACCCCTTTGCGGACTTACCATTCGTTCTGGGCGGATTTTCATCTACTTTTGATACTTCGACACAGACCACCATGGCACACAGTGAAGCCCGAGCCCTTCGAGAAGCAAACATACTGGCTGATATTGATGCTGAGATGGAGGCAGCGGCACATGGTGGCAGCTCAGAGGGCGGAGCAGTGGCGCATGGCCCTACACCACTTAAGATGATATCTCCAGGGGGCACGCTTGTCGATACCAGTGCGTCAGTCCCGCTTCCGGCTATAGAGCTCGTTCCTCCGACTCCTCCCGCGGGAAGCATTCCCTTAGACTCCAGTTCGGAGGAGGATGTCGATATCATGCTCCCGTCTGAGGATAGCCTGCTTAAAGAAAAGGGCTCAAAACGGAAGATCACTAGTGGCTCTAGTAGCTCCTCGTTGAAGAAGAAGCAAAGGAATAAGAAAGAGTAGATAGACTTTTTAGGCACATGTTTCCTTTTGCAGTTAGGAATTTTGTCATCTTTTTTCTTTCATAGGCCGTGTATAGATGTGGGTTCGGCCCCCGCTAGTAGGAATTTTTTGGAAGGGCTGGTATATATAGCCATCGCTCTTGATTAGTTGAAATAAAGTTTTGTCTTCTTGTTTCAACTTTCATTCCTTTTATGCTTAAATGTTGCAGTGTTTGAACCTCAGTTCTGTGTACTTGCATTACTTTAACTCGTTTCGGGTAGTGATTAACACTTGTATCTGCCCCCAGTTTCGGGGTTAAGTTGTAAAGATCAGATTGCAATCGCAATAAGTGAGCGGTCGAACTACACTTGTTTCTTTATAAATCGTTACATCCGCACTCTGGGGGTTTGCAATTGCATTCTTGCAGTCAGTCACAGCTATCGAAAGCTTTCAAGCATTAGTCCACACTCTGGGGACACAAGTCATCTTGTGAGCGGTTGTTCACACTCTGGGAACTTAGGGTTGACGTTAATACTCCAACCCATATTCTAGGAAATTGGAGTTAGCGTTCACATTCCGACTCGCACTCCGGGAGTTCGAAAGGCGTATCAGGATCATGGATGGTTAGATCATATCCATCCTGAATTACCAAGCGAAATCGTTATACGGACGGGTCCATCCCTCTCGAGCTTGGTTAAGTTATGGTCGAAGTTGTTAGGTGAACGGATCCACACTCCTCGACGCTGTATTTTAAAATTTATACTCCGCCTCGCACTCTGGGAGCATGGAGTTGGCCGACAAACGGTCAGTCACGTTTTTTTGGGCACTTGGATTGCGTTTGCACTCTGGGAACGGTGGATTAATCAGGATCGTGGATGGTTGATTCGCGTCCACCCTGAGTCGACAAGCGAGGTCGTTAGATAGACGGGTCCATCCTCCTCGAGCTTGTTTAAGGTACAGCCGAAGTCGTTAGGTGGATAGGTCCACCCTCTTCGGAACTGCATTTAGTCGTAATACGGTCGAGGTCGTTAGGTGGACGGATCCGCCCTCCTCGAGACCGCATTTGTTTGATGTCTATATTCCAGCTCACACTCTGGGAGTTTGGAATTAGTTATAGGATTGTCGTGTATCAATCCTATTTATCATTGGTGTAATGACTTGCCCCCGAGCTCGGGTTTCATGTAGCGAGTGGCCGGTCGTATCGCAGCCAGTCTCTATTTGAATAAATTCCACTGCATGATGGAATTTAGCTCTCCGTGCACCGTGATGTCGTACATCATATTCAATGAATCACATCTCTGGCTCGAAGAGATGGAATTTTATTGAAAGCCTGTCAGGTGTAATAGCGACGGAGACTCTCACTATTCCAGGCCCTTGGCAAAGCAAGACCGTCAACGGTCAATAATTTGAATGTGCTATCTCCAAGTCTTTGTGTAATCACATATGGTCTTTCCCAATTTGGTTTCATGTGTGAAGGGACCGGATAGATTCTCTTGAGAACGAGATCGCCGAGTTCAAAGGTTCAAGGTCGAACTTTGGCATTGTACAATCAGGCGACCCGACTTCGATGTGTGGCTGCTCTCAAATCAGCCTCTTCCCGCTTCTCATCCAGTAGATCCAAAGATTCAGCAAGCAATATAGCATTTGTTTTCGGGTCATAGTAAGTCACGCGATGGGAAGACACTTCCATCTCGACTGGAATAACGGCTTCCGAACCATATGATAGGGAAAACGGGGTGTGTCCGGTCGCGGTCTTGTGGGTCGTTCGATAGGCCCATAAGGCCATAGGAAGTTCATCAACCCATTTGCCCCCGGCCTTTTCCAGTCGTTTCTTTAGAATGGATTTTATGACTTTATTGACAGCTTCAACCTGACCATTTTCCTGAGGATGTGCAATTGCCGAGAATTTTTTATGGATATGAAACCGTTGACAGAAATTCTTGAATTCCGCACTACTGACTTGGGCTCCGTTATCGGTGATGACGGTATGCGGGAGTCCAAATCGGCAGATAATGTTACGAACTACAAAATTGATTAGTTTCTTTGTCGTGATGGTTGCGAGGGGTTCAGCTTCAGCCTACTTGGTGAAGTAATCAACTGCAACGATGGCATATCTTGCCCCACCTTTGGCCAGAGGTAGCGTGCTGATGATATCGATGCCCCACATCGCAAATGGCCAGGGACTGACCATTTGGGTTATCTCGGTAGGTGGGGCTCTTGGAATTCGGGCGTGTTTCTGGCACCTATCGCATTTTCTGGCATAGTTCGCTGCATCTCGGTTCACAGTCGGCCAGTAGTTTCCGTATTGGAGTATCTTCTTAGCGAGAGCTTGCCCACCAATGTGATCGCCACATTCTCCTTCGTGTACGTCATGTAACACTCGTTTTATTTCATCGTGCGTGATACATCGGAGGAGAGGAACAGAATACCCTCTTCTATACATGACTCCGTTCTGTATGACGAACCTTGAAGCTTTTTATAGAATTTGTCTTTTCTCATTTCTATGCTCAGGTAACGTCCCATTCTCGATGTAATTTCGGTACGAGGTCATCCACGATTCTCTACTGGGAGCGGTTTCAAACACAAAATTCGTCTCTACTTGATCGATGCTTGGGGAGGACAAAGTTTAGACGGCGACAAGTCCCATCTGATGTGCTTCACCTGTACTTGCCAGCTTTGCTAATGATTCAGCCTTTTGATTATGCTCACGGGGTATATGGTAAATAGCGTAGTAATCGAATTGACTTAGTGCTTCTTGAACTCGGGCTAGATAGGCAGCTAGTCGTCAATCCTTGGCCTGATATTCGCCCCGAACTTGATATACAACCAACTGGGAATCGCAATAGATCTCCACAGCAACAATCTTCAGATCACAAGCAAGTTTTAACCCGGCAAGCAATGCTTCGTATTCGGCTTCATTGTTGGTTGCGCGAAATTCGAACCTTAGAGCATAGCATATGGATCGGCCTTCGGGAGTTTCAAGTACTATTCCGGCACATGAACACTGATCGTTCGATGCACCATCGGTGTGCAGCTTCCAAATGCAGTTAGGAGGTATAGTGGTTTCAAGCAGATCCTTTGAAATAGTAAATTTGGCTATAAAATCCGCTAGGACTTGTCCTTGATGGCTCTTCGTGGAGCATAAGTGATATCAAATTGACTCAGTTCAATGTTCCACTTGAGTAGCCTACCAGACGTCTCAGGCCGCATGAGGACCTGTCGTAACGGCCGATCGGTGTACATAGTAAGGGGATGAGCTTGGAAATAAGGGCGAAGCTTTATTGAGGCAATGACCAGGCAATAAGCCAGTTTCTCTAGTCTTGGGTAATTTCTTTCAGCTCCTGTTAGTCGTTTACTAACATAGTAAACCGGTTTCTGCACTCGGTCTTCTTCCCGAACCAAAGCAGCACTGATTGCATGCTCTAATACTGCTAGATAAAGGTACATTTGCTTGTGGTCAACTGGTTTTGACAAGATCGGTGGTGTGGAAAGATCTTGAACCAGCGATCGGAATGCATCTTCACACTCCATGGTCCATTCAAAGTTTCGCTTTCCTTTCCGGATCAGATCAAAGAAAGGAATGCATTTATCGGTGCACTTTGAAATGAACCTGCTCAATGCTGCTACTTTCCCTTTGAGACTCTGGACTTGTTTTATGGTTCTTGGGGTTTGTAGGTTCCTTATTGCCCAGATCTTTTCGGGATTTGCTTCTATCCCTCGAGCGTTAACGATGAACCCGAGGAACTTTCCAGATGCGACACCGAAGTGACAGTTTAATGGATTGAGCTTCATCCCATATTCCCGAAGGATGCAGAACATCGAATCTAAATCTCTGACATGATCTGTGGAGAATCGAGATTTCACTAGCATGTCATCCACATAAACCTCCATGGTCTTCCCGATCTGGTTGGCGAACATCCTGTTGACCAAGCGTTGGTATGTTGCTCCGACGTTTTTTAGACCAAAGGGCATGACTCTGTAGTAGTAGAGTCCCAGATCGGTCACGAAACTGGTATGCTCTTGATCAGGCAAATGCATGGGTATTTTATTATAGCCGGAATAAGCATCCATAAAAGATAGTAATTCATGCCCAGTTGTTGAATCTACGAGCTGGTCAGTTCGAGGAAGCGGAAAACTATCCTTTGGACAAGCCTTGTTTAAGTCAGAGTAATCAATGCAAGTTCTCCATTTTCCATTCGGTTTTCGAACCAGTACGGGGTTGGACACCCATTCTGGATACAAAGCATCTCAGATGAACCCATTTGATCGTAACTTATCAACCTCCTCTTTAAGGGCGGCAGATCTCTGTGGATCCATACCACGCCTTTTCTGTTTGACCGGGACATGCCGCGGATCAATATTCAGGGAGTGACTTGCGATGTCCGACGAGATCCCGCACATATCAGAATGTGTCCAGGCGAAAACGTCGAGATTCGCCTGGAGAAATTCAACCAATTCCTGTTGTTTCTGTTGGCCCAATTGAGACCCAACTTTTAGCATCCTCGAATCATCACCCTCACTGATTGGAACATCCATAGTCAGTTCGGCCGGGGAAGCTTGATTCTCTTTAGACTCGTCTCTATCTTCATTGTCTCTAGGGTCAAGGTCTTTCTGGAATTGGTTGTGGTGCCCGGGCCGGGGCCCAGGCATCAATTGTCAATCATCAGCAAAACGGACGCAGAGAGATTCCTCTACGCCCTTTCCTTTCTCCTTTCGCTGTACCCCACGTAGTTCAGCAACATAGCAGGCCCTTCCTGCTACCTGATCTCCTTGAATGACTCCGACCCCATGATCGGTGGGGAACTTCAGAGCCAAGCACCATAGGGCAATGGCCGCCCTGAACTCAACAAGGGCCGGTCGGCCCAAAAATTCATTATAAGGTGAATCAATATCCAAAACGACAAACTGCAACATCCGGACTCTCCGGCGTTATCCAACTCCCAACTCTACTGGTAGTTCCGTCACTCCAGTGGGTATTGTAGCACTTCCGTTGAAGCCGTGGACTCGAGATTTGCAGGGTTTTAAGTCCTTCGCTTCCATTTTCATTAAATCACAAGCCTGTTTAAGTAAGATATTTACGGAGCTCCCACTGTCAACCAGGATCCCCTTCATCCAAGCAGGACCTACTTGGGCAGATATAACCAGTGGGTCGATTGTGGGGGCTTTGACCTTATCAATATCTCAGTTTCTAAATATGATATCATCAGACATTGTCTTCTATTGTTTGGCCGAAGCCCCATCTTCAAAATTACTGCAGCACTCGAACTCCGCATGCCTGATAGAGCTAGCATACGACTCCGTTTCCCTCCAGCTTCTGTCTGCTGGGTAGGGACCACCACTTATCATGTTTATAACTAGCCTTCCGCCCGTATGAACGGGTTCTTCCTGTCTTTCTTGATTTTGCACACGATTTTGATTTGAAGGGCCCGCACCACCAGACTGCGGCGCCCGCATGAACTGATCTAACTTTCACTCCCTGATCAACTTTTCGATGAGGTCCTACAAATGTCGACACTCATTGGTATTGTGGCCATAACTCTCGTGGAATCTACAAAACTTCCCCGTTTGAATCTGCCTCTCCGACGATGGCTTTGGAGCAGGCTTCTTATATTGCACAGTGTTGCAAGTTTGTAGGTACACGTTTTCCAATGACGTATTCAACGGTGTGTAATTATCAAACATTGGAGCCCTACGTCGTGGGCCTCGGTTCTGATCTCTTTTCTTATCCTGACCATTGTTGCCTCTCGGATGGGTTTGTTTGTTCTGTATATTCAACTAAACTTTTCCGGAATTCTCACCGGACTGCTTAACTGCTACGTTACTTTGTATTCCCTCACTACTAGGCCCCACATCGTCCTGCTTCCTAGACTGTTTCGCGTCCTCTCGCCGTAATAATTGAGCGGCTTTGGAGTAGAAACGGTCCAACTATGTGGGTGGTTTCCTAGCTAACCAATTTCCAAACTCAGAATCAGGATCGATCCCTTTGGTTAATGCCATCAAGATCGAGTTATCGTTGGGATTACTGATCTTCGCACATGCTATGTGGAATCTCTCTAAATAACGCCCGAGTGTCTCTCCATGAACTTGAGTGACACTAGACAGGGTGTTAACGTCTTTAGGTCTAGCAACATGCATACGAAACTGTTCTACAAATTTTTTAGCTAGTTGATCGAACGAAGAGATAGATCTAGGTGGCAACCTTGTAAACCACATTATTGCGATTCCCTCCAGAGATATGGGGAAACTTCGGTACTTCACTGCATAATCAGCTCTTGCAACGCTCATTGACCACTCATATTTCAAAATATGTTGATTGGGGTCACTACTTCCTTCGTACATTGGGAGAGTTGGCATTCTGAATCGCCGAGGGGGTCAGCGTATAATATCTCATCTGTGAAAGGGGTATGACTACGGGAGATTCCCCAATCATCATTGGTAAGCCCCTGACTTTCGTGAATCATCTGACGTATCATCGTTGAAATATCCGGCATTGGCACATTCTGTGCATGCTGAGCTAAGGTGTGGTCGGGTTCCGCAGTGCGAGTTTGGATCGGACGCTGTCGACGGTCCATGTCTCGCCTCCTTGGCTCAGCATCTTCCGGGATGTATGGCTTAGGAGTATGCCCACGTTGCTGATTGTTCGGATTTGACAGATTTTGGGTATCAGCCCTTGTTTCTACCGCGGCGGTTGTAGTGCAATTGTCCGTGGTATACTGTGGAACAGCACCTCCTCGTCATGAGGGCCCGGTCTAGAAGCTGGTTGACGGCCCAACTCTCAATTTTCCAACGGTCAAAGCAGGTTGATATCCGGTAGCTTGTGTGTGACTCCCGTCTAATCGGGGACGGGTAGATCTGCGGTGATAGTCAGATGAGGCGGAACTTTTAGTGGACGAATGGGAAACATCATCCCTCCTGGTCCTCCTGCGCCTTCGACGGTTTAATTGGTTGGTCAATTCAGCGTTAGCGCGCAACTGTTCAGTCAATTGTTGCCGACTTTGAGTTAGTTCTTGGAGCAACACTTGGAACTCTTATCTGGTGACTGGTCCCGACGGATCTGAGTGAACAGTGTTGTCTTGATTGGATGGCGGCTGCTGTATAGGATTCTGTCTATCCCGAACTTCTTGATCAGCAGCTGTAGAGGTAGTTCTTGTGCTAACCATCTTGAGTGGTGGAGTCCTTTCCTAGACTTTACGCAAATCTGAATAGGATGGAAGGGTTCCGGATTAGAGATCTGGATCTTCCTCTTCGATTTATGCAATCCGGTGTCGATGGTAGATCCAAGGAGCAGGAGAAAAAACTGGTTTTTTCTTAGTGAAAGCACCAAAGTGTTTGTACCAAAAATGGGCACAACACTCTTCGGAAGTTTTTGAAGAGATAAAAGTGAAGAAAATAAATTAAAAATGAAGATTATCTAACAAAAACTCCAATAAACAGAATTGTAAATACGCAGACAAGCAATTTAGAGTGGTTCGGCGTGTTGCCTACGTCCACTATGAAGTTTTGATGACTTTATTGATTCTCTTTCAATGATTACAAGTGATTACAGCGAACAATAGCGAATTATAGCTTGGAATTCTAATTCAACAGTAAGAATAAGATGCAAATCTCGATCCGGCAGAGTCTGGGCGCTTGAGAATCAAAAAATCCCTTTCTGTAGGCTCTGGGGTGCTATTTATAGGCGTAGGAGGCTGATATTTCGCTCAAATCTCGGGAGACTTGTTCTGGCACGTGAGGGGGCCCACGCGACCAGTCTTAGAAAGTTTCGCCTCGATCTGCGATCGATACGAATCCATTTCGTATCGATCAAGATGATGTCCAATCGAGCTGAAATTTGGCAGAGACGTTCCTTAGTGTGTACACAAGCTCCAGCGAAAATTTCATGGCATTTGGATCGGTAGATCTCTAGATATCGTCGATACGAAATTGAAGTGCTAGGTTGCTGTTTGGTTCGAATCCATTCATTCGAAATGATCACTTCGACTCGATGGCAATGCGCGTGAGCAGGTTGACGTGGCGCGTGCTCCTCGTGTCGATCCGCTTTTCACTCTGGTTTGATCGAGTCACTCCGAGTATTTCGCCGCGTTCGCATCCATAACTCACGCGTCATTTCTGGCTTGTTTGACTCAGTGGATACGAACAAGCAATTATTCATGGATTCGAAAAAGGACTCCTGATGGATACGAAGCGGTCAGCGCCTGATGGATGCGAAGTCGTGTGATGGATTTGAATGGAAGCTCATTCATGGATACAGACCGTGTCTAGCAGGATGGATACGAAATAGGACGTTGTTGATCGATACGAAGCGCATGTCATGTTGATGGATACGAACTTGATGGATTCGAACACGGCCAACTTCATCGGTGCGAACCGATGTTCCTCGATGGGTACGAAATCGACCGAGTCTAAACGGATGGATACAAAATGGGGCTCACTGATGGATACGAAAACATGGCCTTTCCCTTCAACTTGCATCCATCATAACTTTAGCATATGAACTCGGATTGACTTGAAACTTGGAATGTTGTCCCTTTTTGCTTTTATAGTCATGTCTTATCAATTATAGCTCAATCTGGTCTCGGACAAAATTCATCGATATCCAGGGTAGACTTATGTGCACTAGATGTCCATAACGAGCGACTCTAGGTTTTTGATCAATTCCTTGGTATCTCGGCCTTGCTAAAAGGCGGGATAACAACTCCTTTGAGTTGGTAGCCCCAAAATATATAGTAATACAATCTGTGTTTGAATGATTCCATGAACAGTCTGACATTTTCTTGTTTAAAAGATTCTTCATCTTTGATATTTGTTGATATACCGTGAGATTTGGCTCGAAAGGAAATTAGGTATCTGGTATCTTTAATATGATAAAGCTTGTACCATGTATATATATATATCCATTCTTTTGAGAGAGTTTTTTACTATTTATAAAAGAAGAAGATATACAAATTTGATGAGATCTACAGTGAACCCAAATAAATCTCTTATTGGAATCAATACCCTATAAATATATAACATTAAATAAACACATTAAATACAACATATGTTTATTATTCTCAAATAGAATTTGATGTAATATCTCATTTTATTTTTTCGATAATAATAAGCATATACTATTTTTACTGATAAAAATAGATGTATTTGGTAAGTGATGATTTGATTGAAAATAATACATAACACATGTTGATTGAAAAAAATTGTGCTTTGATTATTTTTTAACTATGACACGCTCTAAAAAGAAAATCAATTACAAATATATATATTTGTTATCATCAAACAAGACGTATACTCCATAATCTCCTTCTTTTGATGATAAAAAACTACGAGTTAAGAATTGACAAGTATAACCCGTGTTGAGTGTGTATTTGATATCATAAAAATCAAAATTATAGCATAATAACACGGTGCCTCAATATATACAACATCCTTCCCCTATTGATATGCTTCCTCTACATATGTGGCATATATGTTCGAGCAAACAATATTAAACCAATAATATTTATTTCAGTATTACTAATGAAAAGTCACTATAAAACCAAATCTTAACCAATCCCTCCCCTTTGTTATTATCAAAAGCATAAATATCAAATTAGCATACCGAGAAAGTGATAGTGAATGATGAAACTCAATAAAAATATGTCAATTGGATATTTAATGAAAAGTCAACCATAAACCAAAGTAGCTATATTGATTAAAGTCATATCCATGAGAGGATTATGTAAATATCTGTTATTGAATTAGAAAGTTAATCGAATAATATGATAGCTTATTTTAGTACCATGGTGATCGTTAAGCCTCCTTCGAATCTGAAAAGCTAATTATTGATTTGGAAGTTAATTTAAGAATAATTATATTTATTTTAAGGTTTAAAGATAATTATTAGTAAGTAATAATATTTTAAAAAGATAATAACTTATTAATAATAATAATATTTTAAAAATAATTTATAATTGTTTAATAATGTTTAAGTTTTTTATTAATATGATTCTTAAAGGTTATTCCTTAATGAATTTTAATTAATATTTTAATATTATTTGGTTATTTTTTAAAAATGTTTTTAATACTAGTTTAATTAATCATTTAGAATGATTACCTACACTTTAAATTTAAATTTAAGTTAATTAATTATATTGATTTAGGTTATTTAATTATATTAAGGGATAATTAATTTTTATATTAATATTAGTTAAGGTTAATTAATTGTTGTTTTAATAACGTTTTAAAAGTTAATTAATTATTATCTTAATATTGCTTTTGAAGTATGCAGTTATATTTTCTAAGTATGGGAACTATAGTGGTTTGTGAATATACTAATCCCGTTGAGATAAGTATATGGGAGTGACTTCTAAGTATTTGAAATGGGATTTTAAATGAATGAAAATTTATCTAAGAGGCTTAGTGTTTTTCCATGGGAAATGTAATCTTTGTTTTGAATGCTTGTTTATTGGTAGTTAAATAACCAACTATCAAGTCTAGACTAAAACGTAACTTTGGAAATATCTAGGAGTAACATGGGAATTATATGATACAGTTACCGCCGGTGGTGCTATATTGTATGTATAAACTCGTTTCATTCTTCTAAGACAAATGATAAGGAAACCTTTCCACAAACGGTTAGGAGGTGAACTCCACTCTTATCTTCGTCTGTTTATTTCCTTAAGAACTAGGGTTGAGTTTACCGGAATCATCTAAAGTTGTTTCGAAGAGACCGGGATCGAATATGTTATCCGGAAACCACTTTGATCAAACTCAAGCATTTCAAACTGAAGACATCTTGAAGAATATGGAATCAAAGTTGGAGCATTGAAGTGCAAGGGATGCTTGCTACTAGTCCTGAGGGTGATTCCAAAATGGATGTAGTAGAAGTAGTGCCTTTGGTTTGTCCTTGTCCTGGACAACTTATATAGATGAATGCTGGCACTATATTACTGCCTGGAAGGCAGTGTTGGCATTCTAAGGGGGATTGCTATTCAAAAGGTAAGCATAGCCTCAAGCCTCATCAACCGCAAATGACAAAAATCAAGGGAGATGTAGCAAGGCTAAGTGGGTCGCTCCGATTGGGGTGTGTCATCACCTTTCTAGATACATCGACATATTTATGGATTGGTTGTGCATGAGATCTCAAATAAAAAGGGTTGAAAAGCAACCGAGGTGATGACATATTCGGTACTATCCAGTCAGGGGTAGGCCGGTCTTGTATTGGCAGGGGATCTAGGCGAGGTTCTCGGTACATTTTCTAGATGTGTACCATGAAAGGTGGTGCCCCGGTGCCTTGTCATAGTATGGAATCCATTCTCCAATAAGCGCCATATGGTTTTGATTGTGCCCAACTATGTTGAAATGTAAGATGCAAGCATTTCAGCTATTTTCATATTTTACTTTGACCTCTAGACATTATTATAATATCACCGGATTTTCTGATATAAAGGTTTTGGTTATTGTAAGGTAAAAACCCGTTCGTGTTTATGTGCGGCGTGGCCTTACGAGATACCTTTGATTTTAAAGGATTTTAAAATTTATAATAAAAAAAATTCCTTGTGATTTAAGTTCTCATGCTGGTTTTACCAGACCGACCAGGGCGTTGTTTTCCTATAATGCTCGAGTCAGACCGAGCATATTTCCAGGTTTACTTGAATATTTGGAGCTTCAGGAAACGAGCTGGAGGCCCTGAGACGTATTCATGTGGAAGATTATTTTTCTTCCAATGCATTCATTGTTGTATATTACTCAGCATTTCTGAGGACAGGCTGTTATAACTGTCCGTGCTGAATAGGCTAGTATACTCTGATTGATGTATGTATATACATATATTACAGTTTTATTTTTGTGTAAAGATTTGTTTATATATATTATAGATTATTCGTTCTGCTGCGAGATTCTGCGTTATTTTGTTTCTTCTTGTCTTCTTTCTTCTTTCTTTTCCCCGAACTATCCGCTTTCCCGTTCAATTTGGGTTAGACAAGTGTTGTTTATTGTTAGCTTAAACTTTATTGAAAAGTGGGTCATTACACAACATCTTGAACATTATGAAATCCTTCCACAACTATCCTAGCCTTATAAGTCACTACTTAACCATCTGCATTTAGCTTTCCTATAAAAATCCATTTACAACCAATGAGTTTTATCCCATCGGTATATCGTACAAAGTCCATATAATGTTTTCGTACATGAAATCCATCTTGGATTTCATTACTCCAAGCCAGAGTATGAAGTCTTTATGTAACATCCCCCTACTTGAAGGCCCAAAACTAACTGTAACGATCCTGGATTTTAACTAAGTTTAAATTGATAATTAATTTAATTTTTGGAAAAAAAATGGTGAAATTAATTGGTAAATGGTCGTATGTCTGACACTACACTTTGAGATATAAAGCAGATTTCTTTCAAATACATATCTGTTGGTGGCGGAGAATTTATTCTCTTACCTTAACACCCTTCTCTGAGACGTACGAGCTCAGAGGTTATGTAGTTGAAGGTTATCAGTGATATACTCCCAATTTGGTAATGTGGCATGCTAAGTGCTGCTGTGTGTTGTTGATCATTTGTTGATCAAAGCATGGCTTTCGTGTAAAGCGTAGCTTTGTGGACGAGACCTCATTGGACCTCACACCCCAAAAATGGTTGAAACAGGAAAGATGCGGCAAGGTTATGAGGGTCGCACCCTTTAGGGTATGTCATTTCCTTCTGGAAAAGGGTGGTATCATGATATGGAGCCCATATACTTTACCTATGTGGTTGCTTCAATCTCATTTACTGTGTGGTTGTTGCTTTGTGATCGAGGGCCCTCGGATAAAGGTCGCAAACGACCGGGGGGTGGCATACTCGAGTAGTAGTTACCTAAGTACAGAGGTAACCCGGCCTTGTGTTGGCAGAGAGCTGGTTAAGTTCTCGGGACGTCCCTCCAGAGGCGTACCCATGTGGCATAGGAAGTTCCTTAGCCTGACCATTTGTTGGAAAATCCAAAGAAACAATACGAACCTTGTACGGTTTTAGTTGTATAACCTGCCATGGAATGTGGTGGTAACCTACTATTGAACATGGTAGTTATAGTAGGCATACAATAATGGTTGCATGCTGGCTAAGATTAATATTATACTTTCGAAATGTTTTCCACACTAGGTACTAATGATAATATTAAAAAGATTTTGCGTATCAAGCATGTTTGACTATCATAAGGAGAAATCTCCTCCAATTCTGCGTTTGCATTGTGTGTGTGGCGGGAGGCCTTATGGTAGTTTCATTTTCCAAAAGCATTGCGAATTTCTTTTCTTTTATTTGTGAAAATAACTATCTTTAAGATCTCACACCAGTCCCATGACTGACCTGGAGTTTATTGTTCCCTTTCTAGACTCTGGGTGCCCATAATTTTCCACACGGGCGGCCTAGAATCAGGTTATCGATTGGATCTGGATGGCGAGCTGGATGGCGAGACGTATCACTTATATTATTATTCCGCTGTGTATTCTGTTATGAGGACAAGTTTATATAACTATCCAGTGTTGTGTGTTGTTGTTGTAAACGCTGATGATGTATGTATAAACTGATATATTTCTTTGTTATAAAGATTATTCATTTATCTATTATATATTGTTCCGCTGCGAATGTGAGTTCTGATATTGTTTCTGTTTCTTTTTCTTTCTTCTTCTACCTCTTCTTCTTTGACCCTGATGGTTCGTATTTCCGTTCACTTTGAGTCGATATGTTAGAGGATAGAGTCGATTCAAGGGGTATGGGTTTGCGGGCTATCACACTAACGGCTACGGATGCTGCAGTCATCCATAGTTATTAATTCTCGGTGACCAAATATGGCATTTTTAGATTCATTGATACACAGAAACACATGAAAATGGAAAAAATTTAAACTTCAAATAAAATCACATTCCATGTCAAAATATTTCCAATTCATTACATAATCCCAATATTCGCAAACCTCGTTTAGAAAAACATATTTATTACAACATATGCCCAAAGCGAAATATAAAGATGCCCTCTGGGATGATCATAGTATATATAGGCAATATAACAACTTTGCCATTACAATCAACACAGCGGAATCAAAAGAAAAGGGATCTCTAAATAGCTATCATGCCTCTGCACGTTTTCGAAAGCTTATTCGTCTTAAGAGGTACCTGAGAACCTCAACTCTTAAGCTACTCAATATCAATTGAGTACCCGAGAATTTAACGGGAAAACATAAACTTCAAGTCAGATATAAAGCATGGTATGAATAATAATCTACATCTCAAATCATTTAGATATCTAGTGAGACCACGCCGCTTAGCGGAACGGGTTTCCCCTCACTGGTATCTCCAAACCTTTATAAAACCATATACCGTGCTCCTGCATCCACAATGGTTAAAACAATTCAAAACAATATAATATGATGATATGCAAATAAATTGAATTAATTCTGGATTACATATCCCCATGCAATTTAGACTATATGTCTCAGTTATGATTTCTAGGATTACTATTAACCTATTAGTTTTCATGGGCTGACTAATAACCGGTTAAACATTTAAGGACTCCCTGTCCAATTACATAGTTTTCATGGGATAACTATGAACCTATTGGTAACTCCAATATTATTCTTATCCTAGTTTTCATGGGTTGACTAGGAACCTATTGACATCTGTCAATATTTCATCCGGATATAGTTTTCATGGGCTAACTACAAACCTACTGGCCCTGCCAATATCCAATCATAGTTTTCATGGGCTTACTATGAACCTGTCGATCTCACATCTTCCTTTACACATAGTTTCCATGGGCTAACTATGAACCCGTCTATCTGACATCTTCTTTTATACATAGTTTTCATGGGCTAACTATGAACCTATTAGCCCCTGCATAATCATACAGTTTTCATGGGTTTACTGTAAACTTATTGGCACCTGCTAATACCTTTCCTTTATATTTTAGCATCCGGTATTCTGGTCTTCCTAACCTCCTGGATGTGATTCTAACCATTCAGGAGTTTATTAAATTTATATTCACTATTGGGTTAACCTAACTGGTTCTCCTATTCTTTATCCCCAAAATGCAGTTATGGGTTCAATATAAAGAGAATATATTCATTTTAGAAGAAGCAGCATAACAATATAGCAATACCACTCATGTGGGTTTAAAATAAAACATGGTTAATCCCTTTAACTTATTTCTTTATCAAAGATAGCTTCTTCTCAAAACCATTATAAAAACTCCTTTAATATTGCCATAGGTTTTTTCTTTAAAAATAGAGTTTGGGTCATAAAACCATTCGATACCTTCGGAACCTAGCTTTCGACTTCATAGGATGACCTCCTTCGTAAGCTCTTAAAAACATTAGGCTCCTGACTTATAATACTTTAAACTTTACCTTTCAAAACCTTTCGAATACATTAAAGTATTAACATTTAACCTTTTAAAGCTTAGCTTCGAAACCAGTTGAAAGTACCCCTTTCGACACTGTTGGAAGTATCCCTTCCGAAAACATTGAAATTACCCCTTTCGAAAGCATTGGGTTTATACTTAAAACATATTTAGGTCAAAGGGAATATAGTTGAAAGCATCTATTTTGAAACCATCCTTTATCATATAAAATATTGGAGAAAAGCTTGATGGCGTCGGCACCATCCTTTTCGAAAGCATAAAACATCTGAGTAAAACAATGGAAGGTTGGTGTCGAAAGCCCTTTCGAAACCATCACCTTCGAAACTCCAAATCCACTTTCGAAAGCTATAGGAAGTGGCTTAAACTTTATAAAACAAGGTACCTTCCGATAGCATTAATACCTTAAACACCATTGAAAGGCCATAGAACCGCGGTAGGGTATCGACTAGGTCGGAACCCCTTTTTTCAAAACATTCTTTTATAAGTAAGGAACCCAGTCGAAAGCAATCTTATGTTATTAGTAACCCTTTTGAAACCCTTTAAAACCTCTTTCGAAACCTTATGCTTCGACTCTGTCGAAGGCTTAAACTAAAACATAGGCAGGCGCTTCCCTTTTAAAAACAAACCAAGGTTTCGACCCCTTCAGAAGCTATGTATTCGACACCCTACCTTCTACCTATATCCAATCCACTACGTACCATCATGGCGATACCTTGTGTATTGGTTTCGGCATAGTTGGTTTCAACAAGGATGAAGGCGGAAGCTACTGTGTCGAAAGGCGCTTTCCTAAGTAGGCGGAACCACTTTTCTGAACAAACCAGGTTAAATTCTTGTTTAAGTAAACTTTTTTCTAACTAACCTGCCACATGTCAACACCAGATTGGTTGCCTTAACTTTTTCAAATTCTTTTTCAAAAAAAACTACCGCTAATCCAGATCTAAACCATTGTTTAGTTAATCAAACAAGCCCTTCCAATTTTTGCAAAGAAGTCCCTCTTCTAAAACAATTTATTTTGCATAGCAAATCGCTTTGAAAAAATCCCCAGAAATTCCAGAAATTCACTCTAATCATGTTATCTAACATATCAAAATTTTGGACCCAAATTCTCAATATATTTTCCAAAATAAATTATAAACACAAATAACCATATTTTCCTTTGAAAATTCATATTAATCTTTCCATGGCTTGGAAAATTCTCAAAATTGAAACCCAACTCCAAAATCATATTTCTCATAACATAAAATTTTTCCCATGGCATTTAAACATCATTTTATCTCGGTTATGATCTAAAATCGTGCTAAATCTCTTTTAAACAACATCGTTCAAATCAAATAAATCATGAATCAGCATATCATCATTCAATATATCATAAAAACAAATTTATCCCTTAAATCCAAAAATATATGATTTAAATCAAAATAGAGATGGAATTATTATTCACCTTGCTCTAGATAAGGAGATTGGATTGAGATAGATTTCCCCTAAGCTTGATTTTCTAGCTTTAATTTGAATTCCTCTTGATCTCTTAATAGCCGGCCGCTCCTCTATATTTTTATTTGCGTTTTTAAAATGACATGAATGGGAAGAAAATAGTGGGAACGAAAATATATGAGGGGGAGGTTATGGACGGCAATTTCCAATAATACCGTTATGTGACTTAATTAACCAAAAACCAATTCTTAAGCCCATTTATTAGTTCATTAGGCAAGACCCTTATTTAATTAATTCAAGTCTCAATCCACTTATCACCTACATTTACATTATTCTATTTAATTTATCTAATTAAATCTCCTGAATAATGATATAAAAAATTAGGGGTGTTACAGGCTCCCATCCTTAAAGAATTTCATCCTCGAAATTCAGTAAGGACTAAATACTAAACATAGCAATCATATGTAAGGACTACTAACAACCATATTAGTCTACTTGACTAGGAAATATCTACATAAATCTAATATAGACATACCCTCAAAGAAGATCAGGATAAGTATCTCGAATCTTGTCTTTTGTCTCCCAAGTACAGTCTTTCTCGTTATTGCTCCAGTGAACTTTCACCAACTTGATTGTCTTGTTCCTCAATATTTTCTCATCTCTCGCTACAACCCGAACTGGTTGTCTAACAAAAGTCAAATCAGGCTCTACTACCAAGTCCTACAACTCTATCTAAAGAATGGTAATCTCTGGATCATGCACATACTTGCGAAGATGAGACACATGAAATACATTATGGACTCCTACCATATTGCTCGGCAACTCAACTCTGTAGCTTTCCAATCCTTTCTAAAATCAAGAATGGACCAACATATCATAGGGCCAACTTTCCCGACTTTCCAAACTATACCATACCCTTCATAGGCGATACCTTAATGAAAACCCTGTCTCCCACTAAGAACTCTAGGTCTTTACGCCTCTTATCTGCGTAACTCTTCTGTCTGGATTGAGCTTCCATCATCCGTTCTTGGATTAACTCAATCTTCTCTGACGCCTCCCTTATTAAATTTAGACCTAAGACCAATTTGTCTCCAGTCTCCAACCAACATGCAGGGGAATTGCATGGCCTTCCATACAAAGCTTCGAAGGCGCAATTCCTATACTAGTCTGATAACTATTATTATAGGAAAACTCAATCAAATGTAGGTGATCCTCCTAAGATCCACCAAAATCCAACAAACAAGCTCTCAACAAATCCTCGAGCACCTTATTAACTCTCTCTGTCCGCCCATCGGCCTGTGGGTGATATGCAGTATTCATCTTGAGTGCCTAACACATCCTGTAGACTCTTTCAGAATTCACTAGTGAATAAAGCATCTCTATCACTGACTATGCTACTAGGAACTCCATGAAGCCTAACTATGTTTTTCATGTACAACTTTGCCAAAATTGGTGCCGTCCTGGTCGACTTTATTGGAATGAAATGGGCACTCTTGGTCAACCTGTCCATAATAACCCATATGCTTTCATTTCCTCTTCTTGACCTTGGCAACCTATCTATAAAATCCATAGATATAGAATCCCATTTCCAAACTGGAACATCTAAATGCTGAAGTAACCCACTCAGCTTCTGATGTTCGGCCTTCACCTATTGACAGTTTACACACTGCCTAACCCACAAGCCAATATCTCTCTTCATGCCTTCCTAATAGAAGCTCCTCTTCATATCTTGATACTTCTTGGTCCCTCCAGGATGAATCGTAAACTTAGATCGATGACACTCCTCAAGAACTTCTCTCCTCAAATTCTCCACATGTGGAACACATAATCGTCCCTTCTTTCTCAACCATCCTCTCTGGTCAAGACAAAAATCTTTCAAATCATCGACCTCGGTTCCATCCTCAAGCCTTCTGATCCTCTCAGCGAATAATGGGTCCTCCTTCTATTTAGAAGCAATTCTCTCGATCAACATGGATTGAACTTCTAAACAGGACAACATGGCAGTACTCTAATTAGAAGTAGTAGTCAATCTTAATTGCACACCACAACTGGCCAAAGCTTCTAGATCTTTCCACTCTGCCAACATAGCCAATAGCACATTCTGATGTCTTCTGTTGAGAGCATCTGCTACTTTATTGCCTTTCCCTAGGGTATACTCTATACCAAAATCATAAGCAGCCAAAAACTCCAGCCACCTCTACTGTCGCATATTCAACTCCTTTTGAGAGAATAGATATCTTGAGGACTTATAATCGATATACAACTCAAATCAATCCTCCAAGAGATAATGCCTCCAAATCTTCAAGGAAAAAATCACCGCAGCCAACTCCAAGTCACGAGTATAATATCTTACTTCATGCAGTCTAAGCTGCCTAGATGCGTAAGCAATGACTTTGCCCTTCTGCATCAACACTGCTCCAATCCAGTCCCAAACTCATCTGTGTATACCACCAACCCCTGGTTACCATCTGGAACTACTAACACTGGAGCATTGGTCAACAAATGATTTAACTTAAGGAATGCTTCCTCACATTTGAAAGTCACTATGGATCAATAATATATAATAGGACTAGTCTAGCAAGTGCGGAATTATAAATAATAGTAAATAGCAGTAATCAAAATGACACCAGGGATTTTTATACTGGTTCGAACTTTCCGTTCTACATCCAGTCCCAGACTCCTTCTGGAATTCCTCGAATAACCCTCACTTAACCCGGAGGAACAGGTATTACACCGCTTGAGCATCTGAACAGGACTTTTCTGCCTAAGCAACCGAATAGGACTTCAAATACAATTTGGTAAATTGTTTCTTGACTTGTGTTTTCTTTGAATAACACGAATATAGTCAATGTAGTACACCCTTCCTATAATCTTCTTGATATGATGATTTGAACGTGCAATTTGTAGGAAGTGGAGATTAAAAATCGCTTGTGATTATGATAATACAAAGCAAGTATAGATAGAAAGAATTGGTAATTGAAATAGTGGATTTTCATCTCTATTTATAGTATTGAATAGTTTTAATTCAATAGTTGCAACCATTAGAAGGAGTGCAACTCTTGGTGAAGAAGACAACTCTTCAAAATTTGATTTTTCATGAAGAGATGCTTCAGTTCGTCAAGTTCAGATGTCTGAGAAAAAATAGTCAGATGGCTAAGTAAGTTTAAAAGGTCAAATAGGCAGAAGAAACAAATTTCAGTGAATACAGACGTCTGTTGTTTAATTCAGACGTCTGTCGTTTATGACAGATGTCTATATTAAATTATTTAGACGTCAGTGTTCAGTTAAAATAGAAAATATTAATACAGGGAGTACAGACGTCTTAACTTTATTATCAGACGTCTGTCATACGTCTGTCATTGATGACAGACGGCTAAATAAAGGTTTAGACGTCTGAACTTGTACTAATTTTTTCCTCTTCCTTATTTTAGTGATTCTGAACTTGAGATATTTATAATTTTTGAAAATACTTTTATATCTTTAAATAGTTAAAGATATTTTATATTTGTAGAACATGTTTTTTCAAAAACTATTTTTGTGTATGTGTTGTTATCATCATATCAGAGATTGTACAAAAATATCTAACCGGAAATAATAATCAATATACTTGAGAGATTGAGCTTTGTTTGTTGACGATATGATAATAACTTTTCTTTGTAGATTCCTGCAATAATAATTGACAGCAAGTATATAGTTTAAAATATATAGTTGTCTCATTAAAATCGAAAAAGGTAGGTTCCAACATTCTCCCCCTTTTTGATGATGACAACTATATAATTCAATGATTAGTATAAAACATACCTTTTGCTCCCCCTGTCAATATGACTAGTTTATATAGCAGAATGATTAATATTTCTCCCCCTTTGTCATTAAAAAAAGGAATTTGTAAGGGGTTTTGTTAGAAATGTGATGATAAAACACATTGTTGAACAGAAATATGAACTTTGTTCAGAACATAACAGTGATAAAATTTGTTGGGGAAGAGTTAGAATATTTAGAGTATAAAAACAGATTTGAACATATGTTTGAACAGGTTCCACATCTTAATATACTAAACAAAGAGAAAAAGTGATATAGGATAGAAATACACATTTATACAAAAAGATACAGAACATATGTAACGACCCGATATTTTCAACCATTCGCATCCATTATAAGTGTATAGGTAGACACTCATGCTGGAGTTGAATTGCTCAAAATACCGCGTTGTAATTAAAATTTGGCAAATCTCATAATATACAGTAAATAAATAAAATCACAGAACACAGACACAGAGTAATATAATGCAGCGGAAGTAAAAGAAATAGTAGTTCATGAAGCTGCTATATAAATATGTCAGAGTTACATAAGATATACCAAAAGAAATAGAGAACAACAGAAGTCTTAATAAAATAACCAAGTACAAGCTGAGTAGGACAACGGAACTGAAGTAGATAGGACAAGACAAGCAGATAATCTCCAGCGATTCAAATCTCCAAGAGAGTGGAAATCCAAATCTGTGAATAACTCAGGCTGACCCAAGCGTAAAGCAAAATACAAAACACTCGAGTCAGGACAATATATACTTATATAATGTAAACCAACTCAAGTGAACTGTAATAAAGGTACAACTAACTCAAAGAATGCTTGGGATCGCCCATTCTTTAAGGATCCGTTAAACTATTTACTATATAGTAATATACGCTATATACAGTAGTGTCTAATTAGTAAAGTATAATCATATAGAAAATAGCGTTAAGGGGATGGAGAACCTTAACGCGGTCGGATCTTAAAATCATAATCGTAGTAAAGCTCGATATGGTAGGTGACACGGCACAACTAGGCAATGCCAGGGTAGATATACCAATTACGCATCCGGACTAGTGGTGACGCATAGCAGCCACTACCGCCCACCTCGAACAACACTCCCAAATCAAGGGTGGCCACCAAATCAATCACAAGTAATAGAATGGTATCAAAGAAGTGTGTCCGATCAGAGGTGCTACCTCATTGGTCCGTCAATCGCTCCTGTTTTAGCCACCTTATGCCAACTCACGGGAGTTGGGTCCACGTATATACCTTAGGATCGTCGCCACCATCCTACTTCATTCTGGAAACTCAACCGCGTACACAGTTGTCAAAGTGGTTTTCGGTATCGACAGAGAGTATGTCCATATCCGATCCCGGTCTCTTTAACAGCCAATCGTTATTATAACCCGTGGTTATAACTTTAAAAATAATACTTTATACCAAAATAAAATCTCATTTCCAAACCCAATCTTTATCAAAATGAAGATTAAATCAATTCCAAACCATTTCAATATATTAAAATATCATATCTTTCCAAAACTTCATTTCAAATCATTTCAATATATCAAATATCATATCTTTCCAAAACTTCATTTCAAATCATTTTTAATATATCAAATATCAATCTTTCCAAATCTTCATTTCAAATCATTTTAATATAATAAAATATCATAATCTTACAAAACTTCATTTCAAATCATTTTAATATAATAAAATATCATATCAGTTCAAATCCAAATATTCAACCTTATATACCTTTTAAATTCAAAGATATCGTTCATTTACTATCATTTCAAATCACCTTTAAATAGTTTATATTCCAATCAAAATAATTCATTTAAACCTTTTAAAAGTGTAATTATTATATTTTCAAATCAAGTATTCGATTTCCAAAGTTTCAAACCATTCCGAGTTCGTTTATTAAGTCAAAACCCATAATTTTTAAAATTTCAGCCTTTCGCAGCATTTAGAAAACGCTGTTATAAGTTATACTTGAAACATTTTTATTCAGCAAAGACAGCATTTAAAACTGCTGTTAAAACTCAGTTTTTAGTTAAATTATAGTTCAAAACAGAAAAGACAGCATTTTAGAAGTGCTGCGGTAACTCAGATTTCAAAACAAAGGTTTTATTTGATTTCAGCAAAGACTGCAGACCATTATAGCATTTCCAGAGAATGCTATAATAGACCTGAGTTCAATATTAGCCTATAAGTTCAATTACAGCAACTACAGCATTTCAGAAATGCTGTAATAGCTCTTTTTACACAATTTTAGTTCAACTCAGAAACTATAGCATTTCTGAATGCTATTAAAAGTTAATTCCAGATTTTAGTGTATTTCCAGCAACTAAATAACTTCAATTTAAAACACATAAACATTTTAAAAATCATATTTTAACATTTAAAATGTTCATTTACATATCATTTAACATATATCTTTTTCACAATAAATTTCTTATAATTAAATCCAAATTTTCAACAATTTACTTAATAAATTTAAGTGTAAAAGTTTCCAATTCTTCACATTTCAACAAATAACTTAACACTTCAATTTTAAATTACCATTTCACAAATTTAACTAAATTTTCAATTTTATTTAATTAACTTAAACCATTAATTAAAACCAAATTTCACATTTCCAAGTCAAGTTATATTTTAAAAGATAACTTTTAAACATTCATTTATTTAACCACTTAAACTCATAGAAAAATCAATAATACTTTAATAAATCGCTTAAATTCAAATTTAATCAAATTATCATATTTACCATTTTCCAAATATAATTAAATTTTCATTTTTTTATTCACATAACTTAAATATCATTTTTAACCAAAATTCCAAATTCTAAACTTAAGTTATATTTCAATAATCCAATTTAACCATTCATTAATTACATTTTTAACTCATAGAAAAATCATAATTTCTTTATTTTAAAACATTTCAAAATCTATTTAAATCAAATTTCATAAATTTATATTTTTAAAAATACTTAAAAATATCCAAAAACACTTTATAAAATAACCACGGGCCTTTATATAGTTTTCTAACCTAGGTCAAGTGATACAGATATATATCATTTCAATCCGCAATTTACAAAGAAAAACCGGGTTCTATCATTTCAAACCCGCAATCCCAAGTTAAAATAAGTTAAATAAAAACCATTCAGGCCTATCATTTCAGCCCATAATGATTTTTCCCTATTCTAAAGTCCGTTCGGGTATGTATCATTTCAACCCATAGTGATTCTAGTCTACAGGGAACTTGCAGTGTGATAAACAGATATAAATGAACAGAATACATTATATAACAGTAACGGATGATATAATAGGTGTATAAACATCATATGATCATAACATAGTCAAGTATAACATGATAATATATTTCTACAGATTCACAGGGTGTCAATTTACTAGTTATATAGGTACATATTGTCTGGTAAGAATAACTCACCTGTTAAAGCTGGAGATTAGCGATCAAAACACACAGAATAGATTCCAGAAAGCACAACAAGCACGATATAACATGACTTTTGATTTGAATGAATGGAGAGCCTTGATATTTATCTTGTAAACAATAACCAAACAAGACAATATACACATAAATATTCAACGCAAACAATGTTGAAACAATGAAGATAAGAAGCAACAACGGAATAGATTACTTGACTGTGCTTTAACCATTCAAAAGCTCGAACAAGGGGTTCATTTTCTCAGCCATGATGATGATGAGTGTGGGAGAGACAAGGTTAACTTCCTCGAATACATAAGACAAAACAATACAAACAATATAAGTTTTCAAATGCACAATACGATAGAATAATATAGAATCAACTGCACGAATCAAAGTAGAATTTCTTTGCACTTGCTTCCAACAACCTTCAGGTTCAGCCATATGGTGTACTATAGGTCTAAGGAAAGATTTGGATCAGTTTTAGGCTTGGGTTTGGGCTAGCATGGCTCGGCCAAAGTGGTGCACAATGGTGGAGTTATGAATAAGTGAAGGTGAAGGGGTTTTGTAAGCAAATAAGTGGAAAAGTGGTCAAACTAAGGCTCAACCATGGATGGTTAGGCTCGACCAGAGGGTCCAGGTGGTAGATCAGGGGCTGGAGTGATGAGGTAGGGTCTGGAAAAGGGGTTGGTGGCGGACAAAGATGGTGGAGGTGAAGGGAAATGGGATGGTGGTCAACTAGGTGCTTGGTTATGCATTGTTTTGGACATTGTTTGCATTTTTGGTGAAGTTTGGCTTCAAGGAGGGTTCGGCCATGGTCTAACCTGAAGTGGTGGTTGGTGATGATGCCAAGGAGGAGTGGTAGGGAATGGTGGCCATGGCTATGGTGAGGAGGCCATGCAAATAGAAGAGAAAACAAGGCACAAAAAGTATGAAAAATGGTAGAAAAGTGTAAAAGAGGAGGCCATTACCAAGGGAGTTTGAAGGAGCCTTGAGAAATGAGAAGTGCTGAAGCTTTTACATGTGAAAAGTAATAATAATACACTGCTAAAACTGAAAAAGTGGACAGCCAAATGAATTAAAGTGAAGGTTATGGCATTTGGAACGTTTTGAAGGTGAAAGGCCTTAAGTTTTGTAACTTTTTAACCCTTTGGCATTTCCATTTCTTTTTAAATTTTATACAACAAAATTTAACTCAGAAATCTACTTTACAACCGAAACTAAGTAAAGATATAAGAAAACAAATAATTAATTTTAAAGAAAAATATAAAAAGAATGAAGAAAATGCCTTAAAAATACCAAACAGTGTTCAAAAATTATAAATAAATCTCTGTTAGTCTTGGAAAACTATACATTTCATTATAAAAATATTATGAAGTGGAAATTTGAATTAAAATAATTTATTTATCATTTTCAACATAAAATAGATAATTAAATTAGAGAAAACAGAAAAAGAATTACAAAAATTTACTCAGAAATTAGAAACAGTGTCCAGAAATTACAGAAAAATAACCAATGGCTTTGGAAAATTATGTACTTCATTTTAAAAATATTATAAGACAAAATTTTGAAATAAAATGATTTTTTTAAAACATTTTCAAAGTGAATAAATAATTAAATTTTAATTATATAACTAAATTAAGAAAATAGCAAAGAAATGGAAACTAGGTTTTAAAATTAGAAAATAAATTCAATAAACTTTAGAAAAATTATACTATCACTTTAAAATTATTAAAAGATAAAAATATACATAAAATAACATATTAACACATATAAAAATAAAATATGACCAAGAAAAATAAAATTTAAAATAGACAATATTGCTAAATACATCAGTTTACACACAATATTGAAATATACATAACTTTCACAATTTAACTCCGTTTCCAACGAAACGAAAAGTTGTATTCAAGTTATTAAATCTATTTTCATAATAAAAGATAAAATTAAATATTTTTAAAATAATTTAAATTTTAAAAGTTAAAAGTCAAAGTTTGACCAGTTTGAACAGAATTCACTTTTCAGTGAAATATCCAATTTATACTAGTTTGAAGTTATAGTTCACATAATAATTAACATTTATTTTTGAAAATGAAATGTTTGAAATGAAACAAGTTTAAAAATAATCTCAAAATAAAATAAAGTCAAAATTAAAATAATATACAAAATCTAGGGTTGTTACACTCTCCCCCACTTAAAACTTTTCGTCCCCGAAAAGGAATAAGGTACGAGAAAGCACAAGAAAAAATAGAGTGAAATAAGATTAAGAAAAGATGACAAGAAGATTGAAATTATATCTGATAACTATTGTTATAGGTAAGTTTAACAAGATGGAGGTGATCAAATCAAGAATATAAGCACGAAAAAGATCCTCTAGAGTCTGAATCTCCCTTTTCACTTGAACGACGGTCTATGAATGGAAAAACAGTGTTCATATCCAGATGAGTAACAAAGATTATCAAAGATTACAGAAAGATTTCTAAACAGACTGGTATAAGCAATAGCCTTCCCATTCTGTAACAAGATAAGAGAAATAAGGACAACCAAAAGATAGTTTGAAAAACAAAATAAGATAATATACTTGAAACCATAATGCTTTGAAATCATAACAATTTAGGGATGTTTATCATTTGGAAATCATACTACTAAAAATCATAACACTTTGGAAATGAAGATTATTTTAAAGTTGTAACATTTCTAAGTTCATTCAATTCTAAAAATTTCCAAAACATTGTATTTTCAAAATAGTAGCACTTATAAAATGCTACAGTAGATATATTAGTATTTCAAATCAGTTCAATTTCAGAAATATTCATTTGGATATCATTTAACTTATGACTTATTAAAACAAACTTTTATGAATGGAATATCCAAATTAAACTATACTTTGTTTATTAAGTCAAAAGCTCATTATTTTACTTAGCTCTAAATTTAACACATACCCTAACACTTTATTTAAAATACCCATTTTATAAATAGATATTCCTTTAATAAGTTACACTTAAAATTTCCATTTGAAAACCAAATTCTCAAGTATCAAGTTTTAGTGATGTTAAAATACATTTAACTATTTAAATCATAATTATTCATTTTTCAAGACATATCAATTTCATAAATAAAATATTTATCATAGCAAGTATAACAATCAAATTTCTTTACACATTTATTCATTTAGACATCAATTAAACTATGAATTCAAGTTAAATAAACTTTATTACAAAATGTCCAATTCAAATGTATTTTTTTATTTATCTATTCAAAGATACATTATTTATTATACAACATTTTCATTTTAGGAAATAACCTTTATTAAAATTCCTAGGTTAGACTTAAGGTTCCATAGTAAATCAAATTTGATTATTAAGTTATTTTAAAAAAATCTCTTTAAATTCCTTTTTCACTATTTACCTCTGTTAATCTTTTATAACTAAAATTTAAGTGTATAACATTTATTATAACCACTCAAAATTTATTTATAAAATCCTTTCTATATTGTATATTATCCAATTTCATATTCAACTTCTGTGTAATTTAGGTAAGTTATATTGGAAATGAAGTTGTGTGCTATACAAATAAAACTTTCCAATTCAATTATCTCAAGTTTGAATCATTTATCCAAATTTTTTATTTTTCTTTTTATAATTGAAATTATTCTTTAAGAAGAAAAAAAATGTAAGAATTAATTTCCGATTTCCTTTAAACCAATTAGAGATAAATAAATATATGTACATAATATGTCAAATCAATTTTAAATCATATATCTATATATAAATCAAATCGTATTTTAGAAGTTCAAATCGATTAAATTCTCAAAGCAACACTGTAGCAAGCCTACAGAGCAGTCTCTTCACTTCGAAGCTCGAAAATGAAAGTCGATGATGCCGCGGTCATCACCGAAATTATTTTCCAGCGACAAAGAGAAGAGCACTAAAATTTTAAAGCTTTAAAATTCTTTGGAAACAAATTTCTTATTCAAAATACTTTAAATAATATATCCCTTTTAAAACTTTAAACACAAGGTTTGAAACCATCGAAAATTAAATTCTCAAATCCTTGATTTAAATTCATTTCGGTTCCCAAATCAATTTATAAACAACTATTTATAAATTCATTTATAGAATGATAAATCAAGTATTATCATTTCAAATAATCAATTTAAATCAATTTATTAAATTCCATAAATTTACTTATATCAAAATTTATTTTATTAACCAAATTTTTTTTAAAATAATATTGTGTCAGTTTGTTCTGTCAAAGTGTTTTAGAAATCCTATCGATAGCGTTGATCAGACGAATCGATCGGAAGCCCAAATCAACATCAACAACTCAAACAACACAATATATAAAACAAAACATAGATTTACATGTACAATTCAAAATGTTTGGAGATAGTTTAGAAACAAAAGACAAGATGGTTAAACAGAGTAGAGAGATGGGTAAGCTTAGATAAATCGCGGACAACCTTAACCGGGTCAACCGTGACTTAATGGATAAGATAAAATGTGGATTTTCTGGGGTAAATCTACCTTCGATCTCAAGAGATAGAGTTTGGAAAAATAAAAGATATTAGCATCTAAACCAAGGATAAATATAAATCTCTGGTGAATCGATGTTGATTATAAAGGATTTTCACCCTTTTACAAGAAAATTAGAATATTGGCGAGACTGCCAATTCACTATAAAGATCATTGGAAGTGGAGTCATGGGATACTCCAGAATCAAAAGAACATGAATAGTGAGGGACAAGAATGAATTTTGGAACCGCAGGGAACGTTCCAAAAATTCAAAGGAAATTCGAATCAAGAGGAAAAGATTCAAACTCGAACGAAAGTGATTCTGTAAATAAATCTACTCCATATGCTGAGTTTTGCCTCAAAACCAAAGCTCTGATACCAACTGTAACGACCCGATATTTTCAACCATTCGCATCCATTATAAGTGTATAGGTAGACACTCATGCCGGAGTTGAATTGCTCAAAATACCGCGTTGTAATTAAAATTTGGCAAATCTCAGAATATACAGTAAATAAATAAAATCACAGAACACAGACACAGAGTAATATAATGCAGCGGAAGTAAAAGAAATAGTAGTTCATGAAGCTACTATATAAATATGTCAGAGTTACATAAGATATACCAAAAGAAATAGAGAACAACAGAAGTCTCAATAAAATAACCAAGTACAAGCTGAGTAGGACAACGGAACTGAAGTAGATAGGACAAGACAAGCAGATAATCTCCAGCGATTCAAATCTCCAAGAGAGTGGAAATCCAAATTTGTGAATAACTCAGGCTGACCTGAGCGTAAAGCAAAACACAAAACACTCGAGTCAGGACAATATATACTTATATAATGTAAACCAACTCAAGTGAACTGTAATAAAGGTACAACTAACTCAAAGAATGCTTGGGATCGCCCATTCTTTAAGGATCCGTTAAACTATTTACTATGTAGTAATATACGCTATATACAGTAGTGTCTAATTAGTAAAGTATAATCATATAGAAAATAGCGTTAAGGGGATGGAGAACCTTAACGCGGTCGGATCTTAAAATCATAATCGTAGTAAAGCTCGATATGGTAGGTGACACGGCACAACTAGGCAATGCCAGGGTAGATATACCAATTACGCATCCGGACTAGTGGTGACGCATAGCAGCCACTACCGCCCACCTCGAACAACACTCCCAAATCAAGGGTGGCCACCAAATCAATCACAAGTAATAGAATGGTATCGAAGAAGTGTGTCCGATCAGAGGTGCTACCTCATTGGTCCGTCAATCGCTCCTGTTTTAGCCACCTTATGCCAACTCACGGGAGTTGGGTCCACGTATATACCTTAGGATCGTCGCCACCATCCTACTTCATTCTGGAAACTCCACCGCGTACACAGTTGTCAAAGTGGTTTTCGGTATCGACAGAGAGTATGTCCATATCTGATCCCGGTCTCTTTAACAACCAATCGTTATTATAACCTGTGGTTATAACTTTAAAAATAATACTTTATACCAAAATAAAATCTCATTTCCAAACCCAATCTTTATCAAAATGAAGATTAAATCAATTCCAAACCATTTCAATATATTAAAATATCATATCTTTCCAAAACTTCATTTCAAATCATTTCAATATATCAAATATCATATCTTTCCAAAACTTCATTTCAAATCATTTTTAATATATCAAATATCAATCTTTCCAAATCTTCATTTCAAATCATTTTAATATAATAAAATATCATATCCTTACAAAACTTCATTTCAAATCATTTTAATATAATAAAATATCATATCAGTTCAAATCCAAATATTCAACCTTATATACCTTTTAAATTCAAAGATATCGTTCATTTACTATCATTTCAAATCACCTTTAAATAGTTTATATTCCAATCAAAATAATTCATTTAAACCTTTTAAAAGTGTAATTATTATATTTTCAAATCAAGTATTCGATTTCCAAAGTTTCAAACCATTCCGAGTTCGTTTATTAAGTCAAAACCCATAATTTTTAAAATTTCAGCCTTTCGCAGCATTTAGAAAACGCTGTTATAAGTTATACTTGAAACATTTTTATTCAGCAAAGACAGCATTTAAAACTGCTGTTAAAACTCAGTTTTTAGTTAAATTATAGTTCAAAACAGAAAAGACAGCATTTTAGAAGTGCTGCGGTAACTCAGATTTCAAAACAAAGGTTTTATTTGATTTCAGCAAAGACTGCAGACCATTATAGCATTTCCAGAGAATGCTATAATAGACCTGAGTTCAATATTAGCCTATAAGTTCAATTACAGCAACTACAGCATTTCAGAAATGCTGTAATAGCTCTTTTTACACAATTTTAGTTCAACTCAGAAACTATAGCATTTCTGAATGCTATTAAAAGTTAATTCCAGATTTTAGTGTATTTCCAGCAACTAAATAACTTCAATTTAAAACACATAAACATTTTAAAAATCATATTTTAACATTTAAAATGTTCATTTACATATCATTTAACATATATCTTTTTCACAATAAATTTCTTATAATTAAATCCAAATTTTCAACAATTTACTTAATAAATTTAAGTGTAAAAGTTTCCAATTCTTCACATTTCAACAAATAACTTAACACTTCAATTTTAAATTACCATTTCACAAATTTAACTAAATTTTCAATTTTATTTAATTAACTTAAACCATTAATTAAAACCAAATTTCACATTTCCAAGTCAAGTTATATTTTAAAAGATAACTTTTAAACATTCATTTATTTAACCACTTAAACTCATAGAAAAATCAATAATACTTTAATAAATCGCTTAAATTCAAATTTAATCAAATTATCATATTTACCATTTTCCAAATATAATTAAATTTTCATTTTTTTATTCACATAACTTAAATATCATTTTTAACCAAAATTCCAAATTCTAAACTTAAGTTATATTTCAATAATCCAATTTAACCATTCATTAATTACATTTTTAACTCATAGAAAAATCATAATTTCTTTATTTTAAAACATTTCAAAATCTATTTAAATCAAATTTCATAAATTTATATTTTTAAAAATACTTAAAAATATCCAAAAACACTTTATAAAATAACCACGGGCCTTTATATAGTTTTCTAACCTAGGTCAAGTGATACAGATATATATCATTTCAATCCGCAATTTACAAAGAAAAACCGGGTTCTATCATTTCAAACCCGCAATCCCAAGTTAAAATAAGTTAAATAAAAACCATTCAGGCCTATCATTTCAGCCCATAATGATTTTTCCCTATTCTAAAGTCCGTTCGGGTATGTATCATTTCAACCCATAGTGATTCTAGTCTACAGGGAACTTGCAGTGTGATAAACAGATATAAATGAACAGAATACATTATATAACAGTAACGGATGATATAATAGGTGTATAAACATCATATGATCATAACATAGTCAAGTATAACATGATAATATATTTCTACAGATTCACAGGGTGTCAATTTACTAGTTATATAGGTACATATTGTCTGGTAAGAATAACTCACCTGTTAAAGCTGGAGATTAGCGATCAAAACACACAGAATAGATTCCAGAAAGCACAACAAGCACGATATAACATGACTTTTGATTTGAATGAATGGAGAGCCTTGATATTTATCTTGTAAACAATAACCAAACAAGACAATATACACATAAATATTCAACGCAAACAATGTTGAAACAATGAAGATAAGAAGCAACAACGGAATAGATTACTTGACTGTGCTTTAACCATTCAAAAGCTCGAACAAGGGGTTCATTTTCTCAGCCATGATGATGATGAGTGTGGGAGAGACAAGGTTAACTTCCTCGAATACATAAGACAAAACAATACAAACAATATAAGTTTTCAAATGCACAATACGATAGAATAATATAGAATCAACTGCACGAATCAAAGTAGAATTTCTTTGCACTTGCTTCCAACAACCTTCAGGTTCAGCCATATGGTGTACTATAGGTCTAAGGAAAGATTTGGATCAGTTTTAGGCTTGGGTTTGGGCTAGCATGGCTCGGCCAAAGTGGTGCACAATGGTGGAGTTATGAATAAGTGAAGGTGAAGGGGTTTTGTAAGAAAATAAGTGGAAAAGTGGTCAAACTAAGGCTCAACCATGGATGGTTAGGCTCGACCAGAGGGTCCAGGTGGTAGATCAGGGGCTGGAGTGATGAGGTAGGGTCTGGACAAGGGGTTGGTGGCGGCCAAAGATGGTGGAGGTGAAGGGAAATGGGGTGGTGGTCAACTAGGTGCTTGGTTATGCATTGTTTGCATTTTTGGTGAAGTTTGGCTTCAAGGAGGGTTCGGCCATGGTCTAACCTGAAGTGGTGGTTGGTGATGATGCCAAGGAGGAGTGGTAGGGAATGGTGGCCATGGCTATGGTGAGGAGGCCATGCAAATAGAAGAGAAAACAAGGCACAAAAAGTATGAAAAATGGAAGAAAAGTGTAAAAGAGGAGGCCATTACCAAGGGAGTTTGAAGGAGCCTTGAGAAATGAGAAGTGCTGAAGCTTTTTCATGTGAAAAGTAATAATAATACACGGCTAAAACTGAAAAAGTGGACAGCCAAATGAATTAAAGTGAAGGTTATGGCATTTGGAACGTTTTGAAGGTGAAAGGTCTTAAGTTTTGTAACTTTTTAACCCTTTGGCATTTCCATTTCTTTTTAAATTTTATATAACAAAATTTAACTCAGAAATCTAATTTACAACCAAAACTAAGTAAAGATATAAGAAAACAAATAATTAATTTTAAAGAAAAATATAAAAAGAATGAAGAAAATGCCTTAAAAATACCAAACAGTGTTCAAAAATTATAAATAAATCTCTGTTAGTCTTGGAAAACTATACATTTCATTATAAAAATATTATGAAGTGGAAATTTGAATTAAAATAATTTATTTATCATTTTCAACATAAAATAGATAATTAAATTAGAGAAAACAGAAAAAGAATTACAAAAATTTACTCAGAAATTAGAAACAGTGTCCAGAATTTACAGAAAAATAACCAATGGCTTTGGAAAATTATGTACTTCATTTTAAAAATATTATAAGACAAAATTTTGAAATAAAATGATTTTTTTAAAACATTTTCAAAGTGAATAAATAATTAAATTTTAATTATATAACTAAATTAAGAAAATAGCAAAGAAATGGAAACTAGGTTTTAAAATTAGAAAATAAATTCAATAAACTTTAGAAAAATTATACTATCACTTTAAAATTATTAAAAGATAAAAATATACATAAAATAACATATTAACACATATAAAAATAAAATATTACCAAGAAAAATAAAATTTAAAATAGACAATATTGCTAAATACATCAGTTTACACACAATATTGAAATATACATAACTTTCACAATTTAACTCCGTTTCCAACGAAACGAAAAGCTGTATTCAAGTTATTAAATCTATTTTCATAATAAAAGATAAAATTAAAGATTTTTAAAATAATTTAAATTTTAAAAGTTAAAAGTCAAAGTTTGACCAGTTTGAACAGAAATTCACTTTAATATCCAATTTATACTAGTTTGAAGTTATAGTTCACATAATAATTAACATTTATTTTTGAAAATGAAATGTTTGAAATGAAACAATTTTAAAAATAATCTCAAAATAAAATAAAGTCAAAATTAAAATAATATACAAAATCTAGGGTTGTTACAACATAAGAATAAATCACTTATAGAACAAATCACATATAGAGCAACATATGATTCAGTGAATGATGACAAGTTATACAGAAGCGACAAAAGTGACAAAAGTATGTAAACGGTACACCAAAGAGAGGTTTTAAAGATTACAAAACTTACCTGAAATTCACAAAACAAAGTAGAGAGTAGACAAGCCAAAGAGAAGAGAAGTATCTTGTCTAATAGTCTCCCCATGTTGGAGAGGGAGGAGGTGAAGAACCACACGAGTTTTTCCACATTCGACGAAGAATAGTCTTAACATTCTTCATTTCTTTTGCATTCTCTTCGACTTTGGCGTCGAGATGATCGAATCTAGAGTTTATGGATGAATAACCTTGGGCAATTTGATGAGATAGCTTCTTTTGGTTTTTAGAAATAATGATATCGAATTTAAGCTTTTCACTTTTGGTATAGGTTTTTAAATTTCCCGAAATTTGTTCAATATCGGAATCTTGAATTGAACTATGGATAAAAGCTTACTCTTGGGCTTCTTCATCTTCTTCTTCATTTTCCTCTTCATTTCTTTTATCGCCATCAGTTGGTTCTTCATCACCATGACTGGAGTTATCCATTTTTTATTTTCCTTTTTCTTGTTGTTGTGCTTTATAATCAGGGTATGTTAAATATGTCGGAGGTGATTCCGGTAATCCCATTAAACTAAAAAAGCGAGTATTGGACACTTTAATCTTTTCAAATTCAATAGACGGACTTTGAATGGAAAAATCAGCGAGTATCCGGGTAATGTAGGGAGCATAGATAAGTGATCGTTTCTTCGAGTCGTGATATGTACGAAATTCATCATAAAAGTATTATGCCCAATTGATTTGTAAATTTTCTAATATCGCTTGAAGCGCCTTATCTTCATGATCATAAATTATCTTGTGACTTCCTTGCCAGGGAAAAATTGTTTTAATTAGCATTCGAAGCAATAATCTAGGTCGTGGAAGAAGATGATTCGACCTATCTTTAGACTGACCCGGCTCGAAAAGATGATATTCTATTTGCTTAAGATCATCACCTTCTAAGTTAAAATATTCTAATTCTATCCCATCGTTGTTACATTTCAAAATTCGTGCAATGTCATCCGGAGTTATTTTCAGAATATTTCCAAATATGCTTGTCCATAGCGTTCCTTTTTCTCTATGTAGCCTAATTTGGGGATTATTGACATTGGCAAGAAATAATAGAACACTAAGCCTACATATATTTACTTGATTGTCTTTGTAGTCAATGAGACTGGTGATGTTAGACCTATCAGTAAATAACTTAATTCTATAAGTAGGAAAGTGATCGAGGTCGTGGAATATACCGTGAAATGAAGACAGAGAAGAGAGATATTTGTATCGAGCCATACTCCTGGGTTTGTGATAAAGCCATGCTTCGATTTGTTCATCAGTTGGAAGAACGTGAGGAGATGGTTGAGAAGGTTCTCCTTTTTTGTTTTTGGATTTTGTTTTAGGCGCCATTGTTTTAGAGAGAGCTAGGGTTATGATTTGGATTTGAGAATTGAAGAAATGGATAGGCGTGAGAAGAAGGGGGTGGTTAGTTTTGATTTATAGGTTTTTGATTTCAACAGTGTTTCAGACGTCTAGAAAAATGTTCAGACGTCTGATGTTCTGTAGAAATGAAGGAAATAGATAGTTATATAGGGTTATAGATGTCTGTAACATATGTTCAGACGGCTCAAAAAGAAACCGAAAGTTTTGAACATTTTGAACAGAAATAAGACTGTTGAAAATATATTATCAGACGTCTATGCACAATGACAGACGTTTGTGATAATATAGACAGACGGCTAAATAAGAACCAGAGATTTTTAGACTTTATGGACTAAAATCAGACGGCTCAATTTTTGTTGTCAGACGTCTATATTTGAGTACAGACGTCTGAAGTATTTTGTACAGACGGCTCAGAGGTCTCAATTTTGAACAGAGAATAAATAACATTTTTAACTAAATTCAGACGATTAATAATTTTATAGCAGACGTCTATTTTTGAGGACAGACGTCTGTGACAAAATGTTCAGACGGCTCAAACAGGAACAGAGAATTTAAAACTTTTTAGACTAAAGTCAGATGTCTGAAATATTGTCTCCAGATGTCTGTGTGTCTGAAGTGTATATAAGAAATAGGTATACAGACGTCTGTTAAAAACTATCAGACGTATGTTTGGCTGATTTTTAGTATTTTAACCTTATTAAGTTATGTTTTATGATTCAATATGTAAAAATAACCATATATATATTTCTTTAAAGTACATACATATAAAAATGAACAATCATAAATCTCGTATATATATATAGATATATATCTCTATTTGGGAGTCTTCGGAGTTTTTGGAGATTTTGGAGACTTTTCATTGTATAATTCGATTTGATTGTTATCGTCAAATGGTTTAATTGGCGACCACTGAGGTTGACGTTCCCAAGAATTTGGAGAAATAGGTGGCTGTTGAGGACTTTGTTGCCAAGAATTCCAACCCGATGATGTTGGTTGAGAGTATAAAATAGGTTCTATATTAGAAAGAAAAGCTATATGACCCATTTGATTTAGTTGATTACGTGTTTTAACTCTTTCATCAAATTCTCCTATTATATTTTGTATTGGATGATCTTTTAAAATTCTCGGTGGAGATTTTAATTCCTTTTCAATTTGATTTTCAGAAGAAGTGTTTTCAGGTATATTGTTGTCAATATTGGAATTAGAATTAATTATAATATCTTCATCATCATTTGTGTTAATTTTGAAATTTTCATCAAATGATACATGAAGTGTTTCTTTAATTGTTTTAGTTCTTTTATTATAGATTCTATATGCTTTGCTTCGTTCTGAATATCCGATGAATATACATTCGTCCGATTTTGGATCAAATTTTCCTAGTTGATCTTTCGTATTTAAAGCAAAACATTTCGAACCAAAAACTTTAAAGTAAGATATATTAGGTTTTCTACCGTTGAGAAGTTCATATGGAGTGTGTTTAGTTAAAGGTCGAATAGAGACACGATTTAGGACATAACAAGCAGTAGCAACGACTTCTGCCCAAAATTGTTTTGGAAGAGTGGTTCCATTCAATAAAGTCCTAGCACATTCTTGAAGTGTTCTATTTTTACGTTCAACAACTCCATTTTGTTGAGGAGTTCTTGGAAATGAAAAGTTATGAAATATTCCTTTCTTATTACAAAATTTCTCAAACATTTCATTTTCAAATTCACCTCCATGATCACTTCTAATGTTTTTAATTTTTAGATTTTTAATATTTTGAATTCGTTTAGCAAAGATTTTGAAATTTTCAAAAGTATCGCTTTTGTTTTTCATAAATAAGGTCCATGTATATCTAAAGAAGTCATCAACTATTACAAAAACATATCTATTGTGATTAATAGATTGAGTCTAAGTTAGTCCAAATAAGTCTAGATGTAACAACTCAAGAGGTTGTAATGTTGAGATGATTTTCTTAGATTTAAAAGAAGATTTAGTTAGTTTTCCTAGTTGACAAGCATCACAAATGCTATTTACTTTAAAATTCATTTTAGGTAAACCTTTTACTAAATCGTTTTTGGATAATTTATTAATAGCTTTGAAATTTATATGACAAAATCTTTTATGCCATAGCCAAGGATCATTTTCTTTGACTAATAAGCACATATTTGTATTATGATTGATTTTCATATTCAAAATATAAATATTGCGTTCTCTAATTCCTTTGAAAATAAGATTTTTATTTTGATCAAAGATATTGTATTTATTTTCAGAAAATGCTATATTAAAGCCTTTATCACATAATTGACTAATACTTAGTAAATTGTGTTTTAAATTTTTAACTAATAGAACGTTTGTAATAAGAGGTAAATTAGATGTACCATCATTGCTCACATCGCCTTTGCCGATGATGTAACCTTAGGAATTATCTCCAAAAGTGACAGATCCTCCATCCGAGTAGATAATGTTTGTTAACATATTTTTGTCGCCTGTCATGTGTTTTGAGCAACCACTATCTCGAATCCATTTTCCTCTTTTCTTAATCGGTACCTGCAAAAAATATTGAAATTTTGTTGGTACCCACATCCTCCGTTAGGGTCCTAAGGGTTAAATCTTAAAAAGCCAAACCCAGTTGGGTTTAGAGTTCCCTTTAAAAATAAAATTTTCATTCTTATGTACAGACATAATGAAAGATTTAATGTAGTTATTCCTAATCAAATTATTATTAGTTTTTGGAACCCAAATCATAATTGATTTTGGATGAATAACTTTTGAAGAAGATTTTTGAGCAGATATAGATTCCTTTTTCTTAAATTTAGTATATAATGAATCATTATTTTTAGAATGCTTTTGTATTGGTTTTTTATATCCTAACCCCTTTTTATTTGAACAGGTTTGAGAATTCTCAATTATTTTAGAGAGACTCTCTCTTCCACTGTTAAATTTAGAAAGATTTTTAGAAATATTTTCCAGTTTTGTTTTAAGATGTGATACTTCTATATCAAGTGCTTTAATATTAGAGTTTAAATCATATTTCTCTTTTTCTAATTTAACATTCTCATATTTCTGTCTTTCCATTTCACTACTTAAATCAGTGAATTGAGATGTTATATTAACATAAGATTCTTGAGATTTTACTAACTCTTCCTCTAATATTTTCTTTTCATCTTTTAACATGTCAGTTTATATTTCAGTTCTATTTAATTTTCCTAAAGCATCTTTATATTTACTCTTTAGGGTTCTAAGTTTATCTAACAATTCAGAGTTTATTTCTATTAAATCGTCAAAAGTTAGATCACTTACATCATCATTTGTTGCCATAAAACAAACGTTGGCTTGTTCTGAATCACTGTCACTATCACTGTATGACGAAGAAGATTCTGTGTCATCCCATGTAATTGAGAAGTCTTGCTTCTTTTTATATTTTTCCTTTATGAAATTATATTCTTTCTTCCGATCAGGACAATCTTTTTTTATGTGGCCCTTCTTGTGACATTCGTAGCATTCAAGAGATGAGCTTGATGGCTTATTGAAACCCTTGTTATTTCCAAATTTATTGCTCTTTTTGAATTTCAAAAACTTTTTGAAATTCTTAGCTATAAATGCCATATCATCTTCTGATTCAGAGTCTTCATTTTCTGCTTGAAAAGCGATTGTTTTCTTATTCATGAGCTTGTGCTTGTCTTGCCTGTAAATTTACTTCATAGGACATTAGATTTCCTATTAACTCTTCTGTTTTTATGTTGAAATATCATTAGCTTCCTCGATAGCTAAGACTTTTCGTTCCCATTCATTAGTTAAAGAGTTAAGGATTTTTGAAACAATATCAGGTTGAGTAAAAGTAACTTCTAAAGCTGATAGTGAATGATAGATATCCTGGAATCTAAAGTACATTTCACTAATACTATCTCCTTGCTTCATTCTAAAATTTTGAAATTGATTTTTAAGCATAGAAATCTTGCTTTGTTTTACTTTATTTGTTCCTTCGTGTGTAACCTTAAGTGTATTCCAAATTTCATATCCACTTTTACAAATACTGACTCGATTGAATTCATTTTTGTCTAAAGCGCAAAATAACATGTTCATTGCTTTTGCGTTTGCAGTAGCATCTAGTTTTTGTGTATTAGACCATGCAGCATACTCTGTAGTAGGAATAGAATATTCAGTTTGAATGATATTCCAGGTTTCAAATCCACTAGCTTGCATAAAAATTCTCATTCTAGTTGAGCAATAACTATAATTTAATCCGTTAAACAATGGCGGTCGTGTAGTGGCTTGTCCCTCAGTAAAACTGTTGCTAGTGTTATTGTCCATATTATTTAAATATCAGATAACTGTGTTATAGTTATGTGATGACCTCGCTCTGATACCAAATGAAAGTCACTATGGATCATTAATATATAGTAGGACTAGTCTAGCAAGTGCGGAATTATAAATAATAGTAAATAGCAGTAATAAAAATGACACCAGAGATTTTTATACTGGTTCGAACTTTCCGTTCTACGTCCAGTCCCAGACTCCTTCTGGAATTCCTCGAATAACCCTCACTTAACCTGGAGGAACAGGTATTACACCGCCTGAGCAACCGAACAGGACTTTTCCACCTAAGCAACCGAATAGGACTTCAAATACAATTTGGTAAATTGTTTTTTGACTTGTGTGTTCTTTGAATAACACGAATATAGTCAATGTAGCACACCCTTCCTATAATCTTCTTGATATGATGATTTGAACGTGCAATTTGTAGGAAGTAGAGATTAAAAATCACTTGTGATTATGATAATACAAAGCAAGTATAGATAGAAAGAATTGGTAATTGAAATAGTGGATTTTCATCTCTATTTATAGTATTGAATAGTTTTAATTCAATAGTTGCAACCATTAGAAGGAGTGCAACTCTTGGTGAAGAAGACAACTCTTCAAAATTTGATTTTTCATGAAGAGATGCTTCATTTCGTCAAGTTCAGATGTCTGAGAAAAAATAGTCAGATGGCTAAGTAAGTTTAAAAGGTCAAATAGGCAGAAGAAACAAATTTCAGTGAATACAGACGTCTGTTGTTTAATTCAGACGTCTGTCGTTTATGGCAGATGTCTGTATTAAATTATTTAGACGTCTGTGTTCAGTTAAAATAGAAAATATTAATACAGGGAGTACAGATGTCTTAACTTTATTATCAGACGTCTGTCATTGATGACATACGGCTAAATAAAGGTTCATACGTCTGAACTTGTACTGATTTGTTCCTCTTCCTTATTTTAGTGATTCTGAACTTGAGATATTTATAATTTTTGAAAATACTTTTATATCTTTAAATAGTTAAAGATATTTTATATTTGTAGAACATGTTTTTTCAAAAACTATTTGTGTGTGTGTGTTGTTATCATCATATCAGAGATTGTACAAAAATATCTAATCGGAAATAATAATCAATATACTTGAGAGCTTGAGCTTTGTTTGTTGACGATATGATAATAGCTTTCCTTTATAGATTCCTGCAATAATAATTGACAGCAAGTACATAGTTTGAAATATATAGTTGTCTCATTAAAATCGAAAAAGGAAGGTTCCAACAACATTTGTTGGATCAAACAAACTTCACTTCCTTCCTGTAAGCTTAATCAAAGGCGCTGCTATCCACACGAAATCTTGATGAATCTCCGGTAATAGCTAGCAAGTCCAAGAAAACTTCTGAACACGGTCACCATTTTTGGTCTCTTCCAATTGTTCAGAGCTTTGATCTTATCTGGATCGGCTGACAATCCTTTCTCTGATACCACATGACCAAGAAACTTAACCTCTTTCTTCCATAAATGACACTTGGAAAACTTAGCCTTTAGCTGATTCTGCCTCGGTGTCTCTAGCACAACTCTAAGATGATCTTTATGCTCTCTCTCATCTTTAGAGTATATCAAAATGTCATCTATAAACACCAACATAAATCTATCCAAATACTCTAGAAAGACTCGATTCATTAAATCCACAAAGAAAGCAAGCGCATTAGTCAACCCAAATGGCATCACTAACCACACATATGAACCATATCTTGTCCAAAATGTAGTCAAAGGAATACTATCCTCAGCCACTCTAAACTAATGGAACCCTGTTGCCAAATCCAACTGGAAAAACACTCTGGTTCCACTCAACTGATCAAACAGATCATCAATTCTCGGAAAATGATACTTATTCTTTATCGTCATTTCGTTCAACTTACGATAGTCGATACACATCCTCAACGACCCATTTGGTTTCTTCACGAATACCGCGGCCGCTCCCTAAGACGAACTGCTTGGTCTAATAAAATTTCTTCCTTCTAGATCCACTAACTGCACCTTTAATTCCTTCATCTTTATCGGTGTCATTTTGCTAGGTGGTCTACTCATTGGTTCAGCTCCTAGCACAAGATCTATCCAAAACTCAACAGCTCGTTTAGGTGGTAGTCCTGTGACTGGCTCAAAGACATCTGCATACTCTCTTGCAATTTGAACGCGACTTAGCTCTTCACCCACTTCCATTGCACTTAACAAAGCACAGCTACACCGATCAGAATTCTCTACTTAAAATATAATTCGGTATGACTATTAGGGTGTCTCAAAGATATCTCCCCATCTTGGCAGAATATCCTGGCTTCATACCTTCTCAACCAATCCATACCCAAAATGATTTTGAAATCTACGAAATCGTAAACATACAAACTGCATGCAAACTTATGACCCAACAAATCAATTTCTAACTTGTCACATCTTATCCCCAGAGTTGCATACCCTCCTATTGGATTTGCAACCCTTAAGGAAGTAACAAGGTATGTGGGTTCTAAGCATAACCAATCAACCAAACACTGGGATATAAATGAATGTGATGCACCGGTATCAAAAATTATCCTAACTGGTATACTCTGAATCAAAAGCGTACCTTCCATCATAGTCTTTCCTTTATCAGCTGCAGTAGGCTTAGCTGATGTTCCAATAGCAAAACTTTCCCATTGTCTGTCCTGGCTGGCTCTAGACATTGGTTCTTGTAATGCCCAACCTGATCACAGTTAAAGCATTTCACATTCTTCTTATCTGCAGCCTTCTTCACCTTGCCAGACCGGCACTCATTTGCATAATGACCCTTCTTGTCATATTTATAGCATACCAGATCAGCCTTCGTCTTCTTGGCAGCATCCCCTTTCTGGGATCCCTTCTTCTTAAAGATTTTCCTCTTCTTTCCCTGAGGACCCTGGGATTCAACTGGCTTCTCTCTAGCTGAAATAGCAAGCATCTCTTCATGGCGAATGGCCATCTCCACCACCACATTAGAAGGATTTCGGATATGGTTCATGGCCATTCTGGCAAGCTTAGGTCTCAATCCACGAATGAACCTTTCATTCCTTCTAACATCAGTGTCAACCAAAGCATAACCATATCGAGACAACTCATCAAACTTAGCAGCATACTCGACCACTGACATCTCTCCCTGAACCAGATCCATGAACTTTTTCATCGATGCCAACTTGGCAAACTCAAACAAAAACCTATGCTCAAACCTTCTCCTGAAATCAGCCCACGTTGGCTCTTCCTGTGGAACTCCAGCGGTCACACTATTCCACCAGTGAAGCGCTTCCCCTTGCAACTGCCTAGAGCCTAGCCTTCTCTTTTACCCATCATTCAAGCCTAAATCAATACAGATCCTTTCATAACTCAGTATTCAATTCTCTACTTCAACAGCATCTTCCATTCCAACAAACGGATTTCCACCCAAACTGATGTAGTCTCTGCTTAGCTTAGCATAGTTATTCCCAATTGGAGCCACATGATTAGCTCCTCCAACATTACCAGCAACTCCAGCTTGCAAAAGATTGGCCAACAACTGATATACCAACCCCGAATCTACTGGCAGATTTCCAGCACCTACATTGGCTTCAGCATTTGGATTAGCATTAGCCTGTCGACCTAGGTTCCTCCTGGTATTTGGAGAGCATTTTCATTGGTTGTGGTGCTTCCTCTACCTAGATTTTCTCTTCCATTTCCTGCTTCCATATCTTCTTTCTCGTAAATCTACATATGAGCCTTAGTAAGATACAGAAGAATGGTCTAAGAGAGAAGGGAACATGTACTTATATATATATATATATATATATATATATTTATAACAAATACAAGAACGTTACCATAGCTTTAACCCAAACCCTGATCATATTTTCAAATTAATTGGATTATGTTTGAAAAACTTTTAGGTTATACTTTCTTTTAAAGTTTCATAAACCTATGCTCTGATAACAACTTGTAACATTCCCCTACCTGAAGGCCCAAAACCAACAGCTACGGAAGCTGCAGTCATCCATAGTTATTAATCCTCGGCGACCAAATACGCAGTGTTAGATTCATTGATACATAGAAACACATGAATATGGAAAAAATTTAAACTTCAAATAAAATCACATTCCATGTCAAAATATTTCCAGTTCATTACATAATCCCAATATTTGCAAACCTCGTTCAAAAAAATATATTTATTACAACACACCTAGAGCGACATATGAAGATGCCCCTCGGGATGATCATAGTATTTACAGGCAATATAACAACTTTGCCATTACAATCAACATAGAGGAATCAAAAGAAATAAGATCTCTAAATAGCTATCATGCCTCCTGCATGTCTCTGGAAGCTTATTCGTCTTAAGAGGTACTTGAGAACCTCAACTCTCAAACTACTCAATATCAATTGAGTACCCGAGAGTTTAAGGGGAAAACATAAACTTCGAGTCAGACATAAAGCCTGGTATGAATAACAATCTACATCTCAAATCATTTAGATATATAGTGAGACCACGCCGCTTAGCAGAATGGGTTTCCCCTCACTAGTATCTCAAAACATTTATAAAACCATGTATTGTGCTCCTACATCCACAATGGTTAAAACAATTCAAAATAGTATAATATGATGATATGCAAAACAATTGAACTAATTCGGATTATCTATCCCCATCTAATTTAGAATATCTGTCTCTGTTATAGTTTCTAGGATTACTATTAACCTATTAGTTTTCATGGGATGATTAATAACTGGTTAAACATTTAAGGACTCCCTGTCCAATTACATAGTTTTCATGGGATCACTATGAACCTATCGGTAACTCTAATATTACTCTTATCCTAGTTTTCATGGGGTGACTAGGAACCTATTGATATCTATCAATATTTCATCCAGATATAGTTTTCATGGGCTAACTACAAACCTGTTGGCTCTGCCAGTATCCAATCATAGTTTTCATAGGCTTACTATGAACTTGTCTACCTAACATCTTCTTTTACACATAGTTTTCATAGGCTAACTATGAACATGTCTATCTGACATCTTCTTTTATACATAGTTTTCATAGGCTAACTATGAACCTATTGGCCCCTGCCAATATAATACAATTTTCATGGGTTTACTGTAAACCTATCAGCCCCTGCCAATATCTTTCCTTTATATTCTAGCATCCTATATTCTGGTCCTCCTAACCTCCTGGATGCAATTCTAGTCCTTCAGGAGTTTATTCAATTTATATTCACTACTGGGTTAACCTAACTAGTTCTCTTATCCTTTATCCTCAAAATGCAGTTATGGGTTCAATATAAAGTGAATATATTCATTTAGAAGAAGCAACATAACAATATAGCAATACAACTCCTGTGGGTTTAAAATAAAACATGGTTACTCCCTTTAACCTATTTCTTTATCAAAGATAGCTTCTTCTCAAAACCATTATAAAAACTCCTTTAATATTTCCATGGGTTTTTTCTTTAAAAATAGAGTTTGCGTCATAAAACCTTTCGATACCTTCGAAACCTAGCTTTCGACTTCATAGGATGACCTCCTTCGAAAGCTCTTAAAAACATTAGGCTCCTGCCTTATAATATTTTAACTCTACCTTTCGAATACATTAAAGTATTAAAATTTAACCTTTTGAAGCTTAGCTTCGAAACCAGTTGAAAGTACATCTTCGACACTATTGGAAGTAACCCTTCCAAAAACATTGAAAGTACCTCTTTCGAAAGCATTCGATTTATACTTAAAACTTTATTTGGGTCAAAGAGAATATAGTTGAAAGCATTTATTTCGAAACCCTCCTTTATCATATAAAATATTGGGGAAAAGCTTGATGGCGTTGGGACCATCCCTTTCGAAAGCATAAAACATCCGAGTAAAACATTGGAAGGGTTGTATCGAAACTCCTTTCGAAACCATCACATTCGAAACTCCAAATCCACTTTCAAAAGCTATAGGAAGTGGCTTAAACTTTATAAAACAAGGTACCTTCCGACAGCATTGATATCTTCAACACCATTGAAAGTCCATAAAATGGCGGCAGGGTATCGACTAGGTCGGAACCCTTTTTTTCAAAACATTCTTTTATAAGTAAGGAACCCAGTCGAAAGCAATCTTAAGCTATTGGTAACCCTTTTAAAACCCTTTAAAAGCTCTTTCAAAACCTTATGCTTCAACTCTGTCGAAGGCTTAAACTAAAATATAGGCCGGCACTTCCCTTTTAAAAACAAACCAAGGTTTCGACCCCTTTGGAAACTATGCTTGCGACACCCTACCTTCTGCCTATCTCCAATCCACTACGTACCATCATGGTGATATCTTGTATATTGGTTTTGGCATAGTTGGTTTCGACAAGGATGAAGGTGGAAGCTACTGTGTCGAAAGGCGCTTTCCTAAGTAGGCGGAACCACTTTTCTTAACAAACCAGGTTAAATTCTTGTTTAAGTAAACATTTCTCCAACTAACCTGCCACGTGTCAACACTAGATTGGTTGCCTTAACTTTTTCAAATTCTTCTTCAAAAAAAACTTCTTCTAATCCAGATCTAAACCATGGTTGAGTTAATCAAACAAGCCCTTCCAATTTTTGCAAAGAAGTCCCTCTTCTAAAACAATTTATTTTGCATAGCAAATCACTTTGGAAAAATCCCGAAAAATTCCAAAAATTCACTATAATCATGTTATCTAACATATCAATATTTCGGACCCAAATTCTCAATCTATTTTCCAAAATAAATTATAAACCCAAATAACCATATTTTCCTTTGAAAATTCGTATTAATTTTTCCATAGCTTGGAAAATTCTCAAAATTGGAACCCAACTCCAAAATCATATTTCTCATAACAAAAAAGTTTTCCTATGGCATTTAAACACCATTTAATCTCGGTTTTGATCTAAAACCGTGCTAAATCTCTTTTAAACAACCTCGTTTAAATCAAATAAATCATGAATTAAGCATATCATCATCCAATATATCATAAAAATGAATTTATCCCTTAAATCCAAAAATATATGATTTAAATCAAACAAGAGATGGAATTATTATTCACCTTGCTCAAGATAAGGAGATTGGATTGAGATAGATTTCCTCTAAGCTTGGTTTTCTAGTTTTAATTTGAATTCCTCTTGATCTCTTAATGGTCGGCTGTTCCTCTATATTTTTGTTTGGTTTTAAAATGACGTGAATGGAAAGAAAATAGTGGGAAAATGATATATAAGGGGGAGGTTATGGACGACAATTTCTAATAATACCCTTATGTGACTTAATTGACCAAAAACCCATTCTTGAACCCTTTAATTAGTTCATTTGGCACGACCCTTATTTAATTAATTCAATTTTCAATCCCTTTATCACTTACATTTACATTATTCTATTTAATTTATCTAATTAAATCTTCTGAATAATGATATCAAAAATTAGGGGGTGTTACACTTTATTCTGCAAAGCTTATTGGAATAGTAGAGGAATGTCATCACCTAAGACATGGTCCTTCTTCTCACCATCTACGAGAAAATCATAGTATCTTCCTGGTGCGTGAGATTCCCTATTAGACCTTTTAATAGGTTGCATGTTTTTGCATATGAATAAACTTGATTCTCTCACTGGCCCGGCTTTAGTTTTAAGTTCTTGAATCCCATCCAAGTCTACAACCTCACTGTCAATTTCTTTTGATAGAAATCCTTTCCCAAAAAGATAGCTTGATGAGAAACAATGAACTTATGTTCCTTAGTATTGTGGAATATATATCCTATCGAGTTTTTAGAATATCCTATAAATTACACAATACGATCTTGCCGCAAATTTATTTGGACCAACGTTCTTAACGTCGGACATACAACCCCACACTTTCAAATACTTGGGTTGGGGTTTCTTCCCTTACCACATCTCATATGTTGTTTTAGGCACAGATTTAGTAGGCGACAAGTTAAATATATGCGTTATAGTTTCTAGAGCATATCCCCAATAGGACAGAGGTAACTAAGCTTTACTGATCATGGAACGAACCATATCTAATAGGGTTCGGTTCCTTCGCTCCTACACACCGTTGGGTTGCAAAGTATAGGGTGGAGTAATCTACGAGATAATCCCATTATATGTTAAGTATTTTTGGAGTTCTTGTCCAACATACTCACCTCCTCAATCAGATCAAAGAACTTTGATCTTATGGTTTGTCTAGTTTTCTAGATCATTCTTATATTCAATAAATTTTTCACAGACACCATGTTTGTTCTTCATAAGATACACCAATCCTAGTCTTGAGAAATTATTAGTGAAGGCTAAAATGTAAAAACTGTTATCCTTAGTGATTATAGACATCGGCCCACATACATCACTATGTACATAACCCAAGAGTTCATCAACTCTTTCATTGCTCCCACTGAATGGGTGCTTGGTCATTTTTCCTTTGAGACACGACTCACACATGTCAAATGATTCAAAATCAAGTGATGGGATAAAACCAAAGGTTTTCAATTTGTGTAATCATTTCTCACTTATATGACCTAGCATACAATGCCAATGATAATTATAATTTATACTATTATTCAAAGAACTATTCGCAGAATAGACATAATTTGTATTGATCACAGAAATTCCATTTTCTATAATACTATCATAGACTTCATTACCATCTAAAATAATATTCATATCATTATTAGCACAATTAAAAACATAACCAGGCTTAGACAATCTAGACATGTGTACAATTCTAGAAATAAAGTCTTTAACGAAATAGCAATTATTTAATATCAACACAAATCCACTCGTCAAACTCAAATGAAAGACTTCAATTGTCGTTGCGTCTACAATAGATCTATCAGCAACCTGAAGCCTTATTCCCCCCTTTTTCATGCGCTGCTAGTTCCTAATCTCCAGTAATGAATTACAAATATGAGTTCCAGATCCAGTATCTAAAAACCCAAGAAAATTTATTGATTGCAAAACAATTTTGAATCATAAATCTACCTGATGGAGCTATAGAACTATTCTGCTTCTTTTCTTTAACAATCTTCAAGTACTCTGGACAGTCCATTTTTAATGACCTTTCTTGTGATAATGATGACACTCACCTTTTTTAGCAGCAGTAGTTGTCTTACTTTTCTTAGTAACTCTCTTTCGCTTCTTCGAACCTTTTGAAATAATGCACCACCCTTTACAGCAAGAACAATCCCTTGATCCATAGACGTAGACTTGGTCGACCTCAACATGTTGAAGAGCTCCATAAGATTCACATTCAGGTGGTTCATATTGTAATTCAGTATGAACAGTTCATACTGAAGCATAAGAGAGTCGAGGATCAAATCAACCTATAACTCATTGCTTATTGCTACGTACAGTTATGGAAGCCTATCAATATAACCCTTCATCATCATTATGTAATCGTCCATTTTCTATCCTTCAGTCATTTTGGTATTAAATAGCTTCTTTGTAAGCTCGTACCTTGCGTAACATGATTGTTCACTAAATAAGAAAGTCAAAGTTTTGGGTCTGCATCATCAGCGGATTTTAGGATTGTAGGTAATAAACGACCGAGGACGCTCGTAAGTCAATGCTATCTTAATCGCTCTTAGCCAATCAATATAGTTAGGTCTAGTATGCTTGTCACTATCATAAAATAGTTTTTGTGCAGTCGCTTTCCGCAAGTTTTAAATTCGTTGATTAGGTTACTTCATCGTAGATGTTCTTGTAAGATTAGTAATGTTAAACATTATGTGTTTCATTTTACTATTAAGCTCCTACTTGTCTTTTATGTTTCTCCAAACCCTAAGGTCAAACATGTAAGCCTTTTCGACTTCGCTAGTGGGTGCTAGGACTCGTTTGTCTTGGGATTCTGACCTTGATTTTGTTGAACAAGTCATAGCCCCATAAATAATGGATAACTCCTTGGTGGTTGTATCATATACAACTCCTAACCCATGGTTCCTTGTCCTAATCTCATTTTGATCTTGAGTTTGCTTAACAAATTGAAAGAGATTAGTCACTTGTACCTACTATTTCATAACAGCCTAAGTATAGCATATGTACTTTGAGTTTTCTCTACAATTACATATAGCTATCTTACCTAGTCTATTCTATATATTAATAATACTATATATAACTTTTCTAGCTTGAGTTTGCTTAAAAAATAGAGAGTATGCAAGTAATTTATTAGTATATAAATGGTAGTGGACAACTTTATATTAAAGATTCATAATCTTTAATATATTACATTGAGTGATATAGACTTATGAAATAAAGTATTTCTTATGAAATACCATCATGATTCAAGTATCAAACACATCAAAAATCACGGTACACGTACAATATGGATGTATTTATCCCTTAAGTCTATTTAGGATTTCTTAATGTTCCACCTTTAATTTATACATTCATATTATATAAGTTTCATTATATAACTTTTATAATTTGATTTACTTATACAATAGTCTTATGCATAATATTATATTAATTAAATCTTGTTTAATTATAATAAATTTTATATTATTGAATTATAAAATTTATATTGAAATGTATGCTATAACACTTATAGTTATACACATATATCTTAATAAATGTATTTTATTTATTTATTAACTTTTAATTAATTTATTTAATTAAACTATTTTAACTTTATTATCATCGAAAATTCTTTTATATATACATATATACTTATATTGTCTTAAAAATTTCAAGAACACATAACTTATATATATATTATACGTATGTATATATATTTTGATTAATCAACCTTTTAATTAATTTATACATTTTATTAATCTTATCAATATTTGTGATTTTTGAAATTTTATTTGTTTTTATTTTCAAAAACATTTTTGAAAAATTATATTATTACAATATAATATATTTCTTATTGTCACTTTAATTTTTAAATTTAAAATTTATTTTAATTTCAAAACAATTTTTAAAATTAACCAAAGGCCCAATTCAAATTGGATCTTCTCTATTAGGGGCAACCTTTGGCATACATAACTTTTCGAGCCAGGCCGGTAGCTAGGTAGGCTGGGAACTGGATGATCCAAACCCAATCCTTCGACACAACCTTTCTAGATACCCTACTAACTAGGTCATAAGCTCAATCGGTTAACCTTAATATGACTAATTTAGACTACATAAACTATTAGGCTCTAATACTATTGTTAGAACTAGGCCAGCAAGCAACGTCGTAAATGGGTGAATTTCAAAAATATTTTTGCATTTGGGTCTTATTATGCCTATGAATTATATGCATTATAGATTATACTTAATACAATATTATTTCTTATGAATTTGGTTTTTAGTGATATATATATATATATATATATATATATATATTTCATCTTCAGTTTTTTTTTAAATCAAGGTCTTGAGCATCTATGCATGATTACAAATTTCTTTTTAATACATGTGTATGTGTTTGTGTGTATAACTGTCCAATATGTGACAATACAAAGATATACCGATTTGTTATAAATGATTCTACCTAAATTAATACATGATATGATAAATTTATTAAGCATTTATATAATTGTAATTAGGTAAAGTTACCTTTGCCTTATGCCTAGAATTCATACCTTGAAACGAAGAACCAAGCTCCTTGAATCCAATTCCAAATCCAGAAGTTGCTATCTCCCGAATATAGCTACCACCGAGAATCAAATTGTATTTAATTTGATGTGTCTTGTCTTGAAATTTTTGAGTATTTGTAAGGGGTAAGATAGGCCTTAATTGATGAAGAGGAGAATAAAAAAGATCAAGTAAAAAGTGAGAGTTAAGGGGATTAAAAAAAGGAGATACAAGAGAGTAAAAATTGGATTAAGATCCTTTTATTTCTTTTACCATTTATCCCTTCTTTTAATTCAAAATCTCCAGCACTATGTCATACATGGCCAGACTCACCTAGCTTTCCTATAGCCAGCTAAACCAAGCTTCATTTAGATCATGATATCGGTTCAAGTCTGAACAATATTTGTCATATTTAAATCCAATTTAAACGTGTATAGATATTGTATATCATATGTGTATTTATAAATATTATGTACACAACCTTTAATATTATTCAACACTATGTAGTTGAAAGCGCTTAGCGGTTTCATAGTGGTGAAGGTGCAAAAAGTTATAGCGGGTATAAAGTGGGAATATAGTAGAAAATAACGAAGGTGCAAAAAGCTTCATCAAATATAAAAATAAATAGTTAAATTTAATTTATGCTAAATCTCACATTATTTGTGTACGAAAAAGAAATATTGTTTAATCTTATATAACAAAACCAAATAATATCATTATTTATGCAGTCTAAATTTGATGACTATAATAGATTTCTAACTTATATTGAGCATTTATGCCTTAAAATTAGATCTTTACCCTAACTTTATTGAGTTGATTTAAAAGAGAACTAGTCAAATCAACATTTTTATACTAATGTTGCTATAGTGGTGCTAAAAGCCTTGATTTAGTGGGTGTAGCGGAAAATAGCGGGGCGCAAAGTGGATGTACTATTTATTAACGCTATATTGAAAAAACATAACGGTCGAAGAACGCTATGCACTATAGTGGGGATTTTATGGGGCTTTAACTTCACAGGTTCAACATACATCAGATAAAATTTTAAAATTAATATTTCATAAATATTATTTAATATAACTAATTTATAACAATTATAATTTATTTAAATTAGTTGGTAACGGGAGGATTCAACGTTTCGATTGTGTGACTCTAAAGTGTAAATTTGGTCAGCGATTAATATCGTATATTAACATTCACACGTCACTTAGCAGGTAGTATGACATTATGGCCAAATTTATCACTTATTTGGCATCGATAAAATCCAATTTTACTTTATGATGCATTATCTGGTAGTGATAATTATTTACGCCAATTCTCTTCGTCAAAACTATATCACATTTGGTCTTACGGAATTTGGTAATGGTCAAAATTATAATATCATCCATATTCAACTTTATAACCCAAACATAACGTCCTTAGTTCAATAATAATAATTATTAACCGAACTACTCTGACCAGAGATTTTGACTTTGAGTTGACTTTAGTTAGTTGTGATACTAACCTCATATAACTAAGGAGTCGAATCCTCTCTTGAATAGTGGTTCACTTTCAATATTTCCACTTAACCCAGCTATTATCATTCAACGGGAGCTATGCCATGATTTGACTATAATCAAAGCAGAGCTTTCATATTAAAGATCAATAGTATTCTCAAGTCAGGAAAATTGTGTAATATTATTGTATCAATATTTTCTGTTTGACCCTAGTTATATTAACCAACAGATAACTATCAAGTGAGTCATCCCATAGTTATCCAATAACTACCAATACGTGACCCCTTGGTGCCCTCAACAATCATGAGTAACACTCTGCCAATGTTTGGAGAACATTACGTACTCTAGTCTCAACGGATGCATCGATATCCAGTCTCTATACATCTTGACTAGGAATATTTAAAATGATTTGTGTTTATTATATTGTGATAAAGTACTCATAACTACAACTATTTATAATTACTATCAAAAACACACCATTTATGAATTTTTTTGTTAAATATACTTAAATTAAATAATTAATTAATTACAACATGTTATAACAAGTATATAACAGAAGGAAAACACTTTTTATTACGAATGAGAATTGATTACAGAATTCATAATTTACAATAAATTACAAAAATTCGTTTATGACATACCCCTAACCCTATCAGGACCGTATTTATTAACATCAAAATCTTTGGTACCCAAATTTGTTTATATAACAAACCGTTAATATTAATAAATGTACCCCTTGGAACCCTAATTTGTTTGACTCATTTATTTGTGCCTTATTTCGACAATCATTAAACTATGTCCAATATATTCATACTTCATGCATTTGGAAAACAAACTTCTCCCCTTAGCATTGTTACTAGTCGTTTATATATTATTTGACATTTTTTCAAATGCAAGTCCTTTTTTGTTATTTGCAAAGAGTTGATGTCCTAATACCATGTTAAATGCTTTTTCTCCAGTGGAAATTTTTTGAAGAGTCAACTCAAGATAATTGACTTTGGATTTTAATAGATTATTTTCATTTACTGGCTTTGAACAATGACTAATGGTAATTTCTTTCTTTTTAAAATTATTTTTCCTTATGACAGTATTTACATTTTCGAGCTCTTTTATTTTGGTCTTAAATTCAAGCATTTTAAATTCAAAAGGTTGGCATTTTTTAAATTAATTTTCAAATTCCTTGATTTTTTTGAATCTTCTTTTCAAATTCATGATTTGTTCGAATAATTTCAGCGTTGCTACTTTTCAAAATCAAGCTTTCCTTTTCAAGGGTTTTGAAATTTTCTTTAATTTCTATAATGACTCGCCCTTTCAACCCTCAAAAGTCGATGCTAATTCATCCACAGTATTCACATGCTAAGCATCCAAGTGCGGAAAGACAGATTGTTGGAGTGAAAGAAAAGAAAAGACAGTACAAAATCTCATATCATGATGAGTAATATATAATATATATGCAAGATCTTCACAAAAGTAAACTGTAATATACATACATCAATCAGAGTAAAATAACCTATCATCAGCCTGGACAGTTATAACAACTTGTCCTCACAAATGTTGATAAATACCAAATAACAAATACAGCGAAAATAAAAGATACATGAATACATCATGGAGGTATCCAACTCATCTTCTGAAACTCCAAAGCATCTGTAATTAAATTTGAAATATACTCGGCGCTAACCCGAGCATTATAAGAAAAATAACACCCGGATCAGTCTAGTAAACCAGCATGAGAAATACAAATCAAATGGATTTTAATGATATAAAATCTTTCAAAAATAAAGATGCCTTGTAAGATTATACCGCACATAAACACGAATGGGTTTTTACCTTACGATAGCCAAAAAAATTCCATAAGAAATCCAGTGATATTATAATAACGTCTAGTGTTTAAAATAAATATATAACATAGTTGAAATGCTTGCATCTCATGTTCCAACATATTTAGAAACAACTAAGTCTGTAAGGCACTTATTGGAGAATGGATTTCATACAATGACATGGCTATTGGGGTATCGCCTAGCACAGTACACCTCTAGAAAAATATACCGAGGGCCTTACATGGACCCCCTGCCAACACAGAATTGCTCACCCCTTCTTGGATAGTATCAAAAATGTCATCTCCCTGGTTACTGACCAACTACTGTACCGAGTCACTAGCACACATAAATGGGTCAACATCGATCAAGATTGGGTAATGACCAATAATAGCGAACCACACGCCCTGTCGTATCTCCTCTGTTTTAGTCATTACCAGTTGTGAAGCTTGAGGCTATGTTTTAACTTTTTAGTAAATCCCATCTAGAATGCTAACATTGCCTCCAGGCAATCTTGCAATTATAGCATTCATCCATAAAAGTTGTCCAGGATATTAGCAAGCCGAATACACTACTTCTACTACATCCTATTTGGAATCACCCTAAGGATTAGTAGCAAGTAGCCCCTGCACTTCAAAGAACTCCACCTTCGATTCCATCATCTTCAAGATGTTCTTAATTCAAATGTTTATGTTGGTTCATAGTGGTTTTCAATTAATATATCTGATTCGGGTCTCTTCTAATCGACATTTGATAGTTTCAAAACTGGCTAAGATTTGATGGTTATTTAACTATCAAATAAATAAACAATCCAATCATATATTTAATTCCATATGGAAACCAATCCTGGTTAAGCACATAAGCAACCACTAAGCCTATTTAATTAATCCTTTCGTTAATTAAAATCTCCTTTCTAATATTTATTTTAAAATTCCTTTCACAAAAGATATACTCACAAACCATCTTTACTCTTTCCAATACCTGAAAGATATTGATATACTAATCTCAACTGTATAGGTATACTCACAAAACATTTCACTTTCAATACTTAGAAATATTTTCCATATATATATCTCAACAGTATATGTATATTCACAAATCTTAAGAAATATTTTATTTCCAAACCATATTTAATGGGTCAAAAATATATGTGATTTAAAACATAGTTTACTATAAACGCAAAACACAATCCTTTTAGTGTAAGTAAATTGATGATATAAAAATTAGACCAAATATACTTACCACCACTTTCCGATTTCAAACTTGTACCATTCCTTGATTAACAATGTTGTGACGACCGCCCATGACTCCTGCACTAAACATGGAAATAGTGCGCTGTAAAATGTGCCAGGCAGCCATGGATGATCGTCGGAGGTAAGTTAAAGCAGCAGAATCTATCGTATTACTCACAACGCATGGATAAAATACAATAGAGAATATATACAGTGAAGCTTCACAAAATAGAATCTCATCAATATAGCTTCATAATAGTTGAATACAAACATCTGAATAGTCAATACATCAAGCCTCACTACATATCACTCAGAGAATTATACAAGCAGCGGAACACCCAGTACATATAGTAAGGAAATAATATGCAAGCCTCCAGCTCGTCTTCGTCATCAGCATCGTTGGAAACTAAGAACATCACATGTCACCTACATCCTAGTCTGCCCATCCCAAAATGGATGAACATCCCAAGGTAATAAGAGTTGAACATAAAACCTTGAGTCAGACAACAGCCTTAGTGAGCGGTAAATTAACTAACAACATACCAAAAGAGCATAAAGGTAAAAGGAATAGGAATCCAACCCTTCCACTCCACCTCTTTCTACAGTGATAGCCCCCAGAAACACTAAGCAGAAGTAAACATAACAAAGAAAACATTTAAAGTAAAGCAATTATCACTCGAGTCAAGGTCAATGTTTTCCAAGTACAAACCCCCAAGGCCTAAACCAAGATCAGATAAGCACCCAGAAAATATTTCTCTTGAGACCGAATGACGATACAACCAAACATCCATGACTCTGGCTATCACTGTTATCTTTGCTTCGATACCACCGTTAATTGAATGACCGGCACATTCTTTCAGCCGTCCGTCAAGGGTTAATGGTAACCCCGGTTCTAGACAAAACTCCACACGTCGTCGCAGCCCGTGCCTAGGACTATCGAATCTGCACAGAGTACTCGACCACCAACTATAGTCTTTTGGGACTATCGAATCTGCCCAGCGTACTCTTGCTTTGAGCCTGCTAGAACCTTCAACAACGATGAAATCTCAGCCTTCTAGTCATCCTCCTCGACGACTATTCTCATACTAGCTCAAGCGCCTCTCGAGCCAACCATTATCCTCAAACTCGAACCATTTCACCGAGTCATCAACATGCTTGGAATGATCCTGTCTGGATTAAACCAAGGCTATCTCACATCATGCCTCGCTTCATCTCATCATAGCAAAGCCTCATCTCAACATCATCATCAAATCTATCCATATGAACTTTATCATCCCCGTCATATGCCACGAGCAGCTTTTCTTATTCAAGAGCCTTTCCCTTAGCTTTTGAATCATCTTCGACCAACTTGTCCAAATCAAATCATCAATCAACTATTTTTATAACAATCAATCAAGTCAATCATTAATCCAAGTAATCAAGCATTAAAACATGATCTAATAAACAATTATAACAATAATGGCAATCTTGTAAATAAAGAGTCTAAATCTAACAAGCATGAATCATGAGCAATATCTCTACAACTTGATGAATGAACTTGCATAGGTTAACATGTAGTAAAATGGATGTCAAATCATCATGAACAATAGATCTATACTTAAGTTTTAGAAAATGCATGGAAATCACTATTTTGACACAAAATCAAGCCATCAATCCGATATACTCCTTTGGATCCGTGTGAGAGATAACCACCACTCACCGAATCACCTAAACACTTCAAAAGCAACACACTTCGGATCTGGACAGCGAAGGATCTAGCTCGATTCTCTAAAATTCCGCTTCAAACGATGAAATCTCTCTTCGAAGAATGTAGATCTTCAATCTAAGCTCTTGGATCTTCGATCTTGGATGGAAGGAAGCACAAAATTAAAGTGGAGAAAAGAAGTGAAGAAGTGTAGAACTCGAGCTCTCAAAATGGCAGGACTTCGTCGCTTCAAAAATCCGGATCCCAAAAAGTGAGATAGAACCGTGTATTTATAGGCTGGAAATTCCTTAGGTCGTCCGCCCCCTTAAGTCGTCCACGACTTATAAAAGCCCCATGACCTACGACTTACGACTTAGCAGATCCTACGACTTACGACTTAGCAGATCCTATAACTTAAGTCCTTACGCGACCTAACGACTTAATTGGGATACGACTTAACACCTTTAGGTCGTCTAACGACCTAACTATACGCAGCATACTAACATAGGTCGTCTACGACCTAACTAACACGCATAGCGACTCAACGACTTAACTTAACTCGACGACTTAACGTCCTTGCGACTTAATGACTCAACACCCTCGTGACTTAGCGACCTAATTATACACAGCAATCCACCTTAGGTCGCTTACGACCTAACTTCAACACAAGGTCTCACGACCTAACTATAACGACTTAAGCCTTAACTCGTCCAGTCCCTAAGTCGCTTATCCTATTAAGTCGTTCCATTCCCTAAGTCGCTCCACCGACCTAAACTGTAACACGACCTAACCCCTTAGGTCGTCTAAACCCTTAAGTCGCCTACTTCCTTAGGTTGCTCACTAACTTAGGTCGCTGTCTTTTCTTAGGTCGCTCCAATCCTTAAGTCGTTCACCCGACCTAACTACCACCCGACTTAAGCTACCACACGACTTAAGCTACCACATGACTTATCCTCCAGACGACCTAACTTCTACACGACCTAAGCTCTAGTCGTCTTAAACTCTGAACGGTCTAACTTATGGACGATCTAACTCTGAACGAATCAACAACACTAACATCCTAAAGACAACCGCTCTATAATCTTTTGATCCGAAAAAAAATACGGGTCGTTACAAATGTAGTCAGACAAGTTAGCATACTATCCTTGCCTCGACATACGTTCTTAACTCTTAGGATAGGGATGTGTTTCTCTACTTCGGAATTCGGTGTTAAGTATGGAAAGAATACTTTCTATATCACCATAATTTAAAATGATCATTTATAGAAATCAAATCTCATTCCTTTTCTAAACACCTTTTTGTAAATCTCTTTCATATTTATAAAGCTTCTTTTACAAATTCATTTCTATTTATAAAACTCTTTTCTAATTAGAAAACTTTAAATTTATGTCTATTTATAAAACATATTTATAAAACTCTTTTCTATTTACAAAACTTCTTTTATAGAACTCTTTTCTATTTATAAAAATTCTTTATAGAACACTTTATTTTAAATCTCATATACTTATCCCAAATCTTCAATTTCAAGATAAGACTAATTATTTTTCATAAAACGATCATTCCATATATCCCTATAGATTTACAAATGGGATTTATTATTCCAATTCATTAAAATGATATCATTTTCCTTTTATAAAATATCATTTATAAATCTATTCTTTTATTTATAAAATACCATTTATAAATCTATCTTTATATACAACTTTTTATATAAAGCATTTCATAAATATTTCTTCTAAAATATTTCAATCTTCTTTTAAAACTGAATCACTTTATTATAAAAGATAAATTCCTCATTTTCTCTAAAATAAACATTCATTATTATATTCACTTTTCTCTAAAACAAATATTTACAAAAATACTTTTAAAAACATTTCCATAAAAATTTTAAAAGACTAATAAAAAGGTTGAAGTGAAATAGAGAAGTTCAAAAAGCATTTCTAAATAAAATACCGCAAAAAATTTCAAAAATCACATTTATATTCATTCTCTGAATTAAAACCATTTCAAATCAAAATAGCAAATAATAGTATTTCCAAAATACTATAATGAGGCCAATAGCTACCATAGCATTTAACCAATATTATTGCTACCTTTATCACTTAAAAGGTTCAACTTTTAATGTATATCAAAGTCACATCCAATGTGGTCAAACTACCAAACTTTGACATTCAACAATTTATATAATAAGTATATAAAATAAACAATGGTGAGGAATCCAGATTCCTCTACCAAATTTTGTATACTTCATTTTATACGACATTCACTTTTCAAAGCGAAAATTCAACCAAACCAATAAATCATTTAAACACGAAAACAATAATTTTTATCTACCATATATCATATACTGTTCATCCAAAGGTGAGTTAACTCACTAAAATTCTAGTTGATGCTTAAGTATTTAGGTCCGATCTAAAATCGAACAACATTCGACTTTAGCTCAAATTTTCACTTACTGCAAACTTGATGAAATCAAATCCAGTGCATAGATAATGCTCCTACGAGCGTAATGAAAAAGACCATGTCTCGATTAGACCTCGTACGGAGAAGATATTCATTTTATAAGTTTTGAGATAAATCAAATTAATTAATTGCTTAATTAAATACTAATCACTCACTAACCCTTCTTCCCCCTCTCCATATTTACAACCCCATGCACGCTTCTGTACACGAACCCAAAGCCACCGTGCACACACACCCCTATATCAACCAATACTCCAAGAAATCAACCATCGTCAATTCCGATCAACTCCACTTCGCATAAGCTCCGCCACGAACGCGACGTGACCAAACTCGACTTCCTCAAAGCCATCGCAACCTACTGTCGATCGAGCACTATTCCAAATTGTTGCATCCTCCTCTAGATGATCGCACCTCACCAAACTTCCATCGCCAATACTCCTTCATGCGACAAACTCAATCCAACCAATGCTGTGACCTAATTCCACATAAATCATCGCCAATCCCTAACCCTACCTTGACCGACTCATGTCGATCATCCCAAATTAATGTCGCACGCCAAATAACCCACCAAGATTAAAAGCCTACGCCAAAACAAACTAAACGGATCAAATTTCATAATTTATCGTGGCTCCTAGCTCCGGATTTTGATTTTTGAAAGTGGTGGCTTATTTTATTCTTTGCTTATAGGAAAAGAAAGAAAAGAAGAAAAGGGGAAATTTTGAAAATAGGTTTAGGTTATTATAATTTAAAATTTCCGGCATTTCACTAGATACTATCATGTTTGCAAAAAAGAATAAAATATACCATATATCTTATTCTGTGAAATTCAAAAATACGTCAAACGATAATTTAAATATTTTTCAAATTAAAAATTATGGAAAAGTTCTATAAATTCATTTAAAAATACATCACTAAAAATCAAGTCATTTTATTAACAGTTAATTTTCATATTATTTATTAACTTCGAATTAAATTTGAATATTTAAATAAATTAAATATTCGCATTCGAAACATTAAAAATTATGGGTCACTACAATTTCAATCAATTCTTTTCAAAAATCCGCACATTTTACACATTTGGAATTTTCAAAAAATTTGAAATTCTCCAACTCTCTTTGTAAAATGTTATTCTTGCAATTAGCAGTTTCATTTTTCCTTCAAATCAAAATTTCCCTTTCAACCTTTTGAAAATTTTCATTAAAGCGAAAAAAAATCTATTTCGTAATTTAAACCTTTTTCGCAATCAAAATGTTTAACTTTCTTAAAGTTTTTAGGCTCCTTTTCCAATTTACTGTTTTTTCTAATGCAGTTTTGATTTTTTACTTTTTGACTTGTAATTTTTCAGTATAGTTTTACTTAATTTATGGCATAAGATAGCAAAATCTTTAAGTAAAAAATCACTTATCTCATCATGCATTATGCCATCGTCGTTGCCATCTTCACAGTCATTATCTGAATTATTTTTGTAAACCCCGTTTGACATAGAACCGTTGGTGTATCAGCTTTAGGGAGTTTTTCATCATTACTGAATTTCACCATATTTTGCATTAGAAGTGTTCTACATTTGCCATGCAGAAAAATGATGAGAGATATAGTTAAATTCTAATCTATAAATCAAAGAGATAATATTCACAACTTTAAAATTAAATAAAATATTATCATCATCTACCAAATCATAGCAATTTTCAATGATATTCCACATTTTAAAATTAACAGGTTTTAACAGAAATTCACTTTGAATTTCCAATTTGAAAAATCTATTCCGTTAAAAATAGGTGAACTAACAATGGAATGGCTCTCGCTAAATCTACAACTAGGGTGAGATATAATATTAGATTTTTCCTACCAACCTAGCCTTGATACTACTTGTTAGGATCGTGCAGTATACCTTGGGGTGGTGTGAACATGATATTTAATTTTTTTACTGATAAATAGATAATATAAAATGCAGAAACATAAGTGCGAAAAATAAAGAACATATAGATATACCTACCTTCGACCACTACCCATTAGTTCTTATTGATGCCTCCAAAGTTACTACTAGAATTATATATTTGAACACTTACAACACCTATAAATTCACACTCTCTGCTCACCTGAATGTACTAATCTTATGCCTAGTAAACCGCCTTGATTTTATCCTCAAGTCGAGAAATCATAGCTCAACCTGGAAAATCTAGAGTTTAAAATTAAAATAAAAAAATACAAAACAAATAAATATAAAAATTGCCCCTAAATATAGTTAAAATAAATCCTAAAAAATGTTGGGCTAAAATTAAATTTCCCTTATACAACTGTGACCATCCTTGTCCTTATTTGACTTCAGTAAACTTCTGTTCCAAAAATAAATCTTCTCCCACGGACAAAACAAAATTCCTCCACCTTTTTAAGGAAAATTTTAGGAAACATCCTTATGATTATAAATAATTAGCCCTAGATTCATCTCAATTTTATTTTATAAATTACATCTCTATTTTAAAAAAAAGTGAAATTCATGGTGGTATTTTATAAATTTACTAATCTTAACTTGCGCTATTAGAGTATAAGTACATAATTCATAACCGTCGTAATACAAATCGGAGCAGCCACTTCTATATTTAGAAATGAGAGAAGTAAAAAAGAAAGAAATTCGGAAAAGATGGATGTAAAAAATAGTTTCTAAAAGGAAATGATGTAAAACAAATAAGTTTAGAAAAGAGAGATATTTTTCTAATTTTCAATTTTTTTATTTAATCTGTCACCGCTTCCTTCCTTTGAAGTGCTACAGCCAAATTTGGAGAGAGAAAGAACCTCGACCTTGAAATGGTGCACCTGCCATTTGTAAGAAATGAGCTAAACTGTGGTCGCAAAGAAAGGCTTATGTGATGTCGCTGCAAAGTAAAGAGGAGGTTCGGATCTAAAATGATGAGGTTAGAATAGCCTAATGACGTCGCTTGATATCTAGATGCATCGAAGGAGTTTTAGCTTGGATTTGGAGTTGGAGCTTCTTCCTTGAGGCTTGGTTGCTACGCTTGCCTAAAAATAGATGCCGTTATGATACGATGTTGATCTGATGCTTTTGTCGAAGTTGATGCTTCACTTTGCCTTGCATCAAAGTTAGCCTAAGGAACTCAGCTATTTATTCCAGTGAAAAGATGGATGTTGTTATTTGACATCAAAAGCACTTGTCTGATCTGCCATTGGTTGTCGTAACCACTACTTGGAGTCGCCGACTTAGTTGAGATGATTTAGCATGGACGATGATGACTAAGTTATTGGTTTAAGTATTCGGATGCGGAGATGTAAACAAGGTTGAGGAATAGTGAATTGTTTTGCTTAAGACAAGTTGTCAATGATGAAAGTATGGTTGTAGTAGTGTTTTGGTTGTGCTTTGACTTTTGTTCATATGATGATGTTTGTTTTTGAGAGATCTGGTTTTACCTGATCTGAATATTGAAGCTGAACTATGTTGTCCATGTGGAGATACGGATATAGAGATGAAATCGAGATGGAGATGTACGGAAACTATTGGCCCGTTCCCGTTGGGGACGTGTAACAACCCGCAATTTAATAGCTTAAATTATGGATATTTAAATATATTTTTATATAATTGAATTATGGATTTTATAATTAAAATAAAATCTTTTTAATTAATAATAATTGATGGTGAAATCATTTTAAAAATTTGTTTACAAAGATAATTGGTTCGAAGAAAGATTGAAAATGTGACTGGAATTCATTTTTTGGAATTTCGATTTTCATCAGCAAAACTTGTTCAGAATATCATGACACTTTGGTATAGGCATATACATTTAATGACTAAGTTTTGGACATGAAAATGTTCATGTGTACATGCATACACACTTAGACATGCATAGGAATAAGTGAGTTAGGATATAAGTATGTATGTATGTATGTATATTAATAATAAAAATGCCTTTGTAAACAACAAGTACAAAGGTACGTACTTTCATGTTTTTTGTCACTTGAGGGAGGGGGCAAGGGCACAATGAATTGAAGGAGAGAGGGAGGAGGGTGAGAGTTGGTGTGATATGGTAGGGGTAAAGTACGGGGGTAAAGCATAGGGGTATATTGGTAAATTCGCATGTTAACATACTATAAAACCACTTTTTTCAATTTATTTTTCATTTTCCTCATTTTCTCTCTTCCATTTCCTATCTCCTAAAGCTTTTAAAATCTTTTTCATGGCTTCCTAAAGAGAAATAGAAAAAAAAGAGAAGACTTTCACTTCAAAGCTAGTTTAAACTCCACAAAATCAACCTCTTCACTTCTTTCTTCAAACTCAAGCACTCTTCCTCCAAACATTTCCAAGGCCGAACCCTATTTCATCAAGGCCAAACCCTTTTGAGGGTTAAAAGCATGTGAAGGCTTCATTTTGCTAAGAGAGTACAAAGGTCTAGGTCATACTAGAGTTCGGAAGAGAAAATACTTTAGTTCGTCAAGTTTTCGGTGAGTAAATTCTAATTTTTGGATAGAATTAAATTATGTGCTTATGTTGGTTTGATTTGGTTAGGTTTAAGCATATACAATGTGGTGTTGGATTTTGGAATGAACTGGATGTGTTTATGTGTGCTAGCATGTGGTTTAGCAAATGGTTTGAAATTGGTAAGTTAGTGTTATGGTTGGTTGTAAATAGATGATATTTAAAGTGTTTTGGTAAGGTATTGGTTTGGTATTCTATGTGTTTGGATTATGGTTGAAATGGATATGGAAGTTGGTTCTTTGGATGTTGAAATGGATTTGAGATCCGAATGAAAACAAAATTGTTTACTTGTTTCGGTTCCTTAAAGATGGGTTGTTTCTTTAATTTGTTTCCTAACTTTTCAAAAGTTTTTTTTATTTTTTTATTCCTTTATTTGTTTAAGTAAATGAGAATGGAAAGTCAAAGTTTTGGATGATAACTTAAAAAAGGAATTCTAAGTTATTGCATCCATAGTGATAGTTGCTATGGATGTAGTTCAGAACTCAAATTTTGAAAGTTTGTAATTTCCTTCCAAAGTGTTTTGAAAAATCTTTTACAAACTAGATCATCGACACTTAAGTTAATTATAACTGAATTAAGTATTTTTTTTATAATTAATTACCAACATAATAATAACTAATTATTAATTAATTCGTAATTAAGGTAAAGTAATTAGCATTAATTAATACTAATTAAGTAAGTTAATTAACTATTAATTAAGAAGTTAATTAATAGTTAATTAAGTTAACAAGGTAATTAATTTTTAATTAATCAAGTTTAATTAATTGAATTTTAATTTAATTTAATTATTATTTATTTAAAGGTTGATTATTTAATTAACTATTATTTAATTAGAGGTTAATTATAAATAAAGGTTATTTAATTAAAGTTTAATTTATTTTAAAATTAATTAAGGTTTAATCATGATTTAATTATTATTAATTAAGGTTTAATTAAGCTTTATTATTATTTAATGGAGATTTATTTTTAAAGGTTATTTTACCCCTTTAGTTATTTATTTTCAATGTTCCTTTTTAAGTGGATTGTTTTAAACTAAGGATCTCTTTTCCATACCATTAAGTAGCCAAACAAATTAAAGTAGTTAGAATAAAACATTGACAAATTTTTTTGGAAATAAGTCGACTTGTATTTATTACAAATACCGCATTTCAAGAACGTGATGAATACAAGGGAATTAATTTCGATAAGCGGGTCATGATATTTTAAACATATGAAATCTATTTCTATATGTAAATCTTTACACCTTGATAGTGGAATTGCTCACTATAGTTAACCTGACCCTTATCTATTATCGAATGTTGGCTCGAAGAGACCGGGATTGGATAGCAATGGTTATTCGTAAACCACTTTGAACCAACGTAAGCGTGCGATTAGAAGGTTTGAAGTCATGACCCAAGATGAAGATTATGAAGTGCAAGGGCTATTTGCTACTAACCCTGAGGGTGATTCCAAAATGGGTATAGTGGAAATAGTGCCTTCTTTTCGTTCATCACCCGAACGACTTGTATGGATGAATGGTGACATTGTGTCATCACTTGGAAGACAATGTCAGTATTACCAGTGTGTAGTGCTTTTCAAAGGTAATGATGTAACCTTAAGCCTCACCAACCGGGAATGGCAAAAACAGGGTATGAAGTAGGGCTATGTGGGTTGCTCCCATTAAGGTATGTCATCACCAGATCTAGACACGATATTTGTCCCATTTTTGTATGCTCCGATATGGTTGGTGATCATAACTGTGGTGGTGATGTATTCGGTACTACCAATAAAGTGGTAGGTCGGTTTTATGTAGCAGGGGTACAAGATGTTCTTGTCAGACCCCAAGTGCATTTTATCTAGAGGTGCACTCTTTGTAAGGTAGTTCCTTACCTTTCCATGTATGGAACCTAATTTCCAATAAGTGCCTTCGGCTTTAGTTGTATACCTATCATGATGGAATTTAATTAATGTAACAATGTCGTCTATTTATATGTTTACTTGAAAACCCTAGACACTATTATAATATCACTGGATTTTTCTCTATAAAATGTTTTGGTTATCGTAAGGTAAAAACTCATCCGTGTTTATGTGTGGCGTGGTCTTACGAGATACCCTTGATTTTCAAAGTGTTTTAAATTAAATTTTCAATTGTTTTGAATTTACTCACACCAGACCTATGTCTGACCTGGAGTTTTATCTTCTTTCCCTAAAACCCTTGGATAGTCAAAAAATTTATGAGTAGCCATGTGATCCAGGTTTCTCATGATAGCATTTTGGAGGAGCTGGAGTAGTTGGCTTCACCAATAGCTAGCTAGTATCTATTTCCGTTGTGTATGTATATATATATGTATTTTGGACTTGTGATGTAAGGACAAGTACTTATAATTGTCATAGTGTAGAGTTTGTACTATTATGACTCTGATGTATTATGATAGCAGTGACTATGTATAATTCTATGTTATATATTATATGTTGTTCCTTTCCGATGTGAGATTCTGTGATTGTTAAATTTTCTTCTTATCTTTCCTTTTCTTTTACCCATAATGACTCGTATTTCGAAGTAAGAAAGGTGGTTCGTTACGGTTGGTATCAGAGCTTAGGTTGAGCGAACACCTAGGATTTTGGTTGGAGTCAACTTCGAGAGAGCATATTTGTAATTTTTATTCATATATCTATATATATTCTTGATAATTAAATATCAACTTGATAGGGTTGATTAGTGCCATCTTTTTGGAGTTATCTCGTCTAAGTATTCTAAGTGTTATCTTACTATGTCCAGGTAGTACGAAATGAGCAACAGAGGCAGACGAGGTAGGGGAGCAAGTAGCACTACGACTACAAATGGTCGAACCCAAAATCCTAGAAGAGTTGGGATTGTTGAAGAAGTAGCACCAGTGTAGCCAAGGATGAACTTTGCAATTTTGTGCAAATACTACACTAATCTGGGAGGAAAACTGTTTAAAGGAACAAAGCCTATTATGGAAGTGCAAGCTTGGTTGCGATCTTGCGGGAAGATTTTTAAGGGTCTCGACTTATCACATGAACAAAAAACGTTCTTAGCAGCATGGAAACTACAAGAAGGGGCAGCATCTTGGTAAGACTCCCTTACAATGAATGTTTCAGAAGAGAAGATCTCGTGGACCCAATTTAAAGAACTTTTTGAGGACCAGTTCTTACCAACAGCAGGGAAGACGAGGATGTATAGAAACTTTCTAGACCTAAAGCAGAAGGATTTATCTGTAGCAGAATATGAGACCAAGTTCAATCAGCTATCTTGTTTTGGTCCGGAATTGATCAACACCCCATTGAAGAAGAATGAGATGTTCATCTTGGGCATGAGAGAGGAATACCATGAAAGAATGACTACTCATGTTAAGAGTTCTTTTGTAGATGTGGTTGATATGGCTCTAAGGTACAAGGACTTAGAAAAGAAGAAGCCTACTCCAGAGCACCTAGTGGAAATGCAAGTGGGAACAATTCCAACAAAAGGAAGTTCAACCCCAATTGGAAGAATCAAGGAAAAGGGAAGCCGGGCAGAGAAACTTAAGGGAATCGTTTCAAGGATTTTATTTGCCACAAGTGCCAGTAGAAGGGCCACATCGTGAAGTTTTGTAGGAATTTTGAAGTTCAGTCGCAGCAGCGGCAACAACAAAATGGTCCTATCTCTCCAATGGTCCAGAAAACCCTATGTTTCGACTGTCATCAGCCTAGGCATATGGTAAAATACTATCCACTCATGAAGAAAGTGCGGCAGCCCAAGGTGTATGCTATAAAGGATGAGCCATCGACTTCAGCAGACTTGAAAGGGAAAGGCATCCTTGAAGGTACCTTACGTATTAATGGAATTTATGTTCGAGCATTGTTTGATACTGGTGCCTCTCATAGCTTTATTTCCTTAGAATCAGTAGACAAGTTTCACCTCATTCCTATTATTGTAGAAAATCCTATGTGCGTATCTAACCCCATAGGTGGGGTAACCCACTTGAATATGATCTGTAAGAATGTGCCAATTTCCTACCTTTCCCATAACTTTCCTTGCAACCCATATGTCTTAGACTTTAAAGGATTTGACATTATTTTGGATATGGATAGGTTATCCAAGTATGAGGTTGTCTTAAAATGTGATAAGAGAACTGTATCTTTAGTAACCAATGTAGGGACAAAGGCTAAGGTATCATGTAAGAAACCCGGTATCCATATGTGTAGATTCCTTTATGCCCTTGAAGCAGCTTAAGAAAATTTAGGGTCTATTGAGGTTATTAGGAATTTTTCCGATGTGTTTGAAGAAGTTAAAAGCTTACCCCTTCATCGAGAAATAGAATTCTGAATTGATTTAGTTCCTGGTGCAAGGCCTGTGATTCAACTCAAGTGAAGGATGGCCCCAACGGAGAGAGAAGAGTTAGTAAATCAAAGCCAGGATTTATTGGAGAGAGGATTGATTAGACCCAGTCATTCGAGTTGGGGTTCCACAGTAGTTTTTGTGGCTAAGTCTAATGGATCTTTAAGACTATATATGGATTATAGGGAATGGAATAAGCTGACCATTAGGAACAAGTACCCCTTACCTCGCATCGATGGCCTCTTTGATCAACTCCATGGGGCTACGGTAGTTTCTCAGATGGATATAGCTACTGGATTCCATTAGTTGAGGGTTGTTGAAGATAGTATACCCTTAACTACATTTAGGGGCCTGGACTTTTTCTTTTAGTGGACGGTAATGCCTTTCGGGCTAACCAATGCACCTGCATACTTTGTAGACCTGATGAATCGTGTTTTCAGAGATGTCCTTAATAAGTTTGTGTTAGTTTTCATCGATGACATTCTCATCTATTCTAAGTCTGAAGAGGAGCATAGACACCATTTGGAAGTGGTGTTAGAAACTTTACGGAGGCATGTTCTAAAGGCAAAGTTCTCTAAGTGTCATTTTTGGTAGTCAAAGGTAAGATTCTTAGGCCATATTGTGCAAAGGGAAGGATTTCTATAAACCCAATGAAGGTGGAAGTTGTGCAAGAGTGGAAGCAACCGTGGACTCCTACAGAAGTTCGTAGTTTCTTAGGCTTGGCAGGGTATTATAAAAGGTTCATACAAGATTATTCCAAGATTTCTTCTCACTTGACTAAACTAACTAAGAAGGGTGAGAAGTTTGTATGGACTCTTAAGTGTGAAGAAGCATTTTTGGAATTGAAGAAGAGATTTACCAGTGCACCGGTGTTGGCTGATATAGATGGGAATAGTGGATTCACTATTTATACTGATGCATGTGGTGTGGGATTGGGTGCAGTCCTGATGCAAAATGGAAGGGTGATTGCATATGCTAGTAGGCAGCTGAAGCCTCACGAGAAGAATTATACTACGCATGACTTGGAGTTGTTAGCTGTTGTCTTTGCATTGAAAATGTAGAGGCATTACTTGTTAGGTGAAAAATTCGAGCTATTCACTGATCATAAGCCCCTGAAGTACCTCTTCACTCAAAAGGATCTAAACCTAAGGCAACAAAGGTGGTTAGAGTTCTTGGTGTCCTATGACTTGAATATCCTCTATACGCCAGGAAAGGCTAAAATGGTGGCGGATGCTTTAACAAATAATGCAGTCTTGACTCTTTTGGAGGTTACACCAACTCTTCTAGAAAGGCTAGCAAGACAGCAAAGAATGGACAAGAGCTTTGGGCAATCATCAAGAGGATTGAGGAAGAGCAGTGTTCTGGTTTCAAGATTGATAGCCAAGGAGTCTTGAGGATGAATGGACGGATATGTGTACTAAATGTCGACGGTCTTCGGCAAGAAGTATTATGGGAATGTCATCGATCCAAATTGAGTATCCATCTAGGTGTTTCTAAGATGCATAAGGATATGAACCGAGTATTCTGGTGGAAAGGGATGAAGAGGGATATCTCAATATTTGTTAGCAGGTGTTCAACCTATCAGCAAGTGAAAGGGGATCACCAAAGGACAGCTGGATTACTTCAACCTTTGGAAATTCCAAATGGAAGTGGGAGATAATATCAATGGATTTTATTGATGGTTTACCTAGAACCAGGAAGGGAAATGAAGGAGTATGGGTCATTGTGGACCGGTTAACTAAGAGTACCCAATTTATTCCGGTCAAGCCAACTAGAACTGCAACTTCATTGGCAAAGATTTTTATGAGGGAAAATAGTTTGTCTACATGGATTTCCAGCAAGTGTAGTAAGTGACCGAGATTCTATCTTTACCAGCAAATTTTGGGAAGCATTGCAAGAAGCCTTAGGAACCAAGCTAAGCTTGAGCACAACTTACCATCCCTAAACGAATGGACTAATGGAGCGATTAAATCGGATTTTAGAAGATCTTCTAAGAGCGTCTATTCTAGATTTTGGTGGATAATTGGAGGATCATTTGCACTTAGTGGAATTCTCCTATAACAATAGTTATTAAGCAAGCATAGGCATGGCACATTATGAAGCTCTCTATGGAAGGCCGTGCAAGTCACCAGCTTATTAGGTAGAGTCTGGAGATCATTTAGTCCTTGGTCCGGATATGATTCGAGAGGCGTCAGAAAAGGTTGAAAGGATTAAGAAAAGGATGAAGGAAGCTCAAGACCGCCAAAAGAGCTATGTTGATAGAAGGTGAAGGGATTTGGAATTTGCTATTGGAGACTTGTGTTCATGAAGATTTTGCCAATTAGAGGAGCGATTAGATTTGGAAAAGCGGGGAAGCTAGCTTCAAGGTATGTTAAACCTTTTGTAATATTGAAAGGTTGGGTCCCTTTCTTATAAGGTTGAGATGCTAGAAAGGATGGCAAGTGTCCATAATGTGTACCACGTATCTCACTTGAGGAAGTATGTTCATGACCCATTATTGATCGTGGAGCCATTTGTTCAGGATGATTTGGAAATAGAACCGAACTTGACAGTGGTAGACATCCAGTGCATACTATAGATTAGGATGAGAAGAGACTCCGGAATAAGGTGGTGAATTTGGTTAAGGTCCAGTGGAGTGAGGATTCCAGGGATTGCACTTGGGAGACTTTAGATCATATGAGAGAAGCTTATCCAGAATTGATGTTAGGATAGTTGGTTGTTGCTTGTTGTATGTATAGTGTATGTCTTGTTGCTACGGTTACTTAGTGTATGACTTTTGTATGTGCTTTATGATATAAATATATGACTTTTGTATGTCTTGAGTTATTTTCTTGCTTTCTAATTTCGGGACGAAATTCTGTTAAGGGGGGAGGAATGTAACAACTCGCAATTTGATAGCTTAAATTATGGATATTTAAATATATTTTTATATAATTAAATTATTGATTTTATAATTAAAATAAACTCTTTTTAATTAATAATAATTGATGGTGAAATCATTTTAAAATTTTGTTTACAAAGATAATTAGTTCGAAGAAAGATTAAAAATGTGACCGAAATTTATTTTCTGGAATTTTGATTTTTCATCGGCTAAAGTTGTTCGGAATATCCTGACACTTTGGTATAGGCATATACATTTAATGACTAAGGTTTGGACATGAAAATGTGCATGTGTACATGCATACACACTAAGACATGCATAGCAATAAGTGAGTTAGGATATATATATATATTAAAATAATAAAAATGCCTTTGTAGACAACAAGTACAAAGGTATGTACTTTCATGTTTTTTTGTCACTTAAGGGAGGGGGACAAGGGGACAACGAATTAAAGGAGAGAGGGAGGAGGGTGAGAGGTGGCATGACATGGTAGGGGGTAAAGTACAGGGGTATATTGGTAAATTCGCATGTTAACATATTATAAAACCACTTTGTTTCAACTTCTTTTTCATTTTCCTCATTTTCTCTCTTCCATTTCCTATCTCCTAAATCTTTCAAAATCTTTTTCATGGCTTCCTAAGGAGAAATAGAAAGAAAAAAAAAGACTTTCACCTTAAATTCACTTCAAAGCTTGTTTAAATTCCACAAAATCAACCTCTTCGCTTCTTTTTTCAAACTCAAGCACTCTTCCTCCAAACATTTCCAAGGTCGAACCCTATTTCATCAAGGCCGAACCCTTTTAAGGGTTAAAAGCATGTGAAGTCTTCATTTTTGCTAAGAGAGTACAAAGGTCTAGGTCATACTGGAGTTCGGAAGAGAAAATACTTAAGTTCGTCGAGTTTTCGGTGAGTAAATTGTAATTTGTAGAAAGAATTAGATTATGTGCTTATGTTGGTTTGATTTGGTTATGTATAAGCATATATAATGTGGTGTTGGAATTTGGAATGAATTGAATGTGTTTATGTGTGCTAACGTGTGGTTTAGTGAATGGTTTGAAATTGGTAAGTTAGTGTTATGGTTGGTTGTAAATAGATGATATTTAAAGTGTTTTGGTAAGGTATTGGTTTGGTATTCTATGTATTTGGATTACGATTGAAATGGATATGAAAGTTGGTTCTTTGGATGTTGAAATGGACTTGAGATCGGATTGAATACAAAATTGTTTACTTGTTTCAGTTCCTTAAAGATGGGTTGTTTTTTTAATTTGTATCCTAAATTTTCTAAAGTTTTTATTTTAATATTTTTATTCCTTTATCTATTTAAGTAAACGAGAATGGAAAGTCAAAGTTTTGGATGATAACTTAGAAAAGGAATTCCAAGTTATTGCATCCACAGCGATAGTCGCTATGCATGTAGTTCCGAACTCAAATTTTCAAAGTTTGTAATTTTTTTTCAAAGTGTTTTGAAAAATCTTTTACAAACTAGATTATCAACACTTAAGTTGATTTTAACTTAATTAAGTATTTTTTTATGTTTAATTAATTAAATAATAATGACTAATTATTAATTGATTCCTAATAAAGGTAAAGTAATTAGCATTAATTAATACTAATTAAGTAAGTTAATTATCTATTATTTAAGAAGTTAATTAATAGTTAATTAAGTTAACAAGGTAATTAATTTTTAATTAATCAAGTTTAATTATTTGAATTTTAATTTAATTTAATTATTATTTATTTAAAGGTTGATTATTTAATTAACTATTATTTAATTAGAGGTTAATTATAAATAAAGGTTATTTAATTAAAGTTTAATTTATTTTAAAATTAATTAAAGTTTAATCATGATTTAATTATTATTAATTAAGGTTTAATTAAGCTTTAATTATTATTTAATGGAAACTTATTTTTAAAGGTTATTTTACCCCTTTAGTTATTTATTTTCAATGTTCCTTTTTAAGTGGATTGTTTTAAACTAAGGATCTCTTATCCATACCATTAAGTAGCCAAACAAATTAAAGTAGTTAGAATAAAACAATGACAAGTTTTATTGGAAATAAGTCAACTTGTACTTATCACAAATACCGCATTTTGGGAACGTGATGAATACAAGGGAGTTAATTTTGATAAGCGGGTCATGATATTTTAAACATATTGAATCTATTTCTATATGTAAATCTTTACACCTTGATAGTGGAATTGCTCACTATAGTTAACCAGACCCTTAACTATTATTGAATGTTGGCTCGAAGAGACCAAGATCGGATAGCAATGGTTATCTGAAAACCACTTCGAACCAACGTAAATGTGCGATTGGAAGGTTTGAAGTCATGACCCAAGATGAAGATTATGAAGTGAAAGGGCTATTTGCTACTAACCATGAGGGTGATTCAAAAATAGGTGTAGAGGAAATAGTTCTTTTGGTTCGTTCATCACTTGAACGACTTGTATGGATGAATGCTGACATTGTGTCATCACTTGGAAGACAGTATCTGTATTCCAAGTGTGCAGTGCTTTTCAAAGGTAATGACGTAACCTCAAGCCTCACCATCCGGGAATGGCAAAAACAGGGTATGCAGTAGGGCTTTGGGAGTTGCTCCCATTAAGGTATGTTATTACCAGAACTAGACTCGATATTTGTCCCATTTTCTCATGCTCTGGTACGGTTGCCGATCGCAACCATGGTGGTGATGTATTCGATACTACTAGTCAAGTGGTAGGCCGGTTCTGTGTAGCAGGGGTATAAGATGTTCTTGTCATACCACTCAAGTGCATTTTGTCTAGAGGTGCACTCTTTGGAAGGTAGTTCCTTACCTTGCCATGTATGGAACCCAATTTCCAATAAGTGCCTTGCGCTTTAGTTGTATACCTATTATGCTGGAATTTAATTAATGTAACAATTTCGGCTATTTATATATTTACTTGAAAACCCTAGACACTATTATAATACCACTGGATTTTTTTCTATAGAATGTTTTGGTTATCGTAAGGTAAAAACTCGTCCGTGTTTATGTGCGGTGTGGTCTTCCGAGATACCCTTGATTTTCAAAGTGTTTTAAAATAAAATTTCATTTGCTTTGAAATTACTCACACCAGACTCATGTCTGACCCAGAGTTTTATCTTCTTTCCCTAAAGCTCTTAGGTACTCAAATTTTTATGAGTAGCCAAGTGATCCAGGTTTCTCACGATAGCATTTTGGAGGAGCTGGAGTAGGTGGCTTCACCGGTAGCTGGCTAGTATCTATTTCTGCTATTTATGTATGTATATATATGTATTTTGGACTTGTGATGTAAGAACAAGTAGTTATAATTGTCCTAGTGTGGAGCTTGTACTGTTATGACTCTTATGTATTATGATAGCAGTGACTATGTATTCTATGTTATATATTATATGTTGTTCCTTTCTGATGTGAGATTCTATGATTCTCAAATTTTCTTCTTATCTTTCCTTTTCTTTTACCCATAATGACTCGTCATTCAAATAAGAAAGGGGGTTCGTTACAGGACATGTCAGATGCCATAATAGGGTTAGCCCTGTTCCCATCTCCGTTTTGGGAATGGTGGTGGAAGGTACATTGGCGTCATACGCGTCCCCAACAGTTGATATCAACAGCTGTTGATTCCTTTACTCTCCTCATCCTCCTCTTCAAATACCCCGCTCAAATATCCTGTTCATAGCCCCAAATGCAATCCTCATTCACTCAACTGCCCGCTCAAATGGCCCATTCAAATACCCCATTTCCTTTCCCCGTAAACGCACCCTATGTATTGATGAGAAATGGATATGGAGATTTTGGTTGTTGATTAAATAAAGATGAGCTATGTTGTAATATTGAGACTATTGTGATGATGATGAAGCTTTGAAAAAGATTACCACCCTAGATATTGAATGTTGAAATAATATATATATATATATAATTCTTGCTTTAAAGAAAAAAATATTTTTGTGATTTTTGGATGATGCTGTAGATTTGATGATCAAATATAAAAAGTTGATTTTTGTACTTCTTTGTATATATGATAACTCCTTTAAGTTCGTAGCTCCAAATTACATAGCAGTACAATCTATATTTAAATGATTCCATGAACAATATGATATTTTCCTTTCCTTATTTGAAAGATTCTTCATCTTTGATATTTGTTGATGTATTGTGAGATTTGGCTTGAAAGGGAAATTTTGTATCCACTATATTTAAGATGAATAGCTTGTATTTTATATAGTTCCTTAATTTCGAGAGAATTATGTACTATATATAGAAGATATACAAATTTGATGAAGTCTACAAGTGAATCCAATTAAATCTCTTACTGAAATCAGTACCATATGAAAACATGATACTAAACAAACATATTAAATACAACATATATTTATTAATATCAAATAGAAATTAATCGTAATATCTAATAGTATTTCTTCTTTTGATAATAATAAACATATATTATCTTTACAAATAAAAATATATGTGTTTGGTATGTGCTGTATTGATTGGAAAATATTATATAACAAGTTGGTTGAAAACAAAATTGTGCTTTGATGTTTTTTTAACTATACCACACTCTGAAAAGAAAAGCCAAATATAAAAATGTATATTTGTTATCATCAAACAAGACATATGCTCCATACGCCTAAGCCCTAGCGAGGGTCCAATAGCAAATTTCATAAGCCCATGGAACCACGGAAAGAGTCAGAGGAAGTGAGGGCGGCTCCGATGGAGTCGACGATCAACATTCTGATTGATGACGATGGTCCGATAAAGGTTCTTAAGATTGGGTCATAGCTTAGCTTGAAAATGAGGAAGGAGCTGGTAGGGTTTCTGCGGCCGAGCATGAACATGTTTGCTTAGATGCATTTCGATATGTGTGGAATTTCGCTAGAGAAAACATGTTATGCCTTGGATGTGGACCCAAGATACCCTTCTATAAAACAAAAGAGTCACAATATGGAACTAAGCGATCTACTACTCTAATGGAAGAAGTGGATAAGCTAAAGGCAAATGACTTCATTAGCTATGCACCATACCCAGAAGTGGTATCGAATCCTATATTGGTCAAAAAAGTGAACGAAAAGTGGTGGACGTGCATTGACTATTTCAACCTAAATAAGGCATGCCGGAAGAACTGTTTCCCTTTGCCAAGGATTTACTAACCTGTAGATGGAACGACCAGACATGAACTGCTATCCTTTATGGATGTATACTCCGGCTACAACTAAAAGCGATGCACATCCCAGATCAAGAGCACACGAGTTTCAACATAGATTTAGGGCTGTTTTATTACCGAGTTATGTCATTTGGTCTAAAGAATGCTAGAGCTACTTACCAGTGCTTGATGAACATAATGTTTAAAGATTAGATTGGACAAATATGGAGGTCTATGTGTACGATATGCTAGTGAAGTCAAATCTATCGGTGGATCACATAGGCGGTCTCTTAGAAATGTTCGATGTACTTTCAAAATATGGAATGAAGCTCAATCCACTAAAGTTTTCTTTTGAAGTTGCAACAAGTAAGTTTTGGGTTTCACTATAATCTCGAGGGGCATTGAAGCTAACTCGAAATAGATAAAAGCATTGAGAGGTTACGACCCTAAAGATGAGGAGGGTAATGTTGAGCATGAACAGGAAGTTCATCACACTGAGTCGATTCATTTCCAAAGTGATAGAAAAATACATATCGTTCCTTGATGCCCTCAACAAAGAGAGAGAAAAGTTCATTTGGATGAAAGATTGTTAAGATGCTTTCCAAAACTTATTGGATCATATAGAGAGGCCACTAGTATTGTCAAAATCTTTAGAAGGAGAAGATCTGTTTATTTACATAGCAGCATCTGCTCATGCACTGAGTGCAGCCTTTGTAAGTGAGGAAAGCCAAAGGCTAGTGTAATATATCGGAAAACAATTTACTGGAGCAGAAAAGAATTGTCTAAAGCTGGAAAAACTGGGCATACTATTTGTTGACTGATGATAGGAAGATGAAGTCATACTTCCAAGCTCGTCCAATAAAGGTGCTGACCGATTAGCCACTGAGACAAGTGCTAAATCGACCTAAGACTTCTGGAAGGCTGATGAAGTATAACATTGATTTGAGCTTATATGATATAATATATCAACCTAGGAAGGGTATATAAGGACTAACATTAGCAAATTCCAATGCTAAATTCACCATTCGGGATGATGAAGTGGAAGAAGAATGGGTTCAGCTTTCACGATGGAAGTTGTACATAGACAGAGCCTTAAATGAACATGATTCTAAGGCAATAGTGGTTCTTGTGACCCTAGAAGGACGGAAGATATTTTATTCATTGAAGGTGGAGTTACAGGCGATAAACAATAAAGAATAATTTGAAGCCTTGATTGTGGGACTCAAGATAGCAAAGGAATCGGAAGTCAGGGCACTATATATATTCAACGACTTTCAGCTGGTGGTATGTTAGGCGAAGAAGGAATTTCAGGCTAAGGGAGTGAGACTTTCCCCTTACCCGATGAAGATACTAGAGTTATTGGGTAATATGGAGCACTACACAATAATGAACGTTCATAGAGAAGAGAATATGGACGCAGATTCATTAGCTAAATTGGCAAGTTATAGGGATGTGCAACTTTTGGGAACTATGCCAATAGAAACTCTAAAAGCCACAAGCATTAACAAGATGGACTTTGATTTGATCCTAGATGTCGAGGAAGAGAGGAGTCATGGAAGACTCTTATCAAGGAATATTTGCTAAATGGGACTCTCTTGAATGGAAGAAATAAACATCGAAACCTACTTTGGTTTATTATGCAAGAAGGAGTGTTACACATGTGAGGATTCTCAATGCCCTTACTAAGGTGTGGCACCAAAGACAAAGCAAAAAAATCCTTGCGGATTTGCAAAAAGGAAGTTATGGTGATCACCCTGGAGAGCAGACGTTAGTAAAGAAAGTTCTTCTCTATGGATACTACTGGCCGACAGTCAACCGGGATGTGACTGACTATTTTAAAAGATGCAGCAAGTTCCAAAGGTTTGCAAAGGTACCAAGAGCCATATCCACTAAGCTTATGCAAATGGTTAGCTTGTGGTCATTTGCAATATGGAAAATAGATATAATTGGTGTGATGTCGATGGCGAGAGGCGGAGAAAAGTATGCGGTAGTAGCTATGAACTACTTCACAATGATCACTTCAAAAAAAGTGATCAACTTTGTAGTGAATAATATTTTATGCAGGTTCATAGTTCCATAGACGACAATCACTTACAAAGAAACTCAATTCGAGAGTGCCAAGTTCAAAGAATTCTGTGCTTGGTACTTAATTGAGAAGAGCTTCTCGACAGTAGCACTTCCACAAGCGAATGGACAGGTAGAGGCAATGAAGAAGATCATCATGTCCATCATCAAGAAGAGATTGAAGAGAACCAAGGAACACTGGGTGGATGACTTACCACTGGCATTATGGGCTTATCAGACAACCCATAAGTCTGTGACTGACCATATGTCATTCGCTTTGTCCTATGAAACTGAGGTCATGTTACTAATCGAAGAAAAAGTCCCTTCTCACCAAAGATTGCACTATGATACCAAGATGAAGGAGGAACACTTGCTCAAGTCCCTTGACTTGGTTGAAGAAAAATGTGAAAAGACTAATCTAAGGGTAGTTGCTCATTAGATAAGAGTAGAAAAGTAGTTTAATGCCAATGTCAAAAACCATACCTTTGAGGTAGGAAACCTCATTTTGAAATAGGTCTCTCCAAGTACTGGGCACTTGGTCCAAATTGGGAAGATCCCTATGTGATTGCACAGAAGGCGAGATGAAACTTTCAAGCTGTTGATTGTCGATGGGATCCCAATTTCATGGACAAGGAATAACGAGCACTTAAGCTATTTCACCTGAATTCTTTTTCCCAAATAAGACATCCTATCGTTGGGATTTGATGTAATATGGCATTATTTATCATCCTTTTGTTCATAAATAAAGTTGACTTAAAATCAATGGAACCATATTTTTAAAGTTCGACTTGATGCAACGTGATTAGTGGCACAATCAAATATTCTATATTTTGAAAAATCAGATGTCAAGGTATCTGGAGATAGGTCGATGAAACCCTCTGATCCATGATCGGGTCATGTGAGTATAATCTTACGAGGGTTGATGAAATGATTTGTCACTACACATCTAGTCTTTGACCAACACACGGAGAAAGACGACGTTAGGAAATGATGCCCGAAGATAGGCATCTGAGACACTGATTCCCAGTGATAGGAATCAGCATGGAATTGAATCTTTTTGTAGGTACATTACTAAAATATATCAGTGCTCACGTCGACATGAAGAGATAAGCCATATAGTTGCAGCCATATCGATAAGACGACCTCGTTTATGATCGAATTTGACATGTTTGGTCGATGATAAAAAAAGGTTGATCGATGTGAAGCGATTTTGTTTAGCCAAGTGAGATATGTTTAGCCGATGATAAACAAAGCTGCGTAACCAGAATAACATCAAGAAATCGTAGAAATTTATTTATATGCACAAAGTTACAATAATTGACGACATTGCATCGCAAATACTGATAGGTATAATATATAAGTAACTGAATTGTAGATGTTTATATTTATCCATGTATACAAGTATATATGGGCAAAATAAATCATAGATGCATTAATGTTAATAAAACAGAGATTGATAAGAGAATAATCTTTATTTACATATCTTTGGGTACAAGGATTGCAAGGGCCTCTCCTATACAAAGACGGCATGTACGAATGGAAAAGACAGAATACAAAATCCAAAAAGTGATCTCCATGGAGCTGATGGCCCTACTTCCTTTTTGGTTTCTTTAATGGGGCACCATTCTTCTTCGGTGGCTTGCACTTTCCTTCTCTTAGAGATTTAAAGAGCGGCTTCTCGTCGTCATCATTAGGGCAAGACTATTGATAACCAGGGGCAAATCCATGGGTATGTACAAAAAGGGTCTAAGTGGGGCTAGTTGGAGGCTTGATATGGATACTTAGGCTAGGATGGGTGGTTGATAACGAAGGATGGATCTTCTTCGTGCCTAGTTGAAGTTTGATCTTCACTGTTTTGAAGAGGTTCATCGCCATTTTCTCCACCATTGGAGTTGTTTTGGGTCCTTTCTTGACGATGATATCCATTTCATCATCAATGAAGACATCGACATCATTTGGATCTCCAGCGCCCTATCTTCTTAGAGTCGGTATCATGACCGGAGCTGGAGTGTATAGATGGAAGAATAGACGTTGTGATGATAGTGGTAGACATAGTTGTGATAGTAGTAGGGCATGTGGCATGAATGACCTGTGGTGGAGACAGCAACGGTGGTAGTTGACCTGCAAGTCAGGAAATATAATGCTATAGTTAGTGTAGTCTCCATGAAAAAACTGAATTTTCGCAAAGACCAAAGATACGGGAGATATACCTTGAGCAGCTGAAGTTTCTTTTGAAGGAGACTTGACGATTTCCCCTTCCTCTAGAACTTTTGGAGGTATAGGAAAAGTAGGAGCTACCGCCCAAGGAATGAAAGCCATAATGTCTTGTTGTAAACTTCAGGGGTGGCAGCAGTAGCGATGTCAGGAGCGAAAGATATGGGTGTTTCAATTACAGCTACCTCAAGAGCGGTCACTGTAGAGGTGAAAATTTCTACTTTAGACTCTTTTTGGGCAAAAGTGGTGTCATCCACATGATCCTAAGAGCTGGAGCTAGTGGGAGGCTCGGTAGACACCTATGCTCTAGTTGTAGCCTCTACCGCGTTGATTTTTGTGCTCTCCTCCAAGGGTATTAGATCGACTTTATCTAGAATCTCGCTCTTCGGCTTCTCTTCATCGACTTCATTACCAGACTCTTTGGTCCTTTTCAAAATCTCCTCCCAGGCCTCGACTAAAGTGAGAGGATGGCTACTTCCCAACCACTTAATATTCTTTATTTCGATAACATTTGCAAAGAATTTAAGAAGAGTGGCTTCGGTGTCCTCCACAGCCTGGGTCAACTTGACCTTTATATCTGCAATCTCATTTTCTTTATTGGCCAGTTAGATTCTTAAATCGGTAGACTAGTTTAACAAAAAATATGCTACTTCAACCAGGTAAACAGGAACCGATGTTTATGGGAACAATAGCAGCCTTTAAATCATAATAGCCTCCTGAAATCCACCTTCCACGTGTATATTCCTTGCCTCCGCACTTTGTTTTTCCAGTTCTCCTAGCATCTTCCTTTTAACAATATTCTCAGTTACCAAATATTACCGACATATATCAATAAAAGCCAAGTCAAAAAATCAATGATCAATTTGATGATGCAAAAAAAATGCACAATTTATTCAGTTTATCTATAATCATCAAAAATTTGAACCTACATCCAAAATGTTTTTTATTCTGTCTCGCATCTCTGTTTATATGTTTGAAATAGATATACAAAGTTGAATAAAACTTATGTGGTGTTATAATTTACCGAACAACACAAAAATATGTGATGCGGTATTGATGAACAAAAGTGTATATACTCGTAATTATATACCAAAGCGTTAGACTTCATAAATTATTTTTCGATCATATAAAATTCAAAATGAGAAGTGTAATGATCTTATGAAAAATTTAAATAGAAATCCTTATGTTGATTGGTTGAGTAAATTATTATAATCATATATTTGAGAGAACACTCCAAATACATAGTGATTTTAACTTACTTCACAGTAACATTTTTGTTCGTCTGATTACACAAAATAAAAGGGCTATTCAGTGTTAAGGAAACATTTTATAAAAATTAGATCCAATGACAAATAACTTTAATAATTAGATCAAGGACAACGACCCCATAGATTATGTAAACCTTAAGTTCATTTTAATTACCCAACTTCGTTAAATCAATAAAAAAAACAAAGAAATGACACTTGAAATTGCAAGAAAAAAAAAAGTAATTTCAAAAATGTTTTAATCGATTAATGTTATCATAAAAAATAGAAGTAAACGGTTCGAAAAGCTAAATGAATATAGCTTTATAATTTATAAATAGTTTCTTTTTTTTTGGAAACACCCCGATACAGAGGACCTCCGAGAGAGATGACAGACCGACCAACTCCAAAAGGGATTAAGTTGTGTCTGTCCGCTTCAACTCGTGGGACCTATAACCCTCGAGGTATTGTTTTTTGCGAGAATTGTGTGCAAGACAGGGCTCAAATAGCTTTATATTATAGCACTGAAAGAAGTAAGCAATTTGAAAGGTAATCCCATTTAGTATCTGAAAAATGCTACGTACATTCAGTTTTTCTTCTTGTTTTTTTCAATATTTTTTTTCTCACATTCACAGGAAAAAAATATGTTTCCGTAGTTAATTTTTCTTCAAATTTACAGATTTCCACGGTTAATTTTTATTATTTATGAAATGTCAATGTATATCTTTAATTTAAAATATTTGAATTTTATCCAATTAAAACTTAAAACTTGTCCTTGATGTGAATAATACAAGTTGATTGCTTTAAAATAAACAGGAAATTATTGTCAAGGACAAAATTTCTCAGCGTTTTTGCCTCAAGGACAGGCCTTCAATATTTTATCCTGAATGACAACTTTTTTTAGATATCAGTTTTTAGTCATTAATAGCAGTTTTTAGGTATCAGTTTGTAGTTACGAGTAGCAGTTTTTAGGTATCATTTTTTAGCTTGGTAGCAGTTTTGTTGTCCTTATGAATAATTTTGGAAAATGTTTGTCCCTGTAAATAATTTTTAGGAGAATGTTTGTCCTTGTGGTAAAAATATTGAGGTTGTGTCTTGAGGCAAAAAATATACAAATTTTTATCCTTTAAATTAATTCCTCCTAAAATAAAATGGAAACAATCTCGTCCTTAAAACAAATATCCACAAAATAAAATTAGTTAATGTATAATCATATGGTAAAAAATAACTCTCTTGATATTGATTCTTAGCCCATGGAAACAATGAAAACACCGGTCACTAACTGCAAGTCATCTGATTGATAATAGAACGATTTTTTGCTGGAAAAACGTAAATATCCAAAGTTTAAAAATAGGGTAGTCTTTCGAAATTTATTTTTAGATGGATGACTGTATACATTGAAAATCGGGTGATTCACAAAAGTTCTAACATATTTATCCCATTTGTAACATCTAGTACATATGTATCTATTACATATACATATGAAACTTCCGACTGAGTTACGACTGACCAAGAAATTAGCCGAATTTCGCATGTACACTAAATATAAATATCAACGAAACATATATACAAACCAACCCACTTCCATCTACAGCAAATTAATTGACACAAAGCTTGAATCCAAACTAATCAAAAATAAGGAAATAACCAACCAAGAGTCCAACCCAAAAGCAAACCAGCACCTGTTAAACCCAAACCAACAGCAAAGGCCATCATGTACTTACAAAAGCCTCGCCTCCTCTTATGTTTCTTTCCTCTATTCTTGGATTCTTTTCGGTTTAAAGGCATCCAAGGTAAAGTAGGAAAAATAGTTGAAATTTGTTGTTCTTTGAGCTTGAATTGGAGGTAAAGGTTCTCTAATTGTAGCATATATAGCCATTGTTTATATGCAAAGAGATGAGATGCTTGTTTAAAGAAGAGTTTGATGATGTGCTCCTTTTCGTTGTATGCTTTCTCTGCTGCAATCTCTGCTTCTCTTGCTCTTGTCTGTGAATGGCAGAGAGCTTCTAATAGCTCGGCTCTGCTTGAATTGCCGTCTGACCTGATTTCATACACATGTTAGTACATAAAGTTAAATGCAATTGAATAGAATTCATAAATTACTGATAATTCTTGTAATTGTGAAATTATGCGCAAGTTGAAATGCAAGGATCACTCACAAGCCTATGATGTCAAAACAATTAATGTTAATTAACACAGACAAACTATATATCTGTAGCTGAAGACTTTATTATCTTTGCACTTAATAGCAACAAAATATCTAGTTCGCCAAACACTGGATGTTGTATTATAGACTTTATAGATCTGATGCACATCACGTGGATAGTCCATATTAACAGTGTCAGTGGTATAATTCATAAGTAGATGAAGGTTTGTATGGCATATTATTGTCATGTTTAATGGTCACACTCATTAAATTGGTTACAAACATATTATAAAATTATCAGGTTGGTGACCTTACTCCTTAGAATTATACATTTGCACTTCATAGATCAAGACGTGTCTGTTTCTTGTAGCCCTGTACCCATTGATATGCTTAAAGTTATCAACAAACACAAATAGATAATCATTATCTACATTCAAACTCAAATTCGACCATGTATTGGGTATTACATCTGAAAGAGGCTAAGCCCATCAGTTAGTGCATTGAACACAAATCCATGTTTCCCTGTTTGTGGTTGAATGTGATTATGTGTAAGTGAGCTTATATCAGATTGTAACACAAATAATTAATTTGCAAGAACATCGTACAAGAACAGATTTAAAATATACATTGAAAACTGTGTTCACTAGAACTCAGTTGTTTGCTAATGCTGCCGAAATAACGGTATAACTTTGTCTCCTATTGCCCTATATATTTATATATGTTTCTCAGAGGACAATTGAATTAGTCAATCAATGGGCATATTGCAGATTATTGGGATAGAAATTCTGAACATCTGAAGAATGCTGTCCTCTCTTATGTAAACCCTTCAAAAACTTAAAAAGACTGGTATGATATTAGCAATAATTAATTTTGATAAGATAAATGATGTAACAGAATTTTCAGTGGAAGTAATGAATAGGTCTTTCATATGGTTTTATTGCATTACTTTCTAAATCATTTCGTTGACTATAATTGATGATATCATATGCTTTTACTGCATTACTTTCTATGTTAGATAGTTGAATTGATGAGGTCTAATGTTATTGTTGAGATGATGCAGAAAAAATAAAACTCTACTTGGTGTTGGACCCTTGGCTAATGTGACGCATGCTTAAACATGTTATGTTTAACTACCAAGTCTACCATTATAAGAATCACGCATCATAATTGAAAACATAATAAGAAATTCATTAACCAAAAGTGCAATTCACTGAAACCATCCCAAAAACCTAATAAAAGTAAGACTAATTATGCATCTGAATAATTAATCATAACCATACCTGAACAGTTTCTCATCATTTGAAGAAGGAATATAACTGTGTTCACTAGAAAGCCCATTATCATCTGTGCTCACAGAGGCAAAACTTGGCAACTTAGAACTAGTTGCTGACATGAATCTTCTGTTACCATCTAAAACATCAACACAGCCAAATGGATTTCTACTGCAATGCACTGTTTGACTCGGTCTAGGAAGGTCACAATTTTCAATATGTTCTACTGATTTCTGCGCCACCAAAGAAGCCAATTCTTCTTGATCAGCTACGCGCCACCATGGCTCACACTTGCCATTTCCCACCCAATCCGATTCATATTTCTTGTTTATTAATTTGATTTCATCGACTATTTTTTCAAAATCGCTATTTTCAAAGTCTATGGATTCGTTTATCTTCTCTTTAAGCTCATGTCCTATAACACTCAACTGCTCGTAAGTGAAATTTTGTTGAGGACCGAAATTTGATTGGAGTTGAAGCCACCATTTTGTGTCTGGGGGTAAGTTTGAATTCATAGGGTTCCAATTTAGAGGGATAAAATTGGAATTAGGTTCTTCTTGTCCATTTGTGGTAGTACTATGAGTTGAATCAGTTTGTAATGGTGACGATGAAGCGAATTTTGGAGCTCTTCTAGCGTCTTCTTGAAAAAAGCAACGGTTTGATGTACGTTGCCAAGCTGCCCGTGCCTCTGCTGCTGCCATTTATCTGTTCATTCTTCAATGAAAACTATCAATCTGTGATGTAAACAAGGGCATTAAGCCTTAATGCATTGAATGTTCCATTCCCAGCTACAGATTAAATATAAAGGGCAACTTTGTTCAATTAACAGTTTATACTTTGATATTAAACAAGTACCATAATACGCAGAAGATATGAGCAGAAAGTTCTATAGAAAATACATTGCTATCCCTAATTGTTGACATTGTCTATATATTCCATTACTAGACCATAAACTATAAGACATTAAAGCAACTATATAATGGAAAAAAAAGAAAAAAGAAGAATAACCAAGTTTATGCTTAATATTAGGGTTGAAAATTTTCACATGGCTATAGCTAGGGGATGTAGTAAATATTGCTTTAACTAATTTCATAGCATAAAATTCCAAAGCACTCATCTACATCATTACTTGAATTTTGTAGATTTATATACAGTATGATGTTTGTACCTAAAGAGCATACGCGCGCTCAGTGTTTCATTAACTACATTTTATGTGCATAATGTTCGCAGAAATACATCAAACGGTAAGTGGGTGAAGCAAGAATTGAAACTGCAAAAGATAACATATCAATGCTTATGCGATTACAATTACATTCCGTGAATGAACATTCCGATAAGTTAAATAGTAACAGAACTAGTTAATGATCTGCAGCGAGTACTAATTTTTTGCGAGTACAGTCTTATATATACAGGAAAACAAAATTACTGGCTTCAATTTTCTAACTTCAACCCAATGCAATCAACCCACAATCAAGTTTCCCCTTTCAAATTACAGCCAATCGTAACCATCAAATGAAAATTCAAACAAGCGCGCAAATTTCATGCTATCCAGTCAAAATCGCATCCACGAAGCATCAAACAAGAAGTTCAATAAAAGAAAACAAACTAAACTGAAAATTTAAGGAAATTTACATACCTGTTTGTCAAATCGGGAGATCCAATCCAAAACTCAGCAGTCGGTTTTCTTCTTCTTAATAAGACGATATCTCGGCTTTTATGCAAAAAAATAACTATCCATTTTTTTTTATGATTGATATATCCAGTAAATTAATGACATTCTTCCTCGATTACGCTAGCTAGGAATTACAATCGTACCCCCTGATTTTAAAAGAGGATTAATTGCATGGGGTAGGGACATGCGTCGAGTCGATGTAGTATATACAGTGGAACCCGCAGAATTGAAAATAACGTGGGCGAGAAATTGCGGTGTGTGTTTTACGCACCTACTACGACCAGTTTATTTCGCGAGGGATGTGGGTCCACTTCCACGTAGTGGTGAGCGCGTAGTAGAAGATGACTGAGAGTACAAAAGTGGAACCCACAAGAGTGGGCAAGTGTTGATTACATTGATACGACCAAAATCCATCTCAAGAAAATAGTCACCAGCATTAAACAACTTAACTTCTAGTTTTATCTCAATAGGAAACTTTTAACAATAATTTACTAAGATCAATTTTTTCCGTACAAATCCACCTTCCAGAAACAAGATGACAAACTATAGGCAAAAATGGCAGTTGGAGCATGCACTTGCGGAACAATCGGAGAGGCGTTGATTGAAAGAGAGCGCCAATAGCAACGGACTGTGGTGGCGGCAACACCTTGTATTTAGAGGTGTCGAATGGGTTGAGTTGGGTATAAATGGATTGGTTTGGGTATAAATGGGTAATATCCGAATTATATAATATTTTTTTCTGTCAAAATTTAATCCATATTTGATTATTTTGTTCGAAATTTGGGTAGTTACGAGTCCTAGTAAACCAAAAGACAATATATTTCCATGCGTTTAACAAAGTGGTATTGACTAGTTCCCTTTTTTGCCAGTGTCGAAATTGTTCACTTATTTTTTCAGTTATATATAACTAGTCTAATATGTGTGTAGTTGTACATAACAGCTTTAATATGGGTAATTAAAAATTTCATTGTGTTGTGGGCAAAAATGTGCAACTGTTGTAGATAATGGGGTGATTAGCTGTATGCAGTTTCCATAACTGATGGCAGTTCCAACAGTTTTTTGTTGGCATTTAGTCAAGTTTCCTGCTAGAACAGACAATTTCAAAATAAATAATTGTAGATTCAAAGTAAATTAAGGAAAACAGTCTATAGTGTAAATTAAGGAGAACGGTAAATTAGGCAGTTAAGTATATATGTAGCTAAGATTTAGGTAGAAATTGTCAATTTCGCATCTGCATGAGACAAAGAAATATCCATATCAGGCTTCTCTATAGCTGACTCTATCATGTTTCCATATAGCCAGTCACGTGAACATAACACTACAACAAAAATATCATATTACAATGCTCTTTTTACAACGGGCATTGGCTGCCCATTGTAATAGAAGGCTATTACAATGGTCTATTCATGCCCGTTGTAATAGATACCCTATACAACGCCCTTTTTACAACGGGCGATGATAGCCCGTTGTAATAGAATGCTATTACAACGGTCCTTTCAAGCCCGTTGTAATAGAATGCTATTACCACGGTCCTTTCAAGCCCGTTGTAATATATGTCAATTTTACAACGTTCACGAAATGCCCGTTGTAATATATGACAATTTTACAACAGTCACAAAATGTCTGTTGTAAGAGGTGCCAAGTTTACAACGCTCATAATGGTCGGCCCCCTTTTTCTTTTATATCTTCGGCCCGTTTCTCTTTTATTTGCTTCGTTCCTTTTTTTTGTGAAAATGGCGCTCGTTCCTCGTTCGTTCCTCAATCCAGATTTAGGGTTTTGCTAAATTGAAGTGCCGCTTGATATTATTTGATTGTAGACTTCGATGTTCTTTGATTTGGCTTGCTGATTGTTGCTTGTGGCAGCTTCAATTTGTCGAGCGTGTATGCTTCATATAAATTGGTACGTGGTGTTTCTTTGATTTCAATTACGCTCGACTTTGATTCGAGTTGTTGATTTGATTTATTGTTCGTTTGTTTTGCTCGAACTCGAATGCATTTCACGGCCGATGATGTTAGGGTTTTTATAGGATTCGATTTCCTATATTTTCGTTCATATAAATTTGTTTGAATTCGTCACTGCTATGCTCTGGCCATTCGATTTTGTTTGATTGCTTGAGATTTTTCTGACTTTGTCAATTTCGTTTATTTGTGACTTGATTCCCACGGCTTGTGATTTCTGACTTTTTCTTGGCCACCACGGTGTTGAATTCTCTATTAACATCATTTGATTCTTGTTTGAAATCCCCTGCGACCTTATTTTCGGTTTGAACTTTATGCTATGACTTCGGCTATTTTTGAAATCCCTTGCGACAATATTTTTGGTTTGACACTGCTGTTCCATGACTTCGTGTGGTATGTTCGTGGTCTTGACATCTGATGCATTGTGGTACGAGCACTTGAATTTGCACACTGCCATGATTCATGTGTACATGCTGTCACCTTGACATCTGGTTTGGATATGTTCGAACTCTGATGCATTCCATTTTCACTATTGGTTGGTCTGGTCATTCATGTATAAGTCTGGTATAGATTGATAATCTGCTTCGTCGACTTGTATTTGCACTATTCAATTTGAGTATACTTGATGAAGCTTTATTGCTATCGAACTTCATGTTTCTTGTTGGTCTGGTCTGGAGCATTTGTGGCCAATGGTTCATGTTGTAGCTTTGTTTGAACATGTACACGGCTGTTGCATTGCTCCATCATTGATTGTGCTTTTGTGCCATACATATTGCACTCTCTGTTGCATATTCATGTTAGCGTTGGCTTTCATGTTCATATGTTACTTTCTATGTACATTTGCATCCTCATGTATCTGATATGATTGCATGTCGATTGGCATATATATTGTGTTGTAGCCCCGAGCTCTGTGTAAGTTCACATGTATGTTGCATCATCTTGATGTTGCCAATTTAGTCTGGTTTGCTTATGAACTGGTTCATGCTATGTGTACTTGTCTCTGACTGAGCTCTTTTCTCTGATTCACACATGGTTGATCTTTGATCATTTCATTTATGGATGTTCTGGCCATTTTTGTGTCTGAGATGATTTACTTTCGTGTGCCTGGTCTCTCTGGTCTTTGACTTGTGAACTGCCTTTGTTGGTTTAGTGGTGCACTTGCTTTGAGCTTGAGTTGTTTTCATATGTATGACTTAACTTTGGTCGAGACTTGATTTTTGAGTTTTGACCATCTACACCTGTGTTGATTCCAGCTTAAAAGCTCGGGTTTGACCTTGTGCTCGTGTCGTGACATTATTTTTATTTCACTTGAATTGAACACGACTTTTAATTTGGGTATGACCTTGTGCTCACCTGTCGCTGTAGATTTATCAAGTGTATATCGGTGTGCACGGCCTTGTGGAATATACAGTGATACACTGTGTATGTCACAAGCTGTTCGTGTATGATGAATTCAAAATTAAATGATGACGAACAACCCAAATAACTGACTGTGTTGAAACCTCAACTATATTCATATCCATTTTACCATGATGCAGGATGTGCTGCTCTTGAATTATCAAGAAAATAAATTAACCAGGGCAAGCTTTGCATCTTTTCTCAAAAGTAAGTTAGTTATTTTTATTTATTAGTTTTTGTAATATATTCTATGGGTTAAATGAATATTGTCTTTAATTTGGTTAGCTAAGGGACTGGTGTTGGAATTATTGATGCCATGATGTATGAAACAATGAATATAAGAAGTAATGGTCTTCAGGTTAGAAACATAACATACATATTATAAGTGCTAAGCTAAAAAAGCAATTGACCTAATGACTGCTTTGAAAACTCCTTTGCAAACTAATGTTTGAATCATCGGTCTCAAAGTAAATTAATAGGAATAATATGTTTAGCTCTAACAAATGTCCCGAATAGATGACATAATTCTCAATGCCCTTTTTTTCTTTGTAGGATTTTCATTACAACTGCCCATTAACTAGAGTATTGGTTTGGAGGCTATATTTGTAATACATTGGTTAGCCTCTTTATACTAACTATGAGCTTGTAGTTTGAGCTTGCAGCCTAACCAGAAATGTTCCGGTTAAGGTCCTTGATGGCTTAGAGAGACTGATGTCAGAGGTGGAGGATGCACAACAACAGCCTTCTTTGAGGTAACTTCCTTAATTGTTTATGATACATGCAATGATTGTGTTTGTAAATAAAAGTAGCTGTGAAATGCATATTTATCAATTTCACACATCTTTCGAAAATAGCTCTGTTAATTTTTTGGATATTGCAGTTGAATATAAAGCACAGCGCAGTTTTGTAGTCGTTTAACTCAGAATATATGTACGTATGTAATTTATATTATCTTTGTATGTATTGCAGGACATAGCAGAAGCAAAGGAATATTTGAAGAAAAAAGGTGTTATGTGGGTTTTGATTAACTAAAATATTATGGTTCAAGGTTTGTTTCAATGTCGTTCAGTCTAAATTTTAAATCTTGTGTTATTATTTGTATGTACTACGTGTTATGTTAGTTTAGGGTTGTATTCGATGTTTTGTAACTATGTAAAATTTTATGAATGATGTGAATAGATAAATCCTTTTGTTATTTTGAAATATGAATTTCTTTTGCTATTTTTAGTAAATATGAATAAATATGGTTGCCATTAGTATAATAATTTTGTTTCAATTCAAATTAGTTTAAAATTTACACGTGCATTGTAGTAGTTTTATTTTCTTTCTCATTTGAATTTTTTTAACAATGGGCAAAAACAGTTGCAAAAGACTCTTTTGCAACGGGCAAAAACGGTTGTAAAAGGATTACTTGCAACGAGAAAAAATAGTTGTAAAAGACTTTTTTGCAACGGGCAAAAATCATTGTAAAAAACCCATATTGCAACGGGCAATAACCATTGTAAAATCCATCAACTCTATTACAACATCGCATAATACAACGGGCCTAGGCCCGTTACGAAACCCCTATTACAATGGGCATTGCCCGTTGTAAAAGGGGTATTTTATTGTAGTGTAACAATGCTTCAACGGTATCCGCCTTCAGAGAACTTCAGTAATCATCAAGAACCTTACCTCCGATACTGAATGCACTTTCAGATGCTACAGTAGTAACCAGAACCGCCAAAACATCTTTTGTCATATGTGAAAGAATTGGATATTTATATTGGTGAGATTTCTAGAAAGAAATAATGTCAAACGATGTTTTAGGATCTAACAGTTCCTCTTCAAGATATGACTTAAGTTCAGATTTACGAGAACTCTCGACAAAACATACCTTACGATAACTATAAAATCCTTCTAACATATTCTTACATTCTTGTGAATACGGACCATTATCCGCATCAACCGATTCTACATCTTTTGATCCACTTGATTCACCTTCGTTTTCATTTTTTTTGCATATTCGTTGAAAAGATTTTCAAATTTACTCTCCACCTCATCAAATTCAAAACAATCGAGTCCATAAATTTATTCATAACAGTACTTAACGAATTCGATTTTATGCCGTGGATCAAAGATGCATGCAATGGAAAGTATCACGCTAAATTTTCTCCAATATTTGTCGAATATTTTATACATTTCATTTGTCATGGTTGACATAAAATCATTGTCTTTCATACGCTTTTGCAATGTAAAAAGAACCATCGCGAGCTTCGGAAAAAATAAGTTCGATGTTGGATAATTAGAACCCGAAAATTAACAAGTAAATTTGTAAAAAAATTCCAAAAAATCCGCAATTTATTTGCATCTATTCATTCATCCAGGGTTGGACAATAAGTATAACTCCGATCAACGATTTCCAAACGGCATAGTGCTTGGTGGAAGTAAATAGCGCGTTTAAGCATAAAAAATGTTGAGTTCCGTCTCGTTGGAACATCTTGTTGCAATATTTTCATAGAAAGATCTGCTATGCATTCCATAAACAACTTTTATTCTTGATTGGGAGTCCTTAATGTACTTTATACTTTCCCTAATATTCGTTAAAAAAGAACCAATGCACTTGGTAAGCATTTCGAAAAGTGTACATACTCACAAAAGTTGTATTTAGGTCTTAAAAGGAGGTTACATATTTTGATCATGGCTAGGTGAAAATGGATGGTGTCGGTTCGGTAGTGAAACCAGGTAAAGGTATGACATCAACTATGGTGTAGGAAAAGATAACGGTGACCGATGACGATTATTATTATTACACTTATTATTACTAGTATAAATGCACGCACTCGTTTTATTATGTTGTGGTATCAACGCAAAAGTCTTGATTGTCGCATGCGCCTTTATTTCAAGCAAGACATATCTTAATTGGTGGTTAAAGCTGCAAATCGACAGTGGGGTTACGTTGATGGGTGATCATGAAGGGGATGATAGTGCAGATTGCAAGTCGATGATGTTGTTCTGTTGATGATGATCAAGAGAAAATGCTATCTAGGATATTTTCAAAATTTTAAAAAGAAATAGTGGAAATTCTACTGATAGAATTTACATTATTGATAGTATAAATAGATTACATTATTATTATTTGAAGTATTAGTTAAACGATGTTAAATATAGCTAGCTTTTTAAAAAAGTTGGATACTTATATAGTAGTACCTATTAGTACTACAAGTCTAAATAGTATAAACCATATTACATATCAATATATGTTTAAACCACGCTTCGCAAGTTTCGAACCTATGATCTATCGTACCAAAGTCGAAGCGAAGCACCTAACCATTGTGACATTATACTGTAAAATTGAGTAACACTTTTTTTTACTGTTAGTTATACCTAGCATTTTTTGAACTGTAAATCTATATGCAAAAACTGTTACGTACCATTATACATACATACATATATATATGTATATGTATATGTATATGTATATGTATATGTATATGTGTGTGTATTAGCATTTAATTGTTGGGCTACATATTATGGCTTGGCCCATTATTGTTGTAGTGAATGTTAGTAGGCCAACAAGTGATATTTGATTGTAATGGATTCATTCAAAAAACTAAAGAAACTCCAACCTCTTAAGTAGTTTTTCATCTTTTTTCATCGCATTGTTCTTTCCAACCTAAGTTTGACTAATTTCTCAACTCATTCTTCCCTCCTTCCCTTTATCCTTCTTCAAATGGAGATTTATAATGTGAAACTATCACAATTGGTATCAGAGCCAAGTGGTTCTCCAAATTTTAGATCTAATTCAAAATCCAATTCAATCAATAAATTCAGATTTCTGATATTTGATTGGATTTTGTTAGTTACGATTCACCACAAAATCTATCCAATCACAGTAAAGGTTCTTCATCAAGTGTTTGATCCTTATGGATATGTTTAAAAAATCATCATCACTGAACTGCAAGCACTAATACAATTTGATTCTTCTATTTGTGTTGCCCAAGCAAAGAACCATCTACAAGGAATATATATATATATATATATATGCAGTTAATGCCCCGCTATTACCCTGCTATATCTCATAGCGAATTTCTACCGCTACAATTTTTCCATATAGCCCCAAATATAGCCTTTCCGCTTTAAGCCCCGCTATTTCCGCTATATCTCGTTATTTTCGCTATATTCTGCTTTTTCCGCTATATCTTCTTTAAAAGAAATGAACTGAAAAATGACATGTATACATTATAAAAATTATAAAATTAATTTATTTGATTGAATTTTTAATATATTTTCAGAAATGAAAATACTCTAATATTCTACTAAATTCGATTATGTTATATAACAGTTTTACGTTTATTTGCAGTATATTCACACAAGATTTTATTTAAAATTATTTATGTATTAATTATAATTCAATTTAATGTTAATTTTTCATTTAATTACCGTCTATATATTTGTAAAAACATTAAGTATGAGTTTTATATGCTATTTTAGGGTCATCCGCTATATCCTCGCTGTATCTTCGTTATGACTTTTTGCACCTCCACCGCATTGAATCTGCCGAGCGCTTTAACTGCACAGATATATATATATATATGTAATGTCTGTCGTTAAATGAATATATAGTATTTTAGATAGGATTCAAACCCTGGATTGAGATCTAATATTGATGGTGTTGATGCTTCTACAGCAGGTAAGAGCATCCCTTCTTCCTTAATTATTGATAACAATGTAAAAACTTCTATGTCAAAGCAAGCGAGAATAGATCCATGCTCTGTATTTGATAAGAAAAAAGTTGTTCTTAAACCATCTGATGGATGCTTAGAAGGGGATTATTTTTGCAATATATGTAGGAAAGATGTGTCCAAAAAACGAATAAATTGCAAAATATTTATAATTTTGATCTTTATATCAATTGTTTCGAACGTGCCTCTATTTTCAATGGAATTACATCACACAAAATCAATCAACCTTGTTAACTTGCTGAGGTAAAAACCACAAAACCAACTAAGTACTTGGTATCAAAACTTATGGTTGTAGGGAAAATAAATAAGTCAAAAAATCATAATCAGACCATACTGAAATTGGTGAGAAACAAACTCGAAACAAAGATTATGAGAAAATTTGAAGGACGCCTTGATTTTCTAACTAATGGTTCAACCTTAGATAGTGCAAGTCTTGGACATGACTTTCATGGTTTTCAAGTGCCGTTGAGTTCACTAAGTATTCAGGGTGTTGATAGACATGCTATTCCCAAAGCCAGGTGCAACGACCCGAAATTTTGATCACTTCTTATTTAAATATCTGAATTATTTAAATATTAGTATCTAAGATTTAATATGAATTTATAATCTTGTTAAACACTTTTTAATTAATAATTAATGTCAGAAAACTTGTTTTTAAAATGTGTTTACAAAAATATACGCTTTGAATAAATACTGAAAATGTGACTGAAAAACGTTTTGTTAAAATCAACTTTGTATTGAATAAAAGTTGTTAGAATATTTGTACACTATTATGTTATCATATAAACACATTAACAAGAATTAAACATCTCTCTTTTTATAACAAAAAATTAATTAAACTAAGTATTAAAGTAGTAAAAGTAAGAGAGGACTAAAGGACCCTTAAATCAGTGATTTAAGGCATGGATTAAGGAGAGTATGGTGTGTAAGGATATAGCTCTATCATGTGGAGTCTTTTTGCTTCATTGATATGGAGGGGTTTCTATGATATTTTACCATGGATTCCTAAGCTTATAGATAGATGGGAGGCGCCTCTTCATTTCTACACCACTCCACTTCTAAACCAATGTCTTATTCTCTTTTTTCCCCTCTTCTTCCCCATAGCCATGAGCATGAGACGTGATAATGGCATTAGGCCGTGAGTATTATGGAGGGAAAGGTGGCCTTGGGGTCGTGTACTATGGTGGAGGAGGAGGCTAGGCCGTGAGCTAGGAAGGGGAAGGAGGTGATGGACGTGAGCTAGGAGAGGGAAGGAGGTGATGGTCATGTGCAAAGGAAGTGATAGTGGGAGTGTTTGATTGATTGAACGTTGGTAGGAAGTGTGGTTGAATGAAAGTGAGTTATCTCACTATGAATGAAATCTATAAACTTGTTAAAATTGTTTGTTAATGACTTGATAAATTTGCTTGCTAAAAACTATGATAATATACCCTAACTACTTAAAGTTATAACCCTTAATTATGTGATCTACAAAGCATGTGATTTGTTTAAATAGCTTGCCTTAAAAGGCTTTGAATTGTGTTGTTTAAATTAAGTACATTTGGACATTTAATATGGACATGTTAATTAAGTACATATGTTAATATATGTTTAGTAGTGATGTGGTTTGAATTTGGGAATCATATAAGTTTATATAATTGAGTAACATTAAATATTGAATTGAATACAGAATTGTCTGTATAGCGATAGTGGCTATAAACGCACTTTGAATCCCTTAACTATAATTTGTGTAATTTGGTGATTTGTGAACATATCTTAATATAACTTGTTTTGGTTATTATCTACACTTATATAAGTGTTTTTAAAAGCAAAGAATATGTTTGGAAAGTTATAGAAAATGTAAACTAAAGTTGTAAAATTTTGAAGTAAAAAGGTCGCTATATCGACACTTTTAAATTCCTTGTTTTTGGGTAATAACGTTTATTTTTGTGGAAACTTCCTTAGGGGTTTCTTTACCATCTAAACAAGTAAATAATATATTATTCTTATTGTAAATTTTTTTAAATCATTTGATAGTTAGCTGAATGAAGAGGCAAAAGTTATAGCGAAATAGTCGCTATATGAGCACTTCGGAAAAATACCATATTTTGGAAATTTATATAAAATAATTAAAAGATATTCTTTGGGATTTTTCTTCATGGTTTTCAAGTACCCAAAGTAAACTAACTATTATAAAAGGAATGGATCTAAAATCATTTGTTAAGGCATTGAGAACCAGTCGCAAAGTTGTAGTAAAACGGGTTTAAAACATGTAACAGAACTTTATACAGCATTTTTAGAAATGCTATCTTTGTATTTGAACAATAAATTGTGTAAAAATGACACTGAAATTATGTATTTTTCTATAATCATTTTAGGGTTGTTTTCTAACTTATAATAGAGTGTTTTAAAATTGGTTTCAAGTTTAAATATGTTATTAACAATTAATTATGAATTTTTAAACTAAGTGGATTTTATTTAAAACAAAACATGTTTATTTTAGTTTTTCTATTTATTTCAAAATTCCTTATTTTTACATAATATGCTATATAAATAATTATTTTATATTTTTAAGTAGTTTAAAAGTGTTTTAAAATATAAATAAGTATTTTAAAGGTACTCCTATAAATATATATGTGTGTGTGTGTGTTTTAGAAAAAAAGTAATTTAAGTATTTTATAAATATAATAAAGGATGTTTGGATTTTAACACTTAAGCCAAATAAATGATTTGTGAAATTAACTAAAAGTGTATAATTTTAATTAATAAGTGTGAACATGCTTTGATGTTTAAAATAAATGTTTTAGAGTTAATGATAATTATAAGTAAATGGTTTTGGGTTGTAATAAACATTGTTTTAGTAACATTTGTTTTTAACCTTATACTTAGGATTATAACTAGATATTTACTAATGAATATTTAGTAGATAACTATAAGTAAATGGTTTTGGGTTTGTTGTGACAAACGTTTAAGTAACAATTGTCTTTAACCCTTAAATGTACTAGATCTTTAAAAGCAAGTTTAAAGAGAAAGGTTTTAAAGTATGAACTGATTTGGGTTTGTTGTAACAATGTTTGAGTTACACTTGTCTTAAACCCTTTTAATGTAATTAAACCTTTAAAAGAGAGTTTTAAAGATAATGATTAAATGTGAAGTGTTTTGGGTTTGTAGTAAAAAATGTTTTAGTAACAATTGTTTTTAAACCCTTGAATTATATTTTAAAGTGGAAAAATATTATAAATATGATTAGATCTTTAATAATGGAATTTTAAAGATAATAAAAAGTATCAAAATATTTAATAACAAGATAGAAAAAGTTATATGTTTAATTTATAAAGAGAAGGGGTTTGTAGTAACAATGTTTTAGCAACATTTGTTTTTAACCTCTTTGATTATATTTTAAGTAAGGAAAACTTTGCTAAATGATTTGTAAATATACTTATAGTGTTGGGATAAGTATATATATACTTTTTACATATTGAAAAGAGCATAAATTTATAGTGAGATAGCAGAATACAAGTATATATCTTTAATAAAGAGAAATTACACACACACACAAAAGTATATAAAGGAAGTTTTAATTAATAAAGGAGTATTAATTAATAAAGGAGTATTAATTAATAAAGGAAGTTTTGATTAATGAAAGAAGTTTTATTTGATAAAAAGATATCTTACTAAAAGTATTTGTAATTAGTAAGTTAAATTAATTAAAAAGGGATTAAAAGTCGTTTGTGTGACTTGATCATGCTTTGGATGAATAGATAATGCTTGTATGTTTACTTGCTTATGGAGAGTATACTGGACTTAGTTCCCATATACGATCATTCACATTATTGTTGAATAAGACCAAATTCATCAATTCAGTCTTGTAGAGACCGGGATTGGCAAGTGTTCTACTTATCGAAAACCACTTCAAGACTGAGATATGGGTTCCATGTTTTGAAAGTGGAATAATGGAATCCATGTGGTTTCAAAATCTATTGAGATGATGGAATCCACATGGGAATCATTATTTTTTCCAGTATTGAAGACTCGTGTGAAGATGCCGAAGGTATCCTCGACATCGAAAAAATGACTAAACACAGAGTAGGCTGCACACAATCCCAGGTTTAGCTAACTCAATATGGCACTTCAACTCCATTATCTAGAGTATGCTTATAGATGTTGCGCGCAAGGAGTTGATGATACTTTGTTTAGGTTGTTCACGAAAGTGTTCAAACTTTAGGCCAGTTGTGTTTTCTTTATGGTATATTTTATTTAGAGATATACGACACTCAGAAAGGTATCTTCTGATCCTTGTCAAAGGTGGTCGGTCTCAGTTTACTAGGAAGATCTTCGTGGAAAATCCATTTATAGGAACACACCATAGTGATTTTAGCTGTACTCTAATATGCTGGAATGTGAGATGCAAGCCTTCCAGCTATGTTATATATTTATATTACACACCCTTAATATTATTATAATATCACGGGAGTTTCTAATAGAAATGGTTTAGTTATCGTAAGATAAAAACTCGTCTATGTTTATTTGCGGTGTGGTCTTACGAGATACCTTTATTTTTGAAAGGTTTTATAACATTAAATAGTTCAAATGACTTTAGTTTTTCCCACTGGTTTACCAGACTATTCTGGGTATTTTTTTTTAATGCTCGGGTCTGCCCCGTGTATTTTTTCAGATTTCATTGATGTTCATTAGAGCTTTTGGAGAAGAGGTGGATGATTACCTACCTTAGTTTTTATTTCCACTACATTACTTTGTTTATATATCAGCAATTGTAAGGACAGATACAGTTATAACTGCCCAGGTTGATGATAGGTCGGTTTGCTTTGATATTGTATCCATACAGATTTCTTTGTAAAAGACCATTTTGATATTATATATTATCGTTCCGTTGTGAGATTCAGATGTTTTGTTCTCCTCTTTCTTGTTCGTTTTCTTTTCTTCTTTTTCTTTATTCTAACGTTCTATCTTTCCATGCACTTGGGTGCTTGGCACACGAATACCGTGGATGTATTAGTATTGACATTGGGGATCGAAAAGGTGATCGTTGCATCTTCGTATCAGAGCTGAAGGTTAAGCGAGAACCTTGGCTTTGGTGGGGTATAACTCATTAAGAAATAGGGTAATGAAATGCCTTATTATGAGTTGAATGTATTATACATACGAGTGCACGTATTTGTTAGTTCTATAAAAATGTTTTATATTGTGTTAATTGGCCCGTTGATTGATTTATGAATTCTGATCGATGCATGTGACGTCATGGTATCAATGGGGATTTCTAAATACTTAAACAAGGCAAACCGCCACAGTATTATTTTTGAAATTGGTAGATGAAATAATTTTACCTAGGTTTGTTTTGTATATAAAAGAAAATTTATATAGTTATTTATGATGTGGTTGTTTGTTAGGAATTGATAATACTAAATTGTTATCATTTGTTGTTTGATTAGTTGTGTTCAGCCAGTTTATGAGCATTGACTATTGTTTATTGATTTGTAAATGGCTTATCTTCTTCAACATGTATTGGGTAGATAGTAATTTATGGGAACATTGAAATGAGCACCTTGTGAATTAAGTTTCACATTGACCATAAGGTATTCGATGTTAATGTTAGGTCAAAAGGGTTAACTTTAATAAAAGTTGTTATTATAGTTTAATCGGAAAGGTAAGATATTTATAAGATAAACACTTGTGTAATAGTTTTATGTAAGAAAGCGACTTGTAGACATATCATAAATATAGTTTATAAATAAAAAGGATTTAAACTGAGAATTTTATAACTTAAATCCTGGTGTTTTTAAAATTGGTTTCCTATGATTTTGAAAAATAATAGTAGTATTATTTGAAAGTAAATATTTGGGAAATTGGTTTATGAAATTGATATCATGGTACTAAGGAATATGTACGAAGTATTAGATACCATTTTGAAAATGATTTTGGTTTAGTTCCAAAACATATGATTTGATATCCAGAAAGATATACGTATATTATTATTTCAAATGATAAAACCCGGTATTTGATTCTTAAGTTTTCTTTTAAGTTATATTATGGATGCATGTATCCTTTGCATTATGGTAGTTTGGTTGTGCATCTTATTATGGTATGTTGTTTGTAGTTTTCAATTATTGAAATAAAATGGCATTTTCGACGATTTTGGATAGTCTGAAACTTCCGAATTGATATAGAAATTGAAGCTAGGTATTTTGTAAAATTATGAAGGATGAATTTGTATAAGTCTTAATTTGAAAAGATAAAATAATTTTAAAATTTGTTAAGCATCCTTGTTAAATAGAACATTCGATGTTATTGGGCTAACCAATAAAGATCTTTACTTTAGGGTTGTCTAAGGAAAGTAGACTCTAGTCTTAAGTAGGATACTAGAGTCCTAGTCTACCTAGCTACTTGCCTAACCAGATGTATAAAGAAGTCTAGAAGCTTGACCCAATTATAAGATCCAAAGTTATTTTTGACCTTCGTTAAAATTTTAAGAAGTAAATTGTAAAACAATGTTTTGTATATACTCTTAGGATATAATGGAGTATTATATGAGTAATAAACTTAAGTCCTGAATGTTTTAAAATGAAGTTTTGTTTTGATAAAATGTTTTATAGGCAAGTCTTTATGAAATGTTTATAAACTTAAGTAATATTTTAAGAAATGTTGCATAAATGAATTTAGTATCATATAAGCAATGATATTGTGTAAATAAATGAGAATTTGAAAGAAATTGGTGTAATAAAGAAACCAGTTGAATTAAATATGTAAGTTGTACATAGATCATTTTATTCGCATAACAGTTTTTGATCTAGGAATTGAATACATGATTTCGAGGTGATTTAAATCAGTCCGAACAAGGACTTTTCACTTGATTCTTAATGAGGAACACTTGATAAGGATTTTTGATATGATTTTGAAGTTTTCCATCATAGTATATGGCTATGTAAGGAGAACGGAAATGTCTAATCAATGAACCAGATCGGAGTCCACACTAGAGAAGTCAAGTGAGATATACTAGTTCGAAAGTGGAATTTATGTGATTGAGCAAGTGATCGGATTCGATATCGCGTATGAATGGTACACGTACATCGTACGAGCTTTAATATATTTGAATACTATGTTTTGTTGGCTTATGGAGAGTTTCAGGAAGGACTCTTCGAATTTTTTAAAGATAATATGAATAATCGACTAAGTAATAACCTAAGGCAGTTGAACAGAAAGTACGCTTCGTAGTTTATTTATCATTCTTGAACAATAAGAAGGTTTTGAACCTAGAAAAAATGGTTAGCCTTGTTTGCTAATAATTGTAATATTGTTAAGTATTAATGTATGGTTACTTCTTTGGTTGCTTGTGTTGAAATTTCAAGGACGAAATATTCTAAAGAGGGGTGGTGGGGGGAATGTAACGACGTGGAATTCCGATCACTTCTTTTCAAGTATTAGTATTTAAGATTTGATATGATTAAATATGACTTTATAACCTTGTTAAACACTTATTAATTAATAACCGATGTTAGAAAACTTGTTTTAAAATGTGTTTACAAAAATATACACTTTGAATAAATACTGAAAAATGTGACTGGAAAACGTTTTGTTAAAAGTCAACTTTGTATTGAATAAAGTTGTTAGAATATTTGTACACCAGTATGCTATCATATGAACACATTAACATGTATTAAACATCTCTCTTTTTATAAGAAAAGATTGATTAAACTAAGCATTAAAGTAGTAAAAGTAAGAAAGGACTAAAGGCCCCTTAAATCTAGGAGTGATTTAAGGCATGGATTAAGGAAAGTATGGTGTGTAATGGTATGGCTTTGTCATGTAGAGTCCCATTGCTTCATGGATATGGAGGGTTTTTTTTGATCTTTTATCATGGATTCCTAAGCTTATAAATAGGTGTAAGAGACTTCTTCATTTCTACACCTCTCCACTTCTAAACCAATGTCTTCTTTCTCTCTTTTCCCCTCTTCTTCCCCATAGCTATGAGCATGAAAGGTGATAATGGCCTTAGGCCATGAGTATTATGGAGGGAAAGGTAACCTTGGGTCGTCTACTATGGTGGAAGAGGAGGCTAGGCCGTCAGCTAGGAGAGGGAAGGAGGTGATGACGTAAGCTAGGAGAGGGAATGAGGTAATGGGTGTGAGCCAGGAGAGGGGAGGAGGTAATGGCCGTGTGCAAAGGAAGTGATAGTGGGAGTGTTTGATTGATTGAATGTTGGTAGGAAGTGTATGGGTTGAATAAAAGTGAATTATCTTACTTTGAATGAAATCTATAAACTTGTTAAAATTGTTTGTTAATAACTTGCTAAATTCGCTTGCTAAAAACTGTGATAATATAACATAACTACTTAAATTTATAACCCTTAACTATGTGCTTTACAAAGCATGTGATTTTTTTTAAATAACTTGCCTAAATAACTTTGAATTGTGTTGTTTATATTAAGTACATTTGGACATTTAATATGGACATGTTAATTAAGTACATATGTTAATACAAGTTTAGTAGTGATGTATTTTGAATTTGGGAATAACATAAGGATATATAATTGAGTAATATTAAATATTGAATTTAATATGGAATTGTCCATATAGTGATAGTCGCTATAAACGCACTTTGAATCCCTTAACCATAACTTGAGTAATTTTTTAATTTGGTAATTTATGAACATATCTTAATATAACTTGTTTTGGTTATTATCTACTCTTCTATAAGTGTTTGAAAAGAAAAGAATATGTTGGGAAAGTTATACAAAATGTAAACTAAAGTTGTAAAATTTTGAAGTACAAAGGTTGTTATATCGACACTTTTAAATTCTTTGTTTTTGGGAAATAACGTTTATATTTGTGGAAACTTCCTTCGAGGTTTCTTTACCACTTAAACATGTAAATATTATATTATTCTTATTCTTAATTTAAAAAAAAATCATTTTATAGTTAGTTGAACGAAGAGGCAAAAGTTATAGCGAGATAGTCGCTACATGAGCACTTCGGAAAAATACCTTGTTTTCGAAAATTTCTACAAAATAACTAAAAGGTATTCTTTAGTATTTTCTTCATAATTTTCAAGTACCCAAAGTAAACTAACTATTGTAAAAATTATGGATCTAAAGTCATTTATTAAGGCATTGAGAACTAGGTGCAACGTTGTAGCAAAAAAGGTTTAAAACATGTAACAGAACTTTAGATAACATTTCTAGAAATGCTATTTTGCAATTTGAACAATAAATTATGTAAAAATGATATTTAAATTATGTATTTTTCTTTAACCTTTTTAGGGTGGTCTTCTAACTTATAATAGAGTTCTCTAAAATTGGTTTTATATTTAAGTATATTTTTAACAATTAATTAAGAATTTTTAAACTAAGTGGCTTTTAAAATAAAATATGTTTATTTTGGTTTTTCTATTTATTTCAAAATTCCTTATTTTTACATAATATTCTATGTAATTAATTATCATATATTTTCAAGTAGTTTAAAAGTGTTTTAAATATTAGTAGGTATTTTAAAGGTATTCCTATATGTTTGTGCGTGCGTGTGAGTTTTAAAAAAAGAAGTAAATTAAGTATCTTATAAATATAATAAAGGATTTTTTTTAACACTTCAGTTAAATAAATGGTTTGTGAAATTAATTAAAAGTGTATAATATTAATCAGTAAGTGTTGACATGCTTTGATCTTTAAAATAAATGTTTTAGAGTTAATGATAACTAGAAGTAAAAGGTTTTGGGTTGTAGTAAATAGTAAAAAATGTTTTTAACCCTCATACTTAGGATTATAATTAGATATTTACTAATTAATATTTAGTAGATGTTTGCACAAAAAATGGACAAACACCTCAAAGTTGTATGATTTAGTAGATCTTATATTGTTCTTAGTGATTTGGGTGATTTATGCAAATATATGAAAAGCAGGGGCTAAACTGTAAAAAGACACACAGATTTATAGTGGTTCGGCCAGAACGTGCCTACGTCCACTTTATATGTTATTTCTCCTTTAGATCTCAGATTACAAGTACAAAGCTTTGGTACAAGTATCTAAAAGTGTTTGAAAGTTCCTTCCGTGCTTGAGCTCTCAAACTTGTCCCCCATTGTTGTACCCCTGCCCCTCTATTTATAGAGTGAGGCAGGGGGGCAGGGGTCTTGGATGTATATAGCTGCTGGTGGATCTGGACTGGCAAAATCTGGACTGGCTAAATCTGGACTGGCGAAACCTGGGACTGGCGAAACCTGGGACTGGCGAAACCTGGACTGGCGAAATCTGGACTGGCGAAATCTGGACTGGCGAAATCTGGACTGGCGAAACCTGGACTGGCGAAATCTGGACTGGCGAAACCTGGACTGGCGAAATCTGGACTGGCGAAATCTGGACTGGCGAAACCTAGACTGGCGAAATCTGGACTGGCGACTTTGGTTCGGCAACACCCTGGTTCGGCGGTGGGTGGAGTATTGATTGGACCGGTGGTGTTTGGACCGGTAGGACTTTGGTCCGGTACCAACATGGTTCGGTCGTGAGATGGTGAGGTTGGTCCGGTGGAGTTGGCCCGGTTGTTGTTTTGGATCGGTGGTACCATGGTTCGGAGGTAGGAGCATGGAGAGGCTTCTTGGTTCGGCATTGGAGGAGAATGGGCTGGTTCGGCATGGAGAATGCCGAATGGACATGCCGAATGGACCTCGGCATTGGGAATGCCGAATGAAATCTGCCGAATGGGCTTGAGTGTTGGGGTACCGAATGGACTCTGAACCTTGAGTGAAATCCCAGACTTATATATGCTTGCTTGCTTCTTCTTGGCTCGGTCGTGGTGGAAACGCATACAACATTGATATTCCAGTTTTGACCAAAAATGGGATAACACTTTGCCCCCCAAAATATGCCTTGCGGTAGGAAGGCGTGTTTTGTAATGCCATGAGCTGGATGTTCATATCCTATCGACAACCTGTAAAGAACTTGATAATTTTATATGGCCCCAAATGACGACCGTTCGTGATCGAGCTATTTGGGATGAAGCGCGGCCGTTCATGGTCAAGCGCCTAACTTCAAATGACGACCGTTCGCGATCGAGTCATTTGAGGTGAAGTGCGACCGTTCACGGTCAAGCGTCTAAATCCATGCGACGATCGTTCGAGATCGAGTCATTTGCGGTGGAATGTGATCGTTCACGGTCAAGCGCTTTACTTCAAATGACGACCGTTCGGGATCGAGCCATTCGAGGTAAAGTGCGACCGAGCCCGGTCAGAGGGCGGACCTCAAATGGCGACCGTTCGCGATCAAGCCACTTGGGGTGAAATGTGACCGTTCGCGGTCAAGTGCCTTACTTCGAATGACGATCGTTCGAGATCGAGCCATTCGTGGTAAGGTGCGATTGTTGGCGGTCGGGGGTGGACCTCAAATGGCGACCTTTCGCGATCGAGCCATTTGTGGTGAGGTGAGTTGTGCCGTTCGAGACGAATTTTTGCCGTTCGAAGCGAATTTTGTGCCGTTCGAGGCGAGTTTTGCCGTTCGAGGCGAGTTGTGACCGTTCGCGATCGGGTGCCGTTCGAGGCGAGTTGTGTGTGCCCGGGAGGGCTTTAATATTATCGATGCCAGGTTCACGTTCGAGTGGGTCCCTGGATTGTTTGGGTGCCTGTTCGAGGCGAATAGGTGTGCCCGGGGGGGCTTAATATTGTCGATACCAGGTTCACGTTCGAGTGGGTCCCTGGATCTTTTTGTCAGGGCGGTTTATCGCCATCTCAGAGCATGCCTAAGGGTCGTTCGCGACCCCGTACACGTGTAAGTAGCTTAGCCATTTCAGAATTATCAGAACCAAATACCCATTCAACAGCTGAGTTTAGAAATAGAAATGTTCAAACAAACCAAGTCTAAATGTTCAAATCAAAACGAAACAAAAGCAAAGCAAAGATGTCAAAGTGTAAATTCTCACTGTGAAACAATCAATGATCATTCAGAGCATGCCTGGAGATCGTTCGAGATCTCATACATGTGTAAATGATTTAACTGTGTTAGTGGGAAGTTTACGACTTGTTCATCGTTATTTAAATCAGTGGATAACCAAATGGTGTCTTGGTTCAGGGGCAGCCCTGGCTGATGTAAATGGTGGTTGCTCTGGCTCCACCGCTGGAGCTCGCCTCCTTACATACTGAAGAAGCATACCATTCCTGATATGTCCCTCCACCTCATCTCTCAGATGCCTGCAATCGTTGGTATGATGACCGTTTAGGTCGTGGAACAAACAATATCTGTCTGATCTCCTTTCGTCAGTGGTTGGATCCCTTCGCATTGGTCTACGGTAGGGAACCCGCTCTCTTGTATCTTGATAAATTCGCTCCAAACTCTCATTCAGCTCTGAATAGGTGGTGAATCGTGGCTCTCTTCGTAGCCGCTTTGTCCTGTCATCATTATCCTCAGCCTTTCTCTTTCCATTGCTAGTTTCCGCACCCCTTCCAGGTGGATTTCCGCTCTTGATTGTGTAAACGTCATCTTCTTCCCCTCTTTCTGCATTAGCATCTTCCAAACGCAAAAACCTTTCAGCCTCATGATAGAACTCACCTAGATTCATAGGCGGGTCCTTAGTTAACGAATTCTTGAACTCTGTGCTATCAGCTATTCCAGATACAGCCGCCATCATAACCATGGACGGATCTGGTCGATCCACTGATGCTGCTGCCGCATTAAATCGTGTCAGAAAACTCCTCAAAGTCTCTCCAGTTTTCTGCTTCAAGGTTGCCAAAGTCATCACATTCTTAGGTCTCGCAATATGGACCCTGAATTGCCTCATGAATCTCTCAATTAAATCTGCCCATGTTCCTATGGAGCCGCTCTCCAGTTGCCTAAACCATAACGCTGCGATGTCTGTCAAATACAGTGGAAAGCACCGGGCCATGACCTCCTGTGATGCCCCCAGCACTTCCATGTGCCTCATATACTTAGTAAGATGGACCGCAGGGTCTGTCCTCCCATCGTACATCTCTACCGATGGTAGCTTGAATTCTGGTGGGTTCCTAGCCATCCTAATCGCCGAAGAAAAAGGACTCCTGTTTACATCTTCCAAGTCTCTGTTTACTAAACCGCCTCTCATAGCTTTCCTAACCATCTCTGCTAATCTGTCATTGTCTCCGAGCTGTAGTCCTTGTTCAGTGCCTTCGACCTGCCCCCCGAGTCCGCGGGAGTTGTCGTGTGTTGCCCCCATCTCTCTTCCCTGGGTCGGATCGACATGTTCTGCGTGGGTGCCCCCTAGCTCTGGTGCTACGCCAGAGGGTCCTGCTCCGTTCTGAACTCCAGTTGCGCCTTGGTTCCGTGCTCCAAGTTGTCCAATCTGTTGAAGCAAGTTCTAGATCATCTCTTCTTGTCTTCTCATCATGGCCTCCATCTCATCCCTGGTGATGAAGACTGAAGCTTGGTTTGCTCCTGAGGAAGCCTCTTGACTCCCTTCCTGTTGACTTTGCTCTGGTGTTGGTCTTCTGCTTGATTGTCTCGCCATGACTCTTCCAATTCGAATCTCTAAACTCTCAAATTCAAATTCCAAGCTGTAGAATCCCTGAGTTCAATTCTCAGTGAAAGCACCAAAAATGTTTGCACAAAAAATGGACAAACACCTCAAAGTTGTATGATTTAGTAGATCTTATATTGTTCTTAGTGATTTGGGTGATTTATGCAAATATATGAAAAGCAGGGGCTAAACTGTAAAAAGACACACAGATTTATAGTGGTTCGGCCAGAACGTGCCTACGTCCACTTTATATGTTATTTCTCCTTTAGATCTCAGATTACAAGTACAAAGCTTTGGTACAAGTATCTAAAAGTGTTTGAAAGTTCCTTCCGTGCTTGAGCTCTCAAACTTGTCCCCCATTGTTGTACCCCTGCCCCTCTATTTATAGAGTGAGGCAGGGGGGCAGGGGTCTTGGATGTATATAGCTGCTGGTGGATCTGGACTGGCGAAATCTGGACTGGCGAAATCTGGACTGGCGAAATCTGGACTGGCGAAATCTGGACTGGCGAAACCTGGACTGGCGAAATCTGGACTGGCGAAACCTGGACTGGCGAAATCTGGACTGGCGAAATCTGGACTGGCGAAATCTGGACTGGCGAAACCTAGACTGGCGAAATCTGGACTGGCGACTTTGGTTCGGCAACACCCTGGTTCGGCGGTGGGTGGAGTATTGATTGGACCGGTGGTGTTTGGACCGGTAGGACTTTGGTCCGGTACCAACATGGTTCGGTCGTGAGATGGTGAGGTTGGTCCGGTGGAGTTGGCCCGGTTGTTGTTTTGGATCGGTGGTACCATGGTTCGGAGGTAGGAGCATGGAGAGGCTTCTTGGTTCGGCATTGGAGGAGAATGGGCTGGTTCGGCATGGAGAATGCCGAATGGACATGCCGAATGGACCTCGGCATTGGGAATGCCGAATGAAATCTGCCGAATGGGCTTGAGTGTTGGGGTACCGAATGGACTCTGAACCTTGAGTGAAATCCCAGACTTATATATGCTTGCTTGCTTCTTCTTGGCTCGGTCGTGGTGGAAACGCATACAACATTGATATTCCAGTTTTGACCAAAAATGGGATAACAGTAGATAACTATAAGTAAATGGTTTTAGGTTTGTTGTTACAAACGTTTATGTAAAATTGTCTTTAACCTTTAAATATAATTAAATCTTTAAAAGCAAGTTTAAAAAGAAAGGTTTTTAAAGTATAAAATGATTTGGGTATGTTATAACAATGTTTGAGTAACACTGTCTTAAGCCCTTTTAAATGTAATTAAACCTTTAAAAGAGAGTTTTAAAGATAATGATTAAATGTGAAGTGTTTTGAGTTTGTATTAAAAAAATTTAGTAATAGTTGTTTTTAAACCCTTGAATTATAGTTTAAAGTGGACAAATATTATAAATATGAGTAGATCTTTAATAATGAAATTTTAAAGATAATAACAATTATTGAAATCTTTTACCAAAAGATAGAAAAATTTATATGTTTAATTTATAAAGAGAAGGGTTTTATAGTAACAATGTTTTGGTAACAATTGTTTTTAACCTCTTTGATTATATTTTAAGTAAGGAAAACTTTGCTAAGTGATTTGTAAATATACTTATACTGTTGGGATAAGTATATGAATACTTTTTAAGTATTGAAAAGAGTATAAACTTATAGTGAGATAGTAGAATACAAGTATATATCTTTTATAAGGAGAAATTAAATATATATACACATGAATATAAAGGAATTTTTAATTGATAAAGGAGTATTAATTAATAAAGGAAGTTTTGATTAATGAAAGAAGTTTTATTAGATAAAAGATGAAGGGTTCGTAACTAATAAAGGTTAAATTAATTAAAAAGGGATTAAAAGTCGTTTGTGTGAATTGATCGTGCTTTGGATGAATTGATAATGCTTATAAGTTTACTTGCTTATAGAGAGTATACGAGACTTGGTTCCCTTATGCGATCGTTCACATTATTGTTAAATAAGACCAAATTCATCGATTCAGTCTTGGAGAGACCAGGATCGACAAGTGTTCTACCTATCGAAAACCACTTCAAGACTTGGATACGGGTTCTATGTTTTGGAAGTGGAATGATGGAATCCATCCATGGTTCTGAAATATGTTGAGATAATGGAACCCATGTGGGTTTCATTATTTGTTCGAGTATTAAAGACTCATGTGAAGATGCCGAATGTAGCCTCGACATTGGAAATATGACTAAATATAGAGTATGTCGCACAATTCGAGGTTTAGCTAACTTAAGGGGGTACTTCAACTCCATTATCTAGAGGATGCTTATAGATGTTACATGCAAGGAGTTGATGATACTTGGTTCAGGTTGTTCACGGAAGTGTTCGAACTTTGGGCCAGCTGTGTTTTTCTTATGGTATATTTTATGTAAAGGTATACGGCGCTCGAAAAGGTATCTTCTGATCCTTGTCATAGGAGGTCGGCCTCAGTTTACTGGGGAGGTCTCCCTAGAAAATCCATTTATACGAACACATATTAAGCAGTTTTAGATGTACTCTAATATGCTCGAATATAAGATGCAAGCCTTTTGGCTATGTTATATATTTATATTACACACCCTAGACATTATTATAATATCAGTAGAGTTTGTAATAGAAATGGTTTGTTTATCGTAACGTAAAAACCCATCAGTGTTTATCTGTAGTGTGGTCTTATGAAGTACCTTTAATTTGAAAGGTTTTATAACATTAAATAATTCAAATGACTTGAGTTTCTCACGCTGGTTTACTAGACTGATCCGGGTGTTATTTTTTTATAATGCCTGGGTCAATCCCATGTATTTGTTCCATATTTCATTGATGTTCATTAGAGCTCTTGGAGAGGAGGTGGATGATTACCTACCGTAGTTTTTATTTCCACTACATTACTTTGTTTATATATCATTAATTATAAAGACATGTAGTTATAATTGTCAGGCTGATGATATGTTATTTGCTCTGATTATTGTATCCATACAGTTTTCTTTGTAAAAGATCGTTTTGGTATTATATGTTATCATTCCGTTTGTGAGATTCAGATGTTTTGTTCTCCTCTTTCTTGTCATTTTTCTTTTCTTCTTTTTCTTTACCTTAACGTTCTTTCTTTTTCACTTGGGTGCTTGAAGTGAATACCGTGGATGTATTAGTCTCGACATTCGTGGATGGAAAAGGTGATCGTTACACCAGGCGTAATGTTGCCAAAACCATAAAAAGGAAATCATGTAAAGAAAACAATCGATATCAACTTAAACCCATAAACCTTTATCCTCCCGAGAATGAAGTATCACAAAGTTCACCCTCTAATAAAGTTAGCAATCTTTTTCCTAAAGATGACACAAATAAAGATGCTCCACTACCTAGTATATAATCTAATGACAAGTGTGGTTCTCAAATTGTAATGCATTTTTTCATTTGTAATTTATTTGAAAAAAATATACATGGTTGATAAACATATCATTGAAAGATTGATAAACAATAAAGTAAAACTTATTAATGGAGCTAATATTGAGTATACCATCGCCGACACTGAAATTTGTGGTGTTTTTCTTATGATGATGACAATTTTTCTATCGAAGACTTTGATAAGGTAAATGGCATGCATATAATGTACAAGGAAATTAGTAAAGCGAGTGAGTGCTTGCTTAATGGTTATGAAAAGGCAAAATGGTCTGATTTGGCTTTAACATGAACTTTGGAAAATCCAAGTTTGTTGATTAAGGTTACTAATGCAACATATACTGTAGGAAATGATTTTCAAAATGTATATGATATTATTAATTTCGTTAATGGAGCAACTAGTTTGTTGGAAACTTTTGAGTGGTTAGTGGAGGAGAAAAGCAAGATGATTGTGTATGAATTGTACATTAGAGAAGATGATCAACAGTGGCAAACATAATGCTATGACTAGCGATAATGAATCTTTCTTACCACTGGCTAACACACATATTATCTTTGAAATTTGTACATTTTCTCCATGGTCACCTCCTTTCGAGTGTTTTGGTTACATTATGACTTTACATGAACTAGAAGGCCACTTCTTGTCATGTAATGATATTGTTAATAGGTTAGGCTTCATCATCTATGGTCCATGTGGTGTGCAAAAGGAAAAAAAAAGAGTTGAGGATGCTAATGAGCAATCAGTGCAGATGCAAACATCAAAAAAAGTATGAAATATTAGTTGGAACTGATAGTTTTATTGTTAAGTCCACACTCAGTAGTTCAAGCTTCTTATCTTTAGGATCAACGCTCATGTTGCCACACTTGATCTTAGAGACAAGGTCATTTTCAAGAGGGAAGGATTGTTACATACCAATCAAGATAAATTAGGCTCATATGTTTTCATCTTTCTACATATACATCTATTCTTAGCATTCAATTTTTGGGCTACATATTATGGCTTGGCCCATTATTGTTGAACTGAATGTTAGTAGGCTATACAGCAAGAGATATTTAATTGTAAAGGGTTCATTCTAAAAACCAATGAAATTCCAATCTCTTAAGTTGTTTTTCTTCTTCCTCATCTCACTGTTCTTTCCAATCTAAGTTCGACTAATTTCTCAATTCATTCTTCCCTCCTTCCCTTTATTCTTTTTCAAATGGAGATTTATGATGTGAGACCGTCACAAACGAGATCAAATCCCCTGTACCAAGCCCGCTAAGAGATCAAATCCCCTGTACCAAACCCCCATGTCCCCCTGTCCCCAACCAATCGGGGACGTTGATTTTTAGCTATTTTGCGATTAAACCCCCTTTCTCTTTCCTGCTGTTGGGGTTTAATTGCAAAATGGTTGAAAATCGGCGTTCCCGATTGGTTAGAGGCAGGGGAACAGAGGGGTTTGGATGCAGGGGATTTGCTCTCGTCACAAACATATCATGCAGTGTTAATCTTTTTATATAACGAAAGTGATACTTTATGCAATCAGAGCACTCAACTTTGATGTATATGGTATTGAACTGAAGATCTCTATAATTTCAGTCTGAAACAAATTACCACTTACCACTTGAACTATTAGTCCTTGACATGTAGTGTTAGTTTTGTTAAGAATTTTTTCAATAGTAAAACTTTTAACAGTAAAAAATGAATATAGAATTACATTCATATAATACTAGTGTAATTTAGTATTTTTAGCTGTTGATTTCTTGAATAGTGGTGTAGTGCGATAACGAGCTCAAGTGGTGGTTAGGGTTTACTGTAAATTACAGCATGTAAAACAATGGCAGTGAGATTCGGTGAAGATGATATCTAAAGGTATGGATTTAATGGCACTGGTGGGGATGATGAAGGGAAAGGAGGTAGTCGTGGCTAAAGCGATGAGGAAGATGGGAGGCAATGTGAAATAATTTGAGTGGGATTTAACATCGATATTGGAGAATTTGAGAAAGAAGTTTGTCCTTCAAACTTAGTTTTTGAAACATTTGGTTTAGATCTAAAACTTTTCTAAAGATTGTCCTTTTGTCTAATTCCCTTAATATAGTTTAAACTGAGAAATTATTTTTACACTAGAAACTTTTGGGTATTTAAAGTGTATGAATGTGTTTAAGAAGACCCTCGACCCTAAAATTTCGTACGACTTTGGCTCCTACAAAATGAAAATAACCCTTTCATCATAACTTGTATGTCTCAATGCATCCCTTGAAATCCACCCTCCATAATTTGTTTATGGTTATTATTTATTTGTATTTATCATTTGAAGGGGTTAATATTTATTGGTATGTACCATTTGAGTGTATTCTACATTTAGTATATGTCGTCCATTAGTAATTGTCCTTATTAGTATTGGTCAAATATTGAGATTTTTCATGTGTTTGTATTTGTCGTGAGTTGGCATTGCCCGTTATGGGTATTTACTATGGATTCGTATTTGTCATTTTGTATATTGTTGTTTTAGATCATTTACTAGGTTTCAGCATTTATAGTTGAAAGGTAGTTACCATTTATTATTCAACTGTTTGGAATAAAATTTGGATTTTGAATAAACAATAAAATTCTTGGTCTATTTAGCCTTTGGGGAAATTAATATTTGGTTTTGTACAAACTTTGAGTGTTCAGGTTTAAGAAAATATTATGAAATCTAGTTTGTAGAATCTTTGAAAAATTTGATATAACTTTGGATATTTAGTTTTGTTCAAACGTTAGTATTTGTTTGTGAGCAAACATTAAGAAACCTAGTTTATACAATCTTTAAAATTTAGATATAAATTATATGCATTTGGTTTTGTAAAAACTTGGGTATTTGACAAAGTGTGTACTTTGAAATATTTGGTTTATAATATAATTGAGTATTTCCCCTTGTTTTTTTACTCATCCTTTGGTATAGATTATATATGTCTAATAAATGTGATTTTGTACAGATTTTGAGAAAATGTGATTTTAGGAAACTTAAGAAATATTTTATGGAAATTCATTTGCATAATGATTTTGAAGATAACATGGCTAACAAAACTATGAAAACCTATAACTCAGTCGACGTAGACATTAAAGACTGTACATGAGCATTATTATTTGAGTGGGGTAAACAAGTGTGTGGCGTGATATTTACCTACGTACCTTAATGATTTGGTTATGCATGATTGATTGCATGCATCATTGTAATAGGATTATAGTGGAACATTAAAATGCGGTTACTCATGTCTGTGCTACTAAGCGAGATTTTGTATTATATCATCATACTCCATATTAGTAGATGTTGCATGATTATTTAAGTGGAGCGATTCCACTTAGTATGTATTGAGATTTCAATCAGCTTATTATAAACATATCACTATAATATGGCATATAGATAGGAGTTTTCTAACTCATATTGTTGTTATCTATATTGAATTGTATTGATGATACAATATATATTATGTATGATCTTCTATTGTGGTATTTATACATGTGTTAACTTTGTCATGTGAGATAAGAGCAGGATGAGGCGTATTTTCTAAAGCCTCCTAAGGGTTGGTTAGTGGATAGTATGTTATGGTAATGGTTACCGTTACCATTTCACAAATACCGTTACCGTACCACTTTTACTGGTAAGCGAAAATTGCTTACCGCTACCGTTACCGATAGGCTGGTATACCGAACACTGGTATACCGATAATCTGGTAACCGTTACACTGGTAATGGTAAATTACCGTTTGTCTAAAAAAGGTTGGTAACATAACACGTATTCACACCATAACGGGGCTTCATTATACAATTTATAATGTTACTTAATAAAAGAAATAAATGAGAAAGAAGTGAAGTGTATTTAACATTATCTCACCTAGTTAATAAACTAAATTTAATCATTTGTTTGGTTTTAAATGCCTATAATAAAGCATGTTACATGAATATACATGTATTATAAATCGACTGGTAAAATTACCGTTACCGCTGGTATTGAAGAAATATTACCGATGATTTACCGTAGAAAATGGTAAATTTACCGTTACCATACCGATTAAACTGGTATACCGATTTCACTCGAAAATGGTAACCGATTAACTGGTAATGGTATTGTAATGGTAAATTTACCGTTACCGTAACAGCCCTAGTGGATAGGGAAAAACTGCATTGGCTTGATCCTGCAATGGGTACGTAGGCAGTCGCATTACCATGATAGCGTATTTCATTTAATATATATATATATATATATATATATATATATGTGTGTGTGTGTGTGTGTACGTATGTCATGTATTAGTGTATATATTTATATAATGTGATTATAGGATAAAGTAGATATTAATTTCTACTTTCGGAAAGATTAGAAGGAAACATTACTATGAGTACTACTTGTAATTGAAATGATATTATATTATGAAATAATTAAGTACGTCTACTTAGCCGGTAACTATATAACACTCGATAGATAGTTTGTTATTATTATATATCATATACTATCACATCTATTTGTTATTAATTTGCATGTTATATTTTACCATTCTATTATGTGATAAGTAGTTGAATCATTTTTTTGGTATAGCACTCATATTTGGCACCTCAAACAAAGTACGAAAATCGAGGTGTCACGTAGCCTCCTGGTGCTCTATGTTCAGATTGATTAACTCTAGTTGTAATTTGCTGCGAAGTTGGTTTTCTATTAGGTGGCTTCATGACTCATTGGTAGGGACTAAGTTCTTAATGAAAATGCCAATATATTTGTTCAAAATATGGCCCAACACCCAAAAAGTCAAATATGGAAGAACCAAGTCAATAAATATTATTTGGACTTTTGTTCTAATGACATTTAGTCGTTCTTATAGATACTGAAAAATCTTTCAGAAGTGAATATTTTAGTAAAATGCCAAGAAGATCTATGATGGATTACTAATTTAAAACATGTTACAAACATAAAATATTGATTTGGTAAACATCTAATGATATATCATAGAGAAATTTGATCACAATATGCAAAATGGTAAAGAAATACGAGATTTTATAGTTATCAAGCAAACCCCTAGCCTACATATTACCAATACCTAATTAAAATAACCAAGATTGAATTTGAAGTAGGATCATATGAGTATTTTGGATGGAGTTTGGTGATCGATTAAGAATTTGAGAATTTATTAGCGTAGATAAGTTGTTCTATTCCTTGGATTAATCCTTATATTTATATGTATTCAATCTAACTGTTAGAAAATTAAAATTCTAAAAAGTAACCCAATTAATCAGTAAATCTCAAAATCAGGTCAAGGTACACTTAATTCGAAATGATCCTAGCCAAAAACGCGTCCGAGTGCAATGTACAGTGGCATTGATTGGTATAATTAATCCTCAAGTCATTATAGTAAAGTTAAACAAAAATGAAGCGCTAACTAGTTAATAATGGTAATATTTAGGAATAGATCGGTATTATTCTTATTGGTGGATACCAACTGATATGAATTGTTCTTATCAATCGATGTCATTCGATAAAAACAAACTATGGATCAAAAGATGATCGATCGATAACTCATTCTTCTTAGGTAGGATTCATCCATAATTTGAACCAATCATCTTGTACCATCATGTAAAAAACTTTGGCACACTCCTTAACCTTATTAGTTGAATATCTAACGTATTTTTCTGTGGTGACATTAGGGGTTGATATAAAAGAATAGACTGGAGAGAGAAAGATGACTGATTGATATCTCCTTCATTATAAGTTGGCTTCACATGTGGTTTGAACCGTACATTTCATATAGCCATGTAAACAACTTGGCACACTTAATTGCTTGGTTATTGAAATATTTCATAGGTTTCTCCATGGCGGGCCAAATTGGGATATATAGGAGATCTTTCTTCAGACTATGATACCTCTGTCACAATAATTCAGATTTGGACGCGGTTTCAATTGATTTTCAACATTTAGCATTATGAACATTTTTCACTAGTTTGAGCCAATTTTGAGATTACAAAGAAGTTATTGGTTAAAATATTATTGGCGACACAGTGCTTGAGATTTATCGATATATTGCTCCATGATTTAGTATGAAACTAATATTGCTAATGAATATTGATCATTATTTTAAACATTGAAATAAAAGAAATGACAAATACTTCGCATTCTTAGAGTTGGCTCAATCGTCATCGTATTAGTTTTTGTCCTGATCAGCTCATTTAATAAAGAAAACTATACTTATTCCATTATTTCATATATTTTATTCTATGTGAAGTAATTAAAAACATCATATAAGATCTACTTCTCCTTTATGTTTTTCTTTGTTTATCGTATCTAGTTTATAAATTACTTATGAAAATTTCTTTATGTTTTTTACTAATACCATGCGCCGAAAACTAGAGGTAAAAATCAATGAAGTTATCTTTTAAACCTATCAAAATAAACCAAAATCTAAAAGTATAAATTCAATAGCAAATCAACATTACACATCTAATCTTTAACGAATATGACTAATCTACGAATAAGAATGTTAGCTCCAAATTAAAATGGACTAACAATCAAATTAACGTAAACTCAAACGTAGATCTTTAGTCATTAGATGAGAATCTAAAACATTATTGTTTATTATTTTAAAAGTAAACCACAACTCAAAAGGGAAAGTAAATCTCACACATAATTCATAGTGGTTCATTCGGAACATATATGTTTACTTTGATAACACTGTTTCCTCACAAGTAACTATAAATACTATCTCAAATTGCAAACTTTTAGTTGAATAAATAAAGTGTTATTTGATTGAGAAATAATACAATATAAAGAAAAGGGTTCAATAATGATAGAGAGCACTTAGTAAAATGATGATAACTTTCTAATTCAGTATCCTTTTTCCATCAAACTAACTAGATATCTAATGGAATAAGTTGGGCCCACGTTAGGACTGCTTTTGAGTAACTTTGAGTAATATAAGGAAATGGCGAACATTTTCTTAAAAGGATGTTGTGATCCGGTGACTTGGTTAGATGAGGCCATCTCCAACCTTTTACTAATATCTCTTAATTGTAGACTCATTTTGGATTGGAAATTCAATATTCTAAAGGTAGACTGGCATATGAAGAATTTTAAATTAGTATTGTGCAGAATTTTGGACTGTAAAATCATTTTTTAGAGACTTGCACAAGATTTGACCCAATTAGTCTAACATGGCAGTGTCAATGGGAATGTATTTCTCAACCTTTCATATTTGTACTTTTTAATATCATTAAAAATTGGCAAAAATATCACTACACAAAATTTCTCATGATTCAATTGAAGACTGAGTTATCGAACATATTTTCAATTCATCAATGATTTGTTGTTAGTTTCCTCAAAGTTAATTTTTCCTATGTAACCTCCGCAAAGTTAATTTTCGTGTTTGGACAAAGTGGACTACTTGAAAGCGAACATTTAAAGCAATTAAACAATGTGGAGCATCTAATGTTCCCAAATCAATGAAATTTCATGAAGGATGTTTTCGGTTGAAAATTAGTGCATGTAGAAATCTATTTACCACATAACATTACATTTGTTGAGATGGATCCAAAACTTACTATTTTTTCACCAAATTTGTCATATAGGACCAAATTTATCATATAATTTTGCATGTAGAAATCTACATTTATATAAGACCAATTTTTTTCACCATTTATAATTTTTTGAATGGTGCCATTTAGGAATCCAAAATGTATTTTGTGCAATCACCGCCATAGCAAGTGCATTGTACCACCATCATCTTCTTTACTTGATCATCATCACGCTTAGCTACCCCATCTTATCCGGTCATTTTCAACCATAATCAATTTTAAATCATCATTCCACAAAAGGAAGACTCAATTTAGCATAGGATTGACTTGGTTAAAGGCATGGGAATCAATAATGGTGACAAGAAAGGGAGCCAATGTCGATTGGAAGGGGAGAAGAACCGAATATGTTAAACGAATTAATTTTGAGAAATCAACCATCGATCAGATTTTGCATGACTTAAAGTGTTGCCCTGGTTTTTGGGTGATTCAAAATGTCACCTGATTCCTTCATCTTGAATTAGGTTTCACCAATGTCAATGAGTAATGAGAATTCTAATTGAAAACATCCTGCTAAACTTTCCAAAGGACTCAAGCCAATGATAGTCTACGTGACCTCAACCTTTGGGTCAACCTCTCGGGTGACCCTCCAAGTGACTCACCGAGGGATTTTCCGCATCCAAATCCAATTTCAAATATAAATTTTAGGTGATTTTAAATTCATTTCTAAATTGTGTTAAAAAAAATTCACTCAAAATATGTTTACTAAACTTAGCTTTCTTACTCTAAGTGTTCTCAGCTCTTTCATAGCCTAACCAGAGTTGAGTTTCAATATTTTTATTAAGATAACTACAAGGGTTAAAAAATTACACACTTATTCTTTCGACATCGATCATCCTACATCCATGAATGGCTCAAACAAATCTCGAGTTTCTAGTGCTAGGGTTATAACACATTTACACCTAAGCACTTTCAACCACCCATAGCCTAATGTGAATTAAGTTTTTGCGGATTGACCTATGTTCGACTACTAAATTCATGTTTACTTAGCTCTTTACCAATAATTCTGATTTTAAATACACTAGAATTAATATATCTCTCTATTTTGCTCTTTGTAGATGCAGGTCATGGAGTTAGCAGATCCACAGGTTTGTTGTACCATACATATGGCTTTCATTCCTCAAATCCTATAACTCAGATTAGCTTTAAAGCATATCATTCCTAACTATTACCTTATGTCCAGCTTAATTACTCTATTCCACAATATTTATCAAAGGTGACCTACTAACAACAAGATCACATTGTTATTTGATTTAAAGGAGAACACTACTCATAAATGATTCTGCTACTTGCAGTCCTGAAGGGGTTTTGTTAGCACCAAAATTGGTCACTAACCTCGTAGAGAAAGATTGTGTAGAGATATAAGTGATGAAAGTAAATTAAACAGAGAAGACAATGCTAATCTAACTCCAGAAAGTAAGAACACCAAATTTATAGTGGTTCAGCGTAATTGCCTACGTCCACTTTGAGGTTAAACTTTATTGATCTTCTTTATAGTTGATTACAAATACAATTCATGAATCAAATGCTTGCATGAAGTTTTTTAAGTAGAGAAGATGAGTCTCGAAAATGGCAGAGTCTCCCCAGTGTTCTCTCCCCAAAAAAAAGGATCCATTTCACTGTGACCCTGCCCCTCTATTTATAGGCAAATATGGGCTGGACTTCCCAAGTGAGCTTGGTGGCCGAACGCTCTAGCCCAGGTGTTGTGGTCGCTGCATGCCGAACCTGGTATGCCGAACGCTCTGATGCCGAACAGTCCTTTCTATGCCGAACGGTGCGCTGGATGTGTGGAAAGTGCAGGATGATTGTCAGTTGAGGCCGAACGTGTCTCTATCCGAAGCTCTTGAACGAACAGTGCATGCAGGCCGAACGACATTGTTACCTTGAGTAGTTGTGCATACTGAATGTCTTCTGGATGCCGAGCACTACGCCGAGCACCATGGGATGCCGAGTACTCCTGCTGCCGAGTACGCCGAGTACCTTGGGATGCCGAGTACTCCTGTTGCCGAGTACTATGCCGAGTACCTTGGGATGCCGAGCGCTCTTGTTGCCGAGTTCTCCTATCACCGAGTTCTAATGATGCCGAACGCTAGCTGACGCTGAGCATTGGTTGTCGCCGAGTGCCAGTTGACGCCGAACACTACTTGACGCCGAGTCTTCTGGTCGCTGAGCACTACGGATGCCGAACGCTATGGATGCCGAGTCCCACTGGATGCCGTGTGTTTCGCCGAACACTCCTGGATGCCAAGTGCTTCGCCGAACACTCCTGGATGCCGGACGCTATGGATACCGGACACTCTCTGGTGCCGAGTCCCACTGGATGCCGTGTGCTTCGCCGAACACTCCTAGATGCCGGACACTATGGATGCCGAGTGCTACTTGATGCCGAGCACTAGTTGCCTGGTCAAATCTCCAGGAAACACTTGTCCCCCAAAGTGTATCGCGTGGCCGAACGTGATGCGCTTTGAATCTGGTTCAATTTTCCTTGATGATGCCTTCTCGAGAATGCCTGTAACGGAGGTGTGTGGCGAGCGTGGCCTGGATGCCGACCGATACGTTCGAAGCCGAACAGTCCTCGTGTGCCGAACGTCACTTTGCTATGATGCCGAACACTCTGGTATTGACCGGTTCTACCGGGTATAGTCTTTTCAACTTCTCCCTTCCCCCTATATAACCAGGTCCTCCCCGTCTTCTCTCCTTTACCTTTTCACTTCTGCCACTCTTCAAAGATTAGCAATTTTCGCTAGACGATCAGATTTAAAACCTGACCATTCCTTCATAATCTCCAATTCTGCAAACTAGGTACTATTCCTCGTATAACTCGAATAGGTTTCAAACGAGATGGAAGTGTGTCACGTAGAAAGCTTTCGAGTATATTGCCGAACGATAACGCGAGGCGAGGAGGAAGGATTCGGGGTGTTTGCACATATGGTCATTGTATTTAGCTTCATCGCACCGAACTATAGTTAAAGAAGGAAAAGGAAAACGTTGGAGGTGGTAAGGGTGTTGGATGGCACAGCTCTGGTTCGGCGTATGCTGTCATGCGCCAAATGGTGGAGGCTGCCGAACAATATTTTATCTGAATAAACTAAGGAATGCCGAACGATAACTTAGCCAAACAAACCAAAGCCAAACACAAATGCCGAACAATAATTTAGCCGAATCAAACTCGAGTCGAACACACTTAGACGCCGAACTGTATCAATGCCGAACGTCATAAATATTAAGCAACTGACATCCCGAACCATGTTGAGGCCGAACACTCCAAATGCCGAACATAATTTAGTCCGAACAGTACAATTGCCAAACATTATTTAGACCGAACCAAACAAAGCCGAACACTATACCTAGGCCGAACAGTCTGAATGCCGAACAAGACCTAACCGAACACTTGACACGCCGAACCAACATACACGCTGACCTATACTTAGGCCGAACAATACAGTTGCCGAACACCATTTAAATGCCGAACAGTATAAATGTGAAACTACACTTAGGCCGGTCACTCTATAAATCATGTGTTTTCTGAATCTGGAACTGTAATCACCACCAGGCGGGCTCTTTAAGACGGTCAGCGATGTCGGTCTTCGAAGGCGACGATTCGAAGCTCATTCTTATATCTTTGAAATCTTTAGATTCTTATTGCTTGTACACGAATGCTTGCACTAGTTCACACACCACGTGGGGGGAAAACTCGTGTTGCTAATTCTAACGTTCAACGTTTTTTAAATATAGTTCTCTCAAGCACTTAGCCAGGTTCGTTATTTATCGGGAATGTCGAGAAAGTCTAGCTCCGCCACTATATCTGACAGGCCTGGGCCGTCATCAAGGCAAGTAGCCGCTGATACTTCTAATCCGTCGACTTCTCCTGTTCATAACCTAGCACCTGATGCCCTGGAGGCGACAATCCTACTAGACAATCCGATCGATTCACAAGCTTCGAAGGTCAACGAAGCCGCTCTTCGACGGATATGCTCCATTCATGGCATCCCTTTTGCCGACGTGTTAGTTCCTTCGCGACACGATCGTCCTCATCTACCCCCAGTTGGGTATACAACCTGTAACAAGTTCATGTGTTGGATGGGCAGCGTGCCTCCGTTCAATTTATTTCTCCGGGATGTATTGCAGTATATCGACATAGCTCCGTCGCAGCTGCACCCGAACGACCATGCATTTCTATATGGGACTTACTTACTTTTCATGGCCGTCTTCTCCAGACCTCCAACCGCTGGTGATATCAGATATATCTATATGATCAAGAGACGGAAAGACAGTCCTTCCTTTATGTTACTCGAGCCGTACCACAAATGCCAGATCTTGACAAGGGCATGCAGTAAATTTGCCCTGTACAAACAGGAATGGTTCTATGTGCGCTGCCCTCCTGGTTTTGCGAGGAGATGGGTTGAAGGCAGTAAGTTTCTCTACTGACTCACCATTTTCATTTAACCGGAGTCATGTTTTTCCTAACTCTCTGTTTTTATCTTTTCAGGTATCAACCCGCGTCCGGAAGGCCGAGGATATTCTGAGGCTGTTGAAGCCATTATAGCTCTTCCTTCCGAGGAATGAGACATCCGGACTATCATTTCAAATGAATCACTGTCGGGGTTTGGTTTGCTAGCCCCTGGTCGTCGGATCAGCCTTCCAGAAGGTGTCACCATTCCCAAACCTCCGTCCGGTAAAGGGAAAAAACAGGCCGGATCGTCGTCGCGCCGCACTCCCGATACGCACGAAGAAGGTGAGCGCAAAGAAGATGATGCTCCTGAGACTCAAGGCGAGAATGCGGGTCCCGCTTGGAATCCGGTAGTTGAAGTTCACGATATTGAGACATCGTCCTCCCCTTCGAAGGGAAAGAAGAAGTTAAAATATAAAGTTCAGAAAGAGACAGTTGGTGGCACTTCGAAGGTCACGCTTATCCCGCCTGAGAAAGAGGCTTCCTCACAGCATCTGGAAAGTTCTCTGAGGGGTCTGTCAAACCTGTCCATTCCCGATGATTTACTTAATTACGGGTTCGATGATCCTGAAGCTCTCAAATTTTCTTCGCCCGCGAGAGGCAATGCAGGAGTTCAACTCCCAGCTCAAGGAGACAACACTCCGATTAGCAAAGATAAACGAACGGGTCCGTCGGGGGGAACACTAGGACACACACGCACATGCGCATTCCATAATATACTTCAAGTCTTTTTTCTTATCTCGTGAATTTTCCTTAATTCGTTGTTATCTCCATCCTTTGCAGGTGATATGGGGCGTTCTCACGGACTCGATCGCCTTCAGGGTTCTTCGATATTTCATCACTCTGGACGGGATTCTGGTTCAGGCAGACGCAGGGACAGAGGCGATTATGAAGATAGGGACAATCGTCCCCGTAAGTCGTCTCACCGCAAGAAGGCACATTCTCAATCTTCCCAGTCCCGTGATCTTCCTCCTCCAACTGAGCCGGATAGGGAGAAGTCTTTACAGAAGGGTTATCAATCTGATGTTTCTCGAGAACAACATTCCAGTTCATCGAGTATAAGGCAAGTTCGAGAGCAACGGAAAAGAGCGGAATTCTCAAAGCCTCCTCCTCCTACTCCTGCGGTGGACCCAACTGTTGCGGAAAAGATGGTCGATCTTAAGGCCAAGTTTCCAAAAATTTGCTTCGACGGTCTGAAGTTCCTCCTGGCCATTCATCATATTCCCGGGCACGTGAAGCAGAGTGCCATTGCCTGCAATAACGATGTCTATGTTCAACATGACGCGTTTGTGCACTTGGTGGAGAAGATCTCGGAGGTGTCCGTCGAGCGTCAGCATGAGATTGATCGCCTGAAACTGGAGGCTGGCTGCGACAAAAACATCATCGAGCACCAAGACGCAGAGCTCACTTCGTATAAGTCAAAGCTGGTAGCCGTTGAACAAAGCGCAAAAGATACTGCTGAGGCAGTTACTCTTCTAGAGGCGGCTCACAGAAAAGAGCTCGACGAAGCAGTCCAACGCAGCGGTGCCCTCGCCCTAGAAAAAGACTCTGTCCAAAAGGAAAGGGACGCGCTCGCTTCACAAGTCAAAGAGCTGAAAGAATTACTCTCCAAGGAGAAAGAAGACAAGGTAGCTGCTCAAGGAGAATCACAGCGATATTGTGATGAAATCGTCGCTGCTCGTCTCCTGAAGGCGAAGCTTGATGACGAACTTGTTGGGGTTGAGAAAATGAAAGATGAGGCCCGTGAGGAGGGCAAAAGAAAAGCTGCAGAGGAGATTGACTCTCGCCTCGAGGCGGCCGCGGAAGCCGGCAGGGAAGAGGTCAAAAGCATGTTTGACCCGTTGATTGCTGAATATGGAGCCCGCGTCCTTATGCATCGCGACTTAACATTCTTGGGCGACGGCTACCTTGAGTCCCTAACTGAGGCCTGGGAAACTTTGATAAGGATCAGGAAGATCGAGTCAGGCTCCAAAGAGGTCGATGAGGAGGCCTTGGTGAAGTATTTCCTTAGGGGAAATGAGCCATCGGATTTATCCGCAGCATTGGCACTTTACAGCAAAGGCTCTCCCCTTCCAAAAGAGAAAGATGATGAAGCTGGCCCGTCTGGGACCAATATTACTGCTCTTCATACTGCTGCTCAATCCGCTGCCCAATCAACTGGTCGGCCGACACTTGATCCATTTGAGCAGCATGTTGGTTATGACCCCGAAGACCCCGGGCTCGGTGCTCATGTGCTATCCCCTATCCTGGAGGGTGAAACCCCACGCGCCACCGATAGCCAACCGGAACCTGGTAGGAAATTCTTCTTTCTCTAGAAGTTGAAAGATCCCGTCTTTTTTCAGCAGTGGCTACTCGTTCTAACGCTCATTCTTTATGTTTTCGTGCAGGTTGTCCTGACGCCGAGCAAACTCCGAGGAGCGATGACGCCAAGGAGGAGGCAGGGAAAACAAGCGATGCTGTCCACGCAGGAGTACTCCCTGGTCCCGATGCTCAGGTGATCGGGGCGCTGGATGATGATAAGCTCGACACTTCATCTCCTGCCGAAGGGAATGATGAAATTGAAATCACCCGCGCCTCTGAGCATACCTCGCAAATAAGCATGAAGGACCACCTCGCCGAAGAGGAGAAGAAAAAGGCCGAGGTCAAAGTTGAACCTGGAATCCTAGAACTTACCGACCCGCGGAACAGACCTTTGAAAATCATCCTCCCGGGCAGGTCCAAACCACTAGATGTTCCGTCTCCTACTCCTGACTCCGCTTCCTTAGCAAGCAAGAAGTCCAAGAAAAAGCGTGAGGGAGAGGAGTCATCGGAAAAGACAAAGGAAGACAAGAAGAAGAAATTGAAGAAATAATCGATACACTCGTTCAACGAGCTTCTTGCTTAAGTCTTGTAATTGCTTTTATCTTCCGTAGCTTGTAGTTTGTATAGACAGGTCTGAATTTTGTAGGAGTGATCATGTAACCCCATTTTGGACTGATCAAATAAAGTTTTTAGTTTCTTTTTCGTTCGAATGATTCTCTTGCTTTTCTATGGTTTGATGACTAATTGCAGCCATAACTCAAGTTCTTATGAGTTGCCTTATCTCCCAGTCCATTTTCATGTTGTTCAAACATCTCCGGACGTGGCATACTCCTTATTCCACATTTCTCGAGTACTTGGACCTTTTTTCTAAATCTGCGCTCCGGAGATTCAAAGTAAGTTGATCCGCGTTCAGGGGATTCGGAGGTTCGAAATCGTTTATACTCTAGTCCGCGCTCTGGGGACTTAGAGTACTCCGATCCGCGCTCTGGGGATTCGGAGATTTGAAATCGTTTCTACTCTAGTCCACGCTCTGGGGACTTAGAGTACTCCGATCCGCGCTCTGGGGATTCGGAGATTTGGAATCGTTTATACTCTAGTCCACGCTCTGGGGACTCGGAGTACTCCGCTCCTCACTCTAGGGATTCGAAGATTTGAAATCGTTTATACTCTAGTCCGCGCTCTGGGGACTTAGAGTACTCCGCTCCGCACTCTGGGGATTCAGAGATTTGAAATCGTTTATACTCTAGTCCGCGCTCTGGGGACTTAGAGTACTCCGCTCCGCACTCTGGGGATTCGGAGATTTGAAACCGTTTATACTCTAGTCCACGCTCTGGGGACTTAGAGTACTCCGCTCCGCGCTCTGGGGATTCGGAGATTTGAAATCGTTTATACTCTAGTCCGCGCTCTGGGGACTTAGAGTACTCCGATCCGCGCTCTGGGGATTCGGAGATTTAGAATCGTTTATACTCTAGTCCGCGCTCTGGGGACTTAGAGTACTCCAATCCGCGCTCTGGGGATTCAGAGATTTGAAATCGTTTATACTCTAGTCCGCGCTCTGGGGACTTAGAGTACTCCGATCCGCACTCTGGGGATTCGGAGATTTGAAATCGTTTATACTCTAGTCCGCGCTCTGGGGACTTAGAGTACTCCGATCCGCGCTCTGGGGATTCGGAGATTTGAAATTGTTTATATGAGTCCGTACGTCGTACAAGATAATGTAGTTCGTCATTCAACTGTGAGATACAGAAACTTTAGTTATTCATGGAAAATACGGCTTCAAGCCTTTATTAATGAAAATCAACTAAACTTCTTGATTACAACTTTAAAAAGAAACTATGTTACGACTGAACGGAAACATGTAGGAAATAACAGTGCCTAAAATAAGAAAGGAAACATGCTAAATGTAATAGTGCCGCAGATGTTCACTGTTCCATGCTCGGGGGAGTGTCGTGCCATCAACGGTCGCTAGCTTGAATGTTCCCTCTCCAAGCTTCCGTTCAATGGCGTACGGACCTTCCCAGCTGGGATTCATACGTGATGGTACCGGGAAAACTCGTTTCAGAACGAGATCTCCCACATCAAAAATCCTTAGACGGACTCTGCCGTCGTAGTAACGCTTGACTCGATGCCTATGCGCTGCCGCCCTTAATTCGGCTTCTTCACGCTTTTCATCGATGTAGTCCAGTGATTCCAGCAAGAGGTTCTGGTTCGTCTTGGGATCATAGTATGTCACTCGGTGCGATGGAACTTCAAGTTCCACGGGTATAACGGCTTCAGAACCATATGCCAAGGCGAACGGAGTGTGGCCGGTCGCGGACTTGTGGGTAGTTCTATACGCCCATAATGCTGTCGGGAGTTCATCTACCCACTTGCCTCCAACCTTCTCCAGACGCTTCTTCAGTATGGACTTGATTATTTTGTTGACGGCCTCGACTTGCCCGTTAGCTTTCGGGTGTGCCACGGCGGCGAACTTCTTCTCGATGCCATACTTTAAACAGAACTCTTTGAACTCTCTGCTTTCAAATTGCGTCCCGTTGTCCGTAATGATGGTGCGTGGAAGGCCAAAGCGGCTTATAATGTTTCGTACAACGAAGTTAATGACCTTCTTAGAGGTGATTGTGGCCAAAGGTTCTGCCTCAGCCCATTTTGTGAAATAGTCGACTGCAACTATCGCATATTTCGCGCCACCTTTGGATATAGGCAAAGAGCCGATTATGTCGATTCCCCAGATCGCAAATGGCCAGGGACTAATCATTTGTGTGAGTTCCGTTGATGGAGCCCTCGGGATTTTCGCATATCTTTGACACTTGTCGCATTTTCTTGCGTAGTCCACGGCGTCCCGGTTTACGGCGGGCCAGTAATATCCATAGCGGAGGACCTTCTTTGCTAGCGTTTGCCCCCCAGTATGGTCGCCACATTCCCCTTCGTGAACCTCTCTTAAGACCCGCTTTGTCTCATCATGAGCGATGCATCGCAATAATGGGACTGAGAATCCTTTTCGGTACATTGACCCATCCTGCATTATGTATCGCGCGGCCTTTCGAAGGACCTGCCGTCTTTCGCTCCTTTTTTCTGGTAAAGCCCCGGTTGTCAGGTACAGTTTGAATGGGGTTATCCACGATTCCTTCTCGATCTCCGTTTCCAACACGCGATCGACTTTCATCTCGTCTATGCTCGGGGCATGCAAGACTTCAACGGGATACAATCCTATTTGTTGTGCATCGCCGGTACTTGCAAACTTAGCCAACAAGTTGGCTTCTTTGTTCTGTTCGCGCGGGACATGTGAAATGTCATAACGCTCAAGACTCGAGAGTAGCTCTTGGACCTGAACAAGGTACGGAGCGAGCTTTTGTCCCTTTGCTTGGTAGTCTCCCCGTACTTGGTAAACTACCAGTTGTGAGTCACAAAAGATTTCGACTGATTCGATCCCGAGTTCCCTGATGAGCTTCAAGCCAGCGATCAGTGCTTCATATTCGGCTTCGTTATTTGTAGCCGGGGAATCGAGCTTCAGGGCATAACAGATTGATCGGTTTTCCGGAGTTATAAGAACTACGCCCGCGCCGGAGCAACGGTCATTTGATGCACCGTCAGTGTATAATTTCCATCGAACGGGGGGAATGATGTCGTGGTCATCCGGTTTGATGGGTATGGTAAACTCGGCGATGAAATATGCTAATGCTTGTCCTCGGATGGCTCTTCGCGGTAAGTATGCGATATCGAACTGGCTCAACTCGATGTTCCATCTTAGCAATCTTCCAGAAGTTTCCGGCCGTTGGAGTACCTGCCTCAGGTGTTGATCGGTATAAACACCGATTGAATGTGCTTGAAAGTATGGGCGCAGCTTACGTGATGCAATCACCAAGCAATAAGCCAATTTCTCGATTTTAGGGTAATTCCTCTCTGCCCCTGTTAAACGCTTGCTAACATAATACACCGGCTTCTGGACTCGATCCTCCTCACGAACCAAAGCCGCACTTATCGCATGCGGGGATACAGCCAAGTATACGTACAACATTTCGTGGTCAACTGGTTTTGATAGCATTGGTGGACTCTCCAGATGCCTCACCAGATTCCGGAATGCTTCCTCACAACTAGACGTCCATTCAAAATTTCTCTTCCCTTTCTTTATTATATCGAAGAATGTGATGCACTTGTCAGTTGCCCTGGATATAAATCGACTTAGCGCAGCTACTTTTCCGTTCAAGCTCTGTACTTGCTTTATGGTCCTGGGCGCTTGCACATCTCGAATAGCTTGGATCTTTTCTGGGTTGGCTTCGATTCCCCTAGCATTGACGATGAATCCCAAAAACTTCCTTGATGCAATGCCGAAGGAACACTTCAAAGGGTTGATCTTCATCCCATAAAATCTGAGTATGTCGAACATTTCAGCCAAGTCTCGAATGTGGTCGTTTGACCGTCGTGACTTCACGAGCATGTCATCCACATAGACTTCCATCGTTCTACCCAGCTGGTCCTTGAACATTCGATTCACTAAATGCTGGTAAGTTGCTCCTGCATTCTTCAATCCAAAGGGCATCACTACATAGCAATACAGTCCGACATTTGTAACGAAGCTGGTGTGTTCTTGGTCTGGAATATGCATCGGGATTTGGTTGTACCCTGAGTACGCGTCCATGAATGACAGCAGCTCGTGTCTTGCGATGGAGTCGACCAACTGATCGATCCTAGGCAACGGGAAACTGTCCTTAGGGCACGCTTTGTTCAAGTCGGAATAATCTATGCAAGTTCTCCATTTCCCATTCTCCTTTTTTACGAGCACGGGGTTGGATACCCATTCAGGGTAAAGGGCGTCACGGACGAACCCATTTGCTTTGAGTTTGTCCACCTCCTCTCCAAGAGCGGCGGATCTCTCCGGATCCATTCCTCTCCTTTTTTGTTTAACTGGGACGTATTTCGGGTCTATGTTCAACATATGACTCATGATGGCGGGAGAAATCCCACACATATCAGAATGCGTCCAGGCGAAAACATCAAGATTCGCCCGGAGGAAGTCGCTAAGGTCTTCAGTCATCGCGGGACCAAGCTGTGATCCGATTTTCAGAATTCGCGAAGGGTCGTCATGGCTAACTGAGATGTCAATTGTTAATTCAGCCGGTGCTGCCTTCTCTTCCCTGGGTTTCTCATCGTCGTCTCTCGGATCTATATCTCCGAAGATCCGAGAACTATGCCCGAGCCAGGGCTCGGGCACTACTTGTCAATTATCCGCATTAAGGATGCGGACGGGATTGTCTGCAACCTTTCCCTTCTCCCTCCGATGGGCTTCTCGAAGCTCAGCCACATAACAGGAACGACCAGCTGCTTGATCGCCATGAACAATACCTACTCCTTTGTCAGTCGGGAACTTCAAAGTTAAACACCAAGGGGCTAACGCTGCCCTAAACTCAGCCAGGGCCGGCCGGCCCAAGAAAACGTTATATGGAGAATCCACATCCAAAACTACGAAGGGTAGAATCCGCACCCTCCGATGCTCGCCTTGTCCCAGTTCAACTGGTAACTCAACGTACCCCACGGCGTCGGTTGTCGCGCCGTTAAAGCCGTGTATACGAGCCTTGGACGGTTTCAGGTCTTTTGTTTCCAATTTCATTTGGTCGTAAGCCTTCTTGAAGATGATGTTGACTGAACTTCCACAATCAATCAGAATTCTCTTTACATAAGCTGGTCCGATCATTGCAGATATGACCATCGGGTCGATGGTCGGAGCCTCTACCTGATCAGCCTCCCTATTTCTGAACACAATATCGTCTGTCATTACGCGCTGCTGCTAAGCAGGGGTCCCGTCCTCCGCGTTCGAACAACACTCAAAATCAGCATGCTTCAGGGAACTTGCATATCGCTCCATCTCTTGCCAATTCTTATCCGCGGGGTGAGGTCCGCCGATAATTGTATTTATGACTAGTCTACCTACGATTCGGGCAGGCTCCTCAGGATGACGCGGAGCTGGTGCACGACCTGGGTTGGACGTTCCCTGTCCTCCTTCTTGTGGATCCTTCACAAATTCTTGCAATTTCTTCTGCCTGATCAACTTCTCAATAGCGTCGTGTAGGTGTCTGCACTCCTCCGTATTGTACCCATAAGTCTCATGGAAGCGACAATATTTCCCGGTCCGCTTCTGTTCCTCGGTTGATTCTTTCGGACGTGGCTTTCTGTATTGAAATGTATTGCAGGTGGATAAGTAAATGTTCTCAAGTGGTGCGTTCAGCGGAGTATACTCACTGTAGCTTGGGATTCTCGACTTCCACTTCCCCGCTTCTCTCTTTTTCCCTTGACTCCTTCCGCCGGACTCCTTGGGTTGCCCAGGCTTGTTTTGGACATTGACTTGGACCTTTCCCGAGCTGTCTCCAGACTGCTTCACAGCAATGTTGCTCTTTATTGACTCTTGGATAGATCCTGGCGCCTTATCTCGTCGTACCCACCTAGCTTCCTCTCTTCTTATGAACTGGTGTGCCTTTGAGTAGAAACGCTCTAGTGTAGCCGGAGGTTTTCCTGCCAGCCAGTCTCCAAACTCAGAGTCTGGATCCACACCTCTCATCACAACCATCAGAATTGCATGGTCATTGGGATTACTGACTTCAGTTGCTGCTACGTGGAATCTTTGTAAATATTCCTTCAACGACTCCCCGGGATTTTGGATTACACTTGACAGAGACATCACGTCCTTTGGGCGCGTAGTGTGTATCCTGAACTGCTCAATAAACTTCTTTGCCAACTCCTCGAAATTTGATACGGATCGCGGAGGAAGTCGGGTGAACCACATAGTAGCGATCCCAGATAGAGTAATCGGAAAGCACCTACACTTGGTGGCATCATTCGCTCTAGTTGAATCCATCATCCATTCGTACCTCATGACATGCTGTCTGGGGTCAGTCCTCCCTTCATACGCAGGGATAGTAGGCATACTAAACTTCCTGGGGTAAGCCGCTTGCAACACAACATCCGTGAACGGAGTATGACTTCTTGACACTCCCCAATCATCATTCGATAACCCCTGATTTTCCTTCATCAACTGCCTGATCATGGCTGTCAGATCTGGTGTCTGTATGGAAGGCGGAAGGTTAGTGTCTGTTCTACGCGCCTGTCCATGCTGATGCCTCCTCTCTTGGCGGTCTGCCAATCGTGCGTCTTGAGGTTCGACATCGTTAGCATTTTGATGATCCGGGCCTCTATCCTCCGTCTGTACCCCGGTCCTGAAGTTTCCAGCTCTTGCTTGGTCACGGTCTCCAGTTGTTTGAACAGCAGCTTCTGCTCGTGCAGCGTCAGTCTTGCGGCGTCTGCGCCTGGGAGGTTCATCAGAGGAAGTTGAGCTGTCAGATGAAGAGTAAGGGGCGGGATTGCCCCCAGCATTCTGTTGCTGCTATTGAGTGAGTTGTGCCATCAGGTTGGCCTTAGCTTGCATCTGCTCTCCTAGTTGTCTCCTGCTTTCCTTGAGTTCTGTCATCAAGTCATTGAACTCTATTCTGGTGACAACTGGAGTCTGTTCTTGACCGGAAATTCCTGCACTCGGAATCGCTGGTTGATTGCTAGGTCCTGCTTGTTGCACACTAGCAGTTTCGTGGGCATCCGCATTATGAGAAGCTGACCTGGTACGTGGTCTTGCCATTGTAGAGTTATCGGTATGAACACTGAGTAGAATCAACGGATGTCCTATCAGTGAGTCGGATCTTCTTTGGGGGATTTATTCAATCCAGTAGCTTCAAAGCAGATCCTTGAGGTCTGAGAATTCAACTCTCAATGAAAGCACCAAAGTGTTAGCACCAAAATTGGTCACTAACCTCGTAGAGAAAGATTGTGTAGAGATATAAGTGATGAAAGTAAATTAAACAGAGAAGACAATGCTAATCTAACTGCAGAAAGTAAGAACACCAAATTTATAGTGGTTCAGCGTAATTGCCTACGTCCACTTTGAGGTTAAACTTTATTGATCTTCTTTATAGTTGATTACAAATACAATTCGTGAATCAAATGCTTGCATGAAGTTGTTTAAGTAGAGAAGATGAGTCTCGAAAATGGCAGAGTCTCCCCAGTGTTCTCTCCCCAAAAAAAGGATCCATTTCACTGTGACCCTGCCCCTCTATTTATAGGCAAATATGGACTGGACTTCCCAAGTGGGCTTGGTGGCCGAACGCTCTAGCCCAGGTGTTGTGGTCGCTGCATGCCGAACCTGGTATACCGAACGCTCTGATGCCGAACAGTCCTGTCTATGCCGAACGGTGCGCTGGATGTGTGGGAAGTGCAGGATGATTGTCAGTTGAGGCCGAACGTGTCTCTATCCGAAGCTCTTGAACGAACAGTGCATGCAGGCCGAACGACATTGTTACCTTGAGTAGTTGTGCATACTGAATGTCTTCTGGATGCCGAGTACTACGCCGAGCACCATGGGATGCCGAGTACTCCTGCTGCCGAGTACGCCGAGTACCTTGGGATGCCGAGTACTCCTGTTGCCGAGTACTACGCCGAGTACCTTGGGATGTCGAGCGCTCTTGTTGCCGAGTTCTCCTATCACCGAGTTCTAATGATGCCGAACGCTAGCTGACGCTGAGCTTTGGTTGTCGCCGAGTGCCAATTAACGCCGAACACTACTTGACGCCGAGTCTTCTGGTCGCCGAGCACTACGGATGCCGAACGCTATGGATGCCGAGTCCCACTGGATGCCGTGTGTTTCTCCGAACACTCCTGGATGCCAAGTGCTTCGCCGAACACTCCTGGATGCCGGACGCTATGGATGCCGGACACTCTCTGGTGCCGAGTCCCACTGGATGCCGTGTGCTTCGCCGAACACTCCTGGATGCCGGACACTATGGATGTCGAGTGCTACTTGATGCCGAGCACTAGTTGCCTGGTCAAATCTCCAGGAAACACTTGCCCCCCAAAGTGTATCGCGTGGCCGAACGTGATGCGCTTTGAATCTGGTTCAATTTTCCTTGATGATGCCTTCTCGAGAATGCCTGTAACGGAGGTGTGTGGCGAGCGTGGCCTGGATGCCGACCGATACGTTCGAAGCCGAACAGTCCTCGTGTGCCGAACGTCACTTTGCTATGATGCCGAACACTCTGGTATTGACCGGTTCTACCGGGTATAGCCTTTTCAACTTCTCCCTTCCCCCTATATAACCAGGTCCTCCCCGTCTTCTCTCCTTTACCTTTTCACTTCTACCACTCTTCAAAGATTAGCAATTTTCGCTAGACGATCAGATTTAAAACCTGACCATTCCTTCATAATCTCCAATTCTGCAAACTAGGTACTATTCCTCGTATAACTCGAATAGGTTTCAAACGAGATGGAAGTGTGTCACGTAGAAAGCTTTCGAGTATATTGCCGAACGATCCCAGTTAAGAGAAGGCCAGCTTAAGAATAGGTCTCCTACTTTATATTTATGGCTTCTCACTCTAGCATTGAATTAAATAGCAACTCTTTATTGATGGACGCTGACTCAGAAATTGGCTTCTCTTGTATTTCATTAATAAAATTTAGTGACTCGGAGAGAAGTTCCTCATAAACCTTATGATCAAAATTAAGGGGTCTATGAGTTGGGAAATCAACTTCAATGGGTAACATAACTTCCAACCCTAAGCTTGCATAAATGAAGCGTAGCTAGTTGAAGTCTTGAAAGAAGTTCGATACATGCATAAATATGTATAAAGCTCATTGATGTATCTCCATTAGCTTTCTATAGTCTCTTTCAAAAAGGATTAACTAGCTTGACTTGACCATTAATTTAAATGTGCGATGAAGGGGAAATTTTTTATAATCCCATAGTTAGAGAAAAACTTCATGAACTTTTCTTTTTCAAATTGAATCCCATTATCCATTATTGTATTGACAAGAACTTGTATCTGTACGTAGATGAAACTAATGGTTTTTACGAACCTTATGGTAGAAATAGATTTTGCTTTAACCCATTTCGTAAAATAATTCACTGCTAACCATTAGATTTTCCCTAGCTAGGGATATTCCCTAAATCACAAATGGCCAAAGGCTGACCATTTGTGTTAACTTGTTTGTGTGGTCCCTTGCAATCATTAAGAACTTCTTGCACCTAACATATTTCCATGCAAATTTTAACGAATCATCGGTTGAAAATAATCGTATCTTAGGATTTTCCTTGGAAGACTTTGTCCTTGGGACGTTTGCTCAGAATCCTTCATGCACATGACTAAGAATTTAAAAAGCTTCATCTTTATTAACACTAGGCAAGGGTACCGAAATCCCTTAAGGATAGCACATCCTATGAATTATGAACCGTGGCACCTTTCTAGATTAACTTACATGCCTCGTTTCAATATTGAGCATAACTCCCTCGATAACCTACATGCCTCGTTTCAATATTGAGCATAACTCCCTCGTTAGATATCTTCTAAGTGGAGCCATCCATGAATAATTTGATATATCTCTATAATACGCTCACCCTCTTGAATACTCAGCATTTGTAAAAATAGGAATGGGATAGTACTTAGAGATTCAATCTCCTTGATGCTAGCTAACCTCGCAAGCACATCGACACTCAAATTCCTCTCTCGTGGATTTGTTCAATTATGTAGTTGCCAAAGTGACTAAGAAATATCATGAATTTGGACAAGTAAGTAGTTAGTCAACTTTTTTAGATTAAATTACCAATAATCTAATTTACAACCGGGCATGAATATTTGAAAATGTCGAGTCTCATTATGTTTGATCTTCACAATTATGAGGCCTACAATCAATGCTTCATACTCAACTTATTCAAGGTTTTTAAGCGTGATAAAACTCATTCCTTCTTTGGAATGTTGTTTATTCGATATACCATCCATGTAAAGTTGTCATTTAGGCATTGATGTCTCGTCCACTTCTAAATCATATACTCTTGTTGTGAATTCAACCATGAAATACTAAGGGTTTCCTTTTTATCGCGAATCGTGGATGATAAGTAATTTCTAGTTGGCTTAAATCAATGGGCAAATTTAGGAGTTGACCCAAAGTCTTTGGTTGATGCATAATATACCACAATGGCTAGCCTATAAGCACCTTATTTGGATGATCCTGAATTATAGTATTGACTTTGATGATGTAATCGGTAAGAAATATGTCAATTTTGTTATTAAGGAATAATGAGACTTGACTCTCATAACTCTCCTGCTTAAATTATGAACCTTGTGGTCTCTCAAATCAAAGTGATACCGATTATGTTGTATGACATGGTTAAATACAAGTAAAGTCCATTAATTATATTGGATGGGAAGATGATTATATAATTGTTAAATGCTCTCTTACACTCGTTAATCCAGAAAACCTTTCACTTAAATTTGATCATGTTAAAAAGTGGTATGTAGTTATTAATTGCTTTTGGGATATATCTGCTCAGAATTGCCACTCTACCAATCAAACTCTACACCTCTTTCATAGCTATCGAAGCTCCCATTTTTCTTATAGCTTTAACTTCTCGTAGTTGGTTTTGATACCCTTAGAATGCACCATGAACCCTAAAAACTTCACCGGTCCAAATTCATATGAACATTTCTATGGATTATGTACATTTGATACCCCTTAAAATCTCAAACTTCTCATGTAAATCACCAATATGCCCCTAATTGTTTTCGACTTCACTGACATATCGTCAATATAAACCTCCATGATGTAGTCAATTTGATCTGCAAACATCTTTTTCACCAAGAATTAGCAATGAACTTAAACTTTTTTACTGCTACGAGCATAACCATATAGCTAGCATTACATGCCTTGATCAGTTATAAAATCATGTACTTTTGATCTGACTCATGCACACCATTTTGATTGTATTAAAGTAAGCATCAATGAAAGAAAGTAACACATTCCTCTTGGTTGCATCCATACGTTGATTGATCCACGATAAGGGAAAATAATATTTCGAGCATGCATCATTTAAGTAACAAAAGTCAGTACATGCTTTGCATTTATCATTGGATTTCTTCGCGAGGACATGATTTGGAATAATATATCAATTTAATAATAACATTTTCCTACAAGTTTTAGAATTCATCGTTGAGTGCAACGTATAGTCTGGGCACCAATGGATGCCTTTCCTATTTATCTCGAATAACTCTTAGATTTACATTCAAGGCATGACTTATGATGTGGGGAGGTATCTCACATGTTTATAAATGTAACCAAGCAAAAAGTCTTATTGAAGGAATCCAGTTAATCTTATATAAGCCATGGATTCCAGGTTTATTATGATTTTGATAGCATGTAATGCATTACTTTAGAGATTGAAATAGATTAAAGTTCTCCTACTATCCCAGCCTCTCCCTCACTCAAGGCATGGGTTCACATCTTATGATCAACCGAAATGTTGTTGGACCAAAGCACCAACTCAGGCAGTGATTCCTATAAACCAATTATCATGGTGCAGTACTCGTGGACAACACCTTTCCCTTTCAAATGATTTCTGACCCTTTTTAGAGATACCATGTGACATTCACTCAAAACAAATTTCTCTCTGTTCACGAATCTAAATTTGTTATAGTTAGGAAATTTCATCATCAAACTCCAGAAGATAGTCACCATCCATAAAACAAACAGAGTTGTCGGCTTTAAAAAGCTTATAGAAGTATTTATAAGTGGATGAGAAATATAGAATCACATACATAACCATGCTAGTAACATGCTGTGGATATTTTCTAATGGTAATAGGTAGCTCGATCTTCCCAATAAGCAATAATTTTCCTCTTTTGAACCTATGTATAGATATGTTGCAGGGGAACACACATCATCCATTAATAACTTAATTTTATCAGAAGTATTCTTAAATAAAATATTGATAGAACTCTTATTATGGACTAAGATTCAACTAATAAAAGGGAACCCCTATTTTAGCTGTTATAACTAACTCCCTCTTCCAAATCTTTCCTACTAAAAATGATATCCCCCTCGTTCAATCGAGGATGTTTTAAGCATCTCTCCTGCGTCATAGAACATTTCATTATCGCGCCTTGTTGACTAAGTGTTCAATGGAACCTTTATTCATCTCCACCTCACGTGGACCTCCAATGATCACCAAAGTATAAGGACATTTTGGTTTCTCAACGTAGTGCTAGCACGGGAAATGCTAGGTGAAAAATACAGAGCATGAAGAGAACTCATTGTTGTTCTGATTGATGAAGTTGACTAAGCTAAACGGGTTGCTGATTATAGACATACTAACAAATCTTCTTCTTTTGAAACATATCTCAAATGTCGGCATTCAATAGTATCTTGCCAAGCAAACATATGGGAACTATAGTATTTTCCCTATTTCATAGCAACATCTACCTCCTGAATGGTGTTGGAAGCTTATATGAAACCAAGTTTTAAATAGTCAAAAATATGTTCTTTTATAGATCAATTAGGGTGGTATATGTTCTATATCATCTTATAAGGAGATTAGTTTGAGGTTATTTCCTATTTTTGGTTCACATTCTTTTTCCATTCTTTCTCTTTACTAAACTCATATTCTCTAATTGTATCTTTCTTTTCAAATATGCATTCGGCTTGTGTTAGCTAGAAAATTGGACTAGCTCCCCCAACTCACTAATTCTGAAGGGATGACATATTCTATATCACATAAATGCACCTATGAATATTAAATTAGTAAGAAAAATATAAAATAGAAGAAGAAAGGTAAGAAAAGTAATAATGATAGTTTTATAGTGGTTTGGTTATGCCTAAGTCTAATTTATAATACTTTATTGCTTGATTCAGTCTAGGTATACCAACAAGTACAACTTGGAATTTTATTCCAAAGTTGGTAATGAAAGAGTCTCCCTTAGATATGAATAAGCAAAGTACCAAAGCCTTTTTTGTTGGAGGCTGCGTCCTATTTAAATTTGAAATGGGCTGTGATTAGGCTTCTGATCATCATATTGCTATAGAAATCATAAACAAGTAAGATCCAAAATATTAGGAGGAAAAATATGCCAAATCCCGAGATCTTTATGGGTTGGTACTAATCCATGAATGGATTGATACCGATCCATGACCTTGGCCTACTACTTATGTTTTTCCTTATCCTTCTGGTATTGATACTCCCTTCTTTGAATCAATCTTCCTTTATTTCTTCTAAGCTTATTCCTTTGAGTATCCACCGAGAAATTTGACTTTATGAACTGAATCTATGGTTCTACATTGATCCATGGACTTAGCTAAATTTCTCCATTTCCTTCAATGCCTTGATATTTTCAAAATCTTTGAGAGTAGGGGAAAATGGTTAACCTGTTGGATTGGTAGTGATCCATCCGTGGATTAATACTAGTTAATGGACTTATTTTTTTTCCTTTTTTTCATGGTTACTCTTCAAACTGGATCATCATTAAGTTTGGAATCTATTCCTCCATCATTTCATAGTCCAATTCCATCTAATATTGCAAGTAAAAAAAATAAGAAATAACATTTGCCCCTAAAGTACGCTTCTACGAGCACAAAGCATGCTGTAAACCAAGACAAGCAATCAAATTCATACCTATACAGACGCTTCCATTACTCGAACCGTTTAGATGGAATGCTGCATTTTCACTAAGAATCCAAACATTTTGCTTCCACACAATCATCGACTCACATCTTTCAGTCAGGTATAAATATTGTTATTTTGCAGTTTAGAAAGCTCATTCATTCAGTTCATAATTTTGAATTATCTAAGAGTTGCTCTCGTCTATGGTCTGGTTAAAATATCTCATTCCCATCATCATCCTTTTTTTTCCAAAAAATATTATGGATCCGTACCGACCCATATATGGATCAGTATGGATCAGTGCCAATCGATATTTTTCTTTAATACATTATTGGGACATAGAAAATTTTCACTATTCACTTTGCCTTTGCTCTCAAATTTCTTTTCTTTGCTTCGGCATACACTCCTTTGTCAAGTCATCAATCACCCATCCAAGGTAGATTGATACCTTTCTACTACATGTATTCAATTTTTCCACCATCGTCCCCTTTCCCATATCACCGCCATCACCACAGATCGAATCCTCATTTAAATCGCTACCGCTAGCCATCCTTCTTCACTGAACGTTCTCCGACTATATCGAGGGGAAGCCTTAATGATGAGAGAACGATTAGCATGGGTTTGGGTAGAACGAGGAATGGTTTTTCTTAGTTGATGGAAAACTAAGATGAGATAGATAGATTTCCCTTAGTCAACGTGATTCTAAGAGTAACAACATTGATTTAGGGATTGCTCAGTATACTTCTTATCAATAACTTAAGAATCCCAATGAACTTGATTGTTGACATGTTTTGGAATAAACATTTCGTCAATGCTTACACTCATTGCTCAGAACCTATATTCTTTAAAGATTATAGAGTCTCTCCGGGATGTGTTGATTGACGGTCTGAGTTCTTGTTCGTGTTGGATCTACCTGGATTGTTAATGTAGTTGCTGCATTAACACTTCCAATCTGATACACCGTTCCACCTCGCACCAGATCTTGTTTGCCAGCACGATCATGCTTTTACTCTACAACGCACTACTATATGTCATCATAAGACATGGATACACATAATATCCAGGACACACAAACTGCCCCAGTTGATGTACCTAATCCAGTGAGTTAATACACATAAATATCTGTTATATGCCATACATTGGCTGCACCAGAGCTTAACATAAAATTACATAAGTATAAAAAATAAATGGGATTTACCTAACCATATGCATCATTAAAGTTTGGCGGTTAATTTATTTAGACTAGACTCTCTCTTTATCTTTCTATGGCCTTATCAACAACTTTTACTTCTTCCTCGCTCGCTATTGCTTCTAGGTAATTATCGGCTTCTACTTTTGCCGCCACCACTAAACCATCGCACGCCCATCAAGTTTAAGACGCTCCTTTGATGTTCATAAAGGAGCCACACTACGAGGTTCCCCCAGACATTGCCATGATGACTACCCTACACCTACGACACCCAAATAAACTAAAGAGTGTGCCGTTGCATTTTCCAGTCAATGTAGAATGGCACTCAAGGTAAAATAACTTCTGACAGAACCCATCGTATATATTATAGCATAGAGAATAACATATAATAATCAACACGGAAATAAATAGGCAAGATAGCAATATTAGTATATGAATCAAAACCAATCAAAGTGCATCGGATCCATTGTACAAAACAAGTAGAATATAGTTTATGTATCAAAATAAATAAATTACAAAGGAAAAGATGTCTCTAATAAATAAATAATACTAATAATAGCTCCATAGTACTGTAGAGTGGAATAACAATAATAACTCTAAAAGTAATTAGATGAAAGCGCTAGCCACCTGCTGAACCTCCACATAACTCCATGCGCTATCTCATACCTGCTGCATTGCCCCACCTCTATGCCCAAACTTCCAAAGAGTATTAAAGGGTAATATATCTGGTAATAAAGACAACGTGGCTAGTTAGGAGCAACCATGTGTGGATATTCCCTTAGCCTAACATTGATAAGTGTTCTTACCTAATAAGAATTAACAAATATACGAATTTAGTATTAGCATAAAACAATAAACAGATGGGTTTTCCAGGACAAAACAATGCACAATATAATGTAAGATCGTAGAGTCACAAACCGCAAAGGAAAATATAATATATCACATAACATAACAAACTAAGTCTATAAAAGAGTATCTGACTCACAACCAAAAAATACACATAAATAGGTACGAGACACGATCTAAAGATACACCATAAGTATCATACATCAATATGTACAGGGAGACACATTACAATAAATGTATACTAGTTTGTCAAAATATAGAAACTAAATTGCCTCCAAAAATATGCCCATCATCCATAATTTAAGTGTCCCTATACCTGAAAATTCTTGGGCTAAGCTGAGTATTATATAAAATAATAAATGGATAAGACTATATCTAAATTCAAATTTGAGTACATAATACTGTAGCATGGTAATGAAAGGTATAACATGAATAAGGTATATCATAATATCCAAAATAACACCATCAGCAATATACTATGCAATCATATAAATATAATCACAAATGCAGCATATAAGTAATTAAAGGATCAGAGCATAAAGAAATTGGGTTATGTCAAATGAACATACAGAAGCATCAATCACTAAGGACAAGCACACAATATGTCCACTAAAAAGAGTCATAGCTAAAAGTATGAAATTCAATTCATACAAAATACAAGAATATATAACAATGATATATATCTTGACTTACAGTCCTTACAGAAGTGAATACTTCCGTCTGTAAAGCAATGTAAGAAATATTAAGAAATGCACAAGCCAAATAAACAATCAAAAAATTAATAAAAAAGCTTATTATCTTGACTTATAGTCCTAATGGAAGTAAAGAATTCTGGCTGATAAGTGCTTGGAGATATCAAGAAATGCTGAACCTAAATAAACACAATTCATAAAAAATACAAAAATCAATATCCAGGTATACTATCTCAACTTACAGTCCTAATAAAAGTACTAACATTCGACTGTTAAGCCCTTAGAGATATATTAAGAAATAAATACTCGAATAAATAATCAAAGTCAATAAAATATTCAATGTACAGAACAATTTATCTCGACCCATAGTCTTTGGAGAGGTGAAACTCTCGATTGAATGGTCCTAAGAGATGAAAACAACAAATCACACTATAATATATATCTCAACCATAGGATCTTATGAGAAAATGATGAATGAGCATACATTAAGTTCCAAATTAAATAAAAAACAAGCTTCTCGGCTAATCTTCAGGTTAGGCTAACCAAAATGATGGATGAGCGTATCGCAAGTCTCTAGTATCAAAAATACTCAAGGATAATAATAAAGATAATAATCGTCTCTCGAAAAGGTTACAACTCAACAAGATAATTAAATAAGTGATGTTGACAAGCGCACAGCCAGTCCAGGTTATAGTGAGCTCATAAACAATGGAAAGAAGTAAATAATCATATAAGCCATAAAACAATGGATGAGCACACGACAAGTCTGAATAAGAGACGAACACAAAGTGAACCAAAATAAGCGGACAACACACAACATGTACACTATAAAGAAAGTCATAAACCATATAATAGCTGTCTGCATAAAGTAAATATAACGTGTTCCATTGAAAGATATTCTAGATGGAAGATTGACGTATATACAGTACCGCTCCAAGGTGTCTAATCCACATAGCTTACTCCTACGGTCTTTTGTTACTCACGGTAACCATAAATTCATGTCCATCAGTGGTAAGACAATAGTATACCTGGTTACGACCCTTTTTTCCCTATGGTAATAGAATGCTTGGCTCTATGACATCTAGGCATATTAGCACACAACAATAGCATACAATAAGACATCATACAACAATATAAGCACATGACAAGTTCTCAAGCACACAACAAGAACAGCCGATGTCATGATCTGAGGCACGACCCCACAATCAGTTGCTACGATGGATACTAACTTAATCTGGATATAGCATGCAAAATTAGCACATAGCATGGAGGCATATAGCCTATAGACATAAACACACATATAACAAATAAGCACACGACCAATAGGTACAAAGAAAGTTATGGCGATCACATAACAAGCTTGGCACGCACAGAGCAAGCTGCACCTATAGATGATTTCCCTAAAATGCCTATCCCATCTCAAAATATAAGTGACATCTACTTACAATTAGTAATCGAATATGTATTACTTGAGTGTCCCATACCACTCAGTATTACTTGAACGTTTACTAAAAGCTAGTAAACTCCACTCATCAAATCAACAAATATTCTATAACATGAGTAATTAGAATAACCATAAAATATTACCGAATGTCCCATAACACCTGGTATTTCTAATATGTTTATTCAATATCCTCATTATATAGAAATAAATCCCAAAATCATCAAATATTTTGTATGAGAAGTCAAGAGAGTAATCGAAAAAGTATTACCAAACATCGCATACTGCTTGGTATTTCTTAACCTTTTACTAAAAATTCTCTTCATATAAAATTTCACATAACCATCCATATAACCCAATTTTAAATCAAACTATATATATTTATATATGTATGTGTGTGTGTATATATATATGTATGTATGTATGTATATGTATGTATGTATGTACGTACGTACGTATGTATGTATGTATGTGTTAAGGGATTTATAAACTCTTCAACATATTTTACAATTTGCTTATCTTCAAATTAGATTTGTACACTTAAAATCCCCATTTAAAAATACTATTGAATCTTTTCTTTTAAATATACACTTTATAAAAGAAACTCCTTTATAGAAATACTTCATAAAGTTTCATATTTTCTACAAATCTTAAAATTCACTTATTTTATTTAAAAAGAAACTTCCATATCCAAACAAACCTTAGTATATATATTTTCTTTCAAAATAATCTTATAAATATACTTCTTTCAATGATAATTAGATAATTCTTTATTTTAACTAAAATTCCTTTCCCAAAACTTTTATAGAATATTAACTTATAATCTATTCCAATAAAACCAAAATTCCATATTGAAATAAAATTTTAGTAATAATTTATAGAGGTTTTAATCAAATAAAATAACTTTGAAAGGTTACATAAATATATTATACATATTGTATAATAAATTAGGATTTACAAATTGATCATTTATTAATTAAATATATTTTAATATGGATTTATAGAGTGCAGGAGTTAGCAAAAACTAAATTTCAAAACAATCAAAATAAATAAAAATTAAGCGAATAATTAAAATAAATATACAATCCTTTATATGCCTAGAGCTAAATAGCTCTAGACTTTAGTCCACCAGTGGACCGCTCAAGCCGACCAGTGGACCGATGGTCTTGAAAGTTGGATCTTTTTCAGCTCCAAGTTCAACTATTTCTCATATTCCAGTAATGTTTTAATGACCTAAGTCGCTCTTCGGCGATCTCAGACCATTCTTGACCTTAGCATGTACTAGGTATAAGCATATAACATACAAAAATCAAACTGATAACATTCCATTTGCATTTTCAGCACATAAAACATCCAATATAAAACAAATAATAACGGTTTAACCAAAATAGATCAACAACAACAAAATAGCAGTGCATGTAGCAATTAGACATAGTTATGAGATAATTTAACTCACCTTAGCTCGAAAAGCTTGCTAAAAACTCCTCCTTGCTCCAGAATTCACCGTTCTTCGAAAATACCTTGTTGTTTGAAAAACTGAGATGCCCAAAACAGTCCAAATATGAAATTGGCTGCACCTAGGGATGTAGGTTCGGTTGAGAAACATCCCATAATTTTATAGGACTTTTTCGAAATTCATTTTAATTTTATTTTAGTGATTTTTTGTTCTAGGGTTCGGGTAGGAAATGACAATAAAAATTTACTTTTTGTTTCAACTGAGAAGAAGATTGAACATTCAGTGAAAGCTGAAGGGAAAAACTATCTTTTCCTTATGTTATTTGGGCCTAAATGGGCAATACATTAAAACCTATAACCCCAAAATTTAATTAAACAAAACATCTTTCTCCTTTTTCATTCATTTTTAAAACAATATGTATAAAACCATATAAAATTATTTGATTCACTTAGACACTCTTACATATAGCCAGTTATTTCAACTATTTATAATATTTCTATTATGCTTAACTATATTATCTTTAATTTTTAAAATGAAATTTCTATTAAAATAAAAATGATACCTTTTAAATTAAACTTAACAAAGCCTTATCTAAACTTTATTTTAATTTTCTCACAAATCATAATATAGAATTGTGTAACATATAAATTCCACTTTAAAATTAAAATCATTTTCCATTTAATATTTCTTCATTTATACAAAAATAATCTTTTACAAAAATTCAAATCTTATGGAATTCCATTTTTAAAATAATTAGTTTACCTACTTATAAGAATTAGATCAATAAATTTTGAAATCCATGGCTATCATTTTTATTTCCACTTCAACTTTATTTTATGAAGTTTCCATCTTTTATTTTTACTAAAAATAATATTATCCATTTCTTGAAAATATTGCTTCCTTTTTATTTTTATAAAATTCTTATTTATGAAATTTGTTCATTTATTAATCCGAAAATATTAAAATTCCTATTTTTCCAACGTTTTCGTTCCAAAATTCCTTTGTTGTTTATATTCATATTTCGAAATTATTTATTCGGGAGTGTCTCAACTAAGGTTGTTACAAACTCCCCCTTAAGAAAATTGTGTCCACGTAATTTCACCTTAGGAGAATATATAACAGGGTTATTTTAGCCACTACATCCATCAACATTTATGCACACACAACACAAAATAAGCATGAATCAGAATCCATTCTTAATTATTCGATAATTAGGTTTACACCTTTCCTTTAGGTGCCTTTTATGCATTTTATCGAATATTAATCAATTTTCTAAAACATATGGTTCTTCCTATTTAAATCTATTTTCTAGTTAAAGTTTCAAATTTCAATACATACTCGTTATAATATATATTTTTGTACACATTTTCATCAAAAAAGGTTTCTTTGAGAAAAATTTCAAAACTATATAAATAAAGTAACAAAATACTCATTCGAAAGACTATATATATACATAATACATACATACATGTATGTATGTACGTGTGTGTGTGTGCATTTAACACTGCCATGCCACGACTTTAAGTTTTTCATTTCATATACTTGGCTGCAATGTTAATCATACTGTAATAACCCGGTTTATAGCGGTAATTAATAATAATAATTTAATTAATTAAAAATGGAATTTTGGAATTAAAAATGAATAATTTAAATTTATTTTAGAATATTGAAATTTTATAATAAGTTAATTGGTGAAAGAATTAAATAGTTTCAGGAATAAATATTTGTTTAAAATGAATGTGAAATAAAATAATTTGAAAACTATTTAATATCGAGCTTAAAATGAGAACATTGGGTATTTAAATTTAAATGAACTAAAATATGAGAAATAAATTCTAGAAAATTTTGTAATATTGGGTAAACAATTTAGTATTACACTCACATCTTCTAGCTATTTGTTGCTTAAAAATGTTGCAATCTGTGAATTACTGAAATCTGAGTTGTTTTGATACCCCAAACGACTGTCCAAAGTTAGCCAAAAACTCAGTTGCTTGGTTGATTGTTCTTTTGCTCCTTATTGCGCTTTCGTTAACTGTTTCACTACATATTTCGATGATTTTGAATATTGTATGAATAAATTTGATGATGAATGTTTAAATCCTTTTATCCGACCATGGATTGGCTTATTTTGGAAATTTTAAGAATTTAAATTTTATTTAAATTCTATTTCAATCTAAATATCGATAAATGTCGATATTTGAAGAATTCGATGGTTTTAATTGATTTTGGTTTTGAATAAGTTTCTGAATTTTTTTTATAAATTATGCTTAATTAAATAATTGTTTTTAAGACATTTTAAATGGGTTTTTTAAGCAATTATTTTTTAAAAAAAGTATTTTATAAATAGATAATCTATTCGATAAATGGAATATTCCTTATATAACTTATTTAAACATCTCTAAAATTGTTTGAAAATTATGTTTTCTCTATAAAATTATTCTAAATATATTTTAGCCTATAATCGAAATCACCATATAGCATAATATAAATGTAGCCTATATCATACTCAAGGCCGTATTCAAATAACAACATCATAAAAAGGTGATATCGAACATAGAAAACTTCATAGAAATTGCACGTGCTTTTCATCTTGACTAGTACTACTATTATTTGGTACCATATGCATGTTACTTATTGAATTTCTTTGAAATAGATAGATGAATCACTGATGTCCCCTTTCTTATGAATGATATAATGAAAAATATGTCATTCCGTTGGCAACAACGGAGTGATTCTCACCTTTTCGCTTATTACTGAGATCCTTACTGTCGATAAGTTTAGCTTGCCTGACCCGTGTGCTTTTCACTCGGGTCAGACCGAGTTGCAGGTTAGTTTGGATCGCTTCACTTCTTGGATCTGCTTGATGGCTTTTGTTGGACTTATCATTTTGGCTTGGATGTCGTTTTGAGTCGTCTGCTTTTATGTCGTCTTATTGTATAATATTTTGTGGGATGGGTGTATATGTGATCCAGTAGTTCTTGCTACTTATGTATAATGTATTATTATGGAGATGTATGGTGACGTATGTATTTTATATATATACTCTGATCTAGGTTTGCTGTTCTGCGACTGATGTTTCTATCTGCATATATATTACATTATTTTTGAAATGGTTCGAATCCACCATAGTGTGCATTAGTTAGGAACTAAGTGTGTCTACTACTTATGAAGTAATGGAAAAAAAATCGAGACAAAATAAACATGCTTAGCTCTTAACTAACGTATTACTATGATGGTCGCCCATAACCAGCCCTATTCTCTGCATTAGTAGATAGGATTACTTAGTAATTCTCTTTACTAATGTAGGTCTCGGGGTGGGGCGTCACAGCTTGGTAAATATAAATTGTATTTGTAATTTTATAGTAATTTGAATTAAAATTAAAATTAGTATTATATTTAAAAGAAATGGAAAAGAAAGATATATATATTCTTATTTTATATTTTCCAAAGCCCAAGCTTATGTATTCCAAGCCCAAACCCATTTCCAGACTTTTCTCATTCGAGATTGTTCATCATTTACTAATTTATTTCATGTATTCTTCCTCGAATAAATTATCTTCTTTCTAATACTTCTCCCTCTATCATCTTCATCTTCTAAATTCATTAATAGATCATATAAACTATTATAAATTATTATAAATTACGAAATTCAAATATATGTATCTCGACAATCAAATAAATTACAGAATTCAAGAGTTTTAGTTGCTATGTTGGATTTTTAGAGCATGCAATAGGGAGAAAGAAGAAGACAGCGTACAAGTGAGTGAATTTACTAAAAAATATTTGCCTAAATCATCTATCTCTTGGTATATGATGTGTTTGGATTGTAGTTTGGTTAAAAACATTGCTTGAGCATAAAAATGGAGAAGTAATAGTAGAAGGTGGAGGAGTAGATTGCCTGAATCGGCGATCGATTACACAATTTTGTGATAGACTGGTCAACTACCTAGGGTTACTGGTCGACTGCTGATGTGCACGTAAATGTGTATATTTTTACCACCATATTTAATCTATTTAAATTAAATAAATGATCATGTCGGGTATTTTAACTTGTTTAAACCAAATTCAAATTATTTTCAAATTGTCACATATTAATCTCCATATGGGGGAAAAATGGTCATTTTTGTGCATATATTAATTTGAGAAAATTTAATTGGAAATTTCTATATTATTTTACAGGAATTTGGCTTCATATACAAGTGGCTTCATGAAGATATATACATGCACAAGAGTGAATACAAAGGAATGGAGATGGAAATAATTCAAAGCCATGATCATGGAGGACCCCACCTACCCACCTTCCTTCATGTACAAATTAGAAGCTAATCCACATGCTAATGGCCATTAAATCTTCATGCACACTTAATGGATGATTAGTGGATGCTAATGGTTACTTGGCCACCACACTTCCTAAGGGGTAGTTTGGGCATTCCTCAAAAATATGGATTAGGGTTTCTAACTTGTATAAATACCCCTTATGCTTCTTGTTACATCCTCTTCCTTTTAGTTAATTTTAGGCTCAAAATAAAACACAAGCTCTCTTTCTCTTTTCCATGGCTACTTAGGCATTTTTATTTTCATGTAACTTTCTTTTTTTATATGCAATGTTAATTAGTGCTCTAAAAAATAAAATCAAAAACTTGTTTAACGACGGAATTTCTATCGAGTTAGAAAGCCGTCGAAAAATTTCGAAATAAAATTTACCACAAGTGCACGACATACTATCGTAGTACGTAGTGAGTACGGATCGATCCGCACGAAATTGTAGATTTTAAATTTCTATTCAATCAAATTAAACCAAGAATTTGAAGAGTGTGAAGCTAAAAATGTAGAAAAATGTCAAAAAGAAAGTGAGAAAAATATGAGAATAAATGACAATTTAGAGATAATTCCACTCTCTCTATCATATAGTTCAACAAAACGTGAAATTATTATCTCTCTTTTTTAGTCATTAGTAAGTTTAATTGATGTGCTTATCATAAGTATGGCCCATTTGTGCTATTAATTAGCTCAACATAAGCCATCAAACTATAACACAGCATTTAAACTACTTGTCAACTCTCATGAAAAATGACAACAGGTTGAAAGCAAAATCTATTTTAAGTATGGTCTATTAACTATTAATTAGAAATATAGACCATCAAATTTCAATTTCAACATTCACTTCTTTGCCATAATCATATTTAGATGAAGTGGCAATTTTTGTTTGTGATTGTTTAAGCATAGCATATTTGTTATGAACAACATAGACTATCAAATTCATCATGAAACAATAAATCACATCAACATTCATTTAAGCACAAAAGAGAGCAATAATTATCAAAATGTTGAAGCTACATGATTAGAGGCTTCATTACTCCTAAATTGAAGGGATTAGCCTATCATTTGTGTTATCATATCAACACAAGTAGCAAGCAACATGAAAATAAAAGAAGAGGAAAAGAGAGCAAAATGAAAAGAAAAGCTAAGTAAAAAGATGTAAACACTAATCTACTTGCATGAAAAATAAACTAACAACTAACAAGAAAGAAATAGAGCATGTAAATAAGAGAGAATATTAATTAACATTGCATAAAAGAAAGGAAAATTACATGAAAAGAAATATGGCTAAGTAGCCATAAAGAGAGAAAAGAGAGCTTGTGTTTTATTTGAGCCTAAAATTAACTAAAAGGAAGAGGAGGTTACATGAAGCATAAGGGGTATTTATACAAGTTAGAAACCCTAATCCATATTTTTAGGAAATGCCCAAACTACCCCTTAGGAAGTGTGGTGGCCAAGTAACCATTAGCATCCACTAATCATCCATTAATTGTGCATGAAGATTTAATAGCCACTAGCATGTGGATTAGCTTCTAATTTGCACATGAAGGAAGGTGGGTAGGTGGGGTCCTCCATGATCATGGCTTTGAATTATTTCCATCTCCATTCCTTTGTATTCACTCTTGTGCATGTACATATCTTCATGAATCCACTTGTATATGAAGCCAAATTCCTACAAAATAATATAGAAATTTCCAATTAAATTTTCTCAAATTAATATATGCACAAAAATGACCATTTCGCCCCCATATGGAGATGAATATGTGACAATTTGAAAATAATTTGAATTTGGTTTATACAAGTTAAAATACCCGATATGATCATTTATTTAATTTAAATATATTAAATATGGTGGTAAAAATATGCACATTTACGTGCACATCAAATAACCCTACACTTATCTTTTTATTCGTCCTCGAACAAAGGAAAAAACTAAGATAAATCCGTTTTCGTAGGAAACACGATTGCATTGAGCGTATGCAACAAGCCGTTAAACCTCTGGGTGTCCCCAGTAGGACGAGTGTTGTCTCGTGAGGGTTTTCAGAGGATACTACCTACAAAATCCAAATGCAATATGAAAATATTTACAAAATGCAAGATTTATTTACAAAGAGATGAATGCGAGTTTTTGAAAATATATACAAATGAAGGGTTTACTTTTAAATCGACACAAATAAGTTAAATATAGATTTTGGTCATTATCTTGAAATTTAAGTCATTTAGTCGTCAAAATTTCCAATAAAAACGAAGTTATCGTAACAAATGGGTTATAGTTTAACTCGTTGTTTCGGTCGATAATACAGTGTAACTATGAAATGGATCCTTAGTTGATTATCAAAGTTTATCAAAGTGGTATTTTAATTTCTTTTCAATAACAAGTCAAATCAAACAAGTTAAAATAGTGCTTGGATTTCAATTGCTTACTCTCTCTTATTTTTTATTTGAAAATTTTATTGATATTAAGAATATTTACATATGCCTAACTCAGATAAACTGAGGCCAGATATATTACCCCTGCACTGCCTTGCGGACTGATGTGAGGGGAATACAGAGCGTGGCGAGTGAACACACAAGTGTGAACACTTATCAACTGTAGGCGTTATTAATAAAAGAATTTTTATATACATACACTTAACTCAGGAAAACTGAGGCCAGATATACCGATCGTGCACTGCCTTTCGGGCTTACGTGAGAAGGGTACAGAGCATGGCGAGTGAACACACGAGTGTGAATACATGACTCTAGGTGTTTATTAAGAAAAATATATACATATATACAAGAATTTTTTTTTTGTTTTTTTTCGAAGAGAGAGTTTTGCAAAATCATCTTGGCACCATTTAACTTAGAAGACAAAAAAATGTTATATCATTTACTTTAAATCAACCACTTTTTAAAACAAAGATTTTCAATTAGAATATATTTCATATTTATCTCCATGAATCTTCCTATATACTAGTTAAACCATCGTTATTTGTAATCAAACTTCATTTTTATTTTTGTTAAGACAAACAATGTTCAAAAATTTCAATTTAATAACCAAAATCTTATACTTATCCTATAGTGTTTCTTTAAAAATAAATCAAAATGTTAAAAACAAAAATTTGTTTATGAAATTTATATATATATAGATATATTTGAGTTTGGAAGAAAAATGAAAAATCAATCATGAAAAATCAAAAAGAAGATGAGTCCCCCCACACTTGATTTTGACTGTGTCCCCATAGTCAACCCAAGTGAAAGGAGAAAAATAAAAATAAAAATGGCCTTTATTTATATGAAAATGAACGGTATTTACAAGAGATCAGAAAGTATATCATCAAAAAGTAAATGAAACGGTCTTCTAAAGACCGATTCATTTGTCTCGTTAAGCATGCGAGACACAGCTCAAGCGCAGAAAACCAAACCGTAAAAGATTTCGAAGTTGAACGTTGATTTGGAAAAACAAATGTCGTTTTATTAAAAATCGTATGAGTTGTTTCCTTTTCGATGATTTTTGGGGTCGATAAAACAATTGGTTGAAATTCAAGTTTATTTTCACCAAATTGAAATTCAAGCTCTTCATTGAATTTTTTTTAGAATTATTGATTTCAAAATCAAAATGGTGATTTAAATCTTCCCCTTTAGAATTCGACAACTCATTTTTGAAAAGTCCAAAGAAATCATGTTCATTGAATTCATCTTCCTTTATTGAATTATCAACAAATTTATTACATGTGTCAAGTTCAAAATCTGAAGTTGTTGTGTTCAAAATTTCAAAATCAGGAAAAGGAAGATCGAATCTTAAATCGAGTTTCTCACGTTGTTTCATATATGTTTCGAACAACAAATCCATGTGATCATTGTAGATTTCATCCATTTACTCAACAAAATCCAATTTATAGTTATTAGCATGAGGATTTTCACTTTGAAATTGTTAAGAACAAAGATTTTCAATCATAACGTGGTTAAGATTATTCCCATTGTCAAATTCGTTTGAAAAGTGTTTCCATTTTCATTTTGAGTTTGAAATTCATTTTGGAGTTCGAAATTGAATTGGCATGGGTTATAATCGAAAACGTTTGAATTTTGAATTGAATTCAAGTTTTGAAATCCTTGACTCGAGTTATTACACAAATATGAATTACACAAATCATTTATACTTTGATTTTGTTGTATAGAGATTTCAAGTAAAGATGAAATGCTATTTTCAAGAGTTAAGGGTTGTTCATCATTTTGAGAACTTTGTTGTTCAAAATTCGAATTGTTCATAGAATAGTTGTCGTTAAAATATCCATACGAATTTGAAGTGAAATCATATGGATTATATTGATTTTCACAACTATTGTAAAATTCACGTAAGTGGGGAAACTCGGACATTTTCAAGAATGTTGTTTTTTTATAAAGGAAAAATATTTACAGATAGAATTTATTTTTCAAAATGGAAAATTGATTTTTGTTTTTTATTTTTCAAATTCTTTTTTGTTTTTGAAAAGATTTTATATTTTTTTTGGATTTTTGATCATTTTTTATTTTGAAAAAAAAAATTCAAAGGAATTAAAAATTGAAAAGGAAAAGGAATATTTACAATTTTTTTTTTAAATTTTGGATTTTGAAAATTTTATTTTGTTTTTTTATATATGCATGAACTAATGCAACTAAACGAATGTATGGGCTATTTAAAAATGATTTATCCTAAGTTAACCCAAATTTGTATAATCACACTTTGTCTTAAATCAACAAGATAGTTCTCAGCCAGGTAACGGGCATGAGTTATCGGTGCACCACGAATCACCGTAGCAATGCAGCCGAAGGTTTAAGTACCTTCAGAGAAACAATTTAGTATAATATTTACGAATCACCGTAATATTTATAACTGATTATTGCTCTACCGTAGCCTAGACACTAAGAAATTAAATTGTCGAAAGAAGACAACTTGTTAATATACAATTAAGTGTTATCGATGTCTAATCGTTATTAATCAAATTCTAGAATGAAATGCAAAGCTGAAAATTAAACGTGTATTAACAATGCAACTACGAATGGATTTTTGTTTTGATTTTTTTTTGTAAATGCAAGCAACCAATAATGCAAAACAAATAAAAACAAGGACTAAGAGCACAATACCGGAGCGTGCAGAATTTATTAGCAATTTATTTTAAAGCGGCAAATTTTTTTTAAAAGCAAGCAAGCAAAGTAATTATTTTTGGGAAGCGGCTCCTTCCTTTATCTGCTTTGGCAACCTGAAATAAAAAACAAGAGATATATACATAGTTTCTTTTTTTTATATATCAAAGAAGAAATTAAATAAAAAAACAAAACAAAACGAGTGAAAATAAAACAAATGAACACTAAACAAATTGAAAGTTGTCCTTTTTTTTCTTTTTTTCTTTTTATAAAGGAAGAAAAACTAAAACCAAACAAGTCAAAACAAATTAAAGTTAAAGCAAATATATATATAATTGAAACCCCTTTCCTTTTTTTGTGATAAAGAGAGACTTAAATAAGCAAAAAAATAATAATAATAAAAAATAAAATAAAATAAAAATATAAGTAAAAACTTACAAAATTCGGTTTAAAAATTTCATGTGGCCCAAAAACAAATACCAACTCACAATTTAAAGAGGCCCAAACCCGCAAATTTGTTCTGATACTAGACAGTAAGAAAAGTTCGATCTTTTATCTCTACATGTCATTCAAATTATCAACTTGTTTTTCACAATTCAATTTTCATTTCGCCGCTGAAATTTACTTTCGCGACCTTATTTTCACAGGTACAAGAAAAAAAATTGCAATCAAATTCAATTTATCAAATGGAAGAAGTCTGGAGAGGAGCGTGGGTGGTTGATTTCAGGTCAAGGCAATTTTGGGGTGTCGCGATGTCAAAGTAGGGATGATGCGATTCTGCCAATTGATTGCGATTGGTTGAGTGTCGATTGGGTTTTGGGGTGGATGTAGTTGTACGAGATGAGGCGATGCCACGATTTCACGCGATTGTTGTAGAAGGAAGTGGTGCGTATGGGGTTGGAGGGAGTATAGCGATTGAACAGTAGTCAAAGTCAGCTTGTTTATTGAAGTTGCGATTGAGACAGGGGCGTTCGACGATTGTGGTAGCTATGGTTGCTCCGGTTGCTCTGGTTGTTCTAGTTGGTTTGAGTATGGTGAGTGAGATTGTCAGCATAGTTGAAATGAACTACAGGGTGAATGGCAGTTGTAGAGCAGCTTGCATTAGCTTGGAGGCAGAAGTAGGAAGGAGAAAGTGATTGCAGTGGAAATATTCTAAGCAGAAGTTGATTAGGTGGTAGGCAGAAAGCAAGTCAAGTGCACTGTTGATGGATGGCTATGTGGTTGACAAGATATAGGGGTGATGAAGTCAGTGAGATGGCAAGGCAATGAAGGGGATTTCAGCTGCAGTATTGATGGTCTATGGAATGTAGGAGATTATAAGTGTGGTGATGTGTTTGTGTTGAGATAGTGGAAGCACAGTGGTGTAGTTGCTCTACAGTAGGGTGATGCTGTGGGTGATCTTTGAATTGCAGTGAGGTTATATGTGACAGTGATGTTTTGGCACTTGCAAGATGTTGGTTGTGGTTGTTTATAGAGGAAGAAGATTGGTTGAAGCAGAAGGGGTGGTTTTGGTGGAAATGTGCAGATAGGAAGAGATGTGGGAATGTTGGTAGGGTGCAGTTGTATGGGGCAGTGAAGATGAAGTGGGTAGGAATGTATGTGATGGTGATCTGTTGGCAGCGGTAGAATGTTTATTGTTGTGGAGAAGCAGTGGTGCACTTTGATGGGATTGTTGAGTGTAGCAGTAGTGTTGGAGCACTGGGAAGTTGAGTTGAAATGGTAGGAGAGTTGCTGGAGGTTAGAACTGTGCAAGTATGTGACAGATTTAACAATGATAGAAGATTGGTGGCAAGTACAGGTTAGAACTTAGAGCTTGTGGCAGAGATGATGTAAGGACTGTTGTTGGTGGTTTGGGAAGATGGAAGACTTGAAGTTGTTCTCTATTGAAGTGCACAGTTAGGAGATGGAGGTGGAAGTGGTAAGCAGTGATGCAGTTTGTAACAGTTTGTAGCGAGAAGAGGCAGGTGGATGTGATGGAAATGTTGTAACAGTTGTATATTGGGAGTGAACTGAAGGGTGGTAAGCAAAGTGGTGAAGCTGTTGCTATGCAAGTAATTACTGTTTTTGAGTGGTGGAGCACAGTAGAGAAGTTGTGACTGTCTGGTTGAAGGCTGCTGGTTATTTTTAACAGATGAAGAGGACGATGCAGATGGTTTGTGATATATGGTGAAGGCACTGTACATAGCAATGTAGATTGGTTTGTGGAGTAGCAAGAGGAGCAGTATTAAGGTAGGTCTCAGGCGGTGGTGGTTTGGTATTGTAATGGTGATGAAGTTATATGGTGATAAGCAGATGTGAATGGAAGAGAGTGGAAATAATATGGTCTGGAGTGTGGTGTTGTTGATAGGAGGAGTATGATAGAGGGAGTTTGCAGTGAATCTAAAGTTGATAGTATGGTGTGGATATGTGTTTAGAGCAGTGTTGAGAAGTATGGTTTGCAGTGGTAAGGGTTGAAGTGCACACTGATATGAGTAGAGAACAGAGAACAGAAAATGAATTGACTTGTAATTTTTTTTTCTTTTTGAAAGTTGTACAAATGAAAATGGTAAATGAAATGGATTTTTTTTCTTTTTTTGAAATGAACTTATGTATAATTTCTTTTAATAAAAATGCAAATGCAAATTGAAAACAAGAGATGCACACAAATAAAATCACCCAAAAATCACACACAACACACAACAATAAATTTTTTTAAATGCAAGTTAACACAAACAACAAACACACAATAAAAATCAAACGAAAAAAATTCGAAGAATAGAAAACAAAATCAAATCGATTCCCCAGCAACGGCGCCAAAAACCTGTTTAACGATGGAATTTCTATCAAGTTAGAAAACCATCGAAAAATTTCGAAATAAAATTTACCGCAAGCGCACGGCGTACTATCGTAGTACGTAGTGAGTACGGGTCGATCTGCAGGGAATTGTAGATTTTAAATTTCTATTCAATCAAATTAAACCAATAATTTGAAGAGTGTGAAGCTAAAAATGTAGAAAAATGTCAAAAAGAAAGTGAGAAAAATATGAGAATAAATGACAATTTAGAGATAATTCCACTCTCTCTATCATATAGTTCAACAAAATGTGAAATTATTATCTCTCCTTTTTAGTCATTATAAGTTTAATTGATGTGCTTATAATAAGTATGGCTCATTTGTACTATTAATTAGCTCAACATAAGCCATCAAACTATAACACACCATTTAAACTACTTTTCAACTCTCATGAAAAATGACAACAAGTTGAAAGCAAAATCTATTTTAAGTATGGTCTATTAACTATTAATTAGAAATATAGACCATCAAATTTCAATTTCAACATTCACTTCTTTGCCATAATCATATTTAGATGAAGAGGCAATTTTTGTTTGTGATTGTTTAAGCATAGCCTATTTGTTATGAACAACATAGACTATCAACTGCTTACGGTCAACTAGTGCCAGTGACCGGTCGTGCATAATTTTGTACGTGCTTGTGTATTTTTTATGATTTATTTAACTAATATATATTATAAATTTATATAAATAAAAATGTTTGCATATGAAAAGATGTTATATATATATTATTTAGAGAAAAGTTTTATTTAATATTAATTATTATTTATTTAATTTAGATATTGATTATTTAATGAAATATTTAGTTTTTGATTTTAATAAATCTATAAAAGTCTTGTAAAACATAAATGAAATTTTTCCTAATTAATATTGAAGAATTTCCAAAGTATATTTTATGTCATTTTTATTAATTAAAGCTTTTAAAGAATTTCCAAAGTATGTTTTATGTAATTTTTATTATTTAAAGTTTTGAAAAATATATTTGATAGATTATGAATATATTAAATTGATTAAGAACTTATAAAATTATTTAAAAATAATATTTAATTATAAAAAATTATGTAATGATTATTATATGCAATATTTAGTAATACAAACTATTTTTAGGTTTCAAAAGGAAGAAATGAGTTTTCTAATGTTATTGATGAATATTAAATTTATAAAAGGTTGAGAAATTAGTAATTAATTTGGAAAGAAAATTTTATTTTTAGTTTAGTTAATTATCTTGTTTAATCCTAGAATATATATTTATTTATTTTCCACTTCTATGTATTTATTTTGTGATACTAAGATTAAATGTTGAGAATGATTTATTATTGAATATTGATTTGTTAAATATACATATATGTGTGTGTATTTTTATTAATCTATTTTATTTTCCTTTTCTGATTTCTCCATCCTTCATATTCAATTGGATCATATGAATGATTTACCGTTGATATTTATTTGGTTAGTGTTTTGATATGATATGATAATGACATCCTCCTATATGGATTCGTGACATTGTTATTTTTGTATTTTTATTTATGATGATTCCAATTTTGTGTAGCGAGAAATCTGAACAAACGAAGTTATAATATAGTTTGGGATGGGACATTCGGTAATATTTCTCTGATTATCCTTTGGACTCATTATATAGAATATTATGGAGATTGAGTGTAGTATATAAGCAATGAAGAAACATTTGAGTATCATGTAATGACCTGCCCTCTCAACCCTCGAGTATAGACACTAATACATCAACGATATTCATGTGTCGAGCATCCAATGCTGAAAGGATGAATTTTTGGAGTAAAATAAAAAGATAAAAATAGAACAAGAAAGAAGAGAACATAATATCAGAACCTCACAGCGGAATGATAATATATAATATCAAAGGAACAATACAAAGGGATGCTCCAATACAGAAATTTCGGAGTTACCAAATCCTAAGTATTATCAACAGCCTGGACAGTTATAACAACCTGTCCTCGCATATACTAATATTTACAGTATAGTAATGTAGCGGAAATAAGAATACTGCTGTAGGTGAACAACAAGTTCATCTTCTCGAGCTCCAAAGAACATCAACGAAATTATGCCTTTCTTTGACTACTTGAAAGAGCACGTGAGGGATTTAGATAAAACAAAAACCAACCCTCAAACATAAGTCTACTATGAGAAACTCAAGAAATATGTGCTCAACGTATAACAGTACTTTTGAGACCACATGGAATGCCATAACGATTATCCTCTCAAAAGATCCACCATCTAATAGGCACATAAGGTGATATAATAGATAATTTCTAGGGTGTTGAATATAAATATTATAACATAGTTGGAATGGTTACATTGGTTACCTTCAACGACATATTATGAGTACAATCAGAACACGATAAGGAACGTTCGCATATTGGATTTTTCGCGGTGATCTCTTTAGAGAACCTGAACCTGAACTCTATGTACAAGGATCAGAAGTTACCTTTCGAACGTCGTATATCTCTAGATAAAATATACCATAAGGAAAACACAAAGTCCTATGTCCGAACATAAACATGAACCACATGGTACAAAATACCATCAATTCCCATGCGCAATATCGATAAGCATACTTTAGATCTGGAGTTGATAATATTCAGTCGTAGGTCAGCCAAACCTCAAATTGTGCAGCCTACTCTGTCTTTAGCCATTTTCGATGTCGAGGTCACGTTTGATATAATTCACATAATTCTTTATCACTCCAACAAAGCACGAATCTCCAATTGGATTCTCACGTCTTGAACAAATCTCGAAACCACATATGGATTCCAGCATCTCAAACATATCCACTTCCAAGAGATAGAACACATATCTCAACCTTGAAGTGGTTTTTGGTAAGTAAAACACTTACTGATCCCGGTGTCTCTAAGGCTGAATCGACGAATTTGGTTATTCAATGATAATGAGAGCAATCACATATGGAAACAAAGTATCGTATACTTATCACATTTCCGATTTTTTCATCTCACACTATCCCTCGTTCAAGAGTGAAGCCGGTAGGTTAGAGCTCTATTGCTCATATCCCTACACAAACATCAGTATTAATTCCAATAGATAGAAATGCCTACTTCATCGGCTTTTAGTGCTAAGTACACAACTAAATGTTTTCCATATACGAGGAAACATACAAAGCATGATCAAGTCATACAAAACACGATTAAGTCACATAACCAACTTCTAATCTCCTTTTTGTTTAATTAATCTTTTATTAAATAAACCCTCTTTTATTAGTAAAACTTCTTTTACTTAATAAAACATCATTTATGAATTCCTGTTATTCATTTTTACTCTTTAAATACTTCAAAAATATTCATATACTTATCTCAAATGGTATAAGTATATTCACAAATTATTAACAAGATTTCTTACTTAAAACCTTTTCTCTTTCTATCTTTTTCCAAAAGATTACTAACTTATAATTTCCTTCAAAATATCCATTTTAAGGATCTAAGTGCTTTCACAAATCCATTCAAAAGGTATAAGACTAATGGTACTTAAATATTGTCATTACAAACCCAAAAAAATTTCACTTATGCTTATCTTTTAAAGATCTATTTACATTCACAAATATAACCAAAAAGGGTTAGAGATGAATGTTATTAAAACATTGTCACAACAAGTCCAAAACTATTCCATACTTATATTTCCTTTAAAATATCCATTTTAAAGACTTAAGTTTAATAATAAGTTAAGTTCGGTAGTCGACTGATCGATTATATAGTTAAAACAATTGCTTATGCAAAACAATGTTCGTATACTTAAATCGTTTTCGATATTCCCGACTTAAATATTCCTCATTTAAGAGGGAAACCAGTAGATTAGGACTCTATTTCTCCATCCGTACTCGACATCAATCATTAACTCTTAGAAATAGATAAGCCTACTTCGTTGGCTTTTAGTGTTAAGTGTAGTATTAATGATTTCCACAAACAAGCAACAATATGCTTAACCCGTTTTCGACATTCCCAACTTAACTATTCCTCGTTCAAGAGGAAAACCAATAGGTTAGAGCTATATTTCTCCATCCCTACTCGACATTAATCTTTAACTCTCAGAAATAGATAAACCTACTTCGTCGGCTTTTAGCGTTAAGCAAAGTTAATTACATTTTTAAACAAGTAAGTAAACAACAAGATTAACACATTTTCCATATTTCAACTTATACTATTCCTCGTTCAAGAGTGAAGCTAGGTAAGTTAGATGTAATGGCCCATTTTTCCGTACCCTTCGAATCGACATTAAACCAAACATGTCCAACTCAAATTGCACGAATAAGCGGATCATTAAGGGTAGAAAGAAAATAAAGATAAAACAGAATCTCACACGAATGGAATAACATATATTATTTCAATAATAATCTTTACAGTGGAAAATTTTAAAATACAATATCAGAGTCTAACCTAAATTCAGCTTGGACAGTTATAAACACCCGTCCTTACAAATGCTAACAAACAACAAAACAAATGCAGTAGATGTAGCGGATAATAGAATACGTCCATACGATGATGAAGATCTCTAGCTCTCCTCTGGAAAATCCAACCGTCTTCAACTAAACCTGAAACTACTCGGATCTGACCCGAGTATTAAAAATACCCGGATCAGGCTTGATAAACCAGCGTGAGATACTCGAAATTTAAAATGACTATGTTATCAAAACCTTTAAAAAGAAGGGTATCTCATTAGACCACGTCCACACATAAACATGGACGGCTTTTTACCTTATGATAACTAAAACACTTTTATATCAAAACATTTGATATTATTTTTAATGACATCTCTTTGAAAACATTTGCAAATAAACTTATTAATCTTAGCCGAAATTGTTACATTGATTAAATTCCAGCATAATAGGTTTACAATCAAGTCTGAAGGTTCTTATTGGAGAATGGATTTCCATACAAATGACCAGGTGAAGGGACTAAATTCTAATGGGTACACCTCTAGATGGATGTCCTGAGGCACAGAACATCTGCCCTCTACCAACACAAGACCGACCTACCTCTTTAACTAGGTAGTACCGAATATGTCATTCCCCGGTCGTTACCGACCTTTATCCGAGCGTGCTCTAGCATACAAACCACATTAATTTACATCCCGAATGTCATAGCAGGAAGAAATATATCTAGAAGGGGATGATCATACCCTAATTGGGAATGGCCTACTTAGCCTTGCTGCATCTAACCATGTTTCGGTCATTTTCGGTTGATGAGGCTCGAGGCTACGATTACCTTTTCACATAACACATCTTCTTTCACTTTGAATGCCACACTACCATTCCTTTGATTACTATTTGACTCCCACAAGCATACAACCTCTGGGCTCGTATGTCTCAGAGAAGGGTGTTAAGCTAAGAGAAGTTGCATTCTCCGCCACCAAGCAGATGTACATTTGTAAAAGTCAAACGTTGTGTCTCAGAAATGCAATGTCAGACATTCATCCATACAAGTTCGTTCTGGGACTGAACGAAACCGAAGGTACTTTCCTAGGCCATTACTAGGCGAGAAGTCCTTGTGGTTTTGAGGTTCTTCATAACAAAGAGACCACTGCAATAATATAGTGAATCGGAAGTTTATCCCCAATTTATCAACAAGTAGTCCCTCGTTATTATTCGTCTCAATATCTCCGTCTTCAAATATCTTCAATCTTCGAACACGTAAACTGGTTCGAAGTGGTTTTTGGATAGGAATTAACCAAATCCGACCCCGGTTCCTTCGAAATCCAATTATCAATAAAAAGATGTTAAGTTCATACGTGGATATCAATCATCAATCAATTACTTCATTTTTTATAAAATATCTTTCTTAGATATATTCTTTTCAATTTATTCCATTTTCTTTTCAAGAGTATATGGAATCATTAAGCCTCATTTATCAAATCATTTGGTTTATTTAAACCTTTCTTAAATCCTGGAATAATTCCAAATTATTTTCTCTTTTACTTAGGAAAACCTTTCCAAATCATTCATTAAATCTTAATCAAAGATTTCTTATATTCAAATTATAACTTTTAACTTAGGGAAAATATTCCCAAATCATTTATTAAATCTTAATCAAAGATTTTTTTCTTAATTTCAAATCATATTCTTGCAAATCGAAGATTTTTATAACAGAGCACTACTGCCACCTTAGATATGGTAAATTTCACCTCCAGGGACTAAAGGCAAGTAATCCTACATCATGAACATCTTTGTCTTAAATGATCTTTGTCTTCAATATGTTTTATTTTGAAAATTAGTTTGAAGGGGTTTTCGGATAGGAATCACCCAAATCCGATCCCGATTTTTCGGATAGGAATCACCCAAATCTGATCACGGTTCCTCACACCAATCATCAAATAAAAGATGTTAAGTGGTTAATTAACATTCAAAGAGTTTGTTTCTTTTCTCTTATCTTGGAAAAACTTAAATATGATCTTTTAGAGCATCCGGGTTTTCCTTTCGATCTATTCCACCCCCTGCCTAAAAAGAGAAAACATAGGCTAGGTAAGTTCAGGGCACTGGTTGCTCCATCCCTAACCTTAGTTAAACACCTTATTTTATCTTCCCAGATCTCACAAGCAGGACAAATGTACTAGTCGTTTCCGCATACTCAATTATCAGATATATTTTGGAATTGATTATAAGATTCCAAATTAACTTTTAAACGCTTAATTATTCTTTTAAAAACATTCATAATTGATTCTAGGAAAAAATTGTTAAGTTTAAACTCATATTCAAAAGGTTATAGAATTCGCAGCATAAAAGTGCTGCGGAAAGTGCTATATAAGCTTATTTGATTTAAACAACTTTTTAGTATTTGAAAATTCATATATTCCATTCCAAATCACTTTTAAACCATTTTAATAGATTTATCAAATTTATTTTATATTTTTGATCATTTAAAAATATCATTTATAAAGAAATCCCTTTTTGGATTTCGAACTGCAAAACCGCGATGTTTTTAGAAAATTGTTTTGGAAATATTTCAAAACCTACTTGATGAAATCTTGATTTTCTTTCTTCGTTGGAAAACTATTATCATTTGGACCAAAGAATTTTTATTTCGAAAAAATCCGACTTATAAATCATTCTCTGCGTTAATTTGAAGTTACATGTCGAAATTTACGAACTACCACTACGCGACGAGCTCGATTTTGACCAATTTTGTGAATTGCTTTGGAACTTGTCCAAAACACTCCAAATTTGTTTTAAACCATATTTAAACTATTTTAACTTATTTAAAACAATATTTTCATCATTACAAACTCATTTTTCATTTCATTTCATATTATAATATTATATTGTTATAATATCATTTTCAATCTTTTTAAATATTTTGAAATCATTAAGAGGCTAAATAATTTTCATACACATATTATTATGGATTTAAATTCTTATTTAATTAACTATGCTTACTAACCATTTCTCTTATCATTTATCAAACCAAGTTATCATCCATATCACAAACATATAATCAACCATAATATCAACCAAGTTATCAAACATTCAAACAATTTATTCAAGGGTTTTAATGGACATATTAAAATAGTTATAAGGATGATTTAACTTTAAATTGAGTACTCACCTTTTACCAAAAGATTAACTTCCTACCAACATTCATATGCTACAACACTTCACTAAATCCTCTTAACTACACCAAATCTTTTTCGTAGACCTTCCTTTTGATTCCGGTAGCACTTCCTTCTCTTTTTCTTGCTCTGGAGCTCCTTGAACTTGCTCTTCCTCCTCCATAGGTTCAGCCACACCTTGATCTACCTCTTCCTCCATCGTTTCTTCACTTTTTAGATGCTAAACCATGTTTTAATGGTATTCTAAGGTCTTTGGCAAAGTTTTATTGTGTTTGGAGTTGATTTGATATGATTTTAAGAAATGTTAGTAAGGAAAGAGAAAAGAAGAAGCCATTAGAGAAGTGGAGAAAAGCTTTGAAAAAGGAAAAAGAAGAAGTGAAAAAAAGTGAGAAAGTGGATGCTTATTTATAGAAAAAGTTTTGGATTAAAATAATATTTTGTAAAAAGACCAAAAATACCCTTACTTACTTATTAAGTAATCTTATTTTTTTCAACACTTAACACCACATTTCAAATCATTACTTTATGTAATTTTCACTTAATTATTAATTAAAGAATATAATAATTATGTTTGGTTTGATTTGATGTTTACTTTTTGCTTTGAAATGACATGTTTGTCCTTTTGTGCTTACTTTTTGTTAATTATATTCTAGAATTTTCTAAGTGTGTTTAGTAAAAATAAACTTGATTAGTGAATTAATTAATACTTATACTATTTGAATATATATTCCTATATAAGAAAATAAAGGTGCGACGACGTTGCGACAACTTTTTATCAACAAAACGTTGATTTTCGACATAATGTTTTACGTTCACATTTTGATGTTTTAGTTAAACTATTTATTTATGTAAACCAAATTTAAAAATAAATTTGTTAAATGTTATTTAAAATTATAAACACTCATAAATAAATTAAAATAATTTATTTAACCATCGAAACTTACTTTTCTGAAATCAGCATTTTGTCACTTTAGTCGATATAGGAAAATGTTACTGTTATTGTGTATACTTCTCTTTCCAAATCCTATCTAATTTTGTTTGAATCATATAACCTTACCTATTTTTTATTTAAAATCACTTTAAATAGTATATTTTAAAGTGGTCAAATTCTGGGTCGTTACATTAGAGCACTGGTTTCACCAAAAGACTTGCCTAGACACTTCATTCTTGAATCTCACAAAAAGATAAGTTTACTCGTTGGCCTTTAGTGTTAAGCCAAGTCAATCGCCTTTGTCAAAATTTATATATACAAACTAATACTTTACAAAAACTTATAAATAGGTTTTAAATATCTATGTAAAACATTACTTGAAAATAACTAATTTAGAAGTTTGATTAAAAACATGTTTTACATTTTGCAGCACTTTACTTTCAAAATTTGTAAATAACCATTAAACCTATATTTAAACCTTTTTAACTTTTTTCATACTCAAGTACATTTTTGTAAGAAAGTCCATTAAAAGATTTGTAAATAAAAGAATATAGAAACCATTTAAATTACAAAAAACTAGTCAAAATGTCACATTTTAAACACTTAAAATAATAAGCGACTTGCCACGACATTTATAGACGCTGTTAAAAGTCCTTGTTAAAACAACATTGAAAAACACAATCTTTGTGACTAGTTTTAACTACACAAACAAATGATTTAAGACTTGAAATTTTTGTAGTAAGTACTACCCTTAGGGTACTTAAAGGCCATGGAAAGAAATCCCTAATAATATCTTTCTATTTATTTATAAAAATTCCCGAAAACAAGGGATTTCATAATGCACTTATAACGACTATTCTCGTTTCAAACACTTATAAACTTTCTTTAATTTAACATACAAGTCAAACAACCTTTTAAACATCAAGTCAAGGCCACACCATATGTTTAAAAGGGTAATAGAAGTGATTTTATACAATATAAAGGTATCATTTGCTTTCAAAAGAAAGAGGGGTCTAAAGTTTATAATTTTAATTAGTTAATGTCACTTTAACTTTATAATTTAAATACAGTATATACATACACAATATATACTTATAATATAAGATAGTGGGATAACTCACTTAGATCCATTATAAACCGAAGAACAAAGCCACAAGAACCAAAGAACCACCTCCTTCCACCAACTCAAGCCTAAAGATCCAACCTTTAGCACTTCCAAACCAAAGCCACACCTTCTCCTACTTCTTACTTGCTAATCATGCCTCCTATGATGTCTTAGGCCCAAATCCAAATTTAGAAGAGATTTGAGAAGATTTGGTTAGCTTTTGAAACAATTAGAGAGTAATAAGTTAATTAGTGCTTAAGCACTTCTATAATTTTCAACCCTCCTATTATATCTCAAGCTTTGTGAATATTTGTGATTACTTCCTAAGGGTGCACGCCTCCTTATATAGGCTTAGGAATGTGATGGAGAAAGACCAAAAACCCCTCAAAACCTTCCTAACATTAACTACAAACATCACTTCTCCTTTATCATTTTACTTACTTTTAAGACTTTCCATTTAAGCTCATTTCCTAATAATCTTCCCTTGCCTCATGCATGACATCATCCATAAAGTTTATTTCCATAAATGACAAAATATTTTATTTCATTTTCTTTAATTCCTATGCGAATAAGTGTATGTAAAAAAACTGAACGACTTATGACGGTTAAAAAGCTGTGTATCGATAAAACTATTTTTGGTCACATTATCGATATTTTTTCAAAGTATTTATTTTTGTAAACACTTTTTCGGAACAAGTTTACCATCATTACTTATAATTTAAAAAAGGGGTTTAAAATATTATTAAATAATTTTAATAACATTTAATCCAAAAAATTCAAATATTTAAAAAGTTTATATATTTAAATACGAAGTGTCCAAAATTCTGGGTCATTACATTCTCTCCCACTTAGAATATTTCATCCTGGAAATTCCAACACGAGCAACCACAGAAACAGTCACTTAGAAATACTTGATAGTATTCAAAATCACTTAGCAAACAAAACTTATTGTTTGCTTAAGTTCAAAATCCTCTCATCGCACAAGTTTGATACCCTAAAGTTGTTACTTAGACGATTATTCATGCTACCTCATAACAAATCGATGAGTCATAACCTAACTCCCCATAAGCCAACAAAACTTAGCATGCAAATATACTAAAACCCGTACGATGTACCTGGATCATCCATGCGCAATATCAAATTCGATCACTTGCTCGATCACATAAATTTCAGTTCTCAACTAGTATAGATCATTTGACCTCTCTTGTACGGACTCCGATCGGGTTGCTTGATTAGAAACCTCCATTCCTCTTACATAGCCATATACTATGATAGAAATTTTTTGGGATTATATCACGAATCCATATCAAGTGTTTGTCATCAAGAATCTAGTGAAAAATCCATTTTGGGACTGGTGTAAAGTACCCCGAAATCATATACCCGAATACTGGATTAAGAACAGTCATGCGAATAAAACGATCTAAGTACAACTTACGTACTTTATCCTATTGGTTTCTCAACTATACCAACATCTTTTATCACATCCTTATATCCAAATAGTATATCTCAATGCTAAAATCATTTATGAATCTTCATAAAAACATAACTTTAAGTTTATAAACATTGTATAACTTAAATTCATACTCCTATAATACTCCACTATATCCTAAGTGTATATACAAAACATCAAATTCATTTTACTTAATAAAAATGTTCAACAAATTCTAAACCTGTTTTAACTTACTACCTTCTTAATTCAAGTGTTATATAAACTTAAATTTTATATCTTCACAAAAACATTTAGTTTCAAATCCTATAACGATTCGAAAGTTTCCAATTGTCCAAAATCATCGAAAATCCCGTTTCATTTTAACAAATGAAATCTGCCAAACAACATATCATAAAATGATGCATATTCATACAATCCTAATGCATAAGCTACATGTGTCCATAAAATATCTTAATAAATGTTAGCAATTTATTAAACACCCTTTACCCAAAAAGGGAAAAGCTGAAAAGTTCCAACATTTATTCCGGGCTATGCCACTACCATTTGGGCACCCTACATATAAAAAATTTCTACGCAAAAATTTCATATCAAACTTCTTTCCAAAGAAAATCTTTAGAACTAAACACCGGGGTTTATTCCAAATCATTTTTGAAATAATAATATATACATATATATATTTTGTATAACAAATCATACTTTTGGAATCAAATAAAAATTCATTTTACTATAACAACCCTATAGCCCACTTAGAAACCCAAAAATTAACGCTGATGATGTTGAAGTCATCACCGGAATTATTTTCAAGCGATAGGAGTGAGTTCAATACATCCAATTCATGCCTTTCGGACTTAAACAAAATCGTTTCAAAACAGTATCAAGTACTTCGTAAATATTACTAAGTACTATGATCTCAATTTCATAAACCAATTTCCTAAATATTTACTTTCAAATAATAATGCTATTATTTTCTTAAAATCTTGAAAAACATTTTCAAAGACACTGGGATTTACTCAAAGCATCGATTAAATCCTTCTTGTTTATAAATCTTGTTTTATAAACCATACTTACATAAATTTACTTTCTTGTATAAATTCTTTTCACAATTGTTTGTTTTCAAATAAGTTATCTTCTCATATTAAAATAAACATCTTTCCTAAATTCAACTTTTATATAAGTTAACTTTTAATCCAACATGCCACCAAATGCCTTAAATTAAATTGTGAAAATTAATTCACAAGGTGTTCATTTCAATGCATCATCAAATACTATTTACCAACACATGCAGTGAAAAGGTAAAAATGCTCATAAACTAATGGAGCACAAATCAACGATCAACAAATGATAGTTAATGCTCATAAACTGGCCGAGCATAACTAAATTAATTAACGAGGGATAATAGATAAATATTATTGACCCCTACATTAAATTAAACTATACTTTGATAATTCATTTATATAAGTTACCTTATATAAGATCTTTAATTTTTGCTGTTATAATTACCATTAAGGAATACATTTATAACAATTACAAATACGCTCATATATGTATAATACACTCAACTCAAGCTAGGGCATTCCATTACTTTATCTCTTAATGAGTCATACCACACCAAAGCCAAGGTTCTCGCTTAATCTTCTCGACCCTCGAATATTGCCACTAATACATCCATGGTATTCATGTGTCGAATATCCAAGTGCCGAAATGACGAATTATTAGGGTAAAATGAAAAGGAAATAGAACTAAAAAGAAGAAAACACAATATCAGAATCTCACAGTGGAATGATAATATATAATATCAAAGGAACATTGCAATGAGTTACTTCGATACAAAAATTTCGAAGTTACCAAAACCTGAGTACTATCATCAACCTGGACAGTTATAACAACCTTTCCTCACGTGCTGATATGTACAATATAGTAATGCAGTGGAAATAAGAATACTATGGTAGGTGAAACATCCATCTCGTCTTCTCGAGCTCCAAAGAACATCAACGAAAGCCTACCTTTCTCAGACCACTCAAAAGAGCATGAGAGGAATTTTAGGAAACCAAAAACCAAGCATTAGACATAAATCTAATATGAGAAACTCAACAAATATGTGACCAACATATAATAGTACTTTAAGCCCCATGAAATTCCATAACGATTATCCCCTCGAAATAACCACCATCTAATGGGTACATAAGGTGATATAATAGACAATGTCTAGGGTGTAGAATATAGATATTATAACATAGCCGGAATAGTTACATTGGTTACATTCAACAGCATATTGTGAGTACAATCAAAACCCAATAAGGAACGTTCACATATTGGATTTTCCATCGAGATCTCTTCGGAGAAGCCGAATCCAAACTCCATGCACAAGGATCGGAAGTTACCTTCCAAGCATTGTATATCTCTAGATAAAATATAACATAAAGAAAGCACAAAGGCACATGCCCGAACATAAACATGAACCACACGGTACTAAATACCATCAACTCCTGTGCACAACCTCAATAAGCATACTCTAAATCTGAAGTTGATAATATCCTATCGTGGGTCAGCCAAACCCTAGACTGTGCGGTTTACTCTATCATTAGCCATTTTGGATGTCGAGGTCACATTCGACATCTTTTACATGAGTTTTCATCCCTCCAACAAAACACGAATCTCCAATTGGATTCTCACATCTCGACCAGATCTCGAAGCCATATATGGATTCCAGCATCTCGAACATATCCACTTCCAAGAGATAGAACATGTATCTCAGCCTTCAACTGGTTTTTGGTAAGTAAAACACGTACCAACCTTAGTCTCTCCAAGACTGAATCGACAACTTTGGTTATTCAATGATAATGAAAGCGATTGCATATGTAAACCAAGTCTCGTATACTTACCACGTTTCAATATTTTCATTTCACACTATCCCTTGATCAAGAGTGAAGCCGATAGGTTAGAGCTCTATTGCTCATGTCCCTACACGAACATCGGTCTTAATTCCCATAGATAGATAAGCTTACTTCATTGGTTTTTAGTGCTAAGTATATGACTAAACGTTTTCCATAAACGAGGAAACATGCAAGGCATGATCAAGTCATACAAATCACGATTAAGTCACATAAGCTGTAACGATCCCGGATTTTTCTAAGTTTAAATTGATAACTAATTTAATTTTTGAATAAAATTTGTGAAATAAATCGATAAAGTGATGCGAGTTTCCCCGAATTCAAATATATTTTGTATAAATCATTTAAATTTAAAAATATTGTAAATATTGTATATATGTGAATATATATGTATTTGAGCATATATGAGTAAATTTGAAATAATATATATGTATATATATTTGATTTGAATTTAACTTGTAAATAAATGGTTTAAAAAAATGAAATTTAAATTGTAAAGAAAGAATTTAAACAAAGTCAAATTAAATTTGAAATCCAGATTTGAAAATGAAATAAGTTTTATAACTTTAAATGTTTAAATAAGTTTAAATGAAAAGGTATACTTTAAATATGTGAAGTCAAAAGTAAATTTGATTTTAACTCTTTTGATCAATGAGCCATTAATAATTAATCAATTTTGATTAATAATGATAAATTTAGGTAATTACTGTAGCAAAGTAATTAAAGAAAGTGATTAATTTTAATAATCAATTAGATTAATTAATTAAAGATAATCATTTGTAGAATTGATTAAGTGTAATTACTTATTAAAGTAATTAAGAAATTGATTACTCATTGTAATTAATTAAATTAAATTTGATTAGTTTAAGTTAACTAAGTAAGTTTGATTAATTTTAATTAATCACTTAATGATTTAATAAATGTAATCACTTAATGTAATTTATGAAGTATAATTACTTAGTGAAGTAATAAATAGATGACTACGGAATGTAATAACTTGAATGATGATTAGGAATTGGGTATAATTATTTGTTAATAATTAAAGGGTTAATTAATAATGGTGATTAATTAAGATTTATTTAAATAATTTAAAGGTTAATTAAAGATTAACTAATCAATGATGAAAGGGAAATTTATTTCGGATAATTGGTGATTAACTCATGATAATTAACCCGGATTAATGATTTTTCATAAGTAATACACCTGATTTAAATTAATCAATTGATTAATAAATTTTACCCGTGAATGTTTGAGTTTTATTGAATTGTTTGATATTCCCTGATATGTGATGCTATATGATATATTCTGATTTGTGTGTGATCTGTACTGTAGTTCATTTATCTGGGATGAATGTAATATATTATCTGTAATTTATATATCTTTGATCTATGAATAAAAGATAAGCGTTATAGTTATACCGCTTATCAACTATATTTCTGTATTTTGAATCTGTGATGATTGAATGATGTTGCACTACTGTGTGAAACCCCTGGACTACACCATACACACACAAATATGGATTTCACGTGGAAATCGGTTAAGTCACAGATAATTTAAATTTAATGTTTTTGAAATTGAAATTTTAATTTCAATTGATTTTGGAAATGGATTCGGGTTAAATGTTAAAGCTTTTGAAAAAGTGTTTTCAAAGATAAAAATTATTTTGAATAACTTGGTAAAGTTTCAAATTTAAATAATTCAATTTGAATTTGAATTCAAAATTTGGAATTGAATTCCATGTTTGGAAATTATGATTAGAGAATGTGTTTATATGAAATTGAACCATTTTAAAATATTGTTTGGGGAATTTGAATTTAACCCAAAGACTTTAACTCGTATAAATGAACCAAAATTTCCGAAATTAAAACTGTTTGTTTCAAATGATAAAAGCTTTCATATAAGAAATGAAATTCCAATTTAAGTTAAGGAATTTCAAGTTTGAATTGAAAAACGGTTTTCCAAGTTATGAGTGAATTCTTTTTTCAAAGCTATGAATTGAATCTGTTTATTTTAACAGATTTAAAATGGTGATTTGTTTAAACCATTCGAAATGAAATTGTTTTGAAAGCTATAAGTTAAATCTTTGATTTAAAGATTTAACGAGTTAATCCAATTGAAATGGAAATCGATTTGGAAAATCTATGAGTAGATCTTTGTGAAAGTAGGTGAACTTTGTGAATCAAATCCTTTATTTAAAAAGATTTGAAATGGTAATGTGTTTAAACCATTTGAAGAAAAGTTTGGATAATAAGTTGTGACTTAACTGAAATCCCAATATCTATATATTTTTAAATATTGCGCTCATTATTCGGTTTAGTCGGGAGAGGACCTTTGTGTCATATAACCCATTCAGAATAATGATACGTCGTATATGAATCGCATTTGAAGACCGGTGTTGAAGACCGGGTATTTGCGAGAACGATAGGATAACCTATCGATTATCTCTGCACTGAGTCGCTCCGGTATAGAGATTCCCTAAGTGATGGGAAGTCCGATCGGGATTGTGAATACCCGGATTGCAAGGGCTTCTTCGGAAGTGCCTTCGGTTCTGTTCGAACCCGAAACAGACTTGTATGGTTACATGTCTGACATTACATTTTGAGATATAAAGCAGATTTCTTTCAAATACATTTCTGTTGGTGGCGGAGAATTTATTCTCTTAGCTTAATACCCTTCTCTGAGACGTACGAGCTCAGAGGTTATGTAGTTGAAGGTTATCAGCGATATACTCCCAATTAGGTAATGTGGCATGCTGAGTGTTGCTATGTGTTGATCATTTATTGATCATTTGTGATCAAAGCATGGCTTTGTGAAAAAGCGTAGCTTTGTGGACGAGACCTCTTCGGACCTCACAACCCGAAAATGGTCGAAACAGGAAAGATGCGGCAAGGTTATGAGGGTCGCGCCCTTTAGGGTATGTCATTTCCTTCTGGAAAAGGGTGGTATCAGGTATGAAGCCCTGATATTTAACCTATGTGGTTGCTCCAATCTCATTCTTTGTGGTTGTTGCTTTGCGAGGCGCCTCGGATAAAGGTCTCAAAGGACCGGGGGATGGCATACTCGAGAAGTAGTTACCTAGTTACAGAGGTAACCCGGCCTTGTGTTGGCAGAGAGCCGGGTAGGTTCTCGGGACGTCCCGCCAGAGGCGATCCCATGTGGCATAGGAAGTTCCTTAGCCTGACCATTTGTTGGAAATCCAAAGAAACAATACGAACCTTGTACGGTTTTAGTTGTATAACCTGCTATGGAATGTGGCGGTAACCTGCTATTAAACATAGTAGCTATAGTAGGCATAGTGTGAAATGCCTATGTTGGCTAAGATTAATATTATACTTTCGAAATGTTTTCTGCACTATGCACTAATAATAATAATCCAATGATTTTGCGTAGTAAGCATGTTTGACTATCATAAGAAGAAATCTCCTCCAATTCTGCATTTGCATTGTGTGTGTGGTGGGAGGTCTTATGGTAGTTTCATTTTCCAAAAGCATTGCGGACTTCAATGTTTAAAATTCCTTTGTTGTTTGTTTTGAAGATAAACTGTTTTGTTACTCACACCAGTCCCACAACTGACTCGGAGTTTATTGTTCCCTTCCTAAACTCTGGGTGCCTACAATTTTCCACACGGGCACTCTACAGTTGGGTTTTTCAGATATTCAGGTTTAGTAGATTATCTGGAGCTAGTTCACTTCATCGGAGTGGATGACTGTACTTGCTTATCTTGTGCATCGTGATGGTGGTTCGAGCTGATGTTTGAGTTATTGGACTCATTCTCTTTTGCAGATTATTTAGAGTTATCTCTTCTGTTATTTCCGCTGTATCATTATCATATCTCTGATATTGTTGTATCATATTGATATCATTGTTGTATATCATTCTGGATATTGTATTCATTGGAGTTGTACATGATATCATCTATTTCTTTATTCCGCTGTGTTGTTATACTTACTGTGTTATAAGCTCCGGGAAGCCAGATTCGGCGTTTGAATCTATGACATTTGAGTACAAGTGAAGTACGGGTGCCGATTTTCGAAGGCCGAGTTTTTGGACTCACATTTGGTATCAGAGCTGAGGGTAAAACTTTAGATCAGGAGTATAACACATTAAGTAGCTCATTAGAGATAGGGTGAAGTATACCCTAGAATGAGTAATCCTTAAGATATCCGTCTGTATGCCTCAGTAAATTCTCTTACTATCCACTGATAGTGAGTATGAGTGTAAGAAGAGGATGAGATAGGGGACATGGAAATACGACTATAAATGGTCAATACCCTGTAACAACAAAGAAACAATCTTTTCTCTATCAATCTCTTTTGTTCAGCATCTTTTTTCAATTCTTTGATAATTCCTGGTAGATCCAGGATGGAGATTCGATATATAAATATGGGATGTAAACTCCAAATAAGTCAGTCAGAATTATTTGTTTGGATGTATTGGCTGCCGTGTTTGCTTTGTTTGCTATGGTTGATAGATATACTTTAGTTTTAAACTGAAAGTTTTGAAATTGTATCTATATATCTATCTATTCTTTGGGTCCAGATATATTCTACGAATGGTTAGTTATCCCTTCGAACTAACCAATGCCATTGTATATTTCGTAGATCTGGATAACCTGAGTATTTTGTGAAGTGTCAAATAGATTCGTTCTCGTATCTATTATTGATATTCTGATTTGGTAAGCTAAATGCAGAATAGCTGTTCAGTTTGATTTGATGAAATGTTTTTCATCTATCTTTGTGTCTCCCTGGCAATTTCGAGGACGAAATTCTTTTAAGGGGGGGAGTCTGTAACGATCCCGGATTTTTCTAAGTTTAAATTGACAGTTAACTAATCGATTATCTAGTTAAAATAGTTGCTTGTACAAATCAATGTTCATATACTTAACTCGTTTCTAACATTCCCGACTTAACTATTTCTCGTTCAAGAGGGAAAACCGGTAGGTTAGAGCTCTATTTCTCTGTCCCTACTGGACATCAATCTTTAACTCTTAGAAATGGATAAGTGAAATGCCCCAAAAATTTAGAGGGAAAAATTAAAACAATTCTGTAATATATATATATATATGTAGGATCAAATGTTGATGGAGTTCCTGAATTGAATGATGTGCAGGGATATGTGTGCACGTGCACACTGGAAATGGCACAAGGAAGAGATTTAGAAATTCTCTGGAAAAAATAAAATAATATAATGGTGATAATAAAATAAATAAACAAAGTAAGAAAGCATTTCAGATATGATCTTGGATATGAATCATTGATCAAATTAAATATGTTTTCTGGATACATTGAAATTAAAGACTTCCTGAAAAAAAAATATACATAGTGAAATTAGAATAATATAGAGATACTGAAAAAAAAACAGAAAAATCCTAATTAAAATAAAGGAGTAAAATTCTTTATTTAAGACATTGGAATGTAACTGAAGCATAACCCAAATTAAAAATGAAATATGTGCTTAAACATATTTTCTGTGAAACAAGGGAATTAAATAAAACAAATAATTATATACCTATACACATGTATATTTTCTGTGAGAAGAAATATATTGAAACTGAGCAAGAAAATAATGATAACATTAAAATAGCCTGAAATGTAAAATAACTAAGTATATTATGTATGGGCAAAAAAATAGGAAAATGGGGATTCCCATAAATAAACAAATATACTTGGTCACACCTTTAACATGATTTAGGTAGACTGGACATTTTCTGAAAAAGTAGGAAAAAAGAAAATGTTGCCTCTAATAAAAGAAATATGGCCGGGGTAACTGAAAATGGGAATGTTAAAATATAAATGCAAAATGCATGATATTGGTCAGGACAAAAATGGAATTCTATTTGATAAAACCCTAGTAAAATGCTTATAAATGAATAGTTGTAGCCAGGGGAATTAGTTTACCCGAGGCACTTAAAATAAGAAAGAAAACATTTAGAGAGAAAGGAGAAAATATTGCTCAGGGATTTTCTGGATTAACTAGAAGGAGATACTTAGGTGAGTAACCTCACCAAATTCATGGCATTAAGACCTGAAATGAGGCAGCCAATTCTAATTTAGTTATTTGCTTACTTTAGTTTTGTTGAATATGGTTTTATCAATGTTCTTTGGATGTTTTTGGATCTGTCATGATTTTATTATGGATGTTTTTGGGTGATCTTTGATCTATTGTGATGTTTGTTTTTGGATGTGCAACTCACTGTTTCATTACACCCAGAAAAGTTAAAGCATAAAACCTTAAAATCTAGGCAAGAATATTCACAACTAATCTGGATCTGTGGCATGAAAATTTTAATAGAAGAAAACATTATGAGCTGCATTATACTATGTATAAGTGCTGAGGCTTAGAACAGTGTATTAGGGGTGTACTTGAGTGCTGAACCCCTGATAAAAAAAAGATAATAAAACCCACAAGTTAAAATTATGGTTAAGCTAGACTGTGAATCTGGTTCAACCATAGTTACTTACAGATCAAAATAATCCTAACATGCCATATCTCTGTTTATAGTTGTAAAGATTCTTGTATGGATTTAAGACCCAGATATCTCTTGACAACATCATTAAAAATAATTATTTATTTGTTTCTGGAAAACATGCTTACAAGATGTATGGGGTGCTTTCATGTATGCAGTGGCATTTTTCATCTAGATATCTGATGATAAAATCAAACAAATGCTTCTAGTAAATAAACTAGGAATAATGAGCCAAGAAGGCTGCTGGAATGCTTGTTATATTTGAAGTATGCAAGTTGGCACATGGTTTGTTTAAGCCCTGAGATCTTTGTGCAATAATGTGAATTAATTTATTGCAATGTGCCCCAGTGATTCCTTAATAGCAGATGAGGCTGAAACATAAATTGACATGTATATACTCATAGGTAACTCCTAAACCAGGAAGCAAAAGATATGAGTGTTACTCAGATTTGTTGAAATGGAAACATGGTTACTCCAGAGCATCTAAGTACTGGAGATTGATGTGAATGATTGTATGACTATGATTGTGTAATTAGTTGACTTATGAAGTTATTGCACTTGCATGATAGTCTAACCTGTAACATAGAATGTAGGTGTTTTGATAAGTTACTCAAGTAACTGGCTAAAAACTTATGCATCATTCAATTGCTTAATATCATGAATATGATGAAGTTATTCATACCAGATCATAGATCTGACCTTTGTTTGCTCATGGCATATGGGGGTGTCTCATTTTAAAAATGAGGCAGTCACTAATGCTCTTTCAAGTAATGCTGGAATTAAGTAGAAAATGAAGTTATGGCTAAGGAGAAGGAGTGAATGAACATGCTAGCTAGTCTTAATAAGAGCCTATGATGATTTTATTTGCATGTATTCATAAGAGAATTATGTTTGAAAATGTAATGAATTTCTTTTGTTTGATTAAATCAGTTGTTAGACAGTTGAATTTTGTTATCTGGTAGAAATTGAAAATCTGAAGAAAAAGTGCATTTACATTTAAGTAATTTTCATACAAAATTTATATCCTGATGTAGTCAGGTTTGAATCATTTAAAAAAATCACTGAGTTATGAAGTGGAAACTTGACCTCAAATTAGAAATATATTTCAGACATTTAGTTGTTTTAGTAAAGTATTTTGCAAAAGAACTCAAGTTAATTTTTGTGTAATGCTTTAAGAAAGGAATTTTTCTGAAGGAAGTTTTTAGCACTTGGTAACTTAATACCATTTCATTTATCATGAACAAGTGTTTGGTTAGCACGGCCATATGGTTCAACCAGCTTCAAAAGAATGGGGTCTTGGTTGAGCATGTTGGTCTGGAATTTGAGATTAAAAAGTATTCTACATCTTTTTGTTAAAAGCATGTTAAAATCTCTTTAATATGTAAAGTGGAAAATATATATATTGAAACTGATTGGCATTATTATTTCAAGAGGAGTTTTGAATCCAAAATCCGGTTCACATGAATCAAAGTGGTTGTTCAAAAAAAATAAACACTTATAAAAATCCAGAACCTTTATTATAGGAAACTTAGATATCAGTAACATAAGAACTACTTATGTTATGTTAAACTGTAGGAAAAAAATAAAATAAAAGAGGCTTCAAAGGGTATAGATATATTGAAAATGATAAATGCAGATATCATTTTCTGATACTTATGCAAATAACAATCCTTTGAGCTATGCAAGAATAAACAAATAAATGAACTCTTGTGTTCTAAGATTATCTGAAACATGGTTAATATAATTAAATCTAAGTATGAATAAATATGAACAAGATCCACTTATATAATGTAAATATTAAAGAATCTGGGAATTCAAATTATGAGTAGATCCATTTCAAACACAAATCAGACAGACTAGCTCTTGTCAAAAAATCATAATACTAATAAACTCAGATTTTAAACAAGAGGAACACATATATCATCATATGTATGTGTATATTTCTATGACTGAACTGATATGTTTATATTGGTAGATAATTTAAATCCAGAGCACATTGTTTGTAAAGAAAAAAAATGACCCTGAGAAATTTAAACCAAGTTCAATTGAGCAAGTATTCAGCAAGCAAAAAAAAAATCCTTATGAAATTAAGGTAAAAATAGGAGGGTCATTTCAATAAGTCAACTTCGTCGGTTTTTAGTGTTAAGTGTAGTATTAATGATTTCCATTAACAAGTAACAACATGCTTAATCCATTTTCGACATTCCCGACTTAACTATTCCTCATTCAAGAGGAAAACCGTTTTCGACATTCCCTACTCGACATCAATCTTTAACTCTCAGAAAGTGATAAGCCTACTTCGTCGGCGTTTATCCTTAAGCAAAGTAAATTACCTTTTTAAACAAGTAAGTAAACAACAAGATTAACATGTTTTTGATGTAACAACCCTAGATTTCTACATATATTTAAATTTGACTTTATTTTTATTTTAAATTATTTTAAACTTGTTTTATTTCAAACATTTCATTTTAAAATAAAAATTATAACTTCAAATGGTATAAATTGGATATTTTACTGAAAAGTGGATTTCTGTTTAAATGGTCAAACTATGAATTTTAATTTTTAAATTTAAATATTTAAAAGTTTGAATTTTTTCTTTTATTATGAAATTATATTAAATTTCAAGAATACTGCTTTTCATTTCGTTGAAATTGGAGTTATATTGTGAAAGTTATGCTTTTTACAATGTTGTGTGTAAATTGTTTTATTTAACAATATTGTTTATTTTAAATTATATAAATAATATTTTTATTGGTCATATCTTATTCTAATTTGTATATATATGTTATATTATATATATTTTGTCTTTTAAATATTTTTAAAGTGATGATAAAAATTTTCCAAAGCTTATTGAATTTATTTTCAAATTTTAAAGCCTTGTTTGCATTTTTAAGTTATTTTCTTCATTTATTTATATTTAATTAAAATTTTATTTATTCAGTATTTTTCTATGTTTTTATTTTATTTATATGTATTTTACATGTATTTAAGATTTTAAAAGAAATGGTGGAAATTTGAAGAGTTTTGTGACTTTTTATATGCTATGACATTTCACTTACCTTTTGTCTTTTCGTTTTCAGCTGACTTTTCAATGGATATAGCCGTTCATTCTCTTTGCTTCAGTCGTGAATTTCATTTCATTATTCACGTGAGAAATATTTCCTACCATCTCCAAAAACTCACGGCCAAACTAAGAAAAAATGTTAATGGCTTCTCCTATTTTCTCATTTTCCTTTTCTTTCTATGATTTCTGCCTTGCCTCTTCCTCTAGTTTGCTCGGCCACTACCTCTTCACCACCACATCACCTTCATCACCACCATCTACAGCAGCAACCTCCCCTCCTCCTCTGATCATAATCAGGCCATGACCATTTGTTGAAGCTAGCACCACCAATTTTGCACAAAACCCTTACAAACATGCATAGAAATCACCATACCCTTCACCTATCACTTCGACCACCCCTCTAGCCACCACCACCGGCAGCTCCGCCACCTCTGGCCACATCTCCAGCCACCACCTGACATGTCCAGACCTGTACAAGCATTGTGACGCCCCACCTCTATGCTCATAATAACAAAGAGTATTAAAAGAAATACTGTCTATTATTACGAAGAATAAGGCTGGATAGGAGCGACCATCCGTAGTTGACCTTACACTAATATTGGTTATCTCGATAGGAGTGGTATATACTTTTTACTTTTCATCTATCATTTATTTACTCCCATCGACACACCCAATTATCAGTATAAAACAACTACGATAGTTCATAATAGTTTAGGACATTAGATATAACAATAACACAGATAATATAAATGCGGAACACAGATAAAAAACAACAGTCTCATATATATATAACTGATGTCAGTTAATACATAGTTGACACAATACATATGATACAACTACAACTGTCGACTCTAGAAGTTATATATACAAGTACATTATCGACTAATATACATGAATACATATCGTTCTATACAATGACACGACTACTACAAAATGACACTGACAACTTCAGAAGGTGTGAAAAGTCTTCATATCCTGAACAGCAACTCAAAGAAGAAAATCTACAACCTGAAATAACTCGGGTCTGACCCGAGTATTACATTCAAAAGAAAATAATACCCAGGTCAGTCTAATTCAAACCAGTTTATTAGTGCACGGAAGCAATAATAATCAGATATCAATTAGGCGACAGTTACAGAATCTCGTATATCCAACTCTCGATACGAGGATTGGATAACGGCAATTATAACACTATACAGTGTTAAGCAACATATCAACAATCCAAATCAATTTAAACAATTGAAATGCCAATTTAAAAACAACAATGCTGATTGGCTGCAGTACACGCTAACGTGTACTGCCTCGCCAATACAGTCTATGGAACATTCAGAAGATCAATGAATCCAAAATCCAACGGATACAACTCAATCGAAATGAACCATTTCAATTACAACCTCAAAATATTGAATTTAACCAACGAAATAGTTTACGATCGAAATATCAACTAAATCTGTCAATCCTGTTAGGGCTGCAGTACACGCACGCGTGTACTGCCTCGCCGCTACAAAGATGCAGTGAAACACAACAGGGCCAACAGACCAGAGAAGAAATAAGATGGCACATGTATGAAACTGTGCATATACACATTGGACATGATAAATAGGTATGCAAACTGAATGGTCAGACGATATACATCAGATTAGAACATACGAGCAGTAGCCTTAACAAGCAAAGACCTCAAGCCAACATGATCGAAGGAGTATACTCGAACTCAACACGGTGCAGGAATGCCAATGTCAAAATACAAAACTCAGACTCAACATAGTGCATAAATGCACAATAACTCAGATGCTAACATAAAACTCGAAATGATCTGAGCATAAGCAAGGAGGCTCAAAGCTATGCAGTGGAACCAAAAGAACAAAATGAAACAAAGAAGGCGCATGGGTGTGCAGACCAAACGATGCAGCTTCAACAGTGTATCAATGGTGAGCTGCACATAACAAGTTTGGCAACAACATGAAAATATCATGAAGGAGCTCGAATGCAACAAATTCAACATGTACTCAAACAACAGGTTTTTCAAGTTTCAAATTAAGTGAAGTTAAAATGAAATCAAGGCATCAAGTATGCACAATCAAGTCTGTGAAGCACAAGGTCAAATCCGAGCGACAGACTGGATTCAACACAAGTGAATGAAAAAAAAAACAACCATAATGTAAAGGTCAAGTCACTGCTGTCCTGACTCAACCCAATGCAACAGTATAAAGAAATACACTCGTCAAAGCTCAGAGACCAATGCACAAAATTCACAGTGCAAACAAAATAAATGCAACATGATCCTAGACAGTGCAAACATGAGACTTGACTGGACAGCCCCACATTTACCCTGTCAATATCAAGGCACGCACCAGACAAGTAAGAAACTGTGATACGAGAGACATGTACAAGCATAGTCTCAGCAAATTATGTAGCGCACAAATGTCATGAACTAGTGTGACAATGCATACTACTGATCTGGGTAAAATGAATGTACAATCACAGGTATAAATTTTATGCAGGGATATAAAACTAAACAGTGTACACAGTGGTCAATATCTCTATCCAGATTTCAATGTTTTTACATGAAGGCAGTGCCAAGGTTAGGTAATAGTTATCAAAGCATAAGTGAACAATGCAAGTGCAGCCAAAGTCAGATGGTCAGAGAATTACAAACATGAATGCAATGTACAACAATGCAAAGGAACCAGAGATAGTTTTAGTCAAATATTAGGAATTCAACAAAGTCAGAGACCAGAAGCTCAAGGCTAATGCATATCTATGATGCACATGCACAAGTAATCAGTGTAAACAAAAATGGAATCTATACATAAGGGACATGCAATACAAGGCAAGTCATCAAAACTCAAATAGACCTGATATGCACACTAAGCCCAGCAACATGATACGAATCTTATCTCAGTGCAGACTCGATTGTACAGATTGAATGAAGTGTAACTGCGATTACCAAAGTAAAGCAAGAAGGACGAACAGCTCAAGGTCACTTCAAGCGAACAACATAAATCGAAGTCAGATAAATCTCAAGCATCTAGCAACATCGATCAGCCAGCGATTTACAGAACAGGGTCAAGTTAAAATCAAATGGACTGTGGCCAACATGGAATTCAAATCAACATCGAGTTATTCAAGTATATGAACAGGTCAGAGATGAGGTGTAAGTTTCAAACTCAACACCGTGATTATCACAAAAATGAAATATACGCATATGACAAAGTCAGAATCATCTCAAACGCTCAAGAAAAGTCAAGTGGTCAAGTAAACCCAGTTGACAAAATCAAAGAATGGAAACATGATGGCAGTGAACACGGAACGGGCAGAAAACCAGTTAAAGATCACCATCAAGCCAAAAATTCATCAAATTTTACGAAATTGATTAATTCAATGAAATCATCAACCATGAGATAAAATCGAACAACCAAAGCACTCTACTAAGTTGAATAACAGATGTGAGTGATAAGAAAATCACTCACCTTTGCAAATAGAAGCAGCTGTAAGCAGAGACTAAGAAATCGATTGCCCAAGCATGGACGAGGCCAGCGATCGAACGAGCCACCGAAGTTGGCAGCTTCCATTTTGCTCGAAGCCTTAATTTCCGTGCGAACGAGAGAAGAACGAGCCACCATTATTATTCTTTTCTTTGTTTGAACTAGGGTTGCGAAAAATGAAAGAGGGGATCGGGCTGGAGCGAATAAAAAGGAAAGGGGGATCGAACCAAAATGATAACGGGCCGATGCTTTTAAAAGGGCTGGCCACTAAAATAAAGGAAATACTTATTTTAAAGCCCACAATAATTTCTCAACAATTTAAAAGCTTGCAACAGTAATTAGCCAATAGATTAATCGTTAAATGACGATTATAAATCACTGCGAAATCCTAGGTTGTTACAGACTCCCCTCCTTATAAAAATTGCGTCCCCGCAATTTTCCTAATTAAGGTCGTCATTAACAATAAATTTTTTATAAACGGGTTAAGCTAGAAAATAAAAGTCGAGAATTCAAATGCCAAAGGAATCCTTTAATTCCAATAAAAGAGATTCACAAATTTTCAACAAAATCTAATTATCAAGTAGATAATCAGAAAATAATCAAAACTGAATAAATGCAATCATCAGCAATATTCAATTATCAATTAGATAATTTAAAATACAGAAATCACAAAACAGCAATATCTAATTATCGATACGATAATTAGAAGACAACAAAATCTAATTATCAACAAAGATAATTATGAAGCACAAATCACAAATCGCAAATTGCAGATGTCTAGTTATCCAACAATTAACTAGAAAACACAAACTCCATAATCAACAAACTCTACCTAATACAGAAATAGATAGAAAACAGCGATTCAATAAAATCAGCATATTCTAGAATCAATTGGAGACTAGAAAATCTCATATCAACAAAATCAGCAAACATCAATTATACAAACGATAGTCAGAAAACAAATCAACAAATATTTAATTACCACAAACGGTAATCAATTTTAAATCAACAATTATTCGATTATCAAAAATGACAATCAAATTTCAAATCAACAAATATTCGATTATCAAAACGATAATCAAATCTCAAATCAACAATTATTTAATTATCTCAAGCGATAATTAAATCCAAAATCAACAAATATTTAATTATCTGAAGCGATAATTAAATCTCAAATCAACAATTATTTAATTATCTCAAGCGATAATTAAATCTAAAATCAACAAATATTTAATTATCTGAAGCGATAATTAAATCTCAAATCAACAATTATTTAATTATCTCAAGCGATAATTAAATCTAAAATCAACAAATATTTAATTATCTGAAGCGATAATTAAATCTCAAATCAACAATTATTTAATTATCTCAAGCGATAATTAAATCTAAAATCAACAAATATTTAATTATCTGAAGCGATAATTAAATCTCAAATCAACAATTATTTAATTATCTCAAGCGATAATTAAATCTAAAATCAACAAATATTTAATTATCTGAAGCGATAATTAAATCTCAAATCAACAATTATTTAATTATCTCAAGCGATAATTAAATCTAAAATCAACAAATATTTAATTATCTGAAGCGATAATTAAATCTCAAATCAACAATTATTTAATTATCTCAAGCGATAATTAAATCTAAAATCAACAAATATTTAATTATCTGAAGCGATAATTAAATCTCAAATCAACAATTATTTAATTATCTCAAGCGATAATTAAATCTAAAATCAACAAGTATTTAATTATCTGAAGCGATAATTAAATCTCAAATCAACAATTATTTAATTATCTCAAGCGATAATTAAATCTAAAATCAACAAATATTTAATTATCTGAAGCGATAATTAAATCTCAAATCAACAATTATTTAATTATCTCAAGCGATAATTAAATCTAAAATCAACAAATATTTAATTATCTGAAGCGATAATTAAATCTCAAATCAACAATTATTTAATTATCTCAAGCGATAATTAAATCTAAAATCAACAAATATTTAATTATCTGAAGCGATAATTAAATCTCAAATCAGCAATTATTTAATTATCTCAAGCGATAATTAAATCTCATATCAACAAATATTTAATTATCTAAAGTGATAATTAAAAGCAACAAATATCCGATTATCGAAAACGATAATCAGAACTCATATCAACAAATATCTAATTATCACAAGCGATAATTAGAAACAACAAATATCTGATTATCAAAAACGATAATCAGAACTCATATCAACAAATATCCAATTACCTGCAGATAATTGGAAGCAACAAATATCTAGAAATCAATTAAGAAGACTAGAAAATCAACATGAAAGCTTGGATCGATCCCATCAGATGGCGAGTTTTTAATTCGCCGCACGTGCATCAACAAATGGCCGAAGCCTACCAAGTACTCAACATAATTTTGGCGCCCAACAAATGACCCGAAGGTCCAACAAATGACCCGAAGGTCTAGTACTGGTATTTGACCCGAAGGTCCAACAAATGACCCGAAGGTCCAACAAATGACCTGAAGGTCCTCATAGTGGCTCGAAAGCACACAAAAGCATCAAAATGTTTCAATTAACGAGTCCGGAATTAACCAAAATAGTAAACGCACATGTCCCATAACCACGAGTTTTACTAAATTGTTTAATTCTCTTCATCGTTTCCTTGAAAGTGTAGAATCATCAAAACAACAGATATTCAATTAACGATTCCGGAATTAACCGAAATAGTAAAAGTGTGGTTCCATACTCCGCACTTTTGCTGAATCGTTTAAATCACTTCATCGTTTCCTTGAAAGTGCAAAATTGTGTATTCTGTAAAAACACACTTTACATTCTCAAACGGACAAGTCCGGAATTAAGCGAATCAGTAAAAGAAAGGGGTCATAGTCCTCGATTTTGCTGAAACGTTTAAATCGCTTCCTCATTCTTTTGAAAGCGCAAACTGTTAAAATTTCTGAAAACAATTTTATTTATTTTGTAAAAATAACAATTCACATTCTCAATTGGACAAGTCCGGAGTTAAGCGAAACAGTAAAAGAAAGGGGTCATAATCCTTGATTTTGCTGAATCGTTTAAGTCACTTTCTCATTCTTTTGAAAACGCAAACTGTTAAAAATTTACAAAACAATTTTCAGTTTTAAAACGATTTTCCAATCACGTGATTAAAACAGCAAATCAGTAACAATTTCGATAAGGAAATTGTACTTCTCAAAATACCGTAAAAACGGTCACAAAACAGCATTGCGGAATAACCGCTTGAAAATCCACTTTTAAAATTTGACGGTTACTGAAGCCAAAGCGACAGTAATTTTGAAACGTCAAAATCATATCAAAACAATTTACAGCAAAATGTAATATCAGAGAATTTTCATTCATCAAAATGCCACAAAACACCGTGCTTCAAAATATAGCATTGGTGTAAAATCCCGTTATAAAAATAACGGCAACAAAATACGTTTCATAACCAAGCATCGGTTCAACGTAAAATAAATGCAATAACGTGCAATTCAAATTTTTGCACGTACTACAAAATGAACAAAGAAATCATTCGAATGTATCTTCAATGAAGATAATTCAAAACAGCAAAAATCTAATCAATATATGATTAGTACAAGAGAAGCCAGCGGAAATTTCAACAAAAATCACATACCTGTACTTTCTTCAAATCCTCAATTCGGATTCGAAATTCTCAAAGAAACAAAATAATTACAGCTATGTAAACAACAAATGAAATTTATTTCAATTTCTAAATCAAATAGATTATCAGTTGTACTCAGCGAAGACAGTTTCACTGTTTCCGCTGCGCACTCTGATAAACAGTACTCAAATCAATCAAATCATCAGAACACAAATTCACTTTTATTTTTAAATACAGTTATTTAAAAATTTCATCCAAATTTCAAAACTTTAGTTTTGACTCAAGCACAAATAAAACATCGACCGATAGTTGTAACATATGTTCCTTCCGAGTTAAGTTTTATATTATGTCCATAAACCCCAAGCTCTGATACCAACTGTGACGCCCCACCTCTATGCTCATAATAACAAAGAGTATTAAAAGAAATACTGTCTATTATTACGAAGAATAAGGCTGGATAGGAGCGACCATCCGTAGTTGACCTTACACTAATATTGGTTATCTCGATAGGAGTGGTATATACTTTTTACTTTTCATCTATCATTTATTTACTCCCATCGACACACCCAATTATCAGTATAAAACAACTACGATAGTTCATAATAGTTTAGGACATTAGATATAACAATAACACAGATAATATAAATGCGGAACACAGATAAAAAACAACAGTCTCATATATATATAACTGATGTCAGTTAATACATAGTTGACACAATACATATGATACAACTACAACTGTCGACTCTAGAAGTTATATATACAAGTACATTATCGACTAATATACATGAATACATATCGTTCTATACAATGACACGACTACTACAAAATGACACTGACAACTTCAGAAGGTGTGAAAAGTCTTCATATCCTGAACAACAACTCAAAGAAGAAAATCTACAACCTGAAATAACTCGGGTCTGACCCGAGTATTACATTCAAAAGAAAATAATACCCAGGTCAGTCTAATTCAAACCAGTTTATTAGTGCACGGAAGCAATAATAATCAGATATCAATTAGGCGACAGTTACAGAATCTCGTATATCCAACTCTCGATACGAGGATTGGATAACGGCAATTATAACACTATACAGTGTTAAGCAACATATCAACAATCCAAATCAATTTAAACAATTGAAATGCCAATTTAAAAACAACAATGCTGATTGGCTGCAGTACACGCTAACGTGTACTGCCTCGCCAATACAGTCTATGGAACATTCAGAAGATCAATGAATCCAAAATCCAACGGATACAACTCAATCGAAATGAACCATTTCAATTACAACCTCAAAATATTGAATTTAACCAACGAAATAGTTTACGATCGAAATATCAACTAAATCTGTCAATCCTGTTAGGGCTGCAGTACACGCACGCGTGTACTGCCTTGCCGCTACAAAGATGCAGTGAAACACAACAGGGCCAACAGACCAGAGAAGAAATAAGATGGCACATGTATGAAACTGTGCATATACACATTGGACATGATGAATAGGTATGCAAACTGAATGGTCAGACGATATACATCAGATTAGAACATACGAGCAACAGCCTTAACAAGCAAAGACCTCAAGCCAACATGATCGAAGGAGTATACTCGAACTCAACACGGTGCAGGAATGCCAATGTCAAAATACAAAACTCAGACTCAACATAGTGCATAAATGCACAATAACTCAGATGCTAACATAAAACTCGAAATGATCTGAGCATAAGCAAGGAGGCTCAAAGCTATGCAGTGGAACCAAAAGAACAAAATGAAACAAAGAAGGCACATGGGTGTGCAGACCAAACGATGCAGCTTCAACAGTGTATCAATGGTGAGCTGCACATAACAAGTTTGGCAACAACATGAAAATATCATGAAGGAGCTCGAATGCAACAAATTCAACATGTACTCAAACAACAGGTTTTTCAAGTTTCAAATTAAGTGAAGTTAAAATGAAATCAAGGCATCAAGTATGCACAATCAAGTCTGTGAAGCACAAGGTCAAATCCGAGCGACAGACTGGATTCAACACAAGTGAATGAAAAAAAAACAACCATAATGTAAAGGTCAAGTCACTGCTGTCCTGACTCAACCCAATGCAACAGTATAAAGAAATACACTCGTCAAAGCTCAGAGACCAATGCACAAAATTCACAGTGCAAACAAAATAAATGCAACATGATCCTAGACAGTGCAAACATGAGACTTGACTGGATAGCCCCACATTTACCCTGTCAATATCAAGGCACGCACCAGACAAGTAAGAAACTGTGATACGAGAGACATGTACAAGCATAGTCTCAGCAAATTATGTAGCGCACAAATGTCATGAACTAGTGTGACAATGCATACTACTGATCTGGGTAAAATGAATGTACAATCACAGGTATAAATTTTATGCAGGGATATAAAACTAAACAGTGTACACAGTGGTCAATATCTCTATCCAGATTTCAATGTTTTTACATGAAGGCAGTGCCAAGGTTAGGTAATAGTTATCAAAGCATAAGTGAACAATGCAAGTGCAGCCAAAGTCAGATGGTCAGAGAATTACAAACATGAATGCAATGTACAACAATGCAAAGGAACCAGAGATAGTTTTAGTCAAATATTAGGAATTCAACAAAGTCAGAGACCAGAAGCTCAAGGCTAATGCATATCTATGATGCACATGCACAAGTAATCAGTGTAAACAAAAATGGAATCTATACATAAGGGACATGCAATACAAGGCAAGTCATCAAAACTCAAATAGACCTGATATGCACACTAAGCCCAGCAACATGATACGAATCTTATCTCAGTGCAGACTCGATTGTACAGATTGAATGAAGTGTAACTGCGATTACCAAAGTAAAGCAAGAAGGACGAACAGCTCAAGGTCACTTCAAGCGAACAACATAAATCGAAGTCAGATAAATCTCAAGCATCTAGCAACATCGATCAGCCAGCGATTTACAGAACAGGGTCAAGTTAAAATCAAATGGACTGTGGCCAACATGGAATTCAAATCAACATCGAGTTATTCAAGTATATGAACAGGTCAGAGATGAGGTGTAAGTTTCAAACTCAACACCGTGATTATCACAAAAATGAAATATACGCATATGACAAAGTCAGAATCATCTCAAACGCTCAAGAAAAGTCAAGTGGTCAAGTAAACCCAGTTGACAAAATCAAAGAATGGAAACATGATGGCAGTGAACACGGAACGGGCAGAAAACCAGTTAAAGATCACCATCAAGCCAAAAATTCATCAAATTTTACGAAATTGATTAATTCAATGAAATCATCAACCATGAGATAAAATCGAACAACCAAAGCACTCTACTGAGTTCAATAACAGATGTGAGTGATAAGAAAATCACTCACCTTTGCAAATAGAAGCAGCTGTAAGCAGAGACTAAGAAATCGATTGCCCAAGCATGGACGAGGCCAGCGATCGAACGAGCCACCGAAGTTGGCAGCTTCCATTTTGCTCGAAGCCTTAATTTCCGTGCGAACGAGAGAAGAACGAGCCACCATTATTATTCTTTTCTTTGTTTGAACTAGGGTTGCGAAAAATGAAAGAGGGAATCGGGCTGGAGCGAATAAAAAGGAAAGGGGGATCGAACCAAAATGATAACGGGCCGATGCTTTTAAAAGGGCTGGCCACTAAAATAAAGGAAATACTTATTTTAAAGCCCACAATAATTTCTCAACAATTTAAAAGCTTGCAACAGTAATTAGCCAATAGATTAATCGTTAAATGACGATTATAAATCACTGCGAAATCCTGGGTTGTTACAAGCATGGTCGAGCCTCATATGTGACCAAGCGGAGCCTTGTGTGCACCATAATCATCACTATTTTGTCTTGTCCTTTGCATTCTTCACTTTGCAACTCCTACCTCTTCAAACACTTGCATAGCCGTGAGTTATGATGCCAAACCTGAGCTTAACACATATCATGGCTGAGCAAAATGAACCCCCTTAGTCGAGCTTTTGAATGGTTGTAGCAAGGTCAAGTTACCTTGTCTTTGTTGCTTTTTAATTTCAATCTATTTCAATGTATTTTGGTTGAATATTCATATTTTATTTTGTCTATTGTTTTGTTTGTTTACAAGATCATATCTTGGCTCTCTCCACTCATTTGAATCATAGTCATTCTGTGTCATGCTGTGTCGTGCCATATCATGCTTTCTGGATTTATTCGATGTGTTTTGATTGGCTATCTCCAACTAAAAGGTGAGTATTCACTCACGACATTTATACTTATATATATTGTGAATTGACAACATGTGAATCTGTAGAAATTATTATATCATGTTATACTTGCATGTGATATGAATTATATGATGTTAACCTTGTTTATAAACCTGTCATATCATCTGTTACTGCTGTATGTTGCTATACTGTTTGGTTATAAATGTTTCTCACACTACAAGTTCCCTGTAGAATAGGATCACTATGGGTTGAAATGATACATACCCGAATGGACTTTAGAATAGGAGAAAATCGTTATGGGCTGAAATGATAGGCCTGAATTATTTTCAATTATTTTCATTTACTTGGGATTGCGGATTTGAAATGATCAAACCCGGGTTTTCTTTGTAAATTACAGGTTGAAATGATATATTACCCGTATCACTTTACCTAGGCTAGAAATGAAATACAGACCCGTTGTTAAAATATGTTTTTCTAAAAATTTTAAAATATTTTAGAAATGTAAAGATTATAATATTTTGATTTAAACTTAATTAAAAATGATTTTGTAAAGTATTATTGATTTTCTGAAAATTTATAAGTGAAATAAATTATGGAAAGGTTAGAAAATTTGAATGTAAGTTACTTTGGAAATTTTGATTTAATTTTAAATGGAATTTAAATTAAATATGAAATTATGATAAATTTATGATAATTTGGAAAAATGAATTTAAAATGATTTTATAACATATTAATGATTTTTGAATAAAGTTAAATGTGAAATGAATGAATATTTAAGTTGAAATTTTGAAATATAACTAAAATTGGAAATTTGTGAATTTGGCTTAAAAGTGAATTTTAAGTTATGTAAATAAAAATGAAATTAAGTTATAATTGAAAATTTAAACTTAAATGTTAAGTTAAAATTTAATTATATGAATTGAAATTGAATGGTGGAATTTAATAAGTGAATTATTATTAAATATTGATTTTTGAATGGTAATTTAACTTTATAAAATCATAAATATAAAGGTATTTGAATGATGGTTATAAAAGTGAAAATATGTGATTTTATAAGTTAAAAATGATTTAAATAAAAATATAATTGTTTGTGAAATTATATTGAATATTTGAAGTTAATTAACTGCATTTTTGAGATGCTATTATTTCTAATGTAAATGATATTACAACATTTTGTAATGCTATAGTTGATATAAATGAACCAAACCGCTAAATTTTAATAAAGGGGTATTATAACACTTTGTAAGTGCTATAAGTGTTGAATTCAACTAAAGTTTATTTGAACTAATGTATACAACATTTTTAATGCCGTCTTTTGTTAAATTGAACTGTTTTGAATGTAACTTTCTATAGCATTTTCCAAATGCTACGAAAGGTGAATTTTCATTATTTTGATAAATTTAAGTGAATAAATGAACTTTTAAAGATTAAAATTTTTGGAAATTTAATAATCTAATGATTAAATAAAATAACTTCATTTTATGATTTAAATGAAGTAAATTGTTTTGAAATATAAACTATTCGAATGTGTGTTGAAATGGTATTTTAAATAAATGAATGTTGTTTGGCAAATATGATATTTTGATATTTTGAAATGGATTTTTAATGATATTGAAATTTGAATTAATAATTGATTTCAAAGTATAAATTACCATTTTGAAATTTTAACTACGGGATGTATTTAATTTATAGTTTAACTGATCCTTAAAGGATGGGCGATCCCAAACATCCTTTGAGTTATTGTGCATTTCTACTACAGTTCACTTGAGTTGGTTTACATTATATAAGTATATATTGTCCTGACTCGAGTGTTTTGTGTTTACTTTACGCTCGGGTCAGCTTGAGTATTTACAGCTTAGCTTTGGATTTTGTTCTGGAGCTAGGAATCGTTGGAGATTATGCTTGTCTAGTTATCTATTTCCTTCCAGTTCAGTTGTTCTATTTCAGATCTGGTATTTATAAACTTCTATGTATTTGGGATTTCTATTGTATATGTTTTCAGAATGATATTATGTATGATGTTTTGAGAGTTTGTATATAGTAGCTTCATGAACTACTATGGTATTTTATTTCCGCTGCGAGGTATTCTGATTGTTCTGTGTCTGTGATTCTGTGATTTGTATTTCATTTGCTCCAAATTTATTTACAATGCGGTATTTTGAGCAATTCAAGTCCGACATATGCGGCTGCGAATGGCTGAAAATATCGGGTTGTTACATTTGGTATCAGAGCCAGGTTTTAGGCAAACCTTAGCTTGCGGAGCAAAAACTCATTAGAGATAGGGTAGAAATACCCTAGAATGAGTGAAATCAATCTCAGAATCATTTCTTTGTGAGAGGACGTATTTTTGAAGTATAAAATGATTTTCAAATGATTTTAAAGAATTTTCAAAGATTATTTTGATATAAAATTTTCTTGCTTTGAAAGTAAAATTTTCTAAACTTCATTCCTTTCGTATCCACCTTGTTAGTAATTTCGTCGATTAGGATTCCTTTGAACTTTGGAACGCTCCCACTTGTTCTGAAATCCATTCCTGTCTCCCCTAATTGTATTCCTTTGATTTTTGGAGCATTCCATAACTCCACTTTGAATGACCTCTAAAGATTGGCAGTTCCGCCATCTTTGAATGATTTGTAAAGTGGTGATACTCCTTTACAATAGGCATTGATTCACCGGAGATTTTTATATCCTCGGTTTACGATGTATTCTATCTTCTACTATATTTAGATTCTATCTCTGGCGATCGAAGGTCGATTTGCCTTAGATTTTCGCATCGATTATATTCCTGAAGTCAAGATTGACCTTGTAAGGTCGCCCGCGATTTATATGGGCATATCCATCTTCTATTTGGTAATTTAATTATCTTATCTTCGTTTGAGCTTATCTTCGAATTAGAATTCTATTTGATTTAGAGTTCCTCTAAATTTGAATCTCTGTTTGTTTTGAAATCCATCCTTGAATCATCCCTTGGAAAGTTTGTGGTTGATTGTCTTTTGAAAATTGTGTATTCATCGTAGTTTTTATTTTGATAAGGATGACCATATTTTTATATAAAGATGAAATGTTTTTTGATAAGGATTATATACCTTTAAAAAAATGAGAATTTGAAGTTTTGAAAGGATTTGAAATTGTGAAAATTTTATAAGAAATGGTTTCATATAAAATGATTTATAACTAAAGGTTTTGAATCTGAATTTAAGTGATTGAACTCCGGCATTTTGGAACTGGTTTTAAGATTTTGAAATAATAAATAATATGATTTGAAATTATTTTTCGAATAAGTAATCTTTCAATGATTTTAATGGGTTTTAATGATTTCGAAGGAATTTCAAAGAAGTTTTCAAAGTAAATGGAAGTCTAGAACTCACTTGTGTCGCTGGAAAATAATTTCGGTGATGAGTGCACGCATCATCGACATTGATTTTTGAGTTTCTGAGTGAGGGAGAGGCCACTTCGGTAGCTTTGCTATGCGATTGATTTGTGAAACCAATTTTGATTTCAAATTCCGAAGTGTGATGTGATATTCGAAAGATATATGTATATATATTGAACAATTTGAAATGAGCCGGTGTTCAGTCCTTGAGTTTTGGATTTGATTTGATATAACCCTATTTTTGGAATTGATTTACTGATTTAATTGTGATTTCCAACTCTTGGATTGAAATATGATTTCTTCGACTATTTTGAAGGTTCGAGCACTTCCAAATCAAGGTTAACTCTTCAAAAGCTAAGAATTTTGAAGTAAAGCATATAAGTTTGGTATGTATGTTTAAAGTATGTAGTAATCTGATTTAGATAAGTTGAAACTGTTTTGTTAAGTAAACGAATAAAGCTATTTTGAATTTACTAATATGAAATTTAGATTTGAAATGTTTGAAAATTTGTCTTCAAATATTTTGAGAAAAATAAATAATTTAGTTTAAATGTTTAATTTAGTAACATCTTTATGAAACTATATATTTAACAAGATGGAATAGATACATAAGTTGTACGTATGCTGTTTTATTCGCATAATTAAATTGATCCAAGTTTGAGTACACAAGTTCAAGGTGAATTACAACATTTCGTGTTAGGATTTTTCATTTGATTCTTGATGGCGAATTTTTGATATGGATTTTGGGCTTGATTCTAGAATTCTCTATCATAGTATATGGCTATGCAAGGAGACTGATGGTTTCTAGTCGAGAAACCATATCGAAATCCGCATTAGGGAAGTCGAATGGACAATACTAGTTCGGAAGCGAACTTGTGTGATCGAGCGAGCGATCGAATGTGATTTTGCGAAATGATGACATACGTACATCTTATATTCTTATGGCATTGATATACTTGCCGCTGAAATTGGAAGTTGTTGGGTTGGATATCTTTGTAATATAACTGGAATTCTTTCTTTTATGAAAAACTACTATCAATTTAAAACCATTTTTCAAAACTATTTTTCTTTTAGTCTTCTCAAACAAACTGTTTTATTCTATTTTACATACAAACTATTTTACAAACCATTTTATTTACAAAACTATTCTACAAACTATTTTTCTTTTTTATACAAAACTATTCTAAATTAAAAACCTTTTAGTAAGCAAAGATGTTCAATCCCATAAAGCTTTTTGTACAGCGAAATTTATTTTTGAAAATTTTGATCCTTATATAAGATGGACTTTATGTAAATATAAGATGATTTTGGAAATTAATTGTTTGACTTAAACTATATTGATTTGGAAATTTGGATTATTTTCTAAATCTATTGTTTTAAGAAATTTTGAAACTGAATATGTGTAAATTGAAGGAAATGATTTGGTGAAATCATATATGACTTTGAAACTGAATTGATATTGAAATGGTTTGAAATTGAGAACCTTGTTTTGTTTAAATACTTGATTTGGGAGTTATCGAACTTATATAATGGATTTGTATAAGTATGAAGTTGATTTGAAACTGTTGATTTGAAAAGGTATTTAATTTAAAGTGAAATCTTATATAATCGAAGTCTATATAAGTATGATTTGATATACTATTGATTTGGAAAGTATTTGATTTGAAATGGAATCTTATATATAATGGACTTTATATATATGATATTTGAAAGTGATTTTGAAAGGTACTATATGATACAAATTTTTGAAGTAAAGATATGGAAAGTGCCTTCTGCTTGATATCTGCTTTGTGGCCACACTGTGGATTCATTCTATCGATATTATTCCCTTTGATTGGGTTTTCCGGATATGATACTCGAGTTTCCATCGAATTCCATGGCGTTACCCATGGTCTTACGAGCGCGACTGCATAGCGCAACAGCCTGGCTGAGGTAGCCTAGGGGTACGGATTGTTTCCTAGGGGATCCAGGCGTAATCATTGTGTATCCTGCACTCTATGTAGGTCGCATTAGTAGCGAAACTGCCTGGCTGAGATGGCCTGGGGGTACGGATTGTTTCCTGGGGGATCCAGGCGTAACCATTGTGTATCCTGCACTCTACTAGTCATCATGGCGTAACTCGCAGGGCTGAGAAAGCTTACGGATACAGATTGTTTCCTGGGGGATCCAGGCGTAACCATTGTGTATCTGCGAACCTTGATCAGACAAATGTTGGTTTGGTTGATTTGTTTGGATTGTACTTTCCATATCTGTTTTAAAGGTTTTCAAGTATTTTCACTGGGTGTTGAACACAAGTCTACTAAGTACCTGGAGAATTCTAGCTTTGCGCCTGATCAATGCATGGCCAGAGTCTACAGGAACAAAAGTAAACTTGTTAAGACGTCGAGTTATAAAAGTATTTTGATAAAGTACTATATAAAGGATATTTTGATCAGTTATTTTCCCATCTAAAGATTTTAAAATGTTTTAAATAATGGTTCATCCTTGTCTTTCAACCTATTTTTCCTCCTAGCTATTCCAATCTTCTTCTTCATTGAGGGTTCTTTCTGCATTTTGGAAAGAGTTGGTTCTTTGGCTTATCGTTTAGACTTGCCCGAGAAACTTTCTGGAGTGCATGATGTATTCCATGTTTCACATCTTCTCTGGTATCTTTTTGACCCATCTCTTTTTGTTCAGCCTTCTGCTCTTGATAGTTGGATATTTAACCTAACCTGACTGTCGAGAGGAAGCCACTTCGTATTGTCAACAGAATTACGAAGTAGCTAAGAGAAGGAAATCTATTAGTCTGATTAAAGTACTGAGAAGTACTGATGATCAAGATTGCACCTGAAAGACGGAGGAGAGCATTCGTGCTTCGAATCCAGAATTGTTTGTTTCCTGGTACTATTTGCTTTTTCTATCTTGCTTTTCCTTATTTTCCTTGCTCGTTCCTTTTCGAGGACGAAAAGATTTGAGTGGGGGAGAGTGTAACAACCCTAGATTTCTACATATATTTAAATTTGACTTTATTTTTATTTTAAATTATTTTAAACTTGTTTTATTTCAAACATTTCATTTTAAAATAAAAATTATAACTTCAAATGGTATAAATTGGATATTTTACTGAAAAGTGGATTTCTGTTCAAACTGGTCAAACTATGAATTTTAATTTTTAAATTTAAATATTTAAAAGTTTGAATTTTATCTTTTATTATGAAATTATATTAAATTTCAAGAATACTGCTTTTCGTTTCATTTAAATTTCAACCTATACTATTCCTCATTCAAGAGCGAAGTCGGGTAAGTTAGAGCACGGGTTGCATCAAAGCCTTCTGGACACTTTATTCTTGAATCCCACAAACAAATTAGTTTACTCGTCTCCTTTTAGTGTTAATCCTAGTCAATCACCTTTATCAAAACTTATATATAAAATAATGCTTTAGAAATACTTGTAAATAAGTTTTAAATATCTATGTAAAATATTACTTGAAAATAGCTAATTTAGAAGCTTGATTAAAAATATGTTTTACATTTTGCAGCACTTTACTTTTAAAATAATTATTAAAACTATATTTAAACTTCTATTCTTTTTTCATACTTAAATACATTTAAATTACCAAAATCTAGTCAAAACTTCGCATTTTAAACACTTAAAACAATAAATGACTTACCACAGCATCTATAAATGTTGTTAAAAGACTTGTTAAGACAACATTGAAAAGCACAATCTTTGCGACTAGTTTTAACCACTTAAATAAATGGTTTAAGACTTGAAATTTTTATGTAAATACTACCCTCTTAAAGGCCACGGAATGAAATCTCTAAGAATATCTTCCCATTTATTTATAAAAATTCCCGAAAATAAGGGATTCTGAAGTGCACTTATAATGACTATTCTTGTTCAAAACACTTTCAAACTTTCTTCAATTTAACACACAAGTTAAAAAACCATTTAAACATCAAGTCATGGCCACGCCACATGTTTAAGAGGGTAATAAAAGTGATTTTATATGAGATATAGCTACCATTTTCTTTCAAAAGCAAGAGGGGTCTAAAGTTTATAACTTTAATTAGTTAATGTCACTTAAACTTTAAAATAAAAACACAACATATACAGACATAATATATACTTATAAGATAGCAAGAAAACTCACATAGATACATTCCAAACCCAAGCACAAAGCCACAAGAACCAAAGAACCACCTTCTTCCATCAACACAAGCCTAAAAATACAACCTTTAGCACTTCTAAACCAAAGCCACACCTCATCTGTAATGATCCCAGATTTTAACTAAGTTTAAATTGATAATTAATTTAATTTTGAATAAAAATTGTGAAATTAATTGGTAAATTGATTTGAGTTTCTCCAAATTCAAATAAAATATGTGTTGAATCATTTGAATTTAAATCTTGTATATATATGTGAATATATATGTATATGTGCATATATGAGTGGATTTGAATTTATATATATACATTGGATTTGAATTTAAAGTTTAATTAAATGGTTCAAAAATAAAAAAATATATAAATATCTTTGGCTTGCAAAAGAAGACAAAGGAACAAATATATATATTCAAGTATGTAGGCAAAAATCAAATTGGATAAGTTTGTACATGGAAATTTAATGCAAGCCACCACAAATAATCATCTCAGCCACCAAAGCAAGAAAAATCTCTGGTATATGGTATAACATACATCACCTTGTGTTGTACAAACAAAATAAAATATCACCCTGTACAAAATATATTTACCCTGTAAGCTTCCTTTCCATATATCAATCTTTATCTCAGTTCGACCATTTCAAGCAGAGCAAAGTCTAAAATAACATCATCTTAAACTTCAACAAAATACAACTTAAACAACAACACATATCAATACAAACAAGAAGATCAAGAAAAAAGAAGGGATTCCAGCAAGCAAGTTCAAGCTGGTTCAAGATAAAGGGACTCTGTTCATTTCTGGAAAATCAAGGTGAGTAACATCTTTTCTAAACTTAAGTATCCTTGAATCTGATGGCATGTTAATTCTCTAGGAATAAGTAGGTTCTGTGTGTTTATATGTAAGTGAATTATCTATATGTATGCATTGCTGTGTATCTGTTCTTCCCTGTTCTTGTTTTTCCCTGTCCCAGATTTGCAAACTAAAATCATATCCTTTGATTTAATAACTATTAGAACTTAAAATATAAACAAAGGTTGTTTGTTTGATTTTGAATTAAGTTTTAAACATTAATCTGAGTTAAAACAACTTGTTAATAACTCTAGAAATCAAAATATCTGAACAAACTTCAAATAAATAAAAAATTCAAGTTGCTTAATTCACGAATTCAGGTGTGTGAGTCGAATCTGTATACTTAAACATGATTTTTAAAGAAAAAATCATAATTTTTAGTGTTGTGTTTAAAGAGCAGTTCAAAGATGATTGAAAATGGTACTTTGATCAATTTCCGGTGATATGTTGAACTGGGGAAGGCGAGTTTTTGACTGGAGGAGGATGAAGGCATGGCGAGGTCGGAAAAAATGGTCGCACGCATTCCAGTTCGTCAAGGTGTCGGCAGCGAGGAGGATTTTGTTTCTAAACCTAGTTTTGGCTTTTATCAAGAATTTGATCGAAGCGGTTTCGTTTGTGCATCGAGTTGCACGTACGACTGGGGAATGATGGCTTTGGGGTTGACTCGTTCGTGGCCGGAGACCGGGGTTTTCTGATGATCGGAATGTCGAGAACGATGCGTTGCCAGGTTTGGTCGAAGTTGTTCCTGTGTTTCTAGGTTTGGGCCTTGAAGTTGATTTTTGTTTTCGAGATGATGGGTGTATTCTGGCGATCGGAGATTGATTCGTGGTGGGGCTTCGACTTGCTCGATGTAGTGGCGACGACTGGAGTCGATCATCGGCGACGTGCACGTGCACCGTGCACTATTCTCGGTGACCTGGATTTTGTTAGTTTGGGTGTATCGGGTTTTTGCTGGTGTCTCGGGTGTTTACTCGAAGTTTTTGGGTGCTGGACTCGAAGCAGGGAGTGGTCATAGCTCGGGTCGAATATTTGTCCAGGTCTTAAAACAGAAACCTGTTCTGTTTTTGGCAATTTAAAATTGAATTTAAAATTTCAAAGCAAATTTTAAATTGAGTTTTAAAATTAAGGTTAAATTATGAATTCAAGTTAGTTTGGAATTCAGTTTGAAAATAAATAAGTTTTTACTTTCAAATTGTTTTAATAACCAAAAGTGTTTAAGTCAATTAGTGTTTGGAATTATTAAGTTAAATAGAATGGTTAATTAATGTTTGGATTAATTAAATTAGTGATTATAAGCTTTAAATTTATTAATTAGAGGTAATCATTTGAGAAATTATTTAAGTAAAATTACTTAATAAAAGTAATTACGAAATTAATTGCTCATTGTAATTAATTAAGTTAAATTTGATTAGTTTAAGTTAATTAATTAAGTTTAATTAATTTAAGATAATCACTTGATGATTTAATAAATGTAATTACTTAATGTAATTAATGAAGTATAATTACTTAGTGAAGTAATTAAGGGTAATTACTAGATGTAATTAGTGGAAGATGATTTAATAATGGAAGTAATTTGGATTCAATTACTTTGTGTAAGGGATTAATTAAAGATAATTAATTAAGGAGTAATTAATTTATTTAACGAGTAATTAAGAGTAGTTAATTACTTGATAAGATTAATCAAGAGTGATTAATAAATGGGGTTTAATTAAAGATTAATTACGTAATATATTTAATGTAAATAGAGTAATTAATTAAAGAAGTAATTAGAGATCATTAATTAATATAATTAATGATGTAATTAAGGGTTGATTTATTAAGATTAATTAATCAATGATAAGTGATTATGAAGTAATTAATTAATGTAATTAATTAAGGATTAATGTAATTAATTTTAGTTAATTAATTAATGAAGTAATTAAAGGTTAATTACTGTAATTGGTTAAGAATAATTAATTTGTATAATAATTAAGGATAATTACTTAATGTAATTAGAGTATAATTAATCAAGGGTGATTAATTAGTACTTAGAGGATGATTAATTAGTTTGTAATTAATTAATGGTTAAGTAAGCAAGATTTAGAATGATGAAAGTAATTAATTAAATTTATTTTAAATTAATTAGAGAATGATGATTAATAAATCATTACTTATGGATGACTGTATTCTATTGAATGCTGTGAATTGTTCGATATCCCTACTATGTGATGTTGTGTGATATGAATTGTTTTAATTCAAGCTGTGATGAATGTAATTTATTTTATCTGTGATTTATCTATGGATCTGTGAATAAGGATAAGTGTTATAGTTTATACCGCTTATCAAATATATTGCTGTATTTGAATCTGTGATGATTGAATGATGTTGCATTATTGTGTTAAACCCCTGGACTACACCATACACACACAAAAATGGATTTCACGAGGAAATCGATTAAGTCACAGATTTTTGAAATGGTTTTAAAAATTAAATTTGAATTCAAATGGTTTGGATATGGAATCGGGTTAAATGTGAAAAGCTTTGGAAAAGGAGTTTTGAGGATAAAGTTATTTTGGATAACTTCATAAAGTTTTGAAATTTAAAATGGTTGAACCTTGTTTTGAAATTGAAGAGGATTTTAAATGGTGTATCTTTTATATATAAAAGATTTGAAATGAAAAATGGTTTTCCAAGTTATTAATGAATCTTTTTGAAAGCTATGAATTAAATCTTGATTTAAAGATTTGATGAGTTAATCCAATTTGAAAGGGAAATTGTGCTGAAAAGAACATGTATAAATCTTTGTTAAAGATTGGTATACTTTGTTTTCAAATTGAAAAGGGGTCTTAAAAGTGTATCCATTCTATAAAAGATTTGAAACGGAAATTGGTTTGAAATCTGTGAATGAATCTGTGTGAAAGATTTGATGAACTTTGTGAAATGAATCTTTTTGTTTAAAAGATTGAAAATTGTAATTTGTTTAAACCATTTGAAGAAAAGTTTTGGGTAATAAGTTGTGACTTAACTGAAATCCCAATATCCATATGTTTTAAAATATTGCGCTCACTATTCGGTTTAGCCGAGAGAGGACTTTGTGTCATATAACCCATTCTGAATAGTGATACGACGTAAATGGATAGCATTTGAAGACCGGTGTTGAAGACCGGGTGTTTTCGAGAACGATGGGATAACCTATCGATTGTCTCTGCATTGAGTGGCTCTGGTATAGAGACCACAATATGTGATGGGAAGTCCGATCGGGATTGTGAATACCCGGATTGCAAGGGCTTCTTTGGAAGTGCCTTCGGTTCTGTTCGAACCCGGAACAGATTTATATGGTTGTATGTTTGACATTACACTTTGAGATATAAAGCAGATTTCTTTCAAATACATTTCTGTTTGGTGGCGGAGATTTATTCTCTTAGCTTAACACCCTTCTCTGAGACCTACGAGCTCAGAGGTTATGTAGTTGAAGGTTATCAGTGATATACTCCCAAATTGGTAATGTGGCATGCTGAGTGCTGCTGTGTGTTGCTGATCATTTGTTGATCATTTGTTTATTAAAGCATGGCTTTGTGAAGAAGCGTAGCTTTGTGGACGAGACTACATCAGGACCTTACACCCCGGAAATGGTCGAAACAGGAAAGATGCGGCAAGGTTATGAGGGTCGCTCCCTTTAGGGTATGTCATTTCCTTCTGGAAAAAGGTGGTATCAGGTATGGAGCCCTGATATTTAACCTATGTGGTTGCTGCAATCTCATTTCTGTGTGGTTGTTGCTTTGTTGAGGCGCCTCGGATAAAGGTCGCAAACGACCAGGGGATGGCATATTCGTGTAGTAGTTGCCTAGTTACAGAGGTAACCCGGCCTTGTGTTGGCAGAGAGCTGGTTAAGTTCTCGGGACGTCCTTCCAGAGGCGTACCCATGTGGTAATAGGAAGTTCCTTAGCCTGACCATTTGTTGGAATTCCAAAGAAACAATACGAGCCCTTTACGGTTTTAGTTGTATAACCTGCTATGGAATGTGGCGGTAACCTGCTATTGAACATAATAGCTATAGTAGGCATACAATAATGGTTGTATGTTGGCTAAGATTAATATTATATGTTTGAGATGTTTTCACACTATGCACTAGCAATAATATCAAAGATTTTTCTCGTATCAAGCATGTTTGACTATCATAAGGAGAAATCTCCTCCAATTCTGCGTTTGCATTGTGTGTGTGGCGGGAGGCCTTATGGTAGTTTCATTTTCCAAAAAGCATATCGGATTTCTCTTATGAACTGTTTTTATTGTAAACAGCTGTTTTATTACTCATACCAGTCCCATGTCTGACCTTGCTTATCTTTGTGAAATGCGGCATTCGAGTACAAGTGAAGTACGGGTGGCGATTTTCGAAGGCCGAGTCAGGACCGCTACATTATCCTCCTCCTCCTCCCATGCTCAAGGCCCTCCATGGATCCCCCTCTTCCTCTCATCTCTTCCTACTTCTTACTTGCTAACCATGCCTCCCATGATGTCTTAGGCCCAAAGCCAAAGTTTAGAAGAGATTTGAAAAGGTTTGGTTAACTTTTGAAAATAGTTATTCTATAGCGCCTATTCGCGCTATATATCAACATGTTTATAGTATATTCTACATCCATTTATAGCATATATATACCGCTATAAAATGTGTAGATACAATAACGCCTATTTGTTGCTATCCTTTGACAGTAACCTCATACATTGCATTATCTTTTTATAGCACTTATGTCATATAGTTATAACGCTTTTTAGGAGCTATGCTTTATTTTACTATATATTTGATGCACCCCGCTATTACATTTTAATAATAACAATCAAAATGAATCTTCTTTAAATAGATAACAATTTGAACAATGTATGAACGAAAAAATATAATAATAAGAAAATGTAACGCATATTCAGGATAACAAAATAAAGTATCAACTAACAAAAAATAAGTTCAATACATGAGTTACAAAATTCAATACATATTCATGATAACAAAAGACAACATAGTTCAAAGTTAACGTTTACATGTACCAAATGCATCACTAAGAAATTGAACTGCTCAAAGCCTTCCTTCATGCATGTCTTCGGTCATTGGTAGTACTTCCTGAAAATTCAGAACAATTTGAAAATAATTATATAAAACTGTGATGAAAATTACAGGTTATTGGTAGTACCTTCTATTATTAGATGGATGAAGATTTACTTAAAACATCGAATTTTTCTTAGATGGATGAAGATAATGTCTTGTTGCATGTTGCATTACAACAGCCCGCATTTGCTTTTTCTTAATAATACAAGTGCACATGCACACATGCACCAAACTGTGCACACACACCCAAACTTGCACAAGCACAAACAACATCGCACCTACACTTGTTCAATAATTTAAATGAATCAATAGGCAAAATGAAGCTTTAATACTCTTTGCAACAATTATGGTATTACCCATTTGGCCCAAATATACAGATGTTTAGTATGATAAGAGTAAATTTCTACTAAGTAAAATACAAATACAAGTACCCATTGCATTTACCTGGCTAGGGCAATTCCCCAAGTAGCCAAGGCATATATGGTTCTTATCACTGTTGCCAGTATAGGAGGTGCATCCAGTTTCTTTCCTTTCGACCTGCACATGTATTACCATTTCTCCTTCAGTTTCAGAACAGCCAAGTGATCATCAAGTTAAATAATTAAAAGAGGAAGTTAGTTATACTTATATAAGACAGAAACTCGAAGGAAATCAATGCTAATCCGACTGTTCGCTTTAGGAAGAAGTTCTACCAGGACCTTGCGTACTTCTTTGTCGTACAGATCTCCAAAGGAAACAGTTACAATGCTTCTAGCATTGAGGTCCTTAGACATTGGATAATAGCCAGTGTTCACATTTTTAATCATTATCGGCTAAATGGTGGCACAGTAAGTGGTGCCACTGTTAGCGTCAGGTACTCAACAACTATAGTTAGAAGCCCTGCCAAACACATCATACATACATACATATTGATGAATTGATGTTGAACTTACCCTGGAATCTTGACCATTGCCAAAGCCGAATGCGAAAACGGGTACCTCTTTCATCTAAAGTTTAGAAATATAGTAATCTTTTTCTTCAATGGTTTTACCAGCGGTTCACCGTCAGACATAACCATGATTACTATGGTACGACCTATGTACCTGCGTGCATTAATTACATCTAAGGCCTTCGAAATTCCAGCTGGAATGTTTGTGCCCCCTTTAGCTTCTAAACTGTTGACTATGCCTTCGATCTGTTGTTGAGAATCTTCAGTTATCTGACGCAATCGACATTGTCTTTTTGTCGTATAGTCGAAAGAAACAATGGACAAACGATCAATTGAGCTAAGTTTCCTAATAAGGAATCGCATCTCCCTTTGCAATTTGGTTAATCTTTGATCACCGCTCATGCTCCCGCTAACATCTAAGACAGCCACAAGATCGAGTCCAGGTCTATCTTCACTCAGTCCAAACCCTGTCAGTTCCATTTAAAAAGATTTATTTCGAAAAGTTTGCCAACAAAGGATTTAAAATGGCTTATTACAAGGATTATTACAAATGCAACAGTGGTTGAAGAAATTATATTTGTGCTATCCGACCTAAAGTGCAACATTCTTTCAATCATTTCCATCTGTAACGATCCCGGATTTTTAACTAAGTTTAAATTGATAATTAATTTAATTTTTGAATAAAAATTGTGAAATTAATTGGTAAACAAATTTGAGTTTCTCCAAATTCAAATAAAATATGTGTTAAATCATTTGAATTTAAGTCTTGTATATATGTGTGTGAATATATATGTATATGTGCATATATGAGTGGATTTGAATTTATATATATACATTGGATTTGAATTTAAAGTTTAAGTAGATGGTTTAAAAATAAATATATAAAAAATATAGACATTTGACACAAGTATGAAAATAAATAATTTCAAATTAAGAATTGATGGTTTATGTTAGAGAAATATATATATATATATAGAGAAATACAAGACAATAAGTATTAAAGTTAAAAATAAATATTTAAGTTAGAAATACGTATTTAAGTTGGAAATAGAACTAGATGTATATAAGATAAATTATAAAAAAAATATAAAGTAAACAAATTAGCTAAATTTAAACAACATGTTAAAAATAGAAATTCATTTATATTACAAAATAATAAGTATAAGAAGAAAAATAAAATACGCTCAAATATGAAATGAACTTAAGATAACTCTAGAAATTTATAAACTATGGAAGATACTTGTTTGCAATGCAAGGCAAGAAATCATATATGTACATACGAAATTGAAAAAGGGATAAGGATGCAAAATGGTAAGGACACAAGCATTTAATGCTCTCATATCAGCCTCCAAATGAAAAAAAAATCTCTCTGACCAAGAAAATGTTGTACCAGTTAAGCCTTCCATGTAAACACCTTTTCTCTCTATGTATGTACATCGTTCTTTTTATTCCTGCTCGTTCACAAAGATAACTTAGCAAACTAGAAAAAGAAATAAGTATCATCATTTTATAAACTCAAATCCAATCCAACTAAAGCAAACAGGAAGATTAACAAGAAGATTTTCCAGGAAATCAAGTTAGTAGTTTTGCTTTTCAAAACAAAAGTTGTTCTCTGTTTCAAATATATTTCAGGTGAGCAAGCTACCTTTCAAATGCTTGAATCTGTTTATATATTGGATGTTTATGATGAATACTTCAAGTTTGTTGTGAAAAATGTTTGTATAGATAATCAATGTGCCTGCATGTCTATATATATATATATATAGTATATATGCCTGTATATAGAAACCATCCCTCTGTTCATAGTTTACAGGTTTCAAAACCTGTTCATAAATCCATAACTCCTCATGCAATAAGATTTAGACTATGATCTTTAAATGAAACTTGTTAATCTCAAAATGATCCTGTTTTTAAAAATAATTTCAAATGAATATATTGTGTAATTCTTTCAAAAACAAGGAAGAACAGTGATAACAAAATCAAGTTAGAAAATTGATTGTCTAGAATTCGTGTTTTGATTTTATAATATGATTCGTCTTTGAAAATAATGAATTTTGATAATAGTATCAAGATTTTTAAGTTCGAATTTGTTAAGAGATTGCGAGTTGAACGGAAAAGACATTTTCGTCAATTGTCGATGATCGGCGTGTCTGGGTTCATCGTGGTTGATGTCGAAGGTCGATTGGGAGATGTAGATCACCGGAAAAATAGTAGTTATATTTATTAATGGAGAAGGTGGTGTGGCGGCGATGATCTAGGGTTTTGTGTACAGTTTTGAGTTGCCGTGTTCTCGAGGGCATTGCGTCGACTTGGACGATCGAGAAGCGATCGCATGTGGGGGAACAGAAGGAGGAGACTCTGGTGAACGTTTGGACGTGGCGGCGTGGTTTCAGGCGATCGGTGGTGATCGGTGCGAGCTGTTTAACTGATTAACGGTTTGGGTTCCAGTGTCTTGAGTAGCTCAATTTTGGTTCTATAGCGTATTTGTCGATCTGGGTTATCGATATCGTTGGCGAGGTTGTAGGTGACTTGGGGGTGGTCGTGGCTCTGGTCGGAGATGATCAGAAAGATGGTGCACGTGCACGCGTGTATGTGTGGTATATGGAATGTTTGTAAATTTGGGAAGAAAGGGCAGGCTCGGGTTTGTCTCGAAGTTTCCTCGTGTTTGACTCGGAGCGAGGGGAATGTGGGCTTTTCTCGTGAGTGACTCGGGGGATTTAGTTGTTGGCTCGGGTTTTCTTTTGAAGCTAATAAGTTTTAAGCAAAAGGAAATGTTCAAGTTTTAAAAAAAAGTAAAGCAAGTTTTAAATGAAGGTTTAAAGTATATTAAAAATGAATAGTTTTTCAAAAGAAATAATAAACCAAGTTTTAAAAGTAAATTTATTTGAGACAAGTTTTAAAACAATTATTTCAAAGTTTTAACTTTAAATTTAATGTTTAAAGTTGTTTTAATAAAGTAATAATGATGTTATGTTCATTTATTAAATTAATTCCAAAATGTTCTTCAAATGAAGTTTAATGTTTTAATTAAGTAATTAATTAAGACAAGAAGATTTATCTTTAATGAAGGTGGATAATTAAAGGATTTATTACTTAATTACTTAAAGAATAATTACTTAATTAAAGATTAATTAAGGTTAACCAATTATTAATTTAAGGTAAATTAATTATTAATTTGAGGATTAATTAATAGTTAAAAGTTAATCAATTGTGTAATTAACTTAAGAATGATTTATTTATGGTAATTAACTAAGGATAATTAATTAAATGGTAATTAATTAAGGGTTAATTAATTAATGTGATTAATTAAAGGATAATTAATCAAGGCGATTAATTTATTTTTGGTAATTAAATAAAGGTTAATTAATTAAAGGTTAATTAATTAAGTGATTAAAAGGATAATTAATTAATTAGGGATAATTAATTAAGATGAATGATTAAAAGTTGATTAATTTATTATTAAAGGTTAATTAATAAATGATTAAAGGATAATTAATTAAAATGGTTTGTAATTAATTAATTAACCAGGATTAGTAAATTATTCATAAGTAATTAATCTAATTTAAATTAATCTGATGATTAATTGATCCTGCTTATGGATGATTGAATTGTATTGAATGCTTTGAATTGTGTGATATCCCTGATGTGTGATGTTCTGTAATATGATTGAGCTGTGAACTGTGATTTATTTATCTATGATGAATTTACATATTTATCTATGAATCTGTGAATAAGGATAAGCATTATAGTTTATACCGCTTATCAAATGTAACGACCCGTATTTTTACGGATCAAAACATTCTAAAATGATTTACCTTTGGTTGTATTGTTGTTAAGACATTCCAGGTTTTGGCAGAATTTTGCTTAAGTCCTAAGTCGTAGCCGACTTAGGAGTTTTGGACGAGTTAAGCAACAAGTCTGGGTCGAGTTGCCGACTCAAGGAATTCACCGAGTTAAGGGAGTATGGTTGACCGACTTAAGGTAGTGACCGACCTAAGAGAATGTTGTGAGCGACCTAAGTGTTTGGGTGTTAAGTGTTAGGTCGGCAGTTCGAGTTAAGGTTTCGAGCGACCTATAGGATGTAGTTATGGTTAGGTCGGCAACGACCTAGAGAAGCTGGGATAGCAGGATAGCGACTTAGTGGTTAGGTCGACTGGGTGGGTTAGCGACCTAAGGAGTTAGCATGTTAGCGACCTAAGGAGTTAACAAGTTGGCGACCTTAAGAGTTAGGCTGTGTGTTAGGTCGTAGAGGCAGTTTGTGTTAGGTCGTAACACTGTTAGGTCGCAAGGTTTTATAGGTCGTATAAGTGTTAAGTCGAATGGTGCTAAGTTGTTAAGTCGTCCAGGCGACTTAGGAGGGAGCGCGCGTGTATTAGGTCGTGTAGCTCGAATAAGTTAGGTCGCGCGCATGTTAAGTCGTAGGCTTGTCTGTTAGGTCGGAGGCTCTGTTAAGTCGTGGGGGTTTTTAGGTCGTAGGTCGGCATAGTGTTAAGTCGGCAGCGACTTAAGGAGATAGCCGAGTTACGACTTAAGGGCAGTTTTCAGCTATAAATAGGAGGGGTTGTTCTCACTTTTTGGGATCCGGATTTTGAAGCGACGAAGTGCTGCCATTTTGAGAGCTCGACTTCTACACTTCTTCACTTCTTTTCTCTACTCTAATCTAGTGCTTCCATCCATCCAAATCGAAGATCAAGATTGAAGATTCAAGAGCTTAGATTGAAGATCTTCATCTTTTCAAGAGAGATTTCTTCATTTGAAGCGGATTTGCGATAGATCAAGCTTGATCCTTTGCTGTCCAGATTTGAAGTGTGTTGATTTGGGTTGGTTTAGGTGATTTGGTGAGTGGTGATTATCTCTCACACGGATCCAAAGGAGTATATCGGATTGTTGGCTCGATTTGGTGTTAAAATAGTGATTTCCATGTTTTTTTCTTCATCCAAAGTGTAGATCCATATAGATCCATTGTTCATGATGATGTTACATCCATTTTATCATATGTTAACCTATGCAAGTTCATTCATCAAGTTTGTAGAGATATAATCCATGTTTTCATGCTTATTGGACTTTCAACTCTTTAATTACGAAAATGCCATTATTGTTATAATTGTCTACTTAGATCATATTTGAATGCTTGATTGTTTGGATTGATGTTTGATTTGATTGATTGTTATGAACTAGATGATTGATGATTAGATTTAGACCGAAGACGATTCAAAAGCTAAGGGAAAGGCTCTTGAATTGGGAAAGCTGCTCGTGGCATATGTAGCGAGATGATGAAGCTCTTATGCATAGATTTGTTGATGTGATGAGGAGATGAGGCTTTGCGAGGATGTAATGAAGCAAGGCAATCATATGATGAAGACTTGGTCTAATCCAGACGAGATCATTCCAAGCATGTTGATAACTCGGTGATATGATTCGAGTTGAGGATAATGAATGGATATGAGAATAGTCGTCGAGGAGGATGACTAGGAGGCTTGGATAGCATCGTTGTTGAAGGTTCTAGCATGCTCTAAGCAAGAGTACGTTTGGGCAGATTCGATAGTTCCAACGGCCAACTGTTGATGGTCGAGTACTCTGGGCAGATTCGATAGTCCTAGGCACGGGCTGCGACGACGTGCGGGAGTTATGTCTAGAACCAGGGTTTTCATTAGCCCTTGATGGACGGCTGAAAGAATGTGCCGGTCATTCAATTAACGGTGATATCGAAGCAATGATAACAGTGATAGCCAGAGTCATGGATGTTTGGTTGTATCGTCATTCGGACTCAAGAGCGGTATTTTCTGGGTGCTTATCTGATTTAGGCCTTGGTACTTGGGAAAACATCGCCCTTGACTCGAGTGATAGTAGTTTTACTTTAAATTGTATGCTCTGCTATGTTTGCTTCTACTTAGTGTGTGTCTGGGGCTATCACTGTAGAATGAGGTTGGAGTGGGAGGGTTGTATTCCTATTCCTTTTCCTTTATGCTCTTTTGGTATGTTGTTAGTTAATTTACTGCTCACTAAGACTGTTGTCTGACTCAAGGCTTTATGTTTCAATTCTTATTGCCTTGGGCTGTTCGTCCATTTTGGGACGGGCAGACTAGGTAGCAGGTGACAGGTGCTGTTCTCTTCTCACGATGCTGATATCGAAGACGAGCTGGAGGGTTGCATATTATCTTCTTATTATATGTACTGGATATTCCGCTGTGTTGTATTCTCTGAGAGATATGTAGTGAGGCTGGATGTATTGACTATGTGGATGCTTGTATTCAACTATTATGGAGTTTTATATGATGTCATTTTGTTCTGTAAAGCTTCACTATACATATGTTCTATTGTATTTTGTCCATGCGCTGTGAGTAATACGATAGATCCTGTTGTTTTAAATCTTACCTTGACAATCATCCATGGTCGCCTGGCACACTTTACAGCGCTCTATCTCTAGATTCGGTGCGGGGTCATGGGCGGTCGTCACATTTGGTATCAGAGCATTGGTTAATCGATTTTACCCAAAGCTCGCTGTCGTAACTACGTATGAGAGACGTAATTGTATTTTGATGGATGATTACTATATATAATCTAGTAGCTTAGTAGAGTTTGAGTCCTTTATGCAGTTGTTTCTCTAGATGTTCTAATCATTCCTTTTTATAGATATTGAGAATGAGTCGAAGAGGGAGACCAGCTGCTAGGGGAGGCCGTGCTACTGAAGAGACTGCTGATTATGCAGCCATGTTCGAAGCTATGATGACTTCGATCATGAGAAGGATACCAGTTCCGGGGGCAGCAGTAGATGTTGGAGTTCAAGTCCAAACTCCGAAACCAGTGGATTTTGCTAAGCTGTGCAAGGATTATACTGCTCTTGGAGGGAAGGTTTTCTTGGGAACAGAATCTACTATCGAAGTCCAGAGATGGATAGATGCTTGTAGAAGGATCTTTGGTGATTTGGGAATTGATGATGCAACTAAGAGGAAGTTGGCATCAAGGCAGCTTCAAGGGAGAGCCTCTGATTGGTGGAACTCTATTACCATCAATACTGCGGAGGAAGAGATTACTTGGGAGCAATTCCAAGCTAGATTTGAAGCCAAGTTCATTTCTACAGCTCAGAAGTCTGTTCTGTTCAAGAAGTTTGTAGAGCTCAAGCAGGGTGGAAGATCTGTTCTTGAGTATGTTTCTGAGTTTGAAGCTTTGTCCAAGTATGCCCGGTCATATATTGAATCTGCTTATCAGAAGAATGAGAAGTTTGTGACCGGCTTGGATAGTTATCTTGGGAGACAGTTGGTGGATCATTTGGACGATTCATTTGAGAAGCTTGTGGAGAAAGCTCTTAGGCATGAGAGTCTGTTTCCTAAGGAAGGACCTGTTGTTGCTGTTACCAAGGGAGAAACTAAACCACAGCAGGGTGGAAACCAGAAAAGGAAGCAGCAGCAGCAGAAGGGTAGGGATGGCCAGAAGAAGCCGAAAGGCGAGGTGACTTGCTACAATTGTCAGCAGAAGGGCCATTTCTCGAAGGATTGTAAGAATCCGAAGGCACCGATGAAGTGTCACAACTGTGACAAGCCGGGGCATTTCAGGAAGAATTGTCCAGAACCAAGGAAGGACAGGCAGATTGTGCAAGCCTATGCTTTGGGGGCTGTTCCGTCGTCTTCGAAAGCTCCTACTGTTGAAGAGAAGGGAAAGAGTGTGGTGGTTCAAGGTACTCTTTTCCTATGTGGTATTCCAGTTAGAGTTTTGTTTGATACTGGAGCATCGCATTCGTTTGTTTGTAATGAACTCGTAGACCGGTTAGGTTTGGAACCGGATATTGTTGATAGGCCATTGGTTGTGACTAATCCAGTTGGGGGTTCGTCTTGTTTGTGTATGTTATGCCGTGGTCTAGTTGTGTCGAGTCATGGTTGCTCTTTTGTTTGTGATTGCTTTGTTCTGAACTTTACGGGGTTCGGAATTATCTTGGGTATGGACTGGCTTAGGAAGTATGCGGCTAAGGTTGATTGCGAAAGGTTGGAAGTGACAGTCGAGAATGTGGAGGGGCGAAAGATTGTGATACGATGTAAGCATGAAGAAGGCGTCTTCATGAGCTTCATGTATTCGCTAGTTGTTCCACGGGATGGACTGTCTTTAGTGCCAATCGCAAATGGATTCGAGGATGTCTTTGACGAAGTCAAAGGGTTGCCGCCGCATAGAGAGATCGAGTTTCGTATAGATCTAGTTGAAGGAGCCAGACCTGTTGTGATGCCTCTTAGGCGGATGGCGCCTAGGGAACAGCAGGAGTTGAGGGTGCAAGTTGATGACCTTTTACAGAAAGGATTCATTCGGCGTAGTGTGTCCGAGTGGGGTGCACCAGTTGTGTTTGCAACCAAGGCAGATGGGTCGTTGAGATTGTGTGTGGATTATCGTGAGCTGAATAAAGTGACTAAGAAGAACAAGTATCCATTGCCGAGGATAGACGACTTGTTTGATCAGCTTCACGAAGCTAAGGTGTTTTCTCAGATGGATTTGGCAACGGGATTTCACCAGTTGAGAGTGGCTAAGGATAGTGTGCCGAAGACTGCTTTTAGGACACCATCCGGTTTCTTTGAGTGGCTGGTAATGCCGTTTGGATTGACTAACGCGCCAGAATATTTTGTGGATCTTATGAATAGAGTGTTCAGAGATCAGTTGAACAAGTTCGTACTTGTGTTCGTGGATGATATTCTGATTTATTCCAGAACAGAAGAAGAGCACAAGACGCACTTGCGTATTGTTTTGGAGATCTTAAGGAAACATCAGCTGAAGGCTAAGTTTTCGAAGTGTCACTTCTGGAAGAGTGAAGTGAGGTTCTTAGGCCATGTGATTTCTGGAAATGGAATAGCGGTTGATCCCGCTAAGGTGGCAGCAATCCAGGATTGGGTTAGACCTAAGAATGCATCTGATGTGAGAAGTTTTCTTGGATTAGCAGGATATTATCGACGGTTTATCAAAGACTTCTCCAAGATAGCTGCACCGTTAACAGGATTGACGAAGAAGAACCAAGTGTTCAGTTGGGATGCTAAGTGTGAGCAAGCTTTCGGAATCCTGAAAGGGAGATTGACGAGTGCTCCTGTTTTGATGATTCCTAGTGGGAATGATGAGATGGTGGTTTACACCGACGCATGTGGTACTGGACTTGGAGCAGTGCTGATGCAGAAGGATAAAGTTGTTGCGTATGCCAGTCGACAACTGAAGCCGCATGAAAGAAATTACCCAACTCATGATTTGGAGTTAGCAGCGATTGTTTTTGCTCTGAAGATGTGGAGACACTATCTATTGGGAGTTCGATTCGAGTTGTTTACGGATCATAAGTCGTTGAAGTATCTTTTCTCCTAGAAGGATTTGAATCTTCGGCAGCAACGTTGGCTAGAGTTTTTGGCATCATATGATTTTGGTATAGCTTATACTCCGGGAAAAGGTAACGCAGTGGCAGATGCGTTAAGTCGAAGACATGCAGGATTGGGAGCCATGTTTTCTGAATGGAAGAGTCTCGAGTATTTAGCTGGATTTGACTTCAGGCCTAGATGCGAATTGGAACCTGAGATGTTGGCAAACTTATCAATAAGACCTTCTCTTGTGGAAAGGATTGGCGAGAGCCAAAAGCGAGATGATAAGCTTGTCAATATTATCCGTGATTTAGAATCTGGATTGGATCCAGAAAAGGATAAAGGATTCGAGGTCGATCGAGAGGGTTGGCTTCGAAAGCAAGGACGACTAGTTGTTCCCGATATAGATGAATTGAGGAGTGAAGTTCTGAAGGAAAGTCATCACTCGAAGCTGACAATTCATCCAGGTGGAAATAAGATGTATCGGGATATGAAGAGAACCTACTACTGGGAAGGCATGAAGAAGGATGTTGGAGATTTCATTTCCAAGTGTATGAACTGTCAGTTGGTAAAGGCTGAACAGAAGAAGCCAAGTGGATTGCTTCAGCCCTTAGAAGTTCCTACATGGAAGTGGGAACAAGTGTCGATGGATTTTATCGATGGGTTGCCTAGAACCAGGACGGGAAATGAAGGGATTTGGGTCGTTGTGGATCGTCTGACTAAGAGTGCTAGATTCATTCCTGTTCGATCGACTAGGACGGCATCAAAGTTGGCTGAGTTGTATGTTAAGTGGATAGTCCGATTCCATGGTATTCCGAAGAGTATAGTGAGCGATCGAGATCCATTGTTCACTAATGGATTTTGGAAGAGCTTCCAGGAAGTTTTGGGAACCGAGTTGTGTTTGAGTACAGCTTATCACCCTCAAACAGATGGTCAGACCGAGAGAGTTAATCGGGTTTTGGAAGATCTTCTTAGAGCTTGTGTTTTGGATTTCGGAGGATCATGGGAAGATCACCTTCATTTGGTGGAGTTTGCGTACAACAACAGTTACCAGTCAAGCATTGGTATGGCACCGTATGAGGCATTGTATGGAAGACCGTGTAACTCTCCGACATGTTGGTTGGAAACTGGAGAAAAGCTGATACTTGGGCCAGAGATGATTCGACAGACTTCAGATTGTATAGAGATCATTCGGCAACGAATGAAGGCAGCCCAAGATCGTCAGAAGAGTTATGCCGATAAGCGTCGAAAGGATTTGGAATTCGACGTAGGAGATATGGTTTTTGTGAAGATTTCTCCACTAAAGAATGTTATTCGATTCGGGAAGAGAGGAAAATTGACTCCGAGATTTGTTGGACCATTCCCGATTATCGAGCGGATTGGAAAGCTCGCTTACAGATTGGAGTTACCAGAGAAGATGTCGAGTGTGCACAATGTTTTTCATGTATCATATCTACGGAAGTATGTGCACGACTCAAATACAGTAGTTTCTGCAGATAGCTGTGAAGATTTTGAAGTTGATCCAGTTGATAGAAGACCTCGTAAGCCGCTTCGTGTTGTTGAAACCGACACGAAACAGCTTAGGAGGAAGGTAGTTAAGTTGCTCAAGATACAATGGAGTGATGATGATAACGACTGTACGTGGGAGGTGGAAGAGAGGATGAAGGCAGCTCATCCTGAACTCTTCAAGGTATGGCCCTAAGGTGTCGTGTCATCTAACGAAATTGTAACTTGTTCTAAGTCTTAGAATTCTATACGCTAAGCTAGAATTGGATGCATGGTTTATTGATTGTTATGGATGATAGGCGTACAGAATAGCTTTGATTGCCTTGTTTGTTTGGAATTTCGGGGGCGAAATTCCTAAGGGGGAGAGAATGTAACGACCCGTATTTTTACGGATCAAAACATTCTAAAATGATTTACCTTTGGTTGTATTGTTGTTAAGACATTCCAGGTTTTGGCAGAATTTTGCTTAAGTCCTAAGTCGTAGCCGACTTAGGAGTTTTGGACGAGTTAAGCAACAAGTCTAGGTCGAGTTGCCGACTCAAGGAATTCACCGAGTTAAGGGAGTATGGTTGACCGACTTAAGGTAGTGACCGACCTAAGAGAATGTTGTGAGCGACCTAAGTGTTTGGGTGTTAAGTGTTAGGTCGGCAGTTCGAGTTAAGGTTTCGAGCGACCTATAGGATGTAGTTATGGTTAGGTCGGCAACGACCTAGAGAAGCTGGGATAGCAGGATAGCGACTTAGTGGTTAGGTCGACTGGGTGGGTTAGCGACCTAAGGAGTTAGCATGTTAGCGACCTAAGGAGTTAACAAGTTGGCGACCTTAAGAGTTAGGCTGTGTGTTAGGTCGTAGAGGCAGTTTGTGTTAGGTCGTAACACTGTTAGGTCGCAAGGTTTTATAGGTCGTATAAGTGTTAAGTCGAATGGTGCTAAGTTGTTAAGTCGTCCAGGCGACTTAGGAGGGAGCGCGCGTGTATTAGGTCGTGTAGCTCGAATAAGTTAGGTCGCGCGCATGTTAAGTCGTAGGCTTGTCTGTTAGGTCGGAGGCTCTGTTAAGTCGTGGGGGTTTTTAGGTCGTAGGTCGGCATAGTGTTAAGTCGGCAGCGACTTAAGGAGATAGCCGAGTTACGACTTAAGGGCAGTTTTCAGCTATAAATAGGAGGGGTTGTTCTCACTTTTTGGGATCCGGATTTTGAAGCGACGAAGTGCTGCCATTTTGAGAGCTCGACTTCTACACTTCTTCACTTCTTTTCTCTACTCTAATCTAGTGCTTCCATCCATCCAAATCGAAGATCAAGATTGAAGATTCAAGAGCTTAGATTGAAGATCTTCATCTTTTCAAGAGAGATTTCTTCATTTGAAGCGGATTTGCGATAGATCAAGCTTGATCCTTTGCTGTCCAGATTTGAAGTGTGTTGATTTGGATTGGTTTAGGTGATTTGGTGAGTGGTGATTATCTCTCACACGGATCCAAAGGAGTATATCGGATTGTTGGCTCGATTTGGTGTTAAAATAGTGATTTCCATGTTTTTTTCTTCATCCAAAGTGTAGATCCATATAGATCCATTGTTCATGATGATGTTACATCCATTTTATCATATGTTAACCTATGCAAGTTCATTCATCAAGTTTGTAGAGATATAATCCATGTTTTCATGCTTATTGGACTTTCAACTCTTTAATTACGAAAATGCCATTATTGTTATAATTGTCTACTTAGATCATATTTGAATGCTTGATTGTTTGGATTGATGTTTGATTTGATTGATTGTTATGAACTAGATGATTGATGATTAGATTTAGACCGAAGACGGTTCAAAAGCTAAGGGAAAGGCTCTTGAATTGGGAAAGCTGCTCGTGGCATATGTAGCGGGATGATGAAGCTCTTATGCATAGATTTGTTGATGTGATGAGGAGATGAGGCTTTGCGAGGATGTAATGAAGCAAGGCAATCATATGATGAAGACTTGGTCTAATCCAGACGAGATCATTCCAAGCATGTTGATAACTCGGTGATATGATTCGAGTTGAGGATAATGAATGGATATGAGAATAGTCGTCGAGGAGGATGACTAGGAGGCTTGGATAGCATCGTTGTTGAAGGTTCTAGCATGCTCTAAGCAAGAGTACGTTTGGGCAGATTCGATAGTTCCAACGGCCAACTGTTGATGGTCGAGTACTCTGGGCAGATTCGATAGTCCTAGGCACGGGCTGCGACGACGTGCGGGAGTTATGTCTAGAACCGGGGTTTTCATTAGCCCTTGACGGACGGCTGAAAGAATGTGCCGGTCATTCAATTAACGGTGATATCGAAGCAATGATAACAGTGATAGCCAGAGTCATGGATGTTTGGTTGTATCGTCATTCGGACTCAAGAGCGGTATTTTCTGGGTGCTTATCTGATTTAGGCCTTGGTACTTGGGAAAACATCGCCCTTGACTCGAGTGATAGTAGTTTTACTTTAAATTGTATGCTCTGCTATGTTTGCTTCTACTTAGTGTGTGTCTGGGGCTATCACTGTAGAATGAGGTTGGAGTGGGAGGGTTGTATTCCTATTCCTTTTCCTTTATGCTCTTTTGGTATGTTGTTAGTTAATTTACTGCTCACTAAGACTGTTGTCTGACTCAAGGCTTTATGTTTCAATTCTTATTGCCTTGGGTTGTTCGTCCATTTTGGGACGGGCAGACTAGGTAGCAGGTGACAGGTGCTGTTCTCTTCTCACGATGCTGATATCGAAGACGAGCTGGAGGGTTGCATATTATCTTCTTATTATATGTACTGGATATTCCGCTGTGTTGTATTCTCTGAGAGATATGTAGTGAGGCTGGATGTATTGACTATGTGGATGCTTGTATTCAACTATTATGGAGTTTTATATGATGTCATTTTGTTCTGTAAAGCTTCACTATACATATGTTCTATTGTATTTTGTCCATGCGCTGTGAGTAATACGATAGATCCTGTTGTTTTAAATCTTACCTTGACAATCGTCCATGGTCGCCTGGCACACTTTACAGCGCTCTATCTCTAGATTCGGTGCGGGGTCATGGGCGGTCGTCACATCAAATATATTGTTGTATTTGAATCTGTGATGATTGAATGATGTTGCACTATTGTGTGTGAAACCCCTGGACCTCACTTTTACACACACAAATATGGATTTCACGAGGAAATCGGTTAACTCACAGATGATTTAAATTTAATGTTTTTGAAATTGAAATTTTAATTTCAATTGGTTTTAGAAAGGAGTTTTTAAGATAAAAGTTATTTTGAATGACTTGATGAAGTTTTTCAATTTAAATAATTTAATTTGAATTTGAATTCAAAATTTGGAATTGAATTCCATGTTTGGAAATTATGGTTAAGATGTTAGAAATGTGTTTATATGAATTTAAACCATTTTAATAGTATGGTTTTGAGAATTTGAATTTAACCCAAGGACTTTAACTCGTATAAATGAATCAGATTTTCCGAAATGAAAACTATTTGTTTTCAAATAATAGAAGCTTTCATATAAGGAATGAATTTCCAATTTGTGTCAAAAGAATTTCATGTTTGAAATGAAAATGGTTTTCCGAGTTATGAATAAATCTTTGTGAAAGATTGTTGAATTTTGTTTTGAAATTGGAAAGGTGTACCTGTTGTATAAAAGGTCGAAATGGAGTTGTTTTGAAAGCTATCAATTAAATCTTTGATTTAAAGATTGGACGAGTTAATCCAATTTGAAAGGAAAACTGTTTTGAACAAAAAATGTGAATGAATCTTTATGAAACTGGGTGAACCTTGTGAGATGAATCTTTTTGTGTAAAAGATTAAAATGGTAATTTGTTTAAACCATTTGAAAGAGAAGTTTTGGGTAATAAGTTGTGACTTAATTGAAATCCCAATATCCATATGTTTTTAAAATATTGCGCTCACTATTCGGTTTAGCCGGGAGAGGACTTTGTGTCATATAACCCATTCCGAATAGTGATACGACGTAAATGGATAGCATTTGAAGACCGGTGTTGAAGACCGAGTGTTTGCGAGAACGATAGGATAACCTATCGATTGTCTCTGCACTGAGTGGCTCCGGTATAGAGACCTCCTTATGTGATGGGAAGTCCGATCGGGATTGTGAATACCCGGATTGCAAGGGCTTCTTTGGAAGTGCCTTTGATTCTGTTCGAACCCGGAACAGTTTTGTATGGTCGTATGTCTGACACTACACTTTGAGATATAAAGCAGATTTCTTTCAAATACATTTCTGTTTGGTGGCGGAGATTTATTCTCTTAGCTTAACACCCTTCTTTGAGATGTACGAGCTCAGAGGTTATGTAGTTGAAGGTTATCAGTGATATACTCCCAATTTGGTAGTGTGGCATGCTAAGTGTTGCTGTGTGTTGCTAATCATTTGTTGATCAAAGCATGGCTTTCGTGTAAAGCGTAGCTTTGTGCACGAGACCTCATCGGACCTCACACCCTGGAAATGGTCGAAACAGGAAAGATGCGGCAAGGTTTCAGGGGTAGCTCCCCTAGGGTATGTCCATTCCTTCTGGAAAAAGGTGGTATCATGGTATGGAGCCAAGATATTTTACCTGTATGGTTGCTCCAATCTCATTTACTGTGTGATTGTTGCTTTGTGATCGAGGGTCCTCGGATAAAGGTCGCAAACGACCGGGGGTGGCATATCTTAGGTTTACTTCCCGGGAAAGGGGTAACCGACCTTGTGTTGGCAGAGAGCCGGGTAGGTTCTCGGGACGTCACTCCAGAGGCGTTCCCATGTGGCAGTAGGAAGTTCCTTAGCCTGACCATTTGTTGGAAATCCAATCAAACAATACGAGCTTTGTACGGTTTTAGTTGTATAACCTGGTATGGAATGTGGCGGTAACCTGCTATTGAACATAGTAGCTATAGTAGGCATACAATAATGGTTGTATGCTGGCTAAGATTAATATTATATGTTTGAGATGTTTTCACACTATCCACTAGCAATAATATCAAAGATTTTGCGTATCAAGCATATTTGACTATCATAAGGAGAAATCTCCTCCAATTCTGCGTTTGCATTGTGTGTGTGGCGGGAGGCCTTATGGTAGTTTCATTTTCTAAAAGCATTGCAAAATTCTTTTATTTTCTTTGTGAAAATAACTGTTTTTGTTACTCATACCAGTCCCATGACTGACTCGGAGTTTATTGTTCCTTTCCTAAACTCTGGGTGCCCATAATTTCCCATACGGGCAGTCTAGAGTTGGGGGTTTTCAGATAGTCAGGTTTAGTAGATTAGTTGGAGCTAGTTTAGCTTTTGGAGTTCAGGATTGACCTTGCTTATCTTTGTGAAATGTGATGGTGGTTCGATCTTGATGTTGGAGTTATTGGACTCATTCTCTTTTAAAGATCATTTGGAGTTATTGTGACATCCCGGAAATTTTGGCAATATCAATTTGATAATCTGTGATAAAAATTAAATTGATTTGATAATAATTGTTAATAAGATTTGAATTGATTTAATAATCTTCTTTTAAATAAATATTTGACTGATAATTTATCTTCTAAAAGCTAGTAAATTGTTTTCTAATAATAAATATATATTTGTATATAATCTAAAGATCTGTTTTAAAATTTATTAAATAAGGATTTGTTTTCAAATTCTAATGTTTTGGTAATTTGCAATTTGATTTAAAATATAGCTATTAAATAAACAATAATTTGGCTTTAAAATATACTAAAGATAAAGTTAAAATTTGTTTAAATGATTTTAACTTAAATTTAAATTTAACAAAGGTTGTTTTGTTCTTGTTTTAAATATAATTGATAAAATAAGTGATTTATTTATATAGTGATAATTTCTTTTATAAATTATTTTAATTTAATAATGAGTTATTTTCAAACAATATTAATAATTTTGGAAAGTTTAAGTTTTAAAATAAATAGAAAATGCTTAAGGAATAAGTGTTATCATATTTGAGCTTTATAACATGTGTTAAGTAACAAACCATTACAAGTGATAAACAACTTATATTCTATGTGCATTAAGTACAAAAACATATGCAGGCAAATAAATATGCCTATAGTGTTTTGAAATGCTAAGGTTAAAACAATGCAAAGTAAAGTAAGTATAAACAAAGCAAGATGTGTAGTTATAAATAAATATGCAGGCAAGAAGAAATGCAAAGCAAAATGATGTAGCTGTAAATAAAATATGCAGGATAAGCAACAAAGCAAAGTAAAAATAAAATATGCAGGTAGCTTGTAAATCAAGATGCAGACAAGTAAAAGAAATATCAACATACCAAATTGGATAAACATGAAACATAAAGTAAAATCAAACCAGGCTTTGTATATTTGTATGATGACTGTAAAGCTTAGGAATGAAGGCAAGATCAAAGTAAATAAAATATCTATGTACATGCTAGACATATAAGATAAGGTTGTAGACATAAGGTACCATTGCATTTAATGCTTTCAAACTCTAGCACATAACCAAGTCAATTCGAAATGTAGAGAATCAGTTCAGTTTCTAAAGTATAGCCTGGTCTGATATAAAAAAAGAAAGAAAAAGATCTCTGAACAAATATATGTTGTACCAGCTAATACTTATCTCCAGCAAACACTCTTCTCTATATATATATATATTCTAACTTCATTCGTTCATCACCACTAAGCAAACCAGAGAAAAGTAGCATATGTATTCTTCTTCAAACTCAAATTCATCTACATGCATTCAAAGTCTTCAAATTATCTCGGCAATTTCTTCAGCATTTCAAAGGGGCAACTCAAGTTTTAAAAAGCTAATGCAATACCAGTTTTAAAAGTTTTCAAATTTCTCAAACAAAAGGCTTTGTTCTAAATTGTTTCAGGTGAGTAACACTTTTAAAACTCAAATATAAATATGGTTGCTTGATTTATATCTGAAATAAGTTTGTATGTGTGTATATATATGGGAAAATTTCTGTGTATTTTTGGATGTGAGATGCATGAATGCTTGTAAATGCCTGTAGAACATCTCTGTTCTAAATCTAAAGCCCAGTTTTAGTTTAAAAATCATTACTACTTAATCTATTGATTATTAGGACATAGTATCTAAACAAAATATGTTTGTTTGATCATAAAGTAAATTTTTAAAAATTAGAATTCAAGTTAACAAGGTAGATCTGCTCTGAAAACTTTAAGAACAGTATAAAACTTGAGTTTTGTAAAAACTCAAAATGCTTAATTCTAGGATTCAGAAAGGTGAATAAAACACTTAATCAAAATACTGATTTTTAAAACTCGAATCACATTTTTTAGTAAAGATTTGAGTTTGCATTTCTGGTTTGCACTGATTTGGCAATTTTGGGTTTCTCTGATGATCTACGAGACTGGAAGGGTCGGGTCTCTGCTAGATGATGGAGTAGTGATCGAGGTATCTAGGAAAAATGGTGGAGGAGGTGGATGATCACTGTGGTGATGATGGTGGGTATTTTCTGTATTTAACCCTAGTTTTAGTGATGGTCAGTAATTAATCCACCGCGGCTCCTCTCATGGATCGAGTGTCACGTGCTTCTGGGGTTTGATAGAGGGAAGGTGGACGAGGCTACGGCCGGAGTTTGGTGGCCTCTGGTGGTCGGAGCATCGAGCAAGTGGCGTTGACAGGTTTTGTGGTTGGTCGCGTGTCAGTGTTCCGGGTTTGGAAATTTAACTCGATTTCGATTCGAGATGTTGTGATGGGTTCTGGTGATCGCGATGTCATCTGGGGATGGTCGCTGATGAGGTGGAGTACTGTTGGATGGCCGGAGATGGCCAGAGCCACGGTGCACGTGCACCGTGCAGTTGAAGTTTAGATGAACTTATTTGTGTGCAGAGGGATTTTCAACTCGGGAAGGACTCGAGTCATTCGCGTATGTGACTCGAAGCAGGAAGGCATATAACTCGAAGCAATTTGGGTTGGCTCGAGTCAGTTGTGTTCAGGCATTAGGAAACTTGTCTGTTCCAGGTTTTTAAACTTAGTTCAAAAAAAAACAGGATTTAAACTGTGTTTTAAATTAAAAGTCTTAAGTATAGATTCAAATGGAACTTTTGAATCTTAAGGTTTTAAAATGAATTTGGAGTTTAAATCAAGGATTAAAAATCAAGGTTAAAAGCAAGTAAATCGAATTTAAATCAAAGTTAAATTTATAGATTCAAGTTTTCTTGAATTCAAATCTGAAATCTTAAATCAGTTTTTAAATCTGAATGTTTTAAAATTAAGTAGTTTAAATTAAAAGGCTTTTCTTATATAAGTAATAAATGTTTTTACATTTCTTTTAAAACTTTATAAATTAATATTTAAATTTGGTTAATGTTAAATGGTAAATCATTTTGAATCTTAAATTCAAAATGGGATTCAAATTTAAATTCAAAAAGAGGTAATGTTTAAAATACACTTCAATATTTATTAAGTCATTAATAAAGGAATAATTTTTCTTAGAGATAATTAAGATATTGAAGTGAAATAAATAAGATAATTAAGGGAGGACTTATGTATTTAATTTATAAATTGATAATTTTAGGTTAATTTATGATTAGAGATTAATTAAGGGAGTAGTTAAAGAATTGGTTTAGTTAATGAAGAAAATTAACTAAGGATTATTTAAATAATTAATTAATGTGATAAATGTTGATAATTAATTAGATTAATTTAAATAATCTAGTGTAAATTGTTAAAGGTAATTACTTGATAAAAGTAATTAAGAGATTAATTACTTATTGTAATTAATTTTGATGATATGATTAATTTAAGTTATTTAATTTAGTTTAATTAATTTTGAGAAATCATTTGATGATTTGATAAGTGAAATTACTTGGTGTAATTAATGGAGCATAATTACTTAGGAAAGTAATTAGATGGTAATTACTTAATATAATTAATATAAGATGATTTGTAAGTAAGTAATTTGGGTAATTACTTTTGTAATTAATCAAGGGATTAATTAATGGAGATAATTAATTATGGGATAATTAATTTATTTAATAAGTAATTAAGGATAGTTAATTACTGGTTTGTTATTAATCAAGGGGATTGATAATTGGGTTTAATTAAAGATTTAATTACTTAATGTAATTAACTTAAAGGAAGTAATTTAGTTTAAATATAAATTAGAGATCATTAATTAATATAATTAATGATATAATTATGAATTGTTTAATTAAGGAATAATTATTATGAGGTGATTAATTAATGTAATTAATTAAGGATAAATGTAATTAATTATATTTAATTAATAAATGAAGTAATTAAGTGTTAATTACTATAAATGATTTATAATAATTAATTAGTGGAATTAATTAAAAGACTAATTACTTATTGTAATTAGAGAATGAGTAATCAAAGGTGTTTAATCAAGATGAATATTTAGAGAATGATTAATTAAATTGATTTCTATTTAATTAATGGTTGTATAAGCAGGATTTATAGATGTAGTAATTAATTTAATTTACTTTAAATTAATTAGAGATAGAAGTAATTAATTTAATTCATTTTAAATTAATTATAGATGGTGAATGATAAATCATTGCTTATGAATGAATGATATTTCATTTATTGATTTTGATCTCAGATAGGAGATGAATAATATCTATGATGATATGGATTATCTGTTTATGATGATAATATTGATTATCTGTTTGATTTGATGATATGGATTATCTGTTTATGATGATGATGTTGATTATCCATTGTTATATTATGATTTATCTATCTGTGTGTATATAGATAATTGAATTGAATTGTTTTAACTTTAATACAACTTGGCCTTAAAAGAAACGGTTTGGATTTCGATGAGACCGGGATCGGGTTTCCAGATTTGGATATCCGAAAACCACATCGATCCAAATTAACGATAGGTCGTGAATCTCAAGTGAAGATGAAGATTCAGAGTGCAAGGGTTATTGTCGTTACCTCTGAAGGTGATTCCAAAATGAGTGTAACGAGATAATGCCTTCGGTTTCGTTCGAACCCGGAACGAACTTGTATGGATTGAATGCTTTCAGAACATCGTCAGGTGGACGATGAGCATTCTAAGAGATGTGTTCTCTAAAGGTAATCGTAGCCTCAAGCCTCATCAACCGGGAATGGCTAAAACAGGGGAGGTGCAGCAAGGTTAGTGGGTAGCACCCAAGTAGGACAAGATTTCCCCTGTCTAGATGTCCCTTTTTATTTCGGTTGTGTGGGCAGTTGATTGCAACAACTGCTGGGGTGTCTTGTGCGGGAATTATCCAGTAAGGGATGTTCCGACCTTGTGCTGCAGGGGATTAGGACTAATCCTCGGTACGGTGATCTAGGCCACGTACTGTGACGGGCGGTACCCCAGTAGCCATGCCATTGTATGGAATCCAATCTCCAATAAGTGCCAACAGATTTGATTGTAAACCTAGTATGCTGGAATTTAATGAATGTAACAATTTCGGCTATTTTCTATTTACTTGAAAACCCTAGACACTATTATAATATCACCGAATTTCCTACCAAATGTTTGGTTAGCGTAAGGTAAAAACTTTTCCATGTTTATGTGTGGGAAGTCTTACGTGATACCTTTTGTTTTCAAAGGTTTTTCAAAGTTAAGCAACTTTAACCTGTTACTCATACCAGACCCATGTCTGACCCGGAGATTATTTCTGTTTTCTTAAACTCTCGGGTACTCAAATTTTTACGAGTAGCCAAGGGATTCAGGTTAGCTTTGATGAATTGTGGAGGAGCAATGGAGCAGGAGGCTTCAGCGTTATAGATATATAGTTTTCCGCTGTGTTGGTATCTCTGTGTTGTATTTGTGTTGTATCGAGTTGTATTAACTAGACAGGTGTTTATAACTGTCTAGTATGTGATGTATTATCTGTGTAACTCTGATGTATATGATACTATGTATTATCTGATGTGATATATTATATTTTGTTCGTTCCGCTGTTGAGATTATGTTGTTGTTTCTTCTTTCTTCTCTATCTTTTCTGTTTTCTATCCCTTTCTTTCTTCATAGTGATACGACTTTCTGGTGGTAGAAAGCTGGGTCGCTACAGTTGGTATCAGAGCATAGGTTGAGCGAATACCTAAGCTCTGGAGTGGTGTCTATCTTGAGAGAGCGTACTTGTAATTTATATATATATATATACATATATCTATATTTCTACCTATTGGTTGGGTTACCTGTTCGGGTTTTCCAATATAAGTTATAAAGGTAGATAGGGTAGTGGTGGGTGTAACACGACTACCAATGGTTGGAGTTTGAATGTTTGAGGTTGGAATTGTATCGGTCGAGACTGTAGACCTAATACCGTCTCGAGTGAGCTTGGATGGTGTAAGGATTTCATCAATCTTTGAAGGAAACCTGTTAAGGTTCGGAGTTTATCTTTGAAGTTGGATGAGCTGAGGCGAGTGATGGTATCTTGGTAACTTCTGGAAGAAGTAGCTATGTGATGAGATACAGTGACTATGGATGTTTCCGAAGATGTTTCTTTGCAACAAGTTAAGGAAGTATGTCCGCTTTGGTGTTTTGCTGTTTCCAGCAGAGGGTTTATGTTTGGTTTGAGGTCCGAGTTTTTCGAAGAGCTTTGGATTAGGAATTCCCTGGCATTGGTGTCAGCAGTGCAGCTCGGAGTGTTCTGTGTGTTGGCAAAGAAGCTTTATAGCTCAGTAGTGGAGTTCAAAAGCAGTAGAGTGGTTCCGTTTGTTCGATGGATTGGCTAGTTAAGCGTAAGCTGTTCTGTTTGGTAAAGAGAGAGCAGTATCTTTGGAATTAGGCTGGATTTATCGCAAAAGTGACTTGCGATAGCTGAGTGTTCTCTTGGGTTTTCAGAGATTTTTCTAGACGTTTTCAGGAAGTCAGAGTTTTGGTAGCATCTGGAGATTGAGTTTGGTATCGACTGGATATCAGAAGTGGTACCAATGGTTCAGCTTAGAAGTAGGAAGGTTTCTGAAGGAGGATTTTAGTGAAGTAGCTCTGGTTTTTGAAGGAACTTCTGAGTTTTATTTTTGGATCTGTTGAGCCTTATTTTTGGAATGTGTTGTCCAGTCTTTGCTGGTGTTCGTCATCAGCATTCTCATCTGTTTCTGATCAGAGTTGCGCAGCGGAAGCATGGTGGCAACTGTTTTAGTGTGGAAGCAACGGGAAGTTGCAGTGTTTTGGATTAGAGAGTTTCTACAGGGAATTTTTCAGGATCTTAAGGCCAGATTGGAGTGCATTTGTTTTATCTCTTCCAGATGTGAGAAGTGAGACCAGTCTTTTGATTTTGGAATAGAGTTTGTGTTCTGAGTTTGGTTGATCTTGGAAAGGTCATTTGTTAGATTGTTTTAGGTTCAGATTGTTTCTGAAGGGCATCAGCGAAGGTTGAGCTGATCAGTAAGGATGTAGGAGACCCAGGATCGTCCGAAGAATTTTGTGGATAAGAATTGGAGATTTGATTTTGGATAAGTGTTTGATCTTCAGGATTGAATTTTCAGTTTGGATAGCTAGGATTCGTTGTTTTCACGTATCTTTGAGGGAGTACGTGTGAGATCTATCTCTGGTTGTAGAACCAGCAGGAGTTTTGGTTGTTGAATCAGACTTGTCTATAGTTTGATATCCTGTCTTGTTTTGTAGATCCAGATGAGTGGTAGCTCTATAGCTTAGTAGTATTGATTGTTTGGATTCTATAGAGCGAGTAACCCGGTATTTATACTCGGGGAAACTCGAGAGAATTCTATCCAGTATTTTGTCTGGACAATTAGATTTGTTTGATTGAATGAATTGGTTGATATCGTTGTTAGCATATGAATGGTATATGCTTGTGTTTTAAAATTAAATCTTTAGTTGGATTATTAAATTACCTTTGTTTTAAATTTCGGGGACGAAATTCTTTTAAGGGGGGAGGAATGTGACATCCCGGAAATTTTGGCAATATCAATTTGATAATCTGTGATAAAAATTAAATTGATTTGATAATAATTGTTAATAAGATTTGAATTGATTTAATAATCTTCTTTTAAATAAATATTTGACTGATAATTTATCTTCTAAAAGCTAGTAAATTGTTTTCTAATAATAAATATATATTTGTATATAATCTAAAGATCTGTTTTAAAATTTAATAAATAAGGATTTGTTTTCAAATTCTAATGTTTTGGTAATTTGCAATTTGATTTAAAATATAGCTATTAAATAAACAATAATTTGGCTTTAAAATATACTAAAGATAAAGTTAAAATTTGTTTAAATGATTTTAACTTAAATTTAAATTTAACAAAGGTTGTTTTGTTCTTGTTTTAAATATAATTGATAAAATAAGTGATTTATTTATATAGTGATAATTTCTTTTATAAATTATTTTAATTTAATAATGAGTTATTTTCAAACAATATTAATAATTTTGGAAAGTTTAAGTTTTAAAATAAATAGAAAATGCTTAAGGAACAAGTGTTATCATATTTGAGCTTTATAACATGTGTTAAGTAACAAACCATTACAAGTGATAAACAACTTATATTCTATGTGCATTAAGTACAAAAACATATGCAGGCAAATAAATATGCCCGTAGTGTTTTGAAATGCTAAGGTTAAAACAATGCAAAGTAAAGTAAGTATAAACAAAGCAAGATGTGTAGTTATAAATAAATATGCAGGCAAGAAGAAATGCAAAGCAAAATGATGTAGCTGTAAATAAAATATGCAGGATAAGAAACAAAGCAAAGTAAAAATAAAATATGCAGGTAGCTTGTAAATCAAGATGCAGACAAGTAAAAGAAATATCAACATACCAAATTGGATAAACATGAAACATAAAGTAAAAGCAAACCAGGCTTTGTATATTTGTATGATGACTGTAAAGCTTAGGAATGAAGGCAAGATCAAAGTAAATAAAATATCTATGTACATGCTAGACATATAAGATAAGGTTGTAGACATAAGGTACCATTGCATTTAATGCTTTCAAACTCTAGCACATAACCAAGTCAATTCGAAATGTAGAGAATCATTTCAGTTTCTAAAGTATAGCCTGGTCTGATATAAAAAAAGAAAGAAAAAGATCTCTGAACAAATATATGTTGTACCAGCTAATACTTATCTCCAGCAAACACTCTTCTATATATATATATATATATATTCTTACTTCATTCGTTCATCACCACTAAGCAAACCAGAGAAAAGTAGCATATGTATTCTTCTTCAAACTCAAATTCATGTGCATGCATTCAAAGTCTTCAAATTATCTCAGCAATTTCTTCAGCATTTCAAAGGGGCAACTCAAGTTTTAAAAAGCTAATGCAATACCAGTTTTAAAAGTTTTCAAATTTCTCAAACAAAAGGCTCTGTTCTAAATTGTTTCAGGTGAGTAACACTTTTAAAACTCAAATATAAATATGGTTGCTTGATTTATATCTAAAATAAGTTTGTATGTGTGTATATATATGGGAAAATTTCTGTGTATTTTTGGATGTGAGATGCATGAATGCTTGTAAATGCCCGTAGAACATCTCTGTTCTAAATCTCAAGCCCAGTTTTAGTTTAAAAATCATTACTACTTAATCTATTGATTATTAGGACATAGTATCTAAACAAAATATGTTTGTTTGATCATAAAGTAAATTTTTAAAAATTAGAATTCAAGTTAACAAGGTAGATCTGCTCTGAAAACTTTAAGAACAGTATAAAACTTGAGTTTTGTAAAAACTCAAAATGCTTAATTCTAGGATTCAGAAAGGTGAATAAAACACTTAATCAAAATACTGATTTTTAAAACTCGAATCACATTTTTTAGTAAAGATTTGAGTTTGCATTTCTGGTTTGCACTGATTTGGCAATTTTGGGTTTCTCTGATGATCTACGAGACTGGAAGGGTCGGGTCTCTGCTAGATGATGGAGTAGTGATCGAGGTATCTAGGAAAAATGGTGGAGGAGGTGGATGATCACTGTGGTGATGATGGTGGGTATTTTCTGTATTTAACCCTAGTTTTAGTGATGGTCAGTAATTAATCCACCGCGGCTCCTCTCATGGATCGAGTGTCACGTGCTTCTGGGGTGTGATAGAGGGAAGGTGGACGAGGCTACGGCCGGAGTTTGGTGGCCTCTAGTGGTCGGAGCATCGAGCAAGTGGCGTTGATAGGTTTTGTGGTTGGTCGCGTGTCAGTGTTCCAGGTTTGGAAATTTAACTCGATTTCGATTCGAGATGTTGTGATGGGTTCTGGTGATCGCGATGTCATCTGGGGATGGTCGCTGATGAGGTGGAGTACTGTTGGATGGCCGGAGATGGCCAGAGCCACGGTGCACGTGCACCGTGCAGTTGAAGTTCAGATGAACTTATTTGTGTGCAGAGGGATTTTCAACTCGGGAAGGACTCGAGTCATTCGCATATGTGACTCGAAGCAGGAAGGCATATGACTCGAAGCAATTTGGGTTGGCTCGAGTCAGTTGTGTTCAGGCATTAGGAAACTTGTCTGTTCCAGGTTTTTAAACTTAGTTTAAAAAAACAGGATTTAAACTGTGTTTTAAATTAAAAGTCTTAAGTATAGATTCAAATGGAACTTTTGAATCTTAAGGTTTTAAAATGAATTTGGAGTTTAAATCAAGAATTAAAAATCAAGGTTAAAAGCAAATAAATCGAATTTAAGTCAAAGTTAAATTTATAGATTCAAGTTTTCTTGAATTCAAATCTGAAATCTTAAATCATTTTTTAAATCTGAATGTTTTAAAATTAAGTAGTTTAAATTAAAAGGCTTTTCTTATATAAGTAATAAATGTTTTTACATTTCTTTTAAAACTTTATAAATTAATATTTAAATTTGGTTAATGTTAAACGGTAAATCATTTTGAATCTTAAATTCAAAATGGGATTCAAATTTAAATTCAAAAAGAGGTAATGTTTAAAATACACTTCAATATTTATTAAGTCATCAATAAAGGAATAATTTATCTTAGAGATAATTAAGATATTGAAGTGAAATAAATAAGATAATTAAGGGAGGACTTATGTATTTAATTTATAAATTAATAATTTTAGATTAATTTATGATTAGAGATTAATTAAGGGAGTAGTTAAAGAATTGGTTTAGTTAATGAAGAAAATTAACTAAGGATTATTTAAATAATTAATTAATGTGATAAATGTTGATAATTAATTAGATTAATTTAAATAATCTAGTGTAAATTGTTAAATGTAATTACTTGATAAAAGTAATTAAGAGATTAATTACTTATTGTAATTAATTTTGATGATATGATTAATTTAAGTTATTTAATTTAGTTTAATTAATTTTGAGAAATCATTTGATGATTTGATAAGTGAAATTACTTGGTGTAATTAATGGAGCATAATTACTTAGGAAAGTAATTAGATGGTAATTACTTAATATAATTAATATAAGATGATTTGTAAGTAAGTAATTTGGGTAATTACTTTTGTAATTAATCAAGGGATTAATTAATGGAGATAATTAATTATGGGATAATTAATTTATTTAATAAGTAATTAAGGATAGTTAATTACTGGTTTGTTATTAATCAAGGGGATTAATAATTGGGTTTAATTAAAGATTTAATTACTTAATGTAATTAACTTAAAGGAAGTAATTTAGTTTAAATATAAATTAGAGATCATTAATTAATATAATTAATGATATAATTATGAATTGTTTAATTAAGGAATAATTATTATGAGGTGATTAATTAATGTAATTAATTAAGGATAAATGTAATTAATTATATTTAATTAATAAATGAAGTAATTAAGTGTTAATTACTATAAATGATTTATAATAATTAATTAGTGGAATTAATTAAAAGACTAATTACTTATTGTAATTAGAGAATGAGTAATCAAAGGTGTTTAATCAAGATGAATATTTAGAGAATGATTAATTAAATTGATTTCTATTTAATTAATGGTTGTATAAGCAGGATTTATAGATGTAGTAATTAATTTAATTTACTTTAAATTAATTAGAGATAGAAGTAATTAATTTAATTCATTTTAAATTAATTATAGATGGTGAATGATAAATCATTGCTTATGAATGAATGATATTTCATTGATTGATTTTGATCTTAGATAGGAGATGAATAATATCTATGATGATATGGATTATCTGTTTATGATGATAATATTGATTATCTATTGGATTTGATGATATGGATTATCTGTTTATGATGATGATGTTGATTATCCATTGTTATATTATGATTTATCTATCTGTGTGTATATAGATAATTGAATTGAATTGTTTTAACTTTAAAACAACTTGGCCTTAAAAGACACGGTTTGGATTTCGATGAGACCGGGATCGGGTTTCCAGATTTGGATATCCGAAAACCACATCGATCCAAATTAACGATAGGTCGTGAATCTCAAGTGAAGATGAAGATTCAGAGTGCAAGGGTTATTGTCGTTAACTCTAAGGGTGATTCCAAAATGAGTGTAACGAGATAATGCCTTCGGTTTCGTTCGAACCCGTAACGAACTTGTATGGATTGAATGCTTTCAGAACATCGTCAGGTGGACGATGAGCATTCTAAGAGATGTGTTATCTAAAGGTAATCGTAGCCTCAAGCCTCATCAACCGGGAATGGCTAAAACAGGGGAGGTGCAGCAAGGTTAGTGGGTAGCACCCAAGTAGGACAAGATTTCCCCTGTCTAGATGTCCCTTTTTATTTCGGTTGTGTGGGCAGTTGATTGCAACAACTGCTGGGGTGTCTTGTGCGGGAATTATCTAGTAAGGGATGTTCCGGCCTTGTGTTGCAGGGGATTAGGAGTAATCCTCGGTACGGTGATCTAGGCCACGTACTGTGACGGGCGGTACCCCAGTAGCCCTGCCATTGTATGGAATCCAATCTCCAATAAGTGCCAACAGATTTGATTGTAAACCTAGTATGCTGGAATTTAATGAATGTAACAATTTCGGCTATTTTCTATTTACTTGAAAACCCTAGACACTATTATAATATCACCGAATTTCCTACCAAATGTTTGGTTAGCGTAAGGTAAAAACTTTTCCATGTTTATGTGTGGGAAGTCTTACGTGATACCTTTTGTTTTCAAAGGTTTTTCAAAGTTAAGCAACTTTAACCTGTTACTCATACCAGACCCATGTCTGACCCAGAGATTATTTCTGTTTTCTTAAACTCTCGGGTACTCAAATTTTTACGAGTAGCCAAGGGATTCAGGTTAGCTTTGATGAATTGTGGAGGAGCAATGGAGCAGGAGGCTTCAGCGTTATAGATATATAGTTTTCCGCTGTGTTGGTATCTCTGTGTTGTATTTGTGTTGTATCGAGTTGTATTAACTAGACAGGTGTTTATAACTGTCTAGTATGTGATGTATTATCTGTGTAACTCTGATGTATATGATACTATGTATTATCTGATGTGATATATTATATTTTATTCGTTCCGCTGTTGAGATTCTGTTGTTGTTTCTTCTTTCTTCTCTATCTTTTCTGTTTTCTATCCCTTTCTTTCTTCATAGTGATACGACTTTCTGGTGGTAGAAAGCTGGGTCGCTACTGTTATCACTTCTGTTGTTTCCGCTGCAACATCATTATTTGTCTCTGATATTCTTGTATCATATAGATATCATTGTTGTATATCATATTCTGGATATTGTATTCATTGGAGTTGTATATGATATTATTCATTTCTTTCTTCCGCCGTGTCGTTATACTTAACGTGTTATAAGCTCCGACGAGCCAGATTCGGCATTTGAATCTGCGGCATTCGAGTACAAGTGAAGTACGGGTGCCGATTTTCGAAGGCCGAGTCAGGACCGCTACACCATCATCCCATGAACATTTACGCCACTAGCGTCTTCATACCGAATGAATTGTAGATCAATGACCACCGAAAGAACATCAAACCGTAGAAAGATCATCTGCATCGACTACAATGCCAACATCTTATTCTACTTGAGTATATTCATTCGGTTTTGGGAGGGGGTTGGGGTATAGGGTTATTTTTCTTTTATACTTTTAATATTAGTTTTCTATTATCATTTCTCATTCTATATACAAAAATATTACATGTAAATTAATTACCATTGTATATACAATACTATAAAAGAAATTTAAAGACTACCAAAAAGAATGATTGCTAGCGTTACATAGAAAACTATGTTACTTATCAAATTTGCTAGCCATGTACCACATCAAAACAATGTTCATCCCACAAATATTAACTCACCGAATTATATAACAAACTTGAGTACTGTTGCATGCTAATGGAAAAAATGCTATTAATCGAAAGTGGATCTGAAATATGGGCTGCAATTATAGAGTGGGAAGACTAATATGTGAAGCTGAATTATTTGCTGCAGACTAAACATCGGCATCGTAAAGGAGAAGAATAACTTGCAATAGAAATGTGTGACTATCACAGCGAGCCATGAAAAAAATACTAAGTGAAAACGAATATAATGCGAAGCATGAACATTGTGAGGTTGCTACCAGGTGTACTATATACACTAGCCTGAACTTCATGAACAAAATTGATGTACCTAAGACTGATAGAACTGGTGTGTTGGATTGTACTATAATATGGTTATGTAATAATATTATTATAAACTTGGTTAATTTTTATGAAACTTGTTTATTTTTTAAAAACTTAGTTTATTAGTTGTTAATATTGCTATTATGTTTTTTTTATTAGTAATATTATTATTATAGTTAATTTTCAAAAACATTAGTGAAATTATTATATTATCAATTTAGTGATCTTTCATAAGCATTTGATGAATTATTACTATTAATATTGTTATAAAATTGGTTAATTTTTATAATTTTTTTTATTTTTACAAAACATAATCGAAGAATTTAATTATTATTATTATAGGTATTAGTTAATTTTTAAAAACTTATTTATCATAAACATTAGTTGAATTATTATTATTATAAAACATTATTTAAACAATACGTTTTATAAAAAATAATAAAATTTGTTAATTTTTATAAAACAATTAACTTGGTTGATATTTTATAATGTATTATTATTATTCAAAATTTAGTTAATTTTTATCAATCTTAGTTAAATTTTTATAAATTTAGTTAAAATGTAAAACTTAGTTAACTTGGTTAATAATTTATTAGTTTATATAAACAAAGTTAAATTTTATAAAATTAGTTAATTTATTATTATTCTTGTTTATATATATATATAATTAATTTTTATAAAATTTAGTTAACTTTGTTAATATTTATGATTTATTAATAATGATAATATTATTATATAAGTTTAGTTGATTTTTATAAAACTTAGTTAATTTGGTTAATATTATATAATCTATTATTATTAACTTAGTTAATTTTTTAAACTTAAAGTTAATATATTATTATTATTATACGCTTAGTTAATTTTTATAAAACTTAGTTAACTTGGTCATTACATTATAATTTGTTATTATTATTATTATTCTAAACTTAGTGAACTGTTATTAAAGTTAGTTAAATTTTATAAACTTGGTTTGTTTATTGTTATTATTACTATTATGACCATCGTCATTATTGTTAGTATTATCTTGATAAACTTGGTTTGTTTGCATAGAAATAAAGATTAACAGAGTACAAATATGGTCAATATATACGGTATAGATTTGGAAGTTGGACTCCACAAGATATTTCATAAATTTCTAGCTTTATTAGAATCCCAAGCAGATTAGATGATATAAATGAATAAAAAGGAAAGTCAAAAATTTGCAGAAGTTTCTATACAAGTAACTGCCCAGTCCAAGTGATAAGAAGGAGGCTTACCAATCCCATTTTATCAAATTGGAGCATTTAACAATTACTTGTTGAATTCTAGCTTAACTAAAAATAAATCTTTGGGTTTCAATTATACAAGCAGGAGAAAATAAAGCTTTGGATTTCAATTATACAAGCAGCAGAAGCAGGAGAAGCTTTGGGTTTCAATTATACTCATTGATCGATATAATATAATGTCCATATTGGTTATTAAGAGCGTCGAACAGTCTATTAAAATAGAATTTATTTCCCATTCACTATAAATTAATTTATACAAAAATATTGAAACGATACTATAGAACATGTATTCGAAAAACATATTTATGGCATTCAAGTTGAGGCTTAAACACTAAAAGCTCCTTTCTAAAATCAACATATCCTTAAAAGGAAAAAATGGTAGCTGAGCTATCTTATTACATGGATGAAAAGCAATAACAGGTTACATATTCCTGGTTATTGTAGTAACTTTACTTAGAATCAGTAACTGAATATAAATTTGACATATTTTTTTAAGCAAAATTAATCTATTGACTGAGGATTCCCATATGAATTCAAATATGCTATAAAATTTATCAATAGTGGACTCCCATATGGATTAAAATATGCAGCAAAATTTATCCTAACAAAATAAATCTGGATTTAATAAAAATATAAAATTGCTTTTGCCCTGAACTATTGCAATTTAGCTACATGCCTTCTCTCTTTTTTGTACCGCAACTGATTGGGATCAAAGCCACTTTCAGTTGCACCATAAATGGCCCAAGTTTGTGTGATGACCATGTAATATTCACTCCTGAATGGTTAAGCAACCTTTAATGCATACCTAATAATAATTATGTAGATATTATCAATTGAAAAATAAAGAAAACTAAAAAAGAAGTTTCTCGAATTAAATTGTAGAAATGTCTCATGAACCTTGGCATTAAGTTATCAACAAGTGTAAAGTGCTTAACACACTGTTCAGTTATAAAACCGTTTGAGAACTTTATTTATAACTACATAAAAGTAGTTTTGAATAATGATTTTTAAGTTTAAGTGAACAAAAATTAAAAGGTAAAAGTAATTAGGAAAATAAGTTGAAATTAGGATAGATTTCAGTAGTAAAAGTTAAAATGAGCCATAAGTAAATATTTGTTGCTAGCGACTTATCTTATAACTCATGAACTTCAAAGCAACTTATTTTACCATCTTATAAATTGTGGGCAAACATAGAAACGATAGTATAAGTACCCTATAGTTGTTTTAAATACTTCTAAGTACTTGCCAAATATGCTCATAATTCAGCCCTAACCCACTTATTCAAGTGTTTCTATTCAGCGATAACCACTTATAATAAACATAAATTGGTTGATATGTACTTTGGACTTGTACATCTGGAAAGCAATAATAAATATTTCATGTTTAATCTTGTTAACAATATTTCAGTTGAGAATATCCTCCATATTCTAATTTCTCAACCAATGTCAGTAAATGTTCGAATCTGAATCTTTTTAAACATCTGAACTAGTGTGTGAATGTTGCCTATAATAATTCCAAGTATGGACTAATTATTTCTTTCTCAATAATAAAATTTCTACTATATTCTTTAAACGCAACTTTTACCAAAACTATACCAAACAATTAACAAAAGCCTCTATGACAAATCCATCCAAACAATGAACACTTACAAAGATCGAACCTTTATAATAGAAATCATACCTCATTCCTGTAAACATCCCCAAAAGAAATACTAGTGTAATCTCTGGTTTATCTAGGTGAAAAGTAGCCAGTCTTTATCCTCAAAGTATATGAGCATGCTCTCTGCTGCAGATATTCCTGCAAGATTAGATAAAATTACACAACAGACCGATATATGTTTAGTGCTTCAAAATTCAAATTTCACTGAACGAAGTTATGCACTTAGCATACACCCAAATATGATGGCTCATGAAAAACTTGCATGGTTTTTTTAGTTAACTTATTAGACGCAAATGTCTATATAAATACAAAATCAGATTGCACTTGATTTCAGTCAGCGGATATGAAGCAATTCTTAGCCTAAACTTGAATGATGACTTAAAAACTAAAAATATATCCACCTTTGACACTACAAACAATGATTGAAACAGTTAAAAATTGGTGCATACTAAACTAAACTCTTTAGAGGTAAGAAGAAATATAGAAGTCAAATGCCAATGCATCTTTTATTTCTACTTAACTCTGCCAGTTTTACAACCATTTACTCTATCACTTAAATCAAAATGCTAATGCTACTTTTACAACAATATATATAGCTTGCTTTTAAGAATATATATACGTATGTAACTTGAAAAGTGTTGTAACAGCCCACTATTTTGGACCATTCAAATCAACAATAAATCCACACATGTCGGATTTGAATTGCTCAAAATATCAGATTGTTAATTTAAATTTTGCAAAACTCAGCATATACAGTAAATAAAATAATCACAGACACAGAGTAATAAACGATAAGCAGCGGAAATAAAAGAATAGTAGTTCATGAAGCTACTATATATATAACATAGTTAAATAAGATACAACAGAAGTCTCGAATACATAGATGTCTCAATACAATAGTCAAATACAAGATCTGAATACATCACTGGAATCAACTGAATAACTGATAGCAGAATCGATAGATAGCTGGATCTCAAGCGAAGCTCCAACTCCAAAGGTGAGTCTCAAATGTTGTATCACTCAGTCTGACCCGAGCGTAAAGCAAAACATAAAACACTCGAGTCAGGATTAACATCCTTATATCAATAAATCCAACTCAAGTGAAATATCAACTGAAATACAAGTAACTCAAAGGATGTTTGGGATAACCATCCTCTAAGGATCCATTAAACTATCTACTATATAGTAATATACACTATTATAATAATGTCTATAATAAAATAAACTTACTTTTAAATAGCGTTAAAACTTTACATTTTCCACCTTAACACGTAATAGTCCCAGTAGTCTATCCAGTATTAGCATACTCCCAGATCGGGGGCTGCCCTCAATACTCCACAGGCTACGACACAAATCCAAACTCGTAGTAAAGCTCGATATGGTAGGTGACATGGCACAACTAGGCAATGCCAGGGTAGATATACCAATTACGCATCCGGGCTGGTGGAAACGCATAGTAGCCACTACCGCCCACCTTGGAACACACTCCCAATCAAAATCGAAGGGTGGCCACTAAATCAATCACAAAGTAATAGAATGGTATCGAAGAAATGCGTCCAATCAAAGGTGCTACCTCATTGGCCCGTCGATCGCTCCTGTTTTAGCCACCTTATGCCAACTCACGGGAGTCGGGTCCACGTATATACCTCAATAGGAATCGTCACCACCATCCTACTTCATTCTGGAATCTCCACCGCGTACACGATTGTTAAAGTGGTTTTCGGTATCGACAGAGAGTATGCCCATATCCGATCCCGGTCTCTTTAACAACCAAACGTTATTATAACACTGCGTTCATTTCAAAATAGTTTATACTTCAAAACCAAAATATCATTTCCATTTCAAAACCATATCAATACGATATCATTTCCATTTCAAAAATATTCACTTCCAAGAATCATAGTACTTTCAAAGATAAAATACTTTCGAAACCAAAACAATTTGAAATAATAATACTTTGGAAATCATAATACTTTGAAATCATAACACTATCTTTCAAACAGTTTAGATATTAATAATAGTATATAAAATAAAATAGTTTATAAAATAAATAATTTATATAAAATAGTTATAAGTTAAAAACAATTTATATTAAAATAATTAGTATATTTAAATAGTTAAGATTAAAAATAGTTATATTAAAATAGTTTATAAAATAATATAAAATAGTTTTAAATATAATTTAAAATACTTTATATAATAAAATAGTTTCCTCAAATTTCACAAATCGATTCAACTCAAATTTAATCAAATCTCAAATCATCAATTTCAATTCGATTCAGTTTCTAAATAAACCATTTCAAATTATCGATTTCAAATACATATTTAAACCATAAAATAAACCATTTCAATTTCAATATATTTCAAAGCTTTAAATATTCAACATTTCAAAACTAAATTCGATAATTTCGTGTGTGTGTGTGTCTATATATATATATATATATCAAATTCACTTTACTATTATTTAGTTTTGAAATATTTACTTAATCATTTCAATAATATCTAAATACAACTTCAATTTACTAATTTAAATAGACAAAATATCCCATTTAAATTTATATAAGTTTGAAATATTCAAGTAAGTCACTTTTAATCAAATTCAAGTTATAAAACATATTTTTTACAATTTCAATTTTAATAAATTTCAAATCAAACTTATTTAAGTAAAATTCTTAAATAAATATAATTTCAAACCAATTTCCAATTTATCTTTTCAACCTGAATCGTTATAAACTCTATATTTGAAAATATAGATATTAAATAAATACTTATATATCAACTTTATTAAATCAACTTTAATAAATCTTTAAAATCAATGTTTATTAAAACCATATATTTCCTTTCAAAATTATAGAAATAATTTTCAAATATTTATATATAGACCAACGGTGTCTGTATATAATTTTCTATCCTATGGTCAAGTGATACGGATATTTATCATTTCAATCCGCAATTTAAATATATACGGGTATATATCTTTTCAACCCGCAATCCCAAATTCAATTCAATGAAAATCGCTTGGGTCTATCATTTCAACCCATAATGATTCTCTCCTTTCTACAGATCGTTCGGGTATGTATCATTTCAACCCATAGTGAATTCTATACTAACAGGGAACTTGCAGAGTGATAACAGATATGATAATAATATAACAATTAGTAACATGCATATATCATCAGTGATAAATAACAGATAATGGTGTCAGATGTCACCGGTGAACAGATACAGAAATGGCATATATATAACAATGTAAATAACTAACAGCAGCATATTTCAATTGACGTTTCAATTGAAATCAAATTTAATAAATATAAGAACGTTAATCTGAGTGATTACTCACCTTTCGATGCTAGAGATGAACGATAATGAGATGAGTTACGATTCCAAGCACGAATTCCAAATCAAAGCTAGATTGGCACGAATTCATCAAACAAGCTGATAAGTGAAATTGATGGAATAAATCAGAATCTGCTTAATATGGACTGGAACGACTATGTAATATATATTTTCTTCTTAAAACAAAAGAAATCAATCTAGAATACACATTAAAAAAATCTATATAATATGTGTGTATTTCAAAACCAATTATCCAAATAGAATCATTGTTTTTAAACAAAAACTCATGTATTTAAGTCAAACATGTATAAATAATGAATTTTTAATCAACGCCTTAAAACTTAACAGATATATATATAAACTAATATATATATATATATATATATAAATCGAAAATCACTAAACAAATTCATTTTATACAAACTTACCAAACTATATAACTTATATATACAACAACTTATATAACTTTAATATACAACCAGATTTTTCTTTAAAAAAATTGAACAGAACTAACAGAATGGTACACAGGCTGTCACAAGTACAGACCTATAACTTAGATATATATAAATATCTTTTATAAACAGTACCGAATAGTATATGCAAACAAGTACATTTTTATGGAAAATATAAAGCAGCAGACTATTCAATTTAAAAACACATCTAAATAACATTTCCATATCCTTTATACATATATAAAGTAAATCTTTTTAAAACCATTTAAGATTCGCGTATATATTTTTAATTTCAAATAAATACTAAATCCTAATATAACATATCTATATATTTTATAAGAACTAAATTCACATATACTTATCTATATAAACTAATATATATATATATATATATATATATATATATAAACTTACCCAACCTTTATATATATAACAAATACATAAGCTTTAGGCCTATTATGGTATGTCAATAAATTCAAACCAATTGCGTATATTTATATAAACTTTATAAACATACAGCAGATCCAAAGTTCATGCAGATCAAAACTAAACAAATGGTGCAGACAGCTAAATATACAATACTTTAACAAATACCTATATCCACTGCACACATACACACTACACACGCATATTTATAACTAACATGCGAATAACATATACAGTGAAATATAACATATATATTCATATCTGGAAAGCAAGGTTTTCTAAAATAACATTTTATATTTCATAAACATACTTTAAAAATCAATATTTGGTAATATATACCAATATATAACTTATATATGGAAGCGTACCAAATATAAAATAAAACTTATATATAAACAAACAAAAATGTTATATATAACTTATAGATTTATATATATAAAACACACAGCCGAAACTCTTGCTAAGATATAAAGTAATATAGTATAATATGATAACATTTTAATATAGTATATACCTTAATAAACAAGCATCGGCCAGAGACATCGGGAAGGCTCGGCAGAGCGTGGGAAGAGGAGGAGGAAATTTGGTCGGCCGAGGTGATGTGGGCTTCGGCCTGTGTACAGATGGTGTGCGTAGGCGCACTGGCGAATGGCACTACCAGGAAGGCGAGGTGGAGTTTGGCACGAAGTGGCGGAGATAGCCTTGGCTGTGAACGGCGGTGGAAGGTTAGTTCGTGGCATGGTTCTCGATTTCGAATGGGAGAAGAGGGCGGAGGAAAAAGGTGCGCTGCTAGTTGGCTAGAATGGTAAGTGACAGGGGAAAATGAAAGAGCAGCAAAGAAGTGGAAACGTGAAGCCTTATATATAATATTATAAATTTTCTTTTGAACGGATGAAATATGAAAGATCAAAGTTAAATATGAAATTGGTGAAAGCCAAAAGTCACATTCAACGAATTATAAATGCTAAATGGCTGAACAGTTGCACGGCAGATAGTTGAATGGATAGAGAACCAAAAGGGAAAAAACGGACACCGATACGACCAGACGTTTTGCAAATTGCACCGCACACCGGACTTAGAAATTAACAATTGAATACACCGTAGAGATTAGCATGAAGAGACTATCAAAATGGTATACAGATATCAGTGGTACGATTATCCTATCAAAAGTTGATAATCGGTACCGGTAAACGCTGCTATTCCGTACGGAAAAACCCAAACGGTGCTAGAAATGTCCGAATTTTACGAAACGAATTTCGCAGTCTGATTCAGAGTATTCAAAATAAATTTTCCCATGTTGACATATTTAGGTTTCGGAACACTTTTAAATTCAACTGTTATTAACTGATTTAAATTGAAATAAAATTACACAAGAAAATAAACTTCAATATTATCTGATGAATATTTACCAGTTGCTATGTTTAAATAGGCATATTCCAAATATTAAATTTTTATTTCAAAATTCTATTATTTAAAATTTCACAAAAATTCAATTAATTAAATAAATAAACCACTAAAATTTACGGGTCGTTACAAGTGTGTCACAAATACTTGAATAATGAATTTACCACTTAACTCTATTAGTTTTGGGCCTAAACTTAATCCGGATACAATTTAGTTTTTCAAAGCAGTTTATTGCAAGATGTCAGTGTTATGTTTCTCATACCAAACCAGCTATCTTTTTTTATCATGAACATATGGATGTTTATAAAAACATTCATCTATTATCACAGTAGATAATTAATATAAAGTGCGTGTATTGACTATATATTTTGACCACAGAACATATTATTCTCGACAAAGATCATATATAGGAATCCAACATCAAATATCTCAACTGCCATCATACTGATGATCTCCATTCAAATAGCAAACTAACTTTATGAGACAAGTAAACAAATGGGAGTTCTACTGTATTTAATTTTTTCATATACGTATAACTAATGTCTCAAGCAATTATGGAGCATATCTAATTGAATCGACTTACCTTTCGAAAATACAGATCTTGAAACTAAATCGTTGTTGTGGTCATTACCGTGCTTCGATGCGGTCGATACTGTGCGTCCATGCTGTCATGAGATGCTTGAATCGAGAGGGATGCGGTGCGGCGGCATAGAGCAGAAGCAATGGTGGATCAGAATGACGTAGAGCGTAGATTGGTTGGCGGAGTGGAGAGGATTTAGGGATTTGTTGGAGAGGGAATTAAAGTTTCTTCGGTTTGAGAAGTGAAAAAAAATGGAACGAAAATAACAAAGAGGTAAGGGTGAAATAATTTTTGAGTAGCTGGCGGCCATCGAAATTAGTTGGGGCAGTAAGTGTTACGTAGATAATTTCTGCTGTAAATAAAACAAATTAACAAAAACAATAACGTTATGGAATAATGTGTTATCTATTAGTGTTATAATAATTATATTTTCTTGTAGTGGATCGTTTCCTAAATATCTTCCCTTACCTCATGCATGATATCATCCATAAAGTTTATTTCCATAAATGGAAAAATATTTTTATTTCATTTTTTTAAATTCCTATGCAAAGTGTATGTAAAAATAATCTGAAGAACTTCTGACGGTTAAAAAGCTGTTTATCGATAAAATGATTTTCGGTCACATTATCGATATATTTTCAAAGTATTTATTTTTGTAAACATTTTTACGAAACAAGTTTATCGTCATTACTTATGATTTAAAAAGGGAGTTAAAAAGTTTGTTAAATCATTTTAATAACATTTAATCCAAGATTCAAATATTTAAATAATTTAGATATTTAAATATGAAGTGTCCAAAATTCTGGGTCGTTACATGTCATGTAATTGTATGGGATGTTGTTGTGATATTTATTTGGTTGTTCATAGTATGTAGATGACATCACATAACAGGAATTTGTAGAGAGACTTGCTACGGTGAGTCATGTATATATCCGTGTGTCGACAATTTTATCGAGTCGTGTGTTGGCAATTGTATCGAGCCATGTGTCGGCAATTGTATCGTGCCTTGTGTCGACAACTCGTATCAAGCCGTGTTTTGGAAAATCACACCAAGCCACATGTCGGCAATATATGGAGCCGTGTGTCTACATTTGTGTGCAGCTATATGTTAACTTCTGAATATATATACTATATGTATATCTGTCTTGTCCAGCTTCCTTTATCTTTTGAAAGTGAACCATATTATCTAGTATCCATCCTAGCAGTCTGATCATGGTGGTCGCGCCTCGGATCTGTGACACCACTTTATATATTTGGCCTTGTGTTAGCCTCTTACCATGTGTCGGCATATGTGTGTTTTCCCTTGTGTCACCCAGGCCAGTAGTCAGTTACCTATAGAGGCATATGCTGGATCGTGACCATGGAGAGTACTCACGAAGACGAGCACAAAGGTGGATCTTGTCATGATGCCAAGGGGAAGGTAATAGAAGGTAGACCGATGTCAGTCTCCCGTTTGGTTTCGTGTGTATGTGGTAGATAGCCATATACTATTTATTTATATTCATATTAGATATGACTCAACCTAGGACTTTGTGTCCTATGTATAGTCATTTATCCGTTACGATACATTCTATGATATTCCATATGAGGAGATGAGATTATATCTGAGATGGTGTCCAAAGTATACTGGATTCTCATTTTTTATTATTATATAAGATTCTTTGATAGGCGGCCCATAATTTTATAATTTATATTGATGCTGATATTTTATTATTGAGATTAGGAGCTATACATGGGCAATGCTATATGATAGTCTAACTATACTTGGGAATATCTCGTATTTGATGATTTTAGGGTTTTGATGATGGCTTCTAGATACGAATGATTCACCCTTTCGATACTCTTTTGATTGGATAACATTCGGTATGATTTTATATCGGTGATGACATCTTTATGCATGGTCTTATGATACTTTGATGTTATGTGATGCATTTGAGATTGTCTTGGGTATTTTCAATTGGTGTGTGTGTGTATCATGCATACGTTATTACATATTTATTGATATTATGGATATTAGATATTATATACCTTACATACGTTGAGTTACCTTTGTATATTAACCCTTGATTTAGACATAGTCTGACCCATCTATTATTTATAATACTCAGGTCAGTCCGAGACATTTCAGGTTCAGGGATGATGAGACCAACTTGTGTTTACTAGGAACAGTAGAGACTTGTTATACAGTTTTGTTACATATTATTATTATATACTATGTACTTCATGTATGTATATTCTTAAGTTGTATTTTGGACCTGCATTGTATATTATATATTATCGCTACAGTTCTTATTTTGTGTTCTTTGATATTACTGTATATTGTGTATTATTCTGTCCTAAAGGCATACGTGTTAATTATTTTGTGCCAATACTGTATACGTTTAAGTAAGATTTTTGTCTGATGTTTCAATACATAACATGTTAACCCAAGGGAATATTCATGTGTGTACACCATATAGCCTCATTCTCTATATTATCTGATGGTATTACTTAGTTATACTCTTGGATAGTATGGGTATAGAGTATGGTGTTTATATTTGGTAGCAAAGCAAGTTCAGAACAATACATCATATATAAGAGACACGCGTCAAGACTTTAGATGAGACTTAGAGTCCCTATCCCTTTGGCTGAGTTGGGCCTATAATAAAGGAATAGAAGAAATAAATATATATAGGATGATTACTACGGTAATTATCTGAGGATGTATTTGTTATTTTCTATACGTATAAAGTATTTGGATTTTGATATTTTGAATATGCAGATAAATATAAATGATTCACTTTGGGTGGCTTAATATTGAATTGTTGTGTTTTGGTTCGATTTTGATCAAAGCACACAGCAGAAATTTTTTAACCGATTTTCAACTGAGTGCATAAGTCATTATTGCTTATATTTGTTTGGTTATTGATAATTGTTTGTGTTGAATTAATTTTTATTATTGATGGTAGAATATCTGTATGTTTATATTAAAGCAGTAAATTAGATTTAATTTTTATCTTTGTTGCTATTAATAAATGTGTAAGGTATTTGTTTGATATTATATAATGTTTACTGATATGGTTATTGTTTGATATAGTACAATGTTTATTTAAATGGTATTTTGATTTATGTTAATCCGCTTTTGAGCCAAAGCAGATTTCAATTGGACTTAGAAGATCCAAATGAGGACAAAACGACTTTAAAATTGGCGTACACTCTTAGATGAAACAAGGAAGTAGATAGGGAATGTCTCAACCAAAAATACACTAAAGAAACAAGTAGGTACCGACTTGTTTTGGACAACAAGTAGGTATCGACTTGTTTTGGGACAACAAGTAGTACCAACTTGTTTTCACAACTTGATAGATGTTGCGACTTCTTGGAACACCTCAACGTGGAATTAGAAAATTGTTGCAAAAGAGTACAATTTGTTTCGAGCTAAGGAAATAGGTCGGTATCGAGTTATTTGGGCAAGTAGGTTGGTACCAAGTTGTTTTGGACAATAAGCAAGTACCGGCTGGTTTTGGACGATCAACGATCGATGGAAACAACATGGGACACATTAAAATGAAGTAAGAAGAAGGATGCAAGAAGATTCAAAGTGATTCGAACTAAGGAAACATGTAGGTACTGACATGTTTAAGTAGGTACCAACATGTTTGGTTAAGTCGGGAGATTATACAATTTGGCATGCGACTTCGTTGCTAATGTCTAGAATCTGCTCTAGATGTATTTCTGCCCCAACATGATTATTTTCTCTATAAATGCAAACCTACTTGCGACCAAAGAGAGATCTTTATTTGCTCTTCTCTTCCAACTTTCTAACTCCGGGATCTAGAATGTGATATCCCGGAATTTTGAGCAATATCAATTTAATAATCTATATTGAAAATCAAATTGATATGATAATAATTGTTAATAAGATATGAATTGATTTAATAATCTTCTTTTAATAAACATTTAAATTGTGAATTTATCTTTTGAAAGCTAATAAATTATTTTCTATTTATAATGTGTATAATTTTGTATATATTGTAAATAGATGAGCTTTGTTTTAAATTTAATTAATAAGGCATATTTTATAATTTTAATATTTTTGGGTAATTTGGAAATTTTGATATATAACTTTTCAAAGCTATTTTATAAATGACTATATGATTTTAAACATAAGAAACTATGATTTGGAATTTAAAGATAGAGTGTTTTAATATTTTAAAATAAAATCTATTTTTATTTACTTTATTGATATATATATATATATGTTATGATGTAATCTAGATAATAATATTTAAACTAGGTCATATTTATCAACACTAATAATAAGCATAAAATAAAATATAAATATGAGTAAATGCTTGATACTTAAACTTTAAAAAGAAATAAACAATAAATAAATACATATATGGAGGAATACAAGAAAATAAGTATGTAAGTTAAAACTAAATATTTAAGTTAGAAAATAGAAATAAATAACAAGCTAACCTAATAAGAATAACCATAACAATTTTAAAGTAAAAACTTAAGTAAAATATATTATATACACTATAGCAAAATATATGTTGCAGGCATGAAAATCACTTAAGTACAAGGTAATAAGATAAGGCAAGTAAAATCATATCAGTGTATACGAATATGACTGGGGTAAGTATGCTAAGAATTAAGTCAAACAAATAAACATATGTAAGACTTGTACATACAAGAATAAAGATGGTATCTAAGTACATACGAAATTTGAATTGTAAGAAAAGTTTGTAGACATAGGAGACAAGCATTTAATGTTATATCTCTAGTACACAAGACATCTCATATCAGCCCAAGGAAAGAAAAAAATCTCTGAACTATTGTGTACCTGAACAATAAACAATTATGTATACTTGTTTTATTTATCAACTTATCTCATTTCATTTCGTTACAAAAGACTTAGCAATTCCAGTTCTAAAAGTTTTAAACAAGACAAAGTTTCAACCAAAACAACAATTTTATCAAATCTTCAACTTAAACAAGTAAGCAATGTAAAGATCCAAGCTTTCAAGTTTCCAGTTCAAACATTTCAGTTTTAATGTTTCAAGTTGTTCAAGTTTCTGGAATCAAAACAAAATTATGCAAGTTTTCAAATTCCAGTTTCAAGCCTTCCTGTTTCAAAAGATCAAGCTTTCTATTTTAAAGCCAGGTGAGTAAACTTGTAAACTAAAAACTTAAGCAACCTGTGAATCACTGTGTTAATGTTTGTTTTATATGTGTATGTGCAATTCTTTGTGAATTTATATAAGTGTGCATATCTGTTGATACTAAAATATCTCTAATCTTAGTTCAAGTCTCTATCTTTAAACTGTAAACCTAAGACATCTTTAGTTTTTGATGCATATGACTTATGGTTGAGAAATCTGGTGATGTATGTTTGAAAATGTGTTTGTATGTTGGTTTTAAACTCTGAAAACATGTGAGAATGTCTAGTTTTTTTTACTGTGATCATCTCTGTTTTTAAGTCCAGAGATTTAAACTTAGATTTAACCTTAAAAATACTTCACACTCTAATCTTCTTTAGGCTTAAGTATTTAAAACAAAGTTTGTTGTTTTAAACTAAACTAAGCTTTAAAAATATTTGCAAGAATTATAGACAGGAATATTATCTGGAAGAATTGAAAACACAGAGAAACTTGAGATATGTAAAAAAATCAAACTTTGAAATTTGTTGATTTAATTATGTATCTTAAATCGTCTCTAAAAGATAGGATTTTTAAGATCAAATTTACAATAATTAATGAAATATTGAATGTGTTGTTTGGTGATGTCTGGAAATTGGGTTTTCGAGTTTCTCTGGTGATCTGGTTGATCTGGAGAGTTGTAGTTATTTTTGGAGATGGAAGGGTGATTGGGGACTTCAGCAAAAATTTTTGATGATGGTTCATGTCAGTGGGGAAGTGGTGGTTGTCAGTTGAAGTCTAGAACCCTAGTTATACAAAGCTAAGTAAAATCGATCACCACGGTCCCTATTGTTGATCGAGTTCAACAAGGATTTGGGAAATGGTAGTAGACGTGTAGAGGAAGTCGACGTCGGAGTTTCAGAACCTACGGTGGTCGGAGTTTGGAAGACGAGGTGATTTCAGTTTTTGGGTTGGTGATGTCCAGTTAGTTCCAGGCTTTGGGAAGTGGCGCTCGATTTTGATTTCGGGGTGTTGGTCGCGATTTGATGATCGGGGTGAGTTGTAGAGTCGATCTCTGATGCGTTGCGATCACCGTTGGTGATCAATGGCAGCCGGAGCCACCGTGCATATGCACGGTGTATTTGTTTTTCCGGTGCAATGTTGGGTTGTAGCAGGAATGGTTACTCGAGTTTCTCGAGTCAATTGAAGAAGTGGCCCGAAGTTTTTGTGTGTTCGACTCGAAGTGAAATAGGGTAGGCTCGAGTTATTTTGTTTGTTGCCAGTTTTTAAAGCCTGTCAGGCTTTAAGTTCTAAAATTTAAAGCAGGGTTTAAAACAAAGTTTAAAACCAAAATTTAAGATGGATTCAAATTTACTTTTGTCTCCTAGTTTTAAATAAATATAAGTTTTATAAAAATAAAATGTTTTAACAACTTTAAAATGTTTAAAGTATATTTTAAAGTGTGTTAAATTTTGCTAAGTTAAATTTGTATTTATTTTGAATCAAATTTGAAATGAAATGTAAAAGTGAATTCAAAAGTAAAATGTTTCAAATGCATTTGTAAATGAGAATTTGATCATTTATAAAATAAAATGTTTTATCCTTAAATAAATGAAGGTTTAAGGATTTGTAATTATTAAGTTAATTTAAATGAATAATTTACTAATTTAATTAATTAATGATTTGGATTAATTAATTTATTAATTAAGAGTTTAAATTAGTTAATTAAGGTTTAAGATAATTAATTTAGGATTAATAAATGGGTAATTAAGGATCATTAATTAAATGATATTTGAATTTTAATTAATGATTAGTAATTAATTAATTAATTGAGGATTAACTAATGAGTTATTAAAGATAAAATTTAATTTTAATTAATAATAAATCTTAATTAATTACTTTAGAAAAGTAATTTAAGAAGTGTTAATAATTAATGAAGGTCATTAACTAGGATTATTAAATAATGGATTAATATGATTAATTTTGATAATAAATTAGATTTATTAATTTAAGAAAATCAATTGTGAATTATTTAAGTATAATTACTTATGAAAGTAATTAAGAAATTTATTTCTCATTGTAATTAATTAAGTTTAATATAAATTGTTTAAGTTAATTAATTAAGTTTAATTAATTTAAATAACCATTTGATGATGTGATAAGTATAATTACTTAAGGAAGTAATTAATTGGGGAGGATTAAATTATGAAAGTAATTTGAGTATAATTACCTTGGATAAATTAATCAATGGATTAATTAGAGATAATTAATTATGGAGTAATTAAATTATTAAATGAAGTAATTAGGGGTAGTTAATTACTGAAGATAATTAATCAAGGGTGATTAAAAATTTGGTTTAATTGAAGATAAATTACTAAATGTAATAGATGTAATTAGAGATCATTAATTTTTATAATCAATGATGTAATTTAGAATGGATTTATTTGGAAATGATTAATAAATGAAGGAATTCATTAATGTAATTAATTAAGAAGTAATGTAATTAATTTTAGTAATTTAAAGGTGCTTTCTATATTTGGTATAAGGTAATAAATTTGTGAAAAATATTTAAAGGATAATTACTTAAATGTAATTAAAGATAATTAATCAAGGATGATTAATTAAGATGGATAGTAAAGAATGATTAATTAATTGACTTGTAATTAATTAATGGTTATGTAAGCAAGATTTATAATGATGAAGTAATTAATTTAATTTACTTTAAATTAATTAGAGATAAGTAATTAATTTAATTCATTTTAAATAAATTATAAATGGTGTGATTATTAATCCTTGTTTATATATGATGGATGATATTGATTTCCTTGATTGATTATGATCTCAGATATGAGATGAATAATATCTATTGTGATATGGATGTTTGTTTTAAGTATGATAATATTAACTATCTGTTTATGATAATATGGATTATCTGTTTATGATGATAATGTGATTATCCATTGTTATATTGTGATTTATCTATCTGTGTGTATATGGATAATGAAATGAATTGTTTTAACTTTAAAACAACTTGGCCTTAAAAGATACGGTTTGGATTTCGATGAGACCGGGATCGGGTTTCCAAATTTGGATATCCGAAAACCACATCGATCCAAATTAACGATAGGTCGTGAATCTCAAGTGAAGATGAAGATTCAGAGTGCAAGGGTTATTGTCGTTAACTCTGAGGATGATTCCAAAATGAGTGTAACGAGATAATGCCTTCGGTTTCGTTCGAACCCGGAACGAACTTGTATGGATTGAATGCTTTCAGAACATCGTCAGGTGGACGATGAGCATTCTAAGAGATGTGTTCTCTTAAGGTAATCGTAGCCTCAAGCCTCATCAACCGGGAATGGCTAAAATAGGGGAGGTGCAGCAAGGTTAGTGGGTAGCACCCAAGTAGGACAAGATTACCCCTGTCTAGATGTCCCTTATTATTTCGGCTTAGTGTGCGGTTGGTCATGACAACCGTAGGGTGTCTTGTGCGGGAATTATCCAGTAAGGGATGTTCCGGCCTTGTGTTGCAGGGGATTGGGAGTAATCCTCGGTACGGTGATCTAGGCCACGTACTGTGACGGGCGGTACCCCAGTAGCCCTGCCATTGTATGGAATCCAAAATCCAATAAGCGCCCTCGGATTTGATTGTAAACCTAGTATGCTGGAATTTAATCATGTAACAATTTCAGCTATTTCTTATTTACTTGAAAACCCTAGACCTATTATAATATCATTGAATTTCCTATCAAATGTTTGGTTAGCGTAAGGTAAAAACTTTTCCATGTTTATGTGTGGGAAGTCTTACGTGATACCTTTGTTTCAAAGGGTTTTTAAAGTTAAGCAGCTTTAACCGTTTACACATACCAGACCCATGTCTGACCCGGAGTTTATTTATGTTTTTCTTAAACTCTCGGGTACTCAAATTTTTATGAGTAGCCAAGGGTATCAGGTTAGCTTTGACAAATTCTGGAGGAGCAATGGAGCAGGAGGCTTCAGCGTATATATAGATATTGGTTCCGTTGTGTTAGTGTTTATGTGTATTTTCCGCTCTGTTGTATCTCTGTGATGTTTTGAGTTGTACGAAAGACAGGTGTTTATAACTGTCTAATTTGTGATGTATAAGCTGTGTATCTCTGATGTATATGATACTATGTAATAGTTATGTGATGTATTATATTTTGTTCCATTTCCGCTGTGAGTTTCTGATGTGGTTTAGTTCTTTCTTCTCTATCTTTTCTCTTTTCTATCCCTTTCTTTCTTATTAATGATGCGACTTTCTAGTGATAGAAGGTCGGGTCGTTACAGAACTTCTTCACTCTTACTCTCCTCCTAAAACACTTAGAAACTCCATTGTAAATATGAGATCCACTAGATTGTGGTCAGATCAAAGAAAAATACTTGTAATCTAGAGAGAGAACCACTAATAAAATAGATTGAAGTGGACGTAGGTCGAAGATTACGCGGAACCACTATAAAAATTTATGTGTTCTTGTTTGTTTATTTTTTGTTTTACTATTGTCTGAAGTAGTGCTCTTATGTCGATTCTGGGTGTTGATCCAATTTTTGGGTTAACTTTGGTGCTTTCACTGAGAACCAAAAGCAAGATCTGAAAACTTGAAGCTTGAATCTGAGAAGATAAAGAGTCCTAACACCAGATCTAAAACCAGAGCTAGTCAACTAGAGCATGGGGGTAGCCAGGAAGTGTCCTCAAATTCTCATCAATCCATCTACGTGACCAGAGAAGAGCTGGAGAGAATGATGAAGGAAATGTAGGATAGAGTGGTAACTAGATAATAGGAAATGTTTGAAAGATTCTTTCAAAGGATGGGACAATAAGGAACAACTAGAGCTGCAGGGGTTCAAAACCAAGGACAAAGAGCTAATGCAGAAACATCTGGAGTTGGAGTGGAGTAAACTGGAATGATGCCCCCAGAAATAGAACAACTCGGTATCGACTTAAATCTACCCAGTACCGGGAGAACCATACTCAGGGGCAATGACAGAATGGCTATTGGGATGCCTGGAATGGATAATGCTGGAGTTAGAAACGTGAATCAAAACACAAATGTGCAGGCAGAGGAATACGTGCCAGAGTATGCATTGGAATTCCCTTACAGAAGCAAGGTGCAGAATATCACTTTTGGATGAAGACCTTCATTGGACAGTGAAAACCAAATTGCTGAGTTGATAAGAAGAATAGTTAGAAGAGGACCCCTAGACCAGGTTTGGAGGATTTGAACAGGAATTCATTCACATCTAGTATTCGTAACATAAGAAATCCTCCCGATTTCAAGCTTCCAACCTGGAAATGTATGACACAAAGGCAGATTCGATGGTTCATCTGATGAGATACATTTGATATATGGAGGTATTAGGTGCTTCTAAGGAGGTAATGGGGCTGTGCTTCCCATTATACTTAATAGACTTGGCAGCGATGTGGTTCAGATAGCTGGAGAATGGTTCCATTAGCACATGGGTCGAATTGGTAAGCAGATTATTAAGACAGTTCGGAGTTCGCATCTCGTGACCGAAGAATGTGATGACGCTGTCTAGCGTGAAACAAAGGCCCGAAGAAACCTTGAGAAGCTATTGAAAAAATATAATGAAGCAGTGGCTACAGTCGATAAGCCGGATCCATCATTAATCCTAATGGCAGTAGTATGTGGAGTCGCGAGCAAGACTGACTTTAAAGCTGCACTGAAAGGGATCCACCTATGGATCTTGCAAAATTCTACTGTAAAGCTAAGAGATATTTACGTCAGGAAGACTTCGAAGCTGAGGATGCTGAAATTAATGCTATGAATGATCGGATTGTCCGGAGCAAGAAACGGAAAAGACAAAGGAAAAAGAAAAGCTGATGCTGACTTTGGAGAGCCAAAACTCTCGACTAATGGTCTTCAGAGGTAGATTTAACAAATCATACTAGAATATATATCTCAGCCACAATATCTTATGAGAAAAATACAAACGAGCACACAACAAGTTCCTAATTTCAAATGAAAGACAAGCTTCTTAGCTAATCTTCAGGTTGGGCTAACTAAAATGACCAAAGAGCACATCGCAAGTCTCTAATGTCAAAAATACTCAAGGATAATAATAACGGTAATAATCGTCTCTCAAAATGGTCACAAATAATTAAGATAATCAAATAAGTGATGTTGACAAGCATATAACAAGTCCAAGCTATAGTGATCTTACAAAGATTTGAAAGAAGAAATAATCATATAAGCCATAAAGCAATGGACGAGCACACAACAATTCTGAATAGGAGACAAACACAAAACAAACCCAAATAAGTGAGAGCACACAACATTTCCACTACAAAGAAAGGCATAAACTATATAACAATCATCTAAATGAGGTAGATATAATATGTCCCATTAAATGAGATTCCAAATGGAAGATTGACATACACACACTACCGGTCCAGGAGTCTAATGCACACAGCTTACTCTTATAGTCTTTATTTACTCTCGATAATTGTAAATTAATGTCCATCAGCGGTAAGACAATAAGATACATGGTTACGACCCCTGCTATTCTATGGTAACAAACTGCTTGGCTCTGTGACATCCGGGCATATTAGCGCAAGAAATAGCACACAACAATAGCGCACAATAAGACGAAAACATAGCAATACAAGCACAAAACAAAAAAAAATATGATGTCATATCTGTGTAATGATTGACTTTTTCGACCCTCAAAAGTCGCCACTGATACATCCATGGTATTCAAGTGCTGGAAAGACAGATTGCTGGATTGAAAGAAAATAAAAGATAGAACAAAATCTCACATCATGACAAGTAATATATTAAATACACATGATCTTTACAAAAGAAAATTTTAATATACATACATCAATTTGAGCAAACTAACCTACCATCAGCTTGGGCAGTTATAACAGCCTGTTCTCACAAAACACCGATAAATACAATACAATAAATGTAGCAGAAATGAAAGACACATGAATACGTCTTGAAGGCATCCAGCTCGTCTCATAATGTTCCAAAGCATCCATAACTAAATCTAAAATATACCCGGGGATGACCCGAGCATTATAAGAAAATAATGCCCGGATCAAATCAATCTGGTATCATGAGAAAACTCAAATCATACGGATTTTTAATGTTATAAAACCTTTCAAAAATAAAGGTATCTCGTAAGACCACGTCGCATATAAACACAGATGGGGTTTTACCTAACGATAACCAAAATTATTTTATTAGAAAATCCAATGATATTATAATAATGTCTAGGTTTGAAAATAAATATTTAATATATTCAGAATGGGTGCATTAAATACATTCAACAACATATCTAGTATACAATTAAGTCCATAACGGCACGTATTGGTGAATGGATTCCATCAATGACAAGGCATCGTGTACCACCTGGAACAGTACACCTCTAGAAAAATGTACCAAGAGCCTCACATGGACTCCCTGCCAACACATAATCGGCCTACCCCTTCTTGGATAGTACCGAATATGCGTTTACCCCGGTTACGACCAACAACTTTATCGAGTCACTAGCATACATAAATCCATAAATATCGATCTATATCAGGTGATAACTATACCCTAATGGTAGAGAATCACATAGCCCTACTGCATATTCCATGTTTTAGTCATTACCGGGTGTGAGGCTTAAGGCTTTAGCAAATCCCACTTGGAATGCTAACATTGCCCTTCAGCCAATAATGCAATGTTAGCATTCATCCATACAAGTTGTTAAGGATAAGAAAAAACCGAAGCCACCACTTTAACCACGTCCCTTTTGAAATCGCCCTTAGGATTAGTAGCAAGTAGCCCTTGCAATTCAAAGAACTCTATCTTCGATTCCGTCATCTTCAAGATGTCCCAATTCGAATGCCTATGCAAGTTCTAAGTGGTTTTTGGATAACTCATATTTATCCAATCCTAGTCTCTCCAAATCAATGATAGATAGTTTCAAAACTGGCCAAGATTTGATAGTCGGTATTTAACTATCAAATAAACAAACAATCAAACCATAGATTTAATTTTATACGGAAACCAAGCATGATTAAGCACATAAGCAACCACTAAGCCTCTTTAATTAATTCTTTCATTAATTAATAATCATTTTGTAAATACTTATATAAAAATACCTTATACAAAAGGTATATTCACAAAACCTTTATACTCTTTTCAATACTTAAAAATATCAATATACTTATCTCAACCATATAAGTATACTCATAAAACATTTCACTTTCAATACTTAGAAAACTTTTCCATATACTTGTATCAATATTATAAGTATATTCACAAAACCCTACATTTTCAATACTTAGATAATGCATCGATATGCTTGCCTCAATGGTAAAAGTATATTCACAAATCTTATGAAAGATTTCATATTTCCAATATCATATTTAAATAAGCCAAAACAAATGTCATTTAAAAACATTGGTTATTATAAACCCAAACTCATTTTTTGTTGTATGTAAATCGATAGTACGGATATTAAACCAAATGTACCTGTCACCACTTTCTGATTTCAAACATGTACTATCCCCCGATTAACAATGAAATCGGACAAGTAAACTATCCTTGCCTCGACATACATTCTTAATTCTCACAGATTGAGATGGGATTCCACACCTCGAAATTTGGTGTTAAGTATGGAAAGAATACTTTCCATATCACCATAATTTAAATTGATATTATAGAAATCAAATCTCATTTCCTTTTATATAACTCCTTTTATTAAACACTTTTATATTTACAAAACCCTTTTATATAAATCTCTTTTCTATTTATATAATTCCCTTTTATAAATCTCCAAATTTTAAATCTCATATACTTATCACAAATCTTCAGTTTCAAGATAGGACTAAATACTTCCATAAAACAATCATTTCATATATCACTATAAATTCACAAATGTGAATTATTATTCCAATTTATCAAAATGATATCATTTTTCTTCTATAAAATATCATTTATAAATCTATTCTTTTATTTATAAAACACCATTTTTAAATCTATTTTTCCACATCACATTTTATAAAAAGTGCTTCACAACTATTTATTCCAAAATATTTCTATCTTCTTTAAGAAAAGAATTACTTTATTACAAAAGGTAAACCCTTTTTATTCATAATAAACATTATATTAACTTTTTTGTATAATAATACTTCTCGAAATAATTTTAAAACATTTCCATATACGTTAGAAAGGATTAACAAAATGGTGAAGTAAAATAGAGAAGTTCAAAAACCTTTTTTAAATAAAATGCCATAGAAAATCCCAAAAGTCGCATTTAAAATCATCCTCTGAATCAAAACCATTTCAAATCAAAAACAACAAATAATAGTTTTTCAAAATACCGAAATGAGGCGTAGGCTACCATAGCACTTAGCGAGTGCTTCCATTTATCTACACTAAAAGTGTTCAACTTTTGCGACATTACAAAGTCACATCCAGTAAGGCCAAGCTACCAAGCTTTGACATTCAACAATTTATACAACAAGTATATGAATGAAATTAAAAAACAATACTGCCGAGGAATCCCGTAGGATCCCTCTACAAAATTTCCTGATTTCCTGTACTTCATTTCATATATCATTTTCTGTCTAAAGCGGGAATTCAACCAAACCCAACAACCAAACAACAATAATAATAAACACATTATTATCAATAATTAACAATCAATAGCTAATACATCATTTATCCAGTATTAATTAATCAACTTCAAAAATCATCTTTTTACTTTACAACAATAGAATGAGGATTTATTCTGCTTGATAGATATCCAAAATAATTTATTTAATTTAGTTATACCAGAATGATGTTATATTCTATCAAATAGATATCACAAACGAATTATAAATAATATAACTATGTTATTGTTTAAATCAACGTAATTATATTTTACCATTATTGATTTATCAATAATTTATACTATCAACAAGTTGTACTATCATTTTCTGACTGACCATAAGAATCTAATGCAAAAATCTACGGGTTAATCGGATATAAAATGTATAAGATACCTCATTTTAAAGCTAACACATTTCATTAATATAATTAAACAACTAAATAAATAAAAATTCTCACTCAAATCCAAACAAGGCCCAACCGGCTTGCACAGCTGTCACATACCGAAATTTTCGACTTTCGAAAATTCGACATCGATACTCACTTTATCGACTGTCAAGCAATCGAGTGCCGAAAACTCAGTGAGGGTTTAAGAAAAAGAAATAGAAGAAAAGATAGAAGAAAAGAGAAGAAGAAGAAAGAAGAAGGAAGAGAGTAGAAAAAGAAAAGAAGAACAACACATCAGAAAAACAATATCAGAATCTTACACATCGCAGCGGAATAACATATAATAGATAATCAATAGTCTTTTAAAACAAAGAACTATATCAGTTTATACATACATCTATCAGGGTCAATATACAACAATGGACAGTTATATAAACTTGTCCTCATACAGAATACACAGCGGAATAAATACTATCAGATACAAATACTACGTCTCGCCATCCAGCTTATCTCCAAAGCTCCAGAATATCCAGACTATCTTGATAACATAACTCTAGGCTGCCCGTGTGGAAAATTTGTGGGCACCCAGAGTTTAGAAGGGAACAATAAACTTCGAGTCAGTCATGGTGACTGGTGTGAGATCGTAAAACAGTTTATCTTTATAACAACAAAATAATTTTAAAGTCAATTCGAAATGCTTTTGGGAAATGAAACTACCATAAGACCTCCCACCACACACACAATGCAAACGCAGAATTGGAGGAGATTTCTTCTTATGATAGTCAAAGATGCTTACTACGCAAAATCAAATCATTTTTGATATTATTATTAGTGCATAGTGTAGAAATCATTTCGAAAGTATAATATAAATCTTAGCCAGCATAGGCATTCCGCACTTATGCCTACTATAGCTACCATCCAAACAGTGGTGACCACCATAAGTGAATGATAGGATCTACAACTAAAACCGTACAAGATCGTATTGTTTCTTTGGATTTCCAACAAATGGCCAGGCTAAGGAACTTCCTATCCACGATGGGTACGTCCCTGGAATAGACGACCCGAGAACCTAACCGGATCTCTGCCAACACAAGGCCGGGTTACCTCTGCAAAAATAGGTAACTACTGACACGCGTATGCCATCCCCCGATCGTAACCGATCTTCCCGAGGATCCCCGATTTCCAACAAACCACATAGATAATAATGCAGCAACCACATAGGTTAAGTATCTGGGCTCCATACCATGATACCACCTCTATCCAGAAGGAATGACATACACTAAGGGGCGCTACTCCCTAGAACCTTGCCGCATCCTTCCTGTTTCGACCATTTCCGGGGTGTGAGGCTCGACGAAGTCTCGTCCACAAAGCTACGCTTTCTCAAAAAGCCCTGCTTCGGGTCAAACAAAATGATCAACCTATGGTCACCAAAATATAAGATCAAACAAATGATCATATCACAAATGATCAAACACTGATCATTTCACAGCAACACTCAGTATGCCACGTTACCAAATTGGGATATATCGCTGATAAATTTCAACTACATAACCTCTGAGCTCGTACGTCTCAGAGAAGGGTGTTAAGCTAAGAGAATAAATTCTCCGCCACCAACAGAAATGTATTTGAAAGAAATCAGCTTTATATCTCAAATTGTAACGTCAGACATACAATCCATATAAGTCTGTTCCGGGATCGAACAGAACCGAAGGCACTTCTCACGAAGCCCTTGCATATCCGGATAAATTTCTAATCACGTCCGGACTTCCCGTCACTAAGGGTGATAAAACCTCTAAACCGGAGATCAGCCGATGTAGAGTAACTCGACGGTAATCCTTCCGTTTTCAAAAATATCCGGTCTTCAACACCGGTCTTCGAATGCAATTCATAACGACGTATCACATATTCGGAATGGGTTATACGACCCCATGGTCCTTTCCCGGCTAACCCGAATAGTGAGCGTTTATTCAAAAATAAGTGTGGCATTCAAATTCATCCAATTCACAACAAATACCTATCTAAAGGTAATTATTGATAGTCGGTTATTTAACTATCAATAAAAATGCGCAACATCATCAGATTCCAAATAATTTTCCAAATTATTTATCTTCAAAAATATCTTTACTAGATATAAAATTTTCCACACTTCAAAAATAAATCAATATTTATTTTTAAACGAATTCCCATTTCTTTTTATAAATTCCATAGTGAATTTATATTTATCGAATATCTACTGATATTCGATTTTTCAAATCGATTTCAATATTAAATTTCGATTTATCTTTAAGAAGATAAATTCTCAAAAACGTTCATTTCATATTGGAAAAGCAATTCCATACTTATATAATAATAAGTAGTTCACAAATCTATTTATTTTCAACACTTGAAAATATTCGACATACTTAAATCAAATTAAGTATATATTTCATTCTTTAAGGAAATCATTTATTTTAACAACATCTATTTGAGTCAAAACGAATGTTACGTAAAACATCGTTACGACGACTCAAAATCACTAGTATAGGGATTCGAAATTTAGATAGATATATAAATCCCAATACTACATCAAAACATTTCCTTTTGGAAATCATTTACTATAACAACAGTGTTATAGTCCACCATTTCCTTATTTTTCGAAAACGTTTATTTCAACAAGAACTGCGGAAATCTATGCTTTCGATTCATAATACATTTTAAAACATCTTTAAAATGTTTAACTTCACTTTTAATATCACTTCTTCAAAAATAAATCCATTTTATTTAATAATATATTCACTGTCCAAAATCGTGAATATAATTCACTTAACCCAATTTCAATCATTTCTACACATTTTTATCTCAATAAAAATTCGCTATCCAAAATCGCGAATATATCTTCTTTAAAAATCTTCTATATTTAATTTCTCAAATTCAACTGATTTTGAATTTATAAACACGTTTATAAATTCTATTTCTATTTTAATAACAACTTCGACTTATAAATTTTCTTTTATTTACTTCTATAATTTACTTATCAAGATAAGTGATTTCGGATTTATAAACAACGTTTATAAATCGCATTTATACTTTATAACAATTTCCACTTATAAAATCATCTCATTTAGCAATTTCTATTCATATCTCATCTAAGTGTAAAAGTCAAATTTATAAGTAAATTTCTTATAAATCCTTTATTCTACAGTATCTATTCACTTTATAACTTCACGTTATAAATCTATTTATTTCATCCACTTATACTTCTTTTTAACACTTATAAAAAATTCGTTTTATAAGTCCAATATTTTGATTTATAAATTATCAAATTTATAAACCTTTTTATACAAATCATTTATAGTTATTCAAAAATCCCACTTAAACCATTTTATAAATAAATCGACTTTTATTTCAAAAACGACACTTCGGTTATATTTCACTAAAAATTATAACTTTTATAACTTTAAAATTTTACGTTTATAAATCGATTCAAAAATTCCATAAACCGTATATTTTCAAAAATCACTTTAAAACCCCTTTTAAAATAAAAGTCGTTATTTTTACATTTCAAAACTGAATCCGATGATGCAACAACACCAATTAGTCCATCACAACAGTCAATATCATATATCAATATGATAACAGAATATACATCAATATCTGTAAATAAATAAATACTGGTGAGGAATCCAGTTGGATCCCTCCAACCTGTTTTCCTGCATCCACAGACGTTAGCACAATACCAATTCCGCTCCAGTACGGAATTATCGCGGTATATGGGTTTTATAAAAATAATCCGCTTACTAACGGCGCAATAGGGTCTCATCCGCTATACGAGGCGGGAAATCATCAATCCAATATATACATATGCCAATATGTATATATTGCTATATATAGATATATCCTAAAATATCTAATATCACATCCAATAGAAATCAATAACTGCAAAAATTCCACTTTTCATTTGAGTGAGAAAAATCTCGCCTTAGCTTTAATTTGCCATCCAATCCAATTCTTCTTTTGTTTTCTCGACTTTAACCTTGTATAAATAATTTATAAATCTATTAATATTCGAATTAAATCGAATAATAATTTTTCATTTGATAACTTCAATTCATCGGTGATTTCGTTTTAAACAGTTAATTTTAAATTTTAACTGATTTCCGTTTTGAAATAAACTTATTTAACTAAGATTTTATTTTGTCCCAATTTCTTTTAATAAATTTATCTAACAAAATTTAAATCAAAACTATTCTTCCTTTAAATAAATATTCCACTAAATAAATTATATTAGTTTTGATTTATAAATAACTACTTAACATTTTAAAATTCCAAATTAACTTCCAAAATATTATACAATTTAAATTAACAGTCGAACCAATTTCTCCTTTAACAAATCTTTTCAGCAACTTAAATAGTTTCTAGATAAGTCAAAATACATTCATATACTTTTTCAAGCTTTATCTAAATAAATAAATAAATTTTCTATTTATATATATATATATAAAAATCTGCATTTATAACTTACTGTTAATTCAAATACTGTGGTAATTTTATATATATGTATTTCTTAAAATCCTGTCTCTATACTTATATAAAATTTGAAAAATAAATTTTCTATTTTGATGGCTAAATTAACTAACAGTTTTATCTTAACCAAATTTCAAAAAAATTAAATTCGTATATACCTTCCTTTACTATGCCGAGCATTGTGACTGTATATCGCCAGACCCATCGTGAAAATGAACTCGCCTCCATCCTCTCGAGCTAGCGAACCCTAGCTTTGACTGACCTCGTCCTCGGCCTCCTTAAGTTGCCACCACTGCTCGCGATTCTCGCCGCCATCAAATCTCGCCCACGGCCCCGAGTCGAATGACGCTACTCCATCCCTCCACGCGCGCGTCGCCTCCCCTGGTTGCGAACTCCGCCAGCCACGCGACTTGCTTCCCCAATCCCAGTGCCCTAAAACTCGATCGAACTCGAGAAACCCCAAATCCACGTCGAACAACCCCTCACCGCCGAGCGCCTCCATCGCGATGCCTCCACCAGTTGCCACGCGAGCGCGATGCTCGTTCGCGACTAGTCTTCACGCGAGCCGGAGTCGCGATGCTTGACTTGTCTTGCTAAATGATTTGAGAATTTGAAAATTGGGAGCCGGGTTTTTGAATTCGATTGGAAGAATAGAAGTGGATGTCTGCCATTATTTGTTTCTTTGTTTCGTTCTGATGTTTTGAACAGGTGAGGGGGATGAGATATTTTGAAATGAACGAAGTATGGGTTTGCACGATATTCCTCGTGATTGTTGGCGTTTTTACAGGAGACAACGTGTGGTGATGTTGACAAATATAAATTTAAATTTAAATTTGAATCCGATTAAATTTCAACGCGTTCACTAACCGTACGATCACAAAACAATTCCGAAAAATACGAAAATTGAAATCCGGTAATAATTCAATATTACGGACCCAATGGAACTGGTTTCGTCGAATTCCGAGACTGTTTGAAAAATGACTATTTTTAAATATCGGTTCAACGATATAAATTTCAAAATCGAACAAAACAGTTTCAGATTTGATTCTGAAGCTTCTATTATTTTCAATATTACCAATACGAATTTTAAAAGCTTTTGAAATATTTTTCTTCAGCTTATGATTGAAGATTTAAAAATTTATTCAACTTACAATAGATTAAATTTTAATGTTTAATCGCAAATTTCAAAGTTCAATCGGGGATTCAAATTAAATCGTCGTTCAAATATTTAAAATTAATTAAATATTTTCAATTTAATTTGTTCAAAATTCTGGGTCGTTACAGACTTCCCTCCTTAAAAGAATTTCGTCCTCGAAATTACAAGTTAGGAAAAATGGTCCTTAACTCGTCTACTATTTTTCAACATCCAATAGTTTTATCAAATTTTCAAAACAAATCTTTCTACTAAAGATTCGTTATCAATTCAACTAAAATTTTTCCAACTTCAATTCTAAGTTTCAAAACAACATCGTTTTACTTAACAATTCAAATTTAAATTTCAAATTCAAATTTAAACTTTCAAATTTTCTCAAAAATTTTCTAACACTCTAAATTTTCAAAAAATTTCGCCAGCGTCTCCTTTGCGCGGCTAATACGGTACGACTACAAAACGTCCCCACGGACTCTCAGATTTCAAAAAGAAAAGGAAAAAGCCAAGCGGCTAGACAAGAAATCATCAAAAACTCATATTATAATTCAAATACATACCTTTTGTCGAGCAATTAAAATTTATCTTTGAATCAAAATTCCCAATTCCTTTTATAACACCTGTATATCCTACTAGCCATAATATCTAGTTGCATATATTCAACCATTTCGCACATTTTATTATACAATTTTTCAATATATACTTCTTATACATTTACTATTGAAGTTACACATATTCATTCTCATTCCATTTTACATTTCACATTCATTTGTATTTAGTTTACCATTTCAACTAAATTTGGATTCAGTTTACTTTTGAATATTGAATTTTATCAATTATCTGTCATTTACAACTGCACTATCTTAAATTAGTTCCAATTACTAATTCAAATTGATATCAATTCAATTTATTTTAATTCTACTTCGATTAAATCTACTTACATTTAAACTGGATTTCCAATTCCCATACGAATTTTAATTCATCTTCCATTTATAATTATTCAATTTAATTCATTTGCTTACGAATTCGAAATGAATTTCAACTTTCAATTTCATTTTCATTTAATTGATTCACTTATACTTGCTTTGATTTAACTTCATTCTTTAAGCTTTACTTACTAATTTTAGTTTAACTTCACAAATCAAATTCAATTCCAGTTATATTCACTTATACTTACTTTGATTTAACTTCATTCTATAAGTTAAAATTATTCTATCAAAAATCAAATTGTATAAGTTATCAACTTGATAATATTTCATAAATATGGTATTCCAGAGTCTTACCAACATTTCAAAAATCATTTTTGAAAACAATTCAAATTATCCTTTGAATTTCAAAAACCAAACTCAAATTTTCCAACAACTTTTATTTAAAACAATTTGGCAGCAATTTCTCTTTTGGAAACCCGAAAATGAACACCGGTGATGCTGCAGTCATTACCGAAGTTATTTTCCAACGACCGAAAAGAGTTTAGAGCTTTCATCTCTCCAAAATACTTTTTCAAAACCTTCGAAATTCATTTTCAATCAAAAAGAATTTAAACTTTCCAAATCTCCAAAATTTACAAACTCCTTTCAAAACATTTCCAAAAACTTCTCTGGAATTTCGTTTCAAATTACAATTCACATTTATAATTTACATTCTTTAAATTTCATTTGTATGTGAATTTATTTCTCATCTTTGGAGTTACGATTTCAATTTCTTATTCAATTTCAGTGATGATAATTTAATAATATTACTTCTAGCAACCATGCAACCATATACTATAGTAATTCATAGAAAATCATTTCTTTCCTATACAAAAATAGTTTTAGGCAAAATTATCTCATTTACCCTATTTTAAAATAATACTGTGCCGAATTGTTCTATTCAAGTGTTTAGAAACCCCTTCGATCCAGTTGCGCAGACTGTGCCGACGAAGGTTCATATACCACTCAATAAACCAATCATCACAATATAAAACAATTTTATATTCAAATAACAAATACGCGCTCATATCTATTATTTCACTCAACTCATTCTAGAGTACTGTTGACTCTATCTCTAATGAGTAACACCCAACAGAGCAGGATTGTCGCTTAACCATATGCTTTGATACCACGCTGTCACATACCGAAATTTTTGACTTTTGAAAATTCGACATCGATACTCACTTTATCGACTGTCGAGCAATCGAGTGCCGAAAACTCCAATAGTGAGGGTTTAAGAAAAAGAAATAGAAGAAAAGATAGAAGAAAAGAGAAGAAGAAGAAAGAAGAAGGAAGAGAGTAGAAAAAGAAAAGAAGAACAACACATCAGAAAAACAATATCAGAATCTTACACATCGCAACGGAATAACATATAATAGATAATCAATAGTCTTTTAAAACAAAGAACTATATCAGTTTATACATACATCTATCAGGGTCAATATACAACAATGGACAGTTATATAAACTTGTCCTCATACAGAATACACAGCGGAATAAATACTATCAGATACAAATACTACGTCTCGCCATCCAGCTTATCTCCAAAGCTCCAGAATATCCAGACTATCTTGATAACATAACTCTAGGCTGCCCGTGTGGAAAATTTGTGGGCACCCAGAGTTTAGAAGGGAACAATAAACTCTGAGTCAGTCATGGTGACTGGTGTGAGATCGTAAAACAGTTTATCTTTATAACAACAAAATAATTTTAAAGTCAATTCGAAATGCTTTTGGGAAATGAAACTACCATAAGACCTCCCACCACACACACAATGCAAACGCAGAATTGGAGGAGATTTCTTCTTATGATAGTCAAAGATGCTTACTACGCAAAATCAAATCATTTTTGATATTATTATTAGTGCATAGTGTAGAAATCATTTCGAAAGTATAATATAAATCTTAGCCAGCATAGGCATTCCGCACTTATGCCTACTATAGCTACCATCCAAACAGTGTTGACCACCATAAGTGAATGATAGGATCTACAACTAAAACCGTACAAGATCGTATTGTTTCTTTGGATTTCCAACAAATGGCCAGGCTAAGGAACTTCCTATCCACGATGGGTACGTCCCTGGAATAGACGACCCGAGAACCTAACCGGATCTCTGCCAACACAAGGCCGGGTTACCTCTGCAAAAATAGGTAACTACTGACACGCGTATGCCATCCCCCGATCGTAACCGATCTTCCCGAGGATCCCCGATTTCCAACAAACCACATAGATAATAATGCAGCAACCACATAGGTTAAGTATCTGGGCTCCATACCATGATACCACCTCTATCCAGAAGGAATGACATACACTAAGGGGCGCTACTCCCTAGAACCTTGCCGCATCCTTCCTGTTTCGACCATTTCCGGGGTGTGAGGCTCGACGAAGTCTCGTCCACAAAGCTACGCTTTCTCAAAAAGCCCTGCTTCGGGTCAAACAAAATGATCAACCTATGGTCACCAAAATATAAGATCAAACAAATGATCATATCACAAATGATCAAACACTGATCATTTCACAGCAACACTCAGTATGCCACGTTACCAAATTGGGATATATCGCTGATAAATTTCAACTACATAACCTCTGAGCTCGTACATCTCAGAGAAGGGTGTTAAGCTAAGAGAATAAATTCTCCGCCACCAACAGAAATGTATTTGAAAGAAATCAGCTTTATATCTTAAATTGTAACGTCAGACATACAATCCATATAAGTCTGTTCCGGGATCGAACAGAACCGAAGGCACTTCTCACGAAGCCCTTGCATATCCGGATAAATTTCTAATCACGTCCGGACTTCCCGTCACTAAGGGTGATAAAACCTCTAAACCGGAGATCAGCCGATGTAGAGTAACTCGACGGTAATCCTTCCGTTTTCAAAAATATCCGGTCTTCAACACCGGTCTTCGAATGCAATTCATAACGACGTATCACATATTCAGAATGGGTTATACGACCCCATGGTCCTTTCCCGGCTAACCCGAATAGTGAGCGTTTATTCAAAAATAAGTGTGGCATTCAAATTCATCCAATTCACAACAAATACCTATCTAAAGGTAATTATTGATAGTCGGTTATTTAACTATCAATAAAAATGCGCAACATCATCAGATTCCAAATAATTTTCCAAATTATTTATCTTCAAAAATATCTTTACTAGATATAAAATTTTCCACACTTCAAAAATAAATCAATATTTATTTTTAAACGAATTCCCATTTCTTTTTATAAATTCCATAGTGAATTTATATTTATCGAATATCTACTGATATTCGATTTTTCAAATCGATTTCAATATTAAATTTCGATTTATCTTTAAGAAGATAAATTCTCAAAAACGTTCATTTCATATTGGAAAAGCAATTCCATACTTATATAATAATAAGTAGTTCACAAATCTATTTATTTTCAACACTTGAAAATATTCGACATACTTAAATCAAATTAAGTATATATTTCATTCTTTAAGGAAATCATTTATTTTAACAACATCTATTTGAGTCAAAACGAATGTTACGTAAAACATCGTTACGACGACTCAAAATCACTAGTATAGGAATTCGAAATTTAGATAGATATATAAATCCCAATACTACATCAAAACATTTCCTTTTGGAAATCATTTACTATAACAACAGTGTTATAGTCCACCATTTCCTTATTTTTCGAAAACGTTTATTTCAACAAGAACTGCGGAAATCTATGCTTTCGATTCATAATACATTTTAAAACATCTTTAAAATGTTTAACTTCACTTTTAATATCACTTCTTCAAAAATAAATCCATTTTATTTAATAATATATTCACTGTCCAAAATCGTGAATATAATTCACTTAACCCAATTTCAATCATTTCTACACATTTTTATCTCAATAAAAATTCGCTATCCAAAATCGCGAATATATCTTCTTTAAAAATCTTCTATATTTAATTTCTCAAATTCAACTGATTTTGAATTTATAAACACGTTTATAAATTCTATTTCTATTTTAATAACAACTTCGACTTATAAATTTTCTTTTATTTACTTCTATAATTTACTTATCAAGATAAGTGATTTCGGATTTATAAACAACGTTTATAAATCGCATTTATACTTTATAACAATTTCCACTTATAAAATCATCTCATTTAGCAATTTCTATTCATATCTCATCTAAGTGTAAAAGTCAAATTTATAAGTAAATTTCTTATAAATCCTTTATTCTACAGTATCTATTCACTTTATAACTTCACGTTATAAATCTATTTATTTCATCCACTTATACTTCTTTTTAACACTTATAAAAAATTCGTTTTATAAGTCCAATATTTTGATTTATAAATTATCAAATTTATAAACCTTTTTATACAAATCATTTATAGTTATTCAAAAATCCCACTTAAACCATTTTATAAATAAATCGACTTTTATTTCAAAAACGACACTTCGGTTATATTTCACTAAAAATTATAACTTTTATAACTTTAAAATTTTACGTTTATAAATCGATTCAAAAATTCCATAAAACGTATATTTTCAAAAATCACTTTAAAACCCCTTTTAAAATAAAAGTCGTTATTTTTACATTTCAAAACTGAATCCGATGATGCAACAACACCAATTAGTCCATCACAACAGTCAATATCATATATCAATATGATAACAGAATATACATCAATATCTGTAAATAAATAAATACTGGTGAGGAATCCAGTTGGATCCCTCCAACCTGTTTTCCTGCATCCACAGACGTTAGCACAATACCAATTCCGCTCCAGTACGGAATTATCACGGTATATGGGTTTTATAAAAATAATCCGCTTACTAACGGCGCAATAGGGTCTCATCCGCTATACGAGGCGGGAAATCATCAATCCAATATATACATATGCCAATATGTATATATTGCTATATATAGATATATCCTAAAATATCTAATATCACATCCAATAGAAATCAATAACTGCAAAAATTCCACTTTTCATTTGAGTGAGAAAAATCTCACCTTAGCTTTAATTTGCCATCCAATCCAATTCTTCTTTTGTTTTCTCGACTTTAACCTTGTATAAATAATTTATAAATCTATTAATATTCGAATTAAATCGAATAATAATTTTTCATTTGATAACTTCAATTCATCGGTGATTTCGTTTTAAACAGTTAATTTTAAATTTTAACTGATTTCCGTTTTGAAATAAACTTATTTAACTAAGATTTTATTTTGTCCCAATTTCTTTTAATAAATTTATCTAACAAAATTTATATCAAAACTATTCTTCCTTTAAATAAATATTCCACTAAATAAATTATATTAGTTTTGATTTATAAATAACTACTTAACATTTTAAAATTCCAAATTAACTTCCAAAATATTATACAATTTAAATTAACAGTCGAACCAATTTCTCCTTTAACAAATCTTTTCAGCAACTTAAATAGTTTCTAGATAAGTCAAAATACATTCATATACTTTTTCAAGCTTTATCTAAATAAATAAATAAATTTTCTATTTATATATATATATATAAAAATCTGCATTTATAACTTACTGTTAATTCAAATACTGTGGTAATTTTATATATATGTATTTCTTAAAATCCTGTCTCTATACTTATATAAAATTTGAAAAATAAATTTTCTATTTTGATGGCTAAATTAACTAACAGTTTTATCTTAACCAAATTTCAAAAAAATTAAATTTGTATATACCTTCCTTTACTATGCCGAGCATTGTGACTGTATATCGCCAGACCCATCGTGAAAATGAACTCGCCTCCATCCTCTCGAGCTAGCGAACCCTAGCTTTGACTGACCTCGTCCTCGGCCTCCTCAAGTTGCCACCACTGCTCGCGATTCTCGCCGCCATCAAATCTCGCCCACGGCCCCGAGTCGAATGACGCTACTCCATCCCTCCACGCGCGCGTCGCCTCCCCTGGTTGCGAACTCCGCCAGCCACGCGACTTGCTTCCCCAATCCCAGTGCCCTAAAACTCGATCGAACTCGAGAAACCCCAAATCCACGTCGAACAACCCCTCACCGCCGAGCGCCTCCATCGCGATGCCTCCACCAGTTGCCACGCGAGCGCGATGCTCGTTCGCGACTAGTCTTCACGCGAGCCGGAGTCGCGATGCTTGACTTGTCTTGCTAAATGATTTGAGAATTTGAAAATTGGGAGCCGGGTTTTTGAATTCGATTGGAAGAATAGAAGTGGATGTCTGCCATTATTTGTTTCTTTGTTTCGTTCTGATGTTTTGAACAGGTGAGGGGGACGAGATATTTTGAAATGAACGAAGTATGGGTTTGCACGATATTCCTCGTGATTGTTGGCGTTTTTACAGGAGACAACGTGTGGTGATGTTGACAAATATAAATTTAAATTTAAATTTGAATCCGATTAAATTTCAACGCATTCACTAACCGTACGATCACAAAACAATTCCGAAAAATACGAAAATTGAAATCCGGTAATAATTCAATATTACGGACCCAATGGAACTGGTTTCGTCGAATTCCGAGACTGTTTGAAAAATGACTATTTTTAAATATCGGTTCAACGATATAAATTTCAAAATCGAACAAAACAGTTTCAGATTTGATTCTGAAGCTTCTATTTTTTCAATATTACCAATACGAATTTTAAAAGCTTTTGAAATATTTTTCTTCAGCTTATGATTGAAGATTTAAAAATTTATTCAACTTACAATAGATTAAATTTTAATGTTTAATCGCAAATTTCAAAGTTCAATCGGGGATTCAAATTAAATCGTCGTTCAAATATTTAAAATTAATTAAATATTTTCAATTTAATTTGTTCAAAATTCTGGGTCGTTACAACAGCCAAACCCAAACCTACCTTCAACAGTGTATCTTCCCTAAAATTTAAAATCTCTTCTGTTAAAAAACATGCACCAAAACCCGATCCTCTCTCCTTTTAACTCCACCGACTCGGTAACCTATGGCTACCAACTCCCTTACCATTCGACTCCCCCCGATCCACGTACCTCCAGTCGAATCCTCGTCAAACTCAACGTTGTCCATCACCGCCGGCAACAAAATATGCGAACCCAAAACAAACAACCCTTAAACCCTAAATCAAGCTCATCTTGACGATTCTAACCACCGAACCTCCTTCGACCAACTCTAATGCCTCCGCCTTGTCTCAAGCTCCCTCCCAACATCCTCCGTTGGTTCCCTAGTTGCCTACATCATCGGAAATCTCAAGATGAATGGAAATCACTTATCCACCTCCCTATGATGATTCCAGCCACTTAAAATCTCAAGATCATCACAAAAAATCATGATTCGCTATGACGTACACAACCATATCCTCTATTCTCAAATTCACTTTCATCGGAAAACCCTCAATATTCGACAACCAGTGTTATTGAACAATTGCTGCCACCACACTCTATGAAACAATGAGTGACTATTTTTATCAAATATTAGAGACCTAGCTCTACAACTTTGTAGTTGGAAGTTTTGGCTAATTTGCTTTAGTTGTGGAGATATAGACTTTTGAATTCAAGAGGGGGTGTTGTTACCATTTTCAAGAAATAGGAAAAGAAGAAGGAGGAGGATAATGTCGTGTACTTCTCTATGTTGAGTTGATATAGGCAGTAGGAAAGTAAAAGATATGGTGCGATTCCATCAAATCAACTCAAGATCCATACTTTATGGCTTGTTGCAAAAGATTGCTTTTGATTTGATTTGTTTTGGGTAACCCGATACACTATATCACGTTCGCGTATGAATCGCAAATGACGAAAATAGAAATACAATGACCCACAACAATGCAATATGATCATAAAACAACATAAAAACACATAGGTTAACTTATTCTGCGTAGTTCCAAAAATACCAACGTTTGCTGCAAATCGCGTCAAACGAAAATTTATATATTTTCCAAATTAAAATTTATGAAAAATCTTATAAATTCATTTAAAAATACGTCATTAAAATTAAGTAATTTTTACTAACAATTTATTTTTATATTTTTTATTATATTTGAATCAAACTTGAATAGTTAAATAAATTAAATATTCCTATTTAAAACGTTAAAAATTCCTGGTTGTTTCGCCACGATTGTGCAATTAGCCACTAGGATTGATACTAGCCTAATCTTGACATAACAAAACATGATGACACATAGCCTATGGACACAAACTGACGCAGCGGATATTTCAAAAAAACAATGTAGATCGGTGAAAGTAGCAGTCGATGGATTGATGGATGCTGAATTGCCCGAATTCGTTGATCCGAAGATACCGAACTCTAGCTATCTCGAACTCGTTGATCGCGCACGATACCGGGTTCAAAGATCTTCAATTCTTCAAGCGTTGATCAAGCGCACTTGATTCCGCGAATCGGCTACTACAATCGTTGAATCGAGCGCACTCGATTATCCGAAAGAGGAGATAGGAGATTACACTCAACTACCAATTTGAATGAAAGCACAAAGCAATCAAAAGAGAATTTTATTCAATATTCAACAAAACTTTACAAATGAAACAACTTGCCTATTTATAGGCTACAACATGCAAAGCAGAAAAAAACTACATCTTCTAAGTCGGCAACCGACTTAACAACATCTCCGACTTAACACAAGTCGTATACTACTTACAACACAGTTCAGAAAAACTTAAAAATATTACAAGTACTTAGGTCGGAAACGACCTACGACCTAACATGGGGACGACTTAAGACAGACAGCTACAACACTTGCCTTCTGCGACTTAAACCATGCGGCGACTTAAAGAAACCAGTGGTGGAGATTAACTCGCAGCAGAATCAACGCACCAGGCTTCGCGCGACTTAAGAATAGGCGGCATCAACGACTTAAGAAATCAACAGCTGAGATTAAGTCGGCAGAGAAGATCCACGCCTCCAGTCTTCACCGATCTATCCATTGACTCGTTAGGTCGTTCACGACCTAACACTTCATCAAATTGTTCTGCCTCTTCACCGCGTAGCTCCATAGGTCGTTCAGACGACTTAACACCTTCGTTAGGTCGCGAACTCGAGTTAACTCGCTGCCGAGTTATACTAGGTCGCTGGGACGACTTAGCGCCTTCGTTAGGTCGCGAACTCGAGTTAACTCGCTGCCGAGTTATACTAGGTCGCTGGGACGACTTAGCGCCTTCGTTAGGTCGCGAACTCAAGTTAACTCGCTGCCGAGTTATACTAAGTCGCTGGGACGACTTATCATCTTCATTAGGTCGCGAGCATCCTTCCATAAGTCGGTTGCGACCTAGAACTTCATTCTCCCAACATTGCTCACCCAATCTTAACTCGGTGGTATTCTTTTTAGGTCGGTCTCGACTTATCAACTTGTTAGGTTGTATTCGACCTAAGTCTTCATTCTGGCCTGCATCATCCTCCCCAGGTTGAGAAAAATTCGTCCACGAATTTGTACTTTCTTCATCCACAACAAACTCTTCTCCATGATATGGTATGATATGCTTAACGTTGAATACGTCTGACGTGTACACATCATCTGGCAGCTTCAGTTTATAAGCATTTTCATTGATTTTCTTTAAAATCTCAACTGGGCCAATCTTTCGTGCTTTCAATTTATTATACGTTCCCACCGGAAAACGATCTTTCGTCAATACTGCATAAACCAAATCTCCTTCATTAAACTCAACATTTCGTCGTTTCAAATCTGCAGATTGTTTATACTTCTCATTTGCTTTCTCCAATCGTTCCTGAACGATTTGATGACATTCCGCCAATCCTTCAACAAAATCAGCAGCTTTCTTAACTGTCTTCTTTCATTGTGGCACTACCGTCAAATCCAACGGTCCCTTCGGTAAACTTGAATATACTATCTGAAATGGACTGAACCCCGTACTTCGATTCATAGCATGATTATGAGCAAATTCTGCCTGGCATAACTTCACATCCCAACTCTTCAGATTATCTTGTACAAGATACCTCAGCAAGTTTCCCAATGATCTGTTTACCACCTCAGTCTGCCCATCAGTTTGTGGATGATAAGCACTACTAAACTTCAACTTCGTCCCGACCATTTTCCACAAACTCAACCAAAAATGACTCAGAAATCGAGTATCTCTATCCGACACAATAGATTCTGGCAATCCATGAAGTCGATAGATCTCCTTGAAAAACAATTGAGCAACATGAACAGCATCCGCCGTCTTCTTACAAGCAATAAAATGTGCCATTTTCGAAAATCGATCAACCACCACATAAATGGAATCATTACCACGCTGCGTTCTCGGCAACCCCAACACAAAGTCCATACTCACATCAACCCATGGTTTAGTGGGTACCGGTAACGGCATATATAAACCCGCATTAGTCGCAGTTCCTTTCGAAACTTGACAGATATGGCATCTCTCAACAAATCTTTCCACCTCTTTCCTCATTGATGGCCAAAAGTAGGATTGTGAAATCAACTGTAAGGTACGGTCTCTCCCAACATGTCCTTCTTCGTGTAACTCTTTGATAATCTTCATTCTCAGACTACCCTCCGGTATGCACAATCGTCTTCCTTTAAAAAGAAAACCATCTACCATCAAAAACTCATCCGTCTTTCCCTGCTTAACTTTATCAACAAACCTCATGAAGTAAGGATCTTCAACAAATAATTCCGGCAACATTTCAAACCCCGTCACTTCAACTTTCAACGTAGTCAACAAATGACTCCTCCTACTCAAAGCATCAGCCACTCGATTTGTCACCCCTGACTTGTGTTTAACAACAAAAGTAAACTGTTGCAGATATGCAATCCACGATGCATGTCTCGCTGAAATCTTGTCTTGCCCTTGTAAATGCTTCAATGCTTCATGATCAGTGTAAAGAACAAACTCCTTCTGAAATAGATAATGCCTCCAGTGTTTAATAGATTGCACAACAGCATAGAATTCCACATCATATGTACTGTAATGCGTCTTCTCTCCTGACAATTTCTCACTGAAATATGCAATTGGACGTCCCTTCTGACTCAACACCCCTCCAATCCCAACCTTGGATGCATCAGTATGTAGTTCAAACACCAACTGAAAATCAGGTAGCACTAGAATTGGTGCAGACATCAGCAATTCCTTGATCTTCCCAAAAGCAACCCCTGCTTCTTCTGACCATAAAAACTGTTTGCCTTTCATACAATCTGTAACAGGCGCCATCACACTACTAAAGTGTGGAATAAACCTTCGATAAATTGAAGCCAACCCATGGAAACTACGCACTTCCGTTATTGTCTTGGGCTGCGGCCAATTTCTGATCGCCTCAACTTTACTTTGGTCAACCTGTATTCCTTTCTCTGAAACAACATACCCCAGACATAACACGCTATGCGTCATGAACACGCATTTCTTCGTTGCAGCATAGAATTGTTCTTGTCGCAATACCATCAGCACTTCTTTAAGATGATTCAAATGTTCCTCTGGACTCCCACTGTAAATCAGAATATCATCGAAATACACCACCACAAATTTCCCAATGAACGGTCGAAAAATATGATTCATCACTCTCATGAAAGTACTTGGTGCATTGGATAAACCAAATGGCATGACCAACCATTCGTATAGACCCTCCTTGGTTTTAAAAGCAGTCTTCCACTCATCTCCTGGTCTGATACGAATTTGATGATATCCGCTCTTCAAATCAATCTTCGAAAAGATAGTAGCTCCGCTTATTTGATCTAATAAGTCATCCAACCTCGGCATTGGAAATCTATATCTCACGGTAATTTTATTCAATGCTCGACTGTCAGTGCACATCCTCCACGTCCCATCCTTCTTGGGTACCAATAAAGCTGGTACAGCACAAGGACTCAGACTCTCCTGCACACGTCCCTGTCCAAGCAATTCCTCTACTTGCCTCCGCAACTCTTCATGTTCTTTCGGGCTCATTCGATAATGTGGTCTGTGTGGCAACACAGCACCTGGAACAAGATCTATCTGATGTTGTATATCTCTCAACGGTGGCAACTCCGTTGGTAATTCCTCTAGAAATACATCGTCAAATTCTTTCAAAACTGGTTTAACTTCTTCAGGAATTTCAACTTCTTCACTGCTCTCACGCCCAATCAACAAGAATACTTCCGGCTCTTCTTCAACTTCTTTAACAAACTCCTTTAAAGTCAATAAAGTTTTCAGTTCTTCAATTTCTTCTGACTTACTTTCTTCTTGTGATCTCTTCTTCGGAACTAAGATAATCTTCGTGCCTTTAAACATAAAACTGTAGCTATTGGTCCGACCGTCATGTAGTACTGCTCGATCATATTGCCATGGTCTTCCCAATAATAAGTGGCATACATCCATCTCTACTACATCACACCATATTTCATCTTTGTATTTCTTCCCAATAGAGAATGGAACACGAACTCGTCTATCCACTTTCACTTCTCCTCCTTTTCTCAACCAAGCTAACTTGTATGGACTCGGATGTTTCTCTGTTTTCAATTTCAACTTTGTCACCGCCTCGGTTGAAATAATATTATCACAGCTTCCTGCGTCAATCACAAACTTACACACCTTCCCCAGAATAGTACATGTTGACTGAAAGATATTACTCCTCAACCAACTATCTCCCTCCTGCTTCGGTGTTAAACACGATCTCCTCAGCATTAGATTACAACCTTCATCTCCTGACGCAATATCCTGCTCGTCCTCCTCAACTGGGCTAGAACAATCCCCATCACCATCCTCATCCTCAACTTCGGCAATCATGGTTCTCTTCTTTGGTTTTGGACACTCACTGCTTTTATGACCCAATTCTTGACAGTTGTAACATTTAAACCCATTGTTAACTTTCACCTTCTCAACCTCCTTCATCATTGGTCTACTGATAGGTTTAGAAACATTAGAACTTCCTCCAACACCCTTCGCTTGATTGTTAGAATTAGTAAACACACCACTTCCTCGTCTCCCTTGTTTTTCCCAAGCCAACGCTTTCTGATGTGCTTCTGCCACAGATCTTGGATCAAACATATTAACCATATCCTGAATCTGCATTCTCAATCCCCCAATGAACCTAGATTTCAGCTGCTCTTCTGTTTCCATAATATCATTCCTTGCAATAAGTTGATAGAATTCATCAGCATAGTCATTAACTGTCTTCGTGCCCTGCCTCAAGTTCTGCAAACGTTGATACATCAAAGATTGATAATTGTAAGGTAAGAACGTTGCTTTCATCAATTTCTTCATCTTCTCCCAAGATTCAACTTTTGACTTCCCCATACGTTCACGTGTAAGCTTGGTTTGCTGCCACCATGCCAAAGCTCTACCCCTCAGCCTTGTAGCAACCAACTTCACTCTACGATGTTCTGGAACTTCTTTGAAGTCAAAAATCTCCTCAACATTAGCTACCCAGTCTAGAAACTCCTCCGCTTGCATACCACCTTTGAATTCAGGAATTTCAGTCTTCATCCCCGACTCCCACTTGTGATCATACTCAGAATAGTTTCTGCCTTGACCTCTTCCTTGAACACTACCACCATCATACTCCTCTTCAAAATCAGATGCATAACGATGTCGATTCTGACCACCAACATCTCTACTCCCTTCACGTCTACCACCATCCCTTCTATCTACATTCCTCCGTTCACGATCATTCACGTTCCTCCCACGCCCTTGATCATTTTCAACACTTCTGTCTCGATTGGAATGTGGCGAGACTCTACTACCCCCATGGTTAGATTCTGGTGAAACCCTTCTCCGATTTTGATTCATCTCCGTCATAAGCTTCTCTAACCGGCCAATTCCTTCGTTAAGCTTTTCACTAAAATTCTCATTGATTCTTTGCTCCATCTCATCAGCTTCTTCTCTTCGATACAAAGCTTCTACGTTTTGGTGGCGATTAGCTCTTCTTGGCGGCATACTTGAAAATTTCACAACTCTTCAACACTTCAAAATTCAAACACAATTCGGACTTTGATCCAAAATGAAACGGATCGAAAAATTCCACTTTGTAGCAAATCGCGATGAACACGATGGACAAAGTTTCAGCCTCCAATGCAAGTCCGATCAAACAATCTTCGAACAATGATGGCTCTTCTTCCTCTTACTCTCGGCCTCACTTGCTTACCACGGCCCAACTTCAAAATGATTAGGCTCCAAGTCTCGATTTAGCTATGATTGGCTAGAATAAGCTCTGATACCAAAACTGACGCAGCGGATATTTCAAAAAAACAATGTAGATCGGTGAAAGTAGCAGTCGATGGATTGATGGATGCTGAATTGCCCGAATTCGTTGATCCGAAGATACCGAACTCTAGCTATCTCGAACTCGTTGATCGCGCACGATACCGGGTTCAAAGATCTTCAATTCTTCAAGCGTTGATCAAGCGCACTTGATTCCGCGAATCGGCTTCTACAATCGTTGAATCGAGCGCACTCGATTATCCGAAAGAGGAGATAGGAGATTACACTCAACTACCAATTTGAATGAAAGCACAAAGCAATCAAAAGAGAATTTTATTCAATATTCAACAAAAGTTTACAAATGAAACAACTTGCCTATTTATAGGCTACAACATGCAAAGCAGAAAAAAACTACATCTCCTAAGTCGGCAACCGACTTAACAACATCTCCGACTTAACACAAGTCGTATACTACTTACAACACAGTTCAGAAAAACTTAAAAATATTACAAGTACTTAGGTCGGAAACGACCTACGACCTAACATGGGGACGACTTAAGACAGACAGCTACAACACTTGCCTTCTGCGACTTAAACCATGCGGCGACTTAAAGAAACCAGTGGTGGAGATTAACTCGCAGCAGAATCAACGCACCAGGCTTCGTGCGACTTAAGAATAGGCGGCATCAACGACTTAAGAAATCAACAGCTGAGATTAAGTCGGTAGAGAAGATCCACGCCTCCAGTCTTCACCGATCTATCCATTGACTCGTTAGGTCGTTCACGACCTAACACTTCATCAAATTGTTCTGCCTCTTCACCGCGTAGCTCCATAGGTCGTTCAGACGACTTAACACCTTCGTTAGGTCGCGAACTCGAGTTAACTCGCTGCCGAGTTATACTAGGTCGCTGGGACGACTTAGCGCCTTCGTTAGGTCGCGAACTCGAGTTAACTCGCTGCCGAGTTATACTAGGTCGCTGGGACGACTTAGCGCCTTCGTTAGGTCGCGAACTCAAGTTAACTCGCTGCCGAGTTATACTAAGTCGCTGGGACGACTTATCATCTTCATTAGGTCGCGAGCATCCTTCCATAAGTCGGTTGCGACCTAGAACTTCATTCTCCCAACATTGCTTACCCAATCTTAACTCGGTGGTATTCTTTTTAGGTCGGTCTCGACTTATCAACTTGTTAGGTTGTATTCGACCTAAGTCTTCATTCTGGCCTGCATCACAAACATACAGTAGAAGGAATTTGGTCATAGCCGACAGGTACAAAGCAAGTTATAACGAGCACACAACAAGCTTGGTGAGAACAAAGCAAGCCGCACCTTTAGACGATTTCTTCAAAATGCCTAACCCATCTCAAGATATAAGTGACATCTACTTACAAGTAGACCTGTCAATGGTACGGGTTTCAGCCCGAACCCGGCCCGAACCCACCATATTTATGCGGATACAGGTTTTGCCTTTTACTATCCAAGTCTGAATCAGGCCCGATCTGGGTCGGATACGGTTTTATCAAAACCCGGTCTGGTTAGGGCCCGACCCAACTATTAGTTTTTCATCGTATCAAAACATGAGTGCGTATGTTATTTATTTACCATTTTGTTTGTTTACATGTAGATGTTTTTGCATACTTTTGTTATGAGCTTGACTACATCACCATCCAATTTATATGTTAACATTGTTTGTATACAAATTTTACCAAAGTTGTAGTTTTAAAATATGGTTTTAACATAAATATTCTGAGTTAGGTATATAGTTATTACCTAGTGGGCTTAAAAATCCCAACGGGCCGGGCTCGGAAATACTACATTATCTTTAAAATAAGAAATGGTTATGTATTTGAAAATGTTTTATAAATGTTCCTTTACACTCTAAAATAATAATAATATGTTAAAAAATATACTACATTATCTTTAAAATATGCTTTTGTGAAGATCCCTTATTTATAAAAAAAATTTTAGAAAGGTGTGTTTTTATGTACATTTTTGCTAAGTTAAGTTTAATCATTTTTATTAATTTAATAAAAGAAAATATCATGATCTTAGTAAGAAGGAAGTGCTTGTTAAAAATGAAAAGAGAGTTACAGTTATAAAACCAACTAGTTTTGTGGAAATAAAGTTAAAATCAAAGGTCTTGATTTAAACTAAAAGGATAAAGTGAAAATATTATGACTATCACTTAAACTTAGAAGGAAAGAAATAGATCGAAGATAGATATATAGGATTAACCAGCTCACTATGATAGAATGGACTAAGAAATTTGGAAGCCTTGAAATGGTTAGGACAGAGAAAAAAAAGGAAACATGGGTATTTAGTGACCTTTTTAGTCAACGGTTGAATTGGAAGGACAAAGTACTAGGTTAAACTCCCTATAGTAGTGAAGGGTGAACACCACCTTGTATATATTTTTTTACCAAAGTATGGTTTGAGTCATAGGATCTTTATGTGAGGAAGTTTAGGAAGTATGATATGGGAAAACGCATTCCAGAACAAGAAAAGAGTAAGAAAAGATGGTTATTATTATCAAGGGATGTTATATATGCAAGGAATTTTGCTTGGTTTGAAGTGTAAAAGGATCAAGTAGGGTCTACTTCAATTCTTATATAGTGCGTTAAGTGAAAAAGGGGAAATTCCTTGATTACATTAAGCAATCCAACTTGGAATGGTAGGTATAGGTTCGATGCTATAGTACCAAGGTCGGTACCATATAGGTGAGGATATGATGCATGTAGGCTATGGGCGGTCCAGGTATTGGGTTATTCCCCTGAAGGTTACGGGCATACTAGGTGGAAATGAATGGGAAAGTATATATTTTATACATGTTATTAGATTTATATCATAGTAGTTATGTTCCATGTATGCATATGTATATCTTGGAATTGTAGGGTTAAGTATAGCATACGCTTGAATATGGAAAATAAGGGGAAGTAGTCCTTAAACTAATGAGAAACTTCATTAAGGAAATTATATGGTAATTCCAGGTTTTATTGGGTAATTAATATAGGTTAGTAAACATAATTGGAAGTAGTTTCAAATTTGAATGGGATTTAGATAGTATTTTAAATTCATTGGAATGAAGTGTGTAGCAATGTAAAGTGTATCGTTTGAAATAAAAGGGAACATACCCAAAGAAAGAAATGTACAAAATATGAATGTTTACCATATTTTGTACCATATATTTCAATAATAACAGAAAAGGTAAATCCTTGTAATTCCAAATGTAACACAAATTCTCCTTTTCGGATAAGACATGGAAATTTATACTATCAATCTTTCCTTTGGGAAAGATGTAGTTCCAATGCATTAAAATACAAAAATCTCTAAATATAAACCAAAGCATTGGTCATTATGTTTGTTGGATTAAAATGGAAATGCACCATTCTGTGAGTTGTCTCAATCATGAAATAATTGGAATAAGGTGATAGGAGGTTATGTTTGGTAAAAAGGTCTCATTTATGAGAGGACATCAAGAAATAGTAAAATTTTGGTAGTTCAACCTATAAAAGGTATCCTAGATAATGTTATAATTAAGATTTTGCAATGGATCAAAGATTTGGGTCTCAGTCAAAAAAAATCTACTGTTATTTGCACGTACGTAGAATGCAAAGGTGATTTTCATAGAAAATAAGATCATCAAATTTTGATAAGACTCGGTGGAAGGGATAAAATTGATTCTTTTTTTATTATCTCTCGGATGGGAAGTGGATTATATACTTAAGGAAATTCATGGAAGACTAACTTAAAATATATAGTTGTTTGCATAACAATCGCACATGAACAAAGTACCACTTAGGTGATCAGCACCAATGTTAGAGTGATTTTAGCTTATGACTTTAATTAATTTTAGGACTTTTGTTGTTAAGGTTGAATGGGAAGGTAGACCAAACTTTCACTTGAAGAGGATCCCTATAGACTCTAAACATGATACCTAGGTACCATGATTTTTGAAAGACTAAAGAAACCATTCAGAGGTAAAATGAGATGATTTAAGTTGAATAGAATTGGAAAAGAATTTCGGCCATTTTAAAATTTTAAGAAATCACCAAGTTTGGATACCCTTTGGTAAAGTGGGGAAATAATAAAGAGCTAAGTAGGAAGTACCATGGAGAGAGGCACCGTCCACATTTGAGTTGTCTCACTTGGTATCTAGAAGTTAGGTGATTAGGTTTACCACTGGATGAGAAGAAAATCTGTGTGCATTGAGGATTACATAGAGCTACGATTTTGTGGGAAATATTTATGCTCAAGTTATTCAGCTTAGTGCTAGTCGGCATCATTTGAGTCAATAGCAAGGATTGTCGAAAATTACCTATGCACATATATTTGGATTAAAGGTTTAGACCAGTGGTAAAGGATGAGAAGTGCAATTGAAAAAAACGGATGGGTTTGTTTCATAGAGAGACAAGGATTGCACAAGGTAGGAGGAAAAGCAAGTACTAACTATAGACACATGGGGTAGTCTGTGGAGGTAAGTCCACTATAGTCCAAGGAGCCGAGTCCTCTACAGTCCGTGGAGCTGAGTCCACAATAGGAAGCAGACAAGTAGAAAATCCCCAAGGCAGGATAATATATAGCTAAATTATTGGCAAGCCATCATGAGGTACTTGCGGAAGTGTCTATGCAATGCAGCTATCATGGTGAAGCTGTGTTAGTTGGGGAATGTTAAAAAGAATAGGCAAGTCCCTGGTTCACCATGCAGCAACTCGTATTTTTGGGCATGGGATAAATGGACTCTATAATGAAATAATTAAGCTGATTAGAGTCCAGTAAGGAGACGATCCAGTTGAGAGTACATGGGAGTTTTAGGAGAAAGTCTGAATTACCCATCCCGAACTCTTTTCTGGCATATCTCCATTTTAATTAGAAAAGTATAGATTATTTTTGTAATTAGGTTCTAGCTTATGTAGAGACCATTGGATGGTAGGAATGGTTGTAATGTATTATTAGGACATGTTATGGATGGTGGATGCTAAGGGATGTATTATTTGGATCGTTTCTTATACATATTTAGAATTGTATATCCTCTAGGTAGTACACACATTCACATTACCTCTTACATATTAGTTAGGTAGCTAGATATTATTCATACGGATGCTTGGTTGCTATTTATTCTATTTGAGCATTATGCATGTGAATGTTGCATATGGATGGTATGGTTGCGCATATATGTAGAATTACAAGTATATTTATTTAGGATGTTGCATATATTTTGGATGCATGGCATGAGCACTTGCATGACATGAAGTCGACTGGATTAGGGGACTGCCTACTTTTTGCATCAATATAGTTTCACATGCATTTCGCGTTGCATATATATGTACATATTGAATTAGAAAAAATTCTAAGGACCATGATTTTCCCATGGATGATGAATGAGTATATAGTCGTAGCTATTTGGTTGTTGTGTGTATAAGTTACATTTTTCGGTCCTTTGAGATTTCGAGGAGGCAACCCTTTTAAATAGGGAGAATGTAACACCTCGAAATTTAATGTAAATTTTATAAGAAAATCAAGTTAAATAAAAACAAGGACTAAAAATAAATTTTACACAAACATCTGAATATAGCTATGTAACTTGCACCATTACGTTTGTAGCAATTGTTTGGACGATTTTTGTATATAACACTTTGAAATCGGAGTTAATACAAAAATGTTATAGGCGTTGGAAGAATTGAAAGTAAAATAAAAACATAAAAATAAGAATACAAAAATTAACATAGTAAATGGCTGACCGGTTGTGGCCGACCCTGAGGATGGGGCGGTCGACCATTGCCTTTTTAAAATCGAGACTTCTTTGATGTGTTTGGATGGTTTAGATGCACTGCTTCATTGCCACGTTTTAGACGAGTGTGCCTAATCGCTGCAAAGTTCCACCAGCGTAAATCCAACGGCCTAAACTATTTTCCAAAACCTATAAATTCAAAGCCTAATCCAACCCTAAAATCAATATAACAGTTCGCTGTAATGAAACTCTGCCCAATTCTAATCTCTTCCCTAACCATAAAATTCTTCAAAAATGAAAATAAAATCAATCTAGAAGAACACAAGAAATTAGGTCTATACGGAGCAAGTAGAGCTAGCATATGGAGGAGAAATTCTCAAGCAAAAAAATAGGAAGAAATTAGGCTTGAGGTGAGTGGGAACAGTTTTGATTAGATGATTATTATAATTAGGTTTAAACTATTCTAATTGATTTAGCTATCTGTAAATTAAAATTAAAACTGTCCAACCCTGATTTGAAACATATTACTTAGGATAGAAATTAGAATTAGATTAATTCGATAAAGCTAACATTAACGCTAGCACGCCTCTTTTATTATAAATTGTAAAACACTAAAATCAGTAAACCCTAAATCTGTAAACCCTAATTTGAATTTGATATTGAAAATATGGACTGGTCAAGTTAGCGTTAGGGTTCACCGTAAAACTTCAATCATCGGGAATTAAACGAAAATCAATAATCAACATTAAAAATTATGTAAACCTAAATTTTAGCCTACGATCGGTCGACCATTGATCCCTAGTAGTCGATCGATAGTGGTCGACCGGTTAGGATTGGTGGTCGACCAATCGACACGTAAAATGTAGAATCTGAACCTCGGTCTAAGGCCCATGTTAGATATAAAAATTGTATAATTTAAAATAAATTTATATTGAATGTTAATTGCTTCATTGAGCCTATTTTGTGGCTAAATGTGTATGCTAGAGAAGTGGGGAAACTAGTTCCCTATCAGACGACGCTAAGTCATTTCAAAGTTGGGTAAAATGTTGTTTACCTAATTGAGATTTGAGTGATAGATTAAGGCGATGTATTTTCGCGATATAGGCACTCACAGAGACATTCTACAGTGCACACATGACACTAACGGATGCCAGTGAGTGAGCTCGGTGCTAATAGGGGATTCTATATAGACAATCAGGCCCGGTGCAGCACGATAAGTGGCAATATAGTTAAAGAAGTTGCCCGGAACTAACGGGAGTTCTTGTATGCACTGTTCTAACATAAGGTGATATAGGTAGAAACCGACATAGTACAATAAGAGGCATTACACTACGATCGAGAGGTGAATATGGGTGTTGATGATGAGACACACCGGCAAGTCAATCTCTCGAGTTCTCCCTCCCCAAGCGTAGTTTTAGATTATAGATATTTATAGGAGAGTAGTTCCCATAGTAGCCTATGGGCGGTGTTTTCTAATTGGGTAGCTTTAGGAATGGTGGTCGATCATTAGTTGCAAGGTCTGATCCATAGTTCGGTGGCCGATCATTAGTTGCGAGGTTCGATCCATAGTTCGTTGGCCGATCATTAGTTGTGAGGTTTAGTCTATTGTTCGATCCTTATTGCAGTCTTTGCAAGTTGTAGTATAGGTGTGTATTAGACAAGAAACCTTAGGCAATGGACCTTAGGAATTCTCAGACACTTACCCTATGTTATTCACAGTAGAACTAAAGTTAACTGCACATGATCATCACATATTAAATTTGTACCCATTCACCAGACTTTTGTCTGACCCACCCCCTTTCATTTTATTTTCCCCGGCCATAGGATGACAGGTTAGCAGTTAATTGAGCATAGGACACGAAGAAAGGAGCTTCATGTTAGAGTTCTTATATTATTTATTGTTCATCTTGTAGTTACTTATTGTATTAAAAGCCTATAAACTTGTATTATATTTTGGAAACAATGTATATGACAATGTATATGGAAATTAAGTATTTTGGAGACTATTTTTCTAAAATGTCCATTTTCAGTCATATTTTAATTCCTTCCACTATGAGATTTGAAATTGTAGAATGTCTTAGAATTTACCTTTATAATCATGTTATGTAATGTTTAAAAATCCAATAGCTCATATTTCTTGGCATTACTTGAGTTCGAAAATCATGATAGGCTTTGGATCGTTGTGTGGGGAAGTGCGAGTTATTTCATATATGTGTGTGTGTGTGTGTGAAAAGGGATTTACATTTTAGGGCTCTTAAAACCCTTCTAAATATTTCACAATCTTCTTATCTTAAGAGTGAATTTGTATGCTCAAAATCCCCTTTCGAAAATACTCTTAAAACTTTTTTTTAAATATACACTTGATAAAACAAATCCCTTTTCAAAAATTCTTCATAAAACTATTAATTCATACTTACAAAAGAAATCCATACTTTCTATGAATCTTAAATTTTACTTATTTTATTTAAAAGGAGCTCCTAAATCCAAACAACCTTTACTAAATATATTTACTAAAAACTCTTATAAATATACATCTTTCAATGATAGTTGGATAATTGTTTATTTTCAACTAAATTCCTTCCCCAAACTTTTATGAAATAATAATTTGTAATCTATTCTAATAAAACCAAATTATACATTTGAAATAAAATTTAATAATAGTTTACAGAGATTTTAATCGAATAAAATAGCTTTCAAAGGTTATGTAAATAAAACATTCATATTTTATAATAAATTAGGATATTACAAAACCGATCATTAAATAATTAAATATATTTTAATATGGATTTACAAAGTACAAGAGTTGGTAGAAAATAAATTTCAGTACAATCAAAACAAATAAAACATTAAGCAAAGAATTGAAATAAACACACAATCCTTTATATGCCTGGAGCTGAATAGCTCTAGACTTTAGGCCACTAGTGGACCGATGGTCAAGAAAGCTGGAGTAGTTTTTAGCTCCAGGTTTGACCTTTTCTCGGATTCCAGCAATATTCTAACAACCTGAATAGCTCTTCGATGATAAACTATTCCTAACTGTAACATGCACTGAGGTACACGCATATAACATACAAACACCAAACGGACAACATTACGATTGCAAAATCATATTTTGAGCACAAAAAACAACTAATGTTAACCAAACAATAATAATTTAACAAAAATAGCATGTCAATGACAAAATACCAGTACATGCAGCAATTAGACATAGTAGTGAGTTAATTAACTCACCTTAGACCACAAAAGCTAGCTAAAATCTCCTCCTTGCTCCGAAATTCACCGCTCCTCGAAAATACCTTGCTGTCCCAAAAATTGAGATGCCCAAAACCACTCCAAATATGAAATTGTTGCTCCTAGGGGTGTAGCTTCGGCTTAGAAACATCCCTTAATTTTATAGGAATTTATAGGAATTTATTTTAAATTTATTTTGGTGAATCTTTGTTCTAGGGTTAGGGTAGGAAATGAGATTGAGAAATTCCTTTTAGTTTCAGCTAAGAAAAAGATTGAACATTCAGTGAAAAGCTAAAGGGAAAAACTACTTTCCCTTATGTTATTTGGGCCTAAATAGGTATTATGTTAAACCCATTAACCTAATGTTTAATTAAATAAAACTTCTTTCTCCGTTTTAATTCATTTTTAAAACAACATTTAAAACTGTATAAATATATTTAGTTCACATGGAAACTCTTAAAACTCATTTTCTTATATAAAACTAGTTATTTCAACCATTATAATATTTCTATTATGCTTATCTATATTATCCTTAATTTTAGACATAGTATCTCTATTAAAATGGAAATGACACCCTTTACATTTTAAACTTATCAAAGCCTTATCTAAAATCTATTTTATTTTTTCACAAATCATAATATGGAATCATATAACATATAAATTCCACTTAAAATTTTACATCATTTTCATTTATACAAAAATAATATTTTACAAAAATTCAAATCTTATGGAATTTCCTTTTTAAAATAATTAGTTTACCTACTTATGAGAATTAGATCAATAAAATTCTAAATCCATGGCTATCATTTTTTTTCCACTTTAACTTTATTTTACAAAATTCCATCATTTAATTTTACTAAAAATAATATTATCCAATTCCCAAAAATATTTGCTTCCTTTTTATCTTTATAAAAAATTTACTTATGAAATTTGTTCATTTATAAATCCCAAAAATATTAAAATTGCTATTTTTCCAAAACTTTCATGCTAAAAATCCCATTATTATATATATTCATATTTTGAAATTATTTATTTGGGATTATCTCTAGTAGGGTTGTTACATCTGGTGTCTCTATTCTCTAATTTACTCATTTAAGAGTAAACCGGCTGGTAAGAAGCAAAGCAAGTAACCTTGTGACAGGCAATAGTCTTGCATAAGCGATCTATAGTCTCAAAATATTATGAAAGTTGATATAGTAAATTTCAACACAAGGAATGGAGAATCATAATCGACTTTTTTGTGCATCCAACAAGTTAACACATAACATCGATATATGCTAGTCTACAATCATCATCATAAGGGTGTGCTAGTACTCAAGTATGGTATGGGGTGTCTAGGTATGCAACTTAATAATATCTACATCATGCAACACCCTAATCAAATGTAGCAAGTTTTGCAAGCATAACAAATATTTCAACCATCAAGCAATCTCACATTTTCATTTAAGTGTCGTTAGATATACCATAACTCATATGATCAGAGACTACTCAACATATCGGTTCTATAAATGCTTCAACCCCCACTATATCACATAGTTAGGAATTATATCACATCGCACAATCAAGGGTAAATGGATCACATCGCATAATCCATGGTAAACAGATCACATAACATAATCACATACTCGACTTTATTATGAGCACATACCTCGGAACCTATGATTTATAACTGCAACACCCATGTTTTAGAGAGCCATAATATAGGGGAGATAAATATTACTATGGTTTGTTAATGAAAAAAGAAAGAATTAAGAGAATTTGGTTAAAAGAAGTACTTAAGTGAGATTTAATTAATTAATCTTTAATGGGTTAATTAAATGGACCAAGAGTAGTTAGGGCAATCAAATTGGATCATATGAATAAGATTAAATTAATTTGAACTTTGGATGAAGAGGATTTCATATTAGAAAAAGAAATGAACAAGATTATGCAATATGGGATTTTAGCCTAAGTCAAAATCATTAAGGTATAAGCCTTAGCTATTTCATTCACTGCATTCATTCTTACTTCACTTTCAAAAAAAACATAAGTTAAGGTCGGCCATAATTTACAAAGAGAAGAAGAGGAAAGCCAAATCTAAAGGAGAAGCTTTCATCTCTAAGGAGAAAAAGAGTGTTTTAACCAAGTATTACAAATCTAGATGAGTAATATTCACTCTAATTTCCTCTAAACCTATTTTAGTTTGGGTTTAATGTGTTTTATGGGTTTTAATGATGATAAACACGTTTGAAAGATAATGAATGATTCCGTATATGGTTAGACAACTGAATGGATGATTTTGTGGATTTGTTCTAGGAAATAATGAGTACTATTCCTTTCCAAATTCTTTCAAATTTTAGCATGATGTTTCTAATAGTAAATTAGAAAATTTTGCTATTTCTGGATGAGGGGAAAATTAACTTCGAATTTTCTAACTTAAAACGGCCATTTATGTGTTTAATTTAATATTTAAAATAATTAACTTTTAATATTTTAATCCAAAATTTTTACTAGGGTTAAAGAACGATTTTTATGAATTTATGTGCTTTTTTGGGAATTTTCCTTGCTAGATTTGATTTATCTAGCCTTAGGAAAAGTTAACTATAAGTGGTGAAATAAATAATTAATTGTAGGATTAATTAGCATTTTGGGGTAAGAGAAACTATCTCTTGTTTTCTTAAAGGTAACTGTATAGATTCAAAGTAACCAATGAAAGTTTTGACAAATAATAAGATTAGGTAGAAAATAATTACTTTAATGGAAATAAACAGTTTTCAATATAATTACAAAACTGCCAAGATGACATGTGATAGCTTGGCATGCGACAGGTTAGCTTGTGATAGCTTAAGCTTTGGTAGCTTTAGAATGTTACATGCGAGAGCTTGGCATTCGAGAGGTTGGCATGTGATAGCTTAACCTTTGATAGCTTTAAAACATGACGTGCAATAGCTTAGCATGTAATAGGTTGGCATGCGATAGTTTAACCCTAAATAGCTTTAGAATGTGGCATGATATAGGTTAGCATTTGATAGCTTTACCTTAATATATTAAGAATGTGACATGCAATAGCTTGGCATACAATTCCTTAACCTTTAATAGTTTTTGATGGTGATATGCGATAGCTTGATCTTCAATGGCACTAAATTATAAAATGTGATAACCCTTAGGGCTTGACCATCGATAGCTCTAGTTGTGACATGCGATGGCTTGGCCTTCGATACCTTTAAATTGAGACCCACGATAACTTCAAATTATGACATGTGATAGCACCTAAAATTTGACATATGATAGCTCTATATCATGGTATGTGATAGCTTTTAAACTAGGTCAACTATAGTTAAAATTGCAATAGCAAGTGGTGTTAAATTTCCTAAGTAGAATTAGTGAATTTTTAGTTGCACTTTAGAAGCCAATTTCCAAAGTGAGAATTTCTTAGGGTTGAATTTACCACAGAGAATAATAAGTTAAACTCCGAAGACTTATTGTAAATGCAAAGATGAAAATAAGCTTAAGGTAGAAAGTTAAGGGTAATTAATAACCTTTGAAATGATGACAAGAACTTTAGTATAATGCCATAAGTGGCATTTGAAAGTCTATTCACGACAAACGATGAGAACTTTGATGTGAGGACATAAGTGGCATTTGAAAATCTATTTACAAAAGTGACAAGAACTTCGTTGTGATGCCATAAGTGGCATCTATAAGTATATTCAGACAAATGATGAGAACTTTGGTATAAAGTCATAAGTGGCATCTGAGAGACTATTCATGGAAGATAACAAGAACTTTGTTGTAAGGCCATAAGTGTCATTTGAAGGTCAATTTTTGACATAAAACAAAAGGAGTGGAGTATGGCCATATGTGACAACCAAAGGTCTTTTCATTACATGATTCCTAAACGAATAAAATAGCCTAGAGGAACAAATTGAATAAACTAACTAAAGAACTAAGTATGATATTGCAAGTAAGTGAAGGACACGTACAAATGTAGTGATGGTTATAGTTATGACTATATGAAGACGTTCACTCCTTTGTTATGTTTATGTTTAATAGTGAGTAGAAAACCTATTCCATGCATTAACAGCGTTGTCTCACTATATAATATATGTTTAGGATAAGTATTATTCATACCAGGCTTTATGTCTGACCTTTTTTTGTTATTTTTTTCCTTATAAACTCAAGGGTACTCATTCAACCAGACTTAGTTTATGGATTGAACAGGTCACTACTGGAAGAAGAATACAGGCTCCAAGGACGAAGGAGGAGTGTTGTAGAAAATAAAAGCTATTCTATTTCTACTGCTGTAAAATCAGGGTATATAATTGGTTAATTGTTCATATCAGCATCTTCATATATCGGGCATGACCATGGTTCTAATTCCCCTATACCTCATTCGAGATCTCCTTTTCACATTTAGACGAAACGAGACTTCGAATCTCCTTCATATCTTCCTTGACACTCATCTCGTACAAAATATTCAGATCTCATCTAAAATATGGATCAAAATCTCATTCCGAGATCTCACATGAAATTATTTCCTTTTTCTTTTACATAATATTTTTTTAATTTTTAGTTAGATTCAAAAGAAACTACTCAGTCCAATAAGAAACTACCCAATTACTAATTTACCAACTCCTTGAAGATATTTTCTATTTTATGTCTTGACGAGTCAAAACAAAAGGCTTCGTCTGTTTTTTATGTTTAAATAAGAGGATAATATTCTATCATTACTAAATAAGTTAAGTTAATCAACCTACCATCTTGTCCAAATAATTAATTTCAATTCTTTTTATGTACAAATAAGTATGTTATAATTTTTATATTTACTTTGGAGATTGTAGTTGTTAAATAAATCACTAAAACATCAATTTTAGACACAAAAGTTACTTTGAAATATTCCCAAGATGTACATTAAGATTTGAGATGTCAATCTGAAATGTATACCTGAGATATACTTATCTTGTTTGAGATCTCCTCCGATACGGGATAGCTTGTGTGAAAATTCCGAGATGAAACACGACTGAAATTCGAAATTAAAAACCTTTGGCATGATACTGCTATTTATGTTTTATTATATTTTCCCCTACAAGGGCATGAATTAGGAACTCAAAAATATAATTTAATATTATATGTAATGAAAATATTTAGTTGCTCTGTTTACTTAATGTAGTGAAGAATTACCGATCCCGTTTCACTGTCGTTGTTCATTTTTGGGCCTCGAAATGAGGTATGTTACAACTTGGTATCAAAGATTAGGTTATGGGACATTTAAGTAAAACCGAGAAAAATATAAATCAGATAATTAGTAAACGAACACCTGGGGAAGGGTATGCATTATATATATGTCAGACGTACTTGTATTTTGATATAGATATATAGGTGGATATATCTATCCTTCTATTATTGCTCTCATTCTCTTTACTTCCATTTTTCAAAAACATTTGCTTATGCAGAAGGCAAAATGGAAATGTGATGCGAACATTTAATGTTGGGAGGAGTAAGAAAAAATGCTAGTAAAGGAAATGCTAGTACACAAACATGTGGACAAGGAGGGAAGGTGGCCCCAAATAATGGAGTAGAGGTACGGGAACCGACACTGGCCTAGTTATGGGAAATTGGACATGAATGTGCTTTTCTAGCAGTATACGATGAACTTGGCACCGCGACAAGTACCACGACAAGCCCTAAATGTACCAAGAGGCCCGATGCAGCTGGTCATGGAAAATTTTACTATGTTGAATAAGGATTTTCGAAGCCTGGGAAGAGAGATGCTAGATGGGATGAAATAGGCACTAGAGGCAAGTGACTGGTTAGGAATGTGTGATAGGATTTGTGGAGATTTGGAGCTTCCAATGCGCAGAAAGTAAAGCTGGTATCTATGTAGTCTAAAGGATTAGCTAGTATATGATGGGATATGACGAAGGTAGAGGTTCATGAGCAATAAGTTACTTTGGAAATCGTTAACAAGAAAACTTGTCAATATCCCCAAAGCTTGGAGGTTAACAACAAATATTGTTTACGCTTCAAAAGAAGATTTTTAGAAGTGATCATTCCCTTCGGAACCCATTTCGATTGGGTTGATTTGAAAAAAATGCTTTCGGAGGATAGTCTTATGAAAATAATAATGGTAGTTAGTAGATCCAATCAACCCTATTGAATTGAAGGTTAAGGAGAAAGCACCCCTTTTGAAACCTCTTTTTTGAGTGAGTCGAAAGAGGTTATTGATATAAGACATTCATTTCTTTCGACTGTGTCGAAAGGACCATTCTGCCCTTAAGAAGAAGTATTTGCTTTCGACATCGTTGTTTATGCTCTTTTGGAAAGAACTCCTTCGAAAGGGTTGTGTGTATTATAGTGTGTGTACACCTTTCGAAGGTATTCATCCATATAGCATAGCTTAGATCCCTTTCGATCAAGTCGAAAGGGATTTTGCTCTTTCGAAGTAGATTCAATGTACAATATACAAGCTCTACATGATATGTGCAATGGAATATCATCTTAGATAACATAAGTTCTATGAACTTATTAAGATCGAAACATCATCATCGTCTTTGTTTATCATTTAATACCATAACACGATGATAATGTGATTTGTATGCATATTATCCAAGTTGATCCCATGGCATCGCATAAGTCAAAAAGGAATTAAGAACACAAGCTAGCATCATGTGCAATTGATCTTACTCAAGCTAATGATTGAAATGATCTCCCTGATAATCAAAATCTTTATTCAATCCATGCGCTTTCTCTTTTAACATTAATCCAAATTAAGTTACAATTAATAGTGCTTTTCCCCAATATGTTAGGGTTACAAAGATTTTATTTTGCTAAGAAATAGGAGAATGAGTTTAGGATTCCAAAATTCAGTCCTCAAAATCGGACCCCTAGGGTCGTATTTATAGATGCAGGTCGGCCCCCTTTCGCGCCCATCCTTTCGCTTCATTCAAAAGGTCTTCCTCCAATCTTCCACGTGCATCCTTTCGACATGGTCGAAAGGCCTTCCTTCAATCTTCCATGTGTATCCTTTCGACGGTTCGAAAGGTCTTCCCCCATCTTTCTGCGCGCCTTCTTTCGATGCGGTCGAAAGGCTTTTCTTTTGACCTTTCTTATCCATTCTTACGCCTCCACCTTCTCATTCCAGACCTTTCAACCCAGTCGAAAGGATCACCTTTACAACCTTTCACCGCTGTTAAAGTTTGAGTACCTCTTTTACTTTGCTTTTTACTGGACTGCTTTCGACTCCGTCGAATGTGGGGGGGGGGGGGTTAGAAGCGCTCTTTGCTTTGTGTTGCTAAACTGTTGCAAGTGAGAGATGAGTCGAGCTTTTGCATTTCTTTGAAAGAATGGGGAGTGACAACCGGGTCTTAGCGAAAGGACTCTTAGACTCCATGTATGATTTTTATCATACATTCGGAGGGTTCCAACCATTTTGAAAGGCTTGTCCTTGCTTTCGAAAGATGTATTGGAATCATTTCTTCAAGTAATAAATTGACAATGACGAAACCCCCTACCTTTCTATATATGTGAATCCATCCGCGCCGAATGGTCTTAATGAGGCGGAAGGGTAACCTTACCTTCTTTCGCCCTTTCGAAAGCTTTTGTCTTATTTGTCATTTGTAATGGCACCTGGTGCTTGCGACTCCTTTAAAAGCCACCTTAATACCTACGAAACGCTCTTCTTTAAACTTTGGCAAAACCCATGTCTTCAATTTTAGTAGAACCTAGCACTTTTATAAGCCTTCTTTAATACCCTTGTTCTTAAGTTGATTTTTATGATTAACATTTTCCCCCCTTGTATGAAAGAAGCTTTTGTTCTTTAGGACAAAAATTTAACAACTACTTCGTTCTTAATTACCTCTTTTTCCTGCAAAATTCAAATCCAATAACATTTTCTATCATTAGATCATGACTATATAAATATATGCTTCGTAATTTGGAAACGAAGTTAATATAATAGAGCTTCTAAATCCTAAAGATCAAATGGTCATCATCTTGAGTTAATAAACGATATGAAATCTAAATTGTAAACGATTAGGAACCAAGGACTTTTGCTGGCAATATTAGAAATCCCACTATTCAACTTTTGTAGTTAAAAACGAAGTTTACAAATTAAAATCCCATGAGATTAATAGTAAATCAGGCGTATAATAATTGAAATCCAAGAACTTTCTGCTAGAGACAACAAATGTTTGGTAATAAAAGGCCACGAGCTACCATCTGGAAATAAGTTATTGTAAACTGTGAATCCTTACTTGGGAAAAGTAATAGGTATTTAGAAACTCCTTCTGGAAATAATCATGATCCAAGGACCGAGATTCAGATGCTGATAGATGTTGTTCAAAGTAGTAATCCAATAACCCTGATTTGGGTATTAAGAAGATAAACTCAATGTTTTAATTGAGGACTAGGAGTCCATTAGAATCTCAATACCAATTGCCTTAAAATCCAAATTCAGGAATTAATAGATGAAATTCAAAATTTGTTGGTAAAAGACTTGAAACTCAAATTTAGGTATTAGCAAGTCCAGAAATCTAAAACCCAGATTCAGGCATCAATAAGTGAAGTTCAGAAGTCTAGTAAGAGATCCAGAATGTAGATTCAGGTTTTAGTAAATGATAATCAGAGATGGTCTTCATAATAGAACTCTGAAACCCAGATTCGGTTGTTAGTGGTGGATAATCAGAAACTCATAATAATAATTTTAATAATAGAAATTTTAAGCCTAGATTCGGGCATTAATGATTGAAGTCCCGAACTCAATAATGGAAGACCCAAAACCCAGATTCGGATATTAATAAGAAGTTCTGAAATTCTTCTTTGATAATTAGCTGGAGGTTGTAGATTCTTATTTAAACCTTCTATTTTGTACCGCTCCTTGGGTTTTGTCTCTTTTGACATGTGCCAACCTTTTAGGCTTTGTATGTAGTTGTTGTTTGATTTGCCGCTTTTCGACTTGGACATCTTAGTCCACTGTTTGATATGCCGCTTCTTGGGCTTGGATTTCTTAGTCCATTGTTTGATATTCCGCTTCTTAGGCTTGGACGTCTTAGTCCACTGTTTGATATACCACTTCTTGGTCTTGGACGTCTTAGTCCACTATTCGATATGCCGCTTCTTGGGCTTGGATGCCTTCGTCCATCATTTGATATGCCGCTTCTTGGACTTGGACGTCTTAGTCCATTGTTGTTTGGTGCGCTTGGTTAGCTTATCCACAAGCAGGACACAAGGACTTACCCAACCTCCCTCCAGGAGGCACCTTGACCTGGCCATAGCATGGCGCGATCAAGGACTTGTTCGGTGCCTTGGCCAGGCCATAGCATGGTGGGACCAAGGGCTTACTCCGTCCTCCCTCCAGGAAGTGCCTTGACCTGGCCATAGTGTGGCGCGATCAAGGGCTTGTCAATGCTTTAACCTGGCCATAGCGTGGCGCGGATAAAGGCTTACTCTAACCTCCCCCCAGGAAGCTCCTTGACCTGGCCATAGCGTGGCATGACCAAGGGCTTATTAATGCTTTAACCTAGCCATAGCGTGGTGTGGATAAAGGCTTACTCTAACCTCCCTTCAGGAGGTGCTTTGACCTGGCCAACTCGGGGCGGACAAAGGCTTTGATCGTTAAAGGTAATGTCCAAGTGCGGGAGAATTTTACTCCCACCCACATATACTTTTATTTTGAAGAAAGAGATGCTTTATTCATTCATTGTAGGAAAATATGGTCGCAAGTGTTCCGCATTCCATGTTCTATGAACCATATTGCTGTCTGATCGACATAACTTGTAAGTTCCAGGGGGATTACTTTGCATATAATTAGGGGACCTTCCCAGTTTGGTCCTAGCGGTCCATCCGCAGGATTTCTTGTGTTTGCCATTGCACTTCGGAGTACTAGGTCTCCTTCTTGAAATGATCTTGTTTTCACTTTTAAGTTGTAATATTTCAAAATTCTTCTCTGATATTCTGCTGTTCGAATAGCTGCCTCATCTCTCAATTCATGTATTAAATCTAGTGATTCTTTCTTTAGCTCCTGGTTTAGATCAAATGCATATGCAATCCTTCGATGTGAGATTATCTCAATTTCAATTGATAACATCGCCTCACACCCATATGTTAAAGAATAGGGGATATCTCCCGTTGATATTCTATTAGAGGTTCGATAAGCCCAGAGTACAAGTGGAAACTCTTTTACCCAATTCCTTTTAGATTTATTCAATAGCTTTTTCAGGATAGTCTTAATAGTCTTATTTGCAGCTTCAATAGCTCCATTTTCCTTTGGATGTGCCATGGAAGAAAAGCTTTTAATAATCCCATTCTTATGACAAAATCGAGAAAACTCTTCACTTTCAAATTGCATTCCATTGTCTGATATAATCTTATGGGGAATTCCAAATCTGGTTATAATGTTTTTAATGACGAATCTAAGCACTTTCCCAGAAGTGATTTTGGGGAGTGGTTCCGCTTCTACCCACTTAGTAAAGTAGTCTATGACGACTACAACATATTTTGCTCCTCCTTTAGAAATTGACAGGAATTGAATGCTCACCTGATGACAATTACAACAGCGAACAACAAATCGCTAGCACTCGACACTCAGTTACAACATTGCACTACATAATCACTGACAGTGGTTCAATCAACATTTATATTACTGGAAATCAATCGAAGGTTACATCTTTTGACGAAAAGATAGCAACTACTCAACGAATCAGACAGAACTTTTTCAGAATGAAGGATGCAGCATTTCAAAGCACGTCATGTTCACACAAGACGTACTTTGGGGGGCAAATGTTATCCCGCCTTTTGGCAAGGCCGTGACACCAAGAACTCGACTACAACATATTTTGCTCCTCCTTTAGAAATTGGCAATGGCCCGATTAAGTCAGTTCCCCATATATCAAAGAGCCATGGACTTGAAATCGGAGTTAACTGACTTGGTGGCAATCGGGGGATCTTTGAGTATTTCTGGCATCTCTTGCATCTCCTTACATATACAATAGCTTGATTTGCCATTCGAGGCCAATAAAAACCTTATCTTATTATCTTTTTTGCCAACATTACCCCGCTAGAGTGGACCCCGCAATATCCTTCATGCGCTTCCATCAACAATTTCATCCCATCTTCCAGACTCATACATCGTAAGTAAGGTAGTGTATATCCTTTCTTGTAAAGAATTTCGTCCACTATTGTGAAAGTTGGAGACTGTCGCCTGATTTTCCTAGTCCCTCTTGTCAGATGGCAATATCCCTTTAGAAAGATATTCGACAATAGGCGACACATCCAAGTGTTATTATAATAGTCATCCCTTGGTTGATTGATTCTCTCATTTGGGATTTCTCTATTAATTTCATTTTCTTTATCTCTTGTGACATGGCTTGGGATCTTGTTAGGAATAACAGTTCCTTTCCTTGTTCGGGTGTTCCCTCTTCAATACTTGAATTTACTTGGTACCCTACTGGCACGATCCGAGTTTCTAAGGCTCGCTTTGAACTAGCCAACTTTGCTAACGAATCCTCCTGTGAGTTTTCTCCCCTCAGGACATGATGTATAGAAAAATCTTCAAATAAAGCGAGCATCTTCAATATCTTCTTTACATATAGAGATAGCTTGGCGTCTTTAGTCTGATATACTTGCTTTATCTAGTTTCCTGTTAATTGGGAATCACTAAAGATTTGAATTCGTGGGATTTTGAGCTTTAATGCCAAAGTCAACCCTGCCACCATTGATTTATATTCAGCTACATTATTTGTTGCGGGAAACCCTAACTTCATGGCATAGTGTAGGCGGTCTCCGTCTGGTGTTATTATGACATATCCCGCTCCAGCTCCTTGTTCATTCGATGCGCCATCCACAAATAACTACCACATAGGATTTTGATCCCTTCCCTTTTCTGATTGTTCTTTAATGAAGTTAGTACACTCATTAATAAAGTCAACCAATGCTTGCCCTTTGATAACTGCCTGTGGATGAAACTCAATGTCATACTCGCTAAGCTCAATTCCCCACTTTACTAGCTTACCCGAAGTTTCAGGCTTACTGAAAACTTGTTTGAGTGGGAAGTTAATATACCCTGATTGGATGTGCTTGAAAGTATGCTCTAAGTTTTCGTGCTGTAAGTATCAAGCAATAAGCTAGTTTTTCTATTATCGGGTACCGAACCTCTATGTCCTTTAACTTCCCTCTCATATAATAAACAGGAAGTTGAGTCCTACTTTCTTCTCTGATCAAAACCAAACTCATCGCATGTTCTAAGACTGTCATGTATAGGTACAAGACTTCACCATTCTCGGGACCAGATAGTATTAGTGGTTTTTCCAAATGATTTTTCAACCCTTGAAAAGCTTTCTTACAATCTTCCCCCCCATTCAAAGTTTTTCTTCTTCTCGATCACATTGAAAAAGGGAACACACTTATCAGTCGCCTTGGAAATGAATTTGCTTAGGGCGGCTACCCTACCATTTAAATTCATTACATCTTTGCTAGTTTTGGGCTCATCCATGTCCTTGATAGCTTTAATATGGTCTAGCTAGCTTCAATCTCTTGAGCACTCACAAGATAGCCTAAAAACTTCCTGGAATGGACTCCGAAAGAGCTTTTCTGGGGATTCAGTTTCATCTGATATTTCTGTAATACTTCGAACATTTCTTTTAGATCTTCAAGGTGACTTTTAGCCTCATAAGATTTCACTAGCATGTCGTCAACATAAACTTACATATTCCAACCAATCTATTCTTTGAACATTCTGTTGACTAATCTTTGATTGGTAGCCCTTGCATTGTTTAATCCATAAGGCATTGCTTTGTAGTAGAAAATTCCCAAATCAGTAATGAAACTTGTATGTTCTTCATCTTGTTTGAACATAGGTATCTGATTATATCCTTAGTATGCATCCATAAGAGATAGCAATTTGTGCCCACTAGTTGCATCAACGAACTGATCTATATATCCGGGGCAATAGGAAACAATCTTTTGGACAACCCTTGTTTAAGTTAGTATAATCGATGCAAGTCCTCCACTTACCGTTCGACTTCTTTACCAACACTGGGTTCGCTAGACATTTTGGATAGTAGATTTCCCGAATAAACCCATTTTCTAGGAGTCTTTTAATTTCCCCTTTTAGGGTGTCGGACAACACTTTATCCAATTGTCTCTTTTTCTATCTAATGGGGGTCGCTTCTGGATTGATGTTTAGCGTGTGATACATAACCGATGGATCAATCCTCACCATATCTGAATAAGACCATGCAAATACATCTTTATTGGATTTAAGAAACTGAATTAAGTCCTTCTTCAAGCTGCTATCCAAATCCTTTCCAACTTTGACTACCTTGGTTGAATCATTTGGGTCTATACACGTCCCCTCAAGGTATCTATAGGTTTTATCCTTTCCACTTCTCACGGCAATCAAATTCTATGATGATTTGGCCTTCCTCCATAGAATTAGCATCGACCCACTTCCTCTTGCTTCCAAGGGAGATGTACCTTTCATACATACGTTTGTTAGTCTTATTAGATCTAATCTTTGCTTCGAATGTTGGACGTAAAAATTCATCTCCGAAGGCTGAAAATAGTAGAAGAATCAAAGTATGCAGAATACTCCCTTTTGTATTGATCAAGTGTAGCAAAATACATTTCACGGAAGCTGAATTGTTCTCCACGGACATTGCCCCAGCCTCTCTTAGTTAAGAATTTCACCATTAGATATTTTGGCGAGACAAAAGCATCCAACTCATCAAGTGCGGGTCTGCCAAAGAAAGCATTGTAGTAGGATGGTTGGTTAATGGTTACAAAGAGAGTTTCAAAAATTAGGCATCATGGTGGTACTCCCATCTATACTAGTAATTTCACTTGTCCCACTGGGGTCGATCCTCTATTGTTAAACCCAAAGATTGGCTCAAGGCTAGGGTCTAACTTATCTTCTGGGATGCTCATTTGATCAAAGGCATGTTTGAAAATGACATTGACTGCCTACCAGTGTCCATAAGAATCTTGGATACTATAGACAGTCCAATTTGAGCCATGATCGTGAGGGGATCATTGTGTGGGTGATGGACTCCCTTATTCAGCTCTTGGAGTGTAATAACAAGATTTGGCATCAGGATGTTGAGTTGTAGATTTTTAGGCGGGGCTCTTCTTGAATGGAGAACACACCTTCTCTAGCCTCTTTGATGTACCTATTCCTGGCCCCCTTGCTAGTCCCTACTAGATGTGGCCCCCAATGGATTTCATTAATCATATTCAATAGTGGACTTAAGCTCAGCGGGGCTTCTTCCTCCAAGATGTTAACGCATTACTAGGAAACTTTTGTGGATCGTCCCTAGTCTGTGGAGCATTTTGTTTGCCTTGGATGAACTCTTTCAAATGCCCTTCACAAATTAATTTCTGAATGATTGCAGCCAAGACTCTGCATTCATCAGTTTTGTGGTCGTTTGCTTTGTGGTAAACGCAATAGCCATCCCCTTTCCTCTCTTCAGGGTAATTTTTGGCCTTAAAGGAAGTCGGGAATTTAACCTTCTCCTTTGTCACAGAATAGATGTAAAACAACAGCTTGTTTAAAGCGATTGAATTAGCATTAGGCCCTCCCATCTTGTTCACTTATGTCCTCGATCTAATCCAAACCTTCCACTTTCCTTTTTAGGATTAGCTTTCTTTTTAGCGTGATATAATTCATCCATTCGAATGAATTTATCAAACTGAAAATGGAAGTCTTGTAGATCCTTGCACCCATGAATAAAGAATTGTTTCCAGAATGGTGTATTCTCTATTAACCCAAAATGTACCACAATGAGCTTACCCCGTTCATTCATGTCTTTAGCTTTTAATGCTGCTATGTTGAACTTTTGCGGTAATCTCCCAACGACTCTCCATGTCTCTGCTTGATGTGGGCTAGAACTGTGTAATTGATTGTTGGGTCCTTGCATATACAGAATTGGGTAGAGAGCTCATAAGAAAACTGCTTCCATGAATAGATCGTCTATTCATGATATTGTCGATACCATTTAGTAGCGGCTCCTTGAAGAGTTACTGGAAACAGTCTACATCGAACGGCTCCAGAAGCATTATACAGATCCATTTGGCTATCGAAAGACATCAAGTAATCATCGAGATCTATATTACCATGATATTTCAGAGTTGGGATCTTTACATAAGATGGGATAACCGTTGACCTGTTTCATCCGTGAAAGGTGTCGCTCGCTCGTTATTATTCGCATTCTCATCCAAAGTCCTTTTTCCCTTAGCATTTAGCATGTCCTTGATTGCTTTTTCTGCTATGCCTTTTGGATAAGCTTCGGTATCATGATAACTTTTCTGGTTTGGATTGTACTCTTTTGATGTTGAGTTTTCGGACTACGTGAGAGATTTGTCCAATACCCTTCCTTGATGATCGAATTTAGTCAGAGGATGCACTTTCTTCTTTGAAGATGTCAAGTCGATTTTGCTCTTGTCCTTATTTGTATAAGCCTTTAAATTTCTTCTTGGAGAGATTACCTTATCTCCATACGTTGGTTTTGCTATCTTGGAAGACTTTTGAGACAATGATGCTATAAGAAGTTCCTACATCTCCAGCAAATGTTGTTCCAAGTGCTTTATTTTGGTTGTATTATCATCTTGTTGAGCTGAGGTTGACGGTTGCCCTTGCACAACCCCCTCCAAGTTGAAAGTTGGTGTTGTGTTTTCTTCTAAAGTTGTGGTGTGTACGGCATCTTCGTTAAGTCGATTAAACCCTTTAAATTTCAGTTTCCCACACCAAGTTAAATAATCCATAACTAGTTTATAAGGTAGCTACAAGGATGGAGGTTCGAGCCCTCTTTCTAGCACCAAAAATTTTAATAAGAAAACTTGCCAACATCCCTAAAGCTGTGAGGTAAATAAGAAATATTGTTTACACTTCAAAAGAAGATTTTTAGAAGTGATCACTCCCTTCGAAATCCCTTTTGATTGGGTTGATTTGGACAAAATGCTTTCGGAGGGTGGTCTTATGAAAATATTAATGGTAGTTAATAAATCCAATCAACCCTATTGAATTGAGGGTTAAGGAGAAAGCACCCCTTTTGAAACCTCTTTTTTGAGTGAGTTAAAAGTGGTTATTGATATCAGACATTCATTTCTTTCGACTGTGTCGAAAGGACCATTTGCCCTTAAGGAGAAGTATTTGCTTTCGACATCGTTGTTTCTGCTCTTCTGGAAAGAACTCCTTCGAAAGGGTTGTATGTATTGTAGTGTGTATACACCTTTCGAAGGTATTCATCCATATAGCATAGCTTAGATCCCTTTCGAAACGTCCCTTTCGATCAAGTCAAAAGGGGTTTTGCTCTTTCGAAGTAGATCCAATGTACAATAGACAAGCTCTATGTCATATGTGCAATGGAATATCATCTCGGATAACATAATTTCCATGAATTTAGTAAGATCAAAACATCGTCGTCGTCTTTGTTTATCATTTGATATCATTAAACATGACGATAACGTGATTAGTATGCATATTATCCAAGTTGATCTCATGGCATCGCATAAGTCAAAAAGGAATTAAGAAGATAAGCTAGCATCATGTGCAATTGATCATTAGCTAAGCTAATCATCGAAATGATCTCCCTCATGGTCAAAATCTTTATTGAATCCATGCGCTTCCTCTTTTAACATTAATCCAAATTGAGTTACAATTAATAGTGCTTTTCCCCAAATTGATTTACGGTTAAAAAGATTTGATTTTGCTAAGAAATAGGAGAATGAGTTTAGGATTCCAAAACTTGGTCCCCAAAATCGGACCCCTAGTGTCGTATTTATAGATGCAGGTCAGCCCCCTTTCACGCCCATCCTTTTGTTTCAGTCGAAAGGTCTTCCTCCAATCTTCCGTGTGCATCCTTTCGACATGGTCGAAAGGTCTTCCTTCAATCTTCCGCACGTATCCTTTAGACATGGTCGAAAGGTCTTCCCTCATCTTTCTGCGCGCCTCCTTTCAATGCAGTCAAAAGGCTTTACTTTTGACCTTTCTTATCCATTCTTATGCCTCCGCCTTTTCATACCAGACCTTTTGACCCAGTCGAAAAGATCACCTGGACAACATTTTGCTGCTGTTAAAGTTTGAGTACCTCTTTTACTTTGCTTTTTACTGGATAGCTTTCAACTCCGTCGAAAGGGGAGGGGGGTTAGAAGCGCACTTTGCTTTGTGTTGCTATACTGTTACAAGCGAGGGATGAGTTGAGCTTTCGCATTGCTTTGAAAGGGATGGGGAGTGACAATTGGGTCTTAGCGAAAGGATTATTGGACTCCATGTATGATTTTTATCATGCCTTCGGAGGGTTCCAACCATTTTTAAAAGGCTTGTTCTTGCTTTCGAAAGGTGTATTTGAATCATTTCTTCAAGTAGTAAATTGACAACGACGACGCCTACCTTTCTTATATATGCAAATCCATCCGCGTCGAAAGGTCTTAATGAGGCAGAAGGGTAACCTTACCTTCTTTTCCCCCTTTCGAAAGCTTTTTTCCTGTTTGTCATTTGTAATGGCACCTGGTGCTTGCAAATCCTTCAAAAGCCATCTCAATACCTTCGAAATGCTCTTTTTTGAACTTTGGCAAAACCCATGTCTTCAATTTTAGTAGAGCCTAGCACTTTTATAAGCCTTCTTTCATACCCTTGTTCTTAAGTGGATTTTATGGTTAACATAAATGTTTAAGAGGATATCCAAAGAATAGTTTATTCCACGATTGGAGTTGTCAGCGACGTTCAGAGTTGAATTACAACAGGAAGTACGACTGTATTAGAGTATGTGCCAAAGTTTAACGCCTTGTCTAAGCACGGGGTTGATATGATTAGAACGCCAAGAAAGAGGGTGGAGTAGTTTATTTTGGGATCAATGCTAGGTGTAACGATCAGACTTTTCGACCCTCAAATGTCAACATTAAATACATCCACAATATTCATGTGTCGAGCCCTGAAGTGCTTAAAAGGCAGAAACTTAGGGTAAAATAAAAAAATAGAATAGAACAAGAAAGAGAGAACACAACATTAGAATCTCACAGTGGAACAATAAGATATAATATCAAAAGAACAAAAAAAAGGTTTACTTTGAATACAGAAATTTTAGAGTTACAAAACTTAAGTATGATCATCGAGTTGGACAATTATAACTGCCTGTCCTTACAATGCCGATATATACAATATAATAGTGCAGTGGAAATAAGAATACCACAGTAAATGAACATCCAGCTCATCTCCATAAGATCCAAAGCATCCAAAACTAAATCTGGAAATATACACGGGCAAACCCGAGCATTATAAGAAAATAATACCCGGATTAATCTGGTAAACCACTGTGAGAACTCTATGCAACAAGTAACAGTAACCATTGAAACCGTACGGACTATCATAATGATTTTCCCCCAAAATAAAACCAACCATTCGATGAGTGAATATATCGGTATAATAGACATCTAAGGTGTAGATTATAAATCCAAAATAGCTATTATGTGTACGACACAACATTAATAGGTATACAACTAATACCATTAAGATGGATTCGTATATTGATTTTTCCGCAGAGATCTCTTCGGTCTGTCCTCATCCAAACTCCATGACAAGGATCAGACACTACCTTCCACACATCCTATATCTCTAGATAGGATATAATCTAAGGTAAACATAATTGGATCACCATAAGTGTGTGATCGGAGTCATATCAACTTTTGCTAGCAACTGTCGATAAGCATCTCTATATATGGAGTTGATATACCCTTGAGGTTAGATAAACTCCCTAGCCATGTCCATCCACTTTTTTTTCATTTTCCTAATGTCAAGGCTACATTCGGCATCTTTCGTACGAGTCTTCATCACTCGAACATAACATCAATGCCCAAATGGATTCCATCATCTCGAACAAATCACGAATTGCTTTATGGATTCGAACATCTTGAACGGATCTCGAATCTTGTAACATTCCCCCTTCTGACTGTCCCCAGTCGGTAATTAAACCAACTTGAAACGTTCAAAAAGACGAATTGTTATTTAGTTTATAACGTTTAAACAGAATCAGCCACAGAAACACAGAATAATAACAATCAATTAAAACAAATGAATCTTTATTTCATTACTATAAATCTTTTAGAATACATCAGAGTTTATACAATTTGATAATGATACAGCGGAATATCTTAAAATACAATTTTCTTCTGAAAACTAAAGTGATTCTTTACTCTCTCTCTAACTTCGCTGCTCGAAAATCTTCAAGCTGTAAAAATACTCGGTCTGACCCGAGTATTATATTCAAAAGAAAATAATACACCGGTCAGTCTAATTCAAACCAGTTTATTAGTGCATAGAGGCAGTAATAATTTAATAGACGATAGTCACAATAATTCCCGTCTATCCAATCCTTTTAACAAAGAAATCGGATAACGAAAATTTTAACACTAAACAGTGTTAAACAATAAATCAGCAGATTTAAATCATCAACAGAGATAAATAAACAATTTATCAAATCGACTAAATCAATTTAAAACAATTGAAATTGTCACTTTAAAGCTATCAGAGTTCGATTGGCTGCCGTACACGCACGCGTGTACGGCCTCGCCAGTACAGCATAAAAGATCAATACATTCCGACGCAAAGAAATATCAATTCAAAACTGTCGATTTGGGTGACTGCAGTGCACGCACGCGTGCACTGCCTCGCCAACTCGAGTGCACAAGGTCAAACACAAAATATCTGATGAATACTAGCATCAAGTAGCAGTTCCAGACTAATGATGTACAAGAGTCAAACAAAATGAACACAGTAAATGTCCACAGGCAATGTCGAATGACCAACAAAGATAAGGCAAACCCAACACAAATGCACATAAGCAACAATTGATACAATTTCAATCCTATGCAAATGAAACTGAATATTGCAAACTCAATAGAAAATGCATATGAACAAACAAATGCCACAGTGAAAAAGAAGCAAACTCGAAGTACAAACTAATGCAGACTGACGGAAATGAATGTACAGTGAACTAAGTCATGGATCAGACCACGCGACCGGACTCGAAACAGTGCACAATTAAACTCAGATGTGCAAGGTCAAAACAATACAATAGAAATGAATGCACAATGGAAATGCAGGGTCCAGTGAACCAGAATTTCATAAACCAAAACTCGACCAAAAACTTATACAAAGCCTCAATGTCAAATGTACAACAAGTCAGGAATTCTTCAAAATATCAATGCCACTGTCTCAACAAATACATCAGGCAAATGAACTCAACAGTGAATTGAAGTCAGTGAGAACCCTGACTCAAACTCAGGACCAAATACAACCAAATGCAGACTGCAAGTACATCAAGCAGAGAACTCGACCAGTGGACCAGGCCATACACTTACAAAAGCATCAACTACCAGAGTAGTAAATAACACTACATGATGCATCAGTGAAAACATCTCGATATGCAGCCCATATTTCAAACAGATCCATTTTTAACTTAAACAATGCATAAGTGACTACAGGACATCAAGATGAACCAGACAAGAAATGACAACAATAGACTAGGCCACAACAATGCAGACATACATGAACAATGGAGTATATATATACATGAACCCAGACCAAAGTCAGAGAGTAGTTCAAGTGATGAAGCACTGCAACTCAAAGAGCATCAAAATGCAAACCATGATGAACTCGGCAACACTCAAGTGAACACATAATGTAGACCAGACTACACAAATACATAGACCCAATACAAAAAGCTATAAGAGTAAATGAAACTTCAAGTGCAGACATGAATATTAATGCATAAACAAGTGTACAACTGCCCAGGCTCCAAAATAAATGTGTGCATAAATGCATCATGAACTCAACAGTGACGTAAACTGGTTGAAACAAAGGAGCTCGAGCACAAGACTCATAAACAACAAAATGCCCAAAATACATTTACATATATAGTGATGAACAAATGAGACAGATAAAAATAATTGGAATTTAGTTTTAAATTTAAAACCGTGTATATAAAAAAAAACAGGGAAGAACAAAAAAATTCAGACATGCATACTTGTATCACAGCATATAATTCAAATTTCATACTGAACATCACATAATTATTAACATGCAAGCATCAACAATCATATGAATTTTTTCACAAGCAACAAATTATAATTTATTTAAACTTTTAGTTTTAAAATTTACTCACGGTTTTGAAGGTTTCAAAACAGTCCTACCTTGTTTAACTTGGATTCAAATTTAAAATTTTACTTTAGGATCAAACAAAATATAGACCCAAATGAACAAGGCCGACAGTGCTACCGGAGGCAGTGATAAGTATGGTAAAAGTCGAACAAGATCGACATCACAAAATCAAGCAGCAGTCTTAGCAAAATCAAACACGAAACATAGTACTGAATTAGATGTGAGGGGCGAAAACCACTCACCTTTTTCGAAGAGGTCGCGAGCGAAGGAGGAACGAACGAGGTCACCGAAGCCCTAGTTTCCTCTCGGGGGCGAACGAGGAAGAACAAGCCCTAATTTGAAGGCGACGAAGAGGGACGAACGAGAGAACCGCCATTTTTTTCTTCGATTGCTTTTAATTAGGGTTTTCTTTTTTTTCGAATGAGAAAAATGAGGGGAGGGTTCGTGGTTTAATCAGAGAATAAGGGGTAAGGAGATCGTGGGGGTATGGCAGAGGAATGGGCTGGTGATAAGGGTATGGGCTGAGTTACTTTATTTTTATTTATTTTTATTTTTTTATCTTTATTTTGTTTTTATTATTTTTATTTTTTTTGTAGATATAATTCATTTCCTTTTAAACATCATTGTCCATCTCACATTAATTTACATATATGAGATCAATTTCCAAAATGTAAAGTTTTTTTTTTAATTAAATAAGAAAATTTTGATTTCTTTAAAATCCAAAGCAGATTTTCTTTACATTCATTTATAAATCCCGATTCAAATTATTATTAAATTTTCAGTAGATTAAATCCTAAAATTTAATTGCAAAATTTATTCTAGAAAATTGAAATTCGAATCAATTCATCATTCAAATATTTAAAATTCATTAAATATTTTCAATTTAAATTGTTCAAAATTCAGGGTCGTTACAAATCTCCACATAGCTTCTTCCAAAAAAACTAGGGAGAAGGTGTTGTTATGTTGTCCCAAGGCTCCACTCCAAGTTGCAGTTGAATTGGATGAGTTTAGCAATTATTTTGCTTTAGGAAATTAGAGAAGAAGAAGAAGACATTAAAATAGTTTTGTTCAGTTTTGTGAATTTGTGACTAATTAACAAGGGTGTGCCTCTCCTTATATAAACTCAAGAATGGTCTTGCTTATCCTTTCTCTCACCCCCACCATGCTTTGGAAGGCTCACCTCTCATCACTTCTCCTTTACATCATTTCTCCTTTAGGAAAATTTACACTTATACCCTTACATGATAATATCTCTTATCCACTTGGAAGCTTCTAGAACCTTCCATTATTTTATTCAGAGGAGTGTGTTAATTAATTGTTAGTGTGATCATTTGATCATTAGACAAGTGCAAAAGGGTTCAAACAACTTATATCGATCAAAAAGCTGTTTACCGATAAATCGATTTTTGGTCACATTATCGATTTTTCCTTGAAGAATATATTTTTGTAAAAAAATTTCCAAAAAAAGTTTATTATCATTATTCATTAGTTAAAAGGTGTTTAACAAAGTTATAAAATCATATTTTTAACACTTAACTATATTTCAAAATGTTTTGGTACCGAATACAAAGTTTGGGTTGCTACACCAAGGTTGAGTGACAGAACAATGACCCATTTAGCTGTTCCATTTAATGAGGTAGTGGACATGGAAAAAAGGTATGACCTTATGTATAAGGTGGGGGGGCATAAGTCCTAGACTGATAAGAAGAATAAGAAGTTCGCTTCCTACTAGAAGGGTAAGAAGGGGCAACAGTCGAAGAGGAAGATATAGGGCGGAGGAGCTCGAAAGACATTTCAGTGGTTAATTATTATAGCTATGGGTAGTTGGGGAATTATGCATCTAAGTGACCAAAACCCTGAGGGAGCTGCTAAGGCTAAGTGCTTCAACTATGAAAAAAATGGTCACAAGAAGAAGGATTGCTTGGAGCTGAAGCCGGTAAGGGTCTTTTCATTGGAGGGAACTTCAGCTGGGCTAATGGCAATAGAAAAGGAAAAGGGTATTTTGCTAGTAGGTATGATTTTGATCTCTAATACATCATTTAGAGTCCCTTTTGATACTAGTGCTACGCACTCCTTTATTTCTAAAGATTTGGTGGATAGGTTAGAATTAGGCATTATTTGCTTGATTACGTCTTCGCGTGTGGTCAATTCGATAGGTGGGTACATCGCTCTCGGATTAAGGTGCACTAACCTAGAGTTTGGTTTGTATGGACTTTTGTTTCTATGCAACCCATATGTGTTTGACTTTGTAGGGTATAACATAATTTTAGGGATCAATTGGTTAGTGTGTAATGATGCTAGGATCTATCATGCTAATAGAGTTATTGCCTTATGAAATCCAAAGGGTGGAAAGAGGATTATGGTAGCGATGGTAGAAATAAAGAGAAGTCGGGATTAAGTTTATATGCAGTGGAAGATCAGGAGGATAAAATCAACAAAGTGTTTGCATTCTAAGAGTACATTAATCATTTTGAGATAGTAATGAGATTACCACCGAGGTGCGTGATTGAATTCATATAGACTTAATACCAGGGGATCAACCAATCTATAGACCAACTAGCATAATACCGCCTAAAGAGATGGAAAAATTGAAGAATAAGCTAGTGGAACTTGAGCATAAATGTTTCATTAGGCCGAGTAGTTCACCATAGGGAGCATCCATAATATTTTTGAAGAAATTAGATGGATCACTTCAAATGTGTTTTAACTATAGGAAGTTGAATGGGTAAACTAGGAAGAAGCATTATCCATTTCCTATGGTATACGATTTTTTTTGATCAGTTGAGTGGAGCTAGAGTATTCTCGTAGCTAGATTTGGTAACAACATAAACTGAGAGTTGTTATGTTCCATTGACCGAGTTTAGAATAAGGTACGGTTTGTATGAATGGTTAATCATGTCCTTTGGACTTACCAATGCCCCTATGTTCTTTATAGATCTTATGAACCAAATATTTCACAATCAATTGGATATAGTTATCGGTTTTCATTGATGAAATTTTGTTGTATTCTAAGACTGAAAGAAACCATGAAGTCCATCTTAAATTGGTGTTGGAGACCTTCAAACAACACAAGTTGAAGGCCAAGTTTTTTAAGTGTCACTTTTGGAAATGAGGAGTTTTTTCTTTGTCATGTAGTTTCCTACAATGGTTTAGCGGTGGATCCATCAAAGATAGTGACATTACTGATTGAAAATGACTAAAGATTGTCATAGAGATGAGAAGTTTCTTGGGATTAGCTGGCTATTACTACAGATTCATTATGGATTTCTCGTGTATAGCAGCACTCTTAACTAAGTTAACTAGGAAGAACAAGAAGTTCATGTGGACTAATAAATGTGAAGGGTCATTTTAGGAGTTGAAAAGGTTGTTGACAAATAGTCTGGTTTGATCTTACCCGAAGGGAATTAGGACTAAGTTATGTATAATGATGCTTGTGGAATTGGGTTACAAGCAATGTTGACATAGAGCGGCTTATGCATCAAGGACGTTGGGACCACATGAATTTAGAAATTCAACTCACGACTTGGAGTTGGCAACAATAGTTTTTATGTTGAAGATTTGGAGACATTATCATTTGGCAGAACGATTCGAGTTGTATATGGACCATAAGTCTCTTAAATACTTATTCTCTTATAAGAATTTGAATATGAGGCAATAAAGGTGGTTAGAGTTCTTTGCGGCATTCGACTTTGATGTCGAGTATATACTAGGAAAGGGGAACTAGGTTGTTGATGCCTTAAGTAGAAAGCAACATAATGGAGTGTTAAGCATAATTGAGGAATGGAAGATGTTGGAGACATTAGCATCTTGTGGAGTGCATTATAGGATGAATGCAAGATCAAGTCGAGAACCGGGAATCTTAGTACGTTTTGAAGTGCACCCAATACTCTAGGACAGAACAATTATAAAGCAAAGGGAGGACCCATTGTCAGCTAAGAGAATTAAACGATTAGAGATAGGTGTTGATGTAGAGGCTCCAAGAGGATTCGAGATAGACTTATAGGATTTCTTAGGAATAAAGGAAACCTATGTGTTTCGAATGTAGGAGTTCTTCAAAAGTAGCTCTTGGAGGAGAGTCATCGGTCTAAAATTACAATTCATATCCAAGAAAACAAAGATGTACTGTGACATGAAGCATGTCTTCCTTTGGGAGGAGACGAAAGGGATATAGAAGAACGTGTGAAGAAGTGTATCACGTGCCAACAAGTGAAAGTTGAGCATTGGAAGCGAAGTGGTTTACATCAACCCTAAGAGGTATTAACTTGGAAGTAGGATTCGGTATCCATAGATTTTATAAATGGGTTACCAAGGTCAAGAATAGGAAATGATAACATTTGGGTGATGTTGATAGATTGACTAAATGCACCCATTTTATCCTAGTGAAGTCAACAAGGATGGCAGCTGCTTAGCAAAGCTACGAAGAATGATGAAGTTTGCATGAGGTTCCAAGCAGTATTGTTATAGATAAAGACCCATTGTTTACCAGTGAGTTCTGGAGAAGATTGCAGAGTTCATTAGGTATAAAGTGGAGTTTGAGTATGTCTTACCAACCATAGAGAAATGGCTAAACGGAAAGGATGAACCATGTGTTAGAGAATTTGCTGAGGATATGTTTTTAGATTTCGGAGGATCTAGGAAAATCTTTTACATTTGATAGAGTTTTCCTATAATAATAATTACTACTCAAGTATTGGCATGACACCATTTGAGATGCTTTGTAATAGACCATGTATGTCACCGGTGTATTGGTTGGACATAAGAGATAAGTTTGTGGTACGACCCGACTTAGTAAGGGATGCTAGTAAGAAGGTATAATTGATTCATTCTAAAATGAAAGCAGCATGGTATAAGAAAGAAGTTATGTCGATAAAAGGAGAAAGGAACTAGAGTTCGTAGAAGGTGATCATATATTTGCGAAACTTTCACCAATGTAAGGTGTTATGCACTTTTGGAAGGCGGGGAAATTGACAACCATTTATATAGGTCCATTTCCAATGATTATTGAGTCGAGTTACCAAGTAGTTTGGTAGGTATGCCCAATGTTTTTTATATATCACATTTGAGGAAATATGTGCACAACCTAAATGCGGTTGTGGAACTATGGGCGGTTCGGGACTTGTCTATAGAACTAGATCAACCAAAAGGGATAGTAGGCCAGGCCACAAAGGAATTAAGAGAGAAAGCTATTAAACTTGTTCGCATCCAATGGAGAGACGATGTAAATTATTATACCTAGGAGGTGAAGGATAAGATTAGAAATATCTATCTCGAATTGTTTCGATATGTATGATTGGGCATGTATGTTTTGTTGTATAAACTAGTAGCGGCATTAGTATGATTTTGTGATATAATATTATTATGTGTTATGGTGGCACTGATGCACTATGATTTATGATGGATGATTTACATTAGCAGGGAGCTAGTGTAAAATTAGTATTGTATGCACATATGTACGATGACTGTAGTCATTATCCTGCCTCATCCGAACTTCACGAACAAAATTCCTATGAAGAAAGGAGACGGTAACATCTTATATTTTGGAGAGCCATAATATGGGGAAGATAATTTATAATATAATTTGTCAAGAAATAATTAAGAGAATTTGGTTGAAAGAAGTGCTTAAGAGGGATTTAATTGGTTAATCTTTATAGGGTTGATTATATGGGCCAGGGGTAATTAGGGCAGCTAAATTCAATCATATAAATAAGAAATAAATTCAAACTTTTGATGAACAGGATTTCATATTTGAAAAGTAAATGAATGAGATTAGGCAATATAAGATTTTAGCCCAAGCCAAATTCATTAACATTTTAACACTTAACTATTTCATTCTCTGCATCCAATCCTGCTTCACTTCAAAAAAACCATATACTAAAGTTGGCCACCATTTGAAAAAAGAAAGAAAAGGAGAACCAAATTTAAAGGAGAAATTTTCAACTCTAAAAATAAAAAGAGTATTTAAATCGAGGTTTACAAATCTTGGTGAGTGATATCCACTCTAATTACCTCCAAACCTTTTTAGATTAGGGTTTTGATGTGTTTCATGGGTTTTAATGACAAGAAACACATTTGGATGATAATAAATTATTTTGTATATGGTTGGGCAATTAAATGGATGAATTTCTAGACCTTTTTAGGCCAAAACATGCATTAATCCTCTCAATATGCATTCAATTTTTAGTTTGATGTTCCTAGTAGTAAATTAGAAGTTATTTTGACTTTCCAAATTTCGGATGAAGGGATAATTAATTCTGAACTTTCTGAGTGAAAAATAGGAATTTTTAGTTTTTATTTAATATTTAAATAGTATTAAAATTTCATATTTTGCTCCAAAATTTTTATTAGAGGTAAAGAAGGATGTCTATGAATTTTCGGTAATTTTCCCAGCAAGTGTCGATTTAATATGAATTTCCTGGGCGAAGGAAAGTTTAATTATAATTAATTAATTATTTAATTATGGAATTAGTTAAAACTTTAGGGTAAGAGAAATTATGTCTTTGATTTTCTAAAAAGATAGCCATAGGGCAAAGTAATTAGTGGAAATTTGACATATAGTAAGATTAGGTATATAGTAATTACTTTTAATGGAAACAAAATGGTTTTCAAAATAATTACAAAACTGCCAAGATGATATGCGATAGCTTGGCATGTGATGGGTTGGCATGCGATAACTTAAACTTCAATAGCTTTAGAATGTGACATGAGATAGCTTAGCATGCAAAAATTTGGCTACGATATTATAACCTTTGATAAATTTAGAATGTGACACTTGATAACTTAACATGCGATAGGTTGGCATGCGATGGCTTAACCTTTGATGGTATTAGAATGTGACATGCGATAGTTTGACATGTGATAGGTTGGCATGCAATAGCTTAACCTTCGATAGCTTTAGTTTGTGAAATGTGAGCCTTGACCTTCGGAAGAACTAAATTGTGACATGTAATAACTCCTAGGGCTCGACTCTCGATAGCTTTAAGTTATGGCATTCAAAAGATCTAGATTATGACATGCAATAGTTTGGCCTTCGATAGCTCTAAGTTGTTTCTCATAATAATTTCAAGTTATGACATGTTATAGCACTTATAATTTGACCTACGATGGCTCTATATCATGGCATGAGATATCTTTTAAACTAGGCTTATGATAGCTATGCAACATAACTTGCGATAGCAAGTGATGGTAAATTTCCTGAGTAGAAGAAGTGTAATTTTAGTAGCACTTTTGAAGCCAATTTCCATAGCGATGATTGAGAATTTCATAGGGTTGAAACTACCATAGAGAATAATAAGTTAAACTCTAAAGATAAGTGGCAAAATGAAACTAAGCTTGGAGAAGCTAAGTAAAGGTACGTAATAACCTATGAAATGATGATGAGAACTTCTGTATAAGGCCATAAGTTGCGTCTGAAAGTTTATTCATGATAAATGATGAGAACTTCGGTGTGATGACGTGAGTGGCATCCAGAAAACTATTCATAATAAATGATAAGAACTTCGGTGTGTGGGCATAAATGACATCTAAAAGTCTATCCACGACAAATGACGAGAAATTTTGTGTGCAGCCATATGTGGCATCCGAAAGTCTATTTAGACTAATGACAACAACTTAAATATAAAGCCATAAGTGGCATCCAAGGGTCTATTAATGATAGTAGGAACTTCGATATATGAACATAATTGGCATCCTAAGGTCTATTTACGACATAAAAACGAAAGGGGTGGTGTTTTGCCATAGGTGGCAACCAAAGTTCTTTTTATGACATGATTCCTAAATGATAGAACTAGCCCAGAGGAACAAACTGAATAAACCGACTAAAGAATTAAGTCAAGATATTGAAAGTAAGTGAAGGATACTTATAAATGTAGTGATGGTTATAATTATGATTGTGTGAAGATGTTCACTCTTTTTTTATGTTTATGTTTAATAGTGAGGGGAAACCCCGTTTTGTGGTCTAATGGCATGTTCTAACTATATGATATGTTTAGGGTAAGTATTACTCATACCAGACTTTTATGTTTGGCCCATGTTTTTGTTACATAAACTCATGGGTACTCGTTCGAATGGACTAAGTTTATGGACTAGACATGTTACTTTTGGAAGGACAAATAAATACTCTGAAGACAAAGCAAGCGGCTTGTAGCAAATAAAAGTTATTTTATTTCTGCCGTTGTCAAGGTATATAACCGGTTAAGTGTTCATGATGACATCTTCATATGTCAGACATTACACTACTATTTATATATTGTTATATTTCCCCCTACATGGGCATGAATTAGGAACTTAAAAAATGTAATTTGATATTCTATATGATACAAAATATTTAGTGCTTTGTTTACTTGATGTTGTGAAAAATTATCGATCTCCTTTTGTCGCTTGAAAATTATTCTGGTGATGACTGCAGCACCATTAATGTTCATTTTTAGATCTCGAAATAAAGGATGTTACATCAATGTTCCCTTAGCACTCGTCCTAGAACTCCTCATATATTCCACTTCACAAGTCTGTTTAAACTTGCTTCCATGGACCATCACTATATGCTATGAACACCTTTCTCCTTAAGTGTTCGATTCTAATAACTCACGTCATCGAGTTGTCAAAGCTCTGAAAGCTCCCAAGGTTGCCTCATAAAAGTCTCGGGTCACCCCACATCAACCTTGCAGTTTTCCCACGCTGAGCTCGAAGCAACCAACATGTAGCCCCATATCTTGCTAGCACCTTACTCCAAGTACCCAGATCAATCTACAGTAGCCACATCTTTCAAACCATGAATAGTTCGATTTGCGATCAATCATAAACGACCCCTATGACGTCCCCTTCAAATGTCCGAAAGTGGCATCGATCGATGCCGACCCATACGGGTTAGTATTGACCCATCTTGAAATGTACATAGCCAAAAATGGCTATGTACTTAAGTGTTACAACTTCCCTAAGCCAGCCCGAAGTTAGCTCCACATAGAGGACTTCAAAACTCAAAGTCTCCCCATGCCAGCCTCGAAGTAAGCCAACTCCTCTCTCGTGCCTTCAATTAAGTGCAACTTTGCACTTTCTACCACCACTATCGGTCGGTACCGACCTACAAGGGTAGGTGGCGATTGATATGACTTAGCCTAAATTTTTGCTAAGTCATTTCCCAACTTCATGCATTGACTGTCTTCTGGAACTAACTCCATTTTGCATGCAATCTCCAATTCTGATTGATACTTTGTGTGCAACTCTAGAACCAATCCATACAAACTTTGCTCTGTCTTTTTGTAGCTTCATCTTTTATGCAACCATCTTGAACGATCCACCACCTTGACCACTCTTATGCACAAGATCTATTCATATAGAATTATCCTAACTCTATTTCGCCATAGATAGGGGTTTTCGATAATATATTCATATAATACAATACATCCATACAATAATACATCCATAAAATCATACATCCACATAATATAATCTATTTTACAAACAAATTCTAATCTATCAAGTATTTCATAATTCAAATCATATATCTACGGATAAAAATCAATTTAAAAACTTTTTAATTTGTCCACTTATTATATTAAATTTAGATCTGATCATAAATCATATTTTTAAATTGAAAAACATTTTAAAAACAAGTTTAAATATATATCCCCATATCATAGTAAAGTGAGAGGATAGAATCACTCACCTACAGTGTAGAATCAAACAATAATCACCAAAAGCGAGTAGATCCCATTTGAACAGTAGTTGCATGGCTCCTAAAGTAATAATTTTGAAATCCCAAAACCCTAATCTTTATGCCAACTGCTGATAATTAATTGATTGAGGCTAGTTTAGTTAATAAAACGATGGATTTTTGGTTGAAGAAGGTCGATGTTCAAAGAAGATAGAAAAGTGAATAGTGGCTGCTATGGAATTAACCCTAATCCCGAAATAATTAGTAGGCTTGACTATGGGTTAGATTAATTACCCACAAATTTAACTAATACCTTGAAAGGTCTCGGTCTATTTCACAATGAGTGAAATAGATAAATTTCAAATAAATTACCTAATTAGATCTTAATGGGCCTAAGAAGTCTAATATCTAACATAATCCAATCTAATTATTTTATTAAACATATGTTATTTGAATAACTTGTTTATTTATTATTTTAATTAGTTCAATTAATTATTATATTTATTGTGGATATATAGTTAAGAGTGGTAGATGAGTGAATGGTCGACCATAGATGAGATAAATTGACCAAATTCAATCAAACGAAAAAGGAATGCTTTTTTTCATTTAGAGAAGGAAAGCTTTTCATTTCTCTCTTTAAAAACTTTCCTTTAATTTTTGATCCAACAATTAGAGCACATCCATTCATATGTAGCCAATCAAATAATGATTTAGATATAAACTGCTACATATAATATGTATACACGCAATTATCAATAACACTTATAGGGTGTAACACGATGATATGGCAAACAACAACGTACATACATACATGTGTAGATATCAAAATTTATATCTACCATGTATATATTTGCCTCCTATACATATAGCCTCAATTTGATTTTTTATTGAAGATATATATATATATATAATATTTCTCAAATACATAACTTAATATCATAAAGTTTAAATTGATAATATCTAACATAGATTGATTGAATTAAAGTTATAAATTCAAAATTATAGATAAAAAGTCTAAGATTGACTTGTAGAATAGATTTAAATTCATATCTAGATTAAGTTAACCAATGTAAAATATCTCTTTGTCTTAATATTATATGTATTTATGTAAGTATATGTGATCATAAGATTAATTTTTTTCATTTAATTCAAAATGCACATACATGTTAAATTGTTTTAATCCATTTACAAGCATATACATTATTATCAGCATAGTTTCCACAGTCTTCGAACATACTCGAATGATTGATTGAGACTGAAGAACGATATAAAGACAGATATAAACACTTAAAATAACATCACAAGGCGATAGAATGAAGAAGCACAGAAAAGATAATCAAAAAATGAACATCACTTCATGACTTGGTGGACTTGGATCGGGTACAAGTCATGAATCTACTATGAGCTAGGGATGCTTAAAAACTTAGAGCACAAGAAGAAGAAATGGATGCAAACCCCTAATGACATTATTAAACGATAAAGTAAGAAGATAGAAAGGAGATAGCAAAAAATGGATCAAAACTTCAAATCAACATTCCTAACTCGGTGCTTCAGGCCAGATCTAAGTTGTACCTGAGCAAAACCATAGAAATTTCTAAAAATACCCGAGTCAAGAAATAGCAAAGCAAGGTGACTAGGAGTCAGACCCGAGTCAAACCCTGGTCAGACCCGGGTCAGACCTGAGACAACCTGTTACTGAGTTGTAAGTCATAATTCGAGTATTGGGTTGTGATTCTTGGGTTGATTTAGCCACGATCTTCTTGGAGGAGGATGTGTGTGGCATGGGGAAAGTGCTAGAGCTAATTTCAGAGCTTATCTTGCCTATAAATAGAAGTGGAGAGCACTTGGAAAAGAGTTTTCTTCTTCTTTATCTTTGAACTTCCTACGACGAGTTGTAAAATCATAACTCTAAAAAATACTCTACCGAATTCTCATCGAGTTGAGGTACCGAGTTGTAAGAATAGCTTTGTAAAATCAAAGGATAATCAATAGAAATCGACTAAGTGGACATAGGCCGGAGTACCTACCAAACCACTATAAAGTTTGTGTGTTCTTTTCTTCTCTAATTTTTCATATTTGATAAGAAACTGGGTATTTGTGCCAATTTTGCTGCAAATACACACACACATACATATATAATTATATAAATGAATCTTTTGCAAAATACCCCTCCTTTTATTTTACAACAACCAAAAGTTTGAAGTCAGAATACATATGTTAACATAAATAAGATATCAATGAACTTTATGTTTCTAAATGATCGAAATTCAAAACCAAATCACTAATTTAAAAAAAAATGTGTACCATGTTTAGAAACCTATTACTGCTTATTTAAAACATATTCATAGATAAAATATAGTTATTAACATTATTTTGATTTTAATCTATTAAATTAAGTCAAATCAAATAATCATTAGTTGTTTAGAATGTAACATTAATTCTAAATCAAGATGAGGCAACGATACATATATAAAATTGTGATAAGAATGATACAACTAAAATTTACAAATGTAAGTAGAAATTTTACCTTATAGATCAAGCTAATTAGTGATACATTCTCCTTAGATTCCTAGAATAAACATCCAAAATTTGTTAGAATCGGAGAAGCTTCTTTATTTTATTTTATTTGACATAATTTTGGGTAAAAATGTAAAATAATTTTTTACTATTAAAGAGAAGGGGGAGGTCATCCATGAGAAGGAGAAGAGAATGGATAAAGGGGAAAAAAATTAAAATTATAGAAAATCAGAGGATTTTGTATTAATAGGGAGAATGAAACCATTTCTATGCTCATTTGTTAAAACTTCCCCATTTAATCCCATTTAATTTTGAATCTAGTCAAAATTAAGTCTCCCTCTTGCATGGCCAGCCATACACCACCCTATATGGAATAAAATTTCCATAATCCTGTTTAAGTACTTATCTCTATTTAAAACCATTTTAAATATATACTGATATTATTTATCAATACACAAATATAACTTTTATATGTACATCCAAATAATTACTAGCAACACCTAAAATATTAAATAAATTAAAAATTAACATTTAGTAAATATTTTTTAATTTATTTAATTCATAATGTTTTACAAATTAATTAATTCATGTGATTTTTCGAAGAATTCACAGATGCAATTGTGAGACTTAGAGGAGTGACTCCAGTTATTTATTAGTATTGAACAACTCAAATATTAACGTTCACACATCACCTTAGCTAGTGGTGCGACAGTTTGGCCAAATTCATCGCTCATAGAATTTTTTAGTAAAATCCAATTTCAAATTTTTTAAGCGGGACCATTTAGTAACACTAATTTACATGTATTCTCTTCGTCAAAATTATATCACTTTAGGATACATGGAACTTGGTATTGGTCAAAATTCCAATATTATCCATATTTACCTCGTCTAAAAACAAAGTCCATGGTTCAATAATTACATTTACTATTTTGTACTACTCTAGCTAGAGATTTTGACTTTGAGTTATTTACAGTTGACCTTGACACTAACCTCATACAACTGTGGAGACAAATTCTCTACTGAATAGTATTTCACTCTCATTACTTCAAATCAGGCTAAAGTATAGTTGCTCAATGGATCACTATGCCATGATTTAACTATAATCAAAGTGGAGTATTTACATTGAAGCTCCACAATATTCTCAAGTAGAAGTAATTGTGTAACATCATCACCCCAAGGTTTTTTTTCTTTGACCAAGGTGTTATTAACAAATAGGAAACTTTTAAATGAGTCATTCTATAGTTGTTCAGTAATTACGAGTACGTAACCCCTTGGTGCTTCCATAAGCCATGAATAACACATTGCCTAACCTTTGGAAATCATTAGGCATTATGGTCTCAACAGATGTATCAATATCATTTCTCAAAACGTCTCGACTAGGAATATTTAAAACAAAATGTTATTTTATTTTATGATTAATTACTCATGATTGCAACTAAACCACATAACATTTTATTTAAGTATTTTCTTATTAATATGCTTTAAATTAATTACTTAATTAACTATATCACATTATAAAAAAGTATATAACAGAAATCAAACACCCTTATTACAAACAAAATTGACTATTGAATTATATATATGTAACAAATTACATAATTCCCTCAGGCCTTACCACTAACTCTTTTAGCCCCTCTCATGCACTTGGGTTTAGTTATGGAATTTTAATCCCATTTCTTCGATCATTTTAAAACTAATCGAGCTAATCTCTTGATGGACGAGTCTCCTGTATTGTATTACTATCTACTCTGTCAGCCAACATCTCTCCATTGTTGATAAACTGCCTTTATTATGTGAATCTTTCGAAGCACTGTCTAGATATATTGTGAGCCCTAGGTTCTTTCACGATCTTTATCGCAGCTTTGTTTTCACAAAACAAAGTCATTGGATTTTCAATAGTTGGAATCACTCCTGGCTCGGTAAAAAATTTTGCAATTTTATTTATAATTTTTCCATTTTGCGTAATTTAAGGTAATGTTCTTAGCCTTTCGGTTGAATCAGCCATCACTGCTCATTTGAAACATTTCCAGCTCAAAGCTCCTTAACAAAGGTTGAAAATGAATTCAGGATTAACACACTATATTCAATATCACTTATGAATTTTATGTCCGCACACTTATTTATAACGAATTTATTGTTTCATAACAATTCTATAATATTTCGTAAATACTTGAGAATACTCTTAAGTACAATCTAAAGACATTAAATCGGATTTGATATTCGCTTAATGCATCAAATATATAAATGAAAGACGATATCATAGAATCATAGCATATATGATAATTCCCATTGTTGATGCATAAGGAATCCGTATCATATGCTTCATATTAAACATTTTAATATGGTGTTTACTTATATCATTGGGACAATCCCAACATCCTTTTATAGTAGCTATAAAATATGTCATTTTCAAATCCTACATCAACATCCAAAATGAAACTGAATTTAACATGAGCACATCTTAACAATTAGTAGTATGTTGTCTTATTTGTAGTTTATAAATATCTTAGTACCCTTAATAATATTTCTTACCGACACACTCTTCCTCTGCATTTTGATTGAAAATCATACTATTTGATTTCTTTATCAAAATATTTTCTCAACTTTGATGCTTATTAAATGATACCACTGTATAGTATTTTGAACTTATTCACTACTGATAAACTTGATCATCTCTCCTATTGACGTCATGACATTTTGGTCATCATGTGCAAAATGTCTAGTCCAAAGCATTATTCTAAATTTCAGCTCCAACCAAAATGTACCCAAATTCAAGGTCATATTGGGTGATGATTTTGTGAATATAATCTGAATTAACTTAAGAACGTTGATTAACTAACATGTAATTCTAATTTCAACAGCTAAAATTTATAATGCTATTCTCATTAATGTTGCTTACTATATTCCAACTGCATTAATCTTCCTTTCAAAGACACACCCGCTGCTGATGGATCATATCCCTTTGGGTAAAACTATCAAAATTGTATTCTGATAGTGTATTTCGAACTTATTCTGGATTTAAGAATCTTGTTGTATGTTGGAGTCTATACTCTTGTGGCTTATTAGAAATTAAGGAAATTGTTACTATTAATAATTCCTTTTCTTAACATAGGTAGGAAACTCATAGTTTCTCTTTAATGCATTAAACATTCTAATGGGTTGTGTCCATTTTAGGCTTAGTTAATTTCATTTCATCTTACATAACCAGATTCTATTTTAGAGTCTTTGGATCGTATCTAATTCCTGCTTAAAACTAATTCAATTTTGAGTTTAGGAAACTTATGTTCATAACCTAAGTTAATCAACCATTGTTGGTCGGTCCCAATGTCACGACCCGACCTTCTACCACCAGAAAGTCGCATCATTTTTAAGAAAGAAAGGGGTGAGAAAATAGAAAGATAGAGAAGAAGAAAGAAAACAACATCAGAATCTCAACAGCGGAACGAATAAAGTATAATATATCACTTAAGACAATACATAGTATCATATACATCAGAGTTATATAGATAATACAACACATACTAGACAGTTATAAACACCTATCTAGTTAATACAACTCGATACAACACGGAAATACACATATCACTAACACAGCGGAACCAATATATAGAAATACGCTGAAGCCTCCTGCTTCATTGCTCCTCCAGAATTCGTCAAAGCTAACCTGAATCCCTTGGCTACCCGTAAAAATTTGGGTACCCGAGAGTTTAAGAAAAACAGAAATAAACTCCGGGTCAGACATGGGTCTGGTATGAGTAAACGGTTAAAGTTGCTTAACTTTGAAAAATCCTTTAAAACAAAGGGTATCACGTAAGACATCCCACACATAAACATGGAAATGTTTTTACCTTACGCTAACCAAAACTTTGATAGGAAATTCAGTGATATTATAATAGGTCTAGGGTTTTCAAGTAAATAAGAAATAGCCGAAATTGTTACATTCATTAAATTCCAGCATACATAGGTATACAATCAAATCCGATGGCACTTATTGGATTTTGGATTCCATACAATGGCAGGGCTACTGGGGTACCGCCCGTCACAGTACGTGGCCTAGATCACCGTACCGAGGACCCACCCTAAGTCCCCTGCAACACAAAGCCGGAACCATTCCTTACTGAACAGTTCCAAATAAGATAACCCCGCGGTTGTAGCTAGCAACCGCCACACAGCCGAAATGAAAAAGGGACTCTAGACAGGGGTATATCTTACTCTCAAGTGGGTGCTACCCACGAAGCCTTGCTGCACCTCCCCTGTTTTAGCCATTCCCGGTTGATGAGGCTTGAGGTCACGATTACCTTTATAAGAACACGTCTCTTAGAATGCTCATCATCCACCTGACGATGTGCTGAAAGCATTCAATCCATACAAGTTCGTTCCGGGTTCGAACGAAACCGAAGGCATTATCTCGTTACACTCATTTTGGAATCACCCTCAGAGTTAACGACAATAACCCTTGCACTCTGAATCTTTATCTTCACTTGAGATTCACGACCTATCGTTAATTTGGATCGATGTGGTTTTCGGATATCCAAATCTGGAAACCCGATCCCGGTCTCATCAAATCCAAACCGTGTCTTTTAAGGCCAAGTTGTTTTAAAGTTAAAACAGTTCATTCATTATCTATATATTCACAATATCACAGATAGATGATCTACAATAACATCATAAATAGATAATGTACAATATCATCAGAAATAGATAATTTATATCACACAGCATTATTTATCTCGTCTCCGAGATTTCAAACCATTCAAGGCAAACAATATCATCCATCCATACATAAGCAAGGATAAATAATCACATCATTTATAATTAATTTAAAACGAATTAAATTAATTATCTCATTTCTAATTAATTTAAAATGAATTAAATTAATTACTTCATCTCTAATTAATTTAAAGTAAATTAAATTAATTATTTCATTCTATAAATCCTGCTTACAAAATCATTAATTAATTACAAATCAATTAATTAATCATTCTCCAATTTCCTCTTTAATTAATCATCTTGGATTAACTAACCTTTAATTACATTCCAGTAATTACTCTTTAATTAATTTCACAAATTAATTATCTTTAACCATTCACAGTAATTAACTATTAATTACTTCATTAATTACATTAATTAATGAACCTTAATAAATTACTTCCATTAATTAATTAACTATAATTAATTACATTAATTAATTAACTTCCATTAATCACTTTCATTTATCAACCTAAATCATATACAGGAATTCCATCTTGAAATTACTTACCTTAATTAATTAACTTCGTAATTAATTATATAACCCTTTGATTTATTATACTAAGTAATAAATCTTTAATTACTTCTACTAAGTAATTATATTTTTATTTTACTTTCATTAAGTAATTTCCTATAACTAATTACATCCTGTAATTATTCATTTATTTCTTTGCTAAGTAATTACTCTATTCAATTTCATTAAGTATTTACACTTAATCAACCATCACATGATTATCTTTATTTAATTTACAATTAATTTCCTTGAATCAATCACATTCATTTGATTCATTACAATTGTAATTCATTTCTTAATTGACTTAAAACAAATTTATTAACCTTTAATTACAAATTAACTATTCTTTTAATTATCGATTAATAAACTTATTAACAAATTAATTAATCCTTAATTAATCTCTATAGATCAATTATATTTTATTCAATAATTTATTACTAAAACCAAATTATTAATCAATAAAACTAAATTACCACTAGTACTTCTTAATTTCAAATTAATCAACCTTTAATTTCGTAATTAATAAAGTCCCAATTCATTTATCTCTAATTTATTAGTTAATCAATTATAACCATTAATTAATTAAATTACTTAATTATTCTTAAATTAACCATTTAATTAACCTTTATCTTTAATTAATTTAATTTAACTAATTATACTTAATTTCCTAATTTAACTTAATTAATTTCTAAGATAATAAAACTCCTTTAACTTAGGATAACATTATCTTCTAAATATATATTACTTACCATTTACATTTAAAAAATCCTTTTATCTTTTAAAATTAACTTAAACAAATTTTAGATTAAATAAATTCTAAAACTCTTTAACAATGTTAAGAAACCATTTGATATTAATAAAGTAGTGTTATCAAGAAAGTTTTAACAAGATTTGTTTTTTTTAAAATTTCAAAATCCTTATTTTTAAAACTTTTACAAAAACTGGGTTTCCTTTCTCACTTCGGGTCCTACCCGAATACTACTCGGGACTCTCCCCGAGTTTCCTACTCTTCTTCCCCTGGTATCAAAACTTATATAAAATTTTCTACAGTTTAAAAACAGCAGCCTACACTTCAATTTACTCGAGTTCGCACTCGAGTTATACCCCCAAACCCCCGACCTTAACTTCGAGTTACTCCCTCAAAATCCCGAGCACACTAAAAAAAACTTCGTCTTCCCCAAAACCCAAATCAACCAGATACGCAGGTTCTCGTGCACGTGCACGTCCCCTTCACTGGCCATCTCACCGCCGAGACACCACCGTCCAATCCTATATTCTCCCCTGATCCAAATTACCACAACGCCGATGCCCCACAACCCTCTGATCGGAAATCGATCCTCTGCCACACCCTTCAGAAACCCGAAAACCCAATCTTCTTCCACAAATCAACCCACCTCAACAACTATCGGCCACTACTTCACATGCCACCCACCTACGAGCAAGGCCCACTCCAGCAGCTTCCTCCGAGCCAACCCTCACGAACTCCGGTCGCACCTACTCCCCTTAAAATCATCGTGATTCCATCATAGCTGAAACTGCTCTAAAACCCTAAAATTCGATGACTTGCCCAAACTAAGATCAAATCCAAAAATTGGCCACGGTCGACGCCAACCCAGCATCCACCCACACCTCCAAGAACAGGCCGCAGCTCCTCTCGTCGACGAGGTCGATGGAAATAATTTTTTTGAACGAAAGACGTTCATTTACTAATATCTCAAAGTATAGATTACTAAAAATTACAATTCAACTACTAAAATTCATAATTTCACATAAGCATCCTAATTGCATGCCTGAATCTTCGAATTAAAAATATTGAATTCTCACCAAAATTGGTTATTTACTGTAAATCCTACCATTTATTAATTATACAGCATAAATTTATTCTCGAACTATTTTTAACATAATCCATACTTGCAAATAAACAGGTTCCTAGTTTACAACATCCTTTAATATGATCTAGATAAAAAGATATTGATTTTTGAATTTCTGGATGAACACAATACATACAGTCACAAGTAACAGAACAGATTATTCTAAATTTGAGATTTATGTTTCTCATTTTTACTTTAAAGCTTTATTCCAGACACTATATAAATGTAACATGTTTAAGCTCTTTTAGATCCAACTTTAAGTTTAAACAGACTATATTTGTTTGAAACTAGAGCCTATCACAGATCAGAGGAGAAAGAAAAATGGTGTTTGAATTAAATTCACACTCTGTACTATAAAACAGAGAAGGGCAATATATATAACAGGCATGTTCAACATGAATACAATCACATATCAGAATTCTCCACCTATATTTACACATGCAGGCATCATTTCATAGAGATTTCATAAGCAACATATTCATTAGCTTATTTAGATTTTAATAAAAATGTTTACTCACCTGACTTGAAGAAAAAAAACAGAGGCTTTTAAAACTGAATTGAACTTGACAATTTGAAACTTGAAACTTGACTGCTTGCAACTTAAAACTGAAAACTTGATTAACTTGCTTTTGATTCCAGGTTGAAGAATGTAGGCTTTTGAAAATCTCAGATTTAAAAATGTACAGGCTTTGATTTTGATTTGCAAAATTGGTCTTTGAAAATGAGTTTCTAGTTTTGAGGAGGAACTGATTTGATTTGAAACTGGGAGGGAAGCTTTAGTTCTCAGGTTTGTATGAAGTAACCAAATTCCAGATTGCATTCGAAAACTTGGGAAATGATTACAGGCTTATAGAACTTGAGTGTGCCCAGTTTTTAATTGAACGAAAATAAAAGGAAGCTTTGATATAAAGAAAACAATTGCAGAGGCTAAGTTGTTTTAGTACAAGATTTTTGGATTTTAGATCAGAGATCTTTCTTGTATGCAGCTGAAATGGGAACATTTTGTACAAGTCATTTATTAAGTTGTCATACTTATCTTTTTATACATTTCGTATGGTACTAGCATGTTAGTTTAAAATTTTCCTTGCCTGCCAAGCTTCATGGCCAAAGTACAGATATTTATTTAGCTTTGTTTATCTTGTATGTATTTTATTTTGATTAACTTTCTACATCTTACCTGCGAATCTAGACAATGCTAGTACAAATATTTTTATTTAACTTTGTTTTGACTTGTTACTTAGAGATATAAGGTGATAGCATATTTATTTAGCTTTGACTTGTTACTTGCATATGTATGGTGATAATATACACATATTACTTGCCTGCAAACTACAAGCATACACCATATTTTCTAGACTTACTTAACTTAAATAAGTTATTATATTTATTTTACCTAGTCATTTATTTATTTTACATGACTACTTATTTGTTTAACTAATGTATATGCTCTAATTTAAACTTAACTACCAACACTCTATTTATATTCATTCACTTTATTTACTTTCATATATTTTATTTTTACTTATGTTAAATATGTCAGTCTCTTATGTTTATAAGTATATATATTTATACTTGCATTTTTGACCATATATATGTTTTATATTTATATTTAATATAGACAAGATTTACTTCAACTTACACATTATTACTAAAAATTACATCACATTATTATATATAGATCTAAAGTGAATAAGCAGAATTTTATTTAAATTAAGAATAGATTTTATTGAAATTGAATTGGAACACTTTTATTTATTTTTCTTCTAATTACACACAATATATATATATTTAAATTCATTTATTAATTTAGAAATAATAGGACTATTTAAATCTATTTATAAAATAACACAGATTAAATCTGTGACTAATTATTCTGATTTAAAATCAATTTAAAATCATAATTTAAAACATCCCATTATAAATTTATTGGTTATTTATATTTGAAAATAACAATTTAAATCAATTTAAAATACTTTAATTAAGAGATTATCGCATTTTAAATTCCTCGAAATTCCAGGATGTTACATTCCTTCCCCCTTAAAAGAATTTCGTCCTCGAAATTTAAAACAAAAGATAATCCAAAGTTTTATTTTATTTCAACCAATTTAGCATACATATCAGCCATACAACCAATCAAACAATTTCAATCAAACAAACAATTTCAACCAAACAAACAACACTAGCTATTCTGACACAGATCCGGATAAGCTTCATAAAAATTTTCTCGAGTTTTCTAGGTACAGATACTGGAATACTCGCCCTACTGAATCCAAACTAGCTGCACTACTGAGCTACTGAGCTCCTACTCAACTAGATCTATAAAACAAGACAGGATATCAGACTATAGATAAGTCTGACTCAACAACCAAACTCCCTAAACTGCTGGTACCAAAACCAATGATAGATCTTACACGTACTCCCTCAGAGACACGTGAAATACAACGAATCCCAGTTCTCTAAACTGGCAATTCACTTCTGAAATCCAAAACACTTATCCTTAGCAGAATACAGAAATATCCAATATTCTCCGGAGCTAACGTCACAGTCTTACCCAATCTTATTACTCCCTTTACCGAAGAAAATCTCAACAACCATGAAGTCTCCAACTTCGCTGATGCTTCAATAAACAAACTGGATCAGAATGACTCCCCAAAAGTTCCTTTCCAGATTTATCCAAAATCTAGAATACAACTCTACTCCAACATCATCAATAGGTTACAACTTGCTTCTCCTATCCGAAAAAGACAAAACATATGCACTGTCAATCTGGTCCCACATCCAGAAAATTCCTGTAGAAATTCTCTAATCTCAGAACACTGCAACCTCCGGTTGCTTCCACTCTAGAACAGCTGCCACCATGCTCCCGCTGCACAACTCTGATCTGAAGTAGATAAGAATGTCGATGAACTCGAACAAAAATCTTAACCAACACCTCCCGGACACACAGCACAACAGATCCACCACAAACGGAATGAACTGCTCACAGAAACAGATGAGTCCTCAGCCAAGGGTACTGTCTTCAGCTACCCTTAGTTAGAAGAAACTTGAAACTAGATACAGAAGAGAAAACACAAATGCTCCACCGAATCTCCTAAGAAACCATTGATACCATTTCTAGAATCCAGTCGATACCAAACTCAATCTCCAGATGCTGACAAAACTCTGACTTCCTGAAGACACCCAGAAAAATCTCCGACAAACCAAGAGTACACTCAGACTATCGCAAGTCACTTTTGCGATCAATCCGGCCTAATTCCAAAGAAAACTGCTCTCTCTTTACCAATCAGAACAGCTTGCGCTTATGAATCCAATCCGTCGAAGAAACGGAATCACTCTGATGCTTCTGAAATCACCTCGAGAAAAACTGCCTAGCCCGAAGACTTCCTTGACGACACAAAGAACACTCCGAGCTACCCAGATGCCCAAAGACTTCCTAAACTTGTTCCAAAGAAACATCTTCGGAAATATCCATAGTCACTGTGTCTCATCACACAGCTACAACATCCTGAGGTATCAAGATATCATGACTTACTTCTGTCCAATCGACAGATCGAAACTCTTAAAAATCCGCTCACACGAGCGTGATCAAACTTGCACTTCAATGATGAACTCCGAATCCTTAACAGGCTTCCTTCAGAGATCAATAAAACCCTAACATCAAACAAAACTCGCTCGAGACGGTATTAGGTCTACAGTCTCGGCAGATACACTTCCAACTTCTACAAACTCCAACCATTGGTAGTCGTGTTACACACACCACCACCTTATCTACCTTTATAACTTATATTGGGAAAACCTGAACGGGTAACCCAACAAATAAGTAGAATATATAAATATATATATATCAAAAATACAAATACGCTCTCTCAAGAAAGAAATCACTTAAGAGTCTAGGTATTCGCTCAACCTAGTGCTCTGATACCACTGTCACGACCCGACCTTCTACCACCAGAAAGTCGCATCATTTTTAAGAAAGAAAGGGGTGAGAAAATAGAAAGATAGAGAAGAAGAAAGAAAACAACATCAGAATCTCAACAGCGGAACGAATAAAGTATAATATATCACTTAAGACAATACATAGTATCATATACATCAGAGTTATATAGATAATACAACACATACTAGACAGTTATAAACACCTGTCTAGTTAATACAACTCGATACAACACAGAAATACAGCACAGCGGAAATACACATATCACTAACACAGCGGAACCAATATATAGAAATACGCTGAAGCCTCCTGCTTCATTGCTCCTCCATAATTCGTCAAAGCTAACCTGAATCCCTTGGCTACCCGTAAAAATTTGGGTACCCGAGAGTTTAAGAAAAACAGAAATAAACTCCGGGTCAGACATGGGTCTGGTATGAGTAAACGGTTAAAGTTGCTTAACTTTGAAAAATCCTTTAAAACAAAGGGTATCACGTAAGACATCCCACACATAAACATGGAAATGTTTTTACCTTACGCTAACCAAAACTTTGATAGGAAATTCAGTGATATTATAATAGGTCTAGGGTTTTCAAGTAAATAAGAAATAGCCGAAATTGTTACATTCATTAAATTCCAGCATACATAGGTATACAATCAAATCCGATGGCACTTATTGGATTTTGGATTCCATACAATGGCAGGGCTACTGGGGTACCGCCCGTCACAGTACGTGGCCTAGATCACCGTACCGAGGACCCACCCTAAGTCCCCTGCAACACAAAGCCGGAACCATTCCTTACTGAACAGTTCCAAATAAGATAACCCCGCGGTTGTAGCTAGCAACCGCCACACAGCCGAAATGAAAAAGGGACTCTAGACAGGGGTATATCTTACTCTCAAGTGGGTGCTACCCACGAAGCCTTGCTGCACCTCCCCTGTTTTAGCCATTCTCGGTTGATGAGGCTTGAGGTCACGATTACCTTTATAAGAACACGTCTCTTAGAATGCTCATCATCCACCTGACGATGTGCTGAAAGCATTCAATCCATACAAGTTCGTTCCGGGTTCGAACGAAACCGAAGGCATTATCTCGTTACACTCATTTTGGAATCACCCTCAGAGTTAACGACAATAACCCTTGCACTCTGAATCTTTATCTTCACTTGAGATTCACGACCTATCGTTAATTTGGATCGATGTGGTTTTCGGATATCCAAATCTGGAAACCCGATCCCGGTCTCATCAAATCCAAACCGTGTCTTTTAAGGCCAAGTTGTTTTAAAGTTAAAACAGTTCATTCATTATCTATATATTCACAATATCACAGATAGATGATCTACAATAACATCATAAATAGATAATGTACAATATCATCAGAAATAGATAATTTATATCACACAGCATTATTTATCTCGTCTCCGAGATTTCAAACCATTCAAGGCAAACAATATCATCCATCCATACATAAGCAAGGATAAATAATCACATCATTTATAATTAATTTAAAACGAATTAAATTAATTATCTCATTTCTAATTAATTTAAAATGAATTAAATTAATTACTTCATCTCTAATTAATTTAAAGTAAATTAAATTAATTATTTCATTCTATAAATCCTGCTTACAAAATCATTAATTAATTACAAATCAATTAATTAATCATTCTCCAATTTCCTCTTTAATTAATCATCTTGGATTAACTAACCTTTAATTACATTCCAGTAATTACTCTTTAATTAATTTCACAAATTAATTATCTTTAACCATTCACAGTAATTAACTATTAATTACTTCATTAATTACATTAATTAATGAACCTTAATAAATTACTTCCATTAATTAATTAACTATAATTAATTACATTAATTAATTAACTTCCATTAATCACTTTCATTTATCAACCTAAATCATATACAGGAATTCCATCTTGAAATTACTTACCTTAATTAATTAACTTCGTAATTAATTATATAACCCTTTGATTTATTATACTAAGTAATAAATCTTTAATTACTTCTACTAAGTAATTATATTTTTATTTTACTTTCATTAAGTAATTTCCTATAACTAATTACATCCTGTAATTATTCATTTATTTCTTTGCTAAGTAATTACTCTATTCAATTTCATTAAGTATTTACACTTAATCAACCATCACATGATTATCTTTATTTAATTTACAATTAATTTCCTTGAATCAATCACATTCATTTGATTCATTACAATTGTAATTCATTTCTTAATTGACTTAAAACAAATTTATTAACCTTTAATTACAAATTAACTATTCTTTTAATTATCGATTAATAAACTTATTAACAAATTAATTAATCCTTAATTAATCTCTATAGATCAATTATATTTTATTCAATAATTTATTACTAAAACCAAATTATTAATCAATAAAACTAAATTACCACTAGTACTTCTTAATTTCAAATTAATCAACCTTTAATTTCGTAATTAATAAAGTCCCAATTCATTTATCTCTAATTTATTAGTTAATCAATTATAACCATTAATTAATTAAATTACTTAATTATTCTTAAATTAACCATTTAATTAACCTTTATCTTTAATTAATTTAATTTAACTAATTATACTTAATTTCCTAATTTAACTTAATTAATTTCTAAGATAATAAAACTCCTTTAACTTAGGATAACATTATCTTCTAAATATATATTACTTACCATTTACATTTAAAAAATCCTTTTATCTTTTAAAATTAACTTAAACAAATTTTAGATTAAATAAATTCTAAAACTCTTTAACAATGTTAAGAAACCATTTGATATTAATAAAGTAGTGTTATCAAGAAAGTTTTAACAAGATTTGTTTTTTTTAAAATTTCAAAATCCTTATTTTTAAAACTTTTACAAAAACTGGGTTTCCTTTCTCACTTCGGGTCCTACCCGAATACTACTCGGGACTCTCCCCGAGTTTCCTACTCTTCTTCCCCTGGTATCAAAACTTATATAAAATTTTCTACAGTTTAAAAACAGCAGCCTACACTTCAATTTACTCGAGTTCGCACTCGAGTTATACCCCCAAACCCCCGACCTTAACTTCGAGTTACTCCCTCAAAATCCCGAGCACACTAAAAAAAACTTCGTCTTCCCCAAAACCCAAATCAACCAGATACGCAGGTTCTCGTGCACGTGCACGTCCCCTTCACTGGCCATCTCACCGCCGAGACACCACCGTCCAATCCTATATTCTCCCCTGATCCAAATTACCACAACGCCGATGCCCCACAACCCTCTGATCGGAAATCGATCCTCTGCCACACCCTTCAGAAACCCGAAAACCCAATCTTCTTCCACAAATCAACCCACCTCAACAACTATCGGCCACTACTTCACATGCCACCCACCTACGAGCAAGGCCCACTCCAGCAGCTTCCTCCGAGCCAACCCTCACGAACTCCGGTCGCACCTACTCCCCTTAAAATCATCGTGATTCCATCATAGCTGAAACTGCTCTAAAACCCTAAAATTCGACGACTTGCCCAAACTAAGATCAAATCCAAAAATTGGCCACGGTCGACGCCAACCCAGCATCCACCCACACCTCCAAGAACAGGCCGCAGCTCCTCTCGTCGACGAGGTCGATGGAAATAATTTTTTTGAACGAAAGACGTTCATTTACTAATATCTCAAAGTATAGATTACTAAAAATTACAATTCAACTACTAAAATTCATAATTTCACATAAGCATCCTAATTGCATGCCTGAATCTTCGAATTAAAAATATTGAATTCTCACCAAAATTGGTTATTTACTGTAAATCCTACCATTTATTAATTATACAGCATAAATTTATTCTCGAACTATTTTTAACATAATCCATACTTGCAAATAAACAGGTTCCTAGTTTACAACATCCTTTAATATGATCTAGATAAAAAGATATTGATTTTTGAATTTCTGGATGAACACAATACATACAGTCACAAGTAACAGAACAGATTATTCTAAATTTGAGATTTATGTTTCTCATTTTTACTTTAAAGCTTTATTCCAGACACTATATAAATGTAACATGTTTAAGCTCTTTTAGATCCAACTTTAAGTTTAAACAGACTATATTTGTTTGAAACTAGAGCCTATCACAGATCAGAGGAGAAAGAAAAATGGTGTTTGAATTAAATTCACACTCTGTACTATAAAACAGAGAAGGGCAATATATATAACAGGCATGTTCAACATGAATACAATCACATATCAGAATTCTCCACCTATATTTACACATGCAGGCATCATTTCATAGAGATTTCATAAGCAACATATTCATTAGCTTATTTAGATTTTAATAAAAATGTTTACTCACCTGACTTGAAGAAAAAAAACAGAGGCTTTTAAAACTGAATTGAACTTGACAATTTGAAACTTGAAACTTGACTGCTTGCAACTTAAAACTGAAAACTTGATTAACTTGCTTTTGATTCCAGGTTGAAGAATGTAGGCTTTTGAAAATCTCAGATTTAAAAATGTACAGGCTTTGATTTTGATTTGCAAAATTGGTCTTTGAAAATGAGTTTCTAGTTTTGAGGAGGAACTGATTTGATTTGAAACTGGGAGGGAAGCTTTAGTTCTCAGGTTTGTATGAAGTAACCAAATTCCAGATTACATTCGAAAACTTGGGAAATGATTACAGGCTTATAGAACTTGAGTGTGCCCAGTTTTTAATTGAACGAAAATAAAAGGAAGCTTTGATATAAAGAAAACAATTGCAGAGGCTAAGTTGTTTTAGTACAAGATTTTTGGATTTTAGATCAGAGATCTTTCTTGTATGCAGCTGAAATGGGAACATTTTGTACAAGTCATTTATTAAGTTGTCATACTTATCTTTTTATACATTTCGTATGGTACTAGCATGTTAGTTTAAAATTTTCCTTGCCTGCCAAGCTTCATGGCCAAAGTACAGATATTTATTTAGCTTTGTTTATCTTGTATGTATTTTATTTTGATTAACTTTCTACATCTTACCTGCGAATCTAGACAATGCTAGTACAAATATTTTTATTTAACTTTGTTTTGACTTGTTACTTAGAGATATAAGGTGATAGCATATTTATTTAGCTTTGACTTGTTACTTGCATATGTATGGTGATAATATACACATATTACTTGCCTGCAAACTACAAGCATACACCATATTTTCTAGACTTACTTAACTTAAATAAGTTATTATATTTATTTTACCTAGTCATTTATTTATTTTACATGACTACTTATTTGTTTAACTAATGTATATGCTCTAATTTAAACTTAACTACCAACACTCTATTTATATTCATTCACTTTATTTACTTTCATATATTTTATTTTTACTTATGTTAAATATGTCAGTCTCTTATGTTTATAAGTATATATATTTATACTTGCATTTTTGACCATATATATGTTTTATATTTATATTTAATATAGACAAGATTTACTTCAACTTACACATTATTACTAAAAATTACATCACATTATTATATATAGATCTAAAGTGAATAAGCAGAATTTTATTTAAATTAAGAATAGATTTTATTGAAATTGAATTGGAACACTTTTATTTATTTTTCTTCTAATTACACACAATATATATATATTTAAATTCATTTATTAATTTAGAAATAATAGGACTATTTAAATCTATTTATAAAATAACACAGATTAAATCTGTGACTAATTATTCTGATTTAAAATCAATTTAAAATCATAATTTAAAACATCCCATTATAAATTTATTGGTTATTTATATTTGAAAATAACAATTTAAATCAATTTAAAATACTTTAATTAAGAGATTATCGCATTTTAAATTCCTCGAAATTCCAGGATGTCACACCCAAACTCCTTTCAGGTGATCCACACAAGTTCCCTCACGATCGAATTTTACGTGCAGGCTCTCAACTCACAAACCTATCAACACTTGGCCTAGGACATGTGGGGTTTTGTAACAACCCTGTTAATTACCTAATTAATAAAATTTAATTATGGATAATTAATTTTAATTTGTGGTTTGTGAAATTTAATTGTGAAATTAAATCTGGTTTTGTGAATAGTTGATTTAAATGAGTTTCATTTCGTAAAGAGTATTTCAATTTAAATTTGAAATATTATTAAATCAATTATTTAATTTTGGTAAATTGAGTAAAATATTAATATTGAGATTTATTGTTTAAAATGAGAATTTATAGCTAATAAATTATTTTTATCAAAATAATGAGAATAACCTTTATTTCAAAAGTTATATTTAATTTTATATGACATCTCAATATTATTAGAAATGAAATTTTTTATCTTGTGAATGGTTTTGATAAATTTTGAGAGATTAAAATATGGGAAATAAAACATCGGCTTAAGGTAAAAACAGTGTTTATAACAAGAGAATTGAGAAATAAATAGTAACACTTTCCTAGGAATCAAATTAGTAACACTACTTTTCTTATTGGGTTTGGTTCTTAACCCAAGCCCACTTAGTCAAAGAGATATATCCTCTTTCTCTTATTTTGTACGTTCCCCTCTTTATCAATAAAAGAAATCAGAAATAGAAAATCAAGAAAAGGAAAACTCTAAACCTAAATCAATTAAATTCTAGCTTAAATCAAATGGTAATTATCTAATTATTAAAAACATGAATTCAGGTAATGGTTTCAAACTTGTTTATATTCAAATAGATTCTTCTATCTCAATTATGCAGTAATTTAAAATAAGGTTTTGTGGTTATTTTGCTAGAGAACTTCTAGGGTTTGTTGATTCTTATTTGTGGCTGTTGTGATTGATTTTGTTGCTGGATTAAGGGGTAAAAGGTGAGTTAAACCTCACAAACATAACTCTAAGTTTCCAATTTGCATGCTTTTGATTACATAATAATTAATTGTGAATTTAGTTGATGATTTGGTGTTTTTGTAGTTTCAATGTTATTGTTTAGCCCCTATTCAAAACTAAACGCAGTTAGTAAATTAGGCATATCTTTCTCGTTTCTTGTCGGATTTTAATAATTTATAATGTTCCAGAAACTTACTTTATGTGACAACTTTCATGTTGAACATATTTGCAAATTTTGAGCATGAGTTGACTGAAATCATGTTGCAAACTCTCGGCTCTGTCACTTTGATAATCACATTCTCTAAACTAAACGCAGATAGTAAATTAGGCATATCTTTCATGTTTCGTGTCAGATTTTGATAATTTCTAATGTTCTGGAAAGCATACTTTCTGTGTGATAACTTTCATGTTTTGAGTTTTGCATAATTTTGAAGTTTAAATGGTCAAAATTCGTTTCTTTGTCGCTGCCCTGTTAATGAAAGACAGAGTTAATAAATTTAAATCTGGAAATTATTTCCGTTGTAACTTTTGAATCATGAAGCCGAATCGGATGATCTTTTTCTTGTTTGAAAGCTGAGATTTTTATCTACAACTTTCATATTTTAAGTTTTGTAAAATTATGAGATTTAAGTGGTCAAAACTGTAGATATTTAAACCATAAATTTGAGTTAAATGAAATAAATAGATAAGCTTCGTGTACAGGTTATTTTACGAAAGAGAATTATTTATATTTATAAATCTTAGAATTATTTCTAAATTAAGTTAATAGATACTGCAAATGATTTTTAGCAAGTTATTTTATGTATTAAGCATGATTAGTAAAATATTTATGGATTTGGAAATATGACTTTGGAAATACAAACCTAATCTATTTTTACAATAAAAGTGATTATGGAATTGGAACATAAGCATTACGATTTGGTTAAATAAATGATTTAGGATTCATGGAATTAGGAAATGTAGTTTGAAAATTACAAATTTAGTTTATTTCTAAATAAAATGGTTATATTTAAATGTGGATTTAGAAGAGTAATCTATTAAATAATAGTAAAGCAGAAGAATTTAAAGCCCTCTCATTAATTGTAGGAATTATCTCTATTCTCCTTAATTCTCTCAAAATAGATATTTTATTTTTGAAATCCTCACTAAAAAAACTATCATTTTACAACGCCTATTTTACAACGGGCCATAAACAACCATTGTAATAGAAACCTTTTACAACGGCGTTCTTAAGCCCGTTGTAATAGGTGCAACTTTTCATCATCCAGTACACCTATTACAACGTTGTCAACTTGCTCATTGTAATATGGTCCTACTACAATGGTTTTCGGTCCATTGTAATAGATACTAGTTATCAGCTCTATTACAATCGTTTTGGCCCATTGTAATATAATTTTATTACAATGGTTTTTGGCCTGTTGTAATATAGTCTTATTACAACGATTTGTAATATCGTTTTATTACAATGGTGTTCGGCCCGTTGTACCAGTTTTCATCTCTATTTGCCAATTGTAATAGATGCCTATTACAACCATTTTCTTTTGTCCATTGTAATAGATGTCAATTTTCATAACTCTTCGTTTTTTTGCTAGTTGTAATAGATACATATTACAAACTTTTTAATTTACCAGTTGTTATAAAAGGTTGTAAAAACATTATTAATTTATAATTTATAACCAATGATTATTAATAAATAATTTACAATTACTAATTATTATATATAATTAATAATTATTTTATATTTAGTACAACAACAAATACTAAACCATTATTCCCAAACAAGTCGGGTGGTGATCGGCTAGAGATGGAACCCAAATCTAAATGAAAACGTCAATTTAAAAGTAATAATAACAATAACAATTATATAAATCATGATAATAATAATATAATAAATATAATCGGTAATTAATATTAAATAACTACTGTTGAATAAACTTATTAATTATAGTTAATATTTGTAATAACTAGTATTGAATCATAAATAAATAATAATTAATAAATAATAATTTATAATAGTTACTATTAAATAATTAATAAATAATATTAATATTTAATAAATAATAATTGATAATAACAAATTAAAAATTAAAAACTATAATTAATATTAAATAAGTACTACTAATAAGTAATATTTAAGTAATAATATTTAATAATAAAATAAATATTCAATTATTAATATTTAATTATAATCAAGAAGTAATAAATAACAACTGAAAAATTAATAATTAACAAATAGAACGTAATTTTTAATAATTAATAATTACTATAAAATTATTTTTATTATATAATTAGTGATTAATATATAACTAAGACTAATATTTAGTAATTAACAATTGATAAGCAATTAATATTTAGTAATTAAGAAGCATAATTTATTATTTAGTATTTTTTATTTGATAATTATAATTAATAATAATATTTAATATTTAAAAAAATTCATAAAATTTAGAAACAAAATTTTGAAACTTTAAAATAAAAAGTAAAATTTATAATAGTGTTTTTCATTACTCTTAAATAATTAATGATTAATACATAGTAGTTAGATTTTAATAATTAATATTAAATATTAATAATTAATAATTGGTAACATATAAATAATAATTAACTTTTAATAATAAATATTCAATTATAACTAAGAAGTAATAAGTAATAATTAATAATAATTACGAAGTAATATTTAATATTTTAATAAAAGTTAATTGTCAAGAAATTCATATCATATTTAATATAAGTTTTCACTTGTTAATTCTAATTTAGAATATTTATTTTTACAAATTTTGGTAAAATTTTACTACGACTCAAGAAAAACTGACGGCAACAGAAATGTTGGCAGCAAGGCACAAAATTTAGGTGGGAAGCAGCAAAAAATTGGCTCCAAAATTCACGTGATGTCCGCGTACCACTTATTATCTCCCCAAAAGCCATACCCCTTACCCATTTATCCCCCCAGACCAACATCCCAAATCAAAAGAAAAAACCTACATCCCAAATAAATAAAAAACCTAAATTCCAAATTCACGTGATGGAGGTGTGGAGCGTGAATGGAGACTACCTGGCGCTGGTGGATACGTCGCAGCTGCCATCAGATTCCATGCTGTCGCTGGCAAGTGCGACATGCTATGACTGGTCGGAGATGAACTGGTACGTGATAGAGCATCAGAGTGGGGCTTTGAAGGTTTGGAGGATGCTACACTGTATGAATAAGGATACATCAAGCAAGAGGAAGATTAAGCTTGGGGAGTGCACCAGAGTACATGTTGACTTTGCATAAGATGCTCAAGTACCATAAGCATCGGGTTAGCGCTTTGTGTTTGACGGGTGATTTGAAGCAATTGTTGAGTGGGGATTTGGGTGGGCATTTGGTTTCTTGGACTTTGTCGAACGAAGGCTTTAGGTGATGAATTCTGAAGTGTATTATTAGTATAAGTTGTTTGAATTTTTCTTGTTTACCTTTTTATTTATAATCATGTGGTATCCTTTGCAAAATTTGGACCATTTCCTTTGCTGCTATACCTCTTTGCTCTCATAATTGTGCATCCCCATTGGCTTTTACCCTTTTGAGAGATGTATGTTAACAGTTTTTATCTCATTTTGCATAAAAGTGTTTTCTTAATCTTCTTCTTCATTGCATTGTTCTTTGTAGTCCTTAATATCATGATGTTTAGTTTGGCCTACTTGTTATACCTATCGTTTATTGAGGTACTGTAAAATTGTCATAGATAAGAAAGTAGCCAAAATTTACATTATGTTGCTACATTAAATATCTTTGAAAATGGTATTCCCATTTCAAATCTGACTTTGAATTCTAAATGAAGTATGTGTTTGTATATGATAATGACTCATTGGAAGACACCAAAGAATGGAGGAGGAAAAAAAGCATGTCAAACTTCCTAGAAAATTTCAAAGATACAAAAATGCTACTTTTAATAAGGTATGCAAAGGACACTGTAATCTATGACACTAAGCTATATCCAGGGTGTATGTTTTGCTGCACCAAGATGCTCAGACATACCTGAACTATAGCAAGTTCAGTTATTATTTGCAGCCAAGTATGGAAAGGCATTTGTTGCTGCTGCGTTTGAGTTATTGCTAGATTGTGGTGTTAGCAGACATGTTATGTGTACATTACTATATTAGCAGAACAAATAACTCATCCTCTATTATCAAGTTATGTTCATTAATATTTTGTTAGCAATGTATGATTCTACAGACTGTAGCTATGTTTAACTTTTAACTAGTCAAACTAAAACAAATTAAAATGCTAACGCAGATAATAGAATTTTCTTTCTGTTCGTGCTCCTTTCGTGGAAGCAAGGTTGAAGTTGTTAAAAGAAATTGCTAATGAGCATGAGGTGGAATGGGACCCAGCTACTTCTGAAACCGATAGGGCTGTCAATGGATACCCGAAAAATCCGAAATCCGTCTGCATCCGTATCCGAAAAGCGGATAATATCCGATATCCGAAAAAACGGATGCGGATGCGGATACGAAGACATCTGCATCCGAAAATTATTCGTCCGGTCTTTGTCAAGATTACAGTATAAATTATATGTATTTTAATATAATGAAAGATATTTATTTATTGTTTTATTAAGTCGGTAGTTTATATTATATGCATTTAATGCTTATTAACTGCTCAAAACTATTTATTATCGTCATATTTGTTTATATTTAACACTTTTATAATCAATTGAATTGAAAAAATGTATGTTAAATTTAAAGTTCATATTTATATTTCTTGATTTATCGGTCGTTAGTAGATAGGATAATTATCCGATATCCGTCCGTATCCGCGGATGCGGATATCCGATATCCGAAAATCATTTCGGATGTGGATGCAGATATGACACTATCCGCATCCGAAAGTATCCGTTGACAGGCCTAGAAACCGAGTTTCTCAAGCCTCATGAAGAATTACCGGTAAGATGTTGTAGCATAAACATAATAATTAAGTAGGATACTAATAAAGTTATCATTGATTGGGTACAAAGATAACATTTTATGTATTATTAAAAAAAAATGTTTTTTGAATTTTTAGATTTCAGTAACATATTTATACTTTTGTTAACTAATTTTCTCTCTCTTCTGATGCATAACCAACTTACGACTATTGTTGCATTTACATATACATAACTTTTTTTAATCACCTTTTCTAAGACCTTTATTTTTTACCTTATATTTTCTTTACATAGATTTCAGGTGGGAAGGTGGAAGATGGGGTTTGTTTAAAGATAAAGGTAATTTAAATTTTCCTTTTTTTATGCTATTTCTACTTATTCAAATTGTGGTTTTTTAATGAAGCGCCAAGCGTAGGTTTCGGCTTATAATAGTTATTTTGAATTAATACTTAAAAAAAAAGTTGATAATATCATATATTCATAGTTGTTTGTACTGTGTTTAACTCTATACAGTTAATGCCCCGCTATTACCCCGCTATAACCTTGCTATATCTCATAGCGAATTTCTACCGCTACGATTTTTCCATATAGTCCCAAATATAGCCTTTCCGCTTTAAGCCTCGCTATTTCCGCTATATCTCGTTATTTTCGCTATATTCTGCTTTTTCCGCTATATCTTCTTTAAAAGAAATGAACTGAAAAATGACATGTATACATTATAAAAATTATAAAATTAATTTATTTGATTGAATTTTTAATATATTTTCAAAAATGAAAATACTCTAATATTCTACTAAATTCGATTATGTTATATAACAGTTTTACGTTTATTTGCAGTATATTCACACAAGTTTTTATTTAAAATTATTTATGTATTAATTATAATTCAATTTAATGTTAATTTTTCATTTAATTACCGTCTATATATTTGTAAAAACATTAAGTACGAGTTTTATATGCTATTTTAGGATCATCCGCTATATCCCGCTATATCCTCGCTGTATCTTCGTTATGATTTTTTGCACCTCCGCCGCATTGAATCTGCCGAGCGCTTTGTCTGCACAGGTTTAACCAAATAAAGTTGGATGAAAAGTAATTAGTGACTTAGAAGTTTAGGTAGTGTTTGGTTTGTTATTTTTAGTTTTGGGTTTTCGTCCATACAAAAATGCACACGATGCATGTAAATTGTCAAAAACGACTAATTTAGAAAACGAAGTTAACATACAAAATAGAAAACAACTTTTTTTTTGTTTTCCGTGTTTTGGGAACTAATACAAGCACGTGAAACAATCCATTCTTTCGTCGTCTCTCTATCTCCTTCGTCACTCTCATCCGTCTTTCTTTCATTCCCTCCGCCCTCCCTTCATTTTTTGCATATTTGACATACATATTGAAAATCGAAAATACAAAATTCGTTTTAAAACCAAACGCTACCTTAACATCCTTATAATGGTAACCAAAATCCATAGTGCTAAAAATTTGCTACTATTTTCTAATAGATAAAACATGATCTGAGTTAAATGATTAGTCTTTCTAATTTATTTTACTCCATTACACCATTTCAATCTCTAAATAAAACAAAAAACACGTTTTTGAAGCATAATATTTTAGGGCACTAACCACCCATCTGCCTATCTATATAAGGATCCGTCTTGAATTTTGAAAATTGGATTTGAACATACTTGGAAAAGCTAAACATTGCAAATGCAACATCGTCTTACAAACTACAAATGGGATTTTGATGTTTGTGCATTTAAAATAAGAACACAGTCACAAGTTTTACATTTATATTAAAATTAAGATAATTTATGTTTATACGAGTACGCATTCATTTACTTATCACTGTGTTATGCTCTCTTAGGTGCACATGAATATATTTAGCATCACTTTGCTGCTAATGCTGATGTCTGAACATAATTGGTGTCTACAGTTGGTTATTCTCCATTGTCTCTTTTACTGAGATCGTGGAGGTTAGCGATGTGAATTAAAAGCCGACGGCCGTGATGGATACTGTCTTTTTGATGTGATCATGATGTTTTAATTGAGTTGCTTCAGTGCTATTGATCAATATTGCTCACTGAAGCTTCACACATGAAAGGTAGAATGTTCATGGCATATGGTACAATGTTCAGATTTATAAAACTTAAGATGAAGTTCAACTAATGCTGGAGTTATTTTGTTGCAAATTTCTCTAGATCGCTTCACTAATTTTTATATGCATGCATCTGGACATTGATATTTTTGCTGACGCTGATCTGGATAATGTTGTCCTTGGTGCTTGCTTTTTAAAGGTGCCATTGCTTCTTACACTTTTTTTGTTACTATGCATTACAATTGGTCTGCAACTCACACGCATAGTTGATTTTTGATTTTTTATTCAGTAATGAATACATGCATCTGGGTAACATTGTTCAAAATATATATTTATTTTCAACACATATACTATCCATTTCCTATATCATTTCTAAATCGGCTAAATATTAGTATCCCACAACACAAAAATTAGGCATTTATTATGTGTCAACATGTTAAATTCATATTCCTAGTCCCTATGAAATAAATAAGCAAACTTCTATTACAACGGGTGATTAGTGCTTAAATACTTGTATCTTTTGAGTATTTCTTACATGGAATTCCCAACAACTAGGTGGTTAGTGCTTAAATATTTATATCTTATTTATGGTTAAATAATTGTTTATTTTTTCAAATAAGTGAGATTCTTAAAATATAAGCAAATATCATGTAGCCCGTATTGGAAGCAAAAGCAACAGCATTTTGGTTGGATAAAAACTATCAACAGATGCATCTTCCATCAGAGGTCAAAGCAAAGTTTATGCGGTGTTACTCAACTTCGAACTATGGCTGATATTCTTTTCTATCGTGGATTATGTTCTTCATTAATTAGTTTTGTAAATGTGCGACAATATGTATAAGCTTGGTTTTGTAAATGTACGACAATATGTATAAGCTTTGTTTGTAAATGTGTGACAATATGTATAAGAAGAATTAAATGTGCAACTTTATAAATGATATGTATGTATAATTTATTTTGGCTTTTTAGCAATTGTGCATATGATATGTATACATGTTGCATTAATGGTCAATTTTTTTTTTATAATTTTGCATCTTTTTTTAATAACGGGAAAAAATAGTTGTAATAAACATCTACTACAATGGTTAATGTCTGTTGTGGCTAGGGAATATTGCGATGGTCCATGACTGTTGTAAAAGTCTGTATTGCAACGGCTTTGGACCGTTGTAAAAATGTTTACTACAATGGTTTTAAACCGTTGTAAAATCTTTTGAGTCTATTACAACATTGCAAAATAAGACGGGCGCTTGTACGTTGCGAAACCCCTATTACAACAGGTATTGCCCATTGTAAAAAGGTATTTTGTTGTAGTGCCTATAATTTACACTTTATAACTACACTACCAAACTTTTTACACTATTTTACATTCAAATACCAACTTTTAAAGATCTACAATTATTTACAATTCTTTCACTCAAAATTTTACATTACAGTCCACACATTTAAATCAATCACGTAATCCAAAATTTAAGCTAATTGTTCAACTTAGTCAATTAATATATCACAATAAATTTATTATACATTGCATAATAAAATATACTTTTAGCAATAATTAAAATGTAAATACTATTTTTAACAACATTATCGTGTGCAACGCACGAGTTACACAATAGTTAAATAAGGGTTCAAAATATGGTTTTGTGAATAATATAACATATGGAAATTTGAGACAACTTTGTGTATATAAGTAAAATCTTGGAAAAATCCAGAGTTATGGGATATTTTAGCAAATCTGTGAATATTTTTATAAAGTTAAATAACAAACAGATTTATGGAAAATTATAATAGATGTTTTAAATAATAAACTCAAAAGAGAAAAATATTTTAAGAACCTTAATTCTATAATTTGAGGAGTACTAATAATAGACTTATTGTTATCGATTGGTTTAAATACTTTCGAATAACGCTTCGTTGAGTATAGTATAACTCATTGAATGGAATGTTTGAGTGGAACTTCCTAACCCATTAGCGAATACTGGAATTCCACCGGGTAGTATGGAATGCCTTGGTTAAATTCTTATGATCGTATTTGGGAAAATACTTAGCACTTTATGGTTGTATTCTCTTCTGGTGTGCGAAAAGTAGTTGCTAGATCCTTAAGAGAATGTAGTTTAGAGAATGTAGTTTAGGTTTCCCAATGGTATCCTTAATAAGTGATATTTACTAGCTTTTAGTAAATACTTGGATTTCATCATACGGTATGGGACGTATTGGTTAAATCATAGTAATTACTGAAGGCCATAGTATTTGGCACTTTAGAGTTTACTCTCTTTCGGTGTAAGGTAAGTGGCTGCTAGATCCTTAAGTAGTTACTCTTGGATTTCTTTCAAGTGTAATAATCTAAAATAAATCTGAAAGATTCGGTCATGGCTGCTATCCTTGAGATCGTCTTGTGATCCTGTGATGTAACGACCCGTATTTTTAACTATTTTAAATTTTAAAAATTTAACATGATTATTGAATAAAAACGGTTAGAAATAAAATTATTAATGTAGTTATTGACTATGAACTTGAATAGAATCTTGAAATAAACAATTTCGAAAATTTAGGAATTATTCATATTAAAATAAAATTGTATGTATTGAATGTGTTTATAATCAATAGTTAGAATTGGATCATAAGTGTTGAATTATTTAGATGGAAATAATTACTGATAACTAAAATTCATTTGAAATTCAATGATTATTAATGAAATTTAATTGATAACTGAATTGTTTAAATCTAATGTTGCAATTATTTAAATAATTGAACCTTGAATTAATGTGAATGACAATGATATCAGAAATTGATTTAAATTTTATTTAAATAAGAATGAAGATTGTTAACTTCTAAAATTGAATCTAAAAGTGAATAAATAGAAATTGGAAATTTTATATTTTGTTTAACAAGTAAAAATATCCATTTTGGCCACTATCTCGGATTTTTGATTTCATCGGATCTGTAATAGTGAATTATTATAGGATTCCAAGTTTCGTATCGATCAGACTTATCGTTTGGTCGTGCGAGCTTGAAATGGGTAGAATTCAATTTCAGAATTTATTTAAATAAATTGATTTTGAAAAGCTATCTTCTGAATACGATCGAATTAGGCCTTGAAACTAGTTCCATTGCGTTCGAAATGGGGTAAAACATTATGAACGCCAGGCAGCACGCTTCGTTTGGATTTCAGAATTTTGCGGACCAATTGGGCGAGATATTTTCTTATTTTAATAATAAAATATGCTCATCCTTATCCACTCGTACGCTCTGCCCACTTTACCGTATATCTAGTACCATCCCTCTCTCGTTTATTTTTGAACCATTAGAGAGAAAAGAAAAAACAATTATGGCAACTCAAGAAAAAAAAGGAAAAATGGTCGCGACTGGGAGGAGGCGAATGCGCGCGTTCCTGAGGCGGAGAGGCACGATGGTGGATCTTCGATGGTGGGTTTTTGGCATCGCGGTTAGGGTTACGGCGAAGGCTAGGAAATCGCGATCTGGAATCACGTTTCGTGTGCTCGCGTACGCGCGTTGGAGGAGGCCTGGGCGATCTTCTGGCAAGGTGCGATGGCTTATGGCAAGGCGTGGAGTCGTGCGGTTTTCGATCTAGCGTGGGCGAGATGGGTTTGCGAGCGGATACGAGTTCGACCTTGGTTGAGATACAGGATTGGGGGGTTAGCAATTAGAAGGCTAAGCACGTTTAGCATGGTAATGAACTATTTCTTAAGGGTTAATTAAATTTTTTTAATTCAAATGTTAACAAATTTGTATTGTGTGCATACGAGGTCGGATTTGAGTGTCGTTTGTCATGTTGGAATCATGTCAAAATCGTCTACATTGTGGAGTTGGATTCGTCATTGTTTGGTTAATTTGAATTTTCGGATTCAAATAAAAGGTGAGTGTTCTCTACGCTCACAATTGACTAATCTAATTCTTATGTTAGTTAAATTTATATTGTGGAGTGATTTAAATTTTTGGCTGTGGTTGGTAAAACTTAACTAGCATTTAAATTGATATGAATCAAGACGATAGGGATTTGAATTGACAGTTCAAATTTGAAATGGAAATTAAATGGCTAGTTAAATTCTCGATATTGATAACTAGTGAATTGTTATGATATTTTGACTGATTTGGATGTTGATTGTGATGGATGCTATTGATTGATATTTTGGATGATTTGGATGTTTATTTATTTTGATATATCCTGTTATCATCCTGTATATTATTTACATTATATAAAACTGTAAATCGGATTATTTCGAATAAATTAAGAAATAGGTTGAAATGATATATACCTATGGCATTTCTTTTGGATTGAAATGATATATATCCATCCCTGAAATTAAATTGAAATAATTGATCACTTGGCCATATGATAGAAAATTATATACGGACACCGGATTGGTTAAATTAAAGGATTTTAAAAAATTTGATTGGAAATTTATTTAAATGATTTTGATTTAAAGAAATAAAAATCAAATATATAGGAATCAGATTATTTTCGAACTTGAGCTCGAAATGTTGAAATTTAAATTTGGTAATGGGAATTGTTTAAATAATCGAAGTTGAGATTTTGAAGTTATAATCGAAATATGATTTGAATTTCGGAAATTGATTTGTTTTAAAAGATTGGATTTTTATTCGAACTTTGAATGGCTAAGTAAAAGTGATATAAAACGATATTTCGAAATTGGGCTCGGAATTATATTTTATTTGAAGATTTGGATTTTTAAATTGGATATTGAAGGTTAATTGGATTTAAGTGTTTTGAATCAATATTTTGAAAATCGAACTCGAAATTGATACTAATCGAAATGGTTTTAATTTGGAGTTGGAATGGTTTAAAATTTGGGAATCGAGTTGAAATTAATTTGGGAATTGAAATTGAAATTAATTTGGAATTGGAACTGAAATTAATTTGGAATTGAAATTGAAATTAATTTGGGATTGAAGTTAATTCGAATTGAAATCGAAATTGAATCAATTTAAATGAAAATGGAAATTGAATTGGTTTGAATTGAGAAGATTTGGAAATTGAATCAGTTTGACTTTGAAACTATTTTCAAATAAATTATTTTAATATAAACTATTTAAAATCTACCTTTTTACATATTCAATTTATTTTGATTTTCCAAACCATTTTACCTTATTAAACATTTTAAATACTTAAATCATTTTATATAAAACTATTTTAATTATTTAAACTATTAAAAAAAACAATTTAAATTTTCAAACTATTTTTTCTAAAATTCAAACTGGTCAAAGGCTGGAAGGTTTATATTTAAATCATGGATTTAAAATACGAATTGGGTTAAATTGAAGTTATAACCCAAATGAAAATTCGAAGCAATGTTGAATTGGAACTGAAATCGAGATATTAAGACAAACATGATTTTGAATTGAAATAGTATATTTTGAGTAAATATGATGATTTCGAAATGGATTTGATTTTAAAGCGAATATGATATTTTGATATCAAGTACGAATTGTTTTCAAAATATAAAAGAACCATCGGGTGTGTAAAATGAAGTTCGGTTGTTAATGGGACTGGTGCCTCTTATTGGCATACTCTCCGTCAATATTGGAACCACTTTAACAACTATGTACGTGGTGGATGATCCAGAACAAAGTGGTTAGATTTGGCGTCGTTTGCTAGATTTGAAGAAAGAGAACGATGATGGATTGGCCTGACACTTGTGTCAATTTTAAATGACTAAAATAAGAGTCGTACCTGCCAATGAGGTTAGCTACCTTTAGTGGACACACTTCTTCGTATTACTATCATGACATTGTTATCGATTGGTGCGCACCCTCAGATTTTGGGAGCGTTGGACGTGGTGGGCCATTACGGTTTACCACCAGCCGGGAAGGGTAAACTGGTAGTATCCTACCTTGGGCATTGCCTCACGTGCCTTGTCATACTTTTATCCCAATACGAGACCGCTACGATTTTGATTTAGTGTTGCTGTATCACGGCGCATCCCTATCCACCGACGGTTTACAGGTGTTTTATATGCAAACTGTACGTCAATGTTTAAAAACGCGTTAAGGGGATCAATGTAAAGGCTTAATGCTATTTTGATATCTTATATTACCGGTAGACATTATATATGTAGCGTATTCTACTACATATAAATATTTTGATGGATCCTTAAGAGATAGAAAATCTCGTAACATCTCTTGAGTTATTGCATGCACATTATATACTGGATAGGAGATGTGAAACCCCGTAGACATCTCTGACGCCACGACACTCATGTTATATGCTGTTAGCGCCAAAATTGCTCACTAACACCCAAATCCAGGTGAAAGCACCAAATACCAGTCACAGCTCAGAGATAGTGTGTATGTAGAGAGTAATAATGTGAAGAATAGTCAAAATTAAAATGAAAGCAGTAAAGAACAACAGATTTTATAGTGGTTCGGCTATCTCCGGCCTACGTCCACTCCAGAAGTTTCCTTTTTATTGCTGTAATGATTGATTACAGTTACAAGATGGCAGAGTAATCTCAGCCTTAGAGAATATAAAGCAAGAGAGAAGAAAGAAGGTCCCTTTTCTGAACCCCCACATGCTGTATTTATAGACAAATCCTGAGTTGTTGGGCTTTCTGAGTGACCCGGGCCCACCAAGGTCATAGCCAAGCCAACATCCCTTATCGAAAACGACCCACATTGCCGTGCCGACCGGCCTATGCCGAACCACTCCACCAACGACCGAGCTACATATTGACTTCCAACCTTCACCGAACGACATCCACCGTCCTGCCAATGCCGATCCACATCTCCCGGGCACGACTCGAAGCAGTTCTATCTAAGGCTTGGAGTAAACTTGCCTGCAACTCGAAGTAACCAAGTGTCGAACCTCCTTCCTTAAAACGCCGAACTCCTGCAATGCCGACCTACACATGCCGAACGGCAACCAAGGCCGAACGGCAACGCCGAGTGACTCTGACCGAACCACAATGTCGAGCGACGTTTGATGCCGAGCGACGTCCGATGCCGAACGAGGTACAATGCCGAACGACGTCTAATGCCGAGCGACTTCCGATGCCGAGCGAGGTACAATGCCGAACGACGTCCAATGCCGAGCGACTTCCAATGCCGAGCGAGGTACAATGCCGAACGACGTCCAATGCCGAGCGAGGTACAATGCCGAACGACATCCAATGCCAAGCGACCCTGACCTCACCAATGTCGAGCTGTCTCACCACAATGTCGAGCGGCATAACCTCACCTCAATGCCGAGCGGCACATCCAGGTGAACTTCATCCTTTTAAACCGAATCCATCATGTTCCTGCCTCGATAATTGTGAAGTCGACTTAGTTAAATCCACCTGCCTACAGCCTTGCCAAAAGGTGGGTTAACACTTTGCCCCCCAACACATGCCTTGCTATTGGATGGTGTGTTTTGAACAGCCTCACGTCCGACATCCGAAGTATGTATGTTATCCACATCCATACTTTTTGATTCATAATCCAATCCATTTTATCCAAGTGCCATCGCCGTATCCTTATCCGAATCTACGACTACTCTGAGTCGATATCCAATTCCGAATCCAGTAACCAAATCCTTAGCCAAATCCATATCTATCTGAACTCGACAATCGAGTTCCAATCCATCCATATCCAACGATCAGTAACCATGTCCATGACCTCTCCGGGTCGATGTCCAAATCCTTAGCTGTTCATAGCCAATATCCAAATCTGTAACCTCTCCAGGTTCTTGCCAAGCGCAATCCACACTTGACGACCTATGTTAAGTAATTCCATGGTGTTCCTGGTTCAGTGTCCTTGAACGTCAAATAATGCCATGGCTTAAGTCCTAAGCCGAATCCTGGTCGCTCTGGACCCTTGCCGAGCATAGTCCATACTCGACGACCTGCATAGGAGACAATAGGGGGCCTAAGTCCTAGACCGAATCCCGGTCTCTCCGGACCCTTACCGAGCATAGTCCATGCTCGATGACCTTTCAGCCAAAATCCCAACCAAAATCCAAACCGAAATCCAAATTCAACCAGAAATCCATATCAAAAATCCAAACCAAAAAACAAACATCCAAACCCGAATCCAAACCAGAAAATGAGCAAAACAGGGAGTTCAAACCAAACTCCAAAACCAAACTAGAAAAAGCAAATTTCCAAATCAAAGGAAAAAACAGATTTCACAAACCAGGACGTCTCGGTAAGCCATCATCTCAGAGCATGCCTGAGGGTTATCTCCGACCCTGTACATGAGTAAGTGATTTAACCGTTTGCCCGGAGTTTGTTACTTATTCCAAACCATCTAGATTAGTTAATGCCCACTCGGCCACCATTCCTGGACCTCATGCCCTCGTCGTTCAAGGTAGGCGGTGGCTGCTCCTATTCCACCGCCGCATTCCGAGTTCCGACATATTGTCACAACTGACCATTCCTTATATGCTCCTCGATTATGTCCTTCAAATGCCGGCAGCTGTTAGTATCATGCCCGTCCAGGTCATGAAAAAGACAGTGCCTTCCTGACGCCCTTTCTCGTTCTGAGGGCTCCCTCCTCGCCGGCCTTCGATACGGAAGGCGATCTCGAGTATCCAAGAATATCCGCTCCAATGTTGCATTCAATTCTGTGTAAGTGGAGAACTTTGGTTCTCCCCAGCGCTTCCTTTTCGTTTTATCCTTGCCCCTACCCGAGCTTTCGTCGGGTAGTCCTCCATCCTTAATCATGTTTACTTCCTTTGACCTCATGTCCAAACATGCATCCTCTTGTCGAAGAAATCTCTCAGCTTCATGAAAGAATTCCCCAAGATCCAATGGTGGGTCCCGTATCAACGATACTTTGAAATCCGAATTATCTCTGACTCCTGATACCGTAGCCATCAGAACCATTGATGGATCCGGCCGGTCCACCGAAGCAACTGCTTCATTAAATCGAGTTAAGAATGTCCTGAGCGATTTATCCGCCCCCTGTTTAACTGACGTCAACGTCATCACGTTCTTTGGCCTTTTTATGTGAACTCGAAACTGACCTAAGAACTTGTCCACCAGTTCTGCCCATGTTCCAATGGACCCATCCTCCAACTGTCTGAACCACATAGCGGCTATATCAGTCAAGTACAGAGGGAAACATCGGGCCATAACCTCCTCCGTTGCCCCCAGCACTTCCATATGCCTAGTGTACCTCATCAAGTGGTCGGTGGGATCCGTCTTCCCATCGTATACTTCCAGAGTAAGTAGTTTGAAATCAGGCGGATTCCTAGCTGTCCTAATGTTCCGGGTAAACGGACTCTTGTTAACTCCCTCTGAATCCCTATTTTTCAGACCTCCGCGAATAGTCCGCCTGATAATGTCAGCCAATCCAGTGTTTCCAACCAAGGGTTGCCCCCCAAGTCCCCAAGGAAATTCTGGCACATATTCCTCATCACGTACTCCTGTATTCCTATCGACGTCAGGCCGCGTAGCGTCATCCGATATCCCTCCATGAACTGGTCCAGCATCACCTGGTGGTGTGCCCCCGAGTCTAGGTCCATCTATATTGTTAGCTGTTTGTTGATTGGGAGCTGCCCCCTACTGAATCATTCCATATGTCCGCTGGTTGAGTTCCCTTGGACCAGTTCCAAGAACTTGGGCACCTGCAGTTCCTGGTTGTCCAAATTGCCTAAGAAGAGCCTGCATCATCTCCTCTTGCCATTTCATCATCTGCTCCTGCATAGAATTCATCATCACCTGCATCTCGTCTCGAGTTATGTAGATGGATGCATGATCCTCTCCAGCTCTAGAAGAAGCCGCTTGACTTCCTTCCTGATTGCTTCTTTCGGCTGCTTGCTTCCTTGTTGGTGGTCTAGCCATTGCTTTCTAGGATCCAAGTTCCTAACTCCAAAATTCCCGAGTGCTTGCGTTCTCTGTGAAAGCACCAAAGTGTTAGCGCCAAAATTGGTCACTAACACCCAAATCCAGGTGAAAGCACCAAATACCAATCACAGCTCAGAGATAGTGTGTATGTAGAGAGTAATAATGTGAAGAACAGTCAAAATTAAAATGAAAGCAGCGAAGAACAACAGATTTTATAGTGGTTCGGCTATCTCCGGCCTACGTCCACTCCAGAAGTTTCCTTTTTATTGCTGTAATGATTGATTACAGTTACAAGATGGCAGAGTAATCTCAGCCTTAGAGAATATAAAGCAAGAGAGAAGAAAGAAGGTCCCTTTTCTGAACCCCCACATGCTGTATTTATAGACAAATCCTGAGTTGTTGGGCTTTCTGAGTGACCCGGGCCCACCAAGGTCATAGCCAAGCCAACATCCCTTATCGAAAACGACCCACATTGCCGTACCGACCGGCCTATGCCGAACCACTCCACCAACGACCGAGCTACATATTGACTTCCAACCTTCACCGAACGACATCCACCGTCCTGCCAATGCCGATCCACATCTCCCGGGCACGACTCGAAGCAGTTCTATCCAAGGCTCGGAGTAAACTTTCCTGCAACTCGAAGCAACCAAGTGTCGAACCTCCTTCCTTAAAACGCCGAACTCCTGCTATGCCGACCTACACATGCCGAACGACAACCAAGGCCGAACGGCAACGCCGAGTGACTCTAACCGAACCACAATGCCGAGCGACGTTCGATGCCGAGCGACGTCCGATGCCGAACGAGGTACAATGCCGAACGACGTCCAATGCCAAGCGACTTCCAATGCCGAGCGAGGTACAATGCCGAACGACGTCCAATGCCGAGCGACTTCCAATGCCGGGCGAGGTACAATGCCGAACGACGTCCAATGCCGAGCGAGGTACAATGCCGAACGACGTCCAATGCCGAGCGACCCTGACCTCACCAATGCCGAGCTGTCTAACCACAATGTCGAGCGGCATAACCTCACCTCAATGCCGAGCGGCACATCCAGGTGAACTTTATCCTTTTAAACCGAATCCATCATGTTCCTGCCTCGATAATCGTGAAGTCGACTTAGTTAAATCCGCTTGCCTACAGCCTTGCCAAAAGGTGGGTTAACATATGCGATATCGATTTGTCCCACATAAGAATATTTTAGTCCTGACTCGAGTGTTTTGTCTTTTCATTATGCTCAGGTCAGCCCTGAGTTTTTCAACGCATTGAAGATCATTTTTCTGGAGGACGAAGACAACATTTAGTATATTATTACTATTATTATTCCTACATCATGCTGTCTGCTGCACTATTTAATTATCCCTGTAGTATATATAACTCTGATAAATGTTGAATAAATATTATCAAATGTATAGTAAACAGCCTCATGAACTGTTTATTAGATTATTATATTTTATCATTCCGCTGTGAGATTCTATGTTTATTTTCTTCTTGTTTTCTTATTTTTCTTAATTATACCATTGATTATCTATGTTCCAGATTTTTTAAATCGTACATATGTGGATTATTGTCGATTTAAACCTTCTAAAATGTGGGTCGTCACAGTTGGTATCAGAGCTTTGGTTTAGCGACAACCTTAGCTTTGTGAGGTTTGACTCATTAGATATAGGGTAGCAATACTCTAGAATGAGTTGTTTGAGTGTATATATATGAGAGAGCGTACTTGTTAGTGTTATAAAATGATTTATATTGTGTTTACTTATCCGTTGAGTTGTTTATGAATTATGATCGATGCGTGGGGCGCTGTGTTATCGATAGGGGTTTCTAAACACTTAATCGAGGCAAATCGACATAATATTGTTTTAAAAATGAGGTAAATGAAATAATTTTACCTAAATTATATTATATTTATACAATGATTATTAATGAAATTGTTGATTGGGAGATGATAATATATAGTTATCATCGATTATTGGTTGAATTAAAATAAAACGAATACTTTATGAATTTTATTTTACGAAGTGTTTGATAATTAAATTGAATTGAAATCGATTGTAATAAAAAAAATTAAAATAACAAAGTTGTAAATTAATGAAATGTTGGCATTAAGGTAGTAAAATCTGTATAAGTATATTCATAAAACGGTTTATAAATAGAAATGATTTAAAAGTCGAGAATTTTTTAATTTAAAACCCGTTGCTTTTAAAATTTATTTTCAAAGCCTTCAAAAATTAATAATAATACTACTTGGAAGAGTTTTGACTAGGAAAATGTTTTGAAAGGATTTTTGAAAGAAATAAAATCATTGAACTCGCTTTAGTCGCTGGGAAATAATTCTAGGGATGACTGCAGCATCACCAGTATTCATTTTCGAGTTTCTAAGTGAGAATTGCTACCAAAAGAAATTTATTTCCAGTTAAAACAAGTTCTGATTGTGAAAAATATTCCAAGTATGATTTGATAAATATATGAAAATAGTTTTGAACTTATAAATTGAAATAGTATAAATAAAAATAAGTTTATAACTTCTAATTTGAACAGGAAAATAAAATCAAATTTTAAAATGGTTGATCATTTTGGTTTAGCAAACAAAAGAAAATTTGAATTTGAGATATGAAATAAAATAATTAACTTAAGAAATGTTAAATAAATTGAATTAGAAAAATGAAGTAAATAAAATGAATTTTAACTCAAGAAGGCTTAAATAAGGGTGAATTATATTTAAATTGAATTAAATGAAATATGGAACGAAATTTTAAATGAATAGGTTTGTACAACTTATAAGGTTGAGAAATATTAAGGTTAATAAATTTGAAATTTGATGAATGCGAATGATAAGGAAAAAAAACTTGAATAAGGTTAAATAAAACTGAGCAATGGATTAAATAAAATAAAGTGTAACTTAATAATGATAAAATGAATTGGATTTGAATGAACTAGATAAATTAGTAAAGTGAATTATTTCCACTTAAGCAATAAAATGAATAAATAGAATGAATACAACTTGAATTATAAAGTGAAATGCAAATTGAATGGGAATAATGGGTGTAAATAAAATTTATATGGGTAATTGAATTTGAAGTAAATTGGATGTAAATAATTAAATGCAAATAGAATGAGTTTCAATATAATTGAATGGTAACTAATTGGATATGAAATAAGTTAATAAAATGAATTATAAGATGAAGTTAACTTAATAAGTTGAATGAAATTGATTGTGATAAAAAGAAAATTATCAATATGAATTGAGTTATAAAATATAGTTTACTTAAGTAAAATTATTAATATGAATTTAAATTTATGAAATGAACTAATGAAGTGAATCGAATAATTAATATGAACTTAAGTTATGAAAATTAAACATGAGTTGTGTTTCATAAAAAGACCGTAATAGACTTAAATGGTTAAGAATGGTTTATAAATAAATTTATATGAAATGTGTTAAACAAAAGGTGAAATAATGGAAATTTGAATAAATTAAATGTAAATGAAAAAGATATGAATAAATATGAAACAAGCCGATTAAATGTTAATAAAAATTGAATGTAAATGAAGAATGAAGTGTATAAATTAAATATTGACATTGGAAATGTAAATGGTGATGGTTTATAAATTAATTCGATAACTATTAAGTGATGAACGCTTTCTTTTATTATAAACCATCGTTATAACTGTTTTTGATTGCATATGATTGTAGTATATTGCATATGTGTGCCTGTGTTATAATTGGATTCAGAATGCATATTTTATAGTTTATTAAACTCATACATGTACTATATCTTATATAAATGACTAATATTCTAAATTGAGTTGAGGTAGGTACATACGAAGACCATTTGGACGTATACGCGGAATATCATTTGCTTTTGCTTGCTTAATACGAGCGAACTCGCTCGTATTATTAATAATAAGGTACATACCTCATATTACATACTGCGCTTTTATATTTTTTCCCTTCGGGATGCATCATCATTGAGATGAGATGTATATTTGATATATTTGGTATATATTTGGGTTATATATTGTATTGTAAAATTTTTCCGAACGAGCCACGCAAAGGAGACGCTGTCGAAATTTTCCGTAAATCCGGGTGTTAGAAATTTTTTGAAGTTTTAAAAATTTTATAACTTGTTTTGATAACTAACTTGTAAATTCCGTAAGCCGATCGGAGTGACGTAGTAGAAACGTAGAGATTGTTTTATAAATAAGTTTTTAAAGTTAAAAGAGATTATTTTGAAATAAAATATATTGTATGTTAAATTCATTACTAAACGCCTTTTCGAGGACGAAAAGTTTTGAGTGGGGGAGAATGTAACGACCCGTATTTTTAACTATTTTAAATGTTAAAAATTTAACATGATATTGAATAAAAATGGTTAGAAATAAAATTTAATGATTTATTAATGTAGTTATTGAATATGAATTTGAATAAAATCTTGAAATAAACAATTTCAGAAATTTAGGAATTATTTATATTAAAATAAAATTGTATGTATTAAATGTGTTTATAATCAATAGTTAGAATTGGATCATAAATGTTGAATTATTTAGATGGAAATAATTACCGATAACTAAAATTCATTAGAATTTCAATGATTATTAATTAAATTTAATTGATAACCGAATTGTTTAAATTTAATGTTGCAATTATTTAAATAATTAAATCTTGAATTAATGTGAATGAAAATGATATCGAAAATTGATTTAAATTTTATTTAAATAAGAATGAAGATTGTTAACTTCTAAAATTGAATCTAAAAGTGAATAAATAGAAATTGGAAATTTTATATTTTATTTAACGAGTAAAAATAGTCATTTTGGCCACTATCTCAGATTTTGACGAAACTAGTTTCATCAGATCTATAAAAGTGAATTATTATAGGATTTCTAGTTTCGTATCGATCGAACTTATCGTTTGGTCGTGCGAGCTTGAAACGCGTAGAATTTAATTTTAGAATTTAATTAAATAAATTGATTTTGAAAAGCTATCTTCTGAATACGATCAAATTAGGTCTTGAAACTAGTTCCAATGTGTTCGGAATGGGGGTAAAACATTATGAACACCAGGCAGACCGCTTCGTTTGGAATTCAAAATTTTGCGGACCAATCGGGCGAGATATTTTCATATTTTAATAATAAAATATGCTCATTCTTATCCACTCGTACGCTCTGCCCACTTTACCGTATATCTCATACCATCCCTCTCTCATTTATTTTCGAACCATTAGAGAGAAAAGAAAAAAAATCGTGGCAACTCAAGAAAAAAAGAGGAAAAATGGTCGCGACTGGGAGGAGGCGAACGCACGCGTCCTAAGGCGGAGAGGCGCGATGGTGGATCTTCTATGGTGAGTTTTTGGCATCGCGGTTAGGGTTTCGGCGAAGGTGAGGAAATCGCGATCTGGAATCATGTTTCGTGTGCTCGCGTATGCACATTGGAGGAGGCCTGGGTGATCTTCTGGCAAGGTGCGATGGCTTATAGCGAGGCGTGGAGGCGGGCGTTATTTGATCGAGCGTGAGCGAGATGGGTTTGCGAGCGGTTACGAGTTCGATCTGGGTTGAGATACGGGATTGGAGGGTTAGCAATTAGAAGGCTAAGCACGTTTAGCATGGTAATTAACTATTTCTTAAGGGTTAATTAATTTTTTTTAATTCAAATGTTAACAAATTTGTATTGTGTGCATACGAGGTCGGATTTGAGTGTCGTTTGTCATGTTGGAATCATGTCAAAATCGTCTACATTGTGGAGTTGGATTCGTCATTGTTTGGTTAATTTGAATTTTCGGATTCAAATAAAAGGTGAGTGTTCTCTACGCTCACAATTGACTAATCTAATTCTTATGTTAGTTAAATTTATATTGTGGAGTGATTTAAATTTTTGGCTGTGGTTGGTAAAACTTAACTAGCATTTAAATTGATATGAATCAAGACGATAGGGATTTGAATTGACAGTTCAAATTTGAAATGGAAATTAAATGGCTAGTTAAATTCTCGATATTGATAACTAGTGAATTGTTATGATATTTTGACTGATTTGGATGTTGATTGTGATGGATGCTATTGATTGATATTTTGGATGATTTGGATGTTTATTTATTTTGATATATCCTGTTATCATCCTGTATGTTATTTACATTATATAAAACTGTAAATCGGATTATTTCGAATAAATTAAGAAATAGGTTGAAATGATATATACCTATGGCATTTCTTTTGGATTGAAATGATATATATATCCATCCCTGAAATTAAATTGAAATAATTGATCACTTGGCCATAGGATAGAAAATTATATACGGACACCGGATTGGTTAAATTAAAGGATTTTAAAAAATTTGATTGGAAATTTATTTAAATGATTTTGATTTAAAGAAATAAAAATCAAATATATAGGAATCAGATTATTTTCGAACTTGAGCTCGAAATGTTGAAATTTAAATTTGGTAATGGGAATTGTTTAAATAATCGAAGTTGAGATTTTGAAGTTATAATCGAAATATGATTTGAATTTCAGAAATTGATTTGTTTTAAAAGATTGGATTTTTATTCGAACTTTGAATGGCTAAGTAAAAGTGATATAAAACGATATTTCGAAATTGGGCTCGAAATTATATTTTATTTGAAGATTTGGATTTTTAAATTGGATATTGAAGGTTAATTGGATTTAAGTGTTTTGAATCGATATTTTGAAAATCGAACTCGAAATTGATACTAATCGAAATGGTTTTAATTTGGAATTGGAATGGTTTAAAATTTGGGAATCGAGTTGAAATTAATTTGGGAATTGAAATTGAAATTAATTTGGAATTGGAACTGAAATTAATTTGGAATTGAAATTGAAATTAATTTGGGATTGAAGTTAATTCGAATTGAAATCGAAATTGAATCAATTTAAATGAAAATGGAAATTGAATTGGTTTGAATTGAGAAGATTTGGAAATTGAATCAGTTTGACTTTGAAACTATTTTCAAATAAATTATTTTAATATAAACTATTTAAAATCTACCTTTTTACATATTCAATTTATTTTGATTTTCCAAACCATTTTACCTTATAAAACATTTTAAATAGGGCTGTAAACGGATGCAAACGGATACGGATAGTGCTGTATCCGTATCCGTATCCGTATCCGAAAAATAAAATCCGCATCCGCATCCGTATCCGTATCCGCGGATATTTCAAAAAGAATATCCGTATTCGCATCCGCGGATATTTTCGGATATCCGAAAATATCCGCATCCGCTTTGGCGGATGCGGATATTTTCGGATATTCGACAGAATCTGCATCCGTCAATATAGATTTGATTTCTTTTATGATATTTGCATAAATAATGTAATCAAGCAGTACTAATAAACAACACAATGTAATGGGTATCATGAACAAGTTACAAGACATAATGACATGCTTCATTTATCCAACAAGACATAATGACACAGCAACTACAATCTGTTGTGATGAATAAACAAGGAAAAAATACAACATATTGTATCACACACACAACAAAACAAATAAAAATAGAGCATTCCTCCTCAAACTTCATATCATTTCTTCTTCTTCAAACGCAGGCCCACCTATAAAAATACACATTGAAATAACTTATTAAAAACGGTTACACTGTACATCTAGCATTAAACAGAGAATGAAACGCTGTACATCTAGCATTAAACAAAGAATGGGTTTTGTTTGTGATTTTTGAGATGGAAGAAACACAAAAACAAAAATGCACAAAGACAGAGTACAAGTTAATGAAGAACAGTGATGAAACCATACTTAATAGTTTAGATCATGCGGTTTCTGGATATATGTTCTCGTCATTTCTAAAATCATCAATATAATTAAGCCCGTGTTCTTCTATAGTAATGTTCTTCAGCAGTAGTGAAAACATAGTAATGAATCATCATTTATGTACTATCTGATATTACCTGCAATGGATGCATAACAATAATAGCAGCATTGACCAAACCTCCAATTGCATTGCATGCCCTGTCAACACTACCAGCCTTAAACGTATATCCTAACAAATAACAACAAAGAGCTTTAAACTGAAACAATACCAGCAATTGCTGCACATATAAACAGACTAGTCTATTTTGATCATATTAAAGGGATAATCGTGTTTGGCAATCATACGTGCAAAACACATACGAGTTCTATTTTGATCAAACCTCCAACTCGATAATTTGACTGGTTTGTTTGGAGAACTTTTGGTAGTCAAGAGTTGTTGTCCAGATATTTTCTTACAATTAGGATTTCTTGGACAAGTTTTTGTATGATTTTTCAAATGAGTTGTTCCTAAAGTGGTAGCTCCATTAAATACTCTAGAACAATGTTTACAAGTTGCCTTAATACCACCTTCTAGTATTACTTCTCTATCAAAATCTTTCCAAACTTCAGATTTCAAAGCTTTTGTATTTTGAGGTGCTGGTTTATCCAAATTTATAGAAATATCTTGATTTTGGGTTTCTGCTTGCACACCTGTGTCTAAATTTTGGGTTTCGTGCACAACGATTTTAGATAAATTATCATTGGCACTAGCATTGGAAGCACATGCAATAGATTTACTACTACAACTTGAAGACGAGTTTGTCATTTTCAGGTATCTACAATAACACAGTTAATAAATATAAACGACTAGTTTGACAACAACTAAGAATGTGGCATAAAAATCAAATAACATAATTACTACATACATACTACCAGTGAATGTACAGTGAAAGAATGTCCAGTGGATGGCATAAAATTCAAACTACAGATATTACAAAAATCAAATCATCGAAATTCAGGCATAGATATTACATCAACAATTTAGATGCAGATATTTGTAATGAATGGATACAATTATCTACTACTTATCCCCTACCCCCTCGCTTCTTTGTTAGACAAGGTTCACAATTAGATGGTCATTCTGTTAGAGGCTTGGAGGGAGTGGTGCTTAAGGTTACTCAAGCAAAGTACCATGTATCCTATTTATCATTTTTCTTCGTTACCTTTTCTTTCATCAAATCTCTTAACACTATAAAAATAATATCATAATAGGTTTTTTTGCTAAAGTATTAACATGAGCATTCATCTCATTTTCAGAAAGACAATGCTTATCTAAATCATCATGACAAAGGTGTTGTGGATCTAGTAACAGAAAGACAAGTAAGCAAGCTATCAAGGTGGAAGAATTTACTAAAATATGAATATATATATATAAGCAACAAAGGGGATTTTGTGCTTCCTATTTAGAAAGTGCAGTTGATCTATGCAAAAACAATGACTGTTAATCATTTGCGGTGAAAATATCATACATAATCATCATAAAATTAACAGAATAGGTAACACTCACTAGTTCAGTCAAGGAATTCTCATATCTGAGTCACTTTAGACAAATCGCAAGCACAAAAGGAAAAAGGGGTCGGTTGATTTTGCTTGAACTTGAAGAAGACTTGAGTTGTCGCTCGGAATCGTCGCTTGAAATAGCTTGAGTTGTCGCTCGGAATCGAAGTAGTTCAGTCGTCGCTTGAAGCAGAGACAGAAATTAGGTCTTAGTAGAGATAATGAGAAGACGCCATTTTTTTCTGAATTAGGTCTTAGTCGCTTGAAGTAGTTCAGTCGTCGTATTAACAGAAGACGCCATTTTTTTTCTGAATTAGGTTTTAATTGAGTGAATGAGATAATGAGAGGCGGCTGTTTTGTGTTGTACGAGAGGATCTAGGGTTTGATAAAGGGAAGGATGTTGATAATAAGGATCCAACGGTTGAAAATAATATTTGGTTTTATAATTATTTAATTTGGTTAGTTGAAGAATTAAGTATAATTTGAAAATAAAAAATGGATATTTAAGTCCACAGCGGACGGATATTTTTCGGATACGGATAGTGTCATATCCGTATTCGTATCCGGAAATATTTTCGGATATCGGATATCCGTATCCGCTTTTCGGATATCGGATATTTTTCGTATTTTCGGATACGGATACGGACGGATTTCGGATTTTTCGGGTACTCATTGACAGCCCTAATTTTAAATACTTAAATCATTTTATATAAAACTATTTTAATTATTTAAACTATTTAAAAAAACATTTTAAATTTTCAAACTATTTTTTCTAAAATTCAAACTGGTCAAAGGCTGGAAGGTTTATATTTAAATCATGGATTTAAAATACGAATTGGGTTAAATTGAAGTTATAACCCAAATGAAAATTCGAAGCAATGTTGAATTGGAACTGAAATCGAGATATTAAGACAAACAAGATTTTGAATTGAAATAGTATATTTTGAGTAAATATGATGATTTCGAAATGGATTTGATTTTAAAGCGAATATGATATTTTGATATCAAGTACGAATTGTTTTCAAAATATAAAAGAACCATCGGGTGTGTAAAATGAAGTTCGGTTGTTAATGGGACCGGTGCCTCTTATTGGCATACTCTCCGTCAATATTGGAACCACTTTAACAACTATGTACGTGGTGGATGATCCAGAACAAAGTGGTTAGATTTGGCGTCGTTTGCTAGATTTGAAGAAAGAGAACGATGATGGATTGGCCTGACACTTGTGTCAATTTTAAATGACTAAAATAGGAGTCGTACCTGCCAATGAGGTTAGCTACCTTTAGTGGACACACTTCTTCGTATTACTATCATGACATTGTTATCGATTGGTGCGCACCCTCGGATTTTGGGAGTGTTGGACGCGATGGGTCGTTAGGGGTTACCACTAGCTCGGAAGGGTAAACTGGTAGTATCCTACCTTGGGAATTTCCTCACATGCCTTGTCATACTTTTATCCCTATACGAGACTACTACGATTTTGATTTAGTGTTGTCGTATCACGGCGCATCCCTATCCACCGACGGTTTACTGGTGTTTTATATTCAAACTGTACGATAATGCTTAAAAACGCGTTAAGGGGGATCAATGTAAAGCCTTAATGCTATTTTGATATCTTATATTACTGGTAGACATTATATATGTAGCGTATTCTACTACATATAAATATTTTGATGGATCCTTAAGAGATGGAAAATCCCGTAACATCTCTTGATTTATTGCACGCACTGGATAGGAGATGTGAAACCCCATAAACATCTCTGACGCCATGGCACTCATGTTATATGCGATATCGATTTGTCTCACATAAGAATATTTTAGTCCCGACTCAAGTGTTTTGTCTTTTCATTATGCTCGGGTCAGCCCTGAGTTTTTCAGCGCATTTGTAACGACCCGTAAATTTTAGTTGTTTTATTTATTTAAATTATTGAATTTTTGTGAAATTTTAAATAATAAAATTTTGAAATAAAAATTTGATATTTGGAATACGTATATTTAAATATAGAAGATGGTAAATTTTCATCTGATTTTATGAAAGTTTATTTCATTGTGGAATTCTATTAAATTCAAGTCATTTAATAATTGTTGATAATAAAATATTTTCCAAACCTAAATATTTTTACATAGAAAATTTGTAAATTATCTTCTGAGTGAGACGTCATCTTTCATTTCGTCAAATTTGGACATCTATTGCTCCGTCGATCTTATTTTCGGCAAAATAGCAGCACTTTGGTACCAATATCGACTTTTGACCAGATGATCGTATCACAGACATCTGTGTACCGTTTTGATCGTCTTGTCGTGCTGATCTCCGCAGCATATTCGTTTGTGTGTTTCGAAGTTCGGTACTCGACGAAATCGATAAAACGATTAATCGTACCGGTACCCAATTTTAACTTTTTGGGTTCTTTGTGCCTTTTATTTTTAACCGTACAAACCCAACAGTCACTAGCATTTATTATCTGCCAAACCAATGGCCAGCTGTTTTCAATGCATTTATTATCTGCCAAACCGTACAATCCAGTGTTTTGAATTATTCAAGTCCGGCATATGTGGATTTATTGTCGATTTGAATGGTCCAAAATAGTGGGTCGTTACAGTTGGTATTAGAGCTTTGGTTTTAGGCAAAACTCAGCATATGGAGTAGATTTAATTACAGAATCACTTTCGTTCGAGCTTGAATACCTTTCTCTTTGACTCGGTTCCTTGTGAATTTTGGTACGTTCCCCTCGGTTCCAAAATCCATTCTTGTCTCTCCTTATTCGTATTCTTCTGATTCTGGAGCATCCCATAGCTCTACTGAATGACTTGAAAGGGGTGAAACTCCTTTACAACAGCATTGATTCACCGACGATTTCTATATTCTCGGTTTAGATGCTGACATCTCTTGCTATACCCGAACCGTTCTCTGGTAGACGATCAGGGTAATTTCTCTTGAGATCGAATGTCGATTTGCCTTAGAATTCTATATCGATCCTATTCTTGAAGTCACGGTTGACCCGGTTAAGGCCACCCGCGATTAATATCAGTATATCCGTCTTTATCTTTTGTTATTTAATCATATTATCATTGTTTCGAACCTATCTTCGAATCAAAATTCTCTTTGATTTGAGTCCATCGAATTTGAATCTCTATCCTTTCTTTGAAATCCATTCTTGTATCGTCGAGCGAGGAAGTGTATTTGTGAATTAATATTAAAATTGTTTTATATTGTGTTGTTTGAGTTGTTGATGTTGATTTGGGTTTTCGATCGATTCGTCTGATCTACGCTATCGATAGGATTTCCAAAACACTTGAGCAGAGAAAACTGACATAATATTGTTTTCAAATTTGGAAAATAAAATAAATTTTGTGTGATTATATTATATATAAGTAAATTTCTAAATTGTTAAATGAATGGGTCAACAAAATGGTAATATTTGATTTTATTTATTGTTTTGTAAACCATTGACTATTCCAATATGATAAATAAATGAAATTATAAAACATGGTTTAAAATTTAATTAGGAATTAAAATGGATTTAGATTAGAATTTGAGAATTTAATTTCCGGTGATTTCAAACTTTGATTTGAGAGTTTTAAGTGTATAGTATTTAAAATATTTTCAAATAGAAATCATTTCAAAGAATTTAAAATGTTTAAATCGGTACTCTTCTCTTTTGTCGCTGGAAAATAATTTCGGTGATGACGGCCGCATCATCGACATCTATTTTCGAGTTTCGAAGTGAAGAGACCATTCAGTAGCTTTGGCACACTTTGTTTTGGAAATTGAATTTGATCTGAATTTTGGTGGTATGACCTGATTTATTATATATATATAAATTTAATTTTGATCTGATATATACTAAATATATTTATCTCTAAATTGTTTGAAGTGAATCGGAAATTTAAATTCTTAAATTTATCGGTTAAAGATGATTTCAATTATTAAAATGGAGTCAAAAATTGAAAAAAAAGAGAAATAATTGTATAAAAAAATTTTATTTGTATAATACTCAATTTCATTCTAATACAACTTACCTAAATTATTTAGAAGATGAATATGTAATTGGATAATATACAATATAAGATGATTTTATAAATTAAATTTGAGTGTTAAATAAATGTTATACACTTAAATTTTAATTATAAAAATGTTAATAGAGATAAATAGAATAATAAGTTATTTGAATAGTAAATGAGACAAATTAAATAAATTTTGTTTTAAAAGAAACCTTTATGGTAGCAAATATTAATAAATTGAAATTAAATCAACTTAATGAAATACCTTTAATTTAAAAAAATCAATTATTGAATATCAATTAATTTAAATTGAAATTTATATGGTTTGAACTAATTGTTTATTTTGTTCTCAACCTATTTTTCTTTCTGGTTGGTTCTGTTCTCCTACCTCTTCCTTTTCGGGGACGAAATGTTTTGAGTGGGGGAGAGTGTAATGACCCGTAAATTTAGTTGTTTTATTTATTTAAATTATTGAATTTTTGTGAAATTTTAAATAATAAAATTTTGAAATAAAAATTTGATATTTGGAATACGTATATTTAAATATAGAAGATGGTAAATTTTCATTTGATTTTATGAAAGTTTATTTCATTGTGAAATTCTATTAAATTCAAGTCAGTTAATAATTGTTGATAATAAAATATTTTCCAAACCTAAATATTTTTACATAGAAAATTTGTAAATTATCTTCTGAGTGAGACGTCATCTTTCGTTTCGTCAAATTTAGACATCTATTGCTCCGTCGATCTTATTTTCGGCAAAATAGAAGCACTTTGGTACCGATATCGACTTTTGACCAGATGATCGTATCACAGACATCTGTGTACCGTTTTGATCATCTTGTCGTGCTGATCTCCGCAGCATATTCGTTTGTGTGTTTCGAAGTTCGGTACTCGACGAAATCGATAAAACGATTAATCGTACCGGTACCCAATTTTAACTTTTTGGGTTCTTTGTGCCTTTTATTTTTAACCGTACAAACCCAAAAGTCACTAGCATTTATTATCTGCCAAACCAATGGCCAGCTGTTTTCAATGCATTTATGGTTCGTTTTGGAAATATATATTTTTTGCAAGAGGTACGTTTGCATTTTTCGGGCTGTTCATTGCTCATTCATCTTCTCTCTTCCCACTTTCTTTTTCTTCTTCTATGTAACCTACTTTATCTCCCAAATCTAAATTTTCCTCCTTCTTTTGTGTTCGGCCCTTCCCCATGTATCTCCTCCTCCCCATAACCCGCCACCAACATATCGTACCTCCGCCTAGACTCGGGACAGCACAACAACCTCACTCGCAAGCCATCCTATCGACCACGCAATCGACATCCCGACCTTCCTTCCCTCTCCATCACTTCAACCCATGACCCAAAGTTCCGCCGCCCGAAACCACCATAGCAGCAGGCCACGCCTCCGTTTGTTTCCCCTAAGCCTCTCCATGCATCCACATCACCGCAAGCCCTCTTCCCTGCCGTAGTTTCCCGAGCCACTACCGAGTCTAGTCACCACCTGCAGTGCTTCTCTATATAGGGTAATATATATATATTATATAATGTTTTAGTATATTCTGGATCGTATATATATAGTTGTATATACATTTGCATATGAGTTGGTTTCAATATATATAGATATTATATATATATAACAATTTTGCTTATACAACAGTTTACATTCGACATTCAGTGGTCGAAATATTATATACGTTTAATTCTAGTTGCTTATGTTGTCTTTCTAGCCAAGCTTTGGCAGAGATGAATATATATATATATATATATATATATATATATATATATTTGTTCCATTTTCTGTGCATTCTAAATTGATATTGACTTTATGTTAAAGTATAATATATGTAAGCTAGTTATAATATGATAGTTTATATAAGTATTTAGGAAATTACAATGATATATATATTCACAGAGACATATGCAAAAAATTTATAAGTATTTTCCTATAACAGTTTGTTTATATGCAGTTATTAGCAATAAAAAGCCTCAGACTTTGCAATTATATATTATAAAGGTTTTCCTCTTTATGTAATGATTTATGTACAAAATTCTTTATATTGTATATTTGATTTACTGTATATAAATAAAGTGCCGAGCCATTGGTATGTATATATAACATCTGGCAATTTTATATAATATATTCATGTAGTGTTCTAAGTATAAATACTATTAAATTTTTTGTGTTATATATATATATATATTTATATTTGCCTTGTTTAAAGCATTATTGCAACTAGATCAGTATGTTTATATTTTAACTGTGTATAGTTTATAAAAGCATAGTTTATAAAAGCTACAATATATATATATATATATATGTTTCCTGTGTGAGTTAAAATAGGTATATAGTTTATATGAATGCATGTTCAAGAGCATCTTATATATATACTATGTCCAGACTTTTAGAAATTTGACAGTAAAGCAAATATATGTTAGTATATATATATATTATGGATCAGTTTCATTTATATAATATGTTTAGAGTGTGTAGACTTTATATTAGTTCGATTTTAGATCTGTACATAAGTCCACTATATTTATGTTACACTTATATATATATAGTATTAAGTTGGTTCTCGTCTATCTATCCACATATATTTATATTAGTGTCGATGTTTATGGTTATATATATACATATATATATGTTTTGCAGATAATGATTCTTGTACAGTAACATCTGTTAGTAAGATATTTTATGTTGATATTGATATATTTTACAGCACATATCTCTAAAGTATATAATATGAGGTGTATATGTATGTTTGAAGTATTAATATTTTGTAGTCATATATATATATATACCGTTTATAAGTATGAGTATATTCTGTTAGATATTAAAACTTTATATAAGATTTTTTTTTAGATTATATGCATACTTGTGATACGTTTATGTATATATCTATATAAGTTTTACAAGTTTATAGGTTATATATAGTTATATATATAAGTTCAATTATACCATCTATCTTCATATCCGGTTCTGATTCGTTTTATTGATTCCTATCTATCAGGCATGTCCGTCCAAATTTGTGCCCATCTAGCTTTGCTTTGGAATTCGTGCTTGGATTCGTAACTCAATTTAGTGTCAAATACCTCTAGCCTCGAAAGGTGAGCAATCATTCACGATTAATGTTCTTTTATTTATTAAATTTGATTTCAATTGAAACGTCAATTGAAATATACTGCTGCTAGTTATTTACATTGCTATTTATATGCTGTTATCTGTATCCGTTCACCTGTGACATCTGACACCATTATCTGTTATTTATATTAATGATATATGCCTGTTTATCACTCTACAAGTTCCCTGTTAGTATAGAATTCACTATGGGTTGAAATGATACATACCGAACGATCTGTAGAATAGGAGAAAATCGTTATGGGTTGAAATGATAAACCCAAGCGATTTTCATTGAAATGAATTTGAGATTGCGGGTTGAAAAGATATATACCCGTATATATATAAATTACGGATTGAAATAATAAATATCCGTATCACTTGACCATAGGGTAGAAAATTATATACAGACACCGTTGGTCTATATATAAATAATTTGAAATGATTTCTATGGTTTTGAAAAGAAATATATGGTTTTAATAAATATTGATTTTAAAGATTTATTAAAGTTGATTTAATAAAGTTGATTTGAATCAATATAAAATATGTTTAAGTATTTATGTAAAATTTATATTTTCAAATATAGAGTTTATAATGTTCAGGTTGACAGATAAATTTGAAATTGATTTGGAATTCTTAATTATTTAAGAATTATACTTAAATAAGTTTGATTTGAAATCTATTAAATTTGAAATTTTAAGATATGTTTTATAACTTGAATTTGATTAAAAAGTGGCTTAAATGAATATTTCAAACTTATATAAATTTAAATGGGATATTTTGTTTATATAAATTTGTAAATTGAAGTTGTATTTAGATGTATTGAAATGATTAAAGAAATATCTTTGAAACTAAATGTAATGCAATTAAATTGAGATATAAATGGAATTATCAAATTTAGTTTTTGAAATGTGGAATATTTAAAGCTTTGAAATATATTGAAATTTAATGGTTTATTTTCTGTTTCAAACCTGTATTTGAAATCGTTATAATTCGAAATGATTTATTGAGAAATTGAATTGAGTTGAAATTTATGAATTGAGATTGAATTAAGTTGAATTTGGAAGTTGAGTTAATTTGAATCGATTTGTGAAGTTGTGGAAGCTATTTTATTTTATAAAGTATTTTCAAACTATATCTACAACTATTAATATTTTACTTTATAAATTATTTTAATATAAACTATTTTATATAAATCATTTTCAATATATATTATTTTATTATAAACTATTTTAACTTATAACTATTTTATATAAACTATTTTTATTTTATAAACTATTTTATTATATACACTAATTTTATTATCTAAACTGTTTAAGAGGAAAGTGTTATGAATTCCAAAATGTTATGATTTCAAACTATAGTTTCAAAGTGTTATGAATTTCAAGGTTTTGATTTCCAAAGTGTTTTGATTTTAAAAGACTTACGATTTCGAAAGCAATATAACTTTGGAAAGTGATATGATTTTGGAAATGGATTTATTTGAAGTGAAATGATATCGTATAGATATGGTTTTGAAATGGCAATGATATTTTGGTTTTGAAATATAAATTATTTTGAAAGTTTATTAAATGACCAATCGGTGTAATAATTACGTAGTTATTGAAGAGTTCGGGATCGGTTTGTGACATACTCTCTGTCTAAACCGAAAACCACTTTAATAATTATTATACGTGGAGTGTGATCCAAAATAAAGTGGTTGGAATGATGACGTTGCTGGATTTGAAGAAAGAGAACGATAATGGATGACCTTGACACTAGTTTCAAATTGGAAATGACTTAAACAGGAGCCGTGCCGGGCCAGTGAGGTTAGCTACCTCTAGCGGACACACTTCTTCATAAACTACTCATTACTTGTTTTAGATTGGTGCACACCCTTGAATTGGGAGTGTTGTTTCGCGGTGTTGCGATCGTTGCGGCGATGCGTTCTCACCAGTCCGGATCAGGCAAACGGTAGTTTCACTACCTTGGGTATTGCCTCATGTGCCTTGTCATACTCGTATCCCTATGCGCGACGACTACGATTTGTTTTGTGTTATACCTATGGAGTACTCCCTGATAGACCACTAGTTTACGGTGGAGTTTACAGTGCTGTATAGACTATGACGCTTATATAAAATGTGTTAAGGGGGATAATGGTAACGCCTTAACGCTATTTTTGATACTTTATATTACTGATAGGCATTATCTACTTAGCGTACACTACTACATAGTAGATAGTTTAACGGATCCTTAGAGGATGGTTATCCCAAACATCCTTTGAGTTACTTGTATTTTCAGTTGTTATTTCACTTGAGTTGGATTTATTGATATAAGAATGTTAATCCTGAATCGAGTGTTTTGTGTTTTTCTTTACGCTCGGGTCAGACTGAGTGTACCAGTATTCGAGACTCACCTTTGGAGTTGGAGCTTCGCTTGGAGATCCAGCTATCTATCCAGCTTTCAGATATTCAGTTGATTCCAGTGATGCATTCTGATCTTGTATTTGACTATTGTATTCGAGACTTCTGTTGTATCTTGTTTAACTCTGTTATATATATATATATAGTAGCTTCATGAACTACTATTCTTTTGTTTTCGCTGCATTATTGTTATATTACTTTGTGTCTGTGATCTGTGATTATTTTATTTACTGTATATGCTGAGTTTTGCCAAATTTAAATTACAATCCATTGTTTTGAATTATTCAAGTCCGGCATGTGTGGATTTATTGTCGATTTGAATGGTCCAAAATAGTGGGTCGTTACAGCATTGAAGATCATTTTTTCGGAGGACGAAAATAAAGATTTGGTATATTATTACTGTCATTATTACTGCATCATGTTGTCTGCTGCATTATTTTATTTATCCCTGTAGTATATATAACTCTGATAAATGTTGTATAAACTATTATCAAATGTATAGTAAACAGCTTCATGAACTATTTTATTTGATTATTATATTTTATCGTTCCACTGCGAGATTCTATGTTTGTTTTCTTCTTCTTTTCTTATTTTTCTTAATTAACCCCATTTATTATCTATGTTTTGGATTGTTTAAGTCGGACATGTGTGGATTATTATCGATATAAACCTTCCGAAATGTGGGTCGTCACATGTGATTCCCGTCCTATGCATGATCCCCAGTATCGAATCGGTTCGTGTGATACTAAATTGTTTGTTTGTTTGCTATGGTTCTGTGTACAATCATTACGATCGTTTTGAGTAACATCTCTTGGATTCTGGATATTTGGATTCTGTGACTATTCTATGTTTGTGAAATAAATATATATTCTTGGGTCTTGTGTTAGTGAAATAAATATATATTTTTGTTTCTTGTGTTAGTGAAATAAATATATATTCTTATGTCTTGTGTTCGTGAAATAAATATATATTCTTGTGTCTTGTGTTCGTGAAATAAATATATATTCTTGTGTCTTGTGATGTATGCTAAATTAAGTTAATTCTATTATTCTGTGTTTAGTGACTAGTTCTTATCTATGACTTAAACTTATAACCCTGTTTTGAGTTAAATTAATTTCCTGACTCATTATATCCTTGACATCTGTATTTACCTATATGTTATTTGTTCTAGTGTTATATCTATTTCTTACCCTATTGGATATTTAAAGATAGTCCGACCCAAGTGTTATTTTGCTCGGGTCAGACCGAGACTTTCAGGTTATAGGACGAGTAGACCTTTGGAAGGTTGGGCTAGCAGAAGTTGGACCTTTGACATTTAGTTATATCTCTTAGGAATTTTATTTAACTTGAGATGTATAATTAAGATTAGAGCTTTATAACACTGTATATTACTTAAATTTAGAGTTATATTTGAGAAAACTTCCAGTTTTGTATAAGTATAACTGTTTATCTTTTTGCTATGATCTGCGACTGATGTTTATATGATATATTATTCTAATTCTGAGAAATCAATGTGCCTATTACTTTGTATTAATACTATACTCATCAAATTTCAATTCAGATATTAAGTAAAAATGTATAAATGACGTGTTAGTATTAGTATAAAAATATACCCACATTCGATTGCCCTTAACAAGCCGTATTCTACGGATTAACAAACGACATTATTTATAATGTTCTTTGCTAAACTTGGCATCACGATAGTGTCATTATAGTTTGGAATTAGAGCCGTGTTACAACATTATAGCGTATAATACTACGGATCCGAGACCTAGATGACTAAGAATCCTATCCCTTGGGGGTGTGTGGTAGATAGTTATATTAATTATCTAATTAGGGATATGAATATAAAATGATTATCAAGATGATCATTTGTTGTGTAAATTGATTTAAAAATTTTAAAGTGATAAATTGGAATTTGAGACATTAAAACTTCTGAAAATCTATGAGTAAAATCTTTTAGAGTTTAGAAAATGTTGGAACTAAACTGGAATGAATTAATTTTAAAGTAAACAATTTTTCTTTTAAATAAGAGAATTAGGAAAAATTGAGTAAATAAGTATACGAGTTAAATGGTCTAGAATTAATCAGATTTACACAGGGAAATTTCAGACATTGAATTATTCTGTTCTAATTGATTATGTATGTTTTGGCTGATTGGCTGATTGGTTGCTAGGAATTGATTGCTTGGTTGTATTTATTTAAAAATTTGATGCATGGATGTTAGTGATAATAAAATAAATGCATTTAAACTTGTGATTATATATTGTGTTAAATTATCCGGACGTTGTTTAAGGATTCTGATCGATATATGGGACACCATGTTATCGATAGGGGTTCCTAAACATCGAACGTGACATTTTGACATGTAATAATTAAAAATTAGAAATTTAAGTATGGATTTCTTTCATTATAGAATATTGTGATGTCAATCTAATTAACATGCAATCATGAATTGTTAATATCCCCTATATGGCATGAATTTGATATTAAATATTAATATGAATTTTTGAGATAGTTGCAAATATCTGAAGTTACATAGATATCGTTTAAAAGATTATAAATTGTTTGCTTAAGGAATATTAGTGGACTCGCTAATGTTTTAAATATAAGGTATGTATTTTGGACTACATATCAGATTTTTGTGTTTTTCCCTACGGGATGCCTTATCCTTGAGATGAGATGTATATTATGTAATTATATTCATATTGTAAAATTTTAAAACGCTAGCCACGTAGAGGAGATGCTGGCGAAATTTTCCGCAAATTGAAGGCGTTGGAAATTTTTTGAGAAATTTTGATAACTAAAAATTTGAGTTTAGTGTTATAATTTGGACTTATATTATTTGGGATATTTTGGAAAAGAAATTAGAAACCTATTACCGAATAATTGTTTTAATAGGAAATTTATTTTATGAATTTCTTTCATTAAGTAAATTGCGGGGACGCAATTTTCTTAAGGGGGGGAAGTCTATAACAACCTTGTTGTTAATTACCTAATCAATTTAATTTAATTATGGATAATTAATTCTAATTTGTGGTTTGTGAAATTTAATCTGGTTTTGTGAATAGTTGATTTAATTTAATTAAGAAACGAGTTTCATTTCTTAAAGAATTTTAATTTTAATTTAGAATATTATTAAATCAATTATTTAATTTTGGTAAATTGAGTAAAATGTTAATATTGAGATTCATTATTTAAAATGAGAATTTAAAGCTAATTAATTATTTTTATCAAAACAACGAGAATAACTTTTATTTATATTTAATTTTATATGACATCTCAATATTAGTAGAAATGATAATTTTTATCTTGCGAATGGTTTTGATAAATTTTTGAGAGATTAAACTATGGTAAATAAAACATCAGCTTAAGGTAAAAATAGTGTTTATAATGAGAGAATTGAGAAATAATTAGTAACACTTTCCTAGGAATCAAATTATTAGCACTTCTTTTCTTATTGGGTTTGGTTCTTAACCCAAGCCTACTTAGTCAAAGAGATAGATCCTCTTTCTCTTATTTTGTATGTTCCCTTCTTTATCAATAGAAGAAATCAAAAATAGAAAATCAAAGAAATGAAAACCCTTAACCTAAACCAATCAAATTCTAGCGCAAATCAAAGGGTAGTTATCTAATTATTGAAAAAATGAATTCAGGTAATGGTTTCAAACTTTTTTGTATACAAATAGATTCTTGTATCTCAATTATGCAGTAATTTAAAATAGGGTTTTATGGTTATTTTGCTAGAGAACTTCTAGGGTTTGTTAATTCTTATTTGTGGCTGCTGTGATTAATTTTGTTGCTGGATTAAGGGTAAAATGTGAGTTAAACCTCACAAAACATATCTCTATGTTTCCGATTTGCATGCTTTTGATTTTATAATAATTGATTGTGAATTTAGTTAATCAATTGGTGTTTTTGTAGTTGAAATGTTATTGTTTAGCTCCTGTTAAAAACTAAATGCGGTTAGTAAATTAAGTATATCTTTCTTGTTTCTTGTCGGATTTTAATAATTTTTAATGTTCTGGACAACTTACTTTCTGTGTGACAACTTTCATGTTGAACATATTTGGAAATTTTGAGCACAAGTTGTCTGAAATCATGTTGCAAACTTTCAGGTCTGTCACTTTGATAATCACATTCTCTAAACTAAACCCAGTTAGTAAATTGGGCATATCTTTCACATTTCTTGTCATATTTTGATAACTTTTAATGTTCTGGAAAGCTTGCTTTGTGTGTTTGTGTGTGACAACTTTCATGTTTCGATTTTTGCATAATTTTGAAGTTTAAATGGTCAAAAATTCGTTTCTTTGTCGCTGCCCTGTCAATGAAAGACAGAATTAATAAATTTAAATCTGAAAATTATTTCAGCTATAACTTTTGATTGTGAATCCCAATTAGATGATCCTTTTCTTATTTGAAAGCTGAGAATTTTACATGTTTTATGTTTTATGAAATTATGAGATTTACGTGGTCGAAATTGCAGATCTTTAAACCATAAATTTAAGTTAAATTAAATAAATAGGTAAGCTTCGTATACAAGTAATTTTACAAAAGAGAATTATTTATATGTATAATCTTAGAATTGTTTCTAAATTAAGTTAATAGATACTATAAATGATTTTTAGCAAGTTATTTTATGTATTAAGTATGGTTAGTAAAATATTTATGGATTTGGAAATATGACTTTGGAAATACAAACCTAATCTATTTTTACAATAAAAGTGCTTATGGAATTGGAATATAAGTATTACGATTTGATTAAATAAATGATTTAGGATTCATGGAATTAGGATATGTAGTTTTGAAAATTATAAACTTAATTTATTTCTAAATAAAATGATTATATTTTAATGTGGATTTAGAAGGGTAATTAAATATTGTTTTAAAATATGGTTTTGTGAATAATATAACATATGGAAATTTGAGACAATTTTGTGTGTATAAGTAAAATCTTGGAAAAATTTAGAGTTATGGAATATTTTAGCAAATCCGTGAATATTTTTATAAAGCTATATAATAAATAGATTTATGGAAAATTATAATAAGTGTTTTAAATAATAAACTCAAAGAGAAAAGTGTGTTGAAAAACTTAATTCTATAATTTAAGGAGTACTAATAATCGACTTAATGTTATCGATTAGTTTAAATGCTTTTGAATAACACTTCGTCGAATATTGTATAACTCATTAAATAGAATGTTTGAATTGAATTTACTAACCCATTAGCGAATACTGGAATTCCACCGGGTAGTATGAGATGCCTTGTTAAATTCTTGTAATCGTATTTTGGGAAAGTACTTAGCACCTTAGAGTTGTATTCTCTTCTGTTGTGCGACAAGTGATTGCTAGATCCTTATGAGAATGTAGTTTAGGTTTTCCAGTGGTATCCTTAATAAGTGATATTTACTAGCTTTTAGTGAATACTTGGATTTCACTATACGGCATGGGACATATTGGTTAAACCGTAGTAATTAATGAAGGCGATAGTATTTGGCACTTTAGAGTTTACTCTCTTTCAGTGTGCGGCAACTGGCTGCTTGATCCTTATCATGGATTTCATTTTAAGTGTAATAATCTAAAATAATTTTGAAAGATTCGGTCATGGATGCTATCCTTGATATATTCTTGTGATCCTTTGATTCTCGTCCTGTGTACGATCCCCGGTATCAGATCGGTTCGTGTGATACCAAATTATTTGTTTGTTTGCTATGGTTCTGTGTACAATCATTATTATCATTTTGAGCAAGATCTCTTGGATTCTGGATATTTGGATTCTGTGACTATTATATGTTCATGAAATAAATATATATTCTTGGGTCTTGTGTTTGTGAAATAAATATTTATTCTTGTGTCTTGTGTTAGTGAAATAAATATGTATTCTTGTGTCTTGTGTTCATGAAATAAATATATATTCCTGTGTCTTGTGTTCGTGAAATAAATATATATTCTTGTGTCTTGTGATGGATGGTGAATTAAGTTAATTCTATTATTCTGTGTTTAGTGACTAGTTCGTGTCTATGACTTAAACTTATAACCCTATTCCGAGTCAAATTAATTTCCAGACTCATTATATTCCGGACATCTGTATTTACCAATATCTTATTTGTTCTTATGTTATATCTAGTTCTTACCCTAGTAGATATTTAGAGATAGTCTGACCCGAGTGTTATTTTGCTCAGGTCATACCGAGACTATCAGGTTACAGGACAGGTAGACCTTTGGATGGTTGGGCTAGCAGAAGTTGGACCTTTGACATTTAGTTATATCACTTAGGAATTTTATTTAAACTTGAGATGTATAATTAAGATTAGAGCATTATAACACTTGTGTACTTAAGTTTAGAGTTATATTTGTTAAAACTTCCAGTTTTGTATAAGTATAATTGTTTATCATTCTGCTATGATCTGCGACTTATATTATTCCGATTCTAATAAATCGGTGTGCCTATTATTTTTTATTAATACTATACTCATCAAATTTCAGTTCAGATATTAAGTAAAAAGGTATAAATGACGTGTTTGTATTAGTATAAAAATATATTCACATTCGATCGCCCTTAATAAGTCGTATTCTCCGGATTAGCCGACGACATTACTTATACTGTTCTATGCTAAACTGGGAATTGTTGTAGGGTCGTTACAGGTTTGTTATCTACTCATATCTTATATGATTCCATAAACCATGCTTTGGATGAAATTATATTTAACACGATACTTACTTATAAGTACATATCCTTACAGAAAGAAGTAATCTCAACTTAACACTTTATCAGTCGTACTTTGTCTAACAAAGTCCGACCAGTTCTTATCGATACATTATTATGTATCATAAACAGGAACGATTTTTGAGATTGAATCTTGTTTTAGGTACTCTTAGAACTCTTTCCCAATATATTTCCTTATTCGATCAAATCAAATTTTCTTATTTCCTTTGCATGTTATATTTTCTACTTTCGTTTATATTCATTGAACTTTATCATTGGTATGCTACTTGTGAATCAAATACATATGTTCATATTCATGATAGTTCAATTTTGAATATAATAAAGTAAGTGGATTTTTTTAGAATCATTAGACTTGGACTACATACACACACACATCCGAAGAGTTCATTAACTCTTTAATCACCCTACTAAATAGATGCTTTGCCTTTAATATTTTGAAATATAATTCATGAGTTATATATGATTCACAACCACATTACTAAAGAATTATTTCTCAAAAATATGGTTTAGTCTATGACTCCAAAATAATTATAGGAAATTTTAGATACTTCTATAATTTTTGTAGCTAGTGCATCACTATCGTTATGGAAACAAATACCATTATTATAATAGATTTATTATATAATGAATATTCATAACCTTCATACTAAAATAATTTTCTATCTATTTTCAATCAATATTAAAAAGTATTATAAGTAGTATTTTATATATGTGATGATTTTCCTACACCTTCGGTTCCCAATATACCTATACAGTGCGCTGTAATGGTACCCGGTTGATGTAGGAAGATTGTTGAGTGGTAAAGTAATCAAACTCAAATATATAACTTGTTGCATATCTCATAACACATCGAACAAAATATAATAATCACCATGGATATAAAATAGGCGAGACTTAATAACTAAATGAACAATATAATCTGAATGTGTAGGTTCATCATAGCTATATAAAAAGATCACAGTTTACACATCAACTAAAAATAAACTTAGATGTATTGCCACTAACATAATATAAAGCACTAATAAAGCTCCACAGCTGCATGTGGAACAATAATAATAATATGCCCAAGTATAAGCATATTTTAACGACCCACCCTTTTGGACGGTTTAAATCAACGATAAGCCACACACGTCAAACTCAAACCATTCAAAACCGAGGGTTGTTATGGGGTACGTAAGAAAAGCAGAGAAAGAAAGAAAAACAAACACAGAATCTCACAACGAAATGACAAAATACAATAATCAAATAAACAGTTCATGAAGCTGTTTTACAAATAACATTTGATTAAACTTTTACAATACAAAATCAGAGTTACATACAACAGAAATAAATAACAATGCAGCAGAATAACATAGTGTAGTAGAATTAATATCATAAATAATAATAGTACTAAATCTTCGTCTTCGTCCTCCAAAAGCGGTCTTCGATACACTGTAAAGCTCAGGCTGACCCGAGCGAATTGGAAAGACAAAACACTCGAGTCAGAACTAAAAGATCTTATGTAAGTTAAATCAACAGTAATTAAATATGAGTGTAACGACGTCAGAGATGCTTACGGGGTTTGACATCTCCTATCTAGTGTCTAACGTGAGTGCAGTAACTTAAGATATGTTTGGGATTTCCATCTCCTAAGGGTCCGTTAAACTATCTACATACATAGTACAATACGCTATTATAATAGTGTCTACAGTAAATTAAAGTATTAAAATAGCGTTAAGGCGTTACTCATATCGCCCTTAACACATTTTTATATATTCCCATAGTCTATACAGTACCGTAATTCCTCCGTAAACTGGAGGGCTATCAGAGGGCACTCCATAGGTATGGTACAAACCAAACTCGTAGAAGGCTTGATAGGGCATGTGAACACGGCACTCGAGGCAATGCTAGGGTATGACTACCATTTTGCAGAACTGGGTTGGTGGTAACGCATAACAGCTACTACCGCCCACCTCGGAACACACTCCCATAATCAAAATCGAGGGGTGGCCACCAAATCAATTATAAAGTAATAAATATGGTATCGAAGAAGCATGTCCGATCAGAGGAATGACCTCACTTGGCCCAGGTATAGCTCCTGTTTTAGTCACATCTAAGCTAGCTCATGGGAGTCAGGGTCACTAAAATACCTCATACAGAATCGTTCGCTAAACCATCCTACTTCATTTCTGGAATCTCCACCATGTGCACAGTTGTTAAAGTGGTTTTCGGTATTGGTAGAGAGTATGACAATATCTGATCCTGGTCTCTTTAACAACCAAACGCTTATTTCACACCGGGTGGTTCTTTTACATTTCAAAGGTCAATTCATAATTTATATCAAAATATCATATTCGATTCAACCCATACTACCTTTGAAATTATGTTTGCTTTCGAAATCATATTGACCAAATAGGTTAAACCCTCATTTCAAAATCATCATATTTACTTAAATGCATCATTTAAATTTCAACTTTGGTTATAATATCATTTGACCATATTTGCTTTTAAAACAAGGATTTAAATATAACTACTTCGACTTTACAATTTAGAATTTAAACTAGTTTAGATAGTTATAAATAGTTTAATTAACTTAACATAGTTTTAAATAGATATAAATTAGGTTAAATAGGTTTAAAATAGATTAAGATCCCTTAAATAGATTTAAAATAGGTTAAATGGTTTAAAAATAGATTAAATAGGTTTACTATGGATTAATTAGATTTACAATAGATTAAATGAATTTAAAATAGATTAAATAGAATTAAAATAGATTAAATAGTTTAAAATAAATTACAATAGTTTAAAATAAATCAAAATAGATTAAGATAGATTAAGTAGGTTAATTAGTTTAAAATAGGTTAAATTAGATTAAAATAAATTAAATATTTTAAATTGATTAAGTTGGTTTAAAATAGATTAAATTATTTTAATACTTGAAAATCTTAAAAATTAGAATTTAAAAGAACATTTACAGTTTATTTTGAGATAATAAATTTGAAATTAACATCAAATTTAACTATTTCTTTCATTCCAACAAATCTGGACCATATCCAGATTCCAAATCAAAACCCAATTTAAAATCTTGAAATATCAAAATTTAACTATTCCAATTTTAATAGATTTTTCAAAGTTACAGTTTCCAGCATTTCAATAACTCAATTTCGATAAATTTTGTTTATACTTCAAATTCAACTTTAGAATTCCAATTTAAACCCTATAAGCAATTTACTTAACACAATTCCAAAATTCCAAATTTAATCCTTTAAATAATTCATTTAAACAATTCAGTTTATGTAAATCAAATTCTATTTCAAAATATTATTTAGCTGAATTCAAAATTTAAAGATTTAAAATCATTTAATTTAACCAATCCAGTGTCCGTATATAATTTTCTACCCTATGGTCAAGTGATACAGATATTTATCTTTTCAATCCACAAATATTTAAAGGTACGGGTATATATCATTTCAACCCACAATCCCAAATTTATTTCAATGAAAATCGCTTGGGTTTATCATTCAACCCATAACGATTTTCCCTTATTCTATATGATCGTTTGGGTATGTATCATTTCAACTCATAGGGAACTTGCAGTGTTACAACAATATAAAAATATAACATCTAGTCATCCAATATCGACAATCAAACATCCATCACAATAGCCATTCAATCAACCAATAAATAACAACAATTAATTGATTATCATCTACAAGTATTCAATTGACAATTAAATTCAATAATAAATTAAATGATGATTAAATGCAATAAAAGTTAAATTTAACTAGAATGACAATTTAAATATACCACAAACATCAACCAATCAATTCCAAATCACATCATAAATTCAATTTAACTATCATAAGATAATTTAGTAGTTGTGAGTGGGTTAAAACACTCACCATTGATTTCAAATCAATTTGAAATCCAAAATAAGGCCCAAAAATCAACAGTCTTAGAATTCGACCAAACTAGTTACATAATGTCCGAAATTTCGATACGATCCCAACGGAACAAACCGCGTGTGAATCCAACCTCGCATGTAGAAGTTGTGCATATTAGAACAATTGAATTTTTAAAGTTTAAATTGAAATAAATATTAATAATGCAACGTCACCTTGCCCCATGAAACCCTCGTATCCCCTCCCATTCACGATCGCACAAAACCCACCAGCCGCCAGCGAACAACGTCGGATTGCCGCCACCAACGTCGACGTGACCCAGATCTGAGACCCTTATCGTGCTCCCTTCTCCACGCCGCCTCACCTGCCAACTCGCGCGGCCCAACCTCCTGCCAAAGATCACTCCGCCGCTGCCGCCTTTAGGTTAATTTTTTGGCCAACTCGACACCGTCTAGGCCAAGCTATCCACATGGATCGAAGCTTCTCATCACCCTCTATATGCCTATCCAACCCGATCGAACCCTCGTTGATGATCCACCGTTGAATCTCCACGACTACACATGAACGACCGAAAATAAATCGCCAAATTCTGGACACACAAAGACCCAAATCGAAAAACAAACTGCAGATCTAGCTTGCGTTCGTCGAGAGCTTCAAATCGGTATATAGTATGATAGGGTTTGGAGGAGTTTGATTTTTGAAATTGGTTTGGAGACTGAATTGTAGGGTTTATATTTGGAATTTTGTTTCTGCCATTAGAAGAAGGAGATAGCCTAAGATAATTGTACGTACATTAATAATAAATGAGAAATGATTAGGGTTTATAATAGCCTATATATAAGCAGATCGGAAATAGAGATGAATGGCCCAGATTGGATTGATTGAAACAACTACGCGACCCAAAAACCTGTTCTGCCTCCAAAACGAAAATGGGTCATCCCATATATTAAAATAGATGTTTTTGATATTTTTGAACTCAATGGAACAGGTTTCAAGTCCTAATTCCGTCGTATGAAGAAGTTAGCTTTAAAATCAGCTTATTTTAAGTTGATTTCAATTAAATTGATTTCTACGCGTTTCGAGCCCGTACGATCAAACGACAAGTCTGATTGCTACGAAACTTGAAATTGTACAATATTCACCGTCACGGATCCAACGAAACTGGTTTCGGCGAAATCCGGGACAGTGGCCAAAATGACTATTTTCACGTTAATTAAATAAATTATAAATAAATTAATTAAATCACTTTAACTTTTATAAACTAACCATTTTCACCATTTTTGATTACTTAGACATTTACATCATTTAAAACAAATTTACATATCCATTCAGTGTAAATTATTACACCAGTTACAATGTTCAATTTCAACTGAAATTAAATCCAATTAATTATAATTTAATTCCGATAAATTGATTTAATTTGATTTAAACTTTTTATTCGATCAATTATTACTTTATAGACATAGTTAACATTTGTTTATATCTTATTACACTAATATTCTACAATTATCACATTTTACCATATTAGTTGCAATATTTCAATTACATTGAATTTTTGTCAATTTTATTATAATTTAAAAATCCCAATAAATTAATTTATCTTAGTTTCACTCTTTTTATTAAATCAATTATCGCCTTGTGAATAAAATTAACATTTCTATACATTTTATTACATTTTATTACATTTAATTTTAATTTATTTCAAATTTAATTCAACAGATAAAATAAATTGGAACAAATAATAATCGTTACCTTTTCTTAATTTGAAAACATTTGTAAGTTTGTTATTTACACACAAATGTCATAACTACTACCACAACATTACTTTTATCAATTACATACTATTTCATTAATTAATACAACATTTAAATTATTAATTACTCCTTTAATCCACTTATCAATTAATACACACATTATTACACTTAAATTTCAGTTTATAACCAATTATAACTTTTTAATCATTTCAATTAAATGGGAACTACACTTAAATCGGTCATCAATTACCTTAAATTAATACTATTACATTTAATTCCAGTTATATTCTTATTATTAAATCACAAATTTTTATTTCTTCCAACATTAAATCACAAAACCTTATTAAATTAACTTATTTTAATTATCGAAAATTACGGATCGCTACACATATGAAAGCATAGCAACTTGCCAGTTCATTTGCACAAACCCATGCACTATCCCATACCTACTACCTAGTCTACTCATTTAAGAGTAGCAAGATAATAAGAAGAAAATCAATAAAACCTTAAGTCAAATACTAGTCTGGTGTTAGGGATAAACAACCTCAAAATACTATGAGAGCTGATAAAGTATACATGACATAGGGTATGGAGAATCATACCATACTTTTCCCTGCTCTAAAGAGTTAGCATATAACAATATATGCTAATCCACTATCATTATCATCATACAGGTATACTACAAGTCTAAGTACAATGTCAAGTTCTAGGTATCTAAATCATCAATCTTACGTTATGTGACATCATAATGGTAGCTCGTATAGCCCAAACATTAGCCATAAACTTAATTAAAGTCCTAGTTTCTTGGTGATTGATTTTTTTCATTTCGGAAGCCTGGGACTAGACACACAATCATTAAGTCCATGGTAATCTATAGTCATAAGATCTGAACATAGTCATAATCCAGGTTGGTGTCCCCACATACCCCCTCTATACGAGCACTTTAGAAACCTTCGAATATCAATGATTACTTTTCAAACGTCTCTATAGTAGAACATCGTCAACATTCTATTCCATAGTAGAATGCAGTCATAGATCCATCTACGAGTTCTTATCGTCGAACTCATCCTTATGGATCATCATCACAGCTCCAACTATCGATTCATCATCACTACAACATCTCTAGACATCTCTCATAAGACATGGAGTCTCCTCATCAATATCCCGTAATCCTCATATTAAAGCATCGTGCCATTGCCTCACCGTAAAAACCGCTCATCCTATAGCTATAATGTTCAGATTGAGCGTCGAACGAACACATAAGTTATCGCATCACGCCTCCCAAAGTCCTAGCTTCAAAACCTCAAAATTCCTTATTCTCCTCACTTGGTCAACGATAAAGTTACGTAGTCAAAAATTAACTAAGTACTTCGATGTTCAAAACCACTCATTAGTGCATGTTGGCCCGAAGTCAAGTTCTCCATTTTCTGAAGCAGTAGCACACCAAGCTTACAGTAAAACCTTTCTAGTCCAAACCTCTCAATGCCAACCAAATTTGAAGCCCAAAAATTTTCTAAGTCCTAGCCGCATTATTTTCCCCTTAGCTTGAAGTAGCACTGGTATGGCGACTGGCTTTGCTCGGAGCTTCCCTCAAAATCTCCAAAGCAATTCGTACCATCGACTAGTTTTTACGCCACCATCAACCAAACTTGAAGATTACCAAAAGTCCATCATTTCAATTCCAGATCACTTGAAATCAAAAGATTAGGCTCATTTTCTCTTCACTAACTCTTAAAACGATTGCTTGCAAACTCGAGCATTTATGCTCGTCGATTTTCACAAAAGACAACCACTCTCTTCGCATAAAAAAATGAAAGAAAATATAATCAAATGACTACATACAAACATTACAAGACGTCCATACGTCATTACAAAGATATGTAATCAATATCCAAGCAATTCTATCATCCTAGATTTATCAAAATAGCATATGATGATTGGTATGGCTAAACACCTAATAATGAATCAAAATCAACATTTGTCTTTTTAAAACCTTTTCAAAGATGATGTTAAGGTTATATTTAACATTAAAACCATTTCAACATTTTAAAAGCATTAAAAACGTCATTTTCACTATATTAACTAGCATTATAAAGTGAGAATTGTAAAACCACTCACTAGATCAATTTAATCGCAAATCCCAAGTAAAATCTGAAGTGAACAATAGCCATCATGTTTACCATGGTACCCAATCAGTAATTAAGCTAATTCCCTTGCTAATTACCTTTAATGATAAGATTTGGCCATTAAAAGAAGGGGAAATGGTTGATTTTGGCTAAAAAAGAATTAGTGGAGGTTTGGCTCATTTTGGGAAGTGGAAAAAGTGATTAGGAACTATCTATCTTTCCTATTAGGCATAAATATCGTAATGGGTTAATGGGCCTAATTAATTACCCACTCTGCCTAAAAAATGTTAAATTTCAAATAGCTATATCTCCGAAACGGTTAATCCAAAAATCTATTCCGACCAGTCTACGAAAAGAGAAACCATCTTATCTTTCCAATAAAGAGTAGACTTGGACCCTAATTCAGCTTCTATCAAATGTTATAGCCCTCATAGGTTTTTAGGGTCAAAATCATCCAATAAAATTACTAAGTCAAAAAAGTCAGTACTCAACTTTCCCAAAGTAAAAGCATCATATGGCCTTATATGAATTTAAAAATAATATTTTATGATCCTTCGATATTTAAAATATGGATCGTTACACTCTTCCTCCTTTAGAAATTTCTCCTCCAAAATCTCAACCAAACAAGATAAAATCAAACATAGTCACCCTGCATGCCTAGCAACCACAAGCAATCATATCAAACATCAAATATTTAAAAATAAGAAAGGAGTAATATTTGTGCCTATCTAGCATGTAAGCTAATATACTATCTAATATAAAGCATCAAATATGATATAAAATGTGAAAGTTAACGATAAAATGGAAATCTGATCAAGTGAAGAGCTTGAATTAAGCGGTCCTCATCATGTCCTGGATGTACAATCGCCTTCTCCCACTCTATTTAACCTTTAGTAACCCCACTGTCTTCCTCTTAAGCTGCTTTGTATAACATCCGACTATACGATTTGGCCCACAAGGTCTCATATCTTCTAGTTCAATCTCTATATCATCTTGTTGTTCTGGGGTAATAGTCACGCCAGAGCCATGCACCAATTTTTGCGAGTGAGAAATGTGGAACACATTGTACACACTCGCCATATTTTGGGGTAAGTCGACTCTGTAATTTTGTTCCAATCCTCCTAAATATCGGAAATGACCTATGAATCTCGATGCGAACTTTCCTTAGTACCGAATCAAACCACATTCTTTAATGGGGAGATCTTCACAAACACTATATCATTGATAGAGAAATCCAAATCTTACATCTCTTTTCAACATAGCCCTTATGTCTATCTTGAGTAACTTTCTTTCGTTGTCGAATGATTTTAATCTTCAAAGCATCTTTAATCATATCTTGCCCAAGTATTAGTTTGCCATCCGCTCCCACCAACGGGAATGAGAATTTCATAGTCGGCCATCCAATTCCTCAAACAATGCTGTACCAATGGTAGACTGATAACTGTTGTTGTATGCGAACTCAACAGGATGTAGATGATGGTCCCTCGAGCCCTCAATGTCAACTATGCAAGCCCATAAGAGATATTCTAAGATACGATTCACTCTCTCAGTTTAGCCATAGGTTTATAGGTGATAAGATGTACCCATATGAAACTCTTTACCAATACCTCTTGTAAGCTCTTCCAAAACCCACTATTGAATAATGGTTCTCGGTTACTCATAATGCTCCTTGACACACCATGAAATTGTATTATCCACTTAATGTACAACTCAGCTAATTTGGATGTCATCCTATTAGACTTTATGGGCATAAATCGAGCACCCTTCATCAATCTAGCAACAATAACCTAGATGTTATCATACCCTTCTCTACTCCTCCATAATCCATTGATGAAGTCCATTGATATCTATTCCCCTTCCACTAAGAACTTTAAACGGTTCCAACAAACAACTTGGTTTCTTTGATTCAGCTTTCACTAGCAAACAATTCATATATTTTGTGATGAATGCCCCAATATCCTTCTTCATCCCTTCCCACTATAATGTTTTCTTTATATCTCTATACATTTTATTGCCTCTAGGATGTATAATGTAACATCCTCACTTCTATATCCATACTACCCAAGTGTATTACCAAGTAATATTGTGAAGTGATACAGAGAATGAAGTGATATGGGGCACACACGTGAATATTCCTTTGGACTAACACTGGTACATATCTCAAATATCAATAATACTTACCATATTCATACTAAACCATTATACAGATGTGCCTCCAGGATGAACAATACATAATGTATAAATAATAAGTAGAGAACATAGAGTCAATAAACATAACAATAAAATAATAGAAATTATTTGTTCAAAATACAATATCTGAATCACAGTATACTTCAACAAGATATTATTATGTACATAATATCAATTATATCCTATCCTCCTTCTATATCCAAGTATCCACAATCAGATCAACATATCTTTGAATTCTGAAATGTCTCGGACTGACCCGAGTATTATAAATAACTTACGGGTCAGACTATGACTATATCATAGGTGAAAATATTTATAATCTAATATATTAGCAACTAATAATATAATACCACCCATAATATAGATAAATACGTATTATATGTATTATTTATATCACAACACCATAAACAATTTCCCACGTATTATATAACTTCAAATATCTCAAAACATATATAGAGATATCATCACCCATCTCAAAGCAAATCAACTCAGAAATCAAGAGCATCAAATCCGATGGGTGAATCATCCAAATCTAGAAATCATCATTAAAATCAAGAAACCATCATTAATGAAATATCATCAAATTGTCATACAACAATAATCAAATATCACTCAATATCAACAATAAAAGATTCGTCATTAATTCATCAAGATAGGTTGCCTATCAATACATAATAAAAGATCCAAGGATCCACCATATTCTGGACACCTATCCAGATATAATTTCATCTCCTCATATATGAATAAATCCAAATAGTATGGATATACAAGAACTGACTACACTTTAGACGCACAGTCTTTAGTATTGCCACCTTATTGAATAGTGAATAACATATGCTAATCGACATCACACACATAACCCTGAACCAGAAAGAGAAACCATAGCATACAGCATCCTTCGGAACCTAGGGTCTATTAGCCTCCCTTAGTAGCTGGATCTATTCATACAGCCTTAGTTACCTCGACAGACATTGTGACAAATATCCACTAGTGGCTCGTCAATGCGTAGCCTCGGTCACGACCCTGCTTTGCCCCTATAGGTAATAGACCGCTGGCTTATGCGACACAAGGGGTTGTAGGACACTAACCTTACGAGTCCTCTAAACCAAATCTCGTGATGCGCATTCAATATAATATAACAACAGTGTCGTGGATCTAGGGTGCAACCTCACGATCAAGCCGCCATGGTGGATACTGGCCAATCCGGTTTACTCCCGAACCATAAAGGAAGTTGGATATAAGTGGACTACATATAATACTCATATCCTATATCAACATATAGCTTTAGACGTAAGCCCACAAATGACTCCATATAAGTCACCACGTGACAATAATATACTAGAGCTCTTATCTCTCACCGACACACGGCTCTACCTAATTGCCAACACATGGCTATAATATACTCATCGCAGCGGTATCATCACATACATGAGTAATCCCCATTTGAATGGTGCTTACTTACAATGAATAATCAAACCAATAACATAACGACGTCCTATACCACCACATGTTACTCGAATAATTATTCAATGCTCATAAACTACACTCAATCCACACTAGATATCTCTATATGACAAGTCTGATGAATAACTGGAAAAGAGTTACCGAAAATCCCATACTAGGGGGTATCACTAATTCGTTTATTCAAATTCAACATCATATAGAAATGAAAAGCAATACACAATACTAAAAGTAAGTATATATATAACTATATTTTAAAGTATAATAATAATAATAATAAATTCTCAATAGAAAATATAATATTGGTTTGTGTAATGAGGCTCAAATAAATGTACAATCACTACAAAAAGATGTCATCACCATATCATGTTAAAATCTCCTATCAAATCTATATTAATGGTGAATCATACATATCATAAGAATCAATATAAAGAAGATAAAAATCAGAAACAAATATAAAAATTGATTATTCAAATAAGTGTAAATAACAAATCAAAATTTAGTAATGAAATATTCAAAACATACAATTATTCACACACACACACTCACACACTAAAAGATGAATAATAAATACATATTCTAGAATTAATTAAATAATTATCTAAACTCATATATAGATTTAATATTTAGACCAAATAACTAATTTCCCATTCTTATATAAAATCAGTCAATTATTAAATATTTACTAAAAACATTAAATAGCTCATATAAAATCCCTTAAGTAGTTTATAAAGTTGAATACTTTATATGATAAAACTATTTCGTAGTTTTCTATAATTAAATACAATTTAGAAGTAATATTAAACTATTCAAAACAATTCTAATATATTCAAATTCAATTAAATATCTACTAGAAATAATATTATTTTTTTCTAAAATTTCTATAAATGTGTGTATATATATAAATATGTTACCTCTACTTGCATTTATAACATGAAGGCACATAACATATCATTATATAAATGTACATATCACTTGAAAACTAAGGAATGCGGCTTGCAAAATTTATGAGCATGAAATAAAAATGCCAGCAAGCAAAACATGGACCATAATATAAATGAAAAGTTCAACATTCATTATATAATATATTTTTTGAAGGAAGAAAAACGGGTTAAGCCCAAATACTTAAAAATGGTATCGAATAGGTATAAACACCCACCCAAAAAACCAACACTTATCTCATAACCCTAACTAGGGTATGCAGACATAAAATCAAACTAAAACAAATTCTCAAGCTCTTCAAAAATGGCGGAGTGGCGATTCATAGTTTCTATGATTCTCTGCCTCCAATCTTAGCTCCGCTAGCTTCTCCTCTTTCCCAATATGATAAGCAGTCATTAAACCCTCCTCCCATCCATTCCATGTCTTCGTTGAGGTTGTACTTTCTCTGACTCGAGGGGAAAAGAGAGGGATTAACAAACCTGACATTATCGCTACTCAGACTGTTAATTCCTTCTCAAGAATACCATCGTCGACTGAAATCGGGTCTCAATTCAGCGCTTTGACATCAGTAACTTGCTAATTAGTCTGGAAGCCTTTCGAACGAGATAGATAATGCTCTAAGTGCTTACTGCCAGCTTCGATGCTCCACTCATCAGCTAAAAAAGCAAACTTGGTTTGATCTTTAACTTTTTTCTTTGATTTTTGGAGGATTATTCTACTGTCTGTCTCGATAAGTAACCATTTCTGCTCTTTATTCATACTGGCTTTATTATGAGTTCGAAAGTTTCTTTCTTTCCATATATGAAAGACAATAGTAGTAATTAAAATGTGAGCATAATTCTTTCGGTAGATTTAGACTTAAATTTACTATTGATATGTTGAATTGCTTGCATGAGATCCATCTGTACATTGTTTTGAATACCCAGTATAGTTTGAATGCGACTCCAAATAAAATAAGAATAGCTGCATTCGAAAAACAGATGATTAACACTTTCATTAACTAAAATTGCATAAGGAACAAAGTGAATTAGTTATATTTCCCTATATATTTATTTTGTCCCAAGTTGGTAATCTGTTATTTATAGCAAAATATGTACAAAAAGCCATCTTGGGACTATTCACTTTATTCCATATGCATTGATACCACTCAACATTGGGGATTTTATTTTTGATCACTTCCCAAGTAGTTTTAAAAGAGAAATTACCTTTGTTGCTAGCTTTCCATTCCCAATAATCACTGTCTGCAGTAAGATCAAGAGGAACTTTGCAAATTTCATGTTTATGTGGGTTAGTAATTGGATATAATTGTGGTTGCCATTGGTTGTCTTTAATGATCATTGACACTTAACAATTCTTTCCCAAAATCCTTTGTAAATGTTTTAAGTAAATAATAAAATATTTTAAAAAGAGATTTGAACAATTCAAAATTATTTCAAAGGTGGTTAAATAAATAATTAAGTGATTTAAAAAAGGGAAAATGAGTATGCGGAAACGACTAATACATTTATCCCGCATGTGAGATCTAAAAGTGAAAACAAGGTGTGTAACTAAGGTTAGGGATGGAGCAACTAGTGCACTGAAATTACCTGGCCTCGGTTTTCTCTTTTAGGCGAGGGGTGGAACAGATCGAAAGGAAAGTTCGGATGCTCAACTTGGATTTTATAGAAATAATCTTCTTATACTCATTATTAAGATCCGAAGAGGGAACTCATCCTATTCCGGGAATTTAAAAGGTGATCTCACCATTATTGCACCCATGAAACTTGTTGAATACGAAAGTTGATATTGAATAAAAATATAGTGATTTCTATAATCCTATTTTCTCAAAAGATACTCTTTAAAAATGATTTGAGAAATATTCAAAAAAGAGGTTTAAATGATTTCGTATTCACTAAAAGAATACTTTGAAGATATATATCTCTCGAAGATATTTTGGTATAGAAAAATGAATGAATTGAAAACATCTAATTACATCGTTTTTTATCGATGATTGGATTTAGAAGGAACCGGGGTCGGATTTGGGTGATTCCTATCCGAAAACCACTTTGAACCAATTCACGTGTTCGAAAGATAAAGATGTTTGAAGACGGAGATATTGAGATGAATAATAACGAAGGACTACTTGTTGATTGGGGATAAACTCCCAATTCACTATATTGTAGCGGTGGTCTCTTTGTTAGGAAAAATCTCAAGACCACAAGGACTTCTCGCCTAGTAATGCCCAAGGAAAGTGCCTTCGGTTCCGTTCAGTCCCAAAATGAACTTGTATGGACGAGTGTCTGACCTTGCATTCTAAATCATAATGAGTGATCTCTATAAATGTATATCAGTCGGTGGTGGAGAAGACACCTTCTCTTAGCTTAACACCCTTTCCCGAGACATATGAGCTCAGGAAGTTATATATTTGTAGAGACTAGTCGTGTGAATGTAGAATGGAAATGTGGCATTCAAAGTGAAAGAAGATGTGCTATGTGAAAAGGTAATCTTTGCCTCGAGCCTCATCAACCGGAAATGACCGAAACAGGGTTGGATGCGGCAAGGCTAAGTGGGTCATTCCTAATTAGGGTATGATCATCCCCTTCTAGATATATTTCTTCCCGCTATAATGTTCGGGATGTAAATTAATGTGGATGTATGCGAAGAGAGCTCTCGGATAAAGGTCAATAACGATCGGGGGATGGCATATTTGATACTATCTAGTTATAGAGGTAGGCCGGTCTTGTGTTGGTAGAGGAGCTTTGTGATGGTTCCTCGGGACATCCATCTAGAGGTGTACCCATCGGAATGTAGTCCCTTCACCTGGTCATTTGTATGGAAATCCATTCTCCAATCAAAACCTGCAGTTTTGCTTGTATTGGCGTAATGAATTGCCCCGAAATGCTATATGGGTAAACATTTCGGGTGAGATTAATAAGTTTATTGGAAAATGTTTTCAAAGAATGTCATTAAAAATAATGTCCCCAGATTTTACGTAATAAAGAGTTTTGGTTATCATAAGGTAAAAACCTATTCCGTGTTTATGTGCAGCGTGGTCTTATGAGATACCTTTTTGTTTTCAAAACATCGTACTTTGAGTTCTCACACCAGTCCCATGACTGACCCAGAGTTTGTTTTTCCCTTTAAACTCTGGGTGCCCTATTTTTCGGACAGCCGTGTAGTAAGGATACCTTAGGAGCATTTGGAGCATTTTGGAGAAGTCTTTTGGAGATATGAAGCTGAAGTACCCAATGTACAGATCTACCCATTTTCTGTTGTGTTATGTAGTATGTATTTCCCAGCATATGTATAGATAGACAGTTATAACTATCCCGCTGGATTTTTATTTGACTCTAATCATTTATGTATAATTAAAATGTTGAACGTGATGTGAGATTCTATTATTGTGTTATCTTCTATCTTTATTTTCATTTACACCCCTAATAATCTGCCTCCCCAACACTTGGATTTACGACGGTTCGTCACATTTGGTATCAGAGCTGAAGGTTAAGAAAGAACCTTGGCTTTGTTGGGGTATGTCTCATTATATATAGGGTTAGTAATACCCTAGAATGAGTTTAGTTTGAGAGAGTGTATAATTAAAATTTTAACTTGAATAAGTATATTCATACTGTATAGTATTCCCTAAAATATCTCGTCTATATATCCTAAAGATCTTTTTCTTACTATATACAAATAGTAGAAAATGAGTGGAAGAAGAGGACGAGGTAGGGGAGGAAGTAATACCACAAATGGTCAAACTCCCAGAGCTATAGTAGTTGAGGAAGTAGTAGTTTTGGTACAACCCCAAGTCAACTTTGCAACTTTATGCAAGAACTATACCAGCCTTGGTGGTAGACCTTTCAAAGGAATGGAAACCATCATTGAAGTACAAGCTCGGATCTGCTCTTGTGAAAGAATTTTCAAAGGACCGAATATTGGAGATGAGCAAAAGAGATTCTTAGCTTCTTGGCAACTACAAGACGGAGCTCTAGTTTGGTGGGAATCTATTACTCAGAATGAGTCAGAAGATAATTTCTCATGGGAACAATTCCAAGAAGTCCTTGAGGAGCAGTATATGCCGAAAGCCGAAAAATCCCGTCTTTACTGAAATTTTATGGATTTTAAACAGGAGGAGGTGATGCCATTTAAGGAGTATGCTAACAAGTTTAATGAATTATCTCGTATTGGGCCTTGATTGATAGATACGCCCCTCAAAAGGAATGAAAAGTTTATTTCTGGAATGAAGAAGCAATACCATGTCAGAATGACTGGGCATGTGAAAGAACCATTTGTAGACTTAGTGGACATGGGATACAGATATGAAGCTTTGGATAAGATAGATCCACCCGTAGTATAATAAAGCAACAACAATAACCGGAAGAAGATGAAGTTCAATGGCAAGAAGCCATGGCAGGGAAAACCCAAAGGAGGATCTCAGGATAACCACTTTAAAGATGTCACTTGTTACAATTTCCAACATAAGGGCTACCTATCAGCTCATTGTAGAAAACCCAGAACTCAAGGAACTCGAGGATCAGCACCAAGAAGCTGCTTTAATTGTCATCAATTAGGACACATGATTAAGGATCGTCCCCTAACGAAGAAAGGAGAATAAGCCAAAATGTATGTTATCAAGGATGAGCCTTCAACCTCCCAAGATGTAAAGGGCAAAGGAGTGTTGGTAGGTAATATTTTTATCGAAGAAGTTTTAGTTAGAGTATTATTTGATACAAGAGCTTCTCATAGTTTTATTTCTATAAAAAACTGTAGAAGAATTGAAACTTAAACCTAAAATTGTTGACGACCCTATCTGTGTGACGAATCCTATAGGAGGATCCACTAATCTTTGTATGCACTATGAAAAAGTCCCAATTTCCTATCCTCCCCATCACTTTCCTTTTGACCTTTTTGTCTCAGATTTTATTGGATTTGAAATATTATTCGGTATGGATTGGTTGGCTAAGTATAAAGCTGTGCTCGATTGCGATAAAAGGACGATATCTTTATGGACCGCCTTTGGAAAAATCATAGAAATATCTTGCGAAGATCCTAGTCCAAGAAGGGATAGTTTTCTTATGCTTTAGATACATCCCAGACAGGATTAGAAACAATACCCGTTGTTAAAGAATTTGCAGATGTCTTTGAGGAAGTTAAAAGTTTGCCCCCACATCGAGAGATCGAATTCCGTATCGATTTAGTTCCTAGTGCGATGCTAATTAAACAATGAGATAGAAGGATGGCTCCGAAAGAAAGGGATGAGTTGAAAAACCAAACCCAAGAGCTATTAAAGAAAGGATTGATAAGACCCAGCCATTCAAGTTAGGGATCAGCAGTAGTTTTTGTCGCTAAGTCGGATGGATCTTTGAGATTGTGTATAGACTATCGAGATCTAAATAAGCAAACCATTAAGAACAAGTATCCTCTACCCCGAATAGATGACTTGTTTAACCAGTTACACGAAGCTCGAGTTTTCTGTAAAATGGACCTAGCTACAGGATTCCATCAGTTAAGGATCATAGAAGATGGCATCCATCTAACTACATTCAAAGGTCCGAATACTTTCTATGAGTGGTTGGTTATGCCTTTTGGGCTGACTAATGCACCCGCTTATTTTGTTGACTTTATGAATAGAGTTTTTAGAGATGTGCTAAACAAATTCGTGTTAGTCTATATCGAGGATACCCTTATCTACTCAAAGACAGAAGAAGAACACGCAAGGCATCTAGAAGCTGTGTTGGAGATATTGAGGAATAACGTGCTTAAAGCCAAATTCTCAAAGTGCCATTTTTGGGAGAAGGAGGTAAGATTCCTTGGACATATAATATCAAGGGATGGAATTTCAGTGGATCCAGGGAAAGTTGCAGCTGTTTAGGATTGGAAGCAGCCACAAACTCATTAAGAGATTCGTAGCTTCTTAGGTTTGGCAGGATATTACAGAAGATTCGTTCAAGACTTCTCTAAGCTTGCCTATCACCTAACAAAGTTGACAATGAAGGATGCTAAATTTGTCTGGTCTCCTAAATGTGAAGAAGCATTCCAAGAACTAAAGAAGAGGTTGACAACCGCTCTAGTTTTAGCAATTATAGATGGAAATATTGGATTGACCGTTTATACAGATGCTTGTGGAGATGGAGTTGGTGCAATTTTAATGCAAGATGGGAAGGTGATTGCTTACGCAAGTATACAACTGAAGATGCATGAGAAGAATTATGCAACACATGACCTAGAATTATTAGCCGTTGTGTTCGCATTAATGATATGGAGGCATTATTTGCTGGGTAAGAATTTTTTATAGTTTATTTCGATAAAACTTTGAATTGACCTTAGTAAATAATATTCCATCTTTTAGGTGAAAAATTCGGACTCTTCATGGACTACAAATCTTTAAAGTATCTTTTCACCCAGAAGGACTTGAACATGAGACAACAACGCTGGCTAGAATTTCTTGCGTCATATGATCTAGATATTTGATATACACCCGGGAAAGCCAACGTAGTTGCTGATGCATTGAGTAGAAAGTTAGTTATTATTTCCTCTTTGGTAGTTACTCCAACTCTCCAAGTAAAGATCGCCAGCAAACAAAAGGAAGATTTATTTCTCAAGGAGATCTTTAGGAATATATGTCAAGGATATAATTCAAGCTTTAAAATAGATAACCTTGGAGTATTGCGGTTAAATGGAAGAATTTGTGTTCTGGATGTTGGAAATCTTAGGCAAGAAGTACTAGCTGAATGCCACATAGTCAAACTTAGCATTCATCCGGGAATTCATAAGATGTACAAGGACATGAAGCGTACATTTTGGTGGAAAAGTATGAAGAGGGACATATCTATCTATGTCAGCTTTGTGAAAATTGCCAAAGAATCAAAAGTGACCAACAAAAAGCGGCAGGATTACTTCAACCTTTGGAGATTCCAGCTTGGAAGTGGGATCAAATATCCATGGATTTCATTGATGGCTTACCCCGAATAAGGAAAGGAAATGAAGGCATTTGGGTTATCATAGACCGATTAACCAAAAGTGCACACTTTATTTCGATAAAGCCAACAAGAACTGAAGCAAGCCTTGCAGATATATATATATATGAAGGAGATTGTCCGATTGCATGGAGTTCCGAGCAGTATAGTAAGCGATCGTGATCCAGTCTTCACTAGTAAGTTTTGGGAAGCACTACAGTCAGCTTTGGGAACGAAGATGAGTATAAGCACTGCATATCACCCCCAAACTGATGGATAAACGAAAAGAGTCAACCTCATTTTATAAGATCTTTTAAGAGCATGTGTTCTAGACTTTGGAGGCTCATGGGAGAATCATTTACATCTAGTAGAGTTCTCCTACAATAATAGCCATCAAGCTAGTATCGACATGGCACCGTATGAAGCTCTGTATGGTCGTCCATGTAAATCGCCAGCATGCTGGATAGAAACCGGAGATTGGTTAGTACTTGGTCCATATATGATACGGGAAGCTTCAGATAAAGTTGATATGACTAGGAAGAAGCTAAAAGAAGCCCAAAGTAGACAGAAGAGTTATGCAGACCGAAGGCGTAGAAATCTGGAATTCTCAGTTGGAGATTCAGTCTTTTTGAAAGTCTCTCCAATGAGAAGCATAGTAAGATTTGGAAGAGCTAGGAAGTTAGCACCTCGATATATTGGACCTTTCCCTATTCTTGAACGAATCGGCCCACTAGCTTATCGAGTACAATTTCCTGAAAGATTTCTGGTGTACACAATGTTTTTCATGTATCACATTTACGGAAGCATGTATATGACCCAGAACAAATCATAGAAATGGCTGCTCAGGATGACTTGGAGATAGAACCAAACTTAGCGGTTATCAGAAGGCCCGTTCGAATAGTTGACCAAGATGAGAAACGATTAAGAAGGAAGGTAGTATGATTGGTCAAAGTTCAATGGAGCGGGGATGCTGATGATTGCACATGAGAAACAAAAGACAGAATGAGAAAAGCATATCCCGAGTTCAGGATCGATGTATAGACTTTATATATCGTTTGAGTGTACTCACCGCATGTGGTGTAGTCACTTATTATATATATATATTCCATTTTATCAAATATATATTTCCTTTTGAAGCTATTTTCTTCTTATCTAATTTCGAGGACGAAATTCTTTTAAGTAGGGGAGAATGTAAAAACCCAAAATTTAACCGCTTCAAAATATAACATTTAAAGTGATTTTAAATATAAAATATAAAATGTTTTATGATTTAAATAATATTAGATAGGATTTGGAAATAGAAATATACATAAAAATAGTAACATTTGCTTATATCGACAAAAGTGACAAAATCCTGATTTCAGAAAAGTAAGTTTAAATGGTTTAATGAATTATTTTAATTTATTTATGAGTGTTTATATTTTTAAATAACATTATACAAATTTATTTTTAAATTTGGTTTACATAAATAAATAGTTTAACTACAACGTCAAAATATGACTGTAAAACATTTTGTCAAAAATCAATGTTTTTCGATTTAAAGTTGTCGCAACGTTGTTGCACCTTTATTTTCTTATATATGAAGATATATTCAAATAGTATAAGTATTAATTAATTTACTAATCAAGTTTACTTTTACTAAACATACTTAGAAAATTCTAGAATGTAATTAACAAAAGTAAGCATAAAAAGACAAAAAAGTGTTATAAAAGTCAAAAAGTAAACATCAAATTAAACAAACATAATTATTTCTTTACTTAATACTTAAGTGAAACTGACATAAAGTGATGATTTGAAATGTGATGTTAAGTGTTGAAAAAAGTAGTTTGCTTAAAATATAAGTAAAGGGTATTTTGGCCTTTTTACAAAATATTATTTTAATCCAAATTTTTTCCTATAAATACCAATCCACTTTCTCACTTCCTTCCACACTCCTTCTTCTCAAAATTTCAAGCTTCTTATCACTCTTTTAATGACTTCCAACCTTAATAAAATAATGCCAAAATTTATTCCAAAAATATACTAAAGAAAGTAATCATCAAATCACCTTGAATATTCACCAAAACTCCTCCTCCTTCCTTCACAACCCACGACCCACCCCTTTACCATCAAGCCGAGCCAAACCCTCCCTAATCACGGCTTTGAGCATTTTCCCCCTCCACTAGTCAAGTCAAGCCACCTAGAAGCCTTAATACAAGCATTCATGAGCACCCAATTGAAGTTTGGAAAGTTATAATCACTTTAAAGTTTCATTTGCAACTTAGGTGAGAACTCCTATTTATATCTATAAGTATATGGTTTTGATGTGTGATATGTTTGTTGGATGTTTGGTTATGATATTGATTTTCATATGTTGTTTATTGCATGTAAATATTGAAACAAGTCACGATATACACGACATTGATTCACACGGAAAACACTTTCTAAAATAAATTGAAAAGTGATATGGAATCATTTAATACCCTCTAAAATGATTAAAAATATATTAGAAATGTTTTATAAACATATAAACTTGTTTTAACAAAGTTTGAATGAAAAACATAAAATAAGTCAAAACTAGACGCGTCGCGTAAATGTAGTTCACGATTTCGCACCGAAAACTTTAAATAAGCATACGAAGTGGATTATAGCTCGGAATCGTTCGAGATAAGGATTTTCCGGACTGTTATATCCATATTCTTCAAACAAAAAAAGAAAATCAAGATTTCATTAACTAGATTTTAAAATATGTCCAAAATAATTTTCCAGAAAAATCGCGCTTTTGCAGTAAAGTGACCAAAGTTTAAAATTGATATTTGAAATGTTTTGAAAATAAGAAATAAATTCAAAAAATCTTTTAAAATGTTTAAAAGTTATTTAAGTTGAAAAGATGGTTCTCCAAATGATATAAAAGTTGTTTTGGAGAATATAGCTTTTAAAGCACTTTTTGTAACACTTTTTGCACCACTTTTTCAACGCTTTTCTATAACTTTTGAAATAAAGGTTGAAACTTAACAATTATTTTCCAAAATCCTTTGTAAATGTTTTAAGTAAATAAAGTATTTTAAAAAGAGATTTGAAAAATTCAAAATTATTTCAAAGGTGGTTAAATAAATAATTAAGTGATTTAAAAAAGGGAAAATGAGTATGCGGAAACGACTAGCACATTTGTCCCGCCTGTGAGATCTAAAAGTGAAAACAAGGTGTATAACTAATGTTTGGGATGGAGCAACCAGTGCACTGAACTTGACTGGCTTTGGTTTTCTCTTTTAGGTGAGGGGTGGAACAGATCGAAAGGAAAGCCCGAATGCTCAGCTTGGATTTTATAGAAATAATCTTCTTATACTCATTATTAAAATTCATAGAGGGAACTCGTCCTATTCATGGAATTTAAAAGGTGATCTCACCTTTATTCCATCCATAACACTTGTTGAATACGGAAGTTGATATTGAATAAAAGTAGAGTGATTTCTATAATCCTATTTTCTCAAAAGATACACTTTAAAAATTATTTGAGAAATATTTAGAAAAGAGATTTAAATGATTCCTTATTCACTAAAAGAATACTTCAAAGATATATATCTCTCGAAGATATTTTGGTGAAGAAAAATGAATGAATCGAAAAACAATCATCTAATTACATATTTTGTTTCGTTGATTGGATTTCGAAGGAACCGGGGTCGGATTTTGGTGATTCCTATCCAAAAACCACTTCGAACCAATTCACGTGTTCGAAAAATAAAGATGTTTGAAGACAGAGATATTGAGACGAATAATAGCGAAGGACTACTTTGTGATTAATTGGGGATAAACTCCCGATTCATTATATTGTAGCAGTGGTCTCTTTGTTATGAAAAATCTCAAGGCCACAAGGACTTCTCGCCTAGTAATAGCTGAGGAAAGTGCCTTTGGTTTCGTTTAGTCCCAGAACGAACTTGTATGGACGAGTGCCTGACCTTGCATTCTAAATCACAATGAGTGATCTCTATAAATGTATATCAATCGATGGCGAAGAAGATACCTTCTCTTAGCTTAACACCCTTTCCCGAGACATACGAGCTCAGGAAGTTATATATTTGTAGGTACCAGTCGTGTGAATGTGGAATGGCAATATGGCATTCAAAGTGAAAGAAGATGTTCTATGTGAAAAGGTAATCGTTGCCTCGAGCCTTATCAACCGGAAATGACCGAAACAGGGTTAGGCGTGGCAAGGATAAGTGGGTCATTCCTAATTAGGGTATGATCATCCCCTTCTAGATATATTTCTTCCCGCTATGACGTTCGAGATGCAAATTAATGTGGATGTATGCAAAGAGAGCTCTCGAATAAAGGTCGGTAACGATCGGGGGATGACATATTCGGTACTATCTAGTTATAGAGGTAGGCTGGTCTTGCGTTGGTAGAGGAGCTTTGTGATGGTTCCTTGGGACATCCATCTAGAGGTGTATCCATCGAAAGGTGGTCCCTTTACCTGGTCATTTGTATGGAAATCCATTCTCCAATAAGAACATGCGATTTTGTTTGTATTGGCGTAATGAATAGCCCCGAATTGCTATATGGGTAACCATTTCGGCTAAGATTAATAAGTTTATTGGCAAATGTTTTCAAAGAATGTCATTAAAAATAATATCCCCAGATTTTACGTAATAAAGAGTTTTGGTAATCATAAGGTAAAAACCCGTTTCATGTTTATGTGCGGCGTGGTCTTATGAGATACCTTTTTGTTTCCAAAACATCGTACTTTGATTTCTCGCACCAGTCCCATGACCGGAGTTTGTTTTTCCCTTTGAACTCCGGGTGCCCTATTTTTCGAGCAGCCGTGTAGTTAGGATACCTTAGAAGCATTTGGAGCATTTTGGAGAAGTCTTTTGGTGCTATGAAGCTGAAGTACCCTATGTAGATATCTACCCATTTTCCGCTGTGTTATGTAGTACGTATTTCCCAGCATATGTACAGATAGACAGTTAAAACTATCCCGCTGGATTTGTATTTGACTCTAATCATTTATCATTTATGTATAATTAAAATGTTGAATGCGATGTGAGATTCTATTATTGTGTTATCTTCTATCTTTATTTTCTTTTACACCCTTGATAATCTGCCTCCCCAGCACTTGGATTTACGGCATGTGGATACCATGGATGTATTAGTGTCGATTTTTGAGGGTCGAGGAGATGGGTCGTCACAGTTCCACCAATGTAGAGCTGACCCCTGCAACTGCCTAGAGGCCAACCTCCTCTTTTGTCCATCATTTACACCCAAATCAGTAAATATACGCTTAAAATGCAACAGCCAATTCTGAACTTCTACGACACACTCCGTTCCCAAGAATGGCTTCCCACCCAAACTTGTGTAATCTCCACTCAACAAAGCAATATTCCCAACTAGAGCCATATGATTTGCTCCTCCATTTCCAGCAACTCCGGCAGCAGCACCAGCTTGCATCAAGCCAACTAAGAACTGATACATCGCCCCCATATCTACTGGTGGATTTCCAGCACCCACATTGGCTTCAACATTTTGGTTACTAGCATTAGCCGGTCGACCCGGGTTTCTCCTGGTAGTGGGTCGAGCATTCCCATTAGTTGTGGTGCTCCCTCCACCGAGATTTTCTCTTCCGTTTCATGCTTCCATATCTCCTTTCTCGTAAATCTGCATACGAGCCTTAGTAAGATACAGAAGAACGGTTTAAGAGAACGGGGGACACGTGCTTATATATATATTACTATATATAGAAAATACAAGTACGTTACTATAGCGTTAACTCAAACCCCAATCTCATTATCTGATTCATTGGATTACGTTTGAAAAATCTTTTAGGTTTAAGTTTCTTTTAAAGTTTCATAAACCTATACTCTGATACCAACTTGTAACATCCCTCTATTTGGAGGCCCAAAACTAACGGCTACGGATGCTGCAATCATCCCTAGTTATTAATCCTCGGCGACCAAACACGGCGATATTAGATACATTGCTACACAGAAACACAAGAACATGGTAAAATGTTAAATAGCAAAACAAATTTCACATCCCATTTCAAAATATTCCAAATCGATTACATAATCCCAATTCGCAGGCCATGTTTAGATAACATATAATTTTTGCAAAATATGCCAAGAGTGACATATGAAGATGCCCCCTTGGTAGATCATAGTATATAAATAGGCAAGAAAACAATTTGCCTTAAAAAAAACCCACAGCGGAAATAAAAATAACTCTAAAAACAATATTGCCTCATGCACATCCTTGGAAGCTTTATTCGTCTAAAGGAACACCTGGAAACCTTAACTCTCAACCTACTCAAAACCAATTGAGTACCCGAGAGTTTAAGGAGAAAACAAAAACTTCAAGTCATACTAAAAGCTTGGTGTGAATAATAATTTACCATCTCAAACCATTTGAATATCTAGTGAGACCACGTCGCTTAGCGGAATAGATTTTCCCCTCACTAGTATCCTAAAACATTTATAACACCATATACTGCGCTCCTACATCCACAATGGTTAAAACATAGTATTTTAAAATATTATGATGATATGCAGAACAATTAAAGCAATTCTGGATTACCCATCTCCATTCATTCTGACTATCTGTCTCAATTATTGTTTCTAGGGTTACTTTTAACCTATTAAATGTTTATGGACTATTTGTCCAATTACTTAGTTTTCATGGGATTACTAAGAACCAATTGGTATCTCCAATATCATATTTCTTATCCTAGTTTTCATGGGCTAACTAGGAACCTATTGGCTGACTTCCAATATCTTAATCCGGTATAGTTTTCATGTGCTAACTACAAACCTACTGGCCCCTGCCTGTATCAAATCAGAGTTTTCATGGGCTAACTATGAAACTATTGGCCCCTGCCAATATCATACAGTTTTCATGGGCTTACTGTAAACCTATTGGCCCCTGCCAATATCATTAGATTTAGAATTTAACATCTGTTAGGTTATATTCACTACTGGGTCAACCTAACTGGTTATTCTGCCCTTTCCCCAAGATACAGTTATGGGTTATTAACAATGTGAATAGTATTTCCAAAATCTTTATTTATGCCATGGTTATTACTTTTTAAAATTGAGACTGGGTTGTGTTTTGAAATCATAAAATCATCTCTTTCGAAACCCTGTATAGCCTCCTTCGAAAGTAAAGACTTCTTTTCAAAACATAGTATACATAACTTTCGAAACACTTAGAAAATATTCTCATTCGAAACCATTGGTAACTTTCAAAAGTATTAAGTCATCTTTTAAAACATAAACTTCAAAACATATGAAAGTACCCCTTTCAAAAACATTGGGTTTACTTCTTCAAAACCAACATTTGGGCCAAATTGGTTATATACGAAAGTATCTCTTTCGAAACCAACAAAAACTAGAATTAAGAAAAATAGATGGTGTTGGAGCCATCTAGTTCGAAAGTAAAAGACTTTAAAATTAAAACTTCGAAGGTCTGAGTCGAAACCCCTTTCGACTCTATCTCCTTCGAAACCCCAACCCCTTTCGAAAAAAATTAGGAAAAAGGTCTGGTTTAAGGTAAAAAAACAAGTGCAACCCTTCGTAAGCATTACTGGTTAACATGGTAAAAAAGGTAGAGTAGCGGCTAGGCTTCGACTAGGTCGAAACCAACCCCTTTCGAAAGCTTTTATTTAAAGAAAAAATCTCCTTCGAAGGCTAGTACTTTTAGTATAACATGGCAACCTTCTTTGAAAGCTAAACATATACCCTTTCAAAAATAATAAGTTTCGACTAAGTCAAAAGCTTTAAGCAAAATGAAGCAAGGACTTTAACCGATAAAACAAAGTCGGATTTCGACCCCATCGAAGGCTTCCCCTTCGACACCAAGGTTTCCACCCATCTTCCAATCCACTATGTATTTTCCATGAGGTACTATGTGTATTGGTTCCGATTATGATGGTTTCGACAGTGATGGTTTCGACTATGATGGGGCGGAATCAAGGGAGTCGAAAGGTACTTTACTTTAAAGGTGAAACACTTTTTTTCTGAATAAAGGCGGAATGATAGAAATTTTTAAGTAATCTCTTTTTAACAACTTGCCTAGTTGTAAAACACTGGTTGGCTGCCATAAAACTTCCCAATTTCTTTACTTCTGAAACCGCTGCATTCATTCAGATCCTAAATTAATGGATTTAAACGATAAAGCCTTTCCATATAACCTAAAACCGACATTTTCAGAAAAGCCCTTGCTTTAAAATAATTTATTTCCCCAAATAAATCAACTGGGAAAAATCCCCAAAAATCACGGAAATTCGAATTAATCATGTAATCGAACATATTAAAATTTTAGACCTAATTTCCTCCTGAAATTCACAAAATAAATATTTAACCCAATTTAATCATAATTTCCATCAAAAATTTATAGTAAAATTTCCATAACTTGGAAAATTCTAAAAATCAAAACCCATCTCCAAAATAATGTTTTACTTAACATAAAATTTTTCCATGACATTTTAAAATCAGTAAATCACGATTTTGATCCTAAAACCTTATGGATTTCATATGATTGAATGGTTTAAATCAAACAATCCATAAATTCCAGCATATCATCATCCAATATATCATGGGAACAAAATAAATATTCAAATCTAAAATCACATGATTATAAAACCAAAAAGAGATGGTAAGAATTATTATTCACCTTAAACTTGATAAGGAACTTGAGATTTGATGTCTATTAATCCTTCCTAGCTTGATTCTTAGCTTTAGATTAAAATTTCTCCTTCTCTTCCTTGGTAATGGTCGGCTTTAGGTTTTAGATTTTTGTTTGTGATCGTGAGAAAGATGAAACGTGAATGGACAAAATGAGAAGTAATAGCTGTGTAGAATAAGAAGGTTATTTTACTAATATGCCCATGTGTAAGTTAATTAACCAATAATCCAAATCAAAGCCCATTTATCTTATTAGTAAGCATGACCATATGTTAATTTAATCAAATCTCAATCTCCTTATCATCGTTATTCTATTTAATTTATCTAATTAAATCTTTTGAATAATGCTATCAAAAATTAGGGATGTTACAATAACCAAAATAGTTCTAAGTTTACAAAAGCTACTTCAACCCCTTCGAAAGCCAGTTTCGACTCCATACCTTTTTCCTATCTCCAATTCACTACGTACCGAAGCTGATACCATGTGTATTGGTTTCAACTTAGATGGAGGCGGCGGTATGAGGTCGAAAGGTGTCTGCTATAAGTGGCGAAGCAGTGAATCTTAACAAAACTGGTTTTTTACTTTATAAACTAATTTCTTTCCAACTAACTTTCTTTTTTGTCAACATATGATTGGTTGCCAATTCTTTTTCAAAATCTTTTCTAGAAGTGCTGCTGAATTTCAGTAATTAACAAATAAAAACATTTACAAATAGCCCCTTCTCCTTTTATAAGCATATAAAACATTTAATTTATATCTTTAATAAAACACTTAGGAAAATTCTCCAAAAATTCCCATAAATCACTTTTAATATGTTTTCTAACATAGTTAAATTTCTGACCCAAAGCTAACATATAATAGCCATAAATAATTTAAACCCAATTTAACCATTTTCTTTACTAGAAAATTCATAACATATCCACATTAATTTAGAAAGTATAAAATTTGAACCCCGTCTCTAAAATATTATTTCTGACTCATATAAAAAATGCAAGGCATTTAGATGTCATTTGATAGATTTTTCAAATCATAACTTATCATAAAATCTATATGAAACAACAAAAATCATCAACAAGCATATATATATATATATCCTTTTACCGTTCAAAAAATGGCATACTACTTTACAAAATAGGTTCAGATCTTATCTAGAAACTGAAAATAACAAATATGAGATGTAATCTATTATTCACCTTAGCTTGTTGTTAAGGAGTTTGAGATTTGCTCTTGTGTTGTTTTGATTAAGCTTCATTCTTTTGATTCTTGCTTATCTTCCTTTAGATTTCCTCTAATGGTGGCTGGCCAAGCTTAAGTTTTAATTTTGTTTATGAACGTGGAAAATGAAAGTAGCATGAGGGTTTAGGGTATAAGAATATAACCTATTCCTGTTTTGCCTTTATCTTATTACCCTTATCTATTTCATTTTATTTCCCTTTAGTTCATTAGTTAATTAAGCACGGCTACCCTCTATTATTCAAATCTCAATCCCTTAACCACTTACTTTATTTCATTTAATTTATCTAATTAAATGTCCTAAATAATGTTAGTCAAAATTAGGATCATTACACCACCCATCAGGTAATTACGTTTGAGATGAAGAACATCGTATCCAGGTTCGGTCTCCCATATAAAATTATTACGGGTAATGGCACTCAGTTCGAAGGCCGAGAATTTGTAAAATATTGTTAAGATCATGATATCATAAAGGGGTTTTCCTTGGTGGCACACCCAAAAGCTAATGGGGCCATAGAAGCAGCCTATAAGACCATTAAAGCTTGTTTGAAGATAATATTAAACAAAGCAAATGGCAATTGGATAGATGAATTACCTTTCGTTCTATGGGCATATAGGACGAGCTCCAAGACTTCAGTGGGACATGTACCTTTCTTCTTAGCTTACGGATTTGAACTTATGCTCTCAGTTGAATTAGAGATTGCCTCGCACCAAAGGCATTATTATAATACATAGCAAAATGTAGAGCTCCGAGAGGAATCATTGGTTCTGTTACCTAAGCTTCGAGACCAAGCCGCTTTAAGAACGACGGAATATATTCGTAAGATGACTCGATACTATAACCAAAGGGTTTGACCTAGGAAGTCTAAGAAGGGAGACCTCCTCTTCCAAAAGATAATGCCCAATATAAAGGATCTAGCAAACGAACCTCTTGGTCCAAATTGGGAAGGACTCCTGATAATTCACAACATCATCCCCACAGGAACATATAAGTTAAAAAGACCAGACGACAACATAATACCTTGGACTTGGAATGTTGAGCATCTGAGACATTACAATAGTACGGAGTTATTACATGGATAAAAGTTTTATCCACAAGTTTGAGACAATAACCAATATCTTAGCCATGTCTTAGGTATGTCACACATGACTTCAATTCTCTTAAGATTTAAGTATTTCAAATATTACATTAATCGTGATTATTGTTGCAATCAAGCGATATCAAACAACTTTCAAACATTTTAGTCGTGATTATTGCCATGATCAAGCGATATCACGCAACTTTCAAACATTGCATCAAAACATTTTAGTCGTAATTACTACCATGATCAAGTATTATTATGAAATTTTCAAATATTGCACCAAATATTTTAGCCATGATACTACCTTGATCCAGTAGCGTCATGCGAATTTTAAAACCATGCTTTCACCCCTAGGCAGGTAAATGATTTCACTACCCAGTGATTATTTAGTTTTGCTTCCTGATCATAATGAAGTGTCGTCCTTAGATGAATTATGGAAAGAAAGAATCCACCATGCAACCTAGTTTAACCTTTACCTCACCAGAACAGTTTCGCCTTTCACTTAGTTTAGATAGCTTCAAGTATCAAGCATGGATTTCGAACATTGTGACCTCACGGTCTCAAATTAGATTTTGTCTCTCGGCATCAGCTTTGCCTTTCACTTAGTTTAGATGGCTTCAAGTGTCAAGCATGATTTATGAAAGTTTTGACCTCAAGTTCTCAAATTAGATTTTTCCTCTATGCACCAAAGCAGTTTCGCCTTTTACTTAGTTTAGATGGCTTCAAATGTCAAGCATGATTTTCAAAAGTTTTTGACCTCGCGGTCTTAAATTATTTTTTTTGCCTCTCGGCATCGAAATAAAATGTGTTGGGTAGATTCCCAATAGAATGAGCCATGGTCAAGTAGTACAATGCACGGGGTAGATTCTCGAGAATGTTAGAAAGATGGGTAGATTCCCCAAAAGGTTAGAAAAATGGGTAGATTCCCAAGAAAGTCAGAGTAATGGGTAGATTCTCGAGAATGTTAGAAAGATATGTAGATCCCTTGAAAGAATAGAAAAATGGGTAGATTCCCAAGAAATTCAGAACAGTGGGTAGATTCCAAATAATAAAAAAATCATGGTTATGCAGACCATGCATTGGGTAGATTCCCAATAATAGCGAGCCATGGCCAATAGTGCCATGTAAAGAGTGAGCCACGTCCTAAAAGTATCGTGCAACTAGTGAGCCATGGCTGATAGTGTCCTGTAAAGAGTAAGTCGCGGGATCTCAACCATGCCGAATGCACCAAGTGAGCCAAAACCATGGCATTGTGCAAAGGGTGAGCCATGGCCGAATCATGTCATGTAAAGAGTGAGCCATGGCCAAAAGTACCACGCACGGTGCTGTATAGTGAGCAGCGTCAGCCGCGTGCAAAACATAGGCGTTATACTGCCCTAATAGTTATCTAAAACCCGATACCTATGTGAGACCAAGTCTAGATGACTGGAGAATGGTATTGGAGTATTTTCGCCTCTGGGCACTCATTTCAAATTATTTTCAAAACTCTCTAGATGAGGATAGATTTCAATTTATTTTCAAAACCCTCTAGATGAGGATAGATTTCAAATTATTTTCAAACCGCTCTAGATGAAGTTAGATTTTAAATTATTTCCAAAGCATGGTCAGATCATCACAAAGTTATTTCGGTAAAGCAATACTTCAGAGAGTTCTCAGAATGAAACTCTGCCCAAAAGCTTAGGATTGACATTATCATGGAAATGGAACAAACAAGCCAAGTACTAAACACAACATAACTCTATTCTTTCCAAAGTCCACCTCATATCAACCATATAAGGTGAACTTTGGAGGGCATGTGTTACACCATAATTTCCACGAAATTCAAATTATGACAAAAATCCCTTGGCCTTTAATTCTGAAATCCATCGTTTAGCTTCCATCGAGAGCTCAGGGATCAGACTCAATACCCAAGAGCATATAGTCCAAGAACATGAGTTAAGGCAACAACAAAGACCGAGATTATTGTCCAAATAGAGTAAGAAGCTTAACCAAGTGCAGCAACTGTCAAGAGAAGCAAAATTACAACAAATCACAACAATCAACGGCTTAGATAGCCCAAACCGAGATCAAAGGTCAAGATAGATGAAAGGATTCAAAGAAGCTACATATAACAGCGTCATGTTAGCTATCCATGTCAAAATACATTCAATCATTTGACAGCAAGTGTTTGAATAAGAGTCGCCTATAGCAAGCCGGGTCATCAATCTGATTTAAAGCCCTTGCACCAATGGAAGAACTCTAAATCTGCTATAAATAATGGGTCATGTGCTACTGAAAAGGGGATGGCTAGCAAATTCCTGACATTCTGTAATCATTCGGTATACTTTACTCCTTTTGAAAAGCTTCAATTAAAATATCATTAATGGAGGACTTAGTGTCAAATGTATTTGTATACCAAGTTAAGAAATAAAAGCTCACACAGAGTATTCTATGTGGATGTTGGGATCTCAGTCCCGAACCACTATATAACTTGTGTCTCTTTAGCTTTCGGCACTTACTTTCTACATAATTTCGCTACTTACTCTATTTACTTGCATCCTCTCAAAACTAGCTTCCAAGAACCTCGAAGTGTTAGTTAGACGAAAAATCTATTTAGCAATTTCCTACTAAAGTAAGATGGGTATTTCTCAATATGCCATTCATTATTACACATTTTCTTAATTTTCCTTTTTGGTTTCTAATAAATGTGGTCCATCTATTTCCTCAATTAAAATATTCTATCAAAATTAGATCATTCCCAATTAATCCTTCTTTAATCACTTAAACCTTCTTCAGGTTTCCAAAATCCATTCTTTTTTCAAATTTCTTTTCTCCATAAACGCCATATCAAGTTTCCTTAATCAGTTTCCATTTAATTCCATTTTCCTCTAATGAATTACAACTTTATTGCCCGTTAAATTTGTAAATAATGTCAATAAATCATAATCCGTTAATTACTAATTAATACGCATATAGTCATAACCTATGATGTGTGTGTGTTCTAGTCATTAAGCGCGGCTATACGTGTATATATTTCTAACTACTAATTTCTACAATTAGAATACTCATTTCCACATTTTAATTTATCGAAGCTATCCTTCTAAAAAATTACCATCGTAATTTCTCATAAATTAACCACAAGTGAGATTTTTTCTTTATTTGAAATTACAAGGAATTATTTCTTTTCTTTTTATTAAAATTGGCAGTGTAAACCACAAAAAAGAATATCCATCTCTTACACATCTTTTTCCTTTTTACTCTATTCATTGTTACTTCAAACAACACACTTTTATGATTGTGAAGTTTTAGTTTTATAAAGAGTGGTGAAATCCAAACTAATTTTTGATATGGAGTGGATATGGATGATTGCTTAGGTAAGACGAGGTAAAGGTTTAGGCTTTGAATAAAAGAGCTATGGATGCTTGTAAGGTAAAAACCAGAAATCGCCATTAAGTATAAGGAATATTGATATAAATAAACCTAAGAATATTTTATTGAAGATGCGTGGAAGCCAAAAGAAGAACCCTCAAAGCAATGGTGAGTGATACCAAAGTACACTTTTGCAAGTCCTAGGATATAGTCGCATGAAAGATCACAGAAAGAAAGGAAATACCAAAGTTTGAGAATACAATCAAGAGATTTTAACTAAAAGAAGAAAGTAGTATGATTAGAGAAGAGAGTAATGAGATGACAACACACAAATAGTATATTGGTTGACTCAAGGCAAGATAGGTGGTAGGAGAGTTATTCCAGCAAGCCAATTTTCTGACGAGTTATTCAAAATGTGCATAGTTTATATTTATTATCCACTACAGTGTAGGAATGTAAAATTTATCCCATGATCGGGTATAACGATGGAAGTAATGGATGGACCTTATTTATTATAACACCCCGTAAAAATTAATAAGAAATAAAGTAACTAGAATAAGGTCAAAAATGGAAATTTTGTAAATGTCTGAATTAGGTCACAAAAGTTGCACCATTGCATTCGTTGCGAATTTTTGATCAATTTCGATATACAATATGTTGAAATCGAAGTTAAAATGAAAAGGTTATGGGTGTTTGAAGTTTTCAAACTGAAATTAATTCAAACAAGTTTAAATTTTAAATATTTGAAATTGAAATTTAAAGGTGGAATTTTGAAGTTCAAAATATTTGTTGAGATTAACGTTTGAGAAACCGTTTGAGCTAACATGGGTTAACATAAGAATTAATTAAGTAATTAATGAATTAAAACAGAATATAAATCAACGTAGAAAACATACGCACACAAAAGGGGACCGGTTGACCCCTGAACTACAACCAATCGACGGTGGGTCGAGGTGGTCGACTGGTGGTCGGTAAAAATATAGGTGGCGGTTAGGTTTTTTGTAACATCCCACTACTTGGAGGCCCAAAACTAACAGCCACGGATGTTGCTGTCATTCATAGTTATTAATCCTCGGCAACCAAATACGACGATGTTAGATTCATTGATACACAGAAACACATGAATATGAGAGAATTTTAAAACTTTAAACAAGATCACATTCCATTTCAAATCATTTCCAATTCATTACAAAATCTTAGAATCGTAAACCACGTTCAAAGAAAATATATTTATTACAATGTACGCCAAGAGCAACATATGAAGATGCCCCTTGGATGATCAGAGTATATACAGGAAATATAACAACTTTGCCATTACAAACAACACGGCGGAATCAAATAAAAGAGAATTCTAAATATATATATTATGCCTCATGCACGTCTCTGGAAGCTTTATTTTTCTAATGAGTTACTTGAAAAACTCAACTCGCAAACTACTCAAAATCAATTGAGTAGCCGAGAGTTTAAGGGGAAAACATAAACTTCGAGTCAGACATAAAGCCTGGCATGAATAATAATCTAACATCTCAAACCATTTAGATATCTAGTGAGACCACGCCACTTAGCGGAGCGGGTTTTTCCCTCACTGTCATCTTAAAACCTTTATTAAACCATATACTATGCTCCTGCGTCCACAATGGTTAAAAACATAGTCATTTCAAAATGTTATGATGATATGCATACAAATTAATACATTTAGGATTTCCCATCCTCTGTTTAATTGACTCCCCGTCATATTTATGGTTTCTAGAGTCACTATTAATCTATTAGTTTTCATGGGCTTACTAATAACCTTTATATAATATATGGACTCCTTGTCCTATTTCATAGTTTTCATGGGTGCACTATGAACCTATTGGCCCCTACCAAATAACATAATTATTCATGGGTTCCCCTGAACCTATTGGTGACTCCAATAACTGCTCTCTTGTCCTAGTCTTCATGGGTAGACTATGAACCTATTGGCAACTATCAATATCCTTAATCCGGATATAGTTTTCATGGGTGCACTATAAACCAATTGGCCCCTGCCAACCACTCTTTATAACATAGTTTTCATGGGATCGCTATAAACCTATTATTAATTCCAATAACTTCCTAACCATAGTTTTCATAGGTGCACTATGAACCTGTCTCCCTGACAACTTCCATATTTAGTCATCCTATATTCTGGTCTCCCTAACCTCTTGGATGCAATTCTACTCATCCATGAGTTTAATCAATTTAAATTCAGTACTAGGTTAACCTAGCTGGTTCTTCTGCCCTTTATCCCTAAAATGCAGTTATGAGTCCGTTATAATGTGAATATATTTATATTTGAAAAAGCAAACATAATAACATAACAGTACCACTCTTGTGGGTTTTATATCCTTGAAATCATTTTCATAAAAACATTGTTAATCCCTTTAACCTAATATTTTCAAGGAAAGCCTCTTGTTAAAACCATTACAAAACTCCTTTAATTTAGCCATGGGTTTTTCCTTTAAAAAATTGTGTTTGGGTTATTCTTTGAAAAACAAAGCTTTCGACTCCTTCGAAACCTGGTTTTCGACCTCACTAGATACCCTCCTTCGAAAGCATAGAAATCTAACTTCAAAACATTAGGTCCCTGCCTTTCGAACACTTTAAAACTTTATTTTGAAAGCTTTTGAATATACTAATCCATTAGCATTTAATCATTTAGAAGCATAGCTTCGAAACCAATTGAAAGTACCCTTTTCGAAACCACTGAAAGTACCCCTTTCGAAAACATTGGGTTTATACTTAAAATATTATTTGGGTCAAGTGAATATAGGCGAAAGTATCTCTTTCAAAACCATTCTTTATCCTATATATAGCACCCCTACACCTACAGAAAAAGGACTTTTGGCTCTTCTATGCCGTTACTCTGCTAAAACTTTATTTTAACTTAAGTGCTATTGATTGTACTTTTGTAAATCAGTTGGGAATCATCAATAAACAGCAAAATCTTAAAAGTGGATGTAGGTTACAATGCCGAACCACTATAAATCTAGTCTTTTCACTACTTTCTTTTTAATTTTTGTCATTCTTCATATTATATCCTCTTCACATATTCTATCTGTGATCTGTAACTGTGAATTGGTGCTTTCATCTACGATTCGGTGTTTATGACTGATTTTGGCGCAAACATTTTGGTGCTTTCATTGAGAAAGCTAGTGCTAAGGGATTCTGAAGCTTGGATTTTGGATTTGAAGGCTTAGGAATTTGGATCTGGGAAGCCATGGCTAAGCAATCAACAAGGAGACGCAGAACGGAGAGGAGCCATTATGAAAGAAGTCAGGAGGCTTCCTCAGGAGCTAATCATACCTTAATTTTCATCACCATAGATGAGATGGAGATGATGATGGGTGCTACGTAGGAAGGGATGCTGAAAAGGAAGGTGGAAATGATGCAGAACCTACTCCGACAGGTTGGACAAGCTGGATTGCAAGATCAAGAGAACATAGCTGTAGGGAATGCTGGAAATGTGGATCGCGAAGACGGAGCAGTAGGAGCAGAGGAAGTCCAGAAGCAGAGTCATGGGAATGGAGCAACCAGGATACAGGATAGAGTGGGGCCATCGGAAATAGCCCCTGAACTAGGGGGCACGCACTCGGATCATGTTGGCTCAATTCCAGGCAGGATACCAAGCGGTGCTATGCAATTTGGCGTCGGTAGAGGAATGAATGCTTGTCTAGGAGAGCAGATTTCAGGGTTCCCTCGAGAACTCGAGGGGCAGGTCGGAGGCAATGAACAAAGACTACTGCTTGGTGATAATGACAGATTGATTGAAATGGTCAGACGGGCCATGAGAGGAGGATTGGTGAACAAAGATTTGGAGGATGTGAATAAGAGCCCTTTTGCTCCCACAATTAGGCAGGCTAGGAATCCACCCGAATTCAAGCTACCAACACTGGAGACGTATGATGGAAGGATAGATCCTGCTGTTCATCTAACAAGGTATATGAGGCACATGGAAGTATTGGGGGCATCGGAGGGGGTCATGGCCCGGTGTTTCCCTTTGTATTTGATGGATATAGCAGCACTGTGGTTCAGGCAACTGGAAAGCGGCACTGTTAGAACGCGGACCGAATTGATTGAAAGGTTTATGAGGCAGTTCAGAGTTTACAACTGGAGAACCAAAAATGTGATGAGTTTGACAACACTGAAACAGAAGACCGAAGAGTCTCTGAGAAATTTCTTAACGCGATTTCAGCGGCAGCATCGGTGGATCGTCCAGATCCGTCCATGGTTTTAATGGCAGCTGTATCTAGCATAGCTGAGGGCACAGAATTCAAGAATTCATTGACAAGGGATCCGCCTATGGATCTAGGAGAGTTTTACCATGTGGCAGAAAGATTCTACGACAGGAAGACGTGAAGGCTGAAAGAGAGGAAAGCGAGAAAGATGTTGTTTATGCGGTCAAAGGTAGGGATCCGCCCGAGAAAGACTCAAACAAGGATAAAGGGAAGTGAAAAGTAGAGAATGCCTCTGATGAACCGAAGTTGCCAATAAAGGAACCGAGATTCACCTCTTATATGGAATTGAGTGAGACTTTAGAACGAATATACCAAGATACCAGGGGGCAGGTTCCTTACCGAAGGCCAATTAGAAGGGAGCCAACCAATAATGAAAGGAAATCAGACAAATACTGCCTATTCCACGAGCTAGGCAGACATAGTACAAACGATTGCAGGCACTTTAGGGATGATATCGAAGGACATATCCGGAACGACATGCTGTTACAGTACGTGAAGAGGCGAGCAGCGACAGTGGAATAGGAGCAACCACCATCCGCATCAAATGAAGACGACCCCGGATCAAGGCATCTGCTTATCATCAACTGATTGGGATAATGAAGAATAGGTAATAAACTCCATAATAAAACAGTTGAGTCACTTACACATGTATGGGATCACGAACGGTCCTCAGGCATGCTCTGAGATGCCTATAAACCGCTGCAGTGGAGATGCTTGCTCTTCGATATTTTAGTTTTGCTTTTGTTTCTCTTCTTTGTATCTGGACTTGCTTTTATTAGTTGGATATTTTAATTATAAGACTTATCTGAATGTAAAATATGATATTTGTAATTCCAAAACCTGACCTCGAACGGTCAAAATTCGCCTCGAACAGCATCCGACCTCGGATGGTCACAATTCGCCTCGAACGGCACCCGACCTCGAACAGTCATAATTCGCCTCGAATGGCACCCGTCCACAAATGGTCACATATTTCCCCAAACGACATACGATCTTGAGCGATCACTATTCACAATCAGGTAAGATCATCGACCTCGTCACAGGTCATCAGCAGGCTCCGAATGTCAGGCTTATGGTATTACAAAGCACATCTTCCTATCGCAAGGCATGTTTTGGGGGGGCAAAGTGTTAACCCGCCTTTCGACAAGGCAACATACAGGAGGATTTAACCCAATCGACTGTACAGTTATCGAAGCTGAATTGTCACGGACTTGGTTCTGGTTTGAATGAATGGACGATCAATCACGTGTGATAAACATGATTATGAGGCCGGGATTCGGCATAGTCGATGGACTAACAGCGCAGGATGCTTGAGTATAGGCTTTTGACAAAGGTCGAGCTGCTCCTAGATCACAATGGGCTTGCTTTGGGTTTTCAGGAGGATTACTTCGAGTCAAAGAGGTGTTTGCTTCGGGTCACGATAGGGCATTCTTTGAAGGGTGTGGCATTGGATCTCCTTGGATCAGCATTCTCTTGCTTTGGGTCATCTCAGCATCCACTTCGAGTCACTGGAGGGATCACTTCGAGTCAAGGAAGCAGGCACTTCGGGTCAGAGTCATGGATCGATCAATATCCACATGATCCACGTCAATTTCGTATCCATTAAACTTCATCTATCACTTCGTATCCATCCCCATCCATTTTGTATCCACCGGCCCACAAGCATCAATTTGTATCCATCCATTAAGGCCCTTCGGTTTGTATCCATCAAGCAATAGCGGCATGCTTCATATCGATCACTCACTGATCGATACGAAGAAAAGAGCCAGGTATCGATACTAAGGGAGGACTTTGGCATCGATACAAAATCATATGAGAAGCATCGATACAAAGGAAGAAGGCAGGGATCGATATGAAGAGCTTGGCAACCGATGGATACGAAGGAATAGGTCTAATCAAAAGAAGCGGTCTACAAGCATTAAACATGGATCTCCATGGAATTCTCGCTCCACGTCATCGCTGCATAACTGATCGATACACAACCTATCGATACAAAGGCATCGATATGCAGCCATCAGCCTACATGCAAAATCAATCTTGGATCGATCATAACTCAAAAACTATAAGTCCAAATGCTATGAAATTTTCACAAAAGCTTTCCAATCCACTGAAGAACCACCATGATCGATCGCACCTTCATTGGACCAAATCTTGATCGATACGAAGAGAGTAGGAATCGATCAGGATCGATCCCACACAACCCCAGATCGATCTGGTGGGCCCACCCACGTGTGAGAAGAAGTATTCCGAGCTTTGAGGGAGATATTTCCAGATCTACACCGATAAATAGCACCCTACGCCTACAGGAAAAGGACTTTTGGCTCTTCTACGCCGTTACTCTGCTAAAACTTCATTGTAACTTAAGTGATATTGATTGTACTTTTGTAAATCAGTTGGAAATCATCAATAAATAGCAAAATCTTCAAAGTGGACGTAGGCTACAACGCTAAACCACTATAAATCTCATCTTTTCACTGCTCTCTTTTTAATTTTCGGCATTCTTCGTATTTATATCCTCTTCACATATTCTATCTGTGATCTGTAACTGTGAATTGGTGCTTTCATCTGCGATTGGGTGTTTGTGACCGATTTTGGCGCAAATAGGTATTGACCACATTGGAAGCTATGCTTTCGACATCTAGCCTTCCGCCTTTCTCCAATCCACTACGTACCATTTAAGTGATACCTTGTGTATTGGTTTCGGTTTAGTGGGTTTCGACTAGGTTGAAGGTGGAAGCTCTAAGTTGAAAGGTACTTCTAAAGAAGGTAAAACCACTTTTTTGGGTAACCTGATTTAATACTAATTAAAGCAACTACTTTCTAACTATCCTGCCACTTGTAAACACAAGATTAGTTGCTTTAAATTTTCAAATTCTTTACTAAAATAACTGTCGCTAATTTCTGATCTAAACCATGGTTAAGTTAGCAAATAATCCCTTCCATTAAGCAAAAACAATATTGCAAAGAAGTCCCTCTTCTAAAATAATTTAATTTGCATAGCAAATCACTTAGGAAAAATCCTCAAAAATTCAAGAAATTCACTTTAATCATGTTATCTAACATATCAAAATTTCAGACCCAAATTCTCAATATATTTTCCGAAATAAGTTTATAAACCCAAATAACCATATTTTCTTTTGAAAATTCATAACAATCTTTCCATAGCTTGGAAAATTATCAAAATTAAATCCCAACTCCAAAATCATGTTTTACACAACATAAAATTTTTCCAAGGCATTTAAACATCAATATCAATCGGTTTTACTCTAAAATCGCGAGAAATCATATTTAAACACCCTTGTTTAAATCAAATAAATTGTGATTCAAGCATATCATCATCCAAATCATCATAAAATGAATTTACCCTTAAATCCAAAAACATATGATTATAAAACAAAATAGTTATGGAATTATTATTCACCTTGATTAAGATAAGGAGATTGGATTGAGATTAATTTCCCCTAAGCTTTAATCCCTAGCTTTACTTTGATTTCTCTTCTCTTTGATTATGGCTGACTCCTCTTCTTACGTTTTTATTTTCAAAATGACGTGAATGGAAATGAAATAGTAAGGAATGAGAATATATATAAGGGTAAGGGTTATGTGCGGCAAATTCCTAACATACCCATATGTAGATTAATTATCCTTAAAACCATTCTTAAGCCAATTTAATTATTTAATTGAGCTCGGCCTTAATTATATTTATTCAAATCTCAACCCCCTTATCACTTAACATTTACATTATTTTATTTAATTTATTTAATTAAATCTCCTGAATAATGTTATCAAAAATTAGGGGTGTTACAGGCTCCCCTCCTTAAAGAATTTCGTTCTTGAAATTTAGTAAGGACTGAATACTAAACATAGCAATCATCTGTAACGACTCCTAACAACCATACTAGACTATCTGACTAGGAATTAACTATATAAATCTAATATAGACATACCCTCAAAATAGATCAGGATAAGTATCTCGAATCATGCCCTCTGTCTCCCAAGTACAGTCCTTCTTGTCGTCGCTCCATTGAATTTTCACCAACTTTACTGTCTTGTTCCTCAATCTTTTCTCATCTCTTGCTACAACCCAAACTGGTTATCTAACAAAAGTCAAATTAGGCTCTACTACCAAATATTCCAATCCTATCGGAGGAATAGTAGTCTTTGGATTATGCATATACTTGCGAAGACGAGACACATGAAATACATTATGGACACCTGCCATACTGCTCGTCAACTCTACTCTGTATGCGAGCTTTCCAATCCTCTCTATAATCTAGAATGGAACAACATATTTTTGGGCCAGCTTCCCCGACTTTCCAAATCGTATCACACCCTTCATCGGTGAAACCTTAATGAAAACCCTGTCTTCAACTTAGAACTCTAGGTCTTTATGCTTCTTATCTGCGTAACTCTTTTGTCTGGATTGAGCTTCCTTCATCCGTTCTGGGATCAACTCAATCTTCTCTGATGCCTCTCCAACCAAAGCTGTACCTAAGACCAATATGTCTCCAGTTTTCAACCAACATACTGGTAATTTGCATGGCCTTCCATACACACAAGTTCTCAACAAATCCTCGAGTACCTTATTGACTCTCTCTATCTGCCCATCCATTTGAGGGTGATATGCGGTACTCATCTTGAGCTTAGTGCCTAGCATATCCTGTAGACTCTTCCAGAATTCGCTAGTGAATAAAGTATCTCTGTCACTGACTATGCTATTAGGAACTCCATGTAGTCTAACTATGTTCTACACGAACAACTTAGCCAAAACTGGTGCCATCCTGGTTGACTTTACTGGATTGAAAAGGGCACTCTTGGTCAACCTGTCCACTATGACCCATATACTTTCATTTCCCCAATTTGACCTTGGCAACACGTCAATAAAATCCATGGATATCTAATTCCATTTCCAAACTAGAACTCTAGAGGCTGAAGCAACCCACTCAGCTTCTAATGTTCGTCTTTCACTTGTTAACGATTTGCACACTGCCTAACCCACAAGCAAACATCCCTCTTCATACCTTCCCAATAGAAGCTTCTCTTTATATCTTGATACGTCTTGGTCCCTCCTGGATGAATCATAAACTTGGATCGTTGACATTCTCCAAGAACTTCTTTCCTCAAGTTCTCAACATCTGGAACACATAATTGCCCCTTCTTTCTCAACCATCCTCTCTGGTCAAGACAAAAATCTTTCAAATCATCGATCTCAGTTCCAACCTCAAGCCTTCTGATCTTCTCAGCTAATAATGGATCCTCCTTCTGCTTAGAAAAAATCCTCTCAATCAACACTAGTCGAACTTCTAAACAGGACAACATGGCAGTACTCTGACTAGAACTTTAGTTGATCTTAACTGCACACCACAACTGGCCAAAGCTTCTAGATCCTTCCATTCCGCCAACATAGCCAACACCACATTCTGGTGTCTTCTGCTAAGAGCATCCGCTACTTTATTACCTTTCCCTGGTGTATACTCTATACCAAAATCATAAGCAGCCAAAAACTCCAGCCACCTCTGTTGTCTCATATTCAACTCTTTCTGAGAGAATAAGTATATTAAAGACTTATGATATGTGTATAGCTCAAATCTCTCCCCTAAGAGGTAATGCCTCCAAATCTTCAATGCGAGGATCACCGCAGCCAACTCCAAACATGAGTATGATATCTCACCTCATGCGGTCTAAGCTATCGTGAAGCATAGGAAATCACTTTACTTTTCTGCATCAACACAACTCCAATCCAGTCCCACATGCATCAGTATACACCATTAACCCTTGGTTTCCGTCTGGAACTACCAACACTGGTGCATTGGTCAACAAATGCTTTAACTTAGGCAATGCTTCCTCACATTTGTCAGACCAAACAAACTTAACCTCCTTCCTGGTAAGCTTAGTCAAAGGCGCTGCTATTTGCGAGAAATCCTTGATGAATCTCCGGTAGTAGCCAGCAAGTCCAAGAAAACTTCTAGTCACCATTCTCTGGTCTCTTCCAATTATTAACAGCTTTGATCTTATCTAGATCGACTGACAAGCCCTTCTATGAAACCGCATGACCAAGAAACTTAACCTCTTTTTTCCAAAAATCACACATGGAAAACTTCGCCTTTAGCAGATTCTGCCTCAACGTCTCTAGTACAACTCTAAGATGATCCTCAAGCTCTCTTTCATCCTTAGAGTATACCAAAATGTTATCTATAAACACCAACATGAATCTGTCCAAATACTCTCGGAAGACTCGGTTCATCAAATACACAAAAAGCAGGTGCAATCGTTAACCCGAATGGCATTACTAACCACTCATATGAACCATATCTAGTTCGAAATGCTGTCAAAGAAATACTGTCCTCGGCCACCCTTAATAGGTGGAAACCTATCGTCAAATCCAACTGGGAAAACACTCTGGCTCTACACAACTGATCGAACAGATCATCAATTCTTAACAAAGGATACTTATTCTTTATTGTCCTTTCGTTTAGCTTACGATAGTCGATGCACATCCTCAACGGCTCATATGGTATCTTCACGAATACCGCAGCCGCTTCCCAAGGCGAACTGCTTGGTCTAATAAAATTCCTTCCTTCTAGATCCATTAGCTGCACCTTCAATTCCTTCATCTCAGTTGATATCATCCTGCTAGGTGGTCTACTAACTGGTTCAGCTCCTGGCACAAGATCTATCCGACACTCAACAGTCGTTTCGGTGGTAGCCCTGTGACTGGTTCAAAAACATCTGCAAATTCCCTTGCAACCCAAACCTGACTTAGTTCCTCTCCCACTTCCATTATACTTAACAAAGCACAACTACTCCGGTCAGAATTCTCCACTGAGAATATGATTCGGTTATGACTATCAGGGTGTCTCAATGATATTTCCCTATCCAAGCAGAATATCCTAGACTCATACTTACCCAACCAATCCATACCCAAAATGATTCCGAAATCTATGAAATCAAAAACATACATACTGCATGCAAACTTATGACCTAACAAATCAAGTTCTAACTGGTCACATCCCATCCCTAGAGTTGCATACCCTCCTATTGGATTCGCAATCCTTAAGGAAGTAACAAGGTATAGCGGTTCAATGCATAACCTATCAACCAAATACTGTAATACAAATGAATGTGATGCAACGACATCAAATAGTACCCTAACTAGTGTACTCTGAATCAAAAGCATACCTTCCATCATAGTTTTCCCTTTATCTACGGCAATAGGCCTAGAAGAAGATGGTGGTTCAATAGCAAAAACCTTCCCTTTTTCCACTCTGACTGGCTTTGGACACTGGTTCTTATAATGCCCAACTTGGTCGGTTGAAGCATTTCATATTCTTCTTTTCTGCAGGCTTTTTCCCTTTGCCTGTCCGGCACTCGTGAGCATAATGACCCTTCTTGTCACACTTGAAGCACACTAAATCAGCCTTTGCCATCTTCGTAGCATCCCCTTTCTGGGCTCCCTTCTTCTTAAAGAATTTCCTCTTCTTTCCCTGAGGACCTTGGGATTCAACTGGCTTCTCTCTAGCACAACCAGCCAGCATCTCTTCATGGCGAATGGCCATTTCCACCACCACATTACAAGGATCATGGATATGGGTCATGGTCACTCTAGCAAGCTCAGGTCTCAATCCTCAAATGAACCTCTCATTCCTTCTGATGTCTTTGTCTATAGTGGCATATCCATATCGAGGTAGCTCATCAAACTTAGTAGCTTACTCGATTATTGACATATTTCCCTAGACTAAATCCATAAACTTTCTCATCAATGCCATCTTTGCCACTTCAGATAATTTTTTTTGCTCAAACCTCATTTTGACATCGGCCCATGTCGGCTCTTCCTTCGGAACTCCGGCAGTCACACTATTTCACTAGTGAAACACTGCCCCTTGCAACTGCCTAGAGGCCAGCCTCCTCTTTTGCCCATCATCCAATCCTAGGTCAGTAAAGATTCTCTCACAATGCAATAACCAATTCTCAACTTCAATAGCATCCTCCGTTCCAACAAACGGCTTTCCACCCACACTGGTGTAGTCGCTGCTTAGTCTAGCATAATTATATCCAACTGGAGCTACAGGATTAGCTCCTCCAACATCACCAGCTATTCCAGCTTGCACAAGATTGGCCAAAAACTGATACACCATCCCCGCATCTACTGGCGGATTTTTAGCACCCACATTGGCTTCAACATTTGGGTTAGCATTAGCCGGTCGACCTGGGTTCCTCCTGGTATTAGGTCGAGCATTTTCGTTGGTAGTGGTGCTTCCTCCACCTAGATTTTCTCTTTCGTTTCCTGCTTCCATATCTTCTTTCTCGTAAATCTGCATTCGAGCCTTAGTAAGATACAAAAGAACAGTCTAAGAGAGGTGAGTACATATATATATATATATATATATATATATATATATATATCAAATACAAGTACATTACTATAGCGTTATCCCAAACTCCGATCATATTTCTGATTCATTGGATTATGTTCCAGAAAACTTTTAGGTTTAATTTCTTTTAAAGTTTCATAAACCAAGCTCTGATACCAACTTGTAACATCCCCCTACTTGGAGGCCCAAAACTAACGGCTACGGATGCTGCAGTCATCCATAGTTATTAATCCTCGGCGACCAAATACAGCGATGTTAGATTCATTGATACACAGAAACACATGAATATGGGAAAATTTTAAAACTTCAAACAAGATCACATTCCATTTCAAATCATTTCCAATTCATTACATAATCCCATAATTGTAAACCACACTCAGAGAAAATATATTTATTACAACATACACCAAGAGCAACATAAAAAGATGCCCTTTTGGATGATCAGAGTATATACATGCAGTATAACAACTTTGCCATTACAAACAACATAGAGGAATCAAATAAAAGAGACTATAAATATCTATTATGCCTCCTGCACGTCTCCGAAAGCTTTATTCATCTAATGAGGTACCTAAAAACCTCAACTCTCAAACTACTCAAAATCAATTGAGTACCTGAGAGTTTAAGGGGAAACATAAACTTTGAGTCAGACATAAAGCCTGGTATGAATAATAATCTTACATCTCAAACCATTTAGATATCTAGTGAGACTATGCCGCTTAGCGGACCGGGTTTTTCCCTCACTAGCATCTTAAAACATTTATAAAACCATATATTGTGCTCCTGCATCCACAATGGATAAAAACATAGTCATTTCAAAGTGTTATGATGATATGTATACAAATTAATATGTTCAGGATTTCCCATTCTCTGTTTAATTGACTCCCCGTCATATTTATGGTTTCTAGAGTCACTATTAACATATTAGTTTTCATAGGCTTACTGATAACCTTTATATAATATATGGACTCCCTGTCCTATTTCATGTTTTCATGGGTGAACTATGAACCTATTGGCTACTGCCAAATAACTTAATTAATTCATGGGTTCTCCGAACCTATTGGTGACTCCAATAACTCCTCTCTTGTCCTTGTCTTCATGGGTTGACTATGAACCTATTGACAACTGTCAATAACTTAATTCAGATATAGTTTTCATGGGTGCACTACATTGTCCGCTGTCAACCACTCTTTATAACATAGTTTTCATTGGATCACTATGGATCTATTGGTAATTCCAATAACTTCCTAACCATAGTTTTCATGGGTGCACTATGAACCTGTCTCCCTGACAACTTCAATATTTAGGCTTCCTATATTCTGGTCTCCCTGACCTCTTGGATGCAATTCTACTCATCCAGAAGTTTAATCAATTTATATTCACTACTGGGTTAACCTAGTTGGTTCTTCTGCCCTTTATCCCCAAAATGCAGTTATGAGTCCGTTATAATGTGAATATATTTATATTTAAAGAAGCAAACATAGTAACATAACAATACCACTCATGTGGGTTTCATATCCTCGAAATCATTTTTATAAAAACATGGTTAATCCCTTTAACCTAATATTTTCAAGGAAAGCCTCTTCTTAAAACCATTACAAAACTCCTTTAATTTAGCCATGGGTTTTCCTTAAAAAAATTGAGTTTGGGTTATTCATTTTGAAAAACAAAGCCTTCAACTTCTTTGAAACCTAGTTTTCAACCTCATTGGATGCCCTCCTTCGAAAGCATAAAAATATAATTTCAAAACATTAGGCCCCTGCCTTTCGAACACTTTAAAACTTTATTTTGAAACCTTTCTAATATACCAATGCATAAGCATTTAATCATTTAGAAGCATAGCTTCGAAACCAATTGAAAGTACCCCTTTCGAAACTATTGAAAGTACCCCTTTCGAAAACATTGGGTTTATACTTAAAATATTATTTGGGTCAAGTGAATATAGACGAAAGTATCTCTTTCGAAACCATTCTTTATCCTTTAAAAATATTAGGGAAAACTTGATGGCGTCAACACCACCCTTTCGAAAGCATAAGTCCTTTGGGTACAATACTTGAAGGCTGGCTTCGAAACCCCTTTCAAAGACCATTGCATTCAAAACCCCTAATCCCTTCAAAAGTTATGGGAATTAGCTTACGTTTTTAAAACAAGGGTTACCTTTCGAAAGCAATGATATCTTCAATGCCTTCGAAAGACAAAGCGGCAGAAGGGTTTAGACTTGGTCGAAACTACCCCTTCCGAACACTTAAAATTTGAAAACTAAGTAGCTCCTTTGAAAGCTACTTCTTTAATTAATAAGGCGGCAACTCTCTTTCGAAAGCTAGTTAAAAGTCACTTTCGAAAGCATCATCTCGACCCCTTCGAAAGTATATAGAAACCCTCTTTCGAATACATATGCTTCGACTCCTTTGAAGGCTTAAATAAAACTAAAGCAGGCGCTTTTCTTTTATAACAACAATAGGTATCGACCCCATCGGAAGCTATGCTTTCGACACCTAGCCTTCCGCCTTTCTCCAATCCACTACGTACCATCTCAGTGATACCTTGTGTATTGATTTTGATTTAGTGGGTTTCGACTAGGTTGAAGGCGGAAGCTCTGAGTTAAAAGGTACTTCTAAAGAAGGCAAAACCAACTTTTCTGGGTATCCCGATTTCATACTAATTAAAGCAAACACTTTCTAACTAACCTGCCACGTGTAAACACAAGATTGGTCGCCTTAACTTTTAAAATTCTTTACTAAAATAAGTGCTGCTAATTTCAGATCTAAACCATGGTTAAGTTAGCAAATAAGCCCTTCCATTAAGAAAAACCAATATTGCAAAGAAGTCCCTCTTCTAAAATAATTTAATTTGCATAGCTAATCACTTAGGAAAAATCCCCCAAAATTCCATAAATTCTCTTTAATCATGTTATCTAAAATATCAAAATTTCAAACCCAAATTCTCAATATATTTTTCGAAACAAATTTATAAACCCAAATAACCATATTTTCCTTTGAAAATTCATAACAATCTTTCCATAGCTTGGAAAATTATCAAGATTAAAACCCAAATCCAAAATCATGTTTTACATAACATAAATTTTTTCCATGGCGTTTAAACTTCAATATCAATCGGTTTTACTTTAAAACCGTGAGAAATCATATTTAAACATCCTTGTTTAAATCAAATAAGTTTTGATTCAAGCATATCATCATCCAAATCATCATAAACCGAATTTACCCTTAAATCCGATAATATATGATTATAAAACAAAATAGAGATGGAATTATTATTCACCTTAATTAGGATAAGGAGATTGGATTGAGATTAATTTCCCTAAGCTTTATTCCCTAGCTTTACTTTGATTTCTCTTCTCTTTGATTATGGCCGGTTCCTCTTCTTACGTTTTTATTTTCAAAATGACGTGAATGGAAATTAAATGGTAAAGAAAGAGAATATATATAAGGGTAAGGGTTATGTGCGGCAAATTCCTAATATACCCTCACATAGATTAATTATCCTAAAAACCGTTCTTAAGACCATTTAATTATTTAATTGAGCTCGGCCTTAATTATATTTATCCAAATCTTAACCCCCTATCACTTAACATTTACATTATTCTATTTAATTTATCTAATTAAATCTCCTAAATAATGTTATCAAAAATTAGGGGTGTTACAGTTTTCTTGTTTTTAACGTTCCAGATTAATTTATTTTTAATCCAACAATCGTCGTTCCTTTCCACCTCTATAGACTTTCCTTCATAAAATTTTAGGAACGCTAGCGAAGCTCTATCAAAATCTTTCCCTTAGGGTTACAAAAAAACAGTAAACTTTTCTAATAAGTAATTCTAGTTTCCAATCTCTAATTTAGATCAATCCTTCTTCTCCCTATCTTCTGATTTCTGAAATCAAATTTATAAATATAATCTATTTATTGTATATTCAAAAAAGGAAAGATCTAACAGAGAATTATGAGAGACATATGTCAGATCTCTTCTTCTTCTTTAAGTTTCAGAATCAGTTAGGATTTTCAAGTAAATCGGTTAGATATTTAATTCATTTGATTTATAATTTTATTCCCCTCTGGTTTTTGATTCTAAATCTAATTTCTGTATACAATTTACTTTGTTGTATATTTTTAAAGAGGGAGATCTAAAAGAGAATTAAGCATAGTGGGATCAATTCTAGTGAGGAAGGAAACATTTCTCTGTAAGTGGAAATATCAAGTTTTTCACATTTTTGTAATTGAATGGTATTTATTTGGATTCGATGTATGCCTTAGGAAATTTTGGAAATGAAAACATCACACCTATGTTATCTCGCCTTTTGGAAAGGCCGTGATACCAAGTAATTGACTGGAAACCAAAGGCAGTCCGTCCCAAAGATCGGTTATACATAGGTTTACTATGGATACTGGCAAATTTGGTCCGAGTCCAGATCGAGCTACAATTTATATGGCACAGCAAAAAAATCTTTGAAGGTCAACACTTCAAATTTCAAGTCAATTGGAGTTTGTATACTCAAGATATTGATCAATAATGGCTAAGAAAAACCAGCACTGTTCGTATCCATCATGCTCATTCTACTTCGTATCCATCATGATCGCTTTACTTCATATCCATCAACAAGCAACGCTTCGTATCGATCTCGTCCATACGTACTTCGTATCGGTCTCCTCATCAACTTGTTTCGTATCGATCGGCCAACGATCGATACGAAGCCTATCACTAAAATAATTGGTACAAAGGGTGTGTGGGGTGATCGATACGAAACGACATCTAAATTATCGATACAAAAAGGCTTTAGTTTGTATCCATCACCCACCAGATTCCTTCGTATCCATCGAAATATTGCTTCTTCGTATCCATAAAAAAATATCATTTTGTATCGATCCACCCATGCACATTATTCGCATCGATCGGCCAGTGATCGATGTGAATGATACGTGATGGATCGATACGAACGACATCCGCATTGATCGATACGAAGTAGCACCTGGGAATATCGATACGAAGCCAGCTAACTGGATAATCGATATGAAGCAACTGCATTAGAACGATACGAAGGAAACACGTTCAGTTGGAAGACTCGGTCTCTTGGCATGAAAACTGGATTGACCCTAGAATGTAGCACCACGTCATCAATCCAGATATGATCGATACGAATTGCATCGATCTAAATATAATCGATACGAATGGGAGCGACACGAAGAGGCCAGCCTGCTGCAGCTTCGAACTTGGATCGATCATAACTCAAAATCTACAAGTCCAAATGCTATCAAATTTTCACAGAAGCTTGCGTACCACCTCTACTTGGTCTCTGATCGATCCCAACACAAATGGAGTTGTTTTTTATCGATACGAATTGTATACATATCGATCAATGATCGATCCCGAATGTCCAGGGATCGATCACGTGGGCCCACCCACGTGTAAGAAGGAGTCTTCCGAGATCTGAGCCAGATATTTTCAGCCTACACCTATAAATAGCAGTCCTAGGCCTTCGAAAAAGGGACTTTTGGTTCCTCTATGCGGTTATTCTACTGGAACTCCGTTGTAACTTAGATATTATCGATTGTACTCTTGTAAATCAGTGGAATATCATCAATAAATAGCAAATCCTTCAAAGTGGACGTAGGCTACAACGCCGAACCACTATAAATCTAGTCTTTCTACTGCTTTCCTTTTAATTTTTTGAGTGTTATTCATATTTAATTCTACTACATACAATCTATATGTGATATGTGACTGTGATTTGGTGCTTTCATCCACAATTGGGTGTTTGTGACCAATTTTTGTGGAAACATTTTGGTGCTTTCACTGAGAAGGCTAGCATTCAGGGATTCTACAACTTGGATTTTGGATCTGAAGGCTTAAGTACTTGGATCTAGAAAGCTATGACAAAGCAATCAACAAGGAGACAAAGAGCGGAAATGAGTCAGCCTGAAGGAAGCCAAGAGGCATCCTCAGGAGCTAATCAGACTTCAGTTTTCATCACCAAAGACGAGATGGAGATGATGATGGAAGCTATGAAGAAAGGGATGCTGAAAAGGAAGGAGGTGATGCAGAACCTACTCCAGCAGATTGAACAAGCTAGAGTGCAAAATCAAGAGAACGCCACTGCAGGAGATGCTTGAGATAGGGCTCAGGAGCATGGAACAACTAGGATACAGAATAGAGCAAGACCATGAGGAGCAGCCCCTGAGCTAGGGGGCACTCCCCCGGAGCATGTTGATCCAATCTCAGGCAGGATACCAGGCAGAACTGTTCAACATGGCATTGATAGAGGAATGGATGCTCGTCTAGGAGAGCAGATTCCAGGATTCCCTCATGAACTCAAGGGGTATATCGGAGGCAATGGACAAGGACTACATCTTGGCGACAGTGATAGATTGGAGAAGATGGTCAGACAAGGCATGAGAGGCGGATTAGTGAATAGAGATCTGGAAGATGTGAACAGGAGCCCCTTCGCTCCTGCAATTAGGCAGGCTAGGAATCCACCTGAATTTAAGCTATCAACACTGGAGACGTATAATGGAAGGATGGATCCTACAGCTCATTTAACGAGGTATATGAGGCACATGGAAGTACTGGGGGCATCGGAGGAGGTCATGGCCCGGTGCTTCCCATTGGATTTGACAGACATAGTAGCACTGCGGTTCAGACAACTGGAAAGCAGCTCCATTGGAACATGGACCGAGTTGATTGAGAAGTTTATAAGGCAGTTTAGAGTTCACATTTCGAAGTCCAAGAATGTGATGAGTTTGACAGCACTAAAGCAGAAAACCGGGGAATCTTTGAGGAGTTTTCTGACATTGTTCAATGCAGTGGCAGCATCAGTGGATCGACCTGATCCATCCATGGTTCTAATGGCAGCTGTATCTGGCATAACTAATGGCACGAAATTCAAGAATTCATTGACAAGGGACCCACCTATGGATTTAGGAGAGTTTTACCACAAGGCAGAAAGGTTTCTGCGACAAGAGGATGCAAATGCTGAGAGAGAGAAAGGAGAGGGAGTTGAAGTTTACGCAGTCAAAAGCGTAGATCCGCCCGAAAAGGATTCAGGCAAGGATAAAGGGAAACGGAAAGTAGAGGATAGTTGTGATGAGCCAAAGCGGCCGCGAAAGGAACCGAGATTCACCTCTTATACAGAGTTAAATGGGACTTTGGAACGAATCTACCAAGACACTAGGGAGTAGGTTCCCTACAAAAGGCCAATGAGGAGAGATACAACCAATAATTAGAGGAAGTCGGACAAGTACTGCTTATTCCACATGTTAAGCGGCCATAGTACGAATGATTGCATACACTTGAGAGATGAGATCAAAGGACATATCCGGAATGGAATGCTTTTACAGTACGTGAAGAGGCGAGCAGCGACGGTGGAATAAGAGCAACCACCATCTACATCGAATGAGGGCTGCTCTGGATCGAGGCATTAGCTTGTCATTAACTGATTAGAATAATAACGAATAAGTGGCAAACTCCACACTAACACGGTTAAGTTTCTTACACATGTACGGGATCACGAACAATCCTTAGGCATGCTCTGAGACGACTATAAACCAATTAGTGTAGGTGTTTGCACTTTGATATCTCTTTTTTGCTTTTGTTTTCTATTTTTTGCATTTGGACTTGATTTAGTTGGACATTTTTGATATAAGACTCATCTGAATGTAAATCTGGTATTTATAATGCCATAACGGCCAAGTCACTTACACATGCACGAGATCGCGAATGGTCCTCAGGCATGCTCTGGGATGGCGATGAACCGCAATAACAAACGATTCAGAAACTCACTCGAACGTGAAATCTAACACATTAATGATACTAAGTCCCCCACGGGCATACACAATTCGCCTTGAATGGCACCCGACCACGAAGGGTCACAATTCGCCTCGCGTGGTCACAATTCGCCTCGAACAGCACCCGACCACGAACGGTCACAATTCGCCTCGAACGGCACACGACCTTGAATGGTCACCATTCGCCACAAACGGCACCCGACCGCGAACGATCACCATTCGCCTCGAACGGCATCCGACCTCGAACGGTCACATACCGCACCGAATGGCATATGATCTCGAACGATCGCTATTCAAAGTTGGGTAAGATTATCAATCTCTTTACAGGTCATTAACAGGATACGAATATCTAGCTTATCGAACTACAAAACACACCTTCCTATCGCAAGGCATGTTTTGGGGGGAAAATGTTATCCCGCCTTTTGGCAAGGCGATGATACCAAGGAATTGACTGGAAACCAAAGGCAGTCCGTTCCAAAGATCGGTTATACACGGGGTTATTATGAATACTGGAAAATTTGGTCCGAGTCCGGATCGAGCTACAATTGATCTGGCATGGTAAGTGAAGCTATAAAAGTCAACATTTCAAATTTTAAGTCAATCGGAGTTCGTATGCTCAAGATATTGATCGATCAAGGCCAAGAAAAACCAGCACTGTTCGTATCCATCATGCTCATTCTACTTCGTATCCATCATGATCGCTTCACTTAGTATCCATCAATAAGCAACACTTCGTATCGATCTCGTCCATACGTACTTCGTATCGGTCTCCTCATCAACTTGGTTCGTATCGATCGGCCAACGATCGATACGAAGCATGTCACTAAAACAACCGATACAAAGGGTGTGTGGGGTGATCGATACGAAACGACATCTGAATTATCGATATGAAAAGGCTTTAGTTCGTATCCATCACCCACCAGCTTCCTTCAAATCCATAAAAATCAGGTTGCTTCGTATCCATAAAATATTATCGTTTCGTATCAATCCACCCATGCACGTTATTCGTATCGATCGGCCAGTGATCGATGTGAATAATACGTGATGGATCAATACGAATGGCATCCTCGTTGATCGATACGAAGTAGCACCTGGGATTATCGATACGAAGCCAGCTTACTAGATGATCGATACGAAGCAACTGCATGAAAACGATACGAAGGAAACACGTTCAATTGGAAGATCCGGTCTCTCGACATGAAAAGTGGATCCATCCTGGAATGTAGCGCCACGTCATCAATCCAGATATGATCGATATGAATTGCCATCGATCTGAATATAATCGATACTAATGGGAGCGACACAAAGAGGCCAGCCTGCTGCAGCTTCGAACTTGGATCGATCATAACCCAAAATCTACAAGTCCAAATGCTATCAAATTTTCAAAGAAGCTTGTGTACCACCTCTACTTGGTCTCTGATCGATCTCAGCCCAAATGGTGTCATTTTTTATCGATACGAATTGTATATGTATCGATTAATGATTGATCCCAAATGCCCAAGGATCAATCACGTGGGCCCACATACGTGTAAGAGGGAGTCTTCCGAGATTTGAGCCAGATATTTTCAGCCTACACCTATAAATTGCAGCCCTAGGCCTTCAGAAAATGGACTTTTGGTTCTTCTACACGGTTACTCTGCTGGAACTCCGTTGTAACTTGGATACTATCGATTGTACTCTTGTAAATAAGAGGAAAATCATCGATAAACAGCAAATCCTTCAAAGTGGACATAGGCTACAACGTCGAGGCACTATAAATCTTGTCTTTCTATTGCTTTCCTTTTAATTTTTTGAGTTTTCTTCATATTTAATTCTACTACATATAATCTATCTGTGATCTGTGACTGTAATTTGGTGCTTTCATCTGCAATTGGTTATTTGTGACCAATTTTGGCGCAAACAACCTAAATCCCCCAAAATTTTGCTAAGTGAATATTAATCTTTGTATATGTTAGAATTGTAATTGTTTTTTGGTATTGATATATTAGAATCTAACTAATTGTTAGAACTGGAAAATCTATGGTCAATTTAACCTATTTTCCCTCTTTTAAATTGAAGCGTTAAAAGGTTCAAAAAGAAAATAAATTAGAAATGGTGTGTAAATTATGAATTGAATAATTTGTAGTTTGCACTGCCTATTTCCACCACTTAAATATATATATGGAGTTCCTTTCTCACTTCAAAATGTTGTATACGAAGGTTGAATTGAATATAAAGGCGATCTAATTTGTGATGATCTGTTTTTTAAAACAGAAAAGGGATTCTAGTGTATTATTATAGAACAAGTGTAGATATTCTATGTCTGTACAAATCTATTTTATTTGGTTATGGTAGTAGCAATTCTTGTTGGAATTGTAGATTTGTATGAGATTGATATTTCAAAATACCTTGTAAGCGAACTATTATCGAATTATTATAACGTAAAGGTTAGAGTTTAAATCCCATGCGTAAAAACATATGTATATAATATTAACGTATTGATTATTAAAGTTAATAGTAACGTAATAATTATAGCGTATTGAACATATCGACTCATCAGATTTCAAATGTTGACTGGGGCAAGTGTAGTGTGTTATATATGCGGATGGGCTCGGTGTCTTGAACACTACAAACGTTCTATCCTGTGTAGATAGTTCACTCGCAGCGAAGAAAGAAAAGAGCTTTTTGTATCAATCATTAAAGTTATTTCTCCTACATATACCCGTTATCAACAACGATCGATAACAGATCTACTGTCCGAAGTGACATGGAAAGCTCTTCCTATTCCAGGTACACCGACTGTGTAACGAAAGGACCAATCCAAAGTGAGCAACGATAGATCAATGGGACCAAATTGAGTGGAGAATTCTTAGCATAAGTCAATATTAGTTTATTGGAAAGTGACGACAGCATGAGCTGCATACAAAATGCTACCTTAAGCTATTATCATGTATTTATTAGAATTAACAGGATAGTAAATATAATTAATTTGTAGGAAGCAAGTTAGTGTAAATTAGGGAGTCAATCCCTCAGGGACGTAATAAGGGAATACCTTATATGGCCTCAATTATTATTTGTGTAGGATGATGTGTGTATATAATGGATATACATACAAGTTATGACTAAGTTATAGGGATGCAAGGTTAGACCAAAACTACAGGGAAGTCTGCCCAGTTAAATCTGACTACCAATGGTGTAGGTTTGCAAACTAATATGGGACATCTATCTATAATAAATAACCACAGTGGATGCAAGGTTAGTCCCAATTTTATAGGGTAAACCTACTTAGTTAGTCTAGCTACCAGTACCTAAGAATGGTCGGACTAATGTGAGACATCACAATATAGGTCATAAATTACATTTTGAATGCGGTAGGTGAATTCCTTCGAAGATGTCTGCTTCAGGTTTGAGGTATTAAGCTGTTATGGTAGGGCCCACCTCTTTTAGGGAGAAGTATTAAGTGACATGGTGGGATTTCTTCTGATGTCAGCTAGTAAGAACCATATAGGGGCCTGCCTTAGGTTAGGTCTTAAATGACAAGGACTTTTCTCTTTTATAGGCCTTAGATGGTCAGAGTCTACCTATGTCCCATGAAAGAGGTATTAAGTTGGAGGTTCTCTCTTTCGCATTGTTAATGATAGTTGTGTTAGAATTTGGAAATGGATTAGGTATTAAAGGACAGGGACCTGCCTAATTTATAGGTATTAAATGGTTAGCATCTGCCCAATTACCAATAGAGGGTATTTAATTGTTTGTGTTAGCACCAAAATTGGTCACTAACCTCGTTGAGAAAGATTGTGTAGAGATATAAGTGATGAAGATAAATTAAACAAGGAAGAATATGCTAATTTAAATGCAGAAAGTAAGAACACCGGATATATAGTGGTTCAGCGTAATTGCCTACGTCCACTTTGAGGTTAAACTTTATTGCTCTTCTTAATGATTGATTACAGATACAATCCGTAGATCAAATGCTTGAATACAATTGCTAAGTAAAGAAGATGAGTCTTGAAAGCGGCAGAGTCTCCCCAGTGTTCCAGAAAAAAGGTCCCTTTTCACTGTGCCCCTACCCCTCTATTTATAGACAAAGATGGGTTGGATTTCCCAGGTGGGCTTGGCAGCCGAACACCTTGGCCCAAATGGAGTGGTCGCTGAATGCCGAACCACACTCTCCATGCCGATCGAGGCGCTTGTTGTGTGGGATGCTGAACCACTCTCTCCACGCTGAACGAGGCGCTTGTTGTGTGGGAAGAGTAGATCGAATAGCAATCGAAGCCGAACGTGCCTCTGGCCGAATGAAGCATCTAGCCGAACGCTACCTTTGGCCGAATGAAGCTATTAACCGATCGATGTCTCTGGCCAAACGACGGCTCCAGTCGAACGTTGCCTTTAGCCGAGCGATGCCTTTGGCCGAACGAAGTATCTGGCCGACCAATAGCTTATGACGGTCAATCCATCCATGCCGAACACTTGTACACGCCGAACGTCTCCTGATGCCGAGCGCTCCTTGGATGCCGAGCACTCCTGGACACCGAATACTACTGGATGCCGAGTACTCCTAGACGCCGAGTACTACTGGATGCCGAGTACCTAGTTTCCTGGTCAAATCTCCAGGAAACACTTGCCCCCCAAAGTGTATTACGTGACTGAATCGTGATACGCTTTGAATTGCATATCCCCTGTACTTCGCTTCGAATCTAGGTTAACTCTCCTTGGAGATGCCTTCTTGAAAATATCAGTGGTGGAGGTGTGTGACGAGCGTGGTATTGATGCCGAACGAGGCAGTCGAAACCGAACGCTCCTCATGCCGAACGACTTTGTATACCGATGCCGAACACTGTGGCTTTGACCGGTTCCACCGGATATAGCCTTTTCGACTTCTCCTTCTGTCCTATAAAAGCCAACACCTTCTTCCTCCTTCTCTTTTCACACTCACTTCTTCTATCTTGTTTTCAAGAAACTCGCCTGTTAACAACCTTCAAAGACTTAACAACTCTTCCTAACCTATTCGACATTAATCAAAACCGCGGCCTCAACTCCAGATTCCTCCAAATCGCGATCTATTAACTAGGTAACAATCCCTCTAACTAAATCCACAAAGGGGTTTCAACATGAAGCTCGAGTTCGTATATTGATAGGTGTTGCGCGGATTTTTAGGGCCTGATGATGTGGAGGAAGGTAGGAGTTGGATAGAATGCCGAACAGGATGGTTCGGTGCGACTCACCGAACGATTCATCCTCGTGGTTCGGTGTGGATGGAGGAAGAAAAAAGGGGAATGAGGTTGCTGTAGAGGACGGTGTGTCGAGCATTGGCGCTCGGCGTAACCTTGGCTCGGCATGATTCGTCATATGCCGGGTAGTGCAATGGAAGGATGCTTTGCCAAACAGTCACAAATGCCGAACCACCATGGGTGCCGAACGATATAAATGCCGAACAACATAAATGCCGAACAATACAAATGCCGAACAATACAAACGCCGAAAATCATAAATGCCGAACAATATAAATGTCGAACAATACAAATACTGAACAACATAAATGCCGATCCACATGAATGCCGAACCATACAAACGCCGAACAACATAAATGCCGATCCACATGAATGCCGAACCATACAAACGCCGAAAAACATAAATGCCGAACCACATGAATGCCGAACCACTTGAATGCCGAAACCTATTTTGGCCGGACAAAACTTAACCGAACATACCGAACAAGATACTTTTAGCCGAGCAGGAACTAGGCCGAACACTTATTAACCTTGCCTATCCATATAGCAAAACAAGGACCAGGACTTAAGTACACTAGCATATGAAATTGACCCGAATCATTAACTCCCTAGCTTTAGTAGACATAAATCTGAACTTAGATTAACATTCGTTTTCTGAATCTGAAACTGTAATCACCACAAGGCGGGCTTTTCGAGACGGTCAGCGATGACGGTCTCCGAAGGCGACGATTCGAAGCTCATTTTTATATCTTTGTAACCTTCAGATTCTCAATGCTTATACACGATTGCTTGCACTAGTTTACACACCATGTGGGGGGAATATTCATGTTGTTAATTCTAACGTTGAACATTTTTCAAGTATAGTTTTCACAGGCGCTTAGACAGATTCACTATTTATTGGGGATGTCTAAAAAATCTAACTCCGCCACTATATCTGATAGGCCTGGGCCGTCATCAAGGAAAGAAGTCACGGACACTTCAAATCCGTCGACATCCCCTGCTCATAACTTAGCTCCTAATGCCCTAGAGGCAACGATTATCTTGGACAATCCGATCGACTCACAGGCTTCGAAGATTAACAAAGTCGTGCTTCGGGGTATATGCTCCATCCATGGAATCCCTTTTGCCGATGTGTTGGTCCCGTCGAGACATGATCGTCCTCACCTGCCCCCAGTCGGATATACTGCTTGTAACAAGTTCATGTGCTGGATGGGCAGCGTGTCTCCCTTCAATTTATTTCTTCGGGACGTGTTGCAGTACATAGATATCGCCCCGTCGCAGCTGCATCCAAACGGTCACGCATTCATATACGGGACCTATCTACTTTTCATGACCGTCTTCTCTAGGCCTCCAACGTCTGGCGACATCAGATATATTTATATGATTAAGAAGCGGAAAGATAGCCCCTCCTTCATGTTCCTTGAGCCGTACCACAAATGCTAGATCTTAACCAGAGCATGTAGCAAATTCGCCCTGTACAAACAGGAATGGTTCTATGTGCGTTGCCCTCCTGGTTTCGCGAGGAGATGGTCGAAGGCAGTAAGTCTCTTCCCCGAGTCATCCTTCACTCTCCATCGGAGCTATGCTTTTTCTAACTCCCTGTTTCATCTTTTCAGGTATTAACCCTCGTCCGGAAGGCCGAGGATATTCTGAGGCCGTCGAATCCATTAGAGCTCTTCCTGCCGAGGATCGGGACATCCGAACCATCATTTCAAATGAATCATTGTCAAGGTTCAGTTTGTTAGCCCCAGGTCGCCGGATTAGCCTTCCAGAGGGCGTTTCCATCCCCAAATCCGCTCACGGTAAAGGGAAAAAACAAGCTGGATCGTCATTACGCCAGACTCCCGATGCACACGAAGGGGGTGAACACAAGGAGGATGAAGCTCTTGAGACTCAAGGCGAGAATGTGGGTTCCGCTTGGAACCCGGAGGTTGAAGTGCACGATATTGAAACGTCATCTTCCCCTTCGAAGGGAAAGAAGAAATTGACGTACAAGATACGGAAGGAGAAAGTTGGCGGAACTTCAAAAGTTACACTCATCCCGTCAGAGAAAGAGGCTTCTTCACAGCACATGGAAAGTTCTTTAAAGGGTCTGTCGAACCTTTCCATCCCCGACGATATACTCAATTATGGTTTCGACGACCCGGAAGCCTTTAAATTTCATTCGCCCGCTAGAGGCAACGCGGGAGTCCAACCCCCAGTCCAGGGAGATAACACTCCAATCAGTAAAGATAAAGGAACCGGTCCGTCGGGGGGGAACACTAGGACACACACACACACACGCACTTCACCAAACACTTCAAGTTTTTCCATTACCTCGATTTTTCTTAACTCGTTGTTATTTTTATCCTTTGCAGGTGATATGGGGCGCTCCCACGGACTTGATCGCCTCCACGGCTCTTCTATATTTCACCATCCCGGACGGGATTCGGGCTCGGGTAGACGCAGGGACAGAGACGATTACGAGGATCAAGACAACCGTCCTTGCGATTCGTCTTATCGAAAGAAAACATATTCCCAATCTTCACATTCCCGTGATCCTCTTCCTCAAACTGAGCCAGATAGAGAGAAGCTTTCACAGAAGGGGTCCCAACCCGATGTCTCCCGAGAACAACATTCCGGTTCGTCGAGCACAAGGCAAACTCGAGAGCATCGAAAAAGAGCAGAACTTTCAAAGCCTCCTCCCCCTACTCCTGCGGCTGACCCAACTATAGCAAAGAAGATGGTCGATCTTAAGGCCAAATTCCCAAAAATCTGCTTTGATGGCCTGAAATTCCTTCCAGCTATTCATCATATCCCAGGACACGTGAAGCAGAGTGCCATCGCCTGTAACAATGACGTCTATGTTCAACACGACGCGTTTGTACACTTGGTCGAAAAGCTCTCGGAGGTATCTGTTGAGCGCCAACAGGAGATTGACCATTTGAAGTTGGAAGCTGGCTTTGACAAGGACATCATCAAGAGTCAAGATGAAGAGCTTGCCTTGTACAAGTCAAAACTTGAAGCCGCAGAGCAAAGTGCAAAAGAAACTGTCGAGGCCGTCACTCGTCTCGAGGCGACCCATAAAAAGGAACTTGATGAAGCAGTCCAGCGCAGCGGAGCTCTTGCCTTAGAAAAAGATTCAATCCAGAAAGAAAGGGACGCGCTCGCCCTGCAAGTCAGAGAGTTGAAAGAATTACTTTCTAAGGAGAAAGAAGATAAAATAGCTGCTCAAGAAGAGTCACAACGATACTGCGACGAAATCGTTGCTACACGGCTCTTAAAAACAAAGCTTGATGATGAACTCGCTAGGGTTGAAAAAATGAAAGAAGAAGCCCGCGAGGAGGGCAAGAGAAAAGCTTCGGAGGAGATTGACTCTCGCCTCGAAGCAGCTGCAGAGGCCGGCAGGGAAGAGGTCAAGTGCATGTTTGACCCGCTGATTGCCGAGTACGGCGCCCGCGTCCTTATGCATCGCGACTTGACATTCCTAGGTGAGGGCTATCTTGAATCCCTAGCTGAGGCCTGGGAAACTTTAGTGAAGATCGGAAAAATCGAGTCGGGCTCTGAAGAAGTCGATGAGGATGCTCTAGTGAAGGAATTTCTTAGAGGGAACGAGCCAGCGGACTTATCTGCAGCTTTGGCGCTTTATAGCAAAGGCTCTCCCTTACCAAAAGAGAAAAACGATGAAGCTGGTCCATCTGGGGCTAAGACTGCAGCTCCTCACTCTGCTGCTCCTTCCTCTGCTCAATCGGCCGGCTGGCCAACACTTGACCCATTCGAGCAGCATGCCGGCTATGATCCAGAAGATCCCGGGCTTGGCGTTCATGTGCTATCCCCTATTCTAGAGGGTGAAACTCCACGCGCAACTGATAGCCAGCCAGAACCCGGTACAAAATTCTTCTTTTAGAAGTTAAAAGATCTGTCACTTTCTAGTAGTGGTTATTTGTCCTAATGTTCATTCTTTATGTTTTCATGCAGGCTGCTCTGATCCTGAGCCAACTCCGAGGAGCGACGATGCCAAGGAGGAGGCAGAGAAAACAAGCGATGTTGCTCATGCGGGAGTAACTCCTGGCCCTGACGCTCAAGTGATCGGGGCGCTAGATGATGATAAGTTTGACACTTCATCTCCCGCCGAAGGGAGTGATGAAATCGAGATCACTGGCGCCTTCGAACATACTTCAAAGATGAGCATGAAAGAGCGTCTCGCCGAAGAGGAGAAAAAGAAAGTCGAGATCAAAGTTGAGCCTGAAATACTGGAACTTACCGACCCGCGGAATAGACCTTTGAAAATCATTCTCCCCGGCAAATCCAAACCGCTGGATGTTCCTTCTCCCGCTCCTGCCTCTGCTTCCTTGGCAAGCAAAAAATCCAAGAAGAAGCGTGAGGGAGAGGAATCATCTGAGAAAACGAAGGAAGACAAGAAGAAAAATCCAAAGAAATAGCCGCTATTCTCGTTTAACGAGATTTTGCTTAGGTCTTGTAGCTACTTTTTCTTTTTTCATTTCCGTAGTTTGTGTAGATAGGTTTTTTGACTCCAAGTTTTGGAGGAGTAGCTGTGTAACCCCATTTTGGACTATTAAATAAAGTTTAGTTCCTTAGTCATTTGAACGATTCTTTTGCTTCTTTAGCTTTCTGAATAACTGTGGTCAAAACTCAAGTTCTTATGAGTTGCATGATTTTCCAATCCGTTCTTACATTGTTCGAATATTCTGGGGAGTGGCATATTTCTTGTTCCACATCGTTGAGTACTTAGAATTTTTTCTAAACCCATGCTCCAGGGATTTAGGGTAATTCGATCCGCAATCAGGGGATTCAGAGATCCGAATTGCCAATACTCTAGCCCGCATTCCGAGGACTTAGAATACTCCGGTCCATACTCAGGGGACACGGAAATGGGAGTCGTTTATACTCTAGTCCGCGTTCTGGGGACTTAGAGTACTCCGGTCTACACTCAGAGGACTCGGAGATTGAAGTCGTTTATACTCTAGTCCGCGCTCTGGGGACTTAGAGTACTGCGGTCCGCCCTCAGAAGACTCGGAGATTGAAGTCGTTTATACTCTAGTCCGCGCTTTGGGGACTTAGAGTACCCCGTTCCACACTCAGGGGACTCGGAGATTGAGGTCGTTTATACTCTAGTCCGCGCTCTGGGGACTTAGAGTACTCCGGTCCGCACTCAGGGGACTCGGAGATTGAGGTCGTTTATACTCTAGTCCGCGCTCTGGGGACTTAGAGTACTCACTCTGGTCCACACTCAGGGGACTCGGAGATTGAGGTCGTTTATACTCTAGTCCGCGCTCTAGGGACTTAGAGTACTCCGGTCCCCACTCAGGGGACTCGGAGATTGAAGTCGTTTATACTCTAGTCCGCGCTATGGGGACTTAGAGTACTGATATGCATGTAAATGTGCATATTTTTACCACCATATTTAATCTATTTAAATTAAATAAATGATCATATCGGGCATTTTAACTTGTTTAAACCAAAATTCATATTATTTTCAAATCGTCACATATTCATCTTCATCCAAGGGCAAAATGGTCATTTTTGTGCATATATTAATTTGAGAAAAATTAATTGGAAATTTATATATATTTGTGTAGGAATTTGATCTCAAATAGGAGTGGTTTCATGAAGACACATGCATGCACAAGAGTGAAGAGAACAAATGAAGATGGAAATAATTCAAAGTGAAGATAATGGAGGACCCCACCTACCCACCTACCTTAATGTACAAATTAGAGGCTAATGCACATGCTTATGGAATTAATGGCTTCATGTACACTTAAATGAGGATTATTTGAAGCTAATGATTACTTGGCCTCCACACTTCCTAAGAGGGTATTTTGGGCATTCCCCAAAAATATGAATTAGGGTTTAACACATGTATAAAATCCCCTTATGTTTCATGTAGCTCTCTCTCTCTTCTCTTAGTCACTCTTTAGCTTAGTTTAGGCTCAAAATAAAAGAAAGCTTCTCTTTTCTTTTTCCATGGCTACTTAGCCATTTTGTTTCATGTAATTTTTTTATGCAACTTTAATATATTTCTCTTTTCTTCTCTTGTTTATTTTCCTTTCATGTTGTAGTGTAGATCTAGTTTACTTATGCAAGTAGAATAATTTTTCCTTTCATTTTTGCTCTCTTTTTCTCTTCTTGTTTCATGTTGCTTTCTACATTTGTTCATATGATAACAAATATGAGAGCTTAATCCCTTCAATTTAGGGGTAATGAAGCTCTCTAGTATGTAGATCCAACATTTTGTTTTTTATGCTCTCTTTTGTGCTTAATGAGAATGATTGAAGTGGTTTAATGATGTTGTTTAGCTTTGAATTTGATAGTCTATGTTGTTCATAACAAATAGGCTATGCTTAAACAAACAAAACACAAATTGCCTCTTCATCTACATATGATTATGGCAAAGAAGTGAATGTTGAAATTAAAATTTGATGGCTTATATTTCTAATTAATAGTTAATAGGTCATGCTTAAAATTGATTTTGCTTTCAACTTTGTTGTCAAATTTTATGAGATTTAAAAGTGTATTAGTGGTTGTGTTATAGTTTGATGGTTTATATTGGGCTAATTAATAGCACAAATATACCATACTTATGATAAACACATCAACTAATTCACCAATGACAAGAAAAGAGAGATCATAACTTCATTTTGTTGATTTATGTGATCTAGAGAGTGGAATTGCATCTAAATTGTCTTAACACTCTCATATTTTTATCAATTTTCTTTTGTTAGTTTTCTACATTTTTAACTTAACTTTCACTCGACTTTGGTATAATTTGATTGAATAGAATTTTAAAATCATCAATTCCCTACGGATCGACCCGTATTCGCCACGTGCTACATTCGTACACCGTGCGCTTGCGGTTATTTTTAATTTAAATTCTCTCGACGATTTTCTAAACCGATAGAATTTCCGTCGACGAACAAGTACTCCGGTCCGCACTCAGGGGACTCGGAGATTGAGGTCGTTTATACTCTAGTCCGCCCTCTGGGGACTTAGAATACTCCGTTCCGCACTCAGGGGACTCGGAGATTTAAGTCGTTTATACGAGTTCGTACATCGTACAGAATAATGTAACTCTAGTAATTCATCACCCGACTATGGGATATAGAAACATTAGTAATTTATGGGAAAGACGGCTTCAAGCCTTTATTAATGAAAAACAACTAAATTGCCTGATTACATGGTCAAAAGAAACTAAGTGATTACGGAATGAAAACATACAGGAAATAACTGTGCTTAAAACAGGAAAGAAACGTGCTAAATGTAATAATGTCGCAGATGTTCACTGTTCCATGCTCGGGGGAGTGTCACGCCATCAACGGTCGCTAGCTTGAATGTTCCCTCTCCAAGCTTCCGTTCAACGACGTATGGACCTTCCCAGTTGGGATTCATGCGTGATGGTACTGGGAAAACTTGTTTCAGAACGAGATCACCCACATCAAAAATCCTTGGGCGGACTCTGCCGTCGTAATAACGCTTGACTCGGTGCCTATGTGCTGCCGCCCTTAATTCAGCCTCTTCACGTTTTTCATCGATGCAGTCCAGTGATTCCAACAAGAGATCCTGATTTGTCTTGAGATCATAATATGTCACTCGATGTGATGGAACCTCAAGCTCCACGGGTATAATGGCTTCCGAGCTGTATGCCAAGGCGAATGGAGTGTGGCCGGTCGCGGACTTGTGGGTAGTTCTATAAGCCCATAATGCCGTCGGGAGTTCATCTACCCACTTGCCTCCGACTTTCTCCAAACGCTTCTTCAGTATGGACTTGATTATTTTGTTTACAGCCTCGACTTGTCCATTAGCTTTTGGATGCGCAACGGCGGCGAACTTCTTCTCAATGCCATACTTTAAACAGAACTCTTTGAACTCTCTGCTTTCAAACTGCGTTCCGTTGTCTGTAACGATGGTTCGAGGGAGGCCAAAGCGGCATATAATGTTTTGTACAACGAAATTAATGACCTTCTTAGAGGTGATTGTGGCTAAAGGTTCTGCCTCGGCCCATTTTGTGAAATAATTGACTGCAACTATCGTGTATTTCGCACCACCTTTGGATATGGGCAAAGAGCCGATTATGTCGATTCCCCAGATTGCAAATGGCCAAGTACTAACCATTTGCGTGAGTTCTGTTGGTGGAGTCCTCGGGATTTTCGCATATATTTGACACTTGTCACATTTCCTTGCGTAGTCTGCAGCGTCCCGATTTACGGTTGGCGAATAATATCCATAGCGGAGGATCTTTTTTGCTAGCGTTTGCCCCCAGTATGGTCGCCACATTCTCCTTCGTGAACCTCCTTCAAGACCCTCTTTGTCTCATCATGAGCGATGCATCGTAATAAGGGGACTGAGAACCCCTTTCGATACATTAATCCATCCTGCATCACGTATCGCGCGGCCTTTCGAAGGACCTATCGTCTTTCGCTCCTTTTTTCTAGTAAAGTCCCAGTTGTCAGGTATAGTTTGAATGGGGTTATCCACGACTCCCCCTCGATTTCTGTTTCCAACACTAAATCAACTTTCATTGCGTCTATGCTTGGAGCATGCAAGGCCTCAACGGGAAACAATCCCATTTGCTGCGCATCGCCAGTGCTTGAAAATTTAGCCAATGAGTCGGCTTCTTTGTTCTGTTCATGCGGGACATGCGAAATATCATAACGCTCAAGGTTCAACAGTAGCTCTTGAACCAGAACAAGGTACGGAGCAAGCTTCTGTCCCTTTGCTTGGTAATCTCCCCGCACTTGGTAGACCACCAATTGCGAGTCACAAAAGATTTCAATTGATTTGACCCCGAGTTCTCCAATGAGTTTTAAGCCGGCAATCAGTGCTTCATATTCTGCTTCATTATTCGTGGCCGGGAAACCGAGCTTCAAAGCGTAACAGATCGATCGATTTTCCGGGGTTACAAGAACTACGCCAGCGTCGGAGCAACGGTCATTTGATGCCCCATCGGTGTACAATTTCCATCGAACGGGGGGAATGACATTGTGATTATCTGGTTCGTCAGATACAGTAAACTCAGCGATGAAATCTGCTAATGCTTGCCCTTGTATGGCTCTCCGTGGCAAGTAGGTGATATCGAACTGGCTCAACTCGATATTCCATTTCAATAACCTCCCAGAAGTTTCTGGTCGTTGGAGTATCTACCGTAGGGGCTGATCGGTATAAACACTGACTGAGTGTGCTTGAAAGTATGGGCGTAGCTTACGTGATGCAATCACCAAGCAATAGGCCAATTTCTCGATTTTAGGGTAATTTCTTTCTACCCCCGTTAAACGCTTACTAACGTAATACACCGGCTTTTGGATTTGGTCCTCCTCGTGGACCAACGCTGCACTTATAGCATGTGGGGATACGGCCAAGTATACGTATAACATCTCATGGTCTACTGGTTTTGACAGTATTAGAGGACTCTCCAGATGCCTCACCAGATCCCGGAATGCTTCCTCACAGTTAGATGTCCACTCGAAATTCCTTTTCCCTTTCTTTATTATATCCAAGAAAGGAATGCACTTGTCCATGGCTCTGGATATGAATCGACTCAGCGCAGCCACTTTTCCATTCAAGCTTTGCACCTGCTTTATAGTTCTGGGCACTTGGACATCTCGAATGGCTTGAATCTTTTCTGGGTTAGCTTCAATTCCCCTGGCATTGACAATGTATCCCAAAAACTTCCCCGATGCGACACCGAAAGAACACTTCAGAGGGTTGATCTTCATACCATAATATCTGAGTATATCGAACATCTCTGCCAAGTCTCGAATGTGGTCGTTTGACTGTCGTGACTTCACGAGCATGTCATCCACATAGACTTCCATCGTTCTACCAAGCTGGTCTTTTAACATTCGATTGACCAAACGCTGATAAGTCGCTCCTGCTTTTTTCAATCCGAAAGGCATTACTAAATAGCAATATAGCCCGACGTCTGTGACAAAACTGGTGTGTTCTTGGTCCGGAATATGCATCGGGATTTGATTGTAGCCCGAGTATGCGTCCATGAATGATAACAGCTCGTGTCCTGCGGTGGAGTCAACCAACTGATCAATCCTAGGCAGCGGGAAACTGTCCTTGGGGCACGCCTTGTTCAAATCGAAATAGTCTGCGCAAGTTCTCCATTTCCCATTCACCTTATTCACCAGCACGGGGTTCGATACCCATTCAGGGTAGAGGGCGTCGCGGACGAACCCGTTGGCTTTGAGTTTGTCCACCTCCTCTCTGAGAGCAACGGACCTCTCTGGGTCCATTCCTCTCCTCTTTTGTTTAACCGGGATGTATTTTGGGTCTATGTTCAACATATGACTCGTAATGGTGGGAGAAATCCCGCACATATCAGAATGCGTCCAGGCGAAAACATCAAGATTTGCCCGGAGGAAATCACTAAGGTCTTCAGTCATTGCGGGGCCGAGTTGTGATCCGATCTTCAGTGTTCGCGATGGGTCGTCTCGGCTGACCGAAATGTCAACTGTTAATTCAGCCGGCGCTGCCTTTTCTTCCCTGGGTTTCTCATCGTCGTCTCTCGGATCTATGTCTCTGAAGATCCGAGAATTATGCCCGAGCTAGGGCTCGGGCACTACTTGTCAATTATCAGTATTAAGGATGCGGACGGGATCGTCCGCAACCTTTCCTTTCTCCCTTCGATGGGCCTCTCAGAGCTCAGCCACATAACAGGCACGACCAGTTGCCTGGTCGCCATGAACAACACCTACTCCTTTGTCAGTTGGGAACTTCAAAGTCAAGCACCACGGGGCTAATGCTGCCCTAAACTCAGCCAGGGCCGGTCGTCCTAAGAATACATTGTACGGAGAATCCACATCCAAAACTACGAAGGGTAGGATTCGCACCCTCTGACGTTCGCCTTGTCCCAGTTCAACTGGTAACTCAACATACCCCACTGCGTCGGTTGCTGCGCCATTAAAGCCGTGTATATGAGCTTTAGATGGTTTCAAATCCTTCGTTTCCATATTCATATGGTCATAAGCCTTCTTGAAGATGATGTTGACAGAACTTCCACAATCAATCAAAATTCTTTTCACATAAGCCGGTCCGATCGTTGCAGATATGACCATCGGGTCGATGGTTGGGGCCTCCTCTTGGTCAGCATCTCTGTTTCTGAACACTATATCGTCTGTCATTACGCGTTGCTGCTTAGCAGGGGTCCCATCCTCCACATTCGAACAACACTCAAAATCTGCATGCTTCAGGGAACTAGCATACCGCTCCATCTCTTGCCAATTCTTATCCGCGGGGTGAGGTCCACCGATGATGGTGTTTATGACTAGTCTACCCATAGTACGGGCAGGCTCCTCGGGATGACGCGGAGCTGGTGCACGACCTGGGTTGGATGTTCCCTGCCCTCCTTCCTGTGGGTCCTTCACAAACTCATGTAACTTTTTCTGCCTGATCAACTTCTCTATAGCGTCATGTAGGTGTCTGCACTCTTCCATATTGTGCCCGTAAGTCTCATGGAAGCGGCAGTATTTCCCAGTCCGCTTCTGTTCCTCGGTTGACTCCTTTGGTCGTGGCTTTCTGTACTGAAAGGTATTGCAGGTTGATAGGTAAATGTTCTCAAGAGACGCATTCAGCGGGGTATACTCGTTGTAGCTTGGAATTCTCGACTTCCACTTCCCCGCTTCTCTCTTCTTCCCTTGACTTCTTCCTCCGGATTCCTTAGGCTACCCGGGCTTGTTCTGGACGTTGACTTGGACTTTTCCCGAGTTGTCCCCGGACTGCTTTACTGCAATGTTGCTTCTCACGGACTCCTGGACAGGTCCAGGTGCCTTATCTCGCCTTACCCACCTAGCTTCCTCTCTTCTTATGAACTGATGTGCCTTTGAGTAAAAACGCTCTAGCGTAGTCGGAGGTTTTCCTGCCAACCAGTCTCCAAATTCAGAATCCGGATCCACACCTCGCATCACAGCCATTAGAATTGCATGATCATTGGGATTACTGACTTCAGTCGCCGCAACATGGAATTTTTGTAAATACTCCTTCAATGACTCGCCAGGAGTCTGGATTACACTTGAAAGAGACATCACGTCCTTTGGATGAGTAGTGTGTATCCTGAACTGTTCTATAAACTTCTTCGCCAACTCCTCGAAACTGGATACTGGCCGCGGAGGAAGTCGGGTGAACCACATAGTAGCGATCCCAGATAAGGTAATTGGAAAGCATCTACAATTGGTTGCATCATTTGCCCTAGCTGAATCCATCATCCACTCGTACCTCATGACATGCTGTCTGGGATCAGTTTTTCCTTCATATGCCGGGATAGTTGGCATACTAAACTTTCTGGGGTATGCTTCCTGCAGTACAATGTCTGTGAATGGAGTATGACTTCTTGACACTCCCCAATCGTCATTCGATAAGCCTTGATTCTCTTTCATCAATTGCCTGACCATGGCTGTCAGATCTGGTGTTTGTATGGAAGGCAGAAGGTTAGAGTCTGTTCTACGTGACTATCCATGCTGATGCCTCCTCTCCTGGCGGTCTGCCAAACGTGCATCTTGAGGTTCGACATCGTTAGCGCGTTGACGGTCTGGGCCTCCAGTCTCCACCTGCACTCCGGCTCCTAAGTTCCTGGCTCCGGCTTGGTCACGGTCTCCAGCTGTTTGAACAGCAGCACCTGCCTGCGCAGTTTCCGTCTTACGGCGTCTACGCCTGGGAGGTTCATCGGAGGAAGTTGAGCTGTCGGATGAGGAATAAGGAGCGGGATTGCCCCTAGCATTCTGTTCCTGTTGTTGAGTGTGTTGCGCCATGAGGTTAGCGTTAGCTTGCATCTGCTCTCCTAGTTGTCTCCTGCTTTCCCTGAGTTCTCTCATCAAGTCGTTGAACTCTATTCTGGTGACAACCAGCATTTGGTCCTGTGCGGTAGTCCCTGCACCTGGAATCACTTGCTGATTGCTAGGTCCAGGTTGTTGCACGCTAGCAGTCTCGTGGGCGTCCGCATTATGAAAAGCTAATCTGGTACGTGGTCTCGCCATTGTAGAGTTATTGGTATGAACTTTGAGTAGAATCAACGGACGTCCTATCAATGAGTCGGATCTTCTTCGGGGGATTTGTTCAATCCAGTAGCTTCAAACCAGATCCTTGATATAAGTGAAAGCACCAAAGTGTTAGCATCAAAATTGGTCACTAACCTCGTTGAGAAAGATTGTGTAGAGATATAAGTGATGAAGATAAATTAAACAAGGAAGAATGTGCTAATTTAAATGCAGAAAGTAAGAACACCGGATATATAGTGGTTCAGCGTAATTGCCTACGTCCACTTTGAGGTTAAACTTTATTGCTCTTCTTAATGATTGATTACAGATACAATCCGTAGATCAAATGCTTGAATACAATTGCTAAGTAAAGAAGATGAGTCTTGAAAGCGGCAGAGTCTCCCTAGTGTTCCAGAAAAAAAGGTCCCTTTTCACTGTGCCCCTACCCCTCTATTTATAGACAAAGATGGGTTGGATTTCCCAGGTGGGCTTGGCAGCCGAACACCTTGGCCCAAATGGAGTGGTCGCTGAATGCCGAACCAAATAGGCCGAACGGTTGGATGCCGAACCACACTCTCCATGCCGATCGAGGCGCTTGTTGTGTGGGATGTCGAACCACTCTCTCTATGCCGAATGAGGCGCTTGTTGTGTGGGAAGAGTAGATCGAATAGCAATCGAAGCCGAACGTGCCTCTGGCCGAATGAAGCATCTGGCCGAACGCTACCTTTGGCCGAATGAAGCCCTTAACTGATTGATGTCTCTGGCCGAACGATGGCTCCGGCCGAACGTTGCCTTTAGCCGAGCGATGCCTCTGGCCGAACGAAGTATCTGGCCGACCAATAGGTTATGACGGTCAATCCAGCCATGCCGAACACTTGTACATGCCGAACGTCTCCTGATGCCGAGCGCTCCTTGGATGCCGAGCACTCCTAGACGCCGAATACTACTGGATGCCGAGTACTCCTGGACGTCGAGTACTACTGGATGCCGAGTACCTAGTTGCCTGGTCAAATCTCCAGGAAATAGTTTGGATGCTTTCTCTTGCATCATTGGTGTTAGTTGCGCTAGAATTTTGGAATTGGACTGGAAAGGCATTTGAGCTTAATGTTAAAGTTATTAGTTTATGTAGCACCACCATTTAGGGTGACTGTTATATTTAGTATAGTCTTAAATATGTAAGACATGTTTCTTATTTAAAAAATACTGCCCAAGTATAATAATGGTAAAGCTCGAGATTTCTATTTCACTAGACATTTGTTGTTCTGACCCACTTCATAATATAATACACATGTTAGAGGAGGTAGTGCTGATTTTAGAAGGCAAAGGTAGAGATGAAGACTTGTGGAAGTTATGTGTGTGTATCTATTTACGCTTTTTTAGTATTTTTGTTGTACCCAATTCAGACAGTTATGTTATTTTGAGATATTGTACTAAAAAGAATTTATGTAAACTTGTTGTAATATTTAACATGTTATGTTTCTAAAATGGTTCTCTTTATGAAATGGGTACTTGTTTGTGATATTACATTTTATCCATTCCGTTGTGAGATTTTGAAAATATAGATAGATAGCTCTATTTACAGTGCATTATTTTAATTTTATCAACCGGATAACTCGCCTTGAGATAGGCCTAAGGTTCGACGGGCTTTTATTGAATCAAAATTAGATCCATTTCGGGGTGGGTTGTTACACTTGGTAACAGAGCTTAGGTTACCCGATCAATGGGTATATGTATACGTATGAGAGGTGTATTGTTATTTTTGAAAGTATTTTTCAAAAATCTACTATATATAAATTTATATATGTAATTAATTTGAATTTACTCAGTAGTTCCCGACCATTGAAGAAGTTGCAAACATATTCCGAAGGAATGGGTGAGGCCCATGGGTTGGAAAAATGAATTGAGTAGGGAATGACCAAATAAGGTCATATTGTAAGGAATGTAAATATAATAGATTGTCTCTAAGCTTAATAGGGAAATAAGTATATAATAAATAAGGAGTTACAATAATTTAATTACGATATGAATAGACTAATTAAAGAGATCGTTAAGGTAATTATGGGATTATATAATTAGGATAGTTGTAACTCGAAAAATATAATAGACAATGAATGTGTAATAAGTGAGGAGTTATAAGGAATTAACTAGATTAATTAGGCCATTGAATAAGTAAATAAATGTCTTTAGGAAATGTCCTTTAAGGTAATAACCATTTAGTACAACCAAGTGACATTTATGAGACTAATAAATAAAAATGTTAAGTATTGATTAAATATTATAAGGTAGGGTAGTTGTAAATATCCGAAAGTAAGAGATGAAAGAAGAAGAAAATGCAACAGAGAAAGCAATTATTAAGAATTTGTTGTTTTGAAAAAGATTTTCTAAAAATTTAACTCCACATGAAGGATTTGATAAAATGATTTTCTTTGTAAACTTCCTTTAAATTTTTTGAAAAGTTTTCAAAGAATTTATTAAGGAGCTGTTATTTTAAAAAAATGGAATTTTTGAAATTCATAAATTAGAAATTTTGTTAGGAAATGGTTTGTGAATGAAAAGAAGTTGCGGAGTTAAAAAAATTTCTTAAACGGTTTTTGGTAGAAAGGGTTTTTCATTTTTGAAACTCTTAATTTAAAATTTTTTTTGGTTAAAAGGTTTTCGATTTAAAGATTTTTGAGAAAGGTGATTTTTCTTTTTGAAATAAATGAAAAATACAGCGTACGTTGGTCTTGATGATTTTTGCTATTTCATAAATTTGGAAGTTCTTTAAAATTCTTCATTTTAAAACAGAAATGGAACTTGATTAAAAATGATGAAGAAACCATTTTGGTAGAAAAAAATATAAACAAAGACAATAGTGTGAGATTTGTATAGGAATAGCGCTAGAAACTTATAAAATATGATTAGTAATCTAGTTATTGATAATATAGGAGAAAAAATGAGAATAGTGCAGAAAAATGTTGGGATAGGAGCTTACCATGTCTACTCCACTTTTCATTGTTTAAAATTATAGAAGATGTTTTTGAATATTTTGAACTAAAAGACCAACTTTCAGAGGAATAATTCTTTGATGTAGAAAGTTTTGAAAGGGGGAATTAAGCAATCCTTTCTGAAGTTTAATTTAACAAAAAGTTTTGTTCAATAATTGAGTTTTTGAATGCTCGGGGTTAAAGACTCTACTTTAAAAGAAAAAGGTTTTAAGGCAAAAGTGATCGAGAAAGGAAATTATTTCACTAAGTAATTTTAGAACCTATGAATTTGGGGTTAAGAATAAGTTGTAAATGTTTTGAAAATTGTGAAAAGTTGGATTCAAATATTTTTTGAAAGTTTTGTCCAAATGTTTAATAAAAAGGGAATGGATATATGGAATAATATAAAGCAAGGTATTTATATGTTTTTACGAATTCAATTCCCGAAACTGTTTTTGAAAGTTGGAAATTCTTTTGAAAAATATGCTCAAAAAGTTTTCTTTCGATGTGGAAGTTCTTTTGCAAGTTTGAATTTCAAATGTCGAATACTGGCATAATGAGGATTTCTAAGTTTATGTTGTATGGAGTAGATAGGGATCACTATTTAGGAATGAAAGATTAAAGGTTTCAGAATGTGGATAAACTAAGAGTAGTATTTACAACCTGATTTGAAAATTGGAAATCATCTCAAGCATTTGTTTGTAGAATGCTGGTAAGGTTGTAAAGATATTCCAGATCTATAATCGAGTTGTAAGTTAGGTTTTGCTTGGAATGTGAACTTCCATATTTTTATATATTGGGAGCAGGCTGCATGTAATTTCCATAAATTATCTAATTCCTTAAATATATAAAAAAGCGGCATTTAAATTTACAAAGGAATTGCCAAAGGGAAAGAGATGTGAAGCAGATATTCTTTTACATAGTTTACACTTTCTTTTCAATAAAAGAAAAGGAAATAATCCTATGCAATTTCAAACAAACTAAAAATATCATGTGTGGTTGGTTTATCGAAATTTTTAATAGTAATCTTTTTTGAAAGGATAAATATAATAAAATAAAATATAGAAAGGAATATTATAATTTAGAAATAATATTGAATAGAAATTAAATAAGAAGAAGAGAAGAAAATCAACACTACGCATTATCGAGGTAATTTATATTTAGATCCGTATCTATTTTCTCTTCCAATCCCAATTCTCTTCTCAGATCTAAAATTCTAATATATGTATATGCACTTTTTATACATATTCCTTCGATTAAAAAGGATTTGGAGTTGAATCAAAAATTTTACTTCAGATTTGGAGATTTTATAGCACTTCTTAAAGGTGAGTGGGAAATGTATATATAGATTATGATCTTAAATCTATTCCGTTGGCATACATTCGATTTTTATGCCTAAATAAAATCTTATTTATTAGTTGTAGACTCAACCCGGCATAGAAAATCATTGCCTGCATATTCTTGTTTTAGATCTGATTTGAAATAGTGTCTACACCCTGATCTAAAAATCAGTACCAATGATTTTAGAACTTGAATGGTGTATAGTTTTATTCCAAATCTGTATTTGCACTGCAAAATGTTAATAGGATTTCAATTATTTTCCTATTTATATTGAATTGTAGATTCTCCGTAGATAAATTTGTGGGAAGAACGTCAATTTGATTTTTATAAATTTGTTTGTGTTTCCAACTTGCATAGAAAGTGTAGCGTTTGATTTAACAAGGGATATATGCAAAAGAGAAGGAAGAGATGTGTAAAGTGTAGATTTATTCTTCATAGTTTACATTATCTATTCCAAATAAAAAGGAATTTCTTGTAATTTCAAACGAAATCAATCTTTCCTTTTATTAGCTTTTGTTTTAAGCTAATTTATGGAAATTATAATGGAAAATCTTTCTAAGGAATCTAATTCTAGCAAAGTAAATATGAAAAGCATATTCTAGTTAAATATTTATGACTAAAATATGTTTGGATAGGAGTAGGTGGTCGATACATATATATTGCACTAATAATGTGTATAAAATTAAAATAATAGCACTGAATTACGTGTACCGCTCGCTTAGGATAGATTATTTATAGGTAGAATAGCAAAGATAATAGGAGGATTAGGAAAGGTAGTAACTTCTTTAATGGGCAATAAAATTAGGAGTTGCTAATAATTAATAAGATATAAAAGATTGTAACCGCAATTCATGGGTAACAAATGTGAATTGAATTAGGGAGTTATAATTAATTAATACGGTATAGAAGGTGGTAACTCCAATTAATGGGTAAATAATTGAAGAATGAATTAGGAGTTACAATTAATAAGTGCAAATGGATTTATGGAACTGAAAAATATGGAAGGTTAGATAAATAATTATGGATAGATATAAAAGGTTACTAATTGGAAACTAGTAATTATACATAAATGTCCGTTAGGATTATTATGGAAAAATCGACATATATGGATTATTAGAAGGGGATATTTGGGTATGTAAGTATTTAAGTTAAATCCTATTGCCTTAAATAAAAAGGGGATTAGTAAACTAAGTCCAATATTTAACCTAGGAATAATACTAAGACATAGAATATATGACCTAAATCTTGTATAGGCATAGGATAGTTAGTTGGACTTAGTAGATTGGTATGTGAGGTTAATAGAGTCACATGACGGAAGACTGCCCTTCACTTAGAGGCTAACAACAGTCGTGTGCACTTACTATTGATGTAAGGCATCACCAATTATAGGACCCGTGACTATGCGAGAGATAGGACCTAATTTAGGGTAATAGGTATTAAGCGGTTGTTTGAGGGCCCGCCTCTTTCCTAAATTAAAAAGTATCAAATGGTCCAAATTAGTAATTTAGAGCAGTACGAGATATCTTTAGAGGGTTTCGCTTCAGGTTGAGGTATTAAGTGGCTGTAGGGTCCACCTCTCTTTAAAAAAGAATTATTAAGTAACCTGGTGAGATTCCAAACTAATAATTAAGAGTGATGTCGATATCTTGGGAAGGGTTCGCTGGGTCTTAAGTGGCATTAGATCCTAGGGTCCACCTCTTTCCTATAAAAGAAGTATTAAGTAGCGTAATGAGATTCCAAGCGATGTTAGTTAGATAGTACCAGTGAGGAGTCCGCTTTGGGGTCAAGTATTAAATGATGTAGGACTTGTCTAGAATATAGGTATTAAATGGTTAGAAGTCTGCCTAGTCCTTATTTATAAGGTATTAAGTGGCTCCGGTACTGTCTCTCGCATGGCTATGATTTTATTGGCGATAGTTGTGCTAGTATGGCTAATAGATATTGTAAAGCCCTAAATAGTGGTCAAAAGTCTCTGTAGCTAGGACCAGTAGACCAGCAATGACAATGCTAGGAATCCACCTTAGAGATTGGTCTTAAATGATGCGGTCTGCCTCAATTAAGGTGTTAAATGGCTAAAGTCTACCTATTTCTATTTTAGAAATATTAATTAGCCGATGGACTTGATGATAGTCGGAGCCCACTTCAAATTTGGAAGTATTAAGTGGCTGATGGACTTGGAAAGTATTAAAGGGTTAATAGGCTTCATCGGCATTTTATACCTTGGAAAATGGTAGGTAGATAAATCCTGCGTGCGATATTAGGTTAATTTGGTTAACCGTAAAAATAGTAGACATAACAATTAAATAAAAATCAATCGTATAAATTTATGTTATAGACACTGTATAGATTTTCAATTCACCAAAAACATTTTTTTGACCCCCTCCTTATTACAACCCATATGATAGATTTAATGGAACAAGGTTACTTGAGCTGTGATTGGTTGTTGGAGAAGTCTTCTTTTCTCTCATACTCGATGCTTATGTGGCAATCTGATATCCAAGGAATACCATTAATTCTAAGGTAGTAGCCATAATCAATATTTATATCCTATTATTGTCTTCGCTATGAGTTTAGATTTTATAAATATTTGATAATGCTCAAGTGCATGTACCAAATCCAAAGATCTGTACTCCGATGGACTTGAGTTTCGGTTTTGTCGAAATTTGAGCTTATTAAAGTGCGGGTTATTACATTTGGTATCAGAGCCAAGATTAGTTGATAAGAGGAATTAGGATAAAAATGAGAGATCGTATTTGTATTCTCTATCTATCATTATCATCATTGCACTTGACTCTATGAAACCCGGTTATAGCATAGCTATAGTCCTACCTTGTAGGAATAGGCAAAGCAACTATAGGTTGGAAATATTTTAGCGCTCAAGATTCTCACCCCAACCCCGATTACCCCTTGGTGCGTTAGGCGATAGTTTGGAAGAGCATGAGTACGACATATGGTAGAATACAAAAAACTGGAGGTTTACGACCTGTTGGTTGAGATCTAGCTACCATGTGATCTTAGATTTTGATTATGAGTTCCAATCGGAGATACACATTTATTCCATATGGGCGGAAAATTGAAGTCTATATATCACAACTGTCCGGATGCAAGTTCTTGCAAAGGTGCATTCATCGATCACCTCTTTGATGGCAAACCAGATCTTTTTATTTGGAGAATTTAGTCATTTCCTTAGTCCAACCCCATGAGAGAAATTTTATTATATATATATATATATTATATATTTTGGAAATGCTTCAAAATATTGAAAAGGGTTTCAAAGGGTTTTTCTGCTAAATTTATTTGGGAAGTTTGTAATTTAAAAAGGTTTTGAAACCCTGAAATATTTATATACATAATAATAAAATTTTGATTTTGTTTGCAACTAAATTGGTCATAAACACCCAAGAATAGTTTTTGTAGAGAAGTAAATGAAAAAAAGAAAAATTAAACTGAGTAAATGAACAAGTAAGCAATAGAAGATAAGCAGTACCCAGAGACATGAAGATTTATAGTGGTTCAGCATTGTATGCCTACGTTTACTTTAAAGATTATCCTTTATTAATCACTTCTAAATCTGATTACGATAGTAGATAATAGCAAGTACTCAATTACAATGGAGTCTAGAGTAACAAGCAGCATAAAGAGCCTGAAAATGAACCAACAGGTCTTTATTTTTATGGTGAGATGACGAGATATTTGCTACGATTTTGGAAAAAGCCTCTCTAGGTCCATAGAGGCCCATCATAACGATTGGGGGCCCTAACTCAATATTTAGAAAGATTATCTATAATTATATCGATCGTTATTTTGGTCTCCAACTGATGTGTAATCGTTTTTGGGGGGTCCCACATGCCACTTGAACTTGCCCCTAAAATATAAAGTCATTTTGAGTTGTAGATTGTGAGATATGGATCAACCTTTGTTACATTTGGAATGTTCACCGAGCTACACCGATCGTTATGAAGGATCGACATAAAACGATCGACCTAAAATGATCGGTCTTCTTTGTATATCAAAGTTTTGACATGCGATCGCTTTTGTGGGCTCCACTCTTCGATATACTGATGCTTTGGAAGTTTCAAATGTATTAGCCTTGTGGATTTTGAGATATTGATCGATCTTCATTGATTTGAGCTGTTTTGTGGATCGTTCCCGATCGATCCATATAAATCTTTGCTTTGTCCGTAATTCGAGCGTACAAACTTCGATCGTCTTGAAATTTGAAATGTAACTTCATGGGACTACGCCAGTCACTCAATCTTAATTGCACCTCAATTGGGACCTGGTTCGGATTTGCTCGACCATCGTCCATAGTGTTGTATATAATCGATGCTTAAGGCTGATAACCATTCGTTCCTAGCCAAGTCGATGATATCACAGCCTTTCCAAAAGGCGGGATAACATTTTCCCCCAAAGTATATCTTGTTGTGAACATGACGTGCTTTGAATCGTCGCAAGCCAAAATCTTTGGAAAGAAATCCATTCGGTTTATCAAACAGTCATTATCCTTCCATTGAATCGTTTTCTTGTCGAGGGTCGTAATTTCCTTATTCGTCGTAATGATTGGTCGATTTCCAATTGTATAAATATAGGATCACAACTTGTTTGTGATCATCTTGTTTTGTTTCTAGCGATTTCTAAGCTTCAACAAATATTTTTTATAAATTTTTCCTTGGTCAATTTCAGGTGAATATTCAATTTTTGTTGATTTCAAAGACTTGAATTTTGAAATTTATACTAGCACGTATACGTGCTTGGACCCGACTCCCGATCACGGTTACACATTCAATGGTCGTTGTCGAGTTTTGAAAATTTTATAAACAATCCCTACCGATCATTATTCTTATACATTTCTATAAAAAATACTCTCTACCAAGCGTTATTCCTCTTCTCTTTTTTTTGGCCGATCATTCTCAGGCTTCGTTTTAAAATGATCGACATTGAGCCTGAGTGGAACGATCGGTATAAAGCACACAACTTAATCAATCATGACTTCAAATTAGTAAGGAACGATTGGCATGTGCTCTTTATATATAAGCCTCCAAACTTAGTCATTTCCTTTACTTCCCTTATTCACTTCGCATTGTTCCCATTTGAGATTAAAAGAGAAAAACATGAACTGCTCCACCTTCTTTTCTTACCGATCCAAGAACGATCGGACTTTCTAAATCGATTCCTCCTTACGAATCATCATCGTTCTAGTTCCTCCAGGTCTCACTCGACTTTGAATTCGAACCCATATCTCTTCTCCTGATTTCAATTTAAGTAGGTCAATCCATATACATTTTGTAATTTGAGTACGAGACTTTGAGTGTTGAGAATCTCATGTAGGTTAGTTTAGTTTGGGTAGTCGCTCGATCTGAATCAAGTTGGAGAGATGGGAATTGTAAAAGATGAAATTGTCGAATAAAGAAAATGATATGAATTGATGCATGATGATCTTTCTTGGAAAATCGGTAAAACTTGGACTTTGACGACTTTGGAGTGGATGATGGTGACAATGTATCAATCGTTACGAGGTGACATTGAAGTTTGGGTGTTTGTCGATCGTCTATAAACGATCGGTGATGCTTTGGAGCTATAGGCTTTTGAGGTGGAGAGGATAAAGTGGTACGATTAGTTGATGGCATGGATAACGATCGGTATGGTAGGTTATAAAGGACGATCGATGAATATGGACAATTGTGAATGATCGGTAGTGACTGAGTTTAGGAACGATCGGTAGGAATGCAGTAACTTGAACATCAGACTACTGGGTGATGCGAACGATCGGGTAAAATGAATAGGGTGAACGATTAGCATGTTTGACTAGGTTGAATGGTCCATTGTCAGCTATCAAAATCCAGAAATGGAATCCAAACAAATGAACTTGAGTTTAAAGATGAGCTTCAGCCTTGCATATTTAAGTGAATGCTTATGACTCATATTGGATTTGAACTTCATATTCTGTAATATATGACGTCTAAACTTTCATAAGAACCAATTTCTTTGACCATTCTCTTGAAATTCATCTGTGATCTAAACATAAAAATCAAACTTTTACTTGCTGACAATCAATCATATAACTTAAACCGCATCATTCCCTAATGACATAGAGAAACGACTGAGATGGTCAGGAATGATGGTCTCTCCGGTCGAACCTCGAAGTCTCATCGTCTTTCCCATTTTTAGTTTCATATAACTTATTACGGCATTACATAGCACTTACCACACCACACTAGCATGCACTATGCACCGATAGACACAGGTTTCTTTAACTAATCATGACTTTTACTAAGTTTAATAGCAATGGGTTCTAGACGGTCTGGCGTCTTGCAGCTATGCCAGCTGGATCATCTTCTCGACAGGATAATCCTGACATGGAATCAAGTTCTGGAACTGAGTCTGATAGTCCGTCCTCTAGCCATTATTCAGAACAACTGGAAAGCTCAGTCCCTCAATTTGATCTTTCTGATGTTGCTCCCATTCTTCCATAAGAAGTTGTCGATCCTGCTCTTGACATTCTGGAGGATGTAGTTATTCTAGAGAACCTTGCTGATTCCGCAGCCTCTAAATTTAAGGAATATGCTCTTCATCGAATCTGTGCAAGGCACGGTATTTCCTTTGACGATGTGTTGGTTCCATCGTGGGATAATAGGGCTCATAGACCCCCTGAAGGATATACAATGCGTAACAAGTTAATGTGCTAGACCAGATGCATCCCACCATTTAACTTGTACATTCGGGAAGTTCTCCATTATTTAAGGATAGCTCTAGCATGGCTTCATCCAAACGGCTAAGCTATTCCCAATTGTACTTATATGTTATTTATGGAGTTCTTGTGTCATCCTCCAACCATCGATGACATTCGGTTCATATTCTCTTTCAAGCGATGGACAGGGAGCTTTTCGTTTACATTTCTCGAGTCGACAAAGAGGTGCCAGATTCTAACTGGCGCATGGAACAAATTAAGCGCCTTTAAAAGCGAGTGTTCGTTGTCCGATGTCTACCAAATTTCACTCGACAATGCTTGGAAAGACTAAGTGTTATCCACTATCTTTACATTAGCATGGAAAATCGATATTCAGGTCGTATTCCTGACTAAGTAACTCCTTTTACAGGCACCGTCACTCGACCCAGCGATAATCTTTATGAGGAGGCGTTCACAACTCTAAAAAATTCACTGCCTGAAGAAGGTACATCAAGTATCTTCTTATAGACGAACACCTTGTTACTTTTTGTTTGATAGAAGAGGGCCTCAGCATAGGGCTAAGTAAAGTCGCTCAAACTGCAAGGATAACACCATCGGCTGCAGTCAGTCAAAGGGACAATCGAATCGATCCCCCCGTGCCCCCAGCTATGGGTGCTTAGGAATTCACTGGTATTGATGCCGAAGGAGGTAAAGGCGATGTGCCCAGTCATAATGATAACGAATCTGGTTTTGGAGTCGATGTCAGATCCTCGCAAACCTCACAGCCCTTGGTTCTCGATAGGAGAAAAATAAAACATTTGTTTATAAATTTCCAAAAAGTCGTCTTTCTGATCAACTAAAGTCGTGAAAGGCTCCTAAGATTATTCAAGATGAATCTTCTTCTCAACCGTCTAGAGCGTTCAAATTTGCTGCTTGGTTCTTTGCTTGGTCTACCAATACCGCATTACCTTGTTGCTTTCCACTTTACTAACGTGTGTATCGAGAGCTTGGAATATCACACCAAAACATGGCACTGATATTCCCACTTCTAAAGGAGAAGTTACTCCAATGAGTAATGTTCCTGCACCTGGTTTGTCGGGGGTAACACAAGGATACTTGCACAAACTTGCACCCCTCAACATTGCATTATGCTCGACTTGTGGTTTTTGATGTTTTAAATTCGATTGACTACTGTTTTCCTTTGCATAAACGATGGTGAAGAAAAGGAACATGTTTGATTCTCTCCAGGATATACACCACCAATCCTCTAGTTCACCCTCTAGCTCTTACCGTCCAGGCGGTAGTCGAGAGTATTATGATTCAAGTTATCGCTCCGGTCCTGACCGGGGTCATCAAGATAGAGGTTATAAGGATAAACCATCCCAAGATAAGCATCAATTAAGATCGAGATCCCCTCCTCCTCTTTTATCGATGATTATATCCACGCTCCAAGGATTGGACTTGTGCGTCTGCGGTTGGTCACGCCTGCTTGAGTTTGAAGGATGTGTCCATGCTCCGGGGACTTAAGTCATTTTCGCGGGCGATCAGCCACGTTCGCTTGACACTTAGCATTTCGTCCGCACTCTGGGGACTTGAATAAATTCGCGGGCGCTCAGTCATGCCCGTCCTGAGTTTATACTCCGGTCCGCGCTCTGGGGACTTAGAGCCAATTAGCGTTTTATAATCCAGTCCACGCTCCGAGGACTTGGAGTTGGTTGACGTTTACTCTCCGGTTCGCACTCTGGGAATCCGGATCATTTCGATGTCTATACTTCGGTTCGAGCTCTGGGAATCTGAAGTTAGGTGATGTTTATACTCCAGTTCATACTCTGGGAACTTAGAGTTAGTTGATGTTTATACTGCGGATCGCACTCTGGGAATCCGGAGTTAAGCGATGTTTATACTCTAGTTCGCACTCTGGGAACTTAGAGTTAGTTGATGTTTATACTCCGGTTCGCACTCTGGGAATTTGGAGTTGGTAAATAGACGGTTAATCACATCTGTTGTGAGTTTTTAAATTTTGTTCGCACTCCGGGAAGGAAAGATGTATCAGGATCGTGGATGGTCGGATCACATCCACCCTGAGTTAACAAGTGAGGTCATTAGATGGACGGGTCCATCCTCCTCAAACTTGGTTCGAATATAGGCGAAGTCATTAGGTGGACGGATCCACCCTCTTCGAAACCGTATTTTTAAGTTTATGCTCCAGTTCGCACTCTGGGAATCCGAAGTTAGGTAAAGGATTGTCGTGTATCACTTTTTTGACTTTAGTGTGATGGCTTGTCTCGGAGCTTGGGTTTCACTTAGTGAGTGACCGGTCGTATCACAGTCACTCCCTATTTGAATAAATTCCACCGTATGATGGAACTTAGCTCTCCGTGCATAGTGATGGTCATATGAAGTATTTCAAGTAAATCACAGCTCTGGCCCGAAAAGATTGCACTTTATTGCTGAAATAAGAAAATACGGCAAAATCAGTTGCCTTATTACAAATTCAAATTTCGAAGTGCATAAACAAATTGCAAAAGAAAAAATAGATTGAATAAATAAACAGAGCCTGTTATGTGTAGTAGCGACGAAGACTCTCGCTGTTCCAGGCTCTCGGAAGAGTGAGACCGTCAACGGTCGATAATTTGAATGTGTCATTTGCGAGCCTTCGTTCAATAACATATGTTCCTTCCCAAGTTGGCTTCATATGCAAAGGGACCGGATAATTTTTTTGAATACGAGATCGCCAAGTTCAAAGGACCGGGGTCAGACCTTGGCATAGTATAATCGGGTGACTCGACTTCGATATGCGGCTGCCCGTCAAATCAGCCTCGTCACGCTTCTCATCCAATAAATAGAGAGATTCAGCAAGTAATATGCATTTGTGTTTGGATCATAGTGTGTCACATGATGAGAAGGTACTTCTAATTCAACTGGAATAACAGTTTCTGAACCATAAGAGAGAGAGAGAGAATGGAGTGTGACCGGTCGCGGACTTGTGGGTTGTTCGGTAAGCCCATAAGGCCATAGGAAGCTCATCGACCCATTTGCCCCCGGCTTTTTCCAGTCGTTTCTTCAGAATGGATTTTATAACTTTATTAACAGCTTCAACCTGTCTGTTGGCTTGAGGGTGTGCGACTGTGCATAATTTCTTCTGAATGTGGAATCGTTGACAGAAATCCTTAAATTCGGCACTGTTGAATTGGGTCCCATTGTCAGTGATGATAATACGTGGGAGACCAAATCGGCAGATGATGTTGCGCACTACAAAGTTGATCACCTTCTTCGTCGTGATTGTAGCAAGGGGCTCGGCTTCCGCCAACTTGGTAAAGTGATCAACTGCTACGATGGCGTACTTCGCAACACCTTTGGCTAGAGGTAAAGAGCCAATAATATCGATGCCCCATACCGCGAATGGCCATGGGCTGACCATTTGTGTTATCTCAGTAGGTGGGGCTCTAGGAATTCGAGCATGCTTCTAACACTTATCACAATTTTTGGCATAATCCGATGCATCATGATTTACAGTCTCTACGGGAACAAGTCCCGTTTGCTGTGCTTCACCCGTACTGGCTAACTTCGCTAAGGAGTCGGCTTTTTGGTTATGTTCTCGTGGTATGTAATAAATGGCATGATAGTAAATTGATTCAATGTCTCTTGAACTTGAGCAAGGTAAGCGGCAAGTCTTCGATCTCTGGCTTGGTACTCCCCTCGAACTTGACACACGACCAATTGCGAATCACAGTAAATTTCCACCGCAATGATTCTTAAATCTCTGGCGAGTTTCAATCCAGCCAGTAGGGCTTCATACTCGGCTTCGTTATTAGTTGCACGGAAGTCGAACTTTAGAGCATAACATATTAATCGACCTTCAGGAGTTTCAAGTACAACCCCTGCACCTAAGCAACGGTCATTTGATGCACCATCTGTATGCAGCTTTCAAATATACTTGGGAGATTCACTGGTTTCGGGCAAGTCCTCTGGGATGGTAAATTCAACTATGAAATCTGCTAGGACTTGTCCTTGGATGGTTCGCCTTGGAGTGTAAGTAAGGTCAAACTGACTTAACTCGATATTCTATTTGAGTAACCTACCATACGTCTCAGGACGCGTAAGGACCTGTCGTAACGGCTGGTCGGTGTAAACGGTGATTTGGTGAGCCTGGAAATATGGATGGAGCTTCCTCGAGGCAATAACAAGACAATAAGCCAACTTCTCTAGCTTCAGATAATTTCTCTCAGCTCCGGTTAGCCGCTTGCTTATGTAGTATACCGGCTTTTGTATTCGGTCTTCCTCTCGAACTAGGGCATCACTGATTGCGTTTTCTGATATTGCCAAGTAAATGTACAATTTCTTGTGATCGATAGGCTTTGACAAAATTGGCGGTGTGGAGAGATGTTGAATTAGTGCTCGGAATGCGCCCTCACATTTCTTATTCCATTCAAAGTTTCATTTTCCCTTTCGGATCAGATCGAAGAAGGGAATGCATTTGTCAGTGGACTTTGAAATGAACCTGCTTGTGCTGCAACTTTCCCGTTGAGACTCTAGACTTGCTTTATAGTTTTTGGAGTTTCAATTTTTGATTGCCCAGATCTTTTTGAGATTGGCTTCGATTCCTCGAGCGTTGACGATAAACCCAAGGAATTTTTTGAATGCGACCCCGAAGTGACATTTCAATGGGTTGAGCTTCATTCTGTATTCTCAGAGGATATTAAACATTAACTCCAGGTCTCTGATGTGATCAGTGGAAAATCGCAACTTTACTAGCATGTCGTCCACATACACCTCCATGGTTTTTCCAATCTGGTTAGCGAACATTTGATTAACTAACTATTGATAAGTTGCCCCAGAATTCTTGAGTCCAAAAGGCATAACTTTATAGCAATAGAGTCCCATATTGGTTACGAAGCTGGTATGCTCCTGGTCGGGCAAGTGCATGGGTATTTGATTATACCCAGAGTACGCATCCATGAAGGATAAAATTTCATGTCTAGCCGTTGAGTCTACAAGTTGATCAATTCGTGGAAGTGGAAAACTGTCTTTGGGGCAAGCTTTATTCAAGTCTGAGTAGTCAACACATGTTCTCCATTTTCCATTTGGCTTTCGGACAAGCACGGGATTGGATACCCATTCCAGGTATAATGCATCTCGAATGAATCCATTCGTCTTAAGCTTATCTACCTCTTCTTTAAGGGCGACAGATCTCTCTGGATCCATACCACGCCTTTTTTGCATGATCGGGACGTACCGCGGGTCAATATTAGTGTGTGGCTCGCGATGTCCAGCAAGATCCCACACATATCAGAGTGCATCCAGGCAAACACATCAAGGTTTACCCAGATAAATTCAACCAATTCCTCTTGCATTTGTTGGCTTAGCTGAGATCCAATCTTTATCATTTTCGAGTCGTCGTCATCGTCAATTGGAACATCGATCGTCAGTTCGGCCAGAGAAGCTTGACTGTCTTTACCTTCATCTTCACTTTTGGTATCTCTCGGATCAAGATCTCTTTGGAATTGGTTGGGGTGCCCGGGCCCGGGCCCAGGCGCTAATTGTCAATTATCAGCAAAGAAGACACAGAGAGATTCCTCTACGCCCTTTCCTTTTTCTTTCCGTTGTGCCTCGCGCAGCTTAGCAACGTAACAGGCTCGTCCTGCGGCCTGATCCCCTTGAACAACTCTTACACCATTGTCGGTTGGGAAATTCAAAGTCAAACACAATGGGGCGATGGCAGCCCTGAATTCAGCTAGGGCTGGTCGGCCCAATAAAGCATTATATGGGGAGTTTATATCCAAAACAACAAACTGCAGTATCCGGACTCTCCGGCGTTCACCAATTCCTAACTCCACTGGCAATTCCACCACTCCAGTGGGTATAGTTGCACTCCCGTTAAAGCCATGAATACGAGACTGACATGGCTTCAAGTCTTTAGTCTCCATTCTCGTCTGGTCATAAGCTCGTTTAAACAAGATATTCGCAGAGCTTCCACTGTCTACCAAGATCCTCTTCATCCAAGCAGGACCTACTTGAGCTGATATGATAAGCGGATCAATAGTGGGGGCTTCGACCCTATCGGCATCCCGACCTCGAAATATGATGTCATCTGCCATCGTTCTTTGTTGCTTGGCCGGAGCCCCATCTTCGGAATTACTACAACATTCAAAGTCCGCATGCCTGATAGAGCTGGCATACGGCTCCATTTCTTTCCAGCTTCGGTCTATTGGATGAGGACCACTACTAACAGTGTTTATCACCAACCTCCCACCAGTACGAGCGGGTTCCTTCTGTCTAGCCGGATTCGGTACATGATTTTGATTCGATGGGCCCGCACCTCTAGACTGTGGTGCTCGCACAAACTGTTCTAACTTCCTTTCTCTTATCATCTTTTCGATGAGATCCTGCAAGTGACGGCATTCATTTGTGTTATGGCCGTAGCTTTCATGGAATCTACAAAACTTCCCCGTTTGAATTTACTTCTCCGATGACTGTTTCGGAGCAGGCTTCTTGTACTGAATGGTATTGCAGGTTTGTAGATATACGTTCTCCAGCGACGTATTCAGAGGAGTATAATTATCAAACATAGGAGCTCTACGTCGTGGACCACGGTTCTGATCCCGTTTTCTATTCTGGTTACCATTGCATTTTTGCTGATCTTGTTTATTATGAATGTTCAATTGCACTTTTCCGGAACTCTTCCCGAATTGTTTAACAGCAATATTACTCTGAATTCCTTCCACACTAGGCCCCGCATCATCCTTCTTCCTAGACTGTTTCGCATCCTCCCTTCTCAAGAATTGGGCTGCCTTAGAAACGATCCAATGATGTAGGGGGTTTTCCGGCCAACCAGTTGCCTAACTCAGAATCGGGCTCAATCCCCTTAGTCAGTGCCATAAGAATAGAGTTATCATTTGGGTTGCTGATCTCAGCACATGCAGCATGAAATCTCTCTAAATAACGCCTGAGTGTCTCTCTAGGAGCTTGTGTGACACTAGATAAAGTATTAACATCCTTTGGTCTCGCGACATGCATGCGAAATTGCTCAATAAACTTTGTTGCCAACTGATCAAAGCATGAGATAGATCAAGGTGGCAGTCAGGTAAACCACATAGTCTCTATGCCCCCTAGCGAGATTGGGAAGCTTCGGAACTTGACTGCATCATCAGCTCGTGCAACATTCATCATCCATTCATACTTCAGGATATGCTGATTAGGATCAGAGTTTCCTTCATAAACGGGTAAAGTCGGTATCCTGAATCGCCGAGGTGGTTAAGCATAGAGTATCTCATCAGTAAAAGGGGTATGACTCCGGGAGATTCCCCAGTCATCATTGCTAAGACCCTGACTTTCACGGATCATTTGACGGATCATTACTGGCAGGTCGGGCATCTGGACATTTTGAGCAGGTTGGGCCAAGGTGTGGTCGGGTTCCACAATGCGAGGAGGGGTCGGTCGCTGTCGACGGTCCATGTCTCGCCTCCTTGGTTCTATGTCTTCGGGGACGTAAGGCTCAGGACGGTATTCACACTGGTGATGGTTCAGATCTGTCCGATTTCGGGTCTTAGTGCCCAAATCAGTAGCTGTCGCAGTACGGTTATCAGTAATACGATGTAGGGGTAGCGCCTACTTGGGAGGAGGGTCCAGTCTGATGGCTGGTTGACGGGCCAACTACAGTTGCGCAACATTCAATGTATTTTGATGCCCAATGGCCTGTGTGTAGCTTCCGTCTAGCCATGGGCATGTAGATCTGTGATGATAATCAAAAGAGGCTGAACTCTCGGTGGAGGAATAGGAAGCTTGATCCCTCCTGGATCTCCTTCGTCGCTGACGGTTCAGTTGTATGGTTAGTTCTGCATTAGCGCGGAGCTGTTGAGTGAGCTGTTGGCGGCTCTGAGTCAATTCTTGCATCAACATCTGAAATTCTTCCCTGGTGACAGGGCCTTGCGGATCTGATGGTCCGGTAGCATTCTGATCAGTTGGAGGCGGCTGTATGGGATTCTGTCTGTCCCGTCCTTCTAGATCTGCAGCTGTAGAAGTAGTCCTTGTGTTAACCATGATGGATGATGAAGCTCTCTCCTAGACTTGTAACAAATCTGAATAGGATGGAAGAACTTTTGAAATTGAGATCTGGATCTTCCCCTTGGATGTTTGTAATCCGATATCGGCAGTAGATCCAATGAGCAGAAGGAAAAAACTGGGTTTTTTCTCAGTGAATGCACCAAAATGTTTGTACCAAAATTGGGCACAACACTCTTCAGAAGGGTTTGAAGAGATAAAATGAAGAAATTAAATGGAAAACGAGGATTATCTAACAAACACTTCAAAAAAAAAGTACGTAGAAACACAGAAATTTAGAGTGGTTCGGCGCGTTGCCTACGTCCACTATGAAATGGTTGATCTTTATTAACTTTTCGTTGCTGGTTACAGCGAATTACAGTAGTAACTCTCGAGTACAACAGTGAAATTTGAATACAATGGTGAATTCGGCAGAGTCTGGACGTCAAAGAGCCAAAAGATCCCTTTTCTGTAGGTTCTGGGCTGCTATTTATAGGCGTAGGTTGCAAATATCTCGCTCAGATCTCGGAAGACCTCTTCTGGCACGTGAGCGGGTCCACACGATCGATCCTACGTGATTAGCACTCGGTCCGTGATCGATACGAACCAATTTCATATCGATCAAGATTTGGCCCAATTGAGTCGAAATTGGGCATGAACATTGTTGATGATGTACGCAAGCTCCTATGAAAATTTGGTGGCATTTGGACTTGTAGATTGTGATTTATGATCGATGAAAGTTTAGGCTTCTCGTATGCTATTTTCTACGTATCTATACTTGTTTGACTCGATTCACAATGACTTTGTGCGTATCGATCGGAGTGGGTCTATTCGACTCGATCATTGTTGCTTTGTTCGTATCGATCGAAGTGGGTCTGATCGACTCGATCATTGTTGTGCTGTTCGTATCGATCAGAGTGTTGCTCTGTTCGACTAGATCATTGTTGCGCTGTTCGTATCGATCAGAGTGTTGCTCTGTTCGTATCGATGGCTGGGGGCTGTTTCGTTTCGATAGACCTTTTGCTATTTTGGGTATCATTCGTTTGATGTTTAATTCGTATCGATCCTTGGCCGGATGATACGAATTGACTCCCATCGATGGATTCGAAATTGAACCAGGCCAGTTGGATACGAAATAGAGGCTATGTGGCGGATACGAACAGAAGGACATTTGATGGATACGAACAGAGAGACATTTGATGGATACGAACAGAGGGACGCAAATTGATGGACACGAACAGATGGATGCGAACAGTGTGGTTATGGATAGATTCAAACAGATCGACTCGAACAATGATTTTTTAATGGATGCGAACAGAGCTATTGCAGGGTGATGGATACGAACAGAGGCCTTCCCCCTTGATTTTGATCAATCCATATCTTGAGCGTACGAACTCCGATTGACTTGAAATTTGGAACGTTGGCTTTCATAGCTTTGCTTGTCTCGTCACATTAATTGTAGCTTGATTCAGACTCGGATAAAATTCACCAACATCCATAGTGAACCTGCGTATACTCGATATTGGGATGAGCAGTCTTTGGTTTTCAGCTAATTCCTTGATATCACGGCCTTGCCAAAAGGCGGGATAACACTTAGAAAAACCTTTGGAAAACCTTCCTTCATAAACCTTTCGAAACCATTCAATAAACCTTTCAAAACCATTGAACTAAACCTTTCGAAATCATTCAACTAAAACCTTTCGAAACCATTCAATATACCTTTTGAAACCATTGAACTAAACCTTTCAAAATTATTCAACTAAAACCTTTCGAAACCATTCAATAAACCTTTCGAAACTGTTGAACTAAACCTTTCGAAATCATTCAACAAAAACCTTTCGAAACCATTCGATAAACCTTTTGAAACCATTGAACTAAACCTTTTGGAAACTTACTAGGTTCAATTTAAAACAAGTGGAAACCTTCTTTTGAAACCTTTCGACTCTATTGGAAGCAACCTTTCGACCAAGTCGAAAGATCTGCTTCTAAAGCTTAGTTATACTTCAATTAAAAACAAGGGTAAATAACCTAAGTCGAAAGCTTCCTTTTGAAAGCATGGAGAAGCAACTAGTTTTTAAAACAAGTAAAACTTTCTCTTTGTCGAAAGGTTCAAAACAAAACATTTATAAAGCATCAGTAACCTTTCGACTATGTCGGAAGGTTTCAAAACAAAGTAGTAATAAAGCAGCGTAACCTTTCGACTGTGTTGAAAGGTTTAAAACCTTTCTTTTAAACATTTTGACGTGGTCGAAAGCAACCAAGTCGAAAGCTCTTATTCGAAAGAAAAGCAAGTAAAAGATTTTAGTTTATAAAACAAACATACCCTAACCTCTTTGGCCATCAACCTTTTGACTTAGAACCATTCGACTTTGTCCAATTCATCAAGTACCAAGTAGCTTGATACCATATGCATTGGTTTGACCTTGTCGAAAGCTTAGAACCTCTCGACCTTGTCGGAAGGTCTGGGTCGGAAGGTTTGTTGCTGCAAAGACCGAAACATGCTAAAAGTATGTTTTCTTTGTTTTTAACTTAAAAATATAACTTTTAAACTAACCTGTCTTTGTTTGTCAAATTTTCATTGGTTAGCAAATTCCTTTCAGAAATATGTTGCCACTATTTTCAGAATTTAATAATAATTTCCTTTTATAAAATGCCACATCTCCTTAATTAAATATATAAACATTTAAGTCCCATACCATAAATAATTTTATATATTCATCAAATAACTTAGGAAAAATTTGGAAAAATCCCAAAAAATCTATTTTAATATGTTGCCTAACGTATAAACATTTCAACCCCAAATAATTATTATTTTAGCCGAAAATAATTTATAACCCAATAAACAATTTCCTTCACTAAAAAATTAATATAAAATCCATTTTAATTCGGAAAATTATGAAAATCAAAACCCATCTCTAAAATATCATTTATGACCTATATTTAAATTTTCAAGGCATTTGGAAGTCATTTAATAGGGTTTTCATGTCAAAGATATCATAAAAACTAACATGAACATATATAATCCATCAACAACACACACACATATATATATATAACTTTAATCATCAAAACATGGCATATACTTGCAAAATCATTTCAGGTCTAATCTTAAAACCAAAAACTAAAAGAAATTAGGATGTAGTGATTGTTCACCTTAGCTTTGAGATTATAGATATGAGATTTGATGTTGATTTAGTTGATTTTCTTCCTTCTTTTGAATCCTAGCTTTAATCCTCTTCTTGAGAATGATAATGGTGGATGGCCTTAGTATTTTTAGTTTGAGTAAAATGAAATGAACGTGAGCATTCTATCTCCTAAGGGTTTAGGGTATGTGCTCCACCTATTTCCCATATTGCCCTTCTCATATCCTAATGCATTAGCTTAGGTTATTTCATTTTAGTTTGCAGATTATCATGAAACGGCTACCCTAGCTAATCAATTATCAACTTATTAACCTCCAAATTATTTATTTAATTTACCCAATTAATTATTGTAAATAATTTATAAAAATATGGGGTGTTACATACTTGATCGAGAATATGCATTGGGATTTGGTTATATCCTGAATACGCATCCATGAAAGACGGCAATTTGTGTCTCGCGGTTGAGGCCACCAGCTGGTCGATTCTCGTATGGGAAAACTGTCATTTGGACATGCCTTGTTCAAGTCTGAGTAATCAATACATGCACTCTATTTCCCATTTGCCTTTTTTACAAGCACATGATTAGATACCCATACAGGGTAGAGGGCATCACGAATAAACCCGTTGTCTTTGAGACTATCCACCTCCTCTTTGAGCGTGGCAAATCTTTTCGAATCCATGTTGCGTCGTTTTTGTTTCACCAGGACATGCCACAGGTCGATATTCAATGCATGGCTCGCAATGGCAGGCAAGATTCTACACATGTCGGAGTGAGTCCAAGTGGATACGTCAAGATTCGCTCTAAGAAATCCAGTAAGTTCTTTCATCATCGGGGGGATGAGTTGTGATCTGATCTTTAGGACCCGTGACGGTTTGTCATGGTTGACTGTGATATTAATCGTCATCTCAGCCGGTGCAGTCTTAGTCTCTTTGGGCTCCTCCTCATCATCTCTCAGATCTATATCTCTATGGAACCTACTGTGGCGCCCGAGCCAAGGCTCAAGCACTGGTTGTCAATCTTCGATAGCTTGGATGAGGACAGTCTTGTCCACACCGTTACCTTTCTCTTTGCATTGAGCATCCCTCAACTCAGCTATATAACAGGCACATCCTGTTGCCTGATCACCATGAACAACTCCAACTCCGTTATTGGTTGGGAACTTCAATGTCAAACACCATGGAGCAAGGGCTTCTCGGAATTTGGCTAGGGCTGGTCGGCCCAGAAAAATGTTGTAAGGAGAGTCAACATCCAAAATAAAAAATGGCAAGATCTGAACACTCCTACAGCCACATTCTCTCAACTCTAAAGGTAATTCAACATAACCAACGGCTTCAGTTGCAGCACCGTTAAAGCCATGAATGTGGGCTTTAGATGGTTTCAAATTCTTTTCTTCCATCCTCATTTGATAATACGCTTTCTTAAAAATTATGTTATAGAACTTCCATAGCCAACCAATATCCTTTTCACAAAAGCGGGGACGATCATAGTCAAAATGACCATTGGGTCAATTGTTGGAGCCTCCACCTTGTCTGCATCTCTATTTCTAATCACGATATCATCTACCATTGTACGTTGCTGTTTCACCGGAGCTCCATCCTCCATGTTTGAATGGCATTCAAAATCCATATGCTTAGTCACACTAGCATAGCGCTCCATCTCACGCCAACTTTTATCAACCGGATGTAGTCCTTCGACTATTGTATTGATCACTAATCTCCCACCGATCCATGCAAGTTCCTCAGCCTTGTGCGGTACTTGTCTTTGGTTGGGGTCAGATGTCCCCTGCCCGCCATCCTACGGGTTTTTTACGAACTACTGTAATTTCATTTCTAGAATCAGCTTTCAATGATATCCTGGAGGTGCCTGCATTCATTGGTGTTATACCCATAACATTCGCGAAACCAACAATATTTCCCAGTTTGTTTCTGCTTCTCTGTTGATTCTTTTGGAGGCGGCTTCCTATACTACATAGTATTGCAGGTAGACAAATAGACATTCTCCAAGGACATATTCAGTGGCGTGTAATTGTTGTACATCGAAATTCTAGGCTTTCCTCTCCCAGAATCCCTCTTTTGTCGGCTCCCATCTCCTCCTTTCTTTTGCTGCTTTGGTTTTTTATGGACATTCGGTTGAACTTTTCCTGAGTTTTAATTAGACTACTTTACTACAATGTTACTCTATACTCCCTCTCCACTTGGTCCTGTAACATTCTTCTTCCTAGAGGATCTGGCTTCCTCCTTTTAAATATTGAGCCGTCTTTGTGTAAAAGTGTTCCAACATTGTGGGTGGCTTGCCGGCTAACCAATCACCAATATCAAACTCTGGATCAATCTCTCTTGCCATGGCAATCAATATTGCATAGTCATTTGGGATACTGATTTCTATAACAGTTGTATGGAATCTCTCCAAATAATCTTTCAACGATTCTCCTGGGGCCTGGATCACGCTGGACGGGGACATTACATCCTTGGAATGAGTTTCGTGCATTCGGAACTGCTCCATAAACTTTGTTGTCAAATCAACAAATCTAGATATTGACCGTTGGGATAACCTTGCGAACCACATTGTCGTTATTCCAGAGAGAGTTATGGGAAAACATCCACACTTGGTTGCATCATTCTCTTGTGTGGAATCCATTAACCATTCATATCTCCTGATGTGTTGCCTAGGGTTGGTTTTTTCCTCATAGACAGGCATCGATGACATGTTGAACCTCCTTGGATATGCTACATGAAGAACATTGTCAATGAATGGGGTATGGCTTCTTGAGATTCCTCAGTCATCGTTAGGCAAGCCCTACCTCTCTCTCACTAACTGCCTGACCATTGCCGATAAGTCCAGCCTTTGGATGGTTGGTGCCAAGCGGTGGCCGTGTTCCACCTTGCATGAATGATCTGGTCGATGACTACGGGCTGTTTCACGCCTTCTTGGTTCAACATCTTCTCGATGTGTATCTCATAAATTCACTTCATCATTATTCTACAGAAGAATTTAGTCAACATTTAACTGAACTCCATCACCCAAATTAGGCCTAGCAACTCCAGTTTGAATCCTAGCATGCACGGGTAAGTTCCCATCTATGGTAGAGGGAGCAACACTGATCATTCCTTGCAGACCTCGATGGTCTGCCTGTTGATGCCCTAATGTTTCGGCATGATATCCCTCTCTTTTGCGATGCATATGCCTGCGATACACATTTGATGAACTAGAGCTCTCCGATGCCGAGCAAGGGGTAGGTTCCCTCCTAGATTTTCCTTGCTGTTGCTGAGTGAGTTGGTTCATTAAGTTGATATTGGCCTGGATCTGCTGATTTTACTCTCAACGGCTATTCATTTGCTCTCTCATTAGATTCTGGAATTCAGCTCTCATAATAGAATTAGTTGGATTCTGTATTCAACTGATTTAGGATTCACATCCATTGGTTGATTGCTTGGGTCTCCTTGTTGGATGCTAGTGTTCTTATTTCCCTCCACGTTCTGAGAAGTAGATCTAGTATTCCTCACCATTATTAGGGCTGTTATGGTAACGGTTACCGTTACCGTTATGCATTTACCGTTACCGTACCGTTTTCATCGGTAAATCCAAAACGCTTACCGTTACCGTTACCGATACTATCGGTATACCGACTGTCGGTATACCGAAACATCGGTAACCGTTTTGTCGGTAACGGTAAATTACCGCTACCTGAAAACATTCAAAATACAATGATTTTTCATCGAAACCAAGCATCAACAATCCACAATTAGCTAACAACCATGTAGAGTAGAAAGAAAACACAAACATGCTAACATTTAAGTGAAACAAACCCATATACATGCTACATAATATCAGCCTAACATCATTTCATTAGCATGTAGCAACCAAAAAATTAGAACAAGTAGCAACCAGAAAATTAGAACATCAATTCCAACAGACCCAAACTTAAATTTACTGATTTGCTTAAAGTTATATCAAGTTATCTAGAGTAAAAGCTACTTCTCCCACCACTGGAGTCAATTAAGCAAATTTTCCTTTTTAGCGGCTGTAGCTATAACCGGTACATCATGGAAGAATTTGATTGCCATTACCACTTCACTATCTCCTTGGTCTCTCCAAAAGAAGGTTCAACTGCCATTTTTTCCCTATTACTAGTCCTAATACACTAATAGTATCACCCCGAAGCTGCATGCATTTATCATCCCCGCTTTGTGTACATTTCTGAAAGGTATATCTGTTTTTTACCTTTTTTTTTATTTTACATATTATATTTATGGATAATGATCATGAAGGTAGTAGTGGTACCCATTGATCCAAATTTATGGATAGTGATCAGGAAGATAGCAGTATCCCTTTGTACTCTCTAAGCTGTTTTTGAGACTGGAAATAGGAAGTGTATATCCGTTCGTCAAGTAATTGAAATGGACATGCGCTTTGTTCATTCAAACTTTTTTACAAATGTTACTGAATTCCTTAAGTAATTTTCCCTGAGTTTAATGTCCACTTCTCGCATTACAGATGTCGTATGTGTATGTGAACGTGTATTCATTAATCTATAAATGACAAGATATTTTATAATCTGTTACCTGTAGATGCCATCTGCTTCAAGTATAGGAAGTTGTCTAAATCGTTTTAGTGTTATAAAAAGGAGTTTTGACCACTTGTCCCCGTTACGGTTAGCTTTCAATTACTGTGATTTAATTCAACATTATTATTGACATATAACAGTATACGTACACTTTGGAATGATGTAATGGAAGAAAATAGCCATCATCTATATTATGCATAACTGGAAATGAGCTATTTTATATGTGTGTAAGGGAATATAAACTTACGAAATGATGTAGAGTGTTCACCAAGTGTAGAGTGCAGTCACATACTCTGATAACAACTTACGAGAATATGTGATGTTACCTAAAAGGAAAGAAAAAATTGACATAAATTAAAAAGCAAAGCTACAAATAAGACTTACAATGAAGTATTCGATTCTGGCCACAAACCCAAAAATAACAATCGAAAATTCGAAATCAAGATGAAAGAGGAAAATAAATTACCAAGTGTAGAGTGCAGTAACTTCCTTCGTTTAATGCTTAATTAATCCGCTTCTTTTGTTTTATTTTAGAATTGGAAGGAGAAGGAAAAGGGGAAAGGAGGAAGAATGATGGAGAGTTGGAGACGGCCAAATGAAGAAAAAATAAAAACGTAAAAAGTAAAAAAGAAAAGAGCGGTTGTGTAGAAAGGTGAAACCCTAACAAAGCAATTAGCAGAAGAACGCTAATCCAAGATTCCAACGGATAAAAATACTTTACATAAAAAAAGGAAGAGGAAAAATCAATGTGTCGGTAATTTACCGATACCGTCGGTTCAAAAAAAAATTTACCGATACTTTACCGCTCAAAACGGTAAGATTACCGTTACCGTACCGAATGTATCGGTATACCATTTTATTCTGTAATCGGTAACCGATTTATCGGTAACGGTATGGTAACGGTAAATTTACCGTTACCATAACAGCCCTAACCATTATTGATAGCTTTGCTTAGATTTCTACAAATCTGAGTAGTATGAGCAACTTCTTGAAGATAACAGAGGATCTCCTTTGGGGGATTTATCCAATCTAGTAGCAACAAAGGGATCCTAATAAACTGAGAATCAAGGTTCTCAGTGCAAGCCCCAAAATGTTTGCAACTAAATTGGTCACAAATTCTCAAGAATAGTTTTTTAGAGAAGTAAATGAAGAAAATAAAATTAAACTGAGTAAATGAACAAGTAAGCAATAGAAGATAAGCAGTAATCAGAGACACAGAGGTTTATGGCGGTTCGGTGTTGTATGCCTACGTCCACTTTGAAGATTATCCTTTATTAATCACTTTTAAATCTGATTACAGTAGTAGAAAATAGAAAGTACTCGATTACTATGGAGTCTAGAGTAAATGAGCTTAAAGATCCTGAAAATGAACCAACGGGTCTGTATTTGTTGGGTAAGATGATGAGATATTTCACTAAGATTTCGGCAGAATGCTCTCTAGGTCCATAGGGGCCCACCATAACGATCGGTGGCCCTAACTCGATATTTAGGAATGATTGGCTATAGTTATGCCGATCATTATTTTTTGTCTACAACTGATGTGCGATCATTTTTGGGGGGTCCCACATGCCTCTTGAACTTTCCCTTAAAATATGAAGTCATTTTGAGTTGTAGATTGCGAGATATGAATCAATTTTGTCACATTTGGAATATTCACTGAGCTACACCGAACATTATGAAGGATCGACATAAAATTGTCGGCCTAAAACAGTCGACTTTCTTTGTAATTAAATTTTTTGACCTGCGATCGTTTTTTGGGCTCCACTCTTTATATACTGGTGCTCTAAAAGTTTCAAGTGGATTGGCCTTGTGGAATTTGAGATATTGATCGATCTTCTCTAATTTGAGCTATTTTATGGATCATTCCCGATCGATCCAAATAAATCTTTGCTTTGTCCGTAATGTATGAACTCCTTTCATTTGGAAATTTGAAATGTAACTTCATGGAGCTATGCCAATCACTCCATACTGATTGCACCTCGATTGGGACCTAGTCCAGATTTGCCTGACCATCGTCCAGAGTGTTATATATAATCGATTCTTAAAGCTGATAACTTTCCGTTCCAAGCCAAGTCGATGATATCACGACCTTGCCAAAATGTGAGCTAATAGATTTTTAGGAAGTTTTAGTATGAAATAGTTTCTATTATTAGGAGACATGTATAAAGGAGCATATATTTAGCTCGACGATTTTTCAGTTTATAAAAATCAGGGTTTTTAATTTTTTCCCTCTTAAGGGACTAACAAAATAGGAATGTCATTTAATTCTATTAGGATTTGTAGTTAAACTGTTGTTCTACTCACTAGCTATTAGGAGGAATATTTTCGTATAATGCAGAATAATATTTGGAGTATTTTCGAGTTTTTGGTAGTGTTGTTTGTTGTAGCAGTTTTTGTTGGGGCTACTTTGAATTGTTGGAGAATAGTTTGGAACTAGACGATTGGCTTTGACACCACCGTGATGAGGACAAGAATTTTTTGGATTGTGTCGATTCAAAGGAGACGGCACGAAATGATTATTATTATTTAATCTGACCCTAATTAGGTCCAAGTTTAACTAATGCCCAAAGCCCGTCTTGCAGTTGACTACCTAGCGGTAAACCTAGAGCGGTCCACCAATCAACAAGGTTTGACACAACCTGAACCTGGAATGCGACTATAAAAGTCGCGTTCGAATTCCTTTAGTTGCATTCTTTCGTTCCTCCTTCCTCAACCTGCCGAACCCAATCTTCATCTTCCTCCTACAAGGTAACAACCTCTCTCCTCAGTTCCACCACCAGGCAACGCCATTTTTCTCCCTCTCCTAGGAGCAGCAGCCTCGCCTTCCCCCTCACGCTGGTTCTTTCGTGTTAGATCTCACCCCACCACCCCTCCAGATCTAAATCATATTTCTTCCCTTCAACAACTACTTAAGCCATGGCACCTTCCTGCACTACCGGTTCTTCCTCGCACTATCTTAATCTCACCCCCTCAAGACGCCACTTGGCTGAATCGGAACGAGCAGAAGGTTCCACCACTTTTGGGCTAGAGGAGTTATTCGTCGTGGTAGGACTTGCATCGATCCTCCACTTCGAGACCTTTGAGCAGGAATGTTACCAGCGTCATTCGTCATTTTGATGCCTTGTAGGCACAAAGTTTCGATGAAGGCAAAGGTTTGATTCGTTTGAAGGTAAAGGGTGTCTAGATTGAGCTGACTAATGATGTTCTCGCTGAGGCTTTGGAGTTTTTCTTGGAGGACCTGGATTTGGATGATTTAGAAGTGACCAACCTAGAGATTTTACAATGGATATTTTCTCAAGAAGTCGGTGTTTGAAAGATGAGTAATCTACATCCGACTACCCGTTTGGTTGTGTGCATCACTGAACACTATATCATCCCAAAGATGGGAAGTTACGATCAGATTTATCTCATGGTATGGAAGACCACCTATACTATTATTGGCCGCATCGCCGTTAATTGGACCCGCACCCTTATGGTTCATTTTTTCGATCAATGAGTCGACAATCCATGAAGTTACTTTCTGTATTGTCACCTATTCATTCTCGGCTTTAGGCAATATGGGTGGATCTCTATGAAGAGGTAGTTTAGAAGAAGGTTCCATCTGCTATTGATAGATACTCCCTTAGGAAGATGGCAATTCCGAAGCCGCCAGCAACACCAGCAGCACCAGTGGCATAAGATTGGATGTATAGCTGCCATGCTACAACCATTCAAGGGTCGCGGCACTGGTTTGAGCTCCAGCTGTGGAGCAAGATGTCTCGTAGTCTGTAGGTAGTGTTTTTGGATTTACAATGTTGTGTCTTTACCCTTTCAGTATTTGTTCTTTTCTTTTAGGTTGTTTGGGTTGTAATTGTTAGTTATTTCCTGTAAAAAGGCACGTACGGTATTATGAGAATGTTCCTATTTATTCACTGTGCTAATTGTTTTTAGATATATGAGCCGTCATTATACTGGTATAGCGAAGAAATAATATAAATATGGAAATCTCATAAAGACAATTAACTAATAGTAAATGCAATATAAAACTATGGGTTTATAATAGTTGGCAAATGTTAGCGAAGGACATTGTAAAGTTGTTTTGGTATCACGATTTATGCTTAGTTGTGGGATTTTAGACTTTGGTTTATGCGTTTCACGCATAACTAACTTTCGACTACACCGAATTGTGACTTGATTTGTCAAAACTTTTGAGGAGAAAAATATTTTTAAAAGTTTTCCTTGATTTAAAAGTTTCTCTTTTGAAAAAAAAATTTAGGGTTTGAGTGATTTTTAGCTCTTAAATACTTTTTAGAATTTTCATCCAAAATTTGATTTCAAGGAAAATGTAAGTCTAAATATGTTTGAATTTATTTTTCAGATGACGTACAAATTTAAAGAGTATGAAAGATTTTTGTGAAGTACTTGATGTTGAAGCCACATGCTGGCGTAAGGAAAATAGAGCTAGAATTTGCGGATTTAGCAGTGCATTAGGATTAGCGATATGATAAAACGTAAGCGATAAAAATGGAAAATTTATTTTAGCCTTGGAATTCCTATTTCCGTACCTTGTTGATGATGCATATGATACTATTTTGGACTTGGTTTCGTTTTAGAGCTTGTTTCAAGCCTCTGTATGCATTTTGTATGTGGAAAATTTGGAGTAAATCTACGGTTGTAGGAAAATTTCCACTGTACTATAGAAATGGGAAACTTATATAGTGGTAAGAATTTTAAATTTTCCACCTAATTCCTTTTCATGGCATAGGAGTAAGGTTTAGGAAGCAATTTTGCGATGCATTAGATTTTTGGATGGTAGGAATTAGATGCAAAATTGGTTGTGTCATACTTCTATTCATCGTAGTATGGGGATTTTTAGTAAACGGATTTTTCAAACTCTGCATACATATAGAATTGCCATTATATGTATAGGTTATTTATATCATATTTTTCAAAAATGTTTTCAAAAAATGCGTTCATATAGGAGGATCATATTTAGAATCATTATGCATGCATGTTTTCTATGTTGCAATACACTATGCACGTTTGGTTGCAAAATTAGTCATACACCAATTGGTTGTGTAAGTTAGGATGATTACTAGTTTGAAACATGACTTAACCATCAGAATAACTTCGGGGACGAAATTCTTTTAAGGGGGAAGAATGTAACACCTTGTAATTTAGCATTAGTTATTTAATTAGTCGGTCGGTTAATTTAGCTCTAAAAATGGAATTTGTGCCAACGATGGAATTTGACTATGAAACTTGCACTATTGCGCTCGTAGCAAAATTCTAAGCAACTTTCATATTTAGTGTTTTGCAATCAGAGTCCAAATGAAGAAGTTACGGACGATAAACAAATTCGGAGCGGAAATAATTAATTAATAAAAATTAACATATTTAACCAAAGGCCACAGATCGACACTACTATAGGGGCGGTCGACTTGGGGTGGTCGACCTATATGGTAGAAGCAGTCTACCGCTCCATGTGTGGAGGCTAGGGTTTCGTTTGGCCCAACGGCCAGGATTTAATATATTTCAATCGTACGATTATGGTTGATTCTAGTGCCTATAAATTAAGGCCTAACCCTCCCTTCTCTTCTCATATTTTCTATAAAAACAATGAAGCTCCGAAATTTCTCCTTCATCACTTTCTTTCTAAATTATAGAAATTAGATTTTTGTATCTATATTCATACAAATTGGAGAAGAATATAAATTAAATAAGAAGACGAGAAGAGAATCAACATTATGCATTATCGAGGTAATTTATATTTAGATCTGTATCTATTTTCTATTCCGATCCCAAATCTCTTCTTAGACTTAAAATTCCAACATATGTATATTTCCTTTTTATACATATTTCCTGGATTAAAAAAGATTCGGAGTTGAATCAAAGGTTTTACTTCAGATCTGGAGATTTGGAGCACTTCTTAAAGGTGAGTGGGAAATTTATATATTGTTTATGACCTTGAATCTATTCCGTTGGCATACATTTGATTTTTATGCCTAAATAAATCTTATTTGTGAGTTATAGGCTCAAACTAGCATAGAAAATCATTATCTACATATCCTTGTTTTAGATCTGATTTGATAGTACTTACACCTTGATCTGGAAATCGGTCCCAAAGATTTTAGAACTTGAATGGTGTATAGATTTATTCCAGATCTGTACTTGGGGTGTAAAATATTAATAGAATTTGGATTATTACCCTTTCTATGTTGAATTGTCGATTCTTCATAGTTTAATTTGTGGGATGAACATCTGTTTGATTTTTATAAATTTGTTTGTGTTTTCGAATTACATAGAATGTGCAACATTTGATTTACTAAGGAATATATGCAAAAGAGAAGGAAGAGATGTGTAAAGTGTAGATTTATTCTTCGTAGTTTACACTGTCTATTTCAAATAAAAAGAAATTATTCATTCCTTGTAATTTCAAACGGAGTCAATCTTTCCTTCTATTAGCTTTTGTTTTAAACTAATTTATGGAAATTATAGCGGAAAATCTTCCTAAGGAATCAAATTTCAGCAAATTAAATATGGAATGCATATTCTAATTAAATTTTATGACTGGAATATATTTGATAGGAGTAGGTAGTCTATACGTATTAATTGTGCTAACAAATGAGTACATAATTTAAATAATAGCATTGAATTACGTGTATCGCTCGCTTAGGATAGATTATTTATAGGTAGGATAGGAAAGCGAATAGAAGGATTAGGAAAGGTAGTAATCTCTATTAATGGGCAATAAAATTAGGAGTTGCCAATAATTAATAGGATATAAAAGATTGTAACCCCAATTAATGGATAATAAATGCGATTGAATTGGAGGTTTACAGTTAATTAATATAGTATAGAAGGTAGTAACTCCAATTAATGGGCAAATAAATGAGGAACGAATTTGAAGTTACTATTAATAGGTGCAAATGGATTTATGGAACTGATAAATATGGAAGGTTAGATAAATAACTATAGGATAGTTATAAAAGGTAAATAATTGAAAATTTGTAATTATACATAAATCTCTTAGGAGATGTCCGTTAGAATTATTATGGACAAATCGACATTTATGGATTATTAGAAGGGGATTTATGGGTAGTTAAGTATTTAAGGTAAATCCAATTACCTTAAATAAAAAGGGAATTAGTAAATTAAGTTCAATATTAACTTAGGAATAATACTAAGACCTAGGATATATGACATAAATCTTTTATAGCCTTAGGATAATTATTTGGACTTAGTAGATTGGGATGCGAGGTCAGTAGAGTCAAACGACAGGAGACAACCCTTCACTCAGAGGCTACCGGTAGTCGTGTGCACTTGCTACTGATGTAAGACATCACTAATCATAGGACCTATGACTACGCGAGAGATAGGACCTAATTTGGGGTTAGAGGTATTAAGTGGTTGTTTGAGGGCCCGCCTCTTTTGTAAAGTAAAAATATTAAATGGTTAAAATTAGTAATTAAGTGCAGTGAGGGATATCTCCTAAGGGGTTTTCTTCAGGTTGAGGTATTAAGTGGCTATAGAGTACGTCTCTCGCCTGAAAAGAAGTATTAAGTAATCTGGTGAGATTCCAAACTAATAGTTAAGAGTGATAGTGGACATCACTGGAAGGCTTAGCATCAGAATTGGGCTCTTAAGTGGCATTGATCGCAGGGTACACCTCTTTCCTATAAAAAGTATTAAGTAGCCAAATGAGATTCCAAGTAATGTAAGCTAGATAGTTCATGTGAGGAGTCTGCCTTGGGGTTAGGTATTAAACGATGTGGGACCTATGCCTAGAATATATGTATTAAATGGTTAGAAGTCTGCCTTGTCCTTATTTATAAGGTATTATGTGACTTAGGAACTGTCTCTCACATGGCTACGATTTTATTGGCGATAGTTATGCAAGTATGTCTATTAGATATTATAAGGCCTTAAATAGTGGTCGATGTCTCTGTAGCTAGGACCAATAGACCGGTGACGACGATGTTACGAGTCCATCTTAGAGATGGGTCTTAAATGATGGGGTCTGCCTCAATTGAGGTCTTAAATGGCCAAAGTCTACCTATTTCTCTTTTAGATATACTAAGTAGCTGATGGACTTGATGATAATAGGATCCCGCTTCATATTTGGAAGTATTAAGTGGCTGATGGATTTAGGAAGTATTAAAGGGGTGATAGGCTTCGTCGGCATTTTATACCTTGGAAAAGGGTACGTAGATAAATCCTGCTTGCAATATTAGGTTAGTTTGGTTAACCTTAAAATAGTAGACATAATTAAATAGGAATCAACCAATATAAATTGTGTTATGGACATTATAGAATACTCAGTCACCAGAACATTGTTCTAACCCCCTCCTCATTACAATCCACATGATAGATTTATAGGAACAAGGTAATTGGAGCAAGACGTGATTGATTGTCGAAGAAGTCTTCTTTTTGCTCATGCTCGATGCTGATGTGGTAATTTGATATCCAAGGAATACCATTAACTTCAAGGCAGTAGCCATAATAAGTATTTATATACTATTATTGTTTCCACTATGAGTTTAGATTTTTTAAATCTCTAATAATGCTCATGCTTATTTGCAGGTACCAAATCCAATGATCTGTGCTCTAATGGACATGGGTTTCGATTTTGTCGAAATTTTGGCTCATTAAAGTATGGGTTGTTACATCTTTCATATTACATACTTGAGGAAATTCCTACACAACATTGCCTCCATAGTAGAGCCTGATCAACCAAGTAATGTTGAAACGGAGCCTATTGCCCCCTCGTGCTCCCGCCCGCATAGTGGAGCACGTATTGAGAGGCTTTGTAATGAAGAAAATTAGGTTGATTTCAGTAGACGAGGAGATAAACCAGAGGAAGGCACAATGGAAACCAAGGAAAAGATGAATGTTTCTTATCTTGAGTCTTCCTCTACTAAATTTTTCTCTTCAAAAATATAGGTTTTTGGTTGCATCGTAGTTGCTAAAGTGGATGGTAGGAGATGGTTGCTACACTTTTTACAGTTATTTTTGCACTCTTATAAAATTTTATGTGTATTTAGGGTGCTTACATACATGCCTATATGTCACGACCTTGCACTCACGCTTGGATCGATCTCACCTATAATATGTTTGCATACATAATCACATTGCATTTTTGGTTGAGTAAATGGTTATGTAGATTATTATAAATAAATGGTTGTATAATATGGTTGTTGAGTGCACATTACACTATCTTCCCTTGGTGATTTTGGGCGCGAAATCCTTTTTAAGGGGGGAAACGTAACACACAATAAAATTTAATAAGAAATTAAGTAATTAAAATAAGATCAAAAATGGAAACTTTGTAAATATCGGAATTTGGTCATAGAAGTTGCACCATTGCATCCATGGTGATTTTTTGATCAATTTCCATATATAATATGTTGAAATCAAAGTTAAAATGAAAAGGTTATGGGCGTTTGAAGTTTCAAATTGAAATTAATTCAAACAAGTTTAAATTTTAAATATTTGAATTAAAAATTAAAAATTAGTATTTTGAATTTAAAAATATTGGCTAAGATCAATGTTTGAGAAAAATATTTGAGTTAACATGGGTTAACGTAAGAATTAATTGAGTAACGAATTAAAATGGGAAATAAATCAACGTAGAAAACATACGCACATGAAAGGAGACCATTCGACGACTAGCGGTCGACCAGTGGGCCGAGGCGGTCGACCGGTGGGAGGTAAAAATATGGATGGCGGCTATTTTCTAACTTTTAACGTTCTGGATTTGTTTATTTTTAATCCAACGATCGTCTTTCCTTTTGCACCTCTATAAATAGACACATAGACCCCACTTTTCCTTCATAAAATTCTGGAAAGGCTGGTGCAGGTTTTTCAAAACTTTCCCCTTAGGGTTTCAGAAATAGTAAACTTTTATGGTAAGTAATTCTACTTTCTATCTCTAATTTAAATAATCCTTATCCTCCCTATCTTCTGATTTCTGAAATCTAATTTATAAATACAATCTATTTGTTGTATATATAAAAAGAGGAAGATCTAACATAAAAGTAAAAGCAGTATAGATCAGATCTATTCTTCTTCTTATTCTTTGGGTTTCAGAATCAGTTAGGGTTTTAAGGTAAGACGGTTAGATGTTTAATTCCTATGATTTCTAATTCGATTCCTCTCTAGTTTCTTGTTCTAAATCTAATTTTTATATACAATTCACTTTATTGTGTATTCCAAAAGAGGAAAATATGAAATAGAATTAGGCATGGTGGAATCAAATCCATTTGGGAAGTAACATTTCTCTGTGAGTGGAAATATCAAGATTTTCACATTTGTAATTGAATAGTATTTATTTGGATTTGACGTATGCCTTGGGAAATTTTGAAAACAAAAACATAACACATGAAACCGCTAGAATTTCCCTAAGTAAATATCAATTTTTGTATATGTTGGAATGATAATTGTTTTTGGTATGGTATATTAGAATCTAATTAACTGTTAAATTAGATAGTCTATGGTCAGTTTAACCTATTTTCCCTCTTTTGAATTGAAGTATTAAAGCATTCAAAAAGAAAGTAAATTAGAAATGGTGTATTATGAATTGAACTATGTGTAGTTTGCACCACCTATTTCTACTTCTTAAATAAATAAGCAATTCCTTTCTCACTTCAAAATGATGTATACGAAGGTTGAGTTGAATATAGGTGATCTAATTTGTGATGATCTGTTCTTTAAAACAGAAAAGGGATTCTAGTATATTAATATGGAACAAGTGTAGATATTCTATGTTTATACAAATCTATTTTATTTGGCTATGGTAGTAGCAGTTCTTGTTGGAATAGTAGATTTGTATGAGGTTGATATTTAAAAATATCTTGTAAGTGAAATATTATCGAATTATTGTAACTTAATATCCTGTAAGCGAATTATTACCGAATTATTATAACATAATGATTAGAATTTAAATTCCATACGTAAAATTATACGTATATAATTTTAACTTATTAATTATTAAATTTAATAATAACGTAATAATTATAACGTATTGAATGTATTTGATTAGAATTAATAGGTAGTAAATAGAATTTATTTGTATGAAGTAAGTTAGTGTAAACTAGGGAGTTAATCCCTAATTAGGGGCGTAATAAGGGGATAATTTATATAACCACGATTATTATTCCTGTAGGATAATGTATATATAGTGGATATACATACAAGTTATGACTAAGTTATAGGGATGTGAGATTAGTCCAAAGCTACATGGAAGTCTTCCCAGCTAAATCTGGATACCAACATTATGGCTTTGCGGACTAATGTTGGACATCGCCTATAATAAATAACCACATTAGACATGAGGTTAGTCCCAATTCTATAGGGTAAACCTACCCAGTTATTCAGGCCAACAATACCTATAAATGGTCGAACTAATGTGAGATGTCACAAGTGGGTTATGGATCATAAATTGCATTTTGGATGTGGTAGGTGAAATCCTTCGAAAGGGTTCGCTTCGATTTTAAGGTATTAAGTGGTTATGTTAGGGCCAGCCTCTTTTCAGGAGAAGTATTAAGTGACCTAATGGGATTACTTACGATGTCAGCTAGCGAGAACAGTGTAGGGATCGACCTTGGGTTGGGTCTTAAATGATGGGTACTTGCCTATTGTATAAGTGTTAAATGGTCGGAGTCTGCCTAAGTCCCATGAAAGAGATACTATATGGTTTGGAGGTTCTCTCTCGTGTTGTTAATGATAGTTGCATTAGAATTTGGAAAGGGGTTAGGTATTAAAGGAAGCGGACCTGCCTATTTTATAGGTATTAAATGGTTAGCATCTACCTAATCACCAATAGAGGGTATTTATTGGTTGGGATGCTTTCTCTTGCATCATTGATGTTAGTTGCATTTTGGAATTGGACTAGAAAGACTTTTAGGCTTATAGTTAAAGTTATTAGTATATATAGCACCACTATTTAGGGTGACTATTACATTTGATATAGTCTTAAACACGTAAGATATATTTCTTATTTAAACAATATTGTACAAGTACAATTATGGTAAAGCTTGAGATTTCCATTTCACCAAACATTTGTTGTTCTGACCAACTCCTCATTACAACACGCAGGTTAGAGGAGGCAGTGCTGATTTTAGGAGGTGAAGGTGGAGAAAAAGACTTGTAGCAGTTATATATATGTGTGTGTGTGCGTGCGCGTTTTTTAAGTATTTTTATTGTACATAGTTCAGACAATTATGTTATTTTAAGATATTGTACTATGGAGACTTTATGTAAGTGTGCTGTAATATTTAACATGTTATGTTTCTAAAATGGTTTTCTTTATGAAAAGGTTACTTGTTTCTGATATTATATTTTATCCCTTCCACTGTGAGATTTAAAAAATATAGATGTATAGCTCTGTGTATTGTGTATTGTTTAACTTTATTAGCCTAACAGCTAACCTTGAGATAGGCCTAAGGTTCGATGGGCTTTATTCGGTCGAAATTAGACAAGTTTCAGGGCTGTTGTTACATTTATTGGGAGCCAAGAAAGTAAGTTAAGACTTACAGATTATAGTTGAATGTCATACTAGAAATGCCCATCTTAATAGAGTAAGTAGTGATAGAGCCACAACATCATTAACACCGGTCACTATCCCTATGGCTTAAAAGCTAAAATTATCCCCATGGCTTAAAATTTTAGGAAATGTATGATAGGGAAAGGTTGTTACAAAATCATGGATCACTATCCCTATGGCTTAAAAGCTAAAATTTATAAATAGGCTTATGTGTCATTATTTTATAATAAAGGAAAGGTTCCCTAAATTTAAGATTGACTAAACAATGTTAGGGTCGATCATATGCATTAACTCATTGACTGAGTCCTGATTACATTATGATGTGGCTTGATTTGTTTTTAAGAACAGAGCGACCAATGTTTTGAAAAATTAAGTTATAATGCTTTTGAAATTTTTTATTTAAATGCTTTTAAGAAGTTAGGTTCAAATGCTTTTGGGGAATTTTGTTTAAGTACTTTTGAGAAAAAATGGTGTTTAAATGCTTTTAGGAATTCAATTTTTCAAACAGTTTTGCATGTTTGATTGGAAAGGGGAAAATGATTTTTTACAGAAAATGAAAATTTTTAATTTTCTAGTGCCACATGCGTGATGTATAGAGGGTCGATGTGTTAGTGAATATAAAATTTACTGTCCGACAAGGGTGACGGTAGAGAAAACATAGGGAATAACAAGCAAAAAGTTGTTTTAGCTTTGGAATTTTTATTTCTGTACCGTGTTGATAGTGAACATAAACTTGCGTTTAGAACAATCTTATTATACACATCCAAAATAAACCTCTTTATGCAAACCGTACTTAGAAAACTTGGATAAGTGTTGGAGGAAAAAGAGAAGGTTCCAAATTACAATGGAATAGGTATCCAAAAGAAAGGTGGATGCAATATTGGTTGAACCATATTCCTACTTGTAGGAGTGTGAAATTGTTGTGTAAAAGAAGGATCTTTAACTTTTGAAAACTTGCATACATATAGTAGTACTAGTATATATAGGTTATTTGCGTCATATTTTCAAAATGATTTTAAAAGAATGCATTCATCTAGGAGGCGTTGATTTGGAATTATTCAGCATGCACGTCTTCTATTTTGTGATACGCAGTATACTTGTACACGTTTAGCTGCCAAGTTGGTTATATGCTAATTGGTTGGATAGTTTAAAATGGTTGCACACTATGTTACATGATTCAGCCTTTGAATAATTTTTGGAATAAAATTCTTCTAAAGGGGAGAATGTAATATCCACAAGATTAATGGTAATTAATAAATAGTTGTTTAGGCTCAAAAATGGAGTTTGAGAAAACGTTGGAATTTAGCCATGAAACTTGCACCATTGTGTTTGTGGCGATTTTATAAGCAACTTTTTTATTTGGAGTTTTGCGATCGAAGCTCGAACGAGGAAGTTATTAGCGTTTGAAGTTTTCGAACGAAAATAATTAAAAAAGAAAAATAGAAAATAAATAATAACAAATACGGGACCCTACCGATCGACTCCCTTACTTGATCTAATCGACCGCTGATATGGGCGATCGACCAGTTGAGAGTGTGGCGGCTAGGGTTGAACCTTGCCCAAATGCCCCGAATTTAATTATTTTAGTCTAATGGATAAGATTGATTTGAACGTCTACAAATACAGGCCTAACCCTTCACTTCTCTTCTCATAATTTCTAATCAAAGTAGCGAAACTCTGCCACTTCTCCATTAATTCTTAAAATTATAAAATATTTTATATGTTTGTATAATCAGAGAAGGGCTGAAAATAAAAGAGAAGATGAGAAGGGGAGAATTAATACTGCGGAAAAAGGTAAATTTCATAATTATAAACCTATATTCCCCTTAACCTAAAATCTTTTTCTCAGATCTGTAATTCAAATAATATGTATATTCCTTATTATATATATTCTTTTGGAATATAATGGAAAATGAGTCAACTAAAGAGATAAATTCAAATTTGGGAGATTTGGAGAGCTTGAAAGGTGAGTGAGAAATTATATAATTTGTTTGTAACATTGAAATTTATCATTGAATTTTATTTAATTATTATGCCTATATAAGATATGATGAGTTGTAGGCTTAAAACGAACGTATAGGAATATCACCTACATATTTTATAACATATGTAATTGGAATAGGAATGTTATATACATCCTAATATGGAAATTTGGAAATCAGTTCCTAAATTTGTTAAAGTTAAATGTTGATAAAGTTGTAAAGTTTATTCCAGATTTATAGTTGGATTATAATATGTTAGTATTAGTTTAGATTGCCCTAATTTCACTTGGAATGTGAATTTCTATGTTTTAATATACTAGGATTAGGGTACAATTTAGTTGTATCTATTTTCGTGCAACATAAGTTATCTACTTCCACAAACATATAAAAAGTGTATCATCCGAAATAATAAGGAATATACCAAAAATAAAAGAAATGTGTAAAGTGTGAATGTTCTTCCTCGTAGTTTGCACTGTCTATTTCAATAAAAGAAAGTTGGTAACTCTTAGTAATTTCAAACTAAGCCAAGGTCTCACTTTTGGTTAATTTATGAAATGTTATAATAGTAATCCTTTTTGGAAGGATAACTCTGATAAAAATTAAAACATGGAAATGAATGTTCTAGTTTAGGAATTAATTATTAGAAATAAGGGGTGTGTATGTATAACCACACTTATCGATTAAAATAAAAACATACTTATGTACCGTGACATACGTCAATATTTGCATTAGTTATAATTAGGACGTCTAGTTATAAATAACATAGACAAATTATCGGATTAGGAGGTGTAGATGATTGATTTTTATGATTTCTATGCGATGAGTTAGCAACAGCCATCCGATCTCCATCATTTTAGCAACCAACTACAGGGTAATCACCATTATCCATACCATCACGCATATCAACAAAGTCACATCGTTTGGGCCAAGGCATCTCAGTTCAGTATCGACCTGAAAAGGTGATTCGGCACCAACCTGAGTGTTGCCAACTTGTGTTCTGCCTAGCCCACTTTTCAAGGTTCCAGCCCCCTCTCTTTTCATTCTCTGCTTTCCTTCTCTGTGATTCACACCGACGAGGTGGAACTGTCTTCTTCTGAGTCGGAAGGTGACAATTCCCACCCATTACTTCTACGACCCTAAGACAACAGGGTCTTCAAATCTAAGTTTTCTTTCATTTGTTTCATCATAGCATTGTGGTTTTCAAGCAGCTTATCATTCGGTTCTTTTATCATCTTATCCATCTGAACCCTAGTAATTATATCTGAAGCACTCTGAATTTTCGCAAAGCTAGGTGGTTTCTTCAACATGTTGAGAGCCAGCATTCTCAACGTCGTCAATGGTGCTGGAGGCAGTCTATTTTTCCTTGGTATTTCTTAGGGCTATTACTTCGATAGATCTTGTGATAGACTTAGCAAAATCTGAAAATCATGGACCTCAATAATGGAACTATAGATCTACTTCGTGGATTAAAGTAATCCAAAAATTGAAAATTGACCTAAATGGCGAGAGATTTAAATGTTCTCACTGGAAGTACCAAAATGTTTACGTCAAAAGTTGGCAAAAACACCTAAGAAATCTGTAGAAGAGAATAAAATAAAGAAACTAAAAGAAAAATGAGTAAGAACAATGCTTAACAATTTACAGTAGTTCAGCTAAACTCCGGCATGCATCCACTTAAAATTTGTTAATTTTTCTGCAAATTTTTATGAGTAAGGTCTTATGGATAGGTGCTCTTGGATCTATGGTGATCCAAGAAATAGCGTACAGAAATTTAGAATGCAGAAAAAAGGATCCCGAAATGGTGCCTCTCATATACTATTTATATATGAAGATTAATGAATTTTCCTCCATCACGTTCTCCCTACGTTCTCCACCTTATGAAGAAGATTGCCTGAAGAGATCATGGCTAAATCAGCAGGTTGCATCTTGGTTTGCTACCAACCTAAGAGCCTCGATTGTAGTGACCCATGACGTTTGTTCGCTATGACTTAGTGTTTCACTTCCTGAAATTAGAACCATGGCTCGGTGGCAACCCATGCATACTTGGACGATCAACTTTGCATTTGTCTCGAACTTTAAGTGCTATGAATTAAGGTCTGGGCTGGTTAAGCTTCTTGGATCGATACCGATCTGAAGGGCTCATATCGGTACTAATCCAAGACTTGGTCTTGGAATTTGACACCATGAACTTTTCCACCTCACTTCTTGCAAACATAGATGATTCCCTTAAGGTTGTAAGTAAGTTCATGGCTTCATCATTAGGCATCGTTTGAATTTTTACTTCTGGAGTTGTAGTTCTAAATTTCTAGCTTGCTATTTGGCCATTCGATCATTTTGACTCATCCAGATATGGGTCAGTCACAAAGCTGGATAACACACAGACATAGACACACATATAATATTAAAGTAGGATGCTATATTTTAAAACAAATATTATGTATATACATACAGATTTTATAATAATATATATGTATAATTTTTTTATTTTTAGAAATATTAACATGTATATGATTTAACAAAATATATATACATATTATATATATATATATATATGTGTGTGTGTGTATTAAAGCTAATTTTGTTTTAAAAACCTTTAAATTATAATTGAATTTTGAGAATGAAATTCTATTTTTTATTTTCTGGCCATAAACTCTATGCATATATTTATATAATTTTTTTATCAATCACTATACATATATACATATTCACATCTAATGATGACGGCACACATATATATGGAGTCGTGATATCATGATCTAATCCCAGCATATAAGTTTCAAGGTAATTAAAAAATAAATATTTTAAACTGTAGATAGATAGATTAGTTACATTGGTTATAGCCTAATTAGTACACGTTGAATGCTGAATTGATCAACTCCGCTTGAATCTGAATTCAAATCCTTCCAAAATGAGTTACCAACTGAAAACATTATGCACCGTTGATATTTGATTTAATCTTGTGTTTTTAAATCTAGAATTGATGGAGGAAGGGGATGATTGTTTCGGCCGAAGGTAGATGTAGGCGAAGCAAAAAAGAGAGAAACACAAATAAGGGTTTAAGGGTGTTTAAATAGTAGAGAAAGAGAGGAGCTAAAAGTGGATCTGGATCCACAAATACCTACACCAATCCAAACTCCTTTTGAATCAAATCTAATCCCTATATTCTCGTACCTATGGCCAACTATACCTTGCCCCTTTATGGGCCTCCATGCTGCTTCAAGCCCAATTAGATAATATACATTTAAATCTAATTTAAATGTACATCGATATCGTATATCGATACGTGTGTATACAAGTTTTATATACGCACTATTTTCAACACAAATCAAATAAAATTTTATAATTAATATTTCACAAATATTAATTAATTTAATTAGTTTATAATAATATAATTTAATTAAATTAGGTGTTAGTCTAAGTATTCAACATTTCGGTTGTGTGACTCTCAGGTGTAAATTAGATCAGCGATTAACTTTAAACGATTCGAACATTAACATTCACATGTCACCTTAGCTAGTTGTTAACTGGGTTTTTAACTAAGCAGAAATCTTTCTAAGTTAGAAGGTCAAGATGAAGACGAAATGACTTGAAATCTTACAAGCATACTTAGATTGGGTGTAGAAGCAACTCAGAAAAGTTTCAACATGAATAGAGCAAAGGTGAGAAGTCGTTGCCGACTTCACCATGTCGATGATGACTTCATGTGCTTCATTATTTCTCCTTCAAACTTTGTAGAGGATCTTCTTTACCCATTTTATGTGTGTCTAAGAAAAATCAAAGGATTAAAAACAATCAATTAGCAGAATTGAAAGGCTATCATTCAAAATCGTGGAATAAACTTAGTGATGAAGGAACCATCACCAGTATCAACTGAATATCCAAACAAACTACATAAGACACCTCGAAATCAAGTGGCATAAAGGATGCAATAGAGATTAACCTGGCTGGGTTGAACCATAGAAGTTGACACCAACTTGAGAAGTCAGTACCGACTTTCGGTGTTAACCTAAATGGATTTGCAACTTCAGGCACTATCTCGGGCCTTTATCTGTACTATACCCCAACTCTTATCTTGGCCCAATATGACTGCTACCCATATAAATACAAACTATAGAGCAACCAAGAAAGGGTTTAGTTTCTGCCATCACTACGTGGAAGCTCTATCTCTTCTTCAACTTTTTCCTCTACACCATAGTCACCAAGGCAGCTACTCCAGGCAATTTAGGAGTTAGAATCAGTCTAACTCCTGTAATGACTTATTTTCTCTCAAGTCCTTTGTAATCCCAATCAAATCTATAAGAAACAAAGCTATAAAGTGGATGTAGGCCTTAGGTTTCCAAACCACTATAAAAATCTATATGTCCAATTTACTTTTTTGTTATTTTCGGTTATATTAGCTCTATTCTAGCAGGATTGATGCTTTGTTGATCCATTTTTTTGGTTAATATTTTGATACTTTCATTGGGAATGCCAAATCCAAGCTGGGATCTGGCTATCTACTTTAGATTGGATAGATCTGGAGGTTAGATCAGGAAAGTTTGCTTGAAGAAGGTTAAAGATTGGCTATTCTAATGGCTCTTAAGAGGAAGTCAACATGTGGAAGATCTATAGGGGCAACTCTTGGGTTGATGAAACCAATCTCCAGCAAACGACAGTAAACAACGCTAATAATCATCGAATAGAAGTTAATGCTGGAAACCTAGCACTAGGTGCTTCCGCTCAACCGGAGGTTGTACCCAGAGGATAGCTTAACCAGATGGTTAATCAACTTAACCAGAAGATGGCTGATAGTCAAAAGGCTCTTATGGACATGATTGATGCTTTGCTAGCGCTACAACCACCAAATGCCCCATGGACTAGGCTGAAAACTGCAGAGGCTATGGAACATGAGAATTCCTTCATTTCAAACCTGAATAGGAGGGATAGTAAGAAAAAGCTAAAGGAGACAGTTGGTGGAGCTGCTGGAATGGTTATTGAAAGTAATGGAAGTATCCCTCCAACTGGAGGAAAACCTGGTACAAACCCTAACCTTGAAGTAAAGGCTCCAAAAGGGGATATTGTAATGCTTCTCTCAGATTTTGAAGACGACATGAAACTTGATGCTAAAGGACTGGAATTGAATGCTGACATAGGCAAAAAAAAGTCAAAATGGAAGTTCAAACTGCCACTATAAAGCGAACCGCGTGCCAATGGAATTCTACAGGAATGGTTCTTGTAGAGAATGGAGAACCTAGGCTTTAGTGGGAAAACCAAGGCCGTTTGTGGAGTCAAATGCTTGGCGTAGCCCCTGACGGTTGACCCGTAACTATCAGACTAGTGAGGCATTCATTGCGGACATGCTCAAATGCTTGATGGAAGAAAGTAAGGGCAGGAAGGATGACAACTGGTGTTCTGCACCAAGCCGAACTCCATTTACTGAAAACATTTTAAGGGGAGAGTACCCCAGAAGTTTACAATGCCTACTATGCCATCTTACAACGGGATAACGGACCCCAAACAACACTTGTTCAAGTATAGTTGGCATATTAATTGAGTTAAGGCTATAGATGTTGTCTGTTGTAGATGTTTGCATATCTTCTTAGAAGGTGTTTCTTCTATATGGTTTACCAAGCTCCTAACAAGGTCCATTTCTACCTTTAACGAGTCAGCAAGGAAATTCTTGGAACAGTTCAGACTTTACATGGCACAGTTAAAAGATGTGGTGTCTCTATCCGGGCTTCTCCAAAGACCAAGTGAGTCACTAAAAACTTTATGAACCGGTTTAATACTGTGATTACTAAAGTGAGCAATCCTAATGAATATATGGTATTCATGGCTTTAGTCCTAACTATCCATCCAGACATAGACTTTGGAAGAAGGATTAAGATGAAACAACCAACTACAATGAAGGAATTTAACAAAAAGGCAAGTCAATATCTAAGATTAGAAGAGGTAGACGCATTGGAGGGCAAGACCGCTAATATGCAACCAAAGGAGATAGTTCAGAGCAATGTAGCTTTTAAATAGGATGGAAAAAATTCTGTAGCCATAATAGGAAATGCAGGGAAAGTTGAAAATCATAAAAGGAAGAATCAGAACACTAGTAGGCGTGACGGGAATGGAGAGCGAATCAGGAACCTGAGACTTGAGGAGTATACGCCAAGAATGATGGCTTGGAGAAAATCTACCTTGCGATTCAAGGATCTAAGTGATGTAAAAAGCCTTCTAGGAAGGAAGAATCTGAGTGAAAAAAGAAATCAGGGAAGTTCTTCCGCTTCCAAAAGATTCATGGGCCCAACATAAATGAATGTCGGCATCTGAAGGACTTAATCAAGGAACTAATAAGGAACAGTAGGCTCCAACAGTACGTGAAGAAACAACAAAACTTTAACCAACCAGCTGAACCCCAAGTTTCCAGCAATCAAGGAAGGCCGGGCATAGTGGAGAAGGAGCTCATCAGACTGACCAGAGACTCGTCGTAAGTACCATTTCTAGAGGACCTCACCCAGCATAGAAGAGTTGGGGCGACATGGAGCGATACGCTAGTTCACTAAAGCATGCTCCTAAGAAAACTTGTTATGCAATTGAGGATGGAACTCAGGCTAAACAGCAGATTACAATCATAAATGATATTGTATTTCAGAGTTGGGATACTAAAGGAATACAGGCACCAACTCTCGACCCGATGGTGGTAACCATCGGAATCGGACTGGCAGTTGTGCGCCGAGTATTGGTTAATAGTGCGACCTCGGTCAACATCTTGTTTCGATATATGTTTGATCAAATGAAGATAAGCATCAAAGATGTGATTACGTGTCGTATTAAGATTCAGGGCTTCATAGGAGAACCGAGACAGCTAGCTGGGATGATTAACTTACCTGTACAACTCGGAGAAGGAGAAGAAGGGTGGTCCTTATCCAAACCTTCATGATAGTCGATGAAATGTCTGTTTGCAATGCTTTCATGGGTTGATCAGCCCTTACTGATTTTAGAATAGCTTAGGCTCCCTGGTGCCTTACTGTGAAGTTCCCAACAGAGAATGCGGTCTAGTGAGGGAGACCATGGTGCAGCAAGAGAATGCTACTTTGCTGAAATATTCAAATATAAGCGTCATAAGAAAGGTAAGAATGTAAGGAAGTCTCTCCACATTCGTGAATCGCAAGCATAGTAATTACAGAACTGCCCCAAGCTCGAGAACCATAGCCGCTTTGATAAGGCTTTGGACTCTAGGAAGAAAAGCTCAGAGGAGGAGCAGGCAACACCTTTAGAGTTTACGGTTGCTGTTCCTATTGACATGGACGACCCGGTTCACAGCTTGGAGTTAAGATGCAAAACGAAAAAAATAAAATTTCTAATTGCTAATCTAAATGTTTTCACTTGGATGCATTTCGATATGTGTGGGATATCGACGGAGATAACATGCCATGCACTTAATTTTGACCATAAATTCATACCAGTAAGGTAGAAAAGACACAGTTTGGGTCCAAAGTGATTCACTGCATTAAAGGAAGAAGTGGATAAGCTATTGGTCAATGGCTTTATCCATGACACAACATATCCTGAATGGGTATCAAACCCTGTAATAGTCAGGAAATCGAACTGGAAGTGGCAGACTTATGTCGACTACTTGGACTTGAGCAAAGCGTGCCTGAAGGAGATAGCTTTCCACTACCCAGAATCGACCAGTTAGTTGATGGAACCGTTGGACACATGCTGCTCTCATTCATGGACGCCTACTCAGGATACAATCATATTATGATGCAGGAGCCCAATCAGAAGAACACCAGCTTCATTACCAACTTGGCATTATACTGTTATCATGTGATGTCATTCGACTTAAAGAATGCGGGTTCTACTTACCAAAGATTAGTGAATGCAATGTTCAAGAATCAGATCGGACAGACAATAGAGGTATATGTAGATGACATGCTTATGAAGTCATGGATGTTTGGAAATCATTTGGATGATCTATCAGAGATGTTTGAAATCCTTTGAAAATAAAGGATGAAACTAAATCCACTGAGTGTTCTTTCGGCGTAGTCTTTTGGATAGTTCCTTGGATTTATTGTAAATGCTAGGCGCATCGTTGCTAATCTAGAACAAATAACCGCCCTATGGAATGTCAAAACCCCCTCAACAAAGAAGGAATTGCAGAGCTTGAATGGGAAAATCGCAGCATTGATTCGATTCATTTCTAAAGCGATATATAAATGTATACCATTCTTCAATGCACTAAAGAAAGGTAAGAAGTACTTCGAGTGGAATCAGGATTGTCAGCTTTTGAAGAACTACTACGACACATGGAGACTCCACCGGTCCTACTCAAGCCAGTGGAAGGGAAGACTTGTTCATCCACTTGGCAGTGACCATTATGCTCTAAGTGCAGCGCTTATACGAGAGGAAGCTAGAATTCAACACCCTGTCTACTACATCAGCAAACACTTCACTAGAACTAAACGGACCTATCCAAAGTTGGAAAAATTGCCATATTGCATACTTATAGCATCAAGGAAGTTATGATCGTACTTTCAAGCTCATCCAATTAAAGTGTTGACAGATCAACCTTTGAACCAAATCTTTATCGACCTGAGACTTTTGGGCGACTTCTGAAGTGAAATATTAAATTAAGCCAATATCATGTGACTTATCATCCCCGAATGGAAATTAATGGACAAGCGTTGGCTGATTTCATTTTGAAATTCACCATTCGAGATGGAGAAGAGCAGGAAACAAAGGAAGTGGTATCATAAGGGAAGCTATTCGCCGATGGCCCATCAAACGAATTCTGATCGGGAGCCGGAGTTGTGCTTGAGACTCCCAAAGGACGATCAATCTGATATGCCTTAAGACTGGAGTTCCCTGCTACTAGCAACAACGCGGAGTACGAGGCATTGATAGTGGGATCGAAGATTGTGAAGGAACTGGGAATAAAAGTTGTGCATATCTACAGCGACTCTCAGCTAGTCATTTGTCAGGTAAAGAGGGAATATCAAGCTAAAGGGGCAAAATCTCGCTTCCTACTAGTCAAAAGCATGGGTACTGCCCAACGCATTGAACACTACACCATAACCCATATTCCCAGGGAACAAAATGTGAAGGCCGATTACTAAGCCAAGCTGGCCAGTTCCCAAGAGGCACAATCAATGGGATTTCAATTGAAGTGTTAACAATGGAGGAGAAAGAATCGTGGATGATGCCAATCAAGGATTATGTGCTCAATGGATTTCTCATCAGAAACCGGAAGGAATGAAAGAAGCTCCTTCAAAAGACACCGTGGTTCATACTACAAGATGGAATGCTTTATAGGAGAGAATTCTCCACCCTCTACTAAGATGTGTAACCAAAGATTAAGCCCATAAGATTTTGATAGAAGTACACGGAGGTAGCTGCGGTGACCATACTTTGGGTAGACACTGGAAAGAAGGTTTTACATTATGAACATTTCTGGCCCATAATTAACCGAGACGCAGTAGACTATGCCAAACGCTATGATCAATGCCAGAGATTTTCAAAGATCCCGAGAACCCCATCGTCGGAACTTGCACAAATGGTCAGCCCTTAGCCATTTGTAATTTGGGGAATCGATCTAATCGACGTATTAACAATAGCTAAAGGAGGAGACAAATATGCTATCGTTGTAGTTGATTACTTTATCCAATGGCCTAAAGCAGAACCGCTTGCCACCATTACTGCTAAAAGGTAATTAACTTTGTAAAAAAACATTATTTGTAGGTTTGGAGTACCATAGAAAATCATTACGGACAATGGAAGTCAGTTTTGAATTCAAGGACTTGTGCAATCATTATCAGACCGAGAAGGGTTTTCCATGGTAGCGCACCATAGGCAAACGGGCAAGTGGAAGTAGTAAACAAAAATCATCAAATCCACTATCAAGAAGCGACTAATGAAAGCTAAAGGAAACTGGGTAGATGAACTTCCACTTGCACTATGGGCTTATAGAACAAGACATAAATCTACAACCGGGCACTCACCGTTTGCCTTGGCATATTGTTCAGAAGCAATGATCCCAGTGGAACTGGAAGTCCCCTCTCATCGGATTGACACTTTGAACAAAGAAAAAGTGAGCAGCTTTTGCTTTAGTCACCTGACCAGATCGATGAAAAGCCAGAGGAAGCAGAAATAAGGACAACTTCTCACTAGAAGAGGGTAGCATGACACTTCAACACCAAAGTTTGCAACTGCACTTTCAAAGTGGGAGATCTCATCTAGAAATGGATCTTCCAAGGTATGGGAGCGCTTGACCAAAAATGGAAAGGACTTTACGTGATCGGCCAAAAACTTAGAGTCGGAATTTCCAAGTTGACAATGGTCGACAGAATTCAGATTTCACGTGCTTGGAACAGCGACTCGCTGTAGCACTACATTATTTAATACTTATCTATGTATTTTCTATTTTCGCAAATAAGCCACCTAAGTGCACTGGGGGCATTGTAATAGGTTTCTTTTCATTTTATTAGTAAAGAGTTTTTGCTTCATGAACCAATGGAACCACATTCATGTAAGCAATCCATTGAGTCGAAGGGATTAAAGAGTCAATGGGATCAAATCGAATCAAATCGTCGGATCGACAAGGAAAATCAATCCATGCTTTTTGAGAACCAGCATCGCTCCAGCAGTGCCGGGAAGGCCTAAACCCTTGCACACTCTTTATAAGTAGTGCATTGCTTCTTAGACCAACGAAACCACGTCCAAGTAAGCACTCATTCCTTTGCTGCTTGAACCGGTGGTACCGCGTTCAAGTACGCCCCATTCCTTTGCTTTTTAGACCGATGGAACCGCGTCCAAGTAAGCATCCATTCCCTGGCTGCTTGAACCGATGGAACCGCATTCAAGTATGCTTCATTCCTTCGTTTCTTGGACCGATGAAACTGCATCCAGGAAAGCATCCATTCTCTTGCTTCTTGAACTAGTGGAACCGCATTCAAGGACACTCCATTCGTTCACTTCTTGGACCAATGGCATTGAGTCCAAGCAAACATCCATTCTCTTGCTACTTGAACCGATGAAACTGCTCCTTTGCTTCTTGGACCAATGGAACCGCGTCCAAGCAAGCTCCGCGTTCAAGTACGATTTGCTTCTTTGCTTCTTGGACCAATGGAACCGCATGCAAGTAAGCATCCATCCCTTCACTACTTGAACCAATAAAACTACATTTAAATATACAGTATCCACAAACGCTATTCAATATGCTACGTATTGCTCCTTGAATTAATGGAACTGTGTTCTTGCATGCAATACGCAAGTACCAAACATAACCAGGAAAATGCTTCTTACTCTTCGGATAAAAACATTCACTCCAGAATCATAAGATCGAAGGGAAAATCAACCCTAACTTTCTAAGTACCAGCGTTGCTTTGGCAATGTTGGAAAACCCTATTGTATCCAAGATAATGATGTAACCATGGTAACATTGATTGTTTGTCAAAATCTCCAAAGTACCAGCTTTGTTTTGAAAACACCAAGAAATTTAATCATTGCAGGAATGGTAGGAATCAATCCCCGCTTTCCAAGGGGCTGGTGCTACCCCTGGCTATGCCATGAAAATTCCAAACTACAAGATCGACGGTGAAACTTGATCTCTGTCCTTCAAATAATGGCATCGCCTCAACAATGCTAGTAAATCTCAAATCCTCAAACCTATTGGGGAATCGGCACATACCTGCCGAAGCTTGACATCGCAGGATAGCCTAAGGGATTAAGTTGTTCGTGGGTTTTCAGAGATAGAAATTTACATGCGGATAGAACCTCAACATCAAACTTGGAGAACACTTAATTACGATCAAATCAAAAAATGCTTGGAATCGAGAATTCGAACTGTAAGTTCCCAAAGGTAGGACTATCATACAACAAAGACTGGGGCCAATCAAAGAGTTTCCAAAGTAACCGGTCTCACACCAAGTGTATAGATCAAGTGTTCGGAGTAACCATCCATGTAGAGTGGGGGCACACACACTAATACTTGGTTAAAATAAACCAGATCACACCACAGTTTTTTATGCCGAACAAAGAATTTTGGCAATCACAGCATAACTAAGTAAAGTTGTATCCTAAATTACTGCAAGTAACACTACTTACACCATTTACATGCATATAATTATGGTAACTAAACACACTACATCACACAACACAAAAACTTATAATGTGGAAATTGCGAGTCAAGAAATCGTATTACATACACACACGGTGATATATAAACAAGCACTATACATAGAAAAAATACACAAAAGATATTATAGTGGAAACATCAATCTTTTCATTAGTTTTATCATTATGTAGAATATCAAATTGCGAGGTCGTACCCGCACAATATCGGCCCATTCTAGACACCAAAAAGCAAAAGTACAAACTCTACTAACATAAGAACAAAGAAAAAGATTCTAAGTACAGACTCTGTACTAATACATACTCTGACAATGCAAAAACATACAAAAAGACAATAAGTATCCTGCTCCACTGGTGCTCGAACCCATCACGACTACTTTCCACTTTTCCCTCTTACGTTGCTACCCCTTCCTGGACAAATCAGAATCTTCTTCTTGCTATCCTTATCGATCTCTCCTTCTACAAGAGGGCCGCACCCCTCTAACCCTCCATTAGCCACACTAACCTCCTTCGACACTTTCAGCTTGATGGTAGTGGGAGTCTTGCACTTTTTCTCCTCGTTCTCCTTCATCATTTGAAGACCTAACTTCTCTTCCTCCAGTCTCACAGCCATGCTCTTCATATCTGTTGGCCTTGACTCACTAGTGACTACCACCTCCTCCTCCAACGACACGGATGCCTCCTCCAGGTTCTACAAAGTTGCTATCTATTCAAAGTTGGGCCTAGGCCCAGAGGTGGGAATAGGAACTATGCAAGAAGCCACTGCGGAGATAGTGGTGGAAGTAGTGAAGATAGCTGCAGATCTTTATCCCTATGTACTTGGGGGAGGAGGTGGGAGAGTTGGCTGATCTACAAATTGGGAAAGAGAAGTGAAAAGTTTAGAAAAGGATGCTGAAGTAAATCGAAGTGCATGGATCACCGAAGAGACGTGAGAAATACCTAAGCCAGGAGTGTGGTCATGAAATTCAACTTTAAAGGCTTCTCCACCAGTCCCTATCTTGGAGGGTGGCACGATAGTTGGAACAAGACATGGCTCACCCAAGGCTTCGAAAGATGCATGGGTATGAGCGGCTTCAGAAATAACAGCTGAGGATGCTAGAATGGATGCCATTTGCTCTTAAGAAGTAGGAATAAGTGTTTAATGCTGGCCATAAAAGCTTGGGCAAGCGAAAGCTTTGGCGGCAGCATCGGCGATTTCCTTCTCCCTCTCTTCTTGAAGCATAACTTTGCCGGTAGTCAGGAACTCTATATCTTAAGAAGCCAGGTAGGCGGCCATTAGCGCTTTTTCTAAGCACATGTCCCTAGCTTTCTCCGACCGGATCAACACTTCCTCCCATACCATGGCAAGAGTCCGAGGATAGTTGTTACTAAGCCATTTCAAGCTGCCCTTGTTCATCATGCAGCTAGTGTAGAGGTGGAAGCACAGTGGCATCCATTTTGCTTATCGTGTCATCATACTCTGCTCGAGGCTCTGTAAGCTCGAATTTGGTGACCACATGGTAGATCTCTTCCGTCAGCTTAGTGGAGAAGCCTATTCTTTCTCTTTCACTAGCTGCTCACTCTCTTCACAAAGCCGGGTAAGCTCAGCGACCTGATCAACAATGACAACAGCATGACCATCGATAGTTTGGTCCCGGGGCTTGATAATATTTCCAGCTGCAATAACCTGCTTTGTTAGCTTGTCGGATTCCCTATGAGCATCCATGAGCTGATCTTTGACCAACATTAGTGCTCTATCATGAGCTTGGTTGGCCTCGGTCAATAATTTTCCACTGCCAGCTTTTCCTTTAAAAGTCGTGTCCCTCTCAGCCCTCAACTTGGTTATTTTAGTGTGTGATCCTTGATCGCTTTGTCATGGTCAGAATTTTCAGCTTCAAACGAAAGGATTGCTTGGTAATTAATGCAGTTCGCACCCGAAAAGGCCTTCACAAGATGTTGCCAATCACACTCGGCTTCTAGGTCCTCACGGACTGTCTCATGGTTGCTGAGGGAAGTGGCCATGTTAAGAGGCATAATGTTCTTATCAAATTTAACTCCCTTTAAGAATAGGTTCGGAAAAGCAGGTTTGTGCATAGGAGGGCCAGGCGGAAGTACGAACTGTTCCCTTCGACTAGAAGAAGTAGAGGCAGATGCTGTAGTTATGGCCCGAGATGAAGGGACTATATGCATTGCGGTTGTCTGAGCTTCGATGCAAGGGGAGCAATGGATAACGAAGTCCCAGTCCACTCATGAGAGTCTCTGTGGTGCTTTTATACATCGCCAGGGGCACCACTCTCATCGTCCCTCTTTTTGTTATTTCCCCTCTCTTGCTCTCTCTTCTAGTGGCTGGCCTCATCCTCTTTCCTTTTCCTTCTCTTCTCTTCCATTTTGCGAGAAGGGCGGTATACCGAGTCTGAAGTCTTGCCTTTATGGGAGCTGGCATCCTGGCATAACTGATGATATAACCTACGTCCCATGGTACCTAAAACGAGAACAAGAATGAAGTCAACACTCAAAACCCTGGAACTTAACTCAATGCAGAGATGTGTGTCTGAGATCCTAGAGTGAAGTGTGAAGTGTTAGTGACCCCTATATACTCTACCGACCGTATCGATAGGGTTTGAAGGCCAGAGCCTTTTCACCGCTGCTCATAAATTCGCTTGAGGAGAAGTCAATTCCCGAGCCAATCTCAGCTATCATTTTGCTAATGGAGAAATCCTCATGTTCATTTATTTGGATGGCGATGTTCCTCATAAAATCAAAAGATGATGTAGCTCCAATGGGGGTCTCAATAGCATGGCCTTCGGCTAATTAAGGGGCATCGATATTTGGTTCTTTCCGAGGAATGGAAAGTAGGGAGTTCAGGGATCAGTGCTTAAGTGGTCAATAGGTCCGGCCAGGGAAGATCAGGAAGCTCAGGACTTATCTTCGAATACTCCCCAAATGAATCCTATTCCTCTTTACCAGCGTTGTAATCCCTGTCATCCTCGTCGTTCAGGACCTCACCTTCCTCCATGACCATTGGTTGCTTCCCAACCCTTCTTGGAACCAGCTCATTCTCCTCTGGGATAGTGGCATTCTAACATTGCCACCTTCATCAACGGGGACGTCATCTTGCACGGACTCGTCGGCCCATGTATCAACACCCTCATTCTTAACATTCTCTGTGATTTCATTAGCCTCCACATCAACAGACATTTCATTTTCTTCACCGAAAACATCTTCTTCTTCTTCCCCTTCAATACCCCTATTAGAACCGCGCGTCGGGGCATTAGAACGATGTGTGATCTGGTGGTGCTCCTTGTTGAAATTTCAGCATCGACTACTCTTCCTTGTCCGAGTAGTCTATATTCACGAAGATTCTCATTCGTTAAAAGGGACTTGACAGAGCATTTACTCGCTCTGATAGCCTTTAGCTCATCGAGCATTTTCTTGTGCTCAGATCTTTTGTCCCGACTGGAATACCTGTGAAGGGCACAATTTAACTTTGGAATGTAGATATTCCAATGTGAGAAGAATCGATAAGGGGAAGCTCACTTCCTTTTACTAGAAGTGGTTGAATTCTTCTAGATAATGTACGAAGAAGTATTCACTTCTAAACATAGATCATTTATTATGAAGTTCCCAAATGAGCTTGCATCTGGTCCAAGCCTCGATGATTACAAAGGATGGACACTCCTTTCTATTTTTAAACTTAAGCAGATACATGAGTTCTCTGAATCGTGGAGGCCATTATAAACTTTTCATGAATAATACATACAATCAACTTAATAAAGCAAGCCCATTCGGGTGGACTAGAAATGATGCAAGCCCAATTTCTCCCAAGAAGTTCTTCAAGAAGAAGTTAAACGAAGGAACAACGCCACCAAGACACATATATTGACTACAAGTGGTGAAACCAGGCGGGGGACGATGTGCAATTCATCTCTCGTGGGAAGGTGTACATCTTCTACAGGTTTGCCGTGTTGCAAGCAGATGTTACTAAGCATCTTCTCAGTCAGAACAGCAGGTATATTTTTCGGAGGATCACTTATGATCAATCCTGGAGGCAGCTGTGCCAGAACGGGGTCAACCAGCACCATCTGGTCCTCAGATCCGAAGATTGTTGGTTAGTTGGATCCAACCGGAATGGGTGGAGAAACCAGAGTAGTAATGGAGGCCCCCTTGGAAGGAGTACATGGTCCTTCACCCGACTTGTGGTGAGATGATTGACGAGTCAGTCTAAGATAGCAGAACTTGGCGTTTAACACGGTCAGGTAAAATTTAACCTGAAATAGAAATAACCATTTTCAAAGGAAGTCGATGTGTGTCGACCAATCAAATTATAAGTATAAACTGGGGCAAATGCAGTGTGTTATCTATGTGAAATGAGTCCGGTGTCCCGAGCACTGCGAACAACCATCCAGTGTAAATAGCTTGCTCGCACTTTAAAAAAAATCTGCATTGCCTTTTGAAATTACTTTTCTATACTTATATATTGTCGATCGATAATGGATCTGTCGTCCGGAACGATGCAGAAAGTCTTTCTTTTTCAGGATCACTAGAGCATAATGATAAGAAGATGATGCAAAGAAACAATCTAACATGTCTAAACTTGGAACAAACTGTCACAAGTAGATTTTTTCTATGGTCGAGACTTAACAAATCTTATAGGCAAGACAATCAAAGTCAGGGAGTTGAGTTTTATCCACGACCACATGCGGTCCATCCAAGTAAACTCCTAGTTTGTACTTGAATCAAACAAACCATGACTTGATTGCCCATCACCAAACTGAAATTGACCAAGATCTCAGTCAATTCGCCACCATCATCACCTTGGATCCACTAATACCCACCTTGCCATCAGATTACACGTGAATTCGACTTAGGATTCCAATTCAAGCATGATCCAAGAATTACAAGTGGCGAACTTACCGGCGGCAGTTGTCCTAGGTTGCAGCGAATTGTGGAGGAAGCGTCGTAAGGTGGTGGTCTATTGGTAGTAGGTCGGCAGTGAAGTCGAAGTGGCAAATAAGGTCAACTCGGCGCTTGAGGCACCACTCTAAGATGAACTTCATGCTCTCTCTCTCATGTTTAGAGTATATAAAAATATCATCTATAAATACCAACACGAACCTATCCAAGTGCTCTTGGAAAACTCGGTTCATCAAATCTACAAAGAATGATGGTGCATTAGTTAGTCCGAACGACATTACTAACCATTAGTACGATTCATATCTGGTTCTAAACGCCGTCAAAGGAATACTATCCTCTGCTAGTCTAAGATGATGGAACCATGTTGCTAAATCCAACTGGGAAAATAATCTGGCTTCACCCAACTGGTCGAACAAATCGCCAATTCTAGGCAATGGATATCGATTCTTTTCAGCTTACGATAATCGATACACAACCTTAATGATCCGTCCTACTTCTTAGCAAACATTGCAGCTGCTCCCCAAGGCGAACTACTTGGTCTGATAAAATTCTTTCCTTTGAAATCCATCAACTGAATCTTAACTCCCTTATCTTAGTAGGTGTCGTTCTGCTTAGCGGTCTATTTACTGGTTCTACTCCTGGTACCAAATCTATCTGAAACTCAATAGCTCGTTTCGGCAGCAATCCTACTACGGGTTCAAAGACATCTGTGAATTCTCTAACAACCAAAACTCGATTCAACTCATCTTCTACCTCCATAACACCCAACAAAGCAATAACCTCAAAACCAGGGTTTTCTACGGAATATACGATCCGATCACGACAGTCAAGGTGTCTAAACGATATTTTCCTATCATGGAAAAATATCCTAGCATCGTATTTACTTAACCAATCCATACCCAAATTAATTCTGAACCCTACAAAATCAAACACATGCAAACTGCAAACAAAGGTATGAACCAACAAATCAAACTCTAGGTGGTCACACTCATCCCAAGTGTCGCATACCCTCCTATTGGATTTGCAACCCTTACGAAAGTAACTAGGTATGAGGGTTCTAGGTTAAGCTTATCTACCAAACAATGAGATATAAAAGAATACGATGCACCAGTATCAAACAGAACTCTAACTGACATACCATGAAATCAAAAGCGTACCCCCAACATAGCTTTTCCTTTCTCACGTGTTGTCGATCTCAAGGTAGCTGGCTCCAATGCATACACTTTACCTTTCCCATCCTTAATTGGCTCCTTTCATTGGTTCTTATAATGCCCAATCTAAACACAATTGAAATACCTTACTCCTTTCTTCTCCGCGGCTTTCTTTGCTTTGCCTGTCCGGCATTCATGAGCATAGTGTCCTTTCTTATCGCACTTATAACAGACAACTTATGCCTTTCCTTTCTTAGCAGCTTCACCCTTTTGAGCTGCTTTCCTATTGAAAAGTTCTCTTCTGACTCTGCCCTTCATGAGCTTCCTTTGCCTTATTTCCTTCAAGAAAAGCATGCATCTCTTTGTGCCTCAAGGCCATCTTAAGAACAGCGGCACATGGGTCTTTGATATGCGATAATGTGACCTTAGCAAGCTCTGGCTTCAACCCACGAATGAACTTTTCATTCCACTTAATAACAGTATCAACTGTTGCATAGCCATATCTCGCTAGCTCCGCAAACCTGGTCGCATAATCCAGCACTGTCATATCTCCTTGCTATAACTCAGCAAACTTTCTGAGCAGAGCGCAGACTTCGCAATCTCCGACATAAACCTTTCTTCAAACCTCCTCCCGAACTCAACCCAAGTCATAGCCTCCTCATTGACTCCACAGTAACACTATTCCACTAGTACAGTGCTACCCCTTGTAGCTGTCTAGAAGCAAGCCTTCTCTTCTGCTCATCATTGAGTCCCGAATCCATGAAAATCCTCTCGCAATGAAGTAACTAATTCTCCATTTCGATTGCGTCTTCAGTACCAACAAACGGCTTTCCTCCCACCCGAGCATAATCTCTCTCAAAATAGCATAGTTATTGACCACTGGAGCTCCCTGGTTTCCTCCTTCAGCATTTACTCTAACTACTCTGGCAGCAACTCCTGGCTGCATCATGTTTACAAATAACTGATACATTGCTCCCATGTCGACTTGCGAAACTCCAGCTCCCACATTTGCAGCTTATGCATTTCCATTGGTTGTGGTGCTCCCCCCCTCAATGTTAACTCTTTCACTTCTAGCATCCATATCTACATTCGATCCCTTGTAAGATACAGAATAATAGCTAAAGAGAGATAGGAGAATAGAGATAAAGCATATGCTTATATATAGCAAATACAAGTACGTTACTATAGCGTTAACCCATACCCCGGTCTTTTCTCTAATTCCTTAGGATTATGTTTTCAAAATCATTTTAAGTTTAAGTTTTTCATAAACCTATGCTCTCATACCAAGTTGTAACATCCCCTATCTTGAGGCCGGAAGCTAAGCGCTACAGATGCTACATTCATCTATAGTATTAACTTCCGGTGGCAAAATACGGTAATGCTAGTGGTATCTATAATATCAGAAGCACATGAATATGAAACAAAATCATAGATTCTGAAAACAGCCACTTTACTGATTACATTTCAAAAACATGTTTCATATCCAATTACATAATCCCAAGCATTTCCCAGGTATTGATCAAATATAATTATTATAAAATATGCCAACAATAACATATGAAGATGCCCCTTGGATGATCAGAGTACTCAAATAGACAAACTGTCTCAATACATCACAGTAGAAATAAAAATATAACAACTCCTAAATAGCTAACATCAGCCTCCTGCTTGGCTCCGGAAGCTTTATTCATCCACCTACTAAACGTGAAAGCCCTGACTCACAATCTACTCAGATTAATTTTGAGCACCATAGAGTTTAAGGAAAAACAAAAACTTCAAGTCAAACATAAAGTCTAGTGTAAATAATACTATTACATCTTGGTTTACCGATATTAAGTGAGACTATGCCGCTTAGCGGAACGGGTTTCTCCTCACTAATATCCCTTTAAAACATATCTTTTGCAAATCAAAATCCTACAACCAAATTGGTTAATCAAACTGATTATAACAATAATAGCAACATCATATATGCTCAAAACAGGTAACAAATGGACTATCTGTCTGAACAATATAGTTTTGTTTGGCTAACTACTAACCATTGGCTGACTCGGGCCTACCAGATAAAATAAACAAATTACCTAACACCTGTTAGACATACTTTTGGATGGTCTGTGTAACACCCCCCTACTTGGAGGCCCAAAACTAACGGCTACGGATGCTGTAGTCATCCAAAGTTATTAATCCTCAGCGACCAAATACGAGACATTAGATACATTGATACAAAGAAACACAAGAATATGGAAAAAATTTAAACAACAATAAATTCCACATTCCACTTCAAAATATTCCAAATTGATTACATAATCCCAATTCGCAGACCACGTTCAGAAAACATATAATTATTACAAAATACGCCAAGAGCGACAAATGAAGATGCCCCTTTGGTAGATCATAGTATATAAGTAGGCAAGAAAACAATTTGCCTTTACAAACAAAACACACAGCGGAAATAAAAGAACTCTAATAACAAGCTTGCCTCCTACACGTCCTCAAAAGCTTATTCGTTTAAAAGAACACCTGGAAACCTTAACTCTCAACCTACTCAAAATCAGTTAAGTACCCGAGAGTTTTAGGGGAAAACAAAAACTTCGAGTCAGACATAAAGCCTGGTATGAATAATAATTTACCATCTCAAACCATTTAGATATCTAGTGAGACCACGCCGCTAAGCGGAATGGGTTTTCCCCTCACTAGTATCCTAAAACATTTATAAAACCAAATAATGTGCTCCTGCATCCACAATGGTTAAAACATAGTATATTATAATCTATATAATGATATGCAAAACAAGAAAATCAAATCTGGATTACCCCTCCATTCATTCTGACTATCTGTCTCAATTATAGTTTCTAGGATTACTATTCACTTGTTAAATATTTATGGACTATCTGTCCTATTTCATAGTTTTCATAGGATTACTAAGAACCTATTGGTAACTCCAATATCGTATCTCTTATCCTAGTTTTCATGGGCTAACTAGGAGCCTATTGCCTGACTATCAATATCTTAATCCGGATATAGTTTTCATGGGCTAACTACAAACCTACTGGCCCCTGCCAGTATCAATCATAGTTTTCATGGGCTGACTATGAACCTATTGGCCCCTGCCAATATCATACAGTTTTCATGGGCTTACTATAAACCTATTGGCCCCTGCCAATATCTTTATTTAAGATTTTAACATCTGTTAAGTTATATTCAATACTGGGTCAACCTAATAGGTTATTCTGCCCTTTTCCCAAAATAAAATTATGGGTTAATAACAATGTGAATAACATTTACAAAACCTTTATTTACGCTATGGTTTTTCCTTTAAAAATAAGAATGGGTTATTTGCTTTGAGGCCATAAAACATCACTTTTGAAACCACTGGATGACCTCCTTCGAAAGCATAGAAAACCTCTTTTCAAAACTCTAAGAATATACCTTTCAAAACCAATGATACCTTTCGATGGTATCAAGAAAACATTCTTTAAAACATAGCTTCGAAACAAATAAATTACTCTTTCGAAAGCATTGGATTTACTCTCTAAAACATCATTTGGGTCAAAATGGTTATATATGAAAGTATCCCTTTCGAAACCAACAAAAATTAGTTTGGGGAAAAGTTGATGGTGTCAGAACCATCTTAGTCGAAAGTAAAAACCTTTAAAAATTAAAACTTCGAATGACAGAGTCGAAACCCCCTTTCGACTCCATCACCTTCGAAACCCTCAACACCTTTCGAAAGCAATTAGGAAGCGGCTTGACCTAGGTAAAAGCAAAGACAACCTTTCGAAGGCATTGATGACTTCAATACTTCGGAAGGAAAATAGCGGCTAAGTTTCGACTAGGTCGGAACCTACCCTCTCGGAAGCTTCTTATTTAAAGAAAAAGTTCCCCTTCGAAAGCTATTTATAAAGTCCCTTTCGAAAGCATGGCTTTCGACTATGTTGAAAACTTTAAGTAAAACAAGGCAGGAATTTAACTTTAGAAAATAAACTAAGGTTATGACTCTATAGGGTATCGACTTAGTCGAATGCCCTTCAAAAACTAGGCAGGCATTTATCTTTTTAAAACAAAACCTTGGTTTCGACTCTGATGAAAGCATAGCTTTCCACACCCTACCTTCCGCCACTTACCAATTCACTTCGTACCAATTCTATTGATACCATGTGCCTTGGTTCCGACTATGTGGGTTTCGACAAAGATGGTTTCGATTGAGATGGTGTAGAGGTAAAGGAGTTGAAAGCAGCCTCTGAAACAGGCGGAACCTCCTTTTTCCTAAAATGCTGATTTATAACTAAACATAGCAATTGCTTTATAACTAACCTACTAGATGTAATCCCTTGATTGGCTACTTTATAACTTTTCAAATACTTTACCCTTAAAAACTGCCGCATTAATTAGGTTTAAACCAGAGCATTATAACGTTAAACCCTTCCATATGACAAAACCAATGTTTGCATAAAAGTCCCTCTTTTAAAATAATTTATTTTTCTTAATAAAACATTTGGGAAAAATCCCCAAAAATCATCGAAATCTCTTTCATCATATAATTTAACATATCAAAATTTCAAACACAAATTTCTTCCTGAAATACTTGAAATAAATTTTAAACCCAATTATATCATATTTTTCGTTAAAAATTCAAAAAAAAATTCAATAAATTGGAAAATTCTGAAAATCAAAACCCATCTCCAAAATCTTGTTTTACTTAACATAAAAATTTTCCATGGCATTTCAAAATCAATAACCCACGGTTTCTGCCCCTAAAACCATACGAATTTTGCATATAAATTATTTAAATCAAACAATCCATAACTTTAGCATATCATCATCCCAAAATATCATAGAAACGAAATAAACACTAAAATCCGAAATCATGGGATTATAGAAACAAAGAGAGATGGAATGAAATATTATTCACCTTAAACTTGATAAGGAATTTGAGATTTGTTGTTGATTAATCCTCCCTAGCTTTTGATCATTAGCTTTAGATTTAAATTCCTCTTTTCCTCCTTGTTAATGGTCCGCTATCTTAGGGTTTTTGCATTTTATTTTTGATTTGAGAAAAATGAACGTGAATGGACAATAGTGAGAATGTATAGCCGTGTATAATAGATTGGCTAATTTACTAATATGCCAATTTGTAATTTAATTATCTTATAAACCAATTTAAAGCCCACTAAATCACTACAACAAAAAGGCCTTTTTATGGCATTTAAAAACTGCTATAAAAGCTTTCTACAACGTTTCTATAAACGCCATATATCAACATGTTGTAATAAGTCTGAGAGATATAATAGCGTTTCAAAATTGCAAAGGAAAATGGACTTTTAACAACGTTTTTGTTGCCATCTTAGACATGGCGTATCAGTACAACTACTTTTCTATAGCGTTTGAAGCTTGCTATAGAAAATATTTTATGACGCATGGAAACGCTATAAAAATTATAAATTTTTTCTTTTCACGGCCTAGTTAAAACGCTATAAAAGATTTAAAAGCTGTAACAATTTCTTTTTTCATAGCATAGTTAAAACGCTATAAAAAATTTCCATTGCATTTTTTTATTGCCATATAAATTCAAGCTTACAATTTTCAATTCTAACAAGCTTATTTTAACTAATATATTATAACAATTCAAAAAACCACACTTATGACATTCTAATGTACGTAATCAAATAGAGTCATAAGCCAACCCACAAAAAATATATATATATATCCATAATATTTCATACACGAAGTATTAAACATAAATATTTGTAACAAAAAATAACAATACATACAATTGTAGCTAATCAAAATGATTCATACTAAAAACAAGAGTGCGACATCATGTAGCTAACCAAAATGATACATACACAAAATGACCGACTTGAAGGAGAAAGAGTGCGACATCATGTAGCAACCTGAAAAGCATCATACAACACCTGTCAAAAAGAAGCAGATACGTGTGTATGTTAGTCACAAATGTATAAATGTTTAAGTACTAAACAACATTGTTTAAAACATAAACTTTATTAATCAATGTTAAGGGGTAGCTGGCTATTTCTCTGTAATGCAGTGCACGGGAAAAAAGAAAATCCAACTGCACTCATTTTGATTTGCTTACAAAAGCAACAAAATAATCAGAATCCAAAATTTTCAACATGTTGGGACAAAAGCAAAAATATTGTCCTACAAATGAATAAATAGCGTGCAAGTTTATTTTGCAGTTCTGTTTTGCTTTTATTGAATTGCCACCAGACTAAATCTTGTACATAGACTGTTGTATGCACTATTTATATACGACAGGCTGAAATGTATTGAAAGCAGGAATGAAATATTAACTTTCTTCTTCCTGCTTCCTCCTCTTTCAGCAAAATCATTGAATGCACCAGTGTGTTAACATTTCTGAAACCGCAGGATGGCTTCATTTGCTATAAACGGATTTAAATCATTTTTTGCTTCGCATAAATGAGTTGCACCCAACTATTGTACTTTGGGAAAATGTTTTAGCTAGGGATGTGTGTGTGTTATGTAAAAAAATTAACGACCAGTATCCCAAAAGATTCCCCTATGATAAGAAAAAACACCCTAAATTTAGAAGCAAAAAAGCTCAGCATCTTCACAGTCAAAGGTTTCGACCTATTTTTACAATATAAATAGGTATCAAACAATATTTATTCCCCAATGATAACAAAAAATACCCTAAATTAAAAGTAAAAAAGATCTGAAGTAATAGTCTACTTACAGTCAGAGGTTTTAACATATATTTTTATAATATAAATATATAAATAACAAAAATAAAAATAAACCATTGATATTTCAATTGGAATTTGAATATAAGTCTAACCTTTCAACCCGTTAACTTGGTTGACCATTATTTCTGTGCATTATTGTAACTTTCATAGTTTACTGTGTAGTGTTATATATGACAGGGTACAAACAATTGAACTAAACCAAAATTTTAATCGCTACAGCTACTATGAAGTTCAGATATTTAATGTGCAAGATAGGATACTAAGTTATTTTCAATTTTCATTATTGTCTTCACCTTGGTATAAGTACGTAACAATCAGAATAAAGTAACAAACTTCACAAGGTGCTAATATATGATATTTAAGATCTGCTTATCAGAAGTTCAAACATGACAAAAGAAATAAATTTAGATGCCCATGCTAATTATAGATCATAAACTTTGAATGAGTTAATGATCAAGAGAAGAAATCTGATGGTACTTAGGCTGCACAGCGAATGACTAACTGATCTTATGTTCAAGCTAACAAATAATAATTTGTTTACGCTAATCATTATGAACCTTATTGATTACATGAAATAGAACTTCTATTAGGGAAGCGTATATCGTATGCAATTTGGGCAAACAATGCATTGGAAACGTACATCAAATAATTGATAAGGATAAGATTTTAGAATTTTTCCAATTTTGATATTAATCAAACTCAGGAATTTCATATCTTATCATCAAGCCATAAAGCCTTGATAATATCAAGGTACAGTGAATATATGATCCAGTGGCCAAATTCAAAATCATAAAATAACTGTTACATGATAACAAGGATCAAAACTATTAAGTAGAATTTCTTTTTCATCAACATTCCTAATATATATCCTTAGTCCATACATTGAATATATGTTTAATATCGCCATTCTACTAAATTTACCATGACCCATTTACATATAAAAACATATTGTGTGTTATCCTCGTGTACTTTCTCACATCATTGTTATCGTATCAATATGACATATTTTTCAGTTCAACTTACCACTCATTATAGAACAAAGGCCTAAGGATAAAGTAACATATGAGATAAATTTTGAACTAAGACTCGATTTTTTGGTTACTTCTCCACCTGACAAGTCACATCACTGGCTCAGAAACATTCATAGATAACATGGTGTATCGTAAATTTATCACCAAGTAAATTGAATCTTTTTAGTATTTTCTTGTACATGCATTGAAAGTGTCTAAAATAACATGTTGACTGCCTAAAATAAATTTAAAAATCAAATAAATAAATATAAGGAAAGTCATAAAATAGTAATGCTAAATACTAGTCATACTATATCAAGAGAGATACTTTAAAATTAAGCAATAAAAAGAATAAAAATTTACTGACGCATTCATTGTCTCTGCATAAACGAAGCCTCTACTGCGCGAAGGTAATGTCCACAAATTCTTAAGCAAATCCGTGTGTGTGTGTAAATATAAAATCTTTATACTCAATATAATTTTTATAGAAAGCTTATTGGTGATGATATTTCTAATTAACATTGTATCAGCCTATTCAATCTACTTATGTAGACATGACACTAATTGTTTGATGTGATTTTTTGTTTGATGATAACAAATATATATATCAATTTATATATGTGTTTGCAGATTGTACTATACACATATAGGAATAAATATTCATATTGAATAATAATACTATTGCACAGAATTTATATAATTCAATCAGTTTTTTTTATTCAATATAATATTTTATTTCAACACTTATACAGTACAAAGTTTTCGGCTCTCTCTATATACATACACCGGTTTCATACATTTCACATTCATATTTTCTCTCACTACAACACTCAACACTTAGTTTTTCACTTTGTCTGCACATCTACATCTATCTGCATTGTCCAGCTCCAGTTCTTGTTCTGTCTCATGTGTACCTGTATAATTAGCAACTACAGCAGTAATCTGAAAATAAACAAATTTGAATTTGCAAAAATATAAATTTGTTTTTATTGGTGCCTCAGATATATGGGTTATTGTCATCATTTTTTATTGTGTAATATCTGTGCATATCAGTATTCTTATCAGGGATAGGCAATCATGAGTGGCTGCTATACACACGTGTACATTTATACACGTGTGCACTGCCTCGCCAACTCGTGTACACAGTCAACAAAAGCCACTACAATCACGACTCAACTCAAATGCAAGACCGAACCAACATAACAGCAACCAAAACATACTTGAACCAATGGCCAGATCCAAGCAACAGTGCACAAGGGCAGTTGTACCAAAACAAGTCGATGCAAACATTCATGAACACACATATATGGTCTGAAAGTCCAAAACAGCTATCAAGTACAAGTGACTTGATGAATATGAAACAGTCCATCATCCAAACTATATGCAAACAAACACAGTGAACTGTACAACTCAATGCACATACCAGGCATGCAACAGAATACAAAACCTGAACCAAGACATGTCAACAAGCACAAGTGAAATACTAGAACGAGCTCAAAGAATCAGTACACAAACAAGACCACATGAATGAAACTACAAAGTGTAGCCTCAATAATAATCCAGTCCACTTACACAATGCAAATGAGGATGAACTCAAAAGTGTAACAACCCGCTATTTTGGACCATTCGCATCCGCACATGTCGGACTTGAATAATTCAAAATACCGAATTGTTAATTTAAATTTGGCAAAACTAAGCATATACACTGAATAAATAATCACAGATCACAGACACAGAGTAATAATGTAATACCCCAAAATTTTGTGAAAAATCATTTTTGTAAAATGATTTAATTTTTGAAATATTTAGATTTAAATATGGTGAAATTTTTGGAATAAATAGTGTGCAAGTATATGTGTGCACATGTACATTGAAAATAGCACAAGGAAGAGATTTAAAAATCTCTGAAATATATATATATATATATGTATATATATATATATAGGAAAGTAAATTCCTTATTTAAAGCATTGGATTGTAATTTAAGCATAAAGTTAAAAATGAAGTATATGCTTAAATGTATTTTCTGTGAAACAAGGGGGAGATTAAATAAATAAATATTTTTAGTTTTCTTTTCACATGTATATTCTGTGAGCAGAAAAATGTCAAGCTAAGCAAAAGAGTAACATTAAATAGGTATAAAGCATAAAACAGGTATGTATGTTATGTATAGACAGGAATAGAAAGAAGGGGGATTTCCAAAAAATGAGAAAATGAATAAATATAAAATATGGTAGTCAAACTTTTAACATAACTAGGTGAGTGGCCATTTTTCTGAAAAAGTAAAGGGAAGAAAATACTGCCTCCAACTAATTATTATGGCCGGGGTATTAAGGGGGAAAATGAATGAAAAATGCATGAAGATGGTTAGGTCAGAAATGGAATTTTGTTTTAACAAACCCTAGTGGAAAAATGCATATAAATAAGCAGTTTTAGCCAGTAAAATTATCTTTACCCCGAGCTGCACAAAATAAGGAAGGAAGAAAAATATTAGAAGGAAGGAGAAAACACTCATACAAGGATTTTTCTGGATTAATAAGAAGAAATATTTAGGTGAGTAACCTCACTGAGTTCATGGCATTAAGACCTGAGATGAGGCAGCCACTTTTTATATTGTCATTTTTATATTGCTGGTCTTGATGTATATGATTTCATCAATGCCTTTGGATGTCTTATTTTAAATCTGATATGATTTGATATGGATGTTTTTGGTGATCTTTGCTTTGTTGAGACATTTGTCTTTGGATGTGTATCATTACTGTTTTATTTTACTCAAAAATGTTAAAGTCCAGAATCTTAAAATTATATAGAGAATACTCTCAACTGTTATAGATCTATGGCATGGAAACTTTACAAAAAAATGTTGGGAGCTGCATTATACTTGGTATAAGTGCTGAGGCTTGAGAAGAAAGATGTTAAGGGTGCAATAGAAATTTTCTAAGTGCTGAGCCCTTAATAATAAAAAAAGCTCACAAGCTAAAATTATGATTGAACCAGATCCTGAATCTGAATCAATCATAAAGGCTTGCAGATCAATATAATAAGAACATGCCATGCCTCTTTTACAGTTGAAAATATTCTTATATTTTACTGAGATGTTGAGACATATTGACCCCATTTAGGAAATAACTGTCTGCTTATTTCTGAGGAGAATTATGCTAGGAAAAATTATGGATGTTTCCATGTTTGCAGTGACATGTTCACTTAGCATATTTGATGATAGGATTTAAGTCAATACACTAGTAAATAAACTAGGGAAGGGAAGGCCAAGAAGGCTGCTGGAATGCTTGTCATATTTGAAGTATGCAAGTTGGCACATGGTTTGTTTAAGCCCTGAGATCTTTGTGCAATGATGTGAATTAGTTCATTGCAATGTGTCCCTGTGATTCCTTAATAGCAGATGAGGCAGGAATTTAAATTGAATTATGCAACCTGTAAATGAAGAAATAGGAATATGAATATTTCTTAGGATTGGTTGGTATGGAACCATGATGGTTCCAGTGAATGCAAATGTTGCAAATAGATAATTATGTTTGCATGGTTATGTATGCAAGTGTAAGAGTGATAGATGAATATATCATACCAGAATCAACTTATTTATACCATGTTAAAGTAATTGGATGCAGAAATTTGCTTAAATAATTAGTTGGTACTCTTACATTCTTTGTTGCTTAATATCATGAATGTATTGATGTTACTCATACCAGATCTTAGATCTGACCCTTGTTTGCTCATGGCATATGGGGTGTCTCATTTTAAAATGAGGCAGCCACTCATGCTCTTTCAGGGAACGCAGGCACTAAGTAGAAAATGAAGTTATGGCTATTATGGAGGAGTGAATGAACATGCTAGCTAGTTTCAGTAAGAGCTTAAATTGATTATATCTGCATGTATTCAGGAAAAAAAATTATGTTCTAAGATTTCCAGTCATGTAATGAATATTTTATGGTTAGTGATCAAGTTGCTCTTATGTTCTGTAAAGTGTTAGATTAAATTAGTTGTTCTGTCGAAATCATTGTGTGTTAAGGTTTGATTTGTTTTTGAAGTAGTGTCTGGGATATAAACAAGAAAAATATGCTCAAGCATTAGCTATAAAAAAATCTGGTAAGAAATATACAATTATGTGAGCAATTTCCTTGCAATTATATTATGTATTGGACAATCTTAAGTATTTTAAAAACACTGAGTTTTGGAGTAAATTTAGAATTTACCTTGAAAAAATACCTTTAAGTATCTAATTGTTTTTCCTCTGAATTATGTCTACAAATGGTTCAAGTCTACTTTTTAAATTGTTTTGAGAGAAGTAATTGTATGGGAAGGCTTCAGGTATGATGCAAATGACTGGCATTTCAATTGCCATGATCAGGTACCTGTCATGTCACTAGGCACATGAGTTAACCAGCTTCAAATAAGTGAAGTTTTGGTTGATTACGTTTGGTTGTGTTTTGACAGTAAAATGTCTTTCAAAAGCTTTAGGTCATTTAGCAAATGTTTTACCATAACCAATTTTCAAAGTCATAACAGATATACCATCTGGACAGGCTTGCACCAACAAACCTGGAATTATTCTTATGAATATTTTTAAGTTCAAATTCTTGACATAGCAAATCTTATGCAAATACACAACTCACTATTTGTCACGTGGACTAAGATTAAGGCAAACAAGTCACATAGATTGAATCTTAAATAAGAAAGTTTTTTTTTTAGAAAATACATAAGTGGAAAATGATAAGTGAATATATCATTTCTGGCCTTAGCCAAATATCAATACTTTTGATCCATGATCTGAAAATAAAATCTCAAGAATCTTGAAATTTAACTGACATGGTAAAATTGATATTAAAAACTATCAATTAGAATGAGCAAGTTCATATAAATTAAATATGCATAGGATTTACTGACTTATTACAAATATTCAAAAGTATATAGTAATAAACTTTAGGCAGAATTGCTAAAATCTAAATCAAACAGAATGCTCTTGTACAACAAATAAAAAAATAAAGTATATACTCTGAATTTAAACAAGAGGAACACATACATCTTCATATGTATGTGTATGTTATTAGAAATACACTGATATATTTATATTGGTAAATTATTTTGATCCTGGATATATTTTGTTTATTGGAGAAAGAAAATGACCTTGGGAAATATATTTGTAATGAATGATATATCTATATATCATCTCTTAAAAAAAAATCCTTATGAAACTAGGGTAGAAATAGGAGGGTCATTTCAGTTGGTATCAGAACACTTGGTTGCATTGATTGCTAAGTAATATAAAAATGTATTATGTCTGTTTGTTTTGGATGAAATAATTTAGATAAGAAAATAGAAATTATAGAAGTACTCATAATATACTAATACCATTTGCCCAGAATTTAGTTAGAAGACCATGGTAGGAAGAGGATCTCATCACAATGCAGGACCCATTGCATCTCAAATGCTTGATATGCAAGAATTTGTGAGGGTTTTAAGAGAAGGGATTGGGCATAGGCCTGAGAACCCACATGAAGAGCTTTCAAAACTACTAAAGACTTATTCCAATTTGGGAGGCAGGAGTTTTGAAGGAACTGAGAGTGTGATGGAAATTCAAGCATGGTTGAGAACACTTGATAGGATTTTCAATGACATGCAGTTAGATGACCAAAGGAAGAGGCAAGTAGCTTCAAGACAACTGAAAGGGGTAGCTTTAAGCTGGTGGGAGGTGATCATAGCTGGAAGAAATGAAAATGAAATCACTTGGAATCAGTTCAAGGAGATGTTGGAGGCAAGATTTGTACCAGCATCAGCCAAGACCACTTTGCTTGAAGATTTTATCAAACTAGGCAGGGAACTTTGAATGTCACTGAATACACTCAAAAGTTTGAGGGGCTATCCAATTATGGAGCAATGCTAGTGGCAGATGAAGCATCCAAAAATGATAGGTATATAAAAGGTCTGAACCCAGGACTTAGCAGGGCTATGCTACCATATGCAGATAGAACTTTTGATCAAGTAATTGATCTGGCATTGAAACTGGAACAACATGACAAAGAAAGAGAGAAATATAGGAATTTTAAGAGCAGCAACAAGAAGGATAAGGGAAGATATCACCCTTATGATAAAAAGAAGGAGGAGGCAGACAACAGGAAGAGTAAAGACACAAAAGCCAATGATACTAAGAAGAAATTGGTTTGCCATCATTGTGGTAAAGAAGGACACATCAAACCAAGGTGCCCAGAGTTAAAAGGAGGAGCCTTCAAATGCTACCTATGTGGGAAAGAGGGGCATATGAAGAGGAACTGTCCTGAGAATAAACAGCAAGGGAAATTGGCAACTTTGGAAGGTAAAGGCATATCTGCAGTGAAAATTGATGCTGAAAATCATGGCCAAGTGGAAGGTACATTACTCATTTGTGCCATACCCATACCAGTAGTATATGATACTGGAGCAACACACTCTTTGATTTCCTATGAATTAGTTAAAGTGTTAAAATTAAACTGCATATTGGTTGAAACCCCATTGCTTGTACAAAGTCCCCTAGGGAGTTCTAGTGTTTTGAACATGAATTGTGTGGATGTGGAGTTAAACATAGGAGGAAATATTTTTATTTCCAATTTATATGTTTTAAATTACCCAAATATAGGAGTTATATTGGGGGTAGATTGGTTAAGGCAATTTAAAGCCATAATTAATTTAGACTCATCCACCATATCATTGCAAAATTCTAGAGGCCAGAGGATCACAGTTCTATGTGAAGTAGCTAAGGAAGGGAAATTATATCATTTAGTTGACTTAGAAAAAGATCTCAGTGAACTAACCATTGAAGAAATTCCCATAGTTAATGAATACTTGGATGTGTTTGGGGAAGTTAAGGGTGTTCCACACCACAGACCAGTTGAGTTTCAAATTAATCTCATTCTAGGAGCAAGTCCAATAATCAAGAAACCTTATAGAATGGGGCCGAGTGAACTGAAAGAATTGAAAAATTAGTTGGAAGAATTAGAAGGCAAGGGATTTATAAGGCCAAGCAATTCCTGCTGGGGTTCTCCAGTAGTGTTTGTAAGAAAACATGATGGTACCTTGAGAATGTGCATAGATTACAGAGAACTAAATAAAGTAACCATCAAGAATAAATACCCATTGCCTAGAATAGATGATCTCTTTGACCAACTCAGTGAAGCTAAAATATTTTCTAGACTAGACCTAGCATCAGGATTCCATCAAATGAAGGTTGAAGACTCAAGTGTTAAGTATACTGCATTTAACACAAGATATGGCTTATATGAATTTATGGTTATGCCATTTGGTTTGACAAATGCTCCTTCATATTTTGTTGATTTGATGAATAGAATATTTAGAGATTATTTAGACAAGTTTGTACTGATTTTTATTGATGACATTTTGATTTATTCCAAGACAGTGGAAGAGCATAAAAATCATTTGCATTTAGTTTTGTCAAGGCTAAGGGAAAATGATTTAAAGGCAAAATTTTCAAAATGTGCATTTTGGAAAGAAGAAGTACATTTTCTTGGGCATGTTATCTCTGCCAAAGGAATATCAGTAAACCCTAATAAGGTAGTGGCAATCCAAGCATGGAAAAGGCCTAGTACCATCAGTGAGATCAGATCATTTATGGGGATGGCAGGATATTATAGGAGATTTATAAAAGATTTCTCAAAAATATCATCACCACTTACCAATTTAACTAGAAAGAACCAAGCCTTTGTATGGACAGAAAAATGTGAGCAAGCTTTTATCAAAATAAAGGAAGCTCTGATTAATGCACCAGTATTGAGAGTGCCAGAAGGAAATGAAAATTTAGTTGTGTACACTGATGCAAGTGGCTCTGGGTTAGGGGCTGTGTTGATGCAGCAAGACCAGGTGGTAGCCTATGCATCTAGGCAATTAAAGCCACATGAAACAAGATATGCAACCCATGATCTTGAACTAGCAGCAGTTGTGTATGCTTTAAAACTTTGGAGACATTATTTGTTAGGTGCCAAATTCATTTTGTACACTGATCATAAGGCACTGAAATATTTATTCTCACAAAAAGATTTGAACATGAGGCAACATAGATGGGTAGAGTTCCTAGCTGCCTATGATCTAGATATACTGTATACACCAAGCAAGGCAAATAAAGTTGCAGATGCCTTGAGTAGACAACATGCCAAGGTAGCCATGTTGATGATGGAAGAGTTTAGGGATTTGTCTATACTTACTGATTTGGAAATTGAGGAAAACAGTGAGTTACAAATGATGCCCATTGAAGAAGATGAAGGTAAAGGAAAATTAAGTATGATATCTCTACAATCATATTTACTTCTTAAGATTGGGAAAATGCAGGAACAAGACCTAAACATGGTGGAAAAGAAAATGCTCATATCAAAAGGGGACGAAGTAATAAATTATCAAGTTGATAAAAATGGTTATTTAAGGAATAAAAATAGGATATGTGTTCTAGAAAATATAGAATTGAAAGAGGAAATATTAAATGAATACCATAGGAGTAAGTACTCCATACACCCAGGTAGCACCAAGATGTATCAAAATTTGAAAAGAAATCTTTGGTGGAAGGGGATGAAGTCAGATGTGGCCAGACATGTTGCAAGGTGCATGACTTGCCAACAAGTCAAGGCAGAGACACAAAGGCCATCAGGACTAATGCAACCCCTTAGTATACCACAGTGGAAGTGGGAGGATATATCTATGGATTTCATAGATGGTCTTCCTAGATCTAGGAAGGGAAACACAAGTATATGGGTAATAGTGGATAGGCTAACTAAGGTAGCACATTTTATCCCAGTTAGAGCAGAAAGAAATGCTCCAAAATTGGCTCAAATATTCATGAAAGAGGTAGTAAGGTTGCATGGCATACCCAAAACCATTGTGAGTGATAGGGATACCATCTTCACCTCAAGATTTTGGAAAAGTTTTCAAGAGGCCATGGGGAGTGAATTGTGCTTAAGCACTGCCTACCATCCACAATCAGATGGTCAAACTGAGGTGGTGAACAAAGTCTTAGAAGATTTGTTGAGAGCATGTACACTGGACTTTGGAGGCAACTGGGAAGACCACCTCCATCTAGCTGAATTCACATACAATAACAGTTACCAAAGCACCATAGGGATGGCACCATTTGAAGCCTTATATGGCAAGCCATGTTTATCACCTATATGCTGGGTAGAGACTGGAGAAAGGGCTGTTCTAGGACCTGAATATGTTAAAGAAACTACAGAGAAAATTGGGTTAATAAGAAAAAGAATAGCAGCAGCTCAAGATAGGCAAAAGAAATTTGCAGATAGGAAAAGAAAGCAAGTGGAATATGAAGTGGGAAACTTTGTTTTCATCAAGATTTCACCTATGAAGAAAGTCTTGAGATTTGGCAAGCAAGGTAAGCTCACACCAAGGTATGTTGGACCCTATAAAATTCTGGAAAGAATTGGTTCATTGGCTTACAAATTAGAACTACCAGAGGAAATGAAAGCAATGCATAATGTTTTTCATGTGTCCCAACTTAGAAGATGGGTACATGATAAAGAAGACATTTTGGAAGAGCCTACCAAAATTCAAATAAATCCTGACTTGGTTTATGAAAAAGAGCCAGTGGGGATTGTAGCCAAGGAAGAAAAGAAATTAAGGAGCAAAACCTTGAAACTAGTTAAGATCCAGTGGAGTAGTGATCCTAATGACTGCACATGGGAGTTAGAGGATAAGATTAGAATGGATTATCCTAAGCTTTTTGCAAATTAAAAGGTAATTTTTTTTTCTGGGAAAATTTGTTATGCATGGTTGATATGGTTGAATTTGTTTGCTTATGCATATGTTTGATAAGTTTTCAGAAAAGAAAATGATGCTTGTTATAAATGTTAGAAAAATTGTGAGGACACAATTCCTAAAAGGAGGGGTGAATGTAATACCCCAAAATTTTGTGAAAAATCATTTTTGTAAAATGATTTAATTTTTGAAATATTTAGATTTAAATATGGTGAAATTTTTGGAATAAATAGTGTGCAAGTATATGTGTGCACATGTACATTGAAAATAGCACAAGGAAGAGATTTAAAAATCTCTGAAATATATATATATATATATATATATATATATATATATATGTATATATGTATATATATATATAGGAAAGTAAATTCCTTATTTAAAGCATTGGATTGTAATTTAAGCATAAAGTTAAAAATGAAGTATATGCTTAAATGTATTTTCTGTGAAACAAGGGGGAGATTAAATAAATAAATATTTTTAGTTTTCTTTTCACATGTATATTCTGTGAGCAGAAAAATGTCAAGCTAAGCAAAAGAGTAACATTAAATAGGTATAAAGCATAAAACAGGTATGTATGTTATGTATAGACAGGAATAGAAAGAAGGGGGATTTCCAAAAAATGAGAAAATGAATAAATATAAAATATGGTAGTCACACTTTTAACATGACTAGGTGAGTGGCCATTTTTCTGAAAAAGTAAAGGGAAGAAAATACCGCCTCCAACTAATTATTATGGCCGGGGTATTAAGGGGGAAAATGAATGAAAAATGCATGAAGATGGTTAGGTCAGAAATGGAATTTTGTTTTAACAAACCCTAGTGGAAAAATGCATAAAAATAGGCAGTTTTAGCCAGTAAAATTATCTTTACCCCGAGCTGCACAAAATAAGGAAGGAAGAAAAATATTGGAAGGAAGGAGAAAACACTCATACAAGGATTTTTCTGGATTAATAAGAAGAAATATTTAGGTGAGTAACCTCACTGAGTTCATGGCATTAAGACCTGAGATGAGGCAGCCACTTTTTATATTGTCATTTTTATATTGCTGGTCTTGGTGTATATGATTTCATCAATGCCTTTGGATGTCTTATTTTAAATCTGATATGATTTGATATGGATGTTTTTGGTGATCTTTGCTTTGTTGAGACATTTGTCTATGGATGTGTATCATTACTATTTTATTTTTACTCAAAAATGTTAAAGTCCAGAATCTTAAAATTATATAGAGAATACTCTCAACTGTTATAGATCTATGGCATGGAAACTTTACAAAAAAATGTTGGGAGCTGCATTATACTTGGTATAAGTGCTGAGGCTTGAGAAGAAAGATGTTAAGGGTGCAATAGAAATTTTCTAAGTGCTGAGCCCTTAATCAAAAAAAAAAGCTCACAAGCTAAAATTATGATTGAACCAGATCCTGAATCTGAATCAATCATAAAGGCTTGCAGATCAATATAATAAGAACATGCCATGCCTCTTTTACAGTTGAAAATATTCTTATATTTTACTGAGATGTTGAGACATATTGACCCCATTTAGGAAATAACTGTCTGCTTATTTCTGAGGAGAATTATGCTAGGAAAAATTATGGATGTTTCCATGTTTGCAGTGACATGTTCACTTAGCATATTTGATGATAGGATTTAAGTCAATACACTAGTAAATAAACTAGGGAAGGGAAGGCCAAGAAGGCTGCTGGAATGCTTGTCATATTTGAAGTATGCAAGTTGGCACATGGTTTGTTTAAGCCCTGAGATCTTTGTGCAATGATGTGAATTAGTTCATTGCAATGTGTCCCTGTGATTCCTTAATAGCAGATGAGGCAGGAATTTAAATTGAATTATGCAACCTGTAAATGAAGAAATAGGAATATGAATATTTCTTAGGATTGGTTGGTATGGAACCATGATGGTTCCAGTGAATGCAAATGTTGCAAATAGATAATTATGTTTGCATGGTTATGTATGCAAGTGTAAGAGTGATAGATGAATATATCATACCAGAATCAACTTATTTATACCATGTTAAAGTAATTGGATGCAGAAATTTGCTTAAATAACTAGTTGGTACTCTTACATTCTTTGTTGCTAAATATCATGAATGTATTGATGTTACTCATACCAGATCTTAGATCTGACCCTTGTTTGCTCATGGCATATGGGGTGTCTCATTTTAAAATGAGGCAGCCACTCATGCTCTTTCAGGGAACGCAGGCACTAAGTAGAAAATGAAGTTATGGCTATTATGGAGGAGTGAATGAACATGCTAGCTAGTTTCAATAAGAGCTTAAATTGATTATATCTGCATGTATTCAGGAAAAAAAATTATGTTCTAAGATTTCCAGTCATGTAATGAATATTTTATGGTTAGTGATCAAGTTGCTCTTATGTTCTGTAAAGTGTTAGATTAAATTAGTTGTTCTGTCGAAATCATTGTGTGTTAAGGTTTGATTTGTTTTTGAAGTAGTGTCTGGGATATAAACAAGAAAAATATGCTCAAGCATTAGCTATAAAAAAATCTGGTAAGAAATATACAATTATGTGAGCAATTTCCTTGCAATTATATTATGTATTGGACAATCTTAAGTATTTTAAAAACACTGAGTTTTGGAGTAAATTTAGAATTTACCTTGAAAAAATACCTTTAAGTATCTAATTGTTTTTCCTCTGAATTATGTCTACAAATGGTTCAAGTCTACTTTTTAAATTGTTTTGAGAGAAGTAATTGTATGGGAAGGCTTCAGGTATGATGCAAATGACTGGCATTTCAATTGCCATGATCAGGTACCTGTCATGTCACTAGGCACATGAGTTAACCAGCTTCAAATAAGTGAAGTTTTGGTTGATTACGTTTGGTTGTGTTTTGACAGCAAAATGTCTTTCAAAAGCTTTAGGTCATTTAGCAAATGTTTTACCATAACCAATTTTCAAAGTCATAACAGATATACCATCTGGACAGGCTTGCACCAGCAAACCTGGAATTATTCTTATGAATATTTTTAAGTTCAAATTCTTGACATAGCAAATCTTATCCAAATACACAACTCACTATTTGTCACGTGGACTAAGATTAAGGCAAACAAGTCACATAGATTGAATCTTAAATAAGAAAGTTTTTTTTTAGAAAATACATAAGTGGAAAATGATAAGTGAATATATCATTTCTGGCCTTAGCCAAATATCAATACTTTTGATCCATGATCTGAAAATAAAATCTCAAGAATCTTGAAATTTAACTGACATGGTAAAATTGATATTAAAAACTATCAATTAGAATGAGCAAGTTCATATAAATTAAATATGCATAGGATTTACTGACTTATTACAAATATTCAAAAGTATATAGTAATAAACTTTAGGCAGAATTGCTAAAATCTAAATCAAACAGAATGCTCTTGTACAACAAATAAAAAAATAAAGTATATACTCTGAATTTAAACAAGAGGAACACATACATCTTCATATGTATGTGTATGTTATTAGAAATACACTGATATATTTATATTGGTAAATTATTTTGATCCTGGATATATTTTGTTTATTGGAGAAAGAAAATGACCTTGGGAAATATATTTGTAATGAATGATATATCTATATATCATCTCTTAAAAAAAAATCCTTATGAAACTAGGGTAGAAATAGGAGGGTCATTTCAGTTGGTATCAGAACACTTGGTTGCATTGATTGCTAAGTAATATAAAAATGTATTATGTCTGTTTGTTTTGGATGAAATAATTTAGATAAGAAAATAGAAATTATAGAAGTACTCATAATATACTAATACCATTTGCCCAGAATTTAGTTAGCAGACCATGGTAGGAAGAGGATCTCATCACAATGCAGGACCCAGTGCATCTCAAATGCTTGATATGCAAGAATTTGTGAGGGTTTTAAGAGAAGGGATTGGGCATAGGCCTGAGAACCCACATGAAGAGCTTTCAAAACTACTAAAGACTTATTCCAATTTGGGAGGCAGGAGTTTTGAAGGAACTGAGAGTGTGATGGAAATTCAAGCATGGTTGAGAACACTTGATAGGATTTTCAATGACATGCAGTTAGATGACCAAAGGAAGAGGCAAGTAGCTTCAAGACAACTGAAAGGGGTAGCTTTAAGCTGGTGGGAGGTGATCATAGCTGGAAGAAATGAAAATGAAATCACTTGGAATCAGTTCAAGAAGATGTTGGAGGCAAGATTTGTACCAGCATCAGCCAAGACCACTTTGCTTGAAGAATTTATCAAACTTAGGCAGGGAACTTTGAATGTCACTGAATACACTCAAAAGTTTGAGGGGCTATCCAATTATGGAGCAATGCTAGTGGCAGATGAAGCATCCAAAAATGATAGGTATATAAAAGGTCTGAACCCAGGACTTAGCAGGGCTATGCTACCATATGCAGATAGAACTTTTGATCAAGTAATTGATCTGGCATTGAAACTGGAACAACATGACAAAGAAAGAGAGAAATATAGGAATTTTAAGAGCAGCAACAAGAAGGATAAGGGAAGATATCACCCTTATGATAAAAAGAAGGAGGAGGCAGACAACAGGAAGAGTAAAGACACAAAAGCCAATGATACTAAGAAGAAATTGGTTTGCCATCATTGTGGTAAAGAAGGACACATCAAACCAAGGTGCCCAGAGTTAAAAGGAGGAGCCTTCAAATGCTACCTATGTGGGAAAGAGGGGCATATGAAGAGGAACTGTCCTGAGAATAAACAGCAAGGGAAATTGGCAACTTTGGAAGGTAAAGGCAAATCTGCAGTGAAAATTGATGCTGAAAATCATGGCCAAGTGGAAGGTACATTACTCATTTGTGCCATACCCATACCAGTAGTATATGATACTGGAGCAACACACTCTTTGATTTCCTATGAATTAGTTAAAGTGTTAAAATTAAACTGCATATTGGTTGAAACCCCATTGCTTGTACAAAGTCCCCTAGGGAGTTCTAGTGTTTTGAACATGAATTGTGTGGATGTGGAGTTAAACATAGGAGGAAATATTTTTATTTCCAATTTATATGTTTTAAATTACCCAAATATAGGAGTTATATTGGGGGTAGATTGGTTAAGGCAATTTAAAGCCATAATTAATTTAGACTCATTCACCATATCATTGCAAAATTCTAGAGGCCAGAGGATCACAGTTCTATGTGAAGTAGCTAAGGAAGGGAAATTATATCATTTAGTTGACTTAGAAAAAGATCTCAGTGAACTAACCATTGAAGAAATTCCCATAGTTAATGAATACTTGGATGTGTTTGGGGAAGTTAAGGGTGTTCCACACCACAGACCAGTTGAGTTTCAAATTAATCTCATTCTAGGAGCAAGTCCAATAATCAAGAAACCTTATAGAATGGGGCCGAGTGAACTGAAAGAATTGAAAAATTAGTTGGAAGAATTAGAAGGCAAGGGATTTATAAGGCCAAGCAATTCCTACTGGGGTTCTCCAGTAGTGTTTGTAAGAAAACATGATGGTACCTTGAGAATGTGCATAGATTACAGAGAACTAAATAAAGTAACCATCAAGAATAAATACCCATTGCCTAGAATAGATGATCTCTTTGACCAACTCAGTAAAGCTAAAATATTTTCTAGACTAGACCTAGCATCAGGATTCCATCAAATGAAGGTTGAAGACTCAAGTGTTAAGTATACTGCATTTAACACAAGATATGGCTTATATGAATTTATGGTTATGCCATTTGGTTTGACAAATGCTCCTTCATATTTTGTTGATTTGATGAATAGAATATTTAGAGATTATTTAGACAAGTTTGTACTGATTTTTATTGATGACATTTTGATTTATTCCAAGACAGTGGAAGAGCATAAAAATCATTTGCATTTAGTTTTGTCAAGGCTAAGGGAAAATGATTTAAAGGCAAAATTTTCAAAATGTGCATTTTGGAAAGAAGAAGTACATTTTCTTGGGCATGTTATCTCTGCCAAAGGAATATCAGTAAACCCTAATAAGGTAGTGGCAATCCAAGCATGGAAAAGGCCTAGTACCATCAGTGAGATCAGATCATTTATGGGGATGGCAGGATATTATAGGAGATTTATAAAAGATTTCTCAAAAATATCATCACCACTTACCAATTTAACTAGAAAGAACCAAGCCTTTGTATGGACAGAAAAATGTGAGCAAGCTTTTATCAAAATAAAGGAAGCTCTGATTAATGCACCAGTATTGAGAGTGCCAGAAGGAAATGAAAATTTAGTTGTGTACACTGATGCAAGTGGCTCTGGGTTAGGGGCTGTGTTGATGCAGCAAGACCAGGTGGTAGCCTATGCATCTAGGCAATTAAAGCCACATGAAACAAGATATGCAACCCATGATCTTGAACTAGCAGCAGTTGTGTATGCTTTAAAACTTTGGAGACATTATTTGTTAGGTGCCAAATTCATTTTGTACACTGATCATAAGGCACTGAAATATTTATTCTCACAAAAAGATTTGAACATGAGGCAACATAGATGGGTAGAGTTCCTAGCTGCCTATGATCTAGATATACTGTATACACCAGGCAAGGCAAATAAAGTTGCAGATGCCTTGAGTAGACAACATGCCAAGGTAGCCATGTTGATGATGGAAGAGTTTAGGGATTTGTCTATACTTACTGATTTGGAAATTGAGGAAAACAGTGAGTTACAAATGATGCCCATTGAAGAAGATGAAGGTAAAGGAAAATTAAGTATGATATCTCTACAATCATATTTACTTCTTAAGATTGGGAAAATGCAGGAACAAGACCTAAACATGGTGGAAAAGAAAATGCTCATATCAAAAGGGGAGGAAGTAATAAATTATCAAGTTGATAAAAATGGTTATTTAAGGAATAAAAATAGGATATGTGTTCCAGAAAATATAGAATTGAAAGAGAAAATATTAAATGAATACCATAGGAGTAAGTACTCCATACACCCAGGTAGCACCAAGATGTATCAAAATTTGAAAAGAAATCTTTGGTGGAAGGGGATGAAGTCAGATGTGGCCAGACATGTTGCAAGGTGCATGACTTGCCAACAAGTCAAGGCAGAGACACAAAGGCCATCAGGACTAATGCAACCCCTTAGTATACCACAGTGGAAGTGGGAGGATATATCTATGGATTTCATAGATGGTCTTCCTAGATCTTGGAAGGGAAACACAAGTATATGGGTAATAGTGGATAGGCTAACTAAGGTAGCACATTTTATCCCAGTTAGAGCAGAAAGAAATGCTCCAAAATTGGCTCAAATATTCATGAAAGAGGTAGTAAGGTTGCATGGCATACCCAAAACCATTGTGAGTGATAGGGATACCATCTTCACCTCAAGATTTTGGAAAAGTTTTCAAGAGGCCATGGGGAGTGAATTGTGCTTAAGCACTGCCTACCATCCACAATCAGATGGTCAAACTGAGGTGGTGAACAAAGTCTTAGAAGATTTGTTGAGAGCATGTACACTGGACTTTGGAGGCAACTGGGAAGACCACCTCCATCTAGCTGAATTCACATACAATAACAGTTACCAAAGCACCATAGGGATGGCACCATTTGAAGCCTTATATGGCAAGCCATGTTTATCACCTATATGCTGGGTAGAGACTGGAGAAAGGGCTGTTCTAGGACCTGAATATGTTAAAGAAACTACAGAGAAAATTGGGTTAATAAGAAAAAGAATAGCAGCAGCTCAAGATAGGCAAAAGAAATTTGCAGATAGGAAAAGAAAGCAAGTGGAATATGAAGTGGGAAACTTTGTTTTCATCAAGATTTCACCTATGAAGAAAGTCTTGAGATTTGGCAAGCAAGGTAAGCTCACACCAAGGTATGTTGGACCCTATAAAATTCTGGAAAGAATTGGTTCATTGGCTTACAAATTAGAACAACCAGAGGAAATGAAAGCAATGCATAATGTTTTTCATGTGTCCCAACTTAGAAGATGGGTACATGATAAAGAAGACATTTTGGAAGAGCCTACCAAAATTCAAATAAATCCTGACTTGGTTTATGAAAAAGAGCCAGTGGGGATTGTAGCCAAGGAAGAAAAGAAATTAAGGAGCAAAACCTTGAAACTAGTTAAGATCCAGTGGAGTAGTGATCCTAATGACTGCACATGGGAGTTAGAGGATAAGATTAGAATGGATTATCCTAAGCTTTTTGCAAATTAAAAGGTAAATTTTTTTTTTCTGGGAAAATTTGTTATGCATGGTTGATATGGTTGAATTTGTTTGCTTATGCATATGTTTGATAAGTTTTCAGAAAAGAAAATGATGCTTGTTATAAATGTTAGAAAAATTGTGAGGACACAATTCCTAAAAGGAGGGGTGAATGTAATACCCCAAAATTTTGTGAAAAATCATTTTTGTAAAATGATTTAATTTTTGAAATATTTAGATTTAAATATGGTGAAATTTTTGGAATAAATAGTGTGCAAGTATATGTGTGCACATGTACATTGAAAATAGCACAAGGAAGAGATTTAAAAATCTCTGAAATATATATATATATGTATATATATATAGGAAAGTAAATTCCTTATTTAAAGCATTGGATTGTAATTTAAGCATAAAGTTAAAAATGAAGTATATGCTTAAATGTATTTTCTGTGAAACAAGGGGGAGATTAAATAAATAAATATTTTTAGTTTTCTTTTCACATGTATATTCTGTGAGCAGAAAAATGTCAAGCTAAGCAAAAGAGTAACATTAAATAGGTATAAAGCATAAAACAGGTATGTATGTTATGTATAGACAGGAATAGAAAGAAGGGGGATTTCCAAAAAATGAGCAAATGAATAAATATAAAATATGGTAGTCACACTTTTAACATGACTAGGTGAGTGGCCATTTTTCTGAAAAAGTAAAGGGAAGAAAATACTGCCTCCAACTAATTATTATGGCCGGGGTATTAAGGGGGAAAATGAATGAAAAATGCATGAAGATGGTTAGGTCAGAAATGGAATTTTGTTTTAACAAACCCTAGTGGAAAAATGCATATAAATAGGCAGTTTTAGCCAGTAAAATTACCTTACCCCGAGCTGCACAAAATAAGGAAGGAAGAAAAATATTGGAAGGAAGGAGAAAACACTCATACAAGGATTTTTCTGGATTAATAAGAAGAAATATTTAGGTGAGTAACCTCACTGAGTTCATGGCATTAAGACCTGAGATGAGGCAGCCACTTTTTATATTGTCATTTTTATATTGCTGGTCTTGATGTATATGATTTCATCAATGCCTTTGGATGTCTTATTTTAAATCTGATATGATTTGATATGGATGTTTTTGGTGATCTTTGCTTTGTTGAGACATTTGTCTTTGGATGTGTATCATTACTGTTTTATTTTTACTCAAAAATGTTAAAGTCCAGAATCTTAAAATTATATAGAGAATACTCTCAACTGTTATAGATCTATGGCATGGAAACTTTACAAAAAAATGTTGGGAGCTGCATTATACTTGGTATAAGTGCTGAGGCTTGAGAAGAAAGATGTTAAGGGTGCAATAGAAATTTTCTAAGTGCTGAGCCCTTAATAAAAAAAAGCTCACAAGCTAAAATTATGATTGAACCAAATCCTGAATCTGAATCAATCATAAAGGCTTGCAGATCAATATAATAAGAACATGCCATGCCTCTTTTACAGTTGAAAATATTCTTATATTTTACTGAGATGTTGAGACATATTGACCCCATTTAGGAAATAACTGTCTGCTTATTTCTGAGGAGAATTATGCTAGGAAAAATTATGGATGTTTCCATGTTTGCAGTGACATGTTCACTTAGCATATTTGATGATAGGATTTAAGTCAATACACTAGTAAATAAACTAGGGAAGGCCAAGAAGGCTGCTGGAATGCTTGTCATATTTGAAGTATGCAAGTTGGCACATGGTTTGTTTAAGCCCTGAGATCTTTGTGCAATGATGTGAATTAGTTCATTGCAATGTGTCCCTGTGATTCCTTAATAGCAGATGAGGCAGGAATTTAAATTGAATTATGCAACCTGTAAATGAAGAAATAGGAATATGAATATTTCTTAGGATTGGTTGGTATGGAACCATGATGGTTCCAGTGAATGCAAATGTTGCAAATAGATAATTATGTTTGCATGGTTATGTATGCAAGTGAGTGATAGATGAATATATCATACCAGAATCAACTTATTTATACCATGTTAAAGTAATTGGATGCAGAAATTTGCTTAAATAACTAGTTGGTACTCTTACATTCTTTGTTGCTTAATATCATGAATGTATTGATGTTACTCATACCAGATCTTAGATCTGACCCTTGTTTGCTCATGGCATATGGGGTGTCTCATTTTAAAATGAGGCAGCCACTCATGCTCTTTCAGGGAACACAGGCACTAAGTAGAAAATGAAGTTATGGCTATTATGGAGGAGTGAATGAACATGCTAGCTAGTTTCAATAAGAGCTTAAATTGATTATATCTGCATGTATTCAGGAAAAAAAATTATGTTCTAAGATTTCCAGTCATGTAATGAATATTTTATGGTTAGTGATCAAGTTGCTCTTATGTTCTGTAAAGTGTTAGATTAAATTAGTTGTTCTGTCGAAATCATTGTGTTTTAAGGTTTGATTTGTTTTTGAAGTAGTGTCTGGGATATAAACAAGAAAAATATGCTCAAGCATTAGCTATAAAAAAATCTGGTAAGAAATATACAATTATGTGAGCAATTTCCTTGCAATTATATTATGTATTGGACAATCTTAAGTATTTTAAAAACACTGAGTTTTGGAGTAAATTTAGAATTTACCTTGAAAAAATACCTTTAAGTATCTAATTGTTTTTCCTCTGAATTATGTCTACAAATGGTTCAAGTCTACTTTTTAAATTGTTTTGAGAGAAGTAATTGTATGGGAAGGCTTCAGGTATGATGCAAATGACTGGCATTTCAATTGCCATGATCAGGTACCTGTCATGTCACTAGGCACATGAGTTAACCAGCTTCAAATAAGTGAAGTTTTGGTTGATTACGTTTGGTTGTGTTTTGACAGTAAAATGTCTTTCAAAAGCTTTAGGTCATTTAGCAAATGTTTTACCATAACCAATTTTCAAAGTCATAACAGATATACCATCTGGACAGGCTTGCACCAGCAAACCTGGAATTATTCTTATGAATATTTTTAAGTTCAAATTCTTGACATAGCAAATCTTATGCATATACACAACTCACTATTTGTCACGTGGACTAAGATTAAGGCAAACAAGTCACATAGATTGAATCTTAAATAAGAAAGTTTTTTTTTAGAAAATACATAAGTGGAAAATGATAAGTGAATATATCATTTCTGGCCTTAGCCAAATATCAATACTTTTGATCCATGATCTGAAAATAAAATCTCAAGAATCTTGAAATTTAACTGACATGGTAAAATTGATATTAAAAACTATCAATTAGAATGAGCAAGTTCATATAAATTAAATATGCATAGGATTTACTGACTTATTACAAATATTCAAAAGTATATAGTAATAAACTTTAGGCAGAATTGCTAAAATCTAAATCAAACAGAATGCTCTTGTACAACAAATAAAAAAATAAAGTATATACTCTGAATTTAAACAAGAGGAACACATACATCTTCATATGTATGTGTATGTTATTAGAAATACACTGATATATTTATATTGGTAAATTATTTTGATCCTGGATATATTTTGTTTATTGGAGAAAGAAAATGACCTTGGGAAATATATTTGTAATGAATGATATATCTATATATCATCTCTTAAAAAAAAATCCTTATGAAACTAGGGTAGAAATAGGAGGGTCATTTCAAATAAATGCAGCGGAAATAAAAGAGATAGTAGTTCATGAAGCTACTATATAAATATATAAGTTACATTAGAGTTAAACCAGATACAACGGAAGAGTAACACGATACATCAGATACAAATCAGAATACATCACTGGAATCATCGAATACTGAAAGCAGAATAGATGGCTGGATCTTCAAGCAAAGCTCCAACTCCAAAGGTGAGTCTCGAATACTGGTACACTCAGTCTGACCCGAGCGTAAAGCAAAACACAAAACACTCGAGTCAGGATTAACATTCTTATATCAATAAATCCAACTCAAGTGAAATAACAACTGAAATACAAGTAACTCAAAGGTTGTTTGGAATAATCATCCTTTAAGGATCCGTTAAACTATCTACTATGTAGTAGTGTACGATAAGTAGATAATGTCTATCAGTAATATAAAGTATCAAAATAGTGTTAAGGCGTTACCATTATCCCCCTTAACACATTTTTATAAGCACCATAGTCTATACAGCACTGTAAACTCCACCGTAAACTAGTGGGCTATCAGGGAGTACTCCATAGGTATAACGCAAAACAAATCGTAGTGGTCGCGTATAAAGGGATCCAAGTATGACAAGGCACATGAGGCAATACCCAAGGTAGTGAAACTACCGTTTGCCTAATCCAGACTGGTGAGAACGCATCGCCGCAGTGATCGCAACACCGCGAAACAACACTCCCAAAATCAAGGGTGCACCAATCGACAACAAGTAATAAGTAGTTTCGAAGAAGTGTGTTCGCTCGAGGTAGCTAGCCCCCATTTGGCCCGGCACGGCTCCTGTTTTAGTCATTTCCAATTTGACACAAGTGTCAAGGCTATCCATTATCGTTCTCTTTCTTCAGTCATCACGTACATCATTCCAACCACTTCATTCTGGATCACACTCTGCGTATAGTTATTAAAGTGGTTTTCGGTTTAGACAGTGAGTATGTCCCTAACCGATTCCGGTCTCTTTAATAACTTTCGTAGTTATTACACCGATTGGTCGTTTATTTATTTCAAAACCAAATCAATTTCCATTTCAATTAGAATCTGTAGACCAACATTCCATTTGTCTTTCTAAAACAATTTCCATAATTTACGTTTCAAAATTTCCAAATTGCCATTTCAAAATCTTATAATTCAATTTCAATTTCTATTTAAAACAATTCAAATATTGATTCAAGTTCGCATATAAGTTTCATTCCGAAATCATTCAAATTAATTTAATTTAACATTCAAATCAATTTAAAATCATTGATCGACTTCTTTTAATATTCGTTAAGTTAATTTATCATTCAAAACAATTCTTTTTAACTTCCAATTCATTAAATCAATTACTTAAGTTCGACTCCATTATATCAAAACTTAAAAATTTCATTAATTTAAATTCATTAAATCAAATTCTTTACATTTCCAAATCTTACATTAATTTCAATAAAACACATTTTATTTCTTATTAGAGAAATTCAATTTCACTGATTTAATTTTAGTTACAAGTTTCAAAACTCAATTAAATAAAGAAACTTAATTTCACTTATTCAAGAAGTTCAATTTCACTAAATAAAGAATTCAATTTTATTTAATTATTAAATAATTCAATCTTATTTAATTATTAAATAATTTCAAAACTTAACTATTATAAAATTTCAAAACTTAATTCAATCATTTCTCAAATTAACACGTTCTTTCATCAATTACATTGTTAATAATTTGTTTCAGATTTTTAAATATTAACATTTTCCTTTCATTAAAATTCAAATTTCAACTTCATTTCAAAACCTTATTATTTAATCAAATAAAATCTATATTTTATCTTTAAATCAAATTATTGACCAATCGGGTTTTTATTTAATTCTCTATCCAAAGTCAAAGTTTAATTTGGGTATTTATCATTTCAACCCGATTCCAATTCAATTCAAAATCAAAGCATAGCAAAGGGAACTTGCAGTGTGATAACTGGGATGGTGTCAAAGTAAATAAACAAGCAATAACAACAATCAATATCAATCCAATAATCTATTCAAATAATCCCGAAATAATCGTATTAATTCACATTGTTGTTTGTGCGAATTAATATACTTATTTCTAGAATCTACACTATCATTTCATGTAGATTAAAGATTATTACACTAATACGGTTCTTCACTTGACATCTATTATTCAATTTCATACTACATCTTAAACAACGTACATTTAAATGGTTCAAGTACAATTAACCATATTTCTACATGTCCATTTATTTAAACATTTAAAGGGGTCATATTATGCAAATGTCATCTAATCAAATTTAACACATATATCAAATCTAACTATTCTACGTGAATTTCAATTTCAAATTATTTATCACTTACTACATTAACAAGTTAACGTCCAATGTCAACATCAAACAATCAATCATTTATCAATCAAACAGGATTATCATTGTATAGATAACAGATAATGGTGTCAAATGTCACAGGTGAACTGATACAGGTAATAGCATATATAACAGTGCAAATAACTAACAGCAGCATATTTCAATTGTCGTTTCAATTGAAATCAAATTTAATAAATAAAAGAACATTAATCGTGAGTGATTGCTCACCTTTCGAGGCTGGATAGATTTGACAAAGAAATGAGCTACGAATTCCAAACACACATTTCGACAATGAACAAAATTGGCATGAATAGGACGAACAAAGCTGATAAAGAGAGATCGATGAAAATAGATCAGAAACAGCTTGATGTAGACCGAAACAAAACATATATATATATATATTATTCTAATATATTATTTTCTTAACCAATATAAATTTGAAACTCGTTAAAGTTATATATACATACGTTTGTTTTTTTTTTTGAAAGAGAATTGATGGGATGCAAACTCAAAATATACTAAAGCATGCAAGCTTCAGAACCAAGGCACGTAACCAAGTGACATATGAAAGCCTGGAACCAAAGCATGAACCAAATAACAAATGCAAGCCTCTAACCAAAGCATGAAAATGAATGGGTAACAAAATAAAACACACACTTACCAAAATTCCTGTACAAGCTTACAGAGACAAATGCATTTGCTCAAGATCCGACTTTTAAATATAATATGCGCATGTTGTACTATACGCAACCTATGAAAATGTGTACACATACTAACACACCCATATATTTTAATTTATAAAAACATTATATACGTTGTAATCATAAATTGAACGAATATGGAAGATGTATAAATATATACAGCAACTTACATGCATGACTTAAAGCTATAAATATAAATGCAGACTTCACGAATATGTGCAGACCCTAAAATCTATATACTTATATATATAGACAGAACCTATACCCTATGTAAACGTATATACTACTCTATATATATAAATAACAACCACATATATTAAAAGTATATAAATGCATACTATAAGGTATTCGAACTAACACATTTTTGGTAAACATTAAAACTCTGTAATATAATACAATTTATATGTATAATGGTTAGATAACATATGTACCTTTAAACGTATATATATTCACCCAAATATATATATATATAATTTTAATATTGTAAAACTGTAAACTTGAATATTATATACATTACAGGACTCATTATACAAACTATTACTCATGTCAAATATATAACATTTTATATTATTTTTAAAACAGCTTTCAAATACAACATAGTAATATATAATTAACGTCCATAATCAATATACAGACCTTTGCATATACTAATTATAAAGAATTTTACAAACAAGCTTTTATAACTGATAACATTATGGCACAATACCCTATATATATATAACAAACAAGTATGCATACATAAAAATAAAACACAAACAAAATAAAACCTTTATACCATCAGGAGATAAATCGAATGAGGTGAGCAAGTAGTGGAGGCTGAGGGAAGGATCTGCTGGGTCGCTGGCCAGAGAGGTAGAGCCGAAGTGTCGTTCAAGGTGAGGTGGTTGTGCTCGGGAATCGGGCTCACGGTGGTCGGGATGAAGGCGTCAGAGTAGAGGTCATCATCGGCTTGAGGCTGGTCTCGGGTTGAAGTGTGCTGTGGGCTATGGTGTAAAAGGTGGCCGAGGTGATTAGCCATGCGGAGATGGAGCTTGTGGAAGGTAAGTAAAGAAGAAGAAAAAATAAAGTGGAAAGTGGAAAAAGAAGCGTGGGCAGAGGAAGAGGGGATGAGGAATGCATGAGGGTGATGATGCGCAGCATGAAAAAAAGAAGAATGGGAAAGCAAAAAAAAATGAAGAGCAATACATGATTTCTTGGTGAAAATTAAAGGAGAACAGAGAAGAGAAAAGTAGAATAGTAACTGTCACAAAATTTGGGAACGGCAAAAGAAGAAATGAAACAACAAATAATTTAAAATGTTGAGAATATCAAAAATTAGACATCGATTACCGGGAAGAATAAAAGCCGGTGTCTATTGGAATTATACAGTGGAAAATGAATGATCACAGCAAAACAAAGACACGGACCGTTACGGTTAACCGTTTCACGGTTTCCTCTATGTACCGGTCTTCAAAATACAGAATTGAATATACTGCGGAGATCAGCGAGACGAGACGATCAAAACAGTATACAGATATCAGTGGTATGATTGAATTATAAAAATTCGAATTTTCTACTAGCGGAAAATGCAGCAAAAACGCAGAAAAATAAGATCGACGGAGGTAAAAAAGTCCGAATTTGGAAAAACGAAAAATAGCGTTTGCTCGGAAGATGGTTTAGAATTTTTCTATGCAAAAATATTTAAGTTCCGAAAACATTTTATTTTCATCGCTTTTTAACTGATTAAATTGAAGTAAATTTACGCGCGAAATAAACTTTTATATTTTCGGACGAAAATTTACCAGTTGCTATGTTTAACTAGACGCATTCCAAATACCAAATTTATATTTCAAAACTTTATCGTTTAAAATTTCGCTAAATTTCAATTAATAACGTTATTAAAACAGTTAAATTTTACGGGTCGTTACAAAAAGCATACAACAGCTCAAAGTGCAAAAGTGATGATCATCATGCGTGGACAGTGCAATGTAACTGAATACAGGCCAGAAGCTACACAATGATGAACCATCTGAGTACACAACTACAAGCAACTCAAAGGATCAAGTACAGTGAAACCAAATCAATGGAACTAGACTCAAGTTCAAACAAAACAAATATACAAAGGCCAGACATGCCAGAAATTCGAAGCCAGATAATATCATCACACGTGATTGGTTAACAAAGGCAATGGTCAAGACAGTTATAAAAAGGTACATGTCGAGTATGCTACAAAGAGTCGAAGCCGTGAGCAACAGGAAGCTAGAAATTCACAAAATCAAAAATGGACAAAGTCAAAAATGATCGAAGCCGAAGTCGTGAGTCGAACAAGTCAAAGCAAGAAATTCACGGAGCAACAAAATCAAAGTCGTGATCATCACGATATTAAATCAACACCGTATCAACCAACTAACACAAAATTATATGATTTGAAGCAGTCAGAAATCATCCAAACCACTCAAGCAAAATCATACGGCCGAAATAAGGAAATTGACAAATTTAATTAAACTATCAGACGAAGTCGTATATGAAATACGAACGAAAAATTAGGGCATTGAACCCTATATAAAATCCCAATCATCACTGGCATTTAATCATCGAGTTCAAGTACGCATAAACAGTAAAGCAAAAGGCAAGAATCACGTACCAAAGTTAGGAGTCGAACTCGATCAAAAATCGAAGCAGAGCAACAAGGAAACGATCGATCAAAGCTACACGCAGAATCATCTATTCAATCGATCAACAGAAGTCGATAAAGAGAAGCCCTAATTTTATCAGAGGAACGCCATTATTTTTCACGAGATTTACAAAGACATCGGGCCGAATAAAGGAGATAACAGGGCCGTGCTTTTTTTTTGAGTGATAATATTGGGTCAGGTTGTTTTTGTTTAAGGGCAAAAATTTACTCAAGTTTTCTATTTATATTTGCTCTTGTTTTTATTTTTGTAGACTGAACTTTTCAAACCAAATCTTGGTAAATCACCACCTAGAATTTAGGTTGTGTCAGATTGTCAAGTTAGGATTAGTTCAGTAAGCAGGGTTTGCGAGTTTGCAAAACTCTATAGGCGGTAGCAGGGTTTGCGAGTCTGTTAGAGTGTTTGTAAGCGGGAGACTGTTTAATTCTAATAGAAATCTGGGAATGCAGCAGTAGGCAGGGGTTGCCGAAGCTGGGTAAATTTTGTGTGTGATTTACTTTTCAGCATATTTACTTTTCTGCAGTTTGTTTAAATTCGAGAAAATTTGCTATAACCCTATTCACCCCCCCTCTAGGGTTAATCTAGATCCTACAAGTGGTATCAGAGCCCGGTATTTTTCTTTAACTCTAGAGTCATGAATCCACCAAATAATGCTTTTTCTGAGGGGCAATCTATTGCTAGGCCATCCATGTTTAATGGAAATGATTATGCTTATTGGAAAGTTAGGATGGGTATTTATCTTAGTTCTGTTGATTATGATGTTTGGGACATTATTGAAACTGGCTATAAATCTCCCACTATAACTGTTGGTGATATTGAGATTCCTAAACCTAAGGATAGGTGGGACGCTAACGATAAGAAATTAAAAACTACAAATGCTAAAGCCATGAATGCTTTGATCTGTGCTCTTGATAAGAATGAATTTAATAGAATTTCTCATTGTAAAACTGCGTAGGAAATTTGGCATACCTTGGAGGTGACACATGAAGGAACTTCTCAAGTCAAGGAGTCTCGTCTAGCCCTATTCAGCAATGAATACGAGAACTTTGTGATGGACAAAGGTGAGAGCATAAAGGACATGTTTGGACGCTTTTCAACTTTGGTGTACAATGCTAGAGCGCTTGGGAAGGTATTCACTAAGGTAGAGCTTGTGAGGAAGGTGCTACGAGTCTTACCGATGAACTTTGAGGCAAAAGTCACGGCAATACAAGAATTGAAAGATCTGAGTAAACTAAGCATGGAGGAGTTAATCGGCAACTTGATGACATATGAGCTTGAGCTAAAAACAAAGGAGGAACGCAACAACTCCGAATCAAAGAAGAAGACGATTGCCTTAAAGAGCAAAGAAGAGAGCGATGAAGAAGGAGAAGATCCAATTGAAGAGCTTGCAATGGCTGTCAATAATCTTAGAAAATGGTCAAGATTCGGGCCACGCAAGAAGAAAACAAGTGGTAATAGGTCAAAAGATTCTGACAATTCCGATAATGAATTGACTTGTTATAACTGCAAGAAGCCTGGCCACTTCAAACAAAAATGCCCACTTCTCAAAAATAACAAAGGAAAGAAAAAGAAGAAGAAGGCCTTTACAGCAACTTGGGATGATGAAGAAGAAGAGGAAGTTTCGAATAATAGCTCAGAGGAGGCTAATTTGTGTCTTATGGTAAAATCAGATTCAAAAGCAAGCTCAGAGGAATCTAGTGAGGTAAGTGACTATTCTTATAAAGAACTTGTTTTGATGTGTTATGATCTTACTAAAACAATTGATACTCTTGAATCTAAAATTGAAAAACTGAAATCTGATAGGAGAGAACTTGTCCATGAAAATACTAGGTTAGAAACTGAACTTGAAAATATTCAAAACCTAGACTGTAAAAAATGTAAAATTTTAGATTCAGAATTATCAAAACTTAAGAATAGCTTTGAGAATCTTGAAAAAGAAAACTTGAGCCTTAAGGAAACCATTGACACTAGGAAAAAGGATTTTATAAATAGATGCACCTCACTTATGACTGAAAACACAACACTAAAAACCAAAGTCCAAAATCTTGAGAAAACTCTGAATAACTTTTCAAGAGGAGAAAAATCATTCAACATGTTATTGGGAAATCAACTTTTTGCTAACAACAGAAAAGGACTAGGTTTAGGGAAAACACAAGTTGATGATAATGCAAAAGGTAAGAGTGTCTTTGCTAGATGTGGAATAATTGGACATCGTGCTGAAAATTATAGTCATAGGAACAAGAACACAAAATTTATACAAGTTTGGGTTCCTAAGAATTCTACAAACAAATTTCATGTCTATTGGAACAAGAATGAGAGGACAAAACAAGTTTGGGTTCCAAAGGGATTGTTTATTCACAATGCTTCAGTCACTAATATTATTGGACCTAAGAGTTTTGTCTAGGTCATCTTCCTCTCTCTCTATGTAGGTTTGTTGGCGGGCTAAGGAGCAACAAGAATGGTTTCTAGATTCAGGTTGTTCTAGACATATGACAGGTGACAAATCAAAGTTCCTTAGCCTAGAGAATTTTAAAGGTGGAAATGTGATCATGGGAGACAATAGCAAGTGTAAGATTATTGGTAAAGGTGAAGTAGGTAACGGTACTTTTTCCTTGACTAATGTTTTATACGTCGATAATTTGCATCACAATCTCATTTCTATTAGCCAACTATGTGACAAAGGTATGAATGTGGTTTTTGATAGTGATACTTGCAAAATCATTGATAAATCTTCTAATAACATTGTTTTTATGGGCAAAAGAAAAAGAAATGTTTACACGCTTTCTTTTGATAATCTAAATCTTTCTAGATGTTTGGTAGCCACTGACGAAGAGGCATCCTTATGGCATAGGAGACTTGGACATGCTAGCATGGGCCTCTTGGAAAAACTTAAAATGAAAGAATTAGTCAGAGGGTTACCACATCAGAAATTTAAAAATAATAAAGTGTGTAAAGCATGTTCCTTGGGCAAGCTTAGTCGATCATCATTTCGCCCTAAAAACATTGTTAGAACATCAAGGGTCCTTGAATTAATTCACATGGACTTATTTGGACCAAATGAAATTGCAAGCTTGAATGGAAAACGTTATTGTTTTGTATTGGTTGATGATTATTCAAGATTTACATGGGTTTATTTCTTAGCCAAAAAGTCTGAATCTTTTGATTATTTTTCAAAATTTGCAAAACTTGTTCAAAATGAAAAGGAGTTTCAATTAAAACTTTGAGAAGTGATCATGGAGGCGAATTTGAAAATTTGGATTTTGAAAGCTTTTGTGAAGAAAATGGTTTAAAACATGAATTTTCTGCTCCACGAACACCTCAACAAAATGGGGTGGTTGAAAGGAAAAATCGTACATTGCAAGAATTGGCTAGATCCATGTTGAGTGAGTATAAACTACCTCTAACCTTTTGGGCAGAGGCAGTGAATACTTCGTGCTATGTAATGAATAGAGTAATGATTAGACCAATACTTGGCAAAACGTCTTATGAATTGTGGCATGAAAGGAAACCTAACATTTCTTTTTTTCGTGTATTTGGATGTTCTTGTTTCATTCTTAACACAGGTGATCAACTTGGAAAATTCGAATCAAAGGCTGATAAGGGAATTTTCATGGGCTATTCAACAAGGAGCAAGGCTTACAGGATATACAACAAACGAACAAAGACAATTGTTGAATCAATCAATGTGAAATTCGATGAATCTGACCTGGAAAGGACGACTAAAAAGGCGGTTGACGATGGGGTAGATCATGAAGGCATTGAAGAAGGGACATCTAGTGAGAAAGCTGAAAGTAGGACTGTTGATGCTGATAGATTGAAGTTCAAATCCAATCATCCTCCTGAATTGGTTATAGGTGATCCTACGGAAGGTATACGCACTCGTTCTTCATTTGATAAAAATTTGTGTGCGTTTTGTTGTCACAGTGGTTTTATTTCTGAGATTGAACCTGATTCCGTTGAAATGGCTCTTAATGATGAAAGTTGGGTTTTAGCAATGCAAGATGAACTTAATCAATTTGAGAGAAATAAAGTTTGGAAATTGGTTCCTAGGCCTAATGACTATCCAATTGTTGGAACTAAATGGGTGTTCAAAAATAAACTTGATGAATCAGGAAATGTAATTAGAAACAAAGCTAGGTTGGTCGCAAAAGGATATAACCAAATAGAAGGCATAGATTTTGATGAAACATTTGCTCCAGTTGCTAGGTTAGAAGCCATTAGGATTTTGCTAAGTTTTTCATGTTATAAGGGTTTCAAACTTAAACAAATGGATGTAAAAAGTGCCTTTCTAAATGGTGATTTGAAAGAAGAAGTTTTTGTTGAACAACCCCCCGGTTTTGAAAATCATGATTTTCCAAATCATGTGTATAAACTAGAAAAAGCATTATATGGTCTTAATCAAGCTCCTAGAGCTTGGTATGACTGCCTTTGTACATATCTTTTGGAAAATGGCTTTAAAAAGGGGAGTGCTGACACGACATTGTTTCTATTACATAAAGGAAGTGATTTTTTGATTGTTCAGATTTATGTGGATGATATCATTTATGGTGCTACTAATGAACTCTTGTGCGAGAAATTTGAACAAGTCATGCAGGCTAAATTCGAGATGAGCTTGGTTGGAGAATTGAAATATTTTCTTGGATTTCAAATAAAGCAAAGCAGTGATGGTATTTTCATTTCACAATCCAAGTATGTGTTGGAACTGTTGAAGAAATTTGGAGTTGAGAACTCCAAACCATTGAGAACTCCTATGAGCCCATCAACAAAGTTGGACAAAGACGAGAAAGGAGTTGCTGTTGATCAGAAGAAATATCGAGGGATAATTGGTTCACTCCTCTATCTTACTGCTTCTAGACCTGATATTATGTTTTCTGTGTGTTTGTGTGCACGTTTTCAATCTAATCCTAAAGAATCTCATTTGAAAGCCACTAAACGAATTTTTAGATATCTTTCACACACACACAAATTTGGACTATGGTACCCTTCTTGTGAAAATTTTGATTTAGTTGGTTATTCTGATGCTGATTATGCTGGTTCATTGGTAGACAGGAAAAGCACTAGTGGGACATGTTTCATGCTAGGACATTCATTAGTTTCATGGTCAAGTCGAAAACAAAATTGTGTTGCATTATCCACCACTGAAGCAGAATATATTGCTTTAGGAAGTTGTTGTGCTCAAATTTTATGGATGATGCAAACTCTTTCTGATTTTGGCTTAGTTTATAAACAAGTTCCATTAAAATGTGATAGTAAAAGTGCAATAGACTTGTCAAATAATCCTGTTCATCATTCACGCACAAAACACATTGATGTGAGACACCACTTTCTTAGAGATCACATTGCTAAGGAAGACATTTGCATTGAACATATTTCAACTGAGATTCAACTTGCTGATATTTTCACAAAACCCCTCCCCGAAGACAGATTTTCCAGATTACGTTTGGATTTGGGGATTATAGAAATTGACTAATCATTTTTCATTTTTTGGTTGAAATATTCTTGGATATTTATTTTCAACTTCAATTTCTAGGATTCAAACCAGTTTTGGATATTATTCAAAGATTGATTCGAATATGGTATTCAGTAGTGGAAATACGTTTTGTTTTATTTCTTTTCAAAATTAAAAAAAAATTCATAATATAATTAACTTGGTAACTTATTCCATGATCATTTCTATCGCTACCATCTTTCTATCATTCATAATGGTTTTGAAAAATGAGAAGAGTGATTTCTTTTAAAACTTAAAAAAAAATATCATGCATCCATTCTCATTTAAAAGTCCTTATGGTTATGCATGGATGGAGCATGTGAGTGAATTATTTTACCATCATTCCATTCTCATTTAAAAGTCCTTATGGTGATGCATGGATGGAATATGGTAGCTAAGTATTTTTCTGGTCTCACTTAAAAGTCTGGATGCTTAGACTAATAAGTAACTGCTAATCCCATTTAAAAGTCCTTATGGTTATGCGTGGTTAGTAAGTGCTTATTTTTTTGTGCTTAAATGTCAAATTATTTCTGAAATTTCTCTCTTCTCATTATATAAAAACCGAATCATCAATCCATTCTCTACAATGTGGAACTTGTTAACTCGTTATGATATATTATGATTTTTTTCTTTGTTTTGCATTTGTTTTTATTTCAAAAAAATTTCTTTTTCCACTACTGTTCCATTATTGTTGTCAGTCTTTTGATGATAACAAAAGGGGGAGAAGAACAAGATTTTGATAAGAAAGTAAATATTTTTGGAATACTTCAACAAATTTGTTAAATGTTGTTAGTTAATTTTCTTTAGTTCTTTTATTCTTCTGTAATTTTCTAAATCTTCTAAATAGGGAGTGGTCTCAGTTGTAGGGGGAGCATTCATATAGGGGGGGGCTAAATATTTCATGCTCAAACACATTTATTAGAATTTCAAAATCTTTAATATACATGTTTGTCATCATCAAAAGGGGGAGATTGTTTGATGTGATTTTTTGTTTGATGATACAAATATATATATATATATATATCAATTTATATATGTGTTTGCAGATTGTACTATACACATATAGGAATAAATATTCATATTGAATGATAATACTATTGCACAGAATTTATATTATTCAATCAGTTTTTTTTATTCAATATAATATTTTATTTCAACACTTATACAGTACAAAGTTTTCGGCTCTCTCTATATACATACACCGGTTTCATACATTTCACATTCATATTTTCTCTCACTACAACACTCAACACTTAGTTTTTCACTCTGTCTGCACATCTTCATCTATCTGCATTGTCCAGCTCCAGTTCTTGTTCTGTCTCCTGTGTACCTGTATAATTAGCAACTACAGCAGTAATTTGAAAATAAACAAATTTGAATTTGCAAAAATATAAATTTGTTTTTATTGGTGCCTCAGATATATGGGTTATTGTCATCATTTTTGATTGTGTAATATCTGTGCATATCAGTATTCTTATCAGGGACAGGTAATCGTGAGTGGCTGCAATACACATGTGTACATTTATACACGTGTGCACTGCCTCGCCAACTCGTGTGCACAGTCAACAAAAGCCACTGCAACCATGACTCAACTCAAATGCAAGACCGAACCAACATAACAACAACCAAAACATACTTGAACCAATGGCCAGATCCAAGCAACAGTGCACAAGGGCAGTTGTACCAAAACAAGTCAATGCAAACATTCATGAACACACATATATGGTCTGAAAGTCCAAAACAGCTATCAAGTACAAGTGACTTGATGAATATGAAATAGTCCCTCAACCAAACTATATGCAAACAAACACAGTGAACTGTACAACTCAATGCACATACCAGGCATGCAACAGAATACAAAACCTGAACCAAGACATGTCAACAAGCACAAGTGAAATACTAGAACGAGCTCAAAGAATCAGTACACAAACAAGACCACATGAATGAAACTACAAAGTGTAGCCTCAATAATAATCCAGTCCACTTACACAATGCAAATGAGGATGAACTCAAAAGCATACAACAGCTCAAAGTGCAAAAGTGATGATCATCATGCATGGACAGTGCAATGTAACTGAATACAGGCCAGAAGCTACACAATGATGAACCATCTGAGTACACAACTACAAGCAACTCAAAGGATCAAGTACAGTGAAACCAAATCAATGGAACTAGACTCAAGTTCAAACAAAACAAATATACAAAGGCCAGACATGCCAGAAATTCGAAGCCAGATAATATCATCACACGTGATTGGTTAACAAAGGCAATGGTCAAGACAGTTATAAAAAGGTACATGTCGAGTATACTACAGAGAGTCAAAGCCGTGAGCAACAGGAAGCCAGAAATTCACAAAATCAAAAATGGACAAAGTAAAAAATGATCGAAGCCGAAGTCGTGAGTCGAACAAGTCAAAGCAAGAAATTCATGGTGCAACAAAATCAAAGCCGTGATCATCACGATATTAAATCAACACCGTATCAACCAAGTAACACGAAATTATATGATTTGAAGCAGTCAGAAATCATCCAAACCACTCAAGCAAAATCATACGGCTGAAACAAGGAAATTGACAAATTCAATTAAACTATAAGACGAAGTCGTATATGAAATACGAATGAAAAATTAGGGCATTGAACCCTATATAAAAACCCAATCATCACTGGCATTTAATCATCGAGTTCAAGTACGCATAAACAGTAAAGCAAAAGGCAAGAATCACGTACCAAAGTCAGGAGTCGAACTCGATCAAAAATCATAGTACAGCAATAAGGAAACGATCGATCAAAGCTACACGCAGAATCATCTATTCAATCGATCAACAGAAGTCGATAAAGAGAAGCCCTAATTTTATCAGAGGAACGCCATTATTTTTCACGAGATTTACAAAGACATCGGGTCGAATAAAGGAGATAACAGGGCCGTGCTTTTGTTTTTTTTAAGTGATAATATTGGGTCGGGTTGTTTTTGTTTAAGGGCAAAAATTTACTCAAGTTTTCTATTTATTTTTGCTCTTGTTTTTATTTTTGTAGACTGAACTTTTCGAACCAAATCTTGGTAAATCACCACCTAGAATTTAGGTTGTGTCAGATTGTCTAGTTAGGATTAGTTCAGTAAGCAGGGTTTGCGAGTTTGCAAAACTCTATAGGAGGTAGCAGGGTTTGCGAGTCTGTTAGAGTGTTTGTAAGCGGGAGACTGTTTAATTCTAATAGAAATCTGGGAATGCAGCAGTAGGCAGGGGTTGCCGAAGCTGGGTAAATTTTGTGTGTGATTTACTTTTCAGCATATTTACTTTTCTGCAGTTTGTTTAAATTCGAGAAAATTTGCTATAACCCTATTCACCCCCCCCCTCTAGGGTTAATCTAGATCCTACACTAATTTCTAAGACTAAGTGTTCTTGACCTTGAGAATGAGTACAAAATCGTAGCCTGGTAAAATTTCTAAAACTGCAGAACAAAGTAGATAATAATCTACGTTATGTACCAAATTTCAAAAGTAATGTATATAGACATGTTGGCTACAGTGATGACAAAGGTAATAATGTAATTCAATCAAGTAATATAACTCAATCAGCAATACATTAACACAGTACATATTACTAGTCTTTGGATTAAGAGGAAACTGTTATAGTGACATCAATGTAAACACAAGAAGACCAAGGCAAGAGAAGGAGAAAAAGAGAGAATATTAAGTGAACCACAGACAGATGATGACATCATATCCCTGTAATAAATTCAAAAACAAGTATACGCATGTTCCTGGCACTCACAATGTTTTCCTGAAAATTCAAAGGTCATGGACCAACCCAATACCTAACAAGACAAATATAACATGAATTTAATGTGGAGTTGCAAATATTTTGTGTTATTATTGCAAGTTAAAAATCCAAAATGTGGATCGCCGGTTCTTGTAAGTTTTCTATTTCTATCTAAGAAATGGGTCCTTTGAAACATACGGATCTTTAAGGGGTTTTCTTCATAAATTACCATAACAAACAAGCCTAGAAATTAATTTCTGCTTACATAGATAATGAAATTATAGATCTAACGATTAATATTTCTCGCAAATATCCTAAATACAAGCCAAGAAACCATTATGAGCAAATTTGTGCATTAAGTCCCCTATGCATAAATTATTTATTTTTCTTTTCGTCAAAATCTTATTCTGGTTTCATTGTAGAAAGTATGTGAGTTACATATATATGGTTATTAACCAGTTTCATGTCAGTTGCAAGGAACCTAATAGATGAACTACCTCAAGTCAACAGTGCTATTCATTTTCACCATCATCTTCTAACTTGCCCTTCATAGCCTTCATCTCCACAACTGCGGTTGACAAAGTTGGCTTATCCATTATCCTTACAAAGCCATGAACACACACAATAATCAAATAAGCCTTAAATATAGATTATATATATGTATATAACCAACGATTAAGCCTTAAATTTATTTATGTGGAATTTGTATCAAATCAAAACAATGGATAGTCTAATTATTTGAGATTAAATGCCTAATTAAGTTCAAAATGAATCTTTTACCAAGACTAAGTTATCAAATGAGAATGATTAATACGATTTAGTAGACCAAACTTTGTAACTGAAAGAGCGTGATTAATATTCCACTCATCAAAATTCAAACTTTTCCAACCAAATATCAGAAGAAGAAGAAGAAAGTATCGTGGTCTCTACTTCAAATAGTCTCAACATCACGAGACTTGTAAGTAAGTCCAATCATGAAGCAACCTTCGCCACAATGGAAACAAGTACACTATTTTATCTTTATACGTTATTCAGACATAAAAAACTTGTACAAACAAAATGGAGGACCGACCCAATTTTAGATCAATGAAAAAGAAATCAGGCAATAATAATAATCAATTAACATGTAATTGTTTGTCAAGTGAATCGAATATAAGGATTCTAGTTGAGAAAATCAAACAGATAAAATTGCGAAAAAAATCAGGAGATGGAAAGCGCTTTACCATTAACGACATCGTCATTGGTGAATGAGAGCCAAAACATGTTGACTTGGAGGTCGGATCGACAAAGAAATGAGGATTTTAGGTATTTTTAGCGAATGTGGTGAAAGATAGGGTTCCATGGTGTTGCGTTAGAATAAGGAAAAGGGGAGGGAAATGAAATTTTATCCCGCATTCTAGTAGGGGAGCATATAATAACGTGTTAAATTGCACTCTAAAATCTGAATAATTAAAGGACAGCAAGTAGAGTTACATTGCTGTAGCGCATTGCAATTAATTGTGAATTTTGTTGTAGTGAATCTTTATTATTAAGTACGCCCCATTATGTAATTTATTCAAATCTCAATCCCCTTATCATCATTATTCTATTTAATTTATCTAATTAAACCTCCTGAATAATGTTATCAAGAATTAGGGATGTTACAGGCTTCCCCCTTAAAGAATTTCGTCCTCGAAATTAAGTAATGACTAAATACTAAACATAGCAATTACCTGTAACAACACCTAACGACCATACTAGTCTAACTGACTAGCAACTATGTATATATATAATATAGACATACCCTCAAAGTGGATCAGGATAAGTTTCTCTAATCCTATCCTCTGTTTCCCAAGTACAGTTCTTCTCGTTGTTGCTCCACTGAATTTTCACCAACCTGACTGTCTTGTTCCTTAACCTTTTCTAATCTTTGGCTACAACCCGAACAGGTTGTCTAACAAAAGTAAAATTATGCTCTACTACTAAGTCATCCAACCCTGTTGGAGGAATAGTAGTTTCTGGATCATGCATATACTTGCGAAGATGAGACACATGAAATACATTATAGACACCTGCCAAACTGCTCAGCAACTCTATTCTGTATGTGAGCTTTTTAATCCTCTCTATAATCTGGAATGGATCTACATATCTTTGGGCTAACTTCCTTGACTTTCCAAATCGTATCACACCCTTCATTGGTGATACCTTAATGAAAACCTTATCTTCAACTTAGAATTATAAGTCCTTACGCCTCTTATCTGCGTAACTCTTCTATCTGGGCTGAGCTTCCTTCATCTTTCCTTGGATTTACTCAATCTTTCCTGACACCTCTCTAACCAAATCGATGCCTAAGACTAATCTGTCTCCAGTCTCCAACCAACATGTTGGTGATTTGAATGGCTTTCCATACAAAGCTTCAAACAGTGCTATTCCTATACTAGTCTGGTAACTATTATTATAGGAAAACTCAACCAAATGTTGGTGATCCTCCTAAGATCCACCAAAGTCCAATACACAAGCTCTCAATAAATCTTCGAGTACCTTATTGACTCTCTTTGTCTGCCCATCCGTCTGAGGGTGATATGCAATACTCATATTAAGCTTGGTACCCATCACTTCCTTTAAACTCTTCCAAAATTCACTAGTGAACAAAGCATCTCTGTCACTGACTACACTGCTAGGAATTCCATGCGGTCTAGCTATGTTCTTTATGAATAACTTATCTAAAATAGGTGCCGATCTGGTTGACTTAACTGGAATGAAATGGGCACTCTTGGTCAATCTGTCCACTATAACCCATATACTTTCATTGCCTCTATTTGACCTTGGCAACCCGTCTATAAAATCCATAGATATCGAATCCCATTTCCAAACTGGAATCTCTAAAGGCTGAAGCAACCCACTCAGTTTCTGATGTTCAGCTTTCACTTGTTAACAGTTTGCACACTGCCTAACCCACAAGCCAACATCCCTCTTGATGCCTTCCCAATAGAAGCTCCTTTTCATATCTTGATACATCTTGGTTCCTCCAGGATGAATCGTAAACTTGGATCTATGACATTCTCCAAGAACTTCTTTCCTTAAATCCTCCACATTCAGAACACACATCCGACCCTTCTTTCTTAGCCATCCTTTCTGGTCTAGGTTAAAATCCTTTAAATCATCGATCTCTATTCCAACCTCCAGTCTTCTAATTTTCTTGGCCAACACTAGATCCTCCTTCTGCTTAAAAGCAATTTTCTCAATCAATGATGGCCGAACTTCTAAACAAGACAACTTGGCAGTACTCTAACTAGAACCAGCAATCAATCTTAATTGCACATCGCAACTGACTAAAGCTTCTAAATCCTTCCACTCGCCAACATAGCTAACACCAAATTCTGATGTTTTTTGCTAAGGGCATCTACCACTTTATTACCTTTTCCTAGTGTATATTCTATACCAAAATCATATGCAGCCAAAAACTCCAGCCACCTCTGCTATCTGATATTCAACTCCTTCTAAGAGAATAAATACCGTAAAGACTTATGATCGGTATATAGCTCAAATCTCTCCCCTAAGAGATAATGTCTCCAAACCTTCAATGTGAAGATCACAGCTGTCAACTCCAAATCATGAGTAGGATATCTAATTTCATGCGGTCTAAGCTGCCCAGATGCGTAGGCGATGACTTTACCATTCTGCATCAACACCGCTCCTAATCCAGTTCCACATGCATCAATATACACCACCAATCCTTGGTTTCCGTCTAGAACTACTAACACGAGTGCATTGGTCAACAAATGCTTTAACTTAAGGAATGCCTCCTCACACTTATCGGACCAAATAAATCTAACTTCCTTCTTGGTTAGCTTAGTTAAGGGTGCTGCTATCCGCGAGAAATCCTTAATGAATCTCTGGTAGTAGCCAATGAGTCCGAGAAAACTCATGATCTCAGTCATCGTCTCTGGTCTCTTCCAATTGTTCACGGGTTTGATCTTATCTGTATCGACTGACAATCCATTCTCTGAAATCATGTGGCCAAGAAATTTTACCTCTTTCTTCCAGAAATGACACTTGGTAAACTTCGCCTTAAGCTGATTATGTCTCAGCATCTCAAGTACCATTCTAAGATGAAATTCATGTTCTCTCCCATCCTTAGAGTATACTAGAATGTCATCTATAAATACTAGTATAAACCTATACAAGTACTCTCAGAAACTCGATTCGTTAAATCTACGAAGAAAGCAGGTGCATTCGTTAATCCAAATGGCATCACCAACCATTCATATGAAACATACCTAGTTCGAAATGCTATCAAAGGAATACTATCCTCCACCACTCTTAACTAATGGAAACCTGTCGCCAACCAACTGGGAAAACACTCTAGCTCCACTCAACTGATCAAACAGGTCATCTATTCTTGGCAAAGGGTACTTATTTTTAATTGTCCTTTCGTTTAACTTGCGATAGTCAATGCACATCCTTAACGACCCATCTGGTTTCTTTATGAACACCGCGACCGCTCCCTAAGGCGAACTGCTTGGTCTAATAAAATTCCTTCCTTCTAGATCCACTAGCTGCACCTTCAATTCCTTCATCTCAGTGGGTGTCATCCTGCTAGGTGGTCTACTTACAAGTTCAGCTCTTGGCACAAGATCTATTCTAAACCCAATAGCTCTTTTCGGGGGTAGTCGTGCTACTGGCTCAAAGACATCTGCAAACTCTCTTGCTACCCGAACCTGACTTAACTCATTTCCTACCTCCATAGCATTAAGCATAGAATTAATACTCCGGTCAGTATTCTCTACTAAAAATATCACTCGGTTATGACTATTGGGGTGTCTTAGTGATATTTCCCTATCCTGGAAAAATATTCTAGCCTCATACGTACTCAATCAATCCATACCCAAAATGATCTCGAAATCTACGAAATCAATAACATACAAAATGCAAGCAAATTTATGACCCAACAAATCAAGTTTTAACTGGTCACACCTTAACCTTAGAGTTTCATACCCTCCTATTGGATTCGCAACCCTTAAGGAAGTAACAAGGTAGGTGGGTTCTAAACATAATCTGTCAACCAAACACTGAGCTATAAATGAATGTGATGCATCAGTATCAAAAAGTACTCAAACTGAAATACTCTGAATCAAAAGTGTACCTTCCATCACAGTCTTTCCTTTGTCAGCTGCGGTAGGCCTAGTTGGTTTTATAGCAAAAACATTTCCTTTGTCTTCTATAACTGGCTCTGGACACTGGTTCTTGTAATGCCCAACTTGATCACAGTTGAAGCATTTCACATTCTTCTTATTTGCAGCTTTCTTCCCATTTCCTGACCGGCATTCATTAGCAAAGTGATCCTTCTTGTCACACTTATAGAAAACTACCTCAGTCTTTGACTTCTTAGCAGTATCTCCCTTTTGGGATCCTTTCTTTTTAAAGAACTTTCTCTTCTTCCCCTGAGAACCTTGGGTTTCCACTATCTTCTCATTAGCTAAATCAGCAAGTAACTCCTCATGGCGAATGACCATCTCCACCACTATATTACAAGGATCACGGATGTTATCTTGCCTTTTGGCAAGGCCGTGACACCAAGAATTTGACTAGAAACCAATGATAGTTCGTCTTGGAGATCGGTTTTACGCAGGCTCACTATGGATATCGATGAATTTTGTCCGAGTCCGGATCGAGCTAAAATTGATATGACACGACAAGCGAAGCTATGAGAGCGAACGTTCCAAATTTCAAGTCAATCGGAGTTCGTATGCTCAAGATATTGATCGATCGCGGTTGAGAAATCCAAACTTGAATCGATCATAACTTGAATCGATCATAACTCGAGATCTACAAGTCCAAATGCCACCAAATTTTCACTGGAGCTTACGTATGACCTAAGGAATGTTCATGCCAAATTTCAACTCGATTGGAGCAAGTCTTGATCGATAAGAAATTCGTTCGTATCGATCACGGATGGAAAAACTCCAACTTACATCGATCATATCTCATGATGTACGAGTCCAAATGCTATGAAATTTTCACAGGAGCTTACGTACAACATAAAGAATGTTCCTGCCAAATTTTGACTCAATTGGAGCCAGTCTTGATCGATACAAAATTCGTTCGTATCGATTACGGATGGAAAAACTCCAACTTGCATCGATCATATCTCATGATCTACAAGTCCAAATGCTATGAAATTTTCACAAGAGCTTACGTACAACATAAAGAATATTCCTGCCAAATTTCGACTCGATTGGAGCAAGTCTTGATCGATATGAAATTCGTTTGTATCGATCACAGATCGAGTCGAAATCGCCTGGGATCAGTCGTGTGGGCCCACCCATGTGCCAGAAGAAGTCTCCCGAGATATGAGCAAGATATTTTCCTCCTACGCCTATAAATAGAGCCCCAGGGCCTATAGAAGAAGGACTTTTGGCTTCTCTACGCCGATATTATGCCGAAATGATTATCAAACTTCAGTTGTACTGTTGTAATCTTTTGTAAACAGCGAGTGAATTTCAATAAACATCAATCATTTCATAGTGGACGTAGGCAATTCGTCGAACCACTCTAAATCCGTGTGTTTCTATGCATTTTCTTATCTGTTTATTGGTGTGTTTGTTAGATCTGCTTCATTTTATATATGTTTTCTTCATTTTATCTCTTCAAACACATCCGAAGAGTGTTGTGCCCATTTTTGGTACAAACAACGGACATGTGACATGGTCATTCTAGCAAGCTCGGGCCTCAATCTCCGAATGAACTTCTCATTCCTTTTGATGTCGGTATCTATAACAGCATATCCATATCGAGACAGCTCTTCAAACTTAGTAGCATACTCAACTACTAACATCTCTCCTTGGACTAAATCCATAAATTTCCTCATTAGCTTAGACTTAGAAAACTCAGATACAAACTTCTACTCAAATCTTGTCTTAAAATCAGCCCAAGTTAACTGCTCTTCTGGAACTCCGACAGTGACACTATTTCACTAATGTAGTGCTGACCCCTGCAACTGTCTAGAGGCTAACCTCCTCTTTTTTCCATCATTCAGGCTTAAATCGGTAAATATATGCTCACAATGCAATAGCCAATTCTAAACTTCTACTGCACTTTCTGTCCCCAAGAATGGCTTCCCACCCAAACTGGTGTAATCTCTACTCAGCAAAGCAACATTCCCAAATGGAGCCACACGATTAGCTCTTCCTACATTTCCAACTACTCCAGCAGCAGCTCCAGCTTGCATCAAACCAGCAAAGAACTGATACATCGCCCCCATATATACTGGTGGATTTCCAGCACTTACATTGGCATCAGCATTTTGATTACTAGCATTAGCCTATCGACCTAGATTCCTCCTGGTAGTGGGTTGAGCATTTCCATTTGTTGTGGTGCTTCCTCCACCAATATTTCCTCTTCCGTTTCCTGCTTCCATATCTCCTTTCTCGTAAATTTTCATACGAGCCTTAGTAAGATATAGAAGAACGATCTAAGAGAGCGGGGAATACATACTTATATATATAACTATATATAGAAAATACAAGTAAGTTACAATAGCGTTAACCCAAACCCTAATCTTACTATCTAATTCATTGGATTATGATTGGAAAATCTTTTAGGTTTAAGTTTCTTTTAAAGTTCGATAAACCTATGCTCTGATACCAACTTGTAACATCCCCCTACTTGAAGGCCCAAAACTAACGGCTACGGATGATGCAGTTATCCCTAGTTATTAATCCTCGGCAACCAAAAACGGTGATATTAGATACATTGATACACAAAAACACAAGAATATGGTAAAATTTTAAATAGCAAAACAAATTTCACATTCCATTTCAAAATATTCCAAATCGATTACATAATCCCAATTCGTAGACCATGTTTAGATAACATATAATTTTTGCAAAATATGCCAAGAGAAACATATAAAGATGCCCTCTTTGTAGATCAGAGTATATAGATAGGCAAGAAAACAATTTGCCTTTACAAACAAAACCCACAGTGGAAATAAAAAGAACTCTAATAACAATATTGCCTCCTGCACGTCCTCGGAAGCTTTATTTATCTAAAGGAACACCTGGAAACCTTAACTCTCAACCTACTCAAAACCAATTGAGTACCCGAGAGTTTAAGGAGAAAACAAAAACTTCGAGTCAGACAAAAAGCCTGGTATGAATAATAATTTACCATCTCAAACATTTGAATATCTAGCGAGACCACGCCTCTTAGCGGAATGGGTTTTCCCCTCACTAGTATCCTAAAACATTTATAAAACCATATACTATGCTCTTGCATCCACAATGGTTAAAACATAGTATTTCATAATCTTTATAATGATATGCAAAACAAGAAAATCAAATCTGGATTACCCCTCCATTCATTCTGACTATCTGTCTCAATTATAGTTTCTAGGATTACTATTAACCTATTAAATATTTATGGACTATCTGTCCTATTTCATAGTTTCATGGGATTACTAAGAACCTATAGGTAACTCCAATATTGTATCTCTTATCCTAGTTTTCATGGGCTAACTAGGAACCTATTGACTGACTGTCAATATTTTAATCCGGATATAGTTTTCATGGGCTAACTACAAACCTATTGGCCCCTGCCAGTGTCAAATCATATTTTTCATGGGATGACTATGAACCTATTGGCCCATGCCAATATCATACAGTTTTCATGGGTTTACTGTAAACTTATTGGCCGCTACCAATATCTTTAATTAAGATTTTAACATATGTTAGTTATATTCACTACTGGGTCAACCTAACTAGTTATTCTGCACTTTTTCCAAAAATACAGTTATGGATTAATAACAATGTGAATAACATTTCCAAAACCTTTATTTACGCATGGTTTTTCCTTTAAAAATGAGAAGGGGTTATTTGTTTTGAAGCCTTAAAACATAACTTTCGAAATGACTGGATGACCTCCTTCGAAAGCATAGAAAACCTCTTTCAAAACTCTAAGTATATAACTTTTGAAACCAATGATACCTTTCGCTGGCATCAAGAAAACATTCTTTAAAACATAGCTTCAAAACAAATAAAGTACTCTTTCGAAAGCATTGGGTTTACTCTTAAAAACATCATTTGGGTCAAAATGGTTATATACGAAAGTATCTCTTTCGAAACCAACAAAAATTAATTTAGGGAAAAGTTGATGGTGTCGGAACCATCTTAGTCGAAAGCAAAGACCTTTAAAAATTAAAAATTTGAAGGATAGAGTCGAAACCCCCTTTCGATTCCATCACCTTCGAAACCCTCAACCCCTTCCGAAAGCAATTAGGAAGCGGCTTAACCTAGGTAAAAGCAAAGACAACCTTTCGAAGGCATTGATGACTTCAATACTTTGGAAGGAAAATAGCGACTAGGTTTCGACTAGGTCGAAACCTACCCTCTTGGAAGCTTCTTATTTAAAGAAAATTTTCCCATTCGAAAGCTATTTATAAAGTCCGTTTCGAAAGCATGGCTTTTGACTATGCTGAAAACTTTAAGTAAAACAAGGCAGGAATTTAACTTTAGAAAATAAACTAAGGTTTCAACTTTATAGGGTATCGACTCAGTCGAAAGCCCTTCAAAAACTAGGTAGGCGTTTATCTTTTTAAAACTAAACCTTGGTTTCGACTCTAACAAAAGCAAAGCTTTCCACACCCTACCTTCTGCCACTTACCAATTCACTTCGTACCAATTATATTGATACCATGTGCCTCGGTTTAGACTATGCGGGTTTCAACAAAGATGGTCTTGACTGAGATGGTGTGGAGGTAAAGGAGTCGAAAGGTGCCTCCGAAACAGGCGGAACCACCTTTTTCCTGAAAAGCCAATTTATAGCAAAATATGGCAATTGCTTTATAACTAACCTGCCAGATGTAATCCCTTGATTGGCTACTTTATAATTTTTCAAATACTTTACCCTTAAAAACTGCCACATTAACTAGATTTATACCAGAGCATTATAACGTCAAACCCTTCCATGTGACTAAACCAATGTTTGCAGAAAAGTCCCTCTTTTAAAATAATTTATTTTCCTTAATAAAACATCTGGGAAAAATCTCCAAAAATCATCGAAAATCTCTTTTATTATATAATTTAACATATCAAAATTTTGGACCCTAATTTCTTCTTGAAATACTTGAAACAAAATTTAAACCCAATTATATCATATTTTTCGTTAAAAATTCATAATAAAATTCCATAACTTGGAAAATTCTGAAAATTAAAACCCATCTCCAAAATCATGTTTTACTTAACATAAAAATTTTCCATGGCATTTTAAAATCAATAACCCACGGTTTTGCCCCAAAAATCGTACGAATTTTGCATATAAATAAATTGTTTAAATCAAACAATCCATAACTTTATCATATCATCATCCCAAAATATCATAGAACGAAATAAACTCTATGTCATCCCACCTTTTGGTCAAGGCCGTGATATCAAAAGAATTAACTGGAAACCAAAGATAGTCATCCCGATTGCCAGTTACGTATAGGTGAGCTATGGATATCAGTGAATTTCGACTGAGTCCGGATTAAGCCACAATTGATATGACACGACAATCAAAGCGGCGGAAGCCAACGTTCCAAATTTCAAGTCAATCGGGGTTCGTATGCTCAAGATATGATCAATGAAAAATAAGGAAATCAACACATTCGCATCATTTCGTATCCATCAACTAAAAGGCTTTGTTCGTATCCATCATCATGCATCCATCTATTCGTATCCATCATATGTCTGCTGTCCGTATCCATTATGAACCCGCAATTTCATGTCCATGAAAGCATGGTTACACTTCGTATCCACCAAAGGTAAGGCTTCGTTCGTATCCATCCATCCTGAGGATGTAGTTTGTATCCATCTGCTGGTCTTGTTCGTATCCATGAAAAACCCTACTTCGTACCCAACATTTTGCGTCTTCTTCGTATCGATCGAGTATGCACTCCACTCCCATCACTCAAGGCTAATTCGTATAGATCAACACGTATATAATCGATACGAAATGCACAACTGGATCGATACGAACAGAACAACTGAATCGATACGAACAAGGCACAACTAGAGCGATACGAACAAATGGATACGAACCATATCGATGCGAATTCAGTAGCCTACATAAAACCCAAGTTTGCATCGATCATAACTGACAATATACAAGTCCAAATGCCACCAAATTTTCACAGGAGCTTGCGTACAACCTAAAGAATGTTCCTGCTCAATTTTGACTCGATTGGACCAAATCTTAATCGATATGAAATTGGTTCGTATCGATCACGGACCGAGTGCAAATAACGTTGGATCGATCGCGTGGGCCCACACACGTGCTAGAAAAGGTCTCCCGAGATCTGAGCGAGATATTTGCAGCCTACGCCTATAAATAGCAGCCCAGAGCCTACAGAAAAGGGATCTTTTGGCTCTTTGACGTCCAAACTGCCAAATCCACCATTGCATTCAAATTCCACTGTTGTACTCGAGAATTACTGCTGTAATCCATTGTAACCAGCGAGCAAAGTCAATAAAAGATTAACTTTTGAAGTGGACGTAGGCCGAAGATAGCCGAACCACTATAAATCTTGTATCTCTGTCTATTTCTTCCTGTTTTAAGTTCGTTATTCTTCATTTTTATCCTCTACTCTACTTAGATCTATGATTTGTGATTATATACTGCTGATCTGTGTTCATACATTGGTGCTTTCGCGATATTTGGGGTTTTTGACCAATTTTGGCGCAAACACACTAAAATCCGAAATCATGGGATTATAAAAACAAAAGGAGATGGAAAGAATTATTATTCACTTTAAACTTGATAAGGAATTTGAGATTTGTTGTTGATTAATCCTCCCTAGCTTTTGATATTTAGCTTTAGATTGAAATTCTTTTTTTCCTTCTTGTTAATGGCCGGCTATCTTATTGTTTTTGCATTTTATTTTTGATTTGAGAAAAATGAATGTGAATGGACAATAGTGAGAATGTATAGCCATGTATAATAGATTAGCTAACTTACTAATATGCCCATGTGTAATTTAATTATTTTATAAAAAAATTTAAGCCCATTAAATCTCTATTATTAAGCACGACCCATTATGTAATTTATTCAAATCTCAATCCCCTTATCATCATTATTCTATTTAATTTATCTAATTAAACCTTCTGAATAAATTTGGGATGTTACAGTCTGTCCTTAACTTACTTTGCAAGGGTCACCCAATCCTAATAGTTTTACAGGCTCACCAATAACCTACCTTCCTTCTCTGTATATATTCCTTTTTGTGTTTAACCATCATTTATGTCTTACCTGTGACTAAGCCCTACATACTAGAATTTTGGACTAAATTTGCTAGGGGCTATAGCTAATGTATAAGGCGCGACCATATACCGATCTCATCTAGTATTAAAATATTTGAGTCATTTTCCTAGGGTTAACTACCCTTTAAATCTTCCTTGCAAACCTTTTTAAAATTATTTAACCCTTTAAATCATACTTAAACATGGAAAACATATTATTTTCTTTACTCAAATCTCTTTGTCATGATATATGCTTTACTCAAAACATTGTTGATGAAAACATTTGAAATCTTTGTTTAAAACCTTTAAACAATCTCTTTTGAAACCATTGTAAGTACCCCTTTTGAAACCATTGAAAGTACCCCTTATGATACAGGTAACTACTTCACTTTATAACCTTAGGCTGAAAGGCCAAAACATACCTTTCAAAACCATTTACAATAGTCCTTTCGAAAACATTGAAAACATCTCTTTCGAAAGCTTTATGAAACCTTATACATCCTCTTTCCTAAACACTTTAAACATGCCTTTCGAAAACATTGGAAACCTTCCATTTAAACACTAAGGTAAACCTTTCGAAAACATTAGGGAATCACCCCTTCGAAACCTTTATCATATACCTTTCGAAAATACTGGGGAATCTCCCCTTCGAAACCTTTATTAGTTACCTTTCGAAAGCATTAAAGTACTCTACTTAAAACAAACCTTTTGAAAGCATTGGGTTCAAGTTAAAATATATGGAACATAGTTTCGAATAATTTAAAACTGTTTCGTTCGAAACCTTTGGGTTTAACCTTTAAAATATCAAAAGGGTTCTAAAACAACTAAGTCAAAAGCAACTCTTTCGAAAGCAATTTCCTAAGTAAAAGAAGTGGATGGTATCGAAACCAATCTCTTCGAAAGCATTGGAGAAGCTGATTTAATTTTTAAAACAAAGGAACCCTTTCGAAGGCACTACTCCGAAAGGTAAAATGCGGCATGTTGGGGTTTCGACCCCTTCAAAAGCAATTTCTTATAACAAAGGCGAAAATCTCTTTCAAAAGCTCTTTTCATTAAAACATTTGACTAAGTCGAAAGCTACCTCATTCGAAAGCATTCTTTTCGAAAGCAAAGCAAGCGCATTTCCTCTGAAAGCAAAACAGGGTCTCGACCCCTTCGAAAGCCCTGCTTTGACTCCATACCTTTCGTCTATCTCCAATCCACTACGTACTAAGTCTTTGATACCATATGTATTGGTTTCGAACTGGTTGGAGGTGGAAGTATGTAGTCGAAAGGTAGCTGCCGAAAGTGGAAAAACAGTAAAACCTTATAAAAACTGAGTTTTGACTTTAAAAAGTAATTTATTTTCAACTAAATTGCTTCGTTTGTCAACATGTGATTGGTTGCCAATTTCGTTTCCAAAATCTTTTCTAAAAGTGCTGTCGAATTTCAGAAATAACAATTTAAAACATTTACAAATTGCCTCTTTCCTTTTATAAACATATAAAACATTTAAGTCCCATACATTAAATAATTTTATATACTTATTAAAAAAGTTAGGAAAATTCTACAAAAATTCCCATAAGTCACTTTTAGTATGTTTTCCAACATATATAAATTTTTGACCCAAAGCTAATATAAAATAGTCGTAATTAATTTAAATCTAATTTAACCATTTTCTTCACTAGAAAATTTATAATAAATCCACATTAATTTAGAAAATTATGAAACTTGAAACCCATCCCTAAATATCATTTCTGACCTTATATCAAAATCGCAATGCATTTGGATGTCATTTAATAGGTATCTAAAATCAATTCTTATCATCAAATCCATATGAATAAACAAAATTCATCAACAAGCATATATATCTATTTATCAGTCAAAACATGGCAATATCCTTTACAAAACTCATACGGATATGATCTAGAACCGAAAACATGAAAATATGAGATGTAACTTATTATTCACCTTTAGCTTATTGTTAAGGAGTTGAGATTTGATATTAAATGAATTTAATTAATCTTCCTTCTTTAGATTCTTGCTTATCTTCTTCTTATTTCTTCTAATGGTGGCCAGCCTCTCTTAGATTTCAGTTTTTTTATGAATGTGTAAAATGAAAGTGGTGTGGTGTTTTAGGGTATAAGAATATGGCTTATTCCTATTTTTCCCTTATCCTATTACCCTTATCTATTTCATTTTAATTCCCTTTAGTTTATTAGTTTATTAGGTATGGCTACCCTCTAAATATACAAATCTCAATCCCTTAACCATTTACATTATTTCATTTAATTTAACTAATTAAATGTCTTGAATAATGTTAATCAAATTTAGGGTCGTTACAAAAATCCTACATGTAGAAACCATATTCGCATTAGAACATTTGAGGTTACCAACTAAACTTACAATCCGGTTTAAATCAACCAAAGATTGCAAATCAGAGGGAATATGAGAAAAATAGGCCCAAACAGGTATAAATAACATCTGCTCTCTCGCGCTGTAAATGGTCTTACTCCAGGTAGTAATGATAAAAGGTTTAGCTTCAATGAAGGAAGGCTCCGCCTCAAGCACACGCTGTCTTTCCTCCTTCCTTGAGAACTTAAAGTAATACATTGAGTTATCAAACTGAACTTGCAATCCCCCCTTAAGTTGCCAACGGTTCTTACAATGACCCCGAACAACATGATAAGCAGGGTTCGTATCAAGAAAAAACCCACTAGGCAGTCAGCCCAAAAGTCCTCTCCTACCTAAATAACCTCTGGAGGAGGAGACATTACTCATTCAAACACAACTGTATCAAATGAGCGCAGAACATAGTCTCCGACGTTGCGTGGCAAAGACTTAAACAGGGAAGACCACCTGTTAACTTGATGTTCACATTTGGAAGGGACCTGGATGGAAGGAGATGGAGACCTAATAAGAGACTTAGCAGTAACAACATTTAGGTTATAAGGAGTTGGACTTATGGCAGGATTCAAGGTATCAGGTAATATAAGTAGCGAATTAGCAAAGCTAAAATCAGTGACATACCCAATAATATTATCCAAACCAAAACCATTTCTCAATCCAACATCAATGTCAACCCATCTATTTTGACATCCATCTACATCAAATATAGGAGTTAGAGGATGCTCACTAGCATTGGAATCTAAATGAGTAATGTAGGCTATAACATCAATATCTGAGACCAGCAACGAGATGGGAAACTTAGCCGACACCGCAGCACATACAACGAGAGGGTCAGTGCCATTTCCACAATCGTCGAAACCTATAACAGGGTTTACATTCTCAAACAAAGGAAGCAACGAATCTATTTCATTCACAATGGCAGAAAGAGCAGCTAGGTCAACAATAGATAAATCCAAGGTAGGTGAGTAAACATAAGAGAGATCAGACCATGAGCTTGAGGTAGATCATCGTTGTAGCGCAGTCTAAATATGGTCATTGACACTTCCTTCTCCAAATATTTTGAAGTTTGGCATTTGTTTTTTCTTCTTTTTCATGGAAAGGCGAAGAGAGATGGAGGGCAAAGAAGTGGACAATGGAGGAGGAGAAGGAAAGAATAAAGTGGTGTTTAGATGAGGAGAGAGGAATAGGCGGATGGAACGAAAAAGTCAGACACCATTTTTCTTCACCTTGATAGGAGGAAAGCTAATTGATTCAAGTTATATTATTCATATCTATTTATATAAAACTTTAAATTATAGTTTGTTATTATATATATATATATATGGTAGACATAATGTTGTACGGAAACGAAAAACAAAAAACAATTTTTCGTTTAAAATTTTAATTTTGAAATAAAAATAGGATTAAATCCGTATGAAATTAATAAATAAAATAAAAAAACTTAATTTTGTTAAAATAATACATGGTTGAAAATAGATATGAAAATATAATTTTATTATAAAACTATACATATATATTTATAATATAATGATATTTAATTATATAAAAGTTTTCAATTTTATGTAATTAAATATATATATATATATATATTCGAATTTAGAAAATATTCTACTTATGTATTTATAAATATTATTTATAACCAATTTGTATACAAAATTTGAACTTGAATTTTAAAGATATTTTAAATCTAGACTTAGTATTTTAATTTTAATTTTAAATTTTAAACTTAAATTTTAAAATTGATTTTATTTTATAAATAATTATTTAGCCTGCGAATATGTGTATATATAAATATAATTAATTTTATAGTATATTTTTGTGTGTGTAATATGTATATATAAGTATGTTTTATATTATATTAATATTATATTATTGACGTCAATAACCTCTATCTGGCTCAGGTGGTTAGAGGTATGGAGCTTTAGACAAAGATTCTAAAGTCATTGGTTCGAGCCCCTGAGACATCATAATGAGTGCTTTCCTTGAATATAGTATCACTCTTGTTGTCGAAAAAAAATTATATTATTGGCAATAAATATGTATATGAGAGGGCAAACATGTCTGTTGCGGTATAAATCCCAACACTTAGATACGAGTATATTAAACCATGTACAGTTTAGTTGTTGCACATACACGTGCATGTGCATGTACATGCATATAGGATACACATGTACACATTATATATCATATATACAACTAAATAAAATTCTTTAATTAATTAATTCAATTAAATAACTATTTTATTCAAAATTTACTTTTATTAGATCTAAATTAATTTAGACTTCATAGGCCCAATATGATCCAATATGGTAAAAAAAATAAAATTCACCTATTTAACCTGCTGCGTGCTAGCTCAAATCAGACAATGGTATCAGAGCCCTACAGCCTATGCAGTTTTAATTAATAGTACCAGAGCTAACATATTAAAGTCTACCCATTTATTAGCCTGTCTAGAAAAATTGTGTTTAAAGTTGAGTTTGGATAATCAAATACTATACCCTACCTACCTACTACTCTGACCCAAAAGGATGAGGTAAGCCCAAAGGTTATCCCAAATATAAATGCCTAAATTGATTTTGGGCCTTGTGTTAATTTTCAAAATCTGTTTTAAAATTAAAATAAAATTTAAAATAAGCAAATTTTTATGAATGTTATAAAATAAATTTCAAAATTATTCTGAAAATTTTATTAATTTAATTTCAAAAATTATTTAAATATTAATTACATTAATAAATTAAATAATTAACTAATTAAACTAAATAACATGTATATTGATATACGTTACATAACCTTAAAGTGTTTAAGGTAGTGTGTGTATAACTGTAAATCCTATAGCATGCATATTTAATTTAAAATGTTTAATTGAATACAATAAAATTAATTAAAATGTTAATTAATTAAATAATTTAATAAGATTTAATTAATAAAATTAATATAAGATTGTATACAAGATTATTATATAAGTTAATTGAATTATAAAATGTTATATAAAAATAAACTTATATAACATGAACGTATAATAAAAGGTGGAACTATGATAAATCTAAAGTAAATTTAAGGAATAAATACATGCATATAGTATGTATACCATGATTTCAGATGTGTTTGGAACTTGAATCACGAGGGTATTCCATAAGAAATACATTATTCGATAAGTCAATGTCACTCAGTTAAATATTTTAAAGGTTATTAATCTTTAATACCATTTTTGTCTTCTACTATTTATATGTTAATAGATTACTTATATACTTTTTATTAACATTTCTCAAGCTAAGGATGTACTGTGTTGTACTACCAATATACAGAATGGACGAGGTAAAATATATGCGTATTTGATACACATGAAGTATGTCTACGGTAAGCTTAAAGAATATAGAACGTAAGTAAGTAATGTAACATGAAAAAGAAAATAAAATGATTTGATTTGATTAAATATGTGAGTATATTAGAAAGAGTTCCAAATGTATCTAAAAATGAACAAAGATTCAATCTCAAAAGTCACTCCACTCTATGATATGTAATAATGTATCGATAAGGAGTAATCAGACTTTGTTGAACAAGGTATAATTGATACTGAGTAAAGATGAGTTAACTTCTTATTGTAAAGTCATGTACTTCAAAGAAGTATAGAAGGTTAAAATTAATTTCATCTAAAGAATAGTTTACAAAATCATACAAGATAAGGGTTTATAAGAAAGCCCAACATATCCTAGGTTAAGGAGGTGACAGGTTGTGCGAGTCAAAAGAATACACGTAATAATTGTTCATGAGGGATCTTGTGTGGACTACCTCAAAAGGAGTTTGGGAATGATCGTCATTGGATGGTCAATTTATGTTTTGAACATAAGTTTTGTAAACTAAGACCAAACCAGTTATGTTAACAAGAAAACTTGTCAACATCCCTTAAGCTATGTGAATGGCAAATAAGATCATATAAAATAAGACCGTCAAAAAGATTTCTTCTTTCGAAACCCTCCTTTCGAGTAGTTTGACTTGATCGAAACAGTTTTGGAAGATAACTTAGAAATGTAGGCAAGGGAAGAAGCGTCTTACTTGAAACCCCTCTTTCGATTAAGTTGAAAATAGTTATTCATACTGATTATCCATTCCTTTCGACCATGTCGAAAGGTCCATTTTGTCCCTTTCGACCATGTTGGAAGGTATGCTCGACATTCGAAAGTAAAGTAACTGCTTTCAAACTCATGGGTTTCATTTTGACTTTGGAGGAACCCCTTCGAAAGGGTTGTAGATGTAGTGAAGTGTAGGTTCCTTTCGAATGAACTCCCTCTTACGTGGTTACTTGTCAATTACAATCCAGATTTCCTTCATGACATCCCTTTCGACTAGGTCGGAAGGGATTTTATGCTTTCGAAATAGATCTAGTATACAATTTCTCAAATTCCATTCAAGATACTCGATATAAGATCGTCTTGGATGTTTGTAAGTTCTATAAACTTATCAGTGTCGAAACATCATCACCATCCTTATTTATCATTATAGGTATTTGTTTCGATGATGATGTGTTTCGCATGTATGTTATCCAAGTCGATCCTATAGAATTGCATAGGCAGAAAGAAGTTAAGAAAATAAGATAGCATCATGTGCAATTGATTATTAATCTAGCTAATGATCGTAATGATCTTCCTCATAATCGAAATCCTTAATGAATTCGTGCATTTCACCCTTTTCACTAATCCAAAATGAGTTACAAGTTTAAGAGCTTTTCCCAAAATTGATTTAGGGTTATAAAGAATTTGTTGTTGCAAAGAAGTAGAAGTAAAAGAAATGAACTTTGGATTCCCAAAATCCAGTCCCCAAAACCGGACCCCTTGGGTCTTACTTATAGATGCAGGTCGGCTCCCTTCTGCGCAATTGCTTTTGACCTAGTCGAAAGGCCCTTTTATCCTCCGCATCATTCCTTTCAACATGGTCGAAAGGCCTTGCCTTCCTTCGATGCAGTCGAAAGGCTTCTCTTTAAGTTCTCTAACTTGTCCCTGTGCTTCTCATCTTCTCATTCCAGACCTTTCGACCTTGTCAAAAGGGTCCTTTGTCCACCTTTTGTTGTCGTCAAGTTTTAAGCGTTCCTTCTCTCTGCTTTTCCTTGAATTTCTTCCGACGTCTTCGAAAGGACCATAAATTCGTTTTTCTCTTCATGTTGCTTTGTTGTCATCGAAAGTAAAGATAGGAGCTTCTAACTCTGTCTATAGGTTGTTTACCAGGGTTCCGAAGATGTTGAAGTATTGATGGTTTCGACACGGTGGGTTGCTTCTGAATGCATGCTTGTGAATTGATGCGGAACCTTCTCTTGATGTTATACGCTTCAACCGGTTCGAAAGACCTGACTATGCTTTCGAAAGGGTTGTTTTGAGTAATGTGAATGAAGGCGAAACCTTTGGTTTTGATATGAAAGGTTATTATTCATTGCCTCCGAAAGGGGTTCCGAGCTCGTTCTTGCTTTTTCTATATACGTGAATCCATCTACATCGAAAGGTTGAAAGAGGCAGAAGGATAGCCCCGCTTTCTTTTCCATCTTTCTCGAAAGCTTTTACACTGTATATCACTTGTGAGGGCGCCTGGTGCTTGCGACTCCCTCGAAAGCCTTCTTAATGCCGTCGAAACATTCTTTCATGATCCTTGTCGAAACTTGTGCTTGTAATTTCAGTAGAGCCTGGAATTTTATTAATCTTCTTTCATACCTTTGTTCTTAAGTGAATTTTATGGTTAACATTTTTCCCCCCTCCTATATGGAAGAAGCTTTTGTTCTCTAGGACAAAAATTTCACAACTTCTTTACTCTTAATAATCTTGTCTTCCTCCAAAATTCAAAGCAAGTGACATTTTCCATTGCAAACACATTATCTTATAAATATGCTTCATGATAAGTCAGCATAGAGATGCTTCTAAATTTAAATGGTTAGTTTATCATAATCTAGATTTAATAAAGGATATGAGGTCCGTAATTAATAGCCATCCATGCATATAATAATTGAAGTCTAAGAACTTCCTGTTGGAGATAACCAATGTCTGGAAATAGGAGGTCATAAGCTATCAACTGGAAATAAGTCTCTGTAATCCATAAATTTTAATATGTATTTAGAAACTCTTCTTGGAGATAAGAATGATCCCGAAGTCTGAATTCAGATATTGGTGGACATCACTTAGAGTTGCAAATTAATAACCCTGATTTGGGTATTAAGAAGACCAGTTTGAAGTTTCTGGTTGATGACTTAGATGTCTATTGTAGTTTCAATACTACTGCTTTAAAACACAGATTTGGGAATCAATTGACAGAATCCAAAACTTATGATAAAAGAAGTAAAATTCAAATTCAGGCATTAGGAAGTTACAAAGTCTAAACCCAGATTCGGGCATCATCAAGTTAAATTTAGAAGTCAATAGTCAAATGTCCAGAACCCAGATTCGGGTTTTAATAAGTGAGATTCGGAAATAGTCTTCAAATAGGATTCTCAAACCCAGATTCAGGTATTAGTGGTGAATAATCAAAAATTCATAATAATTATCTTCATAACAAAAATCCCGAGCCCAGATTAGGGAATTTGTCGGGAATCAGAAATCCATAATAATTATCTTCATAATAGGAATATCCAACCTAGATTAGGGCATATGTTGGATAATCAGAAATCCATGATAATATTCTTTATAATACAAATCTCCAGCCCAAATTAGGGCATATGTTGGATAATCAGAAATCCATGGTAATCTTTATAATAGAAACCTCAAGCCCAGATTATGGCATTAGTAATTGAAATTGGATAATAGTCTCGAAACCCAGATTCGGGTATGAGGAAGATCATAAGTAATTAGAGAAGACCCAAAACCCATATTCGAGTATTAAAATATAAAGTCCAGAAGTGAGAGTCCCGAAACCCAGATTCAGGTATTAATGAGCGGAGTTCTATTCTACTCCTTAGTTTTTGTTTTCTTTAACATGTGTAAAACTTTTAGGCATCATATGTAATTGTTGTCTGATTGGCCGCTTCTCGAGCTTGGACATCTTAGTCCATCATTTGATATGCCACTTCTTAGGCTTGGACATCTTAGTCCTTTGTAGATTTGCTGCTTCTTGGGCTTGGACGTCTTAGTCCATTGTTTGATGAGCCACTACTTGGGCTTGGACATCTTAGTCCATTGTTGGATGAGCCGCTTCTTGAGCTTGGATGTCTTAGTCCATTGTTGTCTAGTGCTCTTGGTTAGCTCATTCTTAGAGGCTGGAACCAAGGACTTACCCAACCTCTTTCCAAGAGGCGCCTTGACCTAACCAGAGGCATGGCCAAAGGCTTGTCGATGCTTTAACCTGGCCATAGCATGGCACAAATAAAGACTTACACTCCTCTCTTCAGGAGGTGCCCTGTCCTGGCCATAGTGTGGCGCAGATAGGGGCTGGTCGATGTTTTAACCTGGCCATAGCGTGGTGTGGATAAAGACTTACACTCCTCCCTCCAGGAGGTGCCTTGACCTGACCGGAGGCGCGGCCAAGGGCTTGTCGATGCTTTAACCTGACCATAGCATGGCATAGATAAAGGCTTACACTCCTCCCTTCAGAAGATGATCTTACCTGGCCAACTCAGCATGGACAGAGGCTTTGACCGTTAAAGGTAGTGTCCAAATGCAAGTGAATTCTACTCCTAACCTTGTCGATTTTTCTTTTGAAGAAAGAGATGCTTTATTCATTCATCGTAGGAAAATATGGTCTCAAATGTTCAGCGTTTCTTATTCTTGGAACCATATTACCGTCTGGTCGGCATAACTTATAAGATCTTAGGAGAATTACTTTGCAAATGATTAGGGGTCCTTCCTAATTTGGTCCCAGGGGTCCATCTATAGGATTTCTTGTATTTACCATTACTCTTCGAAGCACTAGATCTCCTTCTTGAAATGATCTTGTTCTTACTTTTGAGTTGTAATACTTTTAAATTCTTCTTTGATATTCCACTATTCTGATTGCTGCTTCGTCTCTCAACTCATGTATCAAGTCCAGTGATTCTCTTTTTAGTTCTTGGTTTAAATCGAATTCATATGTGATTCTTTGGTGTGAGGGTATTTCAATCTCAACTGGTAACATTGCCTCACACCTATATGTCAATGAGTAGGGAGTATGTCCCAATGCCTTTTTGGTAGATGTTCGATAAACCCATAATACAAGTGGCTGCTCCTCTACCCAGTTTCCCTTAGCTTTGTTCAGTCGTTTTTCAAAATTTTCTTTATGGTTTTATTTGCAGCCTCAACTGCCCCATTTGCTTTCGGATGCACAATGGAGGAAAAGCTCCTAATGATTCCATTCTTATGACAAAACCGAGAGAATTCTTCACTCTCAAATTGGGTTCCATTGTCGAAAATAATCTTATGGGGAATTTTGAATCTGGTTATAATATTTTTTATGACAAATCTGAGTACTTTTCCAGAAGTGATCTTAGGAAGTGGTTCTACTTTAACCCATTTAGTGAAGTAATCTTTGGTGACTACAACATATTTTGCTCCCCCTTTTGAAATTGGTAATGGGCTGATTAAATCCATTCCCCTTATGTCAAAGGGCCACGGACTTGAAATTGGAGTTAACTAACTCGGGGGTAATTTGGGAATTTTCAAGTACTTTTTGCATTTCTCGCATCTTCTCACATGCTCAATGGCTTGGCTTACCATATATGGCCAATAAAAACCTTGTCTCATTATCTTTTTTGCTAATTTTGTCCCGTTTGAATGGTCCCCGCAGAATCTCTTATGTGCTTCTGCTAACAATTTTACCCCATCTTCCAGACATATGCATCTTCAGTAAGGAAGTGCATATCCTTTCTTGCAAAGGATTCCATCCATTATTGTGAAAGTTGGAGCTTGTCGCCTGATTTTTCTTGCTTCACCCTTGTCAGATGGCAGTATTCCTTTAGCAAGATATTCAATGATGGGTGACATCCAAGTGTTATCATACGGATCATTTGCTCTTGATTGATCAACCCTCTCATTTGATATTTCTCTACCAATTTATCTTCCCTCTTTCTCTTGTAACATAGCTTGGAACCTTGTCAGAACTAACAATTCCTTTTCTTGTTCGGATGTTCCCTCTTTAGTACTTGGAGTTTCTTGATATCCTACCGGAACAATCCGTGTTTCTAGGGCTCCCCTCGAGCTAGCTAATTTCACTAATGAATCTGCCTGTGAGTTTTCCGCTCTTGGAACTTGATGTATGGAAAAGTATTCAAACAAAGCAAGCATTTTCAGTATCTTCTTTACATATAAAGGTAGCTTGGTGTATTTTGTTTGATATATCTGCTTCACTTGATTTAACATTAGTTTGGAGTCACTAAAGATTCGAATCTGTGGGATTTTGAGCTCTAATGGAAAATTTAACCTCGCCACCATTGATTCATATTCGGCCATGTTGTCCGTTGTAGGAAATCCTAATTTCATGGCATAATGTAAGCGGTGTATGTCTGGTGTTATTATCACATACCCTGCACCGGCCCCTTATTCATTTGACGCACCATCGACGAACAACTGCCACATAGGCTTCTGATCCCTTACTTTTTTGATTACTCTTTAATGAAGTTAGTGCATTCGTTAATGAAATCTGCCAATGCTTGCCCTTTGATTGTGGCTCGCAGCTGAAATTCTATATCATATTGGCTGAGCTCGATTCCCCATTCTACCAACCTTCCCGAAGTTTCCGACCTACTGAAAACTTGTTTAAGGGGGGAATTGGTCAATACCCTGATCGGATGTGCTTGAAACTATTCTCTAAGTTTTCATGCTGTGAGGATCAAGCAATAAGCTAGCTTTTCTATCACTAGGTATCGAACTTCCACATCCTTCAATCATCTTCTTACATAATACACAGGAAGTTGAGCTTCACTTCTTTCTCTAATCAATATTGAACTAACCACACGCTCTGAAACTGCCATGTATAAGTGTAAGATCTCTCCATTCTCGGGACTAGAAAGTATCGGTGGCTTTTCCAAATGGCTTTTTAAATCCTGAAAAGCTTTTCGACAATCTTTCCTTCATTCAAAGTTTTCTTTTTCTTGATTACATTGAAGAAAGGGATACATTTATCAGTAGCTTTGGAAATGAACCTGCTTAGAGTGGCTATCCTTCCATTCAAACTCATTACCTTTTTACTAGTTTTAGGTTCAACCATGTCCTTAATAGCTTGAATTTGCTCCTGACTAGCTTCAATCCCTTGAGCACTCACGAGGTAACCTAAAAATTTCCCTGAATGGACTCCGACGGAGCATTTCTGTGGGTTTAGTTTCATCTGATATTTCCTTAGTATTTTGAACACCTCTTCTAGATCCTCAAGATGATTTTTAGCCTTGTAAGATTTTACTATCATGTCATATACATAAACCTCCATATTTTGGCCAATCTATTCTTTAAACATTCTATTGACTAGTCTTTCGTAAGTAGCCCCTGCATTCTTTAGTCCGAGAGGCATCGCTTTATAGCAGTAGATTCCCCCTTAAGTAATGAAACTAGTGTGCTCTTCATCTGGCTTTTACATGGGTATTTGATTGTATCCTAAATATGCATCCATGAGAGATAATAATTTGTGCCCATTGGTTGCATCAACCAATTGATCAATTCGCGGTAGCGGGAAACAGTCTTTCGGACATGCCTTGTTCAAGTCTGTATAATCAATGCAAGTCCTCCATTTTCCATTTGATTTCTTTACCAACACTGGATTTGCTAAGCATTTTAGGTAGTAAATTTCCCGAATAAACCCATTTTCGAGGACTCTTTTAACTTCTTCTTTCAAGGCATCATATCGTACTCTATCTAACTGTCTCTTTTTCTGTCTGATAGGAGTTGCTTCCAGATTGATGTTTAGCGCATGACACATGACTGACGAATCAATCCCCACCATATCTAAATGAGACCAAGCAAATATGTCCTTATTGGTCTTATGAAATTGAATTAAATCTTTCTTCAAGTCGCTACCCAATTTTTTTCTCACTTTGACTACCTTAGTAGTATCATCCGAATCTATGCATGCCTCCTCAAGGTCTTCTATGGGTTTTATTCTTTCTGTTTCCCCTCGGCAATCAAATTCACTGACGATTGGGCTTTCTTCAGCGGAATTAGCACCGACACTCTTCCTTTTTTTTCTAGGAGGAATGTACCTTTATTACATGCGCTTGTTAGACTTATTAATTTTAATTTTTGCTTCGAACGTTGGATGTAAAAATTCATCATCCAAAGGCTGAAAAACAATGAAAGAATCAAAGTAAGCAGAATACTCCTTTTTATATTGAACGATTGTACCGAAATACATTTCTCGAGAGCTAAATTGCTCTCCTCGGACTGTCCCCCATCCTCTCTTTGTCAAGAATATCACCATTAGGTACTTTGGTGAGACAAATGCATTTATCTCATCAAGTGCAAGCCTGCCAAAGAAGGCATTGTAATAAATTTGCTGGTTAATGATCACAAAGAGAGTCCCGAAAGTTCTGCAAAGTGGTGGCACTCCCATTTGCACTAGCAGTTTCACTTCTCCCACCGAAGTTGACCCTTTGTTGTTGAATCCGATGATTGGTTCTATGCTGGGCTCCAGTTTATCCTCAGGGATGTTTATTTAATCGAAGGTATGCTTAAAGGTAACGTTGACTACACTGCCTGTATCCATAAGAATTTTGGACACAATAGACAGTCCAATTTGAGCTGTAATCATCAATGGATCATTGTGTGGATGGTGAACTCCTTTCTTTAACTCCTAGGGGGTGATGACAAGATTTGGCATTTGAATATTGAGTTGTGAATTCTTCATCGGGGGCTCTTCTTGGACAGAGAACACACCCTCTTTAGTCTCCTTGATATATCTATTTCATGCCCCTTTGATGTTCCCTGCTGGATGCGGCCCACCATGAATTATGTCGATCCTGTTTAACGGCGGGCTATGGCACCCCACCTCGAGACTCACATTAACATATAGTGTTACTGAGTAATACTGTCTGCTAATGCGGAGAATAGGGCTGGTTAGGAGCGACCATCCATAGCTTTGTCTTAAACATATATTGAATACGTTGATTGGGTGCTCTATTTTTTTCCATTTATCTTTCTCAAGTGGATCGACATACTCAATATATGCTTAATACAAAACTACGATGGCTAACGGATCTATCGAAACAAAATATAACAACAAATGTAAACAGATCATAGAACAGTAGTCAAACATATATACATATATACACAGATACATCATAGTACATAATACAATATGATACAACACTAGTGGTACATAAACCTCCATATATACATCGAGTCAAATGAATAAATACAAATCAGAGTTTACTAAATGACTACAAGACTTTATAGAAGATAACAAGTAGACAATCCAAAGCAGAAGCAGCATAGAAGGAATCAACAACAGGTAACTAACTCTAAATAACTCGGTCTGACCCGAGTTAATGAAAATACATGGGACGGTCTAGCTTAAACAAACTGATTAGCATAAGATAGATGAAATGTAAGGACAGGGGGAATATTTCCTCTCGAAAGAGAAGAAGTAACATAAATATATGTCAACTATCAAATAAGAGATAATATAACTCAAATACTTCTTATAAAAGTTTCTCGAAAGAGGCAAATTCAAGCACAATATCAAATAATCATAAATATTTGCCTCATATCATCGGCATGTACAAAAATCCAATATAATGGTTTTCATTAACCATAGCTCCTAAATAGGAGATCACAAGTCTCAAAATCCGCCAAAGGATGGCAACTATAAATCGCAATATATAAAACTCGACTAAGAGTTCAAAACTACAAAATGTAATCACCATATATATAAACAAAATGATAGCACTCAGGCTATATAAATAATCCAACAGAGGCAACCATGGTGAAAACATTTATAAAACATCAAAATTATAGAAATCAACACAAAGAAATCAAGAAAAGCAACAATGAAAAGAATAGGACCCAACAGTCTAGAAATTACCCAACAGCTATAAATGTAGAAAGGACCCAACAGTCTAATAAGTGGCCCAACAGCCTGCCAAGTACAATATATATAGGAGACCCAACAGTCTCAAATAGGACCCAACAGTCCGTGATTAGCCCAACAGCTTTATATAGGACCTAACAGTCCAAGTACTGGCGATAACTCGTGAATGTGTCACAAACTCTCAGAGAGTAACCCGAGTAGCGGTAACTATGTGTCTCATACCGTACGTTCTCACTTATCAGTTTACTAACTATAAGTCAATGGCACACTAGAAAAAAAAATCACAAATCACCCTCTCAAAGGGTGCAAAATTAGCTTCAAACGAACAAGTCCGGAATTAAACGAAAAGGTAAACACATGTGTCTCATACCACATGTTTTACTAAATCATTTAATTCTCTTTCTCATACGCTCGAAGAGTGCAAAAATGTGTATTTTATATAGAAAATAATTTGTTTTGAGAAAACTAGTTTTAAAACAATTTTCTGAAATCATTTGGAAATTTTGGCTTTGAAATTCTCTTTATTATAGAGAATACATAATTTTAATAACTTTAAAAATTATTGTAAATATTGTAAAATATTTATTTCAAAAGCTATTTTATTATAAAAACCATTTCGAAATCATTTTAGAAAACCCGTGCTCGAAAACAATAGAAATCATAGAAAACACTAAAAATCAGCCTATGAAACCATCTCAAAAACTCGTCAGTCCGGAGTATGGATCAACCAAAATGTTGGCTTACATATTGATAGATTAAAGCCCCTCGAAATACCTCAAAAATATCTCAAAAACTGGTAAGAAGAGTCGTCGGAACATGCAATAGAACACAGCAGAACAAAAGAAAGCAAGATGGAAATTTGCACTAGCTCAGGTCGACCTATGGGTCGACCTTTGAATTGCTTAGGTCGACCTAGGCAGTGTATTGGTCGACCCTAAGGTCGACCCCCAGAAGCTCTGGGTCGACCTGAAGGTCGCGACTTCTACAGCATTTTCTTCTTAGTTCGTTTCAACTTTTAAGCAATGATTCAAGCACTACCAAGATGAATTACAACATGAAATTTGACATGCATAAACAAAAAAATACAGACAACGATCCGGAAAAAATTTCATTCAAATCCGACATGAAATCCAAAAGATATGGGTTCTCAAAGTTGAACCCCGACATAGAATTTACTGTAAACTACAGATTGAGATATACAGTTACAGTAGACCAAAATAACAATGTAAATTGCATCTAGATTTTTACCAACAGCTTATTTTTGATAGAGGTGTGAGTTTTACTCACCTTAGCACGATTTAGAATGATTTTGAGTTGCAAGCTATGACTTTATGGCCTGGAGGAGCTTCACTAACCGGTAGAAGCTTAAAAAGGAACATGTAGCAAGAGAGAAAAAGAGTTACAGACAATAACTTTCTCGAACAACAAATTGATGAAATAGATTTGAGATTTTGGTATTGATTACCTGTTACTATCTTTGATTTTGCAAATTTTCTCTTTGATTTCACTAAATATGAAGCTAGTTTTGAAATTAGAAGGAAGCCACCATTTTTTTTCTCTGGTTGTTTTTTGAGAAGAAGAAGTAAATGAGAAGGAAAAGAGAACGTACAGTTTCTCTTGATCCTTCCATAAATGGTTTTGGGCTTGAACCCAATATCCATTAACCTATATGTTAATACTTAGACTAAATAAGCTAAGTTATTTCATAAGCAAACACTTATATTCACCATATTTTACATATCTACTCAAAATTAAACCAAATAAATTTTATTTAACAAAGGTTTATGTTTACCAAAAATGTTTCACATCATAAATAAAAATTATTTTAGCCATAAAAATTAATTTCCATTATTAAAACCCCATTCTTAAATAAATACTTCAGTTTATTCTATTAATTACATAAAACGATATTTTTACCATCAAAATTTACACTAAAATTATTTTCTTGTCCAATTAAATACAACAAACCATATTACCTCATTTTTACATCCAAAATAATTTTAGAACAAGATTCCACCTTTTTATTTGTAAAACATATCATAATAAATCCAAATGCTTCATTTAAAATTAATAAAAATCACATTTGGCAATAATTTGCAAAATTATTGCATTTTATCAAATGAAAATCATACCATGTTCATTTTTCTTCCAAACTAACATAATAAAGTTTCTAAAACTTTATTTTCAACATTTTATATTTATTTCAACAAATTAATGTGGAATTAAATTCTTTTATCTCACCTAATTAATTCATTAACCACCAAATCAATAAAACATCTTCTTTTACAATTTATTACCAACCAAAACATCTTAATTCCAATTTATTTATTTAAAATCCATTGTTAATTTAAAATAAACAATTTTAACACATTTTCTATCTCCAATTTATTTTATTTCTCATTTTCAAATTTTTATTCTGTTTCAAATATAAAATTTGAAACTCAATTTATTCCCAACATTTTATTTTAATTCAAATTCAAGCCAACTCATATTTTAAATCTATTTACCTCAAGTTTTCTCCAAAATAAATGTATTTTCTCCAAAATTCCATATTTAAATCATTATCAATAATTTTACATCCCTCATCTCAAATTTTCCCCAAGTAAATTCCAAAACCCAAATTTTAGATTTTACTTAGATAATTCATTTAAATTATCTATCCCAAATTATATTTATCTCTTGATTAATAAATTATAATCTCATTATAATTTATTATTATTTTTAACAGGTAATCACAAAACCAGGGTTGTTACAGCGGGCTTAAGCTCAGAGGGTCTTCATCCTCCATAATATTAATAATATTGCTAGGGAACTTTTGCGAACCATCCTATGTTCGTTGAACCTTCTATTTATCCTGAATAAACTCTTTTAAATGACCCTCGCGGATCAATTTTTGGATGATTTCGGCTAAAATTCTACATTTGTCGGTCTTATGACCATTTGCCTTGTGGTACGCACAGTAGTCTTCTCCTTTCTTTGTTCTGGGTGGTTCTTAGTCTTGAATAAAGTCTGGAAATTGACACTTTCCTTCACCGCAGCATAAGCGTAAGACAATGGCATGTTCAAAGCGATTGCATTAGCAAGATGATCTTCCCATTTCGCTCTTTTTTGTCCTCGATCTAGACCAAATCTTCCTCCTTCCTTTTTGGGAATTGCTTTTCTTTTGGCGTGATACAGCTCATCCATTCGAATGAACTTGTCAGCTTGAAAGTGGAAATCTTGTCGATCTTTACACCCATTAACAAAGAGTTGCTTCCAGAAAGTGGTGTTCTCTATTAAGCCAGAATGTACCGCGATGAGCTTATCACCGTCATTCATGTCATTTGCTTCTAGTGCTTCGGTGTTGAATCTTTTAAGATAATCTCCCAAAGATTCCCCTTGCCTTTGCTTTATGTTAGTCAGAACTGTGTAATCAATGGTTGGGTCTTTACATATGCAAAACTAAGTAGAAAATTCGTAGGAAAATTATTTCCATGAGTAAATGGTCTTCTCTCGGTATTGTCTATACCATTTGGTAGCAGCCCCTTGGAGAGTTACAGGAAATAATCTGCATTTAATAGCTCCTGATGCATTATATAGATCCATCTGGCTATTGAAAGCCATCAAATGGTCATCTGGATCTGTGATTCCATGATACTTCATTGTAGGAATGTTCACATAAGATGGGATAGTTGTTGCCATAATCTCATCTGTAAAGGGCGGCACTCGCCCGTTATCATTCACATTTTCGTCCATGGTCCTCTTCCCCTTTGCATTCATTGCATTTTTAATTGCTTTCTCCACCGCATCCTTCAGATAGGCATCGACATCATGATAATTTTTCTGGTTTGGATAGTATTCTTTTGACGTAGAGCTACCAGACTGTTCAAGTGATTTATCGAGCACCCTTCCTTGATGATCGGCTTTAGTTTAAGGACGCTCCTACTTCTTTGAAGATGTTAGATCAATCTTGCTCTTATTTTCATTTGAATGAGCCATCAAGTTCCTTCTTGGTGAGAACATCTCATCCCCCCGTGTTGGCTTCGCTGTTTTTAAGGACTTTTGAGATAACGCCATTTTGAGAAGCTGCATTTCCTGTAGTTGCTGCTCTAAGTGCTTGATTTTGGCGGTGTTTTCATCTACTGAGCTAATGCTGAAGGTTTCCCTTGAACAACCCCATACAAATTGAAGGTTGGAGTTATGTTCTCCTAGGTTTGCAGTGTGGATGGCCTCTTCATCCATTCTGTTGAGTCTCTTAGATTTCATTTTCTTACGTCAAGTCAAACGATCCATAATTAGTATATAAGATAGTAACAAGGTCGAAGGTTCAAGCCCTCCTTCTAGTGCCAAAACTGTTGACAAGAAAACTTGTCAACATCCTCAAAGTTATGTAAATGGAAAATAAGATCATATAAAATAAGGCAGCCAAAAAGATTACTTCTTTTGAAACCCTCCTTTCGACCAGGTTGACTTGGTAGAAAAAGTTTTGGAAGATAACTTAGAAATGTAATCAAGGGAAGAAGCATCTTACTCAAAACCCCTCTTTCGATTAAGTTGAAAACAGTTATTCATACTGATTATCCATTCCTTTCGACCATGTCGAAAAGTCCATTTTTTCCCTTTCGACCATGTTGGAAGGTACGCTCGACATTCTAAAGTAAAGTAACTGCTTTCGACCTCTTGGGTTTTGTTTCGACTTTGGTGGAACCCCTTCGAAAGGGTCGCAAATGTAGTGAAGTGTAGGTTCCTTTTGAATGAACTCCCCCTTACGTGATTTCTTGTCAATTACAATCCAGATTTCCTTCGTGACATCCCTTTCAACTAGATCGAAAGGTATTTTGTCCTTTTAAAACAGATCTAGTTTACAATTGCTTAAATTCCATTCAAGATACTCGATATAAGATCGCATTGGATATTTGTAAGTTCTATAAACTTATCAGTGTCGAAACATCATCACCATCCTTATTTATCATTATAGGGTATTTGTCTCGATGATGATGTGTTTCACATGTATGTTATCCAAGTCGATCCTATAGAATTGCATAGAGAGAGAGGAGTTAAGAAAATAAGGTAGCATCATGTGCAATTGATCATTAATCTAGCTAATGATCTTCCTCATAATAGAAATCCTTAATGACTCCGCGCATTTCTTCCATTTGATTAATCCAAAATGAGTTACAAGTTTGAGAGCTTTTCCCCAAATTGATTTAGGGTTATAAAGAATTTATTGTTGCAAAGGAGTAAAAGTAAAAGAAACAAGCTTTGTATTCCCAAAATCCGGTCCCCAAAATCGGAACCTTTGCGTCTTATTTATAAATGCAGGTCGGCTCCCTTCTACGCCAATGCTTCCGACCCAGTCGAAAGGCCCTTTTATCCTCCGCATTTGTCCTTTCAACATGGTCAAAAGGCCTTGCCTTCCTTTGATGCAGTCGAAAGGCTTCTCTTTCGAGTTCTCTAACTCATCCTTGTGCTTCTCATCTTCCCATTCCAGACCTTTCGACCTTGTCGAAAGGGTCCTTTGTCCACCTTTCGTTGTCGTTAAGTTTTAAGTGTTCCTTCTCTTGCTTTTCCTTTAATTTCTTTTGACGTCGTCAAAAGGGCCAAAATGCACTTTTCTCTTCATGTTGCTTTGTTGTCATCAAAAGTAAATATATGAGCTTCCGACTCTGTCGATAGGTTGTTTACCAAGGTTTAGAAGATGTTGAAGTATTGATGGTTTTGACACGGTGGGTTGCTTCTGAATGCATGCTTGTGAATTGATGCGGAACCTTCTCTTGATGTTATAGTATTCGACCGGTTCGAAAGGCCTGACTATGATTTCGAAAGGGTTGTTTGAGCAATGTGAATGAAGGCGAAACCTTTGGTTTCGAAAGGTTTAGCGAACATATGAAAGGTTATTATTCATTTCCTTCGAAAGGGGTTCCGAGCCCGTCTTTGCTTTTTCTGTATATGTGAATCCATCTGCATCGAAAGGTTTGAAAGCGGCGGAAGGATAGCCCCGCTTTCTTTTCCATCTTTCTCAAAAGCTTTTACACTATTTATCACTTGTGAGGGTGCCTGGTGCTTGCAACTCCTTCGAAAGCCTTCTTAATGCCTTCGAAACATTCTTTCACGATCCTTGTCGAAACCCATGCTGTAATTTCAGTAGAGCCCAGAATTTTATTGCTCTTCTTTCATACCTTTGTTCTTAAGTGAATTTTATGGTTAACAAGTTATATATAAGGAAATTCATAAAAATTTTATGAATACCTATTCCATTGCACTGAGAAACAATTGTTATTTCAAGAAACACCAACTTTGTAATGAAGGAATTTCTTTTAGAAATTATTGGAAGTAAAATTTTGGATATGATCCAAAATTAATACTGATTATGTGGAATGAAATGAAATTAACCAAACCTAAATACACACACATTAGAATGTCTAATAAGTATTCTTGAACATCAAATAGAAACTATGAGTTTCTTATCAATGTTGGGAATAGGTAATCCTCCGTTGTCAACAAACCATTAAGAGTATTAACTCTACCATATGGTAGCACAAATCTAAAAGGAATCCAAGTATGTTATCAAACTATGAATTTGGTAGTTGTACCGGAGAGGATATGATCCATCGACCGCAAATATTTCTTCAAGAGAAAAACTAATATAGTTGGAATATAGTGATAAACATTGCTAAGAATAACACTGTGAATTTTAATTATTGAACTCAGCGTAATAGATTCATCATTTAATGTGCTCAAGTTAATTTGGATTTCACTCGCAAAATTATTGTCTGGTATGACTTTGTGTTCTGGTACATATATTTGAAACAAAAAGTTCTAAATAATGATTTAGAATAAATTATCAACACATAAAAACCAAAGTGTCTCGAAGTCGGTAGGAACGATATGGAGCTTGTGGGTTTACGGATATGACCCAAGAATGGATACAAAAGTATCATTCAACAAGCATCAGAGTTGAACAAGTATTTGATATAAATATTAAATAGTTTGATTTTCAATCAAAATGCAGAGGAAGCACGTGTTTATAAGAAAAAACATTAAAATGTACATGGATATTTCTAAACAATAAGTAAACACCATATTGTTGATTATTAATGATGTATCAACATTAAAATCAATTCTAGGTTTTATTTAATACTCGATATTAGATTTGCAACTGATATCTTTAAATAATAAATATAAATTATGTTGGGAATGTCCCAAAAGATATGCACAGACACCATATTAGAATGTTTAATATGAAACATGCAAGATGGATTTCTTATGAATTAGCAATAGGAATGATCATACATGTTATATTGTTTATAATATAATATTTTGATTATGTTTTTGATATATCAAACAAACAACAAATCCGAATTAAGATCACCAAATGGTAGTTTAGAGTATTCTCGAATATTTATGAATATTAGAGAATTGTTCATAGAAACAACAAACTCCTTGTAATAGAGTATTTAGACTCGAACTTCATGAGTGATATCAAGTATAATATGTTAATATTAAATTCACGTTCAAACTTAATTAAGGAGCTTTAAGTTGGAAATGTTCCAAATGAAAGGTTATGGCTAATTCAATGAAAAGGCTAAGTACATTTTCTTTAATAGCACCATAGTAAAAGCAATGTATAAATATAAATGCACAAATTTATAACTAAGCTAGGGGTGATTCCAAGTATTGAGAATACTACATCATTGTTACAGGATAACAATGTAATGATAAAAGCTAACCAGAAGTTGAGAAACATACTCCAAATAGTTTCACAAGATAAATGTATTTATCAGCATCGAAGAGAGTTGATTGACATATTAGATAGTTAAAACAATATAGTAGATCCATTCACGAAGTGATTGGCTCGATTACTTCTCATCAAACTGATCGAAGGGATGGGACAGAAATTCCATAATTGGCACAAGCAAGATAGGTTTTTGTGACTGTAAATACAATGCGTTGTAATCGTGAGCAATGTATGGATGTATGTGTTGTAATTACAATGCGATAGTAATTACAATGGTGATAGAAATTACAGCACATTGTAAAATTATCACAAAAGATAGAATTTATGGATTTTCTATTAAACAAACATAAATTAAATAACTAATTAAATTACATATTATAAAAAGTATATAATATAAAGAAAAACGCCTTTTATTTTGAAGGAGATCTTATTACAGAGTTAATAATTTACAAAATATTACAGATTGCCTTTAGGGCATACCCCTAAATCTATGAATCTCCCAGTTGTACTTGGGCTGATTATGGAATCTCAATCCCATCCCTGCGATCAGCCTGACAAGAATCGACCAAGCTAGTCCCTTTGTGAATGGATATGCTAACGTTGTTCGTTGTATCTACTCTTTGTATCATGACTTCTTTCTTCTTAAGGAATTCTCTTATTAAGTGGAACCATTGAAGAATATGTCGCGATTTCTTGTATTCTCTAGGCCCCTTTATGATTTACATTGTCGCATTGTTGTCACAAAATAATGAAAATGGATTCTACATGTCGAGAATCACTCGTAGCTTAGTTAAAAACTTACGAATCCAAACACTTCCTTAGTTGCTTTATTGAGGGAGATGAACTCAACTCCATTGTGGAATCAACTATCATTTCCTATTTAAAAAATTTCCAACTAATGACCCCACCATTTATATTAAACACGTAGGCTGAAACTGACTTATTATTATCGATATCACTCCAAAGCTAGTGTCAGTATATCCCTTCGTAAGGAGGCCTCCATTTCCATATATTAGGAATAAGTCCCCGGTATTTCTTAAATATTTTATTATACATTTTATAGTCATCCAATACTTTCTTCGAGATTAGACTTGTATCGGCTTATGCATCCTAATGTGTACACCACATTCGGTATAGTACACAACATAACATACATTATGGAACCAATTACCGAAGCATATGATACCCTCTTTATACGTTCTTTCTCATCATCAATTTGAGAAGCATCCTTCTTAGAAAGGACGATTTCAGATTGTGTTAGAACATTTCCATATATGAAACTCTCCATACTGAACCTTTTCTATATGGTATCTATGTACAAGGATTGTGACAATCCCAATAGCCTCATAGATCTATTTCTATAGATCTCTATGCCTACTATATAGGCTAATTTACCTACATCCTTCATGGAGAAGTTCTTGGAAAGCCAAACTTTCACTGGTTGCAATAACGAAACATCATTACTAATCAACGGAAGACCATCAATGTATAAAACTAAGAATACAATAACATTTCTTTGTTCCTTTCGGTATACGCACGCTTCCTAGACATTCCGATAAAAACTAAACTATTTGGTTACTTTATCAAACACTTATTCTAACTTCTTGAAGCTTTTTTTAGTCCATAAATGGACCTTAACAACTTGCAAGCCTTGCTCTCACTCCGACTGACCTCGAAACTCGGGTTGCGATATATAAACAGTGTCTTCTAAATCATCATTTAGAACTGTCATCTTTATTCCCATCTGTCATGTTTTGTAGTCATAAATTGCAGCAACAGCTAACATTATCCAAAAGAACTTAAGCATTGCTATAAGATAAATGTTTTGTCATAATCAGCACCTTGAATTTGATGAAACCTTTTTGTGATTCACCTTTCTTTGTAAGTCTCCACTTATCCATATACATTTAGCTTTTTCTTAAAATCCATTTGCAGCTGATGGGTCTAGTCTATTCTGATATGTAAGTCAAAGTTCATATTGTTTTCATTCATGGAATCCATTATGGATTTCGTAGCTCCAAGCCAAAGTATAGAGTCTTTGCTCTACAGTGCTTGCAAGAACGATAGAGGAGCGTCATCATCTAAGACGCAGCCCTCCTTATTGCCATCCACGAGAAAACCATAGTATCTCTCTGGTGTACGAGATTCTCTACAGACCTTTTAATATGTTGCGTATTTTCGTATGCGGGTGAATTTGATTCTCCCACTGGTTTAGCCTCTGTGTGAACTTCTTGGATCTCATCCAAGTCTACAACTTTATTGCTATTTCTTTTGATAGAAGTTCCTTTTCTAAAAAGATAACATGTATGGAAATAATAACTTTTTGTTTCTCCATGTTGTAGAAAATATATCCCCTGGAATTCTTGGGATATCCTATAAACTTACACAATGCAAATCTTGTCTCAGTTTGTTGTGGCAAACATTCTTAACATAGGCTGGACAACCCTACACCTTCAAATAATTGAGGTTAGGTTTCTTCCCATGCCAATCTAATATGCTGTCTTAGGCATGGATTTCGTGGGTACCAAATTCAACATATGTGTTGTAGTTTCTAGCGCATATTTTATATAAAACAGAGGTAACTCAGCCTTAGTCATCATGGAACAAACCATATCTAATATAGTTCGGTTTCTTCGCTTTGAAACACCGTTATGTTGTGAAGTATAGGGTGGAGTAATCTGAGAGAGAATCTGATTATCTTTTAAGTGCTGTTAGAGCCCTTGTCCAGCGTACTCACCTCCTCGATCATATTGAATATTTTAATCTTTTAGTTCATTTGATTTTCAACCTCGTTTTAATATTCTATAAATTTCTCACAAACATCAGATTTATTCTTAATAAGATACATAGAACCTAGTCTTGAGAAATCATCCGTAGAGGTTACGAAGCAAGAAGAATTATCTTTTGTGAATATAGGCAGTGGACCACACGCATCAGTATGTACAAGACCCAAGAGTTCATCTTTCATTGCTCCCATTAAAGGTGTGCTTCGTTATGTTTCCTTTGTGACATGATTCACATATATCAAATGATTAGAATCAAATGATGGCAGAAAACCTCCAATTTTCAATTTATGTAATAGTTTTTTGCTTATACGACCTAGCCTACAATGCAAAACGATGATTATTTTTATGTCAATATCTGAAGAATTATCCACAGCAAAGACATAATTAGTATTACTCGCATATATGTCATTAAGTAAAATACAATCACAGACTTTATTTCCATCCAACATAATGTTCATAACATTATTAATGTAGTGAAAAATATATCCAGTCTCAGACAATCTAGACACAGAAATAATACTACAAATAAAGTCTTTTACATGATAGCAATTATTTAATATTAAAAATAATCCATTTGACAAAGATAAATGATAATTTCCAACTGGTAAAGCATTTACCAGAGATCCATCAGCAATTTGAAGCCTCATTTCAACCTTCGCCACATGACGTCTGTTCAAAAGTCCTTGTAAAGAATTTTCAGATGTGAGTTCCAAATCTAGTATTTAAAATCCAAGATAATTTATTGATTGTAAAATAATTTTGAATCATAAATATACTTGTAGGAGAAGCAAAACTATTCTGTTTTTTCTCCTTGACAATCTTTAAGTACTCCGAATAGTTCCTTTTCCAATGACACTTCTTGTGATAGTGATGACATTTACCTTTGCCGGTTGGAGTAGTCTTTTTGTTCTTCTTATTAACCCTTTTCCGTTTCTTCGAACCTCTCGAAGATGATGTGTTCCCCTCAACCATGAGTACCGCGCCTTGATCCTTGGATAAAGACTCGGGTGATCTCGACATATTGAGGAGCTCCACGAGGCTTACATTGAACTGGTTCATATTATAGTTTAATATGAACAACTCAAACTGAGGATTAAGAGACCCTAGGATCAAATCCACTTGCAAATTCTTGTCGATCATCAAGTTTAACTAATAAAGTCTATCGATAAAGCCTTTCATCATTAGAACATAATTGTCCACTTTCTAGCCCTTCATCATTTCCATATTGAGTTGTTTCTTTGTAATTCGTACCTTGCGGATTGAGACTATTCGCCAAACAAAGCTTTGAGGCTATCGAAAATTTGGTGGACACTCATGTTCTCACGTTGTCTCTATAATGTTTTGTCCAACGTAGATAACACATAAATTTGGGCAATTTCAAGGTCTACGACCCGCTTATTATAGACTATGTGCAATTCGAGGTCTACATTGTCAGTGGATTTTTGTCATGGTGGTTCGGTTATTGACAGTCATAGATGTTTGTATGTTAATGCTATCTTTATTGCCTTTAGCCAGCCTATGTAGTTAGTTCCGACGAGTTTATCATTTTCAGAAAACAACTTTGATGTGGATGTTTTATACGAATTTTAAAATTTTAGATTAGGACATTATTTATAGTGGATGTTCTTAGAATATTAATAAGGTTAAACATTACATTTCATCTTACTAATAAGCTCCCACTAGTCTTTTATGTTTCTCCAAACCCTAAGACGAAATATAGAAGTCTTTCGACTTCACTGGTGGGTGTTAGGACTCGTATGCCTTGGGATTCTGTCTTTGAGGAAAGTTCAACAAATCACTATCTCATAATACGATGGATAACTCCTTATTGATTGTATCACATACCACTCCTATCATTATGGTCTTTGTCCTAATCTCATTTTTACCCTGAGGAAAGCTCAATAAATAAATAGAGATTATTCACTCATACCTACCATTTCGTGTTGGCCTAAGCATAATGCACATACCTTGAGGAATGTTCAACAAATATGTGTAGTTATCTTACCTCATCTATTCTATAAAATAATAGTTCTACACTTAATAACCCTAGCTTAACGAAAGATCAAGAACTAAGGAGTATGCAAGTGATCTATAATATAAATAGTAAAGGACGACTTTATATTATATTAAAGATTCATAATCTTTAATATATTTAATTTAGTGTTACCAATTTATGGAATGATGTATTTTTTATGATATACCCCCGTGGTTCAAGTGTCAAATAAATTTGAAATCTTGTTATATGTACTATAAATAAGTATTCATCACTTAAGTCTATTTAGGGTTTCTTATTGTTCCACCTTTTATTATTTTGTCATATTATATACGTTTTAATTATTATATAACTTTTATAATTTAATTAACTTATATAATAGTATTATGTATAATATTACATTAATATTATTAATTAAATCTTATTTAATTAGTTTAATGAACTAACATTTTAATTAATTTATATTATTTAATTAAACATTCTATAATGAATATGTATACTACAACATTTATAGTTATAAACATATACCTTTATATATATGTATTATATTATATATTAATTAACATTTAATTAATTAAATATTTTTAATTTCAAAAATTTCATATATGCTTACATCACCTTAAACAATTTAAGATAATGTAACATATATCATTATATATACTAGTACCCATGCACGTGCGATGCACATTTACATAGAAAAACAACCATCTTAACTTTTTTATTTAAAAAAGCACTATAAATTAACAAAAATATTGAAATTAGTTTCAACATAATTTTAATGTCTTCGTAGTTTGTACTCAAGACCTCTAAAACTTTAGTCTAAGGCACATAGAAATGACTTGTGCAAAAATGTAAGCCAACTTATTTTGTGCTTTCATTTATGAAAATATATGCATAATGTATCATTTCTGCATTTATAGATATGATATATAAATGTATCAATTTCAATTTTAGCACTGATAATAATATGTATAGTTTACCCTTTTTGAATTTTATGACTCTTAGGAAATTTTGACATACATCCTTATAATAAAAAATTAAGTTTTAAGTCCCTCCAAATTTTCTTTTATAAGATACATCCATATTTTCAAAAAAATATTTCAAATTCAGAAGGGTATTTAGGTAAATTTACCAACCTTAACATGTGGTTTAATGATATATGTCCATAAGTCATAACCGTTCGCAATAGACGTCTTGGTGGCGATTCTTAAATTTGGAGAGAAAAGTAAAAAAGAAATAAATTCAAAAAAAAAAGATGTATAAAATATTTTATAAAAGGGAGGGATGTAAAACAAATAAGTTTTAGAAAGAGGGATGTGTCCCTAATTTCCACTTCATTTTACATATTTTTTACACTTTAGCCATGATTTTACGAAGTAATGTTGGCATGAAATTAACTACAATAGAGAAAATAACCCCATAAGCTGGAGTAGTATAAACTTTGTTCCATAGAATGACCCTTGCTATGGTAGTATCATATCATTTAAAATAATATATTGTGTTCCAAAGATATGTACATTGGTAATCCTTTCTGTATACTTAGAAAAGGAGTGTTTGTGTCCTCTTGGATTAACACTGATGTTATGAGTATCGAAGAAGGATTAGATAGACATAACGAATTCATTTCTTTACTTATTTATGATGAGAAATGTAACGACCCGATTTTTCGCACCCTGAAAACCCGCACTGATACTTCTCGGCCACAAATTCCCAAGACACGAAAGACCATCACTAATCAAACTCTAATGAGTATTTACCATGAAAAATTCCAAAGACATGAAATGTTCCAAAGATATGTACATTGGTAATCCTTTATGTATACACGAGGATTAGATTTAATGTCTAACTTCAATCCGCTCTTTTAAATTCAAACCATCACTAATCATATCAATCAATAAATGATATTGCTATCATTCCTTTTGAAAGACGTAATATAATTCTAAGGTAAAATTATTTCATTTACCATGAAAAATCATTTTATATATCAAAATAACAAATACACGCTCATATACACACACACACACACACACTCAGAATCGTTCTAGGGTACTACTATCCATATCTCTAATGAGTAACTCATCCTAGGATATTACTAAACCTATCTCTGATGAGACATTCACCTAATCAAGCCTTGGTTTTTGCTTAACCAATGCAACAATACCACGATGTGATGACATGATTTTCCACACCCTGAAAACCCGCACCGATACTTTTCAACCATGAATTCCCAAGACACGAAAGAACGAATGTCATTGGTGAAATAAATGAAAGAAGAACAGAGCAGAATAACATAGAACAATGCATAATAATGTAGCGGAATAGAATAGAATCTCACAACGCATAGAGAAAATATAATATTGAACTATAAATTTTGTAGCGGAAAACATTTAAAAACATATCAATCAAAGTCTAACCTATGATCAGCCTGGACAGTTATAAACTCTGTCCTTACAATTGCAGAAATAGATAAACACAACAAGCATAGCATGCATAAGTAATAAGATTACGCCCATACGTAGATGTAGATCTCCAGCATTCCTCTGGAAAGCTCGAACCTCCAATCGTGTTGCACTATGCCAAAGCAAACACGATCCTATAAGATCTCTATCCAAGAAACTCCCTAAGTCCAGCCTTCTTGCTTCTCGGCTTGCATAGCTAATCCTGAAATCACTCGGTACTGACCCGAGTGTTGAAAACACCCGGATCATGCTTGGAAAAACCAGCGTAAGAACACAATCTCAAATGTGACAGTGTCACAATTGGACGCCAAACTAGAAATCCGTATTTTGAAAACAAAGGGTATCTCATAAGACCACGCAGGATAAAAACACTGAACGCGTTTTTCGCTTTTGATAACCATAAAATGATTACGCCAAAAATAAGGGATATTATTTTTAATGACATTAGTTTGAAAGTGCTTTTTAAGTAAACTTTTGAATCTTAGTCGAAATTGTTACATTGATTAAATTTCAGCATTTGGTCTACAATCAAAATCATACAAGGCCCTTAATGGATTATTGGATTCTATACTAGCAACCAAGGTAAGGGACTACCTTCCGTACAGTACACCTCTAGAGGGATGCACCTAGGTGTGAGTTCCCTACCCTGTGCCTAAACAAGACTGTCTACCCAACTGATAGACCGAATACGCCATTTCCCTCGGTCGTTTTCGACCTTTCGAGCACACTCATACCACATATTTTTAATCCCGACATATAGAGGGAAATTAGTTTTCGGTCTAGAAGGGAAAATGCGGGCATTCTTATGGGTGCTAAACCATGACTCATCTCGTCGCACGCCCTGTTTCAATCACTCCCCATTTGCTGAGGCTCGAGGTAACGCATTACCTTTTCATTCCAGCTCATTCACTCTGAATTGCACATTCTCAGATCTGCCATTTACTAATCGACTCCCACAAAAATACAATCTCCGAGCTCATACGTTTGTAAAAGTTAATGTACGTAATCGTTGGAAATGGTTTGTCAGACATCCTTCCATACAACTCATCCAGGTAAAGGATGAACCGAAGGCACCACCCTACTGCATCCCTAATCACAGTAGCCGCAGCCCTTGCATCATCGCAGATCCCACAATAAGGGATCACTGCTATTCATTTACCTTGGGCGCGACACCAAAGTTATCAACATGCAATCTGCTTACCATGAAAGATCTCTGGTCTTCAATACAACGGAGATTTATCAACAGAGAAAGGACTACCACTACTTTGTAGTTATCTTTTCGGGCTATCCAAAAGATTTCATCTTAAGGGCCTACTCAACGAGTAACCTTTTCCCTGCTGAGAAGATTCCTCGGTCTTCACCCTTTCAGTTTCATATCCATTTCTAGAACGTCGTTTAATTGATTTGAAGTGGTCTATGAATCTGGAGTACCCAAATCCGACCCCAGTCCTTCGATATCAACCATCGAAATAAAATGTGTATATGTGTACACAGAATCATTAAGCCTTATTTAATTTTTTGCTTAATCCTAGTTTTCCCATTAGAATCAGTTCTTGATTGTAAAACATTTAAGACAATAATTTCTCAAGCGCAAACCCCGAAGGCCTAAACCAACATCAGATCGACACCTAAAAGATTACCCGACTTAACATCATAGCAATCAAGTTCCAATCCATTTTTACACAATCCCTTTAGTTTTCTTGTCAAAAATTTTACAAGATCTTTGACAAGTATCCGGGTCTAGCTTTCGATCCGTTCCACCCTTCGTCTAAGAAATAAACAAGGTCAGATGGATTTCCCATCTTGTTGACTACCTTATCTGCTTTCTCAGATCTCACAGGCAGGACAAGATGTACTCTTAGGTATTACCGCATACCCCTTTCTGTTATTTACTTTAATTCTCATTCAGAGATAATACCTCATTCATAACTTAAGTCTTCGATTTCAAACTCAGTTATTTATCAACAAACAATGAGGCCTTCCAAGTTAGGGAACAATTTCCTCTCATACCTTGGTTTGATCACATTCTTTATCCTTTAACTAACAATTGTTTCCATACCTCGAAGTCTAATGTCACTTCCGAGCTTATATCCTAATATTATTTATTATCTAAACAATTCATTTGACTATAGAATTTGACCATTTTTTTAAGTCTTTATAAAATTCCCAAATAAATCTTAAAAATCATAATTAATTATTATGAAAACATTCGTAAAGGATTTGGGTCAAAAACTCCTTCCGATTACATAATTTTAAAATCCAGTTCCTTAATCTCTAGCGAATAGTGATTAACTAGGTCACTTTCTATAATTATACTTTTGATTAAGTATAAACTCATTTTTATCTTTCAACACCTCATTATTATATTAATAATGAATTTAAAATTTTATTTCATAATTTTCGGAGCTATAAAACTCCACTTACCAAAATCTGGATTTTACTACTTCCATGACGACCTTTTTAAAAACTGTTTTGCTCATAACTTGAGATTTTCAAATTGAAAACTTAACTTTTCAGATTCATTTGGAAGCTATTAACTATACATACAAAATGTTTTCAGTTTCAAGTCATTCCGACATGAAACACATTCTACACTTTCGTTCGAAATTACAGGTCACATCACCGCGAACCGTCACTCCGGAAAGTGCCCAATTTTAACCGTTTGGTGAACTGTTCCGAAACTTGCCCAGGACACTTCCAAAACACTTATAAATGATTACAAATTATTATAACCATTTATTTCTACTTTTTCAACTTATAAAATATTATTCCCTAATATTTTAACTTTATAATATTATATTGCTATAATATTATATTAAACCATTCATTAAGTTATAAAATATTATTCCCAAATATTTTATCTTTATAATATTATATTTCTATAATATTAAACTTAGCCTTTATTTAACTTATAAAATATTATACCCAAATGTTTTATCTTTATAATATTATATTACTATAAAATTATATTTAGCCTTTATTTAACTTATAAAATATTATTTCCAAATATTTTATCTTTATAATATTATATTACTATAATATTATATTTAGCTTTTATTTAACTTTAAAATATTATTCCCAAATATATTTTTTTACAATATTATATTACTATAATTTTATATTTAGCCTTTATTTAACTTATAAAATATAATTCCAAAACATTTTATTTTTATAATATTATATTACTATAATATTGTATTTAACCTTTCTATGTTTTAAAAACCATTTTAAATCCTTTTTCTCTTTTATGTTAAAGAGGCCTAACCATTCCGGTTTGTACACATATATATGTCAATGTGTCGTGACTTGGTATTCCATTTTTAAATCATGATATAAACATGATTATACAAATATAAATGTAATATCATATCCAAACAAGTCATCCAATCATCCATATAACATTCATTGTTATCATCCAATATTAGTAAATAAACACAACAAAGTTTATTAACTTTTCTAAGTGATTTACTTATTAACTTGCATCCATATTACCTTAACCAATTAATATCAGTTTATTAACTACTAAACCTGTATTCAACTAATAGCATGCAAATCTACTAGAAATGAGGCAAAGCGTTCTTACCATCAAGCTCCCTCCTTCCCAAACTTTCTTCGGATGAATTCGCCATCGCTTCCGCTCCTGGACAAGCCTCCAACTTCCTCCCCTTCACTACATGGTTCGGCCTAACCATGTTCAAGGAAAAAACTTCGACCTTTTGCACACTACTTTGCTCCAAACTCCTCCGATGCTTCACGCCTTCACTCCGGCATATCTTACCCTTGCTTTTCCTTCACCGGAGCTTCCATACTCACCCCCATTCCTCATAACCCATGGCCCAAGAGTGTTTAGGGGCTTGCCAAGCTTGGATGACGTTGAAACTTAGCTAGATGGCTTTGAAATGATGAGAGATGATCTATGGTCGGATCTAAGTTTTAAGTGGTTTTGAACTATTTTCTTTTGAAAATTTCCTAAGTGGAAGCCGTGAAAGCCATTGCCAAAGCTTGAGAGAGAAGAGAGAATTGAAGAAGAGAAAAGGAAATGAAAAGAAAGAGAAGGGAGAGGTATATATAGCCAAGCCTTAAGCATTTTAATATTCATTAAAGGTCACATCACTATCGTACCCTCTTACACACATCCTACCCTTACACACTCATACACCATCACATCATACACACCATGACACCCACTCACTTTATGTCATATCGAAGCCATACCCTCTACCTTTATGTCAAATCAAGACCAGACCCTCCTTTATATCACATCATACACACCCACACACCCCTACACGCCCAATGCACGACCCACACATCCATCCACTCATGCTGCACACGTTACTCATGTGGGTGAGGCCCATTTGAGGTTTTGTTAACTCATGTGCAGGTTACATGACATTCTGGTGACCTTTGGCGACTTCTACGCGACGTTTTATGCGACGTTCTACAATGTATTTTTATTCTATTTTCCAGTCACTTTATCCATTATATTTTTATCTGTATAATGATGTAAATAAAGTTTCTAGATCATATTTTGATTATCTTATATCAATCAAAACCCATTGGATTAATTATAAAGTCCTTTATATTACCTATTCAAAAGTGCTGCAGTTTTATGCTGTTAAAAACTGCCTAATGTTACGACTAGCGTTATTTTTCTAAACATGATCATAACTTATTATGAATCATTATAAACTATTTCCTATCATTTTATAATATATAAAACGAATTATTAATTTATTAAATCTCAATTTAATCCAATAAATTAATTACTAATTATTATGATGTTGTCATAATTACTTTTTATTTCCAAAAATAAAGTAAATTATTTTATTTCATATTCTCACTTATTTAGATAAATAAGTGTACCTATTCAAAGTCGTGCGCAATTATTGAGAAAATCTCAAATTTACTGAAAACTAATTTCTCGTCGTTTTTGACGAAAAATCCAAATATCCTTCTTTTGTTTCTAAACCTTTTAAACCAGTATTATCATTATTTATTAGGGTTTAGATACTCATAACTTAAGTTATAAAGCTTTATACAAAAATAAATATAATTTATCAAAGTGATAAATTTGCTGGTCGTTGCATTCTCCCCTCCTTAAAAGAATTTCGTCCTCGAAATTACCAAGATTGGAAAATATGACGAGAGCCAACTTTCTTCTCGTATGATGTATATAAACCATCCATACGCAACCTGTATGATTCAATCTACTATCCGAATTCACAACTATCCTTTCCGAACTAGTACCGATCCCTTGATCCTTAGTGCGGAACACTGATCAGACTTCTTATTTCAGAGTCCTTTGCTTTCCATACAGAGCGCTCAACAATGATAGAAAACTCTAGCATCCTACTCCAATACTCTTTTCAACGTTTGCCATCAAGAATCAATTTATCCATACTCTTTCGTACTGGTGTAAACACCTCAAGCTCTATACTCGGATTTTTAACCGACCAAATTGCGATGAAGTGATTCATGCACATTATATGTACTTGGTTATTTTTTTAAAATACTTATAAATTATCCCAAAATGGTATAGATCAAGAATTTCCAAAACAACTAGGATCTGGGTATTACCAATAGTATCTTTACATTCCCTATACAATGAGGGATATACTCAAGAGAAGTGCTTACCATCCGAACACAATCTCCTACCCATTTTTAGCTACTTTCGAGACACTCGAACTAATCATCATTAAACCTTTTATTCTTTTTCTAATTTCTACTTTGAAATTACTGTACCTTTTTATCTCTAATAAGTTATTTCCTATCTTTAGGATTTGTCCATATTGAACCTGTTTTCAATTTCCCACTGACAAAGAGGATAATCTACTAAGCATACGATCTTGATTACCGAAACAAACATCAGACTAATACTCGGAAGATTATTCCGATCATCACCGAACAAACTAAGACTTGCTCACCGAACTTTCCATATTTTCCAAAACATTAAAAATAATATCGTTATGATTTCATTTTCTCAAATTCTTTAAGAATTCTATATTTACAACTTATTCTCCGTAAAGTATGACTTTACAAAATGCCTTTATCAATTTATTATCTTAATAAATTTTATTGATCTTTCATATCACAATTGTTATCAAACACCTTTTTGTCAAATTGTGAAATTGAATTCACAAGATGGTTGTTATTCAAACTCTTGTTCTTTGTACAAATGAGGGTTAGTCATTTTATTAACTAAGGATGTTGTTATGTTTTACCAATTTTAGATTCCTTAATCTTTGGAAAACTCTTATCCGTAATTCCTTACGCTTTTACTAGAAAACTCTTTATCTTTCTAGACAAGTGGATATATATACAAAGAGAACTGTTTACTTTCACAACTTGTTACATTTTTCTTCTGCTTCATAGCCTTAATAAAAAGAACATTCAACACAAAGGTTTTTTTTACTACCCAATACTACCATAGCCTATCGATAGAACATAATAATGATACATGAGTCTGCTTATCTATCCTGCTCACTTCATTTCCGAACTCGTCAACCTCGTACTCCTCCTCCGCCTCTGATTCTGACTCGTACTTTGATTCGGTATCAGATCCTTCTTCCAGATCTTCGATGTCAGCAAAATTACCGGCATCTTCCTCTTCAAACTCTTCTTCTTCCATGTACGCTACATCGTTTTCCCCGGTCATGGAAGGTACATCCATGTACTGTTGCTGCCACTGGGAAAATGCATCCTCCAGAAAATGATCACCTCAATGCCGCTTAACCATGCCTCCTCATAAGGTTCCTCCATGTATCCTAGGCCTCCACTGTGGTCAGAGTTTATACAAAAAACCAGTGTCTCAGAGTCGTCTACCTATGGCTCAACCCACTCATAACCTACCACTGGCTCGGGTGGAAATCCCGGCCAATCCTCAAAGCGAAATCCTGAATAATCCTCTGCGTCAAAACTAGCTGGATCAGTGATCCACATATCACTCCCTTCCTCAGAATAAAAATGTCGGCGAAGGGTATATCATAGTCATTGCTGACCAAGTCTACTGCTTCTATTTCGGTCCAAGTGTCTTAACTTATCACTGAACATCTTATAGTCAAATTGTGAGATTCTAGTCATAAGATGTCCAGATTCCGATTTTATATTTAATAAACAACCCTCATACAACAATCAATCCTTAATAATACAAAGCTAAGCGTATCAAAATAATTTGATTACATGTCACCCTAGTTGAAGATACGATATCTTATTTTATCCACGATTATCAACCAAATCTCGGTTTATTGTGTGATCCTAACCAACTTAGTGTCATTTACCGAACAACTTATAGTCGAACTGTGAAGTTCTAATCACAAGTTATCCAGACTCAGATTGAATGTCTAACTTCAATCCGCTCTTTTAAATTCAAACCATCACTAATCATATCAATCAATAAATTATATCACTATCATTCCTTTTGAAAGACATAATATAATTCTAAGGTAAAATTATTTCATTTACCACGAAAAATCATTTTATATATCAAAATAACAAATACGCGCTCATATATATATATATACACTCAGACTCATTCTAGGGTACTAATATCCCTATCTCTAATGAGTAACCCATCATAGGATATTACTAAACCTATCTCTGATAAGACAGTCACCCAATCAAGCCTCGGTTGTTGCTTAACCAATGCTCCGATACCACGATGTGCTAACCCGATTTTCCACACCCTAAAAACCCGCACCGATACTTTTCATCCATGAATTCCAAAGACACGAAAGAACGAATGTCATTAGTGAAATAAATGAAAGACGAACAGAGCAGAATAACACAGAACAATGCAGAATAATGTAGCGGAATAGGATAAAATCTCACAACGCGTGGAGAAAATATAATATTGAATTATAAATTTTGCAGCGGAAAACATTTAAAACATATCAACCAAAGTCTAACCTATGATCAGCCTGGACAGTTATAAACTCTGTCCTTACAATTGCTGAAATAGATAAACACGACAAGCATAACATGCATAAGTAATAAGATTACGCCCATACATAGATGTAGATCTCCAGCATTCCTCTGGAAAGCTCGAACCTCCAATCATGTTGCACTATGCCAAAGCAAACACGATCCTATAAGATCTCTATCCAAGAAACTCCCTAAGTCCAGCCTTCTTGCTTCTCGGCTTGCATAGCTAATCCTGAAATCACTCGGTACTGACCCGAGTGTTGAAAACACCCGGATCAGGCTTGGAAAAACCAGCGTAAGAACACAATCTCAAATGTGACAGTGTCACAATTGGACGCCAAACTAGAAATCCGTATTTTGAAAACAAAGGGTATCTCATAAGACCACGCAGGATAAAAACACTGAACGCGTTTTTCGCTTTTGATAACCATAAAATGATTACGCCAAAAATAAGGGATATTATTTTTAATGACATTATTTTGAAAGTGCTTTTTAAGTAAACTTCTGAATCTTAGTCGAAATTGTTACATTGATTAAATTCCAGCATTTGGTCTACAATCAAAATCATACAAGGCCCTTAATGGATTATTGGATTCCATACTAGTAACCAAGGTAAGGGACTACCTTCCTTACAGTACACCTCTAGAGAGATGCACCTAGGTGTGAGTTCCCTACCCAGTGCCTAAACAAGACTGTCTACCCAACTGATAGACCGAATACGCCATTTCCCCCGATCGTTTCCAACCTTCCAAGCGCACTCATACAACATACTTTTAATTCCGACATATAAAGGGAAGTTAGTTTTCGGTCTAGAAGGGAAAATGCGGGCATTCTCATTGGTGCTAAACCATGACTCATCTCGCCACACGCCCTGTTTCATCACTCCCCATTTGATGAGGCTCGAGGTAACGCATTACCTTTTCATTCCAGCTCATTCACTCTGAATGCCACATTGCCAGATCCGCCATTTACTAATCGACTCCCACAAAAATACAATCTCCGAGCTTGTACATTTGTAAAAGTCAACGTACATAATCGTTGGAAATGCTTTGTCAGACATCCTTCCATACAAGTCATCTAGGTAAAGGATGAACCGAAGGCACCACCCTACTGCATCCCTAATCGCAGTAGCCGCAGCCCTTGCATCATCGCAGATCCCACAATAAGGGATCACTACTATTCATTTACCTTGGGCGCGACACCAAAGTATCAACATGCAATCCGCTTACCATGAGAGATCTTCGGTCTTCAATACAACGGAGATTTCTCAACAGAGAAAGGACTACCGCTACTTTGTAGCTATCTTTTCGGGATATCCAAAAGATTTCATCTTAAGGGCTTACTCAACGAGTAGCCTTTTCCCTGTTGAGAAGATTCCTCGGTCTTCACCCTTTCAGTTTCATATCCATTTCTAGAACGTCGTTTAATTGATTCGAAGTGGTCTTTGAATCTGGAGTACCCAAATCCGACCCCAGTTCCTTCGATATCAACCATCGAAATAAAATGTGTATATGTGTACACAGAATCATTAAGCCTCATTTAATTATTTGCTTAATCCTAGTTTTCCCATTAGAATCAGTTCTCGATTGTAAAACATTTAAGAGAATAATTTCTCAAGCGCAAACCCCGAAGGCCTAAACCAACATCAGATCGACACCTAAAAGATTACCCGACTTAACATCAGAACAATCAAGTTCCAATCCATTTTTACACAATCCCTTTAGTTTTCTTGTCAAAACTTTTACATGATCTTTGAGAAGTATCCGGATCTACCTTTCGATCTGTTCCACCCCTCGTCTAAGAAATAAACAAGGTCAGATGGATTTCCCGTCTTGTTGACTACCTTATCTGCTTTCTCAGATCTCATAGGCGGGAAAAGATGTACTCTTAGGTATTACCGCATACCCCTTTCTATTATTTACTTTAATTCTCATTCAAAGATAATACCTCATTCACAACTTAAGTCTTCGATTTGAAACTCGGTTATTTATCAGCAAACAATGAGGCCTTCCAAGTTGGGGAACTATTTCCACTCAATCCTTGGTTCAATCACATTATTTATCCTTTAAATAACCGTCATTTCCATACCTTGAAGTCTAATGTCACTTACGAGCTTATATCCAAATATTGTTTATTATTTAAACAATTCATTCGACTCTAGAATTTGACCATTTTTCTAGGTCTTTAGAAAATTCCCAAATAAATCTTAAAAAACATAATTAATTACTATGAAAACATTCATAAAATATTTGGGTTAGAAACTTCTTCTGATTCTTTAATTTCAAAATCTAGTTCCTTAATCGCTAGTGAATAGTGTTTAACTATGTCACTTTCTATAATTATACTTTTGATTAAGTATAAACTCATTTTTATCTTTCAAAACCTCATTATTTTATTAATAATGAATTTAGAAATTTATTTCATAATTTTCAGAGCTATAAAACTCCACTTACCAAAATCTGGATTTTACTACTTCCATACCAACCTTTTCGAAAATTGTTTTGCCCATAACTTGATATTTTCAAATTGAAAACTTAACTTTTCAGATTCATTTGAAAGCTATTAACTTTACGGGCAAAACGTTTTTGGTTTCAAGTCATTCCGACGTGAAACGCATTCTACACTTCCGTTCGAAATTACAGGTCACATCATCGCGAACTATCGCTTCGGAAAGTGCCCAATTTTAACCGTTTGGTGAACTGTTCCGAAACTTGCCCGAGGCACATTCAAAACACTTATAAATGATTATAAATTATTATAACCATTTATTTCTACTTTTTCAACTTATAAAATATTATTTCCTAATATTTTAACTTTATAATATTATATTGCTATAATATTATATTAAACCATTCATTAACTTATGAAATATTATTCCCAAATATTTTATCTTTATAATATTATATTTCTATAATATTAAACTTAGCCTTTATTTAACTCATAAAATATTATACCCAAATGTTTTATCTTTATAATATTATATTACTATAATATTATATTTAGCCTTTATTTAACTTATAAAATATTATTCCCAAATATTTCATCTTTATAATATTATATTACTATAATATTATATTTAGCCTTTATTTAACTTATAAAATACTATTCCCAAATATTTTATTTTTATAATATTATATTACTATAATTTTATATTTAGCCTTTATTTAACTTATAAAATATTATTCCCAAATATTATATTACTATAATATTATATTTAACCTTTCTATGATTTAAAAACCATTTTAAATCTTTTTTCTCTTTTATGTTAAAGAGGCCTAACCATTTCGGTTTGTACACATATTGATGTCAGTGTGTCGTGACTTGGTATTCCATTTTAAGATCATGATATAAACATGATTATATAAATATAAATGTAATATCATATCCAAACAAGTCATCCAATCATCCATATAATATCCATTGTTATCATCCAATATTGGTAAATCAACACAACAAAGTTTATTAACTTTTCTAAGTGATTTACTTATTAACTTGCATCCATATTAATTTAACCAATTAATATCAGTTTATTAACTACTAAACTTGTATTCAACTACTAACATGCAAATCTACTAGAAATGAGGCAAAGCGTTCTGACCATCAAGCTCCCTCCTTCCCGAACTTTCTCTGGATGAATTCGCCATCACTTCCGCTCCTCGACAAGCTTCCAACTTCCTCCCCTTAACTACATGGTTCGGCCTAACCATGTTCAAGGGAAAAACTTCGACCTTTTGCACACTACTTTTCTCCAAATTCCTCCGATGCTTCACGCCTTTACTCTGGCATATCTTACCCTTGCTTTTACTTTACCGGAGCTTCCAAACTCACCCCCTTCCTCATAACTCATTTCCCAAGGGTGTTTAGGGGCTTGCCAAGCGCAGATGATGTTGAAACTTAGCTAGATGGCTTTGGAATGATGAGAGATGCTTAGATCTATGGTCGTTTTGAACTATTTCCTTTTGAAAATTTCCAAAGAGGAAGCCATGGAAGCTATTGCGAAAGCTTGTGAGAGAAGAGAGAATTGAAGAATAGAAAATAAAATGAAAAGGAAGAGAAGGGAGAGGTATTTATAGCGAAGCCTTAAGCATTTTAATATTCATTAAAGGTCACATCACTACCATGCCCTCTTGCACACACCCTACCCTTACACACCCATACCCAATCACATCATACACACCATGACACATACCCCCTCACTTTATATCATATCGAAGCCATACCCTCCACTTTTATGTCAAATCAAGGCCATACCCTCCTTTATATCACATCACACACTCCCACACACCCCTACACGCCCTATGCACGGCCCACACATCCATCCACTCATGCTACACACGTTACTCATGTGGATGGGGCCCATTTGAGGTTTTGTTAACTCATGTGCAGGTTATATGACATTCTGGCGACGTTTGGCGACTTCTACGTGACGTTTTATACAACGTTTTGCAACGTATATTTATTATGTTTTCCGGTCACTTTATCCATTATATTTTTATCTATATAATGATGTAAATAAAGTTTTTAGATCATATATTAATTATCTTATACAAATCAAAACCCGTTGGATTGATTATAAAGTCCTTTATATTACTCATTCAAAAGTGTTGCGGTTTTATGCTGTTAAAAACTGCCTAATATTAGCGTTATCTTTTCTAAACATGATCATAACTTCTTATGAATCATTATAAGCTATTTCCTATCATTTCATAATATATAAAATGAATTATTAAATTATTAAATCTCGATTTAATCTAATAAATTAATTACTAATTATTATGATGATGTCATAATTACTTTTTATTTCCAAATATAGAATAAATTATTTTATTTCATATTCTCACTTATTTAGATAAATAAGTGTACCAATTCAAAGTCGTGCGTTATTATTGAGAAAATCTCAGATTTATTGAAAACTGATTTCTCGTCGTTTTTTGACGAAAGATCAAGATATCCTTCTTTTGTTTCTAAACCTTTTAAACCAGTATTATCATTATTTATTAGGGTTTAGATCCTCATAACTTATGTTATAAAGCCTTATAAAAAAATAAATATAATTTATCAAAGTGATAAATTTGTGGGTCGTTATAAGAAAACAAAGAGATAAACCAAAAATAACATTTGCGGATGAAAGATTAAAATGCTTTCATTCATAAGTTTCGCTGGGCTAGTGATATGTACTTTCAAGTTAAAATTTGTCATTCAAAACACTATTAAACTTTTCCAAAGTTCAAAATTATTTTGTGGTAAAGTCCGAGAAATGTTATCATGTGCCTTTAAGGTCGTTAAACTACCTAAGTTTCCCTGGTTAAATCTAATTTTAAATTTTGGTCTATATTTAAATAATTTTAAAATCATTTTTTCTTAAATGTTTATCGAGAGTAATTTAGGTAATAATCTAAATTTATAAAATATAAAACATAATTTTATGATATATATATATATATTAATATAAATGATATATATATGTATATATTGATTTAAATAATATATACATATTTTTTATTTCTACTGAAAATAATATACCTTTAGAACTTTAAACATAAAATTATATAATTATATTTTATATAAATATGATGCGGTATTAAAGTATACACTATGTATACATATTTAAGTATTATATTTTAAGTTATTTAAAAATAAAAATTGTTTTCTTATATTATTAGTTGTGCTACAGGTAGGCATATAATATGTCCAAATTTTTATTTAATATACAATTATATGTAAAGCATACAATCAATCCAATTGTGTGTATGTGTGTGTATATATATATATATGTGTGTGTGTGTGTATCGAAATCGTCACTTAACTAACAACATAATATATATATATATATATATAGTATAGACATTATATCCAAACATTAGTGATCATACATTGGTTAGAAATGTACCTTCTCCCAATGCCTGAAAGTACATCATGAAATGATGAATTTTGCTCCTTATATTGACTTCCAATCCAGTAGAGTGATAGTCCCTGAACTGATGACCATCGACTATCGAATAACACTTGATTTGATTTGATTTGATTTGAACTTAGAAAATTGGAGAGACGGAAGGGAGAGTACTGCCAGATCTAGTGGGAGTATGGAGGCTAAAAAAGATCTCAAACAAGTGAGGGAAGAGATGCTTATAAAGAGGATAAATTAGAGATATTTTAGGATCAAGATCCTACATCAACTCTTAGCAATTCTCTTCTATCTTAGACCCCATCTCAAAGCCTCTTTAGTACCATCACATGGCCGCCTATTACCCTTATTGTGGTCAGACAAACTAGCTTCCTTTATGGACTTTAAACTCGTTTATGGCTCGAACAAATATTTTACATTTAAATCTAATTTAAATGCTTATTGATACTGTATATCGATTAGTATATTTATGACTATTATAAATATATTTAATATTTGTTTATCAAATCAAAATCAAATTTATAACAAATATTTCACAAATATTAATTAATTAAATAAATTATAATAGTTATTAATTAATTAAGTTGTTTGATTAAAGGAGTATTCATCATTTCGGTTGTATGACTCATTAAGTGTACATTTGGTCAACGATTAATATCGAACTATTCGAATATTAAAGTTCACACGTCACTTAGCAGGTGGTGTGACATTTTGGCCAAATTTATCACTTACTTGTTTCAGTAAAATCCAATTTTACTTTGTTAAGCGTTACCCGGTTGTGACTATTATTTACACCAATTCTCTTCGTCAAAACTATATCACTTTGAACTTGTAGAATTTGGTAATGGTCAAAATTCCAATATCATCCATATTCAACTCTATAGTCCAAACACAAAGTCCTTGGTTGAATAAGAACAATTATTATTAACCGAACTACTATGGCCAGAGATTTTGACTTTAAATTGACTTGAGTTGACTATGGTACTAACCCTATATAAATGAGGAAACGAATCCTCTCTTGAATAATGTTTCACTTCCAATACTTCCATTCGACCCAACTATAATCACTCGATAGACACCGTTTCATGATTTAACTAGTCAAAGCGGAGCATTCATATTGAAGATCAACTATTCTCAAGTCAAGAGAACTGGGTAAATCAATCACATCGATATTTTCTTTTTGACCTTAGTTATATTAACTAATAGATTACTATCGAGTGAGCTATTCCATAATTATCCAATAACTATCAGTACATAATCCTTAGGTGCCCCCAGCAAGGAACGAGTTCTCCACTCACTATAACACAACATTCAATTAATTTGCTTTAAGTTTGAGCATACATAATTTTTAGTATTTATACATGGCGTAAGGCCATACCGAAACTAAACTATTTAGAAAACTAAACCATATCCATTCATGAGACTAACCCTAATCAAAAACCTTAGTTTCGTTTGTCACCAAACCCTTAAAGCCTCTACTAAAAATGTATGGTTAATGTCTTAACCTTCGACAGCCAGATAAGTCTTAGGTATGTCTCGGTTGCCATTTAGGCCAAATGCCATCACTATTGCACTTCTGCTGCCGCTCTTAGCCTCATGCATACTTTATTTTCATATTTTGATTACAACTTCTTAAACCAATGATGTCGTATTTCGGCTGCAACTCTAGGCCTTACACCTACTCCGTTCTCAGTTTCTTGACTTCCACACCTAACCTTATGTCTTCCCCTTTTCCTTGGTTACCACCTTGGGCCTTACATTAATTGCTTACATGTTCTAGACGATTGCCACTTCAGGCCTTACACTATACTTTCGGTTGCCACACTAGGCCTTACACATATTCTTTCATGTTTCGGCTGCCACACTCGGCCTCAGGCCTACTTTATTCTTGGTTGTTCCATCAGGCATTACACATACGCTTTTAGTTTCTTGACAGCCACTCTAGGCCTTACGTCATCAGCCGAACACACTACCTAACCAATCACTATTGGGCTTTCAAATTAAGTCATATAAAAACTTGTTTAATGACAGTTCTTCTATGAGTTAGAAAATTGCCGAAATTTTTTAAATAAAAATAACCGCAAGCGCACGGCGTACAATGTTAGTACGTGGCGAATACGGGTCGATCCGTAGAGAATTGTTTAGATTTAAAATTCTATTCAATCAAATTAAACCAAGATTTAAAGTTGTGTTAAGCTAAAAAATTTCTAAAAACTAACAAAAAATAAAAGTGGATAAAAGTATGAGATAGAAGGCAATTTAGAGGTAAATCCACTCTCTTGATCACATAAATCAACACAACATGAAATTATGATCTCTTTTTGGTCATTAGTGAATTTAATTGATGTGTTTATCATAAGTATGGAATATTTGTGCTATTAATTAGCCCAATATAAACCATCAAACTATAACACACCCATTAAACCACTTCTTAACTCTCATGAAAATTGCAATGAAATTGAAAATAAAATCTATTCTAAGCATGATCTATTAACAATTGATTAGAAGTATAGACCGTCAAATTTTGATTTTAAAATACACTTCATTACCATAATCATATGTAAATGAAGATGTAATTTGTGTTTGTGTTTGTTTAAGCATAGCCAATTTGGTGTCAACAACATAGGCTATCAAATTCAAAGCTAAAACAACAACAAAATTTACCCATTCAAACATTGTCATTAAGCACAAAAAGAGATCAAAAATGAGTAAATTATGTTGAATCTATATAATTAGAGAGCTTCATTACCCCTAAATTAAAGGGGTTTAGCCTCTCATATTTGTTATCATTTCAACAAATGTAGCATTCAAAATGAGATAAAAACAAAAGGAAAATAGAGAGCAAATTAAAATAAAATGAGAGCTAATCTACTTGCATAAAAATAAACTAAGCTACTAACATGAAAGGAAATAAACAAGAAAAGAACATAAAAGAAGAGTGCATGAATTAAAATTGCATTAAAGAAAATTACATAAGAGAAATGGCTAAGAAGCCATTAAATAGAAAAGAGAGCTTTTGTTTATTTGTGAGCCTAAAACTAAACTAGCTACAAAAGGAGGCTCAAAGAAGGCAAAGAGCTTAATTACATGAACATATGGTGTGACGACCCACCATTTTGGACAGGTTTAAATCGACAATAAACCACACATGTCAACTCAAACCATTCAAAAGGGAGGATTGTTAATGGGGTAAATAAGAAAATAAGAGAAAAGGTAGAAGAAAACAAACACAGAATCTTGGAGTGGAACGACAAAATATAATAACCAAATAAGCAGTTCATGAAGCTGTTTATACAATATTTTTGATTTTATTCAATACAACATTTATCAGAGTTATATATACATCAAAAATAAATAAAATAATGCAGCAGACAACATGGTGCAGGAGTAATAATAGTAATAGTATACCAAATCTTCGTCTTCATCCTCCAGAATAAATCTTCAATAAACTGAAAACTCAGGGCTGACCCGAGCGTAATGAAAAGACAAAACACTCGAGTCAGGGCTAAAATATTCTTATGTGAGTCAAATCGATATCGCATATAACATGAGTGTCATGGCGTCATAGATGCTTACGGGTTTTCACATCTCTCATCCAGTGTAGGACGTGCGTGCAATAACTCAAGAGATGTTACGGGATTTTCCATCTCCTAAGGATCCGTCAAAACATTTATATGTAGTAGAATACGCTACATATATAATGTCTAATCAATAAAATAAATATTTTTCTTAGCGTTAAGGCTTTACATTAATGCCCCTTAACGCGTTTTTAAGCATTGGCGTACAGTTTGCATTTGACACCATCAATAGAATGTCGGTAGTCAGGGATGCGCCGTGATACGACAACACTAATCCAAAGTCGTATAGGTCTCGTTTAGGGATAAAAGTATGACAAGGCACGTTAGGCAATGCCCAAGGTAGGATACTACCAGTTTACCCTTCCCGGCAGGTGGTAACGCATCATAGCTATGATCGCCCATCGCGTCCAACACTCTTATAATTCGGAGGGTGCGCACCAATCAATCACAATGTAAATGATAGGAATACGAAGAAGTGTGTCCGCTCGGGGTAGCTAACCCACTTGGACGGTACGGCTCCTGTTTTAGTCATTTCAAATTGGCACAAGTGCCAGGCTAATCCATCATCGTTCTCTTTCTTCAAATCCAACAAACGATGCTAAATCTAGCCACTTCGTTCTGGATCATCACTCCACGTACACAATTGTCAAAGTGGTTCCGACATCGACGGAGAGTATGCCCATATCCGGCCCCGATCTCTTTAACAACCGAACGTCATTTTACACACCGATTGGTACTTTTACATTTCGAAACAGTTCATACTTGATATCAAAATATCATATTTGCTTCAAAATCAAATCTATTTCAAAATCATCATATTTACTCAAAATATACTATTTCAGTTCAAAATCATTTTTGCCTTAATATCTTGACTTGGATTCCAAAATTGTTTCGAATTTGCATTTGGGTTATAACTTTATTTAACCCCATTCGTATTTAAATCCATGATTTAAAATAAACATTTCACCCTTGACCAGTTTGAATTTTTGAAAAATAGTTTGAATAGTTTTAAGATAGTTTAAGTAATTAAAATAGCAAAAATAATTTAAATGGTTAAAATAGTTAAAAATAGTTTAAATGGTTAAAATGGTTTAATAAAATAGTTTAAGTATTAAAATGATTTATATGGAAAAATAATTTGGAAAACCAAAATAATTTGTATATTTAAAAAGATAGCTTTTAAATAGTTTGATATTATATAATTTATTTGAAAATAGTTTCAAAGTCAAACCGTTCAATTCCAACTTCCCAATTCAAATCAACTTCGATTCCAGTTTATATTCAAATCAATTTCAATTTCGAACTCAACTCCAATTAATTCAACTCAATTCCAATTTGAATTAATTTTAATTCAATTCTCAACTTTTTATATCATTTCGATTTATATAAATTCGAGTTCGATTTTCAAATATCGATTTAAGTCACTTAAATTTTATTTAACTTTAATATTAAATTTATAATCCAATTTTCAAATATAATTAAATTCCGGGCTCAATTTTGAAACATCATTTTATATCACTTTTACTTAGTAATATTCAAAGTTCGAATAAAAGTTCAATCTTTTAAAAACAATCAATTTATGAAATTCGATCATATTCTGATTTTAACTTCAAAATCTCAACTTCAATTATTTAACAATTTCTTTTAACCAAAAATTTATTTCAACCTTTCAAACTCGAATTCGTGATTAATTCGATTTCTATAAATTGATTTTTATTTCTTTTAAATCAAAAAAACTTAAATAATTTCAAATCAAAGATTTTAAAATCAATTAATTTAACCAATCCGGTGTCCGTATATAATTTTCTATCTTATGGCCTAGTGATCAGTTATTTCAATTTAATTCCAGAGATGGATATATATCATTTCAATCCAAATCACAATGTCATAGGTATATATCATTTCAACCTATTTCTTAATTTTTCCGAAATAATTCAATTTACAATTTTATACATGGTGAATAATATACAGGGTGATAATAGGATATATATAAACAAATAAACATCCAAACATCCAAATATCAACCAATTTGCATCTGTCACAATCAATCATACAAATAGACAATATAATTCACTACAGTGTCATAGTTATTAATATTGGGTAATTTACTGGCCATCGTCTTAATCGTCGAGATCTCCATCCAGTCGTCATCTCCACACCAAGTCCGGTCCCTCTAACCTTGTAGCGACCTGCTCCCTCTTCGTGCTACAGTGATGAGAAGCGCGATAGTAAAGACGATCGGACCACCCCATATTCACGGCCTAGGCACTATTTGCGGCTCTAATTCCAAAAACAAATCCCAAAACTCGAATCGATGGCTCCACCATTCAAGAACTTGAACCCTAGTTTCAAAGCTGTACGCGCCCCTACAGTCAATTGCCAAAACAAAAGCCACGCCTTGCAAATCGCATACCCAATTGAAGCTCGGGCAAAAATAAGATTTTTAAGATTGGTTTTGCATTTTTTTATCGATTGGATTAGGAGATATGAATTTTTTTGAAATTACTTTACCACCATTTTTTTTCCATTTGACTGAACTATTGCGTGCTTGGCTATGTTGAGTTTAAAGGAGAAAGATGCATGTTGAAGAGGGAAATGGTACAGTGATTTGAAGGAAAAGAAAGGAATTGATCTATTGACAAGTCAAAATATAAATTTAAATTCCCAAAATATACCGATTTACACAACTCAAAATCTCGGATCCCTATCGAGGAATGCCGCTAGGCGTTTATAATGTTATACCCCTATTTCGAATGCAATGGAAAAGGTTTTGAGTCCTAATTCTATCGTATGGAGAAGACAGCTTTTTGGACCCAATTATTATATTTAATTTTGGATATTAATTTCGACGCGTTTATATCCCGTACGACTAAACGATAACTCTGAACGCTACGAAATTTGAAATCCTATAATAATACGCTATTGTGGATCCCATGGAACTGGTTTCATCGAATTCTGAGACTGTGCCCCGGATCGCTATTTTTTACGTCTCGATTATAATATAAATTTCCAATTTCTAATTATTCACTTTTAAATCCAATTTTAAATGTTAACAATCTTCGTTGTTGTTTAAATAAAATTTATATCAACTTTCGATATCATTTTCAATCGTATTAAATTCAGAATTCAATTATTCAAATAATTTCCAATATTGAATTTAAACAATTCTGATTATTTAATATATCACTATCTTTTGGAACATAAGTTAATGAACTTGTAAGATTTAACTTTTAAAACGAATTCAAATTATAGAAAAACTATTTCCATTTTACAGTCATCCAATTACGGTTATTCAATTTCACATTGATCTTAAACATAGTCAATACATAGAATTTATTTCAATACTCGTTATCGCAAAATCTTTGAAATTAACTATTTCAAAAAAAAAAATTCAGGTTCGTATCCAATAACTTACATTCAAAATCATTAAAACTTTATTTTTAACCATTTTTATTCATTAATCGCACTAAATTCAATAATTTAAATAGTTAAAAATACGGGTCGTTAAAATCTCCCCCACTTAAAACTTTTCGTCCCCGAAAAGACGTTAAGTAAAGAATTTAACATTCGATACATTTTATTCTGAATTATCACTTATAAAACAATAAAATTTCATTAGAAAACTTTTACTATGCTTCCGTTACGCCACTCTGATCGGCTTACGGAAATCACAACTTAGTTATCAAAATAAGTTATTAAAAATTTAAACTTCAAAATTTTTCTAACACCCGGATTTACGGAAAATTTCGACAGAGTCTCCTTTGCGTGGCTCGATCGAAACAACTACAAAACGCCTCTACGGCCCCAAATCAACAAAAGAAACCAAAATCCAAGTGATTCGATCAAAGAAAATCACCAAATCCAATGACAAAATAAACACGTACCTTTTTGTCGGACAATCCAAATTTTTCTTGATTTCAAATACCTGCATCTCATTTACCCATGATATCCAATCATATACTTTAAAATCAATTTATACTTTGCCTTTTCAATTTCCAATATTTACTTTACTTAAGCCCATATGATGTACATATATCATCCATATGCAATATCAAATCTGATCGCTCATTCGATCCCACAATATTACTTCCGCACTAGTATCATCCCCACGACTCTCTAGTGCGGACTCAGATTTGGTTCCTTGATCAAAACCATTATTCTCCTTGCATAGCCATATACTATGATAGAGAATTCCAGAATCGATCAAAAATCCATATCTAGGGTTCGTCGTCAAGAATCGAGTGAAAAATCCTAACTCGGACCGATATAAATTATCTCAAAATTCTGTGCTCGAATCTGTATCAAATCGTTATGCAAATAAAATAATATACGTACAACTTATGTATTAACTTTCAATAAATTTCTGTCCAATTCATCTATATTAAATTTCTTTTACTTACCTTCATTCATTTACAATCAATTATTCACAATCCATTTTTCATACCCCTTATTTGCTTAGTATATCCTTTCTTTACATAGCATTCTTTAATACTATCATTTCTTAAACATCATTCCATAGAATTTGCTTACTTAAGTTCATTTTAAACATTCTATACAATTTAATTAACTTCAATTTCATAATTTCTTTGCAAAATTATATTCTATAACCAATTTACAAAGATATTATTTGTAACAACCCGCATATTTTACGATTGAATATTTAAATATAGCATCATTCATCGGATTGAAAGTCCAAAAATATACTTTTTGTAAACAGTCGAATTAGGACTCGAGATCACTTCCATTGAGTCCAAAATGGCGTTTACAACTTTTTTTAGTATAAACATCGATATGTTTGGAGTTGAGTAGAATTTGCTATTTTTTTACTAGGGCTTTGGGTTTGGGTTTCAGCCCACTAACCCATCTTAACACCCTAACTCAGTCCACCTCTCCTCTTAACTTCATTCTTATTTTCCTAACATTCAAGCTTCAGTAAAAATGGGGAGAGGAATGAGAAATTAAAATTCCAAACCCTAGTTTCCTCTGCAAATACAAATTCTTGCTCCAAATTCAAAGGGAAGCTTAGGTAAGCATCCTCTTCATCTTCTCCATCTCTATCTCTCTCCAATTCCAGAAATTTCCTATGACCTAACTTAGGAAATATTTTCTTATCAGCTTAGATTGAAGCTTCTTGGGTTAAAATTGAAGAGTGGTTGTTCTTGCCTTGCTTTATAGCTTCTCATTCGTGTTTTTGGGTTTAAAGGTGAGTTCTTTAACTCACATCTACATCTATAGCTATCATTGTTGTTAGGTATGAATTCCTAACACTTGTGCATATTCATTTGCTTTTGATTTGAATTGATTTGGAGAATTTTCCAAATTTTGGTGCTTTGGTCCAATTTTATGAAAATGATGTTTGGACATTGATGTTCGGGGTGTATCAAAGAGCCTATAAGGTCGGGTTGTCGCTTGGTGTAAATCCTTAGTCGCCATTGCTCATTCGATCGCTCCCGATACGTTTTGGTCACTTTGGCCTAGGCAAAATATTTCCCAGACCAGGTGACCAGACGTCTGGTGACCAAGTCCAGAAGTCTGGTTTGGACCTGGAGCAAAAATGTGTGCACGCATATTAATAAAAAAATGGCAGAAAACAACTTCAGACGTCTGAATTTATGTTTCAGACGTCTGAAAGGGGTTTCAGACTTCTGTTTGGAAACTTCAGACGTCTGGATGGTTTTCAGACGTTTGGGTTTCCAAACCAGACGTCTGGAAGGTTTTTTATGGATTTTCCAGAACCTAAATCCAGACGTCTGGATTGACCCCCAGATGTTTGAAACTGTGCATTCTTGCCTATTTGCATATTTCTTGATTGAATTTCCATTATTAATCGATTTTAGTTGCTCCGATTAGTTGTTATCACTTTTATTGACCTTGATGACTTCTTTTTCGGGATTTTTTGGGAATACCCATTTCGATGGATTTAGTATCGATTTCTTTGGAATTAATCCACTTCTTCGAATGTGGATTTTGGGTAATTGATTGTTTCTACAATCATTATGGTGATTCGTCACTTCTAAATACAAAGGTTTCTATACTAGTAGTAAATACTAAACTCTTTCATCAAAACAATTTCGACACTAATTTAAATATAAAGCTTGTTTTCAAAACTGTTTCCCAATCTATTAGTATATACAAAACTTTATCTCATTCGTATGAGAAATCTAATTAAACGGCTTAGTAAAACAAGTGGTATGAAACCCTTACGTTTACTTCGTCGGTTAATTCTTGGACTTGTTCGATGGAACTCTTGTGACAAATTTTCGAGTGGATATCTACAATTTGTTCGTAAATATTTAAGTTAAGCTAGTGGTTATGGGACATGAAGCTAAACTCTTATATTTACTAGCTTAGTGTGATTCACACTTTTTATTGATCGATGATGATCATTTTGTGATTTAGACTAGCGATGTGCGATGTCTATTTATTTGTGTGGGGACTAAAAACCCCGTTTGTGGAACTTCGGTTCAATTTGGTGGGGTAGCGACCTATGGTCTTTGGGCCGTTTGTGGAGCCTCGGCTCAAAATTGATGGTTGGCGACCATGGAATAGCGTTCCGTTTGTGATACACGTGTTGGTGAGTTTTCATGCTCCCGTTTGTGATAGGCCTTCCCCCTTTGTGATTTCTGGATTTCTAGTTGATGATTTCTAGAATTTGTGTTTCACCAATTTTCGTGGTTTGCATTGATAAGCTCTATCAATATTTTTGTTTTGGTGAATAATTTAAAGAATGTGATTCTTTTTGGTGTTAGAGATGTTTTGAGATATTGTATGATTTTTGTTGTTAATTGATGTATACTTGACAAAGTATGGCATTTTTGTTATCATACGTTTTTGGTTATATCTCTTATCCTATCTCATTTTATTTGATATTTATAGCTTGACTGATCCGTTTATTATTTTCTTATTAAATAATACTCGGGTTTGACCGAGATGTTACAGGTGCTTTTGCTTGACTCCTTATCTGGGATCATCTTCTGACTTTTGTCTAACTACACAGTTTTGTAGTTTTTGTTATTATACATTAGAGATAGAGACTCCTTGATGTATAATTATTCTTTTGTCTAGTACTTGTATCTATTCTTTTGTGATGTAGTGGATCTAGATTGACAGCTACATTGATGTACACTTTTATGTGATATATTCATATCTGATTCCGCCTTTGTGATATGAATGTCTATGACTGATTTGTGTTATGTTTATTTCTATATTTTTTTCCGAGGGTCCACTCAGCCACTGTGTGGTATCTTTGAGTTTGTATTTGGTATGTCGGATTTCTTCTTGAAAAGAAAATGTAAGTTATATTATCTGACATATCGGTACTCGCACAAAGCAATTACACAGATGGTCGCTACTCAACAGCCTTATTCTTTGCGCTAGTCGACGGCATTACCCAGTAGTGTTCTTGGCTAGCGTGAGTATATAGGTGGGGCGTCACAACTTGGTATCAGAGCCAAACTTCGGAACAATGTAGAATAATCTAGCAAGGATCATTGTCCTAAGTCTTTCATAGGAATCGTGCCATAGGATTTAATTCGAGTCTTCGTACCGATCTATCCTATTTCTTTGTATGATGCCTTGTTTTATCAATCAAGTTTGTTTGATATTCATTCTGTGAATAATCTTTTTCCTCTTCTTTCTTTCTTAAAGAATAGAAATGGTTAGACCAGGCCGTCCCAGCGCCGGTCAATCAAGTGCTACTCCTCAGGATGGAGTATTCATGTCTGCTCAGGAACTTCTAGATCTTGTGAAAAATGCTCAAGCTATCGGACTCATTCCAGAGCCCACTCATCCAAAATCTGGGTTTGCACGCTTGTGCAGTGATTACACCAACTTGGGTGGAAAGCCTTTCAAGGGTTCCGAGAGCGTTATAGAAGTCCAAGCTTGGCTTAGAACATGTGATCGCATCTTTTCCCGCATGAATCCTATTGACCTACATCGAGTCCAAGTGGCTTCTAGCATGCTCCAAGAAAGAGCATTAGACTGGTACGAGCTTTTGATTTCTGAAATTATTGAAGCGGATCTTACTTGGGAGCAATTCCGGGAAAGGTTCGAATTGAAATTCGTGCCGGAAGCTGAAAAAGTATCTTTAGCCCGATGCTTCATTGACCTTGTTTAAGGTGAATCTTTTGTGACCGACTATGTCGCATCTTTTGAATCTCTCTCTAAATATGGGGTCGAATATATTAATACCCCATTGAAGAAAAATCAGAGATTTGTGTATGGCTTGAACAAGAATCTCAAGAAGCCATTACTTCTGAAATTGGAAGTTTCTTTTGATCAGCTTGTTGATATTGCTCTTCGTCTCGAAGAGGCTGATAAAGATAGTGATGCTGAGGTTAAACAAAACATCAACAAGAAGAGACCTTTTAAATTCAAGCCTAATCTCAACAAGAAAGGGAAGCGAGCAACTTCGGTAGCAAATACTCCTACCACTCGTCGTGGAGAATGTTACAATTATGGTTCTAAGGACCATTATGTGAACAAGTGTCTGAAGTCTCTTTCTTGCCGCTATTGCAAGAGTTCGGGTCATACTATATCTTTGTGTCCCAAACTTCAAAGCAAAAAGGAAGGCAAGCTAAACATTATGCAAGCCCCTACTAACACTTCTCGTGGTCAAGGTATTTCTCATTCTATCCTTGACGACATTATTATATTTCATGATTTTCCTATTCGAGTTCTTTTTGATACGGGTGCATCTCACTCTTTTATATCAAAAGAACTTGTTGATGCTTTGTCTTTAAATGTTATTGGCTTGATGACTTCATTAATAATTGCGAATCCGGTCGGTGGGTCCGCAACACTCAGTTTACTTTGTAAAGATGTCGAGATTATTTTGTGTGATTATTCTTTCCGAGCCAATTTGCATGTTATGCGCTACTTAGGCTTCGAAATGATTTTGGGAATGGATTGGCTTAACCATTATGAAGCCCATATCCTATGTCCTGAGCGGACTATATATCTTCAACATCCTCAATCTGTTAAGCAGATTTCTCTCGTTCTGAAAGATTCAGATTCCAATTCGAAAGCATCCTTGTATTCTCTGAATCCTCATGATGACGATAATGATGATGAGGAAGTTTTTATTTCTCTCATTCACATTGTTCGTGAATTTCCCGACATATTTGAGCCCATTTTAGGATTACCACCTAAGCGAGCAATTGAGTTCAGAATTAATCTAATCCCTGCAGCTCAACCTATTACTCATCCTCCTTATCGTATGTCCAATAAGGAAAATGAGGAGATGCGTAAACAATTATCTGAATTGGAAGCAAAACAGTTTGTTCGTTCTAGTTCCTCTCTATGGGGAGCTTCAGCTATTTTTGTGAAGAAATCTGATGGTACACTTAGGCTTTGCGTTGACTACCGCAAGCTTAACGATCTCACCATCAAGAATAATCCATTGCCTCGGATTGATGATTTATTCGATCAACTTAGTGGTGCTAAAGTCTTGTCACAGTTAGACTTAGCAACCGGTTTTCATCAGCTCTGTATTGCAGAGGATAGCATTCCTTTGACATCGTTCCGTACTCGTTATGGATCTTATGAATGGCTTGTTATGCCATTTGGTTTGGCGAATGCTCCAGCTTATTTCGTTGACCTTATGAATCGAGTTTTCAAAGACTTCCTCGATCGATTTGTTCTCATCTTTATCGATGATATTCTTGTTTATTCTAAAACCGAGGAAGAGCATGAAAATCATCTTCGGATTGTGTTGGAAACTCTTAGGAGCAACCAATTGAAAGCGAAATTTTCTAAATGCCACTTTTGGCAATCTCGTGTGAAATTTTTGGGGCATATTATTTCTGAATCCGTAATTTCTGTGGATCCTTCAAATATTGAAGCGATTCAAAATGGAAGAGACCGGAGAGTGTGACGGAAATTCGTAGCTTTCTCAGATTGGCGGGCTATTACCGTCGGTTCATAAAAGACTTTTCTAAGATTTCCGTACCTCTTACTAATTTGACAAAGAAGGGAGTTAAATACATTCGGTCAGAAAAATGTGAAGCTTCATTTGAAAAATTAAAAAGAACTCCTTTCTGATGCTCATATTCTTGTGATTCCCGATGGGAACCAAGATTTTATTGTTTATACCGATGCGAGTCGTGTTGGTTTGGGTGTCGTTCTCATGCAAAAGGAACGCGTTATTGCTTATGCTTCTAGGAAATTAAAGCCTGCCGAGACTAGATATGCCACTCATGATTTAGAACTCGCGGCTATTGTATTCGCCCTTAGAATTTGGCGTCATTATCTTTTGGGAGAGAAATTTGTTCTCTATACCGATCATAAATCTTTGAAGTACTTATTTTCTCAAATGGAACTTAACTTGCGTCAACAACGTTGGCTCGAGTTTCTTGCATCTTATGATCTTGATATTCTTTATACTCCTGGAAAGGGAAATCTTATTGCTGATGCCCTTAGTCGTAAGCAACAAGCGGTTGTTTCTTTGATGATATCCGAGTGGAATGATCTCGCAACTTTATCCACTTGTGAGATTCAAAATCGTGAATCCAACTCATGTTCATCTATTGTTTTGTGTAACCTTGAGGCTCATCCTTCTCTTTTAGACCGCATTCTTGAAGCTCAAATGCAGGATCCCGAATTAGTTCTTCTTTGCCAGAGTTGTAGGGATAAAATTGATAGTGAAGGTTTGAAAGCCTTTGATATTGATGCTCGTGGCGGTATTCGAAAATTTGGTAGACTTATTGTGCCAAATATTATTGATCTTCGTAAAGATATATTAGAAGATTCTCATCGTTCTAAATTTACCATTCATCCCGGAAGTAGTAAAATGTATGCGGATATGAAGCAACTTTATTACTGGGAGGGAATGAAATCCGATATTGCTAACTTTGTTAAGCGTTGCATGACTTGCCAACTTGTTAAGGCCGAGCATCAAAGGCCCGGTGGGTTATTGCAACCTTTGGAAATTCCAATATGGAAGTGGGATCAAATTTCCATGGATTTTATAGACGGTCTTCCCCATTCTCGTTCGGGCCATGATAGCCTATGGGTGATAGTAGATAGACTTACAAAATCCGCCCATTTTCTTCCTGTTCGGTCCAATCGGACCGTACCTATTTTGGCTAAACTCTATGTCAAGGAAATTGTTAAACTGCATGGAGTTCCTACATATATTGTTAGCGATCGTGATCCATTGTTTACTAGTGGATTCTGGAAAGGTCTTCAAAAATCTTTGGGAACAAAGCTAAATTTTAGCACCGCTTATCATCCTCAGTCTGATGGTTAAACCGAGCGTGTGAATCAAACTCTTGAAGATCTTCTTCATGCATGTGTTCTTGATTTTGGTGGAAGTTGGGAAGATCATATTTCTCTTGTTGAATTTTCCTATAATAATAGCTTCCAATCTAGTATTGGTATGGCACCTTTCGAGGCACTTTACGGAAGGCCATGCCGATCTCCTTCGTGTTGGCTTGAAGCCGGTGAGAGGCTGGTTTTAGGTCCAGATTTTATTCGGAATGCCACAGAAAAGATTGACCTTATCCGTCATAGGATGAAAGAAGCTCAGAGTATACAAAAATCCTATGCCAATAACCGAAGAAGGAAATTAAAATTTTCTGAGGGTGATTTGGTGTTCATTCGTGTTTCACCTATGAAGGGTGTTGTGTGTTTCAATCGATCGGGAAAATTAGCACCTCGTTATATTGGTCCATTTCCCATCACCGAACGCATTGGTTCCGTGGCTTATCGCCTTTTATTACCGGCTCAGTTTTATGCTATTCATGACGTATTCCACGTCTCTCAATTACGGAATTTCCTTCGAGATTCCGATTATGCTCTTGAGCCCGGTGTTATTAAAGAAATTGAAGTTTCGCCTAATTTGACTTATGAGCAACATCCTATTCAAATCATTGCTTCGGAGGTTAAACGCCTTCGAAATAAAGATGTTCCTCTTGTGAAAGTTCAATGGTCCTCAAATCCTAAGGATTGCTCTTGGGAATCCAGAGAATTCATCGAGCGAACACATCCGGACTTACTCTCTCGTGCTCATTAAGGTGAACTTCTCATTTCAAAATTTCTTCTTTTGTGTTGTTATGCCTTTATATGGTTGTTACTTTTTATTTCTTTTTCTTAAGTATTGGGTGGACCCAATTTCTTTAAGGAGGGGAATGTGTAACAACCCGCATATTTTACGATTGAATATTTAAATGTTTTATTTAAATATAGCGTCGTTAATCGGATTGAAAGTCTGAAAGCTACTTTTTGTAAACAGTCAAATTAGGACTCGAGACCACTTCCATTGAGTCCAAAATGGCGTTTACAACTTTTTTGAGTATAAACATCGATATGTTTGGAGTTGAGTAGAATTTGCTATTTTTCTACTAGGGCTTTGGGTTTGGGTTTCAGCCCACTAACCCATCTTAACACCCTAACTCAGTCCACCTCTCCTCTTCACTTCATTCTTATTTTCCTAACATTCAAGCTTCAGTAAAAATGGGGAGAGGAATGGGAAATTAAAATTCAAAACCCTAGTTTCCTTTGCAAATACAAATTCTTGCTCCAAATTCAAAGAGAAGCTTAGGTAAGCATCCTCTTCATCTTCTCCATCTCTATCTCTCTCCAATTCCAGAAATTTCCTATGACCTAACTTAGGAAATATTTTCTTATTAGCTTAGATTTAAGCTTCTTGGGTTAAAATTGAAGAGTGGTTGTTCTTGCCTTGCTTTATAGCTTCTCATTCGTGTTTTTGGGTTTAAAGGTGAGTTCTTTAACTCACATCTACGTCTATAGCTATCATTGTTGTTAGGTATGAATTCCTAACACTTGTGCATATTCATTTGCTTTTGATTTGGAGAATTTTCCAAATTTTGGTGCTTTGGTCCAATTTTATGAAAATGATGTTTGGACATTGATGTTCGGGGTGTATCAAAGAGCCTATAAGGCCGGGTTGTCGCTTGGCATAAATCCTTAGTCGCCATTGCTCATTCGATCGTTCCCGATACGTTTTGGCCACTTTGGCCTAGGCAAAATGTTGCCCAGACCAGGTGACCAGACGTCTGGTGACCAAGTCTAACGCCTAGTTTGGACCTGGAGCAAAAATGTGTGCACGCGGATTAATAAAAAAAAATGGCAGAAAACAACTTCAGACGTTTGAATTTATGTTTCAAACGTTTAAAAGGGGTTTCAGACGTCTGTTTGGAAACTTCAGACGTCTGGATGGTTTTCAGACGTCTGGGTTTCCAAACCAGACGTCTGGAAGGTTTTTTCTGGATTTTCTAGAACCTAAATCCAGACGTCTGGATTGACCCCCAGACGTCTGGAACTGTGCATTCTTGCCTGTTTGCCTATTTCTTGATTGAATTTCCATTGTTTATCGATTTTAGTTGCTCCGATTAGTTGTTATCACTTTTATTGACCTTGATGGCTTCTTTTTCGGGATTTTTTGGGAATATCCATTTCGATGGATTTAGTATCGATTTCTTTGGAATTAATCCACTTCTTCGAATGTGGATTTTGGGTAATTGATTGTTTCTACAATCATTTTTGTGATTTGTCACTTCTAAATACAAAGGTTTCTATACTAGTAGTAAATACTCAAACTCTTTCATCAAAATGATTTTGACACTATTTTAAATATAAAGCTTGTTTTCAAAACTGTTTCCCAATCTATTAGTATATACAAAACTTTATCTCATTCATATGAGAAATCTAATTAAACGGCTTAGTAAAACAAGTGGTATGAAACGCTTGCGTTTACTTCGTCGGTTAATTCTTGGACTTGTTCGATTGAACTCTTGTGACAAATTTTCGAGTGAAAATCTATAATTTGTTCGTAAATATTTAAGTTAAGCTAGTGGTTATGGGACATGAAGCTAAACTCTTATATTTACTAGCTTAGTGTGATTCACTCTTTTTATTGATCGATGATGATCATTTTGTGATTTAGACTAGCGATGTGCGATGTCTATTTATTTGTGTGGGGACTAAAAACCTCGTTTGTGGAACTTCGGTTCAATTTGGTGGGGTAGCGACCCATGGTCTTCGGGCCATTTATGGAGCCTCGGCTCAAAATTGATGGTTAGCGACCATGGAATAGCATTCCGTTTGTGATACATGTGTTGGTGATTTTTCATGCTCCCGTTTGTGATAGGCCTTCCCCCTTTGTGATTTCTGGATTTCTAGTTGATGATTTCTAGAATTTGTGTTTCACCAATTTTCGTGGTTTGCATTGATAAGCTCTATCAATATTTGTGTTTTGGTGAATAATTTAAAGAATGTGATTCTTTTTGGTGTTTAGAGATGTTTTGAGATATTGTATGATTTTTGTTGTTAATTGATGTATACTTGACACAGTATGGCATTTTTGTTATCATACGTTTTTGGTTATATCTCTTATCCTATCTCATTTTATCTGATATTTATAGCTAGACTGATCCGTTTATTATTTTCTTATTAAATAATACTCGGGTTAGACCGAGATGTTACAGGTGCTTCTGCTTGACTCCTTATCTGGGATCATCTTCTGACTTTTGTCTAACTACACAGTTTTGTAGTTTTTGTTATTATACATTAGAGATAGAGACTCCTTGATGTATAATTATTCTTTTGTCTAGTACTTATATCTATTCTTTTGTGATGTAGTGGATCTAGATTGACCACTACATTGATGTACACTTTTATGTGATATATTTATATCTGATTCCGCCTTTGTGATATGAATGTCTATGATTGATTTGTGTTATGTTTATTTCTATATTTGTTTCCGAGGGTCCACTCAGCCACTGTGTGGTTGCTTTGAGTTTGTATTTGGTATGTCAAATTTCCTCTTGAAAAGAAAATGTAAGTTATATTATCTGACATATCAGTACTCGCACAAAGCAATTACACAGATGGTCGCTCCTCGACAGCCTTATTCTTCGTGCTAGTCGACGGCATTACCCAGTAGTGTTCTTGGCTAGCGTGAGTATAGAGGTGGGGCGTCACGTTATTTGTTTCATTTGTCTACTTTCTTAGGTTCCACTTACTTATCTCATTTAGTCATTAATCATTTCATAATATGCTTAAGTATACAACATTTATTATTACAACTAAATTTCCATTTATACACATTTTAATTACCTTTAAGTTTTGCTTACTTGTATAATATCCATTATATATCCATATCATCATTTTTTACATTTGGTAAGTCTTATTATATGTTATTAGAATGCAATTTTATATTATACAAATTAATCTGATTCATTTTACTTAATTAGGATGTTTACAATTTCAACTTTTTTATATTTTCTTTACTTTCAATTTAAGAGTTGAAAATTTCAACTCTAAAGTCTTCTCAAAAAAATTTAGCTTAGATTTCTTAATTCTCTTATTTTATGAGTTTTGGTTATTCAAATATTTTCATTTCATTCAAATAATTTTTAGATTGTTAGATAGTAGAATTTAAAATTTAAACACCGGGTTTATTTCAAATCATTTCAAATAAATACACACTTATCTCTTTTATATATCAAATCATACTTTTGGAGTTTAAACCAAAATCTGTTTATCAAAACAATTTCGAAGCAAAGCTTTTTAGAAGTCTCCCCCACTTTATGATTCGAAAATGAATGTCGATAATGTTGTGCAGTCATCACCGAAATTATTTTCCAGCGACATAAGAGGGGAGTACTGAATTCATTCCTTTTAAAATTTATTTGAAAGAAATTTGTATTTGTATATACTTTTAAACAATACTGATATTATTTTCCAAACCTTGAAACAGAAACACCGGAATTTAAATTTCTCAAATTCTCAATTTTATATTCATTTTACTTGAAAATTATATTTTACAAATCACATTTATACAATTTCATTTTCTTGTAATGATATAATAGCTAATAGTTTAGGAATATTGACTAATAATACAATAAATGATAATAATCAATATTATCATTTCTAACTACCTATTCACACTATATATATACCATAATAGGTTCTGAAAATTATTCCTTTATATATACAATATAATCAGGGTAAAATTATTTCATTTACTCCATTTCAAAACAATATTATGTCGAGTTGCTATGTTCAAGTGTTTAGAGATCCCTATCAATAATGTTAATTACTCGTATTGACCAGAATCCATAAGACACTCAACAAATCAACCAACACAATATAAAACAATTTTTATATTCACTAACAAATACGCGCTCATATCTATTAATACACTCAAACTCATTCTAGGATGCTACTAACCCTATCAGTAATGAGTTACTACACAAAGCTAAGGTTATCGCTAAACTAAAGCTCTGATACCAACTATGACGACCCACCTTTTTGAACAGGTTTAAATCGACAATAAACCACACATGTCAACTCGAACCATTCAAAAGGGAGGATTGTTAATGGGGTAAATAAGAAAATAAGAGAAAAAGAAGAAAACAAACACAGAATCTCGTAGCGGAACGACAAAATATAATAATCAAATAAGCAGTTCATGAAGCCGTTTATACCATATTTTTTATTTTATTCAATACAACATTTATCAAAGTTATACATACATCGGAAATAAATAAAATAATGTAGTAGACAACATGTTGCAGGAGTAATAATTATAATAGTATACCAAATCTTCGTCTTCGTCCTCCAGAATAAATCTTCAATAAGCAAAAAACTTAGGGCTGAACCGAGTGTAATGAAAAGACAAAACACTCGAGTCAGGACTAAAATATTCTTATGTGAGTCAAATCGATATCGCATATAACATGAGTGTCATGGCGTCAGAGATGCTTACAGGTTTTCACATCTCCTATCCAGTGTAGAACGTGCATGCAATAACTCAAGAGATGTTACGGGATTTTCCATCTCCTAAGGATCTGTCAAAATATTTATATGTAGTAGAATACGCTACATATATAATGTCTAATCAATAAAATAAATATTTTTCTTAGCGTTAAGGCTTTACATTAATCCCCCTTAGCGCATTTTTAAACATTGGCGTACAGTTTGCATTTGACACCACCAGTAGAACGTCGGTAGTCAGGGATGCGTCGTGATACAACAACACTAATCCAAAGTCGTATGGGTATCGTTTAGGGATAAAAGTATGACAAGGCACGTTAGGCAATGCCCAAGGTAGGATACTACCAGTTTACCCTTCCCGACTAGTGGTAACGCATCATAGCTATGATCGCCCACCGCGTCCAACACTCCCATAATTCGGAGGGTGCGCACCAATCAATCACAATGTAAATGATGGTAATACGAAGAAGTGCGTCCGCTCGGGGTAGCTAACCCACTTCGCCGGTACGGCTCCTGTTTTAGTCATTTCAAATTGGCACAAGTGTCAGGCTAATCCATCATCGTTCTCTTTCTTCAAATCCAGTAAATGACGCCAAATCCAGCCACTTCATTCTGGATCATCACTCCACGTACACAGTTGTCAAAGTGGTTTCGGCATCGACAGAGAGTATGCCCATATCTGGCCCCGATCTCTTTAACAACCAAACGCCGTTTTACACACTGATTGGTACTTTTACATTTCGAAACAGTTCATACTTGATATCAAAATATCATATTCGCTTCAAAATCAGATCTATTTCGATATCATCATATTTACTCAAAATATACTACTTCAGTTCAAAATCATTTTTGCCTTAATATCTCGATTTAGATTCTAAAATTGTTTTGAATTTACATTTGGGTTATAACTTCATTTAACCCCATTCATATTTAAATCCATGATTTAAAATAAACATTTCACCCTTGACCAGTTTGAATTTTTGAAAAATAGTTTGAATAGTTTAAGATAGTTTAAGTAATTAAAATAGTTAAAATAGTTTAAATGGTTAAAATAGTTAAAAATAGTTTAAATTGTTAAAATAGTTTAATAAAAATAGTTTAAGTATTAAAATGGTTTATATGGAAAAATAATTTGGAAAACCAAAATAATTTGTATATTTAAAGTGATAGCTTTTAAATATTTTTATATTAAATAATTTATTTGAAAATAGTTTCAAAGTCAAACTGATTCAATTCCAACTTCCCAATTCAAATCTACTTCGATTCTAGTTTATATTCAAATCAATTTCAATTTCGACCTCAACTCCAATTAATTCAATTCAATTCCAATTTGAATCAATTTCAATTCAATTCTCAAATTTTTAAATCATTCGATTTGTATAAATTCGAGTTCGATTTTCAAAATATCGATTTAAGTCACTTAAATTTTATTTAACTTCAATATTAAATTTAATATCCAATTTTCAAATATAATTAAATTTCGAGCTCAATTTCGAAACATCGTTTTATTTCACTTTTACTTAGTAATATTCAAAGTTCGAATAAAAGTTCAATCTTTTAAAAACAATCAATTTATGAAGTTCGATCATATTCCGATTTTAACTTCAAAATCTCAACTTCAATTATTTAACAATTTCTTTTAACCAAAAATTTATTTCAACCTTTCAAACTCGAATTCGTGATTAATTGGATTTCTATAAATTGATTTTTATTTCTTTCAAATCAAAACAATTTAAATAATTTCTAATCGAAAATTTTAAAATCATTTAATTTAACCAATCTAGTGTCCATATATAATTTTCTATCATATGGCCAAGTGATCAGTTATTTCAATTTAATTCCAGGGATGGATATATGTAACGACCCGTAAATTTTAGTTGTTTTAATAACGTAATTAGTTGAAATTTTTTGAGACTCTTGCCTCCTGTTAACGAGGTCGCGAGTTCGATACCCGTCTGCCCTACTCCCCTCAAGGCGTGGAGGTGGGTTCCCAGAAAACCGAAAACATGGTTGGGAACATCAAACCTCTGTGCTGGGGTTGGCTTAAATCCCTCCTAGGGTTGGCGGACTCACTAGGTAGGGGCTCTTCCCTTCGGGGTTGAGTTTTTTAAAAAAAAATTAGTTGAAATTTTGTGAAATTTTAAACGATAAAATTTTGAAATATAAATTTGATATTTGAAATGCGTCTAGTTAAAAATAGCAACTGGTAAATTTTCGTCCGAAAATATGAAAGTTTATTTCATGCGTAAATTTACTTCAATTTAATCAGTTAAAAAGCGATGAAAATAAAATGTTTCGGAACTTAAATATTTTTACATAGAAAAATTCTACACCGTCTTCTGGGCAAGACGTCATTTTTCGTTTTTCAAAATTCGGACTTCTTTGGCTCCGTTGATCTTATTTTTCTGCGTTTTTGCTGTATTTTCCGATAGTAGAAAATTCGAATTTTTATAATTCAATCGTACCATTGATATCCGTATACCATTTTGATCGTCTCATTGTACTGATCTCCATGGTATATTCGTATGTGAGTTTCGACGTCCGGTGGACGGCGAAATCTGTAAACGTTGAACCATATCGGTACGATTCGTGAGACTTTTGGTTTCTTTGTGCCTTCTCATTTCCAACTGCACAAACCCAACAGACATTTGCTTTATTAATACCTGAATTCACGTGCGCGGCTTTTATTATTCTACCCATTTCCAACATTGTCTATTCATTTTCATATTCCCCAGGATTCATTTCGTGACCATTTCTCTTCTTTTCATATTTGCTCCAAAGAGATTAATTAAAACAGAGCCTCGTTTCCTTTCACAAATTTCTCATCTGCCAGCATGTCCTTCCCACTCTTCTCTGCTCTCATTCGTTCCTCCCCCTTCGGCCACCATTGGCTACGGCCGCCCAAACTACCACGTCACAGTGACAGCCATCACCCGTCCGCCCCTACACACCAACCTCCACCTTGTTAGCCGCAGCCACCATATCTCGCCCATTCCGCCACCGCCTGCTCAGTCGAAGCCACCTTCCGCCTCAACCCGAACCTCACCTCCCATCTCCGTCCACCTTTTCCCCACCGCGCAGCCATCGTCCAAACTTCTCTCCACCTGGCCGGCAACCTCCGAGCCCACTCACCAATCTTCTTCTTGCATGGCTTCTTTTCTTGTTGTGCCAGGTTTGAAAAAAAAACGTTTGTTTCTATAAATTATATAGGAAAGTATACTTTGATTTTTGTCATATCTATATAAATGTTACGTGTGTATGTTATTGGGATCTGTCTCAATTGTTTTAGTATTGTTCTTTCATGCGCCTTATATAATTTGTTGTTTTGGAAGTATATATATTGTTTTATAGTATAACGGTCAGTTCGTATGGTATGTAAATTGTGTATGAAACTTATACATTCTGGGCATAAGTTGGTTTGCATATATGTTGTGAGTTGTTTTGTTATAGTACGTAAGTGATGCTTGGTTTCAAAGTTTATGCATAAATATAGATTTTTAAATAATATCATAGAAAAAAATTTAGTATAACATACAAATATCATTGCCGAAGCCTGTTTAAATGTTTGGAGAAAATATACTTTGGCTGAAACATGTTTTAATATTATATAATATACATTGTTGCATGTGTTGTCCTGGTCACGTCAGCTATATTTTGATTTATATAAATGTTGGATTTTATATACTTGAATTTATTTTAGTACATTGGGTCTGGGTTTTTATAAAACATATATATAGATGTTATAGTATATATATGTTAGTATTCAGGACATTTTTTGTATATATATATCATACTTTGTTTACTTCACTGTTTATGGTATGTTTAAAGTTAGATCCTTATGTATTAAGAATTATTTTGATCATATAATTTGTGAAAACGTTTATATATTTTGGGTACAATCTGTTTACCTGTTCATCTGTTTAGTTTTGTTTATGATTTGCATATACGTATATCGTTCGTCTGCATCTTTTAGGGTACTTACATTTATTCATTTATAAGTTAGGCTGCATGTTAAATATTCAAGGCTGTTTGGTCCTCTGTTTTATACTTGAAAGTTGCAACCAAACTGATTTTGCACTTGTTTACATGTTTATTTTTTTTCTGAACAGCAGTTAGACTTCATGTTCACGATATCATATCTCACTCATGTTTTATCGGAATGGGTTGATTCTATTTTTAAAAAAGAGTCGAAGTTACCTAGTTTATGCCTGTCAAATTTCAGTATAATCCGACATCGTTTGATTAGTGGTCGAGGATCTAGAAGTTAGACCCAGGCAGCTGTTCTTTTGTACTTAAATTATTTTACACTGCTGCAAACACGACCTGAGTTCATGTTTGACGCATCGTATCTCTTTTGTCTTACGTCGGAAAACAGTGATTCCCTTTCGTTTAAAAGATAAAGTTTTCTACTTTCTGTATATAAAATTTTAACTTCATACGAGGTGGTTCAGTCCTCTGTTTCTTACCTGAAAGTCAGGCCCGGAGGGGTTTTCAGACCTGAACATTTGACGGTCGCAACATGGCCTGAGTCTATGTTCGTGACATCGTAACTTTTCTGGTCTCTTGTCCAAATCAAGTGATTCTTTTGCAGTTTGAAATACAAGTTTTGATCTTTATTCATACCAAATTTCAGACCATTTCGATCTTGGTAGCACATAGAATTATATTGTTAAACTTTGACGCAGGACATTTTTTTTTATTTGTTGCTATGTTGAATGTTTTGATTTGATTTCGGCAATTCCTATTTAACAGCTTTGCTCGTCGATTCGTGCCAATCTAGTTTATTTCGGAAGTCGTGCTTGCAATTCGTAACTCCACTTCGTTGTCTATTCTCGCTCTCTAGCCTCGAAAGGTGAGCAATCACTCACGATTAATGTTCTTTTATTTATTAAATTTTATTTCAATTGATACGACAATTGAAATATGCTGCTATTAGTTGTTTACACTGTTATATATGCTATTACCTGTATCTGTTCACCTATGACATCTGACACCATTATCTGTTAATTGTTTATGCGATGATAATACAGTTTGGCTAGTAATTGATTGATTGTTGATGTTTATATTGAACGTTAAAATTGTTAATGTTAAAGTGATAAATATTATGCAATTGAATTTAACGTAGGATAGATAAAATTTTGAATCGACATATGTGTTGAATTTGATTAGTTAATTTGTATAATATGGCCCCTTAAATATATAATTATTTGACACGTAGGATGGTTAATTACCCTTGAACCATGTGAATTTATGTCGTATGAAATTGATTAATAAATATCCAGTGTAGAATCGTATAAAAAAATTTAGTGTAATAATCCTTAATCTACGTGAAATGATAGTGTAGATTCTAGAAATAATTATATTAATTCGCACAAACAACAATGTGAATTAATACGATTATTTCGGGATTATTTAAATAAATTATTTGATTGTTATTGATTGTTGTTATTGCTTGTTTATTTACTTTGACACCATCCCAGTTATCACACTGCAAGTTCCCTTTGCTATGCTTTGATTTTGAATTGAACTGGAATCGGGTTGAAATGATAAATACCCAAATTGAACTTTGACCTAGGATAGAGAATTAAATAAAAACCCGATTGGTCAATAATTTGATTTAAAAATAAAATGAAGATTTTATTTGAATAAATAATATGGTTTTGAAACGAAGTTGGAAATTGAATTTTGATGAAATTTAAATGTGAATATTTAATAATCTGAAACAAAATATTAATAAAGAAATTGGTGAAAGAATGTTGTTTAATTTAAGAAATGATTGAATTAAGTTTTGAAATTATTTAATAATTTAACGAAATTGAATTATTTAATAATTAAATGAAATTGAATCCTTTGATAATTAAAATTGAACTTTTTAATTAGTGAAATTTAGTTCTTTATTAATTGAGCTTTGAAATTGTAACTAAGCAAATGAATATGGGGAATTGAATTTCTTTATCAAGAAATGCAAATGTGATTTTTGAAATTAATGTAAGACTTGTAATTTAAAGGGTTGATTTGTCGAAGCTAATTTAATTAAATTTGAAGTTTTAATATAATGGAGTTGAACTTAAGTAATTGATTTAATGAATTGGAAATTAAATAAAAATTGTTTTGAATGATAAATTAACTTAACGAATATTGAATGAAATCGATTACTGAATTTAAATTGATTTGAATGATAAATTAAATTAAATTAAATGATTTCGGAATGAAACTTATATACGAACTTGAATCAATACTTGAATGGTTTAAATATAAATTGAAATTGAATTATAAGATTTTGAAATGGTAATTTGAAAGTTTTGAAACGTAAATTATGGAAATTGATTTAGAAAGTCAAATGAAATGTTGGTTTACAAATTTTATTTGAAATTGAAATTGATTTGGTTTTGAAATAAATAAATGACCAATCGGTGTAATAATTTCGGAAGTTATTAAAGAGACCGGAATCGGTTAGGGACATACTCACTGTCTAAACCGAAAACCACTTTAATAACTATTCGCGGAGTGTGATCCAGAATGAAGTGGTTGGAATGATGTACGTGATGACTGAAGAAAGAGAACGATAATGGATAGCCTTGACACTTGTGTCAAATTGGAAATGACTAAAACAGGAGTCGTGCCGGGCCAAATGGGGGCTAGCTACCTCGAGCGAACACACTTCTTCGAAAACTACTCATTACTTGTTGTCGATTGATGCACCCTTGATTTTGGGAGTGTTTTTTCGTGGTGTTGCGATCGCTGCGGCGATGCGTTCTCACCAGTCCGGATCAGGCAAACGGTAGTTTCACTACCTTGGGTATTGCCTTATGTGCCTTGTCATACTTGGATCCCTTTATACGCGACCACTACGAATTTGTTTTGTATTATACCTATGGAGTACTCCCTGATATCCCACTAGTTTACGGTGGAGTTTACAGTGCTGTATAGACTATAACGCTTATATAAAATGTGTTAAGGGGGATAATGGTAACGCCTTAACACTATTTTGATACCTTATATTACTGATAGACATTATCTACTTAGCGTACATTACTACCTAGTAGATAGTTTACCGGATCCTTAAAGGATGGTTATTCCAAACATCCTTTGAGTTACTTGTATTTCAATTGCTATTTCACTTGAGTTGGATTTATTGATATAAGAATGTTAATCCTGACTCGAGTGTTTTGTGTTTTGCTTTACGCTCGGGTCAGACTGAGTGTACCAGTATTCGAGACTCACCTTTGGAGTTGGAGCTTTGCTTGAAGATCCAGCCATCTATTCTGCTTTCAGTATTCGATGATTCCAGTGATGTATTCTGATTTGTATCTGATGTATCGTGTTACTCTTCCGTTGTATCTGGTTTAACTCTGATGTAACTTATATTTTTATATAGTAGCTTCATGAACTACTATCTCTTTTATTTCCGCTGCAATTATTACTCTGTGTCTGTGATCTGTGGTCATTTTATTTACTGTATATGTTCAGTTTTGCCAAATTTAAATTAACAACGCGGTATTTTGAATTATTCAAGTCCGACATGTGAGGACGCGAATGGTCCACACATAAATTCAATTTCAATTTCAAATTTAACTGTCAGTTTTAATTTATAACGGTTAATTCAAATGACAATCAAATTTATCAAACAACGACCAATAAATTCATATCACTTCATAAATTCAAATTTAACTAGCATAAAAATATTCTAGTACGTTGTGAGCGTTATTAATTACCCACCTTGATTTTCTGTTGTTGCCGAGATGTTCCGGTTTGGAACTAAAACCGAACAACGTCCGAAATTTGCCCAAATTTCAACTGTCTCCAAATCCATCCAAACTAGTTTCATTGCGAAGCTCTCGTCATCACGACAACGCAAAAAGTCTTATTCAATCGAACCTCGTATGTAGGAGTTATACATTTTCAAGTTCATCGATAATTTATAATTAAATTTAAATTCTAATTACATTTAAAGACATCCATACCCAAAGAAGCCCAGCCCAACACATTTCTTCTTCTCCAAAGCAAAAGCCTGTAGATGATATATGTACAAACCCATGGCCGCGTGCAACATTTTGAGTGATACGGAGCTACGATATACGAAATCAAATTCCGTCTTCGCCGTCGTCTTTCTCATCGAGATCTCCACCCAGTCGTCACCTCCACACCAAGTCCGGTCCCCCTAACCTCATCGCGACCTACTCCCTCTTCGTGCTACAGTGATGAGAAGCGTGACAGTAAAGACGATCGGACCACCCCATATTCACGGCCAAGGCGCTATTTGCGACTCCAATTCCAAAAACAAATCCCAAAACTCGAATCGATAGCTCCACCATTCAAGAACTTGAACCCTAGTTTCAAAGTTGTACGCGCCCCTACAGTTAATTGCCAAAACAAAAGCTGCGCCTTGCAAATCGCATACCCAATTGAAGCTCGGGCAAAAATAATATTTTTAAGATTGGTTTTGCATTTTTTTATCGATTGGATTAGGAGATATGATTTTTTTTGAAATTACTTTGCCACCATTTTTTTTTCATATGACCGAACTGTTGCATGCTCGGCTATGTTGAGTTTAAAGGAGAAAGATGCGTGTTGAAGAGGGAAATGGTACAGTGATTTGAAGGAAAAGAAAGGAATTGATCTATTGACAAGTCAAAATTTAAATTTAAATTCCCAAAATATCCCGATTTACACAACTCAAAATAACGAATCCCTATCGAGGCATGCCGCTAGGCATTTGTAATGTTATACCCCTATTTCGAATGCAATGGAAAAGGTTTCGAGTCGTAATTCTATCGTATGGAGAAGATAGCTTTTTGGACCCAATGATTATATTTAATTTTGGATATTAATTTCGACGCGTTTATATCCCGTACAACTAAACGATAACTCCGAACGCTACGAAATTTGAAATTCGATAATAATACACTATTATGGATCCCATGGAACTGGTTTCATTGAATTCAGAGACTGTGCCCCGGATCGCTATTTTTTACGTCTCGATTATAATATAAATTTCCAATTTTTAATTATTCACTTTTAAATCCAATTTTAAATGTTAACAATATTCATTGTTATTTAAATAAAATTTACATCAACTTTCGATGTCATTTTCAATCGTATTAAATTCAGAATTCAATTATTCAAATAATTTCCAATATTGAATTTAAACAATTCTGATTATTTAATATATCACTATCTTTCGGAATATAAGTTAATGAACTTGTAAGATTTAACTTTTAAAACGAATTCAAATTATAGAACAACTATTTCCATTTTACAGTCATCCAATTCCGTTTATTCAATGTCACACTGATCTTAAACTTGGTCAATACATAGAATTTATTTCAATACGCGTTATCGCAAAATCTTCGAAATTAACTATTTCAAATTTTTTTATCCAAGTTCATATCCAATAACTTACATTCAAAATCATTAAACCTTTATTTTTAACCATTTTTATTCATTAATCACACTAAATTCAATAATTTAAATAGTTAAAAATACGGGTCGTTAAATATGGGGTTTTATAAAAGCTTTGATACCCTAATCCTATTTTTGGGAACCACCCAAACTACCCTTGAGGAAGTGTGGTCACCAAGTTAATTAGCATGAATTAATCTTTCATTAAGTGTGCATGTAACTTTATTGGCCATTTAACATGTGCATTAGCTCCTAATTGAAGATCAAGGTAAGTGGGTAGGTGGGGTCCTCCATGATACATGAGTTTGAATTATTTCCGTCTTCATTCCTTTGTTTCCTCTTGTGCATGCATATTTTCTATGAAAACCTCTTCCATTTGAATCCAAATTCCTATAAAATAACAAAAAAATGTCCAAGTAAAAATTCTCAAATTAATATATGCACAAAAATGACCATTTTGCCCCTATATGAAGATGAATAATTGACGATTTGAAAATAATTTGAATTTTGGTTTAAACATGTTAAAACGACCTATATGATCATTTATTTAATTAAATTAGATTATGGAAGTAAAAATATGCACATTTACGTGCACATTAAATACCTCCACACTTATCTTTTTATTCGTCTTCGAATAAATTAAAACTAAGACAAATCCATTTCGTAGGAAACACGATTGCATTGAGCGTACGCAACAAGTCGTTAAACCTCTAGGTGTCCCTAATAGGATGAGTGTTGTCTCGTGAGGGTTTTCTGCGGATACTACCCACAAAATCCAAATGTGAAATGTAACACTCCTAAATGCAAGATTTATTTACAAAGATATGGATGCAAGTTTTTGAAAATATTTACAAACGAAGAATTTACTTTTAAATTGGCACAAATAAGTTAAATATAAGTTTTGGTCACCATCATGAAATTCAAGTCATTTACTCGTCAAAACTTCCAATAAAAATTAAGTTATCATCACAAATAGACTCTAGTTTGGCTAGTTGTTTTAGTTGATAACACAATGTAACTATGAAATGGATCCTTAATTGATTATCAAAGTTTTTCAAAGTGGTATTTTCATTTCTTCTGAATAACAAGTCAAATCAAATAAGTAAAAATAGTGCTTGGATTTCAGTTGCTTACTCTCTCTTATTTGAAAATTATATTGATATTAACAATATTTACATATGCCTAACTCAAAAAACTGAAGCCAAATATATGACCCATGCACTGCCTTTCGGGCTTACGTGAGGGGAATACAGAGCGTGGTGAGTGAACACACATGTGTGTACACCTATCGACTGTAGGCATTATTAATAAAATAATTTTTATATAAATACACCTAACTCAGATAAACTGAGGCCAGATATACCGATCGTGCACTACCTTTCGGGCTTACGTGAGAAGGGTATAGAGCATGGCAAGTGTACACACTTGCATGTGAACACATGACTCTAGGTGAACACATGTCTTTACAGTCAGTCCAAGTGAAAGGAGAAAAATAAAATAAAAATAAAAATATGACCTATATTTACATGAAAATGAAACAATTATTATTTACACGACATCAGAAAATATACCGTTAAAGAATAAATGAAACGGTCTTCCAAAGATCAATTCATTTGTCCCGTCAAGTATGAGAGACACAGCTTAAGCCCAGAAAACCAAACTATAAAATATTTTGAAGTTGAATGTTGATTTGGAAAAACGAAAGTCGTTTTATTAAAAATCGTATGAGTTGTTTTATTTTCGATGATTTTTTGGTTTGATAGAACAATTAGTTGAAGTTCAAGTTTATTTTCACCAAATTGAAATTCAAACTTATCATTGAAAACATCCTCAGAATTGTTGATTTCAAAATCAAAATGGTGATTTAAATCTTACCCTTTAGAATTAGATAACTCATCTTCGAAAAGTCCAAAAAATTCGTGTTCATTAAATTTGTCTTCCTTTGTTGGATTAACAACAACTTCAATGCATGTATTAATTTCAAAATCCAAAGTTGTTGTGTTCAAATTTTCAAAATTGGGAAAAGGAAGATCGAATTTTAAATCGAGTTCCAAACTCTCAAAGGAATTGAAATCCAACCCAATTACCGTATTTTCAAAACCTTTATTAAGATTGTCGTTTTCAATTTCAAAAGTTGTTATTTGAAAATCGTCAATTTTGGAAAAAGGTGGATTATTATTTGACTTGTTAATCATTGGGCTTTGATTTTGTTTCTCACGTTGTTTCATATATGTTTCAAACAATAAATCCATGTGATCATTGTGAATTTCGTTCATTTGCTCAATAAAATCCAATTTATAATTATTAACTTGAGTATTTTCAATGTGAAATTGTTGAGAATGAAAATTTTCAATCGCATCGTAGTCAAGATTATTTCCATTGCCAAAATTATTTGAAAAGTCGTTTCCATTTTCGGTTTGATTTTGAAATTCATTTTGGAGTCCAAAATTGAATTGGCATAGGTTATAATCAAAATCGTTTAAATTTTGAAGTGAATTCATATTTTGATTATTTTGAAATCCTTGATTTGAGTTATCGCACAAATATGAATTACACAACTCATTTATCCTTTGATTTTGTTGTGTAGAAAGTTCAAGTAAAGACGAAATCATTTTAATGCTATTTTCAAGAGTCGAGGGTTGGTCAACATTTTGAAAATTTTGTGGTTCAAAATTTGAATTATTTGTACAAAAGTTGTCAATAAAATATCCATAAGAATTTGATGTGAAATTATATGGATTATATTGATTTTCGCAACTATTGTAAAATTCTGGCGAGTAGGGAAACTCAGACATTTTCAAGAATGTTTTTTTTATAAAGGAAAAATATTTACCAAAAGGAATTTATTTTTCAAAAGGGAAATTTGATTTTTGTTTTGTTTTTGGATTTTCAATTTTTTTTGAAAAGGTTTTTTTTTAGATTTTTGATTTTCTAAAAAAAACTTACTCAATTTTTTATTTTATTTTTTTGATTTTTATTGAAAAATTTCAAAAGAAAGGATTTAAAAACTAAGTTAAGGAATATTTACAATTTTTTTTTGTTTTGCATTTTGAATATTTTTTTAAAATATGTATAAACTAATGCAACTAAATAAATGCAAGGGTTTAATTACAAATTTTCTATCCTAGGTAGCCCCTTACCCAAAATTGTATGATCACAGTTTGTCTTAATCCAACAAGATAGTTCTTAGCGAGGTAACAAACGGGATTTATCGGTGCACCACGAATCACCATAGCAATGCAGCCGAAGATTTAAGTACCTTCAGAGAAACAACCACTATAATATTTACGAATCACCATAATATTTATAAATGGTTATTGCTCTACCATAGCCTAGACACAAAGAAATTAATTTGTCGAAAGAGGACAACTTATAATATAAAATGGAGCCCTTGGTGAGCTCGTGACACCTTTAAGATGATGTCTAATCGTTATTATTAGCAAATTCTAAGATGAAATGCAATACTGAAATTAAACGTGTATTAACAATGCAACTACGAATGAAATTTGTTTTTGTTTTTGTTTTTGAAATTTTTTTTAAATGCAAGAAGCCAACAATGCAAAGCAAATAAAAACAGGAGATGAGGGCATGATACCAGAGCGTGCAGAATTATTAGCAATTTATTTTAAAGCGGCGATTTTTTTATATATATGCAAGCAATTTATTTTTGGCTAGCAAAGTGAAGCAAGCAAATGATTCTTCCTTATCTACTTCTACAACCTGAAAATAAAAACAAGATATATATACAGGTTATTTTTCTATATATATATATATATATATATATATATTAAATAAGAAACTAAAAAAAATGAAAAACAAAACAAAATGAAACTAAAACAACTAATGACACTTGTTGTTTTTTCTTCTTTTGTTTTTTAAGGCAAAAAAAACTTAAGAAAAATTTTAAACCACAACAATTTGCCAAAACCAAATTCACTAAACTAATAAAACCTAAAACAATTCTCTCTCTCTCTCTTTTTAATGAAGAGATGAAAAAAGAAAAAACTTAAAACTTAAAGTTAAAAAACAAAACTAAAAAAGAAAAAGAAAAAGAAAAACACACACCACAAACCCGGCATAACAAAATATCCAGACCCACAAACCCGCAAATCTATTTCAGATAAAATAAAAACAACAATTTCAATCTTCAATTGTCTTCAACTAAACACAATAGTCCTCAAAACTTCAATTCGCACGTCTTTAAATCTCAAGTTAACAATCAATCCACCACCAAAATTCGAAGTGCACGATCAGGCGACTCAATGTTTGAAAGGAGGGAAATTTAGGTCGCGATTTTGTTTCTTCAATTCAAAGGGGGATTCGAAGCGATTGGGAGACGTGGTGGAATTGCATGAGTTGGTGATGGTATTGTTAGAGTTTCAGTTTGAGGAGAAGTGAATGGAAAGAGTTGAAGTTGGGGTGATTGGGGTAGTTCGAAGGCGATGCTCGATGTTATTGAAGTTGCGGCAATTTTTTTTGGGTGAACGAAGGAAATTGGCAGATGAGGTTGGTCGAGGAATCGAGGAGGTATGGTGTTTGTGTTGTTTGAAGTGAAGTATGCTAGTGGTTATGGAACTGGGCTTGTCAGTTGATGGAAGATAGTGAGGAGGTTGTTTTGGTGAATTGATGTTAGGAGGGTGGTTGATCAGAGGTGAAGGCACTGTGCTGGGGTTGTGAATGCTATATGAAATGATTTGTTGGGAGGTTTGTTGTAATTGACAGTTGTAATGTGGAAGTGGTGAAGGCATTGATGACAGAAATTATACATAGCAGGTGGTCAGGGGTGATGTAAGAAATGTGCAGGGAGTAGCAGAGGCAAGGGATGTTGTAGAAGTTTGGGAAATGTAGGAGATGGTTTAAGTTGAAGGTTGGTGGGTAGTGCAGCAGTGAGGTTTGTTTGCTTGTGATAGAGGTATGTAAGGAATGTTAGCACTGGTGGGCTGTTTGTTGTAGTGAATAGGGATAACAGTAGTTATGGTTGTAAAGAACAGGGATAACAGAGGTGGTTATGTGATGTATGCAGAGATAACAGTAGTAAATGAGATGGCTGTAGTGACGAGCCAGGCCTGGTGGTTTGTAGAACTGTGGAGATGTGATGGTGATGCTGGAGTTTTGCAAAGGTTGTTATGGCAGGTGGTAGGTTGAAGGACAGCAGGCAAGAGGATGATGATGGTCAAGGGGATGTGCAGGCAAGTAAGTATGGTGAAGTGAGGCTGTGGGCAAGTGAATGTGGTTTGTTATGAATATGCAGTTTTGTTTGAGTGTGGTGGTCAGTGACAGGGGGTGAAATTGCTTGCTGTGGTGAGTGACAGAGCAATTGTAGTTTGTGTTGAAGTATGAAATGAATAATGACAGAGTGGATGGAAGTTGATGGGGTGGTTGTTAGATAAAATGATATGCAGTGATGTATTGTGGTAAGTGAAAGTGATGTTATGGATCGTAATATGGAATATAAAATAAGTTATCTACTAATGCGGAATATGAGTATAAAAAGTAAACAGTAAAGTAAATGACATCAGGGATTTTTATACTGGTTCGAACTCCCATTCTACATCCAGTCCCAGACTTCTTTTGGAATTTAACTAGCAACCCTCTCTTAACCCGGAGAAACAGGTATTACACCGCCTGAGCAACGGAACAGGACTTCTACCACCTAGACAACCGAACAGGACTTCTACATTACAGATAGTAATGTTGTTTATGACTGAATATGCTCTTGAATAGCACTGATAAGTTGATAAAGTACACCCTTCCTTGTTTGCGCCAAAATTGGTCATAAACCCCAGAAGTAGTGAAAGCACAAGTGTTTACACACAAATCCTCAATATTCAAATACAGATCTCAGATCCAGATGATGTAGAGAGTAAAAATGAAGAAATAACAAAATTAAAATGAAAGAAAGTAAGAGAAGACACAAGATTTATAGTGGTTCGGCGTTGTAGCCTACATCCACTTTGAATAGTTTGCTATTTATTGATGATTCTCAACTGATTTACAACAGTACAATCAATAGCACTCAAGTTACAATGGAGTTTTAGCAGAGTAACATAGAGCTTCCAAAAGTCCTTTTTCAGTAGACATAGGGGTGCCATTTAAAGGAGTATATCTGGAAATATCTCCCTCAAAACTCGGAATACCATTTCTCATGTGTAGGTGAGCCCACTAGATCGATCGGGGGTTGTTTGGGATTGATCCTTGATTGATCCAAGTGGATTTCATATCGATCAAGATCACTCCAAATGAGCTGTGATCAATTATGGTGAAAGATGATGGTGCAAAGTCCTTGCTCTCCAAATTTCATGAAATTCCAACGTGTAGTTTTTGAGATATGATCGATCCAAGTTTCAATTTCCTAGTGTTGGCTGATGATTTCGTATCCATGATTCGTATCCGTCACTTTTGCATCGATTCAAGTCTTCGTATCCATCATCGCATGTCCATAGCTTTCACATCGATTTGATTCTCACTCTGTGATCCATGTTTCGTGCTCCATCTTTTGACTGGTTCCTTTGTATCGATCGATATGAACGCGATCGATACGAAATGGCTCCAGAACCTCTTCGTATCCATCCAGCATAGCTATCCTCGAGTATGTCCTTCGTATCCATCAATAATTGATCGATACAAAATGCTTTCCAAACCCTTGTAACCATTGCCTCGTATCCATTCTTTGCTCCTTCCTTCGTATCGATCCCAGCCCTTCTCTTCGTATCGATCTGATGCCATAGACCGATACGAAATCTATTGATACGAACTGCTTTCGACCCAAATCAAATGCACAGAAGAAAGTATGCGTTATCCATATTCATACCCACCTTGATCGATACGAAAGTATCGATATAGATGTATCATTCCGAAGCACATAGCGACATCCACCTTGATCGATACGAAGGTATCGATACGAACCAGCTTCCGTGAACATTGATCCATCCATAACTCGAGCATATGAACTCCGATTGACCTGAAATTCGAAGTGTAGCCTCATTAAACCTTGTTTATCATTCCCTATCGATACCACCTTGATTGGAGCTTGGTCCAATTTTGATGGTATTGATCATAGCCTTGTTTCCAATCGATCTCCAATCCTGATATCCATCCTTTGTAGCCAATTTGTTGATATCCCGGCCTTGTCCAAAAGGCAGGGTAACATTTGCCCCCCCCCCCCCAAAACATGCCTTGCGGTAGAAAGACGTGTTTTAATAGCTTTAAATCCGACATCCAAAATCCATATTCCATCCATAGCCATATCATCCAACCCATAATCCAATCCATTACCAGGTCATTCTATCCAAGTACCATATCTGAATCTAGTAACCAAATCCTTAGCCAATTCCATATCCATCCGAACCCGACAACCTAGTTCTAATTCATCCATATGCAGTAGCCAATAACCAAATCCATGACCTCTTCGGGTCGATGTCCAAATCCGGGACCGCTCCAGGCCCTTATCCAAAACCGGGACCTCTCCGGGTCCAAATCCATAGACCTTGCCGGGTCATTTCATACCATTCCAGCCTCGACTCTCCAGTCGAGGGCTCATCCATGGTTTTCCTTCTCCAGCCTCGACTCTTCGATCAAGGACTTATATTCTCCGACCTCGACTCTCCGATCGAGGACTTATATTCTTCGGCCTCGACTCTCTGGTTGAGGACTTATATTCTCCGGCCTCGACTCTCCGGTCGAGGACTTATATTCCGTGTTCGAGTCTATTCCGTCGCTCTCCGGCGAATGGACTTGTAACTCGCGGTTATTGCCTCGTCTCTCCGGTCGGGACCGTAACCACATGACCTGTAATATTTATTAAATTAATCCAAATCCAATCGTCATAGAGTTTAATTGATAAAATAAAAGTCCGTACAACCAAGAAAAACAAATAGCCATAGTACCAAGAAAGAAACCAGAGTTTGTAGAAAACATAAAAAACAAGATTTCATAAACCCAAGCATCATGGTTTATCATCACCTCAGAGCATGCCTAGGGACCGTCCTCGATCCCGTACATGTGCAAGTGACTTAGCCACATTACTTCGGGGTTTATTAATTATTCCATCCATAAATCCAATCAGCTGATAATAAGCTGATGACGATGCCTGGATCCAGTGCCATCTTCGTTTGAGATTAGCGGTGGCTGCTCATGTTCCACTGCCACAGCTCGATTCCTAATGTATTATTGCAAATGACCATTCCTCACATGTTCCTCAATAATATCCTTCAGATGCCTGCAGTCATTCGTGTTGTGCCCATCCAGCTCATGGTATAGGCAATGCTTTCCCAATGTCCGCTCATATTTAGAGGGGTCCCTTTTTTGTTGGCCTTCGATACTGGAGGTGCCCTCGAGTATCCAAATAAATTCTTTCCAGAGTTTCAGTCGAATCCATGTAAGAAGAGAATTTTGATTCCCTCCATCGCCTTTTCGATGTGTTGCCGCTGTCATTCATTTTCCTTTTTCCACTATCGACCTTGTTTGAATCCTCTCTTGGTGGACCTCCACCTTTTGCCGCATAGAATTCAGCCTCTCTCCCCTCTCTTTCAGCCTTCGCATCTTCCTGTCGTAGAAACCTCTCTGCTTCATGGTAAAACTCCTCGAGATCCATCGGTGGATCCTGCTCCAATATATCTTAATATCTGAATTATCTACAATCCCTGAGACTGCTGCCATCAAAACCATCGACGGATCAGGTCGATCCACCGAAGCCACTGCCGCATTGAATCTGATTAAGCAATCCACACTCGCTTCCACTGTTTCATCGATGTTAAAGTCATCACATTCTTAGGTTTCATGATGTGGACCTGAAATTGCCTCATAAACCTCTCGATCAACTCCGTCCATGTGCCAATAAAGCCGCTTTCCAGTTGTTTGAACCACAGCACTGCTATATCCATTAAATACAAAGGGAATCATCATGGCATGACTTCCTCCGATGCTCCCAGTACTTCCATGTGTCTCGTGTACCTTGTCAAATGAATAGCGGGATCCTTTCTCCCATCATACATTTCCAGCGTTGGTAGCTTGAAATCCGGTGAATTCCTAGCTTGCCTGATCATAGGAGCAAAGGGGCTCCTATTAACATCCTTCAAGTCTATGTTCACCAATAATCCCCTCATAGCATGTTTGATCATGTCCACTAACCTGTTGTTGTCATCAAGTGGTAGCCTCTGTTTGCTATCTCCAACTTACCCTCCGAGTCCACGAGGGAATCCTAAAACCTATCCTTCTGAACGAGCATCCATATCTCGATCAACGCCAAACTACACAGCGTCTCCTGGTATCCTTCCTGGAATTGAGCCAACATGATTCGGGGGGCATGCCCCCTAGTTCAAGAGCCACTCCCGATGGTTCTGATCTGTCCCGCATCCTGTTCGTTTCATTTCCTCTGTCCTGATTCTGGACTGCCTCTGTTCCTGTTGTTCCAGCTTTATGATCCTCATTTCTAGTATCTCCTGCTACTCCATTCCTCTGGTTTTGCACTCCAGCTTGTCCAACCTATCGTAGTAGGTTATGTATCATATCCTCCTGCCTTTTCATCATTATTTCCATCTCGTCTCTAGTGATGAAGATTGAGGCCTGATTAGCTCCTAAGGAAGCCTTCTGACTTCCTTCATGCTGACTCCTCTCTGTTCTCTATCTCCTTATTGATTACTTAGCCATTACTTCCCAGAATCCGAGTTACTAAGATTTCGGATCTAAAATCCAAGCTTCCAAATCCCTGAGTGCTAGCGTTCTCAGTGCAAGCACCAAAGTGTTAGCGCCAAAATTGGTTACAAACCCCAGAAGTAGTGAAAGCACCAGTGTTTATACACAAATCCTCAATATTCAAATACAGATCTCAGATCCAGATGATGTAGAGAGTAAAAATGAAGAAATAACAAAATTAAAATGAAAGAAAGTAAGAAAAGACACAAGATTCATAGTGGTTCGGCATTGTAGCCTACGTCCACTTTGAATAGTTTGCTGTTTATTGATGATTCTCAACTGATTTACAACAGTACAATCAACAGCACTCAAGTTAAAATGGAGATTTAGTAGAGTAACGGCGTAAGAGCTTCCAAAAGACCTTTTTCAATAGGCGTAGGGGTGCTATTTATAGGAGTAGATCTGGAAATATCTCCCTCAAAACTCGGAATACCATTTCTCATGTGTAGGTGGGCCCACCAGATCAATCGAGGGTTGTTTGGGATCGATCCTTGATCGATCCAAGTGGATTTCATATTGATCAAGAATCACTCCAAATGAGCTACGGTCAATCATGGTGAAAGATCATCGTGCAAAGTCCTTGCTCTCCAAATTTCATGAAATTCCAGTGTGTAGTTTTTGAGATATGATCGATCCAAGTTTCAATTTCTTAGTATTGGCTGATGATTTCATATCCTTGATTCGTATCCATCACTTTTTCATCGATCTGAGTCTTTGTATCCATCATCTTGTGTCCATAGCTTTCGCATCGATCCGATTCTCACGCTATGATCCATATTTCGTGCTCTATCTTTTGACCGGTTCCTTCGTATCGATCGATACGAACGCGATCGATACGAAATGGCTCCGGAACCTCTTCGTATCCATCCAGCATAGCTATCCTCGAGTATGTCCTTCGTATCCATCAATAATTGATCGATACGAAATGCATTTCCAAACCCATGTAACCATTGCCTCGTATCCATTCTTTGCTCCTTCCTTCATATCGATTCCCAGCCCTTCTCTTTGTATCGACCTGATGCCATAGACCGATACGAAATCTATCGATACGAACTGTTATAGATCCAAAGCAAATGCACAAAAGAAAGCATGCATTATCCATATTCATACCTACCTTGATCGATACGAAAGTATCGATATAGATGTATCGATCCGGAGCATATAGCCACATCCACCTTGATCGATACGAAAGTATCGATACGAACCAGCCTTCCGTGAACATTGATCCATCCATAACTCGAGCATATAAACTCTGATTGACCTGAAATTCGAAGTGTAGCCTCACCAAATCTTGTTTATTATTCCCTATCGATCCCACCTTGATTGGAGCTTGTTCCAATTTTGACGGTATCGATCATAGCCTTGTTTCCAATCGATATCCAATCCTGATATCCATCCTTTTTAGCCAATTTGTTGATATCCCAGCCTTGTCCAAAAGGCGGAGTAACACTTCCTATAATCTTCTCCTTTTGTGGTATAACATGTAATTCGTGAAGATTGGAAGTAATTGTAATCACAAATGAATTTGGGCTTGAATGTGCAAGTGGTTTGAGAGCGTTTATGAAAGTAATTTGCAGAAAATAGTTTGCAAGAATATAGAATAGAATCAGAGAATAGTGTTGTGTTTAGAAAACTGAAATCAAGTTTATTTATAGTGTTGAACAGTTGTAACTATTAATGAAAAGATTTGGTCAAAAGACACGGAAACAATTGTTGAATTAATGGATGTTTCTATTCGTTGAAATGTGGTGACCGTTCAGAAAAATAGCCGTTATGAATATTCAGTCGACTAAAATACGAATTAAGTAGACTAAATATTCATACGAATTTGAATTTGAATTTTACTATGAAAAGACACTTCATTCAGTCGACTGAACAGGGGAGTTTAGTCGACTGAATGTTCAAACATGTTTATGCATGTGTGCATGTTTCAGTCGACTGGTATACCCTGTTCAGTCGACTGAAACGGTCACTGCAAGCCTGTTTTACCTAGTTTTTAAAGCAAGTTTATTCTATAAATATTTATATAAAAAACCAAGTTTGCATAGATTGACTTGAGTATGTTTTAAAGACTTTTATGTGTGTGTGTATACCACTTAGGAGAGATTTTAACAAATGTAAATACTAACTAGACTATAGACAAACCAAATCAAAATGTTGAAACTTGTCGTCGAAATCTTTTGGTCTTCAATTTATTGTCGAGTGATCTAGTATATTCTCTTGCAATTTTGGTTAGTTCATATAATATATACTTATATAGTTGTCACAATCAAAACATCAAAATAGTTGGTTCTAACATTCTCCCTCATTTTAACGATGACAACTATGTAAGTTCAAGAGACTACAAAAATTGTATTTAAAAACAATAAAACTCCCTCTGAATGTATGAACTACATGTTGTCTACATACTTCTCCCCCTTTGTCATCGACAAAAAGGAATGAAAGATGTAATAAGCAATATAGTGTAAATAATCGTTGTGAATATTAAGGAAACATATGTGAATATGCAAGATAATTGAAGCATAGCAAATATATACGAAAAATAAGATACCATTGAGATACAACAACTTTTCATGAGTTACAAAGAGCCAAAGAAAATAAAAAAAAGGAAAACATACATAGACAAAATGAAAAATAAACTACATTTCTTCACTTTAAGAATCTTCCACTTCCTCTTCTTCTCCTTCGGAAGTGGTCCATGAGAAAGGAGTGGGAGGGTTCTCGGCTATACTTGTGGAAGTGGAGCTGGTGCAAGAAATCTTTTTCCATATTTTATTCAAGAAGCCTTTGATGGAATTGAGCTTCTTGTTGGTTTTGGCGACGGTATTTTCAACGTTGACCAACCGTTGATTTAATTTACGTTGATTTCAGGATATAGTGGCAAAACCCTCTTTGGGTGGAAAATCACCATGGAGCTCAACGATGTCGTTGCTTTCTTCTTCGGCTTGACGGGAACGATGAGAGGAGGAAGAGCCAATGTGAGGCATAGAAGGTTGCGAGATTCCTTGAGCTCGATTAGCGGACCACTCTTGGAAGCTAATAATATCAAGTGATGGTGGACGCTTTGGCAAGCCCATAAGACTTAGTGTCTTAGAGTTAAGTTCTCCAACGGTGATGAAGTCGGAGTCGGGGATTTGCACACCAAAATTTCGAAGAACCCACATGATATAAACTCCATAAAAAATCATCTTGAAGCTTCGTTTGTGGCAGATTGTGAGGAATTCTTCAAGAATGACTTTGGCCCAATTAATGTGTTGGGAGGAGTACATGGCGTAAAGCGCTTGGAAGTCACACTTGTATACCTTCTCCTAGCTTCTGGTACGAGGTTAAATGGATCGAATGAGGGCACGATGAAGGATCCTTCCTTATGGTCGTAAGGCGACCGATTTGAGCAGGTCATGTCATCGAAAAGAAACCGATGAGAGACCTCATCTCTTTCATCCATGCTGACTTCAACATCATTGATGTCGAGGCCTTCGGATGAGCAACAGAGAATAAAGCCGAGTCTCTAAAGAGGAAGATAGATCGGAACACCGCACACTAGAGTCCATATGCAGTCATCCTTGTTTCTTGGATTTTGATGATCCAAGTTCTTATTGACGAAGAAAATCTTGATTAGAAGAGGATAGATTTTGAGATTGTTGGCATCCAAACCTATCAAGTTTTCAGGCCTCTGCCATCTCTCGAATGCCATAAGGGGTGAAATTCGAGAAGTTGATGAATGAGCCGTCGAAGATTCTTGAGCTATGCATTGATTGGAATCGATTTACAGCTGTTTGATCATGTAACCAAGACAGTATTTTATTTTCGGAAGGCCCGGCTGTTGATTGACGGGGGCGTTTTGTTCTAGGAGCCATTAATTTTGATTGGAATTTGAAGAAAAAGATTGGATTGGAAAATTTAGGGGCTAGGGTTTTCTGTGCTGAAGAGAGGTAGGGTTTGGTGGAGTTTGAGATGTATTTATAGTGGTGGTTGAAATATTTTCTTGGTTATTGTGCAAAAAGGAGTTGGTAACCTGAGAGTCGAATTTCAATCGACTGAATATAGGGGTGAGTTGACTAAAATATGCAGGGATTTGTTCCCGAAACTTTTTGCCTAAAAAATGTGAAATTCAGTCGACTTAAATTTGTAGTTCGGTCGACTGAAATCTGGAAAACATTATAGTTGATATGAAGTCTTAGTCGACTGAATTTTTAATTCAGTCTACTGAAAATTACAGAAGACTATCCCGCATATTTTTGCTCGAAAATGGCCTTTTTTAGTCGACTGCTTTTGCTAGTTCAGTCGACTGAACTTCGTATTAAAAAAAATAGAACTTTGAATATTCAGTCGATTGAATGGTGGAAACCAGTCGACTGATTTTTGGCATGTGTGTCTATTTTATTTGCTGGATAAAGATTTTTGCAGGAAATAAAAAAAATTATTAAACAAAGATAATAAGATACATAGGAGTAACATTAAAAACAATATAAAACTTAATTTTTAGAAGATTGAGAATCATCAGAAAGAGGCTCGATCTTCGTAATTTCTCTTATTGGCAGAATAGGAGACCAACCCTTTCCTTGTTCCCAGGAGTTCGGTGATACCTGAGGACATTGAGGGCTTGGTTCCAAAGGATTGTGAGGAGCTTGAGAATGAATAGGAGAAGGTTGTTGAACATTCTCCCTGGACGAAGATCCATAGAATTTTAACACGACCTGCTCTAAGAAGCTTAAGCGCTTAGCGTTTACTTTTTGTTCATAGTAGAGTTCACATTGCAATTCAAGAGTTTCTCTCTGATAATGATGAATGTCATCTATTTTCTCCTTAGTGGACGGAGATCCAAAGTGTAAAGTACGCTTGGTTCTCTTCCCTTGAGGAGTGTATCCCGTATGGTGAGTTGGTGATGGTATGATGTTTATAGGATTATAGATTGGCGTAGGTGTGTTGGTATTGTTTGATAATGATGAAGATGGAGTATGGAAGCTAATTGATGATTGGTTAGAGTCATTTTCAGAAGCCATGATAAAAAATGGAGAGTATTGGTAACTTTGGAACCTTTGAAAGTTTTGGAAACTTTGGAAACTAATAAAAGTCAGGAATAAAGCTTTATATATATGAAAGAAAGGCTAAAAAATAGGTGAAAAGGTAGGATTAAAATTCAATGGACAATAGTGGCCAGAAAACAAAATAGTGGTAGAAAATGAATAAATAATGGCCATTGAATTGATTCCAGGTGAGTATAGTGAAATGTTGAAAGTAACATAGTAGTAAAATGGAAAGTCAAGAGAATTCTTTACCAGCAACCCAAGTTTGAGTGCCAGCAGCCACAATATTTTGGAAAATTTTATTTTCTTAAATAATTGTAAAATTTAAAGCTATAAATCATGAAAAGATATAATACCTAATTCTCGTCTTTATTTTACAAAAGTATTTTCATTTAGAGGTTTTGTAAATATGTCAGCTATTTGATTTTATGAAGAAACAAATTCAAGTGAAATATTTCCTTTTTCTATGTTATCTCTAAGAAAATGATGTCTTATATCTATATGCTTAGTTCTAGAATGATTTATAGGATTTTTAGATAAATTTATAGCACTAGTATTGTTACAGTAAATAGTAGAGTTTGAAAGATTAATTCCAAAATCTTGGAGTGTTTGCTGCATGTAGATTACTTGAGCACATGCCAAAGCAGTAGAGATATATTCTGCTTCACACGTCGAAAGTGAAACACAATTTTGTTTCTTACTAAACCAAGATACTAAAGATTGTCTGATAAAGTGACAAGTTCCACTGGTACTTTTTCGATCCGTCCGGCATCCTCCAAAATCAGCATCACTATAGGATATTAATTCAAAAGGACATTCTTTCGGATAAATAAGACCGTAGTCTTTAGTCTTGCTTAAGTATCGCAAAATTCACTTCACTGCCCGCAAATGTGATTCTTTGGGATTTTCTTGAAATCGTGCACATAAACAAACACTCATCATTATATCAGTCCTGCTTGCTGTTAGATAAAGTAAGGAACTTATCATACTACAATATAATTTTTGGTGAACACTTTTGCCATTTTCATCTCTGTCGAGATGTAATGTAGTACTCATAGGAGTGGGTTTAGCAGAAGTATTTTCCATATTAAATCATTTTATGAGATTATTACAATATTTTTCTTGATTAATAAAAATTCCATTTGTATATTGTTTAATTTGTAATCCAAGTAAATATGAAAGTTCTCCTATGTGAGACATTTCAAATTCTCTTGTCATAATTTCTAAAAATTCTTGACATAATTTTTCGTTTGTTGAACCAAAAATAATGTCACCAACATAAATTTGGATTATTAAAATATCATTTTTATCTTGTTTTATAAAAAGAGTTTGATCAACTTTACCAATTTTAAAACCTGAATTTAGTAAATAACTCTCAAGGCCGTCATACCAAGCACGAGGTGCTTGTTTTAAACTGTATAAAGCCTTTTTTAATTTGTAAACATGATCAGGATATTTTTCATGTGTGAATAAAGGAGGTTGTTCTACATATACATTTTCTTTTATAAAATCATTTAAGAAAGCACTTTTTACATCCATTTGATAGAGTTTAAAATTATTAAAACAAGCATAAGCTAATAAAATACGTATAGCTTCAAGATGAGCTACGGGTGCAAATGTTTCATCATAGTCTATTCCTTATTCTTGATTATAACCTAGAGTGACTAATCTAGCTTTATTTCTAATTATATTTCCTTGCTCATCGGCTTTATTTTTAATGACCCATTTTGTACCGATAACAACTTGATTATTTGGTGTAGGAACTAAGTCCTAAACGTCATTACGTTCAAATTGATTTAATTCTTCTTGCATAGCTATTATCCAATAATCATCAGTTTAAGCTTCTTTGGGATTTTTAGGTTCAATATTAGAAAGAAAAGCTACATGACCCATTTGATTTAGTTGACTACGAGTTCTTACATTTGAATGAATTTCTCCAATTATATTTTCAGTTGGATGATTTCTTAATGGTCTTGGAGGTGATCTTATTTCATTACTATTTTGAAAATTGTTTTATGTATTATTTTCAAAATTATCAAGATCATCATCTGAGTCATTAGATTTAGAAATAGTTTCTTTAATTTCTATATTATGACTATTTTTGAAATTTTCATCGAATGACACATGAAGTGTTTCCTCGATTACTTTAGTTCTTTTATTATAAATTCTGTAAGCTTTGCTTCGTTCCGAGTATCCAATAAAAATTCCTTCATCAGATTTTGGATCGAATTTGCCAAGCTTATCCTTTATATTTAATATAAAACATTCTGAACCAAAAACTTTAAAGTATGAAATATTCTGTTTTCTTCCATTAAAAAGCTCATAAGGAGTGTGTTTAGTTAAAGGTCTTATGAAAATTTTATTTAAAACATAACAAGCAGTGGCGACAGCTTCTGCCCAAAAATATTTTGGTAGAGTACTTCCGTTTAATAAAGTTCTAGCACATTCTTGAAGAGTTCTATTTTTCCTTTCTACAACTCCATTTTGGAGTTCTAGGAAATGAAAATTGTGAACAATTCCTTCCTTATTACAATAATTTTCAAAAGCCTCATTTTCGAATGCTCCTCCATGATCACTCCGAATATTTTTAATTTTTAAATTTTTGCTATTTTGAATTCTTTTAGCAAATATTTTAAAATTTTCAAAAGTGTCACTTTTATTTTTCAAAAATATTGTCCATGTAAATCTTGAAAAATTATTTACTTTTACAAAAACATATCTATTATGATTAATAGATTGAGTTTGTGTTGGTCCAAAAAGATCCAAGTGTAACAACTCAAGTGGTTGTAAAGTAGATATCATTTTCTTTGATTTAAAAGATGATTTAGTTAGTTTTCCTAATTGACAAGCATCACAAATATTTTAGTTTTAAAGTTCATCTTAGGTAATCCTCTAACTAAATTATTCTCAGATAATTTGTTAATAGCTTTAAAATTTATGTGACAAAATCTTTTCTGCCATAACCAAGGATCATTGCCTTTGGCTATTAAACACATATTTGTGTTATAATTAACTTTCATATTTAATATGTAAATATTTCTTTCTCTTGTTCCTTCAAAAATAAGGTTATTATTTTGATCAAAAATATTACACTTATTTTCAGAAAAAGTTATGTTAAAATCTTTATCACATAGCTAACTTATACAAAGTAAATTATGTTTTAAATTTTAAGTAATAAAAAATTTGTAATAAGAGGTAAATTAGATGTACCGTCATTGCTCACCTCGCCTTTGCCGATGATATATCCTTTGGAATTATCTCCAAATGTGACAGATCCTCCATCCGAGTAGATAATATTTGTCAGCGTATCTTTGTTTCCCGTCATATGTTTTGAGCAACCACTGTCTAGTATCCATTTCCCTCTTTTCTTAGTACCTACAAAAAATATAGAAATAACGTTGGTACCCACCTTTTATTAGGGTCCTAAGAGTTGGATATTAGGAAGCCAAACCCATGAGGGTTTAGAATTCCTTTTATAAATAAAATACTTGTTTTTATGAAGTGTAGATATAAAAGATTTTATGTACATATTTCTGATTAAATTGTTGTCAGTCTTTGGTATCCAAATTTTTATAGTACAATTTTTACCAGCTTCTTTCTTTTGAACAATAACCTTTGGTTTTGATTTTCCTTTCACAAAATTATTCTGCAAATTCTAATTTTTACAAGATGTGTTATTTTTCTTTGGTTTTGAAGATTTTCTATATCCTAGTCCATTCTCATTATTAGTAGACTGAGAATTACTAATAATTTTAGAAAGATTTTGTCTTCTTTTATTGAAATTTGTCACATTTTTAGTAATACTCCGTAACTCAGTTTTGAGACTAGTGTTATTTAACTCAATAATTTTGATATTTGATTTCAGTTCATGATTTTCTGATGCTAATGTCATATTCTTTTTTTTCACTTCTACTTCTTTTGATAGCAAAGTGAGTTGAGAAGAAACATTAGATAAGGATTCTTGTGTTTGAACAAGCTCTTCTTCTAAAATTTTATTTTCATCTCTTAGCATATCAATCTCTATTTCAGTTCTCTTTAGCTTTTCTGATGCATTTTTATATTTTCTTTTAGTTTCCTTGTGTTTATCTAATATTTCTGAGTTTATATCAATTAAACCTTCAAAAGATAAATCACTTACATCATCAGTTGAAGCCATAAAGCAAACGTTAGCTTGTTCTGAACCACTCTCTGTATCACTGTCTGATGATGATGATGACTCTGAATCATCCCAAGTTACTAAAAATGCCTGCTTCTTCTTGTACTTGTCCTTCTTATTTTTGAATTTATCTATTTTTCTTTTCCTGTACAGTCTTTCTTTATATGACCCTTTTTATGACATTTGTAACATTCGAGATTCGAGGCTGGCAATTTGCTAGTGTTGTCTCTTCTATTATTTCCAAATTTCCTGTTCATTCTGAATTTCAGAAATTTTTTGAAATTCTTTGCAATCATTGCCATGTCATCTAATTCTGAGTTTGAGTGTGAGTCTGAGTCTTCTTGTCCAGCTTTGAATGCAATATTTCTTTTATTTTGTGCTTGATCTCGATTAGCCTGCAAATTTACTTCATATGGCATCATATTTCCAATTAACTCTTCTGGTTTGATGGTAGAAATGACATTAGCTTTTTCAATGGCTAAGACCTTTCTTTCCCATTCATCCGTTAAAGAGTTTAAAATTTTAGAAACAATATCAAAATCTAAAAAAAATTCTCCTAATGGCAATAGTGAATGATGTATTTCTTGAAATCTAGAGTACATATCATTTATGGTTTCATCTGGTCTCATTCTGAAATTTTGGAACTGGTTTTTGAGCATAGAAATCTTGCTTTGTTTAACTTTGTTAGTACCTTCATGTGTAATTTTAAGAGTTTTCCAAATATCATAGGCAGTTGTACATATACTAAGTCTATTAAATTCATTTTTGTCTAAGGCACGAAGTAACATATTCATAGCTTTTGCATTTGATGTAGCATCAGTTTTTGTGTATTTGACCATTCTGCAAATGGTGTAGTGGGTATAGTGTATTAACTTTGAGTAATATTCCAAGTATCATATCCATTTGCTTGCATGAAAATTATCATTCTAGTTGACCAGTAATTATAGTTCAAACCATTAAATAGTGGTGGTCGTGCAGTGGATTGCCCTTCAACAAAACTAGTGTTAGTGTTATTTTCCATATTAACAATGTATCAAATAACTTTGTTACGATTATAAGATGACCTTGCTCTGATACCAAATGAAAGTCATGCTATGGATCATAATATGGAATATAAACTAAGTTCTCTACTAACGTGGAATATGAGTATAAAAAGTAAACATTAAAGTAAATGACACTAGGGATTTTTATACTGGTTCGAACTTCCATTCTACGTCCAGTCCCAGACTTCTTTTGGAATTTAACTAGCAACCCTCTCTTAACCCGGAGGAACAGGTATTACACCGCCTGAGCAACCGAACAGGACTTCTACCGCCTAGACAACTGAATAGGACTTCTACCACCTGAGCAACCGAACAGGACTTCTACAATACAGATAGTAATGTTGTTTCTGATTGAATATGCTCTTGAATAGCACCGATAAGTCGATAAAGTACACCCTTCCTATAATCTTCTCCTTTTGTGGTATAACGTGTAATTCATGAAGATTGGAAGTAATTGTCATCACAAAAGAATTTATGCTTGAATGTGCAAGTGATTTGAGAGCGTTTATGAAAGTAATTTGCAAAAAATGGTTTGCAAGAATATAGAATAGAATCAGAGAATAATGTTGTGTTTTGCAAACTGAAATCAATTCTATTTATAGTGTTGAATAGTTTTAACTATTAGTGAAAAGATTCGATCAAAAGATACGGAAACAACTGTTGAATTAACGGATGTTTCTGTTTGTTGAAAAGTGGTGACCGTTCAAAAAAATAGCCGTTATGAATATTTAGTCGACTGAAAATACGAATTAAGTAGATTGAATATTCAGACGAATTTGAATTTGAATTTTATTATGAAAAGACACTTCATTCAGTCGACTGAACAAGGGAGTTTAGTCGACTGAATGTTCAAACATGCTTGTGCGTGTGTGCATGTTTCAATCGACTGGTATACCCTGTTAGGTCGACTGAAACTGTCACTACAAGCCTGTTTTACCTAGTTTTTAAAGCAAGTTTATTCTACAAATATTTATATATATATATAACCAAGTTTGTATAGATTGACTTGAGTATGTTTTAAAGACTTGTGTGTGTACCACTTAAGAGAGATTTTGACAAATGTAAATACTAACTAGACTATAGACAAACCAAATCAAAATGTTGAAACTTGTCGTCGAAATATTTTGGTCTTCAATCTATTGTCGAGTAAACTAGTATATTTTCCTGCAATTTTGGTTAGTCCATATAATATATACTTATATAGTTGTCACAATCAAAACATCAAATTAGGTGGTTCTAACAGTAAGGAACTGTGGTAAGGCAAGGAATTATTTGGCAGTTATAGGATGTTGTGAAAAAATGGTAGTGGAACAGGGTTGTGGAAGGCAGTGTGCATAGTAGAGGAGGAAGTTGATGAAGGGGGTACAGAGATGGTGATGGCCGAGATGTGATAAGTGATTGCAGTATGAATTGGTGGTTTGAAATGTAACAATATGAATTGGTGATAAATGATTGAATTAATAGTAGTGAAGTGAGTTGGTGGTTTGAAATGTAGCAGTTTTGAGGAGGGATATGCACAGTGTGCAATGGTGAATTGAGGAAGTTTAGGGAGGACTGCAAGGGGAATATTGGCAGAGAGTGTGATGGAAGTAGTTAGTTTGTATGGGTCTGTGAATATGAAGTGATGGCTACTATAAGGTGTATATGAAGAGGTGACTGTTTTGTGAATGGGGAAGTGAGTATGGAAGATGTGGAGTTCAGGCTGTAGAACAGTGGGCAGATGGTTGGGATGTTTGTGTAATGTGCACTGGGCAGTAGAGATAGGTGAAGAATGGTCAGGCAGCAGTGTTGATGAAGCACTGTGGCAAGTGATATTTTTAGGTGAAGTTTTGTATGTAGTTGGAAGACAGTCTACAGAGGTGATAAACAGTAGGGTGGTTTTGCTGAATGGCAGAGGGACCGGTAGTATGAATAGTGAAAGGAATTGTTGTAAAATAGAGAATAGTTGTATGCTCAGTGCAGTTGCACAGTTTTGAAATTGTGTATGTAAAATGTAAAAGTAAATGCAAATGTAAAATATGAATGTAAAAGCAAATGCAAATAATAAAAATATTTTTGTTTTTGAAATTGTGTGTGTGTATTTAAATAGAATTGCAAATGCAAATGAACTAGAAAACAACAAACACACAATCAAAATGCAATCAAAAATCACACAAACACACAACAATTTTTTTTAAAAATATGCAAATTAACACTATACATAAAAACACACAAAAATCAAACAAAATAATTCGAAGAATAGAAATTAAAATCAAGTTAAATTCTCCGGCAACAGCACCAAAAACTTGTTTAACGACGGTTTTTCTATGAGTTAGAAAATCGTCGAAATTTTTTAAATAAAAATAACCGTAAGCGCACGGCGTACAATGTTAGTACATGGCATGTACGGGTCGATCCTTAGGGAATTGTTTAGATTTAAAATTCTATTCAATCAAATTAAACCAAGATTTGAAGTTGTGTTAAGCTAAAAAAATTCTAGAAACTAACAAAAAATAAAAGTGGATAAAAATATGAGAGTAGAAGGCAATTTAGAGGTAAATCCACTATCTTGATCACATAAATCAACACAAGATGAAATTATGATCTTTTTTTGGTCATCAGTGAATTTAATTGATGTGTTTATCATAAGTATGGAATATTTGTGCTATTAATTAGCCCAATAGCCCAATATTAACTAGATATCTTTCTATCTGTGCCGAATGAGGATCTCCTGAAATGGTATTGATGACAAAGTCTCTGTTCAGCTCGTTTGGATCCATCTTCGCTAGATCGAGCTTCATTTCCTTAGGTGTTAGGTGCATGAGTCCGGTTGGCTGATCGAAATTTCAGGGCTTCTTCATGTACCGTTGGAGCTTGTTTTCTCTAATCAGTTCTTCGATCACGTTCTTCAAATGGAGACACTCGTTTGTGTTAAGGGCGTGGGTTTCGTGGAAGCGACAGAACTTCCCCGACTTCCTTTGTTGCTCAGACTCTTCCTTTCGAGGTGGCTTTGGGTACACTTCTGTTCCTTAAGTTGCCAGGTAAATATTCTCCAAGTTGTCATTCAACGGGGCGTATTCTCCGCATTTTAGACCTTTGAGTTTCTTTCCCCCACCGTCGCCCTTGTCGATGTTATGATCCTGGTTCTTCCTTTTGTGGTTCCCATCTTTCCAACGATTACTTCGGAATTCTTGCCGTTTTGATTGATCGCTACATTACTCTGAATTGATTCATTTCGTCGCATATCGGTATCTTTACTTCTAACGTATTTTCCTCTTCCAATCTCAAGTACGACTAGCCTTTCGATTGAATTCTTTTATGGTGGTCGGTGGCTTCATTTTAATCCATCTCACAAATTTTGTCTCTGGATGGATTGAGCGGACTAAAGCCATAAAAATCATATCCTCATTTGGGTTGCTCACTTCGATGACGGTTGTGTTAAAGCGGTTCATGAACGATTTTAGTGATTCGTTGGTTCCTTGGAAGTAACCAGATATAGACATCACGTCCTTTGGCTAAGCCGTATGCAATCTAAATTGATCCAAGAACTTCTTGGCTAGCTCGTCAAAGGTTGAGATAGATCATGGAGGGAGTTTGGTAAACCACATAGAGGCTACTCCTTCCAAATAGATGGAAAAACATAGCAACGAACTACATTTGTTGCCCTTGCACCATTCATATTCCAAATGTACTTGTACAAGTGTTATTGAGGATCGGTAGTTCCATTGTAGGAGGGCATAGTGGGAGGCATGGTGAATTTCTTGGGGTACTCTACCCTTAGGATACTATCTGTGAAGGGAGTTCGGCTTGGAGCAGAACCCCAATCATCATCCTTTATACTCCTGCTTTCCTCCATCAAGTGTCTGACCATGTCCGCAATGTATGCCTCACTTGTTCTTTCATCCGCGGGTCAGCTGTCAGTAGCTGCGCCAAGTGTTTGACTTTACAAACGGCCTTGGTTAGCTGGCTGAAGCCTAGGCTCTCCAGTCTTTGGGCGAGCCACTCCTGTAGAGGTCCGTTGGTAGGCGGTTGGTCTTGCGGGTGGAGTTTGATCATTTGAGTTCAATCCTCCTTCCTTAACCTCGCCTTACTCAGAGTCAGTATCAGCTACTAGTATGTCCTCCCATGGAGTTTTCACTCCTAAGTTTAGGTTTGCAGTAGGCGCTTTTACAGTGGGCGGAGTATTAGCATTTTCCATTATCGTGACGCCTTAAGCTCCACCCATTACTTCCTTTTGCTTCTATTTTTTGTTTCTTCTACTTGAGCCAGAAACAGAAGAAAGCTCTTGCTCCGTAGCAGCCACGGTTTCGGGTGCCGTTCTGCGAGTAGTTAGTGATTGGAGCGCTAAGGGAGCATCTATCTTTTCCATAAGAGCCTTTTGACTGTTTGTCATTTTCTGGTTAATTTCGTCAACCATTTGGTTCAATTCTCCCTTAGTCACAATTTCATGTTGAGTGGAGGGTCCTAGCACTTGATCTCCAGTGCTAGTTGCAGGTTGTTGGGGTTGTTGACTTCAATTTGCTGAGGGTTTCTTCTCCAACAATGGTAGCTCATATGGATCTTCTAGAGGTTGTTCTCTTTCTTCCTGGTGCCATTGATTCTCAATAGCAAATCTACTACGCAGAGATTCAGAATCTAACTTCTAAACCTATTTAATCCAAAGTAGATAGTTAGATTTAAGCCTGAGTTCGTTTCTCAGTGAAGGCGCCAAAATGTTAATCAAAAAAATGGATCAACACCCTGGACTGAGTGTGAAAGCACCATCCATGTTCTTACAGAACAATAGTATAGAAAATAAACGTAAAAAGAGCAAAAATAGTAAAAAGACAAGAAGATTTTTATAGTGGTTCGGCTGTTAATGAAGCCTACGTCCATTTTATAACTTTCTATTAACTAACCGCTAGTACAAGTTGAATCAGATTACAATATGATTGAATCTTCTAAGTTTGATCAAGTCACAAATACAAGAGTTCACTGGAAAATCACTGCGAACCCCTAGATGACTATTGTGTGGGAGGAGAAGAGTGAAAAATAATCTCTGTAGAGTTCTAGCAGCCAGTCCAGAAGATCCTCTTTATGTTGCAGATAAGTGAGTATTTATAGGGGTTGGAGAGCTATTGGGCTAGCCCACTTTGCCAGAAGCCTACATTTGATGATAAGAAGGTGCTCTGAAAATTTCATAATGACTCAACCTAATCTGATGGATCAGTAGCAATCCATAAAGCATGGATCGCTAGCGATCCATGCTATTAGGAAATTTTTAGGCTATTTTATTTGGGTTGCACTCCTTGTCTTATGTAGGTGCTCTCCATGTAATTTCGTAGTTGATGCCTTGTTTTGGTGATGGTTCACGCAAGATTTAAATTGTCCTACAACTTGCACCAGATGAATGTTCACTACTCGAACTGGGTTGCTTGGTAAACTATGAAATTTGGCAAACATCCCTAAATAAGATATTGGTTCATGATGCAAGATGCTAGAACGGTCCATGGAGCGTACTTATGGATCGCTAGCGATCCATGGATCCTTAGTGGATTTTTGGGTAATTCTTCTTGAATTCTTTATGGTCTATTCTTCTATTCCTTTTGGTTGATTCTTGAGTTGTTTTGGCGTGGCCTAGATATTCTAACTCATCTGGATTCCTGCTTGGGTAAAAACCAAGTTAACAGTGCATTTTCAAATGTTTCCAGAAAGGTTTTGTTGAATCAGCGCCAAAGTGGCAAAAATAAATATATGTTTGTAATATGTTTCGAAATTGACTATATTGGTTATATAGGTTTTATAAAGTGGTCTAAATTGGTAAAAACCCTTCCCAAATAGAAAATTGGAGATGGAAATTTTGAATTTTCAAATTTCAGATTTTGAATTTGGAAATAATAAACATGAAGCTAAAATTTCATATTTTAAAAGTTTGAATTTTGCACGCAAATTTTATAAATGCGAAAATTTTGTATGTATTTGTAAAGATATCAATTTATTTTTAAAAGAAAATTAATTATCATTGAAATACCTAATATGAGAAAATTGTTCGGAGATATTTGTGGATAGAACCAAATAATCAACAGTAACAAACTTAAATAGAGATTTAAGCAAACATACTAATACTTCTTAGTTTTTTAGCTTAACAGTACTTGATATTGCAAGCTTACAATAAGCAAACCTATATCCCAATTGGCTTAATCAAATCTTCAAAAACTCGCACTAATTTATTTAAATGCTTTGTAAATTTATATTAAATTGCATCCACACTTTCTTCCAAAACATCGTCATTTGAATATGACATTGAAACATTGAAGAAACACGGGTTGTGACATTTTTCATCCTAGGCAGTTGGGTAGTTTATTGTTGACCTTGAGATATATTTCTTTAAAATTAGGAGAGAGAATGATTGAAAATAAACAAATTGATATGCACCTAAGACCGGAGGCCCGGACTAAAAAAATAATGAGCATATTCTTTGACTACATAACCATAGAGACTCCACGATATTGACTAGGTGGAAAGATAGACGTATAACTAATTAGTATAAAATCGTCATGATATTTTCATACGTTATCCACCACGTCGTAATTTGGTATACCTCAATTCTCAAACTCATGCCTAGTGATTAGACACTCAATTTTCAAACTTATGCCCAATAACAAACACTTGAATGCACATTCAAAGAAGCGTTTTCATACCGCATATTTGCAGTTAATCACAGAAGCAGAAAAACAAATCAAAAACAGATATTATGAAGAAATTTCAGATTTTGATTTTGGAAATAATTCATATGAAGCTGAAATTTCAAATTTTGTACAATAATTTTCTAGGTTTCTCTAAAGAGGTCGAATTATTTGTAAAAGAAAATTAATTATCATTGAAATACCAAAGTAAAATATGAGAAAATCGTTTCGACATATTTGTGGATATAACCAAGTAATCAACACTAACAATCTTAAATAGAGATTTAAGCAAAACATATTATTACTTTTTGGTTTTTTAACTTAACATTATTTGATAAAGCAAAAGCTTACTATAAACAAACCTTCATCACAATCGACTTAATCAAATCTTGAAAAACTCACATTAATATATTTAAATACTTCATAAATTTATAATAAAATTCATCTAACAATTATTCCTTTTCTTCCAAAACATCGTCATTTCAATATGACTTTGAAAGATTGAAGAAACTACAGAATATTCTCTGATTTGAGATCCGGACTAAAAAAATAACGAGCATATTCTCTGACTACATAATCAAAGAGACTACAGAGTATTCAATAGGTGGAAAGACATGTATAACTAACTGGTATAGAATTGTCATAATATTTTCACACGTTAGCCATTTCATTGTAATATAGCATGAGGTCATATGAGCATGCACCTCAATTCCCAAACTCATGCCTAGTGATTAGACACTCAATTCTCAAACTAATGCCAAGTAACTAGACACTTGAATATGCACACTCAGAGAAGCGGTTTCATGCCACATATCTGCAGTTAATTACAGAAGCAGAAAAACAAATTAGAAACAGATAATACGAAAAACTTTTTAAACATAATTGACACATTCCAAGAGATAAGAAGTTGTACCAAAAATAGAATGAGCTCTCACTCAATTGAAACCGAGATCAAAGCTAGGGTAGTCATTCACATTCGAGATGGATTTAACCTCAGCATTCATGCTCTCCAACTTATTACATGAAGGGTGGTCTGCCACATAGTTTTCATCAACATGCATGTCATTCTTCGAAGAGCTGTATCCAACAAAAAATAAATATATAAATCACACCTTGTAGCTGTTCATACTAATAAAGATTCCATTTGTTGGCACTATTGTATTAAGCCTTTCTACAGTACATAGAGTTTTCAGATGGTTTTCTTCTTATAACTGTCTTTTTAGCAGAGAAAACAGCTCCCAAACAGTGGTCTGCATGCTTCTTCCACAAAATAAAATTATTAGATAGAGTAGAGTTAATGGGACCTTAATAATGTTTGCCTACAATTCAATATAAAATACTTGCATCAGTTTAAGCTCATATGCAGAAGTATCTATAATACTCTCTTATGGAAGACTGATGCCTACAAATATATTAATGACACGTTCTGCAACCAACCTGCTGTGATTATCTGTATTTCCAATTGTTAAAGCGCGGTGTGATAATGTGGTCCACTCTTGTTGAAGGTTCATTATTTCATCTGTAATTAGTAGAAAAACATGATATATCTAACCTATGTATTAAAAACAATTGAAAGAAAAAAAGATTGATTACTCATATAACCCCATAAACATAAAATTGCACCCATCCAACTCATGCACATGCAAACCAAGTGAGTCGGTAAGGGTGATGTTCAGGGTAGCCAGTAGGCATTGCAGTGTCAAGTGTAATCAACGTGGATTTAATAGATAGATATAATTACCACTAAGGCTTCTACTTTTATCTACGCCAATATCTTCTGGAGAAATTCTTGAAGAAGTTATGCTATCTTTTAATAGAATTTCTTGTACATATTTGAGGGAGCTGTGAATATGATCATATGAAACTTCTGGAGCAATGGATGATCTTGGCATATGTTCATTTTTTGTGTAATCATGACCAATATCCTGTTTGATTAGTTGGGGTCCAAGGGATAATTTCCTGCTTAATTACCAGAATATATGTGTCAAAGCAAATATTAATAATCAAAAGGGTAACCGACATTAATTTACATCAAAATAATCCAACGAAGCGAATGACAGTATGCTTTACAAAAGACCAAGTAATTTTTGGATCAAAATCTAGAGTACAATTAAAGGTTTGATTTACATTATGAACCTCTTATACTATGTCAGTCTAATACTAAATATGCATGACATGCACGCACATGTGCGCACGCACGCGCACAACATGCACATGCACATGCACGCATACAAAGGGCTTTTTTGACAACATTTTAAAAGTACAGAGTTGTGTTTTAACAGCAAAAAAATATAGTCAAAAATTCAATTTGGATGTGCATAATTAATCCTTATTTTACGTTTTGATTTTATTTGTAGGCAAATTCCTTTTGCTTTTTGACTTTTATAAGTCGATAATGTTGTTTCCAAATTTTCAATTTATAGATGATATTTGCTGTAACGACCCGTATTTTCACGGATCGGAAAGTTCGTCAAATCTGGAGTTTTAGCATTTTGAGCCATTTCAGCTTTTAGGCAAATTTTGCCTAAGTCCTAAGTCGTTCACGACTTAGCATAAGTCGTGAGTCGTATACGACTTAGGAGATAGGAGTGACCCAGGGTTTGGCGACTTAAGGAAATAAGTCGTAGCTGGGCTAGGTTAGTAGGTTGAAGTTAACTCGGCAAGTGTTAAGTCGTAGGTTAAGTCGTTGCCGAGTTAAGGGATAGACAACCTAAGGAAGTGACCGACTTATGTTATTGTAGACGACTTAAGGTTTTGAGTTAAGTGTTAAGTCGGCTGACGAGTTAAGGTAGTGGTCGACTTAAGACCTGGACGACTTAGGAGTTGAGTCTTATCCTGGTAGATCGGCAAAGCTGCTATGTTAAGTCGTAGGTAGGCTGCTGTGTTGAGTCGTGGCCGAGTTAAGGTGATGAGTCGTACCCAATTATCTAATGAGTCGTATACTTGATAAGTCGTAGTCGAGTTAACCGTTAAGTCGTACGGGATCTGGGTTTTTGTTGAGTCGTAAGTTGAGCCCTTTTGATGAGTCGTACCTCCTGATGAGTCGTAGCTTTGTGCTAAGTCGTGGACGACTTAGTGGTTGAGTCGTCTAGCCAGTAAGGCGCGTGCGCACTAGGTTGTAGACAGGGGTGGTCCGGTAAGTCGTAGGTACCTGTGATGAGTCGGAAGAGGCTATAAGTCGGAGACGACTTAGGAGATAGCTGTTAAGTCTTGAGTCGTAGGGGGGTCTGAGTGTTGAGTTGGAGTTAGGCTTAAGTCGGAAGACCGTTGAGTCGTGGTGATCTGATGAGTCGTAGACGACTCATGGAGGCAGTCGAGTCATGGATTTCAGCTATAAATAGGAGAGCTTCTCTTCATTTTTGGGATCCGGATTTTGAAGCGACGAAGTGCTGCCATTTTGAGAGCTCGACTTCTACACTTCTTCACTTCTTTTCTCCACTCTAATCTAGTGCTTCCATCCATCCAAGTTGAAGATCAGATTGAAGATTCAAGAGCTAAAGTTGAAGATCTTCATCTTTTCAAGAGAGATTTCATCGTTTGAAGCGGATTCGTAATAGATCAAGCTTGATCCTTCGCTGTCCAGATCTGAAGCGTGTTGATTTGAGGTTGTTTAGGTGATTTGGTGAGTGGTGATTATCTCTCACACGGATCCAAAGGAGTATGTCGGATTGTTGGCTCGATTTGGTGTTAAAATAGTGATTTCCATGCATTTTCTTCATCCAAAGTGTAGATCCATATAGATCCATTGTTCATGATGATGTTACATCCATTTTATCATATGATAACCTATGCAAGTTCATTCATCAAGTTTGTAGAGATATAATCCATGTTTTCATGCTTATTGGACTTTCAACTCTTTAATTACGAAAATGCCATTATTGTTATAATTGTCTACTTAGATCATTTTTTTAATGCTTGATTGCTTGAATTGATGTTTGATTTGATTGATTGTTATGAACTAGATGATTGATGATTAGATTTAGATCAAAGGTGATTCAAAAGCTAAGGGAAAGGCTCTTGAATTAGGAAAGCTGCTCGTGGCATATGTAGCGGGATGATGAAGCTCTTATGCATAGATTTGATGATGTGATGATGAGATGAGGCTTTGCGAGGATGTAATGAAGCGAGGCAATCATGTGATGAAGACTTGGTCTAATCCAGACGGGATCATTCCAAGCATGTTGATAACTCGGTGATATGATTCGAGTTGAGGATAACGAATGGATATGAGAATAGTCGTCGAGGAAGATGACTAGGAGGCTTGGATAGCATCGTTGTTGAAGGTTCTAGCATGCTCTAAGCAAGAGTACGTTTGGGCAGATTCGATAGTCCCAACGGCCAACTGTTGATGGTCGAGTACTCTGGGCAGATTCAATAGTCCTAGGCACGGGCTGCGACGACGTGCGGGAGTTATGTCTAGAACCGGGGTTTCCATTAGCCCTTGACGGACGGCTGAAAAAATGTGCCGGTCATTCAATTAACGGCGATATCGAAGCAATGATAACAGTGATAGCCAGAGTCATGGATGTTTGGTTGTAACGTCATTTCGGACTCAAGAGCGGTATTTTCTGGGTGCTTATCTGATTTAGGCCTTGGTACTTGGAAAACATCGCCCTTGACTCGAGTGATAGTAGCTTTACTTTAAATTGTATGCTCTGCTATGTTTGCTTCTGCTTAGTGTGCGTCTGGGGACTATCACTGTAGAATGAGGTTGGAGTGGGAGGGTTGTATTCCTATTCCTTTTCCTTTATGCTCTTTTGGTATGTTGTTAGTTAATTTACTGCTCACTAAGACTGTTGTCTGACTCAAGGCTTTATGTTTTAATTCTTATTGCCTTGGGCTGTTCGTCCATTTTGGGACGGGCAGACTAGGTAGCAGGTGACAGGTGCTGTTCTCTTCTCACGATGCTGATATCGAAGACGAGCTGGAGGGTTGCATATTATCTTCTTATTATATGTACTGGATATTCCGCTGTTTTGTATTCTCTGAGAGATATGTAGTGAGGCTTGATGTATTGACTATGTGGATGCTTGTATTCAACTATTATGGAGTTTTATATGATGTCATTTTGTTCTGTAAAGCTTCACTATACATATGTTCTATTGTATTTTGTCCATGCGCTGTGAGTAATATGATAGATTCTGTTGTTTTAAATCTTACCTTGACAATCGTCCATGGTCGCCTGGCACACTTTACAGCGCTCTATCTTTAGATTCGGTGCAGGGGTCATGGGCGGTCGTCACATTTGGTATCAGAGCATTGATTAATCGATTTTACCCAACGCTCGCCGTCGTAACTACGTATGAGAGACGTAATTGTATTTTGATGGATGATTACTATATATAATATAGTAGCTTAGTAGAGTTTGAGTCCTTTATGCAGTTGTTTCTCTAGATGTTCTAATCATTCCTTTTTATAGATATTGAGAATGAGTCGAAGAGGGAGACCAGCTGCTAGGGAAGGCCGTGCTACTGAAGAGACTGCTGATTATGCAGCCATGTTCGAAGCTATGATGACTTCGATCATGAGAAGGATACCAGTTCCGGGGGCAGCAGTTGATGTTGGAGTTCAAGTTCAAGCTCCGAAACCAGTGGATTTTGCTAAGTTGTGCAAGGATTATACTGCTCTTGGAGGAAAGGTTTTCTTGGGAACAGAATCAACTATTGAGGTCCAGAGGTGGATAGATGCTTGTAGAAGGATTTTTGGTGATTTGGGAATTGATGATGCAACTAAGAGGAAGTTGGCATCAAGGCAGCTTCAAGGGAGAGCTTCTGATTGGTGGAATTCTATTACCATCAATACTGCGGAGGAAGAGATTACTTGGGAGCAATTCCAAGCTAGATTTGAAGCTAAGTTCATTTCTACAGCTCAGAAGTTTGTGGAGCTCAAGCAAGGCGGAAGATCTGTTCTTGAGTATGTTTCTGAGTTTGAAGCTTTGTCCAAGTATGCTCGGTCATATATTGAATCTGCTTATCAGAAGAATGAAAAGTTTGTGACCGGCTTGGATAGTTATCTTGGGAGACAGTTGGTGGATCATTTGGACGATTCATTTGAGAAGCTTGTGGAGAAAGCTCTTAGGCATGAGAGTCTATTTCCTAAGGAAGGACCTGTTGTCGCTATTACCAAGGGAGAGTCTAAACCACAGCAGGGTGGAAACCAGAAGAGGAAGCAGCAGCAGCAGAAGGGTAAGGATGGCCAGAAGAAGCCGAAAGGCGAGGTGACTTGCTACAATTGTCAGCAGAAGGGCCATTTCTCGAAGGATTGTAAGAATCCGAAGGTGCCGATGAAGTGTCACAACTATGACAAGCCGGGGCATTTCAGGAAGAATTGTCCAGAACCGAGGAAGGACAGGCAGATTGTGCAAGCTTATGCTTTGGGAGCTGTTCCGTCGTCTTCGAAAGCTCCTACCGCTGAAGAGAAGGGAAAGAGTGTGGTGGTTCAAGGTACTCTTTTCCTATGTGGTGTTCCAGTTAGAGTTCTGTTTGATACTGGAGCGTCGCATTCGTTTGTTTGTAGTGAACTCGTAGGCCGGTTAGGTTTGGCACCGGATATTGTTGATAGGCCATTGGTTGTGACTAATCCAGTTGGGGGTTCGTCCTGTTTGTGTATGTTATGTCGTGGTCTAGTTGTGTCGAGTCATTGTTGCTCTTTTGTTTGTGATTGCTTTGTTCTGAACTTTGCGGGGTTCGGAATTATCTTGGGTATGGACTGGCTTAGGAAGTATGCGGCTAAGGTTGATTGTGAGAGGCTGGAGGTGACAGTCGAGAATGTGGAGGGGCGAAAGGTTGTGATACGATGTAAGCATGAGGAAGGCGTCTTCATGAGCTTCATGTATTCGCTAGTTGTTCCACGGGATGGACTGTCTTTAGTGCCAATCGCAAATGGATTCGAGGATGTCTTTGACGAAGTCAAAGGGTTGCCGCCGCATAGAGAGATCGAGTTTCGTATAGATCTAGTTGAAGGAGCCAGGCCTGTTGTGATGCCTCTTAGGCGGATGGCGCCTAGGGAACAGCAGAAGTTGAGGGTGCAAGTTGATGACCTTTTACAGAAAGGATTCATTCGGCGTAGTGTGTCCGAGTGGGGTGCACCAGTTGTGTTTGCAACCAAGGCAGATGGGTCGTTGAGATTGTGCGTCGATTATCGTGAGCTGAATAAGGTGACTAAGAAGAACAAGTATCCATTGCCGAGAATAGATGATTTGTTTGATCAGCTTCACGAAGCTAAGGTGTTTTCTCAGATGGATTTGGCAACGGGATTTCACCAGTTGAGAGTGGCTAAGGATAGTGTGCCGAAGACTGCTTTTAGGACACCATCCGGTTTCTTTGAGTGGCTGGTAATGCCGTTTGGATTGACTAACGCGGCAGCATATTTTGTGGATCTTATGAATAGAGTGTTCAGAGATCAGTTGAACAAGTTCGTACTTGTGTTCGTGGATGATATCCTGATTTATTCCAGAACGGAGGAAGAGCACAAGACGCACTTGCGTATGGTTTTGGAAATCTTGCGGAAACATCAGCTGAAGGCTAAGTTTTCGAAGTGTCACTTCTGGAAGAGTGAAGTGAGGTTCTTAGGCCATGTGATTTCTGGAAATGGAATAGCGGTTGATCCCGCTAAGGTGGCAGCAATCCAGGATTGGGTTAGACCTAAGAATGCATCTGATGTGAGAAGTTTTCTTGGATTAGCAGGATATTATCGACGGTTTATCAAAGACTTCTCCAAGATAGCTGCACCGTTAACAGGATTGACGAAAAAGAACCAAGTGTTCAGTTGGGATGCTAAGTGTGAGCAAGCTTTCGGAATCCTGAAAGAGAGATTGACGAGTGCTCCTGTGTTGACTATTCCTAGTGGGAATGATGAGATGGTGGTTTACACCGATGCATGTGGTACTGGACTTGGAGCAGTGCTGATGCAGAGGGATAAAGTTGTTGCGTATGCAAGTCGACAACTGAAGCCGCATGAAAGGAATTACCCGACTCATGATTTGGAGTTAGCGGCAATTGTTTTTGCTCTAAAGATGTGGAGACATTATCTATTGGGAGTTCGATTCGAGTTGTTTACGGATCACAAGTCGTTGAAGTATCTTTTCTCCCAAAAGGATTTGAATCTTCGGCAGCAACGTTGGCTAGAGTTTTTAGCATCATATGATTTTAGTATAGCTTATACTCCGGGAAAAGGTAACGCAGTGGCAGATGCGTTAAGTCGAAGACATGCAGGATTGGGAGTCATGTTTTCAGAATGGAAGAATCTCGAGTATTTAGCTGGATTTGACTTCAGGCCTAGATGCGAATTGGAACCTGAGATGTTGGCAAACTTATCAATAAGACCCACTCTTGTGGAAAGGATTGGTGAGAGCCAAAAGCGAGATGATAAGCTTGTCAAGATTATCCGTGAATTGGAATCTGGATTGGATCCAGAAAAGGATAAAGTATTCGAGGTCGATCGAGAGGGTTGGCTTCGGAAGCAAGGACGACTAGTTGTTCCCGATATAGATGAATTGAGGAGTGAAGTTCTGAAGGAAAGTCATCACTCGAAGCTGACAATTCATCCAGGTGGAAATAAGATGTATCAGGATATGAAGAGAACCTACTACTGGGAAGGCATGAAGAAGGATGTTGGAAATTTTATTTCCAAGTGCATGAACTGCCAGTTGGTTAAAGCCGAGCAGAAGAAGCCAAGTGGATTGCTTCAGCCATTAGAAGTTCCTACATGGAAGTGGGAGCATGTGTCGATGGATTTTATTGATGGATTACCTAGAACCAGAACGGGAAATGAAGGGATTTGGGTCATTGTGGATCGTCTGACTAAGAGTGCACGATTTATTCCCGTTCGATCGACTAGGACTGCATCAAAGTTGGCTGAGTTGTATGTTAAGTGGATAGTTCGATTTCATGGTATTCCGAAGAGTAGTGAGCGATCGAGACTCATTGTTCACTAGTGGATTTTGGAAGAGCTTCCAGAAAGTTTTGGGAACCGAGTTGTGTTTGAGTACAGCTTATCACCCTCAAACAGATGGTCAGACCGAGAGAGTCAACCGAGTTTTGGAAGATCTCCTCAGAGCTTGTGTTTTGGATTTCGGAGGATCATGGGAAGATCACCTTCATTTGGTGGAGTTTGCGTACAACAACAGTTACCAGTCAAGCATTGGTATGGCACCGTATGAGGCATTGTATGGAAGACCGTGTAACTCTCCAACATGTTGGTTGGAAACTGGAGAAAAGCTGATGCTTGGGCCAGAGATGATTCGTCAGACTTCAGATTGTATAGAGATCATTCGGCAACGAATGAAGGCAGCCCAAGACCGTCAAAAGAGTTATGCTGATAAGCGTCGAAAGGATTTGGAATTCGACGCAGGAGATATGGTTTTTGTGAAGATTTCTCCACTAAAGAATGTTATTCGATTCGGGAAGAAAGGAAAATTGACTCCGAGATTTGTTGGACCATTCCCGATCATCGAGCGAATTGGAAAGCTCGCCTACAGATTGGAGTTGCCGGAGAAGATGTCAAGTGTGCACAATGTTTTTCACATATCATATCTACGAAAGTATGTGCACGACTCGAATACAGTAGTTTCTGCTGATAGCTGTGAAGATTTCGAAGTTGATCCAGTTGATAGAAGACCTCGTAAGCCGCTTCGTGTTGTTGAAACCGACACGAAACAGCTTAGGAGGAAGGTAGTTAAGTTGCTCAAGATACAATGGAGTGATGATGATAACGACTGTACGTGGGAGGTGGAAGAGAGGATGAAGGCAGCTCATCCTGAACTCTTCAAGGTATGGCCCTAAGGTGTCGTGTCATCTCGCGACATTGTAACTTGTTCTAGTTTTAGAAGTCTGTACGTTAAGTTAGAATTGGATGCATGGTTTGTTGATTGCTATGGATGGTAGGCGTACAGAATAGTTTTTTTTATTGCTATGATTGTTTGGAATTTCGGAAGCGAAATTCCTAAGGGGGAGAGAATGTAACGACCCGTATTTTCACGGATCGGAAAGTTCGTCAAATCTGGAGTTTTAGCATTTTGAGCCATTTCAGCTTTTAGGCAAATTTTGCCTAAGTCCTAAGTCGTTCACGACTTAGCATAAGTCGTGAGTCGTATACGACTTAGGAGATAGGAGTGACCCAGGGTTTGGCGACTTAAGGAAATAAGTCGTAGCTGGGCTAGGTTAGTAGGTTGAAGTTAACTCGGCAAGTGTTAAGTCGTAGGTTAAGTCGTTGCCGAGTTAAGGGATAGACAACCTAAGGAAGTGACCGACTTATGTTATTGTAGACGACTTAAGGTTTTGAGTTAAGTGTTAAGTCGGCTGACGAGTTAAGGTAGTGGTCGACTTAAGACCTGGACGACTTAGGAGTTGAGTCTTATCCTGGTAGATCGGCAAAGCTGCTATGTTAAGTCGTAGGTAGGCTGCTGTGTTGAGTCGTGGCCGAGTTAAGGTGATGAGTCGTACCCAATTATCTAATGAGTCGTATACTTGATAAGTCGTAGTCGAGTTAACCGTTAAGTCGTACGGGATCTGGGTTTTTGTTGAGTCGTAAGTTGAGCCCTTTTGATGAGTCGTACCTCCTGATGAGTCGTAGCTTTGTGCTAAGTCGTGGACGACTTAGTGGTTGAGTCGTCTAGCCAGTAAGGCGCGTGCGCACTAGGTTGTAGACAGGGGTGGTCCGGTAAGTCGTAGGTACCTGTGATGAGTCGGAAGAGGCTATAAGTCGAAGACGACTTAGGAGATAGCTGTTAAGTCTTGAGTCGTAGGGGGGTCTGAGTGTTGAGTTGGAGTTAGGCTTAAGTCGGAAGACCGTTGAGTCGTGGTGATCTGATGAGTCGTAGACGACTCATGGAGGCAGTCGAGTCATGGATTTCAGCTATAAATAGGAGAGCTTCTCTTCATTTTTGGGATCCGGATTTTGAAGCGACGAAGTGCTGCCATTTTGAGAGCTCGACTTCTACACTTCTTCACTTCTTTTCTCCACTCTAATCTAGTGCTTCCATCCATCCAAGTTGAAGATCAGATTGAAGATTCAAGAGCTAAAGTTGAAGATCTTCATCTTTTCAAGAGAGATTTCATCGTTTGAAGCGGATTCGTGATAGATCAAGCTTGATCCTTCGCTGTCCAGATCTGAAGCGTGTTGATTTGAGGTTGTTTAGGTGATTTGGTGAGTGGTGATTATCTCTCACACGGATCCAAAGGAGTATGTCGGATTGTTGGCTCGATTTGGTGTTAAAATAGTGATTTCCATGCATTTTCTTCATCCAAAGTGTAGATCCATATAGATCCATTGTTCATGATGATGTTACATCCATTTTATCATATGATAACCTATGCAAGTTCATTCATCAAGTTTGTAGAGATATAATCCATGTTTTCATGCTTATTGGACTTTCAACTCTTTAATTACGAAAATGCCATTATTGTTATAATTGTCTACTTAGATCATTTTTTTAATGCTTGATTGCTTGAATTGATGTTTGATTTGATTGATTGTTATGAACTAGATGATTGATGATTAGATTTAGATCAAAGGTGATTCAAAAGCTAAGGGAAAGGCTCTTGAATTAGGAAAGCTGCTCGTGGCATATGTAGCGGGATGATGAAGCTCTTATGCATAGATTTGATGATGTGATGATGAGATGAGGCTTTGCGAGGATGTAATGAAGCGAGGCAATCATGTGATGAAGACTTGGTCTAATCCAGACGGGATCATTCCAAGCATGTTGATAACTCGGTGATATGATTCGAGTTGAGAATAACGAATGGATATGAGAATAGTCGTCGAGGAAGATGACTAGGAGGCTTGGATAGCATCGTTGTTGAAGGTTCTAGCATGCTCTAAGCAAGAGTACGTTTGGGCAGATTCGATAGTCCCAACGGCCAACTGTTGATGGTCGAATACTCTGGGCAGATTCAATAGTCCTAGGCACGGGCTGCGACGACGTGCGGGAGTTATGTCTAGAACCGGGGTTTCCATTAGCCCTTGACGGACGGCTGAAAAAATGTGCCGGTCATTCAATTAACGGCGATATCGAAGCAATGATAACAGTGATAGCCAGAGTCATGGATGTTTGGTTGTAACGTCATTTCGGACTCAAGAGCGGTATTTTCTGGGTGCTTATCTGATTTAGGCCTTGGTACTTGGAAAACATCGCCCTTGACTCGAGTGATAGTAGCTTTACTTTAAATTGTATGCTCTGCTATATTTGCTTCTGCTTAGTGTGCGTCTGGGGGCTATCACTGTAGAATGAGGTTGGAGTGGGAGGGTTGTATTCCTATTCCTTTTCCTTTATGCTCTTTTGGTATGTTGTTAGTTAATTTACTGCTCACTAAGACTGTTGTCTGACTCAAGGCTTTATGTTTTAATTCTTATTGCCTTGGGCTGTTCGTCCATTTTGGGACGGGCAGACTAGGTAGCAGGTGACAGGTGCTGTTCTCTTCTCACGATGCTGATATCGAAGACGAGCTGGAGGGTTGCATATTATCTTCTTATTATATGTACTGGATATTCCGCTGTTTTGTATTCTCTGAGAGATATGTAGTGAGGCTTGATGTATTGACTATGTGGATGCTTGTATTCAACTATTATGGAGTTTTATATGATGTCATTTTGTTCTGTAAAGCTTCACTATACATATGTTCTATTGTATTTTGTCCATGCGCTGTGAGTAATATGATAGATTCTGTTGTTTTAAATCTTACCTTGACAATCGTCCATGGTCGCCTGGCACACTTTACAGCGCTCTATCTTTAGATTCGGTGCAGGGGTCATGGGCGGTCGTTACATTTGCCAAACTGATTTTTTACTAACTTATAAACGTAATAACAAAACTTACTTCTGGTTGCCAAAGGAACTCCAATGAGTAATTAATAACAAACTAATGTGTATTGATGCAGAAATCTCCAACCAAACAAATTTTAAATTAGTTTGTAAATTTTAATCAAGAAAATACAACACATACCCAGACAACTGATTTAGTGAAGCAGTATTATGTGCAGATTGAGGATGCAAATTGTGACCATCATGCATTTCAGTAGCATTTCCTAGAGTAGACATTTGTGATCTGACATGAATTTTAAGAAATATATCAAGAAACAAAAATTATCTTACAAAATAATACTTGCCATTGAGAATATCTTCTTTAGGTTCCCTAACACTGAAATCTGGTATCGTGTATGTATTGGCTGCATCCAATACAATAATATCAGAAGAATTAGGTTGAACTGGCTTTCTAAGAAAAGACAAGATCTGACTGGCTGAAAAAGAACAAAGATATCACAAATTACTAGGAATATGGAAAAAGCAAATCACACACTGAAACGAAAAACCATCCATCACACCATACTTACCATCACGAATTTGTCTATTGTTACCGCTAGTGGAGCCATCCATGTCGCAGTCTGTGACCTTTGAGTCTTTCTGGTCATCTGGGAATTGGGATTACAAACAAATTAGATAAAATAAACATACATGCACACAAGATGTCAACTTGCACATGACTGAATGTCAACGTTGCACACTGAGTTACCGATGCATTGGTATTGTATGTTAAGTTGAATGAAAGTATATGACAATTTCCATCAAACTGGCCTAGGAAAGAAATCTTACATATTGAGATTGGTGTGCATACTTCTGTGTTTGAAATTGCACAGTCCTTGACTTGTTCCAAATGTTTCTTTGGGAGACCACCTTCAGTTTCTATATCTCAAAAGTATAAACTAGTCATGCTTCAAGGTTAAATATATGAAGTCCGTCATTCTCGAAATTCGGTAAAAGGTTATCCAGTGCAAATTCAAATTGGCCAGGTTAGAAACAATATTATGTGCATCCTTCCATTTAATGAAGGAAGAAATACCTCTTCCAGGAGCACATGGCTCACAAATTTCTACGAAATAGTTAGGAAATTCAAATTGATGACCACTTTTTATACATCCAGCAGATTTGAAGTACTTGCTGCTGATTATAGCTCCATCTTCATTGAAAAGAATAGCCTGCGATTGAGATCTAACCTATAAGTAATGAAGTTGTCCTAAAAATTAGAGCACATGATTATCGACAAAAGAAATCCTGTCATATATCTTATTGGAACTTTCTAAGCTCAAAATTTTCATATTATATCATAAAATTTCAGTTAACATGTTTCTCAATATAGACCTGTAAAACTGACTTGAAAATAAATGAAATTATCGCACGAAATATAATATTTAAACTAAAGCACAGATGCCCAAATTAGGAGTCACTTTGTGTTATGACATTTCTTTCTGCAACAGTATACCCAAGAAAGACCACATTAATACAATAATGAATAAACAATTGATGTTCACGTATATATATTGAGTATCATGTCATATCTGTGTAAATTGGGGTTGTACAAGTGTTGAATCTATTTAATAAATACTATCAAACCACAATCTTTGGGGATAAATTTCTAGGGAATAAGTCATCTGACATTTCTGAGAATGCTAAAATCATGACTATCGTTGTTAAAATAATTTGCTATATTTATGATTATTCTGGAGCAGGGTGGGGGATGTCCTATTAAATATGACACAACATATATTTATTACCTGTTTCATTTGCAAACCGTGATCCGTGATTTGCAGAACTCCATGATACCTTTTCGCTTTCTGAGTCATTTGAGCAGTATACATGACCTTCCACTCTGCAAATTTTAAACTATAAAGTATGACTAATATAAACCACTATTTTGAAAATACATTTGATAGAAATGGGCAAACTCCTAGCATTGGTTTGCCAGGAAGATTGTGGAGGGTAATATTGCCATTACTGAAACTGTCTACAGCTTTTCCTGAATTGTCCTCTTTAATATCTGTTGAATACATGTTGGGTAAATTCTATTCATACACCGTAAATTACTATACATACATTGGAAATTTTGTCAAAATCATATACATCGATTTTTACTTAATATATACCGTATATTACAAAATTATCCTCATTGTTGATCAAAACACTTGTCCCATTTTACTAACTCATGCATTAATTAAACTAAGGAACCATAATTCCTAAATTCCTCAAATTTGTTTTTGCAAATTTTAAATTTCAAACTTAAATACTTGAAAAGGAATTTAAATTTATCTAATTATTTACATAAAACAACTTGAATTTAATTTTTGAAAATTTCAAACTATTTAACTTTTGATCTTAAATTTAAACTTGATTTAATTTTAGTAAAAGATAGAGAAGAATTTAATACTCTATGAATCATATTAATTCTAGTACTGGATTTTAAATTTAAATTTTTACATTTAATTTTAAGTGAAGAAAATAAAATTGATCGCGGATGAATGCAGCTTGGAACTGTATGAATAGAATTTGATATTTGAAATAAATTATAGTTTAATTCAACTGATGATCAATAGAAATTTTAGCTATTTTATGAAATAGATTATAATGACCATATACGATTTGAACAAAGACGTTTTGTATACTATGGATTTTTCATTCTTTAATTTTGATTTTATTTTATTTTTTGTTAGATAATGGTGTTTTTGTCCTAAATTTTATTTAAAAAAAAAATTATGTTGTAGGTAAAGTAATTTCCTGCGTGAATAGAATTTGCCTACAGGTTAATCAGGCATTGTTAAACATAGATGCAAGTATGAAAATTATTCAATGTAACCAGCACGATGTACTCAGTTATGGGAGAGATAAAGATGTTTTCATGGTTGACAGCCATCAGGCAGCATTATACAATACATAACTGTGTTTATTTATTTGTTTCTCATGACTGGATGTAGATTGACCAAACTTGCATATGTTCCTTTTCTAATAGATGTGGTCAACTAAATTTAGAATGCAATAGGATAAACGGTTTCCAGTTTCATCGTATTTCAAATATCTGAAAAGCTGATATGGGATGGGATATTTTGCATCAATGTATCTGGGGAATATTTGAAATGGAAACCAGATTCCAAATAGATTAGTTTTAGCTGGCATGATATCGGTTCTAATGCATATCCACTTCAAACTACCAATGATATATTTGTAGGGGTAAATTTACACAAATGAATGTAAATCAACCCAAACGCACACGTAAGCAATTAGATCATGTTGTGGTGCGATAAAACAAACAGGAACAAAAGAATCCAAAAATAGGCAACAACAGATCACAGATGCACAGATAAAAAGATCGCACAGAATTTACGGTTGTTCCACTATCGTGAATTAGTAGTCCACTTGAAGAGAGGAGATTTTATTACTTTTCGAGAAAATAGAAACTACAAGATTGATAATGAAGGCTAAAAAGAAAAAATATATAAAATACTGCTTGAGAAGATTATTGTAATCTCTAAAGAACGACTATCATTATATATAAATATTATTACTTGGGATTGAAGTAATTGATTTATGGTTATAAATCAATGCCTCATCAATTCTCGTATTCATATGAAAAACGGTTATCTATTTGATTTTTTTTCGGTTTTCTTCAATATGCATACGCTTAATAAAATGCAATTTTTAATCGGCTGACTAGAAAATTAATTGATTACTTCATTCTCCCAAAAATAATTCTCCTTCTCATGTAGATAATTCAATTCTCTTTAATGCAATAAAAGAGGCAATATATTTAAATCATTATTCACATTAACTCAAATATCTTTCAAATCTCTCTAATTGAAAATAATGTATCGTTGAAATCTAACAATCTCCACCTTGACACTATATTTCTGTGCAAGTTTGTCAACTCCACCTGCATCATCTTACTCCAAGCAACTCTCGGACAAGATACCATGGATAATTCTTTAATGAGCTTCGACACAGCCATTACCCATGCACTTTGTCAACGAACTCCGATAAGGTCATCGTCCGCCAACAAAGTGTTGAAAGTACATTCTCCATGTAGGACCTACCATCTCCACAATGAAAACAAACGTCTTCATCTACCAAATCACTCTCCTCATGTGCCACCATGTGGCACATAGCACCTCAAAAAGCGGATTAAGTTCAAGCAATGCTTAAACTTTGCAACAAACAAGGAATAATTAGTGAACATGTCTGATGTGTTCTCCTCGGTGTGAATTTTTAAAGATTGCCTTCTTTTCTTCAACCATAGAGATAAGGAAACTCTCTTAGCTCTATGTGTTTTGTCCTCGAGCTAAACGCTAGATTCTCAGTCAAATGTATTGCGCTTTGACTTCCACAATTCACTATTATATATTCCCATAAACAAAGTCTAAATCATACAGCAACCACTTCAAATAAAGTGTTTCCTTAGCTGCTTCAACAGTAGCTATCAATTCCGCCTCTGTAGTAGACAAGGCGACTATAGTCTGCAACTTCGTTTTCCAACTAATAGCTCTATTTTCGAATGTTAAGACGTAATATGAGGTTGACTTCCTTAGATCTGTGTCTTCGGCATAATCGGAATCACAAAATTCGACTAAGTTCGGATCATTCTCCCTACCATAAAAAACAAGCTCATAATATATTGTTCCTTTAAAATACCTCAAAACATACTTCACTGCTTCCTAATGTGATTTTTCCGGATTAGCCATATAGCGACTAACCAAACCAACCGCTTGTGCAATATCCGGTCTCATGCAGACATAGCATACATCAAGCTTCCAACTACACTACCATCTCCATATAAGCTTTGTCTTCGACTGAGATCGTAAAACCCTTTTCTGAAAGCTAAACGTGCAAAGACATGGGAGTACTGATCGTCTTTGCATTCTCCATGGTGAACCGAGTGTTTATGCCAAAAGTTAGCACAAACAACCAAAAGTATATGAAAAATGAGAGAAAAAAACACACAAAGATAATAGTGGTTCGGCTAAACTCTGACCTACGTAAGCATGAACTTTGTTTATGAATCTGCAAAGTTTTTACAAACACGATCTTATGGATCGGTATTGACCCGAGAGATTACAATAAAACTACAAAAATTAAGAATACAAGCCAAAAAGATCTCGAAACAATGCCTATCATCCTCTATTTATAGCTGAAGGTCGACGAATTTCTCTCCACCACGTTCCCCACGTCCAGAAGGTGTTGCCTTGAAGAGATCGTAGTCAAATCAGTAAGATTCGGGGATCGGTCCCGATCCATGCCATATGGTTCGGTACTGATACATAAGATGGGTTGTAAACCCTTCCTTAAGTTGTTGATGTTGGTTAACTGGCTGACATCTTCACATAGAGCTTGGTTACATCAATATGGGCTCGAACTTGAATCAAAATCATGGTTCGGTGGGTAGGCAAAAGTATGTGGTCTAGTTGTTTTGAAACCTGGTTTATCCATCGATCGTTTGGGCCGTGGATAACTAGTGAACCATTTCATATGGCGAGTACTAACTGATATTCACTCTTTTTGCAGAATGAATTATTGGTGACATTAGGGACCGGTATTAATCCATGGCTATGGATCGGTACCGATCCATAACTTGTTCATGAATCTTTGGTTTTGGCATTGGCACTTGGAGCGGGTTGATGTGTAGGCTATTATTGAGGATTATTGGCAAGCTAATGACTTCATCCCTTGATCTTGCTTGGTATCTAAGTTTAAAAGTAATTGTTCTAGATCTCGACTTGGTTGTTTTCCTGTCTGGTCGATCTGACTCGTCCAAATATTGTTTGACCACAAAGCTGTATAACATTTGCCCTCCAAAGTATATCTTGTTTTAACAAGTATGCTTTGGATCAAGACAAGCTGTGGATTTACTATCATCGGTTTTAAGTTCCATTCCAAATAGATGCTACATTTTCCTCTGAATTGTTTCACGAAGCATTGTATCTTTTGCCGATTGTTGAATTGCCTCAAGAGGCCTTGAACTTGCAACTCTTGTATAGTATAAGAACTGGAGCACACTCTTTGAGTCCGCCATTCCAATTCGGGAAAGTTTTCAACGATTTCTTTTTTTGAACTCTAAGGGTAGGACTCTGTTCCCTTGAAATTCCATTTATCTATTGTCATGCATGCACATATATACACATTTACTGTTACACGTATATATGTATTATTATTATTTTCATTTATTATTACTTTTTATCATTCGGTACTGATTCATGGTTCATGGATCGATATCAGACAACTAGGCGCTTCTTATGCCTATGTTCATGGATCGGTCCATATATTTACCAAACCCGTACTTACTCATTTCACACTTGCTTTTATTTATTTGCCCTAAGACCTTTCACTCTCGAGCTCGCCATTGCCATTGCAAATTTTCACAACGTCGACCCATCAATTCAAGCGTTGAACCGACGTTCTAGGCCGTCTCTTTCGTCTCCTATCATCAGCTCTGCCATTTAACTCCACGCTCTAATCTCCAAGCACCGAACAACTCGAAGTTCAGATCCACAAGCACTCGAACCTGGTCACATCGACTTATTTCACGTAGGTTGAAGTGTGGATTGGAGTTGCTCGTCGTCGATTCGAACTTCGGCCTCGCATGGCCGCCAATGGACTCCATTGCACTTTCCCTATTGATCGGGATCGATCCCATACTTGAGAATTTTACATCAAAATTTGAGTTTTAAGGATAATTTGAGTTTTTTAAGGAGGCCTTGTAAAAAACTTGAGATTTACTCGAAACACGACTCGTTTTTCTCGAGAATGACTCGAGTTTAAGTTTTACAAGCTTCGACTCGAGCTGGCTTCGAGTCATACTCATAGCGATCTCGGGTTTTCCATGGTGATCCCAAATTTTAGTGTAAATCGACCGGGCATTCTCAAAATTTTCAAATGGGATTCCATAACAAATTTGATCGAGCCGTGGTCGATGATTCATGATTCATTGGGACGATTTTTGAACAGTCACTTTGAATTGCAGCAATTTTACTGGATAATGACTTGAATTGCACATTATCAGATGCACGCACTGCACAGTTTAATTGTACACTATTGTCTCCCATCGATGTAGGAGATCTGATTGATCAACACATGTTGGCGTTCGTCGGATCTGGCATATCGACTATACGGAGCTCTCTATTTTCAGCATGAAGATTACAGCTTTTAATACGCCTGATATCTCTTACGTGTGAAGCTTTTAATAGTTATGGATTGTAGACGTTCCTCGCATCTCTCCGTTATGGCTCGAATCCTCTAGTAATGGGAGCGACGATGCTCATGAGTTTCTTGAAATTCGATGTTTTAAAATAAAGATTATTCCGTCTCAGCGCCCATGTAGCCTCTACCAACTTCTATAATCAACGAGACTCACATCCCGCCATCTGGGGATATATTCGGGTCCTTTGGGAGTATTCTAGACGAAATTGGCTACTCTGGCCTTAGCAATATCAACATCGGGGGTATTGGTTCCTCTATTCATCTGCTTGATAAAGTGTCTGCTACTCGTGCGGGGGAAATAATCCCTGTTAGCCAGCTTTAAGCCCACGGTCAGTGGGGGGCACTATGACACATCCACACTTACACATCACTGTTTGCACTATCTTTTCTTCTTATTGGTGTTAACTGGTTCGTGTTTCGTTTTCAGATCCCATGGAGCGCAAACATCTATACGACATTCTTATGAGTCAAGGAAGCAATACAAGAAAACTGGATCGTCGGACCGTCCTCGTGATTCGTCTCACAAGTCAAATTCCAGGAGGCGTCAAAGACGGGATTACAGATGACAGAACAGAGGTTACATATCCCAAGATGAGTGCTATTGAAATTCTAAGAGAATTCTATCTCCTCGATGTAGGCCATGTTCATCTCTACCCCATAGCTTGGATGGATTTTCTACACGACCTGACCCCGAGCCCATCCATTGACGTATCTATCGCTCATGCTTCAATGCCTCCAACAACACAACCATTAAAGCCTTCTCACGTGTCGCGTCGGTTTAAGCAGCCGTCCAGGTTGATGCCTCCTGACAGCCGTCAGCAAAGGCTGAGAAAGAAGCATCTTTACGCTTCTAAATCTACTGTAGAGACTGAGACAGTTTCTAACCCCCACTTAGCCGAAATGAAAAATTCCTTTCTAAAGGTTTGCTTCGATGATGTGGTGTTCGTTCCTTATTTGAAGGAAATCTCTTCGAAGGTTGGCACCGATGTCGTTGCTTGTGTGAGCGACGTTTATGATCAATATCATAAATGGAGGAGGATTTCTGAAGCTATTTCTGAAGTCTCTTATAAAAGAAGATATGCGATCGAAGGGATGAAGCTCACTGAAAAAGACGCCAAACTCATCATACAAAATCTCTACAATGAGGTTGAAGGATTTAGAAAGTCACTAGTTGAAGCTGAGAAAAAGTTGGAAATGCAACCTAAGTCCTTCAAGGAAGAGCGCAAAAACCAACTAACACAGATCAAAGCCGCTTATCACAGGAGCAACACTCTTTTGCTGGAGAATGAAAAACTCCAGAAAGCTAATGAGAAGCAAGCCTCCGAGATAAAAAGACTAAAAGAGTTGTTGTAGAATGAGAAAAAGGAAAAAAAATGATGCGCTCACTCAGACCCACGACTATTGCAATGAGTTACCGAATGTCTGCCAGGCAAGAGATGAGGCCGACGAGTAGACTAAGACCACGGAGGATAGAATTAAGTCCGAGCTTGGACCCCTTCTTATGCGATCATATGCAAATGTTATCAAGTTTGGGAACTTGAAGTGGTTAGAAGAGGCATATCCCCAAACTTTGGAAATGGCTTGGAAAGAGATTTTAAGCAAGAGCGGGAGCACTCTGGTGGAGCAAAGGTTAATGAAGAGGAGTTAAAGCTTAAGTTCTTGGATGAGGATGAGGTAGAAGGACTTAAGACTGACCGGCTTATCTTGCATCCTTAGCTATCTGCTGGGGCCCAACCTAAGCTTGGATCAAAAGGGTTGGGTGAGAGTTCTAGCCATGTCCACGTAGGCTCCATAGCAGACACAGCTGCTCTTTCCAAATCAGGGCCACCAATTATCGAAACTGCCATTCCTCCTGGCTCCATGGCTATTCATATTTCTAAGGCGATTCGTGATGTTTCAACTGTTCAATAATCTGCATTAGATGCTCGCTTTAATCTGAAGAACATGGCTTGGTGGGTGTTGAACCATTCTCGAAATTTCACTGTGTAGCTTTGTTACCTCGCTAGGTCGCGGCTTCGTTAGGTCGTAACTCGTTAGCGACCTATGGCATAACCCAAGCGCTTCATCCTGTTTCACTTTAGGTCGTACCTCCTCCACGCGACCTATCTGCTTGTTAGGTCGTAGTAACCAGTTAGGTCGTATGCAGCCTAAAAACAAATTAGGTCGTTTGTGACTTAAACTTTCACCAAGTTGTACTGCAAACTTAGGTCGTTCGCGACCTATCACTTCCTTAGGTCGTACACGACCTAAGACTTCAACCTGGGCTGCATCATCCTCCCCTGGTTGAGAGAAATTCGTCCTCGAATTTGCATCTTCCTCCTCCGTAGCACACTCATTCTCATGGTACGGAACTAAGTGTTTGACGTTACACATCCGACGTATGAACATTATCCGGCAATTTCAATTGATATGCGTTCTCATTGATTTTCTTCAAAATTTTTACTGGTCCAATTTTCCGTGCTTTCAATTTATTGTATGTTCCCACCGGAAAACGATCCTTTGTTAACACTGCATAAACCCAATCACCTTCATTAAATTCAACACTCCTTCGCTTCAGATCTGCAGAACGTTTGTACTTCTCATTCGCCTTTTCCAATCGTTCTTGAACGATTCTATGACACTCTGTCAATCCTTCAACAAAATCTACAGCTCGTTTGACTGTCTTCTTTGGTTGTGGTATGACTGTTAGCTCCAACGGCTCTTTTGGCAAACTAGAATATACATTCTGAAATGGACTGAACCCCGTACTACGATTCATTGCATGATTATGAGCAAACTCTGCCTGGCATAACTTCACATCCCAACTCTTCAGATTGTCTTGCACAAGACATCTCAGCAAATTTCCCAATGATCTGTTCACAACCTCGATCTGTCCATCCGTTTGAGGATGATAAGCGCTGCTAAAGTTCAACTTTGTTCCGACCATCTTCCACAAGCTTAGCCAAAAATGACTCAAAAAACAAGTATCCCTATCCGACACAATAGATTCTGGCAATCCATGAAGTCGATATATCTCTTTGAAAAATAACTGAGCAACATGAACAGCATCCGCCGTCTTCTTACAAGCAATAAAATGTGTCATTTTCGAAAATCGGTCAACCACCACATAAATGGAATCGTTACCACGCTGCGTTCTCGGCAACCCCAACACAAAGTCCATACTCACATCAATCCATGGTTTAGTTGGTACAGGTAACGGCATATATAATCCAGCATTAGTCGCAGTTCCTTTCGAAACCTGACAGATATGACATCGTTCCACAAACCTTTCCACTTCTTTTCTTATTGATGGCCAAAAGTAAGACTGTGAAATCAACTGTAATGTACGGTCTCTCCCAACATGTCCTTCTTCATGTAGCTCTTTTACAATCTTTATTCTCAAACTACAATCAGGTATACATAATCGATTTCCCTTGAACAGAAAACCATCTACCATCATAAACTCCTCCGTCTTCCCCTCCTTGACTTTATCAACAAACTTTGCAAAGTAAGAATCATCGACAAATAATTCTGGCAACATATCAAACCCCGTCACTTCAACCTTCATTGTAGTTAACAGGTGATTTCTTCTACTCAACGCATCCGCAACACGATTCGTCACTCCTGACTTGTGTTTAACAACAAAAGTAAACTGTTGCAGATATGCAATCCATGATGCATGTCTCGCTGAAATCTTGTCTTGCCCTTGTAAATGCTTCAATGCCTCATGATCAGTGTAAAGAACAAACTCTTTCTGAAATAGATAGTGTCTCCAGTGTTTAATAGCTTGCACAACAGCATAAAATTCCACATCATATGTATTGTATCTCATCTTCGCTCCTGATAACTTTTCACTGAAATATGCAATGGGGCGTCCCCTCTGACTCAACACTCCTCCAATCCCAACCTTTGACGCATCAGTGTGTAGCTCAAACAACAACTGAAAATCAGATAATACTAGAATTGGTGCAGATGTCAGCAACTCCTTGATCTTCCCAAAAGCATTCCCTGCTTCCTCTGACCATGAAAACTGTTTACCCTTCATACAATCTGTAACAGGTGTCATCACACTACTAAAGTGTGGAATGAACCTTCGATAGAATGAAGCCAACCAGTGAAAACTACGAACTTCCGTTATCGTCTTGGGCTGTGGCCAATCTCTAATTGCTTCGACTTTACTCTGGTCAACCTGTATTCCTTCCTCCGATACAATATACCCCAGAAATAAAACACTATGCGTCATGAACACGCATTTCTTTGTTGCAGCATAAAATTGTTCTTGTCGCAGTACCATCAACACTTCTCTCAGATGTTGCAAGTGTTCCTCTGCACTTCCACTGTATATCAGAATATCATCGAAATACACCACCACAAATTTCCCAATGAACGGTCTAAAAATCTGATTCATCACCCGCATGAATGTACTCGGCGCATTTGATAAGCCAAATGGCATTACCAACCATTCGTATAGACCCTCCCTGGTTTTAAAAGCAGTCTTCCACTCATCACCTGGCCTGATACGAATTTGATGATATCCGCTCTTCAAATCAATCTTCGAGAAGATAGTAGCTCCGCTCAATTGATCTAGCAAGTCATCCAACCTCGGCATTGGAAATCTATATCTCACAATAATCTTATTCAATGCTCGACTGTCGGTGCACATTCTCCACGTCCCATCCTTTTTGGGTACCAATAAAGCTGGTACAGCACAAGGACTTAAACTCTCCTACACACGCCCCTGTTCAAGCAATTCTTCCACCTGCCTCCTCAATTCTTCATGTTCCTTTGGACTCATTCGATAATGTGGTCTGTGTGGCAACACAGCACCTGGAACAAGATCTATCTGATGTTGTATATCCCTCAACGGTGGCAACTCCGTTGGTAACTCCTCTGAAAATACATCGTCAAATTCTTTCAAAACTGGCTTCGCTTCTTCCGGAATTTCAACCTCTTCACTGCCCTCTCGCCCAATCAACAAAAACACTTCAGGCTCCTCCTCTACTTCCTTCACAAACTCCTTCAAAGATAACAAAGTTTTAAGCTCTTCAATCTCCTCCAATTTGTTTTCCTCCTGTTGTCGCTTCTTTGGAACTAGAGTAATCTTTGTGCCTTCAAACAAGAAACTGTAACTGTTGGTACGCCCATCATGTTGCACCGCCCTATCATACTGCCACGGTCTCCCCAGCAACAAATGACAGACATCCATATCTACCACATCGCACCAGATTTCATCCTTGTATTTCTTTTCAATTGAAAACTTCACACAAGCCCTTCGTCCAACCTTCACCTCCCCGCCTTTCCTCAACCAAGCTAGCTTGTATGGTTTCGGATGTTTCTCAGTCTTCAACGCCAACTTCCTCACAGCTTCTGAAGAAATTATATTATCACAGCTTCCAGCATCAATAACAAATTTGCAAACTTTCCCCAGAATGGTACATGTTGACTGAAAAATATTGCTCCTTAACCAACTACAATCCTCCTCTTGCTTTGGTGTTAAACAGGACCTCTTCATCATTAGATTATAACCTTCGTCTCCCGACACTTCTTCTTCCTCCTCATCAGGTGGTGAATTGGAACATTCAGCTTCTTCATCCTCATCCTCAACCTCCGCTATCATAGCTCTCTTCTTCGGCTTTGGACATTCGCTACTTTTGTGGCCCATTTCTTGGCAATTATAACACTTGAAACCATTACTGACTTTCATCTTTCCAACCTCATTCACAACTAGTTTCGCAACAGCTTTTGAAACATTAGAACTTCCACTAACACCCTTCACTTGATTGTTGAAATTTGTAAACACACCACCTCCTCGTCATCCCTGTTTCTCCCACGCCAACGCTTTCTGATGTGCTTCCGCTACAGATCTGGGATCAAACATGTTAACCATATCCTGAATCTGCATTCGCAACCCCCCAACAAATCTAGCTGTCAATTGTTCTTCTGTCTCCATAATATCATTCCTTGCTATCAGTTGATAAAATTCGTCAGCATAGTCATTCACAGATTTCGTCCCTTGTCTCAAGTTTTGCAATCTCTGATACATAAGCGACTGATAGTTATAAGGTAAGAATGTGGCTTTCATCATTTTCCTCATCTTTTCCCATGATTCAACCTTTGACTTCCCCATCCGTTCACGTGTAAGTTTGGTTTGATGCCACCACGCCAAAGCTTTACCCCTCAACCTTGTAGCAACCAACTTCACTCTACGATGTTCTGGAACTTCCTTGAAGTCAAAAATCTCCTCAACATTAGCCACCCAATCTAGAAACTCCTCCGCTTGCATACCACCTTTGAATTCAGGAATTTCAGTCTTCATCCCCGACTCCCACTTGTGATCATACTCAGAGTAATTTCTTCCTTGTCCTCGTCCTCGTCCATGAACACTTCCACCTTCATACTCTTCTTCAAAATCAGATGTATATCGTTGTCTATCTCGTCCACCCACATCTCTACTACCATCACGTCTTCCTCCAACATCCCTTCTATCGACATTCCTCCGTTCTCGATCATTCACGTTCCTCCCACGCCTTTGATCATCATCAATACTTCTTTCTCGATTGGAATGTGGTGAGACTCGACTTCCCCCGTGATTAGATTCAGGTGATACCCTTCTCCGATTCTGATTCATCTCTAACATCATCTTCTCTAACCGACCAATTCCTTCGTTAAGCTTTTCACTAAAGTTTTCATTGATTCTTTGCTCCATCTCATCAGCTTCGTCTCTTCGATAAAATGCTTCAACGTTTTGATGTCGATTATCTCTTCTTGGCGGCATGCTTGAAAACTTCACAAATACTTCAAAATTCAAACACCTTTCGAACTTTGATCCAAAGTGATGTGGATCGAAAACTCCCACTTTGTTGCAAAAGTATGATGAACACGATGAACACAACTTCAATACTCCAAACAAAATTGCTCGGCTCAACACTTCAAAACAAAGAGGATCCCTTCAACTTGCTCTCGGCCTAGCTCAAGACCGTACAAATCAACACTTCAAACTTCAAATTCTCGGCTCCAAGACTCGATTTAGCTATGATTGGCTAAAACAAGCTTTGATACCAAAAACTGACGCAGCGGATTAATCAAAAACAATGTCGATCGTTGAGAGTAGCAATCGATGGATTGGAAGATACTGAAATGCCCGAATTCGTTGATCCGAAGATACCGAATTCTAGCTATCCTGAACTCGTTGATCGCGCACGATACCGGGTTCAAAGATCTGCGATTCTTCACACGTTGATCTAGCGCACTAGATTCCGTGAGTCGGCTTCTGCAGTCGTTGAATCGAGCGCACTCGATTATCCGAAAGAGGAGATAGGAGATTACACTCAACTACCAATTTGGCGAAAGCACAAAGCTAACAAAACAAGAGTTTTATTTCAAATCAACTAACTTTCAAATGTACAACTCACGCCTATTTATAGCATTTTACAACTCAACACAACAGAAAAAAAATGACAACACTTAGGTCGTGAACGACCTACGACCTAAAATGGTGCGACCTAAAAACAGACGCGACCTAACAAAGCACACGACTTAAAGACAAACGACCTAAAAGATTACAACATAAGAAAAATACAACACAGCCCTTTACATCACATAGGTCGGCAACGACCTAAACCACACGACCTAAAATACATGGCATCTTCCAAGAATCCAGGCGGCTGTGAACTGTAGCAATCGGCGACCTAAAGTTCTCGCGACCTAACTTAGGTCGTAGATCGTACGCGACCTAACTTAGGTCGTAGTCGAGGCATCCCTTATTCAGAATTTCGGAGCGACTTACCTTAGGTCGTATCACTTCTTTGCGACTTAACTTCTCACGACCTAATGCCTCTCGACTTAAAGTGAGCGACCTATCTCTCTGCAGCTTCCCGCGACCTAACTTAGGTCGTAACATATCTCTGCGACCTAAAGTTGGTCTTAACTCGATAGCTCGCGATTCTCTACTAGGTCGCTGGAGCGACTTAAAACCCTCGTTAGGTCGTACGCGACCTAACACTTCCGTTGCTTCCGCCTTTTCACTGTGTAGCTTTGTTACCTCGCTAGGTCGCGGCTTCGTTAGGTCGTAACTCGTTAGCGACCTATGGCATAACCCAAGCGCTTCATCCTGTTTCACTTTAGGTCGTACCTCCTCCACGCGACCTATCTGCTTGTTAGGTCGTAGTAACCAGTTAGGTCGTATGCGGCATAAAAACAAGTTAGGTCGTTTGTGACTTAAACTTTCACCAAGTTGTACTGCAAACTTAGGTCGTTCGCGACCTATTACTTCCTTAGGTCGTACACGACCTAAGACTTCAACCTGGGCTGCATCAGAACTTCTCTCGCGCAACTCAGAGCGAGCATTTCGACGAATTGAGCTTCGTTCCATATCTCCGCAGCATGCCAAACATTTTTGACAAATCCTCCAGATGGCTCGTCGATCGTCGTGACTTTACCAACATATCGTCCACGTAAACTTCCATTGAACGTCCGATTTCATCTCTGAACATGGAATTCACTAGCCTTTGATAGGTGGTTCCGACGTTCTTCATACTGAATGACGTGACAAGATAACAATACAATCTCAGGTCGGTTATGAAGCTGGTACGTTCCTAGTACGGGATGTGCATTGGAATTTGGTTATAGCTGGTATGTTCCTAGAAGCAACAACCGAAGATGCTCAAGTGGTTACCTTCCACTGTGGACTTTGCTAAGGAATTGATTGGTGGTAGTTGTGAAATGGTTGTAGATGACTATGAGAACGAAAATTGTCAATTAAACAAAGAAGAGATGTTTTAATGAGTAGTTTTTGGAAAAGGTTATGTATGTCGAATTTCAACTTGACTAAGACTTTCGAAAGAATGGCACTAAAATTCATATAAATAATATTTAGCATATAGTCATATGGAAAATATACATTAGATATCAATATTGACTTATAATGATTTTATATAGTATGATTACAAAGGTCATAGATCATAAGAAAATAAGTTGAATTATCTATCTACTCTGGGGTTTATAGTCAAAAAGAAACGTATCACTTAAAAAAATTGATATAGAAGTATGGGTATGTATAGATAGATATTTGGCATCCACCTTGAGTATGAGTTCATGTACAGGTACAAAAAACTAATAGATATTTGGATTTTAGTGAATAATACCCATATGGTTATGCTCCAATATTATCCGTTAGAAATTCACATTCAACTTCACAATTCATTTATATATATGAATCAATCTCCAATTGGATTTGAACACTCGTTTTTCAAATTGAATATATATGACTAGATAACTATTCAAATGCAACCTCTATTATTAGACATTGTTAACGGTCTAGTCAAATAAAGTACCCGAAAAATTTGAAATCCATCTGCATCCGTATCCGAAAAACAGACAAATATTCAATATCCAGAAAAACGGATACGAATATGAAGGCATCCGGATCCAAAAATTATCCGTTTGATTTTTATTGAAATTATACTTTATATTATATATACTATAGTATAATGAAAGACGTGTATTTATTATACTATTAAGTTAATAGTTTATATTATATGCATTTAATGTATATTAACTGCTAAAAACTATTTCATATTTGTTGATTTTGCATACATTTGTAATTTAACAAAATTTCTATTAATGTTTCTTGATTTATCGATCGTTAGCGGATATGATAATTATCTGAATCTATATGTATCTGCTGACACGGATGTGACACTATCAGCATCTGAAAGTATCTGTTGATATGCATAGGTCAAATGACAATAAATTGTACATTCGATGCAAGAAGAGGTGAGTCCGACGAAAGAATAGGCAAACCCGACATAAGGAAAATGTTTGCAATCATCAAATGACCATTCTTGATGTTAATTTATTAAGGACGTAAGGCTTAGGTTCATTGTGAGGCGCGCCAAACGCCCCTAAAATCTTGTTTTTTCCTTGTAAATTAACTTTTCATTTTTACATTTTAAACAACACTTCCTCGATCTTACAAAAAATCAAATAGAAAAAATAGCATCCTCCTCTTTAAAAAACGAGCAAATCAGAAACCAATGTTTTCTTGGATTGCTCCAATATCCATTGTATCTGTGAGAGTTACTACAACGAAATCCGAACTTTCTCAAAAGAAATGGGATTTATCACTCATGTTACCAACTCCTCGAATTGGAAAAATAATCTCATTCCTGACAATTGGAATTTTAATGACCCATCACTTTCCCTACGAATGAATAAAACTGAGAATGAAATTGTTGATCACATTCCTTCTATTTGTCATTCTACCATCCCTGCTTCTGTTGCTCATCGAGAGAGAACGTTCACATACAACATATTATGAAGTCGTTCGTAATATGGTCGGGATGATGCAGAGAAGAACTTGATTTTGATCATCAAGCTCTTCCCAGGATTCCAAACTATTAATGCATATCAGAAGCTATAATATGCTTGGCTCGATGCATGCAGTTGGATGCTTATCCTCCATGGATTGCTATAGTAATTCCAAATAAAGATTTTTGAAGGGGCTTGCAAATGATGGAGAGTGATGATCAAACTTGTCTGTGGATCAAGCATGAACTCTAGATGTTGTGAGAGGACATCGTTAGTCAGTTACCGTGTATTTTATTTTTCATTTGGTCAAACTTTATGCATTATCAACTGCGGTGATTGTTATTTGTGTTTGTTATGCATCATTTGAACACATGATGTGTTTTATTATTGTATAAGTGAAATGTTTTTTTTCCTTTTTAATTGCTTAGTAATTTAAATTATTAATTTATGTTTATTAATTATGAGTTTTTATTTATAATTTATTAATAGCTAATCATTAATAGCTAATTGTTAATTACTTATTAAATATGTATTCTTAATTATTAATCAATTAATAATTTTATCATCGATTATTGATTTATAAATATTAATTTATAATTTACAATTGTAAAAACAAAAAAAAATGTTTTAACTTTACTTAACTAATTTAAATAAATAACATATTCCTACATTCAAACTAAGGTCTACCGTTCAAAGTTTTCAAAACAAAATTTAAAGAGTCAACGTTCACTTAACCTTTGTCTCAGGACGAAGCCTATAAGTTCAGTACGGATATTTTATTGTAAAAAGGTCGTCTCAATGAGAATTATGTTAGGAAAATTTAATATACATATAAGAATATTGTTGGACGAGTTTCAGGTCAACCCTTTTTGCTACTCGGTTTAAAAAATGGGAGTTTAAAGTTCCAAGTGTTCAAATTTAATATAATTCCTTATGTTCTACCAAGTAGGCTTATTTGGTTGTCAATGTATTGCCAAATAAGGAGAAATGATTTTGTTCGAAAATTGTCATAAGACGTTAATTCATTCAACGATATATTGCCCAAACAAGCAGGGTACTAATAATTGTAAAAAGTTAATAATATCAATTTTTACAACTTCAATATAATTCCTTAAATTCCATAGTAAGGTTCGAGATTCCGGCCGGCACAATGGAATTCCGACGATACCGTTTTGGTTCTGATGATGACCGGGCTGAAATTAGCTAAAAAATCTAGATCCAATTAAACCAGTGAATAAATCTCTCAATAAATGACGGAGTTGAGAATAAACAGCATGAATTTGAAGATAAAAACTGGAAAGCTTTACAAAAAAGGAAAAGATTCAAAATCTAAATATTGGACATGAACATTAAAGAACCTAAAAATGGCATAGGGCTGCTTGGATTTTTGATTGAGCTCTTCTCATGTTTCGATTTTCACCTAGTCGACTTCCATCCATTTGAATGTAGTTTGAGTTGGGCACATGCTTCAACGAGAGGAATTAGGGCTTGACTAAAAGAAAAATGATGATGACGATTTCTGTAAATACGTTTGGTGGGCTTCAAGGTTTATAAGGCATGTTGGGGTTTAATAGGAATATTTAGATGATAATATGTTATTGGGCTGTAGTTTAGGGCTTTTTATTGTAAAAGGTTATACAAAATTCAAGTTTAAGTTTGTTCTGTTTATTAAAGTATTTGTACAAATAGATAAATGGTAATTGAATCTGAAACCAGGAATAAAACGGAATACTCGAAATTTCCGGAACGGAACCAAAAATAAATAAATAAAATATAAAAAAATTGGATAGCCGAAACAAAACCGGAATTTTGAACCTTGTTCTAAAGTATTATTATTATTTGAAAATGGATAATTTATCAGAAAAGATTGATCTGCTGCATAGGATATTACAACACTGGCTCTCCCGTACACATGTGGAATACATATATTAGTCCTGAAATGTTATACAGTCAAGTGTACCATTTGCATATCACATCATATTTGAATAGCAGCTTAATGAATCAGGTTTTGGATAAGAGTAAGGTTTGAGGTTTTGGCCGGATAGTGAAATTCCAGCCATTCCAACACGGTTACAGTAGGAACACCAAGATCAGCAAAAAAATTCATTTTTGGAATAAAAGACATTTTACTTTATTTTATTTTGCTGTAAAAATTGATATTTTTACTATGAGTATTGTTATTCACACCATGAAACTACAAATGTTTGCTCAAACATATACCAGATTGCATACAAATAGCAGAGCTAGTAATCAAATTATTATCTCTAAAATGGAAAAATAAACAAATAAGGAAAAAAGTTGACAAGGGAAAGATGCCCAAATGATAATGTTTCTTCCCACTTTTTAATTAACATTGACAATGCTGAATCCCTTTTTTTTTTTGGACGCTGCAATTGAAAGTAACCGGTAATAAAAGAAGATTAATTAACAGCAGGAAATCATGTAACTAATGAAGCCTTGGAGCGTAACTACTATGATACATCATAATCATTCTCAACTATGATACACAATGTGTTCCTTGATATTGAATCATGGATAATATTGTTTGATACACCTTAAGTCAATTTTTACATAAGAAGCCAAGAAGCGTGGCTAATATATTTATTAGGTAAATCTTATTTGGTACTTGCACACCTACAAATCGCTTTTAATAAAGAGTGGTAACTTAAATTCGGTTTTTAGTTTTACTACATTAAGTTTCCTTTAAGTACTTTATTTATTTAATTTCAAAAATTAAATCTCACTTATAACATAAGAATATGTTGGTGGTATTTCTCGAGTTAGTGGCAACTGTAGACAATGTCTGCAGTTTGATTCGTCAATGTTTGCTCCAAGACACGCGGAACGGCGCCATCCTTAGGATGCAATTTACCCTCACCACTGTTTGATTAAACAAATGTGCAGAGTTTCGGCAAACCGTCTCTCAAAATACAATGGAGCCCGAATATTAAACTCTTTGATCGATTGGGGTCGCACAACCGAAATCTGATCCTAACTATCTTTTGAATGATTGCAGTGACAAGAATATCGAGATCGCAACCTGCAGGATTACAAACTCGATAATTTTTAGAGACGGAATAAAATAGAGGACAGAGAGTAGAAGAGAATTTCTGAGTGAAGGATAAAAGTAATTTTTATTTTTGATGGTAGGCTTATTTATAGGCAACGAATAGTAATGTCTATTACAAGGTCATATTTGTTCGCTCCAATGACCGCCGTAGTTGTTCATTCCAACGACCTTAATTTTTCGTTTAGAAGTTTTCCCATCTTTAACCCTCCTTCAAATTTGAAATATTTTTAGGGCTTTTTATTGGGCTAAAAAAAATCTGATCTGAATATATAAATTTGTTAGCCATAAATTTTTGTTTAGAAATTTTTTCTGTCCTTAACATTCCTTTGAATTTGAAATATTTTTGGGCATTTTATTGGGCTAAAAAATCGATCTGAATACCTGAATTTTATTCGAAAAAAATGTTATTATTTTGATCGAAGCTCGAACCCAACCCGGCTACAACGTGTGTGTTAAGATGCATGTCCTTCCTCCTAAGCACAATAGAAAACATTTAGATCCCTAGAAGGTTCAACCTTTCTCTTGTGAGCCTTGTATTTAAACAAATACGATGAGGGACTATTCCCACTTCTCTATGTAAGGGCAAACAAACATACCATGTGAGAAGCTAATATATATTTTAATAAGGTAAAATCTTATTTGGTATTTGCACACCTGCAAATCACTTGAATCCAGTTTTTAATTCTACTACATTTAAGTTTCCTAGGGTAAGTACTTTATTTATTTATTTTCAAAAGTTAAATCTCACTTATAACATAAGAATATAGCTGTATGTAAGGGCAAACAGACATACCATGTGTCGCCTTGATATTCTTGTTATTGGCTTCTGCTTTATCGAAGACTTTACGAACAGCTTGCTCTGGATAATCATTTTGGACAAATGATAAACATAGGTGAATACAGATTACTCAAGATAAACATTGAGAATTAAATTACTATGGATAGGTAGGTGAGTGGAAGATCCAATTAATACAGGGTGTGCTGACAAATTGGCAAACAAAAAAAACAAAAAACAAAAAACAAAAGTTGCGCCTATTTTACTAAATGGTGATACCTCCAGCAGGAGTCTTTAACTCAGAAACCTCAACCAAATAGTTTGGAAATTCGTAAGAGCAGCCAGCTTCTACAATTTCAGCTGACTTTAGATATCTACTGTTAAGTATGTCCCCTTCTTCATTCAACAAAACAATCTGTGAAATTAAAAGGAGAATGAAGAGGCATGAATGCACAAAATTCAATAAATTCCAAAAAAAATAAAATTATATATCATTATATTTAGTTATTCACAGGATTTTATGAAAATTTACAGGCTAAATACTGCACTTTGGCTTACAAATATTTGAATGAATTCCAAATGTATGGTACAATAATATAAAGAAAAACAAAGCCAGTGATAAAATAGAGAAAGAGTTTGCCATATAAAGGAAATGTTATTTTGGACTTGATTTATCTACAAAACTCTGACCCCCACCAGAATCACGACTCGTCAACAGAAGATTAAGTTACATAGCCTGATTTCAACACTTCTTAGAGCATTCCCAACCAATGGAGTCCCCACACATCAATCCAACCCGTATAAACCCATAACCCCCACAAACCAACCTCCAACCTATCCAAAAACTTGATCCCAATGCAAAAAATAAATTTGCCTTTAACCAGCCTTAATAGAGCCGGTTATGTAGAAGCACGTGGATTGCAATTCCCCACCACACAATTATTGCAATCTGTGTGCTCCTATAAATCAAATCTTGACACATTGTAGACTTAGCCGGCTTTATAAAAGCCGGCTAAGTCTATAACACCCCAGGTTGCCAAGACAACCTACAAAGAGTCAAGAGCCCAAACCCAACCTGTTGGGGGTAGGTTGCCAACCCTGGGTTAGGAATGCTCTTATACTCCACTGAATCACGCTACTTAGCTTTCAAACCCATCTATATATGCCAATGATTTGATACGGCTATGTAAGATATAATTAAAGACCAGACGTCGGTAAAGCAAGCTAGAGCAAAAAGCTCCAAATGTTCGTGAACTGAGAAGAACCATCAAATATATATTTATAATGGAATGTTCTTTCAATGCAATGAAAATATGTAATCCATCAACAATCAAATTTCATGCGTACTGTCAACAGTGTACATAGATGCTGAATGCGTTAAAAAACAGTACAGGTTATAACCAATTACCTGTTTCATATGAGAGCCACAATTGACAAGACGCAAGACGCCATCATGATACTTCTTTGCTTTTTGTATTTTTTGAGTGGTATACAAAACAGTCCATTCTGAACAGAGAGAGAATTTATTACAATGTGTCGACGATTTAGTTATCAGAAAATATTTCTTATTCTGAAAATTAAATGGATTATTTTAAGTAAGGGTTAGCCTGAATACAAACATTTCAAATGCAGATAATTAAATAGATATTCTGGATAACAATCAAAATGGATTTAGAAAATATCTATCGATTCTGATATATAATCGCTTTTGCTTCTCATAATTCCATTATTTATATTTACTTTTTTGGATAAATGAGCTGATGTTAGCTCATAAAAGATATTAGGACATTGAGGTGTGGAAATAACTACTGTAAAAAGACGTCTAAATTGGTATATCGGTTCACGAAACTATGAAATTAATGAATGTTGATTCATATTATTGAAATTGGATGACAACTAAATGTTGATGCTAAGTGTCAGAGTTGCATGGACAAATGTTGGCCAACCGTCCAAACTTCTATAAACAATTTTGTAACCATTTTTGGATACGGATAGTGTGGTACCCATGCCATCTACAACTTGGCATCCATTTGTAGATAAAGTGTGCAGTACTGTAAACATCAGTCTGAAATTCTAGTTATTGAGTATCAATGAAAAAAAAAACTCGGAGTCATATTATAACACAAAGAACAGTAGATGAGAATTGATAACACACCATTAGTTGACTTGGTATTATTGTCGCTCCATTCTGTATTATCTGAAGCTTCTACAGCATGCTCTAAATGATCATTTTTGACATAAGCTATATAGATAAGCAAGGATTGCTTATTCAAAAGAAGTGAACATCAAATTGCCACAGATAAGAAAGAAAGATAGAGATAAACAAGATGTTTAGACGAAACAGTAATCCAGAAAAATTGTAAATATATGTTCAACATAAAAATACATGCAGTGTGAGATTTCACATATAGAACATGGAATATTGTTTGTACCATTAAGTATTGACTTGCTATCAGCAACACTGTGGATATCCATTGACTTGCCCACTTTTGAAGATGTACAAGTAGCATATTTTTCTACAGAACCTTCAGGATTATTATCTGCGTGTGAAACAATATAAGTAAAGTATAATAACAACATGAACGCCAGGAAAGGTGAAATTTTATTATATCTGTCTTTTCTAGTTTGGCACTTATCCCATGAATAATACATCAGAATGTAAAGTTCATCCAAGTTAATTGATTTGATATTATGAACCACACTTTCCTAATTTGTGGACAGAATTTAGATGAGTTCCGTATACAATTTTGAAAGGTATGCAAACGTTACTTTCTACTTGTAACCTCAATTTCTTTTAAATGATGAAATATATTTAGATTTGGTCAATTTTGCTACCAGCTTTCAGCTCGAAAGCAATATTGGACAACATATGTATCGAGTTAGTCATTCACAGTGCCTCTTAGGATATCACATGCATGAAATAAACTTACTGTAAGGCAAATATACATAAATATATAAGCATTTTCATAAGGGAGTATCGAGCAAAAATATGTAGGATATGGAAGACAGCCATGAACTTGACAGTAGAAAAGTGTGTTTAGAAATTTTAGTTATTTATTTATAAAATTGTGTATAAACAGTGTTGGTGGTTGGGGTTGGGGTTTTTTGGAAGGGTTTGATAAGAACATAAAACCGACAGTTGGATTAATGACCTCTTTATATCATTTTAGAGGAAAATACTAATGTAGACCATGAAAATGACATAATTTTGGTATTCTCATTAGCATTTGCATAATATATACATTAACATTACAAGGACCTTGATTTATATGGCTTTTTTAATGCAGAGAAAATTTCTTAGCACAACTGTAATTATTTGCAATTACAATAAGTGGTTTTGTTAGCATTTGGTAACTCCAATCAGTAGTTCAAAAGCACTTTTGCAAGAACAACAAACTCTAAACATCCACTCTCAAATAGGTGTTTACAGAAAAATACTTTTATGAGTAGATTTGGAAATCAAGGCCTTTATTTCAATTTGGAGAGTTATTTCCACAAAGCAAATAAGATTTATGTTTTGGTTTAGTTTGGAAACTGAAGTGCACACAAAAAAATTCATGAACTTATGCTTAAGATATCAGCTTATTCACGAGCAAAACCATCAACATCCGAAAGATGCAGTTTAGCAGATAACAGTCTTACATCGCCTCCAATACACTAACAATCATAGGTTTGAAACAAGCTTTGCATATTTTATTTAAATCCTTGATACCTCTAACAGGAGCTTTTGACTCACAAACCTCAACCAGATAGTTTGGGAATTCATAAGAGCACCCAGTTTCCACCGATTCAGTTGACTTCAGATATCTACTGTTAAGTACTTCTCCCTCTTCATTCAGTATAATAATCTGAAATCAGACGAGAATAATAAGCCGTGAAAGTCGTACATCTTACAGAAATGTTTTGAACAAGCATACCTACAATATATCGTCAACATTTTATTTAAGATGACTAATTGATTACTACCCTAATTGTTCAATGCTGCCGTATATGATCCAGCAAATAATGTTAGTTAAGTGCTAACCGTACAAAGAAAAAGAAAAGAAGATGCCACATAACAAGCATAGTTTGAGACAGCTTGACAATAGCAGCCATAAATTGGAACATGCAAGACAGTAGAAAGAAGCTCCAAATAGTTCATCAACAGAGTTTAAACCATGGTTCAAAATTCCAACGGAATTCTGATTATTCCGGTGATTCCGTTCCGGTTATCTCAACCGGAACGAAATCCGATTAAAATTCCAGTTTCGGTTAATATTCCGGATTTTTCTTTCAAGTATTGAAAAAAATAGCAGAAAATAAAAAAACAATAAACATATAAAAAATTAATAAAGAAAAGGAATTTAATAAGATAACAAACACATTGACAAGAAAAAGAATTGATATATTTTTGTTAATTTACACAAGAATCGTAATAAAAAATTAAAATTTTTGAAATTGATCGAAATTTTGAAAATCTCAAGTGGACAAATAGAATCTCAAACCATGATTTTGTCTTAAAACATATATTTCCGTATGTAATGTAAAGAATGTAATATAAATTTATGATAGTATTGGATATTTGTTGGCGTATTTAGCAGTTCTAACAAAAAAATGTGTCGGAATTAAAAAACCAAAATTAAAACGGAACTTCCGAAATATCCAAAACGGAACCGGAAATTTTAAAATTACAAATGGCCGGAACGAAAACGGAAAACGGAATTTCGAACCTTGGTTTAAACTTAGTGTTTATTGAATAAATATCCAAATCACATAAAAATGTTCGTCAGATGCTTTGTTAAATGACGTGTAACCCATGAATCTGTGAAATACTTGTGCAAATGTCAATGAAGTATATATATGTAGAAATCATATAATCATATAAACTAGAAGGATCTACCCCAGTTAAGGTTTGGAACTACTAACATACCTGTTTCATATGAGAGCCACGATTGACAAGCCGAAAGATGCCATCATGGTATTTCTTTGCTTTTTGTGTTTTTTGAGTAGTATATAAAGCAGTCCATTCTGACCAAAACGAAAATTCAATTCCAAAGAAAGAAAAGCAATATCACTATTTCATGATAACTACCTGTATAATACATTTGTTACTTTCATGTGACATTCAAAAGAAATCTGGGTCTCTCCTTTGGAACAATTTGGGTTAATACCAATAAATATCATTCTAAAAGATTATATGAATAAAAATCACGGTGCCAAAGGTGTGATTTACTTGTTAACACTATGGTGTTTCCTACTACATTGGGTGGATGTACGTTTAATGTAGCAACAACAGTCAGGATTCCAAGATACTATGCCAGGTTAAACTATGGAAAACTTATATCATTGGGTGTGCGTGTGTGTATTGAAAGTGACTGCTATGCTATAGGATCGAAATGGACAACAGTTGTAAACAATGTAAATGTAGTGGCAATGCGATATAAACTAAGTTATCTACTGATGCGGAATATGAGTATAAAAATAACTAGTGCAGAAAATAATAATAGCAGTAAAGAAAAATGACACCAGAGATTTCTATACTGGTTCGGAGCACCGTCCTACGTCCAGTCCCAGACTCCTTCTGGAATTTCACTAAAACAACAACCCTCACTTAACCCGGAGGAACAGGTCTATACAACCCTTGAGCAGCAGAACAGGGACTTGAGCAGCGGAACAGGATTTCGCCTCAGCAACCAAAGAGGACTTCACACGCCTGAGCAGCAGAACAAGACTTTAACAAATACAAAAGATTGTTTTGACCTTGTGTGTTCTAATAATACGGATTTGTCACTTGTAGTACACCCTTCCTATAATCAAATCCTCAAGTATTTGAAATGAATGTGAGAATAAGAAAGGAAGATATTGCTTAGAATTAAGGAATATGTAAGTAATTCAGAGATTCAAAGCAATTAGATATAGAATGTTGTTAGAATGCAAGAATATGAGAGCACAAGAGTAATAGAGAGTAGTTAGAATGATTTCGATAATTGTAGAATGTTTGGAAACAAGTATATATAGAAAACAGAGAGTTGCTGCCATTGATAAAGAGTTCTGACGAAGAGAAGCAACTATTCCCGTTTAGAAATTGATCGCAACCCTTCGCAGAGAAAACGTGTCTTTTGAAAATATGACAGTTAGATTCAGGTCAGTCGACTGAAAAGTAAAATCATGTAAAAAATTCGTGCACGGATGTGCATGTATGTGCAGCATATACAGAACCAGTCGACTGGGCAAAATTGTCAGTCGACTGGCTGTATGTTTGCAGTACATACAAGCCATTTTTCAAAGAATCAAGATGTGTTTTCTTGAGGATAGATTTTAACAAAGCATTAAACTAGACTTTATATACATATTTGATGACTCTTGTTAAAATATATAACTATATGAACCATACTTTGAGTCGTTGAGTCCGGATGTTGTCGTAGTCGTAGATTCATGAATTGTTGTGTCTTGTCGGCAATCAAAACCTATGATCCAACATGTATGTGCGTGCATGCGGAAAGAAGAAGAAAAGATCTTCCTGATGTTATCAGTCGTTTCAATTGAAGCAGCTAATATTTCACGTTATGGCACTTCGCAGCAGACCAATAGCTTGCAAACTGAAAGTCCTCTACTAATCGGTGGCAGTAATAGCCATGATCTAGTGTTTACTTGTATTAGTAAATCTTGGACAAAAAGATACAATAACATGTTGCAAAGAAAATAATATTTCCTTGTCTATTTCCCTCTTTGTCTTTTGCAGCACAAATCACTATATTTGCTTTCTGATGTGTTGGGACGCAGCTTGTTTCTTTAAAGAACTATGGTATAAAGTATAACTTGCTATTGCTAGCCAACATCCATATTTTTATGTGAATTGTTTAAAAGCTTTAGATTCTGGTTAATAAAACAAAAATACCTCAATAAAAGAAAATGTTCAAAGCCCAAAGAAGCAACAAGGGATTGGAAATAGATTAACTGGTAGCGATAATTTTTTGACCTTTTTACCAAGAGTGTCTATCACTTGACTACAGCAGATTAAACACCATTACTAGACGGAAAACTTGTAGTTAAAAAATCATATAGAATACAAATCAACTGTCAAAAGTGTAAGATATTTATCAAGTTTCAGAATATTATGTTTGACCACAGAGTCTACCTTGTCCATAACAATAACCTAAAAGCTTGGGCTTTTTCATATGAAATGACAGTATCATCAAGCCGTGGTTAGTTAAAATTTAAGAAAAGAACATGAACATATGGTTTGGTCCAAAACCAGATGATAAGGGAATAATCCAGGACCTCTGGAAAACAATTTCACCCAAAGTAAGCTGTGGCATAGCAATTTAGATCAACCGGAGAAATTAACATGCAGACATGTAATAATAAAACAGCTAATAGAAGTAATTAGTACAGGACGGGAAAAAATCAACCTTGTGCTGACTTCACATTAATATCCATTGACCTTGCTTCATCACTGCTACCACAATCAACTGGTCCAGAATGCCTATTTTGATCATCTGTTGTAAATAAGTGAAGATGATTCATAATTTATTCATACAAATTAATCTTTTTTGCACATTATATTCATGGCTGGGCAAGTGGTAATCCCGCTAAACCCCTTAGATTTGAGCAACCCAAAGGTCAATTTTACAATATATAACTATGAGTATGCATTAATCGGTGTTTGGTACTGTAGTTCATTGGTTGATGCTTTAGACTCCTAGTCCTAAAAGTTTGAAGTCTCCTGGTCAATTCCCACTATCCATCTTAAAATTTTCTGAACAACTTTTTTTCTTCTAGACATAAGGGCAATCATTGCCGAATGTGGCTTGGACAGCCCAAATCTTGGACTGGCCCTGGTTGTATTACTGAAAGTAGTTTGACAGTAACAAATGACAGAGTAACGTATTATTCCATTTCATGAATTTGACATTTACTAAGCTGTTAAACCTGTCAATAACTAAATGTTTTGAAGCCTTGAAGGTAAAGTTATATGTTATGATTGCACTGCATGGTCAGATGATCTAACATTAATCATGGCTATCAATAAAATGGCACAAAGATGCAGAATCATAATAGAAACTGGTAATAGCAATAGTTGAAAGAGAGAAAAATAAACCATTAGGCATTGACTTGATATCCGCTTTGCCTTTAGAGTTGGACTTTTCCATTCTTAAATTCCTAGAACCAGCAACTTGTTCCAGAAAACCACCAGAAAGACGGTTAATGTCTGTGTGATTAAAATAGGAATCAAAGATCAATATGCACTGGTGTAGAATTGGGAATTCATATGTACTGCCTAATTTAAGTTTTCAAAATATCTGTGACCGTTATCATCCAAATAAAAATTTAATCTCCACTGACAGATGTGTTTGAATATAACGACAGCATTTACCTACTGGATTAGTACGTGACTCACAAATCTGAATCAGGTAATTAGGTAGATCACAGTCATGCCCAGTTTCAATCCGATCAGTTGATTTAAGGTACTTGTTGCCGAGTTCAGTCCCATCTTCGTTTAATAAAATAACCTAAAAACGATACATCACTTAGAAAATAATAATGAAAAGCATTTCAATAAGGGGGTACACATCATATCTCAAAAACAATTAGCACGCCAGTTTTGCAATATGATGCCCGCAGAAATACCAAACCATAAAGTAGCACTAACCAACCTGGCTTGTATGTGAACCAGAAATAAGTCTTAAGACACCATCATGGTATTTCTTTGCCTTTTGGGTTAGCTGGGTAGTATATAAGACATTCCACTCTGCATTGAAAGCAAAAGCAAAAATTGAAAAGTGTTGTCGCAATCAATGCTAGAATCAAGTGACAACACTAATTTGTGGTATCATAGGTTTGATGATATTGATATCATGAACATGTAATTGTAGATTAAGATTTGTATTTCTCTTAAGAAGACAACTAACATCAATTATGTAATATCAAATCCTCACTTGTTACCAGTGTAAAACTATGACACGCTACCAGACGAGATAAATAAATTAAAAGGGCATGAAAACATCAAATACATGCAGGTGTGTATGTGTAGAGCTGTCAACGAGTACTCAAAAATCGAAAACCCGTCTATATCCGTGAAATAAAAAAAAAAAAATCTGATATCTGAAAAATGGATACGAATGTGGATATGGCCACATCCGCATCTGATAATTATCTATTCGGATTTTATCAAAATTATAGTTATTTTTTGTGTATTTTAGTACATAAAATGATAGTCATTTACAATAAATTTAATATATGTATAAAAATTAATATTTGCTGCTTAAAATTATTTTTCTTAGCGTATTTATTATTTTTTATCTTTTTAGTACTGAAATGGATTTAGAATGAATCAAAACTTTCTATTTATTTTTTTATATTTATTAGTAGTGTATTGGTCGAAGAATATCCGATAAACATCCAACGTCCGTCCACATCTGCGGACAGGGATACAAATATAACACTATACGGTTTACAGGTCTCTAAGTGTATGTGAGAGAGAGAGACAGAGAGAGAAGAGACATGCATCCTAGAATCATTTAAAAGAACAAGATCCCCGCTATTCTTTCCGTAAAATTTTGAATGAGACAGGTTTTGTAGAGATAATATTTTCAGGATGCTCATCTCCTACAGTGGCTCATATTAGAACTTCTAACCCCTTTAAAAGTTAATATAAATACGTAACATTAATAAGAATGTTGCACTTGCACCGGAATGCATGTATTTGCATGGATAAGCGCTAGTGTTGTACCACATGCTCAATGCTCATTATTTCAATAATTTACATCACGATTGCATTTCACACGTCATACACTCATATGCACATGTATTTGCTATCTTTTTCTCAAATACTTTTGCATGGTTATACTGATTTTCTGTATCTATATATCTTATATTTAGACTATTCTATTGTATTTTATTTTGTGTCTTAGTTTGGACGTACACCTACTGATATACATTTTGTTTCGCTGTCTTGTGAGCCACCAGAAAAAGTCATTTTTCCTCCATTTTGTTTTATGATATACGATGTACTCCTGTTTCATATATTGAGGTTCTCCCAGTAGGGTTCCTTGCTAGCTTCTTATGAGACAGCAACTTTTGTGGCAAAAAAGTGCTAGTGTTGTAACTGGAGTCATGGAGACACACACATTCTAAGTTCTAACCTTTGATTGTTGTCCCTGCTTCATTTGGATAATCTTGTGGTTTTCTTGTACTAAACTGGCCTTCATGTTTCCTCACTGTACCGATTGAATATGAGAGGTAAATCTAATGTCACAAAGGATTATGTTTTTCAGTAAATATCGGAATAAATGAATATTCAGGCTGGTTAAAATAACAGTCTTGTGCTGGTTAAAATAACAGTTTTGTGCTGGTTGAAATAACAGTTTTATGTTGACTGAAAGTAACTTGCCTACATTGTTCCAACAAATGAGATGTAAATGATCCATAGCAGATTCATTTTATATTCTATTTTTTTAAGCATTGCAGGTAAACTTTGCTGAATTGCTATAACAAGAAACACGTATTTATGTGTGTCTCACTGTCCAAGCTGCAAGTAAGCATGATTTCTAACCTCTATTATTCACTTGCACCGCATCAGAATCTGAATCTCTCTCTGATGATAAATTTTGCCATGGCCTTTTCTTTTTCCCAACAAACATGGGCTGCATTTTTCGGGATAATAGGCGTATAAAAGCTAAGAATCGGAAGTTTTCTCTAAAAATACAGATTTCCATGCAAAAGTGCGCATACAATCCGATATACCTAACCTTTTGCCATTGCAAACCAGTTCTCCGCTTTAAATTCACATCTTCCATATTGTTATCTGACTGCGAGTAAAAGCATATGGATGAGATTCATAAAAGTAAAATCACAAAATTGGCCACAGGGTACACTTGAGACCACAGAGTACACTTGAGACCGACATCATGACTGCATAGAAATGTCTACATAGAAATCAAAGAATATCATAGGCAAATGAACTAAAAGGATTTTCCCAGCTTATTTTACCAAGCACTGCCGATCTACCACAAATCATACAATCACATAATCATCATAAATCAAAACTTTTATACAGTAAGATACTCGTCAACAGGAAAGCTGTAGCATAAACTAATTAGCTTACTTGTGCCATAAATTTATGTTATCATCCAAGACCAAAAGATAAAATATAGTACAGATTCTTATATCATAACACAACCAAAACGGTATAAACGCTAAACATATTTAGACTTGATTTGTCTCAATTGCACTAGAATAACTAAAATAAGAAATGAAAACTTAGAGAAATACAGTTCTAACAAGATGATCAATATACTAACCAACAGTAACTGAAAAGATATGGTAACGATGACTAGGGTTTTGGAATGTTCAAGTAGGCGCCATTTTTGGACGTAGAGAAGCAAATAGTGTGTGGCTGAACTCAAATCAACTTTTGCCCCCAGATGATTTTGCGCGCATTTGACAAAAACAGCAAATAGGCTCTTCATCTGTTCTCACCCCGTGTTTTGTTTTTCCCACCCCGATGTTTAGAAAAAAAAATTCACCCTATCTTTTGCTCTTCTCACCCCGTCTACTTTCAAAACTACCCTTCCCTTTTGAAAAAAAAAAGAAAATAGAAAAAAAAGCTTCTCTTCGTGCTCAAACCCTAACCCGCCGCTCTCAGCATTTCGTTCACCCTCAAACCCTAACCCGCCACTCTCAGCATTTCGTTCACCCTCAAACCCTAACCCGCCACTCTCAGCATTTCGTTCACCCTCAAACCCTAACCCGCCGGTCAAACCCTCCACTTTGTGCTCAATTTTCGCCGTTGTCATGGAGAAGGAAAAAAGGAGCAAACATCGACATGGTACGTGATTTAGCTAATCGAATTCTATGCGAATCAAATTTTATTTAATCAAGTTCGATTTTGCTCGAATTGAGTATGTGTCGTATTTATGTGAACAACAACGTTCCACGCGAACGAGGTTGTTGAACCAACCTCGTCCGCCGCGAAGGAGGTTGTTGAACCAACCTCGTCCGCCGCGAACGTGGTTGTGACAACAACCACGTGTTGATCGGACGAGGTTGGTTCAACAACCTCGTTCGCATGGAACGTGGTGTGTCGAGTGTCTGCATTTTTTTCGCGTGGAACGTGGTGTGTCGAGATATCCATTTAACTATTAAAAGGTATAATTAGAATAAAAATTTTAAAATTTTAATCGGGATGTGAAGAGAAAATACCGGGGGTTAATAGACGGAGCCTATAAAAATTCACCTTTCTGCGGTTAATTACAAAGTTAATCGCATTTTTCTTTGATCATGTTCTTTATTTCCTTTTTTCCCCTTTTTTTGGTTGCTTTTACTTTTAACTTTTTTTTATTCAAAAATTACATATTATAGCAGTTTTCACTATATTGTACATATTTAAAGCCTGATCGAAACTAAAAAATAGTGATATTTTTAATTATATCTTTTCCATGAAGGGTGGTTGTGTATTTTGAACTTAAACATAGTGTAGTACAAATTTTCCATTTTTCTTAATCAAACCAGTACTCGTAATTCACACATGAGTAAAGAGGATGTTATATTTGCTTCCTTGAAAGTATTAAAAGGTGAACTCTTTTATCATTAACAAGAGTAAAGAAGTACAAGTGTTATGAAATTCATGGTAATATAAGTTGAGACGTTTGAAAACAAATGAAAATGGTAATCATGGCAAAAGCTATAAGGAAAAACTGAATATATTATTTTCTTGAGAACGAGATTGATATTTTATTTAAGTGGAGTCCTCATTTTGATGTCTTAAGGGTTTGAACTCATGACCCTTAGAACCTCAGTCTAAAATGTTACATCACTTGTCAAGGGCCAATGGTCCTTGACTTTTTATAAGAGTATTCAAGACTCATTTTGTCTTGGAAGTTCGAACCCATAACATCCAAAAAATCAATCTAAAACGTTATATCATTTTTCGTTTGAGCTAACGGTTGTGGATTGAAGTTTATTTCGATGTGGCACATAAAACAAATATTATATAATATATAATTTTTCCTTTCGTTGAAATAGCAAGTGCACAATATTTCAATTTCTTATAACATTGCAGAAGACAAGTTGTAACACCCCCAATTTTAAATAACATTATTTAGGAGATTTAATTAGATGAATTAAATAGAATAATATAAAGGTTAGAGTGCTAAGGAGATTGAGATATGAAAATTTAATAGAGGTCGTGCTTAACTAAATAAAATTTAAAAGAATGGGTTTATGGAAATGGTTTCATAAGTTAACTTAGGGCTGCACAAAGTATGGGTTGGGTCGGGTCAGACCAAATATTTCATCCGACCCGCATAGGTATGGGTTTAAGGTAGCTCAACCCGTATCCGACCCTATATGAGGTTGGATATGGGTTTTGTCGAAGTATGGGTTGGGTCGGGTTTAGTAGGGTTGGGTTGGATTGCATGAATCTAATAAAAAATGAGAATATAAGGGAATATTTTCAAAAAATAACATTAAAATGTTCAACATAATATATTAGATTTTAGCTAGCATAACGCACTTAAACTAACTAATTCATTATAACATATATTTTATTAAAATTTCATTGTAAAACACATCATATGAAATTAGTTCACTACATAGTAGAACAAGTGTTTCATTTTAAAATACATTAAAATGCCCTTTGGAATATCTTTGCCAAATTCTATCTTGTTTGGGTTGGCATAAAATATGTTTTTTCGTATATTTACTATAGAATACATAAACATTATTCTAGGATTAGACTATTCTAATTTTAAGTGTATTGATATTAATTAGGTTTTTAATATAGGGTTGGGTTGGGTTAAAGTAGGGTTGGGTTGAACAAAATAACACACCCGACCCATATATAATATGGGTTACAAATTGTAACCCATATCCGACCCGAACTAGAATGGGTTGGGTTGGGTTTATGTGGGTTGGGTCGGGTTGGTGGGTTGGGTCGGGTTGGATATGGGTTGTGTGCAGCCCTAAGTTAACTAATAAGAGAATAATGCAAGGGCATTATAGGGAATAGCCGCCACCATAACCTCATAACCCCTAAACCCTTGTTCCCATTTTGATTACACGTGTTCATAATTCAAAAACGTAAGAAAAGGGGAGCTCAAGCCGGCCATGACCTAGGGGAAAAGGAGGAGAAAAATCAATTAAAAGCTAAGGAATCAAGCAAGGAGGATTGATCAAACTCAAATCTCAAGTTCCTTATCCAAAGCAAGGTGAATAATAATCTAAACCATCTCATTTCTGTTTTTAAAGAGCATTTTATTTCGAATTTAAGTTTAAAACCTTTATGATGATTTTAACGATGAGATGCTTGGATTTTGTGATATGTTTGATTCAAACAAGTATGTTTGATAAATGTTTAATTCGATTTTGTAGAATACAATAACTTATGATTTTTGTTTGATGATAATAAACATATATATATTCATTTAAATGTATTTGTTGTTGTACTATTTTATTTTTCACATAATTAAATAAATGTTTGTTGAATAAAATAAATAACTCAGAATTCATATTCAAACAATTATTTTATTCAAACAAATATTTTATTACAAATTCAAATAGTACAAATTTGAGCTCTCACTGCATTTATACAATTTTCAATTACGATACAATTTCAAATTACAACACAATTCTCACTATGCAATTTTTACATACATTTTCACCTCACTACATTCACTCAACACTCATATTTGATCTTCAACTCTATTCCAGTTTGTATCCAACATCTGAATTATCTGCAAAATAAACACTAACGCGGTAAAATTGAAAAAGAAATATTTTGCAGTTCAAAATGAAGTGTGTGTTTTGAAAATGTTATTTGCCTCAGTTATTTGGGTTGTTCGTCATCATATTCTTTTAAATCATCATACACGAACAACTTGTGACATGCATAGTGTATCATTGTACATGCCACAAGGTCATGCACACCGATATACACTTGCTTGTTAAAATCGTAGGGACAGATGAGCACAAGGTCAAACCCGAGCTTAGGCTGGATTCAACTCAGGTGTAATATAAAAACAAAACATCACAAAATGATCAAGTACAAGCACTAGTATAAAGATGCAAACCATGGAACAAAAATACCACATGACTCAAGAATACAAAACTCAACAGACTTCAACATGCACTGACAACACTACAACAAGTCTCGACCAAACAACATGCAAGCACTCAGTCTCAACAAGCTAATGGGTCAATACAACAGTTCAATGCATATGGTCAGGAGCAATATATCAAGCTACATGCAGACTTCATCCCTTGACCTTACTTGGTATCTAAGTTTAAAAGTAATTGTTCTAGATCTCGACTTGGTTGTTTTCCTGTCTGGTCGATCTGACTCGTCCAAATATTGTTTGACCACAAAGCTGTATAACATTTGCCCTTTAAAGTATATCTTGTTTTAACAAGTATGCTTTGGATCAAGACAAGCTGTGGATTTACTATCATCGGTTTTAAGTTCCATTCCAAATAGATGCTACATTTTCCTCTGAATTGTTTCACGAAGCATTGTATCTTTTGCCGATTGTTGAATTGCCTCGAGAGGCCTTGAACTTGCAACTCTTGTATAGTATAAGAACTGGAGCACACTCTTTGAGTCTGCCATTCCAATTCGGGAAAGTTTTCAACGATTTCTTTTTTTGAACTCTAAGGGTAGGACTTTGTTCCCTTGGAATTCCATTTATCTATTGTCATGCATGCACATATATACACATTTACTGTTGCACGTATATATGTATTATTATTATTTTCATTTATTATTACTTTTTATCATTCGGTACTAATTCATGGTTCATGGATCGATATCAGACAACTAGGCGCTTCTTATGCCTATGTTCATGGATCGGTCCATATATTTACCGAACCCGTACTTACTCATTTCACACTTGCTTTTATTTATTTGCCCTAAGACCTTTCACTCTCGAGCTCGCCATTGCCATTCCAAATTTTCACAACCCCGACCCATCAGTTCAAGCGTTGAACCGACGTTCTAGGCCGTCTCTTTCGTCTCCTATCATCAGCTCTGCCATTTAACTCCACGCTCTAATCTCCAAGCACCGAACAACTCGAAGTTCAGATCCACAAGCACTCGAACCTGGTCACATCGACTTGTTTTACGTAGGTTGAAGTGTGGATTGGAGTTGCTCGTCGTCGATTCGAACTTCGGCCTCGCATGGCCGCCAATGGACTCCATTGCACTTTCCCTATTGATCGGGATCGATCCCATACTTGAGAATTTTACATCAAAATTTGAGTTTTAAGGATAATTTGAGTTTTTTAAGGAGGCCTTGTAAAAAACTTGAGATTTACTCGAAACACGACTCGTTTTTCTCGAGCATGACTCGAGTTTAAGTTTTACAAGCTTCGACTCGAGCTGGCTTCGAGTCATACTCATGGCGATCTCGGGTTTTCCATGGTGATCCCAAATTTTAGTGTAAATCGACCAGGCATTCTCAAAATTTTCAAATGGGATTCCATAACAAATTTGATCGAGCCGTGGCCGATGATTCATGATTCATTGGGACGATTTTTGAACAGTCACTTTGAATTGCAGCAATTTTATTGGATAATGACTTGAATTGCACATTATCAGATGCACGCACTGCATGGTTTAATTGTACACTATTGTCTCCCATCGATGTAGGAGATCCGATTGATCAACACATGTTGGCGTTCGTCGGATCTGGCATATCGACTATACAGAGCTCTCTATTTTCAGCATGAAGATTACATCTTTTAATACGCCTGATATCTCTTACGTGTGAAGCTTTTAATAGTTATGGATTGTAGACGTTCCTCGCATCTCTCCGTTATGGCCATAGGTCCTTCAACATCAGTATATGTTGAATCCGACATTGAATCCAGTTCGACAACATTGCCCACGACAAGACTTACTCTTGCACAATCTAGATCCCAGGCAACTAGTCACCGAGCGGGACAACCTTTAGAGATAGTTCCTTTTATGTTGGCCGGAGGGCTTGTAGTAGGGGTTGCCCTAGATATTCATATGGGTGATGCTATTATTCTGGACGATCATTAAGACTCCCCAGCTTCGAAGGTTGACGAAGCGTGTCTTAGGAGGATATGCGAGAGGCACAGTATTCTATTTGATGATGTGCTAGTTCATGCACGCTATTAACTGGCGCATCTTCCACCAGTGGTTTATACAGCATGTAATCGGTACATGTGCTTTGTCAGCTGTGTTCCACCGTTCAACCATTTTATTCGCACAATCCTGTAGTTTATGAAGCTTGCCCCATCCTAATTGCACCCAAATAGCTACGCTTTTTTAAACATCATGTATATGATTTTTGTTCATCATTTGAACCGTGAACCCAGCGCCCAGGAGATCCGTTATTTATATAGCTTTAAGCACCAAAGGGATCTCCTTCACTCATTTTCTTGGAACCCACTAGGGGCTTCTAGACAGCTTTGGACCTCAGGAATAAGCTAAGCTACTTTAAGGATGAATTTTTCTTTGTACGTTGCCCACACGGCTTCGCACAAAAGGCAGTTATCTGGACGTAAGTCTCATTCTCACTTTCTCTTTTCTAGTACGGATGTAAGCTATTCACCTTAACGCTCCTTGCATTAGCAAATAATTCAACAAGGCCCAACGGTGCAACCTTAGAGAGAACTCTCGCATATCTCCAACGAGTTCCTCTTGACGAAAGAGAAATGAAATCGCTCATCACTGATGAAAACTTGCATGCTTATAACATCTTAGAGGAGGGTCGTAATATTGGCCATGTTCAGAAAGTTAAGGATGACGATGATGATGACTCCTCGCAGAAGCTTAATGCTACTGCCAATGTTGATGAAGGTCATGAAGTACCCCTTTTTCCGATCATGCTATTGATCCTGAAACAAGACAAATGGCTGGAGATGGCGGAGAAAAGGATGAGCATGTCGGACAGAGAGAGTGATGGTGAAGGAAATGAAGACGCCGACATTGGCCATGAATCCTCTAGTAATGGGAGTGACGATGCTCATGAGTTTCTTGAAATTCGATGTTTTAAAATAAAGATTATTCCGTCTCAGCGCCCATGTAGCCTCTACCAACTTCTATAATCAACGAGACTCACATCCCGCCTTCTGGGGATATATTCGGGTCCTTTTGGAGTATTCTAGACGAAATTGATTACTCTGGCCTTAGCAATATCAACATCGGGGGTATTGGTTCCTCTATTCATCTGCTTGATAAAGTGTCTGCTACTCGTGTAGGGGAAATAATCCCTGTTAGCCAGCTTTAAGCCCACGGTCAGTGGGGGGCATTATGACACATCCACACTTACACATCACTGTTTGCACTATCTTTTCTTCTTATTGGTGTTAACTGGTTCGTGTTTCGTTTTCAGATCCCATGGAGCGCAAACATCTATACGACATTCTTATGAGTCAAGGAAGCAATACAAGAAAACTGGATCGTCGGACCGTCCTCGTGATTCGTCTCACAAGTCAAATTCCAGGAGGCGTCAAAGACGGGATTACAGATGACAGAACAGAGGTTACATATCCCAAGATGAGTGCTATTGAAATTCTAAGAGAATTCTATCTCCTCGATGTAGGCCATGTTCATCTCTACCCCATAGCTTGGATGGATTTTCTACACGACCTGACCCCGAGCCCATCCATTGACGTATCTATCGCTCATGCTTCAATGCCTCCAACAACACAACCATTAAAGCCTTCTCACGTGTCGCGTCGGTTTAAGCAGCCGTCCAGGTTGATGCCTCCTGACAGCCGTCAGCAAAGGCTGAGAAAGAAGCATCTTTACGCTTCTAAATCTACTGCAGAGACTGAGACAGTTTCTAACCCCCACTTAGCCGAAATGAAAAATTCCTTTCTAAAGGTTTGCTTCGATGATGTGGTGTTCGTTCGTTATTTGAAGGAAATCTCTTCGAAGGTTGGCACCGATGTCGTTGCTTGTGTGAGCGACGTTTATGATCAATATCATAAATGGAGGAGGATTTCTGAAGCTATTTCTGAAGTCTCTTATAAAAGAAGATATGCGATCGAAGGGATGAAGCTCACTGAAAAAGACGCCAAACTCATCATACAAATCTCTACAATGAGGTTGAAGGATTTAGAAAGTCACTAGTTGAAGCTGAGAAAAAGTTGGAAATGCAACCTAAGTCCTTCAAGGAAGAGCGCAAAAACCAACTAACACAGATCAAAGCCGCTTATCACAGGAGCAACACTCTTTTGCTGGAGAATGAAAAACTCCAGAAAGCTAATGAGAAGCAAGCCTCCGAGATAAAAAGACTAAAAGAGTTGTTGTAGAATGAGAAAAAGGAAAAAAATGATGCGCTCACTCAGACCCACGACTATTGCAATGAGTTACCGAATGTCTGCCAGGCAAGAGATGAGGCCGACGAGTAGACTAAGACCACGGAGGATAGAATTAAGTCCGAGCTTGGACCCCTTCTTATGCGATCATATGCAAATGTTATCAAGTTTGGGAACTTGAAGTGGTTAGAAGAGGCATATCCCCAAACTTTGGAAATGGCTTGGAAAGAGATTTTAAGCAAGAGCGGGAGCACTCTGGTGGAGCAAAGGTTAATGAAGAGGAGTTAAAGCTTAAGTTCTTGGATGAGGATGAGGTAGAAGGACTTAAGACTAGCCGGCTTATCTTGCATCCTTAGCTATCTGCTGGGGCCCAACCTAAGCTTGGATCAAAAGGGTTGGGTGAGAGTTCTAGCCATGTCCACGTAGGCTCCATAGCAGACACAGCTGCTCTTTCCAAATCAGGGCCACCAATTATCGAAACTGCCATTCCTCCTGGCTCCATGGCTATTCATATTTCTAAGGCGATTCGTGATGTTTCAACTGTTCAATAATCTGCATTAGATGCTCGCTTTAATCTGAAGAACATGGCTTGGTGGGTGTTGAACCATTCTCGAAATTGCCCATCCTATCTCCCATCTTAGAAGAAGACTCCATCGACACTCCGGCTCACATGGGATCGGTATCTCTAGGAGGTATATCATTGACCTTGCCTATTTTCCAGAGGAGACACCGGTTGATGTCACTAGTATCTACTTTTTCCATTTTTCAAGTTTCAGGTCAACCTTCGATTATCCTTTTGTCAGAAGAAAGCTCGTTGCCTGGGACACAAGCCATGCAAATTGAATCAGTTATTGTATCTGCTCCCAATCCAACTCTAACTCATCACCTCTGGACCCGATGCTGAAATTATTCACGCTTTAGAAGAGGAGGCCACAGGTGGGGCTCAGAGAGATGAAGACATTATCATCACGGGAGTTGTTGAACACTCATAGGGCCTACAATGCTACAGATGCAACGATCTTAGGCCATGTTGGCTAAAGAGATTAAGAAATACAATTTTAATGGCATTCCTCCTTCGATGTCTTTTTCGCTGCCCATGGGACTAGTCTTCGCTCCCGTTACCATTCCCACTTCTGGAGGTGTTCAGGTTGTGACTCCCGGATCTCCAGGTTGCGACTATGATTGGGAGAATGACCAAAAAGGTTACTTTCCGAGGGATAATAAGGGCAAAGAAATGAGCAGAAGGAAGCCCAATAGATCCGATGCGCATTCCTTCGGAGAAGGAAGGAAGATGAAGAAGAGGAAGAAAACTTAGTTGCAGTTTTTCCTTGTTTTTATGTTGCTTTTGTTTAGCTTTGAATTTGTGTACATAGGCTGATGTTTTTCCTTGTTTTTATGTTGCTTTTGTTTATCTTTGAATTTGTGTACATAGGCTGATGTTTTTCCTTGTTTTTCTGTTGCTTTTGTTTAGCTTTGAATTTGTGTACATAGGCTGATGTTTTGCGAGTACAGTCACCACCTTTTGGTTAAAAAAATTTGTTAATAAAGAATAGATTTGCTTCCTTTCAAATCATGTGTCTATATGTTTATGTGTTGAGAAATGTTTTCATTTAGCTAACTCAGTAGTTTGCTTCACCTATCTATAACCGAGCTTCATTCGACTAATGACAGCGATGGAGTTTATGTCATTCTCTGTGTTAAGAGAGTAACGGCCTGGGTACCTATCTCTGGGCATCCATACTTGGTCTTGCCTATCTCCGGCATTGATCGAGATTGATCACCTTGAGCGATGGTTTGAACATTTATTTCTTAGACGTTCTATCTGATTTCGCCTAGCTCTGGACGTTGATCGTAGCCCTATCTGTGAGGTTAAGTAAACAGGATGTCTTCCTCTTAGCGATGTAGCGTCTATCTCTGGATGATTGTGTTAGATCTCGCCTAACTCTGGGCATCGAACGTCAATTTTGCCAACTTCTAGGCAATGATTCTATGCTTTGCCTACCTCTGACAAAGTTCTAGAGGCACACTGTCTCGTTCGACCCGTATGTGTTTATACTCCAACACCCAAGTCATGGGTTAAAAGAGTTAATTGGCATCTAACTCCAGATACCTGGAACAGTCACGTTCCTCAGGTCCAGTCATGGAACGCGAAGTTCAGTTGGTACCTACAAACATGCAGTATATATAAGTGTAAGTAGTTCAATTTTGCCGTTGTTCACGACGCAAAGTTTAGCTAATGAGAACACAAATTCATTGATCCCAAAAGCCAATTTATTTCATATCCACAATAACGGCAGATCATGATTTGTTACGTTGAAATCAACAAAGTATGTGCAGACATAGTTTTAAGGGAAATAGCGTCGTAAATGCTCGCTATTCCACGCCCTCAAAAGTGAAATTCTGTCAACAGTTGCTACCTTGAGTGTTCCGTCTAAAAACTTATGTTTGATAGGCCCATGTTCATTAAGCCATGGAAGATTGGTTTAAGAACAAGATCGCTGATCTCGAAGGTCCAGTTACTGACCTTTGTGTTGTAATGTCGAGCTACTCGTTTTCAGTGAGTAGCGGCTCTCAAATCAGCTTTGTCACATTTCTCATTGATCATATTGAGGGACTCTAGCAGGAGCTACTCGTTCTTTTTAGGATCATAATGGATCTTTCGATGAGATTGCACTTCCAACTCAATTGAAATTATGGCATCTGATCCGTAGACCAAAGCGAATGGAGCATGACCGGTCGTGAATTTGTAGGTCGTTCGATAGTGTTAGAGGCAGTTCATCGACCCACTTGTCTTTAGCCCACATCAGTGGCTTTTCTAAAATGGCATTGATGATTTTGTTTACTGCTTCCACATATCCATTTGCTTGTGGATGTTTACTGCTTTCACATTCGGCCTCCAAGATACAGTCGACATCCATCTGGTCGATGCTCGGAGCTGATAATATCTCTACTGGAACTAAACACATGAGTTGTGCATCCTCAGAACTGGCCAGCTTAGCTAGTGAATCGGCTTTCGTGTTTTCCACTCTAGTGATGTGTGTTATCATGTATTACTCAAAGTCATTGAGCAGTTCCAGAACCTTCGTCAGATAGACGGATAGCCTCTCTCCTTTAATATGGAATTTCTTCCTTACCTAGCAGACCACCAATTGAGAGTCGCTATATATGTGCAAAGCTTTAACTCCAAATTCTTTCACTATCTTGAGTCCCACGATCAACACTTCATATTCGGCTTTCGTTGTGGAAAACCAAGTTTTAGGGCATTGCAAACTGACCGTTCTTCGGGTGTTACCAAAACCACTCATGCCATCGAGCAACGTTCATTGGACGCTCCATCTGTGTATAACTTTCATCGAGCACTCTGCTTCGAGACTTCCTCTCTCCCATCATCTCGAGTGGTGAACTTAGCAATGAAATCGACCAGTGCTTGGTCTTGGATTGCTCTCCTAGGATGATATGATATTTCATACAGACTTGTTCAATATTCAACTTCAACAATCTCTCGGAAGTCTTAGATCGTTGTAAAACCTGTCTTAATTGCTGATCAATCAACATCTTAATCGGATGAGCTTGGAAGTACGGACAGAGTTCTCTCGATGCGAGCAATAGACCAGCTTTTCCAACTTGAAAAAACACTCAGAGCATGAACAGACACTGCCAGATAGACAAATAAATATTCTCCCTCCAAAGACTTTGACAGGACAGATGGTTTTTCCAAGTATTCAACCTGGGCTTGGAAACCATCCTTACATTTTTGCGTCCAGGCAAAGTTTCTTTTTCCCACTTCGAGGACATCAAAGAATGGTATACATTTATCAGTAGCCTTCGAGATGAAAATTGGCTTCAACATTCTTGTGCGGCTATCTTCCATATTCAGACTCTGACCTCCTTTATCGTCTTTAGGGCTTCAACAACTTCAATCTTTTCTAGATTGGCCTCAATTCTCCTTGAGTTTACAATAAAACCTAAAAACTTCTCTCACGCAACTCAGAGCGAGCATTTCGACGAATTGAGCTTCGTTCCATATCTCCGCAGCATGCCAAACATTTTTGACAAATCCTCCAGATGGCTCGTCGATTTCCGTGACTTTACCAACATATCGTCCACGTAAACTTCCATTGAACGTCCGATTTCATCTCTGAACATGGAATTCACTAGCCTTTGATAGGTGGTTCCGACGTTCTTCATACTGAATGACGTGACAAGATAACAATACAATCTCAGGTCGGTTATGAAGCTAGTACGTTCCTAGTACGGGATGTGCATTGGAATTTGGTTATAGGTGGTATGTTCCTAGAAGCGACAACCGTAGATGCTCAAGTGGTTACCTTCCACTGTGGACTTTGCTAAGGAATTGATTGGTGGTAGTTGTGAAATGGTTGTAGATGACTATGAGAACGAAAATTGTCAATTAAACTAAGAAGAGATGTTTTAATGAGTAGTTTTTGGAAAAGGTTATGTATGTCGAATTTCAACTTGACTAAGACTTTCGAAAGAATGGCACTAAAATTCATATAAATAATATTTAGCATATAGTCATATGGAAAATATACATTAGATATCAATATTGACTTATAATGATTTTATATAGTATGATTACAAAGGTCATAGATAATAAGAAAATAAGTTGAATTATCTATCTACTCTGGGGTTTATAGTCAAAAAGAAACATATCACTTAAAAAAACTGATATAGAAGTATGGGTATGTATAGATAGATATTTGGCATCCACCTTGAGTATGAGTTCATGTACAGGTACAAAAAACTAATAGATATTTGGATTTTAGTGAATAATACCCATATGGTTATGCTCCAATATTATCCGTTAGAAATTCACATTCAACTTCACAATTCATTTATATATATGAATCAATCTCCAATTGGATTTGAACACTCGTTTTTCAAATTGAATATATATGACTAGATAACTATTCAGATGCAACCTCTATTATTAGACATTGTTAACGGTCTAGTCAAATAAAGTACCCGAAAAATTTGAAATCCATCTGCATCCGTATCCGAAAAACAGACAAATATTCAATATCCAGAAAAACGAATACGAATATGAAGGCATCCGGATCCAAAAATTATCCGTTTGATTTTTATTGAAATTATACTTTATATTATATATACTATAGTATAATGAAAGACGTGTATTTATTATACTATTAAGTTAATAGTTTATATTATATGCATTTAATGTATATTAACTGCTCAAAACTATTTCATATTTGTTGATTTTGCATACATTTGTAATTTAACAAAATTTCTCGATTGAGACATTGCACCTGTAAAGACCAAAGCGTATTATAAATTGTCATACGAGAAATCAATAACAAGTGTATAGTAGAGTGCAAGTGATTGTGAGTGTCCTAGTGTTTCCCCCAATAGACCGAAGATAGTAGCTTTGCTCATCGGTGTGTTCTCCCATTTATTAGAAGGTTGGATGCCTTCGCCGCTTCTTATGGGAGAGTTAAGTCCTTTGATGTTAATGTTCGGAAAGTCGTAGGACATGATGTCGTCCGGAATTTGAATATTAGAAAATCCTTTTAACAAACTTTCCAAATATTGAGGAGTAATAACAAACTCTGGGTCCAATGCGATCTTTCTTCTACGTAGCATGTACGTTAACCTCTTTTTTCTCTTTGTAGGTGTTTGGGATTGTCCGACTTGCGACGATTCAACCCTTGGCACTTTTCCAAGGCCTGCATCGATATCTCCCATTTTTTCAACTTGAGAATCTTTAATTTCTCCCTCCTCGGTATCTTCCCGAGTCCCCTCAACAGGGGGCATGACGGGGTTAATTATGTCCCTTCTTCGTTCTGGAATATTCTTTGGTACTGCTGCGCTTCCAGGAAATCCGATGCTGCGGTCGTCTTCCAACAGCTCGAACAAAGATAGCAATTCGTCAGTTATGTGGAGTTTGATGTCCCGATCTTCAACGGGGTAGCACAGATGGCAACGACGGCCCTAGAAAAATCAGCGCCTTCAGGGCATGGCGAACACCTAAAAGAACTCTGAATGTTAGTAGATTCAAAGGAAAAGTCATGGCTTGGACTAATGAACTTGAGAGAAAAGTGGAAATAATACTTACGTCCTTCTAACCATCGTCTTGAAAATCCAGAAGGGCATCTCATGTAGAACCATTCATGTTTAAACAGTGAAAGTTTGTTCCAAGCGCCCGTCAAGACGTGGCAATTTTGTGAAGGTTCGAGGAAAACGTAAGAGGAGCTTCTCAAACATCTTTTGAAATTATAAATGAATGTGATGTCTTCAGGAGTAGGCGGATGAAATAGAACATTCATGAATGGCAAGAAAGTCCCGTGAAAAAAAGCATAACTGCTGGGATGCAGTTGTGTAGGGGACGATCCTAAGATATCTCAACATCTCCCGAACAAAGGAATTGAAAGGCGAAACACATCCAGCTGCCCAGCACATAAACTTGTTGCATGCTGTATACCCAACTGGGGGAAAGTGAGGTCTACCTTGTCTTATAGGAACCAGGACATCCTCAAATGGAATTCCATGGATTGAGCATAACCAACAGGGTTCAAGAAGCTTGTGAACCCAATGGATTATCAAGGAGAATGGCGCCCACGACAGCATCAGGAGCATGGCTAATATTTTCCATCGGAAGGACAAGAATGTCAAAGAAAAGATCGGCTTGTGTGTTAGAAGCCTCTGTTCGTTCTACATGATGGCTTGGAGAAGGCCTTCCAGATATGGTTGCAGAACTTGACTTCGCTTCAGAACCAATATGTCGCGTTGCCGAATCGGAAGACATATCAATTGAACGCTTCATGCATCAGGAATCTATGTCAGCTATACTCAATAGATAATCGAGATTAGAAAAAATAACTTGTTCCTCCCGTGTTAAGTGTGAACTAGTGTAGTGCAGTGCAGTATGTGAAAGACATAAACAATTTGAAATCAGAAAAGCGAAATAAAACAATAAGACTTTGGAGTTTTATTCAGAGAGACCGTCATCGATGACCGTCTCAACTGGCAAGAAAATTGATCAACGACGAAAGCTTTGGGATTGACCATCGGCATATTGAATTATGAAGTCTGTTACTTAAGTTCATTAGCAAGCTTATCTCTTAGTCCACATTTAAAATTTCGGAAGTTTGGTTGATCAATTTCAAGTTCAACAGTTCAAGTATGCATGTTATATCGTTCATGATCATCTTATGTTTGAGTTCAACAAGGAAAATTAGCGTTGAGTGTTCGAATGAGTTGGATTAGATTAGTCTATAATGTAAGTGCTGATCCCTTGACTTTATTGATGATCCCTTCCCTATGACCTTCCTACCGATCCCTCTTCTACACCACTTCGTACCAATCGATAAATCAAAGGCCTCTATACCGAACCGTTTGCCAAAGTAGGAGATACTGATCCCTACATCACTGCCCAATACCGATCCCTTTCTTAAAAAATCCTCCTCACCGACTCCTCTCTACAACTAAAGCGATCGATCCCTATCATTCCCTTGTCAAAGTACACCGATCCCTATCATATACCGACCCCTCTCAAAACCTTTCCTTTTCGATCCCAGACCTCAACCTTCCATCATCACATCATCTCCTCAACTAAAAGCAACTAAACAAACGAACCCTCGCTTGCCGATCTATTCCATTGCCATTTCACCATAGACCGAACCCTACCTTTCTCCCTTCCTAACTCCTTCTCCACCAAGGGCCTTCACCGAACCCACATCTATCTTCTTCCTTTGAGATTTCTACACCTAATTCGACATACTAAACATCTACTCCAACAACCATTGGTCTCGCCAAAATCATTTAGTATCACTACATTAAATACTCGCTAATAATTCAAGGTTAATATGATTAGAGAAGAATGTCGCCAAACCTTACCTATGAGAGGATGTAAATGCTTGAGCTAAAATGGAGGCAAGTTTCTATCTGTGTGTGACGTTGAAAGGCGAGGCAAAATCAATTGATGGGGAGATGGAGAAGGTTAATGGATCTGTAGAGGGTTGAAGATTCGAGCGTTGGTGGGAGCCTGGGTTCGGAAGAGAAGTTTTGTAGAAAGGCAGGTAGAATGAGAAAGGAAGGAAGGAAATGAGTTATATATATATATCTGTGTGTGTGTATGTGAGTGTGTATGGGAGAGGAATCAGCCACATGAGAGTTGAATGATTCATGGGTGGAGAGGGTTCGACACCGGAACATGTCGAACCCTATTCGCGTAGTTCCAGCAATGGGTCGGCATGTTGAATGTCGATCCCTATACATACACACACACACACATATATATATAAGAAAATGAAATGAAAAATGAAAAAGGAAAAATGATGGATGAGTGGAAATAAATGATGATAGTGATCATGAAGGTTTGACTGTAAACGCGAACATACAAGATACTATAAAAATTGGCAACGACCTGTGAATGTTCGAACACGTCCTGGAGCCAACGACAGAAATGTGTATATGAGTATATGCAGGATTGATTTGAAAGTTCAACCTTTTTGGAATCAACATAAATTGAAATCGAACCTGAAACCTTCAAGTCCGAGAATGGACCAGAAAATATAAAGTTTATAAGTCCCGCATGATCGGGTTTGTATATGTTGATGGAATACGACATTGGACTTATATTATTGGAAGTCGACCAAGCGTCATAGCAATCATGGAGGATTCAATGCCTTGGAAAATGATTCGACAAAGGAACAATAATCGGTCAGGAAGCTAGATGGACTTCTTTCTGGCAATTCAGACTTGTTTCGATTCAAAGCACGTCATGAAACTCACAAGACGTACTTTGGGGGTAAAGTGTTATTCGGTATCCTAACCCGGCTATATTGGACTGATTGTGTAAGATGGATTCGACTGTTATCAAGAAGGATGACCATAGAAAAGCAGAGATCAAATGGTTAAGTGAAGCCAAGATTGAACGAAGTTGGTAGATAAACAATGCAGGATTTTAGAAATATGGTAGTTAGGTTGGAACTCGAGGGATTGGCATAGCATTATGGAACAAGATGGATCAGCATAGCCTTGGGGAACAAGATAGATCGGCGTTATATAATGGAATTCAAGGGATAAGCATGAATAAGTATGCATGGATCAACATGATTGGATAAGTAGATGGATCACTATAGCATATAATAGGGATCGACATACGAAGTATGGAGTCAACCATGAGGGATCGCCATGATCCATTGAGAAGGAGTCGGCAGAGATAACCTCCAAGTGGATCTAAACAAAAGGTCAAGCAAAAGCACGAGTTCCACTTATCCAATCAACATGATATTTAAAGAGCTAACGTGTCTAAGAATATAGAAGCCACAAAAGGGATTGCTGCCTAAGAATCAACCAATGGAGGGATCGCTATCGATCCCTCTTCATTGGGATTTAGGCTCAGCGACCCTTATGGTGGGCCCATATGGATAAGAAGGTCTTATAGCCGAAGTTTAAGAGAGATTGGTGGTCGCCTTTACCTATAAATACTAGCCTAGGGGTCATTCTGAGGATCTTTTAGGCTGCTGGTTACATAGTTCTTATTTGCAATCAAGTTTTTCCTTACTTCTTGCTGTTTGCTGCTGTAATCAAATTAATAGTGAATCAATAAAGAGAATCTTCAAAGTGGAGGTAGGCATACGATGCCGAACCACTATAAATCTTAGTGTTCTTGATAATTGTTTTGATTTGCTTATTACTTTACCCTATTCCTATATTTTAGTTACATTTTCTTCAATTACTTCTCTACATAAACCTATTCTCGGGTGTTTGTGACCAATTTGGTTGCAAACAACATGGATCCTACCCCTAAGGTAACTTACTGCTGGCCTAGGTGACACAAGGACCAAGGATTAATCACCTTATAAAACTCATCAAAATCTTACGATGCACATCAAATATAATATTCAATTAAGGTGTCACAGATTTGGGACATGACCCCACGATCAACCCGCCATGGTGGATTCTGACAATCTGATTCACTTTACATCCATAGCCAGGAGTATATCATAGTAGACAAACACATAGTATCAACATAAATTGGTATCTTGCCTGACTTAAAATCCATGAGCTTGCTCAAACCCATGAGCATCACCCTAGGTAAGTATAAACCATTATCCGCATTTCCCGTCTGATGAGTGTCATCAACTTACACTGGATAATCGAATAAATATCACATTGGTGTTCCAACCATGGTGTATCACTAGTCTTTTTATTCAATGCCCATAAACTACACTCAAACCACACAATATCTTTATGCAATGAGTTCAATGAATAACTGGAAAAGTGTTACCGAAAGTCCCATACCAAACGGTATTACTAATTAGTTTATTCAAATTCCTTAATATGTAGAAATGAAAGCACACATACACTAATAAAAGTAATTATATAAATACAAAATTAATTTATATTTGAAAGCACAAATGATATTCCTATAATAAAATAAAACATTATTAAATTAAACAATATATATAGTGATATTGAAATAGATAAACATATACCATAAAATACTTCTACAAGTCCATAATATAGATCTAAAATCATTACAAACATCGTAAGCCATTTGATAATTTAAAATAAGAATTTCCTAAATCTTTATAAATTTTCATTTAGATAATATTATTAAACTACGTCATTTAATTATTAAACAACTTCAAACATATTTGTAACGAAGTATAAAACATAAGTATGAAATAATAGACTATATTTATATTTTATTTATTTTAATTTTAATATAAAAAAATTATGGGTGCACACATGTGTCGACCGGTCACTGCCACCAATCGACTCCTAGCGATTGATCGGTTGGCGCATAGGCGGCCGACCGATCAAACAACCTATGATACAAATTCTTGTGTCTGTATCTTCCCGATTCAGGTATCTTCTCCTACTCAGCCATTTTCTTCCAAAAATTAGAGCATGCAACTTTACACTACCATATTATAATTCATACATGATGAAACAACTAACAATACACCTAAATCAAATCAATTCGTGGTCATAGGATGTGAAAGCAATGTTATTGTAATTGGGTATTTGAATATGCAGATAAACATTCATCATTGCAAGCGTCACAATATCATAACAAACATAGCAGTGAGTGAGATTACTCACCTCGACTGGATGAACACAATTACTTCACTAGACTTTCTACTCCTCACTTTTCCCTTTACTGTAAATTCCTCTCATTTCCAATTTGATGAACAAAGCTTGAATCTTTCTTGCTACTCGATGTATGGGATGTCAGGGAGTTTAAATTTGATTATATGAATTCATATGATTGTATTTGGATTGCATTTAATTTTAAAGTGGTAGGAGGTAAGTAGGTTTTTGAATTTTCTAAAGCCATAAAAGTGATCATTTAGGGTTGTATTTATAGTTGAAGATAAAGTGTTTTGAGATGGAGATCTTCAGGCTTGGAAAAATCAAGAAATAAAGATTTGGGTTTGGACTTAAAGAATATTAGGCTTGCTTTATTAACTAATTCATTTCTTTCCTTACTTTAATTCATGAGTCCCATCTTCATGTTCCAAAATACATAACAAATTATACTACAGTAAATCACTAAATATCTTACTAACAAATTATATTATTACTATTTTGTAAAATCATTTTCCACAATTTATTTATTTAATATAATCATTTCATTTAAATCCATTTACTAATTAAATTCAAACTTCTTTCTAATATAATACTTTCTATTGACAAAATAAATTTCAAACTTATTTATTTCTAATATCATTTATTACGAAATTTAATTTAACATTTTATTCTAATTAATTAGTTTACATTTCCATATTTCTAAAATATCCAATTTAATTACCAAATCACCATTCCTTCCATATTTAATTCTCATTATTTTTATAAAATATTTCCCATGAAATTTTAAATTACCCATATAACCCTATATTTATATTTCAAAACACATACAATTTAATTAATCATTATTATTAAATTTTTAATTGATCACTTCTATGACAATAGGTTGTTACAAAAACCGCCCCACTATTTATGATAATTTCTGTTTTTTTTCCATATTTTTAATTTAACAAAAAAATCACTTCTAATTCATTAGTCAACTATTTACAATAATTTATGTTTTATGATTTATTATTTCAAATAAACATGTGTAAATCTATGGATCCTTAGGTTCGTCCCCATCGGTTGGTTTTTGGCATTGTCAATACATGCCAACTTGAAGTCTTGTTGGTAGGAAATACATCTTTTGCCAACGGAAAAGTTCAACATCATTAAACCTTTTTCAAATTTTTTTCACCCTCTTGCAACAAACTATTTCAAATGGTGTGATTAGGTGATTTCATTGTCCCTAACTATTACTTTAAGATTACTAGATATTATTTCCATCGATAAACTGAGACAATAATGGTAACAATAGAAAACAAATAGAATTTGCTTCAAGGCACGTCGAAAAAGACATTGTCTTTTAAAAGATGATTGCACCCACCCTTGTTTAATAAAACAAGCGGATGCGTTTAAGTTATGACTGGTTCCATTCCAAGGTACAATGAAGCACGAGAAGTTGATATTCTATATCGACTATGTTTGTATTAACGACATCATTACCACACTATCTTTAGAATATGTAGTGATAAGAGGTCAGGTTTGCAATCTGTAGTATTGCAAATTTTATAATATTTTGATAGTTTAAGAAAACAACGTAAGAGAGAATCACAAAGACCGAGAGAATGGATTTCACAAATTTATAAATGGAGGATGTGGGGATGGACCTATATATAGACGATGAAAAGATATGAGCTTTTGTTAACAATCATTTTTTTAATGGACATGTATGTTCATTCAAAAAATATAAGTGTTACACAACAGTTGACATGAACTATTATAACTGTATAAAAATATTAGGACCCAACCCAATGCAATATGCTCGACCTGTATCGCATGATCAATCAAATGGCGATGCATGTATTAATATGCATGTTCCCCTCCTCTATACAACATCATACATGGATGCCTAAAGGGCCCAAACATGAATATTAAAATTGTTCAAGAACATTTAACCCAACCCAATGCAATATACCCTCCAGGATTGACACAGTCAATCGAACAATGGTATTGCCTAGGTGATAACATAATGACTTTTTTCCTCAACACAAGAGTATATTTGCATGTCCATATAACCCAACATTACTCTTGAAAATCGTATATTTAAACAAATGCATGATAAAATATCTCATAGTGTAGGACTATTTATTTCTTTATATTTCTTTCTCTTCTTTGGCTCTATTCTTCCATCAAGTTATACAATCGGACAACTATTGAGGAACCTAGTGTTCGGTTGTATAATTTAGAAAAAAACATTTATTATAATATTTTATTAGTTTCAATTAAATACATAACAACGATATGTTAGAAAAAATAAGAATTGATATTTAAATATGAAAGCTAAAGTCAGGACAATATGTATTCAGAATTAGAATTTTGAAATTCAATTTGGAATGGAATTTTTATCAATTCAGTCCACTTTTGAAAACATATAATAAATATAGACCGGGTTTACAGCATATTACTAATAGACCTATTTTTACCATGTTAGGGTTGATTCAACATTATATCATGACAAAATTTCAAATGTTGCCTAATTAATTTTGTCCAAAATTTCTCATAACACCATTTCAAATGGAGGCGAGAGGAATTTTCTTAAGTATTTTCTCCTAAAAAACTTTCATACCGTGCCAATGTAATTTACATTATGAATTTTTCTCATGGTGCATTTTCAAATGTTTCTAGAAAGGTTCCGTTGAATCAGCGCCAGTGGCAAAAATAAATATATGTTTGTAGTATGTTTTGAAATTGACTATATTGGTTATATAGGTTTTATAAAGTGGTCTAAATTGGTAAAAACCCTTCCCACGTAGAAAATTGGAGATTGAAAAATTGAATTTTCAAATTTTGAATTTTGAATTTGGAAATAATAAATATGAAGCTAAAATTTCAAATTTTAAAAGTTTGAATTTTGCACACAAATTTTATAAATACGAAAATTTTGTATGTATTTGTAAAGATATCAATTTATTTTTAAAATAAAATTAATTATCATTGAAATACCAAATATGAAAAATTATCAAGAGACATTCGTGGATAGAATCAAATAATCAACAGTAACAAACTTAAATAGAGATTTAAGCAAACTTTCATGTCACATGTCAATAAACGTTCGAATCACGCTACGAAAGTTTCGAAATTGTGACCTCTCGCACCACAGCCGAATCACTTAACCACTTGGACAATGGTGTTTGTCTACTTCTTGGTTTTTAACTTAACATTATTTGATATTGCAAGCTTACAATAAGCAAACCTACATCCCAATTAGCTTAATCAAATCTTCAAAAACTTACATTAATATATTTAAATACTTTGTAAATTTATATTAAAATTCATCCAAACTTTTCTTCCAAAACATCGTCATTTGAATATGACGTTGAAACATTGAAGAAACATGAGTTGTGACATTTTTCATTCTAGGCAGTTAGGTAGTTTATTGTTGACCTTGAGATACAAAAATTTCTTTAAAATTAGCAGAGAGAAGGATTGAAAATAAACATATAGATAAGCACATAAGATCGGAGACTAGGACTAAAAAAATAGTGAGCATATTCGTTGACTACATAACCACAGAGACTCCACAATATTGAATAGGTGGAAAGATAGATGTATAACTAATTAGTATAAAATTGTCATGATATTTTCATACGTTATCCACCACGTCATAATTTGGTATGCCTCAATTATCAAACTCATGCCTAGTGATTAGACACTCAATTTTCAAACTTATGCCCAATAACAAACACTTGAATGCACATTCAGAGAAGCATTTTCATACCACATATTTGCTGTTAATTACAGAAGCAGAAAAACAAATCAGAAACATATATTATGAAGAAATTTCAAATTTTGATTTTGGAAATAATCCATATGAAGCTGAAATTTCAAATTTTAAAAGTTTAAATTTTGTACAAATTTTTTCTAGGTTTCTCTAAAGAGGTCGACTTATTTGTAAAAGAAAATTAATTATCATTGAAATACCAAAGTAAAATATGAGAAAATTGTTTCGACATATCTGCGGATATAGCCAAGTAATCAACACTAAAAACTTAAATAGAGAATTAAGCAAAACATATTATTACTTTTTGGTTTTTTAACTTAACATTATTTGATAAAGCAAAAGCTTACTATAAACAAACCTTCATCACAATCGACTTAATCAAATCTTGAAAAAAATCACATTAACATATTTAAATACTTCATAAATTTATAATATAATTCATTTAATAATTCTTACTTTTCTTCCAAAACATTGTGATTTCAATATGACTTTGAAACACTGAAAAAACTACATAATATTCTCTGACTTGAGACCCGGACTAAAAAAATAACGAGCATATTCTCTGACTACATAATCAAAAAGACTACAGAATATTCAATAAGTGGAAAGACATGTATAACTAACTGGTATAGAATTGTCATAATATTTTCACACGTTAGCCATTTCATTGTAATATAGCATGAGGTCATATGAGCATGCACCTCAATTCCCAAACTCAAGCCTAGTGATTAAACACTCAATTCTCAAACAATTCCAAGTAACTAGACACTAGAATATCCACATTCAGAGAAGCAGTTTCATGCCACATATCTGTGTTGTGGGAAATTCTAACTCGAGACCACTAAAATCAAAATCCCAATGCATAGCGGAACGACGAGATCATGGTAAGAAGTGTAAAAACAACCAATCAATAACTCAATCTAAATCTCAACCAATCCAAATCCGATCACAATTCCCAAACAAGCAATATAGAAATCAAAGCAACGATGAAAGATAAATCACATACAAATTTATAGTGGTTTCACTAACGGATTGTTAGTGTACATCCACTTTGAGAGAGAGAGCTTTTATTAATATCGATGAGAAGAGTACAAGAGATTGATTACAATGACCAAAAATTCTATTAGAATTGATTTGTGGAGAAGAGAATTGAAGAAAATTAGGTTTAAATAAACCCTAATTAGTGGAGGTTAAAACCCTTGCAGTCACTTTTCTGTCACTTTGAAATCTGTATCTAGAAAATAGCTTATATTGGAGAATAGAAAACCTAGGCAATGTTCCTAAATTGTCCTTTCAAATATCACAAATCTTCATGTCAACCCCAGGCTAAAAAACTGGCAGAATACACCACAGACATTGTCCAAACTCTCGGGAAAATTTTTCCTGAGACATCAGACGTCTGTACAAAGTGAAAGACGCCTGTCCTAGCTCTCTGGAAAAATCTGTTGCAGACTCAGACGTCTGACCATATCCTCAGACCTCTGTCCTAAGTCTCTGGAACAGATTTGCTGAAGCCTCAGACGTCTGCCGCTGTTGCTCCAGCACCACTCCACCTTATTCGCCATTACTTCCACCTCTGAGCTCCGATTTGCAAACTGTTTTCTCAGTTACCAAGCTACTTCAAACCCCTTCAATTTCTCCATATAGTGTCGCCAAAATTCAACACTCCACCTCGACACTGTATTCATCTCCAACTCCAATGGTACCATACCATCATTATCAACCGATAGCTCCAACTATCACCACTTCTACCTTCAACCAAACATGAATGCTTTTCGATTGAGCTCCGACAATGCCACCGCCCATTGCACTCCAACAACAAGCTCAGTCAATGTCCCCACCCACTAATGAAGTGTTGAAAACATCCAATCCTAAACCGTCTCACCAAAGACTAAAGTGCTAAGGAGTGTAAACTAGCGCTTACCAAGAAGATAGAACCACAATCTCTCACATATACTCTTCCTCTTCCAAAACCAAGCTCCTCCCTTACCCGTGCCACCTAGTGGCACCTAGCACTTCTCCAAGTGAATCAAGTTCGAGCAATGCTCGAACTTCCCAACCGGCAATGCCTTAGTGAACATATCCGCCCGCGTTATCCTTTGTGTGCACCTTTCGAAGATATACTTGCTTATCCTCATCCATGGCTACTAGAAATGACTCTCTCACTTCAATATGCTTAGTCCGTGAGCTAAACGCCAAATTCTCTGCCAAGTGTATAACACTCTAGCTATCACATCGAACATCGATTCTATTATGCTCGAATCCCAAGTCACACAACAATCGCCTCAAATAAAGTGCCTCCTTTGTCACCTCCACCGCGGCTATCAACTCCACCTCCGTAGTGGATAAAGCAACTATGGTATACAATCTCGATCTCCAACTTATGGTTGTACCACCAAATGTGAAGACATATCCGGAAGTTGATTTTCATCGATCCCTATCACCGGCGTAGTCTGAATCACAATAACCAACCAACTTGCAATTCATCCTATCACTACCGCCAAAAACAAGACCATGAGATGATGTGCCTCTAAAATATCTCAATATAAGCTTCACAGCTTTCCAATGCGGTTTCCCCGGATTAGCCATAGATCGACTAACTATCCCGACGGCATTTGCAATATCGGGCCTTGTACACACCATAGCATACACTAGACTTCCAACCGCACTAGCATATGGCACATTTGCCATATAAGCCTTGTCTTTCTCCAAGATAGGTGATCCCTTACTCGAAAGCTTCATATGCAAAGGTAAAGGTGTATTTGACGCCTTTGCAATTTCCATGCTAAACCGGCAAAGCACTTTTACTATGTATTCATTTTAAGTCAATTTCAACTCAAAACGCTTTCGATCCCTTTCTATTTCCATGCCCATTATCCTTCTTGCTTCTCCAAGGTCCTTCATTTCGAACTCCAATTTCAAGCTCAGTTTTAGCTTGTTGATTTCATTCTTGTCTTTAGAAGCAATGAGCATGTCGTCCACGTACAAGAGTAAATACATCCAACAATCATTTTTCAATTTCTTAAAATATACACAAGCATCCTTAATGCTTCTATCAAAACCATTTTCAAGCATAAAATGATTGAATCTCTTGTACCAGTGTCTGGGTGATTGCTTTAAACCATATAGTGATTTCTTTAACTTGCAAACCAAATTTGACTTACCATCCACAACAAAACCTTCTGGTTGCTCCATGTAGATGTCTTCATCCAAGTCACCATGCAAGAAGGCGGTTTTCACATCAAGTTGCTCCATGTAGATGTCTTCATCCAAGTTACCATGCAAGAAGGCGGTTTTCACATCAAGTTGCTCCAAGTCGTGAATAGCAACTATAACAAGTAATATCCGGATAGAAGTATGGCGCACAACCAGTGCGAATATCTCATCATACTCCTTTCCCTTCCTTTGTGCAAAACTCCTTAGCCACTAGCCTAGCTTTGTATCTCTCATCGTCCTTCACCTTGAATATCCATTTGCACCCAATAGCACGGTTTCCTTTAAAAGTGGAACCAAATTCCAAGTTTGATTCTTCAATAATGATTACATCTCTTCCTCCATGGCACAAATCCACTTCGAGCTATCACTCGACTCCATGACGTCATCAAGGTCCATCGGCTCATCTTGGACAATATGAAGAGCATAGTCCAAATTATCACAAAACTAAGATAGTTCCAATCACCATATCTATCAGGTGGCCTTGTATGACGATGACCAATCCGAGTAGCAATACCATCATCCAAACTCCCTTCGGGTCCACCTTGAACTGAATCTTCTCTAGAATCATGCACATCACCAACACTACTAGAGGCACCATGTGGACTATGTGATGAAACATCAACCGCTTCCTCCTCGCAAGCATCTCCAACTACTCTACTTTCTCTACTCCTTGGACAAAATGTGGGAATAACTTCCTTCTCCTTTGATTCACCATGAACCAAATCCGGAACATCCGATGAGCTTTTATTCTCCTTGAACATCGCCGACTCATCAAAAGTAACATGACGAGAATTCATAACCTTCTTTGTTTCTAGATTCCAAATCCGATAGCCTTTTACTCCATCCGTATAACCAAGCAAAATCCCCTTGAAAGCTTTAGGTTCAAGCTTATCATTTCCCGGATCATGCGCATAAACCGGACAACCAAACACACGAAGATAACTCAAATCAATGCTCTTTCCCTTCCATACTTCCTCTGGAATTTTGTTATCAATAGCCGAGCATGGAATTCGAACGATAATATGCACTGTGGTTGACAAAGCTTCGGCCCAAAATCCCTTAGCCAAACCCGATGTCAATCTTAAACATCAAGCTTTCTTTAGTAGAGTACGGTTCATCCTCTCCACAGCACCATTCGACTACGGATCTCCCGGTGTAGTAAAATGCCTCCGAATACCATGATGCTTGCAAAACTCCATGAATTCTCCAGAAACATACTCTCCGCCATTGTCAGACCTTAGAACCTTCAAAGACTTACCACTCTCATTCTCAACAAGAGCTTTCCATGCTTTGAACTTTGCAAATGCCTCTAACTTGGCCATCATTACATACACCCATACCTTTCGAGAAAAGTCATCAATAAAAGAAATATAATAGCGAGCTCCACCCAAAGAAGCTATTGGTGCTGGTCCCCAAACATCCGTGTGAACATACTCAAGAACCCTTCTCGAATCATGTTTTCCCTCACCGAATGACACTTTAGTTTGCTTCCCTATGACACATTCTTCGCAAAAATCTAGTTTGTTGAAACTCTCTTCATCGATCATCTCCCTCTTCTGAAGGATACCGATACATGACCTAACCTCAAATGCCACAACCTAGTCGCATCCAAGCCACGAGAACTATCAACTCCTACACAAGTTTCACCTTCCACAGTCACTCCTTGAAGCAAATAAATACCATGAGTCCTAGCACCCTTCATCACCACAAGCGCACCCTTTGAAACCCGCAAGCTATCACTCTCAATAGTGATCTTACAACCTAAAGAATCCAGCTGCCCCAAAGAGATAAGAGACTTCCTAAGTCCTGGAATATAGCGCACATTAGTGAGAGTACGAACCACTCCGTCAAACATCCGAATTTGCACAGAACCAATACCTTTCGACTTACAAATAACACCATTTCCCATAACAATTGAATTTCCTTCTTTGTCGATATAAGAAGAAAAACAATTCCTATTTGGCGTCATATGATAAGACGCCCCCGAATCAAGCACCCAATCGCTACCTGAAAAATCTGATGCTACCCCCGACAACACATCTACGTCTCCCTCACCAACTCCATTCTCCACCGCTACGGATGAAGATGCTACTTCCTTCTTACCTTCTCCTGGTCCAAACACTCATTCTTTCAATGACCAGGCTTCTTACAAATATAGCACTTGCCTTTTCTTTCCTTCGACTTTCCTCTCCAACCGGGGTTCCTTGATTTAGAACGCCCCCGATTCTCCTTCTTCATATATCTCTCCTTCTCCACAAATAAACCATGATCATTACTAGCACCACTACTTCCATCACCTAACTCCTTCATTTGATCCCGCAACTTATCGCTAAGAAGACCCGTTTTGACATCATCTAGAGTTAAAGTATCCCGGCTATAAAAACAAACTATTTGAGAAACCCGTATAACGGTCCGACAATGAGCACAACAATATCATCGCCTTTTGCTCTTCCTCAATCTTCAAATCTACCGCCTTCATCTTCATTAGCAAATCATCAAAAGTATTCAAGTGCACCTTTAGAGAAGTATCTTCCTTAATCTTATAAGTGAAGAACGTTCACAATAAGATCAAATGATTAGTCAGTGACTTCTTCATATACAACTCCTCAAACTTGTCCCAAATACCCTTAGCGGTAGTCTCACCACTAATTTCGGAGATAACATTTCCCCCATAGCAAGTTGAAGTGTAGTGAATGCCCACTCTTCTATTTCCTCTCTCTCAACATCTGAGATGTCCACTGGCAACAAATGCATGTCAAACACTACCCGATGCACCCGATTCCTCCTTAGAACCACTTTCATCTTCCATTGTCATTTTCAAAATCATTATCGTCATTCCACTTGTCTATAATCAATTATGATCTTGAAGCCGCATACGAACCACGTACATAAGGCGCTACACCACTTGGATTACCCATTGAGGAACTACCTGAGGTATTATCTGATTTCGACATTTCTACAACCACCTACCAACACCAAAGCTCTGATACCAAATGTTGTGGTGGAAATTCTAACTCAAGACCACTCAAATCAAATCCCCAATGTACAGCGGAAAGACGAGATCGTGGTAAGAAGTGTAAAAACAACCAATCAATAACTCAATCTAAATCTCAACCGATCCAAATCCGATCATAATTCTCAAACAAGCAATATAGAAATAAAAGCAATAACAAAAAATAAATCACACCGATTTATAGTGGTTCCACTAACGGCTTGTTAGTGTACATCCACTTTGAGAAAGAGCTTTTATTAATATCAATAAGAAGAGTACAAGAGATTGATTACAATGACCAAAAATTCTATTAGAATTGATTTGTGGAGAAGAGAATTGAAGAAAATTAGGTTTAGATAAACCCTAATTAGTTGAGGCTAAAACCCTTGCGGTCGCTTTTCTGTCGCACATAAATCTACATCCAGAAAATAGCTTATATAGGAGAATAGAAAACCTAGGCAAGATTTCGAAATTGCCTCTTCAAATATCACAAATCTTCATGTCAAGCTCAGGCCAAAAAACCGACAGAAGACGCCACAGGCGTCTGTCACAATGTGGCAGACGTCTATCCAAAGTCTCGGGAAATTTTTTCCTGAGACATCAGACGTCTTTCCAAAGTGACAGACATCTGTTCTAGCTCTCTAGAAAAATATGCTGCAGACTCAGACGTCTGACCATATCCTCAGACGTCTGTCCCGAGTCTCTGGAACAGATTTGCTGAAGCCTTAGACATCTGTTCTGTCCATAATGACAGACCTGTTGCTCCAGCACCACTCCACCTTATTCGCCATAACTTCCACCTTCAAACTCCGATTTACAAACCGTTTTTCCATTACCATGCTACTTCCAACCCCTTCAATTTCTCCATATAGTATTATCAAAATTCAACAATATACAATTAATTACAGAAGCAAAAAAACAAATTAAAACAGGTAATACGAAAAACTTTGAAAGGTATCTTACATATTGATACTGGTGTTCTTAATGCTTCTGTGTTTGAAATTGTACAGTCCGTGATTTGTTCCAAATGTTTCTTTGGAAGACCACCTTCACTTTCTACATCTCAAATGTATAAACCAATCATGCTTCAAGGTTAAATATATAAAGTCCGTCATTCTCGAAATTAGGTAAAAGGTTATCCAGTGCAAATTCAAATTGGCCAAGTTAGAAACAATACCATGTGCATCCTTCCATTTAATGAAGGAAGAAATACCTCTTCCAGGGGCACATGGCTCGCAAATTTCTATGAAACAGTTAGGAAATTCAAATTGATGACCACTTTTTTTTTACATCCAGCAGACTGGAAGTACTTGCTGCTGAGTACAGCTCCATCTCATTGAAAAGAATAGCCTGGGATTGAGATCTAACCTATAAGTTATGAAGTTATGCTAAAAATTAGAGAACATGATTATTAACAAAAGAAATCCTGTCAGCATATATCTTATTGGAACTTTCTAAGCTCAAGTTTTTCATATTATATCATAAAATTTCAGTTAACATGTTTCTCAATATTGACCTGTAAAACTGACTTGAAAATAAATGGAATTATCACAAGAAATATACACTTTAAACTAAAGCACAGATGCCCAAATTAGGAGTCACTTTGTGTTATGACATTTCTTTCTGCAACAGTATACCCAAAAAAGATCACATTAATACAATAAAAAATTGATATTCACGTATATATTCGGTGTCATGTCATATCTGTGTATGGGGCGGGGCCTGTACAAGTGTTGAATATATTTAATAAATACTATCAAACCACAATCTTTAGGGAAGAAGTCATCTGACATTTTTGAGAATGCACTTAATAGTAATGGGCAAACTCCTAATAATTTTAGGGAAGAAGTCATCTGACATTTTTGACTATAAAGTATGACTAATATAAATCACTATTCTGAAAATACACTTAATAGTAATGGGCAAACTCCTAGAGCATTGGTTTGCCAGGAAGATTGTGGAGGGTAATATTACCGTTACTAAAATTATCTGCAGCTTTTCCTGAATTTTCCTCTTTGATATCTGTTGAATACATGTTGGGTAAATTCTACTCAGACGGTGTAAATTACTATACATATACCAGGAAAATTTTCAAAATCATATACATCGATTTTTACTTAATATACACCATATATATTACATAACTGTCCCCACTGTAGAACAAAACACTTATCTCATTTCACTAACTCATGCATTAATTAAACGAAGGAATCATAATTCCTATATGGAATTTAAATTTATTTAATCATTTACATAAAACAGTTTGAATTTAATTTTTAAAAATTTCAAACTATTTAACTATTGATCTTAAATTTAAACTTGATTTAATTTTAGTAAAAGATAGAGAAGAATTTAGTACTCTATGAATCATATTAATTCTAGTACTGGATTTTAAATTTTATTTTTTACATTTAATTTGAAGTAAAAAAAAATTAAAATTGATTTCCCATGAATACAGCTTGGAACTATATGAATAGAATTTGATATTTGAAAGAAATTATAATTTGATTCAACTGATGGATCTATACAAAATTTAGCTATTTTATGAAATAGATTATAATGACTATATACAACGTGAACAAAAACATATTGTATACTATGAGTTCTTCGTTCTTTAATATTGATTTTATTTTATTATTGTTAAATAATGGTGTTTTTGTCCTAAATTTTATTTTAAATTTTTTTTATGTTGTAGGTGAAGTAATTTACCATGCGAATAGAATTTGCCTACATGTCAATTAGGCATTTTTAAACATAGACGCAAGTATGAAAATTATTCAATGTACCCATCATGATGTACTCAGTTATGGGAGATATAAAGATGTTTTCATGGTTGGCAGAGTCATCATGCAACATTATACATACAATACATAACTGTATTTATTTATTTATTTCTCATGATTAGATGTAGATCGACCAAACTTGAATGTGTTTCTTTTCTAAAAGATGTGGTCAATTAAATCTAGAATGCAAAACGATACCTGTGTTAGGGTCCTTCTCCTTGTTGGTTTGTGCTCGAGTTTGAGTCATGGTGGGATAACAAATAATGGTGTTTGGATGGCTGGAATTACAAGAACAGAGCAGATTTGGAGGAAGAATGTGGTGATACAATAATACTCAAATTGAAAAGAAGTCAGACTAAAGAATAAGAAAGCAGATAAGAGGAACAATATTAAAAAAGGAATGCACACAGGTAAGAAAAGAGAACTGATATCTTTTTATTAATCTTTCTTCATATCATTATGTACATCTTTGGATTCATATATATACATTTTCAGGTTGGACTTAATCAAACTAGCCGTTGGAGATAGACAGCTCACTAAATGCTGATCATAGCTGGAATAAATCAAATAGCAAGAGTTAGTCTTCAACTGTGCACGTGCACACATGCACACAGTGCAACTCTTTCATTCCTTTCTGTTTACTTGTCATTGTTGGCCTCTTGTGATTCTGGTCATCCATGAAATCTTTAGCGATCTTCAGTTTGACTCCATACTGATGGGAAGATAGATTTGTCAAAGGTTCTGAACCTGTTCGACGAAATGCATCAATCCATTGGTGAGTAGAAGGTGCTTGTTGAAATGTTGGTGTGTAACAACTCCCCTCCCCATAAAGAATAGACCTTGCCTCAATGTCTAAAGTAGGAAAACGCTTAATGATATCCCAATAATCTTCCCAAGTGGAATCTAAGATGGGTTTATTCTTCCATTTGATAAGTGCTTGAACTATTGGCTTATTATTTCTGGGTATCAATCTTCGTTCAATTATTTGCTCTGGTTCATCAACTAATTCAGTCGTATATGATGGAAGTTCTTGTTGCAAGATGATATGTGAACTAACCCTTTTCTTTAACTGGGATATATGAAAATTAGAATGGATCTGAGAATCAGCAGGAAGGTCTAATTTGTATGCAACTTCTCCGATTCGTTGAATGATCTTGAATGGTCCATAATATTTTGGAGATAATTTAGTTGTTTTGGTAGAACTGACCGAGATTTGTCCATATGGCTACAGCTTCAGGTAGACCCAGTCACCAACAGAGAATGATCTTTCTGTTCGTTTTTTATCTACAAATTTTTTCATTCGTTCTTGGGTGAGAGTAAGGCTGTCTTTTAACAACTGCATAATAATGTCTCGAGAAAAAAGATGCTGTTCAACTTGTTCCACTCTGGCAGTATGAGGAATATATGACAAGAGAGTGGGAGGTGATTTTCCATACAAAATTTCATAAGGGGTTAGATTGGTAGATTGTTTCCAAGAAGTATTAAACCAAAATTCAGCGAGAGTTAACCAATTTGTCCATTCACTAGGTTGATGAGAAACAAAACATCTTAGGTATGTCTCTAGAATTTTATTAGTAGCTTCTGACTGGCCGTCTGTTTGTGGATGATATGCCGAGCTATATTTGAGTGTGCTTCCTTGAAGTTTGAATAATTCAGTCCAAAAATTACTTAAGAATATAGGATCCCTGTCACTAATGATTGATGTAGGCATACCATATAATTTAAATATCCCATCAAAAAAAACCTTGGATACTTGCTGTGCAGTATAAGGATGTGAGAGGGGAAAAAAATGTGCATACTTTGATAGTCGATCAACCACAACATATATAACAGTTGAGCTATTACTTTTTGGTAAATGAGTGACAAAGTCCATCGTGATGTCAGTCCAAACACTATCTGGAGTTGGCAGCGGCTGAAGAAGTCCTGGGTATTGTATATTTTCACTTTTGGAACGTTGACAAATATCAAAATCTCGAATATACTTTTCAACTGATTTCTTCATTTTCCTCCAGTAAAAGACTCGCTTAATTGTTTTGAGAGTTTTTCGAACACCCGAGTGGCCTCCTAGTGGTGAAGAATGAAATTCGAAGAGAATGGTATTTAACAGAGAAGCATTGAATGGGTCTAAGAGAATTCTTCCTTTATAAAAGATTAAATCATCAAGTAATTTATACTTATTTGAGTCCAAGTCTCCCTGTAGAATCTGTTTTTTTTTGTTCATAAAATGGAGATTGATTGACTTCTTTTTGAAGTTCAAAAATCCAATCAGGTTGAACTGTTGTCAGTGCTGTTAGCATTGGTTGATCATGAATTCGTGACAAGCTGTCGGCAACAATATTTTCTTTTCCATTTTTATATTCCACTGTATAGTCATATCCATGTAGCTTGGCAAGCCACTTCCCTTGAATACCGGTTGTCAATTTCTGGGATAACAAATGTTGTAAGCTCTGATGATCAGTTCGAATGATAAATTTTCTGCCTAGTAGATATTGTGACCATTTCTTAGTTGCCAAGATTAATGCTAGAAGCTCTTTCTCGTAAGTAGATAAGAGTAAATTTCTTCCTTGAAGAGGTTGACTAATAAATGCAATAGGTTTTTTGCTTTGCAAGAGAACAGCGCCAATTCCACAACCACTTGCGTCGCATTCGATTATAAAATCTTTAGAGAAATCAGGCAGTGACAAAATGGGAGGACTAATGAGGCATGATTTTAATTTGAAAAAGGCATCTGTTGCTTCTGGTGTCCATATAAAAGAATTCTTCTTGAGCATAGTAGTAAGTGGTTTTGCAATCAAACCATATACCTTGATGAATTTCCTGTAGTATCCAGTAAGGCCCAAAAATCCTCTAAGTGCTTTGATGTTTTGTGGTTGTGGCCAGTCCATAGTGGCTTTTGTCTTTTCTCTGTCCACTGCAATGCCGTCATGGGATATGATATGACCGAGGTAATTGATGTTGTCTACAGCAAAGGAGCATTTTGGAATATTGATCACCAGGTGATTGTATTGAAGAGTTTGAAGTGTAGTTTCCAAGTGAATTAAATGATCATCCCAGTTTTTGCTGTAGATTAAAATGTCATCAAAGAATACGAGAATAAAATTTCTCAAATAATTTTTAAAAATACTATTCATTAGAGATTGAAATGTAGAAGGAGCATTAGTCAAACCAAAGGGCATCACCAAAAATTCATAATGACCATCATGTGTTTTAAAAGCTGTTTTATGAATATCATCATCATGCATACGAATTTGATGATAACCTGACTTCAAATCTAATTTGGTAAAAAATTTAGAACCATATAATTCATCTAATAAATCATCTATTAATGGTATGGGGAACTTATTTTTAATTGTTTGTTTGTTTAATGCCCTATAATCTACACAAAGTCTCCATGAAAAGTCTTTTTTCCTAACCATAACAACAGGGGAAGAAAATGCACTAGAACTATTTCTAATAATACCAGAGGATAGCATATCAGAGATCAATTTGTCTAATTCATTTTTAATATGATGAGAATATCTATAGGGTTTTAGACAAACTGGTTTAGATCCCTGTAATAAAGGTATTTTGTGATCGCATTGTCTTGCAGGTGGCAGGGAGAGTGTTGAAGAAAGAACAGTAGGGAATCTATCCAACAGAGATTGAATATCCTTGTGTATTGAAAGAATGGGAGAAACTGTTGTTGATTCAGTAGATAGAAGCATAAATCTGAGCTGAGCTGAGTTGAATTCTTTTGTTGCTCTTTTATCATCAACAGTATAAGCATCAGGTTGGATCATTCCTTGCCATTTATATTCTTTGTTTTTGTAAAAGAATCAAACCTGCAATTTCTTAAAATTAAAAAAAATTTCATCTAGTTCTTTCATCCATTGTGCACCTAAAACAACTTAACATCCTTCCATTGGAAGCACCAATAATTCAATTGGCATTTTGCATCCTTGGCAAGTGAGTACAACTTGAGAACAAATTTCATTGCCATGTAATTTTTGGCCATTAGCTACCTGCACTTCAAAATGTCTTGCTTGGCTTTTTTGTAAATTTAATTTGCTGGCTAAAGAATTATGAATAAAACTATGTGTTGATCCTGAATCAATTAAGAAAATAACTGACTTGTTATTGATCATGCCTTTAATTTTCATAGTATGTAAAGTAGGAATGCCAAGCAAAGCATTGATAGAAATTGATAATAAAGTGTTATCTGTTGTTTGTGTATTATTAGTAGCAGAAAGTTGCAAAGGGTTTTCAGTGGCAATATCCTGATCAGAGATTTCATCTTGATCAGATAAATCAATGATTCCTTCCATCACATGAATTTGTTTTGTTTTGCATTTATGACCATAATAATATTTTTCGTTGCAACCATAGCAGATATTCTTTTTTTTGTCTAATAATTCTTCAGGAGTTAATTTCTTGATTTTAGAAAATCTATCAGAATTATTGGAAGCAGTTTGAGAAAATTTTTTATTGCTTTCAAAAGATTGAGAAGAAGGCATAGAATTTTTTGAAGAATTTTTTCTGTTAATTCTATTAACAGATAACCATTTTGTTTCAAATGTTTTTGCTAAAGCCACAGCCGAGTCAAAATCTGGTGGATTAGCAGCTATAACATCAAATTTAATTTCATCTTTTAAACCACCCAAATTTTTTTGTAAAAGATGTATAGGTGTAATATGCTCAATCATTCCCTCTAATTGCTCAAACTGATTAACATATTGCATAACAGAAGAATTTTGTTTGAGTGAGGAAAAAGTATCATATGGCCTGTCTAAATCATTAGAAAGAAATCGTACCTGAATAGCTTTGCTAAAGACTGACCACTGGTCATAATCTAAAACAGTGTGAGAGTACCTGTAAAACCATTGGAGAGCTTCCTTTTTGAGATGAAAAGAACATATGTGTACCCATTCTTGAATGTCAGTATGGTTGTATTTGAAAAACTGTTCAACCTGCCGAAGCCAATCTATTACTCTGTCTTCACCAGAAAAGGTTGGAAAATCTATTTTGATATTAAGCTTAGCCATGTCTTTTGAATGTTGAGGAGAAGTATCAGAGTGTCTAGATGGAGAATGATCAGAGAAATTGGGATCAGGTCTGGGTAATATTGGTGGTCTGTTATTAGGTGGAATATAAACATTTGGTCTTGGATTTTGAAAGGAATTTTGTGGAAGAGAAGAGGATCTGTAAATGTCCGATCTGAAGTTCTGGTCAGATGACTTTTGGTTCTTGATATCTTTTAATTCTGCAAAAAATTTCGCCATCATTTCTTGCATTTTGTCAAGCTTCTCAGTGGTTTCTTGACTTTGCTTTGTCAGAGTTGATGTGGTGATTGATAAATCTTGGGTAGTTCTTTCCAGTCTCTTCAGTGATAAGGTGGTTCTGTTATTGATTAATTCTTGCCTTTGCCAAAACTCAGAGAGATTATCACTGTTTGCTGATTTCAGAGAAGAAGGCCCTTCTTTATTAGTTTCTGATTGTAATGAAGGATCTTGATGGGGGTCAGAATTTTGCTCATCAGTAGGCTTTGATACCATTTTGTTAGGGTCCTTCTCCTTGTTGGTTTGTGCTCGAGTTTGAGTCATGGTGGGATAACAAATAATGGTGTTTGGATGGCTGGAATTACAAGAACAGAGCAGATTTGGAGGAAGAAGGTGGTGATACAATAATACTCAAATTGAAAAGAAGTCAGACTAAAGAATAAGAAAGCAGATAAGAGGAGCAATATTAAAGAAGGAATGCACACAGGTAAGAAAAGAGAAATGATATCTTTTTATTAATCTTTCTTCATATCATTATGTACATCTTTGGATTCATATATATACATTTTCAGGTTGGACTTAATCAAACTAGCCGTTGGAGATAGACAACTCACTAAATGCTGATCATAGCTGGAATAAATCAAATAGCAAGAGTTAGTCTTCAACTGTGCACGTGCACACATGCACACAGTGCAACTCTTCCATTCCTTTCTATTTACTTGTCATTGTTGGCCTCTTTGTTATTCTGGTCATCCATGAAATCTTTAGCGATCTTCAGTTTGACTCCATACTGATGGGAAGATAGATTTGTCAAAGGTTCTGAACCTGTTCGACGAAATGCATCAATCCATTGGTGAGTAGAAGGTGCTTGTTGAAATGTTGGTGTGTAACATACCTGATTTCCAGTTTCATCGTATTTCAAATTTCTGAAAAGCTGATATGGGATGGGATATTTTGCATCAACATATCTGGGGAATATTTACCAGATTCCATATAGATTAGTTTTAGCTAGCATGATATTGGTTCTAATAAATATGATCCACTTCAAAATACCAATGATATATGAAATTCGGGTATTCACTTTTTTCTTTTTCCTTTTTTGGCATTGTTAAAAAGGCTTCATTTTGAATAAGTGGGAGTCATTTTTCAATATTCTTAAAACTGCTTTTAGTAGTATCCAAAAAATTTCGCACCCCTCATAACAAATCAAATATAATTCCATTATTACCCTTGTTATGCAATTTTCTGATGGTTTATGATTTTCTTTTCAATGAAACCCCTTCGAATTTAGTTTTGGAATATCATTGTTTTTCTTTCCATTTTTTGATGGGTAATTACCGTATTTGTTTGAATGAGGTAAAAAAGTGGATCGTTTGATTTGATTCTATTTATCATGCCCCTCTCATAACAATTTTATTTTAGGATGAAGTCCCCTAAAATTATACATCTTTTATCCAAACCCAAAGTCCTTTTAACAATGCACTTTTTTTACCTTTTAAAGACGAAGAAACCAAGCAACGGTGTAACATCTCATATTTTGGAGTAGGCGAAATACAGAAATGTTAGAGTAACTAGTAAATAAGATAACTAAATATTTAATTTAATTTTAAAATGTGAAGTTAACTAATTTATTGGTAAATTAATCAAAATAATGAATGATGTTTAGATTGTTGATTAAATTAAATATTGAGTAAGTAATTACGAGGCCACGAAACGACGTAGTGTGAGTATAAATTATAATTTATATAAAATAAATTTCGACCATAAAACATTATTTGGTAAAGGGAATGAAGTGAATACAAGTGATAGAAGATAATTAATGAATTAATAAAAATGAATGGAGTTTGGCCCCAAGTCCATAACATCAACCTTTATTTTTTAAAACAAACTCTCACTTCATTCCGCTCAATTGGACAAAACGGAAGAAAATTTATAAACACACTTTGACTGTCATTCCACTCATTCGGACCAAATCGACCCTAAGCCTGATGAGCTCCAGGCCTAGACTAAACATGCGTTGAACTCGAAGTAGTTGAGGCCGATGTGCTTATCGTCGAATTTTTGTTGGCCCTATCGTCAATTATTTTAGTCAAATGCCGACGAGCACTATTGATAAATGACCTTATTGGACTGTGTTTCTTTGAATCATTATTCCCATTAGATAAAATGTTACCCTTCGCGCATACCAGAGTGACTCGGAATTGATGCCAACTAACCCCAAAGCAACCATTGTCTAGCCGGGAGTAAATGCAAAGAATCTCAAAGTCATAAATTTGAACAAATGTTGATGATGGGATTTTTGTCGTAATAATTTAATAAGGTTAAAAAAATATTTTCAAAGTAAAAGGTGATTAATTGATTGAAAATGTGATGGTAATTAAAAATTAATTTTTTACGATTTGAATGGTATATTAGCTAAGATTAAACTGATAATTTGACGATAATTGATGAATCAAGATTTATTCATTTTGAATTATCAAAACTATGGATTATTAATCTTTACTGCCATTTGTATATATCACATGGATGTGTTGGTTGCTTATTATGATCAAGTAAAATATGACACCGACGATGAATATACCTTATGTTTTATAGCTACCTGTGATAATGAATCATGTATGTGAAAACAAATAACTTATGAATGCTATAAAATGGATACAATTTTCTCGTGTGAATAGAATTGCATCTGAAAGACCAAAGAGATCTAATGTGAGATGTAATTAACCAATTATAAATAATAAAGTGTAACACAAACATATGAGTTTTCAGGATTAGGAGAACCTTTGGAGGTTAATGACAAAGGCACTTGTCGGGAAGTGCAATCCAAGATTAGGAGTGCCTAACAATCTCCTAATTGAGCAGTGTAAATAAGGGCGGTGTAACTCTCCAAAATGTGTTGCACGATAAACTAAAGAGTGATGGTAACTTAAGCGTGAGATTAGCTTTTTAATCAAATGAACTAATGGAATTATAATGATACATTATTATGATATTTAGGTGTAGATGAACAAATGATGATCGTGAGACCAGTATTGATGCTAAATGATATGGGACGTGTGGTGCTAATAGTTGTTGGTATAAAGCACCCTAATTAACAAAAGAGTTAATATGTTGTCACTATTCTGTACACGATGATATACATATTATGTTGATAAAGATGTTATGATTGAATTAATGAAGAAAAAAACCATTTCATCTGCGGTATGGTAAACAACTACACGTACGTAACACATTGGTGCCCCTCAACGGTTATGAGTATCATACTGTTGTATTTTAAAAACGGAAACTAATGTTATTCACATTAAACTGCTATCTGATCCATATTTTTATTATTATTTACCCCATGTGCTCACGGGTACTCACTTGAGCATGTTGAGTTTAAGTTTATTTTAGCAGGCAAACATATTCTTTGGATTAGCGAACAAAGAAGACGATGGTGTACATGCGACTCTTAGCTATTTAGTTTTTATTTTGTTATGTACTCGACCAGGTTGTATAATTGGTTAGATGAATGTGTGGAATCCGCATATGTCAGCTCATCATTATTATCTATGATTTATTGTATTTACCCCTATGAGGCAATCGTTGGATTTAAGTATGTTAAAAACTAATTGAATATTGTATAAAATTGTTTAATAGTTCTTTTTACTAATGTTGTGAAACATAAGGTATCTCGTTTTGTCGCTTAAAACAATTTGGTGATGGCTGCAGGCATCGTCAACGTTCATTTTTAGATCTCAATGGGGGATATTACAAATAGATAGCTTGTAATCTAGGGTACGAATACCCAATTTTAGGTTGGTGCGTTCGTACATCCATTTTAGATCAAATACTCGAATGCTATTGTCATCTCTAAACGGAGTGCATAACATTGGACATGAACTCAATCCTCCCTCTGAGAGATAATCTTACAGCCAGAGTTAAATTCGTGCACTACCAACCACAGTAGAGTGATGGGTTAATTTGCATAAAATACGATAATGTGTAACTAGTGATTCTTTTGAAGCTTTGGTGATCATACTAGCATCCATTGTCATAAGAAAATGTATGTTTACCTCTTATAGCTGTGTGTGTTTGGAGAGGGGTGGGGGTGGGGTGAGGAAGATTTTGACTTAGGTCTTTACATTTCTTCCGTAAACACAATATAAATCAAATTCTTGAGCTTGTATGTATGGATGAAACAGTAGTTCAAAATGATGTTACCGTTGTCGTAAATTTTTCTCAACTCATTAGAGAATCTGATTTTTTCTGAATGTTTTGCGAATGTCAATTGAACGTATTTAGAAACTATGGCTTATATGATTAAAATTATTATCAATTTGGAATGCAAATTAAATGTTGTGTGGAATAATTGTAAAAACTCATATTTCCATATTGTAATTATAGCAAATTTTTTTCATGCAATCATTTCCATGGCAAATATTTGCATCACACGCAACTCTAACCATAGTCTGACAATCTTCAATCTAGCATATCTAGTAATGGTGAAATATGCTGTCATGTGCGATCTCGTAGTGGAGTTGATTGGTGGTGGTCTCACAGCGTAAAGACGCCTTTGTTGATTAAAATTTGCAATTTTGATCAAAGATGGTTAGGATTTGGTCATCTGGAAATGGCGATCGAAGGAGTTTGTTTAGAAGCGACAACCGAAGATGCTCAAGTGGTTATCTTCCACTGTGGATTTTGATAAAGAATCGATTGCTGGTAGTTAAAATGGTTGTAGATGACTATGAAACAGAAATTATTGATTAAGGATTGAGCAAAGTCATGGTTATGGACGAAGTAAATTAATGGGCTTGGAAAATAGATATAAATAAAGACGAGATATTTTAATGAGTAGTTTTTGGAAAAAAGCGATGTACGCCAAATTTCAACTTGACTAGGACTTTCAAAAGAATGACACTACGATTCATATAAATAATGTTTAACATCGTTGCAGTCATATGAAAATACATTAGATATCAGTATTGACTTATAATGATTTTATAGAGTAAAATCACGAAGATCATAGATCATTAGATCATAAACAAGAAAAGGTGTTGAATTATCCATCCACTCTGGAGTTTATAGTCAAAAAGAAACATCACCTAAAAAAATTGATATCAAAGTATGCGTGTGTATAGATATTTGGAATCCACCTTGAATATGAGTTCATGTACAAATACAAATAACTAATAGATATCTGGTTTGGTGAATAATACCCATATGGTATCTGCTCCAATATTATCTGTTAGAAATTCTCATTCAACTTCACAATTCATTTGGATAAATGAATCGATGTCCAGTTGGATTTGAACATTCATTTTTCTAATTGAATATATATATGACTAGATAACTATTCAGATGCAACCTCTATTATTGAACATTGTTAACAATCTAGTCAAATAAAGTCTGTTAATAGATACCCGAAAATTTCGAAATTCGTCCGCATTCGTATCTCAAAAACATATAAATATCCAATATCCGGAGAAACGGATGCGGATACGAAGGCATCCGCATTCGAAAATTATCCTTTCGGTTTTTATCAAGATTATAATATATGTTATGTATATTTTAGTATAATGAAAGACATGTATTTATTATTTTATTAAGTTAACTGTTTATATTATATGCATTTAATGGATATTAACTGCTCAAAACTATTTCATATTTTGTTGATTTTGCATACATTTGTAATCAGTAGGATTGAAAAAAAAAGTTAAACCAAAATTTCCTATTTATGTTTCTTGATTTATTAATTGTTGGTGGATAAAATAATTATCTGAATCTGTCCATATTTGTGAACGCGAATGTGACACTATCCGCATATGAAAGTATCCGTTGACATGCATAGGTCAAATGGCAATAAATTCTACATCCGGCGCATGAAGAGATGAGTCCAACGAAAGAATAGGCAAACCCGATGAACGGATATCAGATAATTATCCTATCCGCTAATGATCGATAAATCAAGAAACATACAAAGAAAATTTTAATTCAACATAAGTTCCTTTTCAATTCCATTGATTATAGAAATATGCATAATCAACGAATATGATGATAATAAATAGTTTTGAGCAATTAACACGAATTTAATGCATATAATATAACCGTATCCGTTTTTTCCGAATATCGGATATTTATTCGCTTTTTGGATGCAGATGCGAACGGATTTCGAACTATTCGGGTATCCATTAACAATCTTAACCATAAGTCGTTAATTATTTCAACAATATATTGCCCGAACAAGCAGGGTATTAATAATTGTAAAAAGTTAACAATATCAATTTTCACAAACTGTGTATTTGAAAGATAAAATTGTGGTGCCATAGTAGGATTAATGTTGAATTTAGTTGATAATCAGGTTTAATATAATTCCTTGAATTCTAAAGTATTTTTATTTTTTGAAAATGGATAATTTATCAAAAAAAGATTGGTATGCTGCATGGGATATTACAATACCGACTCTCCCTTGTACATATGGAATACATATAGTAGTCGTGAAATGTTATATAGTCAAGTGTACCATTTGCATATCACATCATATTTGAATAGCACCTTAATGAATCAGGTTTTGGATAAGAGTAAGGTTTGAGATTTTGGCCGCATGGTGAATTTCCAGCCATTCCAACACGATTACAGTAGGAACACCAAGATCAACATAAATATATATATATATATATATATATATATATATATATATATATATATATCATTTTTGGAATAAAAGACAATTTATTTTATTTTTGTTGTAAAATTGATATTTTTACTATGAGTATTGTTGTTCACACCATGAATACTTAAACTACAAATATTTGCTCAAACATATACCAGATTGGATACAAATAGCAGATCTAGTAATCAAATTATTATCTTTAAAATGGGGAAAAAAATAAGGAAAAAAAGTTGATAAGGGAAAGATGTCCAAATGATAATGTTTCTTCCCACTATTTTATTAACAACGACAACGCTGAATCCTTTTTTTAATGCCGTAATTAAAAATAATCGGCAATAAAAGAAGATTAACTAATAGCAAGAAATCATGTAACTAATGAAGCCTTGGATCGTAACTACTACGACATAGTATAATCAGCCTCAACTATGATACACATTTTGTTCCTTAATTTTGAATCATAGGTAATGTTGTTTGATACAGATGCAGCTTAGGTCAATTTTTACATAAAAAGCCAAGAAGTGTATCTAATATATTAATTAGGTAAATCTTATTTGGTACTTGCACGCCTGCAAATCGCTTTTGATAAAGAGTATAGTAACTTAAATTCAGTTTTTAGTTTTACTACATTAAGTTTCCTAGGATAAGTACTTTATTTATTTAATTTCAAAAATTAAATCTCACTTATATAACATAAGAATATGTTGGTGGTATTTCTCAAGTATAGTGGCAACTATATACAATTGCTGCAATTTGATTCGTCGATGTTCGCTCCATGGCACGCGGAATGGCGCCCTCCTTAGAACGCAATTTGCCCTCGCCACCGCTTGATTAAACAAATGTGAGGAGTTTTGGTAAACCGTCTCCCAAAATATAATGGAGCCTGAGTATTAAACTCTCGGATCGACTGGGGTCGCACAACCGAAATCTAATCTCAACTATCTTTTGAATAATTGCAGTGACAAGAGTACTGAGATCGCAACATGCATTATTACGAACTCGATGATTTTTAGAGATGGAATAAAATAGAGGACAGAGAGTGGAATAAAATTTCTGAGTGAAGAATAAAAGTAATTTTCATTTTTGATGGTAGACCTATTTATAGGCAACGAATAGTAATGTCTGTTACAACGATCATATCTGTTTGTTCCAACGGCTGTAATAGTTTATTCCAACGGCCATAATTTTTCGTTCGGAAGTTTTTCCCATCCTTGACGCTCCTTCGAATTTGAAATATTTCTGGGTTTTTTATTAGACTAAAAAATCAAATCTAAATATATAAATTTGTTCATTCCAATGGTCATTTATTTGTTTAGAAGTTTTTTCTGTCCTTAACACTCCTTCGAATTTGAAATATTTCTAGACTTGTTTAGTAGGCTAAAAAATCCGATCTGAATATATAAATTTTGTTCAAAAGTTACTATTATCTTGAACTGAAACCCAACAGCTACATGTGTGTTAAGATGCATGTCCTTCCTCAGCACAATAGAAAACCCAAAAGGCCCAAAATATAATGGAGCCTGAGTATTAAACTCTCGGATCGACTGGGGTCGTACAACCGAAATCTAATCTCAACTATCTTTTGAATAATTGCAGTGACAAGAGTACCGAGATCGCAACATGCTTTATTACGAACTCGATGATTTTTAGAGACGGAATAAAATAGAGGACGGAGAGTGGAATAGAATTTCTGAGTGAAGAATAAAAGTAATTTTCATTTTTGATGGTAGACCTATTTATAGGCAACGAATAGTAATGTCTGTTACAACGATCATATCTGTTTGTTCCAACGGCTGTAATACTTTATTCCAACGACCATAATTTTTCGGTCGGAAGTTTTTCCCATCCTCGACGCTCCTTCGAATTTGAAATATTTATGAGTTTTTTATTAGACTAAAAAATCAAATATAAATATATAAATTTGTTCTTTCCAATGGTCATTTATTTGTTTAGAAGTTTTTCCTGTCCTTAACACTCCTTCGAATTTGAAATATTTCTAGACTTGTTTAGTAGGCTAATAAATCCGATCTGAATATATAAATTTTGTTCAAAAGTTACTATTATCTTGAACCGAAACCCAACAGCTACATGTGTGTTAAGATGCATGTCCTTCCTCAGCACAATAGAAAACCCAAAAGGCCCAAAATATAATGGAGCCTGAGTATTAAACTCTCGGATCGACTGGGGTCGTACAACCGAAATCTAATCTCAACTATCTTTTGAATAATTGCAGTGACAAGAGTACCGAGATCGCAACATGCTTTATTACGAACTCGATGATTTTTAGAGACGGAATAAAATAGAGGACGGAGAGTGGAATAGAATTTCTGAGTGAAGAATAAAAGTAATTTTCATTTTTGATGGTAGACCTATTTATAGACAACGAATAGTAATGTCTGTTACAACGATCATATCTGTTTGTTCCAACGGCTGTAATACTTTATTCCAACGACCATAATTTTTCGGTCGGAAGTTTTTCCCATCCTCGACGCTCCTTCGAATTTGAAATATTTCTGAGTTTTTTATTAGACTAAAAAATCAAATATAAATATATAAATTTGTTCTTTCCAATGGTCATTTATTTGTTTAGAAGTTTTTCCTGTCCTTAACACTCCTTCGAATTTGAAATATTTCTAGGCTTGTTTAGTAGGCTAAAAAATCCGATCTGAATATATACCAAAAACTCACACAAAAAATTTACCAAAAGGCCCAACATTTCTCTTGTAAGCCTTGTGTTTAAACAAATGCAAATGCAAATTTTTTGGAGATGTGGGACCATTCCCACTTCTCATTCTCCTTCTTTTTCTCTTATACCAAAAACTCACACAAAAAATTTACTAAAAATTTTGCAACGAAATATAGCAGTATGTAAGGGCAAACAAACATACCATGTGAGAAGTGTAGCTAATATTTTAATTAGGTAAAATCTTATTTGTTATTTGCACACCTGCAAATCACTTGCAATACTTGAATCCAATTTTTAATTCTACTACATTTAAGTTTCCTTAGGGTAAGTACATTATTAATTTAAGAATTTCAAAATTAAATCTCACTTATAACATAAGAATATAGCTGTCTGTAAGGGCAAACAAACATACCATGTGTTGCCTTGATATTCTTGTTATTAGCTTCTGCTTTATCGAAGACTTTACGAACAGCTTGCTCTGGATAATCATTTTGGACGAACGATAAACATAGGTGAATACAGATTACTCAAGATAAACACTGAGAATTAAATTACTATAGATAGATAGGGGAGTGGAAGATCCAATTAAAACAGGGTGTGTTGACAAATTGGCAAATCAACAAAAAAAAGCTGTGCATGTTTTACTAAATGGTGATACCTCCGACAGGAGTCTTTAACTCAGAGACCTCAACCAAATAGTTTGGAAATTCGTAAGAGCAGCTAGCATCTACAATTTCAACTGACTTTAGATATCTACTATTAAGTATGTCCCCTTCTTCATTCAACAAAACAATCTGTGAAATTAAGGAAGAATAAGAGGCATGGATGCAATAAATTAAAAACAAATAAAAGGGAAAAAAAGGTTCTATACTATTCTATTTAGTTATTTACAGGATTTTATGAAAATTTTACAGGCTAAATACTGCACTTTGGCTTACAAATATTTGAATGAATTCCAAATGTATGGTACAATAATATAAAGAAAAACAAAGCTAGTAATAAAATAGAGAAAGAGTCTGCCAGATAAAGGAAATGTTATTTTGGACTTGATTTATCTACAAAACTCCGACTGTTTGTAAAGACAGAATCACGACTTTGTCAACGGAAGAATTAAGTTACATAGCCTGATTTCAACAGTTCCTTGGAGCATTCCTAACCAATGGAGTCCCCACACATCAATTCAACCCATATAAACCCATGACTCCCACAAACTAATCCAAAAAATTGATCCCAATGCAGAAAATAAATTTTCCTTTAACGGGCCTTAATAGAGCCAGTTAAGTAGGAGCATTTGGAGTGCAATTCTCCACCACACGGTTGCAATCCATGTGCTCCTATAAATCAAATCTTGACACATTATAGATTTAGCCGTCTTTTATAAAGCCGGCTAAATCTATAACCGCCCAGGTTGCCTTGACAACCTTGTGGGTTGCCAAGGCAACCCACAAAGAGCGAAGAGCCAAGAGCCAAAACCCAACCTGTCAACCTACCTGGGTTGGGAATGCTCTTATACTCCACTAAATCGTGCTAATTAGCTTTCAAACCCAACTATATATGCCAATGAGTTGATACAGCTATGTAAGATATAAAGACCAGAATGTAATCCATCAACAGTCAAATTTCATGCGTAATGTCAACATCCTATACAGATGCCGAATGCGTTAAAGAAAAAAACAGTACAGGTTATAACCAATTAGCTGTTTCATACGAGAGCCACAATTGACAAGAAGCAAGACGCCGTCATGATACTTCTTTGCTTTTTGTATTTTTTTGAGTGGTATACAAAACAGTCCATTTTGAACAGAAAGAGAATTTATTTCAATGTATCGATCTAGTTATCAGAAATTATTTCTTATTCTGAAAATTAAATGGATTATTTTAAGCAAGGGTTACCCCAAATACAGACATTTCAAATGCAGATTAGACCTATCAAAATATGACCCAATCCATTTACCCTACTTATAAATGGGTTGGATCAATCCATTTATGAATTTTATTAAATGAGTTATGCGTTGGGTTGACCCATTTTTAAAAGGATTATAAATGGGTAACACATTTATCCATTTATTAAAAACTAAAAATTTGAAAATATAAATTTTGAAAATAAGAATTTTGAACACACATTGTAGTTTTCCACGGAGACTGACAGTTGTACTTAGAAAATAATAGGCTACCACATTCCCATATTTGAACTCCGTCTAGTGCAGAAGCCGCTATTTTTTTTATTCAGACTGCAATAACTTCTTTATGCTAACTCGGAATCAGGCGAGACTTCGACCGATTAACTCCAACCTAAGTTACGGACAATATGGAACACTCGGATACTTTATATTGTTAACGCACATTGTACTTTTCCATGGAGACTGATAGTTATACTTAGAAAATAACATGCTACCCACATCTCTATATTTGAATTTTAATGAAAATTAGAATTAAATTTTTAAAATTTTATTTTTATCGAAATTCAACACTTAAAAATTAGAATTAGAATTATTTTATATTTATTTGTTTTTTATTAGTAAAATCAAATTTAAATCTTTAAATGGGTAACTCGTTTATTAAAGGGGTTTTTTGTATAAATGATAAAAATTTGTATTTTTTTGGCCTTAAGGACACAATCTCAATATTTTAGCCATAAGGACAAACATTAGTGATAAGGACAAACATTCTTTCAAAATTAGTTATAAGGACAAACCGTCAAAATTATCAACCACCACTTGTTGCACCACCACCCACCGTCATCACCTGCACCACCAGCCGCGCCGTCGCTCCCAACACCATCCGCTGCCATCACATGCTACCGATATCTCTTAACATAAAAATTGATATCTAAAAACTGCTACCGGTAACTAAAAACTGATACCTAAAAACTGCTACCAAAAAACTGATATCAAAAAACTACTACCGACAACTAAAACTGATACCTAACAGCTGATACTCAAATAAACCACCTATAATCTCCTAGGTTCTCAAATTTATCAAATTCAATCACCATTATCTAAGTTTACAGTTCATTCTTAAACAAGCATTTCAATCATAACAATCATCCTTGTAGAAAATCAGTTTACAATCATATTTAAAGCACAAATAAACCACCCATAATCAACATCTATCATGTTCATGAAATTGCGTTGTTATCTCATATAAAGACGCTTTGACTCAAGCATCTCCATTCTCCGATGCAAGCCAGATCGAGGGACTCCACTCCAGCATAAGCATGGATTGCATTCAATTAAGGTAGTATGCACAATGGCGAGCACGTAAGAGGTTCATCTCTAGGTAAAAAATAAATAACTGCTGTCACTAAAACCGACACCTAAAAACTGGCCCATAAATTAATAGTAAAATTACTACTTAAACAAAATTCATTAAATATTTGATACTAACGAAACACTAATTCAACTCAATGATTCATCATATTTACTCTGTAACAACTTCATTTTTTTATATAATCAAACCAACAATAACAGTAAAAAACTTCCACACTGCATTATTGTAAAAAATGATACTCGAAAAAAAATGATACTTAAAAACTGATCCTTACTAAACTCAACACAGCAATACATTATCAATCAAACCAATATGGATGCAAAAAAACAAAACAATAACTAAAAAATGTTTGCTTCAAAATGTGAATTTATTACAGTATAATAATTTTGTTATACAACAAAATCATAAACTCAAACATAACAAATATTTTCAACTTTAGAAGTCAAACAAAATCACTTCAGGCAAATCTTAGAAGTCATGCATCAATTTTAATTCAGGCCCCAAAGGTCGAAGCATAACCCTCAAGAAATTCAATAATGCATCTCGAGCCTTTTGATCTTAAGATTCAGACGATGACAATAAAATCGATAAAGACGGCTGTGAGGTTTGGGCGATGAGTTCTTCGGCGATCACTTTCCCATCGATGAATTTTCTTATGTTGTCCTCGTCGTTAATTTGTTTGTCCTGCTGCAGAAAAAGATACGAGAGTTGTCTTTCAGATTAAAAATTTGAAGGCAGGTCATTGAGGCTAAAATGTTGAATTATTTTATATTTATTTGTTTTTTATTAGTCAAATCAAATTTAAATCTTTAAATGGGTAACCTGCTTATTAAATGGGTTGGGTAATAAATGGGTTGGGTCATAAATAGGTCAAAAAGAACGGGTCATAAATGGGTTGGGTCAAACTCGACCCAACCCATTTTGACTCAACCCAACCCGTTTGACAGATCTAATGCAGATAATTAAATAAATATTCTGGATAATAATCGAACTGGATTTAGAAAATATCTATCTATTTTGATATATAATCACTTTTACTTCTCATAATTCCATTATTTATATTCACTTTTTTAGATACATGAGCTGATGTTCACTCATAAAAGATATTAGGACATTGAAGTGCAAAGAACTACTGTAAAATGATGTCTAAATTGGTACATTGGTTCACCAAACTATGAAAGCGATTCATATTATTTAAAGGGCAAATAATTTTAAAGGACAAATTAAAGTAAATAATTGCTCACAAGGACACGTGCAAAAAACTTTTACCGTAAGGACAAAGCCCAAAGCCCAGATACAAATTAAAACAAAACAAAGAATTATGTTCGTCTCCTCCTCATCGCTTTCACTCAGAAATTGACGAAACTCTGCTCGAAAAAAAATGGGACCGCAGACCAGAAACAAATCTACATCTCCAACACAGCCGCAACAATGGACAACCGACGAACAACAAGCACAATAGTCGACAGTCGGAGAAACCCTAACTACATCGAAAGTGGAGCAATAAAGTGAAAATGAAAATGTCGAATCACTTCCAATAGTAGGTATTAAAAGAGAAAACGCAATGATACAAGAGGGAAACCTACCTCTACTGGAAATGATACCAAAGACAGTAAAGAGAAGAAGCAGCAAGTTAAAACTTAAAAACCTACATCAGTAGAAGAGGAAAAGCAAAATAGAGAAAAAAGAACAAAAGGAAGACATGAAAATAATACAGAAATTGAAAGCAGACCAGAAATAAGTGAAATTATACCAGAGAAGGTAACTGATACTATGAAATAAAATATAACAAAGTTAGTATAGTTTTGTTATAGTAACATTGAATTTTTTATCATAGAACAAAGAAGAGAACATGCAGCAACAAATACCTGCAGATAAAACAGTTGAAGAAAATATGCAAAAAAGAGAACAAAGAACAAAAGAAGAAATAAAAAAACGATTCATAACAAAATACAAACAGAAACTGTGATTCAAAACAAAATATTGAAAAATATTATCTCTCAATTTCAAAAACAGTTAGTTCAGAAATAAACAGTTACTACAGGAAGAAAACTGATACCTACATAAAAGAAACTGATACCTACAGGAAGAAAACTGATACATACATAAAAGAAACTGATACCTACAGAAACAAAACTGATACCTACATAAAAGAAACTGATACCTACAGAAACAAAACTGACACCTACAAAAACAAAAAAGATAACTACATAATAAAAAATAAAACAAAATATTTAGCAAATATATCTTAAAGTAATAACTACAAACGCAATTCATACACAAATCGATACTAACTGTGCTAGTAAAACTGTTAAATATTTTAATTCAAAGCATACTATATGTTTGTACCATTATCCCTGAAATTCAATGTTCTGTATCAATTGTAAACCTAATAATACAACTTATGCAAACTGATACTAACATTACATTTTGGTTTCGACAGGCTTGACTGTGGAATATTTGTAATGATATTCATCGTTTCACTGAACAAAAACAGAATACCAATAAAACTTGAAAAGAAGGAAATATTATCCACAAGAGCAAAGATTGTACATGCAATATTGACAGATGGTGAACATTGCTGGAGTCTATCTAAATACGTATCAAGCTTAGAAAAAAAAGAAAATGAAAGAACTGAATTCACATTGTGATGTTTCACAATTAAATTTGATACTTGTAAAGTACTGTAATTCTGTTGAAATCTGTACTTGTGAAGTATTGATGTTCTGTTGCAATTTGATACTTATGAAGTAATGATGTTATGTTCTTAAAACAAAGTTGCTTTTACTTGTAAAAACAAACACCAGAACTGATACTGTAAAAACATTTAACTGATACTAAAACTGATACTATCACTTATACCAAATACTTGAAATTAAAATCAATTTGATACTATGCTATACTGAATACAAATTAATAACAAAAGGTTCAATTACAATAAACCACCAAAACAAGTCACACATCCACTTATTAATCTGAACAAATTCAAAATGAAAAATCAAATCATATCTTCTTCGAAGCTTGACAATTCCATTTATTATGACCAAACTGCTTTGCACTCGCCACATCTGTTTTGCTTGTTCTGAAAATATGAAAATCCTCCTTTAGACTTAACTGATGGTCTACCTGCACCACATTATCAGCACTGCTAAAAAAAACATTAGTAAAAACATATTCAATTTAGAATATTAGTTTTTCCATTTCAGAAAACTGATACCTAAGATATAAAAAACTAATACCTAGTTACTGATAATCAAAAAAATTGATACTAAGAAAAAATAAAAATGATACCAGAAAACTGAACCTAAGATATGATACTTTTCCCCTCTATCACAAGCTTATATACAACTCAATCAATGATACTTTTCCAATCATAACAAGCTTATATCTCATTCTTTAAATCATACAAAGAGCAATCGATAGATAATCGAGTGGTAAAAGTGTTATTATTCAACACAAACAAACAAAAAAGACTGTTATCCCCACTGCAAAAAAAAAATAAAAAAAAAATATTAGTAAAAATATGTTCAATTTAGAACATTAATTATTCAATTTCACAAAACTGATACCTACCGTATACAAAACTGATACCTAGTTACTGATAATAAAAAAATGATACTAAGAAAAAATAAAAATAATACCCAAAAACTGAACCTAAATACAACACTGAGAAAAATTGCATAAAGAAACGAATAATAAAACTAATAAAAAACCTGCTGCTACTTCCACAATTTGCCATAGATGAACGAACAAACAATAAGAACAACAACACTGCATATCATTTGTAAAAATGAACACAATTAGAAATCACGGCCAATTTTTTTTAACTCGAACAGAAAAACAACAAAAAATAGAGTAATATAAGCATACCTAATTAATACAATTTGAAGAAAAACAAGATCACGGTACAAATATGAAAAGAACGAAATCAACAAAACGCGCGTAAGAAAAAATTGATCGATGAACTACAATTTTCAGAAGGACAAAATTGAAATAACCGAACAAAGTAAATCAATATTTTTATTGCGAGAGAGATATTTGATCGCGACTGAAAAATTTGAACGAAAGAAAGAAGAAGAAGCGCGCGACAATGAGCTGGAAAGAAAAAACGATAATTTGTCTTTTAGAGAAAATTTTTAACGGACTATCCTACATCTAAAAAAGCTCTAAAAAACGTCCTTGAGCAAAATTTCCTGTTATTTAAATTAGATGACATCTAAATTTGATACCAAATGTGAGAATTGCATGGAAAAACGTTGGCCAACTGTCCAGACCTATATAACCAATTTTGTAACCATTTTTGGATACGGACAGTGTGGTATCCATGCCATCTACAACTTTATCAGAAAGGAGGTTGCAGAAGTTTTTCAGTCGAATTTTTTAAGCAGTTGGTAAGGAGAAGATAAGATAGTGTTTGGTTTGTTGTTTTTAGTTTTGGATTTTCATCCATACAAAAATGCACATGACGCGTGTATATTGCCGAAAACGACCAATTTAGAAAACGAAGTTAACATACAAAATTGAAAACAACTTTTTTTTTATTTTCCGTGTTTTGAGAAATAACACAAGCACGTGAAACAATCCATTCTTCCGTCGTCTCTCTATTCCCTTCCTCCTCTCATCCGTCTTTTTTTCATCCCCATCGTCGCCCCTTCATTCTTCTCATATTTGACATACATATTGAAAACCGAAAACACAAAATTTGTTTTTAAACCAAACACTACCTAACCTTTTGAAGACCATTCTTCCAACATTTATACTGTTTACTAAGCATTTTCTTAAGGCTATCATCGGTGGAAATTTCATTATTAAAAGGAAGGAATAACTATCAAAGTCAAGAAATTTAGCCATGGAGAAGAACACTACGACCCAAAATGTGTACTTCAACTTTTAACAAGGAAAAAATTGTTTGATCTTGTATGACTTGCATCCATTTGTACATAAAGAGTGTAGTACTGTAAAACATCAGTCTGAAATTCTAATTATTGAGTACCAATGAAGAAGAAAAAAACTCAGTGTCATGTTATTACACAAAGAACAGTAGACGAGAAACGATAACACACCAATAGTTGACTTGGTATTATTGTCACTGCATTCTGTATTATCTGAAGCTTCTACTGCTTGCTCCAAATGATCATTTTTGGCATAAGCTATATAGACAAATCAAGGATTGCTTATTCAAAAGAAAAAGGTAAAAAAAAGGTAAAGGTAGAACCCAGTGCACTAAACTCCCACACGATAGCGGGCTTTGGGGAGGTAATGTACGCAGTCTTTCCCTCGCATTACGAAGCAGCTGTTTTTGAACTCAAACCTGGACGTCCAGATCACTATACGGGTAACCTAACCGTTGCGCCAATGCTTCACCTCATTTATTAAAAAGAAGTGAATATCAAATTGCCAGAGATAAGCAAGAAAGATAAACAGGGTGTTTAGACGAAACAGTAATCCAGGAAAATTGTAAATATATGTTTGACATAAAAATACATGCAGTATGAGACTTCACATATGAAACATGGAATATTGTTTGTAGCATTAAGTATTGACTTGCTATCAGCAACACTATGGATATCCATTGATTTGACTGTTTTTTAAGACGTACAAATAACATATTTTCCTACAGAACCTCCAGGATTATTATCTGCATGTGAAACAATATAACTAAAGTATAATAACAACATGAATGCCAGGAAAGGTGAAATTTTATTATATCTATCCTTTTCTAATTTGGCACTTATCCCATAAGTAATACATCAGAATGTAAAGTTCATCCAAGTTAATTGATTTGATATTATGAACCACACTTTCCTACTTTGTGGACAGAACTCAGAAGAGTTCCGTATACGATTTTGATAGGTATGCAAACGTTGCTTTCTACTTGTATATCACTATCTCCATTTCTTTTAAATGACAAAATAGCTTTAGATTTGGTCGATTTTGCTATCAGCCTTCACCTCGAAAGCAATATTGGACAACATATGTATCTTGTTAGTTATTCACAGTGCCTCCTAGGATATCACATGCATGAAATAAACTTTCTGTAAGGCAAATATACATAAATCTATATGCATTTTCATAAGGGAGTATTGAGCAAAAATATGAAGGATACGGAAAACAGGCCTGGACTTGACAGTAGAAAAGTGTGTTTAGAAATTTTAGTTATCTATTTATAAAATTGTGTATACACAGTGTTCATGGTTGGGGTTGGGGGTTTTTTTTGGAAGGGGGCGATAAGAACATAAAACCGACATTTAGATTAATGACCTCTTTATATCATTATAGAGGAAAATACTGATGTAGACCATGAAAATGACATAACTACGGTATTCTCATTAGCAGGACCTTGATTTATATGGCTTTTTTAACGCGGACAACATTTCTTAGCACAACTGTAATTACTTGCAATTACGATAACTGGTTTTGTTAGCATTTGTTAACTCCAATCATTAGTTCAAAAGCACTTTTGCAAGAAAAACAAACTTTAAGCATCCACTCTCAAATAGGTGTTTACAGAAAAAATACATTTATGAGTAGATTTGGAAATCAAGGCCTTTTATTTCAATTTGGACAGTTAATTCCACGAAGCAAATAAGATTTATGTTTTGGTTTAGTTTGGAAACTAATTTGCACATAAAAAAGTTCATGAACTCTTGCTTAAGATTTTAGATGCCAGCTTATTCACGATCAAAACCATAAACATCCAAAAGATGCAGTTTAGCAGATAACAGTCTTACATCACCTTCAATACAGTGACAATCACAGATTTGAAACAAGCTTTGCATATTTTATTTAAATCCTTGATACCTCTAATAGGAGCTTTTGACTCACAAACCTCAACCAAATAGTTTGGGAATTCGTAAGAGCACCCAGTTTCCACCGATTCAGTTGACTTCAGATATCTACTGTTAAGTACTTCTCCCTCTTCATTCAGTATAATAATCTGAAATCAGAGGAGAATAGTAAGCTGTGAAAGTCATACGTCTTACAGAAATGTTTTGAACAGCCATACCTACAACATATCGCCAACATTTTATTTAAGATGACTAAATTGATTACTACCCTAATTGTTCAATGCTGCCTTATATGATCCAGCAAATAATGTTAGTTAAGTGCTAACCATACAAAAAAAGAAAAGAAAAGAAGATGCCACATAACAAGCATAGTTTGAGACAGCTTGACAAGAGCAGCCATAAATCGGAACATGCAAGACAGTAGAAAGAAGCTCCAAATAGTTCTTCAACAGAGTTTAAACTTAGTATTTATTGACTAAATATTCAGATCATGTAAAAATGTTCATCAAATGCTTTGTTAAATGACATGTAATCCATGAATCTGTGAAACGCTTGTGTAAATGTCAACGAAGTATACAGATGTAGAAATCATATAATCTTATAAACTAGAAGGATCTACCCCAGTTAAGGTTGTAACTTCTAAGCATACCTGTTTCATATGAGAGCCACGATTGACAAGCCGAAAGATGCCATCATGATATTTCTTTGCTTTCTGTGTTTTTTGAGTTGTATATAAAGCAGTCCATTCTGACCAAAATAAAAATTCAATTCCAAAGAAAGAAAAGCAATATCACTATTTCATGATAACTACCTGTATAATGCATTAATTACTTTCATGTGACATTCAAAAGAAATCTGGGTCTCTCCTTTGGAACAATTTGGGTTAATACCAATGAATATCATTCTAAAAGATTATATGAATAAACATCACAGTGCCAAAGGTGCGATTTACTTGTTAACACTATGGTGTTTCCTACTACATTGGGTGCACGTATGCTTAACGTAGCAACAACAGTCAGGATTCCAAGATACTATGCCAGGTTAAACTATGGAAAGCTTATATCATTGGGTGTGCCTGTGCGTGTGTGTATGTGGAAAGAAGAAGAAAAGATCTTCCTGATGTTATCAGTCGTTCCAATTGTAGCAGCTAATATTTGCCATGTCATGGCACTTAATAGCAGACCAATAGCTTGCAAACTGAATGTCCTCTACTAATCGTTACCAGTAATAGCTATGATCTAGCATTTGCTTGTATTTGTAAATCTTGGACAAAAAGATACTATAACATGCTGCAAAGAAAATAATATTTCCTTGTCTTTTTCCCTCTTTGTCCTTTGCAGCAAAAAATTTCTGATGTGTTGGGATGCAAAATTTTCCTTTAAAGATCTATGATATAAAGTATAACTTGCTACTGCTAACCAAAATCCATATTGTTCTGTGAATTGTTTAAAAGCTTTAGATTCTGGTTAATAAACAAAAGTGCTTCAGTAAAAGAAAATGTTCAAAGCCCAAAGAGGCAACAAGGGATTGGAAATAGATTAACTGGTAGCGATAATTTTTTGACCTTTTACCAAGAGTATCCATCACTTTACTACAGCAGATTAAACATCATTACTAGTCGGAAAACTTGTTAAGAAAATCATATAGAATACAAATCAACTGTCAAAAGTGTAAGATATTTATCAATTTTCAGAATGTTATGTTTAACCAAAGGGTCTACCTTGTCAATAACAATAACCTAAAAGCTTGAGCTTTTTCGTGTGAAATGACAGTATCATCAAGCTGTGGTTAGTTAAAATTTAAGAAAAGAACATAAACATATGGTTTGGTCCAAAACCAGATGATAAGGGAATAATCCAGGACCTCCGGAAAACAATTTCATCCAAAGTAAGCTGTGGCATAGCAATTTAGATCAAGTAGAGAAATTAATATGCAGATGTGTAATAATAAAACAGCTAATAAAAGTAATTGGTACAGGACAGGGGAAAAAACCAACCTTGTGTGGAGTTCACATTAATATCCATTGACCTTGCTTCATCATTGCTACCACAATCACTGGTCCAGAATGCCTATTTTGATCATCTGTTGTAAATAGGTGAAAATAATTCGTAATTTATTCATACAAATTCTTTTTTGCACACTATATTCATGGCTGGGCAAGTGATAATCCCATTAAAACCCTTAGACTTGAGCAACCCAAAGATCAATTTTACAACATATAACTGTGAGTGTGCATTAATCAGTGTTTGGTACTGTAGTTAATTGGTTGATGCTTTAGACTCCTAGTCCTAAGTTTGAAGTCTCCTGGTCAATTCCCACTATCCATCTTTAAATTTGCTGAACAACTTGTTTCGTTCTAGACATAAGGGCAATCATTGCTGGATGTGGCTTGGACAGCCCAAATCTTGGACTGGCCCTGGTTGTATTACTGAAAGGAGTTGACAGTAACAAATGACACGGTAACATATTATTCCATTTCATGAATTTGACGTTTACTAAGCTGCATCCTAGAATCATTTAAAAGAACAACATCCCTGCTATTCTTTCCCTAAAACTTTGAATGAGACATGTTTTGTAGAGATATTCTTTTCAAGATGCTCATCTCCTACAGTGGCTCATATTAGAACTTCTAACCCCTGTGAAAGTTAATAAAAATATGCAACATTATTAAGAATGTTGCACTTGTACTGAAATGCATGTGTTTGCATGGGTAAGTGCTAGTGTTGTACCACATGCTCGTTATTTCAATAATTTACATCACGCTTGCATTTTGCACGTCATATACTCATAGGCATACACATTTGCTATCCTTTTTCTCAAATACTTTTGAATGGTTATACTGATTTTCTGTATCTATATATCTTCTATTAATTTTGATTTGTCTATTGTATTTTATTTTGTGTCTTAGTTTGGATGTACACCAATTGCTATACATTATTGTTTCGCTGTCTTGTGAGCCACCGGAAAAGGTTATTTTTCCTCCATTTTGTTTTATGATATACGATGTACTCCTTTTTCATATAGTAAGGTTATCCCGGTAGGGTTACTTGCTAGCTTCTTATGAGACAGCAACTTTTGTGGCAAAAAAGTGCTAGTGTTGTAATTGGAGTCATGGAGACACATTCTAAGTTCTAACCTTTGATTGTTGTCCCTGCTTCGTTTGGATAATCTTGTGGTTTCTTGCACTAAACTGGCCTTCATGTTTTCTCACTGTACCGGTAAAATACGAGGTAAATATAATGTCAAAAAGGATTATGTTTCTAAAAAATTATCGGAATAAATGAATATTCATGCTGGTTAAAATAACAGTCTTGTGCTGGTTAAAAGAACAGTCTTGTGCTGGTTAAAATAACAGTTTTATGCTGACTGAAAGCAACTCGTCTGCATTGTTCCAACAAATGAGATGTAAATGATCCATAGCAGATTCATTTTATGTTTTATTTTGTTTAGTATTGCAGGTAAACTTTGCTGAACTGCTAAAACAGAAAACACGTACCTACATGTGTTTCCTTGTCAAAGCTTCAAGTAAGCATGATTTCTAACCTCTATTATTCACTTGCACCGCATCAGAATCTGAATCTCTTAATGATGATAAACTTTGCCAAGGCCTTTTCTTTTTCCCAACAAACATGGGCTGCATTTTTTGGGATAATAGGCATATAAAGGCTAAGAATCAGAATTTTTCTCTAAAAATACAGATTTCCACGCAAAAGTAAGCATACAATCTGATATACCTAACCTTCTGCCATTGCAAACCAGTTCTCCGCTTTAAATTCACATCTTCCATATTGTTATCTGACGGCGAGTGAAGGCATATGGATGAGATTCATAAAAATAAAATCACAAAATTGGCCACAGAGTACACTTGAGACCGACATTATCACAGCTAAATAGAAATGTCCATATAGAGATCACAGAATATCATAGGCAAATGAACTAAAATGATTTTCCAAGCTTGCTTTACCAAGCACTGCCGAACTACCACAAATCATACAATCACATACACTTCATCATAAATCAAAACTTCTATACAGTAAGATACTCGCCAACAGGAAAGCTGTAGCATAAACTAATTTAGCTTACTTGTGCCATAAATTTATGTTATCGTTCAAAACCAAAAGATATAATGTAGTACAAATTCTTAAATCAGAACACAACCAAAACAATAGAAACTCTAAACACATTTAGACTTAATTTGCCTCGATTCCACTAGAATAACTAGAATGACTAGAATAACTAAAATAAGAAATGAAAAAAAATAGAGAAATACTGTTCTAACAAGTCGATCGATATCCTAACCAACGGTAACTGAAAAGATATGGTAACGATGACTAGGGTTTTGGAATGTTCAAGCAGGCGCCATTTTTGGACATACAGAAGGAAATAGTGCGTGCCTGAACTCAATTTAACTTTCGCCCTCAAATGATTTTGCGCGCATTTGACAAAAACAGAAAACAGTTTTTTTTTCCCTCCCTAAAATGGAGTCGCCCCTTCTTTTCAAGCTAATTTCAAAGAACCATTATTTTGCCTATTTTAAATTAAAACCATATTTTCAGTCAAAAAAAATTGTCTTTCTCGAGGATTAAATTTGAAGTTAAACGCATTTTGCTTGGACCAAATTTTTTATTTATTAATCCATTTACAAAAATTTGTCTTTAACCTCACCGTCCTCCTGATGATGGTTTCACTCAGGTAAGTTATAGGAGACCGCAACCAGGCCTAAGATGCCTGCCCCTTCTCAGCAGTTTGTGAGAACCGTCAAATACGATTCACGTTGCTTTAACGTTGTCGCTACTAACAATAGAGAATTTCCTCCTCTCGCTCAATAACGCGGCTAATTGTAGTAATTCTCAATCGCATAATTTTATGTCTACCCTTAAGGCGTGGAATCAGGTAGTTGCTGAGTTATAGGTTTCAAGGATATGCTGCCAAATCCCTAGAATTAGTAGGGACTTTTTGTATATGGGTTTTGAGAATATGGACCTTTGGTTCAAAATCCCTATAGGTTTCTGCCTTCTCTTCGGTAAATTACTTTCCACCTAAAAAATTTCAAAACCTCAATGTGCCAAGATTATTTCACAATTAGTGAAGAACGCTAGGGAACAATGGAAAAACATGATTGCGCTGTATGTAATGGATCCTAGACCCTATTATCACTACTTCAAATCTTATATCTCAAGGGTTTGGAATCTGTTGGTGAATTTTAGATTTTCTCGAAAGACAATGGATTTTATCTTGTTAAGTTTGAAAAACAGGAGGACTGTGAAATTCTTTTAGCGAATGGACCATATTTTTACGATAAAAGATTGATGATTTTAAAGAAATGGAAAGCTAGTATGAAACTATCGAAAGAATTTTTATAATCGATTCCTCTATGGGTTCGATTACCTGGGCTTGATTTAGATTTATAGTCAGAAGAAGCAATTGGTTGAATAGCCTTTGTTTTAGGCAACCCAATTAAGTTAGATTAGGTCACTAAGGAATGATATGTATCCCGTTCGCTCAGGTTTTAGTGGGAATTGACTCAAACTTGTCATTCCCATATCAAATTCCTATATTAGATGACAATGAGAATTTAATTTGGCAACCAGTGGTCTAGGAATGGTACCCTACTAAATAGTATGGTCATTCTGAAAATAGTTGCAGTGTTTTTAAAAAAATGGGTTCCTAAACTGTCCATTAACAAGGAGAATGAGAATGTTTCTATGTAGGTGGATGGATCAGGTACATATAAATGAAAATTTACTTAAAACGGCTCTATCCAATGGTAATACACAGTCCAAATTAACTCTCAACCAATAGCTTCTTCCCACTTCCGTTTCAATAGTGTAAGAAACAAAATCAATCAAAGGTTGCCAAACAATGTTTCTTCTACTGTTTCGGTAATTGTAAACGAGGAGATATCTCCCTCCTCTAAATAGCTATCATCAAATATGGAGGACCATCACAATGGTAGCTTCGGTAATACAACAAAGAAGAACCTTCATACGCAATGTGAGGTTGACGGTAGTAACAAAGATGGAAAGAATGCATTTCAGCTGAGTGACGGTAATGATATAAATATTGATGAATCTATAGAAAGTACCATACTAGATTTACCTACAGCTAACAGTGTAGAGGCGACCCCTGCACAACAAGGATCGGCAACATCTAGTTGTTGGATCTAGAGCATATCAATGACAACTTGAAGCCTATATATAGTGTTGAGCAAATTTTAACATATTTATTATATGCTGATGACATCCTTATCCTTGCTAAAGCTAGTGCTAATAGTGCGATTGCTATTCAAGAAACTTTGTATAACATGAAAAACTCTAGAGGGCAGTAACATCCCCTATTTTGAGGTCCGAAGCTAAGCACTACAGATGCTGCAGTCATCTATAGTATTAATTTCCAATGACAAAATATGGTGATGTTAATGGTATCCATAATATCAGAATCACGTGAATATGAAATAAAATCATCACAGATTTCAAAACAACTTTTCTGATTACATTTCAAATCAACATTTCATATTCAGTTACATATCCCAAACGATTCCCAGTTTTCGATCAAATATAATTATTAAATAATATGCCAAGAGCGACATATGAAGATGCCTCCTTGGATGATCAGAGTATTAAATAGACATAACAGTCATAAATACATCACAACGGAAATAAAACTAAGTAGGTCCTACATAGATAACTTTGCCTCCTGCACATCTTCGGAAGCTTATTCGTCCAACCCATCAAACCTGTAAAATCTTAACTCTCAATCTACTCAAATTAGATTTTGAGCACCCGAGAGTTTAAGGGGAATACATAAACTTCGAGTCAGACATAAAGCTTGGTGTGAATAATATTATTACATCTCGATTTACTGATATTAAGTAAGACCACGCCGCTTAGCGGAACGGGTTTCCCCTCACTAATATCCTTTTAAAATGCATAATTTTTACAAATTAGAATCTTGCAATCAAACTGATTATAACAATAATAGCAAGTACATATATGCATAAAAATCAGGAAATCAATGGACTATCTGTGTAACGACCCGTATTTTTACGGATCGAAACATCGTAAAACAGTTGACATTAGGTTGCATTGTTGATAAGTTGTCCATAGTCTAAGTCCTAGGTCGTAGAGTTGTTAGGTCGGAGTAGACGACCTAAGAAAGTGGAGCGACCTAAGGATTTTGGGATAGGTCGTATAGGAGTTGGGTCGTATGGTGGCTTAGGTCGTGGGGTAGGTTAGGTCGGTTGGAGCGACCTATAGGAAGTTGGCGACCTAAGGTAGTGGATGACCTAAGAGTTAGCAACCTACAGGAAACAACGACTTAAGAAGATAGCGACCTAAGGTTTGAGCGACCTAAGAAATGAAGCGGCTTAAGGGGTTAGCGACCTAGTAGTTAGCGAGTTAGCGTAGTTAGGTCGTTAAACGACCTAAGGAGTTAAGTCGTGAGCTTCTGTGTTGAGTTAGGTCGTAGGCGACCTAAGTTAGTTAGGTCGTGAGCTGTGTGTGTTAGGTCGCGTGTGTGTTAGGTCGTAAAAGCGCGCATGTGTTAGGTCGTAGGTCGCGTGGATGCGCAGATCTGGGTTAGGTCGTAGGTCATAGAAGCGCATGCGTTAGGTCGTAGGTCGTGGAGTTTCGTTAGGTCGTGGATGCGCATAGGCTTGGGTCTGTTGGGTCGAAGTTTTAGGTCGTAGGGTTTCTTAGGTCGTGGACGACCTAATAGCGAGCAAACGACCTAAGTTTTTCCAGCCTATAAATACACGTCCATTTCTTCATTTTTGGAATCCGGATTTTGAAGCGACGAAGTGCTGCCATTTTGAAAGCTCGAGTTCTACACTTCTTCACTTCTTTTCTCCACTTTAATCTTGTGATTCCTTCCATCCAAATCGAAGATCCAAGAGCTTAGATTGAAGATCTACATCCATCGAAGAGAGATTTCATCGTTTGAAGCGGATTTGTGATAGATCGAGTTAGATCCTTCGCTGTCCAGATCTGAAGTGGGTTGTTTTTGAGGTGTTTAGGTGATTTGGTGAGTGGTGATTATCTCTCACACGGATCCAAAGGAGTATATCGGATCGTTGGCTTGATTTTGTGTAAAGTAGTGATTTTCATGCATTTTTGTAAACTTAAGTATAGATCCATTGTTCATGATGATTTGACATCCATTTTACTACATGTTAACCTATGCAAGTTCATTCATCAAGATTATAGAGATATTGCTCATGTTTTTATGCTTGTTAGACTTTAGACTCTTTATTTACGAAATTGCCATTATTGTTATAATTGTTCATTAGATCATATTTGAATGCTTGATTACTTGGATTAATGTTTGACTTGATTGATTGCTATGAATTAGATGATTGATGATTTGATTTAGACAAGATGGTCGAAGATGATTCAAAAGCTAAGGGAAAGGCTCTTGAATTGGAAAAGCTGTTCGTGGCATATGTGGCGGATGATGAAGCTCATATGGATAGGTTTGATGATGATGTTGAGATGAGGCTTTGCTATGATGATGATGAGGTTAAGTCTAGAACCGGGGTTTCCATTAGCCCTTGACGGACGGATGAAAGAATGAGCCGGTCATTCAATTAACGATGATATCGAAGCAATGATAACAGTGATAGCCAGAGTCATGGATGTTTGGTTGTATCATCATTCGGTCTCAAGAGCGGTATTTTCTGGGTGCTTATCTGATCTTGGTTTAGGCCTTGGGGGTTTGTAGTTGGAAAGCATCGACCTTGACTCGAGTGATAACTGCTTTACTTTAAATTGTATGCTTTGCTATGTTTGTTTCTGCTTAGTGTGTGTCTGGGAGGCTATCACTGTAGAAAGAGGTAGAGTGGGAGGGTTGGATTCCTATTCCTTTTTCCTTTATGCTCTTTTGGTATGTTGTTAGTTAATTTACCGCTCACTAAGACTGTTGTTTGACTCAAGGCTTTATGTTTTAACTCTTATTGCCTTGGGTTGTTCGTCCATTTTGGGACGGGCAGACTAGGTAGCAGGTGACAGGTGCTGTTCTTGCTTTCCACGATGCTGATGACGAAGACGAGCTGGAGGATTGCATATTGTTTTCTTACTATATGTACTGGATGTTCCGCTACTTGTATATTCTCTGAGTGTTATGTAGTGAGGCTTGATGTATTGACTATTCAGATGTTTGTATTCAACTATTATGAAGCTTAATTGATGAGATTCTATTCTGTGAAGCTTCACTATATATATATATATTCTATTGTATTTTGTCCATGCGCTGTGAGTAATACGATAGATTCTGCTGTTTTAATTTACCTTGACAATCGTCCATGGCTGTCTGGCACACTTTACAGCGCACTATCTCTAGGTTCAGTGCAGAGGTCATGGGCGGTCGTCTCATTTGGTATCAGAGCATTGGTTAATCGATTTTACCCAACGCTCGCTGACGTAACTACGTATGAGAGACGTAATTGTATTTTGATGGATGATTACTATATATAATATAGTAGCCTAGTAGAGTTTGAGTCCTTTATGCAGTTGTTTCTCAAGGTGTGCTAATCATTCCTTTTTATAGATATTAAGGATGAGTCGAAGAGGGAGACCATCTGCTAGGGAAGGCCGTGCTGCTGAGGGGACTGCTGATTATGGAGCTATGTTCGAAGCTATTATGACTTCGATAATGAGAAGGATACCAGTTCCGGGGACAGCAGTTGATGTTGGAGTTCAAGTTCAGGCTCCAAGACCAATGGATTTTGCTAAGTTGTGTAAAGACTATACTGCTCTTGGAGGGAAGGTTTTATTGGGGATAGAATCAACCATTGAAGTCCAGAGGTGGATAGATGCTTGTAGAAGGATCTTTGGTGATTTGGGAATTAAGGATGCAACTAAGAGGAAGTTAGCATCAAGACAGCTTCAAGGGAGAGCTTCTGATTGGTGGAACTCTATCACCATTGATACTCCGGAGGAAGAAATTACTTGGGAGCAATTCCAAGTCAGATTTGAAGCTAAGTTCATTTCTACGGCTCAGAAGTCTGTTCTGTTTAAGAAGTTTGTGGAGTTCAAGCAAGATGGAAGACCAGTTCTTGAGTATGTTTCTGAGTTTGAAGCTTTGTCCAAGTATACCCGGTCGTATATTGAATCTGCGTACCAGAAGAATGAGAAGTTTGTGACAGGCTTGGACAGTTATCTTGGGAGGCAGTTGGTGGATCATTTGGACGATCCATTTGAGAAGCTTGTGGAGAAAGCTCTCAGGCATGAGAATCTGTTTCCTAAGGAGGGATCTGTTGTTGCTGTGACCAGGGGAGAGTCTAAACCACAGTAGGGTGGAAACAAAAAGAGGAAGCAGCAGCAACAAAAGGGTAAGGATGGCCAGAAGAATCCAAAGGGCGAAGTGACCTGCTACAATTGTCAGCAGAAGGGCCATTTCTCCAGGGATTGTAAGAATCCGAAGGTGCCAATGAAGTGTCACAACTGTGACAAGCCGGGGCATATCAGGAAGAATTGTCCGGAACCGCGGAAGGACAAGCAGATTGTGCAAGCTTATGCTTTGGGGGCTGTTCCATCATCTTCGAAAGCTCCTACCGCTGAAGAGAAAGGAAAGAGTGTAGTGGTTCAAGGTACTCTTTTCCTATGTGGTGTTCCAGTTAGAGTGCTATTTGATACTGGGGCGTCGCATTCGTTTGTTTGTAATGAACTTGTAGGCCGGTTAGGTTTAGAACCGGATATTGTTGACAGGCCATTGGTTGTGACTAATCCAGTTGGGGGTTCGTCTTGTTTGAGTATGCTATGCCGTGGTCTGATTGTATCGAGTCATGATTGCTCTTTTGTTTGTGATTGTTTTGTTCTGAACTTTGCGGGGTTCGGAATTATTTTGGATATGGACTGGCTTAGGAAGTATGCGGCAAAGGTTGATTGTGAAATGTTGGAGGTGACAGTCGAGAATGTGGAGGGGCGAAAGATTGTGATACGATGTAAGCATAAAGAAGGCGTCTTCATGAGCTTCATGTATTCGCTGGTTGTTCCACGGGATGGACTGTCATCGTTGCCAATCGCTAATGGATTTGAGGATGTCTTTGACGAGGTCAAAGGGTTACCGCCGCATAGAGAGATCGAGTTTCGTATAGATCTAGTGGAAGGAGCCAGACCTGTTGTGATGCCTCTTAGGCGAATGGCGCCTAGGGAACAGCAGGAGTTGAAGGTGCAGGTTGATGATCTTTTGCAGAAAGGATTAATTCGGCGTAGTGTGTCCGAATGGAGTGCACCAGTTGTGTTCGCAACCAAAGCAGATGGATCGTTGAGGTTGTGTGTGGATTATCGTGAGCTGAATAAGGTGACTAAGAAGAACAAGTATCCATTGCCTAGAATCGATGACTTGTTTGATCAGCTTCACGAAGCTAAGGTGTTTTCTCAAATTTATTTGGCAACGGGATTTCACCAGTTAAGAGTGGCTAAGGATTGTGTGCCGAAGACTGCTTTCAGGACACCATCCGGTTTCTTTGAGTGGCTGGTAATGCCGTTTGGATTGACTAATGCGCCAGCATATTTTGTGGATCTTATGAATAGAGTGTTCAGAGATCAGTTGAGCAAGTTCATGCTAGTGTTCGTGGATGATATTCTGATTTATTCCAGGACTGAAGAAGAGCACAAGACGCACTTGCGTATTGTTTTGGAAATCTTGCGGAAACATCAGCTGAAGGCTAAGTTTTTGAAGTGTCACTTCTGGAAGAGTGAAGTGAGGTTCTTAGGACATGTTATCTCTGGAAATGGAATAGCGGTTGATCCCGCCAAGGTGGCAGCAATCCAGGATTGGGTCAGACCTAAGAATGCATCTGATGTGAGAAGTTTTCTTGGATTAGCAAGCTTACAGAATCCTGAAAGAGCGATTGACAAGTGCTCCTGTTTTGACTATTCCAAGTGGGAATGATGAGATGGTGGTTTACACCGACGCATGTGGTACTGGACTTGGAGCAGTGCTAATGCAGAAGGGTAAAGTTGTTGCGTATGCCAGTCGACAACTGAAGCCGCATGAAAGGAATTATCCGACTCATGATTTGGAGTTAGCGGCGATTGTTTTTGCTCTGAAGATGTGGAGACATTATCTATTGGGAGTTCGATTCGAGTTGTTTACAGATCATAAGTCGTTGAAGTATCTTTTCTCCCAAAAGGATTTGAATCTTCGGCAGCAACGATGGCTAGAGTTTTTGGCATCATATGATTTTGGTATAGCTTATACTCCGGGAAAAGGTAACGCAGTGGCAGATGCATTAAGTCGAAGACATGCAGGATTGGGAGTCATGTTTTCAGAATGGAAGAATCTCGAGTATTTAGCTGGATTTGACTTCAGGCCCAGATGTGAATTGGAACCTGAGATGTTGGCAAACTTATCGATAAGACCGACTCTTGTGGAAAGAATTGGCGAGAGCCAAAAGCGAGACGATAAGCTTGTCAAGATTATCCGTGATTTGGAATCTGGGTTGGACCCAGAGAAGGATAAAGGATTCGAGGTCGATCGAGAGAGTTGGCTTCGGAAGCAAGGACGACTAGTTGTTCCCGATATAGATGAATTGAGAAATGAAGTTCTGAAGGAAAGTCATCACTCGAAGTTGACAATTCATCCAGGTGGAAATAAGATGTATCAGGATATGAAGAGAACCTATTACTGGGAAGGTATGAAGAAGGATGTTGGAAATTTTATTTCCAAGTGCATGAACTGCCAATTGGTAAAAGCCGAACAGAAGAAGCCAAGTGAATTGCTTCAGCCATTAGAAGTTCCTACATGGAAGTGGGAGCAAATATCGATGGATTTTATTGATGGGTTACCTAGAACAAGAACGGGAAATGAAGGGATTTGGGTCATCATAGATCGTCTGACTAAGAGTGTAAGATTCATTCCTGTTCGATCGACTAGGACTGCATCAAAGTTGGCTGAGTTGTATGTTAAGTGGATAGTTCGATTCCATGGTATTCTGAAGAGTATAGTGAGCGATCAAGATCCATTGTTCACTAGTGGATTTTGGAAGAGCTTTCAGGAAGTTTTGGAAACCGAGTTGTGTTTGAGTACAGCTTATCACCCTCAAACAGATGGTCAGACCGAGAGAGTCAACCGAGTTTTGGAAGATCTCCTCAGAGCTTGTGTTTTGGATTTTGGAGGATCATGGGAAGATCACCTTCATTTGGTGGAATTTTCGTATAATAACAGTTACCAGTAAAGCATTGGTATGGCACCGTATGAGGCGTTGTATGGAAGACCGTGTAACTCTCCGACATGTTGGTTAGAAACTGGAGAAAAGTTGATACTTGGGCCAGAGATGATTTGACAGACTTCAGATTGCATAGAGATCATTCGGCAACGAATGAAGGCATCCCAAGACCGACAGAAAAGTTATGCCGATAAGCGTCGTAAGGATTTGGAATTCGACGTAGGTGATATGGTTTTTGTGAAGATTTCTCCATTGAAGAATGTTATTCGATTCGGGAAGAAAGGAAAATTGACTCCGAGATTTGTTGGACCATTCCCGATCATCGAGCAAATTGGAAAGCTCGCCTACAGATTGGAGTTACCAGAGAAGATGTCGGGTGTGCACAATGTTTTTCATGTATCGTATCTACGGAAGTATGTGCACGACTCGAATACAGTGGTTTCTGCTGATAGCTGTGAAGATTTCGAAGTTGATCCAGTCGATAAGAGACCTCGTAAGCCGCTTCGTGTTGTGGAAACCGACACGAAACAGCTTAGGAGGAAGGTAGTTAAGTTGCTCAAAATACAATGGAGTGATGATGATAACGATTGTACATGGGAGGTGGAAGAGAGGATGAAGGCAACTCATCCTGAACTCTTCAAGGTATGGCCCTAAGGTGTCGTGTCATCTAACGACATTGTAACTTGTTCTAGTTTTAGAATTCTGCATGCTAAGCTAGAATTGGATGCATGGTTTGTTGATTGCTATGAATGGTAGGCATGCAGAATAGTCTTTGATTGCTCTGTTTGTTTGGGATTTCGGGGGCAAAATTCCTAAGGGGGAGAGAATGTAACGACCCGTATTTTTACGGATCGAAACATCGTAAAACAGTTGACATTAGGTTGCATTGTTGATAAGTTGTCCATAGTCTAAGTCCTAGGTCGTAGAGTTGTTAGGTCGGAGTAGACGACCTAAGAAAGTGGAGCGACCTAAGGATTTTGGGATAGGTCGTATAGGAGTTGGGTCGTATGGTGGCTTAGGTCGTGGGGTAGGTTAGGTCGGTTGGAGCGACCTATAGGAAGTTGGCGACCTAAGGTAGAGGACGACCTAAGAGTTAGCAACCTACAGGAAACAGCGACTTAAGAAGATAACGACCTAAGGTTTGAGCGACCTATAGGAGTTAGCGACCTAAGGAATGAAGCGGCTTAAGGGGTTAGCGACCTAGTAGTTAGCGTAGTTAGGTCGTTAGACGACCTAAGGAGTTAAGTCGTGAGCTACTGTGTTGAGTTAGGTCGTAGGCGACCTAAGTTAGTTAGGTCGTGAGCTTCTGTGTGTGTTAGGTCGCGTGTGTGTTAGGTCGTAAAAGCGCGCATGTGTTAGGTCGTAGGTCGCGTGGATGCGTAGATCTGGGTTAGGTCGTAGGTCGTAGAAGCGCATGCGTTAGGTCGTAGGTCGTGGAGTTTCGTTAGGTCGCGGATGCGCATAGGCTTGGGTCTGTTGGGTCGAAGTTTTAGGTCGTAGGGTTTCTTAGGTCGTGGACGACCTAATAGCGAGCAAACGACCTAAGTTTTTCCAGCCTATAAATACACGTTCATTTCTTAATTTTTGGGATCCGGATTTTGAAGCGACGAAGTGCTGCCATTTTGAGAGCTCGAGTTCTACACTTCTTCACTTCTTTTCTCCACTTTAATCTTGTGATTCCTTCCATCCAAATCGAAGATCCAAGAGCTTAGATTGAAGATCTACATCCATCGAAGAGAGATTTCATCGTTTGAAGCGGATTTGTGATAGATCGAGTTAGATCCTTCGCTGTCCAGATCTGAAGTGGGTTGTTTTTGAGGTGTTTAGGTGATTTGGTGAGTGGTGATTATCTCTCACACGGATCCAAAGGAGTATATCGGATCGGTGGCTTGATTTTGTGTAAAGTAGTGATTTTCATGCATTTTTGTAAACTTAAGTATAGATCCATTGTTCATGATGATTTGACATCCATTTTACTACATGTTAACCTATGCAAGTTCATTCATCAAGATTATAGAGATATTGCTCATGTTTTCATGCTTGTTAGACTTTAGACTCTTTATTTACGAAATTGCCATTATTGTTATAATTGTTCATTAGATCATATTTGAATGCTTGATTACTTGGACTAATGTTTGACTTGATTGATTGCTATGAATTAGATGATTGATGATTTGATTTAGACAAGATGGTCGAAGATGATTCAAAAGCTAAGGGAAAGGCTCTTGAATTGGAAAAGCTGCTCGTGGCATATGTGGCGGATGATGAAGCTCATATGGATAGGTTTGATGATGATGTTGAGATGAGGCTTTGCTATGATGATGATGAGGCGAAGCATAGTATGAGATAGTCTTGGTCTAATCCAGACGGGATCATTCCAAGCATGTTGACAACTCGGTGAAATGGTTCGAGTTTGAGGATAATGGTTTGCTCGAGAGGCGCTTGAGCTAGTATGGAAATAGTCGTCGAGGAGGATGACTAGAAGGCTGAGATCTCATCGTTGTTGAAGGTTCTAGCATGCTCAAAGCAAGAGTACGTTGGGAAGATTTGATAGTCCCTGAAGGCTACTGATTGGTAGTCGAGTACTCTGGGAAGATTCGATAGTCCTAGGCACGTGCTGCGACGACGTGTGGAGTTATGTCTAGTACCGGGGTTTCCATTAGCCCTTGACGGACGGATGAAAGAATGAGCCAGTCATTCAATTAACGATGATATCGAAGCAATGATAACAGTGATAGCCAGAGTCATGGATGTTTGGTTGTATCGTCATTCGGTCTCAAGAGCGGTATTTTCTGGGTGCTTATCTGATCTTGGTTTAGGCCTTGGGGGTTTGTACTTGGAAAGCATCGCCCTTGACTCGAGTGATAACTGCTTTACTTTAAATTGTATGCTTTGCTATGTTTGTTTCTGCTTAGTGTGTGTCTGGGGGCTATCACTGTAGAAAGAGGTGGAGTGGGAGGGTTGGATTCCTATTCCTTTTTCCTTTATGCTCTTTTGGTATGTTGTTAGTTAATTTACCGCTCACTAAGACTGTTGTCTGACTCAAGGCTTTATGTTTTAACTCTTATTGCCTTGGGCTGTTCGTCCATTTTGGGACGGGCAGACTAGGTAGCAGGTAACATGTGATATTCTTGCTTTCCACGATGCTGATGATGAAGACGAGCTGGAGGATTGCATATTGTTTTCTTACTATATGTACTGGATGTTCCGCTGCTTGTATATTCTCTGAGTGTTATGTAGTGAGGCTTGATGTATTGACTATTCAGATGTTTGTATTCAACTATTATGAAGCTTAATTGATGAGATTCTATTCTGTGAAGCTTTACTATATATATATTCTATTGTATTTTGTCCATGCGCTGTGAGTAATACGATAGATTCTGCTGTTTTAATTTACCTTGACAATCGTCCATGGCTGTCTGGCACACTTTACAGCGCACTATCTCTAGGTTCAGTGCAGGGGTCATGGGCGGTCGTCTCAATCTGTCCACACTATAGTTTTATCTTCCTAACTATTAACCATTGACTGACTCGGGCCTACAAGACATCCTTAGTAATATAACTTTTGTTAGACACAATACTGGACTAACTGCCCTTAACTTTCTTTTCTACGGTCAACTGAATCTAATTGTTTTATGGGCTCACCAATAACCTATCTTTACTCTATGTATTTCCTTCTGTGTATAACCTCAATTTAGTTCCACCTGTGACAAGCCCTACGCACTGGAATTTTGGACTTATTTTAGCTAGGGGCTAATAGCTAAAGTATTGGGTGCAACCCTACTCCAGTCCCATCTAGTCTTATAATACCTAAGTCACTTATGGTTAACTACCATATTCATGTTTCATTTCCTGTCTTAAGGTTAACTACTTTATTAAAACTTTATTTTCTTATAAATAGTCTTTACAAATGATTTACCTTTGAAATTTTACCTTTATAAAACAAGTAAATCATATACTTTGCTTTACTCAAAACACTTATGCCATGCTATATACAATGTTGATGAAACCTTATCAATGGGATTATCTATCCCTTCCAAGTAAGTTAAAACTCTTTTCAACTTAAAAGATTTTAGGCCATGAGGCCAAACAATATCTTAGAAACTTATGTTAAACCCTTAAATAATGCCTTTCGAAATCATTGAGAATAACCCTTTCGAAAGCTTTACTAAACCTTAGACATCCGCTTTTAAAACCACTTAAACTCACCTTTCGAAAGCATTGGAAACCCTCCATTCAAATACTCAAAGTCAACCTTTCAAAAACATTGGAATCTCCCCTTCAATACGCATATTATAAACCTTTCGAAACCACTGATATTCTTCACTTAAAACATACCTTTTAAAAATATTGGGTTCAAGTAAACGCATGTGGAAACATGGCTTCGAAACCATTTAAAATCATTCCTTTTGAAATCTTTTGGGTTTAAATTTTAATATAACTAAGGGTCATGAAAGAACAAGGTGAAAGCATTACCGTCGAAAGCATATATCCCAAGTAAAAGAAAGAGGATGATTTCAAAACCAACTCCTTCGAACCCATCACCTTCGGAACCATTTTAAAAATAGTTAAACTACCCTTTTGAAAGCATTGAGAAGGCGGATACAGGGTATAAAGGCGAAAGCATTCTTTCGAAAGCATTGATTTGAAAGGTTTGAATGCGGTAACATGGGTTTTGTCCTTTTGAAAGCTTTTTTATAACATAAAGGCGGCACCTCATTTGAAAGCTCTTTTATATATAAACAAAGCAAGTTGATTAATTCGAAAGCTAACTCCAACCCTTTCGAAAGCTTCATTTATAAAGGAAAATAGTTTAAAGTTAATAAGAGTGGCTTCCACCCCTTCGAAAGCATGGTTTCGATGCTATATGTACCTTCCGCCTTTCTCCAAATTCACTACGCATCAATGTTTGATACCATGTACATTGGTTTCGACTTGTCCATGGGCAAAGGTATGGTGTCAAAAGCTACTGATGAAAGTGGCGAAGCGGTAAGTTCATGCAAAACTGATTTTTAGCTTTTTAAATTAATTTTTTTCCAACTAACCTGCCTTATTTGTCAATATATAATTGGTTGTCAATTCTTTTTCAAAATCTTTTTCTAAAAGTGCTGCCGAATTCAGATATTATCAAATTAAAACATTTAATAATTAAGTCCTTCTCCTTGAATAAACATATAAACTTTTAAGTCCCTCAACTTAAGTAATTTTATAACCATATTAAAATACTTAGGAAAATTCCCCAAAAATCAACATAATTCACTTTTTGTATGCTTTCTATCATATTTATATTTCAAACCCAAATCCAATATATAATTGCTGAAAATAATTTTCAAACCCAATTTTAGCTATTTTCTTACATAGAAAATTCATAATAAATCCACAATTGCTTAGAAATTATGAAACTTGAAACCTACTTCTAAAATAATGTTTTTGATCATATATCTAAAACGCAAATCATTTGGATGTCATTTACTAGGTTTTTCAAATCTAAACTTATCGTAAAATCTATATGAAGCAACATAAATCATCAACACACACATATATCCGTTTAAACAATCATATCATGGCATATTACTTGCAAAACTAATCCGGATCTAACTAGAAACTGAAATCAACAAAAATAAGATGTAAGATCATTACTCACCTTAGTTTGGTGTTAAGAAGATTGAGATTTGTCCTTTAATTGATTTGCTTAAGCTTCCTAATTGACTCTTGGCTTTTCTTCTTCTTGAATCCCTTAATGGTGGCTGGCCAAGCTTATAGAGGTTTTAGTTTTGTTTGTAATTGTAAAAATGAACAAAGAATGAAGCTGAGAAGGGTTTAGGGTATAAGAACAAAGACTATCCCTATTTTACCATTTGCATACCAAGAAAAGAGTCACAAGTCCATGTTTCTGATGTTGTTACAGGAAAAGTCCATGTAGAAATGAATATGTAAATTTGGTCCCTATTTTTAAAAAATAAAAAATGCAAGGCGCCTTGCACTTTTCTGTGACTTTGGAATTTTTTTCGAAATTTTAAAAATTTTCAAAAATTTTCAAAATTTTGAAAAGTCCAAGTTAACTTGCACTTTCTATAAGGAAAGTGCAAGCTAGTTCGTGCTTTCTGATTTTGAAATTATTTTAGAAATTTTTGAAAAGCTAGCAGGAAAGCGCAAGCTAGTTTGTGCTTTCTGATTTTTAAATTAATTTTGAAATTTTTGACAAGTTAGCAGGAAAGCGCAAGCTAGTTTGCGCTTTCTGATTTTAAAATAGTTTTCAAATTTTTCGAATTTTTTTGCTGTTAAAAAAGCGCAAAAACAGAGACCTAATTTACATACTCATTTCTACAGGGACTTTTCTTAACCACAACAAAAATATAGACCTTTCGTGCAAAGCCCTTTTGCATATTCCACATACTTACTTCTTTTAAATTCTATATTTTGCTTGTATTCATTAAGGCACGGCCCCCCTTATTGGTTAACAAATCTCAATCCCTTAACCGTTTACATTATTTTAATTAATCTAATTAAATGCTCTAAATAATGTTAATCAAATTAAGGTCATTACACACTCCCCTCCTTAAAGAATTTAGTCCTCGAAATTATGATAAGGTACTCATAACAATCAAACATAAAGGTAAAACATACCATGAAACAGTCAGGATAAGTATCTCCAATCATGCTCTCAATTTCTCAAATACAGTCTCTATTGTCGTTACTCCACTGGACTTTGACTAATCTGACTATCTTGTTCCTTAGTCTCTTCTCATCTTCTGCGACTATACGAACCGGTTTTCTTATTATAGTCATATTTGATTCCACTACTAAATCATCTAACACAGTCGGTACAATAGTAGTTTCTGGATCTCGAATACACTTCCTTAGATGAGAAACATGAAAAACATTGTGAACTCCTGCCAAGCTATTGGGTAACTCTACTCTATATGCGAGTTTCCCAGTCCTTTCTATGATAGAAAATGGTCGTACGAATCTTGATGCCAGTTTCCCTAACTTTTCAAATAGGATTACACTTTCATCGGTGATACCTTGACGAAAACATGATCTTCGATTGAGAACTCTAAGTCTTTCCGTCTTCTATCAGCATAACTCTTCTGTCTAGACCAAGCTTCCTTCACTCTAGCTCGAATTAACTCAATCTTTCAAGTCATTGCTCTCCGTTCCATTCCTTAGTTTTCTAATCCGTTCAACTAATAATGGATCCTCCCCTTGCTTAGAATCAATCCTTTCGATCATCACCGGTCGAACCTCTAAACATAACAACATAGTAGTTTCCTTATTAGAACTAGCACCATATCTCCACTGTATTCTGCATGTATTCAATGCTTCTAAATCTTTACACTCGGCTATTATTGCCAATACCGCATTCTGATGTTTCTAGCTAAGTGCATCTACGACCTCATTCCCTTTTTCTGGTGTATAATCAATATCAAAATCATAAGCGGCTAAAAAATCTAACTACCTCTGATGTCTCATATTCAACTCCTTCTAAAAGAGTAAATACCTTAGTGACTTATGACCCCGATATAACTCAATATTCTCTCCCAAAAGGCAATGCCTCCACACCTTCAATGCGAAAATCGCCGCAGCCAATTCCACATGGGTTGGATATCCAACGTCATGCGGTCTAACCGGCCGTGAAGCATAGACAATCATTTTACCCTTTTGCATTAAAACAGCTCCTAACCCTGTTCCACATGCATCCGTGTACACCACAAAGTCTTGATTTTCCTCTCGAAAAACTAACACAGGTGCATTTGCTGATAAATGTTTCAATTTCTGGAATGCCTCTTCGCACTTATTAGTCCAGACAAACTTTAATCCAAGTTTATCTTGTTCACTGTTTCGGGTCTCTTCCAATTATTCACCGCCTCAATCTTAGCCGGATCTACAGATAACTCTTTTTTGGAGACTATATGACCAAGAAACTTCACTTCCTTCTTCCAGAAATGACACTTTAGCTATCGACGCTTTTTCGAGACAATAGGAGAATCTATGATCATATGACCTATCTAGTGGCAGTTATAACAACTCTTCAATGCAAACTATCCTTTAGTCGTTTATAGCTCAAGCTTTAGTACCATTGCAATTGGCACTTTAGCTATCGATGCTTTTTCCACCTTCAATTGTCCTACGATTCTTAATAAAATGTCCTTTCTGTCATCACTTATAGCAAGCTGAATTGGAAATATCCTTCGATGGCTGAAACTTACGCTTGTTCTTCTCGATTGGTGTGTGGAATATGCATGTATATGCTTTTTGTTTGATGATAATAAACATATATACATTCATTTAAATGTATTTGATATTGTACTAATTTATTTTTCACAGATAAAATAAATATTTGCTGAATAAAATAAATAACACAGAATTGGAATTCAAACGAATATTTTATTCAAACAAATATTTATTACAATTTTGATAGTACAATTTCAAGCTCTCACTATAACTATACAATTACAGTCACAATACAATTACATCACGATTTCATAGTTACATCATTTCCTCACTACATTTCACTCAATCTCGTAGTTTTATCTTCAACTTCACTTCAGTGTGAATCCCGTATCTGAGCAATCTGCAAAAATATTCACTAACGCAGTAAAATTGAAAAAGAAATATTTTTGCAATATAAAATAAAATGTGGATTTTGAAAATATTATTTGCCTCAGCTATTAGGGTTGTTCGTCATCATTTGATTCTGAATTTATCACACACACGAACAACTTGTGACATGCACAGTGTATCACTGTACATGCCACAAGGCCGTGCACACCAATATATATACACTTGATATATTCACAGGGACAGGTGAGCACAGGTCAAACCCAGATTATCGGATTCAACTCAGGTGCAATAAAACAATGTCACAACAATCAGTACAAGGTCAAACTCGAGTTCTGAAACTGGATTCAACACAGGGCAGTTGTACAGGATACGACTTCAAGCATGAGAACAGGCAAGCCCAAATAAATGCACAGTCCAATTATAGAGTCAAGGCAACATGAAGCATGCAAGCTCGAGCACAAGATATGGAAACTACAACAATAAAATCTACAAAAGCAACCAACAAATTCAAAGTCGAGACAAGAAGGCAACATAAACCAGACTCGATGCTACAAACGAAACAAGACTACTAGTACAAAGCATGGACATCGAACTCACCACAATACATCACCGTGACTCCAACATCATACCCAAGTTAACAATATCAATAAAGACATCAAGTGAGACCAGACCAACCAACTAATCAACAAACAAATGAATCAGATCAGACTCAAGTGAAACCAACCAAACAACCAACAAACAAATGAATCAGACCATCAAGTGATACTAGTAAATAACAAAAGGAACCTGACCCAAGATCAAAACAAGTGTGCATGTCAGAAGAGCAATGACCAAGGCTACAATATGCAAACTTGTGCTTATAATGAACATATCAGAAGTAACCAAGTGCAATTACAAATGCATAGCAAATATCAAGTGAAGAAGACTACAATCTATCAAACAAATGCACATGCATACACATCTATACACACATGTATGTATGTATATACATGAACTAGATTGAAGCACACTGAAATACAAAGATGCAAACTAGTCTGGAAATCACTCAGAAATAAACAGAATTGACCGAAGTCAGGTGAAGTTAAAATTCAAGTCGAAGCCGTTCAAAACAAGGCCGAATACAAGGAAATTCGAATGTACAAATCAAAGCTGGAAAATCATGCAATCAGAAATGGTCGAAGTCAACAGCAAAACAACACCGTGGTCATCACGAAATGAAGCTGTGATCATCAAGTAAACAAATATACGCATTTGAACAAGTCAATGCAAATCATCATCATTCAAGTGAAATCGAACGGCGAGCAAAAGTGATTGACAAATTCAAATAAATCATCAGACGAATATACGAACGAGAATCAAGGGTTTCGAACCCTATATAAACCCTAATTCATCATTGGCAAAAATCATCAAGTTCAAGCAACCAAAACCAGTAAAAGCTAAAGCGAAAATTAACATACCAATTATAATTCGAACTTGATCGAATTGAAGCAGCCGACAGAAATTCAAGAGACAAACGATCGACGAACGCAAGGATATAGAATATATCTATCTCAATCAAAGCTACTGGAGATCTCGATCGAAGCTACTGGGGTTGGCGACTTCAACACCCAAAAGCCCTAATTTTAGAAGCTAAAGGAAGAGGAACAAACGAAGAAAAACAAACGGGCCACCATTTTTCACAAGCTATAATAAAAAGAAAAGGGGCCGGCTTGTTTTTATTAAGGGAGTTTATTTTAGGGCTTTGTTTTATAATTGTTTCTTTTGTTTTTAATTTGTTTTTAAATTTAAATTCTGTACTTTTCGAAACAAATTTGGGTAAATCACCACCTAGGTTTTAGGTAGTGTCAGATTGTCTAGTTAGGATTAGTTCAGTAAGCAGGGTGTGCGAGTTTGCAAAACTCTATAGGCGGTAGCAAGGTGTGCGAGTCTGTTAGAGTGTTTGTAAGCAGTAGACTGTTTAATTCTAATAGAAATCTGGGAATGCAGCAGTAGGCAGGGGTTGCCGAAGCTGGGTAAATTTTGTGTGTGATTTACTTTTCAGCATATTTACTTCTCTACAGTTTGGTTTTGTGTTTAATTGTTTAAATCAGAGAAAATTTGCTATAACCCTATTCACCCCCCTCTAGGGTTAATCTAGATCCTACAAGTGGTATCAAAGCCCGGTATTTTACTTTAACTCTAGAGTCATGAATTCATCAAATAATGCTTTTTCTGAGGGGCAATCTATTGCTAGGCCACCTATGTTTAATGGGAATGATTATGCTTACTGGAAGGTTAGGATGGGTATTTATCTTAGTTCTGTTGATTATGATGTTTGGGATATTTTTGAATCTGGCTATCAATCTCCCACTATAACTATTGGTAATACTTAAATTCCTAAACCAAAGGATAGGTGGGATGCTAACGATAAGAAATTAAAAACTACAAATGCTAAAGCTATGAATGCTTTGATCTGTGCTCTTGATAAAACTGAATTTAATAGAATTTCTCATTGTAAAACAGCACAAGAAATATGGCATACTTTGGAGGTGACACACGAAGGAACTTCTCAAGTCAAGGAGTCTTGTCTAGCCCTATTCAGCAATGAATACGAGAATTTTGTGATGGACAAAGAAGAGAGCATAAAAGATATGTTTGGACGCTTCTCAACCTTGGTGTACAATGCTAGAGCACTTAGAAAGGTATTCACAGAGGTAGATCTAGTAAGGAAGATACTACGAGTCTTACCAATGAACTTTGAGGCAAAAGTCACAGCAATACAAGAATCGAAAGATCTGAGTAAACTGAGCATGGAAGATTTGATCGGTAACCTGATGACATATGAGCTTGAGCTAAAAGCAAAGGAGGAATGCAACAACTCCGAATCAAAGAAGAAGACGATTGCTTTAAAGAGCAAAGAAGAAAGCGATGATGAAGCAGAAGATCCAATTGAAGAACTTGCAATGGCTGTCAATAATCTTAGAAAATTGTCGAGATTCAGGCCACGCAAGAAGAAAACGAGTGATAATAGGTCAAAAGATTCTGACAATTCCGAAAATGAATTAACCTACTATAACTGCAACAAGCCTGGTCACTTCAAACAAAATTGCCCACTTCTCAAAAACAACAAGGGAAAGAAAAAGAAGAAAAAGGCCTTCGCAGCGACTTGGGATGATGAGGAAGGAGAGGAAGTTTCAACTGATAGCTCAGAGGAGGCAAACTTGTGTCTTACGGCAAGATCAGATTCAGAAGCAAACTCAGAGGAATCTAGTGAGGTAAAGAACTATTCTTATAAAGAACTTGTCTTTATGTGCCTTGATCTTACTAAAACAGTTGATGCTCTAGATTCTAAAATTGAAAAACTGAAATCTGATAGGAGAGAACTTGCCCGTGAAAATTTTAGGTTAGAAACTGAACTTGAAAATATTCAAAACCTAGACTGTAAAAACTATAAAACTTTAGATTCAGAACTATCAAAACTGAAGAATAGCTTTGAGAATCTTGAAAAAGAAAACTTGAATCTAAAGGAAACCATTGAAACTAGGAAAAAGGATTTTATAAACAGATGCACCACACTTGTGACTGAAAACACAACACTGAAAACCAAAGTCCAAGATCTTGAGAAATCACTGAGTAACTTTTCAAGAGGAGAAAAATCATTCAATATGTTATTGGGAAATCAATTGTTTGCTAACAATAGAAAAGGACTAGGTTTTGGAAAAACACAAGTTGATGATAGTGCTAAAGGAAAGAGTGTCTTTACTGGATGTGAAATAAATGGACATCATAGTCGTAGGAACAAGAACACAAAATTTATACAAGTTTGGGTTCCTAAAAATTCTACAAATAAATTTCATGTCTATTGGAACAAGAATGAAAGGACAAAACAAATTTGGGTTCCAAAGGGATTGTTTATTCACAATTATTCTACCACTAACAACCAAGGACCTATAAAAACAAATAGGTCACATAAATCTTTAACCGTGTAGGTGTGGTGGCAGGCTAAGGAACAACATTAGTGTTATCTGGATTCTGGCTGTTCCAGACACACAACGGGCGACAAATCAACGTTCCTTAGCCTAGTATAAAAGTGACAGATTCACAATGGGCAAACAACGAAAGATTATCATACAGGTAAAACAGGTAATTGTATTTATATTCAAACGATAGATAAAATGTGAAAATCTGCACCATAATCTGATTTAAATCAGCCAGTTATGTGAAATGATTGATGATGTTAATTCTGATTTTTTTTCATCTTTAAAGAGAATTACTTGAAGTATTTATGATAGTTGACATATTCTAACTAACTTGATATGACTTGTTCTTATCCATGACTTTGATTTGTGCTTAAAAGTTGACCAACCATTTTTTTATCATTGAATTTAATCTGTTTGGTCAAATTATGATGTTGATTGATTTCTGATTACTCATGCTATAAAAAGTTTTGTAAGAAATTGTTGAAATTGTTGAAACTTTATGAAATTGGTGAAACTTCAAGAAATTGTTTTGAAATAATGATGATGGTTTAATGACTGTTGATCCCATGGTTTCTAAATCTGACACTATGATATTTTGTTTGATGGTTAACACGACTTCAATTCAAAGTCAAGAAAATTTCGTTTAAAAATTGTTGAAAATAATTCTGAGATAGTTTGTTGAAATTTCACAATCTGGTCTATGACATCCAACGAGTGAATATTGAGTGAAATTTAAAGTCAGATGCAGATCACACTGGTAATGTAGTTGATAGAAAAATTACTAGTGGAACGTGATTATATTTTGAGACATTCATTTGCTGCATCATTTTTCAAAGAAAACATTTGCATGTTTTTCACTTGAAATAATTTTCATTTTTAGCAGAAATTTTTCTTAAAAACCCCTTCTAGAAAATAATTTCTGTTGACCTTTTATCAGATTAGTTATTTAAGAAAAGTTGATTTTATAACTATTTTTGAAATTGATTAACTGATCTGACCCCCTAATAATTATCTAAAAAGATAGATAGTGATTGAAAATAAGATGAGTGTTGATATTAATCATATATTATGACTTGAGAAAGTATAATTAGAAAATTTCTTTAGAAATTTAAACAAGAGTTATAAAAACTTTTTGTTGATAAATATTCCATGATCATTTCTATTTCTATCATTTTTCTATCGACCATCACTCATCAAAAGTCAATATAGTATGTCAATATGTGGTAGTTTAAACAGGAAATCATTTGTGCTTCAATTTTATTATATTTCTAACAATAAATAATAATATCCAAAATATTCACTCTCATTTAAAAGTCCTCACGGTTATGCATGGGTGAATTACTTGGATTTTTGATTATGTGCTTCCATGCTCATTTAAAATTCCTCACGGTTATGCATGTATGGAATGCAGATCAAAATTAATTGATTAAATAGACAAGTTGATTCTAATCCCATTTAAAAGTCCTCACAGTTATGCGTGGTTAGAAGATACTTGAATTCATTTTTAAAATAAAAATAAAAATTTAGAATACTACTAATCTCATTTAAAAGTCCTAACGGTTATGCATGGCTAGTAGATATTCAAATTTCCTGAAATAAATATACCACAAATAGACACAACTATATGGTTTTATTCGATGAAATCATTCATATCATTCTAAAGTGGAATATGCGTCAATTAAAGTATTTATGATTTTTGTTTGATTTTCTTATTGAAATTAATAATTACACTCGATTGAGCTTTAATATTGTATTAATGTCTATCACTATATCTCTATTTTTCTATTACTATTATTCTTTTGCTGATAACAAAAGGGGAAGAGAAAAGTTAAGATTTTGAAAATAAAGGTCAAAGATATCAAGGCTCATTTGAATTCTTTATGCATATATGTAGGGGGAGTATTGTGTAGAAAGAGAGCATTTAAATAGGGGGAGCAAATTGAATAATCAAATACATTTACAATAGTCAAAATCTTAAATATATGTTTGTTATCATCAAAAGGGGGAGATTGTGGAATATGCATGTATATGCTTTTTGTTTGATGATAATAAACATATATACATTCATTTAAATGTATTTGATATTGTACTAATTTATTTTTCACAGATAAAATAAATATTTGCTGAATAAAATAAATAACACAGAATTGGAATTCAAACGAATATTTTATTCAAACAAATATTTATTACAATTTTGATAGTACAATTTCAAGCTCTCACTATAACTATACAATTACAGTCACAATACAATTACATCACGATTTCATAGTTACATCATTTCCTCACTACATTTCACTCACACTCGTAGTTTTATCTTCAACTTCACTTCAGTGTGAATCCCGTATCTGAGCAATCTGCAAAAATATTCACTAACGCAGTAAAATTGAAAAAGAAATATTTTTGCAATATAAAATAAAATGTGGATTTTGAAAATATTATTTGCCTCAGTTATTTGGGTTGTTCGTCATCATTTGATTCTGAATTTATCACACACACGAACAACTTGTGACATGCACAGTGTATCACTGTACATGCCACAAGGCCGTGCACACCAATATATATACACTTGATATATTCACAGGGACAGGTGAGCACATGTCAAACCCAGATTATCGGATTCAACTCAGGTGCAATAAAACAATGTCACACCAATCAGTACAAGGTCAAACTCGAGTTCTGAAACTGGATTCAACACAGGGCAGTTGTACAGGATACGACTTCAAGCATGAGAACAGGCAAGCCCAAATAAATGCACAGTCCAATTATAGAGTCAAGGCAACATGAAGCATGCAAGCTCGAGCACAAGATCTGGAAACTACAACAATAAAATCTACAAAAGCAACCAACAAATTCAAAGTCGAGACAAGAAGGCAACATAAACCAGACTCGATGCTACAAACGAAACAAGACTACTAGTACAAAGCATGGACATCGAACTCACCACAATACATCACTGTGACTCCAACATCATACCCAAGTTAACAATATCAATAAAGACATCAAGTGAGACCAGAAGGTCCAGAAGTGAGACCAGACCAACCAACTAATCAACAAACAAATGAATCAGATCAGACTCAAGTGAAACCAACCAAACAACCAACAAACAAATGAATCAGACCATCAAGTGATACCAGTAAATAACAAAAGGAACCTGACCCAAGATCAAAATAAGTGTTCAGGTCAGAACAGCAATGACCAAGGCTATAATATGCAAACTTGTGCTTATAATGAACATATCAGAAGTAACCAAGTGCAATTACAAATGCATAGCAAATATCAAGTGAAGAAGACTACAATCTATCAAATAAATGCACAGGCATACACATATATACACACATGTATGTATGTATATACATGAACTAGATTGAAGCACACTGAAATACAAAGATGCAAACTAGTCTGGAAATCACTCAGAAATAAACAGAATTGACCGAAGTCAGGTGAAGTTAAAATTCAAGTCGAAGCCGTTCAAAACAAGGCCGAAGTCAAGGAAATTCGAATGTACAAATCAAAGCTGGAAAATCATGCAATTAGAAATGGTCGAAGTCAACAGCAAAACAACACCGTGGTCATCATGAAATGAAGCCGTGATCATCAAGTAAACAAATATACGCATTTGAACAAGTCAGTGCAAATCATCATCATTCAAGTGAAATCGAACGGCGAGCAAAAGTGATTGACAAATTCAAATAAATCATCAGACGAATATACGAACGAGAATCAAGGGTTTCGAACCCTATATAAACCCTAATTCATCATTGGCAAAAATCATCAAGTTCAAGCAACCAAAACCAGTAAAAGCTAAAGCGAAAATTAACATACCAATTATAATTCGAACTTGATCGAATTGAAGCAGCCGACAGAAATTCAAGAGACAAACGATCGACGAACGCAAGGATATAGAATATATCTATCTCAATCAAAGCTACTGGAGATCTCGATCGAAGCTACTAGGGTTGGCGACTTCAACAACCAAATGCCCTAATTTCAGAAGCTAAAGGAAGAGGAACGAACGAAGAAAAACAAACGGGCCACCATTTTTCACAAGCTATAATAAAAAGAAAAGGGGCCGGCTTGTTTTTATTAAGGGAGTTTATTTTAGGGCTTTGTTTTATAATTGTTTCTTTTGTTTTTAATTTGTTTTTAAATTTAAATTCTGTACTTTTCGAAACAAATTTGGGTAAATCACCACCTAGGTTTTAGGTATAGGTAGTGTCAGATTGTCTAGTTAGGATTAGTTCAGTGAGCAGGGTGTGCGAGTTTGCAAAACTCTATAGGCGGTAGCAGGGTGTGCGAGTCTGTTAGAGTGTTTGTAAGCGGTAGACTGTTTAATTCTAGTAGAAATCTGGGAATGCAGCAGTAGACAAGGGTTGCCGAAGCTGGGTAAATTTTGTGTGTGATTTACTTTTCAGCATATTTACTTCTCTGCAGTTTGGTTTTGTGTTTAATTGTTTAATCAGAGAAAATTTGCTACAACCCTATTCACCCCCCCTCTAGGGTTAATCTAGATCCTACATGGTGCAGATGCAGATGGCTTTGGAGCCAAACCCTCAAACTGCAAAGCCATACTATCAGATTCACAAATAATCCAAGTACATGATTTGTCATGTCCCTTTGAAACTGTGGATGCATACCCAATACAAACATCTTGTTCTTCTTCAACAATGTATCTATCAACCCTAGACCAAACCGAGACAATGCAATAAACCTATTCTCATACTCAACAGCTGACATAGCCCTTTGTTTATGATTTAGAAAGCTTCAAAACTTAAATAAAAAAGAATTTTATATCCACAAATTAAGGAGGTCCTTAACTAAAAAATAATGTTGAAGTTTGAAAATATTTCCTTCCCTAGATGGAAAGAGTATGACCAATCCTTCGGTTGTACTTTTGTTTGTTTCAATGCGTCCTAAGACCACGCTTTAAAATATGATATTTACTTAATTACATACAATAAGCTTTTTCTATCCATTCTAATTACCAAGCAAAGATGTCGATCCCTACAACACTTGCTTATTTCATCAAGTTATTACATATTTTTGTACGACTAATGTAGAAAAATACCATTCTCATAGGCTTTACCCCATGAATAAAGTACTAGTATTGGATATGTCTAATATGAAAATAAACATCTATCTTTATTATGCATGTCCCTATAGACTTTTATCCCTTGAATAAAAATTAATAGTGTTGATTAGGTATGTGGAAATAAGCATTCGTCTTTATTATGCAAGAACAAAACTTATCGATATGTCATATACTCATAGGAGTAGTATAGCTAATTGAAACAAATATGATCCTCCTAGTCTCCACCTTATGAACAGCCATAATATTATTGATTATGTCTAAATGAAATTCATCTGTTTTTTATTATGCAAGTCCTCGAAGAATTTATCACATCAATAGAGATATATTGATCATGTCGAATATTTAAATGAAATATAGTAAGACACTAATACGTCCTTTTAATCATAAGAGTAGTATAGTTAATACTTTACGTTATCTAGAATGCATGTAATTATGTAAGCTTTGTTCAGCATTACGTGTACACAAGTACAAACAACATGTGTTTCACATGTGAGAAAAAAATTGCTAGGTACGCACATATGCAACGTAAAATATTTAGGATAAACAGCATGCCCCACACTTTGTGTGTGAATGGCAAAAAAAAAAAAGTGCAAACGCCAATCACCCCACATTTGAAAGGCAAAAGATTATAATTTGAACTACTAATCAAGATGGGAAATCAAAATGATAACAATAATACACAATGCAACACAACATCCATAAATAATTAGAATGGTAACAATAGCTTTCATTGTAACTATAAGTACATCCACGATCAACACAACAACTTAAGTATCAGCAATATTTCCTTCAACCATGTAAGACGACAGAAAATTAAGATGAATTGCTCATATGTTGGTTTCTTTCATAATGAAGATGGTGTTGAACTTGTGAAATAACTTTGTCAGTTTTATCTCCACTTCTACAATCAAATAAATCTAAATTAGATTGAAACTAAATATGCGATCCTAATTACGAACTAAGTATGTTACCATTTTATTCTTAATCAAGTTCATCCTTCTTTGTAGAGGAAAAATGTGGATTAACATAACCAACATTATACATTGTATCAACTATATCCATGATCTGGTTTAAAAATTCGCTGACGGATCTCAAAGACCTAAAATATAAAACATGAGCATCAACAAACGCATAACAGAAACCAACTGCATTTAATAAACATTTTGAACAGCAATGACATAAGGTATGTCTTCTGAGTTATCGAGCGTAGAACCACAAGAACCATAATATAAGACGAAAATATTAAATTAAGAATGATACGATAATTAGTAAGACGTTCTAGTTAGTGAAGCTAAGCATGTAAATCATGTCATAGTTTGTATCTTGATAATAATTATCTGGAATAAATATACAGAATTGTTGTATATTTATTTCAGATACAACCTATGATATGATTTACATGCATAGCTTCATTAACTAGAACGTCTTATTAATCACCTTATCATTCTTAATTTGATATTTTCGTCTTAATTTATGGGTTCTTGTGGCTCTAAGATCGATAACTCAAAGACATACCATATGTCATTGCTGTTCAAAATGTTTATTAAAAGCAGTTGGTTTCTGTTATGCGTTTGTTGATGCTCTTGCTGCATATTTTAGGTCTTTGAAGTCAGTCGGTGAATTTTTAATCCAGATCATGGATATAATTGGTACAACGTATAATGTTGGTTATGTTAATCCTCAGTTTCCCTCTGCATAGAAGGATGAACTTAATTCAGAACAAAAGGATAACATACTTGGTTCGTAATTAGGATCACATATTTAGTTTCCACCTAATTCAGATTTATCTTATTGTATAAGTGGTGATAAAACCGATAAAGTTATTTCATAAGTTCACCACCATCTTCATTCTGACAGAAACCAGCCTACGAGCAGTTCATTTTATTTTCTGCTATCTTACGTAGTTAAAAGAAATATCGTTTATTCTTAAGTAGTATTGCTGATCATGGGCATACTTATAGTTACAGCGGTAATTATTGTTACGCTTCTAATTACTATGGTTGTTGTGTTGCATCATGCAGTATTGTTATCATTTTGTTTTCCATCTTGATAAAGAAGATATTTTGCAAAGTATCCTAGTGTTCAGTTTGGTAAACCCCGATTAAGATTGTCCATTGTTTGTATAATAGTGTTGCTTTCTACCAAATACACTTATTTTTTTTCAACTTTCCTCATTTTATTACTATGTTGATAAACACGGGTTTAAAGTTTAAACAAAGCTATAGCTTATATTATATTAACCTTTGTAAGAGTCTGATAATGATGTTTAAACCATATAGCATACATATTTGTGGTTGGACTATTGATTTATTTTGCTTAAATGTTGATGACTGTGGATATTCATAGCTGAATACTTGCTATATTTTTCTCACATTTGAGGTTCTGCTAATTTACTACAACTCTATTCTTAGATTTTATCGATCTAAAATTTTAATTTTTGTTTCGTATGCACAGATGAACAGCACTTAATTTGTTTGCTTATACTATGAATGTTGACTCTAACTTTTGAAATTTTATACATGGAAATACCACAAGCGAATATTGTTTAATGTTTATTTGGATATGTTCGATGTTCATTTGAATATGATGTACTGTTTCTTTGAATACGATGTTAAGCACAATGATGGCACAATAGACTTTAATTAAGTGTTCTATCTTCAAACAATTTTATTAACTGACATGGTCACTAATTATCCTTTATTCCATTGCATAGGAATAAAAGTAGTGGTTTCTTTGAAAGATATCACATGCAATACCATGCGATCAACAATTATCAAAGCATCCACTATGTCACTCTATAGATTTATCTACAACCTAATAATTGATTTTTACAAAAATAAAAATGAGATCCACAACCTGTGTGCAAAGCACAGGCACTCTACTAGTTTGAGTAATAGATTTGGAAACAAATTGCACGCTCCAATATCTTCTTTTATACCCCATATTTTATTCTATAAATAACCCTATTTTTCAAAATTTCCGACGTCGGCATTTTCTATAATACAAATCACACTCAGGTTAACCATGGTTTTTTATAAGACCTAACTAGGTGCAAGCAAGGTATTTTATGAAACTTCGCTTGGATATTTTATGAAACTTCGCTTGGAGGGAGCGATGCTTTGTATCACACCACGGTTGGATCAAGCTAGGTTTTGAAACAAACCATATACACGGTATTACTAGCGGAAATTCCATGTTAACTACATGGTTTGTTAGGCATCCACACTCGCTCCAAGCTTGGTTTTTTAGGTTTCCTCACTCACTCCAAGATTGTTTCTTTGTTTCTCATTCATTTGAAGCTTGGTTTCTTATATTTTCTCATTTGCTCCGAACTTGGTTTTTTATGGATGATCTCTTCTCATTAGCAAGTATTCTTTACAAATAATTTATGGCATGTCGTGATAGTATTGAGGGAAATTTTGTCTAAACAATTTTTTTTTAAATTTACCGAGGGTGAAAAGCAAAACTGGGAAGTCAATAGACTATCCCTAAATTATTTATTTACTTGGTTTTTACTTCATTTGCTAGTTTTATAAATTTTACATATGATAGGATTATTACTTTATTTGCTAGTTTCTCCATATTTCTGTAATTATTCGTGCTCACTATACATGCAACGTTAATTTGAATCAGATTTACCGATGAACATTCAATCAGAACAATCAGTATAACTCCAAATTTGTGTATCACGCTAATATACTTATTTACTATTGATGTGTGCATGAAAAATTCTATTTGAATTTGTTTTTCCACTTGTATCACGCTAACATACTTATTTACTATTGATGTGTGCATGTTCTAATAATATCTTAATTTGACCAACATGCAACAATATATTAAAAAGCCAACAAAATAAATTGTATTTTTGCTATTAAATTAAAATAAATACATGCACCCATATAGTACGTTTGCTTGATTAAGAACAAGTTAAGCTTTTACTAATTTACTTTCCTAATTTCAATAATTCGCATTAATTATTACGTTTATAATTATGTAGGCAAGCAACTTGGATCCTTTTTATTTGTTATAGTTTGTTTCATTTCTAGGTTTAAAATAATGACATTCATGTAATTTGAAAATAATAATGAAATCAAATTTAAATGGTTTAGTACAAAAACAACAAAAGTATGTTTCAAATCCATGGCCGTAATTAGCGACCTTTAGTCAAACCTTGACGACTCAAGATTTAAGGTTTTGATGGTTCGGTCAAACCGTCGAAATTGTTGTTTTTTTATTTTTTGACAATTTACATTTTTAAATATGAGCAATACTCAAAATTATTGAAACAAAATGCTAAATAATCTTCCTCTTGCAAATCTTTTACCGAACTTTGCCAATCATTTTGTTCCACAAAAGCGAACATATTCAACTACTATATGCAAACAAAATAGCAAGCTAAATCAAGGATTAAACTATACTGGATAGTTAGCATGCTAAATCACTTTATCTCATAATCGGTAAACTTCAATGAGCATTAAACCATTTTCAATAAAATTAAATCACACACATTTTTTTTTGTCATTATCAGTATCAAATCAAGGATTAAACGATAGGAAAATCGCTATCACAATTTTAAGTATTTTAATCATAAGAATTAAGTAATTAACACGATTCAATTACTCTTTTGCTATTTATATTATTTAATATCATGGTTTAATTAATATTTTGGGTTGTTTGTACTTGATAGTTCATAATTAGCTTCCAAGCTCTAATAAAATCGATCTTCTGATCTAAGTATTTATGTCTAACAAAGCATTTGAGCTAATTTCCATAAAAACCAAAATCATTACTAGATTAGGGCAAATAGTTACCAGATCTGGGAAGGATGAACTTGAATGAGGTTGTGGGACTAGGTGGAGTGCATGGTCTTAATGGAACTTGAGGCAGCGCGAGTGTGGGCTTGCGATGGAGAATTTGGGGGTGGCGGCGAATTTGTTAAGTTTGTGTTTATTCTTATTTTTTTGTTTTCAAAATACTTGTTGAAATTGAAAAAGAAATAGACGTGGAGGAAAAATAATAAAGACATGGTTGATCCGGTTATAACAATGGGTCTAACCATTAGTTCAATGTTCCGACCTTCTACTCTTACATAGCTTAGGTTATTTAAATTTTGGATCGAAGTGATCCACGGTTCATGGTTATTGGCAGTCGAACCATGGTTTGGTCCAATTATGACAACACACTTCCAACAACTAAATACGTGACAGTTATGTAAAGGATCATTTGAATGTATATCGTTTAATTTCGCTGAAGTTGTTTGTATAATATCATTTTTTGGATATGTTATAAACAATAACTTTTTACTTATCTCTTACTAAATTCTGAATTTATTTTAACCCAAAATGGTCTGGTATGACCAAATATTCTGTAAAAAGCATACACCATACATTTTGTAATAGTCATGCATCGTGTATTTTTTATGAAAGAAAAGACACTAATAATGAGTTCAACCATAGATTTCAAGTTAAAAGTTTTCTTCTTCTTTGACTTTCGAGTAAAAAGATCAGCTGCGTTGAACTCGAACTCATGACCCAAAAAGTAAAGAGAAAAAAGGGGATACATGATTAATGTTCTAGCATTTTCTAATAAAAATAACAAACATGACACAATTAAAATGAATCAAAATTATTTTAGTTAATCTTACTATTGATTGGTAATACATTTTTATAACTTTTCCACTAGTTTTGTCATAAATTTAGCTCATTCTCAGACAACCATTAAATGCAAATCTAAGTACTAATTCATATAATGTAATTCAAAATGTTTATCGAGAATCACACAAATAAAAAAGGAAAAACGTCCATAGACAGACATAAATCCCACACAGTTCATTTTCTCTTACAAATCTGGATCTAAATATAAATGCTTTATTGTATTGGTTTTTGGAATGCTGGATATGCATGAAATTGGAGAATATCAAAATTTTGAGAATTCTATAAAGTATGCTCAGTATTCTCTAGAACGCAAATCGAATGCCAAACTAAAATTGAGCAAATGCAAAATCCAAACTAGTTATATATTTTAATTTTCAAGTAGTTTTGATCCAGAAGACACATTCAAATATAATCGAGAGCAAAATGTCAATATTCATTTAATTTAAAGGTTTCTAGGAAAAATACTTATCCAAATTTGACTTGATCTTCACCTTCTACTCAAATGGGAGTTATTAAATTAATCTTTTACTTCGGTTTTGATTTTCATTTTTTATATTTCTATTTTGAATCTTACATGATGGTTTACAAGAATGAAATCAAGCCAATCATACTGAAAAATCATAATCAAATAAAAACTTAAATAATAATAAATTCATATCCTAAAAGCGAAACCATCAAATAATACCTTAGTTACCACTTACCCACCCTCCTAGCCTTATCGGAATACATGAGTTGAACCGATGATGTAAGTACTTGGATCGGAAGTTGGAAGCGGCAGATCTATGCAAAGTACCCACAAAGAGTTGAATTTATGGAAGAAATCGCCATTTCTGGAACTCTAACCGGAAGCGGTGCGAATAAGGAATTTGGGATTAGAATGAGTTGCATTTATGAGTTATAGAGTGGTTTACACCCATGGTTTGTATAGTTTTATTTACGTTGGATGGGCTGTGAAAGATTTAGTTGAGCCTTGTAATTTATTGAAGATTTCACGGTGGCAAGAAATAAGAAATGACCCTTTTAAACAAGATTCACATCCAATATGTTATGCATTAAAGATTAATCAAAATAACAAATATCGTAATACAAAAATGGGTGGAATCATATATTATTTGACTAGTGATCATATGGAAGATTGATAACAGTGAAAATTAGTTGGTCGATGATAGAGTACCTAAAAGATAATACGTAAATTAAACCAACCAACGATAATGTTTACCCCTTTCCACAATCCATCCACTTGGACTATAGAAATAATACTCTCTTCTTCCCAATTCCCTTAATAAATTTCATTCATGTTGTTGTATCTATTGATTCTGTTATATTTCAGCCTGTTATAATTAGTCTAAGTGGTAAGTTCACCAATATCTTTTTTTTTGAAAGGCAAGAGCAAAGAGCTCACTTTATTCACTAATGTATGATTACAAACACTAAAGCATGACTTACAACCAAATACAAACAAGTGACAATTCAACAAAAGTACAACTAGTCTCAACACTAACTTTACTGCTGTCAATAGCAATAACCAAATACATCAGCAGCAACAACATAACATATAAACTAAAAATACAATATAGAAATACATGCCAATAGCAGTAAATTTAATGGTCAGTGGAGAAATCAAGCTAAGGCAAAAGTATGATATCTTCATCAGCCCACATGGCAGCAAAATGACACCATCTTATTTCAAATGAAATGAATCCAGAAGTTTTCAAGGCAGCAAGATGATACATCACACAAATGGATCAGTCCTCAACCACCTGAGTATGTTACCATGAATCTGACCAAACAGCTGAGAAGAATTCTTTATACCAATACCAAAAATTCTATTATTTCTCTCTAACCATACCTCATAAATCAATCTCTAAAGTAACTTAAGCAAAAGCCTAGATCCACGAGATTTCCATCTAGTTGCTTTGAAAATATTAAACCATTCAATAGAACTTACAGGCGAAGGCTTGTAGAATCCACCATTGGATAACAGTCTGTACCAAATTTGAAATACAAAAGGACACTCGAAAAATAAATGAGTATTGCATTCAGTTTCAGACTTACAAAAAACACATAGATCCTCTGTAATAATACCAATTCTACAAAGTTTATATTTGGTATTTAAAGCATTGGCCATCACTTTCCATAGCAACAAATTTTCTTTTGCACTGCAACCTGTTTTCCAAATTATAGAATGCCAGGGAAATTGTGAACTATTTTCACAGAGAGACTTGTACACAAGCTTAATAGTAAACTTCCTCCCAGACCAGATTAGAGTATTATCAGATTTGGTAATAGGGTTATTTGAAATGAGATTCCATAAATTCCTAATTTGAAATGAACTAGAATATGGTAAAACTATACAGCCTTCATGAATAAAATCATCAACTTTAGCCTCCTCTGATATTCCAGAATTTCTTCTCAAGTTATAATCAACAATAGAACTTAAAATTAATCCCTATTTAGCCCATGGAGAATTCTAGAAGGACAATCCTTTTATCAGAGCATAATTGCATTGTATAAAAGGTATAAATGATTCTCTAAGCTTAAGAATACACCTCCAACTCCAGCTACAGCTTTGAGGAATTGGCATAGTCCAGAAATTTCTTTTACCAATAAGATTGTGATTAACCCATTGAGACCATAGATTCTTATCAGTTGTAAAAATTTTGTTGAAATACACTGAGATTGCAGCTTTATTCCATTGAAAAATATTTGTTATTCCAAGACCTCCATTCCTTTTAGCATCGAATAGTTTATAGAAAGATATAGGAATAAGCTTTTTTGAAAAAGGATCACCATGCCACAAGAATTTATTAAGAGCACTTGATATCATATTAATCAGCTTAGTTGGAAGAATATAATGCCTAGTCCAATAAGTTGTCATGGCCACAGCAATTGATTGAATAATAGTTAACCTACCAGCTTGTGATAGCTTTTCAGTAGGCCATATCAGTAGCTTATCAACAATCTTATCAAAAAGAGGCATACAATTTTGCTTGGTAATTCTAGAAGTGATTAAAGTCAAACCCAAATAGAAAGAATTTTTAGGTAATTCTTGAAGACCCGAGAATTTGATGATATCATTTTTTTCCAACGAATTTAAACCAGCAACCAAAATATTAGACTTAGAAAGATTAATCTGAAGACCAGTGATGGAATGGAAGAGTTGCAGAGTAGAAAGGATACACTGAATATTATCATAGGTAGGCCTTGTAAAAACAATCAAGTCATCAGCGAAAAGAAGATGAGTAATTAGAGGTATCTTACATTTGGGATGAAGCTGAATGGCTTTATTAACAACAAGATCCTTGAAAATAGAATTAAGAAGCTCCATAACAATTATGAACAAGTAAGCTGAGATAGGATCACCTTGCCTAACACCTTGCATACCCTTAAAATATCCATACAAACCACCCTCCCTCGAAATAGAATACATAGGTGATGATATACATGTATAAATCCAAGCTAAAAATGGTTTTGGAAAATTCATTTTATACATAACAACTAAAATTGAATTCCAATTAACAGAATCAAATGCTTTCTTAATATCCAATTTTAACATGCATCTTGGTGAAATGTTTTTCCTGTCATAGCCAAACAGTAATTCCTGAGTCAAAAGAATGTTATCACTAATTGATCTACCATTGATATATGTTGCTTGATTAATGTAGATAATGGATGGCAAGACTGATTGTAATCTGATAGCTAAAATCTTTGAAATGATCTTATAGATAATGTTACAACACGAGATAGGCCTAAAATCAGCAACTGAAGTTGGATTCACAATCTTAGGAATTAATGCAATAGCAGTAGCAGATAGACCAGCAGGAAGCTTATTATGAAGAAAGAAGAATTGAACCGCTTTAACAATATCAATACCAATAACATTCCAACTGTGCTGTAAGAAATGAGCATTATAACCATCTGGGCCTCCACAACTATTACTATCCAAACTAAACATAGCAGTTTTAATCTCATCAGGTGTTATTTCACAAATCAGAGAATTTGATTGGAAATTAGACAAAGTAGGAAGTGAAATATTAAAGAGAGGTTTAAGATCAGGAATGAAGGAAGTGGATGGAGCTAAAATAGAAGTAAAATATTGAACAAAGGCCTGATTAATACCATCAAAAGAATTTACCAAGTTCCCATTCATATCCTTGATCTGAAAAATGCTATCACGATTTCTTTTAACTTTAAGAAAGTTATGAAAATACTTAGTATTCCTATCTGCCTCTTTCTCCATTCTCAAGTGAATTTTCTGTTTGAGAGAAGACATCTCCCTCTCAATAACTTTCTTAAGATCATTCTTTAATTGTAATTCAGCATGTTTTAAGAAAGAATCAAAAGGCCTGATACACAAGACTTCTTGAATCTTAAAAAGCTCATTCCTAATCTGAGTAGAAAGGTTAGATTCATTACCAAAATTTGCTGCAGACCAAACCTTTAGGTGAAACTTAAGTACTTTCATCTTGTGAATAATATTTGCTAGCGGGTCTTTTCCAAATTGCATACTCCAAACCTGTTTCAGAATATCATGAAAATCTACCTGCTTTGTCCAAAAATTAAAAAATTTAAAAGTGTGTTTCCCTCTACTAAAATGATCAACTCCCCAATGAAATATTAATGGACAATGATCAGAAAGAGAAGGCTGAAAAATTTGATAAAATGATTTTGGCCAAGAATGAAGAAATGGAAGATTTATAAAAATATGATCAAGTTTACATAGAGTTACATTACCATTCCTATTACAGTTAGACCAAGTAAAATCTGACCCAAAGAATTTGACAGGAATTAGATTAGATTGACATATAGCACTATTTAAAGGAGAAATGTCCTTAAGAGATAAAGGACAACCACCATATTTCTGATTACAAGCAAGCATATAATTAAAATCACCACCAATGAGCCAAGGAGTAGAGAGAGGATTTAATGATGGAAGTTTATCCAAGAAAACCTGTCTCAAAGATAAAGAATTATGAGCATAAATTGAGGTAAGGAGAAAATTCAATTTTGAGGGTAAATGAATACAATTATAGTGAATGTATTGATCAGAAGCACTGATTCTGGAAAGTTTGAAAATGCAAGGGTTCCATAAAGTTAACAGTCTACCATAATTAGATTCAACAAAATTATGATCATATAACCAAGAGGGAGATATCATGTAAGATGCTTTAAGAGTAGATTGAATATCAAGCTTAGTTTCAGAGATACACATTAACTGAATTTCCTTATCCTTTAAAAGGTTCTTAATCTCAATCTGTTTAGATGGAGAATTAGCTCCCCTAATATTCCAAAAAGCAATATTATTCATTTAAAAGGAAGTGGAGGTATCAAAGGTGAAGGATTCTTCCTTGTATGTCTTGTGTGAGAAGTGCTTTTTGAAGAAGATAAAGGAAGTACTTCTTGAGGTTTAAACTCTCTACCATTATTCAAATCACCAGCATTCAGAGCATTGGAAACATCACTAGAAATAGAAGGAGGAGGAAGTATAATATGACTAGGAGGAGACACGTGCAAATAAGGAGAACTGGAATTTAAATTGGATGGAGACCGAGTAATAAATTGATAACAACATGAGGATGACACAGAGGTAGAGCTATTTGAAGAAACAACAGTCACAAAATTAGCAGCTACAGTTGAAGAGTTAGAAAGATTTCCACAAGAAGAACTAGAACCTAAATTGGATTGAGACCGAGTACTAAATTGAGAACAACATGAGGTAGATTTATTAGAAGATCCAACATTTACAACATTAGCAGCTACAGTTGAAGTATTAGAAAGATTTCCACAAGAAGGAGATGTAACCAATGAAATAGTATCACTACCAATACAATCCTGAGATTTTTCAAGAGAAGAGTTTGATAAGATAGAAAATGAATTAGAAAGATTTGTAAGGCAGGAACTATCTGACTTATGAATGTCTATTCTTTTTCCTTTCTCAACACTTTCATCAGCTGATTGAATAATGTCTATATCCACAGATTGCTTTTTTTTTCCAAACTCCTTTATTCCTCCTATTTACATTTTTCCAACCTTGATCAATTAAGTTTTTATTATCATTATCAATGACATAATTTGTCCGACTTTTGTCTACATTCTTCACCAAAACTTGCTCCTTATTAACATCAACATCTTCAACCTTATTAACAAATTTACAACAAGCAGAATCATGACCAAAAATTTTACAATGCGTGCAGATTTTCAGTTTCCAATCATATGACAGTTGAACATCAGGACAGTTATTGCCCAATTGTGGTATAGGAATAGAGTCAGGTAAATCAAAATCAGGTGAGATTTCTACTAACGCTTTTGCATACTTAAATCTCTGTAGCTTTTCAGTGCTATTATCAAAACATATAAGCCTACCAACATGACATGCCAACCAATTAATCCCAATCAAAGTCCAAAGAATAATGGGAATTCTATGAAAATGTATCCACACAGGTACTTTCTTGACTTGAGCTTGTGAAATACCAACCGATGGATCCCACTTAGTAATAATGAACATTCTACCTCTTATAAAGATAGGATCCAAATTAAGAACATGATTCTTATCTTCTTGATTGGAAAACTTGAAAAAGAAATTATAGCCATCAGATTTGAAATCAACTTCACCTTTGAGTTTCCAATATCTTTTCAAAAAAGTAACAACAGTCAAGAATGAAAGCGTACCATCCAAGAAAAAACCAACCAAATGATCTTCCCAGTATTTCAAACCCTCATCCCTAACAAGATCTGGTAAAACAGTAGAAGATTGATTCCGAGAAATTTCAAAATGGATAGGCTTATAAGAACCAGCATTACGTGGTAAAGATTTGAAAAGAGAGGACCAGTTCGAATTGACAGAGGAAGAATCCTTCTTGAAAGAAGAACACAAAGAATCTGACTGACAAGGTGCAGAAGATAGATTGAGAGAAGAAAGAGGAGCAGATGAAGAGCAAGAAGAAGATGAAGTGGATGAAGATAGATTGAGAGATGGAAGAGGAGCAGATGAAGAGCAAGAAGAAGATGAAGTGGATGAAGATAGATTGAGAGATGGAAGAGGAGCAGATGAAGAGCAAGAAGAAGATGAAGTGGATGAAGATAGAGGAGGAAAAGAAGCAGAATCAAGAGAAAAAGAAGACGAAGAAAGAGACGCCATTAAAATTTCAAAAGAGGAGCCAAAACATTTTTTCAGAATTAAAATTTTGAATTTGGATTTTATTCTTCACCAATATCTTTTTGACCAGTATATATTTATTGATTATTAAGTAGTGAAAGAAAATATGAAATTTAGTTCAGTATTTAAACACGTGCGTTTATCTAATCATTTAATTCTCCTCTCTCTTCGCTCGAAGTGCAAACTTGTGTGTTTTATATAGAAATTAGGTTGAAGAAAACGAGTTTTAGGAACGCTTCAAAATCGCTTTAGAAATTGCTTTTGAAATTATTATTTAACATTATTTTTAAGTATTAAATTAATTACTCCATAATAGGAGAATTTCAAAGGCAATTTCTAAAGCGATTTTGAAGCGTTCCTAAAACTCGTTTTCTTCAACCTAATTTTTATATAAAACACACAGTTTTGCACTTCGAGCGAAGAGGGAGGAGAATTAAATGATTAATAATGAGAACTAATCATATAGGTTACATTCATGAAACATGAATTTCTTTATGGAACACATTAAAGACAAGTTTAAGGGATCATTCTTTATGATCGTAGTTAGACATTAGCTTTTTAATCGTTGTACTCAACAAATTACAAAAAAGGATAATAATTGTTTTTCCATCTAAGTTAAGGAAAAATATTTGCTTTATTTTGTTTTCCTTAATTTTCTTCTACTTATTTCGCATACAATTTCATTTATAATTTAAGTTAAATTTTATAAACTATTGTCTTGCTTGTTTGAAGATCCAATTAAAGATTTATACTAAATTCATAATACATTATATATAGCTGAATCATATTATCACGGTGACCACACCATTATCAAAATAAAAATAATTTTATTGAGCAAATTTGTATGCTTATATACATTTCGTACATTTTCCCTTTTAATTTTATATTATTAAACTTGTGTATATTAAAGCCATAAAATAAAATAAACTTCTATTTACTATCTCTTATTTTGAGGAAAATGCTTGTTTTGTCACAAATGAGAATCTTTAAAGATGGAACAATGGATTGAAATTTAGAATATTTATTTACCAAAATTGAAACAACGATTTTCTATGTACCAAATGACTATAATTTTCTACATACCAAATCTTATTTCACTACCCATTTGTTAGTAATCTATAACCAAATATAGCCAATTCAGTTTATACACAAGTTGGTAACATAAATGTGACAACAAGAGATAACACTCATTTGATCTCTCCCTGAATTTACATCCCCATGTAAAGAAAAGAAATACAATGGTCAGTGCTTGTCTCAAATTTTGAGTTTCATTTTTTGTTCAATTGCTGCTCCCGTTAAATATTTTGTTATGCTAGATAACATCATGTATCCATTAAGATGAATATGAGTATCATAATATCCATTACAAACATTTATACGTATAATAATATATATTAACTCATCACCACTACATTTTAATTTCTATAACATCAATCTATCGAAAAATATATTAAATTTATTTATAAATTATTTATCTAATCAAACATACCATATATGATTATCAGAATTATCTTAAATATATCTAGAAATAAATCATGCAATTTTCAACTAGTTAAATAAAAATAATCAATTAATACTTATTAGCTAGCTTATCCTTTTTTTAATCTTGAAAAAATAAAAAATTCAATGTATACCCCATTTATATTAACGAATAATATAATTATTATTTAGTTTTGTTTTAAATATAAAAATATACATATGAATTCATTATAGGTAACATATTTGGTTATGCATGAGCCCTTCATCAACAAGGTCCAAGAATTGATCCATGCTAGTTACATTTCATTTATGTGATGTGGGTTTGGTAACGTAGAACTTACACACACATCATGATACACAAACTTTTTATTTGAGTAACTAAGAAGTTTAATTTAACTCGTTTATCATAGCAAATTCATCATACATTGTATAACAAATTTTAGTTATATATCCAAAATATAAAATTGAGTTAAATTCAAAACATTCCCAACAAAAGTAATTTTTCCTCAAAATAAATCAATAAAATTCAAAAGATTCACCTTTTCAAGTGAAATAAGACTATCGACGATACTCAACATTGTGTATGTATATGTGTGTGTGTATAGACACACCCCAGGTCTGTCGATATAAGTAGTGTCACCCACCTATGAAATATAATGGTATTCCCCGCCTATATAATATGCGATATATATATAATATAAATCAAATCCAGTGGTGACAAGAATTGACTGTACGAGAGACATGAAGTCCTAAGTAGAGTCATATTTCAACATGTAGGTTACCCAACCCAAATTTGTAATTAGGTGAGGTATATAAATAGTATACGTTTATCTATCACTCCGTCAGAATCAGAAAGGAGATTGATAGCTACCCGCCTGCTCCAGGAGCCCAGGGTTACCTACCTAGATCCGGCCCTACAGTCATCCGTTACCTCCATGATAATCGTGACACATATCCACCAGTATGTTCGTTAATGCGAGGACATTCCAATCATGACCTGGATCCTGCCCCTAAGGTAACTGACCGTTGGCCTAGATAACACAAGGGCCAGGGATTAATCACCATATAATACTTACCAAAATCCTATGATGCACATCAAATATAATATCCAATTAAGGTGTCACAGATTTGGGACGTGACCTTACGATCAGCTCACCAGGGTGGATTCTGAAAATCTGATTCACTTTACATTCACAGCCAGGAGTACATCATGATAAAAAAATACATAGTATCAACGTAAATTGGTATCCCACCTAACTTAAAGTTCATGAGCATCACCTCAGATAAGTATAAATCATCATCCACATTGTCGTCCTATGAGTGGCATCTACTTACACTAATAATCGAATAAATATCACATTGACGTTCCATACCACCGTATATTACTAGTTCGTTTATTCAATGCCCATAAACTACTTTCAAACCACACAATATCTTTATGCAACGAGTTCAATGAATAAATGTTACCAAAAGTTCCATATCAAACGGTATTACTAATCCGTTTATTCAAATTCCTTAAAACACAGAAATGAAAACACACATACAATATTGAAAGTAATTATATATATATATATTATATTTGAAAGCTCAAATGATACTTCTATAACAAAATAATACATTATTAAATTAAATAATATATATAGAGATATTCAAATAGATAAATATATACCATAGAATATTTTCACAAATCTATAATATAAATTTAAAATCATTAACAAACATCATAAGACATTTGATAATTTAAAATAAGAATTTACTAAATCTTTATAATTTTTCCTTTAAATAATATTATTAAACTATGTTATTTAATAATTAAACAATTTAAACCATATTTGTAACCAAGTATAAAACGTAAATATGAAATAACAGACTATATTTATATTTTATTTATTTTAATTTTAATAAAAAAAATTACGGATGTGCACACGATGTCGATCGGTCACTACCAACGTCGACTCCTAACGGATGATTGGTTAGCACATAGGCAATTTTAATAAACAATTTCAAACTTTTTCCCGCTTGCAACAAACTATTTCAAACGGTGTGCTTATGTGATTTCGTTGTCTCTAACTATTACCTTAAGATTGCTAGATATTATTTTTGTCGACAAACTAAGACAATAATGTAACAATATAATGCAAATAGAAGTTGCTTCAAGGCATGTCGAAAAAGACATTGTTTGTTAAAAGATAATTGCAACCTCCCTTTTTTAATAAAACAAGCGAATGCGTTTGAGTTATGACTAGTTCCATTCCAAGGTACAATGAAGCACGAGAAGTTGATATCCTATATCGACTGTGTTTGTATTAACAAAATCATTATCAAACTATCTTTAGAATATGTAGTGATAAGGGGTCGGGTTTGCAATCTACGGTTTTGCAAATTTTATAATATTTTGATAGTTTAAGAAAACAACAACGTAAGAGAGAATCACAAAGACCGAGAAATGGATTTTCATAAATTTCTAAATGGAAGATGAGGGAGATAGACCTATATATAGACGTTGAAAAGATATGATCTTTTGTTAACAATCATTTTTTTAATGGAAATGTATGTTCATTCGAAAGATATAGTGTTACACAACAGTTGACATGAACTATTATAAGTGTATAATAATATTTGGACCCAACCCAATATAATACGCCCGACCTGTATCACACGTCAATCAAATGGCGATGCATGTGTTAACATGTAACAACCCATATTGTGGGACTTCAAATTTGAATATTTAATTTATTTGAATATTCAGATTTGAATTTAAATTATAATAAATTATCCGTTTCAAATTTTGATTTATTTTCAATGACGTGTTTTAATTTAATTTTTAGAATTTTTGTCATAATTTTTAACTTGGAAAATAAGTAAATTTTCGTTTGACGTATTTTACGGCAAACGTTGGCATTTTGAAACTTCACAGAATATAATAACTTATCCATTTTATTGTTGTTTTATGATCGTGTAACATTGTTATACGCGATAGAATTTTTATTTTTGTCGTTCGTGTCTCGTACGCGGACGGGTTATTGTGTGGCGTCAGACCCTGAATTTTTTTTGAAAACAAATTTTATTCACAAATCACACACGCATAAGTACACAACCCAGCCCCTTTTCTTGCAGATCAACACTTCAAATGTCCACTGGAGTACACTGTGCAGCAGCCATCTTGTTTTTTGTTCCTACCCGCTGACCTTCTTTCTTGTTTCTCTTTCCAAGAGCAGCCACCTTATCTAGCCACTTTTGTCCACCATGGTCTGAGTTTGTGTGGATATATATGTTTGAGCTTGGGGAAAAGCAAAGAAAAACCTTCTTCTTCTCTATGTTTTTACTGTCAATGTCTAAAACCATGGAAAACCACATCCTCTTCATTATTCAAAAATCAACATATCCCAAACTATCAAGTTTTAGCTTGAGTGATTTAAACGAAAGTTGTTCATCTTAGTCTCGGCTGTTTTTAAAAATTAACGGCGCTCGATTTCATTGGATGCTCAAGTGATCTAAATGAAAGTTGTCCATCTAAGTCTCGGCTGTTTTTAAAAATTAACGGCGCTCGATTTCATTGGATATCGATCGAGTTATTGCCAAAAAACTAAAAGGGGATAAAAATGTTTCTAAACTTTAAAAATCAATTTCTCTCAATCCATGAACGATTAATCGACGGCGTAGGCATCATTGAACTTGTATCGAAGCATAGTATTTTTTATGGAAGTTCGACGGCGATTGGAAATGGTCGATGGAGATGGTCGATACCTAGGGTTAGGTATTTTGGTCATCGATCGGCGAATTGGAGATTAGATGTGGGATTGGGAGGTCGAGGCACACTAGCTGCAAATTTTGGTGGAGTTTGGCATCAAAAATAGTCGCGGCCTTTATGCATGCGCGTGTGTCAGATATCAGGTCACGATCTTCGGTAATGGGGCAAAAGGGTTCGCGGTAGTGGGAGGAGGCTCGGCTTGCAATAGGGAAGTTGGTGGTATGGTTAGTTCATCGTTTTGGTGAGTAGGGGAGTGTGCACATGCACATCTGTGCACATATATGGAGTTATAGGGTGGATGAAGAAGAAAGGGATGGAGGAAGAGAGCTATAGAGGGTGGGTGGGCTTTTGGATGAAGCGGGTTCGTGGGCCTTGGCCGTGTGTTGGTGAGCATTTAATTTGCAAATGGTTTAAATTTTATTTTATAAATATAAGGGTAGATTTTTAAAGTATGATATCTCATCCGTTTTAAGTCTGTTTGACACGCGGATTTTTGCGTTGATGAGCACAACATTGTAGTGGAACTTATTGATAGCTTTGGACAAGTATAAATTTATGACATATGAAAACAGACATGATTTAAATTACGTTATTTTAATTAATAACGTTGTTTAAATTTATATACCCTAATTATAGATGTTTATTTGGCCAAATAAATTATCGTTAAGTTAAATTGGATCGAATATGATAATTGGACACCTGTTTAGTGAAATAAAACACCGTTTCGCTAATTAAATTAATTTGGCAATTAATTAGTAGAATAAATTCCCGTTCTTCTATTTTATAGTTTTGGACGTTTGATTATATGTCGTAAATGATATGCCACTTTGAATTAGTCATATATTGACTAATGATGGTTAAGTGTTGGATTTATTTACATGGTCGTGGATTATGTAAATATTTGTTATTAACTTGAAAAGTTAATTGAATGATATTGTAGCTTGTTTAAGTACCATGGTGATCGTTAAGTCTTCTTCGAGTTTGAAAAGCTAATTATTGATTCGAAAGTTATTTTAAGAATAATTATTTTTATTATAAGGTCTAAAGATAATTATTATTTTGTAATAAGATTTAAAAAGGCAATAACTTATAACTAATAATGATATTTTAAAGATAATTTATAATTGTTTTAAATAACGATTTAAGTTAATTATTTTATTAATATGATTCTTAAAAGTTGCCTCTTAAATTTTATTTAAGAATGTTTAATTATTATTTAAAAGGTTATTTAGTTATTGTTTAAAAATGTTTTAATTTAATTATTTATTTAAAATGATTTAACTATACTTTAAATTTTAATTAAAGTTATTTAGTTATCTTGATTTAAGTTATTTAATTAACTTTATAGGTTAATTAATTATCATATTAATATTAGTTTAAGGTTAATTAATTATTGTTTTAATAAATTTTTAAAATTAATCAATTATTATGTTAATATTTTTTTGAAGTTAACTTATTAGTACAATAGTAGTGTTTGAAATTAATTTAATATATTATTAAACAGATTCTAAAGTATTATTTTAAATAAGATTTGATTAAAATGAAACAGAAGGATGTTTAAATAGTAATTTGTTATTTAAAGTTATTTTAAATAACTTATGGTTTATCAAGAGGACCTTATTGACTTAAAGAGTCTATTAATGAGTTGGATTAAATATGGGAAGACTTTTATAAATGGCTTTGGATGTTTATAAAAAAATTTATAAATGATTTTTAAGGATCCGAGAAGGAGAAGTTTTATAAACGGGATTTAGGATTTATTAAGAATTTTTTATAAAGGGATTGGTGTTTTGGGTTTCTCCATTTTATATGATAATTGGGTTTGATCATTTAAATATGATTTCAAAATAGAAAATCTTTCTAAGTGTTTATTGAATATACTTTCCAAGTTTTGAAAGTGAAATGGTTAAATATACTTATTCCGTCGAGATAAGTATATGAATATAGTGGATACTTATTCCGTTGAGATAAGTATATGAAAGTGATTTTCAAGTATCTGAAATGTGAATTTAGTTTATCTAAAATATTTATTTTGGAGAGGATTAGTGATTTCAATGGGAAATATAATATTTGTTTAGAATGTTTGTTTATTTCATAGTTAAATAACAGACTATCAAATTTAGACCCAAACCCAACTTTGGAAATATCTAGGAGAAACACGTGAGTTATATGGCACAGTCATGTTGTACTGTACGTGTAAATCTCGTTTCGTTCTCTTAGGACAGTGATAAGGAAATCCATCCACTAATAATTAGGAGATGAACTCTGCTCTTATCTTTGTCTTTTTATTTCCTAAAGAACTGGAGTTGAGTTTATAGGAAATTATTGAAAGTTGTTTCGAAGAGATCGGGATCAGATATGTTATGTGAAAACCACTTCGATCCAACTCAAGCGTTTCGAACTAAAGACATCTTGAAGAATATGGAATCGAAGATGGAGCATTGAAGTGCAAGGGATGCTTGGTACTAGTCCTGAGGGTGATTCCAAAATGGATGTAGTAGAAGTAGTACCTTCGGTTTGTCCTTATTCTGGACAACTTGTATGGATGAATGCTGGCACTGAATTACTGCTTGGAAGGGTGCAGTGTTAGCATTCTAAGTGGAATTGTTATTTAAAAGGTAAGCGTAGCCTCAAGCCTCATTAACCGGGAATGACTAAAATCAGGGGAGATGCAGCAAGGCTAAGTGGGTCACTCCCATTAGGCTGTGTCATCACCTTTCTAGATACATCTACATATTCATGGATTGGTTGTGCATAAGATCTCAATAAAAAGGGTTGCAAAGCAACTGGGGTGATGACATATTTGATACTATCTAGTGAGGGGCAGGCTCCACTAATTTGAACAAAGCACGTGCATCCGAATACCAGTATATTAATTGGGGGGTTTGAATAGTCTATTCTTTGAAAGAGAGTAAAACGCCCAAAGATAACGTGTAGAGGAGGTCGCTCACCAATAATAGTAGCCATCGTCTTCTTACTAAGATAAGCAGCTATCATTAAATAAAGGCATTAGGCTTTACTAGGGATCCTAATTAATAGGGAACTTTCATTCCCAGTAGAAGTCAAGTCCTCGAGCAACTTCCAAGAGATGGCGATTTTTCAATTCTACAACTCAGTAGTGTGGAGGAGTATTTGTACATAAGGTCTGATTGATGAATCATAAAATTCCATGGTCTATGAAGTACTTCCATAAAGCATTAGATATGAACTATCCTCCATTTCACTTTATTTGACAGGGGTGGAAAATTCTTATAGGGTCTTGTGTTGGTAGGGGATCCCGGCGAGATCCTCGGTACATTTTCTAGACGTGTACCATGATAGGTGGTACCCCGGTGCCTTGTCATAGTATAGAATCCAATTTCTAATACGTGCCTTTACGGTTTTTATCGTAGAACCTAGTATGTTGGAATTTAATTAATGTAACAATTTCGGCTATGATTAATTAGTATCTGTATTCTAGACATTATTATAATATCACTGGATTTCCATATATAAAGGTTTTGGTTATCGTAAGGTAAAAATCTGTCCGTGTTTATGTGCGACGTGGTCTTACGAGATACCTTTGCTTTGAAAAGTTATTTAAACTTTAAAAATCCATTTGATTATGTTTCTCACGCTGGTTTTACCAAACCAACCTAGGCGTTGTTTTCTTATAATGCTCGGGTCGGAGCGAGTATATTTCCAGGTATAGCTAGATGTTTGAAGCTTCAGGAGGAAAGCTGTGGCCCAGAGACGTATTCACGTACATGGTTATTTTTTCCGTTGCATTCATTGTTGCATTTATCATCAATTGTGAGGACAAGTTGTTATAACTGTTCATGCTGAATAGGTTAGTATATTCTGATTGATGTCTGCATATACATATGTTACATTTTTGTTTTTGTATAAAGATTTGTTATATATTATAGATTATTCGTTCCGCTATGAGATTCTGTGTTATTTAGTTTCTTCTTTCTTCTTTCTTTTCCCTAACTGTCCGCCTTGCCGTTCAATTTGGGTTGGACATGTATGATTTATTATCAGCTCAAACTGTACAGAAAAGTGGATCGTTACATAACATGCATGTTCTCCTCCTCTCTACACAAGAGCAACACAGATGCCTAAAGGGACTAAACATGAATATTAAAGTTGTTCAAAAACATTTAACCCAACCAAATGTATATCCTGGATTGACATGGTCAATCGAACAATGGTTTTGCGTAGGTGTTAACATGACTTTTTTCCTCAACACTAGGATATGTTTTCATGTCCATATAACCCAACATTACTCTTGAAAATCGTATATTTAAACAAATACATAATAAAATATCTCATAGTGTAGGACTATTTATTTTCTTTATCTTTCTTTCTCTTCTTTGGTTCTATTCTTAAGTTGTACAATTGCATAACTGTTGAGGAACCAATCGGTTGTATAATTTAAAAAAAAAACATTTATTGTAAATTTTTTGTTGGTTTCAGTTTAATACATAACAACGATATGTTAGAAAAAAAAGAATTTAGACTTAAATATGAAAGCTAAAGTCATGAAAATATGAATTCAGAATTTGAATTTCGAATTCAACTTGAACTGGATTTTTTTATCAGTTTAGACCACTTCTGAAAACATATAAGAAACATATACCAAGTTTAAAACATATTACTAATAGACCTATTTTTACAATGTTAGGGTTCATTCAACATTCTATCATGGCAAAATTTCAAATGCTACCTAATTATTTTGTCCAAAATTTCTCATAACATCATTTCAAATGGAGGCGAGAGGAATTTTTCAAGTATTTTCTCCTAAAAAACTTTCATACTGTGCAAATGTAATTTCCATTATAAATTTTTCTCATGGTGCATTTTCTAACGTTTCTAGAAAGGTTTCGTTGAGTCAACGCCAAAGTGGCAAAAATAGATATATGTTTTTACTACATTTCGAAATTGACTATATTGGTTATATGATTTATAAAGTGGTCTAAGTTGGTAAAAACTCTTCTGAATTAGAAAATTTGAGATTGAAAATTTGAATTTTGAAATTTACAAATTTTGAATTTTCTTAATGAAACAAAATCTGAATTTGTTATAAATTCAATATGCAAAAATAATAATTGAATTTCTTAAAAAACATAAATCTCAATTGACGGACCTTTGGCTCATAAGTCAAAAGGAAAAATAAATATGGATTTTCAAATTTCAAAATTTTGGAATTTGAAATTTGAATTTTTTGGAAACTTGAAATTTTCAAATCTAGAAATTTCTAGTATGAATATAAAATTTTGACTTCTAAAATTTTAAATTTGGTTTTGAAATTAGAAAACAGGAAGTTTTGGAAGTATGAATTTTGAAATTGAACTTTTTTCTTTGCATTTGTAAACTTGACTTTTGACTTATTGATTTTTTGGCTTAACATTATTTAATATTGCAAGGTTACAATAAACAAACCTACATCCCAGTCAGCTCAATCAGTTCTTCAAAAACTCATATTAATATATTTATATTTAAATACTTTGTAACGACAACAACAACTAAGCCATTATTGCTAAATAAGTTGGGGTCGGCTAAAAATGAATCCAAAAACTAAATGACAAGGTCAATTTGAAAGTCATAACAACAACAACAACAATAATAAAACTATCATAATAATACTAAAATAAAGTCAAATAAGTAAACAAATAATAATAATAACAACAACAACTAATCAAAATAAAGATAAAGATAAAAATATAAAAATAAAAATATATTGAATAATAATAATAATAATGAAAAAAAACAATGATGATAATAATAGTAATACTAATAGTAATAATGGTATTAATAGTAATATTAACCGAAGACCAAACACTACGACTTAGGCTTCTATTCACTAGTCCTGTAATCTAAAACTTATAACACTACCCCTTAGCAAACCCTAAAAAAAATAAAACTCCTAGCTCATGGTTTTGGTACGTGGATCGAAAACTTCTACGTGCTCCTGTCCGACACCAGCTCTTCGAATATATTCTGATCCTTCAATTCCCTTTTTACTACTTTCTCTCATGTCAACCTTGGTCGACCTCTACTCACTTTGAGCATTTGACGCGACCTATAATTCCAACGTGCACAGGTACCTTGGGAAGCCTCTGTTGAAGATGTCGAAACCATTTTAAGCGGTGTTGGACTAGCTTCTCCTCAATTGGTGCTACTCCAAATATATCATGTATATCCTCATTTCTAATTCGATCTCTTCTTGTATAACCACAACTCTATCGCACCATACGCATCTCTGCAACACTTATCTTCTGTATGTGTTGGCTTTTAGTAAGCCAACATTCTGCAGCATACAATATCGCAGACTCGATTGTCGTCATGTAGATCATTCTTTTGCTTCATAAACCTCTCCATAAGTTGTCTTATCAGGAAAATTGCCTCTATGGTCAACCTCTCAGGCATGAAACCAAATTGGTTTTTTGAAACACTTGTCATCTTTCTTAACCGATGTTCAATGACTCTCCCCCAAAGCTTCATTGTATGACTCATATGCTTAATTCCTCTGTAGTTTGTGCAACTTTGAATATCTCCTTTATTCTTAAAAACTGGAACTAATATGCTTCTCATCCACTCATCCAGCATCTTGTTTGATTTAAAAATATTATTGAACAACCTAGTTATGCAGGCTATCCCTACATCTCCAAGGCATTCCCACACCTCAATGGGGATGTCATCATACCCCAATGCCTTGCCCGCTTTTATCCGTTTTTGAGCCTCCTTTACCTCAGACTCTTGAATTCTCCAAACAAAATGTCTACTGGTGTCACCAAAATAGTCGTCCAGCTCGATCGTAGCGCTATCGCCTTATTCATTGAATAACTTATCGAAGTAATCTCTCCATTTAATTTTTATCTCATCGTCCTTCACCAAAAGTCTATTATTGTCATCATTGATGCATTTAACTTGGTTAAATTCTCTCATCTTCCCCTCGCAGAGCTTAGCTATCCTATAGATGTTTTTCACCTTCTTTCGTACTTAGCTTTTGATATAGATCTTCATACGTCTGACCCCTTGCTTCACTCACCACTCTCTTGGCGTTCTACTTTGCCACTTTGTGCTTTTGCATGTTGTCCTCGCTCTTGTGATGATGCAAACACTTTTAACATTCGTTCTTCTCTTTGATATCCTTTTGCACATCACTGTTCCACCACTATGAATTTTTATATTTGCGTTTATTTCCTTTCGTTATCCCAAACACCTCAGTAGCCACTTTTCGAATGTGCATTACCATCTCATTCCACATGTCATTTGCTTCTCTTTGCATAGTCCATGTCCTTTCTCCCATTACTCTATCCTTGAACACCTGTGAGGCGCCTCCTTTGAGTTTCCACCATTTCGTCCGACTAATTTTAGCTCCTTTATCCTGTCAAACACGTAGTCGAAGATGAAAATCAGATATCAAAAGCTGATGTTGTGAACGACACATTCTCCATGTATGACTTTGCAATTTACACAAGCTCGTTTGTCGTCTTTTCTAGTAAGGACAAAGTCAATTTGGCTAGAGTGTTGGCCACTACTGAAAGTAACCAAGTGTGGTTGTCTCTTGCTAAAGAAGGTATTAGCTATCATGAGGTCATAAGCAATAGCGAAATTTAATATTTCTTCTCCTTCTTGGTTCATATCTCCATATCCAAAACCAATATGCACTCTCTCAAACCACCCACTAGTTGCAAAAACATGGCCGTTGAAATCTCCTTCTATGAAAAGTTTCTCGCTACTAGACACATCTCTAACCATGACGTCTAACTATTCCCGGAAAATCCTCTTGACGGCTTCACTTAGGCCTACTTGTGTAGCATAGGCACTAATGATGTTTGGATCCATATCACTAACTACCAGCTTCACTTAGATGATCATGTCCCCTTGCCTTCTAACGTCGATCACTTTGTTTTTAAGGTTATTGTCAATTAAGGTGCCTACCCTATTCTTTTTCCATGTACCATAACTTGAAGCATGTGTTTTCCACCTCTTTCGCCTCTGGCCCGTCCATTTGGTCACCTGAACTCATAAGATATTTACACGTCTTCTTGTCATCTTATCAACCATCTCTCTTAATTTTCTTGTTAAGGATCCTACATTCCAACCACCTAACCGAATCCTACTTTCATCGACTAGCTTTCTTGCTGCTCGCACCCAATGATTAAAGTGCGAATACCCTTGCTTATTTATCACTACATCAGGGCGTCGATGTAGCGCATCACTAAGGGAGCGACGACCCAGCCCTTACATATTTATCACCATACCTGAGCCTTTATATTGCATGCCATTAAGGGAGTGACGACCCGACCCTTGCAAGCTTATCACCATACCCGAGTCTCGATATGACGCATTAGTAAGAGAGTTACGCCCTAATGAAATATAATCAAGTTTCATTTCCATAAGAAAGGCTATAATATTTATGTTGGCTCGCAAAGCCTATCACAACCCTACTCCTTTATCCTGACATGAGACAGATTGCATAGAAAACAACACAGACAGAATTATTTAAATACTTAGTAAATTAATATTAAAATTCATCCAAAATTTTCTTCCAAAATATCGTCATTTGAACATGACGTTGAAACATTGTAGAAATAAGGGCTGTGACGTTTTTCATCCTGGGCAGTTGAGTAGTTTATTGTTGACCTTGGGATACAAAAATTTTATTTAAAATTAGCTGGGAGATGGATTGAAAATAAACAAATTGATATGCACCTAAGACTGGAGACCCGGTCTAAAAAAATGATGAGCATATTCTTTGACTACATAACCATAGACTCCACAATATTGAATAGGTGGAAAGATAGACGTATAACTAATTGGTATAGGATTGTCATAATATTTTCATATGCTATCCGTCACGTTGTAATTTGGTATAAGGTCATACGAGCATGCACCTCAGTTCTCAAACTCATGCCCAGTGATTAGACAATTCTCAAATTTATGCCCAATAACTAAACGCTTGAATGCACATTCAGAGAAACGTTTTCATACCACATATTTGAAATTAATTACAGAAGCAGAAAAACAAATTAGAAACATATATTACGAAAAAATTACAAATTTTGGTTTTGGAAATAACATATATGAAGCTGAAATTTCAAATTTTAAAAGCTTAAATTTCATACAATTTTTTTTAAATTTCTGTAAAGAGGTCGACTTATTTGTGGAAAAAAATTAATTATCATTGAAATACCAAAGTAAAATATGAGAAAATTATTTCGACATATTTGTGGATATAACCAAGTAATCAACACTAACAAACTTAAATAGAGATTTAAGCAAACATATTATTACTTCTTGGTTTTTTAGCTTAACATTGTTTGATAAAGCAAAAGCTTACTATAAACAAACCTTCATCACAATCGGCTTAATCAAATTTTGAAAAACTCACATTAATATATTTAAATACTTCATAATTTATAATAAAATTCATCTAACAATTATTACTTTTCTTCCAAAGCATCGTCATTTCAATATGACTTTGAAACATTGAAGAAAGTACAAAATATTCTCTGACTTGAGACTCGGACTAAAAAAATAATGAGCATATTCTCGGACTACATAATTAAAGAGACTACGGAATATTCAATCGGTGGAAAGACATGTATAACTAACTGGTATAGAATTGTCATGATATTTTCACACGTTAGCCATGTAATTGTAATATAACATGGGGTCATATAAGCATGCACCTCAATCCCCAAACTCATGACTAGTGATTGGACACTCAATTCTCAAACTAATGCCAAGTAACTAGACACTTGAATATGCACATTCAGAGAAGCGGTTTCGTGCCACATATCTGCAGTTAATTACAGAAGCAGAAATAAATATGATCATATGAAACTTCTGGAGCAATGGGTGATCATGGCATATGTTCCTTTTCACCTTTTTTTTGTAATGATGAAGTATCCTGTTTGATTGGTTGGGGTCTAAGGGAAAATTTCCTGCTTAATTAGCAGAATATGTGTCAAAGAAAATATGAATAATCAAAAGGGTAACCAACATTAATTAACATCAAAATAATCCAATGAAGGGAATGACAGTATGCTTTGTAAAATACTAAGTAATTTTGGATCAAAATCTAAGTACAATTAAAGGTTTGATTTACACTATGAACCTCTTATACTATGTCATCCTAATACTAAATACGCATGTGTGTTGTGTGCGTGTGTGCATGCATGCACACATACAAAGGGCTTTTTTGACAGCATTTTACAAGTAGAGAGTTGAGTTTTAACAGCAAAATAATATAATCAAAAATTCAATTTGGATGTGCATAATTGATCCACTTTTAACGCTTTGATTTTATTTGCAAGCAAATTCTTTTTGCTTTTTGACTTTTATAAGTCGATAATGTTGTTTCCAAATTTTCAACTTACAGATGATATCTTGCCAAACTAATTTTTTTCTAACTTATAAACGTAATAACAAACTCACTTCTGGTTTCCAGAGGAACACCAGTGAGTAATTAACAACAAACTAACATGCATTGATGCAGAAATCTCCAGCCAAAATATTATTGAATTAGTATGTAAATTTTAATCAAGAAAATAAAACACATACCTAGATAACTGATTTAGTGAAGCAGTATCGTGTGTATATTAAGGATGCAAATTGTGATCACCATGCATTTTAGTAGCATTTTTTGGAGTAGACATTTGTGATCTGACGTAAATTTTAAGAAATATATCAAGAAACAAAAATTATCTTATAAATGTTAACCATAAAATTCACTTAGGAATAAAGGCATGAAAGAAGGCTTATAAAATTGCTGGGTTCCACACGAATTGGAGTCATGGGTTTCGCCATAGTTCGAAAGCGGTTTTTCGATGGTATTGAGATAGCTTTTGAAGGGGTTAGAATGAAGTCGCGAGCGCCTAATGCACCTTCAAGTGTCAAGCGAAACAAGAGCTTTCGAAAGGGTAGAAAAAAAGCAAAATTACTCTTCCACCTCATCTAGACCTTCGGACGTAGTTGAATCCACATATATGAGAGAGTCTAGTATGGATTCGAAACACCTTTCGAAGGTGTTGGACAACAGATCGCACACAAGAACCAATTCCTTCAAATTAGTGGGTATGCCATTGTCAATCTAATATTTGAAGACATATCTCAAGTGCGTACCTTTAGAAAGCAAAAATAAGCCTTTCGAAATGGTTGAAGCCTTTTGAAGGAATAAGGGAAACTCCAAATGAAAGCCAAGAAACCTTTCATCCTTTCGAGACTATGCGAAAGCTCACCTCTTCTCTTACTTGCAACAACATAGCAACACAGCGTGGAGAACGCACCTACCCCTTTCTCAAAAGCAATCTAGCAAGATAGAAGGGAGCCCAAATTTTAGCGGCAATGAAAGGTTGTCAATGTAATCCTTCCAACTAGGTCGAAAGTTTTGATTCAAAGGGGTAAAGACGAAAGAATGAACGAGAAAGGTTAGGAGAAAGGCCTTTCGACCGCATTGGAAGGACGGGTGAATGGTTGGAGAAAGGCCTTTTGACTGTGTCAAAAGGATGAAGGTGGAAGGTGGTCAACCTGCATCTATTAATATGACCCTAGGGGTCCAAGTTGGGGGATCGATTTTAAAATTCTGAATTCTCTTTCTTATTTCATATTGAACTCAAACTTTTGTGACCCTAAATCAATTTGGGGGACAAATTCTCTTACTTGTAATACAATTTAAATAAATGCAAAAGAGGGGATGATTGGATCTATTATCGATTTTGAATATGAGGATGATCATTTCGGCCATTAGCATGACTAAGGACCAATTGCACATGATGCTTACTTATTTTCTTAACTCCTATTTGACTTATGCAATGCTATGAGATTAACTTGGACATTGTGAATTCGAATTATATTATCATCATGTTTCGTGATATCAAATGTGAATTGACATGATGATGATAATTCGATATATATATATATATATATAAGTTCATTGGACTTATATTATTTTGTCCGAGATGTTATTCCATTGCATATTGAATTTAAATCTTGTATATTGTACGTTAAGCCCGTTTTAAAGAGTAAACCCACTTTCGACCCGACCAAAAGGTGATTTCTAAAGGAACTCATTAAGTTATACTTGCTGGTTGAACTTCTTCGAAAGGAAGCTCGGATATTTCAGAACATATAACCCCTTTGAAGGTGTTCCTTCCATGGCAATAGAGACTATACTTTTGAAAGTGAAAGTGAATTCTCTTTTAAAAGGCAGAATGGTCCTTTCAACTCATTTGAAAGGGGATATGAATGACCCTTTCGATCCAATCGAAAGGGTTCATGAATGAGATGTTAACTTCTTAATTTTTGTTTGAATGAGTTGATCGGTCATCTCATCTCTAATTAACACTTTCATGAAGCTACATTTCGAAGACATTTTGCCTAAATCGACTCACTCGAAAGGGGTTTCGAAGAGATTGATTACTTTTAACATTTTTCTTTGAGGTGTTAGCAACCTTTCTTATTAACAACTTAACTTTGGGATGTTAGCAAGATTTCTTGTTAACATTTTTGGAGTTAGAAAGAAGGCTTGAACCTCCGTCTTTGTGGTTCCCTTATAGACTAATTATGGACTATTCAACTTGATGTAGGAAAATGAAATCTAAAAGGCTAAGTCGAATGGACGAAGAAGCAATACACACCACAACTTGGAAGAAAACATAGCTCCAACTTTTAACTTGGAAGGAGTTGTGCAAGGGCAACCGTCAACTCCAGCACAACTAGACGATAATGCAATCAAGATATAGCATATGGAGCAACAATTGCAGGAAATGCAAGAGCTTCTCAAAGCAGCACTGTCTCAAAAGTCTTCCAAAACTGCAAAACCAATAACTAGAGTTGAGGTTATCTCTCCAAGAAGAAATTTAAAAGCATATACCAATGAGGGCAAGAGCAAAATAGATCTGACATCATGAAAGAAAAATGAGCGTCATTCGATTAAAGTCGATCACCAAGGAAGGATACTGGATAAATCTCTCGAGCAATCTGGAAGCTCATCCTCAAAAGAATACATCCCAAATAGAAAAACTATCACAACACTGAAGCTTATTTGAAAGATGTAGCAGAAAAGGCAGTCAAAGATATGCTAAATGCAAAAGGAAAGAGAACACTTGATGAACGAGGGAATGGCAATGAAGGAGTAGCTCCCTTCATAGATAAGATCATGTCAGCGGTCATCCCATCTTATGTTTAGATCCCAACCATGAAATATCATGGTACTATTGATCCTGATGATCACTTGATGACATTTGATAGCCAAATGGATTTGTATAATGCCTCTGGGGGAGTTCAATGTAGATTATTCTCGGTAGCACTTCAAGGAGCAACTGCAAAGTGGTACCATCGCGAGAAGACTATCTATTAATGGAAACAGTTTTCTTATAAATTCTCTGCCTAGTTTTGTGTATGCAAGGATTCGACCATCGATTACACTGTTTTAGCAAACATTAAGCAGAGACGAGGAGTCACTTAGCGATTACCTCAGAAGATTCAATACAGAAGCACTGAAACCAAAGATGTGAATGAAAGGGATAAGCTCATAGTAGTGCATTTCAGGGTGATAGAGAATACACCATTCTGGAAGGAATTCTTTGTGCATGGATCTAAGGATTTATAAGATTTCCAGTTCCAAGCTGATAAATACATTCGAATGGATGAATTATATTATGCTAAAAAGAAAGCTAATCCTAGAAAGGAGGGTGGAAGATTTAGGTCGGATCGGGGACACAAAAGAAAAAGATGGAAGGAGCCCAATACCAATTCAATCGCTTTAAACAAGCCATTGTCTTATATATATGCTACGACCAGGGAGAAGGTTAACTTCTCGACTTCGTTTAAGGCCAAAAATTACTCTGAATAGAGAAAGTGGGATGACTACTGCTTTTATCGCAAAGCAAATGGTCATAAAACTGATGAATGCCGGGTGTTGGCTGAAATCATTCAGAAACTGGTCCGTGAAGGGAATTTGAAGGAATTCATCCAAGACAAGCAAAAGGCACCATGGATAGGTGATGGTCTGCAAAAAATTTCTAGTAACGCTATCAACATCTTGAAAGAAGAAGACCTATTAAGCTTGAGTCCGTCATTGAACAGGATTGATGTAATCCACGGGGGCTACACCCAGCAGGGACTAGCAAGGGAGTGAGAAATAGATAAATTAAGAAAGCTAGAGAAGGAATGTTCTTCATTCAAGAAGAACCCCCACTTTAAAGTCCACGATTCATCGTACCGATGCAAAATCTTGTTGATACTCCCCAAAAGCTGAAAAAAGAGATCCATCACCCTCATAATGACTTCCTCATGATCACGTCCCAAATTGGTCTGTCTATAGTGTCCAAGATTCTTGTAGACACTGGAAGCGCAGTCGATGTTATTTTCAAACATGCCTTTGATCAAATGGGCATTCCAGAAGACAAGCTAGAACCCAGCGTTAAACCTATCTTTGGGTTCAACAATAAGGGATCGACTTCAATAGGACAAGTGAAGTTGCTTGTGCAAATTGAAGTACCATCATGCTACAGGACTTTTGAAACTCTCTTCGTAATTATCAACCAACCATCATGCTATAATGCTTTCTTTGGCCAACTCGCACTTGATGAGGTGGACGCTTTTGTCTTGCCAAAATATCTAATGGTAAAATTCTTAACTAAGAGGGGTTGGAGCACTATCCGTGGGGAACAATTCAGCTCCCGCAAGATGTACTTTGCAACACTTGATAAATATAAAAGGGAGTGTTCTTCTTACTTTGATTATTCAACTGTTTTTCAGCCTTCGGATGATGGATTTTTACATCCAACATTCGAAGCAAAAGCAAGACGTAATAAAACTAATAAATGTATGTTTGAAAGGTACATTTCCCCTGAAAGTAAGAGAAAGAGGACCAATGCTAATTCCGTAGAAGAAGGAGAAATCATCACAGAATTTGACTGCCGTGGGGAAGTGGAAAGGATAAAACCTATAGAAGACCTTGAGAAAACATGTATAGACCCAAATGATTTAATCAAAATAGTCAAAGTGGGAAAGAAGTTGGAAAGCAGCTTGAAGACAGTCTTAATTCAATTTCTTAAATCCAATATAGACGTGTTTGCATGGTCTCAATCGGAGATGGTTGGGATTGTTCCATCAGTTAAGTTCCATTTTCTAAACATTAATCCAGAAGCGACCCCCATCCGACAGAATAAGAGACAATTAGATAAAGTACGATTCGACGCCCTAAAAGAGGAAGTTAAAAGGCTACTCGAAATGGATTCATTTGCGAAGTCTTCTACCCAAAGTGGCTAGCGAACACAGTATTAGTAAAGAAATCGAATGGCAATTGGAGAACTTGCATTGATTATACTGATTTGAATAAAGCATGTCCAAAAAATTGTTACCCATTGTCCGGGATAGATCAATTGGTTGATGCAACTAGTGGACACAAATTGTTATCCCTCATGGATGCTTACTCAGGATATAATCAAATACCCATGTTTAAACCAGATGAAGAATATACAAGTTTCATTACCAACTAGGGAATTTCTGCTACAAATCAATGCCTTTTGGGTTAAAGAATGCAGGAGCTACCTATCAAAGATTAGCCAACAAAATGTTCAAAGAACATATCAGTCGAAATATGGAAGTTTATGTTGACGATATGCTAGTAAATCTTATTAAGTTAAGAGTCACCTTAAAGACCTAAAAGACATGTTTGAAGTATTATGAAATTATCAAATTAAACTGAATCCCTAGAAATGCTCTTTCGGGGTTCATTCCTGGAAGTTTTAAAGCTATATTGTGAGCGCTCAAGGAATTGATGCCAGTCCAAACCAGATTCAAGCTATCAAGGACATGGCTGAGTCCAAAACTAGCAAAGATGTAATGAGTTGAACGGTAGGGTAGCCGCCCTAAGCAGGTTCATTTCCAAAGGAACTGATAAGTTTATTCCTTTTTTCAATATGATCAAGAAGAAGAACTTTGAATGGGGAGAAGACTGTAAGAAACCTTCGAGAGTTGAAAAATCATTTGGAAAGACCACCAATACTATCCAGCACCGAGAACAGGGAAGCCTTGTACTTATACATGGCAGTTTTGGAACATGCGGTTAGTTCGTTTTTGATCAAAGAAGAAGATTGGACTAAACTTCCTGTTTATTATGTGAGCAGACGGTTAAAAGATGCAGAGGTTCGATACCCGGTAATAGAAAAATCGGCTTACTACTTGATACTTACAGCATGAAAACTTAGAGCATACTTTCAAGCGCATCCAATCAGAGTATTGACTAAATTTCCACTCAACAAGTCTTCAGCAAGTCTGAAACTTCGGGTAGGTTAGTAAAATGGGGAATTGAGCTTAGCCAGTATGACATTGAATTTCAGATCTCTTGCTATTAATTTCTAGACTTCATTTATTAATACCTGAATCTGGGTCTCGAGTCTTTCATTATTAATTTCGGGACTTCACTTACTAATACCCGAATCTGAGTTTTAGGTCTCTGGTCTTCATAATACCCGAACTTGGGTTTTGGATCTTTTACTATCAATTTTTGGACTTCATTTGTTAATACCCGAATCCGAGTTCCAAGGCAGTTGGTATTGAGATCTTAATGGACCTCTGGTCTTCAATTAAAACTTTGAGTTTGTCTTATTAATACCCGAATCAAGGTCACTAGTTTACTACTACTAACTTTCAAACAACATTTATCAACATCAGAATCTCAGATTAAAGATTATTATTATTTCCAATAGGGGTTTATAAATACCTATTATTTATCCCCAAATAAGGATTCATGGTTTTCAATGACTTATTTCTAAATGATAGTTCATGGCTTTTTATTACCAAATATTAGTTATAACTAGCAAAAAACTCCTGGACTTCAATTATTAAAGTCAGATTAAGATTATACGCCTGGTTTTTTATTAACATAATGGGAGTTCAATTTATGAACTTCCTTTGTAATTACCAAAGTTGGATGGTGGGATTTCTATTATTTTTAGATAGGAGTTCTTGGTTTCCAATCATTTACAAATGTGGATTTCTTATCACTTATTAACTGCAGATGATGGTCAACTAATTTTTGTTACTTCCGGACTTAGAGTTCGGGAACTCTATTATACTAATATCATCTTCAATTATATGGCAAACAAATCACCGAGCATATTTTTATATAAGTCTTGAGCTAATGTTATTTACTTTGAACTTTGCAGGGAAATGAGGTCATTAAGAATGGAATAGTGTGAAGTGAAAAGTTGTTAGATTTTTGTCCTAAAGAACAAAAGCTTCTTTCATACAAGGTAGGGCAAAATGTTAACCGTAAAATTTACTTAAGGATAAAGGCATGAAAGAAGGCTCATAAAAGTGTCGGGCTCCATAAGAATTGGAGACATGGGTCTCGCCATAGTTCGAAAGCAATGTTTTGAAGGTATTGAGATAGCTTTCGAAGGGGTTAGAATGAAGTCGCGAACGCCTGATACACCTGTAAGTGTCAAGCGAAACAAGAGCTTTCAAAAGGGTAGAAAAGAAAATAAAATTATCCTTCCGCCTCATCTAGACCTTCCGACGCAGTTGAATCCACATATATGAGAGAGCCTAGTATGGGTTCGAAACACCTTTCGAATGTGTTGGATAACAGACTCGCACACAAGAACCAATTGTTGAGACTTGGTTTTGATTCATGACACGAAGCTATCACTACAACATACAGATTCAACAACTGTAATGACAAAAAGAGAATATATACTACATGGAGACAAGACATCAAAATCGGTGTATCAACTTTTATATTATTTTGTTTTGAGTCTTAGGTCAATATTGTTAAGATCCCTCCTCGTTTACATATATATTAGCTTATATATATAATCTTCCTATTTTTAAATGATTTATACATATATAAGCATAATATATATATATATATATTATCAAGTTTTTAAAGTTAGAATCATATATAATATATATATTATATATACCTGTGTAAACTGTGCAAACTGCACAGAAAATACCAGGTCAGTCGACTGACCTGGTAGGTCAGTCGACTGACCCGCTAGTTTCTGTGCAGTATGCATAGGTGCACAATTATATATATTATATAATAAAAATCATTTGAATATTTAGTCGACTGACCCAGAGGCTCAGTTGATTGAATTTTTATAACGACTATATTTTCTGAAAAGACACAATCATTCGTGAAGAGTTACGACTCTCTACGAAGAGATTTGGATGCAACGCTTCAACTAGAACTCTTCGCCAATGATCGCTGCTATTTAATAACTATAAATACATATCCTAACTTCATTCCAAAGTACTGAATCTGCTTATCTCTCTTATCTAACTCTCTTGAATATTCTTGCAACTATACTCTCAAATATTTAGCATTCTTAAGCAATACTGTTCCTTTCTAATCTTCATAAACTTCAAATATACATATTTATACTCGAGGAGAAGATCATAGGAAGGGTGTACTATAAATAGACTTATCAGTGTTATCAGAACACAAAAAGTCAAACAATCTTTTGTATTTGTTAAAGTCATGTTCTGCTGCTTAGGCGTGTGAAGTTTTCTTCGGCTGCTGAGGCTAAATCCTGTTCCGCTGCTCAGGTACCTGTTCTGCTGCTCAAGGGTTGTATAGACATGTTCCTCCGGGTTAAGTGAGGGTTGCTGTTTTAGTGAAATTCCAGAAGGAGTCTGGGACTGGACGTAGGACGGTGCTCCGAATCAGTATAAAAATCTCTGGTGTTATTTTTATTATACTGCTCTTATATTCTGCACTATTTACTGTATAGCTATCATCACTATATTCTGTATTATTGTATATCCATATTACACGATCCATAACACACTTTTACCAATTCCTTCAAAATAGTGGGTTTCGCCATTGTCAATCTACTACTTAAAGACATATCTCAAGTGTGCACCTTTCGAAAGCAAAAACAAGCCTATTGGAACGATTGAAACCTTTCAAAAGCACAAGGAAAACTCCACATGAAAGCCAAGTGACCTTTCATCCTTTTGAAACTATGTGAAAGCTCACCTCTTCTGTTACTTGCAATAGCATAGCAACACAGCGTGGAGAACGCACCTACCTCTTTCAATGAAGTCAAAAGCAATCAAGCAAGATAGAAGGGAGTCCAAATTTTAGCGGCAACGAAAGGTTATCAATGCAATCCTTTCAACTAGGTCGAAAATTCTGATTCAAAGGGGTGAAGGCTAAATGAGAATGGTTAGGAGAAAGTCCTTTCGACCGCTTTAGAAGGATGCGCACGAAAGGTTGGAGGAAGGCCTTTCGAACGTGACGAAAGGATGAAGGCGGAAGATGGTCAACCTGCATCTATAAATACGACCCTAAGGGTCCGAGTTGCGGGACAGATTTTAAAATTCTGAATTATCTTTCTTATTTCATAGTAAACTCAAACTTTTGTAACCCTAAATCAATTTGGAAAAATAATTCTCTTACTTGGAATCCAATTTAAATAAATGTAAAAGAGGGGTTGCATGGATCCAATATCGATTTTGAATATGAGGAGGATCATTTAGGCCGTTAGCATGACTAAAGACCAATTGCACATGATGCTTACCTATTTTCTTAACTCCTATTTGACTTATGCAATGCTATGGGATTAACTTAGATATTGTGAATTCGAATTATATTATCATAATGTTTCGTTATATTAAATGTGAAATTGACATGATGATGATAATTCAATATATATAAGTTCATTGGACTTGTATTATTTTTATCGAGATGTTATTCCATTGCATATTGAATTTAAATCTTGTATATTGTAAGTTAAGCCCCTTCAAAAGAGTCAACCCACTTTCGACCCGATCGAAAGGTGGTTTCGAAATGGACTCATTAAGTTATACTTGCTGGTTGAACTTCTTCGAAAGGAGCTCGGATATTTCAAAACATATAACCCCTTCGAAGGAGTTCCTTCCATGACAACAGAGAATATACTTTGAAAGTGAAAGTGAATTCTCCTTTAAAAGTAGAATGGTCATTTCGACTCATTCAAAAGAGGATATGAATGACCCTTTCGACCCAATCGAAAGGGGTCATGAAAGGGATGTTCTCTTCTTAATTTTTGTTTGAATGAGTTCATTGGTCATCTCATCTCCAATTAACATTTCCATGAAGCTACCTTTCGTAGACGTTTGCCTAAATCGACTCATTCGAAAGGGGTTTCGAAGAGATTGATTACTTTTAACATTTTCCTTTGATGGGTTAGCAACCTTTCTTGTCTAACTACTCAATTTTGGGATGTTAGCAAGATTTCTTGTTAACAACAAAATAATACTTGCCATTGAGAATATCTTCTTTAGGTCCCCTAACACTGAAATATGGTATCTTGTATGTATTGGCTGCATCCAATACAACAATTTCCGAAGAATGAGGTTGAACTGACTTTCTAAGACAAGACAAGATCAGACTGGCTTAAAAAGAACAAAGATATCACAAATTATTAGCAATACGAAAAACGGGAAATCATACACTGAAACGAAAAACCATCCATCACACCGTACTTACCATCACGAATTTGTCTGTTATCACCACTAGTGGAGTCATCCACGTTGCAGTCTGTGACCTTTGAGTCTTTATGGTCATCTGGGAATTGGTATTACAAACAAATTAGTTAAAATAAACATACATGCACACAAGATGCTAACTTGCACATGACTGAATGCCAACATTGCACATTGAGTTACCAATGCATTGGTATCGTATATTAAGTTGAACGAAATTTTATGACAATTTGCAACAAACTGGCCTAAGAGAAATAACATCTTTAGAATTTTACTGTTATCACTAAAACAGAGATGGCAACAGTAGAGCTCTCAACAAAGGCTACTACACACAGCAAGCCCGATCCTTTCAAAGGAGATGGTGACGATTTTTTAACATGGCAGAATCAGATGTTATTTTACCTCACCACACTCGGTCTGCAACGGTATCTCGAAGAGGAGGAACCGATTTCTGCACCAGGCAAGGAAGCAGATGTTGCTACGTGGAAACATTCCGATTTCCTATGCAGAAACTATATTCTGAATTGTCTCGACAATGTGCTATACAAAGTATATCAACCTCTAAAGACAGCAAAAGCACTCTGGAATGCACTTGCCACGAAGTACAAGACGTAGAATATCAGTCTTAAGAAATTCATTGTAGACAAATTCATGGACTACAAGATGGTCGACTCCAAACCGGTGACTGCTCAACTGCATGTACTGCAAATCATCATTCATGAACTCGAAGCGGAAGGTCATAAGGTTGGAGAATCGTTTTTGGTTGAAGCCATCACGAGAAAACTGCCACCGTCATGGAGAGACTACCGCAACTATCTAAAGCATAAAAAGAAAGAGATTTCTTTGCAGGACATCATCGTACGATTAAAGATTGAGGCAGATAATCGTGGAATTACCAGACAAAGCGAGGAGGCGTTAGTAACAGAAGGGTCGAAAAACAAGAATAAAGGCCACTTCAACAAAAAGAAGAACTTATCAAAGAAGAGGAAAGCTCCTGAAAACAAACCCAAAGATAATAAAACCAAGAAGTTTAATGGTGAATGTTGGGTTTGTGGAAAAATGGGACATGCCGCTAAAGATTGCAGACATAAGAAGGAACGCAACTCAGAGGCAAATATAGTTGACAACATGGAAGTGGACGAGTCCAACTTTTCGGCAGTTATATCTGAATGCAATTTGGTTCAGAATCCTAACCAATGGTGGGTGAACACAGGAGCTCCTCGTCATGTCTGCTCTGATAAATCCATGTTTTCAACATATCAGAAATTCGATCAGGAAGAAAAACTCTACATGGGTAATTCTGCTGTTTCCATGATCGAAGGCAGTGGCACAGTAATCCTCAAGTTTACTTCTGGAAAAACTGTCAAGTTGAATGACGTGCTCCACGTTCCAAACATACGCAAGAATCTGATCTCTGGTTCAGTACTATCAAAGAAAGGATTCAAAATGGTGTTCGAGTCAGACAAGATGGTTCTGTCCAAAGCTGGAATGTATATCGGAAGGGGATATTTATGTGATGGCCTATTTAAGGCAAATGTAGCCGTTATCGGCAATAAAACTATGTATTATGATTTTGCTATTAATAAAATTGAAGTTTCTTACTTGCTTGAGCACAAAATTTTACTATGGCATGATAGATTGGGACACATAAATTTCCGAAAAATGAAAACATTATCAAACTTGGGATTAATTCCGAAATTCCAAGTATATAAAACCTACAAATGTGAGACATGTGTAGAAGCAAAAATGGTTAAAAAACCGTTTCAATCTGTTGATAGAAGCACCGAACCACTAGGTTTGGTTCATACAGATTTATGTGATTTTAAATCATTACCTACAAGAGGTGGGAAAAAGTACTTTATTACGTTTATTGACGATTATACGAGATATTGCTATGTATATCTTTTGAATAGTAAAGATGAAGCAATTACATCATTTATAAAGTACAAAGCTGAGGTAGAAAATCAGTTAAATAAAAAGATCAAGGTATTGAGATCTGATCGAGGTGGAGAATATGAATCACCATTTGAACAGTTCTGTGCCAAAAATGGTATAATTCATCAAACAACAACTCCATATTCACCACAACAAAATGGTGTAGCCGAGAGGAAGAACAGAACGTTAAAAAAAATGATTAATGCCATGCTTTTAACCTCTGGTCTACCGACGAACTTGTGGGGGGAAGCCTTAAATATGTCTAATCACATATTAAACAAAGTCCCTCACAATAAAATAGGAACAATTCCATATGAGTTATGGAAAGGACACAAACCAAGTTTTAAATACCTCAAAGTGTGGGGGTGCTTGGCAAAAGTTCCAGTTCCGCCTCCCAAGAAAGTCAAACTTGGACCAAAAATAGTAGATTGTTACTATCTAGGGCCAGCCCAAAATAGCAGTGCCTGCAGATTTTTGGTATTCAAGTCTGATATAACTGATATTCATGTAAATACAATCATGGAATCTAGAGATGCCTCATTCCTTGAAGACGTGTTTCCGCACAAAAGGAATGAAGGGAATAATGTCCCTAAAAGGACAAGAGAAGAATCAAGCAATTCACATGAAGATGAAACTCATCATGAGATTGAGGAAGTTGAACCAAGAAGAAGCGTAAGGGCTAGGACTTCCAAGACATTTGGTTTGGATTTTTTCACATATGTGTTAGAACATGAACCTCAAACGTACAAGGAAGCAATGTCATCTTCTGAATCTTCATGTTGGAAAGAAGCAATCCAAAGTGAGATTGATTCAATTCTAAGTAATAAAACTTGGGAAATTGTTGATATTCCACCTGGAATAAAAACTATTGGCTGCAAATGGATTTTCAAGAAGAAAATGAAAGCAGATGGCTCCATCGACAAGTATAAAGCCAGATTAGTAGCCAAAGGATATCGTCAAAAAGAAGGAGTAGACTTCTTTGATACATATTCGCCGGTAACACGAATAACCTCTATAAGAATGCTAATAGCAATTGCATCGATTTATAATCTAGAAATTCATCAAATGGATGTAAAGACAGCGTTCTTAAATGGAGATCTCGATGAGGAGATCTACATGAAGCAACCTGAAGGTTTTGTTTCCAAGGGAAATGAAAATAAAGTCTGTAGATTAGTAAAATCATTATACGGACTAAAACAAGCTCCAAAACAATGGCACGTAAAATTTGATAGTGTCATGATGAGAAATGGTTTTCGTATAAATGAATGTGATAAATGTGTTTATTATAAACAAATTGGACAATCATATGTGATGATTTGTTTATATGTAGACGATATGTTAATATTTGGTCCAAATACTCAGGTAATAGAGACCATAAAGAAGATGTTAATTAGCAATTTCGATATGAAAGACTTAGGAGTTGCAGACGTTATTTTAGGAATCAAAATAATAAGAACACCTAATGGAATTGAATTATCTCAGTCACACTATGTAGACAAAGTGATTGAAAAATTCCAAGACTATGGAATTAAAGGAGTGAGAACACCTTTTAATCCATCAGAAGTACTGCATAAAAACACTAATGAGAGTGTGATGCAACTGGAATACTCTCATGTAATAGGATGTCTCATGTATCTCATGAATTGCACAAGACCAAATATAGCTTATGCAGTAAGTCGACTAAGCAGGTATACAAGCAATCCAGGAAAGGAACACTGGAAAGCACTAATGAGAGTGCTTGGATATTTAAAAAATACCACTAATTATTCCTTACATTATGGAAAATATCATACCGTCCTAGAAGGATATAGTGATGCAAATTGGATTGCTGATTCAGAGGAATCAAAATCAACAAGTGGTTATGTGTTTACCTTAGCATGGGAAGCAGTGTCATGGAAATCAACTAAACAAACATGCATAGCTCGATCCACTATGGAATCGGAGTTCATCGCTTTAGATAAAGCAGGCGAAGAAGCAGAATGACTTCGTCATTTTTTAAAAGATATTCCATTTTGGCCTAAACCTGTACCGGCCATATACATACACTGTGATAACCAAGCTGCGCTAAGCAGAGCGCACAACTTTGTGTATAATGGAAAGTCACGACATATTCGTCGACGCCATAACACAGTTAGGCAGTTACTCTCAAATGAAACTATTTCCATAGATTATGTAAGAACAAATGATAACCTAGCGGATCCATTTACTAAAGGTTTATCAAGAGAGAAAATTGACTGCGCATCGAGAGGAATGAGTTTAAAAGCCTAAACCAACAAGAGTTATCTTATACGGAAACCTATCCTAGCGACTGGAGATCCCACGGACTAGGATCAATAGGCAAACTAGTTCTGAGTAACTCAAGACGTAATGCATTTGCTTGAATATAGTCCAACTCCATTCCTATGGTGCACAATATAAATGCATGCCTATAGAAGTATTTAAAGGTTAAAACTATGTTTTTTAACGATGACCATATCTTGAATATAACAAGTGGGGTATATGTAAGATACTTTAAATGGTTGCGATCACCTATGTTAGTGTGAGCTGGATCGGCTCTATGAGAATACTAAAGGCTTATATTTTCTATAAACACTCGTAGAACCAAAAAAATTTGTTCATGACCAAAATGAGCACAACTAAGAGATTGGATGAGAAGGGAATCAATGCTTCGTAAAGCTTATTGTCTGGATACACAATAAAGACTGACGGTTCAAGATGAAATAATTCACCGATTAGCCAAGTAGATCCAATAAGTTTTAACTAGGGAAAGTTCAAAGTGAAATATCTACTTATCCACGATAAAGCATTATTCCATATGTACTCTGTGATATTTCGCTTTGTGTGGTGGAAAAGTATATTATCATTTATGTGGGGGATTGTTGGAATTCCTAAAATGTAAATGAAAATACACTTGTCCCACATCACCAAATATACAAACAAAGCCTAGTTTATATATGGCTTTGTAATGAAGGTGTTGGAGCCTAGGGGCACCCAAATGTATGCTTCGTTGTGAGGAGGGAGATCATGCATCTCCACCACACGCGCGCGCGCCGCCGCCGTCCGTCCGACCGAACCGGGCCGGGCTCGGGTTTGGATCTAATATGATCCTAATTTTACTGCAAAACTGGGCCGGATTTTTTAACAGTTGCAGGCTATACGAACAGACGCGACTGTTCATAAAGCGGACGCGGATTACTGAGGAGGCGCGACTTCTGAAGCGAGCAGGTGCGACCTAACTGACGAAGCACGGGCGAACAGAAGCGGGTGCAGCCCGACTGAGGACATGACTATGAGTCAAACTTGCACACAAGATGCTAACTTGCACATGACTGAATGCCAACATTGCACATTGAGTTACCAATGCATTGGTATCGTATATTAAGTTGAACGAAATTTTATGACAATTTGCAACAAACTGGCCTTGGAAAGGTATCTTACATATTGAGATTGGTGTTCTTAATACTTCTGTGTTTCAAATCGTACAGTCCGAGACTTGTTCCAAATGTTTCTTTGGGAGACCACCTCCAGTTTCTATATCTCAAAAGTATAAACTAGTCACGCTTCAAGGTTAAATATATAAAGTCCGTCATTCTCGAAATTAGGTAAAAGGTTATCCGGTGCAAATTCAAATTGGCCAGGTTAGAAACAATACTATGTGCATCCTTCCATTTAATGAAGGAAGAAATACCTCTTCCAGGGGCACATGGCTCACAAATTTCTACGAAATAGTTAGGAAATTCAAATTGATGACCACATTTTATACATCCAGCAGATTTGAAGTACTTGCTGCTGAGTACAGCTCCATCTTTATTGAAAAGAATAGCCTGGGATTGAGATCTAACCTACAAGTTATGAAGTTGCGCTAAAAATTAAAGAACATGATTATTGACAAAAGAAATCCTGTCAGCATAATAAAAAAATAAAATAAATAAATAATAATAATAAAATAACAAAGAAGATTGTCAGCATATATCTTATTGGAACTTTCTAAGCTCAAGTTTTTCATATTATATCATAAAATTTCAATTAACATGTTTCTCAATATAGACCTATAAAACTGACTTGAAAATAAATGGAATTATCACATGAAATATATACTTTAAACTAAAGCACAGATGCCCAAATTAGGAGTCACTTTGTGTTATGACATTTCTTTCGGCAACAGTATACCCAAAAAAGATCACATTAATACAATAAACAATTGATATTCACATATATATTCGGTATGGGGCCTGTACAAGTGTTGAATTTATTTAATAAAAACTATCAAACCACAATCGTTAGGGATAAATTTTTAGGGAAGAAGTCATCAGACATTTTTGAGAATGCTAAAATCATGACTATCGTTGTTAAAATAATTTGCTGTGTTTATGATTATTCTGGAGCAGTGTGGGGATGTCGTATTGAATATGACAAAACACATATTTATTACCTGTTTCATTTGCGAACTGTGATCCCTTATTTGCAGAACTCCATGACATCTTTTCACTTTCTGAGTCAGTTGAGTAGTATACATGACCTTCCACTCTATAAATTTCAAACTATAAAGTATGACTAATACAAATCACTATTCTGAAAATACACTTAATAGGAATGGGCAAACTCCTAGAGCATTGGTTTGCCAGGAAGATTGTGGAGGGTAATATTGCCATTACTGAATTGTCTGCAGCTTTTCCTGAAGTTTCCTCTTTAATATCTGTTGAATACATGTTGGGTAAATTCTATCATACACTGTCAATTACTACACATATACCGGAAATTTTATCAAAATCATATACATCAATATTTACTTAATATACACCATATATATTAAAGAACTATCCGCACTGTAGAACAAAACACTTATCTTATTTCACAAACTCATGCATTAATTAAACTAAGGAACCATAGTTCCTAAACGGGATTTAAATTTATTAAATCATTTACATAAAACAGTTTGAATTTAATTCTTGAAAATTTCAAACTATTTAACTTTTGATCTTAAATTTAAACTTGATTTAATTTTAGTTAAATATAGAGAAGAATTTAGTACTCTATGAATCATATTAATTCTAGTACTGGATTTTATATTTTAATTTTTACATTTAATTTAAAGTAAAAAAGTTAAAATTGATTGCGCATGAATACAGCTTGGAACTATATGAATAGAATTTGATATTTGAAAGAAATTATAATGTAATTCAATTGATGATCTATAAAAAAATTAGCTAGTTTATGAAATAAACTATAATGACTATATACAAAGTGAACAAAGACGTATTTTATACTATGAGTTTTTCATTCTTTAATGTTGATTTTATTTTATTATTTGTTAAATAATGGTGTTTTTGTCCTAAATTTTTTTTTTTAAAATTATTTTGTAGGTGAAGTAATTTCCCATGTGAACAGAATTTGCCTACATGTCAATCAGGCATTTTAAACATAGATGCAAGTATGAAAATTATTCAAAGTACCCATTATGATGTACTCAGGCAACATTATACATACAATACATAACTGTATTTATTTATGGACAATTTTTCATAAGAGACCCCCGAAAAAAAAACAAATTCCGCATTTAGGCTTCGGCGGAAACTTATTGCAAAACTAGGCCTTGTTTTGTTTATTATTTATGCAAATATGGAGTGCGCAAGTAATAAAGTTCTTGTTATACGTAGAGCATGCGCAATTCATAATTGTGCAAGCTCTACCTATAAAGCTTGCGCAATCCATTAGTGCACAAGCTTTGTATTTAAAGCTTGCACACTTATGGATTGCGCAAGCTGATTTTCTAGCATCAAATATGTAACGACCCGGAATTTTCGACTTCGAAAATTCGACATTAACACGTTCACTATAGAAATGTCGAGAAATCGAACGTCGGAAATTCCAGATTGCTAGGGTTAAGAAAAAAGATAGAAGAAGAATAGAAAACAACAGCACAAAATCTCACAATCGCAACGGATCAAAATATAATATCAAATAACAACATTTACACAAAGAAAGCTGTAACTGTTTATTTACAGACAATATATCAGAGTACAATCATTCACAAATAAACTGGACAGTTATAACAACTTGTCTCTGACTACTATCAATACAATCTCAATATATAGCGGAATATACTCCATATGTCCCTGTTATCCAGCTCGTCTCCTGAACTCCAGAACGTCCTAACCTGGAAATCTGTAATACTCGGTCTGACCCGAGCATTACAATAAAGTAACACCCGAGTCAGGCTGGAAACCAGCGTGAGTAAACCCATTTAATTTGAAATACTAGGTTATAAAACTTCTTTGAAGCCAGGGTAACTCGTACATCACTACGAGTTCTTATCTTGTTATAGCCAACCACTTATTTCACAATATAATATCTAAGTACCGTTTCTTAGTTTCAATGGTCCAGTTACTTAATTTATTCCATTCCAGCCCATTTGATTCCATAATCAAATCTATAAAGAATTATAGATTACTAATCGAAGTGGTTCCAGATATCGCTGATATCCGATCCCGGTCTCTTCGAATTCAATACTATCTTTTTAAACCAAGTTGTTTAAGTGAAGTTAAGTCAATTTAAACTTTCAAAATGTCATATTCACACAGAAATTCATCACAGATAGACAACCCACATTTATCACGGTTCAACCAAAGCATTTCATTTCACAGAACATCACTAATTACATATCAGAGATATCAAACAATCCAAGGCATTCAATATAATTCAATCATCCATAAGCAAGATCAATCAATCACAAAATTTATAATTAATTTAATTAATCTCAAAATAGATTAATTATCTATGAATTAATTACCTAACCCTGCTTGATTAACATTAATTAATCACAAACCATTAGTTATTAATTAATGAAATTAATTAATCATCCTTAATTATCCATCTTAAGTAATTATCCTCAATTACTTATATTAATTAATTATCCCTTAATTAACCACATAAATTAATTAACCTTTAATTAATTACATTAATTAATTAACCCTTAATTAATTATCCTTTAATCATAAATTAATTAACCTTTAATTACTAATTATCTTTTAATTACTTACATTAAGTAATTAACCTTTAATCACTTAAGTTAATTAATTAACCCTTAATTACTTAAGTCCTTAATTAATCTAAGATAAACCATTATCTTAATTAATTACTTAATTATTATTTAAATCTTATTTAATAAACTTTGAAATAAATTATCATTAACATAAGAATTAACTTAAGTCTCTTTAAGTTTCTTAATAATAAAAATCATTTCACCTTCTTTAATTAACTATTTAATTACATTATTTAAACTTATTTAAATAATGGTCACAAAATAAAATACTTTAGCTTAGTTTATTTTAAAATAATTTATTTTAAAACCTTTAACCAACCCAAAACTTAAATAAAATATTTACTATTTAAAAGAAATGTGTTAAGGAAAATTGTCTTAATTAAAACTTGATTTGCCTAAAATTTTAAAACCTATTATAAAGCACATTCGAATCACCCGGAAGCGAACCCGAGCCATCACCAATTCTACCCGATACCATCCCCAAGCCAGACCCTTCTTCTTCTTTTTATTTTATTTTTAAAACTGTTATGAGTTGATAAACACTCACGCGAACAACACGAAGCAAAACCCGAGCCCATCCTTCCTTTTCCCCGAGACAAACCCGAAGAAAAACCCCACAAGCAAAACTGACACAGCAGATATGCTGTGCACCTGCACCCATCATCGACGACGATCGTGCCTCCAAGTTCACCTCCGACGAGTCGTCATCGACCTATCTTACTGATCCCGACCACCCAAACTCCCAACTGATCACGAAATCGAGATTCGACTCGGTCGAACCCACAGAAACAAAACACCCTGACCTAGAACCGCCTCGACACGCCGATTTCGGCCACCAGAAATCACGATCCTCCGGCCAAAGCTTCGCCATAATCTCAAGCTTCATTTCCCCCACGACTAGACAATTCTGATTCACTGTCGACGGCGCGATCACCAGTTTCCCAACCTCGACCAAAACTAGGTTTTAAACCCTACTCCGATGCCTGGCCGCCACCACGATGGTCAATAAAACCAACTCCCATTTTTTCCTAACTCACCAACTTCCTAGCTACCTCCAGTAGCGATCCCGACCTTCCCGAGTCCTCCGATCACCAGAAATCGTTGAAAACCCAATTCCCGTTCAACCCACAATATCTCTTAATTTTCTAACTTAAAAATATTGACATTACCATTAAAAATCTTAGTTTTCAAAATCGAATCAGGTTATATAGGTGGAACAAGGAATTTAGATGATCAATTTTCCTGATATATTTCATTTTCACTATAATTACAATCTTCCCAGTAATCCACTTACTAATTACACTTATAATCATTTTAAAAAATAAGATTTAGTTAATACAAACATATTTCCTTGAAAAATCATAGCCTAAAAGAGATTGAGGGAAGAGAATTGAATTTTTGAATTGATTTTTAGTCTGTTAAATAAGAACAGAGGTATGCATATCTAAACACAGGGCATGCACATATATACACACAACAACTTCATACTGATATACATGCAAAGCATATTTATATATCCATGCAAAACATTTCACAACATTACTTCCATTATTTATCACATGCATCAGATAATTAAGTAGATTTGGCTTTAAAAGGTGAATGTTTACTCACAGCATTTTTGAAAACAGAGAACGGTATCCTGCTTTGAAAAAAACCGCTAGTTTGATCTTTGAACTGCAACTTGTTTTGCTTGTATTTATTTGAGTTGATCCTTGAATTTATACTTGCTTTTGCTTAGCTTGAATTTGAAAGAGTTGAAGTTGTTGTTTGATTTTCTTTTTAGTTTAGTTTTGGTTTGAGAGAAGATGAAAGAAAGAAAGCAAAGAGATTGTAAATTGTAAACAGCCTGGTTCTTCTTTATATTATTATCATTCCTCAATTTAAAAGAAAAAAAACAATTGCCATTTGTTATTGCATGACACTCTAATTTACAAATGTCCAAATCTTTATGTTATATTAATATATGTTTTATGTTTTTAAATTTATACTTATTATATTTCTCATGAATTACAAAAGATATATATATATATATATATATTAAAGCTTTTTATTTGTTCAACTAATTAAAATCAGTATCTCAATAGTTTAAACCAGTTAATTATCCAATTATCCGATGTTCAAAAATCCGGGTTATCACAAAATAGACAAAGAGTACAGATCTGTTTCATAATTTCCATTTTCAAATTTCTTCCTAAAACCCTCCTCATCTCCCATTCCAAACCCATTTTTTACCAAATCCAAATTCTCAATCACCTTATCAACCAAATAGTTGCTAAACTATATATGGAATACTCTTCTTCATCCTTACAAAACAAAGGTAACAATTTATGTTGTTGAAAATGGTGCTCAAATTTTGCTATTTTTGTTGGTGTTGAAAATGAAGAGTTATTGTTGTTAGTGATGTTAATTATTAGGCAATGGTGTTGTTATTGTTGAATCAGTTGTTAATGATTAATGAAATAAGAAACCCTAGTTAAGTACTGGTAAATTGGAAACCCTAATTGATATGTTAATGTTTAATTGTTAATTTTGACGGTAGACATGAATGTTTGGGAGATAGACGATGAAAGGTTGATGAAACATTGTGATGAACTCGAAGCGAAAATCAGTGTTGCAAGCTCAAGTCATATTGACGTTGATGTTGATCATGTTCCGGAAACACATTTCGAAACATTACCGTGTAAATTCCATTCTGGACCATCAACTTTACACGCTCGTTTATGTGAAGTTATTTCTGCCGAAAGACCCGGTCATCAAATTCGAGTTGATGGAAATATGCTGACGCCTATACATCCTGTTGGTCCATCCATGCCAAGGGGACAACGACCATATCCAAATTTTTACTATGGAGATATGTGTGTAGTGGTCGATTGCGGATAGAAAAAGAATGACGGGCGAAGATTTTTCAGTTGTCGTTCGTACAACGAACATAGACTGAATCCTCGTGAAGTTGATTGTTGCAATTATTTTAAATGGATTGATCAACCCTTGTGCGAAAGGAGACTCGAGTATGCCCACGAATTGCAATCTGAAATCAGTCGTTTGAAAAAAGGTGAATGAAGAACTAAGGGAAATTAGTGGGAGGCCTAGATTTTGGTAGACGTTTGAGACTAAGTTAACGTTGTCATATTTGGTTTGTATGTTGAAATGTAGTATTTTTAATATGATGTTTCAAAAATGTTTGTTGTTGTTGTAACCCATACTGTGTGCTAGCTAAGCAGTTTATTATGTTGATGAAATACATTTGGTAGTGTTGACTATGTTGTTGAAATATATTGGTTATGTTATTATATTGATTTGCTTGTTTGGTTTTTTTAAAGATTGATGTTATCCCAACTTTTGGCAAAGTCGAGATACCCAAAGATTAACTGAAAATCAATGATTATTAGTCATGAACATCGATTGTGCATCGTAGGTTCACCATGGATATCGATGAATTTTGTCCGAGTCCGGATCGGGATGCAATTGATAAGACATGTCAAGCAAGGTCAGATGAAGCAACGTTCCAAGTTTCGAGTCAATCCGAGTTCGTATGCTCAAGATATCGCCAAAAGGAAATGGATGAAATAGGCTAGGCTCGAATCCATGAGGAAAGGTTGGTTCGAATCGATCAGAAGATCATTGCGTCGAATCCATCATGTTCGACTCCATCTGCTTCGTATCCATAAGAGCTGCAGGTCTTCGACTCCATCGAAACAAACTCCTTCGAAATCACAGAGACGAATCACTTCGAATCCATCCGGTGTCGCTGGTTCGAATCCGTCCTTAAGAGATAACTTCGTATCGATCGCCTATTGTTTTCCAACAATCGATACGAACGAATCACACTGGAACCATCCTATGCCTGGCATTCGAATCCATATGATTTGAACGACTTTGAATCGATCAACAAGAATAGACCATGACCGATTCAAACGCACCTTGCCTCGAACCCATTCCCACCTTCGAATCCAAACATCTCGAATCCACCACAGCTAAAACCAAGGGTTTGACCCAGAAAACTCGGAGAAAAAGGGGGAATGACTTGGAGCACGCGCACCACGTCATCATCTTCACGTGCAGGAGGATCGATTCGAACGAATCGATTCGAGCATATCGATTCGAACGACTCCAGGAAGCAAAAATCTTCAACTTGAATCGATCATAACTTGAGATCTACACATCCAAATGCAATGAAATTTTCACAGAAGCTTGAGCACATGTTGAAGAATGTCCACACCAAATTTCAGCTTGATTGGACAATTTCTTGATCGATTCGAACCAAGGGTCGAATCGATCCCGAAGTGGGCCCAGATCTCCAGATCTCGGCCATGCGGGCTCCCTCACGTGCCAGAACCGGTCTCCCCTCAATTTAGGCGAAATATCAGCCTCCTACACTTATAAATAGAGCCCCTGGTCATTCAGAAAAGGGGTCGGACAATTCTTAGAGCTAAAGAACGCCCAGATTCTGCCAGATTTACTCCAGATCACCATTGCTGCCTTAGATTCAGACTTAGCTCAGCAAATCAGTTGTAATACAACATACGAAATTGTAATCTTCAAGCATCGAGTAATAAAATCATAAAAACCTTGAAGTGGACGTAGGCCGGAGATAGCCGAACCACTATAAATTGTGTGTCACTGTTCATTATTTCTTGATTGCTGCTTATTACTTGCTTAGACCTGTAATTTGTGTGTGAATACTGTTGATTCGTATTCATACGCTGGTGCTTTCACTACACTTGGGGTTTGTGACCATTTTTGGTGCAAACACTTTGGTGCTTTCACTGAGAGGAACTAGCACCCGCTACACCAGATTCAAAGTCCAGATTCAAAATTTTAACGATTCAGATTTGGCTCTACAATGACTCGACAAACAAGACAAAGAGCTGAAAGGAGCCAACAGGCAGGAAGTCAAGAGGCATCCTCTGGCGCTGGAGAAGGACAAGCTTCGATCTACATTACTAGAGATGAGATGGAGGCTATGAATAACCTAATGCAGGAGAGAATGATGAAAAGCCAACAAGAGATGCTGCAGAATTTCTTTGAACAGATGAGAGCTGCGGGAACACAGAACCCTGGACCAGCTACAGCGGCTGTGAATGTGGAACAAGGAGCTAGGGCTATGGAACCTAACGGAGGACAGAATTCAGAACCAGAAGGCAATCAACAAGGGCTTGGGGGCAGGCCCGCAGGATCCAACGCAGAAGTACCTTTGGAAGGAGCTCAACCGGCTATGGCCAACACAAATGCTAACGAGCCACCCGAAGAGTACGTACCAGAATTCCCTACAAGACTCGGAGGGCAAGACAGAGACATGACAAGGGGGCAACCCCTAGATGGAGATGAAAGAATGATCGGCCTAGTGAGATGACTCATGAGAGGAGGGTTTTCAGGAGGAGGATTGGAAGAAGTTAGTCGGAGTCCGTTCGCTCCGAATATCAGGAATGCACGGAACCCTCCAAAGTTCAAACTACCAATGCTGGATTCGTATGACGGGAAGTCGGATCCAACCATGCATATTACCAAATACATTAGACACATGGAAGTACTTGGAGCATCCGAGGAAGTGATGGCACGATGTTTCCCTTTATTTTTATCAGATTTGGCTGCACTTTGGTTCAGACAATTAGAGACTGGATCAATCAGGACATGGGGCGAGCTTGTGGATTGCTTCATGAGACAGTTCAGGGTCCACGTAACACGGCCCAAAAGTGTGATGACTCTAGCTTCAATAAAGCAAAGGACCAGAGAGTCCATAAAAGACTTTCTACTACGATTCAATGCAACGGTGGCTTCTGTAGATCACCCGGATCCATCAATGATTCTGATGGCGGTAGTGGCAGGAGTTGGGGAAGGCACCGAATTCAAAGACTCTTTGACTAAAGATCCACCGCGAGATCTCGGAGAGTTTTTTCATGAAGCTGAAAAATTCATTCGGTTAGAAGAATCACGGGCCGAGAGGCGGGAAATAAATGTGGCACAAGGCGAAGGAACCGCCACGGAACAGCCCAGGGCAGACAAAGGAAAGAGGAAGCAGGATGACGCACATGATGGTCCTGACAAACGGAAGAAATTCCGAGAGCCCAGATTCAGGCAATACACAGACTTGGTGGCAGGACTGGAACGAATTTACACCGAAACTCGGGGGCAACTCCCCTATCGAAAACCACCCAGGAGAGATCCCACGGAGCGGGAACGTAAGACTGGAAAGTATTGCCTATTCCATGAGTTGGATGGGCACACTACCGATGAATGCCGCCACCTGAAGGATGAGGTGGAAGAACATGCCAGGAGTGGTAGATTGCCACAGTATGTCAGAGAACGTGCAACGGCGGTCAGGCCCGAACAACTACCGCCTCAACCTAACAGGACTGGTCCTGGATCGGGATCACGACTCGTCATCAACTGATCACGATGACAAAGGCCAAGTTCAGGATATGAGCTTTGGTCACTTAGTTTTCTTATATTTGATTTCCAAAATAAAACGGCTATCCCACTTACTCATGTACGGGAACCGGAGAGATCCCTAGGCATGCTCTGAGATGGAAATAGACCGCTCCGCCCGGAGAGGCATTATCTTGTTTTTCCTGGTGTTTGAGATTGAACATCTAGGATTTGAATTTAATAAAGAAACACTTATTAAAATAAACCTTTGACCGGAGAGTTAAAGGATAAACATTGAAATATCAATATAAACATGATCGCTTTATGATCCTACCCGGAGAGGCAGGGTCCGGAGTGCAAGAAGTGAGTTGCTTCGCCGGAGAGCGACAGGATCAACTCACTTAAGCATCGTTTCCTATTCACCGGAGAGTGATTGGATCAGGATTCGATAAGAGCCCGGAGAGGCTATGATCGACCGACGATTCAGGTCATGACATCGCTTAATGTTCAGATACACTGAACCGGAGTGCAGGAGGTGAGTCGCTTCGCCGGAGAGCGACAGGATTGACTCACTTAACGTTGTTTCCCCTTCACCGGAGAGTGATAGGATGGGATCCAGCATGAGCCCGGAGAGGCTATGATCGGTCGAGAAAGACCAAGACATCGCTATACGCCCTAGCTGGGGCCAGAGTGCAATAGGATCTTTCTATTCAATCGCTAAATCTAGAATGGGTTTGACAAGGGTCCGGAGTGACCATCAATAGTACGGAGAGACCGTAGAATTTCATTCTTAACTTCCACTGGAAAAAATTGATAACAAGTCGGCTTCGAACAGCCATGAACTTGATTGAAAATGCTATAAGCTATGAATAAAACATGAACTCACTGCATCCAACTTAAGACTGATCAAAACACGCCTTTTACCAAAAAGGCATGTTTTGGGGGGCAAAATGTTATCCCAACTTTTGGCAAAGTCGAGATACCCAAAGATTAACTGAAAATCAATGATTATTAGTCATGAACATCGATTGTGCATCGTAGGTTCACCATGGATATCGATGAATTTTGTCCGAGTCCGGATCGGGCTGCAATTGATAAGACATGTCAAGCAAGGTCAGATGAAGCAACGTTCCAAGTTTCGAGTCAATCCGAGTTCGTATGCTCAAGATATCGCCAAAAGAAAATGGATGAAATAGGCTAGGCTCGAATCCATGAGGAAAGGTTGGTTCGAATCGATCAGAAGATCATTGCGTCGAATCCATCATGTTCGACTCCATCTGCTTCGTATCCATAAGAGCTGCAGGTCTTCGACTCCATCGAAACAAACTCCTTCGAAATCATAGAGACGAATCACTTCGAATCCATCCGGTGTCGCTGGTTCGAATCCGTCCTTAAGAGATAACTTCGTATCGATCGCCTATTGTTTTCCAACAATCGATACGAACGAAGCACACTGGAACCATCCTATGCCTGGCATTCGAATCCATATGATTTGAACGACTTCGAATCGATCAACAAGAATAGACCATGACCGATTCAAACGCACCTTGCCTCGAACCCATTCCCACCTTCGAATCCAAACATCTCGAATCCACCACAGCTAAAACCAAGGGTTTGACCCAGAAAACTCGGAGAAAAAGGGGGAATGACTTGGAGCACGCGCACCACGTCATCATCTTCACGTGCAGGAGGATCGATTCGAACGAATCGATTCGAGCATATCGATTCGAACGACTCCAGGAAGCAAAAATCTTCAACTTGAATCGATCATAACTTGAGATCTACACATCCAAATGCAATGAAATTTTCACAGAAGCTTGAGCACATGTTGAAGAATGTCCACACCAAATTTCAGCTTGATTGGACAATTTCTTGATCGATTCGAACCAAGGGTCGAATCGATCCCGAAGTGGGCCCGGATCTCCAGATCTCGGCCATGCGGGCTCCCTCACGTGCCAGAACCGGTCTCCCCTCAATTTAGGCGAAATATCAGCCTCCTACACCTATAAATAGAGCTCCTGGTCATTCAGAAAAGGGGTCGGACAATTCTTAGAGCTAAAGAACGCCCAGATTCTGCCAGATTTACTCCAGATCACCATTGCTGCCTTAGATTCAGACTTAGCTCAGCAAATCAGTTGTAATACAACATACGAAATTGTAATCTTCAAGCATCGAGTAATAAAATCATAAAAACCTTGAAGTGGACGTAGGCCGGAGATAGCCGAACCACTATAAATTGTGTGTCACTGTTCATTATTTCTTGATTGCTGCTTATTACTTGCTTAAACCTGTAATTTGTGTGTGAATACTGTTGATTCGTATTCATACGCTGGTGCTTTCACTACACTTGGGGTTTGTGACCATTTTTGGTGCAAACAATTGATTTAACTGCTTTTGGTTGAAGATTGCCTGCGGAAGCAAAATCTACTTGGGAAAATAAGGTATTAATTCAACAAATTTATGTTTAGAATTATGTCACAAAATCAAGATTTTGAATGTGGTATTGCAACTGATTTTGTAGATAATGTCAAAGGTTCCGACTATATTTTAATTTGATAGGGAACTTTTGGTTGATGATGAAGGTAAACCTAGATATATTGGCGGAAAGCGAAAAGGATCGATAATAAAAAATCATTGTACTTTTGAAGAGCTTAAACAAAGGGCATTTGAACTGACAAAAGTCAATCCTGTGATTTATGATTTGAAATTAGCCGTGAAATGGGTTCGGGATGATGGTGCATCCGCTATTGATTTGGAAGAGGACGATGATTTAAACTCTACGTTTTCAGTTGGAATGAGAGTGATAGAAATATATGTTGTAAGAATGTGGTCGAAACACAACCGACAGTAATTTCTACGGATGAGTATGTATCCACTACACAGTTACAAGAAACACAATGGTCGGCGTATCCTTCATATCTTCCAAGCCATCAAGGTGGAGAGTTTACAATCTTACTTCACAGGTAAAGTGGAATGGTTGGAGTCTCTTCTAGTCAGGAACAAAATATGATGCATAACTCTATGCATCCAAATCAATCGCAAGCGTTCGGAAAGTGAGTAATATTATACTTTGGCACTTGTATTTTGACTTACGTTAATGCAAAATATCTTACCGTTATTTTTTGTATTTGTAGTATCGAAAAAGCATTAACTAATTGTGAAGATGATGACGGTGATGATCATGTTGATATTACAAACGAGATCGGAGTGCAATTGGATAGCATGGAAGTAGCTTGTGCGGATGATGTAGATAGAACTTGGATCCATCAAATGGAAGTTAACAATAATGTAATCATATATGCAGACATTAGGAGGCTGATGATGTAAATGTCGAAGAAAAAAAATTCATTTATGAAGAGGCTCAGCCGATGATTTATGCACGACAACAATGATGGTGAAATTGATAATGGAAAATTGTCAACTAGATATGGAAGTGTTTGGAAGAGAATGTGCTGAGAAAGGACCACAAGTTGGGTTAATTTTTGAAAGCAAGGAGAAGTTTGTTGAACAGTTATGCGAATGGACGATTAAATGTTAAGTTTAATTTCAAGTTCTGAAATTGCATGCAAATCAATACACAGTCCGTTGTGATATGGTTGAAACATGTCCTTGGCGAGTGCATGCAAGCCTTTCGGTTAGAAAAAATCATAATTGGTGGAAAATAACTACATATGGCTTCGATCACACTTGTTTAAATGCAACAATCAACTCAAACAATCGACAGGCAACTTCAAAGTTTATATGCAGCAAAATACTTCCATTGACTAAAGTTGAAACAAACATGACTGCAAGAACTATTCAAGAGATAATGTCCAATATGTTTCATACTAAAATGAGTTATTCTCGAGCCTAGCACAGACTACTGAAAGCTGTTGCAATGATTTATGGAGATTAGGAATCGTCGTACGTGGAATTGCCAAAATATGTTCGAGCCCTACAAAGTACCAACCCTGGAACCATATATGATGTTATTCATAGTCGTGGTGTTTTTTATGGTGCTTTTTGGGCTTTCGGACCTCCTATTCATGGTTTCAACCACTATCGACCCATACTGTCTATTGATGTCACTCATTTATATATGAAGTGTTTGCACAAAAAATGGACAAACACCTCAAAGTTGTATGATTTAGTAGATCTTATGTAGTTCTTAGTGATTTGGGTGATTTATGCAAATATATGAAAAGCAGGGGCTAAACTGTAAAAAGACACGCAGATTTATAGTGGTTCAGCCAGAATATGCCTACGTCCACTTTATATGTTATTTCTCTTCTCTTGTTTTGATTACAAGTACAAAACTTTGATATAAGTAAAAGAAAGTTGTTTGAAAGTTCTCTCCGTGCTTGAGCTCTCAAACTTGTCCCCATTGTTGTACCCCTACCCCTCTATTTATAGAGTGAGGTTGGGAGCAGGGGTCTTGGATGTATATAGCTGCTGGTGGGCCTGGGCTGACCTGGCCTGGCATGTCTTGGTCCGGTAGCGTTTGGTCCGGTGGTAGGAGGTTGGTTCGGCATTGTCTGAAGGAGGTTGGTTCGGCAGCCTTGAAGAAGGTTGGTTCGGCGGTCTCGAAAGAGGGTTGGTTCGGCAGTCTTGAATAGGGTTGGTTCGGCAGTCTCGAATATGGTTGGTCCGGTTATGGAGTCTGCCGAATGGACATGGCGGGATGAGAATGCCGAATGGGCATTGTGGGATGCGAATGCCGGATGGATTTCTATTAGGCATGGATACCGAATGAATTCCTGCCGAATGGGCCCTGGAGAACGTCAATGCCGAATGATTTTAGGTAAGCCTGGGTGGATGCATCTGGCTTTTTGGTCTCGAGGTCTTCTGGGTGAGAACACGCCCAACATTTGCCCCCCAAAGCGGGGCATATTTTCGAATATGGCGTGCTTTGTTTGATACTTTCATTTGGCCCTTGGATACCGAACCAGATGGTCCGGTCGTGTCCTTTTGTCTATAAGTAGGGATCATATGCTTTGGCTATTTCTTACCTGCCGTACTAAACACTTGTCTTTGCCGGATCAGACTCTTACTCTCGTCGAATCAAAACGTGGTAGCCGAATCAAATCTGGTAGCCGAATCAAATCTAGTAGCCGAATCAAATCTGGTAGCCGAATCAAATATTTTTGCCGAATCAGGTGAGTGAATATTCTGCCGAATGAATTTTCTTCAGTTTTACCGAATGGAATATGACGAACGAAGCTTGGCTCAACAGAGTGCCGAATGAACCTTTTACTTGAATACCGAACGAAACTCCGGTATCAGGAGTACCGAATGAACCTTGTTTTACTAGACGGACTTTTGTGTTGGATGGATTTTACATAGACTCGCTTGTTTATATCCCCCGTTTTAACAACATGTTTTTTCGATGTTGCAGATAAATGTCTCGAAAGAAAGAAACTCGATCAGACAAAAAGAAATCTGGGGGCGAAGGAGGTTCCTCTGCCGTGCCCCCAGCTCAGCCGAATCCCGAACGTCACGGACCAACCCCGAGATCATTAGTGGACGGGTACGGCCCTTAGGAAATTCTGAACTCCCCGCCCGACTGTTTTCCTAGTTCCCTCAAGGAGGAGCAGCTAGATGCCATCTCCCGTTCATTTGGAATTGATAGGGCGCGAATGCTGTTGCCAGGGAGAGACGTTATGCCATACGACCCCCCTGAGGGGTACTTTGCTTACAGCAGATACCACTGCATGTGTGGTGCCATTCCGCCTCTTAATGCTTGGGTAGTCAGCTTCCTTACATATCTCAAGGTGGCCCCATTCTAGCTTCAACCCAACTCCTATGCTATCCTGGTGAGCCTCTTCGTCATTTTCCAAAGGAAGTATGGTCGTGCTCCTTCCAACCGGGAGATCCGGTACTTGTATAATTTGAGGGGCTATAAGAAGGGGTCCCCATACATTAGCTTGGAGTCAGCCGTGACCTTCAAACCGGTCTTGGATCTGTACTCTAAATTCAGCATGTTCAAGAAAGAGTGGTTCTTTGTTAGGGACGACTCCGTTTCAATCCGGCGCTTTATTTCTGGATGTAAGTTGATGCTTTTACTTATAATTTTTATTCCGATTGCGATGCTTCTTCTCATACTTTCTCATTTTTGCTAGCGACAGGTGGCTTTCCGATTGTGGAGACTGACCGCCTGGTTCAGACGGCGGCTGAGATAGAAGCCATTCTTGGGAAATATAGATCATCTGCCTTCTTGATCAGAAATGCGATTCTTCTGGAACATAACTTAATCCTTCCGCAGCAGTCAGTAGTTAAGCTGAGGGAAACGGCGGAGGAGAGGGCGGCTGCTCAGGCCAAGGAAGGCGTTACGGTAGAGAGTAGCAAGCGGAAACCTTTCACTAAACCTCCAGCTGTCGGAGGTAAGAAACTCAAGAAGTCGGACGGTCCCTCCCCCAGCAATTGTCCACTTACCCGGGAGGAGGAAGACATAGAGGAGGAAAGAGGCGAGGGTGGAGATGGTCGGGATGGTGACAAAGGTGGCGATGGCATCGGAGCCCTACTTCCTGGGCAAGCGGGAGAGATTCAGGAGTGGACGGATGATGCGTTCCACCAGGCTTTTGAGGGGCTGGATGAAGATCCGGCTTTGGTAGAGAAAACCGGGAGGGCGGACAAAGCCGGGACTGGTGCAAGTGAGTCTTCTCCGACCATTCCAGCCAAGGTGGCTCCGACGACTCAAGGTGAACTCTTGACTCCTGCATGCTTCATTAATGATAGGGACTTAGGAATATTTTATGACCCGCTCCCGTCCTGGAATGAAATCCAGGACTTATTGCAGTATCCCACTCCTCCCCAGGGTTTGTACAACCACAGCTGTGTTTCTTTTCCTTTTTTAACTTGTAATTTACCGCGTTTCTCGAATCATATAGTAATGTAAGTTTGTGACACTTGTTCTTTATATCAGGAGCAGGCAAGACGTCCAAAGCCTCAGACCTTCGACACAGGCTTGAGCAATATAAGCTTTCCAAAACTTCTGCTAAGCCGAAGCCCTCGACCCAACGCTCCGGGGATGTAGTCGGCTACCGTCCTCTTCTTGGGGTCATCGAAGAAGGTATTCAGCAGAGGAAGAGGAGTCATCCTTTATCCGAACCTTTGCCTGGTCCTCAGCTTCCGGCTCAGCCTCTTCATGATATCACTGAGGAGGGTAGCGAGTTTGCACCTTCTCCGCACCCGTCTGGAAACCCTTCTGTTATTCACATCGACCGTCCCGACTTGGCTCGCAATCCATTTGCAGGTCATCCTGATCTGGATCCAAGCTCTCATGATATTATTTTTGACGAAGTCACTGGTGAACACCTTCTCCCCCGTAACCCCATGGTACGAGTACTTGATGAAGCCAAGTCCTTAGATCTCGATTTGCTCACTACTCGTATAGTCACTATGGGAGATGAGGCCAAGGCTAATATTGATCGGGTGGCGGAGGAGACCAAGAAGCTGATGGGGCATCATGCCCGGCTGGTTAAGGCCGGAGAGGAGATTGGGAGCGCCAATATCCGACTTCGATTGGTGGTTTCGGATCAGGCCAAACAGCTTGCGGATCAGGCTATTCAGATTTCTCAGCATGAGGCTGCTACTGGACGATTAAGGAAAAACATGGAAGAGGCCAGTCGGGCCGAATTGCGGAAAATGGAAGCTACTTGCAAAGAGCGGATTGACATGGCTATTGCCACGGTGGACGAGGTTCGGAAAGCGGATCTCGAGCAGGTGGAGGAATTGTCCGAGAAACTTGAGGCTGCTGAGCTTGCCCAAGCTAAGTTGAGGGAAGAGATGGAGGTGATGCGGAGGTCCCTTCAGGCTGATTGCTCGAGATACAGATTGGAGAGAGATGCTGCCGTCGAAAGGTTGTCGGCTTCCGAGGCCCGGATGAGGGAGTTTGAGGAGAATGAGGGAATGATGGATGACATGCTCCAGGACATGTATTTCCGAACTTGGAAGCAGGGCAATCTCTCTTGGATGGATGATTATCCCAGGGTCATGGCTAAGATCTATCTTCGGGCTTTGGAAGAGGCCAAGGCCGATGCGGATAAAGATGGTGGCGTGGCCTTCAGCATGGATGTGGTCACTGCCCAGTTTGCCAAGGGGGAGAAGGTGGCAGTGAAGGAGGGTATGCGGTTGCTTGCTGCTGAGGAGGCAGGGGTGCAAGTGGATGATGACGACCAGAGTGGCCAGTAAGCTTATGCTGGTAAGTTTTCCTTTTCAGCTTCCCGATTAACTTGGTTGCTTATTACTAATGAATCCTTTTTATGACCGGACAGGTGGGCAACAGAGCAAGGACAAGACTCCGACGCAACCGGCTCCCTGATTAGACCTGGAAAATTCTTTTTGTAGGCTTGGTATGGTTGTATACGTTAGTCTTAAGATAGTGGAGTAACTTCTAAGTTGTAATTCTTGCTACTTGTAACAATCAACATTACTCTTGACGTGTAATTTTTTAACTTAAGCTGATTTTGTCGTTTCTTGAATATTTGTTGCTATTTCGACATATCGTATGAGAAATGTAGCTATGTATATTCTTGTAATTAAATTGTGTTTGATGTTAGACTCTGGTTCTAAACCATAATTTTATGACTTGCAATATTAGCGTGTGGTGTGAACAAATTATAGTCATGTATTTGTACATAAAAGAAGGAAATACCGCCTTTCATGTTTTAATCGTAGATGGCAGTCTTGAATATCTTGTAGGACCGAGCATGGAATGTAGTCGAATGTCCTGCCACTGTGAGTCCCTACACCCATAGGCGAGTATCTCCTACTCTGTATCATGTACTTTAGGGATTGTTATAGGGGATAGGAAAAAAGCTTTTTAAGTAAAATTGAAATACGTAAAAAAGGTAAAACTTCCAATCACGGAAGGCCTTCGATGTGCTTAAGTTCGTGGCAAACGGGTTTTGTAGTCACTTTCCCTAGCCGTGGGTCTTGGAGACATTCGTCACCCATCTTACGCCTCCGCGGGGAGTTAATTCTTTTTTACCACAGCCGCACTTAAGACACATCGGAGCCGAGATCGCGCACAGTAACTACCCGGGCCATTATGGCCCGTAATCGTGGGTATTATTCGATTTACTGTGGCCGGCTAGCGTGGGTGCCGATCGTCAACTGTGAACTGCTCCTGGCTGGCCACACCTTATGTTGGGGCTTATAGTCGGTTCACAGTTGCCGGCGAGCCTAACGCCGTAATGAGCTGCCTCAGCTATAGTCGGCCTTCTCGGTGGCTTATAATCGGCTCATTACAGTTGGCTTTCAGGGCCGTCGCGAGCAATGAGTTAACCCGCAGCAGAGGGATGCTGGAGCAAAAGTGTCTCATTGGCGAGGGCATAGATTCGCTTAGTACCTGTTGGGTCTTGTCCAGGTGAAGTTGCGTTGTGGAGTGCTTTGAATAGAAATGCTATATACTCAGGATTTTGTTCAACAGAAAAGGATAAAGTTAACGAGCAGCCAAGATACAAAGGAACAAGTTAAAAAAGAGACAGGGTTTTTTAAAGTGGTTCGCCACGAAAATGCCTACGTCCACTGATTCTCTTTGTTAATTCACTTCATATGGGCAATACAAGTTAAGAAAAGTATCGACGGAGGTGTTGGATGTTCCATGCCCTCTGGAACACCTCCCCGTCCACTGTTGACAAAATATAGGCTCCGTTGTGGAGATCTTTATGAATTACATATGGTCCATCCCATATTGGGTCTAATGCTCCGGGGCGAGAGAAGATTCGCTTGAGGACAAGATCCCCTTCCTGTAAGGTACGATGCTTGACTTTGGAGTTGTATTGTGTTGCCACTTTTTGCTTGTGGGCTGCTGTTTTGAGGACTGCATCGTTTCTTCTTTCCTCGATTAGATCCAAAGACATGTGAAGGAGTTCTTCGTTCTCTTCTGGGTTATAGTGGATCCGACGGTGGGAAGGCACAATAGTTTCAACTGGGAGCATAGCCTCCGATCCGTATGCCAAAGAGAAAGGAGTGTGCCCTGTCGATGTTCTGAAAGATGTGCGATAGGCCCATAGTGCCGTAGGAAGTTCATCCACCCAAGCGCCCTTTGATTTTTCGAGCTTCTTTTTGATTAGAGTTTTCAGAATTTTGTTGACTGCTTCGACTTGTCCGTTTGCCTGGGGATATGCTACGGATGAGAAGCTTTTATGAATTCGGTGTTCTTGGCACCAGTTGGCGAATTCCTCGCTGTCAAATTGAAGTCCATTGTCTGATATGATTTTGAGTGGGACTCCATACCTGCACAGAACATTTTTGATCAAGAAGTTAATAACTTTTGCTGAAGATACTTTATTCAGAGGTTCTGCTTCCACCCATTTGGTGAAATAATCAACTGCCACTATAGCATATTTGGCCCCGCCTCGGCTCATCGGTAGCTCGCCGATTAAGTCAATTCCCCATATTGCGAAGGGCCAAGGGCTGGTCATTTGAGTAATCTCAGTTGTTGGTAGCCGTGGAATCTTAGCAAATTTTTGGCATCTGTCACATCTTTTGACGAAATCTGAGGCGTCCTTGCTTAGGGTGGGCCAGAAATATCCGTATCGGAGTATCTTTTTTGCTAATGTTTGCCCCCCGGTGTGATCTCCACAGCTCCCCTGATGGATGTTGGATAAGATTTCCTTGGCTTCCCTTCCGGCGACACACCTTAATAATGGGTTAGAGAAACCGCGCCGATAGAGGATGTCTTCTTGTACCGTATAGCGGGACGCTTTCCTCAAGATTTTCTTGACTTCATTACGCCCGTTGGGCAGTGTGCCACTTTGTAGGTAGTCTCGGATGGGAGTCATCCAAGTTGCTTCTTCGGCTGCGGCTATCAGATTCACTTGCTCAAAACTTGGGACCGTTTGCTTTGAGATGGTTACTGCCCCGAAGATGGCGATGTCTCTCATACTCGCTTGCTTTGCCAATTCGTCGGCCTCTTGGTTCTCTTCCCGAGGGATGTGTTTGACTAAGTACTGATCCAATCGGCTGAGAAGCAACTTGGTCTTCTTTAGATATGCTATGAGTCGTTCCTCTCGAGCTTGGAATTCTCCTAGTATTTGATTAACAATAAGTTGAGAATCGCTGTGAAGACACAAAGAACTGGCTCCGATTTCTATGGCGATTTCTAGTCCAGCTATCACTGCTTCATATTCTGCATCGTTGTTGGTGGCGGCGAACTCCAACCTTATAGCATAGTGCAGTTTATTTCCCTTGGGAGTGATTATTACCACACCTGCCCCCGAGCCCTGTTCGTTAGATGCACCGTCCACAAAGAGATTCCACTTGATATCTTCTGTTATTTCCAGTTGCTCCTTATCCTCGTTGGTAGTGAACTCTGCAATGAAATCAGCCATGGCTTGTCCCTTCATGGCGGTGCGAGGGTGATAGGTGATATCATATTGACTCAGCTCAATAGACCATTTAAGTAGTCGCCCGGAAGTGTCGGGACGATGGAGTACCTGCCTCAGTGGTTGATCGGTCAGAACTTTGATGGAATGGGATTGGAAGTAGTGACGCAGTTTTCGTGAGGTGATTAGTAAACAGTATGCTAACTTCTCGAGCTTAGGATATCTAACTTCTGCCCCAGTAAACCTTTTGCTGACGAAGTAAACTGGTCGTTGCGTGCGGTTGTCTTCCCTTACCAAGGCAGCGCTCAGGGCGTGGGATGACACAGCGAGGTATAGGTATAATTCTTCTCCTTCGCTTGGAGTTGAGAGCACCGGTGGTTTCTGGAGGTGTTCGATTAAGTGAAGGAAAGCGGTCAGGCATTCGTCAGTCCACTCGAACTTTCCTTTATCTTTCTTTAGGGCTTCGAAAAAGGGGACGCACTTGTCCGTTGCCTTGGAGATGAATCGGCTTAGGGCGGCCACTTTTCCATTTAGGCTTTGCATTTCCTTTCGGGTGGAAGGTATCTTGATATCCCTTAGCGCTCGGACTTGTTCAGGGTTTGCTTCTATCCCTCTGGCATGAACGATGAATCCTAAGAACTTCCCTGACGACACACCGAAGGAGCATTTTAGTGGATTCAACTTCATTCCATATTGCCGGAGTACTTGAAACATCTCGCCTAGGTGGCTTACGTGATCTTTGGCCTTCCTTGACTTTACCAGCATGTCATCCACATATACTTCCATAGTTTGTCCTATTAGCCCTGCAAACATCTTGTTGACGAGGCGCTGGTAGGTGGCTCCTGCATTTTTAAGTCCGAAGGGCATCACTTTGTAGCAGTATAAACCCCGGTCAGTGATGAAACTAGTGTGGTCTTGGTCGGGAGCATGCATAGGAATTTGGTTATATCCTGAGTATGCATCCATAAAAGATAGGAGTTCGTGCCCGGCTGTGCTGTCTACAAGTTGGTCGATTCTGGGAAGCGGGAAGCAATCCTTTGGGCAGGCGTCGTTTAGGTTGGAGAAGTCAATGCAGGTCCGCCACTTCCCATTAGCCTTCTTTACTAGTACCGGGTTGGCGATCCATTCTGGGTAAACAGCTTCTCGTATGAAGTCATTGGCGAGTAGATTCTTTACTTCTTCATCGAGGGCTGCTGATCGCTCTGCCCCCATACTTCTCTTTTTTTGTTTTACAGGCGCCTTGGTAGGATCAATGTTTAATGCGTGGCATGCTACGTCGGGGGAGATTCCGGTCATGTCAGCGTGTGACCAAGCGAATACATCCAGGTTGTGGCGGAGGAAATCAATGAGTTGATCCTTCAATTCAGCTTTCAGCTGGGACCCAATTTTCAGTAGCCTACTTGAGTCGTGCTTGTCTACAGATATAAACTCCATAGCTTCTGCAGGCTCGGCGGTGGCCTCCTCCTCTTTGTCCCTAGGGTCTAATTCATTGAAAGGGTCGCTGGTGTATCGAAGAGGAGGGGCTTTCTTTAGTTGCTATGCTTCAAGGCTTTTCGTGCAGAGGGCGATCTCTACACTTTTCCCTTTATCTTTCCTGTGGTTGTTGCGAAGTTCGGTTACATAGCAGTCTCGTGCAATATCCTGGTCTCCTTCCACTTCCCCTACCCCATTGTCTGTTGGAAATTTCATTTTCAGGCACCATGGGGCTAGGACAATCTGGAAGTCAGATAAGGCTGGTCTTCCTAAGAAGGCGTTGTAGGCCAAATGGTTTTCTATCAGCACAAATGTCTGTTTCCTTACAACGGAGCGGGGATGGCTTCCAATCTCAACAAAGAGGTCCAGCTGCCCGAGGGGCATCTTCGCATCTCCAGTGAAACCGTGTAGTGGTTTATCGCAGGGAGATACATCCTTCATTGATAACTTCATTTTGTCGAATGCGTGTTTGAAAAGGATATTTACAGAGCTTCCAGTGTCTACCAGGATTCGGTAAACTTCGGCGGGACCGAGTCGGGCAGAGATAACCATGGGATCCATGTGAGGGTACTGTCTTCCTTCTAGGTCGCGTTTACTGAATATGATGTCATCGCTTTCTTTCCGCTTTGGGTGGCGCTCTTCTATAACCGTATTGACACAGTCTTTATTGTCTCTAAGCGACTTCCCATATCTTTCCATCTCTCTCCAACTTCTGTCTGCGATGTGCGGACCTCCTGAGATGGTATGGACCACTATCTTCTCTTGACTAGAGCTGCTAGCGTTGCGGTTTCCTCTGTCAGTCCCTGGTGAGGGTAGCCTTGGGTTTTCATTGGCAGGGGCTGGAGTCCTGTCTTGACTTTTTACATAACGTTCCAGTTTCTTCCTTCTGATGTGTTCCTCAATCAGATCTCGGAGATGATGGCATTCGTTGGTATCATGTCCGTGAGATTCGTGGAAGCGGCAGAATTTTCCAGACTTCTGTGCGTTGTCTGATTCCTTCTTGTATGGTGGGCGTTTGTATCTAACTTCGCTTTGGGTGGCAAGGAAGATATTTTCGACGGACTCGTTCAAAGGGGTGTAAGTGTCGAATCTTGGTCCTGGCCGATATAGGCGCTTTTCTACCTTCTTGCCCCCAACATTGTCTCTGGAATCATTTCTTCGAACGTCCCTCGCCACAGCAGGGGCGTTGCCATGAGTCGTCTTACTTTGCTGTCCTGACTGCCCCTCAATGGCGGCATCCTCAAGCCTCATGTATTTCCCGGCTTCATGGAAGAAATCGGGTAAAGTAGCTGGTTTTTCTTTTGTCAATCTTCTAGCAAATTTGGTGTCCGGATGCACCCCACTGCAGAGGGCCATTAGGATAAGCTTCTCATCGGCATCTTGAACTGCGGCTGCTGCGGCGTTGAATCTGGTTAGGTATTGCTGCAGCTTTTCTCCGGGTTTCTGTTTGACGCTGGATAAGGAATAAGCGTCCTTAGGTTGCTCCACATGAATGCGGAACTGACTGATAAATTTTTCTTTCAACATTTCCCATGAGCTGATGGATCCTTGGGGTAGATGACAGAACCAAGAGGTAGCAAGATCTGCTAAGAAGAGCGGAAAGCATTTGCACAGTACTCCCTCTGTTGCTCCACTCATGAGCATATGCTGCGTGTACCTCTGTAAGTGTACAACGGGATCGGAGGTTCCTTTGTAGGGTCCACTGTTGGCATCTTCCATTCTCGGGGGGTGATAGCAATTTCGATATTGCGGGCGAAAGGGCTGGTTACCCTAGCGCCTGTCCCTCGATCTCTTTGCTCCCGCTGGACACACTCTCTGAATAAGCGTGCCATCCTTTCATCAGAACTTGGAGCGGATAAAAATGAGTTTGGTTCTGTTCTGTGGGATTGATTCCGTCCAGACGACTTGTAGGGATGGTATCGTCTATCATTCCTCATATTTTCCAGTGGCTGCCTTTGATCTTCTGGGAGCATGCTTGGGTCAGCTATAGTTGGCCCTTGCCTTGATCTTCCCCTGTTGTGTTCTGATCTAAGCACTTCCTCGGGTCCAACTTCGGGCTGAACTCTAGCTCGACCCCGTTCACTGGTGTTTCTGTGGTTAGGCAGCATGACAGGCTTAGCTACAGTTGACCTTCGCCTGGTACCTTCCCCGTTGGGTTCGGTACCAAACGTTTCCTCAGGCCTAACTTCGGGCTGTGCTCGGTCTCGGCTCCTACCACGGCTACTTCTGCCGTTAGCTCCTTCGAAGAAGGATGATCTTTGCTGTCTCTGAGATCCTCCAGACTGGGACTCGCCCCATGATTCAGTGTTGCGGTTGGATTCTTCAGCGTCCCTCAAGCGTGACATGAGATGGTCCACCAAGGCTTCCTGCTGGGACGTGAAGCGGTTAGTTACTTCAACAACAACTCTGTCCAAATCTGCCCTAGTGATTGCTGCAGGCTAATCTGTGGCAGGAGTGGTTGGGTTAGCCTGTCCTTCATTTGTTACCGTTGTTGGAGGAGGACGATTCACTTGATTCGTGACAGCTGGATCTGGAAGACTGCTGGATGCGATGTTTTTTCCTTTGTTAACATCTTTTCTCTGTTTGGGAGGCATGTTTTCCAAGTGGCGGACGATGCTGTTAGGAAAACTTGTTAAGTAGATGAAGCTGAAGCTTCGAGCTTCTAGTTCTCAGTGAAAGCACCAAAAATGTTTGCACAAAAAATGGACAAACACCTCAAAGTTGTATGATTTAGTAGATCTTATGTAGTTCTTATTGATTTGGGTGATTTATGCAAATATATGAAAAGCAGGGGCTAAACTGTAAAAAGACACGCAGATTTATAGTGGTTCAGCCAGAATATGCCTACGTCCACTTTATATGTTATTTCTCTTCTCTTGTTTTGATTACAAGTACAAAGCTTTGATATAAGTAAAAGAAAGTTGTTTGAAAGTTCTCTCCGTGCTTGAGCTCTCAAACTTGTCCCCATTGTTGTACCCCTGCCCCTCTATTTATAGAGTGAGGTTGGGAGCAGGGGTCTTGGATGTATATAGCTGCTAGTGGGCCTGGGCTGACCTGGCCTGGCATGTCTTGGTCCGGTAGCGTTTGGTCCGGTGGTAGGAGGTTGGTTCGGCATTGTCTGAAGGAGGTTGGTTCGGCAGCCTTGAAGAAGGTTGGTTCGGCGGTCTCAAAAGAGGGTTGGTTCGGCAGTCTTGAATAGGGTTGGTTCGGCAGTCTCGAATATGGTTGGTCCGGTTATGGAGTCTGCCGAATGGACATGGCGGGATGAGAATGCCGGATGGGCATTGTGGGATGCGAATGCCGGATGGGTTTCTATTAGGCATGGATACCGAATGAATTCCTGCCGAATGGGCCCTGGAGAACGTCAATGCCGAATGATTTTAGGTAAGCCTGGGTGGATGCATCTGGCTTTTTGGTCTCGAGGTCTTCTGGGTGAGAACACGCCCAACATGAAGTATCTGGGTACATTACTAGTAGCTACTGAGGTGGACACAAACCAAGGTCTATTTCCGTTAGCTTTTGCTATTGTACAAACATAGTCGTGGCAAACATGGAGTTGATTTATTCGTTGCATGTACCCAGAATTTTGGATATTTGAAATTGGAATATTTAATTGATTTTAAATATTTAAAAGTTAATTTTTAACTTGAATTTCAAATATAACTATTTATCGGATAATTTAATTATTGAATTTAATAATTGAAAATTGGATAAACTATTGAATCTTTGTTTTAAGCTTGTTAAAAATAATTTAAAGGCTTACAAAATTTATATTGATAATAATGAAGATAATAAAAATTTTAAAATTGAATTTAAATGTGATTTGTTCAGTTTTAAAAATATATCGTTAAAATTACATTTAAAAATAGCCTTCTGGGGCACAGTCTCGGATTTCGACGAAACTAGTTCCATTTGATCCGTAATAGTGTACTATTATCAGATTTCAAATTTCGTAGCATTTGGAGCTACTGTGTAGTCATACGAGATATAAACGCGTTGAATTTAATATCGGAAATTTAGTATAATAATTGGGTCCAAAAAGCTATCTTCTCCATACGATCGAATTAGGACTCAAAACCTTTTCCATTGCGTACGGAATAGAGGTATAACATTATAAACGCCCGGCGGTATGCCTCGATCGGAGTTCGAAATTGATGGCAAGATATTTGTGAATTTTAAATAATTTATTTTCGTCGATTTGACCGGCAGCTGACTTTCTTTCACATCAGCTGCTTTTCTTTCAATTTCAAGCCACATCCTACCCTCCAGTGTACAACCCTCCACTTTAATATCATGTCCCCTCCTTCAATTGGCATGCAACCGAGAACGAACCAGTGAGGAAAAAAAAGAGTATGCAACTTTAAAAAAATCTATATCTCATAAATTTCTCAACGGAAAATGCTGAAACAAAATTTAAAATTTTCGTCTTCGGATGAGCTTCAATGTGGTATGCAGGTTGGAGGGTGCGGGGTCGAGTTATTGGACTCGACAGTAATGGTCGAACGCTGGTATTGAGTAGGGTTAGCAATTTCTCGAAGTATGGGCAACGAGAGGCTGTGGGGGGGGGGGGGGGGGTTGCAGTAAGTTCGTAGTGCCGAAGCGCATCTCTGGCCGAAGCGCATCTCCGGCCGAAGCGAGGTGTTGCTCGATGCAGTTTTGGATCATGCGACCATGTGCGGTCGAGACGAGGAAGGGGCAGATCGCATTTTGTTTAGGGGCATCGGAGGCTGAGTTATGGGTATGGGCTGGTCGGCGATGTCAAGGGAAGGAGGTTGGCGAGGTCGATTTGGCCGATGGCGGCTCAGGTGATTCGTGCACGTGCACGTTGGGGCATGGATATGAGCAGTATTAAGATGGGGAGAAGATGAAGTAAAGTGGGTCGGGTATGGAATGTATGGGTAATGGGCTGTCTTTATTTTATTTTATTTTTTTTAAAAGAAAATTGTTATAAATTATATTGTTTTAAAATAGTTAAACTTATAAATTGTATAACTTTGCCATACAAGGTCGAAATCGCAAACAAATTACGTTGGGTCCGTATTGTCGAGCGCTACATTTTAGTGCTTGATGGGAGTTGATTGGAGCTAGTGAAAATTTTAGTTAAAATTAAACGCTTGTTTGATTTTAATTAAAATAAATCGTTGTCGCGACGACTGTAAGCAAAGTGAGTTAACCTCACTCAATGTTAGATTACTGCAATTAATTTTAAGTAGTTAATTTTTTTTGGTTGATTGGTTGAATGGATAAATTTTTATCAATTGGATGTGTTATTATATATAGTGTATATATATTTAATTTTAAGTAGTATATATATATTGGAGTGATTGATATTGCCGCATATATATAGCGGATGAGACCTTATGCGCCCGGCGTAATAGCGGATGGTCCTATATACCACGATATCCCCCTCGAAGTGGGATTGATATTTTTATATTGTATTAACATCTGTGGATGCAGGAAAAAACAACAAGTTGGAGGGATCCAGCTGGATTCCTCAAAAATGTTGAATTTATTTTCATATTCAATGATATGATATATTGAATAATCTGTGATAGATTATAGCATGATTTGAATTTATTTGGTGCTATGGTATTACTGGATAGATTTTGGTATTTTAAAATACCATAAATATGAATATTGAATTTTTAAAAGAAATAAAAAGGAAAATTGAAGGTAAAATAATTATAGTGGAATTTGGATAAATTAAAAGAAATGAATTTGGGGAAAAATAAATAGTTTGATCCAAATTTGTATTTAATAATTTCGGAATATTGTAAATAGAGATCTTAAAATATTGTAAGTAGGGATTTTTGAATAATGTAAATAAAAGGATTTTAAATAATAGAACTTAAGCGATATTGTTTAAGTGTAAAAGGGATTTGTTTTAAAATCGAGATTTTAAAATAATATGGGAAAAATAAAAAGGAAATTTGAAAAAAAAAAATGAAATTGTTATTCCGGATTTAAATAAGATTTTTAATTATAAAAAGGAAGTGGAATCGAAGCTTAGTTGGTTTTGAAATACAGTTGAGTTATTTTGGGAAAATTGATTTGAAAATGGAATTTAAATTAGAAATCGATTAAGTGTTGTGAAACGGTGATAAACGGCAAATGAGATTATGGAATTTATAAACGAAGTTTATAAATAAAGTAAAGTAAATTATCAGTGGATAAATGGGAATTATAAATTCACGGTGAGGATTTATAAGGAGATGGGTAAATCGGTTTAAAAATAAATAGTAGATTTATTTTTAGAAATGTGAAAAGGAAATTCACAAAATTGGAACGTAAATCAAACTGGAAATAAATCAAGAGGGATCTATAAATAATTAGACTGGCTATATTGTAGTTGAAAATATATTTTTCCAGAGAAGTTATGTTTATTTTAAAAAGGAGGATTTTAAGTATTAATTGGAAAATTTAAAAGAGTTTAAGAATACTTCAGAAATTAATTATTTAGTCGTTTAAAATTATTTGAAGTATATTTAAGCATTAATTAAGTAGTTTTAGAAATGGTTGATATTAAGTTAATTATTATTTAAGAATTAATCGGTATTATTATTTTAAGAGATAGATTATTCTATGTTAATATTATTTTATAATAATTTTTATTTTAAAGAGTATTTGCCTAAAAATTAACTTGGAAATTTATATAGAAATTTATATAAGTATTATTCTTGAGAAAATTATTAAATAAAGTTTTCGGAAAGTAATGGTATACTCGCGTGGTGAAATCGGAGGCAGTGAGTGCCTGCAGTTAAGTCTTGGATTTCTCTGGGATAGAGACGTAACCATTGAGCTGTGAATCCCTGGTTTGATACCGCAGTGGTACTTTCCATATTGTTTTAAAAAAAGTTTTCAAATATTCTTTTGAAAAAGGGATAGTTGTGAATTTACTAAATTCGATAAGATAAGTATATATTCTGGATAAGAGATTAAATTTATCTAAAATTAAACTAAAAAGGGATTTAGCGTTTTCAGTGGAAAAGAAAACATTTGGTTGAATGATTGTTTATTTGATAGTTAAATAACCGACTATCAAATCTGGACCAAAAATATAACTTTGGGAATATCTAGAAGAAATACGGGTATTATATGGTACGGTTACCGTTCGAGATGCTATATTGTACGTATAAACTCGTTTCGTTCTTCTAGGACATTGATAAGGAAATCCATCCATTAACGGTTAGGAGGTGATCTCTGATCTTATTTTCGTTTGTTTATTTCTTAAAGAACCTGGGTTGAGTTTACCACAAATATCGAAAGTTGTTTCGAAGAGACCGGGATCGGATAAGTTATCTGAAACCCACTTCGATCCAACGAGTACGTTTTCGAAGAGAAAACAAGAGCATGGAGTAGAAGATGGAGTAGTGAAGTGCAATGGCTAATCGCTACTAATCCTGAGGATTATTCCAAAATGGACGTAGTAGGAATAATGCCTTCGGTTCCGTTCGGACCCAGAACGGACTTGTATGGATGAATGCTATTTGTACATTGTCATTGAAGGACAATGAGCATTCTAAGTGAAAATCCCTTAAAAAGGTAATCGTAGCCTCTAGCCTCATCAACCGGGAATGACTGAAAATCATGGGAGATGCAGCAAGGCTAAGTGGGTCGCACCCAATTAGGGTATGTTTATCACCTTTCTAGATAACCTCGGATATTATTTATTACTACGTTATATGGAAGGAGCTGGAAAGAGGGTGGGAACACCCGGGGTGATAGCATATTCGGTCTATCCAGGTTAGGGATAGTCCGGTCATGTGTTGTAGGGGATCCCGGTTTGGTCCTCGGTACGCTGTTTCTTGACGTGTACTGGGACAGGTGGTACCCCAGTGCCTAGTCATTCATATGGAATCCATTCTCCAATATGTGCCTTTACGGTTTTGATTGTAGAGCCTAGTATGCTGGAATTTATTTAATGTAAAAATTTCAGCTATTTGAATAAGTATTTGTACTTAGAAACTATTATCATATCAGAGGATATGATATGAAATGTTTTGGTTATCGTAAGGTAAAAACCCGTCGTGTTTATGTGTGGCGTGGTCTTACGAGATATCTTTGATTTTCAAAGGATTTTGAAAACTTTAATAATTCAAATTGAGTGTGTTTTTCTCACGCTGGTTTTCCAGACTGACTCAGGTGTTATTTTATTATAATGTTCGGGTCAGACCGAGTATTTCAGATACATATAGGATGCTATGAAGCTCAAGAGACGAGCTGGATGACGAAGACGTATCACACGTACTTGATTTTATTTCTGCTATGTATTGTAGGCTGTACATTCAGCATTTGTGAGGATAAGTTATTATAACTGTCCAGTATTGAGTTATTGATTGTGTTGTACTCTGATGATGTAATGTATAAATAACAGTTATAGATCTTTTTGTATATATACATGTTATATCTATTATATATTGTTCGGCTGCGATTGTGAGATTCTGTGTTGTTGTTTCTATTTTCTTCTTCTACCTCTTTCTTCTTTCTCTAACGATCTGGTATTTTCGGCATTCGATTTTTCGGCATGTAGTACATTGAACGTATTGATGTCGATTTTCGGAGGTCGAAAATATCAGCCGTGACACTTGGTATCAGAGCTGAAGGTTAAGTGAGAACCTTGGCTCTGGTGGGGATTACTCATTAGAGATTGGGTCGGTAGCACCCTAGAATGAGTTTGAGAGTTTTGATAGATATGTGCACGTATTTGTTAGTGAATATAAAACAGTTTTATATTGTGTTGATTGATTTGTTGAGTGGCTTATGAATTCTGGTCAATACGAGTAATTAACGTTATTGATAGGGATCTCTAAGCACTATAATAGAACAATTCGACACGGTATTGTTTTAAAATGGGGTAAATGAAATAATTTTACCCAAATTATTTTCGTATATGAAAGAAATAATTTTTCAGAAAATTACTATTATTATATATGGTATGCTTGGTTGTTAGGAAGTGATAATATTAAACTATTATCATGGGTGTGTTGTAGTAATTAAAATAAAAGTTGATATTATAACCAAAGGTAAAGAAAGTAATTCATATAACAAAATGGGATTTGTAAATATGATTTTATAAATGTGATTTATAATTTGAAATGAAATGAAATTCCGGAGTATATTTAAATATATATTTAAAAGGATTTAAAAGTTGGAAATTTGGGAATTTAATTTCCGTTGGTTTTAAAAATGTTTTTTTCAAGGTTGTGGAAATAATAATGGTATTATTTGGAGAATATTTTTGAATTGAAAGGTTTTTAAAATGGTTTTAAAGGAATAAAAGCACTAAACTCACTTCGGTCGTTGGAAAATAATTTCGGTGATGACTGTAGCATCATCGATGTTCATTTTCGAGTTTCCAAGGGAGGAATTGCTACCTAAATGTTTTGAATTGGAGTTGTATTGCAAAACTGGTTTGATTTTGAAATGCAAAGGAATAATTTGATATACCAAAGGATTTTGGGTATATATGATTTCAAAAATGATTTTGAATTTTAAGAAATTATTTAAACTGTGGGAGTTTATTTAAAAATATTTATGGAATATAAATAAGTTTGAAAACTTATAAAATTTGTAATTTGATTATTGGAATGGAATTAAACTTGAATTAAGTTAAATAAAAGTAAGTGTGATAATGAAATAAATTAGTAAAGTAAACCAATTAAATGAAGTGAATTGGAAGAAATTGGTGAATAGAATATTAGTAAGTTTGATAACTTAAGAAATTTTGAAATTTGATTTTGTGGAGTGAAATTTAACTTAAATTAAGTTAAATGAGAGTGAATTTTGGGAAATTTAGCCTATGTAGGCTAAATGGAATAGTTATTGAACTAGAATTTATTATGTTGGAAATAATTAGTGGATGAGCGAATTAATTTAATTAGTAAGTAGATGGAATTGAATATTGGAATGGAATATTTAACTTAGATTATGTTAAATAAAGTGAAATTGAAAATTTAGTTTGAGTTGGATTAAATAAAACAAAAGTTTGGAAATAAAATTTGACGGAGATATGAAATAAATTAGAGAATCAAATATGGTTTGGGATATGGTCGATAAAATTCAATGTTTAAAGATTTGGAAGGTAAATTGAGTTCAAATGGAATTGAAAATTAATTTGAATAAAAATGGATATAAACTTAAGTGGTGAAGTGGTAATAAACATAAGGGCTTGTATAAAATGTTTATAATAGGCTTAAGAAATTGATGGTGAAATTCTTAAGTAAAAATTGGTATTGGGAAATATACTAAGTAGGTATTTGAATGAAGATTAAATAAAAGTTGTGTAAAAGGGTAAGTGTGAATAAGTGAATGGAAATTAAAATAAATGTGAACAGAAAGAATTGGATATAGCTAATAATCAATTGGGAATTAATACGTAAGTTGTACGTATATTATTTTATTCTCATAACGATTTGATCCAGATTCGAGCATAGAATTTCGAGATAGTCTATATCGATCCGAGTTAGGATTTTTCACTCGATTTTCGACGGCGAACCCTGGATATGGGTTTTTGATTGATTATGAGATTCTCTATCATACTGGATGGCTATGCAAGGAGGATGACGATTTCTGATCAAGAAACCAGATCTGAGTCCGCATTAGAGAGTCGTGTGAACGATACTAGTTCAGAAGTGAAATTGTGTGATCAAGTGAGCGATCAGAGTTGATATTGCGTACGGATGATATATGTACATCGTACGGGCTTAAGTAAAGCAAATATTGAGAATTTTGAAAGGAATGAATTAAATGATTTGAATTGTATGATTGAATATTATTGGTAAGTAAGATGCAGGTATTTAAAAGCAAAAGCTAAATTGATATCTTCGATTTCAGAAGTAAAATTTGATTGCCCGACAAAAAGGTACATGTTTAAATTGTGTTAGAAATTGACGGTTTTATGATTGAGCCACTTGGCTTTTGTTTTCTTTTGATGATTTTGGGCCCGTAGAGGCGTTTTGTAGTTTTTCGGATCTAGCCGTGCAAAGGAGACGCTGGCGAAATTTTTCGAAAATTTAAGGAGTTAGAAAAATTTTGAAGAAAATTTTGATAATTAAAAATTTGGTTTTAAATTATAATTTGAATGATTGAAGGGATAATATTAGTTGTGACCTATGGATGAATTTGGAAATCAGTAAAGGTGATATTGTGTTTACAATAAATTGATTTGAAAGGTTGTTAAAACTGACTGGGATTTGAAATAGTTAACGGGTTTTTGACCATTCTTCTTTTCTAGCAATTTCGAGGACGAAATTCTTATAAGCGAGGAGAAATGTAACGACCCAGACTTTTGGATATTTGAAATTGAAATATTTAATTGATTTTATAATTGAAAATTAGATAAACTATTGAATCTTTGTTTTAAGCTTGTTAAAAATAATTTAAAGGCTTATAAAATTTATATTGATAAGAATGAAGATAATAAAAATTTTAAAATTGAATTTAAATGTGATTTGTTCAGTTTTAAAAATATATCGTTAAAATTACATTTAAAAATAGCCTTCCGGGGCACAGTCTTGGATTTTGATGAAACCAGTTCCATTGGATCCGTAATAGTGTACTATTATCGGATTTCATATTTCGTAGCGTTTGGAGCTACCGTGTGGTCGTACGAAATATAAACGTGTTGAATTTAATATCGGAAATTTAATATAATAATTGGGTCTAAAAAACTATCTTCTCCATATGATCGAATTAGGACTCGATACCTTTTCCATTGTGTTCAGAATAGGGTATTACATTATAAACGCCCGGCGGCATGCCTCGATCGAAGTTCGAAATTGATGGCTAGATATTTGTGAATTTTAAATAATTTATTTTCGTCGATTTGACCGGCAGCTGACTTTCTTTCACATCAGCTGCTTTTCTTTCAATTTCAAGCCACATCCTACCCTCCAGTGTACAGCCCTCCTCTTTAATATCATGTCCCCTCCTTCAATTGGCACGCAACCGAGAACGAACTAGTGAGGGAAAAAAAAGAGTATGTAACTTTAAAAAAATTTATATCTCTTAAATTTCTCAGCGGAAAATGCTGAAATTTTTTTTAAAATTTTCGTCTTTGGATTAGCTTCGATGTGGTATGCAGGTTGGAGGGTGTGGCGTCGAGTTGTTGGACTCGACAGTAATGGTCGAACGCCGGTATTAAGTAGGGTTAGCGATTTCTCGGAGTATGGGCAACGGGAGACTGTGGGGGGGTTGCAGTAAGTTCGTAGTGCCGAAGCGCATCTCCGGTCGAAGCGATGTGTTGCTCGATGCAGTTTTAGATCACGCGACCATGTGCGGTCGAGACGAGGAAGGGGCAGATTGCATTTTGTTTAGGGGCATCGGAGGCCGAGTTATGGGTATGGGGTGGTCGGCGATGTCAAGGGGAGGAGGTTGGCGAGGTCGATTTGGCCGATGGCGGCTCAGGTGATTCGTGCACGTGCACGCTGGGGCATGGATATGAGCAGGATCGAGATGGGGAGAAGATGAAGTAAAGTGGGTCGGGTATGGAATGTATGGGTAATGGGCTGTCTTTATTTTATTTTAAAAGAAAAATGTTATAAATTATATTGTTTTAAAATAGTTAAACTTATAAATTGTATAACTTTGCCATACAAGGTCGAAATCGCACGAAACAAATTTCGTTAGGTCCGTATTATCGAGCACTGCATTTTAGAGCTGGATTGGAGTTGATTGAAGCTAGTGAAAATATTAGTTAAAATTAAACGCTTGTTTAATTTTAATTAAAATAAATCGCTGTCGCGACGACTACAAGCAAAGTGAGTTAACCTCACTCAATGTTGGATTACTGCAATTAATTTTATATAGTTAAAATTTATTTGTTTGATTGGTTGAATGGATAAATTTTTATCAACTGGATGTGTTATTATATATAGGAGTATATATATTGGAGTGATTGATATTCCTGCATATATATAGAGGATGAGACCCTATGCGCCCCGCGTAATAGCGGATGATCCTATATACCGCGATACCCCCCTCGAAGTGGGATTGATATTTTTATATTGTATTAACATCTATGGATGCAGGAAAAAAACATGTTGGAGGGATCAAACTGGATTCCTCAAAAATGTTGAATTTATTTTCATATTCAGTGATATGATATATTGAATAATCTGTGATAGATTATAGCGTGATTTGAATTTATCCGGTGCTATGGTATTACCGGATAGATTTTGGTATTTTAAAATACCATAAATATGAATATTGAATTTTTAAAAGAAAATAAAAAGGAAAATTGAAGGTAAAAAAACTATAGTGGAATTTGGATAAATTAAAAGAAATGTATTTGGGGAAAAATAAATAGTTTGATCCAAATTTGTATTTAATAATTTCGGAATATTGTAAAATAGAGATCTTGGAATATTGTAATTAGGGATTTATGGCTAATGTAAATAAAAGGATTTTAAATAATAGAACTTAAGCGATATTGTTTAAGTGTAAAAGGGATTTGTTTTAAAATCGAGATTTTAAAATAATTTGGGAAAAATAAAAAGGAAATTTGAAAATAAAAATATGAAATTGTTGTTCCGGATTTAAATAAGATTTTTAATTGTAAAAAGGAAGTGGAATCGAAGCTTAGTTGGTTTTGAAATACAGTTGAGTTATTTTGGGAAAATTGATTTGAAAATGGAATTTAAATTAGAGATCGATTAAAATCGATTAAGTGTTGTGAAACGGTGATAAACGGCAAATGAGATTATGGAATTTATAAACGAAGTTTATAAATAAAGTAAAGTAAATTATCAGTGGATAAATGGGAATTATAAATTCACGGTGAGGATTTATAAGGAGATGGGTAAATCGGTTTAAAAATAAATAGTATATTATTTTTAGAAATGTGAAAAGGAAATTTACAGAATTGGAACGTAAATCAAACTAGAAATAAATCGAGAGGGATTTATAAATAATTAGACTGGCTATGTTGGAGTTGAAAATATATTTTTCCTCAGAAGTTAAGTTATTTTAAAAAGGAGGATTTTAAGTATTAACTGGAAAATTTAAATGTGTTTAAGAATACTTCAAAAATTAATTATTTAGCCGTTTAAAATTGTTTGAAGTATATTTAAGCATTCATTAAGTAGTTTTAGAAATGGTTGATATTAAGTTAATTATTATTTAAGAATTAATCAGTATTATTATTTTAAGAGATAGATTATTCTATGTTAATATTATTTTATAACAATTTTTATTTTAAAGGGTATTTGCCTAAATTTTAACTTGGAAATTTATATAGAAATTTTTATAAGTATTATTCTTGAGAAAATTATTAAATAAAGTTTTCAGAAAGTAATGGTATACTCGCATGGCGAAATTGGAGGCAGTGAGTGCCTGCAGTTAAGTCTTGGATTTCTCTGGGATAGAGACATAACCATTGAGCTGTGAATCCATGGTTTGATACCGCAGTGGTACTTTCCATATTGTTTAATTTTTTTTAAAAATATTCTTTTGAAAAAGGGATAGTTGTGAATTTACTAAATTCGATAGGATAAGTATATATTCTGGATAAGAGATTAAATTTATCTAAAATTAAATTAAAAAGGGATTTAGCGTTTTAAGTGGAAAAGAAAATATTTGGTTGAATGATTGTTTATTTGATAGTTAAATAACAGACTATTAAATCTGGACCAAAAATATAACTTTGGGAATATCTAGGAGAAATACGGGTATTATATAGTACGGTTACCGTTCGAGGTGCTATACTGTACGTATAAACTCGTTTCGTTCTTCTAGGACATTGATAAGGAAATCCGTCCACTAACGGTTAGGGGGTGATCTCTGATCTTATTTTCGTCTGTTTATTTCATAAAGAACCGGGGTTGAGTTTACCGGAAATATCGAACGTTGTTTCGAAGAGACCGGGATCGGATAAGTTATCCAAAAACCACTTCGATCCAACGAGTACGTTTTCGAAGAGAAAACAAGAGCATGGAGTCGAAGATGGAGCAGTGAAGTGCAAGGGCTAATCGCTACCAATCCTGAGGATTATTCCAAAATGGATATAGTAGGAATAGTGCCTTCGGTTCCGTTCGGACCCCGAACAGACTTGTATGGATTAATGCTATCAGTACATTGTCATCAGAGGACAATGAGCATTCTAAGTGAAAATCCCTTAAAAAGGTAATCATAGCCTCTAGCCTCATCAGCCGGGAATGACTGAATATCAGGGGAGATGCAACAAGGCTAAGTGGGTCGCACCCAATTAGGGTATGTTTATCACCTTTCTAGATAACCTCGGATATTATTTGTTACTACGTTATATGGAAGGAGCTGGAAAGAGGGTGGGAACACCCGGGGTGATAGCATATTTGGTCTATCCAGGTTAGGGATAGCCCGGTCTTGTGTTGTAGGGGATCCCGGCATGGTCCTCGGTACGCTGTTTCTAGACGTGTACCATGACAGGTGGTACCCCAATGCCTAGTCATTCGTATGGAATCCATTTTCCAATACGTGCCTTTACGGTTTTGATTGTAGAGCCTAGTATGCTGGAATTTAATTAATGTAACAATTTCAGCTATTTGAATAAGTATTTGTACTTAGACACTATTATCATATCAGAGGATTTGATATGAAATGTTTTGGTTATCGTAAGGTAAAAACCCATCGTGCTTATGTGTGGCGTGGTCTTACGAGATACCTTTGATTTTCAAAGGATTTTGAAAACTTTAATAATTCAAATTGTGTGTGTTTTTCGCACGCTGGTTTTCCAGACTGGCTCGGGTGTTATTTTATTATAATGCTCGGGCTAGACCGAGTATTACAGATACATGATAAGTTGTTGTGGAGCTCAGGAGACGAGCTGAATGACAAAGACGTATCACACGTACTTGATTTTATTTCCGCTGTGTATTGTAGGCTGTATATTCAGCATTTGTGAGGACAAGTTATTATAATTGTCCAGTATTGAGTTATTGATTGTGTTGTACTCTGATGATGTAATGTATAAATAACAGTTATATATCTTTTTGTATATAGACATGTTATATCTATTATATATTGTTCCGCTGCGATTGTGAGATTCTGTGTTGTTGTTTCTATTTTATTCTTCTACCTCTTTCTTTTTCTCCCTAACGACCTGGTATTTCCAGCATTCGATTGTTCGACATGTAACTCAATGAACGTATTAATGTCGATTTTCGGAGGTCGAAAATATCGGCCGTTACATTGCATATGGAATTATATTCCATCCGTACGTACCAGATGTATTACCTTTATCTCAGATCGTATGAAAGGATTCCACATGCGCTTCGAGAAGCTTGGCCAATTGAACATCATCATCGCTTTTGTATTCGTCATATTAAAGCAAATTTCAGGAAAGCGGGATTTAGCACAAATGAGCTACAAAATTTGTTACATGCATGGGCCACGGCATCGGAGGTTGTAAAATATAATGAACTTTGAAAATAGTTGAAGGCTGTAAATCGAGATGCCGATGCGTGGATTGAAAGAAGTTTGAAAAACCAGGAATCAAGCTGGAATCTTTGTCACGACGGCGGCGTAAGATTCAATATAATGACAACTAATGTTTCCAAAAACTTTAACGGTGTGCTGAAAGGAACTAGGAATTTGCTTGTTAGATCCTTGGTCGCACGTACGTTTCATTGGTTGAACCATTACTTTGTCGAATGTCGAACTCAAGGAGAAGAGTGGACGTCACAGCTCGCACCGAGGTGGGAAGCATTAGCGCGGAGAAGAATGGAAGAATCAAGGCTCATGTCCATAGAGAGATATAGCTTCATAGAATGGCAGGTGAAAGATGTTCATATTTTTGATTATACGGTGACTATCGAAGATAATGTAACGACCCCGAATTTTATATGTACTTAAATTGATAATTAAATTAAATTTTTGAACAAAAAAATTATGAAATCAACTGGTGATTAATATAAATGTTAGTTAAATTTTGAGTCAATTGAGAATTAAACTGGATATTTGAAAAATAAGCATGTATATAAGATAGATTGACCATTGAATTGGGAATTCGGATTTAAATTTAAATATCTTAGGAAATAAATTGTATTTGGATTTTTGATATAAAACAAAATATTTCAAATAGATTTATAATTATATAAAATATGAAATGAACATGTAAAACTTCTAGAAATAAATAATAAGAATCTTGTAAGTAAAGTTTGGGAAGACAAAGCAAATATATATTCATGTAACTTGCAAAACAAGACAAAGGAAAAACAACAAATGATATTTAAGTTAAACAAATATATATATGGAGCTTGCAAATCAAAACTGTGCATATACAATTCAAATGAATTTGTATGTAAACAAAAATGGGAACACAAGCATTAAATGCTTTCTTCTCTAGCACACAAAATACATATCACCTCAGCCACAATACAAGTATCAGCAGCCACCATATTGAAAAAAAAGGGAAGAAACAAAGTTATAAACAATATGATAGTATTGTAAAAGAAAACAAAGATAATATATACATTTAAGTATGAAGATTGTACATGACAATTAATGCAAGCCATTACCATATTTGCACATCAGCCACCAAAACAAATATTAGTAGACAAAGCAAGATTTCAGCCGGCCAAACAAAGAGAAAAATCTTTGACTTGATAAAAAAATAAAAATATATATGTACTTGTATTGTACAAACAAATAATATCACACTGTAAAAATGTTGTACCAGCCAAGAAATGCATACATGTTCATGAATTATCTTTTTATACATATATCAATCTTCTTCTTTTCATTTTGAAAACAAATGCAAACCAAAATCAAATGAAACCTTTTTCCTCAAAACATTCTAAAACCTTCAACCAGAAACTGAAAGCAATCTCTGTAGCCATTTTTATCAAGCCTGGAATCAAGTTTCAAAGATCTAAGTTTTCGAGTTTCCAGTTCAAAGCATTTCAGTCTTAATGTTTCAAGCTATTCAAGTTTCAGAAATCAAATATAGATGCAAGTTTTCCAATTCTAGTTTTTCAAGCCTTCCTGTTTTTCAAATTTACAATCTACCCTGTCTTTCAAACTCAGGTGAGCAAACTTCATTTTTAAACCCATTTGCTTGATTTCTGGTGCCTGTGATGCCTATGATAATTGAAAAGTTTGGTTATGGATGGAAATGTTGTGAATAAATTAAAAATGCTTGTGCATGTCTGATAGGTGTGAATATATCACTCTGTTAGTAAACGAACATATGAAATTCATCTATATCTCAATATATAAGCAGATCTAGGTTATGATCCTTAAAAGAAAGATGATGGTATTAACTAAATCGTGATTTTTAAAATGTTCATAAGAAAAATTAAGAAGTAGTGAACTAGAAATATAAATATACAGTGAAAAACCGTATATCTATTAAAATGTGATGATCATAAGTTTGATTTTCGATTTCATAAATCAATTCGAGATTGAAAATAATGATTTTAAAAAATCATTTCAGAATTTTTAGTTTTATAAATTGTGAGGAATTGTATATTGAACAGAAATTACATTTTTGTGAAAATCTGATGATCCAACAAATAGTAGATATTGTAATTTGTGTTGGAGCTTGTTTGATACTCGTTGATGACAGGAAAAATGCCAGAAAATTTTTCTATTGCAAGATTTGTTGAGTCGAATCGAAAGTAGGGTTTCGAGTGGGTTTTAAGTCGAGATCGGAAAGGTGGCTGTTGCGACGTCGTTGTGGCAATTGAAGCGATCGCACCTAGGGGAATGGGCTCGTGAGTGAGTGGCAGAGTTTTGGTCGAGCTCGCGCAGGCACCGGTAATCGAATTCGTCGGCGGCGAAGTGGTTTTCATCGATGGGTTTTTGGGTTCCTGGGTGTCGTGTGTCTCGATTTCGATCTGTAGCTTGCGTGTGTGATTTGGAGGTAGGGATCGAAGGTATGGGTGATAAGTGACATGCCGGAGGTATCATCGATGATCAGATCATGGATGATCGCATGTACACGTGCACAGTGTTTGTTTGTGTCAGTAGATAAGAGTTGAGGAAGAAGGTTTTAACTCGAAGAAGGTCTCGGGAATGTGTTCTGTTGGCTCGAGATTGCTACCGGGTTCGTTCGCGTGAGTATAACAGTTTTATAATTGAAAAACAAAGTTAAAAAGAAGAAGAAAGATGGATCTCGGAGACGTGCTCGAGAAATTTTGTGATGGGCTCGGGGGTTTACTCGGGTATTCTTTGTTTTGGCTCGGGTTCCTTTGACCTAGAGTTAATAATAAAGAAATTGAATAAGATTTAAAATGTTAATTAACTAAGTAATTAAAAGAATAATTATTTAATGAAATTAATTAAGAGATAATTACTTATTATAATTAATTTAAGGTTAATTAAGTAATCAAAGGTAAATTTCTAAATAATTAATCTAATTAATTTATAGGAAATTTGTTAATGTGATTTATGGAATAATTAAATGGAAGTAATTAAAGGGATAATTACTCAATGGGATTAATTAAAGAGTTAATCACTAAATTTCATTAATTAAGATGATTTGTTAATGGATAATTAATTAATGTGATTAATTTAAAGAATAATTAATTACTTAAAGAATAATTACTTAATGTAAGTAATTTATAGATAAATTCTGAATGTAATATAAGTAATTAATTGATTAAAGGATAATTAATTAATGATTAAAGGTTAATTAATAAATGATTAAAGGATAATTAATTAAAATGGGTTGTAATTAATTAATATTAATTAACCAAAGTTAGTAATTCATTCATAAGTAATTATTCTGGTTTGAGTAAATTATAATCAGATAGTTAATTAATTTTACTTATCGATGTTTGGATTCTATGGAATGCTGAATTGTTTGATATCCCTGATATGTGATGCTTTGTGATATGAATTATTCTGATTTAAGCTGTGAACTATGATGTAATTTATTCATCTGTGATGTAACTTATTTATCTGCGATGAATTTATATTATTTATCTGTGAATCTGTAAATAAAGATAAGCGTTATAGATTATACCGCTTATCGATATTACTGTGCTTAAATCTGTAATGATTGATGATGTTGCACTATTGTGTAAAACCCCTGGACCACACCATACACACACAAATATGGATTTCACGTGGAAATTGGTTAAGTCACAGATGATTTAAATTTAATGTTTTTGAAATTGAAATTTTAATTTCAATTGATTTTGAATTGGAAATTGGGGTTTAATATGAAAAGCTTTTGAAAGGAGTTTTAAAGATATTTTAGATATCTTGAAATTTAAATAATTTGATTTAAATTTGAATTCAAGTTTGAAATTGAATTCTATGATTTGAAACTAGGGATTAAAGATGTTGTACAAGTTATATATGGGTTAAACCATTTTAAAGGTATTGATTTGGGAATTTGAATTTAATTCAAGGGCTTTAACTCGTGTAAATATAACTGGATTTTTCCGAAACGAAAACTACATGTTTTCAAATAATAATAGCTTTCATTTTAAGAAAGGATTTCCAAATTGTGTTGAAAGGTTTCAAGTTTGAAATGGAATTGGAATGTTTTGAAAACTATGAAATGAGTCTTTGATTCAAAGACCGGATGAGTTAATCCAACTTGAAATAGAATTGTTTTGAAAGGCTATGAATGAATCTTTGGAAATGAGTTTTGAAAGCTACAAGTTAAATCTTGACTTGAGGATTTAACGAGTTAATCCAATTGAAATGGAAATTGTTTTGAAATCCATGAATGGATCTTTGTAAACGGGGTGAACTTTGTGAATTGAATCTTTTTGTTTAAAAGATTAAAAGTATGGAAATTTGTTTAAACCATTGAAGGTTGTTGGAATGAATCTTTTTGTTTAAAAGATTGGAAATGGTAATTTGTTTTAACCATTCGAATGAAAAGTTTTGGGCTTTAAGCTGTGATTTAACTGAGACCCCAGTATCCATATGATTTTTAATTGCGCTCGTTATTCGGTTTAGCCGGGAGAGGACCTTTGTGTCATATAACCCATTCCGAATAATGATACAACGATATGGATAGCATTTGAAGACCGGTGGTGAAGACTGTGTATTTGCGAGAGCGATAGGATGACCTATCGATTGTCTCTGCACTGAGTAGCTACGGTATAGAGATTCCCTAAGTGATGGGAAGTCCGATCGGGATTGTGAATACCCGGATTGCAAGGGCTTCTTCGGAAGTGCCTTCGGTTCTGTTCGAACCCGGAACAGACTTGTATAGATGTGTGTCTGACGTTACACTTTGAGATGTAAAGCTGGTTTCTATCAAATACATTTCTGTTGGTGGCGGAGAATTTATTCTCTTAGCTTAACACCCTTCTCTGAGACGTACGAGCTCAGAGGTTATGTAGTTGATGGTTACTAGTGATACATTCCCAATTTGGTAATGTGGCATACGAAGTGCTGTTGATCATTTGTTGATCAAAGCGTGGCTTTGTGAAAAAGCGTGGCTTTGTGAAAAAGCGTAGCTTTGTGGACGAGACTTCGTCGAGCCTCACAACCCGGTAATGGTCGAAACAGGAATGTTGCGGCAAAGGTTTTTAGGGGTAGCGCCCCTAGGGTATGTCATTTCCTTCTGGATAAAAGGTGATATAATGGTATGGAGCCCAGATATTTTACCTATGTTGATGCTGCAAATTTATTATATTTTGTGGTTGTTGATTTATGATCGAGGTACCTCGGATAAAGGTCGGTAACGACCGGGGGATGGCATAGCTCGTGTGTTAGTTACCTAGTTACATTTGTATAGCGTGAGGTAGCGTCAGTGTGTTAGTTACCTAGTTACAGCTGTATAGCGTGAGGTAGCGTCGGCCTTGTGTTTGCAGAGATCCGGTTAGGTTCTCGGGGCGTCTTTCCAGAGGCGTTTCCATTTTGGTAAGGAAGTTCCTTTGCCTGATCATTTGTTGGAAAACCCAATTTCCAATACGAACCTTGTACGGTTTTAGTTGTAGAACCTGCCATTTACTTATGGTGGTCACCACTGTTTAGATGGTAGCTATAGTAGGCATACAATAATGGTTGTATGCTGGCTAAGATTTATATTATATTTTCGAAATGGCTTTCTACACTATGCACTAATAATAATAATCCAATGATTTTGCGTAGTAAGCATGTTTGACTATCATAAGAAGAAATCTCCTCCAAGTCTGCGATTGCATTGTGTGTGTGGCGGGAGGTCTTATGGTAGTTTCATTTTCCAAAAGCATTGCGGGTTTCAATGTTTAAAAGCCTTTTGTATTTGTTTAAAGATAAACTATTTTGTTTGCTCATACCAGTCCCATGACTGACCCGGAGTTTATTGTTCCCTTCCTAAACTCTGGGTGCCCATCATTTTCCACACGGGCAGTCTAGAGTTGGGTTTCTCAAATATTCAGGTTTAGTAGATTATCTGGAGCTGGTTCAGTTCTTGGAGTTCAGGACTGCACTTGCTTCTCTTTGTGGTTCGAGCTTGACATTGGAGTGGTTGGAGTCAGTCTCTCTGACTGATCATTTGGAGTTATCATTTATGCTTTCAGTTGTATCATTATTTATCTCTGATATTGTTGTGTCATATCGATATCATTGTTGTATATCATTCTGGATATTGTATTCATTGGAGTTGTATATGATATCATTCATTTCTTTCTTCCGCTGTGTTGTTATACTTACTGTGTTATAAGCTCCGGCAAGCCAGATTTGGCGTTTGAATCTACGGCGTTTTGAGTACAAGTGAAGTACGGGTGCTGATTTTCGAAGGCCGAGTTTTTGGATTGTTACAGATAATGTCGCCAAATGCTTGTGCAACATACCAACGTTAGATCATTTTCCGTGCTCCCACGTATTAGCAGCTTGTTCACGTGGATTGGGTGGTGCTAATAGAGCGTGTGTTGACTTAATCTCCACGTGGTATACGACGGCTAAGTATACCACAGCTTATGCTCCTTTGTTCCACCCCGTACCAGATAGTCAACATTGGGATGTCTACGATGGTCCAATTATACAACCACTGCCAGTGCGCAGAAATTCAGGACATCTGCGGTCTACTCGAATCAAAGATTTCATGGATCCGCCATCTTCATCCGGCCATAACAGATGTAGCAAATGTGGTTCTATTGGCCATAAGAAAAAAACTTATCCACGTTGAATTGTATGAGTTGCTGTATGTCTATGTTATTCAATATTTTTACGTATTTGTAACAGAAGAAGTGTGTTAATTTGCTATTGCATATGTTTGTTTTTTACTTCACATGTTAATTTTTAACTGCAAATCTTTATGTCTATGCATTTTTAATTTCTTTGCGTTGCTAATTTCCTCTTCTATGATTTTGTGGGGCGGATTGTGTTGCAGCAGCTCTCTGTCTTTGACATAGAGAAAATACTGCTTGTGCATTCCATAAATGCGCAAGCAGTATCTGCTCTCTGTCAAAGACAGAGAGCTGCAACCCAAGCCATCCCAGAAAAAACATATACTGCTTGCGCAGTTATGAAATGCGCAAGTAGTATTTTGCAATATAGCTTGCGCATTTCAAAAATGCGCATGCTATGTTGATAAATACTACATGCGCATTCCATAAATGCGCAAGTAGTATTTGCTCTCTATCAAAGACAAAGAGCTGCTGCAACACAATCCACCCCACAAAATCCCACATTCACCACAATCAACGAATTTATAGTATGCAAAATGCAATCGAATAGCAACAACAATACTAAACATCATCAACAACATAAAAAACATCCAAAATGCAATTGAAAATTAACGAAACTAGGTTCAACAATATATACAACCAACCAACGACATATACATCCACATCTTCCTTTCTTTCCAAAGGAAAAACAATAACATATATCGGGTAAACAACAATACACCTCAATCATGAATCCGTCTAAGCTCAATAGGTGTGTCTCTCTTCTTCTTCTTCCTTCTATACACGATAGGAGCTAATCCTTGGCCTTCTTCAAATGTAGGAGCGGGTGTTGAAGGTGGGATTTCTTGTTCTTGACTCGGCCCGAAAATTAGTTATTCTTGTTGTTTTTCCCACTGCAACCGCTCTTCCGTCTTCTTGTGTGTGGATTGACCAATATATATGAAGTGTTGTTCTCCTTCGTGCCAAATGGGCCATTGAGCCTGAGTTTCTCCGCCGGTGTATTGTTGTTCTACTTCAGGCCAAGCAAGCCACTGAGCTTGCGTTTCCCCGACGGCGTGCTGTGAACCCTCCCCCTCCGTATGTGCCTCCCCTCATCTCGTTTGTCCTCCCACCAGTGTAGTATGTGTCTCCTCCATAGAACTTAGTCGTTCTTCTTCAATGCGTAGCGGTTTGGCTGGCATTCTTAGCTTGTTTTGACCCAGAATCGTATCAAGTATACGTCGTAGGTCGATGCACTTGCTTTTCATCTTGTCCGGCTCCATACGACTATCTTCTATTTCGTCGACCACATCCAAAGTGCTGTATATCCTGCTTACCTACGCCATAATTCATAACGATGTATCAACGAATATGAGCTAAAAAATTGAACTATCAGAATTTAGAAATTACAATACTTACCATAGCACGTTCGAGAGGTGCACGGGGAATGTACGCAACTAACTTCTTTGCCGACTTTTTTAGAATATAACGGCGAGTAATTTGCCAATACCAATACTCATACTCGCTCAACGGTGTCGGGGGCTCGTGTGCTCGTTCAGCACGATGAATTCTGGAATTCCAAATAGCAATACTTTCCTGTAGAAATGTCATCCAACTAGGTGGTTCTAGGTCTAAAGGCACAACAAGATCAGGAATGTGCTGGTAGTCAAAGGCAAACTGTCTCATTACTCGGTCTGGAGCATACAATTCAAAGTCCAAAAATAAAATCAGTCGACTCTTAGCGGTCCAACCAGTGAACATATACTCAATGTTCGGATGCCCAAATTTGTTCACCAACGAATATGGTTCCCACGTAACGGCGTCATCCGCCAACAAGTCCCACTCATTTCTGCAAAACTGTACATTTTTTGGCGTCTCACACCAACTCCTAGCATAATTCCACCTACACCCGAATGGAAGATATTGAACTAAGTCGGTAGGAATTCTTACAAACGGTCGTCCAATAGTAATATGCGACCATGACCGTATTTGCAACAACATTGCAGAACCCCCTAAAACTTTTCTTCATTGCAAGGCAACATTTGACAACTCACTGTACAAATAGCATAGTACAACACTGCCCCAAGAATGGTAACCACGGTTTGCTAAATCATCCAAAAATGGTAAAAACTTCAAATTTAATCTACTTTTCGAATGATCTGGAAAAAGTCGGCAACTTAAAAAGTACAATACCATAGCACGACTGCGATGAAGTATATCTAAATCGGTCGCACCTTCAAGTAGTGGTTCAGAAAATTCACTTTTAAACCACGTAATTGATAGTTCACTTTTAGACTTAATGGCCTCACTAGGTAGAAAAACACCAAGCAAGTCATCACACAATTTCAAATAATCGATATCCAAATTTTGTGAACATACCGGTAAGCCATCTCCGTTAATACTGAAAAGAAAATAAACATCGGCTAGAGTTACCGTCATTTCACCGACTCTCATATGAAAAGTATTTGTCTCCGGCCTCCATCTATCGCACAAAGCTGTAATAAGGTGATGATCGAGCCGAATGTAGTCAATTTGCATAGCTTTCCAAAATCCGGCGATTCTTAGGTTCTGCTCCAACCTTTGATCTTTAAAGTCGATTTCCTTAGCTTGCTCGAATAGTCGCATAGCTTAACTGTTTCCACATCATGATAATTATCAACAAATTTAAATTAGTATTTCATACTTGCATTTTAGTTTGCCATTAACGCATCGTGCATAAAAAATTTACCTCCATTAGCGCATTGTTTTAGCTTCTATGATGTTATTGAAGATAGAGAACACTTCTATCTTCGGGCCCGGGAGCTAATTCTACATTATACAACAACAACAACCAATTAGCAATCATACATCTAATTCAACATTTAAGGTTTTGGTTTTAGGATTACTTTAATTCTTTTTGCATTTTCAACAAAGAAACCAACCATAAGAGTAAATTGTCATCAACATCATCAAGTCTACTTCTTCCATTAACAACAATCAATTGTAAAGTAGTAACCAATTTATAATCAAAGTATTATTACCTCTAATCGACGTAGATGAAGAGCTTGCTTTCATTTTATGCGTAATCAAGTGATTGCTTCAAGGAATAGATGGAGAATAATGTTATTGATGCTTTTGATTTTGATTTGGAATGGGAAATAGGGAGGATTTTGGAAAGAAAGTAGAAAATTGGGAATTATGAGACAGTTCTGTGCTCTCTGTCCTTTTTATGTTCGAAAATGAGCTTGCGTAGTTATGGATTGCGCAAGATTTATACGTAGAGCTTGCGCATTTAAGGAATGCGCAAGCTCTACATATAAAAAAAAAAATTATTACTTGAGCAATCCATAATTGCACAAGTAATATTCGAAAAGAGGCCTAGTTTTGCAATAAGTTATTGTTGAGGCCTGAATCCGTAATATGTTATTTGTGCAGGTTCATTTCAAAAAATTGTCCTTTATTTACTTGTTTCTCATGACTGGATGTAGATTGACCAAACTTGAATGTGTTTCTTTTCTAACAGATGCGGATGACTAAATTTAGAATGCAAAAGGATACCTAATTTCCAGATTCCTCATATAAGTTTTCAGGATTAGTGGAACCTTTAGAGGTTAATAGGTGCTTGTCAGGAAGTTTAATCCAAGGTTAGGAGTGTGTAACAATCTCCTAATTGAGCAGTGTAACCAAGGACGGTGTAACTCTCCAATGTGTTGCATAATAAACTAAAGAGTGATGGTAACCTAAGCATAAGATTAGCTTTTTAATCAAATGAACTAATGGAATCATAATGATAAATCATTATGGTGTTTAGGTGTAGATGAACAAATGATGATCGTGAGACCAGTATTGATGCTAAATGGTACGGGACGTGTGGTGCTAATAGTTGTTGGTTTAAAGCACACTAATTAACAAAAGGGTTAATATGTTGTTACTATTTTGTACATGATGATATACATGTTATGTTGACGAAGATGTTATGATTGGATTAGAAGAAAAAAACCGTTTCAATCTGCGGTATGGTCAACAACTACACGTACGTAACCTGTTGGCGCCCCTCAACGGTCATGAGTTTCATATTGTTGTATTTTAAAAATGGAAACTAATGTTATTCACATCAGACTACTGTCTGATCTATGTTTTTATTATTGTTTACCCCATATATTCATAGGTACTCACTTGAGCAGGTTGAGTTTAAATTTATGTTAGCACGTAAACATGTTCTTTGGATTAGCAAATAAAGAAGACGGTGATGAACATGTGACTCTCAGCTATTTTGTATTAATTTTTTTATGTACTTGACCAGGTTGTATAATTGGTTAGATGAATGTGTGGAATCCGCATATGTTGGCACATCATTATTATCTATGATTTATTTTATTTACCTCTATGTGGGAATCGTTGGATTTAAGTATGTTAAAAACTAACTAAATATTGTATAAAATTGTTTAGTAGTTCTGTTTACTTCTATTGTGAAACATAAAGTGATCTCATTTTATTGCTTAAAGACAATTTTGATGATGGCTACAGGCATCATCAACGTTCATTTTTAAATCTCGGTGAGGGGTATTACAAACAGATAGCTTGTAAACCTAGGGTACAGATACCCCATTTTAGGTCGGGGCGCTCATACATCCATTTTAGATCAAACACTCGAATGCTATTATCGTCTCTAAATGGAGTGGATAGTGTTGGACATGCACTCAAACCTCCCTCCGAGAGATAATCTCACTGCCAGAATTAAACTCGTGTATTACCAACCACAGTAGAGTAATGGGTTATTTTGCATAAAATACGACAATTAGTGATTCTTTTGGAGCTTCGTTGATCATACTAAGCTTCGTTGATCATACTAACATCCATTGTCATAAGAAAATGTATGTTTACCTCTTACCATGTCTTCTATGTTAGGTTTGTGTGTTTATTTTGATGGAGAGGGGGTGGGGGGAGGGGTTGACTGGGGTGAGGAAGAATTTGACTTCGGTTATTACATTTCTTCCGTAAACACAATGCAAATCAAGTTCGTTAGCTTGTATGGATGAAAAAGTAGTTCAAAATGATGCTACATTTGTTGTAAATTTTTCTCAACTCGTTATTGAATCTGACCTTTTCCAAGTGTTTTGTGAATGTCAATTGAACGTACCAAGAAACCATGGCTTATATGATAAAATATTATCGATTTGGAATGCAAATTAAAAAGTCGTGCATAATAACTGTCAAAACTCATATTTCCATATTTTAATTACAGCAAAAACTTGTCGCGCAATCATTTCCATGGCAAATATTTGCATCGCACACAGCTCTAACCATAGTTTGACAATCTTCAATTTAGCGTATCTAGTAATGGTGAAATATGTTGTCATGTGCGCTCTCGACGTGGAGTCCATTGGTGGTGGTCCCATAACCTAAAGACGCCTTTGCTGATTAACATTAACAATTTCGATCAAAGATGGTCGTCAATATTTGGCCATCTAGAAACAGCGATTTTAGGAGTTTGTCTAGAAGCGACAAACGAAGATGCTCAAGTGGTTATCTTCCACTGTGGATTTGATAAGGAATTGATTGCTGGTAGTAAAAATGGTTGTAGATGACTATAAAAACGGAAACTATCTATTAAAAATTGAGCAAAGTCATGGTTATGGACGAAGTAATTTAATGGGCCTGGAAAATAGATATAAATAAAGACGAGATGTTTTAATGAGCAGTTTTTGGAAAAAGTGATGTACGCCAAATTTCAACTTGACTAAGACTTTCTAAAGACGCACTACAATTCAATGTTTAACATCCTTGCAGTCATATGAAAAAATACACTAGATATCAATATTGACTTATAATGATTTATAGAGTAAAATTACGAAGATCAAAGATCATAAACAAGAAAAAGTGTAGAACTATCCATCCACTATGGAGTTTATAGTCAAAAAGAAACATCACTTAAAAAATTGATATGGAATTATGTGTATATAGATATTTGGAATTCACCTTGATTATGAGTTCGTGTACAGATACAAATAACCAATAGATATCTAGATTTTGATGAATAATGCCCATATGGTATCTGCTCCAATATTATCTGTTTGAAATTCTCATCAAACTTCACAATTCATTTGGATAAATTAATCGATGTCCAATTGGATTTGAACATTCATTTTTCTAATTGAATATATATGACTAGACAATTATTCAGATGTAACCTCCATTATTGGACATTGTTAACGGTCTAGTCAAACAAAGTTTGTTAATAGACACCCGAAAATTTTGAAATCCGGACGCATTCATATCTCAAAAACAGATAAATATCCAATATTCGAAGAAATGGATGTGCATACGAAGACATCCACATTCAAAAATTATCCGCCCGGTTTTTATCAGTGTTATAATTTATGCTATGTATATTTTAGTATAATGAAAGTCAAGTATTTATTATTTATTAAGTTAATAGTTTATATTATATGCATTAAATGCATATTACCTGCTCAAAACTATTTCTTATTTTGTTGATTTTGCATACATTTGTAATCGATAGGATTGAAGAAAAAATATATGTTAAACCAAAATTTTCTATTTATGTTTTCTGATTTATCAATCGTTGGTGGATAAAATAATTATATGAATCTGTCCATATATGTGAACGCGGGTGTGACACTATCTGCATCTGAAAGTATCCGTTGATATGCATAGGTCAAATGACAATAAATTCTACATCCGACGCAAGACGAGGTGAGTCCGACAAAAGAATAGGCAAATCCGACGGACAGATATCGGATAATTATCCTGTCCACTAACGACTGATAAATCAAGGAACATTACGCAGAAAATTTTGGTTCAACATAAGTCTTTTTTCAATTCCATTGATTATAGAAATATGCATAACCAACAAATATGATAATAAATAATTTTAAGCAGTTAATATGAAATACATATCTTTCACTGTGCTAAAATGCACATAAAATAAAATGACAAAAACAGAACGGATAATTTTTAGACATATCCACATCCGTATCCGTTTTTTCGAATATCGGATATTTATCCACTATTCGGATACGAATGCAGACGATGATTATTCAGATATCCATTGACAGTCTTAACCATAAGACGTTAATTATTTCAACAATATATTGCCCGAACGAGCAGGGTATTAATAATTGTGAAAAGTTATCAATTTTTACAAACTGAGTATTTGAAAGATAAAATTGTGACACCATAGTAAGATTAATGTTGAATTTAGTTGATAATCAAGCTTATTATAATTCCTTAAATTCTAAATTATTATTATTTTTTGAAAATGGATAATTTATCATAAAAGATTGATATGCTGCATAGGATATTACAACACTGGCTCTCCCTTATACATGTGGAATACATATATTAGTCCTGAAATGTTATACAGTTAAGTGTACCATTTGCATATCACATCATATTTGAATAGCAGTTTAATGAATCAGGCTTTGGATAAGAGTAAGGTTTGAGGTTTTCACCGCATTGTAAAATTCCAGCCATTCCAACATGGTTACAGTAGGAACACCAATATCAGGAAAAAAAAAAGAAAAAAAAAATCATTGCTGGAATAAGAGGTATTTTATTTTTGTTGTAAAATTGATATTTTTGCTATGAGTATTGTTGTTCACACCTTGGACACTAAAACTACAAATGTCTGCTCAAACATATACCAGATTGGATACAAATAGCAGATCTTATCTTTGAAATGGAAAAAAATAAGGAAAAAAAAGTTGATAAGGGAAAGATGCCTAAATGATAATGTTTCTTCCCGCTTTTTTGTTAACATTAACAATGCTGAATCCTTCTTTTTTTTAAAAAAAAAAGCTGTAATTGAAAATAAATAGTAATAAAAGAAGATTAATTAACAGCAAGAAATCATGTAACTAATGAAACCTTTGATTGTAACTACTACGATACATCATAATCATCCTCAACTATGATACACAAAATTCTGAATCATGGATAATGTTGTTTGATACAGATGCACCTTAGGTCAATTTTTACATAAAAAGCCAAGAAGTGTAGCTAATATATATTAATTAGGTAAATCTTATTTGGTACTTGCACACCCTCAAATCGCTTTTGATAAAGAGTGTAGTAACTTAAATTCAGTTTTTAGTTTTACCACATTAAGTTTCCTAGGATAAGTACTTTATTTATTTAATTTCAAAAATTAAATCTCGCTTATAACATAAGAATATGTTGGTGGTATTTCTCGAGCATAGTGGCAACTGTATGCAATTGCTGCAATTTGATTCGTCGATGTTCGCTCCAAGGCACACGGAATGGCCCCCTCCTTAAGACGCAATTAGCCATCGCCACCGTCTGGTTAAACAAATGTGAAAGTTTGGGCAAACCACGTCCAAAAATATAATGGAGCCCGAGTATTAAACTCTCGGATCGGCTGGGATCGCACAACCGAAATTTAATTCCAACTATCTTTTGAATGATTACAGTGACAAGAGTACCGAGATCGCGACCTGCAGTATTCGTCGATGTCCTTAACACTCCTTCGAATTTGAAATATTTATGGGCTTTTTTATTAGGCTAAAATATCTAATCTAAATATATAATAAGATGCATGTCCTTCTTTAACACAGTTGAAAGCATTTGGTTTCCCAAAGGCTGCTTTTTTGTTTAATCCCAACTATCTTTTGAATAATTACAGTGATAAGAGTACACTACAACAAAGGCAGCGTATAGCGACGGCAAAAATGCGTCGGCGGCCGTTGCTAGCCGTCGCTAATTGCCGTCGCTATTCAATCCGTTGCCATCAGTAAAAGCAACGGCATAAGCGACGGCTCCGTCGCTAATATAGCGACGACAAGCGACGGTGTCTTACACGTGTCAACGCCACGTGGCAGTTAGTTGTTCCAAAAGCAAGTCTGTTACTCGCCGTTGCCTGTCGTTACTAGCCGTCGCTATTTTTGTCCAGTAAGCCGTTACTAGCCGTCGCTAGCCGTCGCTTTTCTGGGCAAAATCTGCTGTGCATACAACAGCTATCCTTCCATCAAACCTCGTCCCAAACCTCAAACCGTCTTTTCAAACCTCAATAATATCAACAACAACACATCTCAACAATACCCACAACATCAATATTCAACAATATAACAAAAAACACAAAAACCAACCAAACCAACATAGTATACAAAAACCAACCAAACCCAAACATCATCCAAAATGCCAAGTATCCAAATCCAAGTATCAAATCTAGTCTAAATACGTACATAAATACATACCCACAAGAATAGTAAAACTATGCATCATCATCCTCCTCGGCATCATCAGATCCATCTCCCTGCTCCCCAGGCATAGAGCCGTGCTCCTGATAAAATGCTGCAATGCGCTCATCTATCTGCTGTGCCAGTTGGCCCCTTCGCCAATCGTTGAGTTCATCCAGCTGCCTCTGCATCTGAGCAATACGCTTCTCCTCCATCGATTTTCCATAAGCTCTTTGAAAATTAACAGCCTGTGAAATAACTGAAGTTAATACGATAGCATTTCACATGAATTTTGAATGAATTGGATAGTATATAAATAATTCTTTTGATGTGAGAATAATGTGGATCTTTTAATATGAAGTTAGTGAAATGGTTTACCTCCTGATTGCCGAAACCATAACGCCTATTTCGAGTAGGCGGTGCAATAACGGAATCCCAAATCCTGTTGGACTCCTCAACTGTAAGCTCTGCTCTTCCACTCGCCTGTGTCAATGCCGATGCCTTTGTCTCATATCGCCCCTGCAATTACAAACATAATTTTAAAATAATTGGTATAAAATTTACATATATACAATTTGAATCACGAGTTAGCATATTTACCATCGCTGCTTCAGCTTTGCTGTCGGTCCAATCATAGGTCGCATTCCCCTCATCATCAACAGACTCAACTGCGTGTGTGGCTCTAAAAACCTCAGCCATTGTAGGCTCCCTTCCGTACTTTGCAAACTGAAGATATACACAAATAAGATATATTGAAAATAAGCATAAATGTTATACATGAAGATATGCATCACCATATGCTAAATATATTTTATATTTACAAATTCTCTCCTATGCTGTTGGAAAGATTTAGAGCCACCTCGATGTAAACCCGGATTCTTATTCCTATTGGCTTGGTTTCTTGCTGCTACTTCCTATATTAATTTAGATACACGATTAAAATAATGCAACTAACATAATTGTAAGCATTCTCATCATAGCTTACTTTAGCTGCTTCTGACTCCCAATATGTGAGAAATCCGTTCCAGACTTCATCGCTCATCCAACCTGGCTTTTTGCCAGCCTTCTTCGCCCTTGATATTGTCTCTCTATAATTCTTCCGCATTTTTTGGTTCCAATTATTGCTAAAAACAACTAAATCATGCGGCTTCACTCGTACAACAGCCTGCATATTGAATTTATTTTGAATTACATACAGCATATTATTTTCAATAGAAATATATAAATTGTAATTACCATCAAGTCGGCCCATATAGCATTTTTAATATGAGCTGGAATGCTATCCCAATGCGGCCAAACTGCTGACATCCGACCCTTATATGATTTCTTCGAGACATCTAAAATAAACTGTGATGGTTCCACCTCGAATCCCCTGTGATTGTTAACGTGCATATTTTATATAGTTTATATATTTTAAATAATATAATTGAAATAAATTTAACATTTACCCAACACTCTTCGGAATAATCTCTACAACTCGGCGTGTATCTGCCTCTAAGCTACTAGGACCCGCTGCAGCTCCAGGAGACTGAGATGGAGAAGGCTGAGATGGAGAAGGCTGAGATGTACTCCTACGTCTTCTATCAGCCATATCTGCCACAATCATATATTATATATAAAAGCATAATGATCAAATGAGCATCACATAATCATACAATAAAACGATAACGCATAAATTAGAATAATACATCGCTCAGAATAGTACATCGCTCAGAATAGTACATCGCTCAGAATATTACATAGCTCATAATAGTACATTGCATAAGTGAATACATAGCTCAGAATAGTACATTGAATAAGTGAATACATATCTCAATATAACACATGACATAACTCAGAATAGTACATCACATAATACAACAAACGATGCCATCTGTGATCATTCTTCATCATCTTCTGATTCAGACGTCTCGGTCTCGTACTCTATATCGTTTTCTTCGTTACTAACAAATGCATCTATTAAAACATTCGCTTCATCATTCAACGATCCTACATCGATGTCATCGGCTATTATTATTTCGGAATTTGGCTCAAGATCTGCTTGATACGCTGCTTCATCTGGAATATTATTTCCATCAAATGTAAATCTTGCCTTTGTTTTAAAAACAGCCCACCAGTCTGCTTTATCTTTTTTTAAGGATGGATACGGAGCAAAATAAACTTATAATGCTTGCTTAGCTAACACGAAAGGATCATATTTATAGTAATGTGACGTATGCTTTATTTCAATTAACTTATAATCCTTATGTACGTTAATTCCAGAACCGGGAACGTTGCTAAACCAGTTGCATTTGAATAAAAAAACTTTCTCTAGCGGTTGTGTATAATAAGTCAACTCTAAAATTTGTGTTAAGACTCCATAAAAATCTTTTATATGCTCTTCTGGATCATCGCTGCCTTTGACAAATACACCGCTGTTATACGTTGATTTTTCAGCTCCATAATCTTTGGTGTTAAATTTAAATCCGTTGACGAAGTATATAGGATAGGTCTTGACATTTCTTCTTGGTCCAATAGCAAGGTGTCGTATTCCTTCGTCAACAACACTGTTATTCGGATCGTGAACATAGCTTGCAAACCACCCAGCAAATTGTTTACTGAAATCACCAGATGGATGTTGTGATTCGTATATGCTGCAAATAAATGTATTATATTCCCCTAATTATTAATATATAAATACACGTATAATTGAACTGTACAATCATTCAGTATTACCTGATAAATGGTCCAACTTCAACACAATTTAAAAGAACATATGTGTGTGCCACATGGTAGTCTCTATCATCTAACCATATTTCCACACATTTTCCGGCAGGTCTTCCATGTTGTCTAAAAATAGATAACATTGTTTGAGAAGAATCATGCTCAACAGCTTCTTCATTACGGGGAACACTTACAAACGATAAGTTCACATCGTCACTAAAGTAGTGTGAGAAAAAAAAAGAAGCTTCCTCTTCAAGGTACGATTTGCAAATCGAACCTTCTACTCGTGCTTTTTGTCTAATTTTTTTCTTCAAATGATTCAAGTACCTATAACAAAAATAATTAATTTAGTATATTGGTACAAGAATATACATTTTCAACTAATCAACAAGAATATTGAGGGGTTTAAAATCACCTCTCAAATGGATACATCCATCCATATTGCACAGGACCTCGAAGAAGTGCTTCGGATGGCAGATGCACAGGCAAATGCTCCATTACATTAAAAAAACCGGGCGGAAATATTTTCTCGAGTTTGCAGAGCAATACAGGAATTTCTACTTCAAGTTTACGTAAATGATCTACCTTTAACGTGGTCGAACAAAGCTGTTTGTAAAACATACTTAATTCTGTTATAACACTCCATATTTTTGTTGGCAACAGTTCTTTGAATATCACAGGTAAGAAATATTCCATCATGATATGGCAATCATGACTTTTCATCCCACTCAATTTATTGTTTTTCAAGTCAACACATCTGCGAAGGTTAGAAGAAATCCCATCAGGACATCTTAGTCCTTCCACCCATTTGAGCACGAGTTTGCTTGCTTGTTGTCTAGCTCATAACATGCTTTGGGTTTTTTGTTATCGTCGTACAACTGAAGTTCGAGCCGCTTACAGAAATGTAATATACCACGTCTCGAATTTGCATCGTCCTTGGTTTTCCCCTTTACATTCAAAACTGTATTAAAAACGTTATCAAACACATTTTTTTCATTGTGCATGACGTCAATATTATGTCGCAGTAAGAGATTTTTCCAATAAGGTAACTCCCAAAATATACTTTGCACCAGTTATGAATGTCCGATTTACCCGGAATGTCGACCTGTTTTCCAGTTTCATGAATCTTAGGATAGTCTTTCACGATTTCATATATCTCTTCACTTGTCCAAACTTTAGGTGGTAGCATATTCTCTACTCTGTTAGCTTTAAAGTTCTTTTTATCCATTCTGAATTTATGATTAATATGTAGAAAACACCGATGACAGTCAAACCACGAAATTTTCTTGCCGTACTTTAATGAAAATGCTCGTGATTCTTCCATACAATATGGACAAGCTAGACGTCCAGCTGTGCTCCAACCTGAAAGCATGCCATATGCGGGAAAATGATTAATAGTCCATAATAAAGAAGCGAACATACGAAAATTTATTTTTCTCGAAATGTCATATGTTTCAACTCCTTCACGCCATAGTGTTTTCAATTCTTCGATCAACGGTTGTAGATAAACATCAATTCCTTGAGTCGGATCATCAGGACCGAGAACGACAATCGTTAAAAACATATATGGAGTTTTCATACACATCCATGGAGGTAAGTTATAAGGAGTGACAATAATAGGCCATGATGAATATTTACTACCAAATTGAGAGAATGGCGAAAATCCATCTGTACATAAACCGAGCCTAACATTACGGCTCTCTCGAGCAAATTCAGGATACGTCCTATCGAAATGTTTCCATGCTTCTCCATCAGATGGATGTATCAATGTTCCTTCTACTGGTGTTCTCACGCTGTGCCATCGCATATGACATGCTGTAGCAGAAGAAGCATATAGCCGTTGAAGTCTGGGAGTGATGGGTAAATAATGCATTCTTTTATAAGGGACTTCTTTTCCTTTCTTTTTCCTTGGTTTGTATCTTTCCTCGTTACATATTCTGCATTTTTTAAGGTGAGCGTCGTCTTTCTAAAATAACATGCAACCTTTAACACATGTGTCTATCTTCTGGTATGGCAATCCAAAAGCAGACATAAGTTTTTTAACTTTATAATGACTATCGCACATCAAATTATTGGGTGGCATGTGTCGTTTAGCAGTTTGTACAATTGCTGTAAACGATGCTTCTGTAAGATTGAATTTTGATTTCATCGTGATGTATTCAGCGGTTACAGATAATTCGGTTCCACTTTCACATCCATCCCACAATGGTCTCTTAGCGGAATCCAATAAATCATAAATTTTTTTAGCTTCCATAGTCGGTTCTTCACCATTTTCGTTTTCAATGTCGTCTTGATCAATGGATGGAAACATTGATCGGGCTGCATCTTGCACCATATTTTCTATTGGATTTGCCGCTGTATTATCATCCTCTTCCACTACAGGATTAGGTGTATATTGAACAAACTCTCCGTGACGATCCCATAAATAATAATTCGGTACAAAACCAAATTTATACAAATGAACTTATACTACATCTGCCTTCCAATGCTTCAGATGTTTGCACTTAGCACTCGGACAACGAATGTCTATGTTATTTCCATTATTAGATTTAGCAAATCTAATAAACTCGTGTACACCGTTAACAAAATGTTCCTTTATTGATCCTTTCATACCTTTTCGGGATTCATACATCCAACTACGATCGAGAAAATAATCGAACATATCTCCTGATTTGCAAAAATTATATTAGAAAATTCAAACAAACACTTCATTGAAACTTTATTAATAATTTGACAAATTAGACTGAACTTCAGTAAATTTAATAATTTGGTAAACTAGACTAACTTTATTAATTTGGTAAATTTTAAACTAACTTTAGTAAATTTTAATAAATTAGACTGAACAAATTTATTAGTTTCAAACTAACTTTTAAATTTTATTACTTTAGTAAATTGCACTTAATAAATTATTTGATTGTTTTATAAAATACAGATCATATATATACAACACTTGATAATACTTGTTTAACGGCCGGTCATCCTACTTCCCATTACAAACACAATAACGTAATCATATTTTATAAATCATTTCAGATTAAACGATTCAACAAAATTTCGGCAGCACTTCCCTTTATTCCCTGTATCGTACACAAATGCATGTACACAGGAAAAAAAAGGAAGTGCCATCGAAATTTCGTTAACCGTTTAAATTGAAATGATTTATAAACTGCGATTACGTTATTGTGTTTGTAACTTGTCCAATACTGGGACAAATCCAACAAATATTGTATCAGATGAATACATATGTCCGTTCTGTGTAAAAACGAACATCCATATAACGATCATATACAACACTTGTCAGACGGGGCCAAAAATTGTCTAAGGGGTTCACACAAATAAAACAAATTTTCTAATTTATATTTTAACAACTATAAAATTTTTAATAATACGTTCAATAAATATTTGTCAAGTAAATTTCACATTTTAACACGATTACACCTAACGCATGCTAAATAATTAAATTTTCACCTAATCGACAACCGACATTGCATAAACTTATCAATAAGCATCTTAAAATGGTATCACCATCTTAATCCAAATCACATCACCAATCGTTAATTCTACAATAACCAACATCATAATAGTATGCTTTAATCATCGTTTTCAACGTCGAAATAAAATGATTTTATTCTTAAATTAACCTACAATACTACTATCACCATACGTATACCACGTAACTACCAATCTCAAACCCATAAACATGCCATTAACAACCAATTTTTAAACCCAATAAACATGCAAATAAACCCTAATTAAACCCTAATTGAATAGAAAATGGGGTTAGAACACATACCAGATCAATTTGGGAAGTAGGGAGCGAACGTTTGAGCACCGAATCGGCGGGGCGACGGGGGGCCGACGGGGGGGGGGGGGGTTTCTTTCTTTTTTAGGTTTTGTAGAATGGGGAAGAAGAAGGCTCGGTTCTGGCTGATATACAGGTCGAGCGACGGTTAGCGACGGCTAGCGACGGCCGCTTTTTTTAGCCGTCGCAAACCGTCGCCCCAGTCCGACGCTATGCCAACCGATTTTAGTAGTGGTACCGAGATCGCGACCTACAGTATTCGTCGATGTCCTTAACACTCCTTCGAATTTGAAATATTTTTTGGCTTTTTTATTAGGCTAAAATTTCAGATCTAAATATATAAATTTTGTTCAATAAATTATTATTATCTTGAACCGAACCCAGCCTACCAGCGACATGCACGTTAAGATGTATGTCCTTCCTTAGCACAGTGGAAAACATTAGGTTTCCCAAAAGGCCCAACATTTCTCTTGTAACCCTTATATTTGAAGGAATGCAAATGCAAAATTTTTGGAGATGTGAGACTATTCTCATTTCTCATTCTTCTTCTCTCTTTTTCTCTCTTTTTCTCTTACACCCAAAACTCACAGAATTTTTTTTAAACAAAATATAGCAGTATCTAAGGGCAAACAAACATGCCATGTGAGAAGTGTAGCTAATATTTTAATTAGGTAAAATCTTATTTGGTATTTGCACACCTGCAAATCACTTTTAATACTTGAATCCAGTTTTTAATTCTACCACATCTAAGTTTCCTAGGGAAAGTACTCTATTTATTTAATAATTTCAAAATTAAATCTCACTTATTACACAAGAATATAACTTTACGTAAGGGCAAACAAACATACCATACGTTGCCTTGATATTCTTGTTATTGGCTTCTGATTTATCGAAGACTTTACGAACAGCTTACTCTGGATAATCATTTTGGACAAACAATAAACATAGGTGAATACAGATTACTCAAGATAAACATTGAGAATTAAATTACTATAGATAGGTAGGTGAGTGGAAGATCCAAATAAAACAGGGTGTGTTGACAAATTGGCAAATCAACAAAAAAAAGTTGTGCATATTTTACTAAATGGTGATACCTCCAGCAGGAGTCTTTAACTCAGAAACTTCAACCATATAGTATTAAAATTCGTAAGGGTAGCTAGCTTGTACAATATCAGTTGGCTTTAGATATATGTTAAGCATGTCCCCTTCTTCATTCAACAAAACAATATGTGAAATTAAAGGAGAATAAAGAGGCATGGATGCAATAAATTTAAAAAAAAGGTTCTATGCTATTCTATTTAGTTATTTACAGGATTTTATGAAAATTTTACAGGCTAAATAGTGCACTTTGGCTTACAAATATTTGAATGAATTCCAAATGTATAGTACATTAATATAAACAAAAACAAAGCCAGTAATAAAATAGAGAAAGAGTCTGCCATATAAAGGAAATGTTATTTTGGACTTGATTTATCTACAAAACTCTAATTGTTTGTAAAGACAGAATCACGACTTGTCAATAGAAGAATTAAGTTACATAACCTGATTTCAACACTTCCTTAGAGCATTCCCATATAAACCCATAACTCCCATCAACTAATCCAAAAGTTGATCCCAATGCAAAAAATAAATTTGCCTTTAACCGACCTTAATAGAGCCGATTAAGTAGGAACATTTGGAGTGCAATTCCCCACCACACGATTGCAATCCATGTGCTCCTATAAATCAATCCTTGACAAATTATAGACTTAGTCAGCTTTCTGCTGGATTATAGACTTAGCCGGCTTTTTAAATGCCGGCTAAGTCAATAATCAACCCAAATTGCCTTGACAACCTTGTGGGTTGCCAAGGCAAACCACAAAGAGAGAAAACTAGGGTGTCAAATGGGTTGGGTTGCGTATAAATGGGTTGGTTTGAAAATTAATCCAACCCATTTATAAAAAATAGACCCAACCCATTAGACCCATTTATTAAATGGGTTAAAACCCAACCCAACCCGCTAATTTAACGGGTCAACCAAACCCAATCCATTTAACCCAATTTGAATAAAATTGCATAAAAACATGTACAAGATCATTCTCATCGATTCAGTTTGTATAACAAAATCAATATAAAAACATTCAAAATTAGTATAAGACCATTCAAGATTTAAACTAGTACAAAGATAATGAGTATCATTCAAAATCAGTTTGGTTTTTAAATACAAAAACATCATATAAAGTGACATTTAAGATCTGCAGCAAGCAAAGTATCCCATACTGGCACTGCATCATTTTGTAGAATTTAATGTTAAGATCTACATCATACAGTCCAACCTGCATGTATTGTCCAACCCGCATATACACATGTGAAAAAGTGAGTATCTATGTTATTCACTCCTAACCTATAAAATGTACAGTCATTAGCTAATAACATGGTTTTTAAATGGGAGAAAACTAATAACATGGTTGTCTTACAGATGCTTAATGGATATGTAGCAGATTTGACTTGAGTACATGATATGAAGAAAGGTTTTATATGGGGATGAACCAACACAAGCAAAGTTATGTAATATCAGCTGAAATTGTAAAATTTTACTAATAATTTATTGTTTCAGCCAAATGATTGATTGAGGTTTGCAATCTGATGTGTTGCATTGCAACTATGGAACAATTTATGTATTATGTTTTTAATTTCTTCCTTTTCTTATTTTATGCTGGTGCATTGTGGTTGTATCAATGAAGTGCGCATTGCAACACTGAGTTTTTTCTTATTTTCCAAGTTTTTAATTATACTCTGTCTTTCATTTGATCATCTTTATGCATTACCTTAAAATGAGAAAGAAATTGATAATACTATGAACATATCCATGGGTAAAATTTTATGATATTAAAGTTCTAGTGCATGTAATTTTTTTATGGATATTAAACTGAATTTTGTTTACGATAACACCACATTTGTAGACATCTAGAAAACCCAAATACAGAAATAACTTATCATCTTTCATATATATATATATATATATATATGAGTTTTGCCTAGTATAATCAATGTTGTCTATTTTCGCTCAAAATTCTTTTAGTTGAAATAATTTAGCACTTATCATCTTTCATGTGAAAAAAACGTATTTGAAATGCTAAAGAAGGATGCATAACCATTCTTTACAAAATTATTGCCTTATGTACAGACATTGTTTAAGTACATTTGAAAATTTTGAAAAAGGATACGTTACCAAAAGTTTCAAAACTATTAGTTTTCATATTTGAATAAAATTATAGAAATGTTATAATATAAGCAAAGTAACAACTTACAGTGTGGTATTTCAAGTTCCAAGTTCCAACGACAGCTTTAATTAAGAAAACAGATCAGGTTCTGCTAGTTTTAATCACCTACCAAGACAGCAACAAAGGAAAAAAAAGAGTCAAAACATTATTATTATCATCATATTTGTATAATATAGTTATGCATTTATGAATAATATCAACTAACTGTAGTTTTAAATCTGCTGGAAGCTTGCAACTCAGCTACTAGTGTATTGTTCTACAGGTCTTACAAATATTGAGCAACAAGTAATAGGATTGCTGGTATGAAGGTTTTAATTATACTCAGAATAATACTTTACTTATTTTAAAATATATGAGCAACAAGTAATAGGTGGTTGTACAGATTAAGACAATGAAGTAGCTAAACATGGACCTATTCAAACTTTACTTGATTCTAATCATCAGACAAATTCATTGCCACTTGCATAAATTATTTCATAGCCATGATTACAGTTAGATTCCAACTCTTAAGACCAGTTATCAAATATATAGAAATTCCTTTGTCCATTGCTGCTATAATTTCTCTAGGCAGAAACCGTTGAAAAAGCACGATTAAAATGATTGTATAATGTATATAATACCCACTTTTTTCAACAAAAGATCAACAGTATTATCTAGTATTATATTATCATATGATCAGAATATTCTAACCTGATAATATAATTTAAGATGAAGCAACTTCTTTTTATAATGACCCAAAAGATTCTTGATCTTCGTAATATATTTATTTATTCATATAATAGTAATAAGGATTAATAACGTAATGAGGTAATAAGAACAATGAATTAAGCAATAGTTTTCATCTGAAATAAGCATGCAGTAATATATGCTCGTATAAGGCATGTCTATTCACAGGAATGCACTTAAGTTATGGTAAAAACATGGTTCATGTTTACATAAACAATATATAATAAGATTATATGATCAAAAGGGGGTGAAAACTTTTGGATGCTCCAATTCACTAAACAGGTTTGTCTGTCTACAAAAAATTAAAATAGAAATAAAAATATAAAAATCAAAATAAAATAAAATAAGAAATTTAAAGAAAATTGCAGGGATGGCAATTCTAATAAATAAATTGCAGTTTCATAGCTAGGCAAATGTCTTCTACATAAAATGTAAAATCATTGATTTCCCTCTACAAAACTGTAAAATCTTTATCCCACAGATCAGAGAATTTTTCCAGTTTCCTTCTGTGGCTCTTTGAATATTAGTTAAGAGGTTATCTAAATGAAAAATTGAAATTGTTAAATATATATTATAGGTAGATATCACTTTCTTTTAAGTCATCAACAATTCATATATACGTATATTATAAGTAAAGTTGATGACTTTCGTCTCGTATAAAATAAAATTGAACTTTTTGGCCACCATCACCAATTTGAACCAACTCATTTGTTTCTAATAAATTATAGAATAATAATAAAAGATGTAGAAAAGGAGTGTAAAGACTATATTACTACTTTCTAGTAGCAAGTAAACTGGCACATACATACAAACTAACTTTAAAAATACTGACAATCGTAGGCTCTGTTATAATAAACATCATGTGTCATTTTCACGTTAGCCCTCCATCGAAGAAACAATGAACTATCACAGCACATCCAAACTCAACTACGGTTTCACATGTAATGATCAATATGAACTTTTTGCTATCATCGCTCCGCCTCCTTTCATGACAGCATCATATTAAATGTAGTTGCATTATAGATTATAAAATATATCATAGTCTTGAAATTAGCTATTTCTTGTGGCATTACAAAAATCATTATATAGCTATTTCTTATAGCATAATAAAAATCATAATCATGACAATGTCTTTACAAATTAATCCATAAGTCTTGCCACATGCATTTGGTATATTCGATTGCTGTCCGAGAAGTGCTTATTAAATAGTTAAATTTTATGCAATTAGTTGGTTTGGTGGTTACTTTATTAATTATCATTTACTACTAATATAGCAAGGCTTTGAAATTTGAATGTAGTTTTGTAACAAAATAAGAATGTGCACCAAATTTTAGTATAAAACCTATTAGGTGTAAATATAACTTCCGCATATCTACCAAGTAAAATGATACCTTTCGAAACACCAAAGATCATTTCGTATACTAATTGAGAGAAGTTAATTCAGTAACAACCATATACCAAATGTCATTGCACAAGCTTCGATTTCTGTTTGGAAAGAAGTTATGAATCAAACTAAGGTAAGTAAACATATTATATCCACCGAACAAACAAATTAGGAAACAATGACTTACTTAACAATGTTTTGAGAATTTGAAATTTTTTGGTTTGTAGCGCTCAGTGTTTCTCTTTTGCTCAAATCAATCCAGATTTGTATGACCTGAAAGAAAAAATAAGTGCATATGAAAAACCAGATTTAGTTGCATAAATTCCACTAAGGTGGTGGTATTGAGGAATCCCTTCGTATTCCATTTTATCCTAATGCTCCTACCCATGTATCAATCTCCAATACCTATCCCCTAATAAACATTCAAAGAAGACAAACATTTTAGCTTTGTTCAGCTTATTGGGAAACTCTCTGTAATTAGTAATTTTTGAATAAAGATCTATGCTTTAATTCAAAACTCATGCTGAATCCAGTAATCTACTTTCATAGGAAAGTTGTCAATGCAAAGTATGTATGAATGTTTTCCATTGATTTTTTTTGGGACCGCAAAATTGAACATCGAAGCTTATTCGTATAAATAATGGCGACTAGGGTTTAAAACTCAATAATGGCGACTAGGGTTTAAAAATTTGTACAAATTAATCTAAATCTGAATGCAAATTCACAAGTTAAATTCAAGTAAAATTTTGGATACAAATGATGAGAAAATTCATACCTCAAAACATGGATTAGAGATATAGAAGTGAAGATGGAAGGGGAGACGAAAGTAGAAATGATGGAATAAGCCTAATTTTTATACCGCAGAAATGGATTGAAACCCTACTTCTTTTGTCGCAGAAGAAATGGAGTTCAGGAGTTGGAATTTGATGAGAAAGAACGCTAAACCTAAAATTTCTAATGGGTTAAGTGGGTATGCTGGTTATGCGGTTCAGAACCGTTAAAACCAATTACTTTGTTGGGTTAAATGGGTTTAACCAAAAATTCCATTTAACTAAACGGTTTTGACCCAGCCCATTTATTTTATGGGTAATTGGGTTGGATATGTGGGTTGGGTATGTTTTTGATAGCCCTAGAGAAAACCCAACCTCTCAACCTACCCTGGATTGGGAATGCTCTTATATTCCACTGAATCGTGCTAGTTAGCTTTCAAACCCAACTATACATGCCAATGATTTGATACAGCTATGTAAGATATAAAGACAAGACGTTAGTAAAGTAAGCTAGAACAAAATGCTCCACATGTTCGTGAACTGAGAAGAACCATCAAATATATATATACATACATATACATACATATATATATACATATACATATATATATATATATATATATATATATATATATATATATATATTGAACATTCTTTCAGTGCAATGAAAATATGTAATCCATCAACAATCAAATTTCAGGCGTAATGTCAACAGTGTACATAGATGTCGAATGCGTTAAAAAAATAGTACAGGTTATAACCAATCACCTGTTTCATATGAGAGCCACAATTGACGTGACACAAGACACCATCATGATACTTCTTTGCTTTTTGTATTTTTTGAGTGGTATACAAAATAGTTCATTCTGAACAGAAAGAGAATTTATTTCAATGTATTGACGATCTAGTTATTAGAAAATATTTCTTATTTTGAAAATTAAATGGATTATTTTAAGCGAGGGTTACCCCAAATACAAACATTTCAAATGCAGATAATTAAATAAATATTCTGGATAACAATCAAACTGGATTTAGAAAATATCTATCTATTCTGATATATAATCACTTTTACTTCTCATAATTCCATTATTTATATTCACTTTTTTAGATACATGAGCTTGTTGGGGAAAATCCCTTCAAATGATCAGTCTAAGGGAATAAAAAACCCAACGCAGCGGAAAACAACTGGATCGTGATTGTAGTGAGACGGAACAAACAAAAAACTGAACACCAGAACAGACAGTCACAGATCTATGCAATGCAAGAAAATAAATAACACCAGTATTTATAGTGGTTCCACTACCGCGAGGCAGTATACGTCCACTTGGGGAGAGAAGATTTTATTAATCACTGAAAGATTAGAGTTACAAGATTGATTCACTTTTGGAGGCTATACATAAGAAGAATTTACAATACATACAATATTCTGTAGAGTTTCAGCTCTCTCGGATGGCTCTGAAATTGGCTGAAATTAGCTCTCAATTTCGGCTGCCATTGTTGTCCAGAAGCTCCTCTATTTATATAGTGAAGATATGAGGAGGGGTAGCTACTATATGGAAGCTCAGGATTTGGTTCGGCATCTTGATTTGGCATGTTTGGTCCGGCATATGACACTTGGCAGTTGGTTCGGCATAGTACACTTCAAGTCTGGACCGACAACTCCCAATTGTCGAACGAGAAATCTGGACTGGTCTTCCTCTTCACCAACTTTGTTCGGCGAATATCGAATGAAATATTTCGTTCGGCATCACCAGATCACCGAACGACAAATTTAGTTCGGTCTTCCTTCATCGCTCCAAACCAATGCCGCTCCACTTCTCTTCTTTATTGAACGAAGTTTCTCGTTCGGTCTTCTTCAATCACCGAACGAAGTCGTCACCGCTTCAGAACTCTAGAGCGGCAAATCCAAGCAACACCGGACCACAAATTTGGTCCGGCAAATCAGCTTCCTCCACCGAACCACTTTGCTGGTTCGGTCTTATGCTCATGCTCCTAGGGCTTCGGCTTCTTCCTCCATGAGCTTCTCCGGTGGCCTCTTCCCAAATTCGGGTATCATCTCTAACAATCTCCACCTTGATACCGAATTCCATACAAGCCTTCCAACTTCATCTACACCTTCATGTTCCAGGCAATGGATACTTACCCAATGAGCTTCAACAATGCCATCACCCATTGCACTTAATGAACTCCGGCGAGGCCACCGCCCGTCAACAAAGTGTTTGAAGTACCCAGTCCATGTAGAACCTAACAATCTCCACCATGAAAACAAACGTCTCCATGAACCATCTCAACTCTCCCCCCATGCCACTCTATGGCACCTAGCACTTCATTAAGCGAATCAAGTCCGAGCAAAGCTTGAACTTAGCAACATGCAACGACTTGGTAAACATGTCTGCTGCATTCTCCTTTGTGTGAACTTTCTGAAGACGAACTAGCTTCTCTTCAGTCATCGAGGCAAGGAATGACTCTCTCACCTTAATATGCTTTGTACTTGAGCTGAATGCCAGATTTTCAGTTAAGTGAATTGCACTCTGACTATCACAGTACACATTCACGCCTTCATATACGAAGCCCAAATCACACAACAGTCTCCTCAAATAAAGCGCCTCCTTAGCTGCTTCAACCGCAGCTATGAGCTCTGCCTCTGTAGTAGATAAAGTCACCATCATCTGCAACCTCGCTCTCCAACTGATTGTTGTCCCACCAATGGTGAACACATATCCGGAGGTTGACTTCCTTCGATCTATATCACCGGCATAGTTAGAATCACAAACTCCAACCAAGCTGAAATATCTTCCTCTTCCGCCAAAGAAAGTCCATGGTTTGGAGTTCCTCTAGGGTATCCGAAGATACATTTCACTACTTCCCAATACATCTTTCCTGGATTTTCCATGAACCTACTCACCAATCCAACCGCCTGTGCAATGTCAGGCCTAGTGCAGACCATGGCATACATCAAGCTGCCAACTGCTCTTGCATATGCGACCTTCATCATATAAGCCTTGTCCTTTTCTAAGATCGGAGAGCCTTTACTAGAAAGTTGTATGTGCAAAGGCATGAATGTGCTGATTGCCTTTGCCCCTTCCATGCTAAACCGAGCAAGCACCTTTCGAATGTACTCCTTTTGAGTAAGGCTCAAAAGTTCTAGCTTTCTATCCCTTTAGATTTCCATACCCAAAATTTTCTTTGCTTCTCTAAGGTTCTTCATTTCGAATTCCGCTTTTATCTTTCGTTTAAACTATCGATTTCAGCCTTATCCTTGGAAGCAATCAACATATCATAGGTACATCCATCTACCATTCTTTAAATGCTTGAAGTACACACAAGCGTCTTTGATGCTACGATCGAAACCAAGTGAAAGCATAAAAGAGTCAAACCTCTTGTACCATTGTCTAGGAGACTGCTTAACTCCGTACAAAGATTTCTTCAATTTGCAAGCCCAATTTTCTTTCCCATCTACAACAAATCCTCCTGGCTGCTTCATGTAGATGGTCTCATCCAAGTCTCCATGCAAGAAAGCGGTTTACACGTCCAGTTGCTCCAGCTCCAAGTCATGAGCTGCGACGATAGCGAGCAAAATGCGGGTGGACGTATGCCTCACTACTGGAGAGAATATCTCATCATACTCCAATCCTTTTCTTTGTGAAAACCCTTTAGCAACTAATCTAGCCTTGTATCTCCCATCATCCTTCACCTTGAATACCCACTTGCAACCTATGGCTTGGCTTCCTTGAGGAGGTGATACCAAATCCCAAGTCTTGTTCTTCTTCAACGACTCTAACTCCTCTTCCATAGCGCACATCCACTTCAAACTGTCACATGACTTCAAAGCTTCATCAAGGTTAAGCGGCTCCTCATGAACCATATGCGGGGCATAGTCAAACTGATCACCAAGGCTAAGGTTTGCAAACTGCCAATCACCGTACCTTTCGGGCGGCCTAATAGTCCTACGACTGACCCGGGTAAGTACAGCTTCGCCTAAACTCCTTTCAGATCCACCTTGAATGGAAATTTCTCTAGATTCATGCACATCACCAGCACTACTAGAAGGTACCTGTGGACTATCATGTGATGTTTCATCAACTGCGTTTTCCTCGACAGCGTCAACAACAACTCTACTATTTGGCTGGAACACGGGAACTTCTTCCATCTCCTTAGGCCTATCAGAATCTTCTGATGTGGTAGGTAGCTTCTCCTTCGGGTTGAACATAGCAGACTCATCAAAAGTAACATGTCTGGAATGAACAATCTTCCGATCAACAGGGCTCCAAATTCGATACCCTTTGATACCAGTGATGTATCTCATTAGTATGCCCTTGTATGCTTTAGCATACAACTTGTCATCACCTGTATGGTGAACGTACACAGGACAACCAAAAATTCGGAAGTAACCAAGATACACTGCTTTACTTCTCCACTTCTCCTCTGGAATCTTCCCATCTATGGCTGAACATGGAATTCAATTTATGATATGCGCCGTAGTTGATAATGCCTCAGCCTAAAAGCCTCTAGACAAGCCCACCGTCAATCTCAAGCAACAAGCCTTCTCCAGTAGAGTCTTGTTCATCCTTTCTGCAACACCATTGGATTGCGGATCTCCGGGTGCAGTGCAATGTCTCTAAATGCCATGCTGTCTACAGAAATCGAGGAACTCCCTAGAGACAAATTCACCGCCATTATCAGATCTCAGCACTTTCAACCTAGAACCAGATTGGTTCTCAACAAGCGCTTTCTAGTATTTGAAATTCTCAAAACTCTCTGATTTGGCCTTCATCACATACACCCATATTTTCCGAGAAAAGCAATCAATGAAAGAGATAAAATACTTTGCTCCTCCAAGAGAAGGAGTTGCAACCGGTCCCCAAACATCTGTATGCACGTACTCTAGTACTCACCTCGATCTATGGAGTCCAACTCCTAAAGATACTTTAGATTGTTTGCCTAACACACACTCCTGGCAAAAATCCATCTTGTCGAAGTTTTCTCCTTTGATCATCTTCCATCTCCGAAGCAACTCTAAGCTCTTCTTTGAAATATGATCCAGCCTGAGATGCCAAAGCTTTGTGGCATCCAATGCATGAGAACTGTCTACTCCAACACATGACTCTCCAAGAACTGTGGTTCCTTTCAGAAAATACAGATTTCGAAACACATCTCCTTTCATAAGAACTAGGGCACTTCTCGAAACCTTCAGACTATCCTTTTCGATAGTTACCTTGCATCCCAAAGATGCCAATTGTCCTAAAGAAATTAAGGACTTCCAAAGACCTGGAACATACCGGACACCTGTCAAAATGTGTCACTCCATCAAACATCCTGATCCTCACTGTACCTTCACCCATTGCTCTACAGCTAGCATCATTACCCATAAGAATAGAGCTTCCCTCTCGTCCAACAAAAGAACTGAAGTAATCCTTATTAGGCGTCATATGGAAAGAAGCCCCCGAGTCCAGCACCCAATGGTCCGAGACATCCGATACTGCTGCAGACAACACATCGTCAGATACAGACTTCTCCACCACAAATGATGATGATCCGTATTCTTCCTTCTTCTTCAAATCTGGACAATCGTTTTTCCAATGACCGGGTTTCTTGCAGATAAAGCACTTCCCGTCCTTAGACTTTCCTCTCCTGCCATTACCGGGCTTCCTGGACTTGGAACGCCCTCTAGAGTGCCAATTCTTCTTATCCTCTCTACCTCTTTCAACAAACAGGTCGTGACTACTACTTCCACCTCTACTTTCTTCACTTATCTCCTTCATCTGATCTCTCAAGCCCTAAGATAGAAGGCCTGACTTCACATCTTCCACTATCAATGTCTCTAGTGAAGATAAGGCTGTTAGCGAAACCTGTGTATCGCTCCGGAAGAGAATAAAAAAGAATCATTGCCACTCTCTTCTCATCCATCTTCAAGTCAACAGTCTTCATCTTCATCATGAGATCATCAAAGAAATTAAGATGTTCATTCACTAAAGTGCCCTCTCTCATCCGCATGGTGAAAAATATCTTTAGTAATATCAGACGGTTAGTCCAAGATTTCTTCAAGTAGAGATTTTCTAGCTTGGTCCAAATGCCCCCAGTAGTGGTCTCACTGTTAATCTCTGAGATAACATTCTCTCCCATAGCTAGCTATAAAGTAGTAAACGCCCATTTCTCCATCTCCTTCCTTTCTGCGATTGAGATGTCAACCGTCAATTCCTCAGGGGCAAACACTACTGGATGGACTTCATTCCTTACTAGAACAACCTTCATCCTCCATTGCCACTTCTCGAAGTCTTTATCCCCATTCCATTTCTCAATTTCCAACTGTGATCCTGACGCGATATACATCCCTCTAGTATAGGGTCTTGTAACAACTGGAGTCGTTTCATCTCCTGCCATAGCGTTTAACGCTCCTCAATCAACCTTGCAGCTCTGATACCAAATTGTTGGGGAAAACCCCTTCAAATGATCAGTCTAAGGGAATAAAAAACCCAATGCACCAGAAAACAACTGGATCGTGATTGTAGTGAGACGGAACAAACAAAAAAAACACTAGAACAGACAACCACAGATCTATGCAATGCAAGAAAATAAATAACACCAGTATTTATAGTGGTTCCACTACGGCGAGGCAGTGTACGTCCACTTGGGGAGAGGAGATTTTATTAATCACTGAAAGATTAGAGATACAAGTTTGATTCACTTTTGGAGGCTATACATAAGAAGAATTTACAATACAGACAAAACTCTACAGAGTTTCAGCTCTCTCGGATGGCTCTGAAATTGGCTGAAATTAGCTCTCAATTTCGGCTGTCATTGTTGTCCAGAAGCTCCTCTATTTATATAGTGAAGATATGAGGAGGGGTAGCTACTATATGGAAGCTTAGGATTTGGTTCGGCATCTTGATTTGGCATGTTTGGTCCGGCATATGACACTTGGCAGTTGGTTTGGCATAGTACACTTCAAGTCTGGACCGACAACTCCCAATTGCCGAACGTGAAATCTGGACTGGTCTTCCTCTTCACCAACTTTTTTCGGCGAATATCGAATGAAATATTTCGTTCGACATCACCAGATCACCGAACGACAAATTTGGTTCGGTCTTCCTTCATCGCACCAAACCAATGCCACTCCACTTCTCTTCTTTACTGAACGAAGTTTCTCGTTCGGTCTTCTTCAATCACCGAACGAAGTCGCCACCGCTTCAGGACTGTGGAGCGGCAAATCCAAGCAACACCGGACCACAAATTTGGTCCGGCAAATCAGCTTCCTCCACCGAACCACTTTGCTGGTTCGGTCTTATGCTCATGCTCCTAGGGCTTCGGCTTCTTCCTCCATGAGCTTCTCCAATGGCCTCTTCCCAAATTCAGGTATCATCTCTAACAATATCCACCTTGATACTGAATTCCATACAAGCCTTCCAACTTCATCTACACCTTCATGTTCCAAGCAATGGATACTTACCCAATGAGCTTCGGCAATGCCATCACCCATTGCACTCAACGAACTCCGGCAAGGTCACCGCCCATCAACAAAGTGTTCGAAGTACCCAGTCCATGTAGAACCTAACAATCTCCACCATGAAAACAAACGTCTCCATGAACCATCTCAACTCTCCCCCCGTGCCACTCTATGGCACCTAGCACTTCATTATGTGAATCAAGTCCGAGCAAAGCTTGAACTTAGCAACAGGCAACGACTTGGTAAACATGTCTGCTGCATTCTCCTTTGTGCGAACTTTCTGAAGACGAACTAGCTTCTCTTCAGTCATCGAGGCAAGGAACGACTCTCTCACCTTAATATGCTTTGTACTTGAGCTGAATGCCAGATTTTCAGCTAAGTGAATTATACTCTGATTTCACAATACACATTCACGCCTTCATATACGAAGCCCAAATCACACAACAGTCTCCTTAAATAAAGCGCCTCCTTAGCTGCTTCAACCGCAGCTATGAGCTCTGCCTCTATAGTAGATAAAGCCACCATCGTTTGGAACCTCGCTCTCCAACTGATCGTTGTCCCACTAATGGTGAACACATATCCGGAGTTTGACTTCCTTCGATCTATATCACCGGCATAGTTAGAATCACAAAATCCAACCAAGCTGAAATATCTTCCTCTTCCGCCAAAGAAAGTCCATGGTTTGGAGTTCCTCTAAGGTATCCGAAAATAACTTTCACTGCTTCCCAATACATCTTTCCTGGATTTTCCATGAACCTACTCACCAATCCAACCGCCAGTGCAATGTCAGGCCTAGTGCAGACCATGGCATACATCAAGCTGCCAACTGCTCTTGCATATGCGACCTTCATCATATAAGCCTTGTCCTTTTCTAAGATCGAAGAGCCTTTACTAGAAAGTTGTATGTGCAAAGGCATGAATGTGTTGATTGCCTTTGCCCCTTCCATGCTAAACCGAGCAAGCACCTTTCGAATGTACTCCTTTTGAATAAGGCTCAAAAGTCCTAGCTTTCTATCCCTTTGGATTTCCATGCCCAAAATTTTCTTTGCCTCTCTAAGGTTCTTCATTTCGGTTCCGCTTTTAGCTTTCGCTTTAAACTATCGATTTCAGCCTTATCCTTGGAAGCAATCAACATATCATAGGTACATCCATCTACCATTCTTTAAATGCTTGAAGTACACACAAGCGTCTTTGATGCTACGATCAAAACCAAGTGAAAGCATAAAAGAGTCAAACCTCTTGTACCATTGTCTAGCAGACTGCTTAACTTCGTACAAAGACTTCTTCAATTTGCAAACCCAATTTTCTTTTCCATCTACAACAAATCCTCCTGGCTGCTTCATGTTGATGGTCTCATCCAAGTCTCCGTGCAAGAAAGCGGTTTTCACGTCCAGTTGCTCCAGCTCCAAGTCATGAGCTGTGACGATAGCGAGCAAAATGCGGATGGACGTATGCCTCACTACTGGAGAGAATATCTCATCATACTCCAATCCCTTTCTTTGTGAATACCCTTTAGCAACTAATCTAGCCTTGTATCTCTCATCATCCTTCACCTTGAATACCCACTTGCAACCTATGGCTCGGCTTCCTTGAGGAGGTGATACCAAATCCCAAGTCTTGTTCTTCTTCAACGACTCTAACTCCTCTTCCATATTGCACATCCACTTCAAACTGTCACATGACGTCAAAGCTTCATAAAGGTTAAGCGGCTCCTCATGAACCATATGCAGGGCATAGTCAAACTGATCACCAAGGCTAAGGTTTGCAAACTGCCAATCACCGTACTTTTCGGGCGGCTTAATAGTCCTACGACTGACCCGGGTAGGTACTACTTCGCCTAAACTCCTTTCAGATCCACCTTGAACGGAAATTTCTCTAGATTCATGCACATCACCAGCACTACTAGAAGGTACCTATGGACTATCATGTGATGTTTCATCAACTGCGTTTTCCTCGACAACGTCAACAACAACTCTACTATTTGGATAGAACACGGGAACTTCTTCCATCTCCTTAGGCCTATCAGAATCTTCTGATATGGTAGGTAGCTTCTCCTTTGGGTTGAACATAGCAGACTCATCAAAAGTAACATGTCTGGAATGAACAATCTTCCGATCAACAGGGCTCCAAATTCGATACCCTTTGATACCAGCGGTGTATCTCATTAGTATGCCCTTGTATGCTCTAGCCTACAACTTGTCATCACCTGTATGGTGAATTTACACAGGACAACCAAAAATTCGGAAGTAACCAAGATACACTGCTTTACTTCTCCACTTCTCCTCTGGAATCTTCCCATCTATGGCTGAGCACGGAATTCAATTTATGATATGCACCGTAGTTGATAATGCCTCAGCCTAAAATCCTCTAGACAAGCCCACCGTCAATCTCAAGCAACAAGCCTTCTCCAGTAGAGTCCTGTTCATCCTTTCTGCAACCTCATTGGATTGCGGATCTCCGGGTGTAGTGCAATGTCTCTAAATGCCATGCTGTCTACAGAAATCGAGAAACTCCCTAGAGACAAATTCACCGCCATTATCAGATCTCAGCACCTTCAACCTAGAACCAGATTGGTTCTCAACAAGCGCTTTCTAGTATTTGAACTTCTCAAAACTCTCTGATTTGGCCTTCATCACATACACCCATACTTTCCGAGAAAAGCCATCAATGAAAGAGATAAAATACTTTGCTCCTCCAAGAGAAGGAGTAGCAACCGGTCCCCAAACATCTGTATTCACGTACTCTAGTACTCGCCTCGATCTATGGAGTCCAACTCCAAAAGATACTTTAGATTGTTTGCCTAACACACACTCCTGGCAAAAATCCATCTTGTCGAAGTTTTCTCGTTTGATCATCTTCGGTCTCCGAAGCAACTCTAAGCTCTTAATTGAAATATGATCCAGCCTGAGATGCCAAAGCTTTGTGACATCCAATGCACGAGAACTATCTACTCCAACACATGACTCTCCAAGAACTGTGGTTCCTTTCAGCAAATACAGATTTCGAAACACATCTCCTTTCATAAGAACTAGTGCACTTCTCGAAACCTTCAGACTATCCTTTTCGATAGTTACCTTGCATCCCAAAGATGCCAATTGTCCTAAAGAAATTATGGACTTCCAAAGACCTGGAACATACCGGACACCTGTCAAAATGTGTCACTCCATCAAACATCCTGATCCTCACTGTACCTTCACCCATTGCTCTACAGCTAGCATTATTACCCATAAGAACAGAGCTTCCCTCTCGTCCAACAAAAGAACTGAAGTAATCCTTATTAGGCGTCATATGGAAAGACGCCCCCGAGTCCAGCACCCAATGGTCTGAGACATCCGATACTGCTGCAGACAACACATCGTCAGATACAGAATTCTCCACCGCAAATGATGAAGATCCGTCTTCTTCCTTCTTCTTCAAATCTAGATAATCTTTTTTCCAATGACCGGGTTTCTTGCAGATAAAGCAATTCCCATCCTTAGACTTTCCTCTCCTGCCATTACCGGGCTTCCTGGACTTGGAACGCCCTCTAGAGTGCCAATTCTTCTTATCCTCTCTACCTCTTTCAACAAACAGGTCGTGACTACTACTTCCACCTCTACTTTCTTCACTTATCTCCTTCATCTGATCTCTTAAGCCCTAAGATAGAAGGCCTGACTTCACATCTTTTACTGTCAATGTCTCTAGCGAAGATAAGGCTGTTAGCGAAACCTGTGTATCGCTCCGGAAGAGAACACAAAAGAATCATTGCCATTTTCTTCTCATCCATCTTCAAGTCAACAGTCTTCATCTTCATCACGAGATCATCAAAGAAATTAAGATGTTCATTCACTAAAGTGCCCTCTCTCATCCGCATGGTGAAAAATATCTTTAGTAATATCAAACGGTTAGTCCAAGATTTCTTCAAGTAGAGATTTTCTAGCTTGGTCCAAATGCCCCCAGCAGTGGTCTCACTGCTAATCTCTGAGATAACATTCTCTCCCATAGCTAGCTATAAAGTAGTAAACGCCCATTTCTCCATCCCCTTCCTTTCTGCGATTGAGATGTCAACCGTCAACTCCTCAGGGGCAAACACACTAGATGGACTTCATTCCTTATTAGAACAACCTTCATCCTCCATTGCCACTTCTCGAAGTCTTTATCCCCATTCCATTTCTCAATTGCCAACTGTGATCCTGATGCGATATACATCCCTCTAGTATAGGGTCTTGTAACAACTGGAGTCGTTTCATCTCCTACCATAGCGTCTAACGCTCCTCAATCAACCTTGCAGCTCCGATACCAAATTGTTGGGGAAAACCCCTTCAATTGATCAGTCTAAGGGAATAAAAAACCCAATGCACCATAAAACAACTGGATCGTGATTATAGTGAGACGAAACAAACAAAAAATAAACACCAGAACAGATAGCCACAGATCTATGCTATGCAAGAAAATAAATAACACCAGTATTTATAGTGGTTCCACTACCGCGAGGCAGTGTACGTCCACTTGGGGAGAGGAGATTTTATTAATCACTGAAAGATTAGAGTTACAAGTTTGATTCACTTTTGGAGGCTATACATAAGAAGAATTTACAATACAAACAAAATTTTACAGAGTTTCAGCTCTCTCGGATGGCTCTGAAATTGGCTGAAATTAGCTCTCAATTTTGGCTGCCATTGTTGTCCAGAAGCTCCTCTATTTATATAGTGAAGATATGAGGAGGGGTAGCTGCTATATGGAAGCTCCGGATTTGGTTCGGCATGTTTTGTCCAGCATATGACACTTGGCATTTGGTTCGGCATAGTACACTTCAAGTCTGGACCGGCAACTCCCAATTACCGAACGAGACATCTAGACTGGTCTTCCTTTTCACCTACTTGGTTCAGCAAATACCAAACGAACACTACAACAAAAGTTGTTATTGCTTGCATTTGTTAGCAGCGTTTGATGTTATATGCAACAGTTGATCATTTTAAAATATAAAAATCAATAAAGAAATGCAATTGATTGACTCCCGCCAACATTTCACTAAAATTTTGCTAGAATTTTATGTGGCCGCTCATATCTCTTTTAACCCTTAACATTTTCTTTATCCTTCTCAAACGACGATGAAAACCAAAAAACAAACTTGTTCAGAAACTCTGAATCTCTCTCGTCCTTTTTTATCGATTATCAATCAATATGCTTCATCACAAAATTCCTTATCTTCTAGCTCACGAAATTCGACATGTCTATCTTCCCCAAACCCTAGCACCTAAAATATGGTTGAAAAATTCATCCTCTACCTTGCACAATTCAACTCTTATGAGGTAATTTAAACACAAATTTTCTTCTTTGTTACCATTTTGAACTGGATTAGATCAGTTTTGTTTGAGGTTGTTGTTTGAATCTGTTGCTTGAATTGATTTCTGTTTATCCAAAATATAAATTAGTTGATTCTTAGATTATATTGTTAGAGTTAGTTGCTCGAATTGGTTGATTTTTGTTTATCCAAAATTTGCTAAGCTATTTATTTCCTGTTTAGCATTGTTAAATGTATTTGAGTATTCGGTACCGTTAATGACCTTTATATCTTAGTTGCTAACTTAGTACTTTGACCAAATAAACTATCATTTGGATAACTTATATATTCTAGAAGAACATTTATTTTGATGTTTGAAGGGCTCCAGCCTTAGATTTTTAGAACACAATTTAGATATGGTCCTTGACTATAATTTATATATATATATATATATATATATATACACACTTCATTTAACTGTGGCAATAGGAGATTCATATCGGTAGAGTACACATGAAGTGTAGGACATATACTGAAGAAGCATGTCTGAAACTCCATATTGATGGTGCTTATATGTTAAATGCTTATGTTGTATGTTTCTATATTAATTCTTCATTTCATCTCGAGGGATTCATCATTAAAAGTAAAGATTAGTCTGTGCATTATAGAAAAATCTTAAATTTAAAAAGTTGATATAACGAAGTGGTTGATCTAGATAATTAGGATTTTAAAACTGATGCAAGCGATCCAATTTCAATATATCATGAAAATTTCTTGACAAGCATGAGTGTAAATTGTTAATAAGATAGACATTGGGAGTTCTAGTTTCCAGGCTTGTACAAGCAGTTAATTAGTTTTCATGACACTCATTTATTGCATTTTTGGCTATTTTTTTGGATTGTTTTAGGTATATATGAGTGACTTATTGAAACAAAAATGTAGTTATGTTTGTTTAAAGGTTTGGGTGCACCATTTGGATATGTTATTGTTGGTTCAGAAAGCTTTATGGCCAAGGTAATGTACATTTGGGTCTCCAAATTGAATAAGTGCACCAATTGCTTTAATTTTATTTTTTTAGTGACTATAATTTATTTATTTGATAAGGAATAAAGCTAAGGAAAACATTAGGAGGGATGAGGCAAGTTGGAGTATTGACAGCAATAGCTTATTTTGCTTTGAAAGATAACATTAGCAAAATTGTCCTTGATTACAAGAAAGAGGAGGTACTTGTAGGTTTTCTTCTTGACCTTCTTTCTTAGTATGATGATGAAAGAAAACACTTATTTAATTATCTTTTGCGACCAAAATAATTTTGATCGCTGATTGGTTGAATCAAAATTGAACAACTCTCTACATATACATCTACAATTGAAGCCAGTTTGGTTAGTTTCTTACTTTTTATGTGCACACTTGTTAACCTTATTAAATTTATTTAAACTTTACATATGCAATTAGTATTTAGATTTAAGCTTGTTGTGTGCTACATTCGTAAAATTTAAAACTATATAAACACCCTTGTGCTATTAGTTTTTCCTTATTTTATGACCTGGAAAATGAAATTGTGTGTTCAAAAAACCTTTTGACTTATGCATATTTATTGACATGGGTTTTTTGTTTTCCTAGGTCTTTTTTTTGGGAACTCAAGTCTTATGCAGTTCAAAACTGCATCCATGCATGAGTAGTTAAAATGTGAGACCAATTACTTAGTACTAAATATTTTATTAATGTGGATCTTAATTAGTTTGTAATTCGATTATTTACAGAAATAATATTTTCTGTCCGTTTAACAAAATGAACACGTCGTACATACATATATACATATTATAGTTGTAATATGATTTTTTTAGTGCCCAGATTATAGTTAATGAAAGTTTTTATAGCAAATATGTAAATTGTATGGCTTGGGTAATCCGTTGAGGGTGCAAGAATGGTTAGCATAGTAATATAGATAACTATGGCATCCCATCTATGGCAACTAGAATGAAATTTTACTTAAAGTACTTTATCTATTTTTGATTGTTTATATTTATTGTTTTATGATTTTTGTATTTATAGGGGATCCTATTCCAATTATATAAATCATGGTGTTTGGAGCATCTTAGCACATGTTTTATTATACAACTCTTCTTTATTTTCTGTTTTCACTTCTCTCAATTATTGATTATTTTTCCCACATAATTATTACGCTTTAGTATCTTGTAATAGGATTAATGAATGTTCTTAGCTTCTTTCTGTTTCACTAATTGCATTTCTTGGTCCATCTATATACTGTTACAAGTCCATCACTCTCAGTTTTGCCAAGATGTACACCATTAGTCATGATGTACATTAGATGAAATATAGTAAAACTTCTAACATAATTTTCTATGTTTTTTGTCTTCAGCTCAAGGATTTTCAAATTTATTTTGATTTATATATATAAGCATGTATTAAACATTATTATGTGTAGTGAATATTGATTTCATTTCATTATAAATATCCTTCAAGTATTTTCATTTCAGTTTTACAAATTTCATATAGATTGATTTTAATTTCACTGGCATCATTTTCTTGTTTTCAATTAAGTAGTTTTATTCAATTTCTATGCATGATCTGTATTTAAAAAGTACACTTTAGATGTTTCTACAATCAACTAGTTTCTTCCACTGTGATTGCATCTGAAACACAAAATTAAACAGTTTTTTAGATGTAGAATAATAGGGTTATCTCCAGTATAACATAGTTTGGTCATATTATCATCTGTGGAGTAGCACCATATTCATCTATTTCCAAATGAATTCTTTACAGCCTTCAATGGAATGACAATGAATGGTAGAGTAATTGCATTGCTTAGGTCCACTATTGCTGCTTGTGGCTTAGGCTAGAGACTAGAGTAACTATCATTAAAATTATTGGAACATGAGTGTCTAATGAGAAATTCTCCTAACTGGGGCTTAATACTTGCATTGGTTTGATTTTTCATAATACAACTGTTTAATCCATTATCTAGTATGGAAAGCTCAAAAGAACTTCCTTTGCTCCAGTTTGTAATTAAAAGAGAGAAATCACAGTGGTAAGATTTCTTATGTCTATTTTTGTCTTGTACTGTTTTGGAAATTTGAGATGAAAAAAATAGTGGTTGCATTTTCTTTTTGGAGGTATCCATTATACCGAGTGTTGATTTCCAGTGGAAAAGCTAATGTCGAGTGGAGTATTCAACGCCGAATCCATTGAGTAACTGAAGTAATTGCCTGTTGCACCAGTGGGAGATGAATGCTTTTGGTAAGGGTTGAAAAACATGAGTACTAATCAGGAAGAAAATGATAAACTGAGAAATGTAGTAATGTTGTTTCTAAAATATCATTAGTACTAATCAGAAGGGACATAAAGTATAATTTGTGCCTTGGTCTTGTAAGGCAGGTGCCCTTGTTTCAACTATGGATGAACTTGTCCCGGAGAACATATATGACAAGAAAGGCTGGTTCTCAAGCCAGCACCTTGTTTTTTAATAATAATAATAATAATACAATTAAATTAACCTTGTTTTTTAATAATAATAATAATAAATTAACTAAGTTAATAAAAATTAACTAAGTTTTGTTAAAATTAAACAAGTTTTATAAAATTAGTTAAGTTTAAGCTAACTAAAATTTATAAATAATAATATAATTTAACAAAGTTTTATAAATAATAACAATGATTATGATGATGATGAATTAACTATGTTTATAAAAATTAACTAAGTTTATAATAATAATAATATAATTAAATTAACCGAGTTTTAGTAATAATAATAAATTAACTAAGTTAACCAAGTTAATAAAAATTAACTAAGTTTTGTTAAAATTAACCGAGTTTAAGTTAACTATATTTTATAAATAATAGTAATATAACTAATTTAACAAAGATTTATAAATAACGACGATGATGATAAATTAACTTAGTTTATAAAATTTAACTAAGTTTATAATAATAATAATATAATTATGTTAACTGAGTTTGAATAATAATAATAAATTAAGTTAACCAAGTTAATAAAAATTAACTAGGCTTTGTTAAAATTAAACAAGTTTTATAAAATTATCTATGTTTAAGTTAACTAAATTTTATAAAAAATAATAATATAACTAATTTAACAACATTTTATATATAACTGTAAGATTGGACTTTATTTATTTCATTTCGTTGATACTTTGATTATTTATATGACATTATTTATAATATGATATACTCGTACAATGTTGTAGATGTTTGATATTAGATTTGAAGTCCTACGAATTAACATAATGGTTTGACTATATGTTGTGCTTTCATTTGTGCAGGCATTGGATTTCCGAAGAGAGCAAGGTTGGACTTTTATGGTGCTAGCTTTCACTTGTGCATGCAACAAAGAATTATGGGTAATCAAGCGTTTTGTTAGCACCAGGTTGGTATAACATTTTATTAGTACTAGGTGTGTAAATTTGTATACGAATGGTTATTGTATGTGAGTTTAGTAATTTTATCAGAAAATTATTGTATTAGAATGGTTATGGATATCTTATTTGATTATATGATTAATATGTTTTTTTAATTGTTTGAATATGATGATTATGCGAGTGATTGTTGATTGATATAGTAGAAACAAAATAGACCATTAATAGGAAATAATAGCATGAAAAAATGGTGTAAAATGATCAATAACTTTTAGTAGCGTTTCAAAAACGCTATAGAAATACATATAGTGACATTGAGTAAACGCAACCGTAAAGTAGGGGTAAAGTTGGAAACTCTACTGATAGCGCAAAAACCCTTTTAGTGGCGTTTTTAAAACGCTACAAAAAGATTTATGGTGGCGTTTGAGAAACGCTGCAATAAAATGATTTATAGTAGCGTTGAAATAAATGCAACTAAAAATCATGGATTTTTAGTTGCGGGCTTTATCACGGCGTTTATCAAAACGCTATCATAAATTTTGGTAGCGTTTTTTGTAAGCCACCAAAAATAAAATTTCTTATAGTGGAAATATTTCGTTCGACATCACCAGATCACCGAACGACAAATTTGGTTCGGTCTTCCTTCACCGCTCCAAACCAATGCCGCTCCACTTCTCTTCTTTACCAAACGAAGTTTCTCGTTCGGTCTTCTTCAATCACCAAACAAAGTCGCCACCGCTCCAAAACTCTAGAGCGGCAAATCCAAGCAACACCGGACCACTGATTTGGTCCGACAAATCATCTTCCTCCATCGGACCACTTTGCTGGTTCGTGTAGGATCGATTTCACCCTAGAGGAGGGTGAATAAGGTGATACTAATAATTATAAAAATTTAATGCGGAAATATATAAAATAATTGCAGCACAGATAATAGCAGAATAATAAAAGCATAAATAGAACAACACAGATTTACCCAGCTTCGGCAAAACCCTGCCTACGTGCTGCCTCCAAGGTTTCTACTAGAAATTAAGTAGTCAGACGCTTACACACGTAAACTTGCGACACTCGCTATTGACTAACCTATCTCTACGCTCAAAACACTACCACAACTCAGCCAATGAGTTGCGAATTCTCGAAATACACCACCATAGTTCGTCCCCTAGTCACACGACTAGACAATTACACAGGTTAAAAAGAAATTACAAAATAAAAAAAAAATAAAATACAAAACCCTATATAACCACTAAAGCTCTAATAGATCGGCCCAAATGAAAAAGAGTTCGGCCCAAAGGAAATAAAATAAGTTGTCCCCCTTTATCTTTTAACTTTGTCTGTCGATTCCTTTTGCTTTCGTTCTATATTTCGTTCCTCTTTCAAACTTTTAGGTATTTGTTTTTCATTGAAGCCTCCGCTTGGCCGTTGATCGATCTTACTGTCGAACCTCAATTCAGTTTGATGCTTCTTCGATCTTTGTTTTTTGCTTAGCTTCGGCTGCTTCAAATTGTCGAGTTCGAATGATGCTTGAATTGGTACGTGAATGCCTTTTATTGATTATTGGTTATTCTCGACTTTGATTCGAGTTTAATGATTTATTGCTCTCTGTTTTGCTTGAACTCCAATGAATCTAATTGTCGATGATGTTAATGGTTTAAATAGGGATAAATCCCTAAAATATCGTTCGTATTTTTTTTTTGAATTCTTCACGTTACTATGCTTGGCCACAGATTTTCGAATGAACGATGTGATTAATCCTGACTGGTTCAATTCGTATATTTTTCTGGCTTGGTCACCACGGCTTGCGTTTGCTTTGACAATGTTGATTTATTGACTTGTTCATTGTACTTGCGATATTATCTGGACACGTTCGAACTCTACCTTGGTCACCACGGCTTTTATTCTTTGGCATTTTGAATTTTTGTTGACTGCTGTTATATTCTCTGGTTTGAACCGTGACTTGATTTTCTCTGTTATTTGAATTTGTGATATTCCAGACTTGTTCGATTTTCTTGACTTTGTTCCAATTTTTGCTGGCTTTGACTTCACTTGAGTTTGCACTGGGTTATTGAGAGCCTGGACTGTTTGGTTGCTCTGTTTTCTTGTTCCACTCGAAGTGTGTCACCATGTGTACACATGCATATGTATGTGTGTGTGTATGTGTTGTGAGTTGCTCGAGTTTAATTTGTTCATTGCTGTATTCATTCTAGTTGATGATGACTGGTATCATTTGAACATTTGAGCTACTGTCTATATTCATGTATACTGACATGTGTTTGTGAGCCTGGTTACATTTATGTTTTGGTTGAGGCTTCACTTGTAGTCAAGTTCATACCCGAATACTTGATATGTTTACTTACTGTTTCAAACAATTCATTTTATTCTCTGACCATATGTGTTATGCTCTGGTTTGGTTGTATTTGCTTCCTGCCTTGACTTGTGCCTGCACCTGACCATACCATGTTAAGTTGCTTGAACATTTTGTTTTGATCTTCACAAGTATATTATTTGGGGCCATTTTGGTTGGACCTATACATGTCTGGTGATAGCTCTGACCATGTCTTTGTTAACCTTTCATGTGTGTTCATCTGAAAGTTTTGCATTGCTGTGTTTCCAGTTCTGGTGCACATGCCTGAATCTCTGGTTTTCACTACACATGTATATATATATGTTCAGTTTGGTTGAGCCTTTTACTTGCATTTATGCAAGTAGTCTGGTTGCCTCGAGTACATATATATGATGCATTTATCTACTTGAGTTACATTGATGTTGTGTTCATTTGTTTGGGGTTTTTGTTTCATTGGTGGTCTTGTAATTTGGTTCACCCCAGAACAGTTGTGTCCAGTGCATGTTTTGAACTGGTTCGATGTGTGTGTGATCATAGTGTGCATTTGGACTGGGTTGCCTTGGCATTCTGAAACTCGAGATGTTGTCTTGTTGCATTGTGTCTGATCTTGAGTTACTTCGAGTTAAACTTTCGAGTTGCAATGTTTTCATGTTTGTTGAACCATTGAACTTGAGTATGGTTATGTTGATTTGGTCGAGACTCATATGCACTTAAGTTGAATCCAGCCTCGGCTCGGGTTTGACCTTGCGCTCACCTGTGCCTGCAATTTTATCAAGTGTACATTGGTGTGCACGGCCTTGTGGCATGTACAGTGATACACTGTGCATGTCACAAGATGTTCGTGTAGATGAATTCAAAATAAATGATGACGAACAACCCAAATAACCGAGGCAAATAACATTTTCAAAATACACTTTTTATTTTACACTGCAAAATATTTCTTTTTCAATTTTACCGTGTTAGTGTTTATTTTGCAGATAACTCAGATGCGGGATACAAATTAGAATAGAGTTGAAGATCAAATACGAGTGTTGAGTAAATATGTAGTAAGGAAAGCTATGTAAATTGAAATGTAATTGAAGTTGTGTTGTAATTGAAAATTGTGTATATATAGCGAGAGCTCAAATTTGTACTATTCAAAATTGTAATAAAATATTTGTTTGAATTTAAATTCCGTGTTATTTATTTTATTCAACAAATATTTATTTAATTATGTAAAAAATAAAATAGTACAATAACAAATACATTTAAATGAATATATATATATATATATATTATCATCAAACAAAAATCATATACTAGCATATTCAACAATTCGGTCTTCAGCTCCTGCTCCTAGGGCTTTGGCTTCTTCCTCCATGAGCTTCTCCAGTGGCCTCTTCCCGAATTCAGGTATCATCTCTAACAGAGATGATGTTCACTCATAAAAGATGTTAGGACATTGAAGTGTGCAAATAACTACCGTGACGTTTAAATGGGTATATTGGTTCACCAAACTATGAAAGTGATTCATATTATTTAAATTGGATGACATCCAAATTTGATACCAAATGTGAGAGTTGCATGGAAAAACGTTGGTCAACTATCCAGACCTATATAACCTATTTTGTAACCATTTTTGGATACGGACAATGTGATATCCATGCTATCTACAACTTTATCAGAAAGGAGGTTGCAAAAGTTTTTCAATCGAATTTTTTAAGCAGCTGGTAAGGAGAGGATAACCTTTTGATGACCATTCTTATTTCTTCCAACATTTATACTGTTCACTAAGCATTTCCTTAAGGCTGTCATTGGTGGAAATTTCATTCAAAAGAGGAAGGAATAACCGTCAAAGTCAAGAAATGTAGCCTTGGAGAAGAACACTACAACCTAGAATGCATACTTAAACTTTTAACAAGGAAATAATTATTCAGCAATTCTAAAAGGCCCGGAAATTCTGTCAGGGATTAAGCCCGAATCCATCCTGGCCACTAAATGATACAACCCCCCATGAATTCAACCTTTGGATTCCAATTCGAACCTTCCGCGCTTATTAAATTTTGGACCCCCTAGCAGCATTCATAATTATTTGGTCTTGTATGACTTGGCATCCATTTGTAAATAAAGTGTGCAGTACTGTAAAACATCAGTCTGAAATTCTAATTATTGAGTACCAATGAAGAAAAAAATCCATTGTCATGTTATAACACAAAGAACAGTAGACGAGAAACGATAACACACCAATAGTTGACTTGGTATTATTGTCACCGTATTCTGTATTATCTGAAGCTTCTACTGCTTGCTACAAATGATCATTTTTGACATAAGCTATATAGACAAAGCAAGGATTGCTTATTCAAAAGAAAAAGGTAAAAAAAAGAGGTAAAGGTGGAACCCAGTACACAAGTCTCCCACACGATAGCGAACATTGGGGAGATCGATAATATACGCAGCCTTTCCCTTGCATTACGAAGCAGCCATTTCCGGACTCAAACATGGACGCTCAGATCATTATACGGGTGACCTAACCGTTGCGTCAAGGCTCCACCTCATTGCTTATTAAAAAGAAGTGAATATCAAACTGCCAGAGATAAGCAAGAAAGATAAACAGGATGTTTAGACGAAATAGTAATCCAGCAAAATTGTAAATATATGTTCGACATAAAAATACATGCAGTATGAGACATCAAACATGGAATATTGTTTGTACCATCAAGTATTGACTTGCTATCAGCAACACTGTGGATATCCATTGACTTGCCTACTTTTGAAGATGTACAAGTAGCATATTTTTCTACAGAACCTCCAGGATTATTATGCATGTGAAACAATATAACTAAAGTATAATAACAACGTCATGAACGCCAGGAAAGGTGAAAAATTATTATATCCGTCTTTTTCTAGTTTGACACTTATCCCATGAGTAATACAACAGAATGTAAATGTCATCCAAGTTAATTGATTTGATATTATGAACCAGACTTTCCTAATTTGTGGACAGAACCCTGTAAGGAAATTTGACCGTTTTGTAAGGAAATTAATGCGAAACGTTTCCTTCTTCATTATGTGGTACATTAATGGACCGTTTCCATATTAATGCGAAACGTTTCCTTTTTCATTATGTGATACATTAATGGACCATTTCCATATTAATGCGAAACGTTTCCTTCTTCATTATGTGGTACATTAATGGACTGTTTCCTTCCTCAAACGTTTCCTTCCTTATTATGTGATCAATAGAATCTAAAGGGTTTTCCTATTAATATGCTAATAAATAAAACGGTTATAATCTAAAGCGTTAATTTCTCTCATCTTGATCTTGATGGACGATCAAGATTAAGTCTACAAATCTGGAAATTTGGTCCTCTCTCTGCCTATAAATATTAACTTTTTCCCATCACAAAGGAAATAAGAAAACACATAAAGAAAATATAGGAAAGAGAGAGAAACTATTCTCCTTTATCCATTGATACAGCCTTCGACAACAACCATTGCTGATTCGTATACAAGATGTCTGGAGGTATGTTTTATTAATTCATTACATATGTGATAATCATGTAATTCTAGATCTTAGGGTTTATATGTGATAGGAATAGAAATATTCCGTGATAGATCACAAGGAATTCTAGGATTGTCTCAAAAAGCATATATTGATAAAATTCTTGAGAGATTTGGCATAACGAATTGTTCCTCTAGTCCTGTCCCACTGCAGAAAGGAGACAAACTTGTTCTTGAGCAGTGCTTAAAGACTCCTATGGAACGAGAAGAAATGACCAAATATCCTTATGCATCTCTTGTAGGGAGCTTGATGTATTCACAGGTTTGTACAAGACCTGATATCAGTCATGCAGTTGGTATGCTGGGTAGATTTCAAAGTAACCCAGGAATCGCTCATTGGAAAGCTGCAAAGAAGGTACTGAGATACCTAAAGGGAACAAGGAATTACATGCTCACCTATAGAAAATCAAGTTACCTACAGGTAACTGGTTATTCTGATTCAGACCTTGCTGGATGTCCTGACACTAGGATCTGCACTCTTGGCTATGTGTACCTCTTATGTGGAGGTGCAATATCATGGAGAAGCCAGAAATCTGAGATGCTTTTCGGATCCACCATGATGGCTGAATACGTAGCATGTTATGAGGCTTCAATTCAGGGAACATGGTTGCGTAATTTTGTATTACAATTTGGCATTTTAAGTTTTATCTCTAATCCACTAACTGTCTACTGCGACAATGAAGCTGCAACCTTTTTCTCCAAGCATGATAGGATAACCAAAGGTTCCGAACACATGGACCTTAAATACCTACTACTGAAGCAAGATGTTAAACTAAAGAAAATTATTGTTGAATCGATAAGTACAGACTTACAAGTGGCAGACATATTCACGAAAGGACTACCTCTAAAGACCTTTTAGAGACATACTGATAGCATGGGTCTTGCAGATAGTTCCTAATTATCTTATTATTATGCCATTTATTTTGTACTTATCTAGACATAACAATTATTGAGCTCTTAATAATTTAGACATCTTTTATTTCTGTTTTATAATGTGTACACATTTACATTTAGATAAATGATAACAGAAACAGTCTTTTGCTTCAAGACATTATGTGACCATTAAGTTATGCTCATTTATGGTCTAGTTATGAAAGTTGTCAATGTCATAGTACATGGAAGTAAGCATGTTGCAAAATAACATGTACACGTCATGGCTTCCATTGACCACTGGATTAGCTAAGACACTTATGATAACTGACTAATGAAAAGTTTAGCATATCATGCGCGTCTTATGACCTTAATACGAAAACATTAATGGATTTTACTATTGACCAAGTGGGAGACTGTAAGGAAATTTGACTGTTTTGTAAGGAAATTAATGCGAAACGTTTCCTACTTCATTATGTGGTACATTAATGGACCATTTCCATATTAATGCGAAACGTTTCCTTCTTCATTATGTGGTACATTAATGGACCGTTTCCATATTAATGCGAAACGTTTTCTTCTTCATTATGTGGTACATTAATGGACTGTTTCCTTCCTCAAACGTTTCCTTCCTCATTATGTGGTCAATAGAATCTAGAGGGTTTTCCTATTAATATGCTAATAAATAAAACGGTTATAATCTAAAGCGTTAATTTCTCTCATCTTGATCTTGATGGACGATCAAGATTAAGTCTACAAATCTGGAAATTTGGTCCCCTCTCTGCCTATAAATATTAACATTTGCCCATCACAAAGGAAATAAGAAAACACATAAAGAAAATATAGGAAAAGAGAGTGAAACTATTCTCCTTTATCCATTGATACAACCTTCGACAACAACCATTGCTGATTCGTATACAAGATGTCTGGAGGTATGTTTTATTAATTCATTACATATGTGATAATCATGTAATTCAAGATCTTAGGGTTTATATTATTCGCAAGATATAGATTACAAACCCAGAAGAGTTCCGTATACAATTTTGATAGGTATGCAAACGTTGCTTTCTACTTGTATATCACTATCTCCATTTCTTTTAAATGACAAAATAGCTTTAGATTTGGTCAATTTTGCTATCAGCCTTCACCTCGAAAGCAATATTGGACAACATATGTATCTTGTTAGTTATTCACAGTGCCTCTTATGATATCACATGCATGAAATAAACTTACTGTAAGGCAAATATACATAAATCTATAAGCATTTTCATAAGGGAGTATTGAGCAAAAATATGTAGGATACGGAAGACAAACATAGACTTGACAGTAGAAGAGCGTGTTTAGAAATTTTAGTTATCTATTTATAAAATTGTGTATAAACAGTGTTGGTGGTTGGGGTTGGTGGTTTTTTTGGAAGGGGGCGATAAGAACATAAAACCGACATTTAGATTAATGACCTCTTTATATCATTATAGAGGAAAAATATACTAATGTAGACCATGAAAATGACATAATTACGGTATTCTCATTAGCATTACCATAATTATATTACTCACATCAACATTACCAGGACCTTGATTTATATGGGCTTTTCAACGCGGAGAACATTTCTTAGCACAATTGTAATTACTTGCAATTACGTTACTGTGGAATTAATTTAAAGGACAAAAATTTGTATATTTTTAGCCTAAGGACACGGCCTCAATATTTTAACCATAAGGACATTCTCATAAAAATTATTCATAAGAACAAACATTCTTACAAAATTATTCATAAGGACAAATATTTTTCTAAAACTGCTACCGAACTAAAAACCGATACCGATAACTACAAACTGATACCTAAAAACTGCTATTAATAACTAAAAACTGAAACCTAAAGAAAGTTGTCCTTCAGGCTAAAATACTGAAGGTCTGTCCTTGAGGCTAAAATGGTGAGAAATTTTGTCATTGAAAATAATTTCCTGTTACGGATAACTAGTTTTGTTAGCATTTGTTAACTCCAATCATTAGTTCAAAAGCACTTTTGCAAGAAAAACAAACTTTAAACATCCACTCTCAAATAGGTGTTTACAGAAAAATACATTTATGAGTAGATTTGGAAATCAAGGCCTTTATTTCAATTTGGACAGTTATTTCCACGAAGCAAATAAGATTTATGTTTTGGTTTAGTTTGGAAACTGATTTGCACATAAAAAAGTTTATGAACTGTTGCTTAAGATGTCAGCTTATTCACAATCAAAACCATAAACATTCAAAAGATGCAGTTTAGAACATAACAGTCTTACATCGCCTCCAATACAGTAACAATCACAGGTTTGAAACAAGCTTTGCATATTTTATTTAAATCCTTGATACCTCTAACAGGAGCTTTTGACTCACAAACCTCAACCAGATAGTTTGGGAATTCGTAAGAGCACCCAGTTTCCACCGATTCAGTTGACTTCAGATATCTACTGTTAAGTACTTCTCCCTCTTCATTCAGTATAATAATCTGAAATCAGAGGAGAATAATGAGCTGTGAAAGTCTTACATCATACAGAAATGTTTTGAACAAGCATACCTATAACATATCGTCAACATTTTATTTAAGATGACTAAATTGATTACTATGCTAATTGTTCAATGCTGCCTTATATGATCCAGCAAATAATGTTAGTTAAGTGCTAACCATACAAAGAAAAAGAAAAGAAGATGCCACATAACAAGTATAGTTTGAGACAGCTTGACAAGAGCAGCCATAAATCGGAACATGCAAGACAGTAGAAAGAAGCTCCAAATAGTTCTTCAACAGAGTTTAAACTTAGTATTTATTGACTAAATATACAGATCACATAAAATGTTCATCAAATGCTTTGTTAAATGACATGTAATCCATGAATCTATGAAACACTTGTGTAATGTCAATGAAGTATACAGATGTTGACGCAGCGGATTAATCAAAACAATGTCGATCGATGAGAGTAGCAATCGATGGATTGGAAGATACTGAAATGCCCGAATTCGTTGATCCGAAGATACCGAATTCTAGCTATCCCGAACTCGTTGATCGCGCACGATACTGGGTTCAAAGATCTACGATTCTTCACACGTTGATCTAGCGCACTATATTCCGTGAATCGGCTTCTGCAGTCGTTGAATCGAGCGCACTCGATTATCCGAAAGAGGAGATAGGAGATTACACTCGACTACCAATTTGGCGAAAGCACAAAGCTAACAAAACAAGAGTTTTATTTCAAATCAACTAAACTTTACAAAATGACACAACTTGCCTATTTATAGGCTACAACACATGCCACAGAAAATTACACAAGTCTTAAGTCGTTTCCGACTCATCACCCTACGACTCATCATAAGTCGTTCACGACTTATCAGTTTACAATACAAACGTCACGACTTGCGACCTATAACAGAACGACTCAACAATATGTACAAAGAAACAATACAACATAGATCATAGCGACTTAACAAGCAACACATACAATACATCACGACTTACAACACTTAGGTCGTATACGACCTAACACATGTAGCGACTTATCATATAGACGACTTAAAAGATACCCAGTCTTCATGCGACTTAAGGAATCAACGGCCATGATTAAGGCGGCACAAGAGATCTACGGCTTCAAGCTTTTGCACGACTTATCTTCCTTTGCGACCTAACTTAAGTCGTAACTCGGTAGCGACTTATCACAAAACAACCTGTGTAAATTAAGTCGTTGGCGACTTAAGGAAATGCCTGAGTTAAGTCGTGGACGACTTATGCTTCCAACTTCATTAAGTCGTGGACGACCTAACTCTTTACCAGATGGAACGACATTATCGCTGCATAACTCGGTAGGCTTCAGCTTGTTAACTCGCAGGTCTTCATTAAGTCGTTGGGGCGACTTAAAAGCTTCGTTAGGTCGGTCCTGAGTTACGAGCTCGTTAAGTCGGTCACGACTTAGTACTTCAACTCTGTTAAGTCGGTCACGACTTAAGCCTTGGAAAATTATAGCTTGGACTGCATCATCCTCCCCTGGTTGAAAGAAATTCGTCCTCGAATTTGCACTTTCCTCCCCCACAATACGCTCATCCCCGTGATAAGGTACGAGATGCTTAACATTGAATACGTCCGACGTGTACATACCCTCCGGCAGCTTCAATTTATAAGCATTTTCATTAATCCGTTTGACGATTTCTACAGGACCAATTTTTCTGGCTTTCAATTTGTTATAAGCGCCTATTGGAAAACGATCCTTTGTTAACACAGCATATACCATATCTCCTTCATTAAACTCAACATTTCTTCGCTTCAAGTCTGCAGATCGTTTATACTTCTCATTTGCTTTCTCCAATCGTTCCTGAACGATTTTATGACATTCCACCAATCCATCAACAAAATCAGCAGCTTTCTTAACTGTCTTCTTTGATTGTGGCACTACCGTTAAATCCAACGGTCCCTTCGGTAAGTTTGAATACACTACCTGAAATGGACTGAAACCAGTACTACTGTTTACAGCATGATTACGAGCAAACTCTGCTTCACATAACTTCACATCCCAACTCCTCAGATTATCTTGTACAAGACACCTCAGCAAATTTCCCAACGATCTGTTCACGACCTCGGTCTGTCCATCCGTTTGCGGATGTTAAGCGCTGCTAAAGCTCAACTTCGTTCCCACCATCTTCCACAAACTTAGCCAAAAATGACTCAGAAAACGAGTATCCCTATCCGACACAATAGATTCTGGCAATCCATGAAGTCGATATATCTCCTTGAAAAATAGTTGAGCAACATGAACAGCATCTGCCGTCTTCTTACAAGCAATAAAATGTGCCATTTTCGAAAATCGGTCCACCACCACATAAATGGAATCATTACCACGCTGCGTTCTCGGCAACCCCAACACAAAGTCCATATTCACATCAATCCATGGTTTAGTTGGTACAGGTAACGGCATATATAAACCAGCATTAGTCGCAGTTCCTTTCAAAACCTGACAGATATGACATCGCTCCACAAACCTTTCCGCCTCTTTCCTCATTGATGGCCAAAAGTAAGACTGTGAAATCAACTGTAGTGTACGGTCTCTCCCAACATGTCCTTCTTCATGTAGCACTTTTACAATCTTCATTCTCAAACTACAATCAGGTATGCACAATCGATTTCCTTTGAACAGAAAACCATCTACCATCAGAAACTCATCCGTCTCCCCATTCTTGACCTTATCAACAAACTTTACAAAGTAAGGATCTTCGTCAAATAACTCTGGTAACACATCGAATCCCGTTACTTCAATCTTCATTATTGTTAACAAATGATTCCTTCTACTCAAAGCATCCGCAACACGATTCGTCACTCCCGATTTGTGTTTCACAATAAATGTAAACTGTTGCAGATATGCAATCCATGATGCATGTCTCGCTGAAATCTTGTCTTGCCCTTGTAAATGCTTTAATGCCTCATGATCAGTGTAAAGAACAAACTCTTTCTGAAATAGATAATGTCTCCAGTGTTTAATAGCTTGCACAACAGCATAAAATTCCACATCATATGTACTGTATCTCATCTTTGCTCCTGATAACTTCTCGCTAAAGTATGCAATCGGACGTCCCCTCTGACTCAACACTCCTCCAATTCCTACCTTCGATGCGTCAGTATGTAATTCAAACAACAACTGAAAATCAGGTAATGCTAGGATTGGTGCTGTCGTCAACAACTCCTTGATTCATTCAAAAGCAACTCCTGCTTCCTCCGTCCATGAAAACTGTTTACCCTTCATACAATCTGTAACAGGCGCCATCACACTACTAAAGTGTGGAATAAATCTTCTATAGAATGAAGCCAACCCGTGAAAACTACGAACTTCCATTATCGTCTTGGGCTGCGGCCAATCTCTGATAGCTTCGACTTTACTTTGGTCAACCTGTATTCCTTCTTCCGACACAACATACCCAAGAAATAAAACACTCCTCGCCATAAAAACACACTTCTTTGTAGCAGCATAGAATTGTTCCTCACGAAGAGTAATCAACACCTTTTTCAAATGCTGAACATGCTCTTCTGTACTAGCACTGTAGATCAGAATATCATCAAAGTAAACCACCACAAATTTCCCAATGTATGGCCTGAAAATCTGGTTCATCACCCTCATGAATGTACTTGGTGCATTCGATAGACCAAACGGCATTACCAGCCATTCATACAATCCTTCCCTTGTCTTGAACGCTGTCTTCCATTCGTCCCCTGGTCTAATGCGAATCTGATGATAACCGCTCTTCAAGTCAATCTTTGAAAATATTACAGACCCACTGATTTGATCCAATAAATCATCAAGCCTCGGCATCGGAAATCTGTATCTAACTGTGATCTTATTCAATGCTCTACTATCTGTGCACATCCTCCACGTTCCATCATTTTTGGGTACCAATAAAGCTGGTACAGCACAAGGACTTAAACTCTCCTGCACACGCCCTTGTTTAAGCAATTCTTCCACTTGCCTCCTCAATTCTTCATGTTCCTTTGGACTCATTCGATAATGTGGTCTGTGTGGCAACACAGCACCTGGAACAAGATCTATCTAATGTTGTATATCCCTCAACGGTGGCAACTCCGTTGGTAACTCCTCTGGAAATACATCGTCAAATTCTTTCAAAACTAGCTTCGCTTCTTCCGGAATTTCAACCTCTTCACTGCTCTCTCGCCCAATCAAAAAAAACACTTCAGGCTCCTCCTCTACTTCCTTCACAAACTCCTTTAAAGATAACAAAGTTTTAAGCTCTCCAATCTCCTCCAACTTGTTTTCCTCCTGTTGTCGCTTCTTTGGAACTAGAGTAATCTTTGTGCCTTCAAACATGAAACTGTAACTGTTGGTACGCCCATCATGTTGCACCGCCCTATCATACTGCCACGGTCTTCCCAGCAACAAATGACAGACATCCATATCTACCACATCGCACCAGATTTCATCCTTGTATTTCTTTCCAATTGAAAACTTCACACAAGCCCTTCGTCCAACCTTCACCTCCCCGCCTTTCCTCAACCAAGCTAGCTTGTACGGTTTCGAATGTTTCTCAGTCTTCAACGCCAACTTCCTCACAGCTTCTGAAGAAATTATATTATCACAGCTTCCAGCATCAATAAAAAATTTGCAAACCTTCCCCAGAATGGTACATGTTGACTGAAAAATATTGCTCCTTAACCAACTACAATCCTCCTCTTGCTTTGGTGTTAAACAGGACCTCTTCATCATTAGATTATAACCTTCATCTCCCGACACTTCTTCTTCCTCCTCATCAGGTGGTGAATTGGAACATTCAGCTTCTTCATCCTCATCCTCGACCTCCGCTATCATAGCTCTCTTCTTCGGCTTTGGACATTCGCTACTTTTGTGGCCCATTTCTTGGCAATTATAACACTTGAAACCATTACCGACTTTCATCTTCCCAACCTCATTCACAACTGGTTTTGCAACAGCTTTTGAAACATTAGAACTTCCACTAACACCCTTCACTGGATTGTTGGAATTTGTAAACATACCACCTCCTCGTCTTCCCTGTTTCTCCCAAGCCAACGCTTTCTGATGTGCTTCCGCTACAGATCTGGGATCAAACATGTTAACCATATCCTGAATCTGCATTCGCAACCCTCCAACAAATCTAGACGTCAGTTGTTCTTCCGTTTCCATAATATCATTCCTCGCAATAAGCTGATAAAACTCATCCGCGTAATCATTAACATTCTTTGTGCCCTGCCTCAAATTCTGCAAACGTTGATACATCAAAGATTGATAATTGTAAGGTAAGAACGTTGCTTTCATCAATTTCTTCATCTTCTCCCATGATTCAACCTTTGACTTCCCCATCCGCTCACGTGTAAGTTTGGTTTGCTGCCACCATGCCAAAGCTCTACCCCTCAACCTTGTAGCAACCAACTTCACCCTACGATGTTCTGGAACTTCCTTGAAGTCAAAAATCTCCTCAACATTAGCCACCCAATCTAGAAACTCCTTCGCTTGCATACCACCTTTGAATTCAGGAATTTCAGTCTTCATCCCCGACTCCCACTTGTGATCATATTCAGAGTGATTTCTTCCTTGTCCTCGTCCTTGTCCTCGAACACTACCACCATCATACTCCTCTTCAAAATCAGATGTATATCGTTTTCTATCTCGTCCACCCACATCTCTACTACCATCACTTCTTCCACCAACATCCCTTCTATATGTATTCCTCCGTTCATGATCATTCACGTTCCTCCCACGCCTTTGATCATCGTCAACACTTCTGTCTCGATTGGACTGTGGCGAGACTCTACTTCCCCCATGGTTAGATTCAGGTGAAACCCTTCTCCGATTTTGATTCATCTCTAACATCATCTTCTCTAACCGTCCAATTCCTTCGTTAAGCTTTTCACTAAAGTTTTCATTGATTCTTTGCTCCATCTCATCAGCTTCTTCTCTTCGATACAAAGCTTCAACGTTTTGGTGACGATTAGCTCTTCTCGGCGGCATGATTTGAAACTTTACAAACTCTCCAATTCTCGGCTTTGACTTTCAAAGTGATGTACACGGCCTTCCTTGCTTCCCTTAGCTCGGCCGAAGCTCTAACTTGCCCACTTCAAATTCAAACACAATTCGAACTTAGATCCAAAGTGAAATGGATCGAAAACTCCCCCTTTGTTGCAATTTGCGATGAACACGATGAACAACAACTTCAAACTTCAAACAAATCGGCTCCAAGACTTGATTTAGCTATGATTGGCTAAAACAAGCTCCGATACCAAACTGACGCAGCGGATTAATCAGAACAATGTCGATCGATGAGAGTAGCAATCGATGGATTGGAAGATACTGAAATGCCTGAATTTGTTGATCTGAAGATACCGAATTCTAGCTATCCCGAACTCGTTGATCGTGCACGATACCGGGTTCAAAGATCTACGATTCTTCACACGTTGATCTAGCGCACTAGATTCCGTGAATCGGCTTCTGCAGTCGTTGAATCGAGCGCACTCGATTATCCGAAAAAGGAGATAGGAGATTACACTCGACTACCAATTTGGCGAAAGCACAAAGCTAACAAAACAAGAGTTTTATTTCAAATCAACTAAACTTTACAAAATGACACAACTTGCCTATTTATAAGCTACAACACATGCCACAGAAAATTACACAAGTCTTAAGTCGTTTCCGACTCATCACCCTACGACTCATCATAAGTCGTTCACGACTTATCAGTTTACAATACAAACGTCACGACTTACGACCTATAACAGAACGACTCAACAATATGTACAAAGAAACAATACAACATAGATCATAGCGACTTTACAAGCAACACATACAATACATCACGACTTACAACACTTAGGTCGTATACGACCTAACACATGTAGCGACTTATCATACAGACGACTTAAAAGATACCCAGTCTTCATGCGACTTAAAGAATCAACGGCCATGATTAAGGCGGCACAAGAGATCTACGGCTTCAAGCTTTTGCGCGACTTATCTTCCTTTGCGACCTAACTTAAGTCGTAACTCGGTAGCGACTTATCACAAAACAGCCTGTGTAAATTAAGTCGTTGGCGACTTAAGGAAATGCCTGAGTTAAGTCGTGGACGACTTATGCTTCCAACTTCATTAAGTCGTCGACGACCTAACTCTATACCAGATGGGACGACATTATCGCTGCATAACTCGGTAGGCTTCAGCTTGTTAACTCGCAGGTCTTCATTAAGTCGTTGGGGCGACTTAAAAGCTTCGTTAGGTCGGTCCCGAGTTACGAGCTCGTTAAGTCGGTCATGACTTAGTACTTCAACTCTGTTAAGTCGGTCACGACTTAGTACTTCAACTCTGTTAAGTCGGTCACGACTTAAGCCTTGGAAAATTATAGCTTGGCCTGCATCAGATGTAGAAATCATATAAACTAGAAGGATCAACCCCAGTTAAGGTTGTAACTTCTAAGCATACCTGTTTCATATGAAAGCCAGGATTGACAAGCCGAAAGATGCCATCATGATATTTCTTTGCTTTCTATGTTTTTTGAGTTGTATATAAAGCAGTCCATTCTGACCAAAATGAAAATTCAATTCCAAAGAAAGAAAAGCAATATCACTATTTCATGATAACCACCTGTATAAAAGTTACTTTCATGTGACATTCATAAGAAATCTAGGTCTCTCCTTCAATTTGGGTTAATACCAACAAATATCATTGTAAAAGATTATATAAATAAACATCACAGTGCCAAAGGTGTGATTTACTTGTTAACACTATGGTGTTTCCTACTACATTGGGTGTGCATGTACGCTTAACGTAGCAACCAAAGTCAGGATTCCAAGAGACTATGCCAGGTTAAACTATGGAAAGCTTATATCATTAGGTGTGCGTGCGCGCGTGCGGAAAGAAGAAGATCTTCCTGATGTTATCAGTCGTTCCAATTGAAGCGGCTAATATTTGTCATGTTATGGCACTTGGTAGCAGACCAATAGCTTGCAAACTGAATGTCCTCTACTAATCATTGCCAGTAATAGCCATGATCTAGTGTTTACTTGTATTAGTAAATCTTGGACAAAAAGATACTAGAACATGTTGCAATGAAAATAATATTTCCTTGTCCTTTTCCCTCTTTGTCTTTTGCAGAAAAATCACTATATTTGCTTTCTGATGTGTTGGGTCGCAACTTTTTCCTTTAAAGACCTATGATATAAAGTATAACTTGCTATTGCTAACATCCATATTGCTATGTGAATTGTTTAAAAGATTTAGATTCTGGTGAATAAAACAAAAGTGCCTAAGTAAAAGAAAATGTTCAAAGCCCAAGGAAGCAACAAGGGATTGGAAATAGATTAACTGGTAGCAATAATTTTTTGACCTTTTACCAAGAGTGTACATCACTTTACTACCGCAGATTAAATGCCATTACTAGTTGGAAAACTTGTAGTTAAAAAAATCATATAGAATACAAATCAACGGTCAAAAGTGTAAGATAGAATACAAAGAACATGAACATATGGTTTGGTCCAACACCAGATCATAAAGGAATAATCCAGGACCTCTGGAAAACAATTTCATCCAAAGTAAGATGCGGCATAGCAATTTAGATCAAGTGGAGAAATTAACATGCAGATGTGTAATAATAAAACAGCAAATAAAAGTAATCGGTAGAGGACAGGAGAAAAAACCAACCTTATGTGGAGTTCACATTAATATCCATTGACCTTGCTTCATCAATGCTACCACAATCGACGGTTGGAAATTGTGCTTGTGAATTGCTTAAAAATTAAATAACTTGAAATAAGTACATTTATTGCTTGAGTCCCACATCATAGAAACTATTGAATGAGTTTCTTAGCTTCTAAATTTGGCCTTTTGTGCAACCAAATGTTGTTTTTGTGTTGAGTAGAGAGCACATGCATGATCATCACCCGCGCCGATCGATCCGGGCCGAGGTTGGGCTTGTTGCGATGTAGCACTTATTTTTTTGGACCAAATGCAAATCCTATCCTCTTCTTCATGAAACTGTTTTCTTAAAAATCAAAAGGCGAGCACTTGTTTTTGAGTGCAACTGGGTCGGTTTCGTCTCTGCAAGCGAACCGATATCAAATCTGAAGAAAGATGTTGTTTTATCCTAGAGACGATGGCGTTAATTAGACTGGTTTGCACCATTGAGCGGAACACCGAAACGCCTTCAAGACAGTGACCAAGTACATGACTCGGTCGAAGATCATTTGTTTCCAACAAAATAAAGACGACGCCAACAACAATGACTTCTACTGCAAATTTGGACGATGCTGCCCCACATCACTATTCCAGGTTCCCATGGTGTTTGCTGCACCCTTCAGGTTCGAGGGCCTCCATTTCATGCGTTGGAGGTAGAAGATGGAGTTCTTTATGACAACGAGGAAGGTGGCTGCTATGCTAACAACAGATAAACCGCAGCTACCAGACAGACCTAACGAAGCAGACGCAGATCAGATGAGAGCTTGGACAGAGAAATCAAAGGAGTTGCAGAAATAAGATTACTTATGCAAGATGCCAAGAACTTCATCCTTAACGGACTTAGCGATGATCTCTATGACTGTTACAACTCTGATAAAACAACAAGGGAGATCTGGGAAGCGCTGCAGAAAAAGTACGACATAGAGGAAGCAGGAGCAAAGAAGGATGTCGTAAGCCGCTACCTTAAGTATCAGATGACAGATGACAGGTCAGTAGAGATGCAGTCTCATGAGCTTCAGAAAATAGCTCATGAGATCATCTCCGAAGGTATGCATTTGGATGAACAGTTTCAAGTAGCTGTTTTGATTGATAAATTACCGCCCAATTGGAAGGATTTTAAGAATAATCTTAGACATAAAACTAAGGAATTTTCATTAGAAAGTCTAATAATCCATCTCCGTATTGAGGAGGAATATCATAAAAAAAATATGAAGTAAGAAGTGCTTGCTGTTTCAAGCAACATTAAGAAAGATGCAGTTCTGAAACCGAATCTCAAAAGCTTTAAGAATCAGAACCGCAAGCTTAATCAGAACCGCAACAAAAAGAATTTTAATTCGCAAGGAAACCATAGAGGCCAACAAAATCCACCCCAAAAGGATGACTCTGGACAATTCTTTGTTACAACGGTGGAAAACCAGGTCATATGGCACACAAGTGTCGGAACAGGCCAAGCTCTGCACCACAGGCTAACCTGATTGAGAAACCTCTTACGGCTATGATTTCTGATGAGAATCATTTTGTTAGGGGATCAAAGGGTTGGTGGGTAGATACTGGCGCTACACGTCATGTCTGCTATGACCGTGCTATGTTCAAAACATACACGGAGACTAAGGACAAGAAATTGTTGTTGGAAGACTCTCACACCACCATTGTTGCTGGGATTGGAAGCGTAGAGCTAAATTAGACCCTTTGGGCACCCAGATGTTGCTTTTGCGTTGAGGAGAGAGTGCATGCATGATCATTACCCGCGCCGACAGACCCGGGTCGGGCTTGTTGCGATGTAGTACTTATATTTTTGGACCAGATACAAACCCTATCCTCTTCTCCACGAAACTATTTTCTTAAAAATCAAAAGGCTAGCAGCGTTTCTGAGTGCAAATGGGTCAGTTTCGTCTGTGCAAGCGAACAGATATCAAATCTTAAGAAAGAGGCTGTTTTATTCTAGAGGAGGTGGCATTAATTAGACTGCTTTGCACCATTGAGTGGAACGTCGAAACGTCTTCAAGATAGTGACCAAGTACACGACTCAACTGAAGATCATTTGTTTCCAGCAAATTGAAGACGATGCCAACAACAATGACTTCTGCTGCAAATTTGGATGATGCTGCCCCACATCACTGTTCTAGGTTCCCATGGTGTATGCTGCACCCTTCAGGTTCGAGGGTCTCCATTTCAAGTGCTGGAGGTAGAAGATGGAGTTCTTTCTGACGACGATGAAGGTTGCCGCTATGCTAACAACAGATAAACCGGAACTACCAGACATACCCAACGAAGCAGACACAGATCAGATGAGAGCTTGGGCAGAGAAATCAAAGGAGTTGCAGAAGCAGGATTACTTGTGCAAGATGCCAAGAACTTCATCCTTAACAGAATCAGCGATGATCTCTATGGCTGTTACAACTCTGACAAAACTGCAAGGAGATCTGGGAAGCGCTGCAGAAAAAGTACGACACAGAGGAAGCGGAGCAAAGAAGGATGTCGTAAGCCGCTGCCTCAAGTATTAGATGACGGAAGACAGGTCGGTAGAGATGCAGTCTCATGAGCTTCTGAAAATAGCTCATGAGATCATCTCTGAAGGTATGAGTTTGGATGAAATGTTTCAAGTAGCAGTTTTGATTGATAAATTACCGCCCAATTGGAAGAATTTTAAGAATAATCTTAGATATAAAATTAAGGAATTTTCATTAGAAAGTCTAATAATCCGTCTCCGTATCGAGGAGGAATCTCATAAACAGAATATGAAGTAAGAAGTGCTTACTGTTTCAAGCAACATTAAGAAAGATGCAGTTCTGAAACCGAATCTCAAAAGCTTTAAGAATCAGAACCGCAAGCTTAATCAGGACCGCAACAAAAAGAAGTTTAATTCGCAAGGAAACCATAGAGGTCAACAGAAACCACCCTAAAAGAATGACTTTGGACAATTCTTTGTTATAACGGTGGAAAACCAGGTCATATGGCAATCAAGTGTCGGAACTGGCCAAGCTCTACGCCACAAGCTAAAATGACTGAGAAGCCTCTTACGGCTATGATTTCTAATGAGATTCACTTTATTGGTGGATCAAAGCGTTGGTAGGTAGATACTGGCGCTACAAGTCATGTCTGCTATGACTGTGCTATTTTCAAAACATACACGGAGATTGAGGACAAGAAAGTGTTGTTGGAAGACTCTCACACCACCATTGTTGTTGGGATTGGAAGCGTAGAGCTAAATTGGACCCTTTGGGCACCCAGATGTTTCTTTTGTGTTGAGGAGAGAGCGCATGCATGATCATCACCCGCGCCGACAGACCCGGGTCAGGCTTGTTGCGATGTAGTACTTATATTTTTGGACCAGATGCAAACCCCATCCTCTTCTCCACGAAACTATTTTCTTAAAAATCGAAAGGCTAGCAGCATTTTTGAGTGCAAATGGGTCAGTTTCTTGTGTGCAAGCGAACCATATCAAATCTTAAGAAAGAGGCTGTTTTATTCTAGAGGCGGCGGCGTTAATTAGACTGCTTTGCACCACTGAACGGAATGCCGAAACGTCTTCAAGATAGTGACCAAGTACACGACTCAGCTGAAGATCATTTGTTTCCAACAAATTAATGATGACGCCAACAACAATGACTTCTACTGCAAATTTGGACGATGCTGCCCCACATCACTGTTCCAGGTTCCCATGGTGTATGCTGCACCCTTTAGGTTCAAGGTCGTCCATTTCAAGCGCTGGTGGTAGAAGATGGAGTTCTTTTTGATGACGAGGAAGGTGACAGCTATGCTAACAACAGATAAACCGCAGCTACCAGACAGACCCAACGAAGCAGACGCAGATCAGATGAGATCTTGGATAGAGAAATCAAAGGAGTTGCAGAAGCAGGATTACTTGTGCAAGATGCTAAGAACTTCATCCTTAACGGACTCAGCGATGATCTCTATGACTGTTACATCTCTGACAAAACAGCAAGGGAGATCTGGGAAGCGCTGCAGAAAAAGTACAACACAGAGGAAGCAGGAGCAAAGAAGGATGCCGTAAGCCGCTACCTCAAGTATCAGATGACGGATGACAGGTCAGTAGAGATGCAGTCTCATGAGCTTCAGAAAATAGCTCATGCGATCATCTCCGGAGGTATGAGTTTGGATGAACAGTTTCAAGTAGCAGTTTTGATTGATAAATTACCGCTCAATTGGAAGGATTTTAAGAATAATCTTAGACATAACACTAAGGAATTTTCATAGAAAGTCTAATAATCTGTTTCCGTATTGAGGAGGAATCTCATAAATAGAATATGAAGTAAGAAGTGCTTGTTGTTTCAAGCAACATTAAGAAAGATGCAGTTCTGAAACCGAATCTCAAAAGCTTTAAGAATCAGAACCACAAGCTTAATCAGAACCGCAACAAAAAGAATTTTAATTCGCAAGGAAACCATTGAGGTCAACAGAAACCACCCCAAAAGAATGACTCTGGACAATTTCTTTGTAACAATGGTGGAAAACCAGGTCGTATGGCACACAAGTGTCGGAACAGGCAAAGCTCTGCACCACAGGCTTACCTGACTGAGAAGCCTCTTACGGCTATGACTTCTGATGAGATTCATTTTGTTGGGGGATCAAAGGGTTGGTGGGTAGATACTGGCGCTACACATCATGTCAGCTTTGACCGTGCTATGTTCAAAACATACACGGAGACTGAGGACAAGAAAGTGTTGTTGAAAGACTCCCACACCACCATTGTTGCTGGGATTGGAAGCGTAGAGCTAAATTGGGCCCTTTGGGCACACAGATGTTGCTTTTGTGTTGAGGAGAGAGCGCATGCATGATCATCACCCGCGCCGACAGACCGGGTCGGGCTTGGGCTTGTTGCGGTGTAGTACTTATATTTTTGGACCAGATGCAAACCCTATCCTCTTCTCCACGAAACTATTTTCTTAAAAATCAAAAGGCTAGCAGCGTTTTTGAGTGCAAATGGGCCAGTTTCGTCTGTGCAAGCGAACTGATATCAAATCTTAAGAAAGAGGCTGTTTTATTCTATAGGCGGTGGCGTTAATTAGACTGCTTTGCAACACTAAGCGGAACACTGAAACATCTTCAAGATAGTGAACAAGTACACGACTCAGCCAAAGATCATTTGTTTCCAACAAATTGAAGACGACGCCAACAACAATGACTTCTGCTGCAAATTTGGAAGATGCTGCCGCACATCACTGTTCCAGGTTCCCATGGTGTATGTTGCACCCTTCAGGTTCGAGGGCCACCATTTCAAGCGTTGTAGGTAGAAGATGGAGTTCTTTCTGACGACGAGGAAGGTGGCCGCTATGCTAACAACAGATAAACCGCAGCTACCAGATAGACCCAACGAAGTAGACGCAGATCAGATGAGAGCTTTGACAGAGAAATCAAAGGAGTTGCAGAAGCAAGATTACTTATGCAAGATGCCAAGAACTTCATCCTTAACGGACTCAGCGATGATCTCTATGATTGTTACAACTCTGACAAAACAGCATGGGAGATCTGGAAAGCGCTGCAGAAAAAGTATGACACAGAGGAAGCAGGAGCAAAGAAGGATGCCGTAAGCCGCTACCTCAAGTATCAGATGACGGATGATAGGTCAGAAGAGATGCAGTCTCATGAGCTTCAGGAAATAGCTCATGAGATCATCTCCGAAGGTATGAGTTTGGATGAACGGTTTCAAGTAGTAGTTTTGATTGATAAATTACCGCCCAATTGGAAGGATTTAAAGAATAATCTTTAGACATAAAACTAAGGAATTTTCATTAGAAAGTCTAATAATCCGTCTCCGTATTGAGGAGGAATCTCATAAACAGAATATGAAGTATGAAGTTCTTTCTATTTCAAGCAACATTAAGAAAGATGCAGTTTTGAAACCGAATCTAAAAATCTTTAATAATCAGAACCGCAAGCTTAATCAGAACCGCAAGCTTAATCAGAACCGCAACAAAAAGAATTTTAATTCGCAAGGAAACCATAGATGTCAACAGAAACCACCCCAAAAGAATGACTGGACAATTCTTTGTTACAACGGTGGAAAACTAGGTTATATGGCACACAAGTGTCGGAACAGGCCAACCTCTGCACCACAGGCTAACCTGACAGAGAAGCCTCTTAAGGCTATGATTTCTGATGAGATTCACTTTGTTGGGGGATCAAAGGGTTGGTGGGTAGATACTGGCGCTACACATCATGTCTTCTATGACCGTGGTATGTTCAAAACATACATAGAGACTGAGGACAAGAAAGTGTTGTTTGAAGACTCTCACACCACCATTGTTGCTGGGATTGGAAGCGTAGAGCTAAATTGGGCCCTTTGGGCACCCAGATGTTGTTTTTGTGTCGAGGAGAGAGCGCATGGATGATCATCACCCGCGCGGACAGACCGGGTCGGGCTTGTTGCGATGAAGTACTTATATTTTTGGACCATATGCAAACCCCATCCTCTTCTCCACAAAACTATTTTCTTAAAAATCAAAAGGCTAGCAGCGTTTTTGAGTGCAAATGGCTCAGTTTCGTCTGTGCAAGCGAACCATATCAAATCTTAAGAAAGAGGCTGTATTATTCTAGATGCGGCGGCGTTAAATAGACTGCTTTGCACCACTGAGCGGAATGTTGAAACGTCTTCAAGATAGTGACCAAGTACACGACTCAGCCGAAGATCATTTGTTTCCAACAAATTGAAGACGACGCCAACAACAATGACTTATGCTGCAAATTTGGACGATGCTGCCCCACATCACTGTTCCAAGTTCCCATGGTGTATGCTACACCCTTCAGGTTCAAGGTCCTCCATTTCAAGCGCTGGAGGTAGAAGATGGAGTTCTTTTTTATGACGAGGAAGGTGACTGCTATACTAACAACAGATAAACCGCAGCAACCAGACAGACCCAACGAAGTAGACGCAGATCAGATGAGTGCTTGGACAGAGAAATCAAAGGAGTTGCAGAAGCAGGATTACATGTGCAAGATGCCAAGAACTTCATCCTTAACAAACTCAGCAATGATCTCTATGACTGTTACAACTCTGACAAAACAGCAAGGGAGATATGGGAAGCGCTGCAGAAAAAGTACAACATAGAGGAAGCAGGAGCAAAGAAGGATGTCGTAAGCCGTTACCTCAAGTATCAGATGATGGATGATAGGTCAGTAGAGATGCAGTCTCATGAGCTTCAGAAAATACCTCATGAGGTCATCTCCGGAGGTATGAGTTTGGATGAACGGTTTCAAGTAGCAGTTTTGATTGATAAATTACCGCCCAATTGGAAGGATTTTAAGAATAATCTTAGACATAAAACTAAGGAATTTTCATTAGAAAGTCTAATAATCTGTTTCCGTATTGAGGAGGAATCTCATAAACAGAATATGAAGTAAGAAGTGCTTGATGTTTCAAGCAACATTAAGAAAGATGCAGTTCTGAAACCGAATCTCAAAAGCTTTAAGAATCAGAACCACAAGCTTAATTAGAACCGCAACAAAAAGAATTTTAATTCGCAAGGAAACCATTGAGGTCAACAGAAACCACCCCAAAAGAATGACTATGGACAATTCTTTGTTACAACGGTGGAAAACCAGGTCATATGGCACACAACTGTCGGAACAGTCCAAGCTCTGCACCACAGGCTTACCTGACTGAGAAGCCTCTTACGGCTATGAATTCTGATGAGATTCATTTTGTTGGGGGATCAAAGGGTTGGTGGGTAGATACTGGCGCTACACATCATGTCTGTTTTGACCGTGCTATGTTCAAAACATACACGGAGACCGAGGATAAGAAAGTGTTGTTGGAAGACTCTCACACCACCATTGTTGCTGGGATTGGAAGCGTAGAGCTAAATTGGCCCTTTGGGCACCCAGATGTTGCTTTTGTGTTGAGGAGAGATCGCATGCATGATCATCACCCGCGCCGACAGACTGGGTCGGGCTTGGGTTTGTTGCGATGTAGTACTTATATTTTTGGACCAGATATAAACCCTATCCTCTTCTCCACGAAACTATTTTCTTAAAAATCAAAAGGCTAGCAGCGTTTTTGAGTGCAAACGGGTCAGTTTCGTTTGTGCAAGCGAACCGATATCAAATCTTAAGAAAGAGGCTATTTTATTCTAGAGGCGGCGACATTAATTAGACTGCTTTGCACCACTGAGCGGAACGCCGAAACGTCTTCAAGATAGTGATCAAGTACACGACTCAGCCGAAGATCATTTGTTTCCAACAAATTGAAGACGACGCCAACAACAATTGTAACGACCCCGGATTTTAATTAAATTTAAATTGATAATTAATTTGATTTTTGGATAAAAATTGTGAAATTAATTGATAAATTGATGCGAGTTTCCCCGAGTTCAAATAAATTCTATGTTAAATCATTTAAAATTTAAATATTGTATATATATATGTATATATGTGGATATATATGTATACAGGCATATATGAGTAAATTTGAATTTACTTTATATATATATATATATACCTTGAGATTGAATTTAAATCTTAGATAAATTAGATAAAAATATATAGACTTTGGACACAAGTATGAAATAAATAAATAAAAGATGAATTATAAAAATGAAGTAACACATTGACTAAAATCTAACAACAAAATAGAAATAGAAATTTATTTAGCAATATTACTAAAGAAAAAGAAAAGAAAGGGATACATTCAAATATGCAAAAAAGAAAGGAAGTAAACATATACATTCAAACAAGAAAGAAACAAAAAAATACATGTATAAAGCTTGTAAAAGAAGCCACCACCATCTCAAATATTTTGGTACAGCCGAATAAGAAGAAACAAAATAAAATATGCATTTGTACAAGCCTAATTAATGCTGGCCAAAACGTTATCATATCAGCACAAAGGCAAAGTGCCATCAGCCCCCAAACGAAAATATCCCTGCTAAAAAATGTACAAAATATTATATCACTTGTACAACATTTCCTTTTAGCTGAAACAAACATTTAACCTCTTTAACAACATAACTTCTCATTCCAAATTCGACCACCATTACAACCGAGAAAAATCTGAAGTATTTTCACTTTACAATCAAACAAAACATCCACTTAAAAAAAACATTAAGCAATCAAAGGAATTTGGGATTAAGAAGGAGAAGGCTTCCAGTATCCAATTCAACCCGGTTTTCAATTCAAATTCAAAAGAACTTCAGTTTGCAAATTTTCAAGCCTGTTTCAAAAGGAGAAACTCTGTTCTTCTGGAAAATAGGAGAGCAAACCTCTTAAACTCGCTCTATCTCTTGATGTTGTGGTTAACACTTGAATCTGTTATGAAAGTGTTTCTTAGTTGTTAAATACATCTGCATGTGTATGTATATACATGGATTGTGGGGTGCATGTCAGGTTCCAAACATATATCTTTCTTTTTTAAACACTTACAGGTTTAAACTCATATAAAATTCAAATTTTCCTTCTTTGATTCTTATTAGACTTTAAGATCCAAACAAAAGTTGTTTGTTTAAACATGTTTTAAGTTTTTAAAAAATGAATTCAAGCAAAATGAATTAAAGTTTTTATGGAAATTTGGAATTACAGGAAAAATTCAAAATGTGTTAAAATTCAAACATCATGAATTCTAGTTTCACGTATACCATCTGAAATGTTTTTGAAAATAATGATTTTTGAAAGTAAAATCATGATTTTTAAGGTTTTAAATCAAGAGAACATGAGAGTGGAACGAAAATTGAAAACGCGGCAAATTCTGGTGATCGCGGGGTCGTATGGTCTCTAGCTTGATGTCGAAGGGAGATATAGGACTGGTGATCATTAGAAAATTAGTGAATAATTTTTTAGATCACTGGTGAAGCTAGTCGATGTTAATTTAGGGTTTAAGATCCTATCTTGGTCGATGTTGGAATTCGACCTATTGCGTCATCATCAATGCATCGGGATTGATCGGCATGAGGGAAATCGTAGCGTAGTTGAGCGGCGAAGGTTTGGGTGGAATATCAGATTTTTCTGATGACCGGAGGTGGTCGAATGAGTGTCGAGAAGTTAGTGGTTTTGGTTCAAGTGATATTCGATTTTGCTCAAATTCGATTTCGTCATCGATTCTTGGTTTTGGATGTTCGTGATGCTCGTATAGGTCGAGGACGACATGTTGAAGGTGGTGGCCATGGTCGGAGCTACGGCGCTCGTCCGTGCATGTATACGCGTGTCAGGTGGGTATCTGTGAGTTTTGTGGATTGGTGAAGAAATAGTTTGCTCGGGAATAAGCTCGAGTCGAATAGGGTTTTACTCGAAGATGAGATATAACGCGAGTAGACTTGGGGATTTACTCGAGGAGGAGTTGAGTTTTGCTCGGGTTATTGTAAGATAACAGGATTTTAAGTTTTAAAGCAAATGTTTTAAAATTGTTTTGGTTTATAAAATTTTGTATTAGACAAATTATCTTACTTAATCTCTAATTGTTTTCAAAATAAAATGATTTCAAGCATTTGATGTAAATGATGATTAAGTAATTTAGAAAGATAAATGGTTTATCTTTGATTTATTAAAGTTTAAGTAACTAAAGCACAATTACTTAATGTAGTTGATAAAGTATAATTATTTTATAAAAGTAATTAAAGGATAATTACTCAATGGGATTAATTAAAGAGTTAATTATTTAATGACTAAAGGTTAATTGATTTTAATTAATAAATGATTAAAGGATAATAAATTCAAATGATTTGTAATTAATTAATATTAATTAGCCAGGATTCACTACAAGAAATTTTATTTTTTATGGCGCTCAAAAAACGCTACAAAAACTTTTGGTGGCGTTCCGATAATCGTTACGAGAAAACATGCCACTAAAAATCCATGATTTTTTGTTGCATTTATTTTAACGCCACTATAAATGCATTTTTGGCAGCGTTTTTCAAACGCCACCATAAATCTTTTTGTAGTGTTTAAAAAATGCCACCAAAAGATTTTTTGACGTTACTAATAGAATTTCCAATTTTACCCTTGTTTTACGGTTGCATTTACTCAACGCCACTATATATATTTCGGTAGCGTTTTTGAAATGCTACTAAAAGTTGTTTATTATTTTACACCATGTTTTCATGCTATTATTTCCTATTAATGGTCTATTTTGGTTCTATTATATCAATCAACAATCACTCACATAATCATCATATTCAAATAAGTTAAAAAACACATTAACCATATAATCAAATAAAATATCCATAACCATTCCAATACAATAGTTTTTCGACAAAATGACATAACTCACATACAATAACCATTTGTATACAAACTCACAACATCAGATACTAATAAATGTTATATCTAACTAGTGCTAACAAAACGTTTGATTACCCATAATTCTTTGTTGCATACACAAGTGAAAGCTAGCATCATCAAGTCCAAATTTGCTCTCTTCAAAAGTCCGATGCCTACACAAGTGAAAGCACAATAGATAGTCAAACAATTTCGTTAACTCATAGAACTTCAAATATGGGATCAAACATCTACAACATTATACAAGTATATCCTACTATAAATGATGTCATATAAATTATCAAAGTTATACACTTTTTTTCTACAACTCAAAATAATAGTTTTACTTATAAGAAATTTGGACAAAACTTACCTTTCCTAAAAGAACCAGATTCTACTCGAACCTTCCAATTTAGTTCTCATGTTTCTATTTTTTAAAAACCTGACAAACATACAGGAAAAAGCAGCCAACTGTTGCAGCACAAATGTTTTTTTGGCCAAAGATGAACATATAAAAAGAACAAAAATAGTGGATATGACTACCTACCTCGTTCAGCTTGAAGACCATCCCTCATTGTCCTAGTATATTGTGTACGTTATGCAGCAATAAACTACAGATATCTATTTCCAAAATATACTTGACAGGCGTAGATATTTAATTCTGTATTATCTTTCATACTGTTAAAAATACAAGGCTAGCATTGCTCCTGGCTACAATGTTATCTTGATCATCAAAGCAGATGGAACATTTTCAAGGTAACCGTTATATTAAATATTATATAAAATAATATATAGATAAACATCATCAAAACTGTCAGTATGTTATTAAACGTTCTCTATATATAAGCCAACATTTCAAGCAGAGGAGGAAAGGGAGACAAGTAGAAGTAATGGAAAATTTTCAAACGCTCGTCTTCATTTTCTCAATAATAACACTTGGTTTAGTGTTCTTTTACAAAAGATTAAGGTCAAGGCAGGAGAGGATCATTAAATTCTTCAAAAATCAAGGGATCGATGGCCCATCTCCTTCTTTATTTAATGGCAACTTATCAGAGATTAAGAGCTTAGGTTTGAAAGCAAAGAAGGCAAAACATGAACTGGGGGATGATAGATGCTCATTGACACAGGATTATGCAAAGACTCTCTTTCCTTATTTACATCAATGGAGAAAGACATATGGTATGCTATCTTTATTGTGAAAAATATGAATTGGAATTATTTAGTTAATTTATATGCCAAAAAAATTCTAATTGTTTTATTAACAGTGCTTAATGGATCTAGTTGAGTATGGATGATCTGAATAGTAAATGCTTGCCCAATGCATGTTTGACTTCAAGCTAGACAACGGGTCAAATTATGCCAACAAGTTAGCTAGATGAGTTTTAAAAAGAGTTCATTATAGTGGTTAAATATTTAAATTTTACACGTCAAGTCTATTTTTATCTAAAACTCATGTAATTTGAGAACTATTTTTAAATTAGTACAACGTTAGGAACCGATCGTCTAATCTTGTAATTTTGGTAAAAAACATTTGTTATAATCTTCCCATTATGTCTTCCACAAAACTTTATTTTACTATTAAAAAGTAAATGAAGAAAATGTTAAATAAATAACAATGAACAATTAGGTGTTAGGAATGATGTGGATATATGCATGTGCATATCCATCATTCCCAACCTAAAAAAAGCTAATGAATTTCAACAAAATTAAATTTTGAAGTACACAAAATTTTCAAATCCATCAACAAAACACACACATAGACACACGAGGAGGGAGGGAGGGAGGGAGTAGTTAGACATTTCGTTGATAGATCCTACTAAAAGAATATCTAAACTGATACTTACACACATCCATAATACATGTGATTTATTCCTTCAATCTAAATCGTAATGAGCACACAAGCTCCTTCATACTGCCAGAATAATATATCCAAGACAGTTCTTAGTCTGGTCTCTCCAATTCTTTTTAGTTCTTATTTAATTTCTCTCATGTAAAGTCTTCTTCAATTGAGGAAAGAAAAGATTGATTTTTTTTTCTTCTCCTTCTTTCTTGACATTCAAATTCACTAATACCATCGATTAGGTTCTTGATATGTCACTTAGTTAGGCATAAAGATAAACCTTTACAGGAAACTACAGAAAAACAAAAATACTAGAAAAAAAAGAGCAACATTCCCATTGAACAATTATCTCTATATTACTTTTTTCTGGATATCCTCTAAAACATGAAAACCAATTAAGGAAGATATAGCTTTCTTATTTTGGAATGTACATGTCACTCCTATTTTATTGTCCCTGCTTTCTTTTAGCAAAATAATGCCAATGGCAGAAAAGAAAAAATGAGTGGGAATGGTGAAATATCTGCATGTGCAAAAAATTGTTTTAATAACAAATTATATTGCTATTCGAAATTCCCAAGCATACATGAGGAAAAACCAACGACGTACACAAAAAAGCAAACTCTTTAGCTCTTCATTCTAGCACAACTAGGGAGCAAGGATATAGAGCATCAGTTATTTGTGACCACTGATTAAACCAATTTTGGAAATGGAATCACATTATTTGAAAATTAATTGAAGTGATTGTTGGAAGAGGTTGAATATGAATAAGCATTTTGTTCTTTTTCTATCATACCGCATGTTACTTCTTTGTCATGATAGGTCTTTCTTTATTCTTTTTATGTCCCCTAATCAATAATTTTACCTTTTTTTGTGAGAAAGTACTTAGAAGAAGTAAACTTTCTTTGTAGTATGAGATAAATGTAATCAGTGGTGGACATTATGGATATTTGGGAAGTATTAAGTTACAAGTACTAGGGCCAGCTCCATGTTACAAGTTGAAAAAAAGTTCGCTTCATTTTCTTATGTTAAGTTTAACATTTTTTTAGTAAGTTATTAATCAATAATTATTTTGGATGTAAACATAGAACGGGTTCAAGATGTGAGTCTTTGGACTTTCTTTCTTTGTTTATATTGAAACAATTGGTTGGTTGTAGTAATATATTCGGCCGTAACTACAAATTCTACTACAAATTCATATTATTTTTGTTATTAGTTTCTGCTAAAGATAAAGTACTCAAATACAACACCACTAGTAAACAGAAAGGAAAAGAAATATAGAGAGGTTTCAACTGCAATAATACTAGTATTTTCTTTAACACTGGCTTTTGTGATCTCTTGTTACAACTCTTGAACAAAGCCATTTGTAAACGTGAACAACTTGAACAAAAAACAATGGTGTATAAAAAAAAGGATGAAGTTTGATTTCGCTGGTTGGATAATATGGAAGGGAAGTATGTATTTATATATAGTCTGGTGTACAGACATTTGACATGTGATTGTGGGGTTTATGTCTGTATCTTAAATGGCATTAGGAGACCTATAATTTATTTTCGTTTGTTTTTCTCGATCCAGTTGATGAAGAGATCGAAATACAGCACAATAGGGAAACTAATCACTATTCATCATTTCATTCTTCTGCCTGTCTAATATTCATCTCAAAGTTAAAAATAAAACAAAAACTTGTATGGAACATGGGCATCAGATCTCCAAAATGTAGGCATCAAAGGATTGCCTCAGACGCAAATTACCCATTTGTTTCTAAAAGTTTCCTCATTTGCCCAGCACCATTTTTTTTGGCAATAAGAACAAGTAAATTAGAATTACTTCATCAGATTGACCGTTTGAAAATATAAGCATGCAATTATATAGAAAGATAATGATTAATGAGAAAAATAATCCTTAAATTAAACTAAGATAACTGTTCGGTTGGAGCAACTACTGCAAGCACCGAGTATACCACTTCGTTGGAGAAAAATCAAGGATGGGACTTGTTTTTGGTTTAAGACTGATGTTGTTCTAGATAAAATTGATGCGCCATTGAAAAGTGGCTTGGTAAAAACATCAAGGCGATAATTGACAGATTTCCCCCAAATTCAAATATAATTTTGCCCTGCAAAGAAATTACCTCAGTTCAGGTCTCCGTAATTCATCCGCACGCTAGCCTTAGCCGCCTGCTCCATCGTCGTTTAGGCATCCAGCCTCCACCTCGCCCTATGACGTCGTGAGCTCCCAGCCCTTCGTGACGTCACCGTCATCTCCTGCCATCGCGTTGCCCTCCTCTAGTCGCGATGTTGTTCGCGTATTTTTCTTTTTCCGTTTTTTCATTTTCGATTTCAGATTGATTTGAGAGTGGGAGAATTAGGAAAATTAGGGCTTGTGGAGTAAATCAGAAGAGCCGAACAATTTTTTTCTACGGAGTAGTTTGAGAGAAGAAAAAGTGGTAAAGGAAATTTGAGCGGCCACAACAAAATTTAGCAAAAAATTACGCGAATCACGGCGGGAGAATTTTAGCGGCGTTTCTTTGTTTATTTTTATATTGTAAAATTACCAACAGTTGCACAAAATTTAAAACGCCACCAATTAATGCAACAAAAAATAGTTTTTCTTGTAGTGATTAGTAAATTATTCATTAGTAATTAATCTGATCTAAATAAATCAGATGATTAAATTAATCTTACTTATGGATGGTTGGATTCTATGGAATGTTTTGGATTGTTTGATCTTGATGTGTGATGTTATGTGATATGAATTGTGTGATTTGAACTGTGAACTGTGATTTATTTATCTGTATTGAATTTTCACATATTTATCTGTGATATGTGAATGAAAGATAAGCGTTATAGTTTATACCGCTTATCAACTATATCTCCGTATTCTGATATGTGATGATTGAATGATGTTGCACTATTATGTGAAACCCCTGGACCATACTTTTACACACACAAATATGGATTTCACGAGGAAATCGGTTAAGTCATAAATGATTTAAATTTGATGTTTTTGAAATTGAAATTTTAATTTCAATTGATTTTGAAATTGGAAATTTGGGTTTAAAGTGAAAAGCTTTTGAAATGGAATTTCAAAGATAAAAGTTATTTTGAATAACTTGATAAAGTTTTGAAATTTAAATAATTCAATTTGAATTTGAATTCAAAATAAGGAATTGCATTCCATGTTTGGAAATTATGGTTGAAGATGTTGTAAATGTGTTTATATGAATTTCAACCATTTTTAAAAGTATTGGTTTGGGAATTTGAACTTAACCCAAGGGTTTAACTTGTATTAATGAATCAGATTTTTCGGAATGAAAACTGTTTGTTTTCAAATGATAAAAGCTTTGATACAAGAAATGAAATTCCAATTTAAGTTAAAGGAATTTCAAGTTTGAATTGAAAAATGATTTTCCAAGTTATGAGTGAATTCTTTTTGAAAGCTATGAATTAAATCTGTTTATTTTTAACAGATTTAAAATGGTGATTTGTTTAACCCATTCAAAATGAAATTGTTTTGAAAGCTATAAGTTAAATCTTTGTTTAAAAGATTTAATGAGTTAATCCAATTGAAATGGAAATCGATTTGGAAATCTATGAATAAATCTTTGTGAACGGGGTAAACTTTGTGAATTGAATCTTTTTTGTAAAAGATTAAAAGTGTGGAAATCGTTTAAACCATTGAAGGTTTTTGAAATGAATCTTTTTGTTTAAAAGATTGGAAATAGTAATTTGTTTTAACCATTTGAATGAATCTTTTTATTTAAAAGATTGGAGATGGTAATTGGTTTTAACCATTCGAATGAAAGGTTTTGGGCTTTAAGCTATTTAACTGGGACCCCAGTATCCATATGATTTTTAATATTGCGCTCGTTATTCAGTTTAGCCGGGGGAGGACCTTTGTGTCATATAATCCATTCCGAATAATGATACGACGTATATGGATAGCATTGAAGACAGGTGGTGAAGACCGGGTATTTTCGAAAACGAAAGGATTACCTGTCGATTTTCTCTGCATCATGGCTCCGGTATAGAGATTCCCTAAGTGATGGGAAGTCCGATCGGGATTGTGAATACCCGGATTGCAAGGGCTTCTTTGGAAGTGCCTTCGGTTCTGTTCGAACCCGGAACAGACTTGTATGGTTGTATGTCAGACACTACACTTTGAGATGTAAAGCTGGTTTCTATCAAATACATTTGTGTTGGTGGTGGAGAATTTATTCTCTTAGCTTAACACCCTTCTCTGCGAGCTCAGAGTTTATGTAGTTGATGGTTACTAGTGATACATTCCTAATTTGGTAATGTGGCATACGAAGTGTTGTTGATCATTTGTTGATCAACGCATGGCTTTGTGAAAAAGCGTAGCTTTGTGGACGAGACTTCGTCGAGCCTCACAACCCGGTAATGGTCGAAACATGAATGTTGCGGCAAGGTTTTTAGGGGTCGCGCCTCTAGGGTATGTCATTTCCTTCTGGATAAAAGGTGATATCATGGTATGGAGCCCAGATATTTTACCTATGTTGATGCTGCAAATTTATTATACTTTGTGGTTGTTGCTTTATAGTTGAGGATCCTAGGATAAAGGTCGGTAACGACCGGGGGATGGCATACTTGTGTGTTAGTTACCTAGTTACAGTTGTACAGCGTGAGGTAGCGTCAGTGTGTTAGTTACCTAGTTACAGTTGTACAGTGTGAGGTAGTGTCGGCCTTGTGTTTGCAGAGATCCGGTTAGGTTCTCGGGGCGTCTTTCCAGAGGTGTTTCCATTTCGGTGTAAGGAAGTTCCTTTGCCTGACCATTTGTTGGAAAATCCAATCCCCAATACGAACCCTGTACGGTTTTAGTTGTAGAACCTGCCATTTAAAATGGTAGCTATAGTAGGCATAGTATAATGGTACCTATGCTGGCTAAGATTAATATTGTGTTTTCGAAATGTTTTCTGCACTATGCACTAGTAAAAATATCAAAAGAGTTTGTTTTGCGTAGTAAGCATGTTTGACTATCATAAGAAGAAATCTCCTCCAAGTCTGCGATTGCATTGTGTGTGTGGTGGGAGGTCTTATGGTAGTTTCATTTTTCAAAAGCATTGCGGATTTCAATGTTTAAAATTCTTTTGTGTTTGTTTAAAGATAAATTATTTTTGTTGCTCACACCAGTCCGATGACTGACCTGGAGTTTATTGTTCCCTTCCTAAACTCTGGGTGCCCACAATTTTCCACACGGGCAATCTAGAGTTGGGTTTCTCAGATATTCAGGTTTAGAGGATTATCTAGAGCTAGTTCACTTCATCAGAGTGGATGACTGCACCTGCTTATCTTTGTGCATCGTGTTGGTGTTTCAAGCTTGATATTGGAGTGGTTGGATTCAGCCTCTCTGGCTGATCATTTGGAGTTATCAGTTCTGTTTTCCGCTGTATCATTATTTATCTCTGATATTATTGTATCATATTGATATCATTGTTGTATATCATACTGGATATTGTATTCATTAGAGTTGTATATAATATCATCTATTTCTTTCTTCCGCTGTGTTGTTATACTTAATGGTGTTATAAGCTCCAGTGAACCAGATTCGGCGTTTGAATCTTCGGCATTTTGAGTACAAGTGAAGTACGGGGGCCGATTTTCGAAGGCCGATATCAGGGTCATTATAACAATGACTTCTGCTGCAAATTTGGACAATGCTGCCCCACATCACTCTTCCAGATTCCCATGGTGTATGCTGCACCCTTTAGGTTCGAAGGCCTCCATTTCAAGCGCTGGAGGTGGAAGATGGAGTTCTTTCCAACGACGAGGAAGGTGGCCGCTATGCTAACAACAGATAAACCGCAGCTACCAGACAGACCCAACGAAGCAAACGCAGATCAGATGAGAGCTTGGACAGAGAAATCAAAGGAGTTGCAGAAGATGGATTACTTGTGCAAGATGCCAAGAACTTCATCCTTAACGGACTCAGCGATGATCTCTACGACTATTACAACTCTGACAAAACAGTAAGGGAGATTTGGGAAGCGCTGCAGAAAAAGTACGACACAAAGGAAGCAGGAGCAAAGAAGGATGTCGTAAGCCGCTACCTCAAGTACTAGATGACGGATGACAGGTCATTAGAGATGTAGTCTCATGAGCTTCAGAAAATAGCTCATGAGATCATCTCTGAAGGTATGAGTTTGGATGAACAGTTTCAAGTAGCAGTTTTGATTGATAAATTACCGCCTAATTGGAAGGATTTTAAGAATAATGTTTGACATAAAACTAAGGAATTTTCATTAGAAAGTCCAATAATCCGTCTCTGTATTGAGGAGGAATCTCATAAACAGAATATGAAGTAAGAAGTGCTTGTTGTTTCAAGCAACATTAAGAAAGATGCAGTTCTGAAATCGAATCTCAAAAGTTTTAAGAATCAGAACCGCAACCTTAATCAGAACCGCAACAAAAAGAATTTTAATTCGCAAGGAAACCATAGAGGTCAACAGAAACCACCCCGAAAGAATGACTCTGGACAATTCTTTGTTACAACGGTGGAAAACCAGGTCATATGGCACACAAGTGTCTAAACAGGCCAAGCTCTGCACCACAGGGGAACCTGACTGAGAAGCCTCTTACGGCTATGCCTTCTGATGAGATTCACTTTGTTGGGGGATCAAAGGGTTAGTGGGTAGATACTGGCGCTACACGACATGTCTTCTATGACCATGCTATGTTCAAAACATACACGGAGACTGAGGACAAGAAAGTGTTGTTGGAAGACTCTCGCACCATCATTGTTGTTGGGATTGGAAGCGTAGAGCTAAATTGGGCCATTTGGGCACCCAGATCTTGCTTTTGTGTTGAGGAGAGAGCGCATGCATGATCATCACCGGCGCCGACAGACCCCGGTCGGGCTTGGGCTTGTTGCGATGTAGTACTTATATTTTTGGACTAGATGCAAACCCTAACCTCTTCTCCACGAAACTATTTTCTTAAAAATCAAAAGGATAATAGCGTTTTTGAGTGCAAATGGGTCGGTTTCGTCTGTGCAAGCGAACCAATATCAAATCTTATGAAAGAGGCTGTTTTATTCTAGAGGCGGCGGTGTTAATTAGAATGCTTTGCACCACTAAGCGGAACGCCGAAACGCCTTCAAGATAATGACCAAGTACACGACTCAGCCGAAGATCATTTGTTTCTAACAAATTGAAAACGACGCCAACAACAATGACTTCTGCTGCAAATTTGGACGATGCGGCCCCACATCACTGTTCCAGGTTCCCATGGTGTATGCTGCACCCTTCAGGTTCGAGGTCCTCCATTTCAAGCGCTGGAGGTAGAATATGGAGTTCTTTTTTACGACAAGGAAGGTGGCCGCTATGCTAACAACAGATAAACCGCAGCTACCAAAAAGACCCAACGAAGCAGACGCAGATCAGATGAGAGCTTGGACAGAGAAACCATAGGAGTTGAAGAAGCAGGATTACTTATGCAAGATGCCAAGAACTTCATCCTTAACGGACTCAGCGATGAACTCTGTGACTGTTACAACTTTGACAAAACAGCAAGGGAGATCTGGGAAGAGCTGTAGAAAAAGTACGACACAGTGGAAGCAGGAGCAAAGAAGGATGCCGTAAGCCTCTACCTCAAGTATCAGATGACGGATGACAGGTCAGTAGAGATGGAGTCTCATGAGCTTCAGAAAATAGCTCATGAGATTATCTCCGAAGGTATGAGTTTGGATGAACGGTTTCAAGTAGCTGTTTTGATTGATAAATTACCGCCCAATTGGAAGGATTTTAAGAATAATCTTAGACATAAAACTAAGGAATTTTCATTAGAAAGTCTAATAATCCGTCTCCGTATTGAGGAGGAATCTCATAAACAGAATATGAAGTAAGAAGTGCTTGCTGTTTCAAGCAACATTAAGAAAGATGCAGTTCTGAAACCGAATCTCAAAAGCTTTAAGAATCAGAACCGCAAGCTTAATCAGGACCGCAACAAAAAGAAGTTTAATTCGCAAGGAAACCATAGATGTCGACAGAAACCACCCTAAAAGAATGACTTTGGACAATTCTTTGTTACAATGGTGGAAAACCAGGTCATATGGCACACAAGTATCGGAACAAGCCAAGCTCTGCACCACAGGCTAACCTGACTAAGAAGCCTCTTACGACTATGACTTCTGATGAGATTCACTTTGTTGGGGGATCAAAGGGTTGGTGGGTGGATACTGGCGCTACATGTCATGTCTTCTATGATCGTGCTATGTTCAAAACATACACGGAGACTGAGGACAAGAAAGTGTTGTTGGAAGACTCTCACACCACCATTGTTGCTGGGATTGTAAGCGTAGAGCTAAATTGGGCCCTTTGGGCACCCAGATGTTGCTTTTGTGTTGAGGAGAGAGCGCATGCATGATCATCACCGGCGCCGACAGACCCGGGTCGGGGTTGGGCTTGTTGCGATGTAGTACTTATATTTTTGGACTAGATGCCAACCCTATCCTCTTCTCCACGAAACTATTTCCTTAAAAATCAAAAGGCTAGCAGCGTTTTTGAGTGCAAATGGGTCAGTTTCGTCTATGTAAGTGAACCGATATCAAATCCTAAGAGGCTGTTTTATTCTAGAGGCGGTGACGTTAATGAGACTGCTTTGCACCACTGACTGGAACGCCGAAAAGTCTTCAAGATAGTGACCAAGTACACGACTCAGCCGAAGATCAATTGTTTCCAACAAATTGAAGACGACGCCTACAACAATGACTTCTACTGCAAATTTGGACGATGCTTCCCCACATCACTGTTCCAGGTTCCCATGGTGTATGACGTACCCTTCAGGTTCGAGGGCCTCCATTTCAAGCGCTGGAGGTAGAATATGGAGTTCTTTTTTACGACGAGGAAGGTGGCCGCTATGATAACAACAGATAAACCGCAGCTACAAGACAGACCCAAGAAGCAAACGCAGATCAGATGAGAGCTTGGATAAAGAAATCAATGGAGTTGCAGAAGCAGGATTACTTATGCAAGATGCCAAGAACTTCATCTTTAACGGACTCAGCGATGATCTCTATGACTGTTACAACTCTGACAAAACAGCAAGGGAGATCTGGGAAGCGCTGTAGAAAAAGTATGACACAGAGGAAGCAGGAGCAAAGAAGGATGCCGTAAGCCGCTACCTCAAGTATTAGATGACGGATGACAGGTCAGTAGAGATGCAGTCTCATGAGCTTCATGAAATAGCTCATGAGATCATCTCCGAAGGTATGAGTTTGGATGAACGGTTTCAAGTAGTAGTTTTGATTGATAAATTACCGCCCAATTAGAAGGATTTTAAGAATAATCTTAGACATAAAACTAAGGAATTTTCATTAGAAAGTCTAATAATCCGTCTCCGTATTGAGGAGGAATCTCATAAACAGAATATGAAGTATGAAGTTCTTTCTGTTTCAAGCAACATTAAGAAAGATGCAGTTTTGAAACCGAATCTAAAAATCTTTAATAATCAGAACCGCAAGCTTAATCAGAACCGCAACAAAAAGAATTTTAATTCGCAAGGAAACCATAGATGTCAATAGAAACCACCCCAAAAGAATGACTGGACAATTCTTTGTTACAACGGTGGAAAACCAGGTTATATGGCACACAAGTGTCAGAACAGGCCAACCTCTGCACCACAGGCTAACCTGACTGAGAAGCCTCTTAAGGCTATGATTTCTGATGAGATTCACTTTGTTAGGGGATCAAAGGGTTGGTGGGTAGATACTGGCGCTATACGTCATGTCTACTATGACCGTGCTATGTTCAAAACATACACGGAGACCGAGGACAAGAAAGTGTTGTTGGAAGACTCTCACACCACCATTGTTGCTGGGATTGGAAGCGTAGAGCTAAATTGGGCCCTTTGGGCACCCAGATGTTGCTTTTGTGTTGAGGAGAAAGCGCATGCATGATCATCACCCGCGCCGACAAACCCGGGTCGGGCTTAGGCTTGTTGCGATGTAGTACTTATATTTTTGGACCAGATGCAAACCCTATCCTCTTCTCCACGAAAATATTTTCTTAAAAATCAAAAGGCTAGCAGCGTTTTTGCGTGCAAATGGGTCTGCTTCGTCTGTGCAAGTGAACCAATATTAAATCCTAAGAAAGAGACTATTTTATTCTTGAGGCGGCGACGTTAATTAGACTACTTTGCACCACTGAGCGGAACGCCAAAACGTCTTCAAGATAGTGACCAAGTACACGACTCCGCCGAAGATCATTTGTTTTCAACAAATGGAAGACGACGCCAACAACAATGACTTCTGCAGAAAATTTGGACGATGCTGCCCCACATCACTGTTCCAGGTTCCCATGGTGTATGTTGCACCCTTCAGGTTCGAGGGGCTCCATTTCAAGCGTTGGAGGTAGAAGATGGAGTTCTTTCTGACAACGAGGAAGGTGGCCGCTATGCTAACAATAGATAAATCGCAGCTACCAGACATACCCAACGAAGCAGACACAGATCGGATGAGAGCTTGGATAGAGAAATCAAAGGAGTTGCAGAAGCTGGATTACTTGTGCAAGATGCCAAGAACTTCATCCTTAACGGACTCAGCGATGATCTCTATGACTATTACAACTCTGACAAAACAGCAATGGAGATCTGGGAAGCGCTGCAGAAAAAGCATGACACTGAGGAAGCAGGAGCAAAGAAGGATGCCGTAAGCCGCTACCTCAAGTATCATATGACGGATGACAGGTCGGTAGAGATGCAGTCTCATGAGCTTCTGAAAATAGCTCATGAGATCATCTCCGAAGGTATGAGTTTGGATGAACGGTTTCAAGTAGCAGTTTTGATTGATAAATTACCGCCCAATTGGAAGGATTTTAAGAATAATCTTAGACATAAAACTAAGGAATTTTTATTAGAAAGTCTAATAATCCGTCTCCGTATTAAGGAGGAATCTCATAAACAGAATATGAAGTAAGAAGTGCTTGCTGTTTCAAACAACATTAAGAAAGATGCAGTTCTGAAACCGAATCTCAAAAGCTTTAAGAATCAGAACCGCAAGCTTAATCAGAACCGCACCAAAAAGAATTTTAATTCGCAAGGAAACCATAGAGGTCAACAGAAACCACCCCAAAAGAATGAATCTGGACAATTCTTTGTTACAACGATGGAAAACCAGGTCATATGGCACACAAGTGTCGGAACAGGCCAAGCTCTGCACCACAGGCTAACCTGACTGAGTAGCCTCTTACGGCTATGACTTCTGATGAGATTCACTTTGTTGGGGGATCAAAGGGTTGGTGGGTAGATACTAGCGCGACACGTCATGTCTTCTATGACCGTGGTATGTTGAAAACATACACAGAGACTGAGGACTAGAAAGTGTTGTTTGAAGACTCTCACACCACCATTGTTGCTGGGATTGGAAGCGTAGAGCTAAATTAGGCCCTTTGGGCACCCATATGTTGCTTTTGTGTCAAGGAGAGAGCGCATGGATGATCATCACCTGTGCGGACAGACCGGGTCGGGCTTGTTGCGATGAAGTACTTATATTTTTGGACCAGATGCAAACCCCATCCTCTTCTCCATGAAACTATTTTCTTAAAAATCAAAAGGCTAGCAGCGTTTTTGAGTTCAAATGGTTTAGTTTCGTCTGTGCAAGCGAACCGTATCAAATCTTAAGAAAGAGGCTGTATTATTCTAGATGCGGCGGCGTTAAATAGACTGCTTTGCACCACTGAGTGGAATGCTAAAACGTCTTCAAGATAGTGACCAAGTACACGACTCAACTGAAGATCATTTGTTTCCAACAAATTGAAGATGACGCCAACAACAATGACTTCTGCTGCAAATTTGGACGATGCTGCCCCACATCACTGTTCCAAGTTCCCATGGTGTATGATGCACCCTTCAGGTTCAAGGTCCTCCATTTCAAGCGCTGGAGGTAGAAGATGGAGTTCTTTTTTATGACGAGGAAGGTGACTGCTATGCTAACAACAAATAAACCGCAGCAACCAGACAGACCCAACGAAGCAGACGCAGATCAGATGAGTGCTTGGACAGCGAAATCAAAGGAGTTGCAGAAGCAGGATTACATGTGTAAGATGCCAAGAACTTCATCCTTAACGGACCCAGCGATGATCTCTATGACTGTTACAACTCTGACAAAACAGCAAGGGAGATCTGGGAAGCGCTGTAGAAAAAGTACAACACAGAGGAAGCATGAGCAAAGATGGATGCCGTAAGCCGTTACCTCAAGTATCAGATGATGGATGACAGGTTAGTAGAGATGCAGTCTCATGAGCTTCAGAAAATAGCTCATGAGATCATCTCCGAAGGTATGAGTTTGGATGAACAGTTTCAAGTAGCAGTTTTGATTGATATATTACAGCCCAATTGGAAGGATTTTAAGAATAATCTTTGACATAAAACTAAGGAATTTTCATTAGAAAGTCTAATAATCCGTCTCTGTATTGAGGAGGAATCTCATAAACAGAATATGAAGTAAGAAGTGCTTGTTGTTTCAAGCAACATTAAGAAAGATGCAGTTCTGAAATCGAATCTCAAAAGTTTTAAGAATCAGAACCGCAACCTTAATCAGAACCGCGACAAAAAGAATTTTAATTCGCAAGGAAACCATAGAGGTTAACAGAAACCACCCCAAAAGAATGACACTGGACATTTCTTTGTTACAATGGTGGAAATCCAGGTCATATGGCACACAAGTGTCTAAACAGGTCAAGCTCTGCACCACAAGCGAACTTGACTGAGAAGCATCTTACGGCTATGCCTTCTGATGAGATTCACTTTGTTGGGGGATCAAAGGGTTAGTGGGTAGATACTGGCGCTACACGACATGTCTTCTATGACCATGCTATGTTCAAAACATACACGGAGACTGAGGACAAGAAAGTGTTGTTGGAAGACTCTCACACCATCATTGTTGCTGGGATTGGAAGCGTAGAGCTAAATTGGGCCATTTGGGCACCCAGATGTTGCTTTTGTGTTGAGGAGAGAGCGCATGCATGATCATCACCGGCGCCGACAGACCCCGGTCGGGCTTGGGCTTGTTGCGATGTAGTACTTATATTTTTGGACCAGATGCAAACCCTATCCTCTTCTCCACGAAACTATTTTCTTAAAAATCAAAAGGATAGTAGCGTTTTTGAGTGCAAATGGGTCGGTTTCGTCTGTGCAAGCGAACCAATATCAAATCTTAAGAAAGAGGCTGTTTTATTCTAGAGGTGGCGGCGTTAATTAGACTGCTTTGCACCACTGAGCGGAACGCCGAAACGTCTTCAAGATAGTGACCAAGTACACGACTCAGCCGAAGATCATTTGTTTCTAACAAATTGAAGATGACGGCAACAACAATGACTTCTGCTGCAAATTTGGACGATGCGGCCCCACATCACTGTTCCAGGTTCCCATGGTGTATGCTGCACCCTTCAGGTTCGAGGTCCTCCATTTCAAGCGCTGGAGGTAGAATATGGAGTTCTTTTTTACGACAAGGAAGGTGGCCGCTATGCTAACAACAGATAAACCACAGCTACCAAAAAGACCCAACGAAGCAGACGCAGATCAGATGAGAGCTTGGACAGAGAAACCATAGGAGTTGAAGAAGCAGGATTACTTATGCAAGATGCCAAGAACTTCATCCTTAACGGACTCAGCGATGAACTCTGTGACTGTTACAACTTTGACAAAACAGCAAGGGAGATCTGGGAAGAGATGTAGAAAAAGTACGACACAGTGGAAGCAGGAGCAAAGAAGGATGCCGTAAGCCTCTACCTCAAGTATCAGATGACGGATGATAGGTCAGTAGAGATGCAGTCTCATAAGCTTCAGAAAATAGCTAATGAGATCATCTCCGAAGGTATGAGTTTGGATGAACGGTTTCAAGTAGCTGTTTTGATTGATAAATTACCGCCCAATTGGAAGGATTTTAAGAATAATCTTAGACATTAAACTAAGGAATTTTCATGAGAAAGTCTAATAACCCGTCTCAGTATTGAGGAGGAATCTCATAAACAGAATATGAAGTAAGAAGTGCTTGCTGTTTCAAGCAACATTAAGAAAGATGCAGTTCTGAAACCGAATCTCAAAAGCTTTAAGAATCATAACCGCAAGCTTAATCAGAACCGCAACAAAAAGAATTTTAATTCGCAAGGAAACCATAGATGTCGATAGAAACCACCCCAAAAGAATGACTCTGGACAATTCTTTGTTACAACGGTGGAAAACCAGGTCATATGGCACACAAGTATCGGAACAAGCCAAGCTCTGCACCATAGGCTAACCTGACTGAGAAGCCTCTTACGACTATGACTTCTGATGAGATTCACTTTGTTGGGGGATCAAAGGGTTGGTGGGTGGATACTGGCGCTACACGTCATGTCTGCTATGATCGTGTTATGTTCAAAACATACACGGAGACTGAGGACAAGAAAGTGTTGTTGGAAGACTCTCACACCACCATTGTTGCTGGAATTGTAAGCGTAGAGCTAAATTGGGCCCTTTGGCACCCAGATGTTGCTTTGGTGTTGAGGAGAGAGCGCATGCATGATCATCACCGGCACCGACAGACCCAGATCGGGCTTGGGCTTGTTGCGATGTAGTACTTATATTTTTGGACCAGATGCAAACCCTATCCTCTTCTCCACGAAACTATTTCCTTAAAAATCAAAAGGCTAGCAGCTTTTTTGAGTGCAAATGGGTCAGTTTCGTCTATGCAAGCGAACCGATATCAAATCCTAAGAGGCTGTTTTATTCTAGAGGCGGCGACGTTAATGAGACTGCTTTGCACCACTGACCGGAACGCCGAAACGTCTTCAAGATAGTGACCAAGTACTCGACTCATCCGAAGATCAATTGTTTCCAACAAATTGAAGACGACGCCTACAACAATGACTTCTACTGCAAATTTGGACGATGCTGCCCCACATCACTGTTCCAGGTTCCCATGGTGTATGATGCACCCTTCAGGTTCGAGGGCCTCCATTTCAAGTGCTGGAGGTAGAATATGGAGTTCTTTTTTACGACAAGGAAGGTGGCCGCTATGCTAACAACAGATAAACCGCAGCTACCAGACGGACCCAACGAAGCAAACGCAGATCAGATGAGAGCTTGGACAAAGAAATCAATGGAGTTGCAGAAGCAGGATTACTTGTGCAAGATGCCAAGAACTTCATCTTTAACGGACTCAGCGATGATCTCTATGACTGTTACAACTTTGACAAAACAGCAAGGGAGATCTGGGCAGCGCTGCAGAAAAAGTACGACACAGAGGAAGCAGGAGCAAAGAAGGATGCCGTAAGCCGCTACCTCAAGTATCAGATGATGGATGACAGGTCAGTAGGGATGCAGTCTCATGAGATTCAGAAAATATCTTATGAGATCATCTCCAAAGGTATGAGTTTGGATGAACAGTTTCTAGTAGCAGTTTTGATTGATAAATTACCGCCCAATTGGAAGGATTTTAAGAATAATCTTAGACATAAAACTAAGGAATTTTCATTAGAAAGTCTAGTAATCCGTCTTCGTATTGAGGAGGAATCTCATAAACAGAATATGAAGTAAGAAGTGCTTGCTATTTCAAACAACATTAAGAAATATGCAGTTCTGAAACCGAATCTCAAAAGCTTTAAGAATCAGAACCGCAAGCTTAATCAGAACCGCAACAAAAAGAATTTTAATTTGCAAGAAAACCATAGAGGTCAACAGAAACCACCCAAAAGAATGACTCTGCACAATTCTTTGTTACAATGGTGGAAAACCAGGTCATATGGCACACAAGTGTCGGAACAGGCCAAGCTCTGCACCACAGGCTAACCTGACTGAGAAGCCTCTTACGGCTATGATTTCTGATGAGATTCACTTTGTTGGGGGATCAAAGGGTTGGTGGGTAGATACTGGCGCTACACGTCATGTCTGCTATGATCGTGTTATGTTCAAAACATACACGGAGACTAAGGACAAGAAAGTGTTGTTGGAAGACTCTCACACCACCATTGTTGCTGGGATTGGAGGCGTAGAGCTGAAGTTTACCTTTGGAAAGGTCGTCGTTCTGAAAAATGTCATGCACACTCAATAGATGATAATAAATCTTGTTTCGGGTTATCTTCTTAATAAGGATGAATTTACATAGACTATTGGGGTTGATATGTACACCATCACTATGAATGGTATGTTTGTGGCTAGGGTTTATGCAACTGATGGCATGTTTAAACTGAATGTTGAAGTTAATAAAATGTCTGCTTTTGCTTATATGTTGTGTGGTTTTAATATATGGCATTCTAAATTATGTCATGTAAATAAACGAATAATAAAGAACATGAGTAGCTTAGGTATAATCTCTAATATGTCACTAAATGATTTTGAGAAATGTGATTTTTATAGTTAAACAAAAATAACTAAAACCCCATATAAATCTGTAATCAGAGAATCTGACCTTTAGACTTGATTCATTCTAATATATGTGAGTTTGTTGGCACTCTGACTAGAAATGGACACCGCTACTTTATCACTTTTATTGATGATTGCTCTGATTTTACTTATGTATACCTTATGAAAAGTAAAAGTGATGCATTTGAGATGTTTAAACTTTCATAACTGAAATTGAAAATCAGTGTAATAAGAAAGTTAAAAGATTGCGCGGTGATAGGGGAACTGAACATGAATCAAGTTTGTGTACTGAATTTTACAACTCACATGGAATAATACATGAAAGAACTGCACCATATTCATCTGAAATGAATGGTAAAGTTAAAAGAAAAAATAGAACATTAATTGAATCAGTAGTTACTTAATTCTGGTGCATCATCACATTGGTGGGGGGAGATTTTATTGACCGTGTGCTATGCTTTGAATAGGATCCCTAAATCAAAAGAAAATTTCACCTTTTGAAATCTTAAGAAATTATAAACCGAATGTGTCTTATTTTAGAACTTGAGGATGTTTAACATATGTTCGAATACCTGAACCTCAGAGAATAAATTAGCAAGTAGAGCATATGAATGTGTATTTATTGGCTATGCTATTAATAGCAAATCATATAGATTTTATGATCTGAATACACACAATATAATAGAATCTAATGATGCTGATTTTTATGAATTGAGATTTCCTTTTAAATTGAGGAATAGTGGGGGCACATCAAGTAACACTATGCCTATTAGAACATAACATAATGAATTTCTGAAAACGAACCTAGAAGAAGTAAAAGAGCAAGAATTACAAAAGATTATGGTTCGGATTTTTGCACTTTTACTATAGAGGAGGATCCTTTAAACCTCCAAGAAGTCTTATCTTCTTTAGATGTTGATTTTTGGCAAGAGGCTATAAATGATAAGATGGATTCTTTCAATCCAATAAGACATGGCACTTAGTAGATTTACCACCTGGTTGTAAGTCTATAGGCTGTAAATGGGTACATAAAAAGAAATTAAAACCCAATGGCAGAGTTGATAAATATAAATCCCGTTTAGTAGCTAAAGGGTTTAAGCAAAGAGAAAACATAGGTTTTTTTGACACTTTTTCACCTATAACTAGAATTACATCCGTTCGAATACTAATTTCACCAACATCTATTCATGATTTAATAATACACCAAATGGATGTTAAAACTTCTCTTTTAAATGGTGAATTAGAAATGAAATTTTTATGGACCAACCTAAAGGCTTTGTAATTCATGGTCAAGAACATAAAGTTTGCAAGTTAGACAAATCATTATATGGTTTAAAAAAGCACCTAAGCAATGACATGAGAAATTTGATGACTTAATAATCTCACACGGTTTTAAAGTTAATGAAAGTGAAAAATGTATTTACTATAAATCTGAGAATGACATTTGCACTATTATATGTCTGTATGAAGATGATCTACTTATTTTTGGTCAAACATTCATGCTATAAACAATGTCAAATCCTTTAAAGTGCCAACTTCGATATGAAAGTTCTAGATGAAGCGAGTGTAATGCTTGAAATTAAGATTACTAGGTCAGAAAAGGAAATTTCTTTGGATCAATCTCATTACATTGAGAAGATACTAAAGAAATACAATTACTTTGACTGCAAACTTGCATGTACATCATATGATCCTAGTATAAAACTATTTAAGAACACTGGTGAAGGTGTAAGACATCCGATTATGCAAGCATCATTGGCAGCCTTCGGTATGCCACCGATTGTACTAGACCCGACATTGCCTATGTCGTGGGATTATTATGCAGGTTTACTAGTAGACCCAGTATAGAGTACTGGCATGCTATCGAAAGGGTCATGAGATACTTAAAATGAACTATGAACCTTGGGTTACATTATGAAAAGTTTTCAGCTATCCTTGAAGAATACACAAATGCAGACTAGAATACTTTATTTGATGATTCGAAAGCAACCGGTGGCTATATCTTTAGCATTGCTGGTGAAGCTGTTTCTTGGAAATTTAAGAAACGGACTATTTTGGCTCAGTCCACTATGGAGTTTGAGATGATAGCACTAGCCACAGCTAGTGAAGAAGCAGATTCCTTTATGGGAAAAACCGATACCAGCTGTGTTGATCCATTGCGATATTACCGTGGCTATTGCAAAAGTACAGAATCGTTATTACAATGGTAAGAGACAACAGATACGTCGTAAGCGCAGCACTGTTAGAGAGCTACTCTCTTCAGGAAATGTTAGAGTGGATCACATACGCAGTGATGAGAATCTGACCGATCCTTTGATGAAAGGACTAACCAGAGAGAAAGTCCTTAGAAGCTCTAAAAGAATGAGACTATTGCCCTTAGATTGTTGAGTTACGCACAATGGTAACCGACCTAATGACTGGAGATCTCAAAAACTAGGTTCAATGGGTAAGAACAAGTTGTGAAGTGATATGAGTTGAACATGTTATTTGATATATTTAGAAGCATGTATTCCTGAAGTGATTAGAGGACGAGTTAATAGAAACTCTTAATGAGATCTATACTCTATATAGAGTGGAGTACCTACATTCAGGAGTACTCTTGATGGACTCACCTATGTGGATGTGGAAATGTGGTCGTTTCTATGGAATTTTGGTCAAATTCGTATAGCATTCACTAAACTGAGATAGACGTGCATGGCCATAAATGCACGGGCTTATTTGATTGCACTCTAGAAAGATTGTGTATGGTTTGATGTCAGGAGTAGAGTTCAAGACTATGTGTCACTCTAATAAAAACTGAATCTCATCCACTATTCAAAGGTTCAAGTCAAAAGACACCTTTGTTTATGCACAATATTATGTTTACACAAACTGCTCAAAAAATATTTTTAAAATAATTCAAGTAAGGGATTGTTGGAAATTGTGCTTGTGAATTGTTTAAAAATTAAATAACTTTTAATAAGTACATTTATTGCTTGAGTCTCACGCCATTGGGATTATTAATATATATATATAATTTCTAGCTTTTAAATGTTGCTTTTGTGTTGAGAAGGGAGTGCATGCATGACCATCACTATGGATACCATGCATGACCATCACAAATGTTGAGGAGGGAGTGCAAGCATCACTATGGATGCCATGCATGACCATCACAAATGTTGAGGAGGGAGTGCAAGCATTCACAAATGTTGAGGAGGGAGTGCAAGCATCACTATGGATGCCATGCATGACCATCACAAATGTTGAGGAGGGAGTGCATGCATGGTGCCAAATTGGGCACTTTGGACACCCAAGTGTTTCTTTTGTGTTGAGGAGGGAGCGCATGCATGACCATCACATGCACGCGCGCCGACCGACCCGACCCGGGCCGGGCTTGTTGTGATGTAGCACTTATATTTTTGGATAAAATTTGTTCGGCGTTTTCCGACCGTTATTTTATTTGAAACGGTAAAATTTCAGATCCGAATTTTGAGCCCACGTCGCCCTACTATTCAGTAATATGTTCAATTTGGTATTCCGTCTATTTAATTAGTTTTTAGACGAAATAAAAAAAAGAACGACATTTTTTCTGCAAACTATATCCTCTTCTCCACGAAACTGTTTTTTTTTTAAATCAAAAGCAGTCGTTTTTGAGTGCAACTGGATCGGTTTCGTTTATGCAAGCGAACCGATATCAAATCAGAAGAAAGAAGGTGTTTTATTCTAGAGGCGGCGACGTTAATTAGACTTCTTTGCACCACTAAGCAGAACACCGAAATGTCTTTAAGATAGTGATCAAGTACACGACTCAGTCGAAGATTATTTGTTTCCAACATCAACTGGTCCAAAATGCCTATTTTGATCATCTGTTGTAAATAAGTGAAAATAATTCATAATTTATTCTACAAATTAATCTTTTTTGCACATTATATTCACGGCTGGGTAAGTGATAATCCCATTAAACCCATTAGATTTGAGCAACCCAAAGATCAATTTTATAATATATAAATGAGTATGCATTTAATCAGTGTTTGGTACTATAGTTAATTGGTTGATGCTTTAGACTCCTAGTCCGAAGTTTGAAGTCTCCTGGTCAATTCCCTGACACGGTAACATATTATTCCACCTCATGTATTTGACGTTTACTAAGCTGTTAAACCTGTCAATAACTAAATCTTTTGAGGGTAAAGTTATATGTTATGATTGCACTGCATGTTTATATGATCTAGCATTAATCATGGCTATCAATAAAATGGTACAAAGATGCAGAATCATAAAAAAAATGGTAATAACAATAGTTGAAAGATAAAAAATAAACCATTAGGCATTGACTTGATATCCCCTCTGCCTTTGCAGTTGGACTTTTCCGGTCTTAAATTCCTAGAACCAGCAACTTGTTCCAGATAACCACCAGAAAGACAGTTAGTGTCTCTGTGATTAAAATAGGAGTCAAAGTTGCACTGGTGTAGAATTGGGAATTCATATGTACTGCCTAATTTAAGTTTTAAAAATTTCTTGTGCCTATTATCATCCAAATAAAAATTTACCCTCCATTGGTAATATCAAAATAACTTATAGATATATGTGTCTGAATATAACGACAGCATTTACCTACTGGAATAGTAAGTGACTCGCAAATCTGAATCAGGTAATTAGGTAGATCACAGTCATGCCCGGTTTTAATCCGATCAGTTGATTTAAGGTGCTTGTTGCCGAGTTCAGTCCCATCTTCATTTAATAAAATAACCTAAAAATGATACATCACTTAGAAAATAATAATGAAAAGCATTACAATAAGGGGGTAAGTTATATCTCGAAGACTATTAGCTCGCCAGTTTTGCGATATGATGCCCGTAGAAATACCAAACAATAAAGTAGCAGTAACCAACCTGGTTTGTATGTGAACCATAAATAAGTCTTAAGACACCATCATGGTATTTCTTTGCCTTTTGGGTTAGCTGGGTGGTATATAAGACATTCCACTCTGCATTGAAAGCAAAAGCAAAAATTGAAAAGCGTTATTGTGTTATGTGTACTTAGTATGTCACAATCAATGCTAGAATCAAGTGACAACACTGATATGTGGTATGCATAGGTTTGATGATATTGATATCATGAACATGTAATTGTAGATTATGATTTGTATTTCTCTTAAGAAGACAACTAACATCAATTATGTAATATCAAATTCTCACTTGTTACCGGTGTAAAAACTACCGATACGCTACCACATGAGATAAATAAATTAAAAAGGCGTGAAGACACCAAATAGATGCAGGTAGGACTGTTATAGTAATAGTAACCATTACCAATACAAAAAAACCGTTTGCCATACTGATACTATTGATAAGTCAAAAATGACTACCTATATTTTACCGATAGTAAAATGTTCATTGGTACACCGTTAGACTAGTAAACCGTTGACTGGTAATAGTAAATTTACCGATACATAAAGCTATAAAATTTTGTTATACCAAAATTTTGATAATGATAAAAATGTAAATAATTTGTTACTGACTCTAACCTCATTAATGCTTATATAAATATTTTTACATATTTTAATTGATATAGAAAATTTGTCAATTCATCACTAGTTATTTACAACAATATGAAATACTAATTTTGTAACACCGAGGTTTTTTGACCCTCGAAAATCGACACTAATACGTCCACTGTATTACATGTCGAGAAATCAAATGCCGAAAAACCCGATTGTTAGGAAAAAAGAAAGAAGGAAGAAGATTAGAAGAACTGAACAACACAAAATCTCACAGCGGAATGAATAATCTATAATACACAACAAATCTTTACACAAAAGTCAAACTGTAATATATGTATATACAAACATCAATCAGAGTATACTAACCTATTTTAGCCTGGACAGTTATAACAGTCTGTCCTCACAATTGTTGATAAACACAACTATGAATACAGCGGAAAATAACCATCTACGTGAATATGTCTCTAGGCCTCCAACTCATCTCCTGAAGCTCCAAGCATCCAACTAAATCTGTAATATGCCCGGTCTAACCCGAGCATTATATTAAAATAACACCCGAGTCAGTCTGGAAAACCAGCGTGAGAAAACACACCCAATTGGATTTTAAAGTTATAAAAATCCTTGAAACCAAAAGTATTTCGTAAGACCACGCCGCACATAAACATGGACGAGTTTTTACCCTACGATAACCAAAACCTTTTCTTGAAAATCCATTGATATTATAATAATGTCTAATGGTGAAAATAATAATAATCAAGTAGCTGTGATGCTCGTGAGTGTACATCACAACAATACTAGGTATATAATCAAAAACTGATAAGGCTCGTTTGCTAATTGTGTAGGATTCCATGGAGGTGCCCTTAGTACTTCGAGAACGGTCCTCCTGCATAAGGATCAGAGATATCCTTCCGAAGCAGCATACATCCCTAGTGAAGTACCATAGGAAAAACATAGCTGGTCTCGCTAAGACCGAATGCCCTATACATGCATAACAACTGTAAGTAATATCTAGGAGGAGCCGACTGCATCCTATGGGGTTCCCAACCCTACTGGTCATGCCTCATATCTCTGGTTTTAGACATTACCGTTGATGAGGCTACGTCCGACGCTCCTGCTTACGCACCGCTACCAAATAGATTACGGAATCCCACATGGATTCCCATACCCTAACGGGTCTCGGAACTACGCATGGATTCCATAATTTCAATATATGCCACGAAACTCCTCCATAGAACTGATTTGGATTCAGAGTGGTTACGGTTTTCGAGTCATCTCTTACGAGTCCACTCTTCCATTTCCCTGGCGCTCAAAAGTCCAATCGTCGATTTTTCGGAATGCTCAATACCGGTTTTTAGGAAATAATTAGAAAAACACAAGAGCGGGGATCACCCCCTAACCGTTTAAGTGGACGGATCTCCTCATCGTTTGTCCTAGAAGAACGAAACAAGTTTATACGTACAGTATAGCACCACCGACATTAACTGTACCATATAATTCCCGCGTATCCCCTAGATATTTCCCGAGTTAAAATCCTTCGGTGTTAAGTAGGGAATATTTCCGTACCATCACAATTAAGAAGGATTACATATTTAGGCCAAGATTTTGATAGTCGATTATTTAACTATCAATTAACACACATTCAAACAAATATTTATTCCATAGGTGAAAAACAACATCGGTTAAGCACATAAGCAACCACCGACCTCCTTTTAATAAACCTTTCATTCATTTTAAGAACACTTTGTAAGTTACTTGTACAAAAATACTTTTACAAAGGTATATCCGCTGATCCCTATATTTTCAATACTGAGAAAATATCCATATACTTATCTCAACGGTATTAGTATATCCACAAAATTGAGAAAGATTTTCTTTTTATTTGATTCTCAAATCATTGATAAATTCCTTACAATTATCCAAAACCATTTATAAACCATTTTATAAATATTCGAAAAACCATTTATAATCCCTTTATAAAAATTCAATCACTTATAAGCTCTTTGTACATTTCAAAATTCATTTATAAACCCTTTATAAATCCATAAAACCATTTATAAAATTCCTTTTATAAATATATATACGCATTTCTAAAATTCGTAAATATCTAACCATTTGTAAACTCTTTAACCTTGTAAATAATCTTCCCTTAAGTTATTTTATAAACCTATACACCCATTTCTAAAATTCGTTTATAAATATCTAACCATTTATAAACTCTTTAACCTTGTAAATAATCTTCCCTTAAGTCTTCAAACCATTTTATAAATTCCTCTATTTAATCCAAATCTTTCAACTCTATTCATGGGTCTCGGAAACATTTGCAAATAATCAAAAATCTTTTACTTCAAACATCATTATGTAATAATGATTATTTACAATAGACATTTAAATAAATGAAAATTATTAACTTTAAAACATCTTAAAAATAATAATTAATAATTCAAAATATTGTTAATTAAACGATAATAATTAATCTTTACCAGTTTTATCAATAATATTAATTTATTTTCGAAACCTTATTTATAATTCTTATTATTAATTACAGACCATAATTATTCTTAAAATAATTAACCTTCCAGAATATTAATATCTTGATAAATTCTTTAAAACAATATTAACTATAAACAAATAACTTTCAAAAAAAATACTAATATAATAAAATAATATTAAAATAATATTACTATAATTAAATAACTTTAAAACAGTATTAATGTAATAAATTAATTTTAAAACAATATTAATATTTTTAAATAGATAATCTTAAAACAGAATATTTTCAAAACCCAATTTCGGATTTAAAAATCATTTTCTGTCTTAAAAGCCAATTCCAACTCAAATGGCAATTTATAGTGTTTTTAAAGTACTAATTTGAGGCCAATAGCCACCCAACACTTAATCATAATAGATATTAATTTTCTATCACTACTGGGTTTTAGTTTTCAAACATATAACAATGTTATAACCACAGTATCTACATTAGGTTCATTTTCAATAATCCATATAAATGAAATGTTATTGAAATAATTCAACAATAGCGAGGAATCCCATTGGATCCCTCCAACATGTCCACCTGCATCACAGCTCATATATATTAGTACATATATATGTAATTAAAATCAACAGTAGTGAGGATCCTGTTGGATTCCTCCAAACAATTTTTCCTGCATCACAAACGTTATATAACCATAAATATAAATCAACCGCTTCGAGGCGGGATTCGTATAAGGGTCATCCGCTATTACACGGGAACATAATAGGGTCTCATCCGCTCCAATAGGCGGGAATATATCCAAATCAACTAATAAATATAGTAAATCATCCAAAAAATCATTCAACAATTTTTATTAACTATATATCATACTAGTTAACCAAAAAGGTGAGATGAACTCACCAAAATTTTCTGTTGTCGCCGAGGCGTTCTGATCTGGAACTAAAATCGAACGGCGTCCGATTTTAGCCCAAATTTCAATAGTCTTCAAAATTCATCCAAAACAGTTCCATTGTGACGCTTTCGTCATTACGAGCGCAACGCAAAAATCTGCATCTCAATCGGATCTCGCATACAAAAGTTATTAAGTAATTAAGTCATCGATATTTTGTAACCAAAAATTAAAATAAACTAATTCAATCTTCACCATATTTACAAGTATGCCATCTTCTTCTATCTCGTAAATGAACCCAACCCCAACAACGCGACAAGTTTCGATCACCGCCGCCGTCTCATGGCACCAGGCGCCACTATGTCACCGTCAACGATCGCCACCTCCAAGAGCACCCCAACACCAGTTGCCTCGCCATCTAACTCGCCCCCAACTCCGAGCTTGAACCCATAAACGAAATTCTATTCATCCATCGATTGCCGCTGCCACGCACTACCATTCGCCACTAAAATTTGGCCGCGTATAGGTCTCGCCCTTCCCTACATTTCCCCATTTGACCTCATCATCGATCGATCAACCAATTCGTCGGAAATTGCCAGTTTCTCCCATGACGTTCAACTAAGAACTGCCGCTGCCACGCATCGAATTCGCTTGATCCAGCCTTTGATATGCTTCATCTCGATGCCATGAACAATTTTCTAGTTATGACATTCGCTTAAAAGCGCAAGGATTGGTCCCGACGAATGTGGGACGTTGGATGAGGCTATGGTTTGGTTTTGAAAATTTAGCCAACCCCCTTCATGTTGCTACCATGCTTTTTATAGTGGAAGGGTGCTCATGGGTTAACATGGTGAATGCATGGGTGAAGTATGGAAAGAATAGTATGAAGTATGGGTTGAGTGTATGGTTGATATAATATATATATATATATATATATATATATATATATATATATATTATTTAAATTTTAAATTATCAAGCTATAAAACGTTCGAAAATTTTGAACTTCAAACGGGGCATGGCGTCTGACGTTCTACATATTATACCCCTATTTCGAACACAATGGAATTTGTTTCGAGACCTAATTTGACCGTATGCAGAAGATAGCCTTTTGAACCTAATTATTATATTAAATTTTCAATATTAAATTCTACGCGTTTTGATTTCGCATGACCGAATGGTTAATCTAATCGCTATGAAATTTGATGGCGTATTATAATTCATTATTATGGATCCAATGAAACTAGTTTCGTTAAAATCAGAGATAGTGCCTATGAAGACTATTTTTATATGTTAATTAAAATGAGTTATTTTCAAAGTCATTTAAATCACTTTTAAATCCAATTTAAAAGTTTTATTATATTCATTTTTATTTAATAGAATTTAAATAAGCTTTTAAATCATTTTTATCCAACTTAAAACCCAAGATTCAATTATTTAAATAATTTCAACTATTAAATTCAACAATCAAATTATTCAATAAATCGCTATATTTGAAGTTCGAGTTATTTAACCTATAAAATTAACTTTTCAATAAAATTAGTTAAATATTTCAAATTCAAATGACTAAAATTCTGGATCGTTGCAAATTTTATTAATTTTAAACTTCAAAGCTAAAAAGACAAAAAGAAATATCATAAAAAATAATACTACATGCATCTAGTTAAAATATGATAAACTTTCAAAAGTTTTTATAGTTAGAATTGATTAAAGTAGTGAAAAGATAAAAGTAATATGACTGGTAAATTTACCGACCACTGGTTTTGACATTCTTTATTGCTGCATTTACCGTTAATAATGTCCAAGTGGTTAAGTGATTCGGCTTTGGTGCGAGATGTCACAAGTTCGAAACTTGCGTAGCGTGATTCGAATGTTTATTGACATGTGATATTTTGTCCCAGTGACATGTTGTATATAAAGTACCAAAAAAATATATCTGATATCTAAAAAATAGATGCAGATATGGATATGGCCATATCCACAAATTATCCGTCCTTTTTTATTAAGATTACTGTTATTTTTTGTGTATTTTAGTATATAAAATGATTGTCGGTTATAAATTTAATGTGTATAAAAATCAATATTTACTGCTTAAATTATTTTTCTTAACATATTTATTACCTTTTTATATTTTTAGTACCGAAATGTATCTATAATGAATCAAAATTTTCTATTTGTTTAGATTTATTATTAGTGAATTGGTCGAAGAATATTTGATAAATATTCAACATCCGTCTGCATCTGCTGATACATATATCGGATATGCACAAATGATTTCGGATATAGACACGGATATGACACTATCTGATCCAGCTGTTTACAAGCCTCCGTGTGTGTGTGAAAGAGAGAGAAGAGACTTGCATCCTAGAATCATTTAAAAGAACATCCCCACTATTCTTTCCCTAAAACATTGAATGAGACGTGTTTTGTAGAGATATTCTTTTCAAGATGCTCACCTCCTACACTGGCTCATATTAGAACTTCTAACCCCTTTGAAAGTTAATATAAATATGTAACATTAATAAGAATGTTGCACTCGTACTGAAATGCATGTGTTTGCATGGGTAAGTGCTAGTGTTGTACCACATGCTCGTTATTTCGATAATTTAAGCAAGCTTGCATTTTGCACGTCATATACTCATAGGCATAAACATTTGCTATCCTTTTTCTCAAATACTTTTGCATGGTTATACTGATTTTCTCTATCGGTATATCTTCTATTTATTTAGATTACACTACAACAAAAATAACCTATTACAACGCCTTTTTTACAACGGGCATTGGTTGTCCGTTATAATAGAAGGCTATTACAACGGTCCATTCAGATCCGTTGTAAAAGATGTCATATACAACATCTTTTTTACAACGGACATTGGGTTATTACAACGGTTCATTCAGGCCCGTTGTAATAGATGCCATATACAATATCTTTTTTACAACGGGCATTGGTTGTCCGTTGTAATAGAAGGCTATTACAACGGTCCATTCAGATCCGTTGTAATAGATGCCATGTACAATGTATATTCATTTTTGACTTTACATCGATGACTTGAAATTAATGGATAACGCAAGCAATAGAATCCCGCCCTCGTTTCTTGGCAAATTTCATTTCCCGCTTAATTTACATTATCAGCTTCCCCCCTTTTTCCTCACCTTAAGTTTCAGATCTCAAAAACAAAATCAAACATTTACTCTGCGCTTTCTCCACCAAAATACTCCCCGTTCTCCACTATTTCCACATCCGACCACAATCCCCTTTCTCCACAGGTTGACGCCTGAGGAATCGTGTAGTGGAATCGACCTCGCCTCACTTCCACCTCAAAACCCTAGCACCGGAGAACCATAGCTCGACCTCGCCTCAGTTCCACCTCAAGACCCTAGCACCGAAGAATCTTAGCACATCCAGCTCTCAATAGGTAATTTAAAAATCAAATTTATTTTCACTTCGCTGTTTGAGTTGAGTTCGGTTAATGTTTATTGAGTTGATGCTTGGTTTTAGTTGAGTAAAATGTTGGAGTTTGCTGCTTGAGTTGAGTTAAATTTATTCAGAAATCGAGTTAAATTGAGTTGAGAAACATACGCAGGCGCAGTAGGCATGATTCTTGCGAACAGAATCTCCAATGGAGAAGGACTGGTAGGCTGATTGCATTAAGAGCTTTCGCCCTATCAGGCTTGAGCCGCGGAGACTATGCAACTACCCCAGTTTTGATTGTTACACTAAGAAATCCAAAGTTTTCAGTTCAGTAACAGGTGTTAATTGTTTGTGTGGCGAAACTATGAATTCAATTTTCATATGGGTAAAAAAAGAAGAGAAAGAACTGTTTTTAAAAGAAGCTACTTATATCATTAATTAGTAATGACTTGCATGTGTTCCCTGCAACAATCTCAAATGCTATAACTTTCTATCAAAGATCGAGAATTGATGATGTTAATAAGCTTGAAAAAAGGCTTGTGGATGTTAACAAGATGAGGTAATTGGTTTATTTGCATTGCTAGAAATATGTATTCAATAATTTCCTAATTTATATTATTTGCTTACAGCTCTTGAATTTACTTAAGATGCTACTGACATCAAAAACACTACTTACTAATGTTTTCTTGAAGAAGCCTTGCTCGTGTACTGGAAAAGAAAAAGGCTAACCAAGCTTTCTCAGATCAATTTCGAAGATAACGCTGAAGGTGAAGACAAGAATGTCATTCTGAAGCTTATGCGGGACAAAAATACAAGAAGAATACTGTATGCTGAAGCTGATCATGTGATGGTAGATACTCTCTTCTCATTTCTTACTTTTCCAATTGGATCAATAGTGAAACTGCTCGACAAACAATCATTTTTAGGTTGCGTTGACAACTTATACAATAGTGTCGATATTTTGGATGCTAACAGTGACTGCTTTGTGTCCGAGGCTCGAAGGAAAATGTTAGTATCTCCTTGCTTCTACTTGTACTATGATTCCAGTCATCAAAAATCATCGAGAACATTATTCCAACGTTGTAAGGTGATATATAAAGATGTTTTCGTCAATCCAACCCTTGGAACATACTACGGTTCCAGATGGAGAAAAACTTAACAAATCTATTTTTCATATTAAATTATAAGTTTCCTTTTCTTTTTGTCTAATTCTTTTATTCTGTTTGCTTGAACTTCAACAAACAAAAACCAGACTGGAAATATGTGTGGCTTCGGTGACAGCAATATATTCCAAGAAAATTTATGTTCCATACAGTAGTTATTAATCAGCTTAAATATAAAATGGACTAGAATGTAATTTTTTTACTACAAAAGTGCAATCAGCTCAATGTAATATTTTTTTTTGGTAAAATAAATAAATTAATAATATGTTAAGTTTTGATTCGTCGGAACACATTAGCATATGAAACACTGGATCTAAAATGCAACCTTTGTGAGTAGGGGTGAGTTTGTGTGTTTTTTAGTTTGGGTTTTTTTTTTGAGTTTGGGTTTTAATCTGGAAGTTAAAATGAGGATTTTTTGCGGACTTTGATTGCAGTACTCTTTTCATAGGTTGTGTGAATGGTGTAGCAAGGGAAGGAGTTGAGGATGTTAATGACAACTTTGTGTTCAGGCAAGGCAGTGGTGGATAAGCAGTGGGAAGATGCTGTGAGGTCAACAGTGGGAAGTGGAGACAGAGGAATGAAAATGTATATGGCACAAAGAAATGAATTGTGTGTGAAGTGCACAGAAGTGATGGAGAGGAAAATGTAACAGTAAATTGTATGCAGTGGTTTGTATGCAATGCAGTGTGTAAACAGTTTGTAAACAATTTGTAACAATGAATTTGAAACGTTTTTTTTTGGTTGAGAAATGTAGCGTAACGGTAAGATAAAAGATGAAAAAAATGATTTTGGTTGCTTTATGATAATATTTAGTGCTCGTTAAATTATTTATTATTAGTATGGATATACTGCATGAATGCTGCTGTAATTTTTTTTAAAATTTGCATTTATTTTGCAACGGTCAGAAACCGTTGCAATATCATGTATTACAACGGGCCATGTCAGTTGTATTATAGTCTTTTACAACGGGCTTTTATTGTTGTCATAGAGTCTATTGCAAGGGCCGATGACCATTGTAAAAAGGTGTATTACAACGTTCATTGCCCGTTGTAAAATGCGGTCGATCTATTACAACGAGGTCTAATATAACGGGCGCATGTCCGTTGCGAAATCCATATTACAACGGGCATTGCTCGTTGTAAAATGGCTGTTTTGTTGTAGTGTTATTCTATTTTATTTTATTTTGTGTCTTAGTTTAGATGTACACCTACTGCTATACATTATTGTTTCGCTTTCTTGGGAGCCACCGGAAAAAAGTCATTTTTCCTCCATTTTGTTTTATGATATACGATGTACTCCTTTTTCATATAGTAAGGTTCTCCCGTTAGAGTTCCTTGCTAGCTTCTTATGAGACAACAATTTTTGTGGCAAGAAAGTGCTAGTGTTGTAATTGGGGTCATGGAGACGCACACATTCTAAGTTCTAACCTTTGATTGTTTTCCCTGCTTCATTTGGATAATCTTGTGGTTTTCTTACACTGAACTGGCCTTCATGTTTCCTCACTGTACCGGTTAAATATGAGAGGTAAATATAATGTCAAAAAGGATTATCTTTCTCAGTAAATATCGGAATAATGAATATTCATGCTGGTTAAAATAACAGTCTTGTGCTGGTTAAAATAACAGTTTTGTGCTGGTTGAAATAACAGTTTTATGCTGACTGAAAGTAACTTGTCTGCATTGTTCCAAAAAATGAGATGTAAATGATCCATAGCAGATTCATTTTATGTTTTATTTTGTTTAGTATTGCAGGTAAACTTTGCTGAATTGCTAAAACAGAAAACACGTACTTACATGTGTTTCCTTGTCAAAGCCGCAAGTAAGCATGATTTCTAACCTCTATTATTCACTTGCACCGCATCAGAATCTGAATCTCTCAATGATGATAAACTTTGCCATGGCCTTTTCTTTTTCCCAACAAACATGGGCTGCATTTTTGGGGATAATAGGCATATAAAAGCTAAGAATCAGAAATTTTCTCTAAAAATACAGATTTCCACACAAAAGTAAGCATACAATCCGATATACCTACCTTCTGCCATTGCAAACCAGTTCTCCACTTTAAATTCACATCTTCCATATTGTTAGCTGACTGCGAGTAAAGGCGTATGGATGAGATTCATAAAAATAAAATCACAAAATTGGCCACAGAGTACACTTGAGACCGACTTTATCACGACTGCATAGAACTGTCCATGTAGGAATCACAGAATATCATAAGCAAATGAACTAAAAGGATTTTCCAAGCTTACTTTACCAAGCACTGCCGAACTACCACAAATCATACAATCACATAATCTTCATCATAAATCAAAACTTTTGTACAGTAAGATGCTCGTCAGTAGGAAAGCTGTAGCATAAACTAATTTAGCTTACTTGTGCCATAAATTTATGTTAGGCCAATTCTATTCCCACCCCACTTATTCCCCTTTCCACCTCCAGTAAATTTTTAAAAAATTAACAGTAATTTTACTATAGGTTGAAAGTCTGTGTCTATTCCTATCCTTTCACTAATAGACAATTCTCCTTATACTCTTCATTCTTCCACTTTCAACGATTCTTTTGCTGCCAAAAAAAGAAAATGGATGAGGATATATAACAGTGAAATCCTTGAAGAGAATGATATATTGGAAGAAGTAAGTAATTATTTTGAAGAAGCAAATGACATTGATTTTGAGGTATAGGCATTTTGTTGCCATTTGAATGATGTTTTTTTAATTACTGTACACATGTTTTTTTAGATTTTGTTCATTGTAGCTAGAATCTAGTAGTAACCAAGTCCATGCCTAGATTGGAATTGTGGTAATTCAAGTGTACTGCACTAGAAATTATAATCAACATAGTGAGGTGAGACGCATTGAAAATTGTTTTCTATTTGTTTACTGTAACTAAGCTATAACTTAATTTTCTTCTTAGCTTGCACTTTTGGATGAAAATGAAGATAAAGAAATTATCATGGATTATAGCAACGAGTTTACTACTTATGATGTATTTATTTCTAACTTATTTATTGTTGTGTTTAGTTATTTTATCAATATAATTTTATATTTTTCGTGTTTTATAGATATTTCCTAATAAAGAAAAAAAATGAAAGATTGGATTGACTACATAGCTAGAAGAGTAGGATTCGTTATAGTTGTCTTAAAGTCGGACATTAATTGCACAAATAGAAATAAAAGAATTATTTACGGTTGTGAACGAAATGGAGTATATAAAGAGTATAAGAAGAAAAATCTAATAATCCAAGATTAACTGGAACAAATAAATATAATTGTCCTTTTCGATTGAAAGGTGTTAAGCTTTCTACCTCAAGCTCATGGCGATTAGGTGTACTATGTGGTGTGCATAATCATTGTGCACTTTATAGCACCGAAGGACATTCATTTCTTGGTAGATTAACTATAGAAGAAAAAAAATCACTATTGATATGTATAAAAATTTAGTAAAACTAAGAGCTATTCTACATACATTAAAAAACAATGATCCATCCAATTGTACGACAATAAAGACGGTGTACTGTGTTGTACAAACAAAAAATAGACGATCGAGCTGGACATTCACAAATACAGTATCTTTTAAGAAAATTGAAAGAAAAAAGATATTTTGAGTGGTATCATAGTACTTTGGACGGAAACGACATAATTACTGATATATTTTGGGCTCATCCTACAAGTATTGATTTGTTGCGAGCATTTTCACACTTGCTCGTCATGGATTGCACTTATAGAACTAATAAATATAAAATGCCATTGTTGGAAATTGTTGATGTCACATCTACAAACCAAACGTTTTGCGTTGCTGTAGCATATCTTGTATCCGAACATGAGAATTATTATATTTGGGCTTTAAAGCGTCTGCAATTGGTTATGCTTGATTGTGATGTTGAAATGCCAAGTGTAATTGTTACAGACAGAGAAATAGCTTTGATAAATGTCATTAGTATTGTTTTCCCACAAGCAGCTCATATTTTATGCAAGTGGCATATTCAAAAAAATATTCTTGTTTTTATCCAAAGAAAAGTAACAAATATGAAGAACGATGCAAGGAATTTTTTTTAAAGATTGGGCAACACTATGTTATTTAGAAAGCATTGATGTGTTTAACTTGAATCTATAAGATTTGCACGCAAAATACGAACAATATCCCAAGTTAATAAAGTATGTTCATGAATCTTGACTTGATACTTGGAAGGATCGGTTTGTTTGTGCATGGGTGGATAACTTCATACATTTTGGAAATTATACTTCAAATAGGTAATGTACTCATTTTGTATATTTACATTGTTAAACATTTATATAACTTCAAGCTTGTCATTTTTAACTATATTTTTTTAATTTGTAGAGCCGAGGCTGCGCACTCTAAATTGAAAAAACATTTGGCTACAAGTCAAGACAACTTTGAAAAATGTTGGGAAAGTATGCACGCCTTATTAGAACTTTCATCCACTGAACTTAAAGCTTCGTTTGAAACAAGTTTATTGAAAGTGGATCATGTTTACCGCAAAAAAGAGTTTAAAACTTGCATGGTGTTGTATCTCTTGCGGCGCTAGAGATTATTCACTTCGAGCTTGTTAGAATTTCGTCAAGTGGGTATACAAAAGATAATTTATGCACTTGTGTTGTCTGCAAAACACATGGTCTTCCATGTGTACATGAGTTAGAAAAACTTGGACTGAATGTCGAAAAAATTATAAATTTGAGTCATGTGCATTGGACGAAATTACATATTATCAAAAAAGGAGAGTCAAAAGAGCTGGATATAAGAAAAAAGATGGAGGAATTATTTGCCGAAGTAATGAAGTTCGAATTGCCTCATCAAATGCAAGCTTATAAAAATGAGAGAATTTGTTTATCCACAAACAACATCTCTTGCATCTCCAATTGGTAAAGTGAAAACTCGTGGTAGATCTCAATCAAAAGGTTAACTCGACAAAAAGACTTCCTAGTGCGTTTGAGTTAGGTGAAAGTGTTTCAACTCAATGTAGTGTAGTAAAAAAAGCAAAGACTAATCCTAATGGTGCATTGAAAAAAGAAAAATTGGTTGTACGAAGCTCAATGAAGGTACGTTCCTTAAAATTGGATATATCCAATATATTAATAACCATGTGTTACATCTTTTAAAATAAAATTGTTTTATAGGTTGAAGTGGTGACAAAGTCAACAAAAATATATGACGACGATACACCACATGATTAGAGACTTTTTGTCAATGAAATCATAGATGTAGAAATGGATGATAATTGCGGTTTTAGATGTGTAGCTACTTTGTTAGGAATGGGGGAAAATAATTGGTTGAAAGTTCGTACATAATTATTCGAAGAACTCCATGAAAATCAAGATCTATATAACCAAGTTTTTTGTGAAAGAGGTAGGAGCGATGAGCTGCTTAAGTTACTAAAACATGAGGGTGAATGGATGACTATGCCTGATATGTTGGTTATGTTATAGCATCTCGGTACAATGTTGTAGTTTTTAGCATTAGTAGACCAATGAGTTTGACTATACCTCCATTGCGAGGTGGAATACCATCGTTGTTGCAAGAAGTGGAAATTGGCATTCTACATGTAAACAATAGTCACTTCGTACATGTAAATATATTTACATTTTTTTAGATTAGTGGAATTGAAATTATTTTTTTTCCTTTTACCGTCGTGTAGGTAATCTTAAAACCAAACCATCTGGTACCACCAATCTATTAAAAATGGTTCGTCGCTCGCTCAAGTGAAGCGGGACAATGAGAAGATATGTTAATGAATAGAAGACTGGCATGGGAAGAAATGAAAAAAAGTTAATGATGAAAATGTATTTTGATTTACTTTGAAAACTCTAATTACACATGTAGTTGTTATGATATTTGACCATGATATCTAATTCAATTTCTGTTACAAGAATGATGTAGCAATTTACAATGGTATGCAGTCCTCATTTGAACTAATTGGTTGTTTTGTGCTTCAGAAATGCACAGTAGAAAGCAATACTACAAACATGGTTTCCTTATATATATAATATACAATAAACGTGGCAAATATACAAACCACGTTAAAGAAGAACAAGGTTCATAGCAATTCCACGCTGGGAGCAAACGTTATTAACACGTGATCCTCGTTGTTTACAGGGTCCAGCTGTTCGAACTAACCCGAGAGTTGTACACAACATAAAATAAGTGTAGGACGAGGTCGACATGACAATAACGTTAGCATGGGACGTTGTTTTCATATACGCCACGTTTGTTCCTAACGGTCCCTTATCTACTAACCATGTTACACCAGCACGAGGTTAGTACTGATTCCACGCTTGAGCCAAATGAGGTTAGCATGTTATCCTCGTTGTTTACAGGGTCCAGCTGTTCGAACTAACCCAAGAGTTTTACATAGCAGAAAATAAGTGCAAGACGAGGCCGACATGATAATAACGTTAGCGTGGGACGTTGTATTCATATACCCCACGTTTGTTCCTAACGGTGCCTTATCTACTAACCATGTTACACCAGCATGAGGTTAGTATTGATTCCATGCTTGAGCCAAATGAGTTTAGCACGTTATCCTCATTGTTTACAGGGTTGAGAAAATTATATGCACAAACAGAAGCACAAACAGAGTTACACAGCCTGAATAGAAGCACATATGCACTGAAGCACAAATTAACTGAAGCAAAAACACAGTAACAAACATAGAAGCACAAATGCACTGAAGCACAAATACTATCATGAACTTAAGCACAAATATTGTTAACAAACATCTATTTCAATACAAGAATAGAAGCACAAACATAAGCACTAACAACATAACCATCCTTTTTAACAACATAACCATCCTTTTAAACACAATAACCACCCTTTTAACAAAATAACCATCCTTTTTAACAACATAAGAGTAGAAGTAGTCCCACAACAAGAAATACACTAACTAAAAACCACTAGCTAAAACTAATCATCCTTTTTAACAAAACGAGCACAAATCTTTTTAGCTTTAGTGAGGGCTTTGCGGATTCTACCAAGATGAGCCAAATGTGAAGTCTCTGGTTGCGGTGAAGCTAAGGTTATTCCTTCACTAAGCACATCATTAAGTTCTTTATAGCTCTACAATGTGAATTGATAATATGTTATTATTGCAAAAAGCAAGTATATATGAAAAATATGTTGATTGTTACCGTGTATAAATGATCATAAGAAGCTCGATTGCTACGTTGAATAATCTGTTCATTAACCGGATGGACTTCTAACATGATACGAGGATAATACCAATCAAAATAATCACTTGTCACCGTTTTATTTGATTCACGTAGAGGAATGGAACGTTATTGCGCACTAACAACATGATTTGGCCACTCATTCCAAATACTTTCCACAAACTCGTAAAGTACTTTATACGTTGAAGCCGTAGTACCGCGATGAGTATTTTTACTTGTTGATTGAATAATAGACTGTGGAATGTTTTGAGCCCTACCGAATTGCCGCAAAACACGGGTGGGGTGATATGGTTCTACCACATTTAAACATAATAAACAATTCGAATATCAAGCAATTTGCGAAAAAGGATGGAATTCTCTTGCATGCATGTAAGGATCAAAGGCTACCTAAAAGAATATTTAAAAGAAAATAATAAAGTTATTATAACTTGGATAAAAAAGACACTATTCAAATGATCAAAGCCTAATAACATACCTCATGTTCTTGAATATTATCAAGATAAACTCTTAGTTTCTTATAAGATGCATGATAAGCTTTTGCTGGATCCCAACGGGCCGTTATTGGCACTACGCCATAGATGACCTTCTGCAACATTTTTGCAAGGTGTTGCCAGCTAAAATGTTGCGATAGATATAAAATTTTGGTCCTACTGCAACGTTGTATTTATGGTGTTACCTTAGCCATAAAAATGTGTTGCTCTAGCTAAAAAAGTGTGACACGATGCAACATTTTTATATAGTGTTGCTATAGATGTATTCAGATTAAAAAATTAATAAAATTAGCAATCCGCGTGAATACGATCCAACGGTCTACATTTAATCTGATTGTTAAACTGGATCACCGCTACAATTTGCCACAAATTTTCGTTTTCCCGCTTTACTTTTCATATCATTTTCGTTCTCACCCCCAATTTCCGAAATCCCTAATTTCCAAATCATATTTTCGTTTCTTCCAAAAACAAAATCTCGTCCTTTTTTCAAAGTTTGGTAGTGATCTCACACAAGCTTCGTTCCCATTTCGTTCTCACCTCCAATTTCGCTGTTGTTTGCCTACATGTCGAGCGCCGTTTGCTTTGTTGCCGAGATCTGGAAATGTCTGTTTGGGTTGTCGGAATGGGTAACCAGCGATTGTGATAAGGTGATTAGGCGATTAGGCGATTTGGCAACCTGAAGTCGAATTTGGCAACTGAAATAGTTTGTTGGTGAGGCAATTAGAGGATGGAGGCTGGTGGTTTAGAAGTATGTGTGGGTTTGGGTGAAGATTTGGAACTGTGAGATTTTAGTTGGCAGTGGCAACGGTAGCGGGTTGGTAATGAGGTTTGGTGAGTGTTTTGGCATAGGTTAAGGGCTGTAGGGGATGTAAGTTGCAGCAGTTCGGGGATGGTGACAGTGTAGAGGTTCGTGCTGCTGAAGTCCGTGACCTGTTCGATGAAATGTCAATTTTGTGTAGAGGTTCGTGGCAGTGTAAGTTGCAGCAGTTTGGGGATGTAAGTTGCCGAAGTTTGGGGATGGTGGCAGTGAAGGGTAATGTATTACTTATTAACACGCAACCTGTTCGATGAAATGTCAATTTTTATTTATCATGGTTTCAGGTCTTTTACCAAGGCAGAGCTAAAAGCAAGGTTATTTCAGTTTTCACTGAACAATTTGCTAAGAATGATAGTTGGAAAAAGGTCGGATGATTTAGAAGAAGCCATGAAAGAGTTGCAAAAGTCAATCATCGAGGAGGTGTTCAAATTCGCAGGAGGTGTTCATTTGTGCATCATTTTACGTCGTTTCAAAGAAGGCTCGATCCCCGCCGGGACTGCGGTTCCCCGGACCCCCGCCGGCGCTGCGCCCGGACCCGCTTCTCGGCTCGCCTTCGGCTCGGCACTCGGCTCGCCTTATATTTGTCAGTGTCGGTGTCTGTATAAATTGAAACTGCATATGTAATGAGTGAACTGAGTGATGTAGTGAGGAATATCTGTATATGTGAATATCAGTGTTATATATCATTGAATTGTAAAATAGTGGAGTCAGGAATTTGTACTATTTCAAATGTTGAAATAAAATATTTATTTAAATAAATTACTATTTAAATATCAAATTCTGTGCAATAGCATTTTATTAAATAAATATTTATTTTTATTAAAAAATCAAATATGCTCTACATTGTGGGCCCTACAAATTCAGAAAGTTAATATCTATAGCAATATTTTGGAATGTTGCTACAGATACCTATGGGTGTTGCCATAGACCCAAATAGGGTTCTATTGCAATAATATTACTTATGTTGCCTTAGATAGTCAAAATATTGCCTTTGAGGTCTAAGGCAACGGCAAAAATTGCATCACCCTAAAGTGTTGCCATAGACCTATGGCAACATTTTTCGGGCCTGAGCCAACATTTTTTTTGTGTTGCAGAAGGTCATCTATGGCATAGTGTGGTGAACTTTCGTTGTAAATTTTGGTTGATGGATGCAAATGGAGAAAATGTTCATATATTCACGATTTCAACAATCCGAGAAAACCAGCAACTTGTTTCACTTCTATTCTACTCACAAGACCAAGCTGTCTATATAGCCAACATAGACTTGCCGAACCCCAAGAATAATTACGTACTTCATCCAAATTACCAATTTGGTTTAAATAATGTACGGACACATGAGGTTACTTTTATCCACGAATAATGTATTGCCTACTAAATACAATAGGTATGCACGAGCAACTTGTTCGATTTTTTCTTCTTCCTGATCATCGCAAACTCCGTCAAATATTTCATACAATTTAGTATAAGTCAATTTATATCCAACGCTGTCCTTCAATATGTTTTTGCTTCAGTATCACTTATCCCTAAATTATTGACAACCAAATTAATTATATCATTTCAGGAATAATTATGTGTTTGTATTGGTAATCCTTCAACCGGAATATGCAGTAGAGAGGCAACATCGTCTAATGTTATAGTCATTTCACCGAATGGTAGGTGAAATGTATTTGATTCAGGATGCCAATGCTCAACAAAACAAGATATAAGTACTTTATTAACCGAGCTATAACAGGTCTCCACTAGAGAAAATAATCCCGAAGATTCCAAATATCCTTTAAAAATTGTTGCATCATTTGGAATTTTCCAATTTAAAATCTTTGTACCATGGTTTACACATAAAAGAGTGTCTCGTTCCTAAAAAAATAACTTAACATTATATTATAGTACTATTTTGATAAATAATTTATTTAATAGAATTTTGTAAGATATACCTTGCCATCTCGTATCAATGAAGCAACGTGGGTATCGTAGCTACTAATCACATCGGTAATTTTCGGTCCATCGAAAGTTGTTTGTGTATTATGTATGCCACTAGAAGCACCAATATCTTCATGTGTAAGTTGCTCTTCAACATGTTGTGGAGGTTGCTCTTGAACATGCTGTGGAGGTAGCTCTTCAATATGCTATGGAGGTTGCTCTTCAATATGCTGCTCTAAATTTTGCTCTTGAAAAACATGCTCAATATTTCGCTTTTGAATAACATGCTCGTCTCGATTTTGTTCCTCCGTTTGATTTATATTTTTCGGATTTCTCACTTTTACACGTCGATTTCTTTTAGAAGCCGTTAGGGGATTGCGCGTTGGCTTTTTAGAACTTTCTGCAACGACAAAACAAGTTTAAAAAAACAATAAAGTGTGAAAACCATGTCACTGAAGCCATGCCATTGCGAACATGATTTCTGTGTTAACCACATTTGCAACAAACGTGGTTGCAGTGATAGCCACGTCTTCTACAGACGTGGTTGCAGTCACAACCACGTTTGTTACAGACGTGGTTGCAGTCACAACCATGTTTGTGAGCAACATGGTTCTCGGCTATGGTTTCTTCCTCACATAATTGTAGACCAATGGCGTTTAGGGTTTGTAACAGCCTTTGCACTGAGCGATGGCATTTATGGTTTGTAACAGCCTTTGTACTGATTGTATAGATGATAAAATTAAATAGCAAAATCACTTACCATGGCGATGTTTGCTTCTTCTTTCCTTCTCTATAAACGTGGCGGTTGAAATATAGACCGATTTGCGTGAGAAAGGCAGAAGCAGATTTGAGAGAGAGAGAGAGAGGCGGTTTAGGTGGTGAACGAGAAATATAGATCGATTTGTTTTTCTAAGCAAGGGGTAGTTTTGTAAGTTGATGGGGTAGGAAAAGCAAAATGAGGAGTGGATTTTTTTTGACACAGCGAGGTGGAAAAGGCAATAAGCAGGGTGGGAATAGAATTGGCCTTTATGTTATCGTTCAAAACCAAAAGATACAATGTAGTACAAATTTTTAAATCAGAACATAACCAAAGCGATAGAAACCCTAAACATATTTAGACTTAATTTGTCTCGATTGCACTAAAATAACTAAAATAAGAAATGAAAAAATAGAGAAATATTTTTCTAATAAGTCGATCAATATCCTAACCAACAGTGACTGAAAAGATATGGTAACGATGACTAGGGTTTTGGAATGTTCAAGTAGGCGCCATTTTTGGACATATAGAAGCAAATCGTGTGTGCCTGAACTCAAATTAACTTTCGCCCTTAAATGATTTTGCGCATGTGTAGTTAATGCCCCGCTATTATCCCGCTATAACTCTGCTATATCTCATAGCGGATTTCTACCGCTACGATTTTTCCATATATCATCAAATATAGTCTTTCCGCTTTAAGCCCCGCTATTTCCGCTACATCCCGTTATACCCGCTATATTTCGCTATTTCCGCTATATCTTCTTTAAAAGAAATGAATTGAAAAATGACATTTATACATTATAAAAATTATGAAATTAATTTATTTAATTGAATTTTTAATATATTTTCAGAAATGAAAATAATCTAATATTCTACTAAATTCAATTATGTTATATAATAGTTTTACGTTTATTTACAATATATTCGCACATGTTTTTATTTAAAATTATTTATGTATTAATTATAATTCAATTGAATGATAATTTTTCATTTAACTACCATTTACATATTTGTAAAAACATTAAGTGCGAGTTTTTTATGCTATTTTAGAGTCATCTGCTATATCTCGCTATATCCTCGCCGTATCCCCGCTATGACTTTTTGCACCTCCGCCGCATTGAATCTGCCTAGCGCTGTAACTGCACAGTTTTGCGCGCATTTGACAAAAATAGCAAAACAAAAGTTTCTTTCCTTCTCTTTTTTTTCCTCCCTCGAAAATTTGAATCACCCCCTTCTTTTCAAGCTAAATTCACAAAAAACCATTCTTTTGCCTATTTTAAATTAAAACCATATTTTCAGTCTAAAAAAATTTGACTTCCCCGAGGATTATATCTGAAGTTAATCGCATTTTGCTTGGACCAAATTTTTTTTTCTTCTATTAATCCATTTACAAAATACGAACATGCTATTTCTATTTATATACCGTAAACTACTTTACTTACACTATAAAATTTTAAATAAAACCTAAAAAATAGAATCAATATTAAAGCGTGAAAATGGTATATGATTCATCTTTGTCTGCATTGTGTATAGTCAATATAATTTCACCGTTTTAAGCTGTATTTATCCATAGTTAATTTTAACATTTTTAACTTTAATAAAATATAAAAATTAAATTTTAAAATTAATTGCTAAAATTAATATGATTCGAAGAATTAAATTCTTCAATCTTTTATTTAAATCAAATCAAGTTTAAATTTAACATTAAAATTTAAATTGTTTAACATTTTAACATTCAAAAATTAAATTCAAATTGCTATATATGAATAATAATTTCCCTTTGATAGCGGTAAGATATGATTTTTCATGGAGGCTAGGGTTTCCACACCCTTCCAACGCAACGCTCCTTCTGCTGATGATTCTCGTAGGTCTTTACCCTCGACCGTCCTCCTAATGATGGTTTCACTGAGGTAAGTTATAGGAGACACTGCAACCAGCGTACACCGAGGATCCTTGCTCCTTCTCAGCAGTTTGTGAGAAACGTAAAATATAATTCACGTGGTTTTAACGTTGTCGCTACTAACAATAGAGAATTTCCTCCTCTCGCTTCTATTAATGGTCATCCAAATGATGCAGCTAATTGTAGTAATCCTCAATCGCATGATCCTATGCCTACCCATAAGACGTGGAATCGGGTAGTTGCTGAGTTAGAGGTTTCTAACTTCTCTCCGATAAATTACTTTTCACCCAAAGAATTTCAAAATCTCAAATGTGCCAAGATTGATTCACAATTAGTGAACAACGCTAGGGAACAATGGAAAAACGCGATTGCGCTGTATGTAATAGATCCTAGACCCTATTATCGCTACTTCAAATCTTATATCTTAAGGGTTTGTTAACCTGTTGGTGAATTTCATATTTTCTCGAAAGACAATGGATTTTATCTTGTTAAGTTTGAAAAACAGGACTGTTAAATTTTTTTAGTGAATGGACCATATTTCTACTATAAAAGATTGGTGATTTTAAAGAAATGGAAAGCTGGTATGAAACTATCGAAAGAATTTTTACACTCAATTCCTCTATGAGTTCGCTTACATAAGCTTGACTTAGATTTATAGTCGGAAGAAGCAATTGGTCAAATAGCCTCTGTTTTAGGTAATCCAATTAAGTTAGACCAAGTCACTAAAGGAATGATATGTATCTTGTTCGCTCGGGTTTTAATAGAAATTGACTCAAACTTGTCGTTCCCAAATCAAATTCATATATTAGATGCCAATGACAATTTAATTTGCAACCAATAGTCTATGAATGGCACCCTACTAAATGCAATAGTTGCAACTGTTATGGTCATTCTGAAAATAGTTGCAGTGTTTCTAAAAAATGGGTTCCTGAACAATTCATTACAAGGAGAATGAGAATATTTCTATGCAGGTGGATGGATTAGATACATCAGGTTAGTGCTCACAATTAGAAAAAAACGACACAGCGAATGAAAATTTACATAAAATAGCTCTATCCAATGGCAATACACAGTCCAAATTAACATCTCAAGAAACAGTTTCTTCCCACTCCCGTTTCAGTAGTGTACAAAACAAAATCAATCAAAGGTGTCCAAACAATGTTTCTTCTACTGTGTTGGTAATTGTAAATGGGGAGATAGCTCCCTCCTCTAAACAGCTATCATCAAATATAGAGGACCATCATAGTGGTAGCTTCAGTAATACGACATCGAAGAACCTTCACACGCAATGTGAGGTTGACGGTACCTGTAACACAGATGGAAAGAATGCATTTCAACCGAGTGACAGTAGTGAAATAAATATGGATGAATCTACAGAAAATACCTATAGCTAACAGTGTAGAGAAGACCCGTGCACAACAAGGATCGACAGCATCCAGTTCAACCAACCTGTGTCGAGGAGAAAGAGACCGGACGAGACGCCTTTTGAATTTAAGGCAACCCCTCCTCAAGCTGTTGTAGATAACCCTCAGTGGAATGACATGGTCCAACAGCTAAAATCTAAAGCACGTAAATCAAAAAGGTCGCAAAACTCTAGTGGGAATGCTCCTTCCTCGGATAAAGGAGTGGAAAACCCCCCATCAAATTAATGTCTTTTCTCTTTTAGAATGTTTGGGGGATGAACGCATCCTCAGAAATTTTTCGGTGATAGCCTTGGCAGAAAACAAATTACAGCACCAAATATACACGAGGTAGTTAATAGGATTAAAATTGGATGGGCTTTTGATAGCACAAAGCTCATACAACCAGAGGAGTAGAATTCATCTGCTGTAAGACATAAGCCTGTGGAGTATCAATTATTCATAAAGGAGATCAGTTTAGCATGAGCCATATGAAGCAGGCAGGGGTTTAGAACTCATACGCACATGGATCTATGCTCATAACACAGCTACAGAGAGACAAAGCCTATAAGAATACATCGAAACTCAAGCCACTCAAATTAACATTCCTTGGATGATAGTGGGAGATTTCAATGCCACGTTATACAACAATGAAAATCTAATGATGATTCTTCAAATGTATCCTTTGATCTTACTTTTTTAAACTGTATTATCTCTTCTAATATAATAGAACCCCCATTTATAGGGAACTTTTATACTTGGAGAGGAGGGAAGGATTATTGTATTCATAGAAAAATAGATTGCTTATTTATTAACTATGAATGCTTTAATAACTTTCCTAACCTTAAAGTTCATTTTGACAACCATTCGACTAGTGAGCACTCCCCAATTATTTTTGAAATATCACCTTATAAGGTTTTGTTCAAACAGAAGCCCTTCAGATATAACAATGCATGGAGCTTACAGGAAGGGTACAAGCTGATCTAAATTTTCAATGTCAATTTTTTGGCCATCCTCTCTTCAATTTCATGTAGAAGTTGAAGGCAACTAAGAAGGTTATAAGAACTTGGCAACGTTTAAACCAAATTTTGACAGGTAATGCAACAATCAAAGAAGAGAAAATGACCGCCTATATAATATGCTCAGTCAAAACTCTACTGACTTGAAACTGCAAATCAAATACAGAGATGGTATCACACAATTAAACAACATGATGCATATCAAATCAATACAAATTATGCAGAGGAACAAATTCAGATGGTTGACCCAAGGCGACAAACCAACCAATTTTTTCCATTCCAGGTTTGTAGATCACTCGTCAGGTATAAAAAATCTTCAACTAATTGATCAAGAAGGCAATGTCTCAAATACCACTGATAATATAATTAAAGAGGCTTGTGACATAATCAGTAGGGAATTAATCTTCAATTGATAAGATAAATGGGTTTCTCCAATAAATTCTCAAACCTTATTTTCACTTGCATCTCTACCCTATCTTTTTCTGTTATGGTTAATGGTCACCCTCATAGATTCTTCCCAAGCAATATATGATTAAGGCAGGGAGACCCACCGTATTCATACTTATTCTCTATTGCTATGGAATACTTTCAATTTTTTTGGATCTAGAGCATATCAATGGCAATTTGAAGCCCGTATATAATGTTGAGCAAATTTTAACATATTTATTGTATGTCGATGATATCCTTATCCTTACTAAAGCTAGTGCTAATTGCGCGGTTGTTATTCAGAAAACTGTGGATAACCTGAAATACTCTACTGGGCTAGTAATAAGTGATCAAAAATCGACTGTTTTCTTTGGTAAGGGAGTTCGAAACAAAGACCAAATAAAAAACGTATAAAATATCCTAATGAGAAATATACCGATTATCTATTTAGGGATACCATTATCCTCTAACAAACATTAAACTAAGGATTTGGGACTCTAATAGGCAAGATCAATAAAAAATTCAATAACTGGAATAACATATTCTTAAATATAGGACGACGAATTGAATTAATTAAATATGTTATATATATATATATATCCTATTATTAAATTTTGGATGCAAATTTGTTAGTTTCCCTCAAGTATAATACAAAAGATCAACTCAATATGCACTAATTTTCTTTGGAAAAATAAAGTGCATAACATGAGTTGGTCTGATGTATGCAGACCAAAAATTGAGGGTGGACTGGGACTAGGAAGATTAGAAGATTTACCTCAAGCTATCTCCATTAAATTGCTATGGAGATATCTATCTTCAGATAGTCTTTGGGCCACTTGGACAAAAAATCGATATTGCCACTATAAAAACTTCTGGATTATTCATCCTGACAACAACTCCTCGGTCATTTGGAAGAACTTACTGAAAGTAAGATGAATTAGTAAAGGTCTCATTAGGATGCAAATAACTAGCAGGAATGACACTGATTTATCGCTTGACCCATGGGTGAACAGTTACACATTAGTGGACAAACTGGGGTGGAGCGCTATGGTTACTACGGGAGGAACCAACAAAAAAGTTTCTGCTCTCCAATCTAATAGAGAGTGGAAAGCGGACACTGCATGCTTACCCAGCAATGTACGCAACGAAATCCACAAACTTATCATAGATACTGAAAATTCTACCGACTATTGGAAGTGGATTCCGGATACAGTAGGGAAATTTTCTCTAAAATCAGCATATGCTGTGAGAGCTAGAGCGGGAGAACTAGACTTGTGTAAATTAATATGGATAAACATCATGTGCCGAAGATGTCTATTTGCGCGCTACTTGCTACACTCAACAAGTTAAATACAAAAGACAGGTTAGCAAGGTGGAACGATGAGATCAAGCAGACATGCACTCTATGCGAACAACATGGGGAAAACACAAACCATCTATTTTTACTTGTCAGTATTCCTCCAAACTGTGGGAAGAATTCAGTTGCAATTTTAAACTGTAAATTACTCACTGGAAAATATACTAAATTTAGCAAACTAGGCATACAACAAAATCAAGCAATGCAGACAATCAGCAGCATAACAATTACAACAGTAATTTGGAATATATGGACTGAAAGAAATGCCAGAAACTTCAAAGGAATTCGGACTCCATACCAGATCAGACAAATTTTGATAATGCAAGAGATTACAGATCTCATTAAATCCTAAAATATCAAATCGAAGCTAAATAGAAAGGCAGTTGAGGTGCTAGCTAACTTTGGGGTTACAATAAATGTTGACAATCTTCACAAGTGAGATTCGACGACATTTCAAGTAATTGAAGTAATTTGGCTTGCTGGTTAGCAATCCGTTGATGAAGTCTCGATGGGTTCAATAAGCGGTTGACCAGAAAGCTTTTTGTGATGAATTATTTCTTTATTCTGGTGGTTCATGTGTTTTTGTGGTCCATGTCTTCTTGTCGTGTGGTCAGTGACCTTTGTTTAAGTAGTTGTGTTCTACACATTTGTTTCGTGCTTGCCAAATGGTGTTTTTGAGTGATGCAATTTTAATACTTCTACACCTGATTTGAACATGGACAAACCTTAGAACTCCTTCTTCGTGCCTATAAAGTACCATGTTTTCAAAAAAAAACTAAATATTTTAAATTTCATTATAGTGTGTGTATGAATTTGAAATTTGCAAAATTGAATTTGGAGAATTTGAAAATTAGGGTTCCTTTATTTGATTAATGCATTAGAGAGGGTTATTAAAATGAGATAAATGCTTCGTTTTATTCCAAATGTGGAAAATTTTATAAAATGTATGGTGTATACTAAGTAAAAAGTGACACATGTGTGTATGTATAGTAATTTACGGTGTATAAATAGAATCTGTCATACAAATATTAGCATTTTTTACTGCAAATATTTGCAGTTTGACTGAAACTAAAAAACAAGGGTGTTTTTTATAATATCTTTTCTATAAGGGGTGGTTGTGTATTTTAAAACTTAAACACGGTGTTTTACAAAATTCTATTTTTTATAATCAAACTAGTACTCGTGCTTCACAAGTGAGTAAAGGGAGGTTCATATTTGCTTCCTTAAAAGTATTAAAAGGTGAACTCTTCTATCATTAGCTAGAGCAAAGAAGTACAAGTATTATGAAATTTATAGCAATATAAGTTTAAATGCTGGAAAATAAATGAAAAGATTGAATTATTTCCATTTAGTAATAACATGGATATGTCTGGTTGCAGTAAAAGCTACAAGGAAAAACTAAAGATATTGTTTTCTTGAGAACTAGAATGATATTTGTTCAAATAGAACCCTCATTTTGTTGTCTTGAGGTTTCGAACTCATGATCTCTAGAACCTTGGTAAAGCATTATATCACTTGTCAAGAGCCAGTGGTCCTTAACTTTTTATAAGAGCAGTACTTTATTCAGCACTCATTTTGTCTCGGGAGTTCAAACTGATAACCTCTAAAACCTTAATCTAAAGCGTAATACTATATGTTGGTTGAGCTACCAGTCGTTGATTGAAGTTTATTTCGATGTGTCACATAAAACAAATATCGTATAATATAATTTTTCTCTTCATTCAAATAGCAAATGCATAATATTTCAATTTCTAATAGCATTACAGAGGACAAGTTATTATATTATTATTAGAAAAATAATGGTTATGTGCATAGCATGAGGATATTGCATTAAATCAAATATGGGTCATCCTTTGGAATTCAAAAATTAGTTAATCGTGATGTTATGCACGTCTAATTTATTATATTTTCATGCAAAGCTACCTTCCCTACCATTGGAAAATAGTCTGTTTCGCAACGGTGAAATGGAAGTTTTAAAATTTTATTTACATTTGGATCTTAACGGACTATGTAATTTATTACCTAACATTGGATCCAATTTAATTATTCAATAAAATCATTTTTTATTTAATTATTTTATATTTGTTAATTAATCGCATTAATTAATTTAACTAATTGTTTAATTGAATGTATCATGTATACATTCAATGATATAACAATATAAATAATAAAGTATAAACACGCGTATAGCTATATATTATACACATAAAGATATTGAGGTTTATATATATTGTCACTACAACAAAAATGACAATTTGCAGCGTTTCAAAAACACTGCGAAATCTTTTCGTAGCATTACGAAGAACGCTATGTAACCACAAGCTGTAATAGGACCAAGGTTTGACGTATCGTCCGGTACCCCGAAATTCCAATGGTACCGGACCGGTACCGGCGACGTCCGATCCGAAACTGAAGTAAAAATCCGGTTTCGGTTTGTTTAACTAATCAAAAAATCAAAAACTGTACAAAACCCACTGTTTTAAATCTCGGCCATCTCGGCCGATATCTCGGCCGAGATCTCGGTTGAAGCCTTGGGCGAAACGAAACATGAGATATTGGTTGATATCTCGTTTCGATTATATCGGCCAAAATTTACATATATCGGCCGATATTTGGAGCGAAACGATATTCCGAGATATCCTCGATATATTGTTTTTTCAAAAAAAAAAGTCCCATCTCAGTTTATAATAAGAAAAAAAATGAATAAAGCCCTTTTCTTTCTGATTCAACTTCTCAAAAGATCACGTTTCTCGTCAAAATATTGAACTCCCTCTTCTCCAGAGAAAAAAATTGAACTCCCTCTTTTAAAAAAAATCGAACTTCCTCTTCCAACATCCGACAGCTCGCGGTTGCTTCCAATTTTCGACTACTCGATCTCGTTTTTGAGAGTCTGCAGCTTCGTCTTCGACCAATCTCTCTACTCTCTACATGTATGTAAATTATGGTTGTTTCTATTTTAATGACATTCAATTTTTTAGAAATTTAATATACAGTATAATTTAGAGTAGATTTGCAAGTAGATTTAGTTTGTTATTCTTACTGCATAACCTTCCGCAAGTAGATTTGTATTGCCTGAAACCCTTCGATTCCTAATATCTCTTATATGCATTTGCTTTTATTTGCATCAGTTTCTGATACTGTTATTATGTTATTTTTACCGCATATATATAATTGTATAAAACCCGCTTTTTTCAGTTAATTTGTCGCCTTTCATCTACTTATATGTAATTGCTAAAACTGATGACGTTTTGTAACTTTTGTTGAACAATTTCATATAGTTGAAGTATAATTGCATTATTTTTTCAGTTAGAATAATGGAGATTAGTTGAAGTAATTCAGTAAATGTTAAATAAACCGATACCATGCATTTTTTGCTATAAATTATGTGATGTGTTATACTCCGATATGGTCCCGAGATGAACTTTAGGTCCGAGATGTAAATCCGATATTGGCGTCCGAGATGCACTCGTCTCGTCCGAGATCTCCCCTAATACGATACCGAGTCACTAAAATCGCTGAGACGAAACGTGCACGATATCCGAGATTTAAAACCTTGACAAAACCCTAAATCGAACCCTAGGCATGTGATAACATCAGAAAGAAGCAAAGAATCCAACAAAAACCAAAAATAACAAAATAGAGGATAGAAATCGAACACTTATCTCATCAAAATTGAGATCTTTGTTCGTCGATTTTTGTGTTGTTCGAGCATCCAAATCGATTCGAACTAGTCTTGAATAGCAAGGAGCGTTTTTTTAACATTGCGTTGAAGTGCTTTAGTTTTTTGCCCTAAGTCGAGTTTGGATTTTGAGAGAAAATGAGAAGCGGGAGTACTATTTTTGGAGAGGTAAAGGGTTTGATGGATCAGATCTGTTATTTCACTAAAGTAATTTAAAGTTTATTTAATATAGGCCGTGTTTAGGTTTTGGGCTGGTTTTGTTAAATGTGTAATTTAAGTTTAATTTAGTGTGATAAATTTTAGTTTATTAGGTTAACTTATTTTTATCATTTATGATTATATATTTATAATTTTAAATACACCGGAAAATCAAGCTAACGAAACCGAAACGAACAAAATTTCCGAAATAAACCGAAACTAAGAATATTTCAAATGACCGAAACCGGTACCGAAACCGAGTTCTCAAACCTTGAATAGGACCTTAACTATGACAACACTTTAACAAAGGCTGCAAAAAATATACCTACTACGGTGTTTTGTGTAGTGTTGCATAATTGTTTTTTCAGCATTTGCTGCCATTGCGTTAAATTTATTGCAGCGTTCTTTGTAAATTTCACATCATTTTTTCATTGTTGTTTTAATAATTTAACAGCGGTTTGACATGTTAATGATTTCACAATGTTTTGTATTTTATATGTTATGTTACTTATAGCATTTTATATATCGTTATGTTATATTTTTTGCGCTGTTTATGACTTTTAAAAGCATTTCTAAAACGCAGTTATATACCAAGGACAATGATTTTAGTACTTATCGTAGCATTTCTAATCAATGTCTTTATTTTCTGCAGCGTTCTAAAAAAACACTATGTACTCTGAATTTTTTAAGCAATACAGTATACCGACCATTAAATTTATATTCAAAACATCATTCAATTTAAATAACACAAATAAATATAATCAAATAATGCTAGCATGTTATATATTAAACATAATAAACGGTGCACTAATTTCATGCACCAAATAAACAATAATCATATATAACATTTGGTACACAATGTTCTAAGCAAAGATGATAGTGACATAGTTCTGCAAAAAGAGCTTACTAAAAAAAGTAAAATATGCGTTGTGTAAAGTCCAATCTCATCTTCTTCAAATGTCCAATATCCTACTAGGGAAAGAATGAAATTAGACAGCGTAAAAAAAAATTAAATGTAAATTAAGGAAGCTATAATATACAGAAATTTTGGAGTATGCAAATGGGTCAAGCTTAGATGTGGCATTCACTGATATACCATAAATGTTTAGGATACCTTATATGATTAGAACAAGTAGAAAGAAGAATGTGCAATAAATAAAAAAGATAGAAATGACCCGCTAAATTGTTGCATACCACTGATAGCAAGACATTTTTTATCATCTATTGTAATGGGTAATGTTAGAAATATAGATATTTGTTCTTTAGTTGCTTTGAATAAGTCTCCTAACTTGTAGGAGTTGAGTTAGTATGGTTATTTAGTGTCTAGTTTATAACCGAGTCTTATGTTTAGTTAGGTAATAGATCCTACTTTTGTTCAGCACGTTGATGTATGTGCCTATATATTTAGGCTATGTTTAATGAATCAAAAGTGAATTTTGCTTTATTTTCACTATCAAGTATTATATTCTATACTAATTCTAACAAGTGGTATCAGAGCCTTGCGCTCGATTCTTGGGTTTTCCGCTTACTGGCGGCGGTAGCCTCCGTGCTACTGTCCGCCGGGCATTGTTCTGGAATAGAAGGATCTTGCTGGTTGAGGAGCGGATCGAGTCTGTGGTGAAGCGGTAGTGGTTGGGTCCGGATGGAAGGACAATGCTCTATTGGTTGTAGTTGTGTGATTTTTTGGTTTGTGAACTTTGTCTATGTGACGACCCCGAATTTTAATTTCATTTAATTGATAATTAAATTAATTTTTGAATTAAAATTATATAATTAAACGATAAATGGATTGCGAGTTTCCCCGATATCCAAGTATATTCTGTATAAATCATTTAAATTTAAATTTTTTGTATATATGAGAATATATATCTGTATTTGAACATATCCGACTAAATTTGAAATAATATAACATATATTTGACTTGAATTTAAATTGTAAATAAATGGTTTTAAAAATAAATATAGGTTAAATAATAATAGAATGTCTTTATAAATGAATTCTTATTTTTAAATAGAAATTGTCATTTCAAATTACTTATAAAAATATATACAAATATGTGTGTTTTGAAAGGAGCTACGGTTTGAAATAGTAATAAGTAAATTTAATAATTGATAATTAAGGTTAAAATAAAAGAGTAATAAATAAATAGGATATGCAGGTAAGTATAAACGCCAAGCAAATAGCAAAGTAAAGAAATATATGTAGACGAATATGAAACAAATAATACAAATATATATGATAAATATATATATACATAGTTTTATTCAATCTAAAGTAAATATATGTATCTTAGAAAAATCAATAGGAAATAATACCAAGTAATAAAACAAACAAATTTTGATACAAAAAGGCAAAGAAAATAAGTATAAAAGTATCTTTGTAAGCCTACAAAATAGAAGCCACCAGATTCTTGCTAATGCAATGTATAACATAGAATTAAAACAAAAATAAAATACAAGTGGTACAAGGCAATTAATGCCAATATCTTAGTACACAATAACTTATCATCTCAGCCGAAATAGTAGGGATTATTTCAGCCACCACATAAGAAAGATCACTGACCCAAACAAATAAAAATCCCTGCTTATAATTGTACTAGAGAAGAAAATTGTATCATGTTGTACAAGCAAAATAATATCACCAGTACTCTTCCTTTCTATACATCAACCAACCTCATTTCAGTTCGTTTATTCTCAAAACTGAGTAGAAAACTAAAGCAATATCATCTCATATTCAAACAAACATTAACTTTAAAACATCAAAACAATTTATCCAAAGTCTGAGATCAAGAGGAAGCTTCAGCTATCAAGTTCAAAACCAGATTTCATCTTCAACTTAAAAGACTACAACTTCAACTTAAATCTGAAACTCTGGAAACAAAGGTGAGTAACACTTTATTTAAAATGTTATAACTTAAGTAAATATCGAGTATGCTTTTCTCTGTGATGAATGTATATTGTATGTATGTGGTTTTGCAATCTGTGTATATGTGTTCATTGTTACTTTGTTAGTCTGTCCCCTGCTGTTTTTGTAGATATGTAGATAAGGCTTCCTCTCTTGATCTAGTTATTGTTTGAACTTAGGGTGTAAACAAATTTTGTTTGTTTAACTATAATCGAAGTATTAAGATTTTATTTAAGTCGAAACAAACTATATGGCCTCTGGAAATCAAGAAAACAACATTCAACTTTGAATATGTTCAAAAATAAATTTCTGGTTTAAGGGATTCAAGGGTATAGAGTGAAACATCATACAAAATCAAGATTTTTAAAACAAGTTTTACGATTTTTAAAGCTTGGGTTGAAGAGCAGTTCCAGTTTCACTGTTTCAAGCATTTTGAGTTGCCGTGGTCGTTGTGGTTGATCGGAGGTGTCGAGGTTTGGTCTGGAGGTAGAGGAGTGATCAGGGGTTTGTGGAAAAATAGTGAACTGGTCGACCGATGACCATGGTGGCGGCAGAAGGCATTCGAAGTCTGGTGACCTAGTTTGGGAAGGGCTGATGTTTTCGATTCGTTCTACGCCGATGGTGGATCGAGTGTCATGCGGTTTCGTGTGGAGGTAGAGGGAAGATTGATGACGCTATGGCCAGAGTTTGGTGGCGAATGGTGGTCGGAGCGGCGAGCAGTCGGCGTTGTCAGGTTTTGGGGTGATGTTGCCTTCGAATTTTTCCAGGTTTGAATGTATTCCTCGAATTCGATTCAGAACGAGTGATGTCGATTTGATCTGTACCTTCGACTGGAGAGATGGCTCGTGACTCGCCGGAGGAGACGAGGTTCACCAGAGTGTCGACGAGACGCTTTGCACGTGCCCTGTGCACGTTTCTGGTGATGTTGATTCGTTGGTTTGGGCAGATGGTTGCATTCGAGTTTTACTCGAGTAGATGGGAGGTTGGCTCGAAGGATTTGGGTCTGTGACTCGAAGCAGATTGAGATGGCTCGAGTCATATGCGTGTGTTACAGGTTTCATACCTGTAGCATACATTTAAAACTGGATTTTTAAAGTGTAAAGAAGGATTTAAAACAAGTTTTAAATTCCCAGTTAAATCTGATTCAAGTTAGTTTGAATCTTGGTTTGAAATAAAATAAAGTTTTTAAAAAATATTTAAATTGTTTAACAATCTTAAATGTTCAAATGATTTGAATTTTTATGAAGATTTAAAATGTAAGTGAAGTTTTAAATCAAAGGCTTAAATCTGATTCAACTCTAAATCTGAATCTTAGTCTCGAAATAAAAGAAAGTTTTTAAGTTTAAATTGTTTTAAACATATATTATTAAATGTTTATAAAACCTAACAATGAAATTAAGAAGTAAATAAGAAATGTTTTTAATATTAACTTAAAAGTGAAGTTAATTCACATTGTTAATAATGATTAATTACAAAGTTTATTAATTAAAGGTTAAATGGTAATTAATGATTTATAACTACTTAATAATTTAAGAATAATCAATTAAGGGTTAATTGATTTATTAATTAAGGTTGATTAATTAATAATTAAAGGTTAATTAATTAAAATGAAATTGTAATTAGTTAATGTTAATTAACCAGGATTAGTGACTAATCTGATCTAATTAATCAGACAATTAATTGACCCTACTTATGAATATTTGGATTCTATTGGATGATTTGATTGTTTGATATTCCTGATATGTGATGATTGTGATATACCCTGATTTATGTTGTGATTTGTAATTTACTTATCTATGATATATATATCTGTGATCTGTGAATAAAAGATAAGCGATATAGTTTATATCGTTTATCAACTATATCCTGTATTTTGATCTGTGATGATTCATTGTGTTGCACTATTGTGTTAAACCCCTGGACTACACTTATACACACACAAATATGGATTTCACGTGGAAATCGGTTAAGTCACAGATAATTTAAATTTGATGTTTTTATAATTGAAATGTTAATTTCAATTGATTTTGAAATTGGAAATTTGGGTTTAAAGTGAAAAGCTTTTGAAATGGAATTTCAAAGATAAAAGTTGTTTTGAATAACTTAATCGAGTTTTGGAATTTAAATAATTTGATTTAAATTTGAATTCAAGTTTGAAATTGAATCCTATGATTTGAAACTAGGGATTAAAAATGTTATAAATGTGTTTATATGAAGTTAAACCATTTTAAAAGTAAAATTTTGAGAATTTGGATTTAACCCAAGAACCTTAACTCATATAAATGAATCAGATTTCCAAAATAAAAAACTGTTTGTTTTAAAGGAATAAAAGCTTTCAGATAAGAAATGAAATTCCAGTTTAATTAAAGGAATTTCAAGACTGAATTGAAAAATGGTTTTCCAAGTTATGAATGAATTCTTTTTGAAAGCTATGAATTAAATCTGTTTATTTTTAACAGATTTAAAATGATGAATTGTTTAACCATTTGAAATGAAATTGTTTCGAAAGCTATAAGTTAAATCTTTGATTTAAAGATTTAACGAGTTAATCAAATTGAAATGGGAATTAATTTGGAAATTCTGTGATTAAATCTTTTATTTAAAAGATTAAAGTGTGGAAATTGTTTAAACCATTTAAGGTTGTTAAAATGAATCTTTTTGTTTAAAAGATCTGAAATGGTAATTTGTTAAACCATTTGAAAAGAAAGTTTGGGTTTAAGTTGTGACTTAATTGAAATCCCAATATCCATATGTTTTTAAATATTGCGCTCATTATTCGGTTTAGCCGGGAGAGGACCTTTGTGTCACATAACCCATTCCGAATAAGTGATTCGACGTTATGGATAGCATTTGAAGACCGGTGTTGAAGACCGGATATTTTTCGAAAATGAAAGGACAACCTGTCGAATGTCTCTGCACCGAGTTGCTCCGGTATAGAGATTTATATCACTCTTTTGTGATGGGAAGTCCGGACGTGATTGGAAATTATCCGGATGTGCAAGGGCTTCGTGAGAAGTGCCTTCGGTTCTGTTCGATCCCGGAACAGACTTGTATGGTTACATGTCTGACATTACACTTTGAGATATAAAGCTGATTTCTTTCAAATACATTTCTGTTGGTGGCGGAGAATTTATTCTCTTAGCTTAACACCCTTCTCTGAGACGTACGAGCTCAGAGGTTATGTAGTTGAAATTTATCAGCGATATATCCCAATTTGGTAATGTGACATGCTGAGTGTTGCTGTGTGATGATCAGTGTTTGATCATTTGTGATATGATCATTTGTTTGATCATTTATCTTTGTGATCATAGGTTGATCATCTGTTGACCCAAAGCATGGCTTTGTGACAAAGCGTAGCTTTGTGGACGAGACTTCGTCAGGGCCTCACAACCCGGAAATGGTCGAAACAGGAATGTTGCGGCAAGGTTATGAGGGTCGCGCCCTTTAGGGTATGTCATTTCCTTCTGGAAAAGGGTGGTATTATGGTATGGAGCCCTGATACTTACTCATGTGGATACACTTTCTTTATGATGTGTGATGTTGGTTACCGAGCGCTCGGATAAAGGTCCCAAAGGACCGGGAGGTGGCATATTCGTGAGTTACCTGTTACAGGGGTAACCCGGCCTTGTTGGCAGAGAGCAGTTTGTCTCTCGGGGCATCCCGCCAGAGGCGTTCCCATGCGGTGGAAGGAAGTTCCTTAGCCTGACCATTTATTGGAAATCCATTTCTCCAATACGGAACTTGTACGGTTTTAGTTGTAGAACCTGCCATTTACGTACGGTGGTCACCACTGTTTAGATGGTAGCTATAGTAGGCATACGATACTGGTCGTATGTTGGCTAAGATTAATATTATACTTTCGAAATGTTTTCTGCACTATGCACTAATAATAATAATCCAATGATTTGCGTAGTAAGCATGTTTGACTATCATAAGAAGAAATCTCCTCCAATTCTGCGTTTGCATTGTGTGTGTGGCGGGAGGTCTTATGGTAGTTTCATTTTCCAAAAGCATTGCGGATTTCAATGTTTAAAATTCTTTTGTTGTTGTTAAAAGATAAACTGTTTTTGTTGCTCACACCAGTCCCATGACTGATCCGGAGTTTATTGTTCCCTTCCTAAACTCTGGGTGCCCATCATTTTCCACACGGGCAGTCTAGAGTTGGGTTTTTCAGATATTCAGGTTTAGTAGATTATCTGGAGCTAGTTCATTCATCGGAGTTGCTTATCTTGGAGTTGTGGATTCATTCTTGTCTGAAGATCATTTTGGAGTTATCACTTCTATTGATATTGTTCCGCTGCTGTTGTTATCTTTTCTTTTCCGTTGATATTTCTTGTATCATATCTCTGATGTATATTGATATTCATTGTATCCCTCTGTTGTATCAGATATTGTATATCAATGTATTATTCTTTTCTTCCGCTGTGTTATTTACTTAATTGTGTTATAGCTCCGGCGAATCGGATTTGAACGGTCGAATCTGCGGCATTCTAGTACAATGTGAAGTACGGATGTTGATTTTCGAGCGGGCAAAACCCGAGTCGTTACATGTGGTATCAGAGCTAAGGTTGTACTTTAGCTCAGGAGTGTAACACGTTAAGTAGCTCATTAGAGATAGAGTGAAGTAAACTCTAGAATGAGTATTCCTTAGATATCCATCCGTATGCCTCAGTAAATTCTCTTACTATCCACTGATAGTGAGTATGAGTGCAAGAAGAGGATGAGATAGGGGACATAGAAATACGACTATAAATGGTCAATACTCTGTAACAACAAGAAATCAATCTTTTCTCTATCGATCTCTTTGTTCGTCATCTTTTCTCAATTCTTCGATAATTTCTGGTAGATCCAGAAAGGAATTCGATATATTAATATGGGACATAAACTCCGGATGGACCAAAATTGTTTGTTTGGATGTATTGGTTGCTTTGATTGTTATGGTTAATAGGTATACTTTAGTTTAAACTGAAAATTTGAAATTGTATCCATATATCTGTCTATTCTTTTGGGTCCTAGTATATTCTACGAATGGTTAGTTATCCCTTCGAACTGACCGATGCCACTGTATATTTCGTAGATCTGGATAACCCGAGTATCTTCTGAAGTGTTAAAATAGATTCGTTCTTGTATCTGTTATTGATATTCTGATTTGGTAAGCCAAATGCAGAACAGATGTTCAGTTGATTTGATAAATCCTATTTCGTCTATCTTTTTGTCTCCTTGGTAATTTCGAGGACGAAATTCTTTTAAGGGGGGAAGTCTGTGACGACCCCGAATTTTAATTTCATATAATTGATAATTAAATTAATTTTTGAATTAAAATTATATAATTAAACGATAAATGGATTGCAAGTTTCCCCGATATCCAAGTATATTCTGTATAAATCATTTAAATTTAAATTTTTTGTATATATGAGAATATATATCTGTATTTGAACATATCCGACTAAATTTGAAATAATATAACATATATTTGACTTGAATTTAAATTGTAAATAAATGGTTTTAAAAATAAATATAGGGTTAAATAATAATAGAATGTCTTTATAAATGAATTCTTATTTTTAAATAGAAATTGTCATTTCAAATTACTTATAAAAATATATACAAATATGTGTGTTTTGAAAGGAGCTACGGTTTGTAATAGTAATAAGTAAATTTAATAATTGATAATTAAGGTTAAAATAAAAGAGTAATAAATAAACAGGATATGCAGGTAAGTATAAACGCCAAGCAAATAGCAAAGTAAAGAAATATATGTAGACGAATATGAAACAAATAATACAAATATATATGATAAATATATATATACATAGTTTTATTCAATCTAAAGTAAATATATGTATCTTAGAAAAATCAATAGGAAATAATACCAAGTAATAAAACAAACAAATTTTGATACAAAAAGGCAAAGAAAATAAGTATAAAAGTATCTTTGTAAGCCTACAAAATAGAAGCCACCAGATTCTTGCTAATGCAATGTATAACATAGAATTAAAACAAAAATAAAATACAAGTGGTACAAGGCAATTAATGCCAATATCTTAGTACACAATAACTTATCATCTCAGCCGAAATAGTAGGGATTATTTCAGCCACCACATAAGAAAGATCACTGACCCAAACAAATAAAAATCCCTGCTTATAATTGTACTAGAGAAGAAAATTGTATCATGTTGTACAAGCAAAATAATATCACCAGTACTCTTCCTTTCTATACATCAACCAACCTCATTTCAGTTCGTTTATTCTCAAAACTGAGTAGAAAACTAAAGCAATATCATCTCATATTCAAACAAACATTAACTTTAAAACATCAAAACAATTTATCCAAAGTCTGAGATCAAGAGGAAGCTTCAGCTATCAAGTTCAAAACCAGATTTCATCTTCAACTTAAAAGACTACAACTTCAACTTAAATCTGAAACTCTGGAAACAAAGGTGAGTAACACTTTATTTAAAATGTTATAACTTAAGTAAATATCGAGTATGCTTTTCTCTGTGATGAATGTATATTGTATGTATGTGGTTTTGCAATCTGTGTATATGTGTTCATTGTTACTTTGTTAGTATGTCCCCTGTTGTTTTTGTAGATATGTAGATAAGGCTTCCTCTCTTGATCTAGTTATTGTTTGAACTTAGGGTGTAAACAAATTTTGTTTGTTTAACTATAATCGAAGTATTAAGATTTTATTTAAGTCGAAACAAACTATATGGCCTCTGGAAATCAAGAAAACAACATTCAACTTTGAATATGTTCAAAAATAAATTTCTGGTTTAAGGGATTCAAGGGTATAGAGTGAAACATCATACAAAATCAAGATTTTTAAAACAAGTTTTACGATTTTTAAAGCTTGGGTTGAAGAGCAGTTCCAGTTTCACTGTTTCAAGCATTTTGAGTTGCCGTGGTCGTTGTGGTTGACCGGAGGTGTCGAGGTTTGGTCTGGAGGTAGAGGAGTGATCAGGGGTTTGTGGAAAAATAGTGAACTGGTCGACCGATGACCATGGTGGCGGCAGAAGGCATTCGAAGTCTGGTGACCTAGTTTGGGAAGGGCTGATGTTTTCGATTCGTTCTACGCCGATGGTGGATCGAGTGTCACGCGGTTTCGTGTGGAGGTAGAGGGAAGATTGATGACGCTATGGCCGGAGTTTGGTGGCGAATGGTGGTCGGAGCGGCGAGCAGTCGGCGTTGTCAGGTTTTGGGGTGATGTTGCCTTCGAATTTTTCCAGGTTTGAATGTATTCCTCGAATTCGATTCAGAACGAGTGATGTCGATTTGATCTGTACCTTCGACTGGAGAGATGGCTCGTGACTCGCCGGAGGAGACGAGGTTCACCAGAGTGTCGACGAGACGCTGTGCACGTGCCCTGTGCACGTTTCTGGTGATGTTGATTCGTTGGTTTGGGCAGATGGTTGCATTCGAGTTTTACTCGAGTAGATAGGAGGTTGGCTCGAAGGATTTGGGTCTGTGACTCGAAGCAGATTGAGATGGCTCGAGTCATATGCGTGTGTTACAGGTTTCATACCTGTAGCATACATTTAAAACTGGATTTTTAAAGTGTAAAGAAGGATTTAAAACAAGTTTTAAATTCCCAGTTAAATCTGATTCAAGTTAGTTTGAATCTTGGTTTGAAATAAAATAAAGTTTTTAAAAAATATTTAAATTGTTTAACAATCTTAAATGTTCAAATGATTTGAATTTTTATGAAGATTTAAAATGTAAGTGAAGTTTTAAATCAAAGGCTTAAATCTGATTCAACTCTAAATCTGAATCTTAGTCTCGAAATAAAAGAAAGTTTTTAAGTTTAAATTGTTTTAAACATATATTATTAAATGTTTATAAAACCTAACAATGAAATTAAGAAGTAAATAAGAAATGTTTTTAATATTAACTTAAAAGTGAAGTTAATTCACATTGTTAATAATGATTAATTACAAAGTTTATTAATTAAAGGTTAAATGGTAATTAATGATTTATAACTACTTAATAATTTAAGAATAATCAATTAAGGGTTAATTGAGTTATTAATTAAGGTTGATTAATTAATAATTAAAGGTTAATTAATTAAAATGAAATTGTAATTAGTTAATGTTAATTAACCAGGATTAGTGACTAATCTGATCTAATTAATCAGACAATTAATTGACCCTACTTATGAATATTTGGATTCTATTGGATGATTTGATTGTTTGATATTCCTGATATGTGATGATTGTGATATACCCTGATTTATGTTGTGATTTGTAATTTACTTATCTATGATATATATATCTGTGATCTGTGAATAAAAGATAAGCGATATAGTTTATATCGTTTATCAACTATATCCTGTATTTTGATCTGTGATGATTCATTGTGTTGCACTATTGTGTTAAACCCCTGGACTACACTTATACACACACAAATATGGATTTCACGTGGAAATCAGTTAAGTCACAGACAATTTAAATTTGATGTTTTTATAATTGAAATGTTAATTTCAATTGATTTTGAAATTGGAAATTTGGGTTTAAAGTGAAAAGCTTTTGAAATGGAATTTCAAAGATAAAAGTTGTTTTGAATAACTTAATCGAGTTTTGGAATTTAAATAATTTGATTTAAATTTGAATTCAAGTTTGAAATTGAATCCTATGATTTGAAACTAGGGATTAAAAATGTTATAAATGTGTTTATATGAAGTTAAACCATTTTAAAAGTAAAATTTTGAGAATTTGGATTTAACCCAAGAACCTTAACTCGTATAAATGAATCAGATTTCCAAAATAAAAAACTGTTTGTTTTAAAGGAATAAAAGCTTTCAGATAAGAAATGAAATTCCAGTTTAATTAAAGGAATTTCAAGACTGAATTGAAAAATGGTTTTCCAAGTTATGAATGAATTCTTTTTGAAAGCTATGAATTAAATCTGTTTATTTTTAACAGATTTAAAATGATGAATTGTTTAACCATTTGAAATGAAATTGTTTCGAAAGCTATAAGTTAAATCTTTGATTTAAAGATTTAACGAGTTAATCAAATTGAAATGGGAATTAATTTGGAAATTCTGAGATTAAATCTTTTATTTAAAAGATTAAAGTGTGGAAATTGTTTAAACCATTTAAGGTTGTTAAAATGAATCTTTTTGTTTAAAAGATCTGAAATGTTAATTTGTTAAACCATTTGAAAAGAAAGTTTGGGTTTAAGTTGTGACTTAATTGAAATCCCAATATCCATATGTTTTTAAATATTGCGCTCATTATTCGGTTTAGCCGGGAGAGGACCTTTGTGTCACATAACCCATTCCGAATAAGTGATTCGACGTTATGGATAGCATTTGAAGACCGGTGTTGAAGACCGGATATTTTTCGAAAATGAAAGGACAACCTGTCGAATGTCTCTGCACCGAGTTGCTCCGGTATAGAGATTTATATCACTCTTTTGTGATGGGAAGTCCGGACGTGATTGGAAATTATCCGGATGTGCAAGGGCTTCGTGAGAAGTGCCTTCGGTTCTGTTCGATCCCGGAACAGACTTGTATGGTTACATGTCTGACATTACACTTTGAGATATAAAGCTGATTTCTTTCAAATACATTTCTGTTGGTGGCGGAGAATTTATTCTCTTAGCTTAACACCCTTCTCTGAGACGTACGAGCTCAGAGGTTATGTAGTTGAAATTTATCAGCGATATATCCCAATTTGGTAATGTGACATGCTGAGTGTTGCTGTGTGATGATCAGTGTTTGATCATTTGTGATATGATCATTTGTTTGATCATTTATCTTTGTGATCATAGGTTGATCATCTGTTGACCCAAAGCATGGCTTTGTGACAAAGCTTAGCTTTGTGGCGAGACTTCGTCAGGGCCTCACAACCCGGAAATGGTCGAAACAGGAATGTTGCGGCAAGGTTATGAGGGTCGCGCCCTTTAGGGTATGTCATTTCCTTCTGGAAAAGGGTGGTATTATGGTATGGAGCCCTGATACTTACTCATGTGGATACACTTTCTTTATGATGTGTGATGTTGGTTACCGAGCGCTCGGATAAAGGTCCCAAAGGACCGGGAGGTGGCATATTCGTGAGTTACCTGTTACAGGGGTAACCCGGCCTTGTTGGCAGAGAGCAGTTTGTCTCTCGGGGCGTCCCGCCAGAGGCGTTCCCATGCGGCGGAAGGAAGTTCCTTATCCTGACCATTTATTGGAAATCCATTTCTCCAATATGGAACTTGTACGGTTTTAGTTGTAGAACCTGCCATTTACGTACGGTGGTCACCACTGTTTAGATGGTAGCTATAGTAGGCATACGATACTGGTCGTATGTTGGCTAAGATTAATATTATACTTTCGAAATGTTTTCTGCACTATGCACTAATAATAATAATCCAATGATTTGCGTAGTAAGCATGTTTGACTATCATAAGAAGAAATCTCCTCCAATTCTGCGTTTGCATTGTGTGTGTGGCGGGAGGTCTTATGGTAGTTTCATTTTCCAAAAGCATTGCAGATTTCAATGTTTAAAATTCTTTTGTTGTTGTTTAAAGATAAACTGTTTTTGTTGCTCACACCAGTCCCATGACTGATCCGGAGTTTATTGTTCCCTTCCTAAACTCTGGGTGCCCATCATTTTCCACACGGGCAGTCTAGAGTTGGGTTTTTCAGATATTCAGGTTTAGTAGATTATCTGGAGCTAGTTCATTCATCGGAGTTGCTTATCTTGGAGTTGTGGATTCATTCTTGTCTGAAGATCATTTTGGAGTTATCACTTCTATTGATATTGTTCCGCTGCTGTTGTTATCTTTTCTTTTCCGCTGATATTTCTTGTATCATATCTCTGATGTATATTGATATTCATTGTATCCCTCTGTTGTATCAGATATTGTATATCAATGTATTATTCTTTTCTTCCGCTGTGTTATTTACTTAATTGTGTTATAGCTCTGGCGAATCGGATTTGAACGGTCGAATCTGCGGCATTCTAGTACAATGTGAAGTACGGATGTTGATTTTCGAGCGGGCAAAACCCGAGTCGTTACATGTGGTATCAGAGCTAAGGTTGTACTTTAGCTCAGGAGTGTAACACGTTAAGTAGCTCATTAGAGATAGAGTGAAGTAAACTCTAGAATGAGTATTCCTTAGATATCCATCCGTATGCCTCAGTAAATTCTTACTATCCACTGATAGTGAGTATGAGTGCAAGAAGAGGATGAGATAGGGGACAGAGAAATACGACTATAAATGGTCAATACTCTGTAACAACAAGAAATCAATCTTTTCTCTATCGATCTCTTTGTTCGTCATCTTTTCTCAATTCTTCGATAATTTCTGGTAGATCCAGAAAGGAATTCGATATATTAATATGGGACATAAACTCCGGATGGACCAAAATTGTTTGTTTGGATGTATTGGTTGCTTTGATTGTTATGGTTAATAGGTATACTTTAGTTTAAACTAAAAATTTGAAATTGTATCCATATATCTGTCTATTCTTTTGGGTCCTAGTATATTCTACGAATGGTTAGTTATCCCTTCGAACTGACCGATGCCACTGTATATTTCGTAGATCTGGATAACCCGAGTATCTTCTGAAGTGTTAAAATAGATTCGTTCTTGTATCTGTTATTGATATTCTGATTTGGTAAGCCAAATGCAGAACAGATGTTCAGTTGATTTGATAAATCCTATTTCGTCTATCTTTTTGTCTCCTTGGTAATTTCGAGGACGAAATTCTTTTAAGGGGGGAAGTCTGTGACGACCCCGAATTTTAATTTCATATAATTGATAATTAAATTAATTTTTGAATTAAAATTATATAATTAAACGATAAATGGATTGCGAGTTTCCCCGATATCCAAGTATATTCTGTATAAATCATTTAAATTTAAATTTTTTGTATATATGAGAATATATATCTGTATTTGAACATATCCGACTAAATTTGAAATAATATAACATATATTTGACTTGAATTTAAATTGTAAATAAATGGTTTTAAAAATAAATATAGGGTTAAATAATAATAGAATGTCTTTATAAATGAATTCTTATTTTTAAATAGAAATTGTCATTTCAAATTACTTATAAAAATATATACAAATATGTGTGTTTTGAAAGGAGCTACGGTTTGAAATAGTAATAAGTAAATTTAATAATTGATAATTAAGGTTAAAATAAAAGAGTAATAAATAAACAGGATATGCAGGTAAGTATAAACGCCAAGCAAATAGCAAAGTAAAGAAATATATGTAGACGAATATGAAACAAATAATACAAATATATATGATAAATATATATATACATAGTTTTATTCAATCTAAAGTAAATATATGTATCTTAGAAAAATCAATACGAAATAATACCAAGTAATAAAACAAACAAATTTTGATACAAAAAGGCAAAGAAAATAAGTATAAAAGTATTTTGTAAGCCTACAAAATAGAAGCCACCAGATTCTTGCTAATGCAATGTATAACATAGAATTAAAACAAAAATAAAATACAAGTGGTACAAGGCAATTAATGCCAATATCTTAGTACACAATAACTTATCATCTCAGCCGAAATAGTAGGGATTATTTCAGCCACCACATAAGAAAGATCACTGACCCAAACAAATAAAAATCCCTGCTTATAATTGTACTAGAGAAGAAAATTGTATCATGTTGTACAAGCAAAATAATATCACCAGTACTCTTCCTTTCTATACATCAACCAACCTCATTTCAGTTCGTTTATTCTCAAAACTGAGTAGAAAACTAAAGCAATATCATCTCATATTCAAACAAACATTAACTTTAAAACATCAAAACAATTTATCCAAAGTCTGAGATCAAGAGGAAGCTTCAGCTATCAAGTTCAAAACCAGATTTCATCTTCAACTTAAAAGACTACAACTTCAACTTAAATCTGAAACTCTGGAAACAAAGGTGAGTAACACTTTATTTAAAATGTTATAACTTAAGTAAATATCGAGTATGCTTTTCTCTGTGATGAATGTATATTGTATGTATGTGGTTTTGCAATCTGTGTATATGTGTTCATTGTTACTTTGTTAGTCTGTCCCCTGTTGTTTTTGTAGACATGTAGATAAGGCTTCCTCTCTTGATCTAGTTATTGTTTGAACTTAGGGTGTAAACAAATTTTGTTTGTTTAACTATAATCGAAGTATTAAGATTTTATTTAAGTCGAAACAAACTATATGGCCTCTGGAAATCAAGAAAACAACATTCAACTTTGAATATGTTCAAAAATAAATTTCTGGTTTAAGGGATTCAAGGGTATAGAGTGAAACATCATACAAAATCAAGATTTTTAAAACAAGTTTTACGATTTTTAAAGCTTGGGTTGAAGAGCAGTTCCAGTTTCACTGTTTCAAGCATTTTGAGTTGCCGTGGTCGTTGTGGTTGACCGGAGGTGTCGAGGTTTGGTCTGGAGGTAGAGGAGTGATCAGGGGTTTGTGGAAAAATAGTGAACTGGTCGACCGATGACCATGGTGGCGGCAGAAGGCATTCGAAGTCTGGTGACCTAGTTTGGGAAGGGCTGATGTTTTCGATTCGTTCTACGCCGATGGTGGATCGAGTGTCACGCGGTTTCGTGTGGAGGTAGAGGGAAGATTGATGACGCTATGGCCGGAGTTTGGTGGCGAATGGTGGTCGGAGCGGCGAGCAGTCGGCGTTGTCAGGTTTTGGGGTGATGTTGCCTTCGAATTTTTCCAGGTTTGAATGTATTCCTCGAATTCGATTCAGAACGAGTGATGTCGATTTGATCTGTACCTTCGACTGGAGAGATGGCTCGTGACTCGCCGGAGGAGACGAGGTTCACCAGAGTGTCAACGAGACGCTGTGCACGTGCCCTGTGCACGTTTCTAGTGATGTTGATTCGTTGGTTTGGGCAGATGGTTGCATTCGAGTTTTACTCGAGTAGATGGGAGGTTGGCTCGAAGGATTTGGTTCTGTGACTCGAAGCAGATTGAGATGGCTCGAGTCATATGCGTGTGTTACAGGTTTCATACCTGTAGCATACATTTAAAACTGGATTTTTAAAGTGTAAAGAAGGATTTAAAACAAGTTTTAAATTCCCAGTTAAATCTGATTCAAGTTAGTTTGAATCTTGGTTTGAAATAAAATAAAGTTTTTAAAAAATATTTAAATTGTTTAACAATCTTAAATGTTCAAATGATTTGAATTTTTATGAAGATTTAAAATGTAAGTGAAGTTTTAAATCAAAGGCTTAAATCTGATTCAACTCTAAATCTGAATCTTAGTCTCGAAATAAAAGAAAGTTTTTAAGTTTAAATTGTTTTAAACATATATTATTAAATGTTTATAAAACCTAACAATGAAATTAAGAAGTAAATAAGAAATGTTTTTAATATTAACTTAAAAGTGAAGTTAATTCACATTGTTAATAATGATTAATTACAAAGTTTATTAATTAAAGGTTAAATGGTAATTAATGATTTATAACTACTTAATAATTTAAGAATAATCAATTAAGGGTTAATTGATTTATTAATTAAGGTTGATTAATTAATAATTAAAGGTTAATTAATTAAAATGAAATTGTAATTAGTTAATGTTAATTAACCAGGATTAGTGACTAATCTGATCTAATTAATCAGACAATTAATTGACCCTACTTATGAATATTTGGATTCTATTGGATGATTTGATTGTTTGATATTCCTGATATGTGATGATTGTGATATACCCTGATTTATGTTGTGATTTGTGAACTTATCATTGGGTGTTTCATATTTTTGAACTTATCATTGGGTGTTGCAGAGCCCGTGTACTATCAGGCCCTTAATAGCTGCTGCACCGATGCTGACCGGAGAGTTGTGGTGAAGAACAGTTGTTGTCTCTATTCAAAACAGGGATGTACTCTCGTGTTCGATAATGTCACATACCGGAATTTTCGACTTTCGAAAATTCGACATCGATACTCACTTTATCGACTGCCGAGAAATCGAGTGCCGGAAACTCCAATAGTGAGGGTTTTAAGGAAAAGAAATAGAAGAAAAGATAGAAGAAAAAGAAAAGAAAAGAAGAACAACAGAACAACATCAGAAACAGAAACAATATCAGAATCTTACACATCGCAGCGGAACAATATATAATAGGTAAACACTAGTCTTTTAAAACAAAGAACTATATCAGTTTATACATACATCAATCATCAGAGTCAATATACAACAATGGACAGTTATATAACTTGTCCTCATACAGAATACATAGCGGAATAAATACTATCAGATACAAATATTACGTCTCGTCATCCAGCTTATCTCCAAGCTCCAGAATATCCAGAATATCCTGATAACCTAACTCTAGACTGCCCGTGTGGAAATTGGTGGGCACCCAAAGTTTAGAAGGGAACAATAAACTCCGAGTCAGTCATGGTGACTGGTGTGAGATCGTAAAACAGTTATTCTTTATAACAACAAAATAATTTTTAAAGTCAATTCGCAATGCTTTTGGAAAATGAAACTACCATAAGACCTCCCGCCACACACACAATGCAAACGCAGAATTGGAGGAGATTTCTTCTTATGATAGTCAAAGATGCTTACTACGCAAAATCAAATCCTTTTTGATATTATTATTAGTGCATAGTGTAGAAAACATTTCGAAAGTATAATATTAATCTTAGCCAACATACGACCAGTATCGTATGCCTACTATAGCTACTATGTTCAATAGCAGGTTACCGCCACATTCCATAGCAGGTAATACAACTAAAACCGTACACGTCACGTATTGTTTCTTTGGATTTCCAACAAATGGTCAGGCTAAGGAACTTCCTTTTCCACGATGGGTACGTCCCTGGAATAGACGACCCGAGAACCTAACCGGATCTCTGCCAACACAAGGCCGGGTTACCTCTGCAAAAATAGGTAACTACTGACACGCGTATGCCATCCCCCGATCGTAACTGATCTTCCCGAGGATCCCCGATTTCCAACAAACCACATAGATAATAATGCAGCAACCACATAGGTTAAGTATCTGGGCTCCATACCATGATACCACCTCTATCCAGAAGGAATGACATACACTAAGGGGCGCTACTCCCTAGAACCTTGCCGCATCCTTCATGTTTCGACCATTTCCGGGGTGTGAGGCTCGATGAAGTCTCGTCCATAAAGCTACGCTTTCTACAAAGCCCTGCTTCGGGTCAAACAAAAATGATCAACCTATGATCACAAAGATATAAGATCAAACAAATGATCATATCACAAATGATCAAACACTGATCATTTCACAGCAACACTCAGTATGCCACGTTACCAAATTGGGATATATCGCTGATGAAATTCAACTACATAACCTCTGAGCTCATACGTCTCAGAGAAGGGTGTTAAGCTAAGAGAATAAATTCTCCGCCACCAACAGAAACGTATTTGAAAGAAATCAGCTTTATATCTCAAATTGTAACGTTAGACACACAATCCATACAAGTCTGTTCCGGGATCGAACAGAACCGAAGGCACTTCTCACGAAGCCCTTGCATTTCCGGATAAATTTCTAATCACGTCCGGACTTCCCGTCACTAAGGGTGATAAAACCTCTAAATCGAAGATCAGCCGATGTAGAGTAACTCGACGGTAATCCTTCCGTTTTCAAAAATATCCGGTCTTCAACACCGGTCTTCGAATGCAATTCATAACGACGTATCACATATTCGGAATGGGTTATACGACCCCATGGTCCTTTCCCGGCTAACCCGAATAGTGAGCGCTTATTCAAAATAAGTGTGGCATTCAAATTCATCCAATTCACAACAAATACCTATCTAAAGGTAATTATTGATAGTCGGTTATTTAACTATCAATAAAGATGCGCAACATCATCAGATTCCAAATAATTTTCCAAATTATTTCATCTTCAAAAATATCTTTACTAGATATAAAATTTCCACACTTAACCAGTTGAAAACAATTTTCAAATCAATTTCCACATTTCATTTTATCTTTGAAGATAAAATCTCAAAACAGTTCATTTCATATTGGAAAAGCATTTTCATACTTATTTAAATAATAAGTATTTCACAAATCTATTTATTTTCAACATTTGAAAATATTCAATATACTTAAATCAATATTAAGTATACATTTAATTCTTTAAGGAAATCATAAATTTTGACATCTATTTGAGTCAAAACGAATGTTGCGTAAAACATCGTTACGACGACTCGAAATCAATAGTATAGGGATTCGGAATTTAGATAGATATATAAATCCCAATACTACATAAAAACATTTCCTTTCGGAAATCATTTACTATAACAACAGTGTTATAGTCCACCATTTCCTTAAATTTCTCGAAAACGTCTATTTCAACAACAAGTGTTGAAATCTATGGTTTCGATTCATAATACATTTTAAAACATCTTTAAAATGTTTAACTTCATTTTTAATATCATTTCTTCAAAAATAAATCCATTTCATTCAATAATATATTCACTGTCCAAAATCGTGAATATAATTCACTAATTACTTTCCACTATTTTCTACACATTTTATTTCAATAATAATTCGCTATCCAAAATCGCGAATATATCTCCTTTAACAATCTTCTATATTTAATTTATCAAATTCAATTGATTTCGAATTTATAAAAAACAACGTTTATAAATTCTAATTTTATTTTATAACAACTTTGATTTAAAATCTTCCTTTATTAACTTCTATACTTTACTTATCAAAATAAGTGATTTCGGATTTATAACCAACTTTTATAAATTCCAATTCCATTTATAAAAACTTCAATACCAAATCAATTTCAATATTGATTTCTAAATTTATTTTCCATCCCATCTCATTTTATATTGACTTTCCAAATTTGTTTCAATTTGCCAATTAAATTTATAATTGGATTTCCAACTTATCTTCTTTTAAATAAATTCCTTTTTTAAGGAAATAAATTTCAATTGTTTCTTTCAATCTATTTAAAAATCCAAATTTTAACTTAAATTCTTCAATTTATAATCACTATTTTACGAAATCCATTTATTTAACATTTTCACTTTATTCTGGAATTTATTCAATACGATTATAAAAATTTACTTTTTATACTTTAAAAATTCCTTTCTTCAAAATTTCTTCAATTTAAAAAATTGATTCATTTAGAAATTTTCTACTTGAATTTCAAAAATTCAATTTCGTTTATCTTTGGAATCCAATGATGTCAAACATCCATTCAGCTAAATTTTAGCTTTCAAACAATTTCCAGATATCAATATGATTAATAGCATCACTATAATCATTCACAGATTCATATCACAATAGAAATAAATTCAATCAATGTGAGGGGTCCAGTTGGATCCCTCCAACCTGTTTCCCTGCATCCAAAGATGTTAGCACAATACCAATTCCTCTCCAGTACGGAATTATCGCGGTATATGGGTTTTATAAAAATCCGCTTACTAACGGCGCAATAGGGTCTCATCCGCTATACGAGGCGGGAATCAATCAATCCAATATATACATATGCCAATATGTATATATTGCTATATATATAATAGATATATCCTACTATATCTAATATCACATCCAAACAGTCAATCAATAAATAACTGTAAAAGAAAATCCACTTTCATTTGAGTGAGAAGATCTCACCTTAGTTTTTAAATTTTGCAATCCATTTCCACTTTTGTTCCGGCTTGTTTTTCCATTCTTAACCTTGTATAACCAATTATACAATTTGTTAATATTCGAGATAATCGAATAATAAATTTATCGTTAAATTTATTCATGTTAATCTAATAATTTTTTTTTATTTTTTTTAAGCAAATAAATTTAATTTTAAACTAATTCCCCCTTTATAAAAATATCTTTTAGTAAATAAAAATACTTTAATTAACCCAGTTTCCTTTTTAAATCGTACCTACCAATTTAATTAAAGACAAACCGTTTTAAATCTTATTGTCTGATTATTATTATTATATATAAATATACATATTTAAATCGTATGTATATACACATTTCCACACTTCAAATAAACTAATTAATTATGTATTTTACTGTATACTTATTGAATTAAATCCAAAATAAAGCAGTCTACAACATACCATGAATAACAAAAATCGAAATTTTCCTTACAGTAAAAACAAATCCAGGGTGCCGCCTTCGACGCTCCCAAAATCACCAAGATTCGAACACAACTGAAAATCCCAAATCGATTGCTTCCCATCCCCGAAACTGCAGCCGCGCTCGCGTCACTCGAGTTCGAGCACTGCCTCCCTTGTGATGCCGCTGCCCTAGAGAATATTGCCAGCAACTTCATCGTGCACGACACCTTCACCCACCATCATCGTCGCTCCGCCTTGCGCGCTTGCGCCACCAGCATCGACGAGGTCACGTCGTCGTTCACGCGAACGAACCCCAACCCCCTATCGAGTCGCTCGCCTCTGCCTGATGTCGCCGCCCTTGAATCGAGAATACTCTCTGACGTCGCGATTCCCAGCCTTTGCGAAACCCTTGTTCGACATCGCGACTCCAGATCTCGACCATTATCGAGCTTCGCTTCCCCTCGTCAATGAACTCCGGTCGAACTGCCCTTGTAACTCGCGACATTTTTTTCTTTTAAAGCAATTTGAATTGGGGGAAACGGTTTCGAACTTGAGGGAGGAGGCTACGTTTTGGATTGAAGAAGGGGCGACGTTATTTAATTTTTTTGAGAGGAGGAATTTCGTTCACTTGGATTGAATAAACGAGGGGAGACGAGATTTCATTCTGCCATTTAAATTTTCTTCGTTTGATTTTTGTTTTCAAAACTGTTTTGCGTGATGATTTAAAAAGAGATGGAGGGAGACAGGCGTACGCGATTAACAGAGAAAGGTCGACTTGCTCAGAAGTAGGGTGGCTGATGCTGACCAATTATATATATTTAAATTCAAATTGAATTCGATAAAGATTCAATGCGTTTACACGTCGTGTGCTCACATATAAACTCCGAAAAATACGAAATTTGAAATCCGATAATAATTAAACATTACGGACCCAATGGAACTAGTTTCGTCGAATTCCGAGACTGTGCCCCGAACGCTATTTTTAAATATCGGTTAAACGATATAAATTCAAAACCGAACAAATCACTGAACAATTCAATTCTGAAGCTTCTATTATTTCCGGTATTGTCAATACGAATTTTAAAAGCCTTTGAAATATTTTTCTTCAGCTTAAATTGAAGATTCGAATTTTTATCCAGTCTCAATAGACTAAATTTTATAATTTAATCGCCAAATTCAAATTTAAATCGGGGATTCAAATTAAATCATCGTTCAAATATTTAAAATTAATTAAATATTTTCAATTTAATTTGTTCAAAATCCTGGGTCGTTACAGACTTCCCCCCTTAAAAGAATTTCGTCCTCGAAATTACAAGTTAGGAAAAATGGTCCTTAACTCGTCTACTATTTTTCACAATCTAATAGTTTTATCAATTTTTCAAAACAACTCTTTCTACTAAAGATTCGTTATTATCTCAACTAACTTTCTAAACCTTTCATAGTTTTCAAACAATATTGTTTACTTCAAAATTCAAATTCGAGTTTAAATTCAAATTTTAAACTTTCAAAATTTCTCAAAAATTTTCTAACGCCCTAAATTTCCGAAAATTTTGCCAGCGTCTCCTTTGCGCGGCTAATACGGCATGACTACAAAACGTCCCTACGGACTCTCAAATTTCAAAAAGAAAAAGAAAAAGCCAAGCGACTAGACAAGAAATCAGCAAATCTCATATTTGAAATTCAAATACTTACCTTTTGTCGAGCAATTCAAATTTATCTTTGAAAATCAAATCCAATTCCTTTTATAACACCTGTATGTCCTACTAGCCATAATATCTAGTTACACATTCAAACCATTTTGCAAATTCTATTACAAAATTTTCAATATAAACTACTTATATCATTTTTACTTCACTATTGAAGTTACATATTCATTATCATTCAATTTTACATTTCAAATTCACTTGAATTCAATTTTATCTTCTATTCTGAATATTGAATTTTTATCGATTATCTTTCATTTACTAATTCATATCACTCTATATATTAGTTTCATTCACTAATTCATTTTAAATTTCAATATTCAGCTTGAATTACATTTACTAACAAATTCAAAACAAAGTTTCACATTCATCTTCAATTTCAGTTTTACTTACTTACAACTTCAAATTTATTTATTCATTCTGAAACTCATTCACTAATTCTTTCATTTCAAATTCGAATCTGATTTCCAAATCAAATTTCAAATATTCTATAAGTCTTCGACTTACTTACATTTCGATTTATAAGATCATTGATACATTCACGTTACTAATTTCATTCCATTATTGAATTTTAAATTTTCAATTACCTTCTTGAATTCTATTCCAAGTTATAAATTCATTTACAATTTGAATTTTATTCCAATCAGATTTCAATATTTTATAAGTTATCAATTTCATAATATTTTTATATATAGTATTCCAGAGTCTTTTCAACATCAAAGCCATTTTGAAAACAATTCAAATTATCCTTTGAATTTTCTAAAACAAAAATCCAAAATTTTCAAACAACTTCCATTTAAACAATTTGGCAGCAATTCCTCTTTTGGAAACCCGAAAATGAACACCGGTAATGTCGCGATCATCATCGGAATTATTTTCCAGCGACCGAAAAGAGTTTAGAGCTTTCATCTCTTCAGAATACTTTTCCAAAATCCTTTGAAATTCATTTTCAAATCAAAAAGAAATTTAAACTTTCCAAAACACCAAAATTTACAAATTCCTTTCAAAACATTTCCAAACACTCCTCTGGAATTCCGTTTCAAATTATAAGTCACATTTATAATTTATATTCTCAAATTTCATTTGTATATGGATTAATTTCTTATCTTTGGAGTTATGATTTCAATTTCTTATTCAATTTCATATAATAATGATAACATTTCAATATTATTACTTCCTAACAACCATGCATCCATATACTATGATAATTCATAGAAAAATCATTTCTTTTCTATACAAAAATAGTTTTAGGTAAAATTATCTCATTTACCCTATTTAAAACAATACTGTGTCAGTTTATCTTGTTAAGAGTTTAGAAACCCCTATCGATTACAGTTAGCTAGACTGCGCCGACCAGAATCCATAAACAATCAACCGATAAGTCAACACAATACAAAACAATTTCATATTCACTAACAAATACGCACTCGTATATATTATTACACTCAACTCATTCTAGAGTACTACTGACTCTATCTCTAATGAGTAACACCCAACAGAGCAGGGTTGTCGCTTAACCATATGCTCTGATACCACGCTGTCACGTACGGGAATTTTCGACTTTCGAAAATTCGACATCGATACTCACTTTATCGACTGCCGAGAAATCGAGTGCCGGAAACTCCAATAGTGAGGGTTTTAAGGAAAAGAAATAGAAGAAAAGATAGAAGAAAAAGAAAAGAAAAGAAGAACAACAGAACAACATCAGAAACAGAAACAATATCAGAATCTTACACATCGCAGCGGAACAATATATAATAGGTAAACACTAGTCTTTTAAAACAAAGAACTATATCAGTTTATACATACATCAATCATCAGAGTCAATATACAACAATGGACAGTTATATAACTTGTCCTCATACAGAATACACAGCGGAATAAATACTATCAGATACAAATATTACGTCTCGTCATCCAGCTTATCTCCAAGCTCCAGAATATCCAGAATATCCTGATAACCTAACTCTAGATTGCCCGTGTGGAAATTGGTGGGCACCCAGAGTTTAGAAGGGAACAATAAACTCCGAGTCAGTCATGGTGACTGGTGTGAGATCGTAAAACAGTTATTCTTTATAACAACAAAATAATTTTTAAAGTCAATTCGCAATGCTTTTGGAAAATGAAACTACCATAAGACCTCCCGCCACACACACAATGCAAACGCAGAATTGGAGGAGATTTCTTCTTATGATAGTCAAAGATGCTTACTACGCAAAATCAAATCCTTTTTGATATTATTATTAGTGCATAGTGTAGAAAACATTTCGAAAGTATAATATTAATCTTAGCCAACATACGACCAGTATCGTATGCCTACTATAGCTACTATGTTCAATAGCAGGTTACCGCCACATTCCATAGCAGGTAATACAACTAAAACCATACACATCACGTATTGTTTCTTTGGATTTCCAACAAATGGTCAGGCTAAGGAACTTCCTTTTCCACGATGGGTACGTCCCTGGAATAGACGACCCGAGAACCTAACCGGATCTCTACCAACACAAGGCCGGGTTACCTCTGCAAAAATAGGTAACTACTGACACGCGTATGCCATCCCCCGATCGTAACCGATCTTCCCGAGGATCCCCGATTTCCAACAAACCACATAGATAATAATGCAGCAACCACATAGGTTAAGTATCTGGACTCCATACCATGATACCACCTCTATCCAGAAGGAATGACATACACTAAGGGGCGCTACTCCCTAGAACCTTGCCGCATCCTTCCTGTTTCGACCATTTCCGGGGTGTGAGGCTCGATGAAGTCTCGTCCACAAAGCTACGCTTTCTACAAAGCCCTGCTTCGGGTCAAACAAAAATGATCAACCTATGATCACAAAGATATAAGATCAAACAAATGATCATATCACAAATGATCAAACACTGATCATTTCACAGCAACACTCAGTATGCCACGTTACCAAATTGGGATATATCGCTGATGAAATTCAACTACATAACCTCTGAGCTCATACGTCTCAGAGAAGGGTGTTAAGCTAAGAGAATAAATTCTCCGCCACTAACAGAAACGTATTTGAAAGAAATCAGCTTTATATCTCAAATTGTAACGTCAGACACACAATCCATATAAGTCTGTTCCGGGATCGAACAGAACCGAAGGCACTTCTCACGAAGCCCTTGCATTTCCGGATAAATTTCTAATCACGTCCGGACTTCCCGTCACTAAGGGTGATAAAACCTCTAAATCGGAGATCAGCCGATGTAGAGTAACTCGACGGTAATCCTTCCGTTTTCAAAAATATCTGGTCTTCAACACCGGTCTTCGAATGCAATTCATAACGACGTATCACATATTCGGAATGGGTTATACGACCCCATGGTCCTTTCCCGGCTAACCCGAATAGTGAACGCTTATTCAAAATAAGTGTGGCATTCAAATTCATCCAATTCACAACAAATACCTATCTAAAGGTAATTATTGATAGTCGGTTATTTAACTATCAATAAAGATGCGCAACATCATCAGATTCCAAATAATTTTCCAAATTATTTCATCTTCAAAAATATCTTTACTAGATATAAAATTTCCACACTTAACCATTTGAAAACAATTTTCAAATCAATTTCCACATTTCATTTTATCTTTGAAGATAAAATCTCAAAACAGTTCATTTCATATTGGAAAAGCATTTCCATACTTATTTAAATAATAAGTATTTCACAAATCTATTTATTTTCAACATTTGAAAATATTCAATATACTTAAATCAATATTAAGTATACATTTAATTCTTTAAGGAAATCATAAATTTTAACATCTATTTGAGTCAAAACGAATGTTGCGTAAAACATCGTTACGACGACTCGAAATCAATAGTATAGGGATTCGGAATTTAGATAGATATATAAATCCCAATACTACATAAAAACATTTCCTTTCGGAAATCATTTACTATAACAACAGTGTTATAGTCCACCATTTCCTTAAATTTCTCGAAAACGTCTATTTCAACAACAAGTGTTGAAATCTATGCTTTCGATTCATAATACATTTTAAAACATCTTTAAAATGTTTAACTTCATTTTTAATATCATTTCTTCAAAAATAAATCCATTTCATTCAATAATATATTCACTGTCCAAAATCGTGAATATAATTCACTAATTACTTTCCACTATTTTCTACACATTTTATTTCAATAATAATTCGCTATCCAAAATCGCGAATATATCTCCTTTAACAATCTTCTATATTTAATTTATCAAATTCAATTGATTTCGAATTTATAAAAAACAACGTTTATAAATTCTAATTTTATTTTATAACAACTTTGATTTAAAATCTTCCTTTATTAACTTCTATACTTTACTTATCAAAATAAGTGATTTCGGATTTAGAACCAACTTTTATAAATTCCAATTCCATTTATAAAAACTTCAATACCAAATCAATTTCAATATTGATTTCTAAATTTATTTTCCATCCCATCTCATTTTATATTGACTTTCCAAATTCGTTTCAATTTGCCAATTAAATTTATAATTGGATTTCCAACTTATCTTCTTTTAAATAAATTCCTTTTTTAAGGAAATAAATTTCAATTGTTTCTTTCAATCTATTTAAAAATCCAAATTTTAACTTAAATTCTTCAATTTATAATCACTATTTTACGAAATCCATTTATTTAAGATTTTCACTTTATTCTGGAATTTATTCAATACGATTATAAAAATTTACTTTTTATACTTTAAAAATTCCTTTCTTCAAAATTTCTTCAATTTCAAAAATTGATTCATTTAGAAATTTTCTACTTGAATTTCAAAAATTCAATTTCGTTTATCTTTGGAATCCAATGATGTCAAACATCCATTCAGCTAAATTTTAGCTTTCAAACAATTTCCAGATATCAATATGATTAATAGCATCACTATAATCATTCACAGATTCATATCACAATAGAAATAAATTCAATCAATGTGAGGGGTCCAGTTGGATCCCTCCAACCTGTTTCCCTGCATCCAAAGATGTTAGCACAATACCAATTCCGCTCCAGTACGGAATTATCGCGGTATATGGGTTTTATAAAAATCCGCTTACTAACGGCGCAATAGGGTCTCATCCGCTATACGAGGCGGGAATCAATCAATCCAATATATACATATGCCAATATGTATATATTGCTATATATATAATAGATATATCCTACTATATCTAATATCACATCCAAACAGTCAATCAATAAATAACTGTAAAAGAAAATCCACTTTCATTTGAGTGAGAAGATCTCACCTTAGTTTTTAAATTTTGCAATCCATTTCCACTTTTGTTCCGGCTTGTTTTTCCATTCTTAACCTTGTATAACCAATTATACAATTTGTTAATATTCGAGATAATCGAATAATAAATTTATCGTTAAATTTATTCATGTTAATCTAATAATTTATTTTTATTTTTTTTAAGCAAATAAATTTAATTTTAAACTAATTCCCCCTTTATAAAAATATCTTTTAGTAAATAAAAATACTTTAATTAACCCAGTTTCCTTTTTAAATCGTACCTACCAATTTAATTAAAGACAAACCGTTTTAAATCTTATTGTCTGATTATTATTATTATATATAAATATACATATTTAAATCGTATGTATATACACATTTCCACACTTCAAATAAACTAATTAATTATGTATTTTACTGTATACTTATTGAATTAAATCCAAAATAAAGCAGTCTACAACATACCATGAATAACAAAAATTGAAATTTTCCTTACAGTAAAAACGAATCCAGGGTTCCGCCTTCGACGCTCCCAAAATCACCAAGATTCGAACACAACTGAAAATCCCAAATCGATTGCTTCCCATCCCTGAAACTGCAGCCGCGCTCGCGTCACTCGAGTTCGAGCACTGCCTCCCTTGTGATGCCGCTGCCCTAGAGAATATTGCCAGCAACTTCATCGTGCACGACACCTTCACCCACCATCATCGTCGCTCCGCCTTGCGCGCTTGCGCCACCAGCATCGACGAGGTCACGTCGTCGTTCACGCGAACGAACCACAACCCCCTATCGAGTCGCTCGCCTCTGCCTGATGTCGCCGCCCTTGAATCGAGAATACTCTCTGACGTCGCGATTCCCAGCCTTTGCGAAACCCTTGTTCGACATCGCGACTCCAGATCTCGACCATTATCGAGCTTCGCTTCCCCTCGTCAATGAACTCCGGTCGAACTGCCCTTGTAACTCGCGACATTTTTTTCTTTTAAAGCAATTTGAATTGGGGGAAACGGTTTCGAACTTGAGGGAGGAGGCTACGTTTTGGATTGAAGAAGGGGCGACGTTATTTAATTTTTTTGAGAGGAGGAATTTCGTTCACTTGGATTGAATAAACGAGGGGAGACGAGATTTCATTCTGCCATTTAAATTTTCTTCGTTTGATTTTTGTTTTCAAAACTGTTTTGCGTGATGATTTAAAAAGAGATGGAGGGAGACAGGCGTACGCGATTAACAGAGAAAGGTCGACTTGCTCAGAAGTAGGGTGGCTGATGCTGACCAATTATATATATTTAAATTCAAATTGAATTCGATAAAGATTCAATGCGTTTACACGTCGTGTGCTCACATATAAACTCCGAAAAATACGAAATTTGAAATCCGATAATAATTAAACATTACGGACCCAATGGAACTAGTTTCGTCGAATTCCGAGACTGTGCCCCGAACGCTATTTTTAAATATCGGTTAAACGATATAAATTCAAAACCGAACAAATCACTGAACAATTCAATTCTAAAGCTTCTATTATTTCCGGTATTGTCAATACGAATTTTAAAAGCCTTTGAAATATTTTTCTTCAGCTTAAATTGAAGATTCGAATTTTTATCCAGTCTCAATAGACTAAATTTTATAATTTAATCGCCAAATTCAAATTTAAATCGGGGATTCAAATTAAATCATCGTTCAAATATTTAAAATTAATTAAATATTTTCAATTTAATTTGTTCAAAATCCTGGGTCGTTACAGATAAAGTAAACTTTTCCCTTCTCATTTAAAATTTCCAACAATGCTTGGTCTGTAATTTGGGCTATGGAGGAGCTGTTTGTGACGGCGATGCTGTTGATGTCGGTCCTCCCGTGTGTGGTTGCTGTTAGGTGTAACTGTGGAGTTCTGGATTCTGGTTTGTTTTCTTCCAGCATATATGTCTTTCGGTTCTCCTTTTGATTATGCTCTGCTTTGTTCTGGAGCATATGTAGCATGTCTTGTCTGCTCAATGGTAATGAGCTAAACTGTCATGCTTTAAAGGAAAATTGGAGTCTTCTTTTTTTTGAAATGTGTTCGCCTATGTTTGCAATATTGCTATGTTGTTGAAGATGTCTGAATTATGGTTCCACTGCGATGGAACAAAAGCGCGTTTGTGCTACTTGTTATGGTGGAGACCAATTTCAGAAAGTTATGGACTGAAGTTATTATGCATGGGTATAGATTGCAAATGTTGTGTTGGAGGCATAGTTGTCTGGCTTGATGGAGTTAACCTGGTTTTGAAGATTGGATGAGTTTAGTTGTGGCACTGAACTTGGCAATGGAGGTGCTTGTAGGGAAGGAGTAGATGAGACAATGAAAATGATGAAGGAGCGGTTTTGAGTGGTTGGATTTTGTAGTTGCAATAGTCAGAGGAGTTAATGATCCGATTCCGGTAATGTGGTTGGAATGATCGGGCAATGATGCTGTGATGTTTGGAGGTGTATGCAGTGAGCAGAGGGGTTAAGTGTGGCTTGTTACGGTGTTGTAGTGATGTTGGTTAAAGCATTTATTATTGTTAGTGTTGCTTTGACTGCTGAAAATGATGTTGCTGCATATACAAGACCTGATGTATGCTGAAGTGAGTGGTGCCGAAGCTGCTGAGTTGTTGAATTGTGATAGTTTGGAGTAATGTGGATGGTATGGATGCTGAAGGCAGTGATCTGAAGAGGGTAATTGCGGTGATGACGATGTGTAGAATATTGTTTTTAGGGTTGGACATTTGTGGAGTGCTCGAGAGAACCGTTTGAAGTGAAAGCCTACAAGTGCAGTAGGTAAAACCTATGAGTGAAGCAGGTTTGGTTTCGTGTCATCCAACAAGTAAATGAAGAAGAGCTGCAACTCTAGCTTGTTGGAGGATGACAGATACAGCAGTATCAAGGGATGACCCGAGTGGAGAGGTCCATGAATCCCTAAGAGGAAATCAAGAGTATTTGTTGATGGCTAATGAGTGAAGAACCATTCAACGCGAAACAGTTGAGCATGTCTAACCAAAAGAAAGAAAAAACAGTGTTTGTGATAGTTAACGGAAGACGATAGAGGATCAAGAAATTGAGAACCGTAGTTCATTGCGGTGTAAACTGATTGTTTAGCGCATTCAGTTTAAGGGAGGGTGTTAGAAATATAGATATTTGTTCTTTAGTTGCTTTGAATAAGTCTCCTAACTTGTAGGAGTTGAGTTAGTATGGTTATTTAGTGTCTAGTTTATAACCGAGTCTTATGTTTAGTTAGGTAATAGATCCTACTTTTGTTCAGCACGCTGATGTATGTGCCTATATATTTAGGCTATGTTTAATGAATCAAAAGTGAATTTTGCTTTATTTTCACTATCAAGTATTATATTCTATACTAATTCTAACAAGCCATTGTTGGGCAACGACGGTCGGACCAAGCCCCTCCGTCTCCAGCACGTGGCGTACGCATATGAGTCGGCACACACTTTGTTGTAACAAAAGGAATCCCTGATGTTACGTGTCTACCAACTCATATTTATACACCACTTCTCCAAGTTATTTTGCAATGTGAGACTTTCCAAATCCAAACCATCGTTCCTCCATTAAACATGCGAGACAACCCTAACAGTCTCCCCCTTGACTCGCATCCTTTGCGGTAACCTTTGAGAGCACTGCCGTGTCCGTATGGCCCAGTCCGTAATCATCGGCTCTGATACCATTGTTGGGCAACGACGGTCGGACCAAGCCTCTCCGTCTCCAGCACGTGGCGTACGCATATGAGTCGGCACACACTTTGTTGTAACAAAAGGAATCCCTGATGTTACGTGTCTACCAACTCATATTTATACACCACTTCTCCAAGTTATTTTGCAATGTGGGACTTTCCAAATCCAAACCGTCGTTCCTCCATTAAACATGCGAGACAACCCTAACATGTAATACATCTATTTATTAACCCAAATATATTTAAGCAGCAGCCCTAGCAACAGTTGGATTCCCTTTGCACAAGTCTATATTTATAATAACACAATAGACAAGGATGTTCAAAACTATTGGTCGTCCTTTTATTTTATTAACACATCAAGATTTGGATGAGGTTACTATTTGTTTAGGTGTAATTCCCGTGATTCTATTCACTTCTCTGAGCCATATATAAAAAACTATATATATCACCATAAAACGTCTTACATCATTTTAATGAACAATAGATTATTTTATACAATACATGTTTTAGCTATCAGTGGTTAATACTGATGGTTGTACAACATTATAATAATGATATAAAATGCCTTGTTATCATCTATTGTAATGGGTAAGGCGTCTATTGAACAGTGGATAGCAAGACATTCTATATGGTGGTTAATCCTCATGTACAAGGTTAATAGTGATGATTGTGCATATATATTAGTATTGAGTAAAATCAACTCGGATGGAATCCAAAAATATGCTAGCAAGTATATACAAGCTGCAAACATTGAGTATCAACATAACTTAATGGAGTACCCAGCTTGTTTAATTAACAATGAGGTATTATTAAACAGAATCACTTGCACATTGAAAAGATTATGCAATAGAAGATGGTATCATTCAAAGATTCATACACCCCTACAAAGGTAATAACTTAATTGTCTGGTGAAGAAGTTCAAGACAGTTAAATGAAGAAGTGATAAGAAAAGGTTCAAAGCAGTGTTCAAATTGCAATTCAAAGTAATATATGTACATTATTGATATCCATAAATATGCATAATGGTGATACATAGTTAAATATACACACCGTTTCTAAATTAGCATACCATAATGATTTCTCAGGTGGAAAACATAGAATGGGATGCATTGATCGTAACTCTAGTTTCAGTTGAACTTGGAAAACCAAATTTAAGATTGGAGAAATCTACAATCGTTAACGAAGTATGTCAATGGCTGAACCAAAGTTATCAAAAAGTGAAATTTACTCCAGATTCAACAACTAGAAAGACCAATGACAATATCTGCAAATTTGTTGTCTCTACACATGTAAGATATGGTAAATTGCTCCTAAAGTATGAAATTTATTTTTGTATTTCATGATTACGATTGATTTGAAACTACTGCAGGGATTGGGAAAAATATGAAGTGCTAGGAAAAATCAGCATAAACATAGCGAATTATGCCAAAATTATTAAACCTGCTTCAGTCTCTCTCCCTTCATAATTCAGACAATGGAGCCATCCTCCATGTAATTAATGATTCTTCTATATTAATAAGACTAAGAATTTATGCCATTAATGTACAATATTAATGATAATGGAAAGTCAAATATGTCACATTTATTTTGGTTTATGCTTAACATAATTTTTGATTAATTTATTTCAATTGCCCTGTGATCATACAGAGACTGTGCGGCAATGGTGAGAGAAGGTATAATATTGGTATCCCAATAGCTACTAATAAATAAATAAAGACAATTATCATTCTGAATATTCACACCTAATAGCAACATCCAAATTATTTTGACAGAGAGACCATTGAAGTGGCTATGGTAAAAAAGAAACTACTCAAAACAAAGATATAGATCTCAAGCAGCAAGAAAGGAAAATGCTAAGGAGCCAGTTGATCGCTCTAGAGACTAATGGTGAAATCTCTAAAGACCTGAATGACGTAATCACTTTGGAGGTACGAACATTTTTCTTGATTAAAGATGGTACATGAGCAGAAATTCTCCAAATCGGTTTTGCTTCTTAATGAAAATTTTAAAAGAATAACGTATAGAAGAAAATTTATGCAGTCCATGGCTAGGTATAATCACCCATGTAAACTTAAATACACTTATTATACAATGCAATAAATATAATACTTAGCATGGAGCAAACTATTTTGGTTCTATCCACAACTTGGCTATTTTTGATGGTATTTTAGTGATGATCTATAGATCAATACTTTCAATTCACAAGAATTTTCTATAAAGATGAAAGGTAAATCTAACACATGGCTACAGGTTTCAAAGAGCAAAATACGGTAACAACCAGCGTCTCAATGATCGAAGATTTTTGGGAGTTTTATAACCTTAGCAGTTACAATTTCTCCTTTATTACAAATGACTTCTATTATTATATATTTATATCAAGGATTGGTGACTTTAAAGCGGTTTTGGCCTCAATTATTTGCAAACATAGTTAAAGTGTCGAGATTTTGGAAAAAATAACATACATCTCTGTCCAGCTCTTCAACTTTTGACTTCGCCAAATGTGCAATTTTTCCCACTGTATCGGTATCTTTTTCAACATGCTGTTTTATACCTGCATTCATGGTTTTCCACAGTTTAAATTCAAAGTAGTCAAGCACACATTAATTTAATGAACGATTAAAAATAGCCAAAGAGAGTGACTAGCCTTTCATAGAAGTTGCTTTTGTAACAACTTTTGATTCCTCGTTTGCATCTTGAAAATGCATACAACTAGTTAACACCATGAAATATCAAACACAACTAGTCAATGCCAAGAAATGTTCAACTGTAAGTGAAAACTTATTTGTTATCTTGCTTTAAGAAAAAAAGAGGTCAATGGGAAATATCAAATTTATCACTATAGTCAAGATAAGGAAGCTTCTTTATATATACAGTAAATGTGATTTCCTGCTTTCTGTTATGAATGTAATTGACTTAAAAAGTGAAAGACAATGCCAAAAAAGCTTACATAAATCCTCTGAGTTGTTATCGTATAATGAATCAAGTAGATGAAAACCAAACATTCCATCTTAAGTTAACAAAGGGAGTTGTTATCTCGGTATATAAAACCATGGGTATATAAATTTGTCCTTGTCCACTTATCACGGGGAACAAAATTGAGCACATAGATAAGCCAAGATGTAGTATTTGAGAAGAAAACAGTATCCGAGCAACCAACAAAAAGCTAAAACTTCAAGCTGCAACTCATTTTAATTGAAGTAAAACAACTTACATACTGATCCTTGCCGCCTATTTCCCCTTCTTTGAATGTATCTGAAATAACAAGTAAATAAAAAGAAACATCTGCAACAAATTGCATGGAATGTGGAGAAGTCCCTGCATTGATCGAAACATACTTTAATTTAGAAATGAAGATATGAATATAAATGGACCAAATGGTGAAACTATTTGTTGTTCCATCCAATTTTCTATGAGTTGCTTAATTTGATAACCCTTGAAGTACAAAGTGCCAAGGAAATCAACAATACCTTTTGTACGGGTAATTTTCCGTGACAAATTTTCAAATAAACCAGCAGTACTTTTTGGGTGGGTAATTTCCTTCACATTGCTTTAAACTTTTAACCTATTTCCCAAATGGTATCAAGTCATAAAGTAGATTAAAATCCAAAAAGTAGAAAGTTCACATGCTTGCTTGTCCACGAGAAGTTATGTCCATTAAATGATTTTAGTGCAAAAAATAACGTGATAAATAGCAATACATGAATCATTCTTATTTATTTAAACATGAGCCAACTTCCTTATTCAATATGGGTTTTGAATTAATGAATGCACATTCCTTTGGGAACACGTGCGTTTATTATAACATCAATGATGAAAAGAGAACAATACTGAGATAGAATAATGGTTGTTATTCAACAAGAAACTAGCATAGAGTAATGGGAAACCAAATGAGAAAAGGTTAATATGGCATGAGCAAGTAAAACATAGTAATCTAGGATATTTCTAATGAAATACTATAGTCGTCAAGTGCGAAGCAATCTTAGAGAAATCTTGAATAGCTTCCTATAATAACCTGTCAACCCTAAGAAGCTCATAATTTTGGTTGCGCTTTTCGGCATCTTCTAATCCTGAACAGCCACAACCTTTGCTGGATCAACAGAAATACCGTCCTCCAAGACAACATGTCTTAAGAACCTAACTTTCGCTTGTCAAAAATGGCACTTTGAGAACTTAGCATTCAACACATGCTCTGTCAATGTTTAAAGTACAATCCTCAGATGACGAATATGCTCTTCCTCGATCTTAGAGTGGACCAAAATATCATGAATAAAAACAAGCACAACTTTATTCAACAGATCCCTATAAACCCTATTCATCAAGTTTACAAAATATGTTGGAGCATTGATTTGGCAAAACGGCATAACCTACCATTCATATAACTTATCAAACCTGAAAGCTGTCAAATGCACACTCTCCTCTTCTACCCTCAATTGATAAAACCCTACGGCAAGATCTAGTTGGGAAAATACCCGAGCACCATAAAGCCGATCTAACAAGTCATTTATCTTGGACAAAGGATATTTGTTCCTAATAGTCCACTTATTGAGCTTATGGTAATCCATATAAAATCTTAAGGAACCGTCTTCCTTCTAGCAAAGACGACAGGCAATCCCCTATTTGATCGACTAGGTTGGATCAAGCCTTTACGCAACAAATCACTGACCCAGTTAGCTAACTCTAATTTCTCCTTCGATGATAGCCTATGGACATGCAACACAATAAGTTCAGCATTTCGAACAAAATCAATATGAAATTCAAACTCATGGTGATCCCTAACACATTCGCAAACTCCTAGACAATAATAATCGACCCCATCTCCTCTTCAGCCATATCGAGTGAATAAAAGAAACTACTCATTAGCAAGCTAGGCTCTTTAGAAGACACTATTAGATTCTTCCATCCTTCTTTGCTTAATACAATGTAAGACTGCATGATTCCGATACAACTAATCCATCCCAAGTAATACATCAAACCCTATAAACCAAGAACATACATATCATAAGGAAGGAGTTGATCATAATAAGTAACCGGAACTCCTAAACATATCATACTAAGATTTGTCAAGCCATCCATAGGGTTCGACACACAAATAGAGTCATAAGCCATAATTGGTTCCAATTTATGTTTATCAACATGGCTACAAGATATAAAATTATGTGGAGCACCGGTGTCGAACAAAACATGAACATGAGTACCATAAACAGATAATATACATTCAAGAATCTACTTCCCCTTTCTAGCTGCAGAAGTGGAAGATGCCGTAGGAAGTGTGAAAACCCTAGACTATTGTATTTTCTGAGGCACAAGACAATCTCTGACCATATGACATGGCTGGTGGCAGTTGTAATAACACTTTAATGCAAACCGTCCTTTGGTTATTTGTGGGTCAAGTTTCAGTGCCTTTGCAATTGGCGCTTTAGCTATCGATGTCTTTTCTACTTGTCCACCTCTAAATGTCCTACGATTCTTAACAAAATGTCCTTTCTATCCACACTTATAGCAAGCTAAATTGGAAAGATCCTTAGATGGATGAAACTTACGCTTGTTGTTCTCGATTGGTGCAAATGCAGACGGCTTTGGAGCCAAACCCTTGAACCGTAAAGCCATACTATCGGATTCACAAATAATCCCTGCACATGATTTGTCGTGTCCCTTTGAAACTGTAGACGCATGCCCAATACAAACATCTCGTTCTTCTTCAGCAGTATATCTATCAACCCCAGCCGAACCGAGACAACGCATTAAACCTATTCTCATACTCAGCAGCTGACATGACCCCTTGCTTAATATTTAGAAAGCTCCTAAACAACTTAAATAAAAAAGAATTTTATACCCATAAATTAAGGAGGTCCTTAAATAAAAATAATGCTAAAGTTTGAAAATATTTCCTTCCCTAGATGGAAAGAGTATGACCAATCCTTAGGTTGTACTTTGTTTGTTTCAATGTGTCCTAAGGCCGCGCGTTAAAATATGATATTTACTTAATACATACAATGAGCTTTTTCTATCCATTCTAATTACTAAGCAAAGATGTCGATCCCTACAACACTTGACGATTTCGTCTTTATTATGCAAGAACAAAACATATCGATATGTCATATACTCATAGGAGTAGTATAGCTAATTGAAACAAATATGATCCTCCTAGTCTTCGCCCTATGAATAGCCAATAATATTGATTATGTCTAAATGAAATTCATCTGTTTTTATTATGCAAGTCCTCGAAGAATTTATCACATCAATAGAGATATACTGATCATGTCGAATATTTAAATGAAATATAGAAAGACACCAATACATTCGTTTAATCATAAGAGTAGTATAGCTAATACTTTACGTTATCTAGAATGCATGTAATTATGTAAGCTTTGTTCAACATTACGCGTACACAAGTACAAACAACATGTGTTTCACATGTGAGAAAAAAAATACTTAGTACACTCATGTGCAACGTAAAATATTTAGGATAAATAGCATACCCCACACTTTGTGCGTGAAAGGCAAAAAAATCAGTGCAAACGTCAATCGCCCCACATTTGAAAGGCAAAAGATTATAATTTAAAATGTCAATCAAGATGGAAAAACAAAAATAATAACAATACTATATGATGCAACACAACAGCGATAAGTAATTAGAATGGTAACAATAGTTTTCATTGTAACTATAAATACGCCGATGATCAGCACTACAACTTAAGGATGAACGATATTTCCTTCGATCATGTAAGGCATTAGAAAATAAGATGATCTGCTCATATGTTGGTTTCTTTCATAATGAAGATGGTGTTGAACTTGTGAAATAACTTTATCGGTTTTATCATCGCTTCTACAATCGGATAAATCTGAATTAGGTGGAAACTAAATATGTGATCCTATTTACGAATTACGTATGTTACCCTTTTATTCTAAATCAAGTTCATCCTTCCTTGCAGAGGAAAACTGATGATTAACCGAACCAACATTATACATTGTATAAATTATATATATGATCTGATTTAAAAATTCGCCGACTGATTTCAAAGACCTAAAATATGCAACATGAGCATCGGAAAATGCATAACTGAAACCAATTGCTTTTAATAAGCATTTTGAATAGCAATGACATAAGGTTATATCTTCCGAACTATTGATCTTAGAACCACAAGAACCCATAAAATTAAGATGAAAATATCAAATTAAGAATGATAAGATAATTAATAGACTTTCTAATTAGCGATGATATGCATGTAAATCATGTCATAGGTTGTATGCAATAACAGTTATCTGGAATAGATATAGAGGGCCAATTTTGTATATTTATTCCAAATAATTATTATCAGATACAACATATGACATGATTTACATAAATAGCTTCGCTAATTAGAACATCATACTAATTATCTTATCATTCTTAATTTGATATTTTCATCTTAATTTTATTGGTTCTTCTATTCTAAGATCGATAACTCAAAAGATATACCATATGCCTTTGCTGTTCAAAATGTTTATTACAAGTAGTTGGTTTCTGTTATGTGTTTGTTGATGCTCATGTTGCATATTTTAGGTCTTTGAAATCAGTCAGTGAATTTTTAAATCAGATCATGGATATAATTGATACAACAATATTGTTGCTTATGTTAATCCTCAGTTTTTCTCTGCAAAGAAGGATGAACTTGATTCATAACAAAAGGGTAACGTACTTAATTCATAATTAGGATCACATATTTAGTTTCCATCTAATTCAGATTTATCTGATTATAGAAGCGGAGATAAGACCGATAAAGTTATTGCATAAGTTCAACACCATCTTCATTCTAAAAGAAACCAACCTACGAGCAGTTCATCTTAATTTATGTTATCTTGCATGGTTAAAGAAAATATTGTTCATCCTTAAGTAGTATTGTTGCTCATCATGAGCATACTTATAGTTACAATGATAACTATTGTTACCCTTCTAATTACTATGGTTGTTGTGTTGCATCATGTAGTATTGTTATCATTTTGTTTTCCATCTTGATATAGAAGATATTTTGCAAAATATCTTACCGTTCAGTTAGGTAGACCCTGATTAGGATTGTCCATTGTTTGTATAATAGGGTTGCTTTCTACCAAATACACTTAATTTTTTTCAACTTTCCTCATTTTATTACTGTGGATATTTATAGCTAAATAGTTGCTATATTTTTCTTACATTTGGTAGGTTCTGCTAATTTACTACAACTCTGTTCTTAGATTTTATTGATCTAAAATTTTCATTTGTGTTTCATATGCACAAATGACAAAGCACCTAATTTGTTTGCTTATATTATGAATGTTGACTCCAACTTCTGAAATTTTATACATGGAAATACTATAAGCTAATATTGTTCAATGTTTATTTGAATATGTTCGATGTTTATTTGAATATGATGTACCGTTTCTTCGAATATGATATGCACAGTAATGGTACAATAGACTTTAGTTAAGTGTTCAATCTTCAAACAATTTAATCAACTGACATGGTCACTAGTTACCCTATATTCCATTACCCATATTCCATTGTGTATGAATAAAAGTAGTGGTCTCTCTGAAAGATATCACATGCAATACCATGCAATTACCAATTATCAAAGCATCCACTATGAATTTACAATCTAATAATTAATATTTACAAAAATAAAAATGAGACCCACAACATGTGTGCGAAGCACGGGCATTCTACTAGTTTGGGTAATAGATTTGGAAAAACATTACACTCCAATATCTTCTTTTAAACCCCCTATTTTATTCCATAAATAACCCCATTTTTCAAAATTTCTGACGTTGGCATTTTCTATAATACAAATCACACTCAGGTTAACCATGGTATTGTACAAGACCTGACTAGGAGCAAGCAAGGTATTTTATGAAACTTCGCTCGGAGCGAGCGATGCTTTGTAGTACACCATGGTTGGATCAAACTAGGTTTTGAAACAAGCCATATACATGATATTACTAGCGGAAAATTCATGTTAGCTACGTGGTTTATTAGGCATCCACACTTGCTCCAAGCTCGGTTTGTTAGGTTTCCTCACTCGCTACAAGATTGGTTTCTTGTGTTTCTCATTTATTCGAAGTTTGGTTTCTTGTATTTCCCCACTTACTCCGAAATTGGTTTTTTTATGGATGATCTCTTCTCATTAGCAAGTATTCTTTACTAATAATTTATGGTACGTCGGGATAGGGTTGAGGGAAATTTTGTCTAAATAATTTTTTTAGATTTACCGAGGGTGAAAAGCAAAACCGGGGATGTTAATAGACTATCCCTAATTTATTTATTTACTTGGTTTCTACTTCATTTGCTAGTTTCATAAATTTCACATATGATAGGATTATTACTTTATTTGCTAGTTTTTACATATTGTAGCAATTATTTAACCTCACTGTACATGCAATAGTTACTTTGATTCAAATCTACCGATGGACATTCAATTAGAATAATTGGTATAACTCCAAATTTGTGTGTCACGCTAATATACTTATTTACTACTAATGTGTGCATGACAAATTCTATTTGAATTTGTTTTTCCACTTATATCACTACAATTTTGGAGTTTTCTGATAAATGATCTAATTGTTTAATAATATCTTAATTTGACCAACATGAAATAATATATTAAAAAGCCAACACTAAATTGTATTTTTGCTATTAAATTAAAATAAATGCATACACTCATACGGTACGTTTGCTCGATTAAGAACAAGTTAAACTTTTACTAATTTACTTTCCTAGTTTTAAATTACTCGCATTCATTGTTACTTTTATAATTAGTTACTTTTATAATTATGTAGGTAAGCTTTTATTTGTTATAGTTTGTTTCATTTCTGGGTTCAAAATAATGACATTCATTTATTATGAAAATAACATTGAAATCAAATTTAAACGGTTTGGTACAAAAACAACAAAAGTATGTTTCAAATCCATGGTCGTAATTAGCGACCTTGAGTCGAATCGTGACGACTGAAGGTTTAAAGTACAGATAGTTTAACCGGTCAAACCGTCGAAATTGTTCGTTTTTATTTTTTGACAACTTACATTTTTAAATATTAGTAATACTCAAAATTATTGAAACAAAATGCTAAATAAGCAAACAATAAAAGGGTTCTTCATGCATAGCCTTTACCGAACTTTGCTAATCATTTTGTTCCGCAAAAGCGAACATATTCAACTACTACATGCAAACAAAATAGCGAACTAAATCAAGCATTAACCTATACTAGAGAATTAGCATGCTAAATCACTTTATCTCGTAATCGGTAAACTTCAATGAGCATTAAACTATGGTCAATAAAATTAAATCACACACAATATTTTTTGTCATTATCAATATCAAATCAAGGATTGAACTATAGGCAAATCACTATCATAATTTTAAGCATTATAATCATAAAATTTAAGTAATTAACACAATCCACTTACTTTTTTGCTATTTATATTATTTAATATATCATGATCTAATTATTATTTTGGGTTGTTCGTACTTCATAGTTCATAATTAGCTTCCAAGCTCTAATAAAATCGATCTCCGATCTAAGTATTTAAGTCTAACAAACCATCCGAGCTAATTTCCTTAAAAAAAATCAAAATTGTTACTAGATTAGGGCAAAATTGTTACCAGATCTAGGAAGGATGAACTTGACGAGGTTGTGGGACCAGGTGGAGTGCATGGTCTTAATGGAACTTGTGGCACCGCAAGTGTGGGCTTGCGATGAAGAGTTTTGGGGTGGCGGGGAATTTGTTAAGTTTGTGTTTATTCTTATTTTTTTGGTTTCAAGATACTTATTGAAATTGAAAAGGAAAACGGACGAGGAGGAAAAATAACAAAGACATGGTTGAACTGGTTACAATAGATGGTTCAACCATTAGTTCAATGTTCTGACCTTCCGCTCTTGCACAACTTAAGTTGATTAAATTTTGGACCGAAGTGATCCACGGTTCGTGGTTATTCACGGTCGAACCATGGTTCGGTCCACTTATGATAACACACTTCCAACAACTAAATACCTAACGATTATGTAAAGAACCATTTGAATGTTTATCGTTTAATTTCGCTGAATTTGTTTGTATAATATGCATTTTTTGGATATGTTGTTAACAATATCCTTTTACTTATCTCTTACTAAATACCGAATTTATTTAAACCCAAAATGGTCAGGTATGACCAAATATTTTGAAAAAAGTATACACTATACAATTTGTAATAGTCATGAATCATATATTTTGTGAAAGAAAAGACACGCACCACACATTTTTACACATACCACACAAAATATTAAGTTAACCTCAAATTTTTGTAAAATGCACATTCAAAGAATAATGATTTCACCCATAGAGTTTCAAGTTAAAAGTTTTCCTTCTTCTTTTACTTTTGAGTAAAAAGATCATTTGCATTGAGCTCGAACTCATGACCTAAAAACTAAGGAGAAAAAGGGGGTTACATGATTAATCTTCTAGCATTTTTCTAATAAAAATAACAAACAGGCACATTTAAAATGAATTTAAATGTTATTAAATAATCTTATTATTAATTGATAATACGTTTTTATAACTTTTCCGCTACTTCTGCTGTAAATTTAACTAATTCTCACTTCTCAGACAATCATTGAATGCAAATCTAAGTACTAATTCATGTAGTGTAATTCAAAATGTTTATCGAGAATTGCACAAAATATGAAAGGAAAAATATCCATAGACAGACTTAAATCCCACACAATTCATTTTCTCTTACAAATCTAGATCTAAATATAAATGATTTGTCGTATTGTTTTTTGGAACTCTAGATAGGTATGAAATAGGAAAAAATAAGGATTATTCAGTTATCAAAATTTTGAGAATTCTTTAGAGTATGCTCGGTATTCTCTAGAATGGAAATCGAATGCCAAACTAAAATTGAGTAAATGCAAAATCCAAACTAGTTATATATTTTAATTGCCAAGAAGTTTTGATCTAGAAGAGACGTTCAAATATGATCGGGAGCAAAATGTCAAATATTCATTTATTGAAAGGTTTCTAGGCAAAATATTTATCCAAATTTGACTTGACCTTCACCTTTTATTCAAATAGGCTTTATTAAATCCAATCATATTGACAAATCATAATCAAATAAAAACACTGATAATCCTAAAAGCAAAACCACCAAATAATACCTTGGTTACCACATACCCACCCTCCTAGGCTTATCGGAATAACATGAGTTGAATTGATGATGTAGGTACCCATATCGGAAGTTAGAAGCGGCAGATCTATGCGAAGAACCCACGAAGAGTTGAATTTATGGAAGAAATCGTCATTTCTGGAGCTCTGATTGGAAGTGGTGCAAATAAGAAAATTGGGATTAGAAATGAGTTGCATTTACGAGTAACTAGTGTAAACCGCGTTGCACACAGTACATTGTAGAAAAATAATATTATAACTGTTTTTGAAGAATATAATTTATTATACAATATTTGATGAATTTTGTTAGGATAAATGAATTATAAATTGAAATTACTATGTTTATAACTGTGTATTTTTTGTTATGAGATTCGTATATTTTTATATTCGAATAAAAATTAAATTATCATTTTTGTTGATAAAAATGAGTTATATATCGATTTATTATTTTTGAGGATCCATTATTTATCAATCAAATAAATGAAAGTAGGTATTCTTAATAAATTTTTAAACTAATATTTTCATAAAATTTCATAAATAAATAAATATATGCATATATTATGAAATTGACGTTTAGGTTTTGATACATTTGACTAAAAAATAAATGATGTATACATTAAATTTCAAATATTGTTTGAGAGAATGATGACAAATACCTAAAAATAGATGTGTAATACCAAAGGCTTAATGTATTTGTATGCATTTATAGTTCTCGCAATACATATTTATCAAAATAATTATATGATATTATCAGAGTGATAAAAAATATTTATTTAACTACTAAAAGAAATATCAAGTGAAAATAAGACCTAAACATTACAAATCACATTGTCGTTATAATTATGAGAAAAAAAGGATTTTTAATCCATCATTTCATACCTTACTATTTTTATTTTATTATAAAACATTTCAACAATTATTTAACATTTATGTAAAAAAGATAATAAAATATGGAAGAAAAATACTTCTAATCAAAATATGATATAATTTTTATCCATTGATCAACTCTGATTACGAATCTAAATAATTAAGATATAACTTTTTGTACAATAACGTACTAATTGAAAATATTTATTCTTTTTTCAATATTACGAAATATAAACATTCATCACTTATCATTAATTGTAATGTTATTATTCATAAAATATAATTTAATAATGATAAGAGTACATTTGGTGTTCCAAGTTTATGAAGGCAAAACATTATATATGTTTGTAATAATGTACCAATTTTGAAAACCAAATATTTGTATATATTTGTTTACAATGAAATACAACTTTAGAAAGAAAAAGTTATGTATATATTTCTTTGTATTAAATAACTAATTTTAGAAAGAAAGAAATTTCCTGAACTTAATTGTAGAAATGTAAAAATATCAAAGATAATTTTGTATATAATTGTAAAAATATTAAATTATATGGATTTGAATGAAAATATAGTTTTACCATTTACGTCGGTACAAATACGGTATACACATTAAATTATCATTTTTTATGATTTATTATATAATAAATATTTATTAATTGGATTTAGTTAAAAAAATTAAATTCAAGATCAATTAATAAATTCAAATATATGGACTTGAATGTAAAATAATATAAGAAAACTTAGGGGAAATCCGTAAATAATTGTGAAAATTGTTGAATGTTGGCATTTAAATGTAGAATGTTAAGAGAGAATATTAGTAGAACATTGTAATAGTTTGTATATAATTATGAAAGTTTAAAACTATCTGGACTTGAATGAAAAATTATTTTTACTATTTTTGTCAACAGGTAAATAGGCACAAGGAAGAAGTTGCAAAAAAATTTAGTCTCAGGGACAACAAGTTTGTTTTTTAGTCTGAATGACACTTTCTAGTGTAAACTGAAAATGATAGTTATAACTATCATTCTGTGATTTATACAAAAAAGTGTCATTCAGCCTTAAAAACAAACTTCTTGTCCCTGAAACTAAATTTTCCTCTAACTTTTTCCTTGAGCCTAAAAACCTCTTTTGTCAATATGAATGCGGTACACATATTGAATTGTCATTTTTAATAATTTATTAAATCGATTAATGAATATTCGTTAATTATATTTACTTAAAGAGCTTAAATTTAAGATCAGCTAATTGAATTTAATATATATGGACTTAAATGTAAAATAACAGAAAAATTGAAAGAAATCTGTAAATAATTGTTAAAATTAATATTAAATTTTAACGATAGAAGAGAGACCAGTAGAAACGTTGTAATAATTATAGTAACAATATAATGTGGATGTATGAATATAAAATATTTAGAGAGAATTAAGGGGAGATAGAGAAATTCCTAAAATTTAGGAGAGAACTTTAAAATCTTCCTCTTTACTATTATTTAATAGATAGAGTAGTTTACGCGCACGGTTTGTATGGTTTTATTTATGTTGGATAGGTTGCAAAATATTTAGTTGAGCCCTGTAATTTATTGAAGATTTCACAGTGGTAAGAAATAAAAAATGACCCTTTCAAACAGAATTCACATCCAATATGTTATGCATTAAAGATTAATCAAAATAACAAATATCCTAATACTAAAACAGCTGGGATCATATATTATTTGACAAGTGATCATATGGAAGATTGATAGTAGTGAAAATTAGTTGATCGATGATAGTAAAAGATAATATGTAAAATTAAACTTACCAACGATTATGTTTCCCCATTGCACAATCCATCCACTCGGACTCTAGAAATAATACTCTCTTCTTCCCAGTTCTCTTCATAGATTTTATTCATGCTGTTGTCTCTATTGATTCAATTATATTTTAGCTTGTTATAATTAGTGTAAGTGGTAAATTTACCAACATCTTTTTGACCAGTATATATTTATTGATTATCAAGTAATGAAATTTAATTCAATGTATACAAGATATTGACAAATAAGATGTATATGGAAACTAATCATGTAGGTTATATTCATGAACCATGCATTTCTTTATGGAACACATTAACAACAAGTTTTAAGGGATCATTCTTTATGATCCTAATTAGACATTAGCTTTTTAATTGATGTACTCGACAAATTATGAAAAGGATAATAGTTGTTTTTCCATCTAAGTTAAGGACAAATATTTGCTTTGTTTTGTTTTCCTTAATTTTCTTCTGCTTATTTCACGTACAATTTCATTTATCATTTATGTAAAATTTTGTAAAATATTGTCTTTGCTTGTTTGAAGATCCAATTAAAGAGTTATATTAAATTCATAATACATTATATATAGATGAATCATAATATCATGGTGCCCACACCATTATCGAAATAGAAATAATTTTATTGAATAAATTTGTATACTTATTTACATTTCATACATTTTTCTTTTAATTTTACATTATTAAACTTGTGTATATTAAAATCATAAGAAACAATAAACTTCTATTTACTATCTCTTATTTTGAGGAAAATGCTTGTTTTATCACAAAGGATAATCTTTAAAGAATGGATTTGGAACAATGGATTGAAATTTAGAATATTTATTTACCAAAATTGAAATGATGACTTTCTATATACCAAATGACTATAATTTTCTACATACCAAATCTTATTTCGCTACCAGTTTGTTAGTAATCTATAAACAGACATAGGCAGTTCAGTTTAGACACAAGTTGGTGGCACAAAATATGACACAAGAGATTATACTCATATGACCTCTCTCCGAATTTACATCCCCATGTAAAGATAAAGAAACATAGTGGTCAGTACTTGTCTCAAACTTTGAGTTTCATTTTTTGTCCAATTGCCGCTCCCATTAAATATTTTGCTATGCTAGATAACATCATGTATCCATTTAGGTGAATATGAATATCATAATATCCATTGCAAACATTTATATGTATAACAATATATATTAACTCATCACCACTACATTTAAATTTTTATAACGTCATAAATCTATCAAAAAATATATTAAATTCAATTATAAATTATTTATCTAATTAAACATACCATATATGATTACCAAAATTTTCTTAAATATATCTTGAAATAAATCATGAAATTTTAAATAAGTTAAATAAAAATAATCAATTAACACTTATTAGTTAGCTTATCCTTTTTTTAAATCTTTAAAAAAATTCAATGTATACCTCATTTATATTAACGAATGATATAATTATTCTTTAATTTTGTTTCAAATATAAAAATATACATATGAATTCCTTACAGGTAACATATTTGATTGTTCATGAGGCCTTTATCAACAAGGTTCGAGAATCGATCCGTGCTAGTTACATTTCATTCATGTGCTGTGGGTTTGGTACCGTAGAACTTACACACACACATATCATGATACACGAATTTTTTATTTAAACAACTAAGAAGTTCAATTTAACTAGTTTATATTAGCAAATTCATCATACATTGCATACCAAATTATAGCTATATCCAAAATCTAAAATTAAGATAAATTCAAAACATTCCTAGAGAAAATAATTTTTCCTATAAATTAAAAAATTTCAAACAATTCATTTTTTTCAAAAATCAAAATATTATGGAAACAAACCAAAAAATTCAAGGTTTTCAAAGATCCAAAAAATAACCTTTTCAAATTTATATTTGAAAGTTATTGAACCAAAGAACTAAGATTGGCCAAACATTGTATTACCATTATCAATAGTCATCGACATTTCTTTATAGTATTGATGCATTAAACTGATTAGTAATAAAAATGATCGATCGATATATTCTATGTATTAGTATTAAAAGTAGTAAGAATATGAATGTAAAATAATGTTTATCAAATAGTGAAAAAATAATATCACTAACCAATGAAAAACAAATGCTTTACCAAATCACCAATTAGTCACTCTCTTCGTTAAAATAAGATGTAACATCTAACTAGTGATAGAACAATCAGATTAGGGGCATCGAGCGTCAGGGTAAACGAGGAAAATTTCAAAATTTTCCTTTCAATTCATCATGCATTAGATCTTTTATAGTGTCACCATGAATAATGTCGATGATAAATCACATTTAATGTTTTATTGGATGAATTTCATTTGAATTTTAAGTCACGATGTATTATCTTCATTATTATAGTAATAATATATTATCTAATTACAATGTTATTGTTTGCCAAAAACATGTAACAAGATAATTTATTGTCAATTTAAATAAGATTCATTCAATTGTAAGTTTTAAAATAAAACAATTAATCATATATAACGATATATATATATATGTTTGTATTTATGTATGTATGTAATAACATTTAAGTATATATGCATGCATGCATGTACGTATTGGGTCAAGTGCATTGACCGAGGAGGTTAAAAGGGTGAATTTCAAAAAAAAACTTTTGTTAAATAATACAAGATCTTATTTTGTTTTTATATGAATAATATTCATTTATATGAAATCAAATTTAGTATATTAATAAAAGAGCCAAAATAATATTTTAATTTGTTTAATTTATTTAAAATATTTCATTATTGTTTTTTTAAAACGATACTTTATATACATCAAATCACTATGACAACATATCACATGTCAATAAACGTTCGAATCATGCTACGCAAGTTTCGAATTTATGACATCTCGCACCAAAGCCAAATCACTTAACCACAGGGACAATGGTGCCTGTCAATATTTCATTACTGTTTGTTAATGTTTAAATAATACTTTATTATTAATTTAATTTAAAATTAATTTTTAGTTTTATTTTACTTTAATTTTATATTTAATGTATTGATATATTCATATTCAAAATATGAACATCTTAAAAATATAAAATTGCAAACTAACCTAAAGGCATGAGGGTAAAATTGACCATTGTGTCATATGGTTAATGAATATCAGTGTGATAAATAATGTCAAAATAATGTCAAAAGAGGTAAAGGACAAATATTAGAAATTTAATTTATACTAACACTAATATAAAATATAAAAATGTTGTCAATGTATTTTAATTATAATTGATGTACATATGGAAACACACACACACACAGATATATATATATATATATATATAACTTTATTTAAAGTATAAATTATAATGTAAAAGTTTAATTTTATATATAAAAAACTCATTTATAATTTAATTATAATATAGTTCATTTTGGATTTAAAATCAATGTCTAAAATTCAAAATTTAAAGTAATTGACCTTTTCAATATATATATATATATATGTGTGTGTGTGTGTGTGTTAGTTTATTTTATTACAACTGCATATATGTAAAAGTTTTATTTTATTTATTTATTTATATCCTATGTAACATGTTCGCATAAATTGATCTTTTCAAACTTGTTTGACTTTTAAAATATAAATAGAATAAAAATATGCTTTTTATTACCATTGAAAACAAAAGTGTAAATATATTTTTAATAGATCTCCGTACAGGAAATTTATATCGTGTGTGTATAAAGTTTTAAAAAAATTTAATTTATTTATAGAATCGAAATAGTACAATTTTTAAGTATGATTTACACCAGATTGTTTCTCTGACTTCTACTCCTTCTTGATAGCATGGTTATCATCTGTATTCGTTTTAGATCTCATTGTTACTTGTATTTCTACTTTCATAGTATTTGTATGTGATGTTGTATTAGTGAGTTGTATATTAGCTGTTGAAGCTTATAAGCTTTACACCTGTTACATTTTGTAAAGTGGCATGACCACTATAAAACCAGCTTGGCCGTGCAAAATAATAGTACTTTATTTTGCCTGCAAAAAATAGTATAATTTTTTATAATTTTAAAGCCAAAAACTTTTTATTAAATAATCAAATGAAACTTTTATTCATATATACATAAGATCAAAAATATTTTTTTCAAAAAATAAAACATTACAAATGAATATTATATATGTATGTGTGTGTGTCTATATATATATATTTATTTATTTGTATGTATTTGAAAATGCTTTATTCAATAATTAAATATTAACAAATATTCAAAATATTTTTTTATATAAATTTTGTCATGGCCGAAAACGTATGGTTAAGGAGACAAGAGATTTACATGGATATATTACATGGATATATGCATATATATATATATATATATATATGTAACTTGAATATAGATTTAGAATTTGATACCTTTCATCGATGTAATCAAGTCGATAGTTGTTGTTTGCGTGTTATTCCTTCCTTGAACCTTATGTTCTCCTCTTTGGTTTCACTTTGCAATGCTGACACCTTGGGTTCACGATTCGGGCTGACAAGGGCAAGAGATCTATCAAAAAAGCGTAAAGAAAAAGGAGTGGTGGCTATCTTATTTATAGCCAAGGAGATACACAAATGTCCCCTCTTTTTCTCTAACCTTGAAAGTCCAAGCTTCTATTTTCCCCATTCAAATTTATGGCACTTTGACTCTCATTTGAATCATTATTTCAATTGTTTTATTCAAACTCCTTATCCAATCGAACCGACATACAACTTTTATACATCGTTCTAATCGATTTTAAGTTTCAAATAAATAATAAAAAATGCAATAAAATATTAATACAGCATCCGTATTTGTTATTATTAATTTATAACATTTATAAATTAATTTTACCATTGGTCAAATTTGGAAATAACTAATAATGTGGTTGTGTTGACTGTGTGGCGTGAACTTGGTTCGCAATAAATATTTTTTTTGATAACAAGAGTGATACTTAATTTAAGCAGAGCACTCATAGTTTACAGTCAATATTTAAATAATTTATGTACAAAAGCCTGAATGAACGTTACTGAAGCACAGTATTGGGCAGAAGTTCAAGCCTTGCATATCATTTAGGCATAATCCAATTTCTAATCTATAGTAAGCTCGCCTAGTAACAACTTTTATACATGTGTTCTTTTGATCATTAATGTTTTTAGATATTTAGAGTTTGGTCTAAGGTCGGAAATTTTATCTGTATCTTTATTTAATTGCATATATCACTTTAAAGTACTTGGTTCATCCAATAACATGTATCGATTAATCGATTTATTCTAGTTAATGATAGATTTTCTATTTCGCAAGAGTCTTAGTTGAATATGACTTTACTGGCTGGGAGTCTTCGACTTCCCAACCCCTGGAACCGAAGCTTATGTATCGGTAAAGAACTAGAAAGTCGATTTTTCATAATTAAAAGAACTAGAAATGGAGATGTCACCCGGAACAAAAGCTTCCTCTCCTTTGGAACCAAAAATACGATGCAAGGCCTCGTTCACCTCTGAACCCAGTGTTGCATTTAAACCATGTGCCCAAAAGAATGTGTTTCATCTTGATCTGAAATAGTATGCTCACTATCATGAGAATGGGATTCTTCCTCCCCTGCGTTTCTTATCCAGATGTTGTCATCCTCCTACTCATGTAATCTCAGTAGTCGACTCTTTTTCCAGGGCTTTCCTATGAAGGAACTTAATTCTGGCTCTTCCGAGCTTGCTATAATAGTCGCCTATTTGTCAAATGATTTTGTCATTGGTGCATTACCAAAGATGGAAGGCTGCGAGGAGTGAACATCACTCGTATAACCGATAGCTGAGCTCTTCCCTTTTTCTCTTTTGGTAGGTATCTAGGTGGAGGTTTGTCTGCCTCTCCCACTCAAACATCCATCCACCAGCAAGCCAAGCCGTCTGAAGTTATTATCTCCAATAAGGTGGGAAACCTCTCGGAGCTCTTTTGGGATCCGTTTAAGCTTCTCCAGTAGGTCGTCCAAATCATCTCCAGACGTGGTTTTCACTACACCTGGAAGGAAGTCGGCTTTTGGTATGAGATTCTTCAAAAAACAATGAGAGGGACGAATGAGATATGTAAAGAAAGAACTTGTATCCTAAGTGCCATTGATGAAAGCACGGAGAGGTGTCCCGGATGAAGAAATATTCCTTCTTGAACATGATGTATTTGGAGTACAAGTTCTCTACCGGCTTGAACTTGCTTCCCGCCTCGAGGTAAATAAAGGGGGAACCATCCTACTTGCTCTTTACTACGTATAGGAACCTAATCTGGTGATGGGTCGAAGGTGACTGAAACTCCCTTATAAAAATGGTGTATAAACTGGTAAGAATGGCATACCCATTCAGATGCTACAGGAATGGAGCTATTTTCAGGTAGATGAGAAACCCTGCAATCCATGGTGTAATAGAAGGTAAAGCTCCAACTAAGCAATGATAGCGGGAATAGGCCATGTACTCCTCAGGTGGATCATGCACCTGTTGCTCCAGAGTATATAAAAGAAAATCCTGTCGAGGAATGCCATGAGTGGCCACTACGAGATCAACTTGCTTGGCCAACAATTTCTAAGCCTTGTAGTACCTAGGGTTTATCAAGAGTTCGGACGATCCATACCCATGCACCAGAGAATGGGCAGAGCTGGGTTGGTTGGAATGACATCCTGGTTGGACAGGGGCCAAAGGGGTGAAAGAAGAGGGACCCATGTCTCCGGAGGTAGTCTGAGAATGGGTTTGACAATGATCCGACATACCTGCTTAGTATGACAACTCATTTTAGGTGTTAGCACAAAAGGAAGAAATACCCGTGTGTATGCATGTGTGTATTCGTGCATGCATGGTAAAAAAATTCAAACACTTCTGTTTAGTATAACATCGAACGGTAGGCCACAAAACAGAAGGAAATCAGACAACATCGACCCCCGAACCAAGCCAGGCCAAGTAGCATGAGAGTCATGGGGATGGGCTATGAAATGAAAGCAAATGCTCGCAAAAATCATAGATCGGCCTTGGGATGAAGGCTGAGATTGGGATGGAAAATTTAAAAAGCAGCGCCCAGCAATGACGGCCTGAAGAGTTGAAGAGTCACACATTTTATGGGAAACTAGAAAATGAATGAAGGTTACTGGTAGGGTGTGGATCTGTAAGTTATATAGGGATGTATGATGTATCATATGCCGAACGGAGATATGCCAGACCGAGGTATGCCGAACCGATGATGTATCAAGCCAAATAACCTTATGCAGGACCGAACCTTTTCTCATCAATCCAACTTGACCCCCAATGAGGGCCACTCTAAGCCTACCTTAGCCATCGAATCGTAAGACCAACCAACCATTGCTGGAGAAGGGGGTGGACTAACCTCTCCTGGTAAGTAGCATGCAATGGTTTAACAAACCCACTTCATGTTCCATGAGCTAGACTTTGGAGGGCAAGTATTATGGACATTTTCGCCCACATGAAGGTTGGAGTCTAGTTGAGGACAGAGGAGCAAACTCGGGATACTATGCAGAAGAGCAAGCCTTGGGTAGTATCGTTATTGGTCCCTGCTTGGCAGCTAGGGAATCGAACCAAATCCTCTGTTCAGTACCCTAACGATCATGTTCAGTATCTTAAACCCCCGAACAGAAACTTTCGTTCGGTGATAGAGTACCCACCAAACAGAAGATTCTGTTCAGCGATTGGGTACCCACCGAACGGGAACTTCCGTTTGGTGGTTGGAAGCCCATCAAATAAGAACTCATGTTCGGTGGATGGTCACCCACCGCACCAAGCATAAGATTCACCCACCAAAGCAGATAAGGGGAGGCAAGCCATCTATCGAACCGAGCATGTTGAACCAATAAGGAAGCATATGAATATGACCACCAACTCGTCTACATCCATCCTGCTCGAACTCACCCTTCCGGACCGACTTCTCAGTTGGGTCATCCAGTACAATTATGGAAGGAAATCTACATATATTTGGAAAAATATCAAGCATATTCTAGATTCTCGGGAATATTCGTTTTGGGCGAGATATATATGGAATATCATAAATTACCATATTATACATGCCTCAATTCTACCTCTATAAATATCCAAGCATTTTTTATTTACAAGACCAACTTTCTGAGATCTAGAAGCTCCGCGCAACATCATTAATTAGTCAGAGCATTCGAGCCACCCTTTTCTATTAGAAATCATTGTATTTGGCATTAAGTTCTTGTAAAAGGCTAACATATAAGAAAAATCCATAAAAAGACAAAGTGCACATAGGCTATTTACAGTTGAACCACTATAAATATGGTGTACTTTATTTCCTCTGCTTTTCTTTCTTCTTTTAATCATGTGTAAGAAATCGATTGGAGGTGTTTGCCCAATTTTTTGCAAATAGACATGCTGTAAGAATTGAAAACTCATTTCTTTCAAATGTTTTGAAAACCCTATATTTTGTAAAATAATTTAATACTTTGTAAACCATTTTCAACATAGTTTATAAACTTTTCGATCTTTGAAAGCTCTTATAAAATATTTTTAAATGTATTTTGAAAATATATTTTGTTTAAAAATATAAAAGAGAAAAATAAGAAATAGGATCAAAGATTGCTACCTGGGACTTTAACAATATTCTATGACTCTATATACTATATTATAGCCTTGAGATCTTCATATCTTGGTCTTTGTAATCATGAGTCTTCATGTCCATTTCTTGAGTTTTTTATACTGTATAGTTTTCGATTCAATAAGTGTGTAATATACTGCACTATATATTGTATAACTTGGCAAAACATAATGTAAAGACCCGTATTTTACGTATCGGAGGATCGTAAAATATTATTTTTAAATACATATGAGGTTGTAAGACTCAATAACTTTGGTAAATGCCTATTGGAGACATTTCCTATATTTAGAAATTTCAGACTAGTTTACCCCCAATAGTTTGTATCAGCTATAACTTTGAGAGGAGCTGAATTATCATTTTAGACAGTTTCCATTGGAAAGATAAGATGGTTTCCCTTTTCGTAAAATATTCCTAATAGTGATTCAGACTTTGTGGTTAAGAGATACGAATTTTTGAACATTGGCAGTTTTTGAAGCAGCTTAGTGGGTAATTAGTGAGTTTGGGAGTAAGCCCACTAACTTATTTCGGGTTCGAAGACCTTATATGACTGAACCATCGTCCCCAGATCACTTTTACACATTCTCCATTAAATCTAAGTCTCCATTGACCCATTCTCTACCCAAGACCTTTCCTTTTATCCTACAAATCAAGTCTAAATCATAGATTAGTGATAGACCATCAAGGAGACTCATTAGAGATCTTCAAATCTACATTTTTTGGGAAAAAAAATTACACATTTGCTATTCATTTTCGAATCTACCTCCATTTGTGTGCAAAACTTGGATTTTGGGGTTTTTGGTGAGTATTTTATCATCTCTCACCCTATTATATATGTATCTATAGGTTTTGGCATGTTTTAAACTAATTTTAAAGTCAAAATCACATTTTGGAACTGTTTTTAAAGTCAAATATAAAGTAAAACGAATTAAAAATGTTTCCAATTGTTTTAATCATGTTAGTTTGATGTGTGATTGTCTTGATATGTGTTAGGCTATATTATATGCACGCTAAATGATGTTTTTTAATGAATTATTGTATGTTCACATGCTTGAATGTTTGAATGTTGGTTGTTACAAGGATGGTTTTTCTTGGATGCTTGTATGGTTGAAACACTCATCAGAGTGACTTAGAGTTAGGAACCGTGAAAGCGAGCTTCGATGGATTGGCTCTAGAGCTTTTGAAGTCATACCGTCGCATATACGATGCATGAGAGTTGAAGTGTTAAGCATAGCGATGGAATCAATGCGATGTTGAAATGATGAAAGTGCTATAGGGATTCAGTTCGGCATTGGTCGGTTCGATGGAGAAATGGGCTTGGTGGTCGAACACAATTAGCAGATCAATAGGGTGGATAGAGCGGTGACAAAACAAAAAATTCCATTCGGTGGTATGTTGGCTCGGTGACCGAACAAGGTGGTTTGTTCGGTGGTAGGCGGGGCGGTGACCGACAGAGGTTGGAAGTTCGATGGTTGAGTGTGAGGCTTGGTTGGGGGGTATGTGGGTTGACTATAGGAGGGTGTCGAATAGAGCATGAGGTGAAGTTGGGATGTTGGCTTCGTGGCAAGGCATGGGTTTGATCGGTAGTCCGAGGAGTTGGTTCGGGTAAGGATGGATGACACCGAGATGGCTTTAAATGGTTTTGGGATAGCAACCAATGAAGTATGACGACTTCGACGACTCGATGTGGTGAGTGACTATTGCAACTGGTGATGGATCGAAAAACGAGTTCTACGTAATAGCTAGTAGAGCAAAACATGAAGTTGTGATGTCATGAGTAGGAAAGGGTAGTCTGTGTGTACCCGGGGTAGTCTGCGTGTACCCATGTGTTTGGACGTCTGCGTGTTCCAATCCTTAGCCATCTGCTTGGGCAAGAGTGAGCATCCATGGAGTAGTTCTACTATCGGTACATGTGCCGAGGGATTGATGGGTAACTCTGTGGTTGTAATACTCATTAACGGGATAGGGTAGTCCTTGTGTACCTAGGGTAGTCTGTGTGTACCCATATTTTGGACATCTGTGTGTGTCTAGTCCCTAGCCATCCATGTGGGCAATGAGTTGAGCATGCGAGAGTGTTATCATGTATCTAAAGCATTTGAGTGAGAGATGCAAGACTATGTGGTGGATGCTACATTTACTGTGTGCTTGGTATGATGTGTGATACCTCTATACCCCATATTTTCCACTTGTGATAGTAGTGTAGCATATATTACATTTATGTTCTAACTTCTTCGATGTAGGGACATGTTGGGTATGGCTATTCATACCCTATACCATTTATAATATGCGAGTTTTATAGTATTTTGAGATGATATATTGCTCACACCAGACTATTGTCTGACCCGAGGTTTTATACTTTTCTTTTTATTATCTCGGGTACTCTTAAATGAGTAGATTAAGGATAGTAGGTCTGGATAGTGCATGGAGCTGTATGGAGTACGAGCAGGAGGCTACGCTTTCATATATCTATAATTGAAGCTTACCATCCTTATATTCCACTGTGCAGTACTGTGGAGCGATGTCAGTAATTGTATTGTTAGAAACAGTTATAGAGTTTATTATGGATTTTAGTTTTTGTATAGTGTATGAACCTGATGCACTCTGATGTTCTTATTTACGGTTTATTTGATTATATCACTGTTTCGCCTGTTTTACATCTACGTAGTTATATTATATTTTATATGTGTGTTGTAAGATGTTCTACAGGTTTTGTGTTTGGAATTTTCTCTATTTTATATTCTTGGCTACTGTCCCGCATCGATCGGTACCTCCACAGCGCATCAATAGGTATATTGGGTACCGGAGGTGCGGACGGTCGTCACATTTGGTATCAGATCTTAGGTTGCGTAGATGACCTAATTTGGTACTTGGATCCATTACAGGTAAGGAAGGAGCTATCAACTTAGAATGGATCTAGTGATATATGAGAGAGCTTACTTGTTATATTTTGGTTTTCAAAACTATATAGTAGTATATATGGTATATAAGTCGCATTTCATTCATGGACACCACTTATTCCTTTAGAGAGACTGATCATTCTTATTATAGCTTGTGAGAATGAGCCAGTTGACAAGGAATGTTGCTACGAACTCCATCTCTGGAGTTGAGGAGGAGGTGGGATCGGAGGCTGCTTACCCTGACTTGTAGAACAAGTTCGCAGAGATGGTGCAAAACATGGTTCATAATGCCCAAGCTGCTCTTGCTGCAGCTGTAGGCACTACAAGAAAAAGCATTTTTAGTTGCATTTTTTAGTAGCGTTTATTGTCAAATGCAAGCAAAAAGTTATTTAAGTGCAACCAATAATGTAACCGGGAACAGAAATTTAAGCGGGCTTAATTTTTTCGTCACCGCACATACCTTATTTTCGTGGCCGCAAAAAGGCGGGACTTAATTTTTTCATGGAGGTATTTCCTCCCTCTTTTATTTTCATCACCCATTAAAACTTATTTTACTTTCTCAAATCCAAATTCAACAACCCTAAATCACACGTTCCCAAATCCAAATCTGTTCCGTTCCAGTTCATTCATGACCCAATAGTTTTTCATCCTCGATTGAAAGCTACCGCAGAAGGTAAATGATGCGACCCAATTGTTTTTCATCGTCAGATCTCTTCACCATTTTCCACAGCCCCCTGTTGTTGTTAGAGATGCTCTAACTCCATGTTCTTCCCGCTTCTCTTCACCATTTCCTCCCTCCCCCCATCCCACTCTCTTGCTTCCTTCCTCATTTCCCAGTCTCCCCTCATCGATTAATAAGGGCATTGCAGGTTCGATTTTAATTTCAAAAAACTGAACTATCTAGTTATTACTCATAATGATTATACTTAGACGACAAAGCCAAATTGGATGATGTATGTTATTCCATTAAGATTCATTTATAACTTCAACATCAACACATTTCTGATTTGATATGTAGGTGATTGCTTTTGACAATGAAGAAGGTGTAAGATTTCAAACTAAATTTCTTGGAAGTGCTTCAATTGTTGGTATTTTTCCGAAATCAATTTTGCAGACATCCGATAAAAGGTCATTTAGATTTCTGCGATTCATTTTCATCTTTTATATATATATATAATATTGTCCATTTGATGCAAATAAATAGTGAATGAAGGTTAACAATTGAGACGCTTATTTGATAGTGTATTTTGGTTAACTTAAGTGCCCCAATCTGCATTCTGGTATGTGGGCGGTTGTGATATGATATCAGTTTAGTACAACTATTATATGGGAATGCTGAATTACCATCTGCTGTTCATATTTTGGTTGTAGCTCATATGAATATGATATCAGTGTATTTGATACAGTTGAATTGGGTAGTATTATGGTAATCTATTCAAAAAAAATTATGTATTGGAATGTTGAATTACTCTATGTTGTTCATATGTTGAAGTTGTTGCATTTCGATGTATGCTCTAGTTAAGGTACTGCTAGTATTTGTATAAAAAAGTTAATTGTTAGCTGTTAGGTTTGGTTATGTATGTTGAGAAAATTGTTTTTTGGTATTTCTACCGTTCATTCAAATTAATTGAAAACAGAGAGCATAATCACTGGCTACGAAAATGAAAACAGAAAGCATCGTCTTTTACTCGGTTTTGTCTTATATCACAAAGCTCATAGTGTCTCGGTTTTACTCTATCGAATAGACAGAGTAAATGAATGCAGAAATTAGCAACTCTGGGTCGATTTTGGAATGTACCACAACTTCTAAAGTTTGTTGGTTCTATTTACTGGCCAGTCACATTAACTGAAAACAGAAAGTAGAGTTGTTGGTAGGTTTTAGTTTTTACCCTGAAGCATATACTTACTCGGGTTTACTTAACCGAATAGACACAGAAAATGAAAATAGAAAGCAGCTTCGTTTACTCGGTTTTGCTTTACTCCTTGTAATAGGAGCCGATGATGATCTAGTAGTCTCTTGCTTTTTCATACCCTTTGTAACCTATTTTTTTAATATATTTTGGGTTCTCTTTAGTATAGGATAATTGAATTGTAGTACTGTTGTGTAAGTCATCCTTACCATTTACAAGGTTAATATTCACCTTGTTATCTCTTCCATATTTTCAAGGGTATCCTTCTCTGTCTCTGGATCTAGGTTATCTTTAGGGATTAAATTCTAGCATGCATCTAGATAGGGTGAATTCACCACGGGCTGTTGCTGGACCATCTCACTTTAAAGCACCTCCCCAACTCCTTCTGTTGCTTTCGAGAACTGGGGTCCTCCAAGCTATCTTTATTAGTTGTTAAATTTGCTACTTATCTTTGTTGTAATTATTTTTTGGGTCTATATAACACCCTCTAACTTCATGTTTCTTAGGGCTTTCAGGTTTCTGTCAGTACCTTGATTGTAGGATCAGAGAAGCTACTAGGGTTAGGCACCGATGCTTCTATGGCTGCTTTGGTTTCCATTGCTGTGAGTTTATTGATTTTGGAATTGGGCATTGCATCACACTATGCCTAAAGCACTTGCATTCTTTCCATAGAGGTGGGATGTACTTATATTTCACATTCGGCACATATGTCCTACCCTCATGGTGGATCCATATGTACATACAATGTTAGGTACTACATAAGTTTTCACATGACATGGGACTCTTACTAGTTATAATATAGCTCCCTTCTATGGCACGTCATTGATCATTTATGTATATTCAATTTTACTGTATATCTTAAATAAGTATACATACGCTGTTCTCATTATCCACTCTACTGATGCATGTGTTTGATTGTGCCAAGTAAACATGAATTGGGCTAAGTTACGTATCCTCTAGAGATGGATTAATTGGGCTGCCATAATTAATAGATGAAGCCCAATCATATGAAATTAACCAATTTTGGCTACCAAGTAGATATGGTATTTATTGTTACATTTATAAACATTTCGCGCATTTAGCAAATATAATTCAGCAACACTAGAACTGCGAACAAGAAGATATATCACAGGACATAAACAAATTCTTTTCTGTAATTTCTTTATTGATGAATAGGATTGTAATGTGTGACTAACTACATATTATTATTATAGATTGACATTTTTTATTACCCACCTTTAGAGCTGTAATTTTGATTTATAGAGTACTGAAGATGTTCAAACATTTTTGGCCACTTGGGCTCCAGTTTACTGTAAATAGTGCTAAGCATCCAGTATAGCCATGCATCCTGTAAAGCCTTCTGTCATTGGTGCTGTTCAGGGCATGATCACTAGACTTGTCTGCATCACTCCTGCTGTAGGTACATTTATATATTCTGATATATACCTTACTATTTTTTTTCCATGTGTTTTCTTACCTGGTTATTAAAATAAGAGCCTAATTCTGTTTGAAGTTGAACACCAAATATTGCAAAACATACCATACTTTTTGCCAAGAAAATTATGATTAAACTGCCTATTTTTCTCTAAATTATATCGCTAACGTTTTCGCTTTTTATTCTCGTAAAAAAGACATCCTGAAAGTTAAATGAATTTGACCAAAATGACGACATTTTTTTTCCAAACTAGTGGATCAATTTCCAGTAGATTTGGACTCACTGGATGTGCATGTTGGTCAGTCCTACTCCGTACTGTTCACTGCTGATCAAGAAGAGTCAAGTTACTACATAGTGGCTTCTCCTACACTAATTTGTATACAAATGGTTATTGTATGTGAGTTAGGTCATTTTGTCGAAAAACTATTGTATTGGAATGATTATGGATATTTTATTCGATTATATGGTTAATGTGTTTTTTAACTTATTTGAATATGATGATTATGTGAGTGATTGTTGATTGATATAATAGAACCAAAATAGACCATTAATAGGAAATAATAGCATGAAAAAATGGTGTAAAATAATAAACAACTTTTAGTAGCGTTTCAAAAACGCTACCGAAATATATATAGTGGCGTTGAGTAAATGCAACCGTAAAACAGGGGTAAAGTTGGAAATTCTATTAGTAGCGCCAAAAAATCTTTTGGTGGCGTTTATTAAACGCTACAAAAAGATTTATGGTGGCATTTGAAAAACGCTGCCAAAAATGCGTTTATAGTGGCGTTAAAATAAATGTAACAAAAAATCATGGATTTTTAGTGGCATGTTTTCTCGTAACGTTTATCAAAACGCCACCAAAAGTTTTTGTAGCGTTTTTTGAGCGCTACAAAAAATAAAATTTCTTATAGTGAGGTGATGGTGCTCTAGTGCAAGTGCCGAGGGCTGACTTCGCTAAATTGAGCAAGGATTTCTCTACTCTAGGTGGTAAATCGTTTCTTGGAACAGAATCAGCCGTCGAAGTGCAGGATTGATTAGATACCTACGAATGCATCTTTGAGGATAAGGAGTTAGAAGATGCGATGAAAAGGAAGCTAGCCTTTAGACAGCTTTAAGGTAGGGCCATGGAGTGGTGGAATGCCATCAAGATCACTACCCCTGAGGACCAAATTACTTGGGAGTAGTTTAAGGGGAGATTTGAGGAGAAGTATATATCGACCGCTTAGAAATCGGTGCTTTTCCGAAAGTTATTTGACTTGAGACATGGGGATATGTCTGTGATGGAGTATGTGGCCGAGTTCGACATGTTATCGAAGTACGGTCTATCTTTTATTGATACTCCGCTCAAAAAGAACGAGAATTTTATCATGGGCATATATGATTACCTTGGAGAGAAGCTTGTTGGGTATATTGATGAACCGTTTGAGAGGCTCATAGAGAAGGCTCTTCAACATTGAGAGTCTGTACCCAAAGCCTAAGCCGTTGTTGCTCCTAAGGATGAGCTGAAGCCGCAAGCTAGCGGGGGAGGTAAAAGGAAGTGGGACAAGAAGAAGAAGCAACTTCAGAGGGATGGCCAGAAGAAGGGTATATGGGAGCCTACATGCTATAACTACGGACAGAGGGGCCATCTTAGCAAAGATTGCATGAACAAGAAGAAACGATGTTCCAACTGCAACAAGCCAGGGCATATCAAGAAGGATTTCCCAGAACCGCAAAGAAATAAGCAGGTTGTGTCTGATTACGCCTTGAATGCATATCCAGCTTTGTTGAGTGCTCCATCAGTGAAGGAGAAGAGCAAGAGTGTCGTTATATAGGGTATGCTTTCTATTTTTGATATATCTGTATGTATTTTATTCGATACCAAAACTTCACACTCCTTCATATCTAATGATTTGGTAGATAGATTAGCATTGAAACCCGAGGTAGTTGATCAACCTTTGATTGTCACAAACCTTATTAGAGGATCGACTAGCCTTTGCATGGTTTGTTAAAACTTAGCCTTATGGAGTCATGGATGTTTGTTTGTTTGTGATTGCTTTGTTTGTTTGTGATTGCTTTGTTTTGGGTTTTATGGGGTTTGGTATTATACTGGGGATGGACTGGTTGAGGAAGTATGCAGTAGTGGTGGATTATGAGAGACTGTCGGTGACGATTAGGGCCGTGGAGGGGCGGACGGTAGTGATTGGCTGCCTGCTAGAGGATGGAGTTATGGTTAGCTTTCTATATTCGCTTGAGACTCCACATGATGAGTTGTCATATGCCCCTATAGCGAGAGAGTGTCTAGACATATTTGAGGAGGTGATCGAATTAACTCCACGCCGAGAGATTAAGTTCCGCATAGACCACTACAACAAAAAGAGACTTTTACAACGTTTTAGAATTGCTGTCATTATCATCCGCAGCGTTTCGAAGAACGCTGTATTATGTCCTGCTGCAAAAGAGCACTAATATACCATAGTGTTTCTGAAAATTTGCTAAAAATGAATAACCGCAGCGTTTCTGAAAGGTTGCTAAAAAATGGAATCTGAAGCTTTTACAAAACGTTGCGAAAAGTTGTTAGTGTAGCATTTTCTAAATATTGCGAATTCATTTAGCCGCATTTCGAAGAACGCAGTCAAAAAACATGCTTCAACATGTCGTTATATAGCATCATTTATAAAACGCTGCAGTAATATATAATGCAGGGTTTTTTCTGTTTTGCAGCATTTTGCTCTTTTATTTTGCAGCAGTATAAAAACACTGTTGTATATCAAAGTTTTGCTTCATTTTTTTCATTTGCTGCAGCAGTTTTAAATCAGTTATAGCTAATGAATTCAATAACAAATTGCTTAATTTATAACACAATAATGGATATACTATGATATAATAAACAACTATAAAGATTAAACATAATCAAAGCTACATCAATTTCATTAACTATAAGATTTAGTCATATACAAAATTATAAAAACCGTGTTTTAACTCAAATGTTAGCGACATAAAATCTTACAATTTTTTTTTGTTAAAATAGCATAATATAAATCAAGGAAAGTCCAAGCTCTTCTGCTTCAAAATTCCAATATTCCTACAAGAAAAAAATCAATTAGAGATAAACGGTGGAAGAATGTCATATAGTGCTTGGAAATGGTCATTCAACACACATAACAAGAATGGTTATTCAAACAATAACGACCTACATACTAATCTAGCCTGTATCAATCAGTGCATATAAAGCATCAACATCAAATAAAACACAATAAAAGTAAAGTACTACTACTAGTGACGAGGACAAACGATTCAGCAAAATATAAAAAAACCAACAAGCTGAAGATATGCACATAAAGACCGCTTTATTTTGGGCGATTTCAAGAGTATTTATATGAATTTATTGTAGACAGTTGGCAGGTGCACCAACTAAACAACAAGAAAATTAACGTATTATGATGCATGAGGCACATAACTTACCTAAAAGATATACTATCTAACTTGGATGTGGTCAATTTCTAGTTAAGAAATTCTGAATTGTAAACCTTTATAATACTGAATGGCCGAAATGAAGTGGAATCATAATAAATGAAAGTAGTCATGCATGCTATTAAACTCATTTTTGAATCCATATTGAAATAAATACACGTGTACTTTCTTATTTTGGTGGCTTAATAAGGGTGAAATTGAACAAAATAGATAACCGAAATTGAACAGGTTTCAAAGTTGGATGATAGCATAGGCACAATGTTTTGGTTCTATTTTAGCATGCACCCATGTTAAGATTGGTTAAAAATTGCATTGGTATTGATGATGGCAGTATGTAGACCTCTCATTTCTTCGTTCTTTTAAGAGGAAGATGACCATAATATATTAAAAGTACGACACTAACCTACATCGCATTTGTCAAAATGTAATTACTAGGCAGATATTCCTCTAGGCTAAATAATAGGAAACCTTATATGTAATATATGACATGTCCTTATGACATTTGTGCAATTGGTTAATGTTTCCTGGGGATTTGACCAGGCAACTAGTACTCGGCAATAAGTGCTCGGCATCAGAGAGTGTCCGGCATCCAGGAGTGTTCGGCGAAGCACTTGCCATCCAGGAGTGTTCGGCGAAGTACTCAGCAGTGTTCGGCGTCAACCGGCACTCAACGTCAACCAATGCTCGGCATACAAGACTGTTCGGCATCAAGACTGCTCGGCATCAAGACTGCTCGGCATCAAGACTGCTCAGCATCAAGACTGCTCGGCATCAAGACTGCTCGGCATCAAGACTGCGCGGCATACGAGACTGCTCGGCACACGAGAGCAATCGACATCAAGGGGAACTCGGCAGTATCTGTGGTTCGGCGTACAGGAGTACTCGGCATGACAACCGGTAACATCAGAAGTACTCGGCACAAGAGCACTCGGTGTCTAGAGGAGCGTTCGGCTTCGACCGACTAACATCCTGCACTCCCCAAACATCAACCACATCGTTCGGCATAGAAGGGACTGTTCGGCATCATTGCGCTCGGCACATCTGGTTCGGCATACAGTGATCACTGTACTCGGGCTGGAGCGTTCGGCCATCAGCCCACTTGGGAAGTTCAGTCCATCTTTGTCTATAAATAGAGGGGCAGGGTCACAGTGAAGGGGATCCTTTTTTGGAGAGAAAACACCGGGGAACTCTGCCATTTTCAAGACTCATCTTCTCTACTTAACAACTTCATTCAAGCATTTGATTCACGAATTGTATTTGTAATCAACTAAAAAGAAGACCAATAAAGTTTAACCTCAAAGTGGACGTAGGCAATTACGCTGAACCACTATAAATTTGGTGTTCTTACTTTCTGTATTTAGATTAGCACTGTCTTTTCTGTTTAATTTGATTTCATCACTTATATCTCTTCACAATCTTCTTCTACGAGGTTAGTGACCAATTTTGGTGCTAACACTTTGGTGCTTTCACTGAGAACCGAATTCTTAGACCTCAAGGATCTGCTTTGAAGCTACTGGATTGAACAAATCCCCTAAAGAAGATCCGACTCACTGATAGGACATCCGTTGATTCTACTCAGAGTTCATACCAATAACTCTACAATGGCAAGACCACGTACCAGGTCAGCTTCTCATAATGCGGATGCCCGCAAGACTGCTAGCGTGCAGCAAGCAGGACCTAGCAATCAACCAGCGATCCCGAGTGCAGGGGTTGCCGCTGAAGAACAGACTCCAGTTGTCACCAAAGTAGAGTTCAATGACTTGATGAGAGAACTTAGGGAAAGCCGGAGACAACTAGGAGAACAGATGCAAGCTAATGCCAACCTGATGGCACAACTCACTCAACAGCAGCAACAGAATGCTGGGGGCAATCCCGCTGCTTACTCCTCATCTGACAGCTCAACTTCCTCTGATGAACCTCCCAGGCGCAGACGCCGTAAGACTGATGCTGCGCGAGCAGATACTGCTGTTCGAACAGCTGGAGACCGCGACCAAGCAAGAGCTGGAAGCTTCAGGACCGGGATACAGATGGAAGATAGAGGCCCAGATCATCAAAATGCTAACGATGTCGAACCTCAAGATGCACGATTGGCAGATCGCCAAGAGAGGAGGCATCAGCATGGACAGGCACGTAGAACAGACTCCAACCTTCCGCCTTCCATACAGACACCCGATCTGACAGCCATGATCAGGCAATTGATGAAAGAGAATCAGGGCTTATCAAATGATGACTGGGGAGTGTCAAGAAGTCATACTCCGTTCACGGATGTTGTGTTGCAAGCGGCGTACCCCAGGAAGTTTAGTATGCCTACTATGCCTGCATATGAAGGAAAGAAGCAGGAAAGTGGAAGTCGAGAATTCCAAGCTACAGCGAGTACACTCCGCTAAACGCCCCACTTGAAAACATTTACCTATCCACCTGCAATACTTTTCAGTATAGAAAACCACGTCCAAAAGAATCAACTGAAGAACAGAAGCGGACCGGGAAATATTGTCGCTTCCATGAGACTTATGGACACAATACGGAAGAATGTTGACACTTGCACGATGCTATCGAGAAGTTGATCAGGCAGAAGAAATTGCAAGAATTTGTGAAGGATCCACAAGAAGGAGGACATGGAACGTCGAACCCAGGTCGTGCACCGGCTCCACGTCATCCCGAGGAGCCTGCCCGGACCGTTGGTAGGCTGGTCATAAATACAATTATCGGCGGGCCTCACCCCGCGGATAAGAATTAGTAGGAGATGGAGCGATATGCAAGTTCCTTGAAGCATGCAGATTTTGAGTGTTGTTCGAACATGGAGGACGGAGCCCCTGCTAAGCAACAGCGCGTAATGACAGACGATATTGTGTTCAGAAGCAGAGACGCTGAACAGGTAGAGGCTCCGACCATCGACCCCATGGTCATATCTGCAACAATCGGACCGGCATACGTAAAAAGAATTCTGATCGATTCTGGAAGTTCAGTCAACATCATCTTCAAGAAGGCCTACGATCAAATGAAGCTAGAAACAAAAGACTTGAAACCATCCAAAGCCCGTATCCACGGCTTTAACGGCGCTGCAACTGATGCAGTGGGATATGTCGAGTTACCAGTTGAACTGGGACAAGGCGAGCGTCAGAGAGTGCGAATTCTACCCTTTGTAGTTTTGGATGTGGGCTCTCCATATAACGTTTTCTTGGGCCGGCCAGCCCTGGCGGAGTTTAGGGCAGCGTTAGCCCCGTGGTGTTTAACTTTGAAGTTCCCGACTGACAAAGGAGTAGGCGTTGTTCACGGCGATCAAGCAGCTGGTCGTTCCTGTTATGTGGCCGAGCTCCGAGAGGCCCACCGGAGGGAGAAAGGAAAGGTTGCGGACGATCCCGTCCGCATCCTCAATACGGATAATTGACAAGTAGTGCCCGAGCCCTGGCTCGGGCATAGTTCTCGGATCTACGGAGATATAGATCCGAGAGACGACGATGAGAAACTCAGGGAAGAGAAGGCGGCACCGGCTGAATTGACTGTTGACATTTCAGTTAGCCGTGACGACCCTTCGCGAATACTGAAGATCGGATCACAGCTAGGCCCCGCAATGACTGAAGACCTTAGCGACTTCCTCCGGGCGAACATTGATGTTTTCTCCTGGACGCATTCTGATATGTGTGGGATTTCTCCCGCCATCACGAGTCATATGTTGAACATAGACCCGAAATACGTCCCAGTCAAGCAAAAAAGGAGAGGAATGGATCCGGAGAGGTCCGCCGCTCTTGGAGAGGAGGTGGACAAACTCAAAGCAAATGGGTTCGTCCGCGACGCCCTCTACCCGGAATGGGTCTCCAACCCCGTGCTAGTAAAGAAGGCGAATGGGAAATGGAGGACTTGCGTAGATTATTTCGACTTGAACAAAGCATGCCCTAAGGACAGTTTCCCGTTGCCTAGGATCGATCAGTTGGTCGATTCCACCGCAGGACACGAGTTACTGTCATTCATGGATGCATACTCAGGATACAACCAAATCCCAATGCATATTCCGGACCAAGAACACACCAGCTTCGTCACAAATGTCGGGCTGTATTGCTATGTAGTGATGCCCTTTGGATTGAAGAATGCTGGAGCAACTTACCAACGTCTGGTGAATCGAATGTTCAAGGACCAACTGGGTAGAACCATGGAAGTCTATGTGGATGACATGCTCGTGAAGTCACGACGGTCAAACGACCACATTCAAGACTTGGCTGAAATGTTCGACATACTCAGGTTTTACGGCATGAAGATCAACCCGTTGAAGTGTTCATTCGGCGTTGCATCAGGGAAGTTTTTGGGATTCATCGTCAACGCTAGGGGAATCGAAGCCAACCCAGAAAAGATCCAAGCTATTCGAGATGTACAAGCGCCCAGGACTATAAAGCAGGTACAGAGCTTGAGCGGAAAAGTAGCTGCGCTGAGTCGATTTATATCCAAGGCAACCGACAAGTGCATCCCGTTCTTTGACATAATAAAGAAAGGAAAGAGAAATTTTGAATGGACGTCTAGCTATGAGATGTTGTACGTTTACTTGGCTATATCCCCCCATGCAATAAGCTCAGCTTTGGTTCGTGAGGAGGATCGAGTCCAGAAGCCGATATATTATGTTAGCAAGCGTTTAACGGGGGCAGAAAAGAATTACCCTAAAATCGAGAAATTGGCTTACTGCTTGGTGATTGCATCACGCAAGCTGCGCCCATACTTTCAAGCGCACTCAATCGGTGTTTATACCGATCAACCCCTGAGGCAGGTACTCCAACGACCGGAAACTTCTGGAAGATTGCTAAAATGGAACATCGAGTTAAGCCAATTCGATATCGCGTACTTACCACGGAGAGCCATCCGAGGGCAAGCGTTAGCAGACTTCATCGCTGAATTTACCATACCCACCAAACCGGACGATCACGACATCATTCCCCCCGTTTGATGGAAATTATACACTGACGGTGCATCAAACGACCGTTGCTCCGACGCGGGCGTAGTTCTTGTAACTCCGGAAAACCGATCGATTTGTTATGCCTTGAAGCTCGATTTCTCGGCTACAAATAACGAAGCTGAATATGAAGCACTAATCGCTGGCTTGAAGCTCATCAGGGAACTCGGGATCGAATCAGTCGAAATCTTTTGTGACTCGCAGTTGGTGGTTTACCAAGTACGGGGAGACTACCAAGCAAAGGGACGAAGGCTAGCTCCGTACCTCATTCAGGTCCAAGAACTACTATCAAGTCTTGAGCGTTATGACATCTTACATATCCCGCGCGAACAGAACAAAGAAGCTGACTTATTGGCTAAATTCGCAAGCACCGACGATGCGCAACAAATGGGATTGTATCCCGTCGAAGTCTTGCATGCCCCGAGCATAGACGAAATGAAAGTCGATCGCGTGTTGGGAACAGAAATCGAAAAGGAGTCGTGGATAACCCCATTCAAACTGTACCTGACAACCGGGGCTTTACCAGAAAAAAGAAGCGAAAGACGACAGGTCCTTCGAAAGGCTGCGCGGTACGTAATGCAGGGTGGATCCATGTATCGAAAAGGATTCTCAGTCCCATTATTACGGTGCATCGCTCATGATGAAACAAAGCGAGTCTTGAGGGAAGTTCACGAAGGGGAATGCGGCGACCATACTGGGGGGCAAACGCTAGCAAAGAAGATCCTCCGCTATGGGTATTACTGGCCCACCGTAAACCGGGATGCCGCGGACTACGCAAGAAAATGCAACAAATGTCAAAGATATGCAAAAATCCTGAGGGCTCCGTCAACGGAACTCACACAAATGATCAGTCCCTGGCCATTTGCGATCTGGGGAATCGACATTATCGGCTCTTTGCCTTTATCCAAAGGTGGTGCGAAATATGCAATAGTTGCAGTCGACTATTTCACGAAATGGGCTGAGGCAGGACCTTTGGCCACTATCACCTCTAAGAAGGTCATTAACTTCGTTGTACAAAACATTATATGCCGCTTTGGCCTTCCACGCACCATCATTACGGACAACGGAACGCAATTTGAAAGTAGAGAGTTCAAAGAGTTCTGTTTGAAGTACGGCATCGAGAAAAAGTTCGCCGCCGTTGTGCACCCAAAAGCTAACGGACAAGTCGAGGCCGTTAACAAAATAATCAAGTCCATATTGAAGAAGCGTCTAGAGAAGGTTGGAGGCAAGTGGGTAGATGAGCTTCCGACAGCATTATGGGCGTATAGAACTACCCACAAGTCCGCGACCGGCCACACTCCGTTCGCCTTGGCATACGGCTCTGAAGCCGTTATACCAGTGGAGCTTGAAGTTCCATCGCACTGAGTGACATACTATGATCCCAAGACGAACCAAAACCTCTTGTTGGAATCACTGGACTGCATCGATGAAAAGCGGGAAGAAGCTGAATTAAGGGCGACGGCGCACAGACATCGAGTCAAGCGTTACTACGACGGCAGAGTCCGCCCAAGAATCTTTGATGTGGGAGATCTCATTCTGAAACGAGTCTTCCCGGTACCATCACGCATGAATCCCAGCTGGGAAGGTCCATACGCCATTGAACGGAAGCTTGGAGAAGGAACATTCAAGCTAGCGACCGTTGATGGCGCGACACTCCCCCGAGCATGGAACAGTGAACATTTGCGGCACTATTACATTTAGTATGTTTTCCTTTCTTGTTGTAGGCACTGTTGTTTCCTGCATGTTTCCATTCAATAATGACTTAGTTTCCTTTTAAAGTTGTAATCAAGCAATTTAGTTGATTTTCATTAATAAAGGCTTGAAGCCACATTTTCTATGAAGTTTCTATATCTCTTAATTGGATGATAAATTACATTATCCTGCACGACATACAGACTCGTACGAACGATTCCGAATCTCCGAATCCCCAGAGCGCGGGTCGGAGTACTCTAAGTCCCCAAAGCGCGGACTAGAGTATAAACGATTCCAAATCTCCGAATCCCCAGAGCGCGGATCGGAGTACTCTAAGTCCCCAGAGCGCGGACTGGAGTATAAACGATTCCAAATCTCCGAATCCCCAGAGCGCGGATCGGAGTACTTTAAGTCCCCAGAGCGCGGACTGGAGTATAAACGATTCCAAATCTCCGAATCCCCAGAGCGCGGATCGGAATACTCTAAGTCCCCAGAGCGCGGACTAGAGTATAAACGATTCCAAATCTCCGAATCCCCAGAGCGCGGATCGGAGTACTCTAAGTCCCCGGAGCGCGGATTAGAGTATAAACGATTCCAAATCTCCGAATCCCCAGAGCGCGGATCGGAGTACTCTAAGTCCCCAGAGCGCGGACTAGAGTATAAACGATTCCAAATCTCCGAATCCCCAGAGCGCGGATCGGAATACTCTAAGTCCCCGGAGCGCGGACTAGAGTATAAACGATTCCAAATCTCCGAATCCCCAGAGCGCGGATCGGAGTACTCTAAAGTCCCCAGAGTGCGGACTAGAGTATAAACGATTCCAAATCTCCGAATCCCCAGAGCGCGGATCGGAGTACTCTAAGTCCCCGAAGCGTGGACTGGAGTATAAACGATTCCAAATCTCCGAATCCCCAGAGCGCGGATCGGAGTACTCTAAGTCCCCAGAGCGCGAACTAGAGCATAAACGATTCCAAATCTCCGAATCCCCAAAGCGCGGATCGGGGTATTCTAAGTCCCCAGGGCGTGGACTAGAGTAGAAACTATTTCAAGCCTCCAAGTCCCCGGGGCACAGAGTCAGCAAGAAGTCCAAGTACTCAAAAGATGTGGGACGGGAGGCACGCCATGTCCAAAAATGTTTGAACAGCACAAGAATGGACCGGGAGATAATGCAACTCATAAGAACTTGGGTTATGGCTACAATTAGTCAACAAACCAAAGAAAGACAAGAGAATCATTCAAGCAATAAAGAAACTAAAATTTTATTCGATAAGTCCAAAATGGGGATACATGATCACTCCAACAAAAATCAGACCTCTCTATACAAACTGCAAGTTGTGAAAGATAAAAGCAATTACAAGACTTAAGCAAAAAAACTCGTTGAACGAGTGTATCGATTATTTCTTCGACTTCTTCTTTTTGTCTTCCTTTGATGTTTCCGACGACTCCTCTCCCTCACTTTTTTTCTTGGACTTTTTGCTTGCTAGAGAAACGGAGTCAGGAGTAGGAGACGGAACATCTAGTGGTTTGGACCTGCCCGGGAGAATGATTTTCAAAGGTCTGTTCCGCGGGTCAGTGAGTTCCAGTATTTCGGACTCGACTTTGACTTTGACTTTTCTCTTCTCCTCGTCGGCAAGACGGTCCTTCATACTCATCTCTGAAGTATGCTCAGAGGCGCTAGTGATTTTAATTTCATCGCTTCCTTCGACAGGAGACGAAGTATCAAGTTTGTCATCATCAAGCGCCCCGATCACTTGGGCGTCGGGACCGGGAGTTACCCCTGCGTGAGCAACGTCGCTTGTTTTCCCTGCTTCCTCCTTGGCGTCATCGCTCCTCGGAGTTGGCTCGGCGTCAGAACAACCTGCACGAAAATATAAGAAATGGGCATTAGAACGAATAACCATTGCTGAGAAATGACGGGATCTCTTCGACTTCTAGAGAAAGAAGAATTTCCTACCAGGATCCGGTTGGCTATCGGTGGCGCGCGGGGTTTCACCCTCCAGGATAGGTGACAGCACATGAACGCCGAGCCCGGGATCTTCGGGATCATAACTGGCATGCTGCTCGAATGGATCAAGCGTCGACCGACCGGCCGATTGAGCAGCATAAGGAGCGGCGATGTGAGGAGTAGTAGCGTCGACCTCTGACGGGCCGGCCTCGTCGTTCTTCTCTTTCGAAGGGGAAGAGCCTTTGCCATAAAGAGCCAATGCTGCGGATAAGTCCGATGGCTCATTCCCCCTCAAGAACTCCTTCACCAATGCATCCTCGTCGACCTCTTCGGGGCCCGACTCGATTTTCCTGATCTTTATCAGAGTTTCCCATGCCTCAGCCAGGGATTCGAGGTAGCCATCGCCCAAGAATGTTAAGTCACGGTGCATAAGGACGCGAGCTCCATACTCGGCGATCAACGGGTCAAACATCCTTTTGACCTCTTCCCTGCAGACCTCTACGGCCGCCTTAAGGCGAGAATCAAGCTCCTCCACAGCCATTCTTTTGCCCTCCTCACGGGCCTCATCCTTCATTTTCTCGACCCCGGCAAGTTCGTTGTCGAGCTTCGTCTTCAGGAGTCGGGTAGCAACAATCTCATCACAATATCGCTGTGATTCTTCCTGAGCAGCTATTTTGTCTTCTTTCTCCTTGGAGAGTTGTTCTTTCAGCTCTTTGACTTGAGTAGCGAGCGCGTCCCTTTCTTTTTGGATAGAGTCTTTTTCTAGGGCAAGGGCGCCGCTGCGCTGAACTGCTTCGTCAAGCTCCTTTTTGTGAGCCACCTCTAAGCGAGTAACTGCCTCAGCAGTATCTTTCGCACCTTGTTCAGCGGCTTCTAGCTTTGACTTATACGAAGCGAGCTCTTCGTCTTGGAGTTTGATGATTTTCTTATCGCTGTCAGCCTCCAGATTCAGACGGTCAATCTCGTGTTGACGCTCGACAGATACTTCCGAGATCTTCTCCACCAAGTGCACGAATGCGTCATGTTGAACATAGACGTCATTGTTGCAAGCAATGGCACTTTGCTTCACGTGCCCAGGAATGTGATGGATGGCTGGGAGGAATTTCAAGCCGTCAAAACAGATTTTCGGAAACTTGGCCTTAAGGTCGACCATCTTTTCCGCAACAGTTGGGTCCACGGCAGGAATAGGAGGAGGAGGCTTAGAGAATTCCGTTCTTTTAAGTTGCTCTCGAATTTGCCTCGTACTCGATGAACTAGAATGTTGTTCTTGAGCAGCATCAGACTGATAACCCTTTTGCAAAGAATTCTCTTTATCCGGCTTAGTTGGAGGAGGAAGATCGCGGGACTGGGAAGATTGAGAGTGTGCTTTCTTGCGGTGAGACGACTCGCGAGGACGATTGTCCCTATCTTCATAATCACCTCGGTCCCTGCGGCTGCCTGAACCGGAATCCCGTCCGGAGTGATGGAATATAGAAGACCCCTGAAGGCGATCAAGTCCGTGTGAGCGGCCCATATCACCTGCAAAGAATGGAGATAACAACGAGTTAAGGAGAATTCACGAATTAAAAAGACTTGAAGTATATTATGGAATGTGCATGTGCGTGTGTGTCCTAGTGTTCCCCCCGACGGACCCGTTCGTTTATCTTTGCTAATCAGAGTATTGTCTCCTTGAGCCGGGAGTTGAACTCCTACATTGCCTCTAGCGGGCGAAGAGAATTTGAGAGCTTCAGGATCATCGAATCCATAATTAAGTAAATCATCGGGGATGGACAAGTTGGACAGACCCCTTAGAGAACTTTCCAGATGCTGCGAAGAAGCCTCTTTCTCAGGAGGGATAGGCGTAGATTTTGAGGTGCCACAAACTTTCTCCTTTTGAACCGCATATTTCAGCTTCTTTTTTCCCTTCGAAGGGGAGGATGATGTCTCAATATCCTGAACTTCGATTGCCGGATTCCAAGCGGGACCCACGTTCTCGCCCTGAGTCTCGGGAGCATCATCCTCTCTACGCTCGCTTTCTCCGTGCGTATCGGGAGTGCGGCGCGACGACGGTCCGGCCTGCTTTTTCCCTTTACCAGACGAAGGCTTGGGAATAGTGACACCTTCTGGAAGGCTGATCCGACGACCAGGGGCTAGCAGGCCAAACCCCGATAGCGATTCATTTGAAATGATAGTCCGGATGTCTCGATCCTCAGCAGGGAGAGCTCTAATGGCTTCAACGGCCTCAGAATATCCTCGGCCTTCCGGACGCGGGTTGATGCCTGAAAAGATGAAATGAAGAGTTAGGAAAAGCATGACTCCAATTAAATACGAATAGCGATTCAGTAGAGAGACTTACTGCCTTCAACCCATCTCCTAGCAAAACCGAACGGGCAGGCACATAGAACCATTCCTGTTTGTACAGGGCGAATTTGCTACAGGCCCCTGTCAAGATCTGGCACTTGTGGTATGGCTCGAGGAACATAAAGGAAGGGCTATCTTTCCGTCTCTTGAACATATAAATATATCGGATATCACCGGGGGTTGGAGGTCTGGAGAAGACAGCCATGAAAAGTAAATAAGTCCCATATAGAAACGCATGACCGTTCGGGTGCAGTTGCGATGGAGCCATGTCTATGTACTGCAGAATGTCCCGGAGAAATAAGTTGAAGGGAGGCACGCTGCCCATCCAACACATGAACTTGTTGCAGGTAGTGTACCCGACTGGGGGCAGATGGGGGCGATCGTGTCTCGAAGGGACTAACACGTCGGCAAAAGGAATCCCGTGAATAGAGCATATCCGCCTCAGAGCAGCTTCGTTGATCTTCGAAGCTTGAGAATCAATTGGATTGTCTAGTAAGATGGTTGCTTCCAGAGCGTCAGGCGCCAAGTTATGAGCGGGAGAAATTGACGGGTTAGAAGAATCAGCGGCTCCTTGCCTTGCTGACGGCCCAGGCCTGTCAGATATGGTGGCAGAACTAGATTTTCTCGACATCCCGAATAAATAATGAACCTGGCTAAATGCTTGAGAAAGCTATACTTAAAAAACGTTGAACGTTAGAATTAGCAACACGATTTTTTCCCCCCGTGTGGTGTGTGAACTAGTGCAAGCAATTGTGTACAGGCAATAAGAATCTAAAGGTTTTAAAGATATAATAATTAGCTTCGAATCATCGCCTTCGAAGACCGTCATCGCTGACCGTCTCAAAAAGCTCGCCTTGAGGTGATTACAGTTCCGGATTCAGAAAGCATATGATTTATAAAGTGACCGGCCTAAGTGTAGTTTGACGTTTATGTTGTTCGACATGTATGTGTTTGTTCGGCATTTGAATGTTGTTCGGCATTAACATTGTTCAACCTAAGTTCTGTTCGGCATGTATGTGTTTGTTCGGCATTGAGACTGTTCGACCTAAGTTCCGTTCGACATGTATGTGATTGTTCGGCATTTGAATGTTGTCCGGCATTGGAATTGTTCGGTCTAGGTTCGGTTCGGCAATAGTATTGTTCGGCTGAGTTATCGTTCGACATTTTTGTAAGTGTTCGTCTTTAGTCCCTTCGGCTAAGTTGTTGTTCGGCTGAGTTATCGTTCGGCTAAGTGGTTGTACGACTGAGTTATCGTTCGGCATTTTTGTAAGTGTTCATCTTTAGTCCCTTCGGCTAAGTTGTTGTTCGGCGCTCTAACGAGTATTCAGCCTCATTAAGACGAGATACTATTCGCTATCATTCGGCGCACGACAACGTACGCCGAACCATAACTATGCCCTCCAACACCCTTACCACCTCCAACGTTTCCCTTGTTCCTTCATTTTTGACTGTGGTTCGGCGCGATGGAGCTAAATACAATAGCCACATATTTGCAAACACCTCAAATCCTTCCTCCTCGCCTCACATTATCGTTCGGCAAGGGGAACAACCTACTCGAAAGCTTTCTACAGAACACACTTGACTCATTTGAAACGTATTCAAGTTATACGAGGAGCGGTACCTAGATTGCAGTTAGGAGTCTAAGAAGGAGTGTTCAAGTTGCAAATCTGTTCGACTGGAGAAGGTTAGAAATCTTGGAAGAATGACGGAAACGAAAAAGTAAAGGAAAAGGGACGGGAAGGACCCGGTTATATAGAGGGAGGTAGAAGTCGAAGAGGCTATACCCGGTAGAGCTGGTCAATACCGGAGTGTTCGGCATCGTGGTGGAGAGACGTTCGGCACGCTAGGTACGTTCGGCTTCGAACGTATCGTTCGGCATCCCAACCTCGTTCGTCTTGCACCACCTTCGCTAGCATTCTCAAGAAGGTACCTCCGAGATAGATTACCAGATTCAAAGCGCATCACGTTCGGCCACGCGATACACTTTGGGGGGCAAGTGTTTCCTGGGGATTTGACCAGGCAACTAGTACTCGGCAATAAGTGCTCGGCATCAGAGAGTGTCCGACATACAGGAGTGTTCGGCGAAGCACTTGCCATCCAGGAGTGTTCGGCGAAGTACTCAGCAGTGTTCGGCGTCAACCGGCACTCAACGTCAACCAATGCTCGGCATACAAGACTGCTCGGCATCAAGACTGCTTGGCATCAAGACTGCTCAGCATCAAGACTGCTCGGCATCAAGACTGCGCGGCATACGAGACTGCTCGGCACATGAGAGTAATCGACATCATGGGGAACTCGGCAGTATCTGTGGTTCGGCGTACAGGAGTACTCGGCATGACAACCGGTAACATCAGAAGTACTCGGCACAAGAGCACTCGGCGTCTAGAGGAGCATTCGGCTTCGACCGACTAACATCCTGCACTCCCCAAACATCAACCACATCGTTCGGCATAGAAGGGACTGTTCGGCATCATTGCGCTCGGCACATCTGGTTCGGCATACAGTGATCACTGTACTCGGGCTGGAGCGTTCGGCCATCAGCCCACTTGGGAAGTTCAACCCATCTTTGTCTATAAATAGAGGGGCAGGGTCACAGTGAAGGGGATCCTTTTTTGGAGAGAAAACACCGGGGAGACTCTGCCATTTTCAAGACTCATCTTCTCTACTTAACAACTTCATTCAAGCATTTGATTCACGAATTGTATTTGTAATCAACTAAAAAGAAGATCAATAAAGTTTAACCTCAAAGTGGACGTAGGCAATTACGCTGAACCACTATAAATTTGGTGTTCTTACTTTCTGTATTTAGATTAGCACTGTCTTTTCTATTTAATTTGATTTCATCACTTATATCTCTTCACAATCTTCTTCTACGAGGTTAGTGACCAATTTTGGTGCTAACAGTTAACAGCCAAAAACATTGTTTTTTAATCAACCAAGAAAGGGAGCAGTTATCACCCTTTATGCATTAAATTTCAACAATCGTGATGCACACAGTTGGCAGGTGCACCAACTAAACAACAAGATAAATAAACCGAAACATGGAAAAGTAAGAACCAAAATCCAAAATTAAAATAAAAGATGGTACACTTCTTCTCTATAATTTGATTTTTTTACACGCAAGCAAACCTGACCAATTGGTATCTTAATAGTGATATTGAAGGACCATTTTATATGATTATGACAAAAACCTTTATTTTATTTGTAATAGGCCTTAATGTGATTTGGGAACATGAACAAATGGAAAACAGTTGATGTGATAAATGGGTCGCATAGAAACAGATATGTGCATAGAAACAGATTTGGGAACATGAGCAACCATGACTTCTTTCTATGGTAGTATTTTGAGCACTATATGCTCATACATAGAATTACTTAAGTGAGAGTTTGTCACACAATCGTTTATTGAAAAAAAATAGAACAGTTGATGATCAAATAGAATGGTAAGGCATGAAAAAAGGATCCAAAATGCTTACCTCAAATGTATGGTGGGATAGTTGACTCAAGAGGAACCTGAAAACAAGAATAAAAGAATAAACAACCAATAAAATGAGATTAAACTTTAAACTTCCTTTGAATTAAACTTTGAACTTCCTTTAAATTATGCAAATAATCGGTATATAAATAATCATGAATTTAGTTATTTCAATTTACAGGCAACTTATCACTCAATTCTATATACAAATAATGAGTATACAAATCTACGAATTTAGTTATCGCCGATTTTGAAGTTTAAAATAAAATAAAATAAAAATTAAACCTAATCTGTTCGAACATACAAAAAATTTAGATGATAGCAATTCGGTTTTGCGACCCAAAATTGCATGAAGACCGTGGTCCATGCAGTTTAGTCATTCATCCTAATTCATTTTGTTTTGATGTATCCAAAACAGTGCTTCAACATCATTTAGGCCCAGGAATTTAATAAATATTGACGATTCTCAGTTTGAAATAAAATTATAAAAAAAGAAAGAGGCATAAATATGTCAGTCCATTCAAAATCAAAACAAAAATATACTGTTCTATCAACGGAAAGAGTAGTTAATCTACTGAATTCATCAATATGACTGATTATAGAAAATGAAAGAGGCATAAATAGGTCAGTAATATGACTGATTCATCAAGCATATATCACATGATCTACTGAATTGAGTTCTGTTAACAAACATGTCAAATTTACTACTGTGTTTTACTAATATGAACAATGGACAAGTTTTTAAAGATACTCCATGAAAATTACTTCAGAGTTTGATCAGAACCATTTAATGCAAAAATATGTAGTGAAATATTATGTAGTATTTTTAAACTTCTTGCTGATGAACTTTTATATTATGTTTTACGTTTATTTGGCTTGTCTTATTTTAAACAATTATCTAGCTATGGTCCTGAATCTGTTAAAAATGTAGATGTTGGACCCTTACATAAACACATACCTGTATAATGTAATCTGTATAAATGTCTTCAACACAACTCAAGCAAAGGAAAATGCAACTTCTTCAAATTGCAATGTGCTATTCAAGCAGTATTATTGAATAATATGGATAAATACCTGCTAAATTCAAGGTGTCCCGTTCATTTTAAAGTCCTGGAATAGGCTGCTGATAATTCTTGATTTTTTCGTCTGACTGAAAAATCCACAATGTAGAATGGTTAATTACCTAGATATAGTTTGGAAATGAGAATTAACTACTGGAATAAGCTAATGAAAACAGAGTAAACACTTAGAGATAAATATCTGTATTATGTAGCAGTATATATCTGTATTATATCCTTTTTAATAACCTGGAACTTACCGTATTTATTGGGGATCTAGATCTTGATCTTGATCAAGATCTGCAAAAATAGAAACAAATACATGCAATATCCAAGAATATGTTGATGATGAATAAAAGCACTAAAAAATATTAGATTCCACTTCAACTGGATGTGCCAAAAATGAACCCCAAAAAATAATTAAACCCTTTAGTAGCATCCAATTATATATAACAGAAATACATTCAAATGAGGGTGATTGAATATAAAGTGTGTTCAGCTTGAACGACTAAAGTATGTTGTAGCTCAATCGTTAATGTTCCAGTGAATTTCTTTTCCAAACATTGCATGTTGCTAGAAGGAACATTCAACGATCTATAAAAACATTAACTTGTTTAAAAAACAGCATTTTAACAGACTTCAAGTATCAATTTACAAACTTTAATAGAACCACCCTTCCTAGAAAATGATAATTCACAACAATATAGGAAACTACGTGTGGAAGATGTCACGTAAAATCTAAATGGATATGTATACTCATGAATAGTAGAAGTTGAAGACATACCTTTACCTTGACACAGAATGCACTTCCGATGTAGAATGAGAGCATGGTGAACTAGATCTCAACTGAGATTCAGGCTTAGGAGCTGCTGCATGATGAATCACAAGAGATTATATTTAAAAAAAGTTGACAAATTCAATATTCATGGCGATTCTCATATGATTGCAGTAATAATGATGTAACTTAATCTGAAACAAACCTTCTGCTCAAACTCTGCTCATGGCAACGGCTAGTACTTCTTGAATTGGAACGACTGCGGCTCTTGGAAGAGCTTCTTTCTTAACCTATAATGATCGAAAAAATCTCCAACAATTATAACATGTTGGCAAAACAAAAGGAAACTATGGAACCACAAAGTTGTGCAGAGACTTCCTACCCTTATATATCCTTGAGAAGATCCATTTTTGAACTCAGAGCCATCAAACCTTTTGATCTATTGATTTGGAAAGAATTCTAGTTGACTAAATTTTTTTCCAGTCAGCTATATGCATGTACCTTATGCCATATGCCTTCGGTGCTCCATCTTTCTTCTTCGTCTTCCTTCGTTTTGTCTCGGTTGCATTTTTTCTTTTCCTATTGATGCACCGTCTTTTTCGACCTAAAAATATTATATCACATCCCAATACTTGCTTCCTACAATAGTGATGATTGATGTGTCCTTGCATCACAAAGGCAGCAACTATGAAATCACGGTATAGATTTCCAACAATTTTGTATTTTTTGTTTTCAAAAAAGTGAACTAGGTCTCTGAGTATTATTTAATTTTTCAATTTCATCTTCAGAGTTTCAATACTATAGCCTGGAATGTGGATAGATTTTATTTTGTATGCATGTACAAACTGTAATTTTTTAATATATTTTTTGAACAAAAGTTCTAAAGTGCTTTATTGCTGAGTGAATCAAATGTATACAACCTAGAGTGGAAAAATATGTACATATATTTACATCAAAATGCAAAAACAACAGCCATAAACATTTTAATCTATCAGCCCAATGCCCAAACCTAATCTCCAGAATAACCCACTGCCTTATTTGGAAATATAATTCAGGTCGTTCACGCTTTGTACTTTAATCATCTCCAGTGAAAGTCTAAAAACCAAAAAAATGGCGAGACACCATCTTCTCAAACGTTTGAAAATTCACGAATAAATCACTATTGCATCTCCCTCCTCTTCAAACTATACAATTGTCATAACTGTGTACAATAGTTTTTCTATTTTCCATAGCACAAAATTAGAAAAATCACACCTTTCTATTTAAATTTTTTGACTAACTTCATATTTATTTTGATGGTTTATGTTAAACACTCTGACTTTCTTTATGTTTATATTTAATATGAAATAATGAGACTTCTAAAGCAATTTCAAGCTTATGCGGCTTTGCTTTTTATATATTTTGACCGTTATATGGATTTTTATGGAGAATTCAAAGGAGAAATTAAATAGAAAATGTGGGTTCTTTCATGAAATACTCGTGGGTTGTTTCCAATTTTAAAAGAGAGAACCATATAATTTTGTTCCAAGTTAATATATTTTCAATGATATTTCAACGTTTAGTTTTTTGTTGGAACTGTAAATATCCATGGTGGATGTATGTAGGTTTTCAAAAAATTTGTATCTTATTACGTAATTGATTTTTGGAACTATAAAATTACATTTTACTCCTTTTTTTGCCCATCTTGAATAAGAAATGAATTTTTGGGTAATGAAGAATCATTCTTGTTTTGCATATAGAATGCTTTCAACACGCGCACACACACAAACAAGATATAATCACCCCTACAAGCCACAATTGAAAATGGAGTTAATGCCTGAACCACTACAATTGAAGACAAGGAAAATCAAACTTACCGATAAGAATTGTTTTTCCTAATAGCAAAAAATGACTATTGAAATATAAGAGAAGGAAAAATGAACCAGATGTGCCCGGTCAAATACAGTCAGAATATATTTCTATTATGACAATTCTAGAAAATAAATACAATGTACACTTACTAAAAAGAAAATTCTACCATTGAATTTATAGTTCATGTATAATAAGTATGAACATAATGATACCTAAAGCCGTTTAGCAGCATCGACAAATACAAACTCCTAAAAATAGATAACTACATTAGACTTCATGTTGAACAAGAGAGTCTGCGTTATATATTTTCTTAGTAATACTAAGAAATACCAAGGTCTTCCAAGATATTATATATTTAGTTTATATAATGTATAACCTTAACAATTGATGCCACTGATTGGACTGCTAAAGAAGCCATCATTAATGCTGGCCATAAGAACTCAAGCTCTGATAGAAATTGGCCCTCAGTTGCGCAACTGTAATTAATCAAATAACGTGGTTGTCATAATAAAACAACATAAGCAAAAAGTACAGGCGATTAAAAGAGAAAGATGCATTTAGGCTATCTCACGTAATTATGCAAGTACAAGTATAAAAGAAATAAGTTCCAGTCGTCGAATTATTTATCTTTTATTTACAAATATTCATTGACTAACTATCACATAAAATCAAGAAAATCAGATAAGATTCCATGTTGAAGTCTTAAATGCTTGGTTGCTTACCAATGGCATGATAGTTGTAGATTGGTGCATTGTAAGTAGCTTGACTGCTTCTACCCGTAATATCACTAGATGATTGAAGCTATGAAGATTCCATGGTATGCAATTGTGGAATATTTGGTTTCAACTTTTTCTATTTGCTGCTTTACTCAACCACCTTTAACATTGACTAATCCCATCTTCATTATTTGCTCTTTCCTTGGTGGTTTGGCTGTGTTATTGCAATCTGTTAAATATTTAGATGTTATTTTTATTGTTCTAACTGTACTCGTGCATTTGTATATAGCCTGTACTTCTCTTATATATTTAGTTGTCTTACAAAATTATAAATTCGGCAAAATTTATTGAAAATTGAAAATTGAACCACTGTAATCGTTTATGATGAGATAATGGCATATTAATCATATTACCGTACATGACTTAACCTGTATTCAGTATGAAAATATATTTCATTTCCTATCTTCAACATAGATCGATTAACCTAGCTGGACAGTTGACTAGATCAAACCGTTGTTGACAACTAGATGTGAGTCAAAATATTTTTTAGGTGTCATGAAAATTCACTGAGATTATATTTCATCATCCCCAATTTAGTAGTGATTTTGGTTACAATTTCATGCATGACTGAGTTGTCACTCTGCAAATGAATGGATGATTTTAAATGAAATTTCTATTTACTCTCAAATATATCAGCATTTTAAGTTGTTGATAGTAGATATGTTTAAGTGAATAAAGTCCTATGTAATTTGTTTTTGAGAAGCAATTTTAGTCTTGGATGAGTAGTATGCTCTCCATCAATTTTAATTTTTATAAAACTAAAATTCTCTATAATAAGATTTGGTGGTTCATTTCTGATATGAATACAGTCAAGTCTTGAGAATAGTATTTTTGGACTAACATTGTAACCTTCCAAATATTTTTCTACTTAATGATCAAAAATCGCATATTATAGCTATAACGGTTGAAAGTTAACTTGAAACTGCAACAAAATGAATAAGATAGTACATGACATTATGATGGCCAAAGCTAACTTAATAAGCATGTATTTCAATTTCTTCATTAAGTGCAGGAACTAATAGCAAGTGGGAAGGATCAGGCTCCTCAACTAAATGATGAAGAACTCGATCTTGATGAGTTATTGGATAAAAGTGAAAAATTACTTGAATACTTCTCAATTCTATATAAGCATGTGCAGCAGTGTTTCTAAAGTTCATAATGTCAAGACCCTGTGTTGAAAAAATTGCATGCAGACACGATCAGTGCTCTAAAGGTAACAAAAATAACTAATGACTACCGACTATCCTCCAACGCCATAATTCTAAAGTATGACAGCTCAAAGTATATTAGTTTGCGAACCTTTTATAATATTCTAAGTTGAATGTTGATGAAATTTGTCTAATGCTCAGTATAGTTATTTACATTTAATTTTCTTAATATTCATAAGAGCTATGTTTTAAACTCGCAGATTGATTGGCTCAGATAGGGGCAACATCAACTTCTAATAATTTTTATAATTGAAAGTGGGTGTCACAACTTAATGTGAACAGAATGGGTATCGCTAAGGAAAATTGCGGCGAAGCAAGCCACAAAGCAAATGGCAGCGGAGCAAAGCAAATGGTTAAAAAAATTGTGGCAACCAGTTGTAGAAACTAACCTTCTTTGTTAAACAAATATGTCTACAGGTGAGGCTTTCGAGCAAAATCTTGTGTAACATTTTAAAGCTTTATTTACCACCAAGAGCAAACCAAAATGCAGAGCTTTTTGTTCCTTCTTTGGCATGCTTCAATGTGGCCCTAGCTAATCAAAAAATAACTAAATATTAAGAATGTGAAAGAAAAAATATCAACTAATATTTTGGTTATTTCCAAACCTTTCTACTTAAACTAAAACCACTTGTTTGAAACATAGCCTTCCTGATGTATGCAGGCTCATTTGCATACTTCCAGCAGGTGCCGGTTGGCTTTTCTGAAGGAGGAGCTGGTCCATGCGACTATTTCAAAGGGTAATAGGGATAGGGCTCGGTCCTTGTTTTATAGGCATAGGTTTATCAGCTCCCTCGAATGGTAGTGTTTTCTTCCTTATCTCTTCCTCGTTTGGGTACTGTCTCATCATCTCTTCCTGTATTATATATTTGATAATGGATTTGTTAGAATGTTAAGTCTTTGAAATCATTTATTTTTCTGATTTCATCGAAATACATAATCACCTAAACTTTGAGGATATGCAGATCAGCTTCTATGCTGACCATCTTTATTTCAAATCCCTCCCCTTTACCTGTTTTAACGACGGACATAACTTGTCAGGCTACTTAAGGTTGTGTATATATAAGGAATAGAGACCATACCAATTTATTGGCAATTTTAACTATTCATAAGTATGTTTTTCGTATATAGGCAAAAATAACAGCAGATATTTTCATATATAAGGGAAGTACACTGTTATTCAGTAGGCTATTTGAGTTTTACCTACATTTGCATCATATTGCCCTAAACTACAAATCGTACTGAAAGAGTCTGTTTGGCAATCTAGAAGTACAAGTGTTTTTGATGTAATTTAATTTTTAAATATAATATTTGATGAAAATGACTTTTGAAATTGCTTCGTAACTCAAAATCAATAAATAGTTGCTCCTTCATTTTCTACTTATTAGCTACCTTTGCGAGTTACATATAAATAGTTCTCAAACACCAACATTGCAATACATAACTTGTAAGTAGTTTTGACTGCTTATAAGGAGCATGCTCTAGGAGTTGAAGCAATTTTGTTTAAACTAGTGAACTACAGTTGAATAAAATTGGCGCGGATCCATTACTCTTAATATGATAAACTTCCAAACAGAAAAGAAAGGAAAAAAAATATCATCTTTAAAACAATCTTCTAAAGGAGAAGAAGTAATCTTTAGCAAAAGGAATCAACTCCTAAGCTACAGAGCCAGAATGCAAGAGAAATAATAAATGATGTATGTATTTATACAAGTATAGCCAAGTGCTATAATGCTAGATAGCAGTCAATTTACGTCCCCTTTTCTTAAATAAAAAGAAAAACAATTAACTAATTAAGTTAAAACTGCAAAGGTAAGTTTAATCTTTATATCGGTTAACAGGGTACTTAAGTTATTTATCAAAAGATAAATTTAATATGGGAAATCAATTCAATAATCTAACAGATATACCTGCAGCTGCCACGATCTTAGCAAGGTTAAGCAGACACCTTCTATCTGCTAGAGATGGCAGTGGCTTTAACATTTGTGGTGGTTGCTCCAATTCTTTACCATTTTCATATAAATTCAATAAATTCATGTAAGCTTGAAAATTTACCATTTTCATATAAATATGTTAATCTTAGAAAGTTTATCAAGAAACATAGAAAATGTCTTTAAAGAAATCTATTATATCGCTTTTATTTATGTTTTCATTTTTCCTTCCACAGGTTAACGCACTCTTTTTCAACATTTCAAGTTTCAATAAAAAAAATCAGCATCTTTAATCGAACAACAAGGCAATGCAAGTATCAATGGTCGTAGAATCAAACTTACCAGAAACAGCAAAGGCACAGCAAAAGCAAACAGCATAGGCAGAGCTGTATGCAGAAGAGAAGTTACTTTATGGGGTGAAAAATCTAGAGAACTTACAGACTTCACTATGCATTTCTCAGTTGTCATCCAAAGGGAAGATAGTTATGTTCCTGGTGATAGCTCAACATTTTTCCTTGCAAAATATACTCAAACGCTTCCTACAGGATTAGGAGGCGGCTTTCGTGCTTTATACAGACCTGAAGCTAATTTTTGCAATTCCCAAAATTTGTTGTTGCTGTTGAGTTTGAAAATCACGTGTTTATATGTTTATTCGTTGTAAAAGGAATTGGGTTAAATCTTTTTTTCTTCAATAAGGCTACAACAAGATTCAAATTAAAGGATAACTCGACTGGTGAGAAGGATGAACAAGACTCGTGACTCAAATCAAAGATTAAGGGAAGGAGGTAGTGTTGGTAGGTATAGAAAGAGAGGAATAGTGTTGAGAGGAGGAAAAAAGGACCGAAATCATAAGTTTTGGGGAAATAAATTAGGGTAGCTGAGAGGGAAAAGAAATTGGGAAGAAGCGGAGGTGAGCGCGAGTGTAGAGAAAAAACGCGCGGGTAAGATATTTTTAGTGGACGCAGCGTTTTAGATATATTTAATTAGGTTTTGAAATATAATAAGCAACATTTTGTATAAAACGCTGCAATTTAGTGCTGCTAATAATAAATTTTCTTGTAGTGGACTTAATGAAGGATGCCAGACCGATAGTTATGCCTTTGAGGCATATGGAACCTAGGGAGAAGGAGGAGTTTGAGGTGCAAGTGAATGATCTATTGAGGCGAGGGTTCATTCGTAGGAGCATAACTGAGTGAGGTGCACCTGTAGTATTCGCCACTAAGGCGAATGACTCTTTGAGGTTGTGTGTAGCTTACCCTGAGCTAAATAAGATGACGAAGAAGAACAAGTATCCACTCTCACGTATCGATGACTTGTTTGATAAGCTCCATGGTGCTCGGGTGTTCTCTTAGTTGGACTTGCAACGGGGTATCATCAACTAAGAGTGGTGAAGGAGTGTGTGTCGATTATAGCGTTCCGTACACCATCTAAATTTTATGAGTGGTTGGTTATGCCATTCGGGCTAACCAATGCACCGACATACTTTGTTGATCTTATGAATCATGTTTTAAGGGATTAGCTAAATAAGGTTATACTTGTGTTTGTGGTCCTTGTTTATTCGAGGATGGAGGAAGAATACAAGGAGCATTTGAGCATTGTGCTTGAGGTGCCGAGGAAGCACCGATTGAAGGCAAAGTTTGCGAAATGTCACTTCTGGAGGAGGGAAGTGCAATTCTTAGCTCGCATTGTTTCTGAGCAGGGTATTGCTATAGATCCTGCGAAGGTGGGAGCAATACAGGTCTGGGATTGATCCAAGACCGCTATAGACGTGAGAAGCTTCCTTGGACTGGTGGGATACTATAGACGTTTTATCCAGGACTTCTCTAAGGTAGCAGCGCCGTTAACCAACTTGATGATGAAGAATCAAACTTTCACTCGGGACGCGAGGTGCGAGCACGCGTATGTGAATCTGAAGGAGAGGTTGATGAGCACATCGATGTTAGTCATTCCGAGTGGGAATGAGGAGCTGACAATATACACAGACGTCTGTGGTACTAGACTTGGTGCGATGTTGATGCAAAAGGGAAAGGTTGTCACTTACGCTAGTCGACAACTGAAACTGCACAAAACGAAGTACCTGGCACACGATTTGGAGTTTGCGGCAATAGTATTCGCTTTGAAGATACGGAGGCACTATTTGCTTAGGGAGAGGTTCGAGTTGTATACAGACCACAAGTCGTTGAAGTATCTGTTCTCCTAGAAGGACCTCAACCTTCATCGACAACGATGGTTAGAGTTCCTAGCCTCCTATGACTTGGCATTTCCTATATGCTTTGTATAGGAAATGCAGTCATTGATGCTTTGAGTAGATGGCATGCTAGCTTTGGAGCGATGTTCCTAGAGTGGAAACAATTGGAGTTCATCGTTGGTTATGATTTTAGACCTAGATGTGGGCTAGAGCCGGAAGTATTATCTAGCTTGACGGTCAGACCTACCTTGATCGAGCGGATCAGTGCCAGTCAGAGGAGAGAATCTAGATTAGAGGAGCTCATGCCGAAGATAGAGGGAGGGGAAGAGTCTGAGGAGATGAAGCAGTACAGGATCGACCGTGATGGTTAGCTCTGTAAGGATGAGAGATTGTTTGTTCCTGACATCGATGGGTTGAGGGATGAGGTGTTACACAAGTGCCATTATTCAAGATTGACTACATATCCCGATGGAAATAAGATGTATCGTGATATGAAGTGGACATTTTATTAGGAAGGGATGAAGAAGAATGTTGGGACATTCATCTCGAAATGCTTGAACTGTCAGTTGGTAAAGGAAGAGCAGAAGAAGCCAAGTGGTTTGTTACAACCGCTCGAGGTTCCCGAGTGGAAATAGGAACAAGTTTTGATGGACTTCATCGATGGATTACCAAGGACCAGAGGAGGGTACGATAGCATTTGGGTCATAGTCGACAGATTGACAAAGAGTGCTCAATTCATACCCGTCAAGTCAAGTAGGATGACATCTAAATTGGCCGAATGTATGTAAAATGGGTTGTGCGATTCCATGTTGTGCCAAAGAGCATTGTGAGTGATTGAGACCCTTTGTTCCTTAGCGGGTTTTGAAAGAGCTTACAAGAGGCGTTCGGGACAGAGCTGCATCTCAATACAACTTATCACCCATAAACTAATGGGCAGATCGAGAGGGTGAATCAGATTCTGGAGGATCTCTTACGAGCTTGCATTCTCGATTTCGGTGGCTCGTGGGATGATCACCTACATTTAGTAGAGTTCGCATACAACAACAGTGATCAGTCCAGCATCAGTATGACACCATTTGAGGCGTTATATGGCTGACTGTTCAATGCTCCTTTGTGTTGGTGAGAAGCGGGCGAGAATCTAATACTTGGGCCAGACATGGTTAGAGAGACTTCAGATAAGATCGAGATCATTTGGCAACGAATGAAAGCTGCTCAGGATAGATGGAAGAGCTACGCTGATAGGAGGAGACATGACTTAGAGTTCTCCGTCGGCAATATGGTTTCATCAAGATCTCTCTATTAAAGAATGTTGTTCGATTCGTACTAAGGGAAAGTTGGCACCGAGAATTGTTAGTCCTTTTTCGATACTTGAGAGGATCAAGAATCTAGCATATAGAGCCGACTACCTTGGAAGATGGTGAGCGTGCACAATGTGTTCCACGTATCTCACTTGTGGAAGTTTGTGTATGACTCAGGCATGGTAGTTCAACTGGATCAGCTTGATGATATCGAGATTGAACCAGAAGCATCGACACCTCGTAGGCCTATTCATATCGTTGGATGATACAAAGCAGCTTAGGAGGAAGACGGTAGAGACGATGAAGGTTCTATGGAGTGAGAGCGAAGGCGGTTGTATTTGGAAGACCGAGGAGAGTATGAGGACCGCTTACTTAGAGCTCTTTACTTAGTGAGACTTCTATTTATCGCATTTGTTTTCACTTTTGATATCATATATGGTAGTTTAGTATCCTGCATGCTTGGGTAGGCATATAAACCATTTATTTCTTTTTTGTGCATGTTTGATATTTGACGTGTTTGCTCGTGGATGATAGGCATGCAAGGTAGCTATGTTTGATTCACCTTATTTATATTAGGGATTTCGGGAGAGAAATTCCTAAAGTGAGGGAGAGTGCAATGACGCATATTTTACGTATTAGAAGATTGTAACATATTATTTTTAAATACATATGAGGTCATATGACTCAATAACTTTGGGAAATGCCTATTAGAGACATTTCTTATAATTAGAATATTTCTGGACGATTTTACCCCTAAAAGTTTATATGAGCTATAACTTTTGATAGGAGTCGAATTAGCATTTAAGACCACTTCCATTGGAAAGATATGATGGTTCAGTAGGCATAATAATGATTTGGACTTCGTGGCTAAGAGAAATGGTTGTTTTAACATTGGCAGTTTTTGGAGTAGCTCAATGTGTAATTAGTGAGTTTGGGGGCAAGTCCACTAACCCATTTCAAGTTTAGAGACCTTATGTGGCTGAACCATCATCCCCAGATCACTTTTACACCTTCTCCATTAAATCTAAGTCTCTATTAACCCATCCTCTACCCAAAACCTTCTCTTTTATCCTCCAAAACAAGTCTAAATCATAGATTAGCGATAGAGATCAGCAGAAAGATTCATTAGCGATCTTTAAATCTACATTTTTGAAAAAGAAAAATTACATCTTTACCATTCATTTTCATATCTACCTCGATTTGCATGCAAAACTTGGATTTTGGGGGTTTTGGTGAGTGATTTATCATCTCTCACCTTATTATATATGTATCTATAGGTTTTGGCATGTTTTAAACTAATTTTTAAGTCAAAATCGCGTTTTGGAACTATTTTTTAAAGTCAAAATCTAAAGTAAAATGAATTTAAATTGTTTCCAATTATTTTAATCATGTTGGTTTGATGTGCGATCGTCAAGATGTGTATTAGGCTATATTAGATACACATTATAAGATGATTTCTAATGAATTGTTGTATATTTGCATGCTTGAATGTTTGAATATTGGTTGTTGTATGAATGGTGTTTTCTTGGATGGTTGTATGGTTAAAACGCTTATCTGAGCAACTTAGAGTTAGGAACCATGAAACTGGGGTTCTATGTATTGGTTCTGGAGCATTTGGAGTCATATCATTGCATAGACGATGCATGAAAGTTGAATCATTAAGCATAGCGATGGAATCGGGGCGATGTTGAAGTGTTGAAAGTGCTACAAGAATTCAGTTCGGCATTTGTTGGTTCGGCGGAGAAATGGGCTTGGTGGCTGAACATGATTGGTTGTTCGATGGGGTGGATGGAGCAGTGACCGAACAACAAATTCAGTTCGATGGTATATTGGCTCGGTGACCGGACAAGGCGGTCTGTTCGATGGTAGGCGGGGCAGTGACCGAACGAGGTTGGTAGTTCGATGGTTGGGTGTAAGGCTTGGTTCGGGGGTATGTGGATCGGCTATAGGAGGGTGCTGAACAAAGCATGAGGCGAAGCTTTTGGGATGTTAGCTTTGTGACAAGGCATGATTTTACTCGGTCGTCCGAGGAGTTGGTTCGATGTAAGGGTGAATGACCCCGAGATGGCTCTAAATGGCTTTGGGATGGCAACCAACAAAGTACGACGACTTCGATGACTCGATGTGACGAGTGACTATAGCATCTGGTGATGAACCGAAAAGAGGAGTTCTACATAATAGCTCGTAGAGTAGAACATGAGGTTGTGATGCTCATGAGTAGGATGGGGTGGTCGGTGTGTACCCAGGGTAGCTGCATGTATCCATGGTTTGCTCGTTTGCATATGTCCATTCCTTAGACATCTGCATGGGCAAGAGTGAGAATCCATGGAGTAGTTCTGCTATTGGTACGTGTGTTAATGGATTTATGGATAAATCTGTGGTTGTGATGCACATTAACGGGACAGATTAGTCTGTATGTACCCATAGTAGTTTATGTGTACCCATATTTTGAACTTCAGTGTTTGTCCAGTCCCTAACCATCTATGTGGGCAATGACGTTAGCATCTGAGAGAGTTATCATGTACCTAAAGCACTCGAGTGAGAGATGCAAAACTATGAGATGGGTGCTATATTTACTGTGTGCTTAGTATGCTGTGTGTAACACCCCTAATTTTTAATAACATTATTCAGGAGGTTTAATTAGATAAATTAAATAGAATAATGTAAATATTAGAGTGATAAAGGGATTGAGATTTGAAATTCAAAATAGAGGCCAAGCTTAATTAATAAAATAAAGAAAGGGCTTATAAATGGTTTTGTATGATTATTAGGAGAGCAATTAACGCTAGGGTATTAGGAGGGTATTAGGGTAATTGTCGCACTATATTTCCATTACCCTAATAATCTTGTTTCTTTTACCATTCACGTTCATTTTCCCAAAACACAAAACGCAACAAAAAGAGAAAAGCCGACCATTACCCAAGGAAGAAAAGGGGAAAATTAATCAAGAGCTAGGGATTCAAGCTAAGGGAATTAATCTCAATCAAATCTCAAGTTCCTTATCCTAATCAAGGTGAATAATAATCCAAGCCATCTCTATTTTTGTTTTTATGATCATTGATTTTCAGGTTTAAGTTTAAATCCTATACGATGATTTTTGATGATAATATGCTTGGATTCTATGATATGTTATATTCAAACAAGTTTGTTTGATAATTTTTTTACACGGTTTTAAGGTTAAAATCGTATAAATTGTGTTTTGAATGCCATGAGGAATTTATATGCTATGCAAAACATGATTTTGGAGATAGGTTTTAATTTTTATAATTTTCCAAGCCATGGAAAATATATTATGAATTTTCAAAGGAAAATATGAATAATTGGGTTTAGAATTAATTTCGGTTATTTTATGAAGAATTTGGATCTGAAATTTTATATGATAGATAACATATTAAGAGTGAATTTCTGTGATTTTTGAGGATTTTCCTAACTGATTGACTATGGAAATTAAATTATTTTAGAAGGAGGACTTAAATGATTTAATTGTTTTGCTTAACGGAAGGGCTTATTTGTTAAACTATTCTTTGTTTAGACCTGGAATTATGCGGCAGTTATTTTAAGAAAGAATTAGAAAAGTTTATGGCAATAAATTAAAAGTTTATAAATATGCAGGTTAGTTATAAAGTAATTACTTTTAATGGCATTAAATCAGTCTTTACCCAGAAAAGTAGGTTCCGCCTCTTTCAGAAGCTAACCTTTCAACCCTATGCTTCCGCCTCGACCAAGTCAAAAGCATCCCAGTCGAAACCAACCAGTGCCGAAACCAATACACAAGGTATCAATACAATGTTGGTACGTAGTAGATTGGAGAAAGGCGGAAGGCATGGTGTCGAAACCCTTGCTTTTGATGGGGTGGAAACCTTTGTTTACTCTCAAAAGATATGCGCCTGCCTTGTTTTCAAAAGAATGCTTTCGACCAAGTCGAAACCTTTTTAATATTTTGAAGAAGTTGCTTTCGAATCTGTTGCCGCTTTCTTGTTTAAGTGGAGCTTTCAAATGAGCTGCTTTGTTTTAAAATCAATGCTTTCGACAAGGGTAGTCTCGACCTAGTAGAAACCCTTCTGCTAACCCTATGCCTTTCGAATGGATTGAAGTCATCAACCAATTCGAAAGGTAGCTTTTGTTTTATACTTGTACTAAGCCGCTTCCTAAAGCTTTCGAAAGGGATAATGGTTTTGCAGGCAATGGTTACGAAAGGGGTTTCAAAGCTAACCTTCAAATGTTTACTAAAATGTTTTGAGGTTTCGAAAGGATGGTTCCAAAGCCATTAATTTTCCTCAAACAATTTTATATGAAGACTAAAGGTTTCGAAAGGGTACTTTCGTATATATTCACTATAAGCCAAAAGACATTTTTACAAATAAACCCAATGTTTTTGAAAGGGGTACTTTCAAGTAGTTTCGAAGCTATGCTTCTAAGAGTTAATAAGTAATGCTTTCATACTTTCGAAAGGTATAGTTTGATGGTTTCGAAAGAGATGTTTTAAAGTGTTTTGAAAGACATATGCTTAATAAAGAAGATTTGAATTCTTTCGAAGGAGGTTATCCAATGGTTTTGAAAGTAATAGTTAAAGGTTTCGAAAGCCTTAGTTTTCAAAACAAAGAACCCAATCTCATTTTTGGAAAACCATGGCATAATAAAGGAGATTTAAAATGACTTTTATGTATGGAGTTTTTGAAGAAGCTTTCCTTGATAAAGTAATAGGTTAAAGGGATTAACCATGTTTTATATAAAAATTATTTCAAGGATATTTAACCACAGACGTTGGTGTTATTATGTTATTATGTTTGCTTCTTCTAATATACTTATTCACTTTAATATGGACCCATGATTGTATTTTGGGGAAAAAGGGCAAAATAACCAGCTAGATTGACCATGTAGTGAATATAAATTGAGTTAACTCCTGAGTGAGTAGAATTGCATCCAGGAGGTCAGATAGACCAGAATGTAGGATGCCTAAATATTGAAGTTGTCAGATAGACAGGTTCATAGTAAACCCATGAAAACTATGTTTAGGAAAAGTTATTGGCAGATGCCAATAACTTCATAGTAAACTCATGAAAACTATGTTTAGAAAGAGTTATTGGCATGGGCCAATAGGTTTGTAGTGAACCCATGAAAACTATATCCGGATTAAGTTATTGAAAAAAATCAATAGGTTCCTAGTCAAACCCATGAAAAATAGCATAAGAGAGAAGTTATTGGAGTTACCAATTGGTTCAAGGAGAACCCATGAAACAAATAAGTTATTGACAGGTACTGATAGGTTCTTAATGATCCAATGAAAACTATTAAACCAGACAGGGAGTCCATAAGCTTTAAACAGGTTATTAGTCAGGCCATGAAAACTATTAGGTTAATAGTTACCTAAAAACTATAGATGGGACAAATAATCAAAATGAATGGGGATGGAAAATCCAGAATTGATTTACTTGTTTGCATATCATCATTATATTTTGAATTGCTATGTTTTAACCATTATGGATGCAGGAGCACAGTATATGGTTTTATTAAGTTTTGGTTAGGATACTAGTGAGTGGAAAACCCGATCCGCTAAGCGGCGTGGTCTCACTGGATATCTAAATGGTTTGAGATGGTAGATTATTTTTCATACTAGGCTTTATGTCTGACTCGAAGTTTATGTTTTCCCCTTAAACTCTCGGATGCTTAATTGATTTTGAGTAGTTTGAGAGTTGAGATTTTCAGGTACCTTTTTAGACGAATTAGCTTCCAAAGACGTGCAGGAGGCAAGCTAGATAATAAGAGTTCTTTCTATTTAGATTCTGCTATGTTTTGTTGTAAAGGCACAGTTGTTTGATTGCCTAGTTATATACTCTGATCATCCAATGGGGCATCTTCATATGTCGCTTTTGGCGTATATTGCAATAATTATATTTTCTCTGAACATGGTTCTCGTATTGGGATTATGTAATGAACTTGAAATGATTTGAAATGGAACGTGAAAATTGTTTAATGATTTTAAAAAATTTCATATCCATGTGTTTTTGTTATGCCAACATATCTAACATTGCTGCATTTGGTTGCCAAGGATTAATAAGTATGGATGACTACAACATCCGTAGCCGTTAGTTTTAGGCCTCCAAGTGGGGGATGTTACAAGTTGGTATTAGAGCATAGGTTTATGAAAGTTAAAAGGAATTTAGACCTAAAAGATTTTTCAAAACATAATCCAATGAACCATAAAATAAGATCTGGGTTTCAGTTAATGCTATAGTAATGTACTTGTATTTGATATATATATATATATATATATAAGTACGTATTACCCTCTCTCTTAGACGTTTCTTCTATATCTTACTAAGGCTCGTATGCAGATTTCCAAGAAAGAAGATATGGAAGCGGGAAATAGAAGAGGAAATCTCGATAGAGGAAGCACTACAATAAATGGAAATGTTCGACCTAATACGAGGGGGAACCAAGGTCGATAGGCTAATGCTAACCAAAATGCCAATGCCAATGCGGGTGTTGGAAATCCACCAGTACATATGGGAATGATGTTTCAGTTTTTTGTCAAGTTGATGCAAGCAGGAGCTGCTGCTGGTGTTGCTGAAAATGTTAGAGTAGCTAATCATGTGGCTCCAATTGGGAATAATTATTCTAAGCTAAACAGAGATTACACTAGTCTTGGTAGGAAGCCGTTTATGGGAACGGAGGATGCCATAGAAGTTGAGAATTGGCTATTGCATTATGAAAGAATATTTGCTGATTTGGGTTTGGATGATGAGAAGAAGAGGAGGCTGGCCTCTAGGCAGTTGCAAGGGGCAGCGCTTCATTGGTGGAATAGTGTACTGTCGGGGTTCCGGAGGAAGAGTTGACTTGGGTAGATTTTAGAAGGAGATTTGAACAGAGGATTTTGTCTGAAGTTTCCAAGTCGGCATAGCTGAGAAAGTTTATGGATTTGGTGTAGGGAGAGATGTCGGTAATTGAGTATGCTACTAAGTTTGATGAGTTATCTCGATATGGATATGCTACTATAGACATTGTCTTTAGAAGAAATGAGAAGTTCATTCGGGGATTGAGACCCGAGATTGCTAGGGCAACCCTGCCACATCCCCGTGATCCTTGTAATGCAGTTGTGGAGATGACAATCTGACACGAGGAGATGCTTTCCATTTATGCGAGAGAAAAGCCGGTTGAAACTCAGGGTTCTCAGGGAAAGAAAAGGAAGTTCTTTAAAAAGAAGGGAGCCCAGAAGGAAGAAGCAGCCAAGAAGGCAAAGGCTGATTTAGTCTGTTTCAAAGTGTGACAAGAAAGGTCATTATGCTCATGAGTGTCGGTCAGGCAAGGGGAATAAGAATGCAGAAAAGAAGAATGTTAAGTGCTTTAACTGTGATCAGGTTGGGCACTATAAGAATCAATGTCCAGAGCCAGTCAGGGTGGATAAAGGGAAGGACTTTGCTATTGGACCATCATCTGCTAGGCCAACTGCAGCAGAAAAAGGGAAGACTATGATGGAAGGTACGCTTTTGATTTAGAGTATACCAGTTAGGGTACTATTTGATACCGGTACATCACATTCATTTATATCTCAGCGTTTGGTTGATAGGTTATGTTTAGAACCCACATACCTTGTTACTTCCTTAAGGGTTGTGAATCCGATAGGAGGGTATGCAACTCTAGGAATTAGATGTGACCGGTCAGAACTTGATTTGTTAGGACATAATTTTGCATGCAATATGTATGTTTTTGATTTTGTAGATTTCGGGATCATTTTGGGTATGGATTGGTTGGGTAAGTATGAGGCTAAGATATTTTGCCAGGATAGGGAGATATCCTAAGACACCTTGATAGTCATAACCGAATCATATTCTCAGTGGAGAATTCTGACCGGAGTGTTTGTGCTTTATTAAGTGCTATGGAAGTGGGAGAAGAGTTAAGTCAGGTTCGGGTAGCAAGAGAGTTTGCAGATGTCTTTGAGCCGGTTACAGGACTACCACTGAAACGAGCTGTTGAGTTTCGGATAGATCTTGTGCCAAGAGATGAACCTATAAGTAGACCACCTAGCAGGATGACACCGACCGAGATGAAGGAATTGAAGGTGCAACTAGTGGATCTAGAAGGAAGGAATGTTATTAGACCAAGCAGTTCGCCTTGGGGAGCGGCTGCGGTGAAACCAGATGGGTTGTTAAGGATGTGTATCGACTATCGTAAGTCGAATGAGAGGACGATTGAGAATAAGTATCCTTTGCCGAGAATCGATGATCTATTTGATCAGTTATGTAGAGCCAGAGTGTTTTCCCAGTTGGATTTGGTGATAGGTTTCCACGGTTAAGGGTGACAGAGGACAGTATTCCATTGACAACATTTCGAACTAAGTATGGTTCATATGAGTGGTTAGTAATGCCATTCAGATTAACGAATGCACCTGCTTTCTTTTAGGATTTGATGAACTGAATTTTCCGAGAGTAGTTGGATAGATTGGTATTGGTGTTTATAGATGACATTTTAGTATACTCTAAGGATGAAAGAGAACATGAGGATCATCTTAGAGTGGTGCTTGAGACGCTGAGATAACATCAGCTGAAGGCGAAGTTTTCCAAGTGTCATTTTTGAAAGAAAGAGGTTGAGTTTCTTGGTCACATGGTTTTAGAGAAGGGCTTGTCAGTCAATCCAGATAAGATCGAAGCTGTAATAATTGGAAGAGATCGGAGACGGTGACTGAGATCAGAAGTTTTCTTGGATTTACTGGCTATTACCGAAGATTCATCAAGGATTTCTAGTGGATAGCAGCACCTTTGACTAAGTTAACCAGGAAGGATGTGAAGTTTGTTTGGTTCGAAAAATGCAAGGAAGAATTCTTTAAGTTAAAGCATTTGTTGACCAACGCCCCAGTGTTAGTAGTTCCTGACGGAAACCATGGGTTGGTGGTGTATACAGATACATGTGGGACTAGATTAGAAGCGGTGTTGATGCAGAAGGGTAAAGTTATTGCTTATGCTTCACGACAGCTTAGACCGCATAAAGTGAGATATCCTACTCATGATTTGGAGTTGGCTCGGTGATCTTTGCATTGAAGGTATGGAGACATTATCTCTTAGGGGAGTGATTTGAGCTATACACAGATCATAAGTCTTTAAGGTATATATTCTCTCAGAAGGAGTTGGACATGAGACAACAGAGGTGGTTGGAGTTTTTGGCCGCTTATGATTTTGGTATAGAGTATACTCCTGGGAAAGGAAATAAAGTAGCTGATGCTTTTAGTAGAAGACATCATAATGTGGTGTTAGCTATGTTGGCAGAATGGAAGGATTTAGAAGCTTTGACTTCTTGTAGTGTGTAGTTAAGATCGACTGGTAGTTCTAGTCAGAGTACTGCCATGTTGTCCTGTTTAGAGGTTCGACTAGTGTTGATCGAAAGGATTGCTTCTAAGCAAATGGAAGATCCATTATTAGCTGAGAGGATTAGAAGGCTTGATGTTGGAACTGAGATGGATGATCTAAAGGATTTTAGCCTTGACCGAAGGGGACTGTTAAGAAAGAAGGGATGGTTGTGTGTTCTGAATGTTGAGGACTTAAGGAAAGAAGTTCTTGAGGAATGTCATTGATCCAAATTTACGATTCATCCTAGAGGGACCAAGATGTACAAGATATGAAGAGGAGCTTCTATTGGGAAGGTATGAAGAGGGATGTTGGGTTGTGGGTTAAACAGTGTGCAAACTGCCAACAAGTGAAGGCCGAACATCAAAAGCCGAGTGGGTTGCTTCAGCCTTTAGAGATTCCATTTTGAAAATGGGATTCGATATCCATGGATTCTATAGATGGGTTGCCAAGGTCAAATAGAGGAAATGAAAGTATATGGGTCACAGTGGACTGTTTGACCAAGAGTACACATTTCATTCCAGTTAAGTCAACTAGGATGGCACCTGTTTTAGCGAAGTTGTTCATGAAGAATATAGTTAGATTGCATGGAATTCCTAGTAGCATAGTCAGTGACAGAGATGCATTGTTTACTAGTGAATTTTGAAAGAGTCTACAGGATGTGTTAGGTACCAAGCTCAAGATGAGTACTGCATATCACCCTCAGATGGATGGGTAGACAGAGAGAGTCAATAAGGTACTCGAGGATTTATTGAGAGCTTGTGTATTGGATTTTTATGGATCTTGGGAAGATCACCTACATTTGGTTGAGTTTTCCTATAATAACAGTTATCAAACTAGTATAGGAATGACACCTTTTGAAGCTTTGTATGAAATGCCATGCAAATCACCAGCATGTTGATTGGAGACTGAAGACGGATTAGTCTTTGGTTCAAATTTGGTTAGAGAGGCGACATAAAAGATTGAGTTAATCCGAGAAAGGATGAAGGAAGCTTAGTCTAGACAGAAGAGTTACGCAGATAAGAGGCGTAAATACCTAGAATTCTCAGTTGGAGATAGGGTTTTCATTAAGGTATCACCAATGAAGGGTGTGGTGCGATTTGGAAAGTCAGGGAAACTGGCACTGAGATATGTTGGTCCATTCTAGATTATATAGAGCATCGGGAAGCTCACATACATAGTTGAGTAGCCGAGTGGTATGCGGGTGTCCATAATGTGCTTCATGTGTTTCATCTCCGCAAGTATGTGCATGATCCAGAGACTACTATTCCTCTGACAAGGTTGGGAGATTCGATAGTATAGCCTAGTTTGACTTTTGTTAGACAACCAATTCGGGTTGTAGTGAGAGATGAGAAAAGGTTCAGGAACAAGACATCCAGGTTGGTGAAAGTTCAGTGGAGCGACAACGAGAAGGACTGTACTTGGGAGACAAAAGACAAGATTAGGGATACTTATCCTGATCTGCTTTGAGGGTATGTCTATATTAGATTTATATATATAGTTGCTAGTCAGGTGGGCTAGTATGGTTATTGGGAGAGATTAGTGATGATTGTTATGTTTAGTATTTAGTCCTTAGTGAATTTCGAGGATGAAATTCTTTAAGGAGGGGAGCCTGTAACACCCCTAATTTTTAATAACATTATTCAGGAGATTTAATTAGATAAATTAAATAGAATAATGTAAATATTAGAGTGATAAGGGGATTGAGATTTGAAATTCAAAATAGAGGCCGAGCTTAATTAATAAATTAAAGAAAGGGCTTATAAATGGTTTTGTATGATTATAAGGAGAGCAATTAACGCTAGGGTGTTGGGGTAATTGCCGCACTGTATTTCCATTACCCTTATAATCTCGTTTCTTTTACCATTCACATTCAATTTCTCAAAACACAAAATGCAATAAAAAGAAGAGAAAAGCCGACCATTACCTAGGGAATAAAAGGGGAAAATTAATCAAGAGCTAGGGATTCAAGCCAAGGGAATTAATCTCAATCAAATCTCAAGTTCCTTATTCTAATCAAGGTGAATAATAACCCAAACCATCTCTATTATTCTTTTTATGATCATTTGATTTTCGGGTTTAAATTTAAATCCTATATGGTGATTTTTGATGATGATATGCTTGGATTCTATGATATGTTATATTCAAACAAGTTTGTTTGATAATTGTTTTACACGATTTTAAGGTTAAAATTGTATAAATTGTGTTCTTAATGCCATGAGGAATTTATATGTTATGTAAAACATGATTTTGGAGATATGTTTTAATTTTTATAATTTTTCAAGCCATGGAAAATTTATTATGAATTTTCAAAGAAAAATTTGAATAATTGGGGTTAGAAATTAATTTCGGTTATTTTATGAAGAATTTGGGTCTGAAATTTTTATATGATAGATAACATATTAAAAATGAATTTCTGTGATTTTTGGAGATTTTCCCTAAGTGATTTACTATGGAAATTAAATTATTTTAGAAGGAGGACTTAAATGATTTAATTGTTTTGCTTAATGAAAGGGCTTATTTGTTAAATTAACCTTTTTTTAAATCTGGAATTATGCGGCAGTTATTTATAGAAAGAATTTGAAAAGTTTATAGCAACAAATTAAAAGTTTATAAATAGGCAGGTTAGTTATAAAGTAATTACTTTTAATGACATTAAATAAGTCTTTACCAAAAAAAGTAGGTTACGCCTTTTTCAGAAGCTAACCTTTTGACCCTATGCTTCTGCCTCGACCAAGTCCGAACCATCCCAGTCGAAACCAAGCAGTGCCGAAACTAATACACAAGGTATCAATACAATATTGGTACGTAGTTGATTGGATAAAGGCGGAAGCATTGTGTCGAAACCCTTACTTTCGATGAGGTCGAAACCTTTGTTTACTCTCAAAAGATATGCACCTGCCTTGTTTTCAAAAGAATGCTTTCAACCAATTAGAAACCTTTTTAATCTTTCGAAGAAGTTGCTTTTGAATATGTTTCCGCCTTTCTATTTAAGTGGAGCTTTCGAATGAGTTGCTTGGTTTTAAGATCAATGCTTTCGACAAGGGTAGTCTCGACCAAGTCGAAACCCTTCCGCTGACCCTTTGCCTTTCGAATGGATTAAAGTCATCAACCAATTCAAAAGGAAGCTTTTGTTTTATACTTGTACTAAGCCGCTTCCTAAAGCTTTCGAAAGGGATAATGGTTTTAAAGACAATGGTTTCGAAAAGGGGTTCAAATCTAACCTTTAAATGTTTACTAAAATGTTTTGAGCTTTCGAAAGGATGGTTCTGAAGCCATCAATTTTCCTCAAACAATTTTATATGAAGGTTAAAGGTTTAGAAAAAAGTACTTTCGTATATATTCACTTTGACCCAAAAGGCATTTTTAAAGATAAACCCAATGTTTTCAAAAGGGGTACTGTGACGCCCTACCCCGAGACCCATATTAACAAAGAGTATTACTGGGTAATACCGTCTACTAATGTAGAGAATAGGGCTGGATAGGAGCGACCATCTATAGCCTTGTCTTAAATATCTATTGAATACGTCGAAAAATGCCCTTTTTTTCTATCTCAAGTGGATTGACATATCCAATAAATACTTAATACAAAGCCATAGGTAGCTATAGGATCTATCAAAACAAAATATAATAACTCGAATGCAAAACACATCACAGAACAGTAGATCATTACATATATATACATATACAGATACATCACAGAGTATACAAAAATGATACATGTCAAGCGGTATAGCAACCACAATATACAAGCGAGTCAAAAGAATATACATATCAGAGTAGCAACCAAAAAGGACTACACAAAAAGTTATAACAAAAAGAGCTGGCAGAATAGTCCATGCAGAAGCAGAATATGCTAAGTCCAAATGTACCTAACCTAAAACACCTCGGTCTGACCCGAGTATAAAATACACAGGTTAGTCTAGCTAAACAAATCAGTTTACAAGGATAAACGATAATATGAGCATAAGGATAATGTGATAATATTCTCAAGTGAGAAGGGACAATTAAAGTATATGATTGCATCAAGTGATAATATGGTATCACTACACAAACATATAATCTCAAAAGAGATAAAATTATCCATAAAACGCTAAAAGTAGCGAGCCTCATATCATCGGCATTCATAAAACATCAAATATTGTTTAGAGGAAATCCTAAATCCGCCATCTTGGCAAACCCAAAACATGCATAAAGAGATCTCATCTCAAACATGCCATAAGGCAAATATATCTCCAAAGAGGAGAATAAAATCTCAAGTAAACGCCAAAATGCAAATCTCATATAACGCCAGTGTAGGCTACTCACATCTCAAAAATAGAACTCACAAGAGTTCAAATTCCCGAAAGGTAATCGCCACAAATATATATCGAATGGTTCAAAGGACAAATTCCGAAAAAGAGCGATACACTAGGGAAATCACAAACATCAATTAAATCATCCCAAATATATATAGCCGGTGCTTATGGCCGAAGCCTGCCAAGTACCGTTCTCACAAATATAGGGCGCCACGCCTCTTAGACAAACGTCCCGAAGGACAAATAAATATGTCTCTTAGACAAACATCCCGAAGGACAAATACGTCGCAATGACAAACGTCTCTTAGACAAACATCCCGAAGGACAAATGACCCGATGGTCGGGTACTGGCAAATACGTCTCTTAGACAAATGTGTCACAAATTCTAGGATAGCAACCCGAATAGTGTTAATGTGTGTCCCATACAACACGTTCACACTAAACAGTTTACTAACCTCTAGTACATTTCACACTCAAAGCAGTAAAAAGTTTACCTCATCTCATCGGTAAACTCGACCCGTAGGTCAAAACGATCAAACTGACAAGTAGGGAATTAACCGATAAGATAAACGCACGTGTCCCATACCACGTGTTTTACCAAACCATTTAATTCTCCTTCTCATTCGCTCGAATAGTGCAAAAACGTGTATTTTATATATAATATAATTTACTTGAGAAAACAAACTTTTAATACCAATTTTGAAAGCCATATATGAAAATTCCTTTATTATCGAGAATAAATAGACTCTATATTTGAAAATACTTTAAAAATATCATATAATTAATAATTTAAAATGCCCATTTATTTTAAAAATTATTTCAGAAAGGTTTGGAAAAATCCGTGCTCGAAAACAAATAAAAACCCAAAAATTCACTCAAATCGATATTCGAATTCAATTCAAATTAAATTCAAATTTAATCCAAAATTTGAATTTCAAAATCTCCAAAATTTAGCTAGTCTACCGATAGACATCGTGGCCTCAAATCATTTCAGAAATATCGCAAAAACATGAAGTAAAAGTCAAAAGTCGGACGGAAAAAAAACATAAAAAATGCATCAGCAACACAATACCCAGGTCTGAAATCTTCTCTGGGTTCAAATTTCGGACATGAAACAGGTAGCCAAATTACCTTTGATTGAAATAAAAATTGGTGTGCACAAAGTAGAAAATTTCGGCTTTCAAACAAGAAAAGAATTGATGAATTCCGACTAGAAATGAAAAAGTTACGCTGTCTCAAACATGTACTCAGGCCATGTTTGCAACAGTTCAAAAATAAAAATAAACTCAGGCCTGATAACCATCTTGGGTCCAACTTTCAAGCCTGAAACAGAGAAACAAACGACCTCATAATGAGTTGAAAATTGGTATGCAGATTGTACAAAACTTCATCTTTAAAAAAAAACAGAATCAATGAATTCTGATTGGAAACGAAAAATTTACACTGTCTCAAACATGGACTCAGGCCATGTTTGCAACCGTTCAAAAAAAACCAACATGTACAGGCCTGAAAACCATCTCGGGTTCAACTTCCAGGCATCAAAAAGAGGAACAAATTACCTCGGATTGTGCTGAAAATTAGTATACATAAAGTAGAAAACTTCATCTTTTAAACGAAAAAAGAATCAATGAATTCCGACTGGAAATGGAAAAGTTATACTGTCTCAAATATGGAATCAGGCCTTGTTTGCAACTGTTCAAAAAAACCAAAATGTACAGGCCTGAAAACCATCTCGGGTTCAAATTCCAGGAATGAAACAGAGGACCAAATTACCTTGTATTGAGCTGAAAATTGTTATGCATATAATAGAAAACTTCGGCTTTCAAACATAAAAAAGAATCAATGAATTCCAGTAAGAAATGAATGAGTTATGCTATCTCAAACATGGACTCAGGCCATGTTTGCAGCAACTTAGAAAACAAAATTTCTACATGCAAAAATCTGTATTTGAGTTGATTTTCTACCACTGTTTTGAACATGCAAATGACAATATTATTCAACCAAAATTTGCAGAAATGAAGTTCAACATGCAAGCTACCAAATGCAAGAAATCAGGCAGCATTTCGTTGCTAGAATCAAAAGATATAAGCATGCAAAGAAGAAACCCAAACTAGATTCACAGAAAAGAAAACTATCAACAAAAAAACGATTACAAAAACTCAGATTTTAATTTTTGAACCTTTGCTTCAGCTAGAAATTGTGAGTTTATCACTCACCTTTGCAAATCGAAGGGCAAACTTGAATTAACTTAAGAAAGTTGCGAGCTTTGGGTTGGAATTTGCTTCAACAACCTATAAAATAGAAGAACAAAGACATGCAAAGAAGAAAAAACAAAGATTAGACAAACCCAAAATCTCAAAATAAAAACTTGATGATATAATCTATGTTTTGGAGTTGATTACTTGTGGAAAAGAGATTTAATTTGATTATTTATAGCAATTTTAGTTTAAGAAATTGGAGATTTGAGCTTTTAGGTTGAAAGAGGAAAGTTGTTTTTCTTAGTTTTTGTTTCTGTTTACTGTAAAAGAGAAAAGAACGTACACACTTGAAAAAAAAGAGTTTTTCTTCTTTTGGATAGTGTATTTTAATGGGCTTAGACCCAAAACCAAATTAATTAGCCTAAGGAAAATTAAATTACCACTAAAACACCAATATACACATATGTTATTAATGAAACAACATATATACACAAGATTTCTTCACAATAAAATTGTACAAACATATTTTCAATGTTTAATAAAACATTCTACAACTAATAAAAAGATAATTTTAGTTATACAAATATTTTTATTTTTAAAAACTCTTATTTTAATTAAATACATAATTTACACAAATATTTACACAAAACACCATTTTTAACTCCAAAAATTACACAAAAATAATTTTCTTGTATAATAAAATGCAATAAATCATTCTAACATCATTTTTATAACCAAAACTTATTTTTAAACAAAATTTCACCTTTTTATTTATAATAAACAGATATTAAAATCAAATACTTCCTTTAAAAATTATTAAAAGAAACATTTGGCATTAATTACAGGAATATTGCATTTTCACTAAATAATAATCATATTTCATTCATTTTTATCACAAATAACCAAGATAATGTTTTAAAAACTTTATATTCACATTTTATTTCCAAAATCCATTGTTTATTCCAAATAAACAATTTAAATCTCCAATTTATTTTTAATTCACAATATTAAATTATAACTACCGTTATAATTTAATATTTACAGGTAATCACCCAAAACCAGGGTTGTTACAGACTTCCCCCCTTACAAAAATTGCGTCATCATAATTTCTAGAGAAGAGTTGTATTCAGCACTATTTATTTCATCAAGCAAAGGAAGATAGATAAGCTCGAGTTTAAAATTGCTCACCCCAACACAAGATGTTTTAAAAACAAGATAAGATCGCTCGATTAATTCTATGGTTTTCCAAGTGCTAATATTGAGATTAGCGGACTATTGAATTACTACAAGCAATACATCATGATTTCAAAGGCGTCTTACCTTTGAAACAAGATCACAGACAGGATGCCATACAAAAGACCAATCGAGTGAGGTTGATTTCTTAGGAGCTTCTCGAATAAAGTCGGGATTTAACAAAATTTCATCCCGGCTTCAACCAACTAGATAATTGTTGACATGACTTTCCATATGTCACCACGGAAAGAGCCACATCGACATTAGATTGACACAATGGAAGTAAGAAAACTCAATAAGAGGTAGGTGGTTTCGTCAATACCACCAACTCAAATGACCGCATAAATGCAAGTCGCTAGATAATTACACAAAGGCAAGATAAACTCAAAGAATGGATTTTTATACTCCTATTTAACTAAACAAATATATTCAAGGTTATCAAAATCTTTTTACTACATAATCAAATTCTCAAATTTCAACATTTTGAAAATTTTCAAAACCTCTTCCAGAAATCCAATTTAATCTCCAAACTCTTCATTTAAAGTGATTAAAATGTTTCACTCTAAAATTCTACCAAAATATATTTTAGTTTGAAACATATATTTATACTAAACATCAATTCTATTACATTCACAAAATAGGTAGAATACACATTACCACAAAGAAAACAAGTAAATTCCCATTTACAAACCTGCTGTAAAGAAAACAAATTTTAACATAGCAAACATCAAAATCAGAGAACTCTTATAAAATAAAATTGTTCTACAAAGTCTAAGCTTTCCAGCGATATAAAGATCATCAAAAACGGATTCACGGTTTGAAAGTTATGCAGAATTTACTTTCAGCTTAAATCTTAGAAAATCTCTTATAGGACAGAAATAACCATCTACTTTCAAACCCATTTTAGACTCAGTAAAAAGAAAAATATTTTAAAGTGGTAAAATTAAAATTTATAGCTTACTAAAAGCTCTTTCATTTACAAAAAGATTGAAATCATTTGGAGTTATAAATATCAAGTTATCGTTGTTTTAGTACAGCACTTTTCCAAACAAAATTTTAGTTTTTAAATCAATTTAAAATTTGAAATTTCCCCAAACCATTTTAATCTCAAACTACATTTTCAAACAAGCTTTTTGCTATATCATTTATTGAATGATCTTCTTTTTCCTCGGAAAGCTAAGACATACAAAATTATGATCAACTTTATGTAATCATAAAAAAAAAAATTCATTAAGTGGAAATACTTTCATCACTTTCCAAAATATAGCTTTAAAACAATTAACTATGGAAACTCATTTTGGAAGAGATAACTAATCTCTTTCATTATCAAGAGATGATTATTGATTATCCACCAAATAAATTTTTGGGAAATATATATATATATATATATAAATAAAGTTTAAAATTATTCTCACAATTTAAAATGCTTATACTACATGAATTGTTCATTTATCAAAACAATCCAAATTCACATTTCCATTTGTCACAAAAATTAAATTTCCATCTAATTATCAACATAAAACTTATGAAAGTTGGTAATTATTTCAACTTGTTTTCAAAAGAATTTTTCAATTTCAAACCCACAAGTTTTAATAACATTTAAGTTTAAGACAAAAACTAGCTCACAAATTTATACTAAATGTTCTAAACTAACACTTCTTTATTTTCTCTTAAGATAGAGTTTTATATCTATCCTCTACTATTACTCAAATAACTAAGTGTCAAAACAAATTTTTATTTTTTATTTTTATAGCCATCATTAATAACTTGAACTAAACTACTCAATTAATATTTCAATTTTTCAAACCAAAGTATTCTTTTACCTTAAATACATCATTTTATTAATCAAAGCATCAAATGATATTTTCTCCTACTTAAGATATCCTCTTAATTAGAATTACTCACTTTTACTTACCCTAATTACGATATTCAATTTCTCAAATTTTAAATAATATAAGAGTATTGCCTTGCTATTGATTTATAGTGAATGACCCCATCGATTGGCTGCAGAGTTGATCAAATGATTATAACTGCCTCGCCACTCATCCAATAGTCACTATGGTTCAATGGTTTCATTAAACATTTAAAATAAAGATTAATACTCCACCATATTAACTATTTTCAAACTTTACTTATTAAAACTAAATTTACCATGTCTGATTGTCTCATCACAGCGTTTAGGGAATTCCTATCGATAACGTTGGCCAAACGCATCGACTAGAATTCTTAAAGCACTAGACGGACAACCCAACACAAAAATTCATTTTTAAAAAGAAATACCTCATATATAATACTCAAAATATTCTTTGTTTTTCCCAAAACAAAATCCATTTTCTCTTAGAAACATATCTTCAATTTTTGAATTTTTTTTTAAAACGCAATATATTACTTATTCTCAAAATCAAGGAACACAAATAGAGCTCATCAAGATATTCTATCTAGAATACTCGATCCTCAAGATTGATGGAATAGACTGGAGTATACATTATTCCGAACGGTATAACGAACCACTCACAAGACTCACAATGTGTGCGGAATGCGGTAAGAGTAACGCTATCCTCCGCGACTCGTAGCTCATGAAAAATCGATGTAAGGTCAAGCTGAGGAATGACCCTAGCACCACACAATAGATTAAAAAGAGATAAATGAGATATAAGAGTAAGGTTAAGATATCTTCTCGAATGAGAAGAAGAACATTAACAGCATATTATTACTTCGAGTGAAGTAATTTTACAAAGTATATCATCAATTGAGTATCCAAAGAGGATATCTCAAAAGGAGGCAAGAACGACAATATCAAATAAATTCAATGAATCACCTCATTTCCCTAGTGGACATCCTCGTGGGAGGATGACCGAATGGCTAAGAACCGGGAATGAAGTCAATACAATGTTCAATTGCTCGATTGGGTGTCATACCCGAACGGACTCATAGAAATCAATAAAGTCATAATGACCGGAATTCGAGATATATCATCAACATCTCGAAACTCAAGAGTGAATATAGAGACTTTGGAATCATCATTAATATTCTGAAGAACAAGAAACAACGAATTAGCCAAATTAGGATATCTAAATATAGGATCCTTCAAATCATAGAATGTGGCTTGATAATATGCAAGCCACTCCATCTCAAACCATTCCAAACTCTAGATAGAAAAATAGCGTGCTAATTCGCACGAAAAGATAAGCTACAAGGAACAATCCCAAAATCCTCGAACATCATACCAAATGTTGCGGATCCCCTCAATAGGATTCGCAATCCTCAAAGAAATCACAAGATAAGAACATCAAAAAGCATCAACAAATTCCTCCGATAAGGATGAGGGTCAAGCACCCGTATCTAAGAGGACTCGAATAGAACAATAACAATTAGGATTACAACTAAGATAAGATATTATAAATTCTATTATGGAATACTATGGAATAAAATATATTCCCAGACATATCCCAAACTTCTATCCCAAAGGACATGATAAGGTAAATGATACGATGATTAAGGGATTCGTACACTCGGGCTATACTTGGATGTATCGTAATATATGCTTTTGTTCTATGTTTATCATATTTTGTTCTGAACTCAGCTCCAATACTAAGCTATGACGCCCCACCCCGAGACCCACATTAACAAAGAGTATAACTGGGTAATATCGTCTGCTAATGTAGAGAATAGGGCTAGATAGGTGCGACCATCTATAGCCGTGTCTTAAATATCTATTGAATACGTCGACAAATGCCATTTTTTTCTATCTCAAGTGGATTGACATATCCAATAAATACTTAATACAAAACCATATGTGGCTATAGGATCCATCGGAACAAAATATAATAACTCGAATGCAAAACACATCACAGAATAGTAGATCATTACATATATATACATATACAGATACATCACAGAGTATACAAAAATGATACATGTCAAGTGGTATAGCAACCACAATATACAAGCGAGTCAAAAGAATATACATATCAGAGTAGCAAACAAAAAGGACAACACAAAAAGTTATAACAAAAAGAGCTAGCAGAATAGTCCATGCAGAAGCATAATAGGCTAAGTCCAAATGTACTTAACCTAAAACACCTCGGTCTGACCCGAGTATAAAATACATGGGTCGGTCTAGCTAAACAAATCAGTTTACAAGGATAAGCGATAATATGAGCATAAGGATAATGTGATAATATTCTCAAGTGAGAAGGGACAATTAAAGTATATGATTGCATCAAGTGATAATATGGTATCACTACACAAACATATAATCTCAAAAGAGATAAAATTATCCAAAAACGCTAAAAGTAGCGAGCCTCGTATCATCGGCATTCATAAAACATCAAATATGGTTTAGGGGAAATCCTAAACCCGCCATCTGGGCAAACCCAAAACATGCATAAAGATATCTCATCTCAAACATGCCATAAGGCAAATATATCTCCAAAGAGGAGAATAAAATCTCAAGTAAACGCCAAAAGGCAAATCTCATATAACGCCAGTGTAGGCTACTCACATCTCAAAAATAGAACTCACAAGAGTTCAAATTCCCGAAAGGTAATCGCCACAAATATATATCGAATGGTTCAAAGGACCAATTCCGAAAAAGAGCGATACACTAGGGAAATCACAAACATCAATTAAATCATCCCAAATATATATAGCACGTGCTTATGGCCGAAGCCTGCCAAGTACCGTTCTCACAAATATAGGACGCCACGTCTCTTAGACAAAAGTCCCGAAGGACAAATAAATATGTCTCTTAGACAAACATCCCGAAGGACAAATACGTCACAATGACAAACGTCTCTTAGACAAACATCCCGAAGGACAAATGACCCGAAAGTCCGGTACTGGCAAATACGTCTCTTAGAAAAATGTGTCACAAATTCTAGGATAGCAACCCGAACAGTGTTAACATGTGTCCCATATAACACGTTCGCACTAAACAGTTTACTAACCGCCAGTAAATTTCACACTCAAAGCGGTAAAAAGTTTACCTCGTCTCATCGGTAAACTCGACCCGTAGGTCAAAACGATCAAACTGACAAGTAGGGAATTAACCGATAAGATAAACGCACGTGTCCCATACCACGTGTTTTACCAAACCGTTTAATTCTCCTTCTCATTCGCTCGAATAGTGCAAAAACGTGTATTTTATATATAATATAATTTACTTGAGAAAACAAACTTTTAATACCAATTTTGAAAGCCATATATGAAAATTCCTTTATTATCGAGAATAAATAGACTCTATATTTGAAAATACTTTAAAAATATCATATAATTAATAATTTAAAATGCCCATTTATTTTAAAAATTATTTCAGAAAGGTTTGGAAAAATCCGTGCTCGAAAACAAATAAAAACCCAAAAATTCACTCAAATCGATATTCGAATTCAATTCAAATTAAATTCAAATTTAATCCAAAATTTAGCTAGTCTACCGATAGACATCATGGCCTCAAATCATTTCAGAAATATCGCAAAAACATGAAGTAAAAGTCAACGAAAAAAGAACATAAAAAATGCATCAGCAACACAATACCCATGTCTGAAATCTTCTCTGGGTTCAAATTTCGGACATGAAACAGGTGGCCAAATTACCTTTGATTGAAATAAAAATTGGTGTGCACAAATTAGAAAATTTTGGCTTTCAAACAAAAAAAGAATTGATGAATTCCGACTGGAAATGAAAAAGTAACGCTGTCTCAAACATGTACTCAGGCCATGTTTGCAACAGTTCAAAAACAAAAATATACTCAGGCCTGAAAACCATCTTGGATCCAACTTTCAAGCCTGAAACAGAGAAACAAACAACCTCATATTGAGCTGAAAATTGATATGTAGATAGTACAAAACTTCATCATTCTAACAAAACAGAGTCAATGAATTCCGATTGGAAAAACATGTACAGGCCTGAAAACCATCTCGGGTTCAATTTCCAGGCATCAAAAAGAGGACCGAATTACGTCGGATTGAGCTGAAAATTGGTATGCATATAGTAGAAAACTTCATCTTTCAAACAAAAAAAGAATTAATGAATTCCGACTGAAAATGAAAAAGTTATAGTGTCTCAAATATGGATTCAGACCATGTTTGCAATAGTTCAAAAAAAATCAAAATGTACAGGCCAGAAAACCATCTCGGGTTCAAATTCCAGGCATGCAACAGAGGACCAAATTACCTTGTATTGAGATGAAAATTGATATGCATATGATAGAGAACTTCAGCTTTCAAACAAAAAAAAGAATCAATGAATTCCAGTAAGAAATGAATGAGTTATGATGTCTCAAACATGGATTCAGGCCAAGTTTGCAGCAACTCAGAAAACAAAATTTCTACATGCAAAAATCTATGTTTGAGTTGATTTTCTACCACTGTTTTGAACATGCAAATGACAATATTATTCAAGCAAAATATGAAGAAATGAATTTCAACATGCAAGCTACCAAATGCAAGAAATCAGGCAGCATTTCGTTGCTGGAATCAAAAGATATAAGCATGCAAAGAAGCAACCCAAACTAGATTCATAGAAAAGAAAACTATCAACAACAAAAAATGATCACAAAAGCTCAGATTTTAATATTTGAAGCTTTGCTTCAGCTAGAAATTGTGAGTTTATCACTCACCTTTGCAATCGAAGGGCAAACTTGAATTAACTTAAGAAAGTTGCGAGCTTTGGGTTGGAATTTGCTTCAACAACCTATAAAATAGGAGAACAAAGACATGCAAAGAAGAAAAACAAAGCTTAGACAAACTCAAAATCTCAAAATAAAAACTTGATGATAATCTATGTTTTGGAGTTGATTACCTGTGGAAAAGAGCTTTAATTTGATTATTTACAGAAATTTTAGTTTAAGAAATTGGAGATTTGAGCTTTTAGGTTGAAAGAGGAAAGTTGTTTTTCTCAGTTTTTGTTTCTGTTTACTGTAAAAGAGAAAAGAACGTACACACTTGAGAAGAAAGGTTTTTCTTCTTTAGGTTAGTGTATGTTAATGGGCTTAGACCCAAAACCAAATTAATTAGCCGAAGGAAACTTAAATTACCACTAAAACACCAATATACACATATGTTATTAATAAAACAACATATATACACAAGATTTCTTCACAATAAAATTGTACAAACATATTTTCATGTTTAATAAAACATTCTACAACTAATAAAAAGATAATTTTAGTTATACAAATATTTTTATTTTTAAAAACTCTTATTTTGATTAAATACACAATTTACACAAATATTTACACAAAACACCATTTTTAACTCTAAAAATTACACAAAAATAATTTTCTTGTATAATAAAATGCAATAAATCATTCTAACATCATTTTTATAACCAAAACTTATTTTTAAACAAAATTTCACCTTTTTATTTATAATAAACACATATTAAAATCAAATACTTCCTTTAAAAATTATTAAAAAAAGCATTTGGCAATAATTACAGAAATTATTGCATTTTCACTAAATAAAAATCATATTTCATTCATTTTTATCACAAATAACCAAGATAAAGTTTTCAGAACTTTATATTCACATTTTATTTCCAAAATCCATTGTTTATTCCAAATAAACAATTTAAATCTCCAATTTATTTTTAATTCACAATATTAAATTATAACTACCGTTATAATTTAATATTTACAGGTAATCACCCAAAACCAGGGTTGTTACAGGTACTGTCAAGTAGTTTCGAAGCTATGCTTCTAAGAGTTAATAAGTAATGCTTTAATACTTTCGAAAGGTATAATTTGATGGTTTTGAAAGAGATGTTTTAAAGTGTTTTGAAAGGCATATACTTAGTAAAGAAGATTTGAATGCTTTCGAAGGAGGTTATCCAATGGTTTCACTACACCAAACAGCCCATTTGTAACACTTTTCCGCTTTCAATTTACAACGCTAATAACCGTTACAAATTTATAACGGTTATATCCATTATAACCATTTACAATGGTTATTACCGTTAGTAAATATGGTAATTTCGTAAATAATTAAAAGCAATATGGATAGGAGTGTAAATTCATTTTCTTTCATTCGTTATCTCATTTTTAACGATAATTGTTCATTTCTCACTCTCTCAACTTCTCTTCCGTTCATACAACCTCCACCGTCTTCTGCCACCGCCTCCTCCCTTTGTCCCATCAACTCGATGAACATGAATGAAGAGCTGGGCTGCGAACTACATATCTAGGGTTTCGCTTTCCCATCTCCGTCTACTCAGGTATGAACATTTTTTTCAAATTCATATAAATTTCTTACATACGAATTCATATCAATCTAGGGTTTCTCAACAATTTTAGGTTTAACAAATTCTAGATTCAAATTAACATAGTAGAGGAGCTAGAAATCTTATCCACATTAACTACGACTGTACAACTTTTATTATTAGAGAGGAAGTGGCGAATTAAGGGAATTATTCAGGCGAGTGAAGCTTTTATTATTATTTTATTTCAATACTAGGTGAACCGGACACTGAACTTAGAAGAAACTGTAAAGCACCCCTAAGATACATAGTTATTATCTGTTGGTAAGCATAGGAATCTTTTTAACAGTAAATACCTTAGAATGGAAATGTCTCTTGCAATAATGGTGTCCAATGAATCGACTAAATTATCATTTATTTTTGATATTTTGAAGAATCCGACTTTACATAAAATTCTAACTTTAGGTTGTTGTCCGTATAGTTTTTTTATAGTTACTCATGGATTTTGGAATTTTTACTGAAAAATTTCATAGAGTAATTGATATTCATCTGTATTTTCATCTTTTAATGAAAAGTGATATGGTTTTAAATAAATAAAAATGGAGTAGGTGGAGTTATGACTTGGTTAGCATCTCCGGGTTTTCCTTTTTTGGAACATTGATTGTCATTGTCTTTGTATACACAGAGTATCAAACTAGCATTCATGGTTTGATGGAGATGCTGTCATTGTAGTTAGTCTCTTTACTTTTAAACTTTGAGATTCTGCCTTTAGTTTTATCCATGTCAAAAGAAATTGCATAAATACTCTGTTTGAGTAATGGCTACAAAAATAAGCAATGTATGGTTAATGAAAATTAAAGGATTCATATTGCTGAACTGCTACTGCCAAAGTCAGGCTTTCATGTTCTTTTTTTATTATATCCACATAATTTGATATTCATAGATTATGTGTTCATGTACTATCCTTAGGGCTTTCACTTCCAAAATATGTGTTCATGTAATATTCTTACAAGTGAATCATCCATTTAAAATTTTGGTCTTTTTCTTGTTCAGAAAGCTAAAATAGCTAATAAACTTACAAATGCTATTACAGGAAGGCTCTGAGAGCATGGTTAGCATGTGAGGCAAACTTGAGTGTAGGATTAGATTAAATGATAAGTACATAATTTAAATCCCTATAATATTATATATTTTTTGAAAAGAAAACGATATGTAAATTAAAATAAGGTCATCATGTATTAGAGTCAATAGCTAGGAGGTGGATACACATGATCAAATACTGTCCAGACTGAGTACTACTGTTCTAGATGATGCAATAAGCTTTTCATAATCTAAGGTTTATATTTACATATGCAATAAGCTTTTTATAATCTAATGATCTAGTATCCATATGATCTGGAATGATTATAACTTAGTAAAAAAATATGTTACCTATTTAGAATAATCTTTGTACAAAATTTTTTATTTTGTTCATGTGAGGAATGCGGAATATGGATCTTAAGGCTAGGAATAACACTAGAGGGGGGGGTGAATATTGTTATTAAGAAATTACTAAATCTTTTTGAGTTTATGTTAATTTGAACACAAATGTATGCAATATTCAGACACAGATATAATCACAGAAACAAACACAGATGCAGAAATAAAGTAAATGCAGTAAAGGAAAGAACACACCGGATTTTATACTAGTTCGGGGTTACCCTACATCCAGTCCCGCACAACTAAGTACGGATTTCCTTTCAAAAGCAATTCAACAATTACAACCCTCGGTTTCAAGGCTACGAGGTACACCCTCCAGAATCACAATCCTCTGGGTAGAGATACTTGATTTCCGGGGCAACAAGTTCACCCAATTATTTCCAAGGCTACAATCACACCTTTTTTCGCTTGATTGATTTCCAAGGCTACAATCACACCTTTTCTCGCTAGATAGATTACAAAGAAGCCTATAACTCTGAATAGCACTTGGATCTTGTTGAGATAGTGATAGAGAATCAAACAAGAGATAATCTAGTTAGATTCAATGTTGATTTCGGTAGAATAATGATAGGATTTTGAATAAGAAAATGTGGAAGAAGAAGAGAAGTGAAAAAACCAAAAAAACTGATATTAAATTCGTTGAAACTAACCCCTATTTATAGAAGAGCAACAGTCATGTCTATTCGTGAAAGGTTATGGCAAATAAACACTTCTTTTGAAATTCAAATTTTTGAATCTAACTGACACTATGTCGACATGGGGTACTAGGGCACGTCGACATCCCAAAGGAAATTTTAATGTTTTGTTTTTCTTTGAAAATAACCTCTATCTTATATTAAAACTACTTTAAACTTTATAAATATACTTGACTATAGATAAAATACATAGATAAATATAGAGAATAATATATATATATATATATAATTTTACTATAATTTTATATTTAAATCTAAATATAAATATATTATAATTAAAAGATAGTTTAAAACAACCGAAGTTTAAAAACAAGAATATTTAAGGCTAAAACATCGTTTTGAAAATCATTTGAAAAGATAATTTTTAAGGCTAAAACATTTTGAAAAATAATTTTGAAAATCATTCTGAAGTAGTTTTGAAAATCATTTTGAAGTAGTTTTGCAAGCTTCTTCCTGCAGAATATCTCATCATGTCAGGACTCGAGAACTTGTACAAAACCAGGATGTTCGTGGGTTTGTAAGCCACTTGTCGTAGGTTTGTAAGCTACTTGTCGTGGGTTTGTAAGCCACTTGTCGTAGGTTTGTAAGCTACTTGTCGTGGGTTTGTAAGCCACTAAAAAGGTAGAAATGGGTTCCATCCCAAAAGAAAAATGGAGTGAAGATTTCAGTGCTATTGTGAAGTTTTAACATAATTCTAGACTCAATACTTATCTTGAAATCTTGAACTCTTGATTATCTTGATATTCTTGATACTCATGAGTCTTCAATCTTGATATCTTGAATCTCTACTGTACAGTCTTCATTCTTGGTACCTGCATGGTTAAATCCTGCATATACACATATATATCTAAACTATAATGTTAGTATTTATATTTTATAATCTTATTCTAAGGTTGTTGTCATCAAAACCATCAACTCATGGACTAACAGTTCAACTATTTAATTTTTATATAGTTTTATTGAATATTTAATTTTCTTTGAAATTTGCTTCTTAATATGTTTTATTGTGTTATTTGAGCAATATAGAGCAAAACATTGACACATGGCTTTTTCCATAACTGAGAATAATACAAGGCAACAGGTAACTACCGACTCAGCATAGGAGCATAAATGTAATTTGAATGTCATAAAGCCATTCCGTAGTTTAAAAAAATAGTTTTTTTTTAAAGACTAACAAGAAATTAACTTCTTGTTGCACCAGAAAAGGACTAGCATTGATTAAAAAAATGTTATACAGCCTAATATCTGCAAAATGATGATAATTATAATGATAACTAGTAAATAAATAACAATAATAAAAAAGTTCACTTTCACTACAGACATTTTTGAGCCATCCAGCTGGATATTAGTGTACAAAACAAGTTGCCATGTGAGAACGTGAAACAGAAATAGGATATCTATGCAACCGAAACTGACCATAGCATTAAAGCCATTAATATTGATTGTTTCACATACATCTAGAGAGATGTTAGATCTACTCATGTGAATACAACATATGAAACAGGGACAGTATATCAATGCAACCGAAAGCAAAGGTTGATTTGTTGTATTTTATAAGCCATATAGGTGTCAAAATTCTACACCTTCCAACTATTTTCATGAACAAATTTCTGATACTTAGACACAAAGCAAATTCACATTTATACCACCACAACAATAGTAAATCTGTATATAACTAACAATATTTGATGGAAACCATTTAGCTTATAATGACTAATGGAATACAATGTCTTGCATTTGTTACCAATGATCATAGACTGGTGCCTAAATTTTCCCCTTTGTTTTCCATTCCTATATTAGTAGTTTTAGGTTATGTTTGAAACAAATGTACTGATTGTACCGATTTTTGCAACAATAATGCATAGTTTACTTTCTGCAGTTGTGACTGTCCAATTGTTTCTATTAGCTGTTATATATGAGCACTTCAACATGTACCAGGTTATCAAATTGATTTATAATTCAAGTGCGTTTATTACAATGGCTTTGAATCAATTTGTATGGTAATTTTACATGGTTGTTAGTTTAAACTAAATTATCAAATGGATAATGTTTTACTTGTAATTTAAATTATCCTATAATTCAATATAATTAAAATCCTATTATACGATCCATATAATTTGTAAATGTACAAATTTAATATCTTATTACGATTAACGGCTATTATATTTTAGTTTTTGCATAGTTCGTTTAAAAAGAAAAAACCAATTGAATTGACTAAATCACTTGGTCGCTGCGGCTCAATTTCCAACTTTTTCATTTTAACCGAACTTATATATTTTACCATAAAATTGACCAAATGCCTTCTTCAAACTAAGACAATTAGCTAGGATTAATAATAAAATAAATATTTAAATACATGAAATTTTATTAGGGCCACTAACCCTACTGAGATTAGGATTAGTATATAATATATATTTTTATAGGGTCCTTAGATGAATTTTGTATAGAGCCACCAATCCAACTAAGATGCCCCCAGTTACCTAAGTTATATATATATATATATTTATATTTATATAAAGAAAATGATGATGTGAAGTGATGTCAAGAAGAATAAATGTATTAAGCATTTAACATCATTTTGTAGATGAATTGGTGCGTCCAAATATTAAATATATATGCAGTATAATGAATTAGCAATGCACAATTTATATATTTATAAATTAAAACAAAATATCCCAAACCAATTTGCATTTAGTCAGAAGTGTACCTATAAATTTACATTCTTAAAAACCTCTTCAATAATGACCATATGTTTACTTATACCTGTTACGTTTTCCCTTTATCTTGAGACATGTCATCACTCCATGTTCCCAGAAAGAGAAGCCAACTACTTGCTCAAACTATGCTTTTCCTATACCAAAAAAAGAAAAAGAAAAAAAATTACTATTTCCAATACCTAAATCTTAAACAGATCAATAATAAATGCTACCCTTCCTAGAGGTCCAATACCTTTATTCTTGAAGTGTGGACTTACTCCTACCCCTCCTAGAGATCAATCTTATTTGCTCCAAAGGCCAGTTATCATACGATAATTTGATTAGAGATCAATAATGAATGCACCATGTATTACAGAAACTTATTCAAGGGGACGGTTCCAAGAATTAATACAGTCCTACAAAATTATCGGCGATTGCTTCTTTCTTTGGCTAAGTAGCAAATCATGACAGTATTAAAGTTTTAGAATTAAACATGTGCATAAAGAATTCCCACTTTACTTTGGTTAAGTTTCCAATTTAATGTACAGTATATTCAAAAAATAGAGAAAATTTTCCTTCTAAGGGTCATACTGTTAAATTTGTCAACGGCCATACTTTTTACTCAAGATAAAATAATATTGTTAAATTAATCTATTTTGATATTTTGCAGGTTCTCATTAATTTTGTCAAAGGCCATGAAGTTGGAGATTAATTTTGCATCTTTGAAGTTCAGAATCATGGAAGACACACCTTGTTTGGTATTTTCTTTTCTAAGTTCCTTTTTTAGTATACTATGAACTATTACTTCGAATAGCATGTTAATCTAAACTATAGCTTGTGCTTTTGGTGAAGTATTTTTTGAACATTGCAACTCCAATTTGCCTTATCAATAATCTTTTTTTGAGTTTTAAGGATGGAATTGGGCAAGTTATGTACGATGAAGACGGAAAAATATTAATGCATACAGGTGGAACTAGTCTTGTTTCCGAAGACATAGCAAGGAAGTGTCCTAAATGAGTTTTTAAAGGGTGTGACATGAAACCAAAATATTTTGAGGTTTGTGATACATTGAATTTCAATCACAAATAATGTAAGGGCAATCATATGTTGATTGCATGATGTTATTAATATACCTATAATCTACATGATCTTTGTGGCATAAATTTCTCAGTTCTCATTGCATACACACCTCAACATTGCATCTTTTCATCATGAAATAAGAAGCGACTTTATTTTTTGATGGTCGACTATCTTTATAACCTGTCATGTATAAAATATATCATTAATAAACATTTGATTGGACGAAATCAAAATTTAATCCAATTCTCGACCTTGCTCACTATATTTACTTGACCTGTAATTTCCCGTATTAGTTTTGTACTTTCAAGACTAGGGAAAGAACCAATTTTCAGTATAGTATTACGTCAACTATTTGATATTATGAATTAAATTAATCTAACAACCTAATGGTGTATGTACTCTAACATCACTTTGTAAACTTGGATAACTATGTTGGCAGGCCTAGCCCAGGACAAATTTGATGTCACCAAGTCTCTTTACATATCCCTTTTAAACTTCAGTGGCTGGAAATACCTTATAATAATTTGTGCATTGTTACTCATTTGTGTTCAGAAATTCTTGTATGGGCTTGATAGAGGTTCTAGTGTAAGGGATAATTTGTCCATTGCTGATGAACTAGTATGCATTATTAAGCAACACTTTTCTTCTTCTTTTTTCTTCTTCCACTTTGCTCACAATCTTCCCATGTAGCCACTGCTTTTACAAATTCATTTGTTCTACAATGGTTATGCTGTTAAGGGAACTCTTCTAGTGGATAAACGGGTATGTTTTTAATTTTTAATATATAAATTTAAATATTAACATTTTTATCAGCCATGGAGAATAATACTACAGAGTTTCAGTCAATTTTCTAGTGGATAACTTTCACTTTATTTGGAGATTATTTGTTTTCATTAGTTACTCTTAATTTGGCAACGACATTCTGTAAGCTAATGAAATTATCCTTTATATAATTTTTTTTTTCAATTTTATTCTTATTATTCACAACTTTAACCTTTTCAACATCTTACTCCATTGCACCCCGACTCTCATAACTACATATTTAATGCATATAACTATGTCAAAAACATGTGTGTGTGGAAGTTAAATATTTTTAGTCTTCCATAGAAATGTTATTGTATTCTTATTTGAAGATTTTTAATGTATAATTTGTATATTAGCATTAAATCATGATCAAAATATGCAACAATAATTATTATATCACTTGACTAATTATATCTTTCGAAATAAATACCAGCCAAATTTCATTTTTATGTATCTTTTATGTTCAATAAATATTACATTCATCAATATTTTTATCCTTACAAATTATCGTGTCATACAAATTATAAATAAATAAAGTTTGTACTTGTGCCATCGGCACGGGCTCCATACTAGTGTATACACAATATATGTATGTTTGTATGTATGTACATACTATAATAATTAAACTAATTTAAATTAATGGTATTTATTCGTAGTAAGAAAGACACTTGATTTTCAGGTAATTAAAGTGGTTTATATGTATACACAAATAGTCTAAAAACTGAATTCAGTTTTTAAACTGAAAAGCTTTAATTTTTAACTATAGCAAGCTATGCTTCTCTATAGATATAATCGATTATTTTTAATTGTAGAAAATACATATTTTCTATAAAATAGATACTAAAAGAACCTGTAAGCTTTTACAAACCAAATATGAATCCTTTTATATGGCATTTATAAACTAATAGAATTACTAAGTATTTATATGTATGTTTAATTAGCTAAATAAATGCCATGTTATTAATTTTGATGTGTAAAAAGTTTTATTTTTGAAAAGGATTCATATTTGGTTTTTAAAAACTTACAAGTTCTTTTATTTGGACATTTCATGTGAATGAAATTAAAAGGGGGGATATTGTATTGCTAAATAAAACTTTAGCAGCAAATACTTTACAGTAATTATCAGTTGCTTATGATGGTCAAAATTTAGTTATTTATTATTATGTGTGTGGAATTTACCTATATTATTATATTCATGGAATTTCTGTATTATTTATGATGGTCCTCACATAATGCAATTCACTTATAATAGTGTCACATAAGGTAGTTTGTGTGTATATTTATTAGCTGGTTGATGCAAGTACATCAATTTTGAAAAAATTGACATCAGGTGCGTTAACCATAACAAGATCTGGAACAAAAAAATAAACTACATGTATAACTTCATATTCACTATGTATATATAAATGGCACATTCATAGATTTACTCCACTGATGAAATGAACCTCATCAAGCTGACATGGATCCTTCCATTTTTATTTTGCAGCTTAAACAAATACAGAGTTATAAAGTTTCACACAGCAGCAATTGAGATATAATGTGAAAATTGAATTATCAAATGCCAAGAAATTTTGATTACCGTTTTCCTTGATAAAATGATTTAACTGTATATAGGCCTGTCAATGGATACTCGAAAAATCCGAAATCCGTCCGGATCCGTATTCAAAAAAACGGATATTATCCGATATCCGAAAAGCGGATGCAGATATCCGATATCCGAAAAGGAAATCGGATGCGGATGCGGATATGGGCATATCCGTATCCGAAAAACATCCGTCCGATCCGAAATTTTATGTGTGTTGCCATTTTGTCATTCTATATGTTGCTATTTTATCATTTGAATTGATGTAATATCGTGTAAACTTGTTTGATATTATGTGTGTTGCCATTTTGTCATTTGAAAAACTGATTAGTATTGTAGTGTGTGTATTGTCATTTGAGAAAGTGATTGTTTTAGTTCAAATATATTAGTATAATAAAAATCTTATTCAATTTTGGATGCGGATATTTCAGATATTTTCGGATATCCGGAAATATCCGCTTTTTATTTTCGGATGCGGATATTTTCGGATATCCGACAAATATCCACGGATGCGGATACGGATGTTAATTCTTAGATATCCGTGGATATCGGATGCGGATTCGGATGCGGATTTAAATTTTCGGATGCGGATGCGGATACAGCCATATCCGCATCCGTTGACAGCCCTAACTGTATATACAAGGCTCCTTGTTTATATGTGAGTTTAAAAATTATAAGGGGATGATCATTAGTTACTAGCCTTATCCTGAGATGTTCTATCGATAAAGTTGTCATTTGTTATTACTTCTCTCTAAATAAATTTCTTTCTTACATGTTTTTCATGTGTGTTGCAGTACCCATGGTCAGTGCACTATTATAATGTTGATGTCACAGCTCGGTTGGCATACAAAAATGTTCTAACATGGCATCGTGATCTTTGCAGGTTCACTTATACTACATCATCCTTTTTTCTCTTCAAGTTATTTGATCTCCTTGTATATGGCTGTCATGCTTACATTGTTTGGACGAAATAATCACATCAGGGTCTGTGAGAATATTCCGATTGTCCTCTGCGGTAACAAGGTTGATGTGAAGAATATGCAAGTGAAAGCAAAGATGGTGACGTTTCACAGGAAGAATTTGCAGTACTATGAGATATCAGCGAAGAGCAACTACAATTTTGAGAAGCCTTTCCTCTATCTGGCAAGGAAGTTGGCTGGGTAATATTTTGTAAATTAATTCACATTTGTCCTAATATGAGAATATGTACATCATTAAAGATGTTTTATTTAAATACACACTTTATTTGTATTTGGCATTGCAGAGACCCAAATCTGCATTTTGTTGAATCACCTGCTCTAGCTCCATCTGAGGTGTAGATTGATCTGAACCACAGAGAAGGTACATGATTCATGTTCCTTTTCTCCTACTTAAAATGCAAACAAAATAAGAGTTGTCTTGTTCTAAAATTGAAATAAAAAGATGTATAATAGTAGGTAATTGCATTAGTTATGTATATATAATCTTATGGATACCAATCTAAAGTATTTGGTTACATGCATGTTTCTGTTTGATCAAGTGGAAAGGTGATGATCTGTGTGATTTTAAAGATACTTTGTAATTTTGGCAGGCCTGAGGAAGACCTTGCTACGGCAGCTGGTCAGCCCCTTCCTGATGACGATGATGATGCATTCGATTAAGGATTTCCCTTCTATCTTATGATGAAGTGAAATGCCCTACAACAACCAACTTCTATTATAGGAATGAGAAAGAGAGCGATAGAGCAGAGGATTGTGGAGCAATGGGATGCAAAGCATGCAAAACTTGGCAAGTTTTTTGAGCAAATGAATGGGAAACAGTGGCAGGTTATGGATGTGAATAAATGACTTTTGTTTTGTAATAATTGTGTTGGTTATACTTGGAACCGTGCATGTTTCGGTTTGGTGTTTTGTATGATTTCCGCTATTATTTGAATTTTCTATTACCTTGTCAAGTGAATATATGAATCTGCTATGAAATATTGAGTTTTATTGATGTTCATTTTATGTCTTCTGGTGGATAATATTGGTGAAAAAGGACTAGTCTCATAGTGTTTACCATTATTTGAAGTACAAAGGTTGATGTTCTTAGTTTCCTACATCGTACATAAATGTTCTATGGAATATAAAGTTTTATATGTTGCAACTCTATTGGGAAATACTGAAATTCCCAACGGTTATAATCGTTGGGAAATTCTCAAATTACCAACGGTTATAATCATTGGAAAAAAGGAATTTCCTAACGGTTATAACCGTTGGTAAATTCCCAAATTACCAACGGTTATAACCATTGGAAATAAGGAATTTCCTAACGGTTATAACCGTTGGTAATTTCCATATTACCAACGGTTATAACCGTTAGGAAATATGTTATAGATTTTGTCACGTACCTATTGCTAACGGCTATAACCATTAGAAATTCGATTTGTAACAGTTATAACCGTTGGGAAATTGCAGTTTTGGTGTAGTGTTTCGAAAGTAGTAGCTAAAGGTTTAGAAAGCCTTAGTTTTCAAAACAAAGAACCTAATCTCATTTTTGGAAAACCATGGCATAATAAAGGAGAATTAAAATGACTTTTATGTATGGAGTTTTTGAAGAAGCATTCCTTGATAAAGTAATAGGTTAAAAGGATTAACCATGTTTTATATGAAAATGATGTTAAGGATATTCAACTACAGATGTCAGTGATATTATGTTATTATGTTTGCTTCTTCTAATATACATATTCACTTTAATATGGAGCCATAACTGTATTTTAGGGAAAAAGGGCAGAATAACCAGTTAGGTTGACCCAGCAGTGGATATAAATTAAGTTAACTCCTGAATGAGTAGAATTACATCCAGGAGGTCAGATAGACTAGAATGTAGGATGCCTAAATATTGAAGTTGTTAGATAGACAGGTTCATAGTAAACCCATGAAAACTATGTTTAGGAAAAGTTATTGGCAGATGCCAATAACTTCATAGTAAACTCATGAAAACTATGTTTAGAAAGAGTTATTGGCATGGGCCAATAGGTTTGTAGTGAACCCATGAAAACTATATCCGGATTAAGTTATTGAAAAAAATCAATAGGTTCCTAGTCAAACCCATGAAAAATAGCATAAGAGAGAAGTTATTGGAGTTACCAATTGGTTCAAGGAGAACCCATGAAACAAATAAGTTATTGGCATAGGCCAATAGGTTCTTAGTGATCCCAAGAAAACTGTGAAACTAGACAGGGACTCCATAAGCTTTAAATAGGTTATTAGTCAGCCTATGAAACCTATTAGGTTAATAGTGAACCTAAAAACTATAGATGAGACAGATAGTAAAAATGAATGGAGATGGGAAATCCAGAATTGATTTACTTGCTTGCATATCATCATTATATTTTGAATTGCTATGTTTTAACCATTGTGGATGCAGGAGCACAGTATATGGTTTTATAAAGTTTTGGTAAGGATACTAGTGAGGGGGAAACCTGTTCCGCTTAGCAGCGTGGTCTCACTAGATATCTAAATGGTTTGAGATGGTAGATTATTTTTAATACCAGGCTTTATGTCTGACTCGAAGTTTATTCTTTCCCCTTAAACTCTCGGGTGCTCAATTGATTTTGAGTAGTTTGAGAGTTGAGGTTTTCAGGTACCTCTTTAGACGAATAAGCTTCCGATGACGTGCATGAGGCAAGCTAGATAATAAGAGTTCTTTCTATTTAGATTCCGCCGTGTTTTGTTGTAAAGGCGTAGTTGTTTAATTTCCTAGTTATATACTCTGATCATCCAAGGGGGCATCTTCATATGTCGCTCTTGGCGTATGTTGTAATAATTATATTTTCTCTGAACGTGGTTCTCGTATTGGGATTATGTAATGAACTTGAAATGATTTGAAATGGAATGTGAAAGTTGTTTAATGATTTTAAAACTTTTCCATATCCATGTGTTTTTGTTGTACCAACATATCTACCGCATCAATTCGTCGAGGATTAATAACTATGGATAACTGCAGTATCAGTAGCCGTTAGTTTTGGGCCTCCAAGTGGGGGATGTTACACTGATACCCCTATACCCCTTATTTTCCACATGTGATAGTAGTGTAGCATATATTGCATTTATGTGCTAACTCTTTGGATGCAGGGACATGTGAGGTATGGCTGTTCATACCATATACCATATTTACAATATACGAGTTTTATAGTATTTTGAGATGATATATCGCTCACACCAGACTATTTTTTGACCTGAGGTTTTATGCTTTGCTTCTTCTTATTTCTCATACTCATAAATGTGTAGATGATGGATAGCAAGTCTGAATAGTGCATGGAGCTGTACGGATTATGAGTCGGAGGCTACGCTTTCATATATCTATACTTGGAGCTTACTATTGCTTATATTTTGCTGTGCAGTACTATGGAGCTATGTCAGTATTTGTATTATTAGAGACAGTTATAGAGTTTATTATGGAGATTAGGGATGTATAAAATATTTATTTCAGTTTTTGTATAGTCTGTGAACCTGATGCACTCTGATATTCTTATTTACGGTTCATTTGATTATATCACTATCTTTCCTGTTTTACATCTATGTTGTTATATTATATTTTATCCGTGCATTGTGAGATGTTCTACGGTTCTGTGTTTAGACCTTTCTTAATTTTATATTGTTACCATCCTGCATCGGCCAGGTACCACCCCAGCACATCGCATAGGTATGGAGATACCGAAGGTGTAGGGCGGTCGTCACATATTAGTAATGTATATTGTTGTTATCAAAATTGTTATCATCAAAATCAATAACCGAGGTATTAACAATCTCCCCCTTTTTGATGATGACAACCGTTAAATATTCTTGTATATAAAATATGATATAACTTTTCCAAAGTTAGATAATCCCCCCTGAATATAAGCACGTGTATATTTTATATTTTTCTCCTCCTTTGGTATCAAGGAAAATGGGTGAAAAAACCCCCTAAATAATATACTAGGAAATTATAGAGTCAAATCAATAATTAAATATTAAAATAATTAAAGCATACTTAATATGATATAATGCTAATATATGGAGACTTACAAATAAATAAAATAATATTTTATTTATTCAGTTCAAACCTATACATGTTAAACTATCAATCCAAACGTAAACAATCAAACCAAAACAAACAAATTTTGATCCAAGCACACACACCAAACCTTAATCAAATCCTAACAAACCAAACTAATAAGTATTATACTTAAATCTATGGTTCCATTTTATTATGAGAGACTTATGGATGGGGCAAAAGGGATAGCAGAGACAAAAGTTTCCTTTTTGTTCCACGAGATTTCCATCACGATCGATGCAAACTTCGCCAACACATTTGACTTCACCGTCATCTCCAGCCTCATTTTGCTCTTCATCTTCTTCCTCTTCTTCTACTCCTTTATCATCCATAGGATTATAAACGACAAGATTAGGCACATCCTCTTCGATTACAATTGGATCTACTTCGTTATCCAATAGGTGCTTCTGGAGATTGCGAAGAATGCGTCCTTGCTTCTCTTGTTCTTTCAAGAGGCGTAGTTGAAAGACCTCTATTTCTAAAAGCACATTACGCACATGCTTCAGATCATCTTCAATCTCGATAAATTTGGCCATTGTGGTGGTTTGGAAGGGATTAGAGTTGGGGTTTCGAAGGAAAAAGGTGTGGTCTTTTCTCTGGATGTTGGACTTGAGGAAGACATTAATTATTTTATTTTGAATTTATAGAAAGAAGAAGACTGCAAAATGAGAAAGAAATCAAAATTTGATAGTTATATAGCCTCATTTCGAATTTTGAATTTTAGAGGGAAATTTGTTTTCAAAATTTTACGGTAAATGTCGACATATCCACAGAATGTATGTCGACATACATGTGTAAATTTTTTCATTTTACTTTCTTTTTAAATATTCAATTTATATGTTGTTATATTTATATTTTAGAGAGAACATATTCCTAACTCTCTTCTAAGTTTAATAAAAGATATTAGAGTTAATGATTTTATTAAAATATCGTCTATTAGATTTTCAGTATTTATAAATTCGAGTGAAATTACTTCTTTATTTAAGTTATCTTTTAGAAAATGATATCTTATATCTATACGTTTGGTTCTAGCATGTTGTGTTGGATTTTTAGATAGATTTGTTGCACTAGTGTTATCACAGTATATTGGCGATTTAGTAAAATTTAAATCAAAATCTTTTAAAGTTTGTTGCATATAAATAACATATGAACATGCTAATACAATTGAAATATATTCTGCTTCTGTTGTATATAGAGACACAAAATTTTGTTTTTTGTTAATCTAGGAAACAAGAGAGTGTCCTAAAAAGTAACAAGTTACACTTGTATCTTTTTGGTCTGATTTGCATCCAGCATAGTCATCACACTACAAGAAATTAAATCAAAAGAATCTTCTTTTGGATAAAAGAGTATCCAAAAGAGTCCATAGTCTAGTGTGTTGTTTACATATCTTAGTATTCATTTTTACTGATTTTAGGTGAGTTTCCTTAGGTTGAGATTGATATCTTACACATAGACAGACACTGCATTATATCTGGCCTATTAGCAGTTATATAGAGTAATGATCCTATCATACCTTTATATAATTTTTGGTCTACTCTTTTGAGTTTTCTTCTTTATTTAATTTCTCATTTGTCGCCATGGGAGATGGATTACCACAATTATTTGACATACCAAATTTCTTAACTAAATATTTAGCATATTTTTTTTGACTTATAAAAATACCATTATTTAATTGTCTTATAAGTAATCCAAAAAAATGTTAGTTCTCTCATACGACTCATTCAAATTCCTTAGTCATTATATCTGAAAATTCTTTATTTAACTGTTCATTTGTTGATCGAAAAATAATAACATCTACGTATATATTTGTATAAGTTGAATATTTTTATTATTTATTTTGATAAATAGAGTACTTTCTACTTTTCCTATTTCAAAATTAGATTGTAATAAATAGAATTTAAGTCTATCATACAATACTCTAAGAGCTTGTTTTAGACTATCTAAAGCTTTCTTTAATTTATAAACGTGATCAGAAAGTTTTTCATCTTCAAAAAGTGGAGGTTGTTCAATGTAAACATATTTTTTAATAAATCCATTTAAAAAAGGCACTTTTGACATCCATTTGAAATAATTTGAAATTTTATGATTTGCAAAAGCGAGTAGAATTTTAATAGCTTCTAATTTAGCTACAGGAGCAAACATTTCATCAAAATCTATACCTTCCTCCTAACTATTTAGAGAGATGACACAAGAGATTTTATACTGGTTTGGATTTCTTCTACATCCAGTCTTGTATAATTGTTTCTACTGATTTCTTTTCAAATGCCAATCTTTAAATGGGCAGAAGACAAACCCAATTACAATCTCGATTCCGAGGCGATGAGACACACCCTTTTGAATTTCCAAGCTCAGGGTACACCTACTTGATTTGGACAGGCTACAAGCACACCCATTTAGATTTCTAAGCTACCAAGCACATCCACCTGATTTGAATGGGCTACAAGCACACCAAAGCAAATGCAAATAGAGTTTGATGGTTTTTCCAAGACAATTTCTTGAACTTTGAATACAAAGGATCCTATAGCCTCTTGGACACCACTTTGATCTTTGATTTGAGAGGGAGATGATTCCAAAACAGTAAGAAAGTAGTAGTGAATCAATATAATGAAGTTTGAATTGATTCTATATAATTTTGAAGAGAGTAGAGTATATTTCTAATGGAGTTTTCAAGCGAGTAAGAGGAGGGAAGAAAATAAGTTAATACCTGCCAGAAAATTCATTTGAACTCCCCATTATATAGTGTATAAACAGATGTGTGTGTTCACGAACAATTGCGATGAATAGACACTTCTTTTCAAAATTTGAAAAAACATTTGACGGCATGTATGTTGACGTATCATTCGGGCATCTGTCAACATATGCTTGTAAAAATTGAAAAATCATTTCTTTTAATTTTTTTTGAAAACCTATACATTGTAAAATAATTTAATACATTGTGAATCGCTTTAAACATAATTTATAAACATTTTGATCTTTGAAAACTTTTATAATTTTTTTAAAAATATATTTTGTTTAAAAATATAAAAGATAGAAAAATAAGAATTAGAGATCAAAGATTGCTATCAGGAACTTTAACAATATACTATGACTCAATACACTGTATTATAGTCTTGAGATCTTCATATCTTGGTCTTTGTACTCATGAGTCTTCATGTCAATTTCTTGAGTTTTTTATACCGTACAGTCTTCGATTTAATAAGTGTGCAATATATTGCACTACATTTTATATAACTTGGCAAAACATTAGTAATGTATATTGTTGTTATCAAGATTGTTATCATCAAAATTAATAACTGAGGTATTGACATATACCACTACAACAAAACACAATTTTTATTAGCATTTGTAAACTATACTATTCATATGTAGTTCATTTTATTTTCACCGTTTATTTGGTTAAAGCGCCAGTAATACCCCCTCGGCTGATTCTATTCATACCTCGTTTTCCTCCTTTCACACCCCGCTACTTCATCAATTTGATGTTTATGTAAAAACCTCGCTCGGTCCAAGCGATGTTCGTGTAACAACCTAGTTCGGACCGAGCGAGGTTTGTGTAATAATCTAGTTCGGATCAAGTAAGGTTTGTGTAACAATCTAGTTCGGACCGAGTGTGGTTCGTGAATAAATAACGTCAAAGCTGAACGTGATTTAAAAAACGTGTGGATATTTTTGGAATGAAGTGGGAACAAAAGAAAAATGTGGGGTGTAATGATTATTTGTAACGTGGGGAACAAAAGTTCTTGTTTGGTTTGTATATCTCAATTTTGAATTTTTTAACCATCAAAATGTATTACTATTTGTCAATAAAATTTACTTGTATTTGGACAAACTAAACCTTTGTATTATCTGACCATAATTATGATAGGAGCCATATAAATAAATCTGTATTTCTAAGTTATAACATAACTATTTGTACCATTACATTGATTTAAATTTAATTCATATCTGAAAATCATGGGAACTGAAAATAATGTGGCACGCCACTAATTTATTTTCCCCTATTCAGTACCATGGCTGTCAAATGAACTTAACATCAAAATATCAAACTAAAATGTTAATATTATCACTTCTTTCTTTTTTTGTATGAGTATTGAAAAACAGTGGATGGAGAATGATGTTGTTGCTGTTAGGATCGTGCAGTATACTCTAGAGGGGGTGAATATGGTATTTAAAAATTTCATAGATAAACAGAGAAAATAAAGTGCGAAAACGTAAATGCAAAAGATAAAGAACACACAGATATACCCAGTTTCGGCCACTAATACATTAGTGACTACTGCTGCTCCTAAAGTTACTACTAGAGTTAAATATTTGACGCTTACAACATCTGTAAACTCGCACTTTCTGCTAAACTGAATATACTAACCCTATGCCTAGTAACCCTTCCTGAACTTAATACCCGAGATCAAAAGTCCTAAACTACAAGCCGTAGCTCAGCCTAGAAATCTAGAGTTCGAATTCGAACAAAAATGCCAAACAAAACAAGTAATCTAATATCCCTTAATCAACTAAATATTCCTATTGCTAGAGAAATAAAAGTAAGGGGCACATAAAATGAAAATCTTCTCCCCTTGAAAATCACGTGAGCCTCATATCAAAGCTTCTACCTTCAACAAAAAGAAAATGGGAAAGCTCCCTCAATTTTAATCGCCGTTCAGAGACACTCGAAGTTCACTGCTTTGAAATCGAAGACTCCTGTAAGATCGCAAATTTCCGTTTGTTTAATGAGGGTTTGATGCCACGGCTGATTGCTTGGTTTAGGTTAGACATGTCAAAATATGACCCAACCCATTAAACCAACCCATTTACCCTACTTATAAATGGGTTGGGTCAACCCATTTATGAATATAATTAAATGGGTTATGGGTTGGGTCGACCCATTTTTAAGAGGGTTGTAAATGGGTAACCCATTTATCCATTTATTAAAAAATATTAAATTATAATATAAATTTGAAAAATAAGAATTTTGAACATACATTGTAGTTTTTCATAGATACTGACAGTTGTACTTAGAAAATAATAGGCTACCGCATCCCCATATTTGAACTCCGCCTAGTGCAGAAGCCGCTATTTTTTTTGTTCAGACTGCAATAACACATTCGTACTAACTCGGAATCAGGCCGGATTTCGACCGATTAATTCCCACCTAAATTACAGACAGTGTGGAACACTCGGATACTTTATCGTGTGAACGCACACTGTAGTTCTCCAAGGAAACTGACAGTTGTAGGCTACCACATCCCCATATTTGAACTCCGCCTAGTGCAGAAGTCGCTATTTTTTTGTTTGGACTGCAATAACTCCTTCGTTCTAACTCGAAATCTGGCGGGATTTCGACCGATTAACTCCCACCTAAATTACAGACAGTGTGGAACACTCGGATACTTCATCGTGTGAACGCACACTGTAGTTCTCCAAGGGGACTGACAGTTGTACTTAGAAAATAATAAGCTACCACATCCCCATATTTGAACTCCGCCTAGTGCAGAAGCCGCTATTTTTTTTGTTCGGACTGCAATAACTCCTTTGTTCTAACTCGGAATCAGGCGGGATTTCGATCGATTAACTCCTACCTAAATTACAGACAGTGTGGAACAATCGGATACTTCATCGTGTGAACGCACACTGTAGTTCTCCAAGTGGACTGACAGTTGTACTTAGAAAATAACAGGCTACCACATCCCCATATTTGAACTCCGCCTAGTGCAGAAGCCGCTATTTTTTTTGTTCGGACTGCAATAATTCCTTCGTTCTAACTCAGAATCAGGCGAGACTTCGATCGATTAACTCCAATCTAAATTACGGACAGTATGGGACACTCGGATACTTCATCGTGTGAACGCACACTATAGTTCTCCAAGGGGACTGACAGTTGTACTTAGAAAATAACAGGCTACCACATCCACATATTTGAACTCCGCCTAGTGCAGAAGCCGCTATTTTTTTTGTTCGGACTGCAATAATTCCTTCGTTCTAACTCAGAATCAGGTGAGACTTCGATCGATTAACTCCAATCTAAATTACGGACAGTATGAGACACTCGGATACTTCATCGTGTGAACGCACACTGTAGTTCTCCAAGGGGACTGACAGTTGTACTTAGAAAATAACAGGCTACCACATCCACATATTTGAACTCTGCCTAGTGTAGAAGCCGCTATTTTTTTTGTTCAGACTGCAATAACTCCTTCGTTCTAACTCAGAATCAGACGGGACTTTGACCGATTAACTCCCACCTAAATTACGGACAGTATGGAACACTCATATACTTCATCGTGTGAACGCACACTGTAGTTTTCCAAGGGAACTAACAGTTGTACTTAGAAAATAATAAGCTACCGCATCCCCGGATTTGAATTTTGATGAAAATTAGAATTTTAAATTTTTATCGGAACTCAAAACATAAAAACTAGAGTTAGAATTATTTTATATTTATTTGTTTTTTATTAGTCAAATTAAGTTTAAATCTTTAAATGTGTTAAATGGATAACCCGCTTATTAAGTGGGTTGGGTCATAAATGGGTTGGGTCATAAATGGATAAAAAAGAATGGATCATAAATGGGTTGGGTCAAACTCGACCCAACCCATTTTGATTCAGCCCAACCCGTTTGACAGGCCTAGTTTAGGTGAAGAAAAAAATAGTTGCTGCTGTAAAGATGGTTGCCGCTTCGTCCAACTCTTCACTACAGTTTGATCCAGAGTTTGTATTCTGGAAAACCGCTGCCTTGGATATCGAACAACGTTTGGATCTGGGGATGTCTAGATTTGCTCACGTTTGAATGCTGCAGGTAAGAAGTTTGGTGAGGTTCCTTTTCATTGCCATTTCTTCCTTGAGTTGATGTTGATGAACTACTGTTGTATTGATGCTTGCAGAAACTCCTCTGTTGAGTATGAATTACAAAATATGTTTTGATTGTCGATGTTGTGTTGAGGAGATCAAAATATAGCACACTGATGTTTGGTCGAGAGAAACTTTTGTGATGATTCTCTTTTTGATACAATGAGATGGTTCAAAATTTACTGAGGCAAATTGATTTCGTGTGAGATGATTGATGAACAAGAGTTGTGAATTTTATTTGATAGGATAAGGATGTTGAGATGATTTGAGAAAATGCTAGATATTAAAAATGATTGTTTATCCAATTCTTTGCTTCGCATCATCTATTTATTTCCCTTTTTTCACATGTACAGTCTTATTGAAAATTGATATATTCCCTGTTTCAAATCTTTAATTGTTTCCTTTTCTTTGTATATGCGTCTTTGTACTAAAAGGAAAATTCTCCACAACTAGTATCTTATAAATAAAATAAAATCTGTAAATATACAACATTGAACAAGCATATTAGATATAATGTATTTATTATTAATATCAAAAAGAAATTAACTGCACTTTCTAATAATATTTCTTTTTTAATAATAATAATGAATACATTATTTTTACTAATCAAAATAATTAGAAACAAAATTGTGCTTTTGATTGTTTATCCGGCGATTGGATGTTCGACATTTGAATACCGTGGACGTATTCGGTGTCGACTTTCAATGGTCGAAAAGGTGGATCTTTACAGGAAAACTGGCTACTTGATAGAAATTATTTATCTGATCGATTAATTAGTCTATGCTGCCATACATAATTGATATACCTCACGCTTTTGACTAAACATATTTGAAATGCTTATTTGACATGTTAGCTTTCAATAGCTTTTGGATTGCCTTATTATTTTAATAATGATGAGTTATATGATTATGTCTAATAGTTCTTTGTATTATTAATTTTTTGTGGCTTATGCACAATTTGGTATTCTATATATTGAAAATACCACATTGTCCAAAAATGTATTTAAAAGCCTATATTTGAGACAACAACTCGATAAGCATTATTAATGATATACTGATTTTTGTTTTATATTTTGTTATTGGCTTTGGGATAAGGATCCATGTACACTGAAAGCTCGATAATTGAAGGTTGAATTTCAAAAGAAAATACTTGAGTAAAGAAGGTAAATCATTTTGTTTTTTCTTTTGCATTGCAAATTTCATATTTTACCACACCTTGATGAAACGGTTATATCTAAATAAAGTGCTTACGTTATTGAGCATTGATAGTAATGTATTTACTGGATGTCCTCTTCTTCCTACATTGTCTAGCACCATAGGCAAAACTTATATGAAGTAAAATAGTGTATATTTTGGGATTTAAACTGTTTTTTCTACTTTTGTTTGATCCTCCTTTAATTTTGTAATCACACACACACATATATATCCAACTTTCCTTTCAATTATGAAAAGGTTCATTTTCATGTAAACTTATTATTATTCTTTTGATGACCCAAAAATACTTCGATTCCCAAAACTACTACTGTAACTAGTCAGTATCTTTTGATAAACCTTAGTTCCTCTTCAATGAGAATCATTCAAATGTTTTCTTTCTATTTTAGGAAAATATACCCTGTTAGGTATAGTGTATGGGGTAATTTTATACGTACAGAAACTGTGACACAGGATACATATATCATGATGTACCAACCAAGAGTGCATTTTGTTTGCAATGTTAACTGGCTTCATGGTCTAGTTTTCTGTTCAGATTATAATTGCATATATTTTAGTCTGACTTCTTGTTTACTTACTGTGAGTTCTCTAATATTCTTTTGCAGAAAACGATAGTCCTTTGATATCATGGATGTTTCTTGCTGTTTCTTTCGTACTTTCCAAGCTGTTATAAAAACTGATTGAACGAATGCTTTAGCTTCTATTCTATTCTACACATGAAAACTATAATATATTGTCATGCTGTGTTAAATGTTGTAGTTCAATGATATGTTGCAGTTTTTGTGTTATTCAGTCCTTTTTATGCAATTTTTTGAATTATTTTACACTTTTTGTTGCAGTTTTTTTTATCTACATTGCAGTTTTTATTTCTAAGCAGCAGATTTTAACATATTTTGTAGTTTTCTTAAAAAATTGACTAAATAGGTTGAGTTGAGTTTACCCATTAAATTAACGGGTTGGGTTGATCCATTTAATAAATGGATTCAATAGATTAGGTCCGATTTTTTCTTAAATGGGGTTGGTTATGTTTCATCCAACCCATATATAACCAACCAACCCAACTCGTTTGACATCAAGATGCAGCTTACCTCACAATGCTATCATCTCTGCATCCTTTCCATTGTACCGGGCCAGAGGTGTAAAATTTATCTTTCACAATTAAATTTGCACTTTCCCAATCAAATATCTTTCTCGATGAATAACTTCGATGGTTTGTGTCAAATCGTTCATGTGAAGAGTATGATTCATTAACTTGATGCAGCGGAAATAACAGAAGTGAATACAACGATGAAAGTAGCAATTGGTGAGTTGAAAATACCAGACGCCCAAATCCGTTGATCTCAAAGATACCGGATTCTAGCTATCTTCGTCACGTTGATCGCGCACGATGCCGTGAAAGAAAATCTATAATTTTTCGAACGTTGATCAAGCGCACTTGATTCCGTGAATTGGCTTCAACAATCGTTGATTCGAGCGCACTCGAATGCCGAAAGTGGAGATAGGAGATAACACTCAACTACCAATTTCAAAGTGGCACAAAGCGCACAAACAAAGTTTTATTCAAATCAACCAAGTTTACAAATGACCCAACATCCCTATTTATAGGGTTACAACTCACACGACTCAGCACCCGACCCAACATAGGTAGCTAACGACCTAAACATCACGACCTACGACCTATACTCACACAACAATTGTACAAACCACACGATCTAACATAGGTCGTTGACGACCTTAACAGGCACGAGTTATAACAAAATACAACATAACAAAATACAACGACTTTCAACAATGCGACTCAACTTATATACAGCACGACCCAAGACAGCAGCGACCTAAGGAATGCTTGCATCAGAAGTTCCAGCGACTTAAAGATTAGCGACTTAAGAAAATAGCTTCTGAAAATCTTTACGCGACCTAACACTTGAGCGATTTAAGGAAACCTCCTCCAGCGACTTAAGGTATCTCAGCAACCCAAGGTCTCGCGACCTACTCTTGAGCGATCTAAGGCATCACAATGTGTTACATTACTTATCTTGTTGGATCGTGGTTTGATAGGTCGAGACTTCGTTGGGTCGTAACACGCTAGCGACCTGGGGCATAACTCAAGCGCTGCCTCATGTTTCACTGCACCATTGTTAGGTCGCAAGCGACCTAAGGCAAACGACCTCCCTTGATGTGCTGCAACTTTCTTTCCTCTTATCTCGTCATTCTTCATCCCGTTAGGTCGCACGCGACTTAACAGCTCAATAGGTCGCTCGCGACCTAAGACTACATCAGGCTGGGCTGCATCATAACTCCAGGTATTAAACCTTCTCGTAATTCTCGGCAGCATGCAATACAAAGATCGTAGGAACATTTTGTACAGCTTCTGTGGAAATCAAATGTTGATGTGTAGCAATTATTGCTGCAAAACGAGGCATCACAAGTTTCAGCTTCATAAATTTGACTAGACAGACACACACACTCCTCTCATGTCGGGGGTCCAAACATGTATAGGAGACACCACTCCAAAAGGTAAGAGCATTAATGAATTTGCTCGTTATGGACCTAAGATTTGATATTACATATTTTGAAGTGTGTTTAAAAAAACAATTCATTTCCAATCTCTCAAGCATGCTCATCTTAATCGTTGTTTTCTACAACACATACAAGATTAATGAATCATTAGGGTGCAAGCTGAGCATATGTCAGAGAGATCATATGATCACATTACACTACTATGCTCCATAACATTCACAAATAGTACAGTGATAACCATCAAGTAAACTGCATTCATGAGGTTTGAGGAGCACTCACGGTGTTTTTTCCACCAGTTAAATGTCATATATACTGAAGTAAAAAAAAACATATGAAACAAGTATAAAGTGGGCTACAGCTAGGTAAAAGCACACAAGTAACAAGTACAGAATGGGCTAAAGCCATGTTAGATAAGTAAATAAAAATAAACAAGCACAGAAAATACAAGTGCCAAGTAGCAAAAAAGATTCAAGTATATTATTCAACAGCACATGGAACAAGTATTGTTAAGGTCCAAACAATCTTCTCAGTGTGTACAGACATCATAAACGTTATGTTTGAAGCTCGCCAATAAATGCGCTCATCCATGCCAAACACGGTTTCCATGGTGTCATCACTGGTTAATTCAGTGCCGCCGATTTCGATTTCCGCCCACAGTTCAAATGTAATTTCCAAGTCAATGTTCCAAATAAGAGGAGAGACTTTGTGAATCAAGTAGAGAAGCTGCTTCAGTTTTGTGATGGCATCAATTTCAGGATGATCAACCCAAGGATGACAAATATATGTGATCAATAGGCTTGCAAAGAAAGATGGTTCTAAATGCAAACGTTTGGCAAAATTCCAGCAATTATTCCAGTGTTGAGTAAGCATTTTGTGCAATTGCAGTTGCCAAGCCTTTAATTTCTCCCTTGTTTGTGCAGGGTACTGATATGACAATGATATGATATGCTCTACTACATCACACATTGCCGCCCGTCCCAAATGCAGCTACAAAATTCCAACTAAATATAAGTAGTAACTGTTACAATTTGGTGCATCAATATTATGCAAGCATGACAAGGAACTAAAGACAAGAATGGTAGCAACTTTATTTTCATTTGCTTTCTGTGACAAATCATGTGCTCTGAATTATACATTTCATGAGCAAATAGAATTATGGCACCTGTTGAATTAGTTACATGTAAAACAAAATGTATCGGTTATAAAAGAAGTGGAATGAAAATGATTCAGTAGGCTGGAATTAAATCAATTTCTCTTCTCTGATTTCTCTTCTTTCCTTCTCCTTCTTCCTCAAACAAATTAGTGCCGTATCACATGGTAATAATAAAAAAATGATAAAACTTCAAATTTCTGTAATAAACACTCATTATATTGTACTTGTAATAGAACTGGGTGAAAATAATCTAATACTTACCAGGTGGCCAAGCAAGTAGCGCAGTGCCATTTGCATCGGCATTCAGAACAACGAACTAGATCGTCTTCAGAACTGTGTAGACACCGGTGACATGCCGGAATCTTTCTCCTTTTGCCCTTATTAACCGAAATTAGAGCATGGTGAGATATTTATACAACAAATATAATACAGCAGTTGGTTGTTCCATACCAAGATCAACAAATTGCATGGCCATTCATTCATCACACAATAAGATCTGCAGATATTTCATGCAGAAACAGGCAATCAACGACTGGATAATAATATTTCTGCATAACACAATAAAACTTTTATGAGATGAAATCGCACGATTAAAGTGCAACAAGCTTTCTTAAACGTGATCAAAAATTACAAAGAAACAAGTGAATGTTAAAAAAGTACATAAAAGTAGTAGAGAATACGCTATCAATTTATGTAGCACATTTCCAACTTCCTTCCCTAAGTTATCAATATTTTTTCCATTCATAGAGATACTAGAGCTATTATCATGTACTCCCCTAAAATTCCCATCCTTAACAACTGATGTCATCTCCTAAAAGCAGGCCCGGCCCTGTAGAGCTTGAGGCCCAAGGCTAAATTTTAATTTTGGTGCAAAATACAAAAAAATAATAAAGAAGAAACTTCGAAAACTGCTTCCATGATGCTGTGATAGGATTCGAACCTAAAAAAGCAAGCTGAGCAGTTACGAACATTACCACTACTCTACGCATTCCACTTAACTTCGAAGCATGACCTATTATATATATATATATAAACTTAAAGCTGCTGCCCTCTCCAGGTCAGGTGGCCTGTGCCCAGGACCGGGCATGCCTAGAAGGATGTGCAGTATTCAGCCGGCTTGTATAACCAAGTATAAAACACGGTGAAGATGGATCATTAAAAATCATTGTGCAATTTTCAAACATGAACAGTAAAGTTAAAATGAAAATATACCAATATCATGATGAATGTAACTGCAGTGTCATTTATACATGAACTAACAAATTTTATGGCATCATCTGTATAAAGGAAATGTATTATGATGAATGAAAAATGATTAAAATATACACATATCTGGCGCAATCCTTTATGGACCATACTAGTATGTCCTATTGTCATTTACCTTTAGTTAAATTGTATTATGGTGTCCGAAAATGCATATGCAAAGAACATCACTTACACAAAACTAAGGCAGCGTTTGCTTTAAAATTAGTTTTATGTTTTGAGCTTTCAACATTAATTACAAAATATGAGAGGAATGAAAAGACGGTGGATATGATGTAAGAATGATGGAAGAGACTATGGAGGGGATGGAGGAACGATGGACGGATATATTATTTCTCGTGACTCTCTTATTTCTCAAAACATGAAAAATAAATAAAAGTTGTTTTCTATTTTGTATGTTAACTTTGTTTTTCAAATTTGTCGTTTTCCACAATATACATGCATCCTGCGCATTTTTGTATGAACGAAAACATAAAACTAAAATGGGTAATCCAAACTATTGAAAATAATGTTGATCTTCGGCTGAGCCGTGGACCACGTCACTCTCTTGAAGACGTTTCGGTGATCTGCTGTACAGTGCAAAGTAGTTCGGATCAATCGCCGCCGCCTCTAAGATAAAACAGCCTCTAAAAAATTTTGCGGTATCGATTCGTTTGCACGTACGAAATGATTCTATTTTCACTTAAAATTATTGCTCGGATTTTTGGATTAAAAAATGAACGAGATAAAACGGATCTGAGAAAATAACGGGTCAAAAAACAATGAACGTTATTCAACATTCTCCAATACGAGTCTGGTCTTATTTGACCATTCCAGTCCGGTCTAAAAACGGTTAAAAAAATTTGTACAAAAAATATAAGTGTTACACTACTACAACCCCGAGCCCGGCCCGGATCGAGCCGGTCGGCCGGCGCGCGCGCACGCGTGTGGTGGTTAAGCATGATCTCCCTTCTCACAAAAGAGCATCATTGGGTGCCTAAAGGGCCCAACTTAGCTTCTAAGAATCAAGTATAAATACTTGATTCTTTCCTATAATCCCACAATGTGGGACTATTCATATTCCCATATAATAGGAGTCATTTCATACTTAGTCAATTTTTTAAGAATTCACTTATTTTCAAACAACAATTTTCAACAATCGACCACTTGAATTTTTTTAAAATATTTTCGAGCAATTTCTAAAAAAACATAAGATTGTGCATAAACAAAGGTGTCTTTCGACTTGAACCTTTGCATAGTGGATAAGATTCAGTTTTTACTAAAGTGACACATACTCTTGAACTCTATTTCTGACATCAGACCACACACAATCTTTCTAGAGTGCAATCAAATAAGCCCGTGCATTTATGGTCATGCACGTCTGTCCAAGTTAAGTGAATGTTCTAGGAGTTTTGCCCAAAACTCCATAGGAAACGACCAAATTTCCGCATTCACACAGGTGAGTCTATCAAGAGTACTTCTGAAGGTAGGTATTCCACTCCAAATGGAGTATAGATCTCATTAAGAGTTTCTATTAACTCATCCTCTAATCACTTCAGGAACACATGCTTCTATATATATATGAAAAATAGCATGTTCAACTCATATCACTTCACAACTTGTTCTTACCCATTGAACCTAGTTCTTGGGATCTCCAGTCATTAGGTCGGGTTACCATTGTGCGTGACTCAACAATCTAAGGGCAATAGTCCCATTTTTCTAGAAGTTGTAAGGACTTTCTCTCCGGCCAGTCCTTTCGTTAATGGATCTGTCAAATTCTCGTCACTGCGTATGTAATCCACTCTAACAGCTCCTGAGGAGAGTATCTCTCTAATAGTGCTGTGCTTACCACGTATCTGTCGTCTTTTATCGTTATAATAACGGTTCTGTACTTTTGCAATAGCCGCGGTACTATCGCAATGGATCAACACAACTGATATCCGTTTTTCCCATAAGGGAATCTCAACTAGCAGATTTCTTAAATACTCTGCTTCTTCACTAGCTGTGGCTAGTGCTATCATCTCAGACTCCATAGTAATCTGAGCCAAAATAGTCAGTTTCTTGGATTTCCAAGAAACAACTCATCCAGCAATGCTAAAGATATAGCCACTGGTTGCTTTTGAATCATCAGATAAAGTATTCCACTCTCCATCAGTGTAACCTTCAAGGACAGCTGGAAACTTTTCATAATGTAATCCAAGGTTCATGGTTCATTTTAGGTATCTCATGACCCTCTCAATAGCGTGCCAATGCTCTATACTAGGTCTACTAGTAAACCTGCATAATAATCCCACGACATAGGCAATGTCGGGTCTAGTACAATCAGTGGCATACCGAAGGCTGCCAATGATGCTCGCATAATCAGACTGTCTTACACCTTCACCAGTGTTTTTTGAAAAGCTTTACACTAGGATTATATGGTGTACATGCAGGTTTACAGTAAAAGTAATTGTATTTCTTTAAGATCTTCTCAATATAATGAGATTGATCCAAAGAAAGTCTCTTTTCAGACCTAGTAATCTTAATACCAAGGATTACACTTGCTTCACCTAGATCTTTCATATCAAAATTGGCACTTAACAAAGACTTAACAGTGTTTATGGCATGAATGTTTGATCCAAAAATAAGCAGATCATCTACATACATACATATTATAGTGCTAATGTCATTCTCAGATTTATAATAAATGCATTTGTCACTTTCATTAACTTTGAAACCATTTGAGATTATTAAGTTATCAAATTTTTCATGCCATTGTTTAGGTGCTTGTTTTAAACAATATAATGATTTATCTAATTTGAAAACTTTATGTTCTTGACCATGAATTACAAAGCCTTCAGGTTGGTCCATATAAATTTCATCTTCTAATTCACCATTTAAAAAAGCAGTTTTAACATCCATTTGGTGTATTATTAAATTATGAATAAATGCTAATGAAATTAGTACTCGAATGGATGTGATTCTAGTTACGGGTGAAAAAGTATAAAAAAAATCTAAATTTTCTCTTTGCCTAAAACCTTTAGCTACCAAACGAGCTTTATATTTTTCAACTATGCCATCAGGTTTTAATTTCTTCTTAAGTACCCATTTACAGCCTATAGACTTACAACCAGGTGGTAAATCTACTAAGTGCCAAGTCTTATTGGATTCCAAGGAATCCATCTCATCATTTATATCCTCTTGCCAAAAATCGGCATCTAATGAAGATAAGGCTTCTTGGAGGTTTGTGGGATCCTCCTCTATAGTAAAAGTACAAAAATCCAAGCCAAAATCTTTATCAACTCGTTGTCACATACCGGAATTTTCGACTTTCGAAAATTCGACATCGATACTCACTTTATCGACTGCCGAGCAATCGAGTGCCGGAAACTCGAATAGTGATGGTTTTAAAAAGAAGAAGAGAAAAAAAGAGAGAAGAAAAAGAAAGAAGAAGAAAGAAGAAGAACAACAAACAGAACAACAGCAGAAACAGAAAACAATATCATAATCTCACATTCGCAGCGGAACAATATATAATAGATAAATCAGTAATCTTTTAAACAAAGAATTTTATCAGTTTATACATACCTCAACAGAGTCAATATACAACTCAATACAACAATGGACAGTCATATCAACTTGTCCTCATACAGAATACACAGCGGAATAAATATATCAGATACAAATACTACGTCTCGCCATCCATGTCACGTACCGAGATTTTCGACTTTCGAAAATTCGACATCGATACTCACTTTATCGACTGCCGAGCAATCGAGTGCCGGAAACTCCAATAGTGAGGGTTTTAAGAAAAAGAAAAAGTAGAAGAAGAAGAAGATAGAAGAAGGAAGAGAAGAAAGAAAGAAGAACAACAACAGAAAACACATCAGAACAGAAAACAATATCAGAATCTTACACATCGCAGCGGAACAATATATAATAAATAAACACTAGTCTTTTAAAACAAAGAGCTATATCAGTTTATACATACATCAATCATCAGAGTAAATATACAACAATGGACAGTTATATAAACTTGTCCTCATACAGAATACACAGCGGAATAAATATATCAGATACAAATACTACGTCTCGTCGTCCAGCTTATCTCCAAAGCTCCAGAATATCCAGAATATCCTGATAACATAACTCTAGGCTGCCCGTGTGGAAATTGGTGGGCACCCAGAGTTTAGAAGGAAACAATAAACTCCGAGTCAGTCATGGTGACTGGTGTGAGATCGTAAAACAGTTATTTATCTTTAAAATAAATAGCAGAGAATTTTAAAGTCAATTCGCAATGCTTTTGGAAAATGAAACTACCATAAGACCTCCCGCCACACACACAATGCAAACGCAGACTTGGAGGAGATTTCTTCTTATGATAGTCAAAGATGCTTACTACGCAAAAATCAAATTCTTTTTGATATTATTATTAGTGCATAGTGTAGAAAACATTTCGAAAGTAGAATATAAATCTTAGCCAGCATAGGTACCATTATAGTATGCTTGCTATAGCTACCATATTAAATGGCAGGTTCTACAACTAAAACCGTACAAGGCTCGTATTGTTTCTTTGGATTTCCAACAAATGGTCAGGCTAAGGAACTTCCTATCCACGATGGGTACGTCCCTGGAATAGACGACCCGAGAAATAACCTAACATTACGGTTAGATCTCTGCCAACACAAGGCCGGGTTACCTCTGCAAAAATAGGTAACTACTGACACGCGTATGCCATCCCCCGATCGTCACCGATCTTCCCGAGGATCCCCGATTTCCAAAAAACCACATAGATAATAATAATGCAGTAACCACAGAGGTTAAGTATCTGGGCTCCATACCATGATACCACCTTTATCCAGAAGGAATGACATACACTAAGGGGCGCTACTCCCTAGAACCTTGTCGCATCCTTCCTGTTTCGACCATTTCCGGGGTGTGAGGCTCGACGAAGTCTCGTCCACAAAGCTACGCTTTCTCAAAAAGCCCTGCTTCGGGTCAAACAAAATGATCAACCTATGATCACAAAGATATAAGATCAAACAAATGATCATATCACAAATGATCAAACACTGATCATTTCACAGCAACACTCAGTATGCCACGTTACCAAATTGGGATATATCGCTGATGAATTTCAACTACATAACCTCTGAGCTCGTATGTCTCAGAGAAGTGTGTTAAGCTAAGAGAATAAATTCTCCGCCACCAACAGAAATGTATTTGAAAGAAATCAGCTTTATATCTCAAATTGTAACGTCAGACACACAATCCATACAAGTCTGTTCCGGGATCGAACAGAACCGAAGGCACTTCTCACGAAGCCCTTGTACATCCGGATAAATTTCTAATCACGTCCGGACTTCCCGTCACTAAGGGTGATAAAACCTCTAAATCGGAGATCAGCCGATGTAGAGTAACTCGACGGTAATCCTTCCGTTTTCAAAAATATCCGGTCTTCAACACCGGTCTTCGAATGCAATTCATAACGACGTATCACATATTCGGAATGGGTTATACGACCCCATGGTCCTTTCCCGGCTAACTCGAATAGTGAGCGCTTATTTAAAAATAAGTGTGGCATTCAAATTCATCCAATTCACAACAAATACCTACTCAAGGTAATTATTGATAGTCGGTTATTTAACTATCAATAAAGATGCGCAACATCACCAGATTCCAAATAATTTTCCAAATTATTTATTCTTCAAAAATATCTTTACTAGATATATAATTTCCACACTTAACCATTTGAAAACAATTTCAAATCAATTCCCACATTTCATTTTATCTTTGAAGATAAAATCTTAAAACAGTTCATTTCAGATTGGAAAAGCATTTCCATACTTATTAAAAAAAAAAGTATTCCACAAATCTATTTATTTTCAACATTTGAAAATATTCAATATACTTAAATCAATATTAAGTATACATTTCATTCTTTAAGGAAATCATAAATTTTAACATCTATTTGAGTCAAAACGAATGTTGCGTAAAACATCGTTACGACTACTCAAAATCACTAGTATAGGGATTCAGATTTAAGATAGATATATGAATCCCAATACTACATAAAACATTTTCTTTCGAAAATCATTTACTATAACAACAGTGTTATAGTCCATCATTTCCTTATTTCTCGAAAACGTCTATTTCAACAATAAATGTTGAAATCTATGATTTCGATATTTTAACACGTTTTAAAACATCTTTTAAAACAATTACTTCATTTCATAATATTTACTTCCCAAAACACAACCATTTTATTAAGTATTATATTCACTGTCCAAAATCGTGAATATAGTTCGTTATCCAAATTCAACACTTCTACACGTTTTGTTTAAAGGCTTATCCACTGTCCAAAATCGTGGATATAATTCCTTTAATTAACTTCTACAATTCACTTATCAAAATAAGTGATTTCGGATTCATAAACAACGTTTATAAATTTCAATTCTATTTGTAAAAACTTCAATACCAAATCAATTTCAATATTGATTTCTAAATTTATTTTCAACCTTAAATAAAGTTTCCATACTGATTTCTCAAAAATTCATTTCCAAATATTAAATCAATTACAGATTGATTTTCTAATTTTATTTATCACTACTAAATAAATTCCTTATTTTCCTTCAAATTATTCAATATCCTGTTTTTAAATGGATTCTTTAAATTGAACTCATTTTACATTGATTTCCCAAATCATTTCAATTTACCAATTAAATTTCTAATTGGATTTCCAACTTATCTCCTTTTAAATAAATTCCTTTTTAAGGAAATAGATTTCAATCGTTTCTTTCAATCTATTTAAAAATCCAGATTTTAAATTAAATTCTTCAATTTATAATCACTGTTTTATGAAATCCATTTATTTAGCATTTTCACTTTATTCTGGAATTTATTCAATACGATTATAAAAATTTACTTTTTATACTTTAAAAATTCCTTTCTTCAAAATTTCTTCAATTTCAAAAATTGATTCACTTAGAAATTTTCTACTTGAATTTCAAAAATTCAATTTCGTTTATCTTTGGAATCCAATGATGTCAAAACATCCATTCAGCTAAATTTTAGCTTTCAAACAATTTCCAGATATCAATATGATTAATAACATCACTATAATCATTCACAGATTTATATCACAATAGAAATGAATTCAATCAATGTGAGGGGTCCAGTTGGATCCCTCCAACCTGTTTCCCTGCATCCAAAGGTGTTAGCACAATACCAATTCCGCTCCAGTACGGAATTATCGCGGTATATGGGTTTTATAAAAATCCTCTTACTAACGGCGCAATAGGGTCTCATCCGCTATACGAGGCGGGAATCAATCAATCCAATATATACATATGCCAATATGTATATATTGCTATATATATAGATATATCCTATCATATCTAATAGCACATCCAATAGCAATCAATTAAACAATCAATAACTGCAAAAATTCCACATTCAATTTGAGTGAGAAGATCTCACCTTAGCTTTTAAATTTGCCATCCATTTCAATTCCAGTTTTGTTTTCTCCAAGTTTTGACCTTAACACGTTCTGCGAACCCATGCCGCTGCTCGACTTCGAACACCCAGCTCCACCTTAAGCACGAAGCCGCAGCCTCCATCAAGCCTGCCATTGCCACCGTTCGAACGCGAACTCGAGTTCGTCGCGAACCCTAGACGTGCCCTAGTTCTGGCCACCGCGAGACACCACAGTCCCCCAATCTCCTCCACTGCTTGCGATCGTCGTTCGACCCACGCCTTCTCCTCGCGTGCGCGAGCGCTCGTCGCTGCCGACGAATCCAATTTGCGACCCCACCTGCTCACGAATGCCACGAGCGTCACCGCTTCTGCCTCGACGTCGCCCCGAGTCGAACGACGCCACCTCCTAGGTCCAGAAATCGCGACCGCAACCCTAATTCGACGAATCGACCTTGCTGCCCTAGTTCTCGCGATGCTCGAGCTTCCTAAATCGTGAGCCCCGGAAATCGATCGAGGTTTCCCCCATCTCCATCTCGTATTCGAGGCTGCTGTCATTTTTTTTTTGAACTGATTTGTTTTCGTGGTATTGAATTTTGAAGGATGGAAGGAAAAAGGCTCGAGTTTTAATTTGAAAGGAATCACTGCCATTTTTAACTTCGAACGAGATGATTTCTTCTGCGTTTTGATTTGTACAGAGGGAGGCAAGATATTTTAAAATCGAACGAAATGATTTTGTTTTCTGCTCGAAGAATAGAAGGTACGAGGGAGACAAATTGGGTGCGGCTCGTACGTATTGTCGTTTAACAAAATTTTAAGTTTAAATTCAAACCGAATTCAGTTTAAACTTCAACGCGTTTTCTTATCGTATGCTCACAAGGCAAGTCCGAAAAATACGAAATTTGAAACCCGGTAAAAATTCAATATTACGGACCCAATGGAACTGGTTTCGTCGAATTCCGAGGCTGGGCCTCGGACGGCTAATTTTAAATATCTATTCGAACGATAAATTTCAAAACTGATCAAATCAATTTCAACTTCGATTCTGAAGCTTCTATTATCTTCAGAATTATCAATACGAAATTTAAAAGCTTTTGAAATATTTTTCTTCAGCTTAAAATTGAAGATTCAAATTTTTATTCAACTTTCAATCGATTAAATTTTAAAGTTTAATCGCAGTTTTTCAAAATTATATCGGGGATTCAAATTAAATCATCGTTCAAATATTTAAAATTAATTAAATATTTTCAATTTAATTTGTTCAAAATTCAGGGTCGTTACAATCCAGCTTGCTTCCAAAGCTCCAGAATATCCAGAATATCCTGATAACCTAACTCTAGACTGCCCGTGTGGAAATTGGTGGGCACCCAGAGTTTAGAAGGGAAACAATAAACTCCGAGTCAGTCATGGTGACTGGTGTGAGATCGTAAAACAGTTTTATCTTTAAAACAACAACAGGAAGATTTTAAAGTAAATTTCGCAATGCTTTTGGAAATGAAACTACCATAAGACCTCCCGCCACACACACAATGCAAACGCAGAATTGGGGGAAATTTCTTCTTATGATAGTCAAAGATGCTTACTACGCAAAATCAAATCATTTTGGATATTATTCCTAGTGCATAGTGTAGAAACATTTCGAAAGTAGAATATAAATCTTAGCCAGCATAGGTACCATTATAGTATGCTTACTATAGCTACCATATTAAATGGCAGGTTCTACAACTAAAACCGTACAAGGCTCATATTGTTTCTTTGGATTTCCAACAAATGGTCAGGCTAAGGAACTTCCTATGCCACGGTGGGTACGCCCCTGGAATAGACGACCCGAGAACCTAACCGGATCTCTGCCAACACAAGGTCGGGTTACCTCTGCAAAAATAGGTAACTACTGACACGCGTATGCCATCCCTCGATCGTCACCGATCTTCCCGAGGATCCTCGATTCGCAACAACCACAAAGTAATAAATTTGCAGCAACCACAGAGGTTAAGTATCTGGGCTCCATACCATGATACCACCTTTATCCAGAAGGAATGACATACACTAAGGGGCGCTACTCCCTAGAACCTTGCCGCATCCTTCCTGTTTTGACCATTTTCGGAGTGTGAGGCTCGATGAAGTCTCGTCCACAAAGCTACGCTTTCTGCAAAGCCCTGCTTCGGGTCAAACAAATGATCAACCTATGATCACAAAGATATAAGATCAAACAAATGATCATATCGCAAATGATCAAACACTGATCATTTCACAGCAACACTCAGTATGCCACGTTACCAAATTGGGAGTATATCGCTGATAAATTTCAACTACACAACCTCTGAGCTCGTACGTCTCAGAGAAGGGTGTTAAGCTAAGAGAATAAATTCTCCGCCACCAACAGATATGTATTTGAAAGAAATCAGTTTTATATTTCAATCTGTAACGTCAGACACATAATCCATACAAGTCTGTCCCGGGATCGAACAGAACCGAAGGCACTTCTCACGAAGCCCTTGCAATTCCGGATAATTTTCAATCACGTCAGGACTTCCCGTCACTAAGGGTGATAAAACCTCTAAATCGGAGATCAGCCGATGTAGAGTAACTCGACGGTAATCCTTCCGTTTTCAAAAATATCCGGTCTTCAACACCGGTCATCAAATGCAATTCATTACGACGTATCACATATTCGGAATGGGTTATACAACCCCATGGTCCTTTCCCGGCTAACCCGAATAGTGAGCGCTTATTTAAAAATAAGTGTGGCATTCAAATTCATCCAATTCACAACAAATACCCATTCAAAAGTAATTACTGATAGTCGGTTATTTAACTATCAATAAAGATGCGCAACATCATCAGATTCCAAATAATTTTCCCAAATTATTTATCTTCCAAAATATCTTTACTAGATATATAATTTCCACACTTCAAAAATAAATCGATCTTTATTTTTAAACAACTTCCCTTTCTTTTATAAATTCCATAGTGAATTTATATTTCAAATACCTACTGATATACGATTCTCGAATCAATTTCAATATTCATTTTCGATTTATCTTTACAAAGATAAATTCTAAAACGTTTCATTTCATTTTGGAAAAGCATTTCCATTCTTATTAATAATAAGAAATTCACAAGTCTATTTATTTTCAACATTTGAAAATATTCAATATACTTAAATCAATATTAAGTATATTTTCATTCGTTAAGGAAATCATTTACTATAACAACATTTATTTGAGTCAAAACAAATGTTACGTAAAACATCATTACGACGACTCAAAATCACTAGTATAGGGATTCGGAATTAAGATAGATATGTAAATCCAAATACTATATAAACATTTCCTTTCGGAAATCATTTACTATAACAACAGTGTTATAGTCCATCATTTCCTTATATTTTCGAAAACGCCTATTTCAACAATGAACGTTGAAATCTATGCTTTCGATTCATAATACATTTTAAAACATCTTTAAAATGTTTAACTTCATTTTTAATATCGCTTCTTCAAAAAAATAAATCCATTTTACTTAACAATATATTCACTGTCCAAAATCGTGAATATAATTCACTTAACCAAATTTTAATCTTTTCTACACATTTATTTCAAGGATAATTCGCTATCCAGAATCGCGAATATATGTTCTTTAATAACCTTCTATATTTAATTTATCAAATTAAACTGGTTTCGAATTTATAAAACAACGTTTATAAATTCTATTTCTCTCTTATAACCACTTTGATTTATAAATTTTCTTAAATAACCTTCTATAATTCATTTATCAAAATTGAGTGATTTTAGATTTATAAAACAACTTTTATAAATTTCTTTTACACTTTATAACAATTTCAGCTTCAAAAATCATTTTATTAGCAAGTTCTATTTATATTCCATCTAAGGGCAAAAAATCTAATTTATAAGTAAATTTTCTTATAAATCTTTTATTCCACAATTTCATTCACATTTTATAACTTCATAATTTATCAATCTATAAATTTCATATCTTCACATTTTATAATTATAAATTCATATCTTCACTTTTTATAATTATAAATTTCATATCTTCACATTTTATAACTTCAAAATTTTAGGCGTTTATTTATTTGAAATAAATCAACTCAAAAATTTAATAAAACGTCTATTTTTAAAAAAATCACTTTAAAAACCCTTTTAAAGTAAAAGATGTTATTTTTAAACTTAAAAACTGAATCCGATGATGCAACAGCACCAATTAGTCAATCACAGCAACAAACATCATATATCATCATCTGATAACAGAATACACATCAATATCTGTAAATAAATAAATACTGGTGAGAAATCCAGTTGGATCCCTCCAACCTGTTTCCCTGCATACACAGACGTTAGCACAATACCAATTCCACTTCGAGGTGGAATATCGCGGTATATGGGTTTTATAAAAATATCTGCTTACTAACGGCGCAATAGGGTCTCATCCGCTATACGAGGCAGGAAATCATCAATCCAATATATACATATGCCAATATGTATATATTGCTATATATATAGATATATCCTATTATATCTAATATCTCATACAAACAGTCAATCATCAATCAATAAATAACTGCAATACCAAATATATTTTGAGTGAGAAAAATCTCACCTTTGCTTTTATTTTGCAATCCCATTTTCATTCTCGGCTTGATTTCTTTACAGATTTTGACCTAGTATAAATAATTATACAATTCGTTAATATTCGAACAAATCGAATAATAAATTTTCATTTGATAATTTCGATTCACTAGTGGTTTCATTTTAATAGTTAAATTAATTGATAGTTTTATTTAAACCAATATTTTCTCCTTTAATAAATTTATCTAACTAACCATTTAAATTTAAAACTAAATTTAATCCAAACTTTATTTTATAAAAGACCTTTATTGATTAAAATAAATTAATAAGTTCATTAATAAATAAATCCCATATTAAATTATTTAAATAAAATTAGTAATTGAACAAATGAATATATTACATTATTTAACAGATTACTTTTTACTGTAAAATCGAACTTTCAATTTATAAAACAATACCTTACTGTTTAACCGTTAACTTATAATTTCCCCAACCTGTATATATATTTATACTTATACTACCCTTATCCTTCTCTGTGTATACATACTTTTATATATACATCCTTAAATAAAACATATTCACTGTAACTTAATCTGGAACTGAACTATGTGCATATCTATATTTATCCTATTTTTGAAAACGCATATGTTTATCAGAATAAATTTATATTCCCAGTTAATCACTTTTGCTAATTCAACTAATTCAAATGCTTAGCTAAAATCAAGATTATACCTCGTCTAGTCGCCAATAGACATTCGATCGAGAGTCGCTATTATTTCTAAACTGCCGAGCATCCCTCAGGTTCGAAACCCTAGCCCATCTTTGCTCCCTTCGACGATGCAGTTCCCGATGTTCGCTCGGCCATCGCATGAACGAGATCGCAGCCGCCTTGACCCCATACATACTCGAGAACCCCACCTCGACGCTTCGCCGCGATCAAAACCCAGCCCTAGTCGAAGGCTACCGCGTTAAACAAGGGTCGAGTCCACTCCAGGCGTCGCGCCATCGATTCATACATCGAATCTAAGTTTCGATTCGCTTGAAATAGGATTTGGCTCAATTAAAACAAGAGCTGCCATTTTATTAGAAGAATGAATCTTCGAAACTGAAGAGGGGAAAGGAAGAAGAGGAACGGGAAAATTTTCAGCGCGATTAACTTTCTTTTGTAAATGATTTCGAACAGCTGTAGTTATTTTATTTTCGGTTGGTTTTCCTTTTGAACGAAGAAGACTGGAAGGGAAGACAAAGTTTCGTTCCTTTGCTTTGATTTGAAACGAAAAAGAATGGAGGAAGAAAGGATTCACTCGACCATTATTTTAAACGAGAAGGGGGAAATTTAAAAACTGAAGAGAATGGTTCACACGATCTCGTACCCGTGATTGTAGGCGTGAGTTAAGGGAACGAACGTGCGTATGATATTGACCAAATTTAAAATTTAAAATTTAAATTTAAATTGAATTTGATTTAATTTCCAATGCGTTTGCTCGCCGTACGATCACGTATTAACTTCGAAAAATACGAAAATTGAAATCCGACAATAATTCAATATTATGGATCCAATGGGACTGGTTTCGTCGAATTCCGAGACTGCGCCCCGGAACAGTATTTTTAAATATCGATTTGAACGATTTAATTTCAAAACTGAACAAACAGTTTTCAAATTCAATTCTGGAGCTTCGATTATCTTCAGTATCATCAATATGAATTTTAAAAGCTTTCGAAATATTTTTCTTCAACTTAAAATTGAAGATATAAATTTTTATTCGACTATCAATAGATTAAATTTTTATAATTTAATCGCCGATTTCAAAATTATATCGGGAATTCAAATTAAATCATCGTTCAAATATTTAAAATTAATTAAATATTCTCAATTTAATTTGTTCAAAATTCTGGATCGTTACACTCTTACTCTTTTATTTCTTCTAGGTTCGATTTCAGAAGATTTATTAAGTTCTGTTCCAATAGGCACGATGTTATTTGACGTGCCCCCACTATTCCTCAATTTAATAGGAAATTTAGTTTCATAAAAATCAGCATCATTAGATTCTACTACATTATGTGTATTCAGGTTATAAAATCTATATGCTTTGCTATTAATAGCATAGCCAATAAATACACATTCGTATGCTCTATTTGCTAATTTTATTCTTCTTAGGGTTAGGTATACGAACATATGCCAAACATCTCCAAGTTCTAAAGTAAGACACATTCGGTTTATAATTTCTTAAAATTTCAAAAGGTGAAACCTTACGTTTTGATTTAGGGATTCTATTCAATACATAGCATACGGTCAATAAATTACCCCCCCCCCCCCACCAATGTTTTGCTGCACCCGAATTTAATAAAATAGCTACAACTAATTCGGTAAAGGTCTCATTCTTTCTTTCAGCTTTACCATTCATTTCAGATGAATAAGGTGCAGTTCTCTCATTAATTATACCATGCGATTTATAAAAATCAAGAAATGAACTAGACTCATATTCTGTTCCTCTATCACTACGAAGTCTCTTAATTTTCTTATTAGATTGATTCTCGATTTCAGTTTTAATTAATTTAAACATCTCAAATGCATCACTTTTATTTTTCATAAGATATACATAAGTGAAATCAGAGCCATCATCAATGAAAGTGATAAAGTAACGGTGTCCATGTCTAGTCAAAGTGCCATCAAGCTCACATATGTTAGAATGAATTAAGTCTAAGGGTTTAGAAATTCTATCTAACTGATTTATGGGGTTTCTTAGTGATTTTTGCTTGACTACACAATTCACATTTATCAAAGTTAGTTTGTGACATTTTAGGAATTAAATCTAAGGTGCTCATGTTATGAATAATACGTTTATTTACATGACATAATCTGGAGTGCTATATATTAAAATCACACAACATATAAGCAGAACTGGTCACTTTATTAGATTCAACATTAAGTCTAAACATACCCTCAAAAGCATAACCCTTCCCTACAAACATCCCCTTATAAGTCAAAGTATACAACCCTATAACTTGAGTAAAACCAGCCTTATTAAGGAGAAATCTAGAAACCAGATTCTTTCTCATCTCTGGAGTATGCATCACATCTTTCAGTAGAACTGTCTTTCCAGAGGTAAACTTTATTTCCACATTTCCAATGCCAGCAACTGTAGTGGTGTGAGAATCTCCCAGCAGCACTTTCTTATCATCAGCAGTCGTGTATGTACTGAACATAGCATGATCATAGCAGACATGGCGGCATGCACCAGTATCTACTCACCATCCCTCTGATCCACCAACTAGATGAATCTCAGAAATCATAGCCGTAAGAGGCTCCGCAGCCAGGTTAGCCTGCGGTGCAGGGCCTGGTCTGTTCCTACACTTGTGTGCCATATGACCTGGTTTTCCACAGTTGTAACATAGAAACAACTATCCAGAATCATTCTTTTAGGTCGATTTCTGGTGTCCCTTTTGGTTCCCTTGTGGGTTCTAATTCTATTTGTTGCAGTTGCGGTTTTGATTCTTAAAGTTTTTCAGATTCGGTTTTAGAACTACGGGCTTGGACTTTTTAGTGTTGTTGTTGGTCAACTGTAACGACCCAGAATTTTGAACAAATTAAATTGAGAATATTTAATTAATTTTAAATATTTGAACGGTAATTTAATTTGAATCCCCGATATAACTTTGAAATTTGCGATTAAACTTTAAAATTTAATCTATTGAATGCTGAATAAAAATTTGAACATTCAATTTGAAGTTGAAGAAAAATATTTCGAAAGCTTTTAAAATTCGTATTGATAACACTGAAGATAACAGCAGCTTCAGAATTGAAATTTAAACTGTTTTGCTCAGTTTTGAATTTAATTGTTTGAACCGATATTTAAAAATAGTCATTTTTCAAACAGTCTCGGAATTCGACGAAACCAGTTCCATTGGGTCCGTAATATTGTATTATTGGATTTCAAATTTCGTATTAAACGGAGTTGCCGTGTGACTGTACGATATGCAAACGCATTGTAAAATTAAAATCGAATTTTCCATTTAAATTTAAATTTTTAAAAATTGATCAAAGGACAGCACGTTCTTTTCCCTTCAACCACGCCTGAAATCACGTAATAGATCATGCAACCCATCCCCCTTCCTCATCAAATACTAACAGTTCAAAAGAGAAAAAAAATACGAACGAAACAATTTCTCGGCTTTGTTTCAATTCAAATTCATGGCCGCTCCCTCTCAGCTCGCGAATCATCGCGACTTTCAAACGAATCAGATCGAAGTCGAGTTCGATTCCGGTGATTCGCTCGAGAAGGCGGCGATCTCTGGAATGCGAAGACAAGCTCGCGTATGTGGGTGTGGCAATCGATGTAGGCGGCGCGTGTTCGAGTAGTGGCTGGCGAATTTAGGGTTTCGCGAAGCAGAGTTTGTGACGGCGAGTTTCGCGAGCACGAGACAGCGTTCGCGCGTGGGGAAGCGACGTTGTCATGGCAAATTTCGTGAGTTCTGGACATGTTCTGGCGATCGATCTGGGAAGTTCGAGCTTGGTCCGAGTTGATAGGGGTGCGTGCGTGGGGCGGAATAGGGTTGCGATGGGAATCAAGTGCGGAGTTGATCACGAGATGGGGCGAGGCAGTAGACAGCGAAGTGGCTTAGGCCAAGATAGGGGTTTCGAAGATGGAGGCACGGCTTAGGGTTGCTCGCAGGTCGTGGGCTCGTAGTCGAGACCGTGACGTTGTTCTGGTGTTCGTATGGGGGAGCTCGTGGAGTAGTTCTGGGGATGTTCGCCAGTAAATGCTAAGTGAGATTTACAGTGAGGTATAACTATTTAAATTTGAATCTAGTTAAACAAAATATTCATCTGTAAGATTAGAAACGTTTTGAGAATTTGTTTGTTAAACAGTTAAGGGAAATATAGAAATCTAAAATTTAAAAACAGTAAATGATAAAGGTAAGATTTTCAAAGTGGAAATATATATATATATACACACACACCAATATTTAACTAACTGTAAATTTTAAATGATATAATAAGGTGTTTAATTTTCCTAACCAAATTTATTTAATAATTTTTAGAATTTGTTAAAAAGAAAGTTAGTTTGAGAATCAGAATTTCATTTTTTTTTTGTTAAGTAAATTTGTTAAAAGGGATTTGTTGAAAGCAATTACAGTAACAAAAGATATTTAAGAAAAGGAAATTTAAATTGTTTAATTTAAATTTTAGTTAAAATAAAATTATTAAGAGAGATTGGGTTAAAAAGAATTATCAGCTAATCAAAAAACTATTAAACGGAAATTTATTGATCAGTTGATTCGAATATTAATAGATTGTGTAAATTATTTATACAAGGTTATAAATCAAGAAAATCGAGTCAAGATGGAAATTGGATTGCTAATGAAAGCTAAGGTGAGATTTTCTCACTCGAAGGAAAATTTTATTTTACAGTTATTGTTTATTGACTGTTTGGATGTGATATTAGATATAGTAGGATATATCTATATATATATAGCAATATATACATATTGGCATATGTATATATTGGATTGATGATTTCCCGCCTCGTATAGCGGATGAGACCCTATTGCGCCGTTAGTAAGCGGATATTTTTATAAAACCTATATACCGCGATATTCCACCTCGAAGTGGAATTGGTATTGTGCTAACATCTGTGGATGCAGGGAAACAGGTTGGAGGGATCCAACTGGATTCCTCACCAGTATTTATTTATTTACAGATATTGATGTATATTCTGTTATCATATGTTGATATATGATGTTTGATGTTGTGATTGACTAATTGGTGCTGTTGCATCATCGGATTCAAGTTTTGAAGTTTAAAAATAACGACTTTTACTTTAAAAGGATTTTAAAGTGATTTTTAAAAATATACGTTTTATGGAATTTTTGAATTGATTTATAAAAGTTAAGATTTTAAAGTTATAAAAGTTAAGATTTGTGAATTATAACCAAAAGGTAATTTCTTTTGAAATAAATAGTTAAGAAATTTATAAAATGGTTTTAAATGGGAATTTTTGAATTATTAAAAACGATGTATGAAAAAGATGTACAAGATGGATATTTTAAACTTTAAAATGTTGGTATTATAAAACGAGTTTTTATAAGCGTTAAAATGAATTTTTAAGAATTTATAAATAAATGAAATTTATAAATTGTGAACTTATAAATGGAAATGATTTTGTAAGATAAAGGAATTATAAGTATTTAACTTATAATATGGATTGTTGGTATAAGATTTGAGTTATGAATCGAATTGTTAATAAAGGAGATTTATTAAATTGAAGTTGTTAGAAAATATAAATAGAATTTATAAACGTTGTTTTATAAATTCAAAATCAATTGGATTTGATAAATTAAATATAGAAGGTTGTTAAAGGAGATATATTCGTGATTTTGGATAGCGAATTATCATTGAAATAAAATGTGTAGAAATGATTGAAATTGGGTTAAGTGAATTATATTCACGATTTTGGACAGTGAATATATTATTGAATAAAATGGATTCATTTTTGAAGAAGTGATATTAAAAATGAAGTTAAACATTTTAAAGATGTTTTTAAAATGTGGGAAATATCGAAACCATAGATTTCAACATTTTATTGTTGAAATAGACGTTTTCGAGAAATAAGGAAATGGTGGACTATAACACTGTTGTTATAGTAAATGATTTCCGAAAGGAAATATTTTGTGTAAGTATTGGGATTTATATATCTATCTAAATTTCGAATCTCTATACTAGTGATTTCGAGTCGTCGCAACGATGTTTTACGCAACATTCGTTTTGACTCAAATAGATGTTAAAATTAATGATTTCCTTAAAGAATGAATATATACTTAATATTGATTTAAGTATATCGAATATTTTCAAATGTTGAAAATAAATAGATTTGTGGAATACTTATTTTTAAATAAGTATGGAAATGCTTTTCCAATATGAAATGAACTGTTTTGAGATTTTATCTTCAAAGATAAAATGTAATGTGGAAATTGATTTGAAAATTGTTTTCAATTGATTAAGTGTGGAAATTATATATCTAGTAAAGATATTTTTGGAAGATAAAATAATTTGGGAAAATTATTTGGAATCTGATGATGTTGCGCATCTTTATTGATAGTTAAATAACCGACTATCAATAATTACCTTGAGTAGGTATTTGTTGTGAATTGGATGAATTTGAATGCCACACTTGTTTTTAAAATAAACACTCACTATTCGGGTTAGCCGGGAAAGGACCATGGGGTCGTATAACCCATTCCGAATATGTGATACGTCGTTATGAATTGCATTCGAAGACCGGTGTTGAAGACCGAATATTTTTGAAAACGGAAGGATTACCGTCGAGTTACTCTACATCGGCTGATCTCCGGTTTAGAGGTTTTATCACCCTTAGTGACGGGAAGTCCGGACGTGATTGAAAATTATCCGGAATATGCAAGGGCTTCATGAGAAGTGCCTTCGGTTCTGTTCGATCCCGGAACAGACTTGTATGGATTGTGTGTCTGACGTTACAATTTGAGATATAAAGCTGATTTCTTTCAAATACATTTCTATTGGTGGCGGAGAATTTATTCTCTTAGCTTAACACCCTTCTCTGAGACGTACGAGCTCAGAGGTTATGTAGTTGAAATTTATCAGCGATATATTCCCAATTTGGTAATGTGGCATACTGAGTGTTGCTGTGAAATGATCAGTGTTTGATCATTTGCGATATGATCATTTGTTTGATCTTATATCTTTGTGATCATAGGTTGATCATTTGTTTGACCCGAAGCATGGCTTTGTAGAAAGCGTAGCTTTGTGGACGAGACTTCGTCGAGCCTCACACCCCAGAAATGGTCAAAACAGGAAGGATGCGGCAAGGTTCTAGGGAGTAGCGCCCCTTAGTGTATGTCATTCCTTCTGGATAGAGGTGGTATCATGGTATGGAGCCCAGATACTTAACCTATGTGGTTGCTGCATTATTATTTATGTGGTTTGTTGGAAATCGGGGATCCTCGGGAAGATCGGTTATGATCGGGGGATGACATACGCGTGTCAGTAGTTACCTACTTTTGCAGAAGTAACCCCGCCTTGTGTTGGCAGAGATCTAACCGTAATGTTAGGTTATTTCTCGGGTCGTCTATTCCAGGGACGTACCCATCGTGGAAAAGGAAGTTCCTTGGCCTGACCATTTGTTGGAAGTCCAAACCCCAATACGTACCTTGTACGGTTTTAGTTGTAGAACCTGCCATTTAATATGGTAGCTATAGCAAGCATACTATAATGGTACCTATGCTGGCTAAGATTAATATTATACTTTCGAAATATTTTCTACACTATGCACTAATAATAATATCAAAAATGATTTGATTTTGCGTAGTAAGCATCTTTGACTATCATAAGAAGAAATCTCCTCCAATTCTGCGTTTGTATTGTGTGTGTGGCGGGAGGTCTTATGGTAGTTTCATTTTCCAAAAGCATTGCGAATTTGTTTTATTTTCTTTGTGAAAAATAACTGTTTTACGATCTCACACCAGTCTCCATGACTGACTCGGAGTTTATTGTTCCCTTCTAAACTCTGGGTGCCCACCAATTTCCACACGGGCAGCCTAGAGTTATGTTATCAGGATATTCTGGATATTCTGGAGCTTTGGAGGCAAGATGGATGACGAGACGTAGTATTTGTATCTGATAGTATTTATTCCGCTGTGTATTCTGTATGAGGACAAGTTTATATAACTGTCCATTGTTGTGCTGTGTTGTATTGAGTTGTATATTGACTCTGATTGATGTATGTATAAACTGATATAGTTTTTTTTTGTTTTAAAAGACTAGTAATTATCTATTGTATATTGTTCCGCTGCGATATGTGAGATTCTGATATTGTTTCTGTATCTTCTGTTGTTCTTCTCTATTTTCTTCTTCTCTTCTTCTTTCTTCTCTTTTTCTTCTATCTTCTTCTTCTTCTGCCTTTTTCGTTTTCTTCTACCTTTTTCTTCTTCTATTTAAAACCCTCACTATTGGAGTTTCCGGCATTCGATTGCTCGGCAGTCGATAAAGTGAGTATCGATGTCGAATTTTCGAAAGTCGAAAATTTCGGTACGTGACAGCGTGGTATCAGAGCATATGGTTAAGCGACAACCCTGCTCTGTTGGTTGTTACTCATTAGAGATAGAGTCAGTAGTACTCTAGAATGAGTTGAGTGTAATAATAGATACGAGCACGTATTTGTTAGTGAATATAAAATTGTTTTATATTGTGATGATTGGTTTGTTGAGTGGTATATGGATTCTGGTCGGTATTGTTCGTACAACTCTATCGATAGGGATCTCTAAACACTTGTATAGAACAATTTGGCACAGTATTGTTTTAAATAGGGTAAATGAGATAATTTTGCCCAAAACTATTTTTGTATAGGAAAGAAAAAAAATTTCTATGAATTATTATAATATATGGATGTTTGGGTGTTAGAAAGTGATAATATTGAAATGTTATCATTATTATATGAAATTGAATAAGAAATTGAAATCGTAACTCCAAAATTAAGAAATAAATTCACATACAAATGAAATTTAAGAATGTAAATTAAAAAATGTGAATTGGAAGCATAAAGAAAAGAATTCTTATATGAATAAAGATTTTGAATATAAATTGTAAATGAATCTATAATTGAAAATGGAATTCCAGAGAAGTATTTGGAAATGTTTTGAAAAGAATTTGTAAATTTTGGAGATTTGAAAAGTTTAAATTCTTTTTGATTTGAAAATGAATTTCAAAGGTTTTGGGAAGTATTTTGAAGAGATGAAAAGCTCTAAACTCTTTTCGGTCGCTGGAAAATAACTTCGGTAATGACTGCAGCATCACCGGTGTTCATTTTCGGGTTTCCAAAAGAGAAATTGCTGCCAAATTGTTTTAAATAGAAGTTGTTTGAAAATTTGGGTTTTGTTTTGAAAATTCAAGGGATAAATTGAATTGTTTTCAAAAATGGTTTTGAAAATGTTATTAAAACTCTGGAATGCTATATAAAAATATTTATGTGAATAATAAATGAGTTGATAACTTATACAATTTGTTGTGAATTTAGATTGAATAAATTTAACTTAAGAAAGTTTGAGTTAAATTAAAGTAAGTATAAGTGAGTCAATAAAAATCCAAGTAGTAATTTTTGAATATAAGTTATATAACTTATAAAATGAGAAAATAGAAGTGAAACGAATTGTTAAAAGTGGTTAAACAATTTTATTAAGCAAAATAAAATGTGATTTTGATTAAGTGATGAAATTTGACCTTGGTAAAGTTAAATAAAATTGAGAATCTGAATTGGATTGATAAATGAATTAAGCTATTGAACTAATTGAATGTTGAATCAGTCTAATGTAAATGAATTAGTGAAGGAATAAATTGAATGGAATCAATTGCAAATGAAGTGAACTAAAGATAATCGATATAAATTCAATATTCAGAATAGAAGATAAAATTGAATTCGAATAGAAATTTGAAATGCAAGATTAAACGAAATAGATATGTAACTTCAATAGTAAGCTAAAAATGTATAAGAAGTTGATATTGGAAAATTTTGAAATAAAATGGCAAAATATTTTGAGTGTTATAACTAGATATAATGGCTAGTAGGATATACAGGTATTATAAAGGAATTGGATTTGATTTTCAAAGATGAATTTGAATTTGCTCGACAAAAAGGTAAGTATTTAAATTTCAATATGAGATTTGATGATTTCTTGTCTAGCCGCTTGGCTTTTTCTTTTTCTTTTTGAAATCTGAGAGTCCGTAGGGACGTTTTGTAGTAGTGCCGTGTTAGCCGCGCAAAGGAGACGCTGGCGAAATTTTTTGAAAATCTCGAGTGTTAGAAAATTTTTGAGAAAATTTTGAAAGTTTAAAGTTTGAAACTGAATTTAAATTTGAATTTAAATTGTTAAGTAAACAATGTTGTTTGAAACTTATAATTGAAATTGGAAGGTTAGTTGAATTGATAACGAATCTTTAGTAGAAAGATTTGTTTTGATAAATTGATAAAACTAATGAATTGTGAAAAATAATAGACGAGTTAAGGACCTTTTTTTTCCTGACTTGTAATTTCGGGACGAAATTCTTTTAAGGAGGGAAGTTTGTAACGACCCAGAATTTTGAACAAATTAAATTGAGAATATTTAATTAATTTTAAATATTTGAACGGTAATTTAATTTGAATCCCCGATATAACTTTGAAATTTACGATTAAACTTTAAAATTTAATCTATTGAATGCTGAATAAAAATTTGAACATTCAATTTGAAGTTGAAGAAAAATATTTCGAAAGCTTTTAAAATTCGTATTGATAACACTGAAGATAACAGCAGCTTCAGAATTGAAATTTAAACTGTTTTGCTCAGTTTTGAATTTAATTGTTTGAACCGATATTTAAAAATAGTCATTTTTCAAACAGTCTCGGAATTCGACGAAACCAGTTCCATTGGGTCCGTAATATTGTATTATTATTGGATTTCAAATTTCGTATTAAACAGAGTTGCCGTGTGACTGTACGATATGCAAACGCGTTGTAAAATTAAAATCGAATTTTCCATTTAAATTTAAATTTTAAAAAATTGATCAAAGGACAGCACGTTCTTTTCCCTTCAACCACGCCTGAAATCACGTAATAGATCGTGCAACCCATCCCCCTTCCTCATTAAATACTAACAGTTCAAAAGAGAAAAAAATAGGAACGAAACAATTTCTCGGCTTTGTTTCAATTCAAATTCATGGCCGCTCCCTCTCAGCTCGCGAATCATCGCGACTTTCAAACGAATCAGATCGAAGTCGAAGTCGAGTTCGATTCCGGCGATTCGCTCGAGAAGGCGGCGATCTCTGGAATGCGAAGACAAGCTCGCGTATGTGGGCGTGGCAATCGATGTAGGCGGCGCGTGTTCGAGTAGTGGCTGGTGAATTTAGCGTTTCGCGAAGCAGAGTTTGTGACGGCGAGTTTCGCGAGCACGAGACAGCGTTCGCGCGTGGGGAAGCGACGTTGTCATGGAAAATTTCGTGAGTTCTGGACATGTTCTGGCGATCGATCTGGGAAGTTCGATCTTGGTCCGAGTTGATAGGGGGTGCGTGCGTGGGGCGGAATAGGGTTGCGATGGGAATCAAGTGCGGAGTTGATCACGAGATGGGGCGAGGCAGTAGACAGCGAAGTGGCTTAGGCCAAGATAGGGGTTTCGAAGATGGAGGCACGGCTTAGGGTTGCTCGCAGGTCGTGGGCTCGTAGTCGAGACCGTGACGTTGTTCTGGTGTTCGTATGGGGGAGCTCGTGGAGTAGTTCTGGGGATGTTCGCCAGTAAATGCTAAGTGAGATTTACAGTGAGGTATAACTATTTAAATTTGAATCTAGTTAAACAAAATATTCATCTGTAAGATTAGAAACGTTTTGAGAATTTGTCTGTTAAACAGTTAAGGGAAATATAGAAATCTAAAATTTAAACAGTAAATGATAAAGGTAAGATTTTCAAAGTGGAAATATATATATATATACACACACCAATATTTAACTAACTGTAAATTTTAAATGATATAATAAGGTGTTTAATTTTCCTAACCAAATTTATTTAATAATTTTAAGAATTTGTTAAAAAGAAAGTTAGTTTGAGAATCAGAATTTCATTTTTTTTTGTTAAGTAAATTTGTTAAAAGGGATTTGTTGAAAGCAATTACAGTAACAAAAGATATTTAAGAAAAGGAAATTTAAATTGTTTAATTTAAATTTTAGTTAAAATAAAATTATTAAGAGAGATTGGGTTAAAAAGAATTATCAGCTAATCAAAAAACTATTAAACGGAAATTTATTGATCAGTTGATTCGAATATTAATAGATTGTGTAAATTATTTATACAAGGTTATAAATCAAGAAAATCGAGTCAAGATGGAAATTGGATTGCTAATGAAAGCTAAGGTGAGATTTTCTCACTCGAAGGAAAATTTTATTTTACAGTTATTGTTTATTGACTGTTTGGATGTGATATTAGATATAGTAGGATATATCTATATATATATAGCAATATATACATATTGGCATATGTATATATTGGATTGATTATTTCCCGCCTCGTATAGCGGATGAGACCCTATTGCGCCGTTAGTAAGCGGATATTTTTATAAAACCTATATACCGCGATATTCCACCTCGAAGTGGAATTGGTATTGTGCTAACATCTGTGGATGCAGGGAAACAGGTTGGAGGGATCCAACTGGATTCCTCACCAGTATTTATTTATTTACAGATATTGATGTATATTCTGTTATCATATGTTGATATATGATGTTTGATGTTGTGATTGACTAATTGGTGCTGTTGAATCATCGGATTCAAGTTTTGAAGTTTAAAAATAACGACTTTTACTTTAAAAGGATTTTAAAGTGATTTTTGAAAATATATGTTTTATGGAATTTTTGAATTGATTTATAAAAGTTAAGATTTTAAAGTTATAAAAGTTAAGATTTGTGAATTATAACCCAAAGGTAATTTCTTTTGAAATAAATAGTTAAGAAATTTATAAAATGGTTTTAAATGGGAATTTTTGAATTATTAAAAACGATGTATGAAAAAGATGTACAAGATGGATATTTTAAACTTTAAAATGTTGGTATTATAAAACGAGTTTTTATAAGCGTTAAAATGAATTTTTAAGAATTTATAAATAAATGAAATTTATAAATTGTGAACTTATAAATGGAAATGATTTTGTAAGATAAAGGAATTATAAGTATTTAACTTATAATATGGATTGTTGGTATAAGATTTGAGTTATGAATCGAATTGTTAATAAAGGAGATTTATTAAATTGAAGTTGTTAGAAAATATAAATAGAATTTATAAACGTTGTTTTATAAATTCAAAATCAATTGGATTTGATAAATTAAATATAGAAGGTTGTTAAAGGAGATATATTCGTGATATTGGATAGCGAATTATCATTGAAATAAAATGTGTAGAAATGATTGAAATTGGGTTAAGTGAATTATATTCACGATTTTGGACAGTGAATATATTATTGAATAAAATGGATTCATTTTTGAAGAAGTGATATTAAAAATGAAGTTAAACATTTTAAAGATGTTTTTAAAATGTGGGAAATATCGAAACCATAGATTTCAACATTTTATTGTTGAAATAGACGTTTTCGAGAAATAAGGAAATGGTGGACTATAACACTGTTGTTATAGTAAATGATTTCCGAAAGGAAATATTTTGTGTAAGTATTGGGATTTATATATCTATCTAAATTTCGAATCTCTATACTAGTGATTTCGAGTCGTCGCAACGATGTTTTACGCAACATTCGTTTTGACTCAAATAGACGTTAAAATTAATGATTTCCTTAAAGAATGAATATATACTTAATATTGATTTAAGTATATCGAATATTTTCAAATGTTGAAAATAAATAGATTTGTGGAATACTTATTTTTAAATAAGTATGGAAATGCTTTTCCAATATGAAATGAACTGTTTTGAGATTCTATCTTCAAAGATAAAATGAAATGTGGAAATTGATTTGAAAATTGTTTTCAATGGTAGAGCTAGGGGCGAATTCGGCTCTTCTATTCTCTTCACTTAGATCTTAGACTTCCGCGGATTCTGACTCGGGTCTCTCTTCTGAATGCGAAAGAAGATTCGATTGATTAAGTGTGGAAATTATATATCTAGTAAAGATATTTTTGGAAGATAAAATAATTTGGGAAAATTATTTGGAATCTGATGATGTTGTGCATCTTCATTGATAGTTAAATAACCGACTATCAATAATTACCTTGAGTAGGTATTTGTTGTGAATTGGATGAATTTGAATGCCACACTTGTTTTTAAAATAAACGCTCACTATTCGGGTTAGCCGGGAAAGGACCATGGGGTCGTATAACCCATTCCGAATATGTGATACGTCGTTATGAATTGCATTCGAAGACCGGTGTTGAAGACCAGATATTTTTGAAAATGGAAGGATTACCGTCGAGTTACTCTACATCGGCTGATCTCCGGTTTAGAGGTTTTATCACCCTTAGTGACGGGAAGTCCGGACGTGATTGAAAATTATCCAGAATATGCAAGGGCTTCGTGAGAAGTGCCTTCGGTTCTGTTCGATCCCGGAACAGACTTGTATGGATTGTGTGTCTGACGTTACAATTTGAGATATAAAGCTGATTTCTTTCAAATACATTTCTGTTGGTGGCGGAGAATTTATTCTCTTAGCTTAACACCCTTCTCTGAGACGTACGAGCTCAGAGGTTATGTAGTAGAAATTTATCAGCGATATATTCCCAATTTGGTAACGTGGCATACTGAGTGTTGCTGTGAAATGATCAGTGTTTGATCATTTGCGATATGATCATTTGTTTGATTTTATATCTTTGTGATCATAGGTTGATCATTTGTTTGACCCGAAGCATGGCTTTGTAGAAAGCGTAGCTTTGTGGACGAGACTTCGTCGAGCCTCACACCCCGGAAATGGTCAAAACAGGAAGGATGCGGCAAGGTTCTAGGGAGTAGCGCCCCTTAGTGTATGTCATTCCTTCTGGATAGAGGTGGTATCATGGTATGGAGCCCAGATACTTAACCTATGTGGTTGCTGCATTATTATTTATGTGGTTTGTTGGAAATCGGGGATCCTCGGGAAGATCGGTTACGATCGGGGGATGACATACGCGTGTCAGTAGTTACCTACTTTTGCAGAGGTAACCCGGCCTTGTGTTGGCAGAGATCTAACCGTAATGTTAGGTTATTTCTCGGGTCGTCTATTCCAGGGACGTACCCATCGTGGAAAAGGAAGTTCCTTGGCCTGACCATTTGTTGGAAATCCAAACCCCAATACGCACCTTGTACGGTTTTAGTTGTAGAACCTGCCATTTAATATGGTAGCTATAGCAAGCATACTATAATGGTACCTATGCTGGCTAAGATTAATATTATACTTTCGAAATATTTTCTACACTATGCACTAATAATAATATCAAAAATGATTTGATTTTGCGTAGTAAGCATCTTTGACTATCAAAAGAAGAAATCTCCTCCAATTCTGCGTTTGCATTGTGTGTGTGGCGGGAGGTCTTATGGTAGTTTCATTTTCCAAAAGCATTGCGAATTTGTTTTATTTTCTTTGTGAAAAATAACTGTTTTACGATCTCACACCAGTCTCCATGACTGACTCGGAGTTTATTGTTCCCTTCTAAACTCTGGGTGCCCACCAATTTCCACACGGGCAACCTAGAGTTATGTTATCAGGATATTCTGGATATTCTGGAGCTTTGGAGGCAAGATGGATGACGAGACGTAGTATTTGTATCTGATAGTATTTATTCCGCTGTGTATTCTGTATGAGGACAAGTTTATATAACTGTCCAGTGTTGTGCTGTGTTGTATTGAGTTGTATATTGACTCTGATTGACGTATGTATAAACTGATATAGTTTTTTTTTGTTTTAAAAGACTAGTAATTATCTATTGTATATTGTTCCGCTGCGATATGTGAGATTCTGATATTGTTTCTGTATCTTCTGTTGTTCTTCTCTATTTTCTTCTTCTCTTCTTCTTTCTTCTCTTTTTCTTCTATCTTCTTCTTCTTCTGCCTTTTTCTTTTTCTTCTACCTTTTTCTTCTTCTATTTAAAACCCTCACTATTGGAGTTTCCGGCACTCGATTGCTCGGCAGTCGATAAAGTGAGTATCGATGTCGAATTTTCGGAAGTTGAAAATTTCGGTACGTGACATCAACAAGCACTTCCTCTTTCTGGTCCTACTTACGAGCCTCCTCCTCAATACGGAGGCAAGTGATCAAGCTCTTTACGGAGAATTCTTTTGTCTTGTGCCTAAGCACATTCTTAAAATCTTTCTAACCTGGGGGCAGTTTATCAATAATAACAGCAATCTGAAATTGTTTGTCCAAACTCATAACTTCGGATATGATCTCATGAGCAACTTTCTAAAGCTCATGAGAATGCATCTCTACTGACCTGTCATCCGTCATTTGGTATTTCAGATAGCGGCTAACTGCATATTTCTTCACTCCATCCTCTTCCGTATCATACTTCTTTTGCAGCGCTTCCCAGATTTTTTTGGCTGTCTTGTCGGAATTGTAGTAGTCGTAGAGGTCATCACTGAAGCCGTTGAGGATGATGTTTCTGCACAAGTAGTCTTGCTCTGTCCAGTTCTGCAGTTCCTTTGATTTTTCTGTCCAGGCTCGCATCAGATCTGCGTCTGCTTCGTCTGATCTATCTGGTAGCTACAGTTTGTCGGTTGTCAACACAGCCACAACTTTTCTCATGGTCGGGAAGAATTCCATCTTCTGTTTCCAACGTTTGAAGTGGAGGCCCTCGAATCTGAAAGGCGTAGCAGAGACCATCGGGACCTAGAAGAGTGAAGCGGGAGCAGTGGCATATAGATCTGCAGTGGAAGTCATCGTCGGTGGCGTCATCTTCAAATTGTTGAAAACAATGTTGATCTTCGGCTGAGTCATGGACTACGTCACTCTCTTGAAGACGTTTCGGCAATTTGCTGTACAGTGCAAAGCAATTCGGATCAATCGCCGCCGCCTCTAGGATAAAACAGCCTCTAAAAAGATCTGCGGTATCAATTCGTTTGCATGTACGAAACGATCCTATTTGCATTTAAAATTATTGCTCGAATTTTTGGATTAAAAAATGAACAAGATGTAGTTCTATCTGTTTCGTCTCCTTATCAGTTAAGAAGGCGGAATAGCAAAAAGATCGTTGCTGGTTGGGGGAAATGTGGTCTCGAAAAACGGATCTGAGAAAATAATGGGTCAAAAAACAATGAACGTTATGTAACGTTCTCTAATACGGGTCTGGTCTGATTTGACCGTTCCAGCCCGGTCTAAAAACGGTTAAAGAATTTTGTACCAAAAATATAAGTGTTACACCACTACAAGCCCGAGCCCGTCCCGGGTTGGGTCGGTTGGTTGGCGCGCGGGCGCGTTTGTTGGTCAAGCATGGTCTTCCTCCTCACAAAAGAGCATCATTGGGTGCCCAAAGGGCCCAACTTAGCTTCTAAGAATCAAGTATAAATACTTGATTCTTTCATATAATCCCACAACGTGGGACTATTCATATTCCCATATAATAGGAGCCATTTCATACTTAGTCAATTTTTTAAGAATTCACTTATTTTCAAACAACAATTTCCAACACAAACAGTACCTAAGATTTTCTTCACTATAATGAACTATTATTGGGTTGGGTTCTCAAGTAGGTTTATTTAAAGCGAGGCTAACAGTTTGGTTTGCTTATCAAGCATGATAGCTTGATTTCGGTATGGTGAGACTTCTCTCATCAACCAACAAGCTGAACATAAAGCTTAAAGCTTGGCCCATTAAGATAAGCCAGAAAAACCGTAGCTAAAACAGCTATGTTGACTATTTGGGTTTGTCTTATTTTATTCAGTCATAACATTAAAACTCTATTAATTACTACCGAGCATTGGAATCAATTCCAGCTCCAATACGTAACCAACCCAAATATTCAATCCCATAACTAATAAGATGTGATAGATCCCTCTTTTCTATGAACCTAATATGACACAATACCTAAATCAATATTGCAAACTGATGTTATTAAACAAATAAAAAAATTTGATTGAAGAAATACAAAATCAAACTTATTGACAAAATCTAATGAAGTACCATCAGAATCATTTGACTCTAGGACATCCACTATATCACCAATCCACGCGTTCTTAATAAGAATCCTTTACAAAGTCTTCATCCCACTGTAAATGGAAGGAAAATATTTCCTCGTAAATCCATTCATGGGATTTTCTAATTTCCCTCCAAAGTCGACCACTCATTACTATTATTATTATTTTCCCTCATTAATTTGATTCTATTTATGTACGTTAAGGATCTATTAAATGCCATAGAGGTTAACTTACCGTGCCTAGATCAGTATATAAGAAAAGGATGCAAGGTTTTAAAGACGTAAAAACATCTGGTTACAATCTTTGTGGCCTTGAGTAAGTGATATTTTCTGCATAAGAGATAATAAGAAGAGAGTACATGCAAGTGCTAGCAACTTCAAAAAGTCATGAAAACTACAAAAGAATTTTTTTTATGCTCACAGGTACTTACTAAAAAGTACAACAATAGGAGTTTAACTTACTTCAAATTACATTTTTATAACTTCATTTTCCAAAATGGTCGGCTCTTAGCTTCTTATGTAACCTTTGCTCATTTTCAAAAGCACTAGCACTATTATCCCTAGTGAATTGCAAGCATGATGTGCGTATATATGCACGATGTAGAAATGCAATAAATATGAGATAACAAATGAGTATTTGAGTAATTTTGACTACAATTTAAATAACAAATGTCAGGTCAAATTTCTTCATTAGTGGTTGAGATACATACAAATTGGCCCAAGAATAATGAGCAAATATTATATTTCAAATTTATAAAGAATAACTAACCTTAAAAATTTATACAAAATAATAATTAAATTTACCTATTGAAGCACATGGAGGTGTATTTTAAGATGAAAAAAAGAAAGTAACAGTGTTTATATCACATTCTTATATTGTTTACCTTACATAAATGACAGAAGCACTCTTCTTTGCAGGTTATTCAAGTCTCCCTTGCAAACCGTAAACAACACAACTTTTTAAATGTATTTTAGTAATAACACTACCAAAGATAAATTTACTAGAGGCAACTAGAAATGCCTCTATTAATCAAAGTAAAGGCACAAAAATTAGACAAAATGCCCCTAACAGAAGGGATGCAAATTAGTATTTGCTCCTCAAATTAAGTCCCTGATCATAAACAGAAGCAAATTAAACACTTAATTTGCCCTTATTTGTACATATGCCATATTGGAGCAACTTGAAAAATAGAGTTGTTAAATGTGCCTCTATTATCAATCAATTTTAGAAAAGGTATTTAAATAAAAATAGTTGCACATGACCCTTTCATATATAAATATATTTGTTAACTAGTTCCCAAATACATATATTTCAATTTAATTATTATAAACTATACAAAAAGAAAATTGAATTCTTGAAACAAGAAACATAAGACCAAACTGATTACAGTATCACAATGTAACGCTAAGCACAAATTTTTTGAACTTACATACTAAATATTGATGATAAATGTTAATTTGTTCACTTACAGCACATTACATATCCATCATTACCAATTAAGACAAAGTAATGTATTCATTCATTTTTCTGTTTGACAACCCATGCAAGATACATTCAACAAATTAAGCTTTACTATACTAAATCTTTGTCACATGAACAACTTTTGCACATAGGCAAGGTCTATCACATTGTATACTTGGTTAGATCTTCTATTTTCTTACTTTTCCCAATCACCACCCGACCCATATTCCTCCTCATTATGTATTGCATCGGAACCTATTAGAATTAGTGGTGATGAAGACATTAATTATGATTGATGCAATGCCTGCAAGTTAAACTCCTTGCTGCAAGAATCCAGCACTATATAGTGCTTCCATCCCTTTCTTCATTCAAAACATTATTTATATCATTTATGATGCATGTTTTCCCTATATAATGTTTTCATAAAAAAAATGATACAAAGCATTATTCATAATTTTTTTGAGAACTGTGTCTTATATGCATGTGAATTTAACAAGATTTTACTATGTATCTAAACAAAAATATTGAACAAGCAATTAAGATACAAGACCGTGAGACTGAGCAAATTTTGGAACAAGTGTTATCACTATAAATCTGTATGATTTCATCTATCCTTTTGGTTTGCACATCAAGTCAAAAATTATAAACCACCTTTTCTTTTTACATATGCATGCTTCATATGTATCAAAATATTAACTGTATGCTGAAATAGCTGAAATTGTTCAAAAAGGGTTAGAGGTATGTTCCTAAATCTCTAGTGTATAATGTTGGAAAATTTCAATATGTGGGCCACATATGTAAAATAAATGTGTCGTGCTATTTTGGTGTACAGCCTAATTAAAGGGATCAAATTATAAATAAAGTTAAAAGGCTTACGGGTATAATTGTTATGGTATTAATGTATAGATACTGGGGCAATTCTATTTTGTTGAAGGGCCAAATTAGAAAATGCTAACACTTTAAATAAAGGGTTATGGTCCCCAAATTACATAAGCTCTAGTTATTCTCCTAATCTCTTCTATGGAAATAATTCAGATCTAGAGTTTATGTCAATTTGGAAGATCAGATCCAACTCTTACCTTTTAATCCATCTCTTTCTTTTGATCAGTTTATAAAAGCAGCAACTATGGATTCAGATCTAAGGCTTGTGTTAATATGGAAAACCAAATCAAAATTTACTTTCCGATCAGCAACTATGAATTCAGGTATGACTTCCGCTAATTTGTTTACTTTTCTCTGATTTCTTCTCAATCAAATCAATATAGGTCTCCTATTCAAATTAAGGGTTTCATGATTAATCAGTCTTAAAGTATGTTGAAATCCTAACAAGTGCTATCAGATCCACCCAACATTGATTTCATTGGGAATTTTTTTTCTTTTAATTATGAGTAAGTTTTGAATTGAACGTTTTTTAAAAAGTCCTGTAATAATCTTACTTAAGTTGCAGTCTAGACTAATTTATGAAATTGTTTTGGTGTAGAAAGATAGATAGATCTAAATGGTCTATATGTTATAATGACAATTAGAATTTTGAAATCATTAAATTATGAGAAATAATCTAACTTCCTTTAATTTCAAAAACAACTTATATTGGTTAAAGCATTCACATGTTTATTATTGTACGTTTTATAAATAAGTTGTAAATTTTAAGGTGAGGAATGTTTTGGATCTGATATGTATAGCCATTTTCCAATGTTTATAAATGGTATATATATATATATAATTTAGAATCATTTATGCAAGAAATATAAATCCGGTTCTATGGTTATTTTACTTTACTTAACCTTTGATTAAGTAATTTGGATATTTATATAAGGCATTTGGGTTATTTCTGAAATTTTGGTTAATTGAAAATAAAGTATGTTCTTGAACGTGTTTATGTTTATTTTTTATTGAAACAAATTTTAACATGACACTAGTTTACATTTTGGACCACATAACGGTCAACTGCATTTATTTTTATCATAATTGCATTAAATGTGGTTGTTATAGTAATAAATTAATTAATTTATTATCATAAATGCAGTAAACGCGTCAGTTGCAATAAATTTAATTATGCAGCATGTTTTGGAATAAGAAAAGACATATTGTTTATTATTTGATGCATTTATATTTGATATATACATATATTTCAATATGTATGGCCAGCTCATTAAAAATAAGTATCACTTTCATTCTTTGGTTATCATGAAATAAAAGGAGTGGCAGTTTTCATAATTTGCCAAAATGCATGGTTACTGACCTTAATTAAGTATTCAATTAATAAACTAAAGAAAAAGTGGTACAGTAGCATTCTGTATAACTATTTTGTGGTTCATATATACGTTATATTTACTACATTCATTCATGTTATTTATTACGACATTTACTATGTCATTTATGTATAATTTGATATGGAATTTAATTCTGGCGTTCATCCATGACATTTATTATGTGATTTATTTATGATATCTTGTATCATACTTATTTAGGAAATGTCATGAATGCAACTGCATACTTAAAAGATTATAACAGCTATGATTAAAACATGTTGTGCCATAGTTATAACTTTGAGATTTTCAAGTGTCATATAGACTTAAAATGCGTTTGGGAGTATTTTATAACACTTGAAATATGGTACATACACTAAGAAATAAATTCAAATATATTTTTGGTGTCTTGTTGCGAACTAATTATAAATATCCTACATTCCAAGTGAGCTAATTGAAATAACATGTCACCAAAGTGACCTCTCTTATTTTAGTTGTTCATGAAAATGTTTGATATTTGTGTGCATTTATTCATACGGATGTTAGCCGGCCCAAAGGAAGACTAATATTTGGCCGAATAACTTACACATGTGTGGTGATAAATATGTGATAATTATAAGGTTTTACAAGTGAATAACTAATCGGTCCAAAGAAAGATTGTTATTTGACTTGAATTTATTATCAGTGTTTGACCATTACAAAAAGAGTACCACTTACAATTAATATTACCATCCAAATACTTGATATTAATATTGCGCTAGGTATCTTGAGAAAAGACTTACCTATTATTTTCATAACTATGGCTGATATTGGATATGAGCATATACGGTCAATCCTTAATTTTTGTTCAATTTTCAACTAGTTTGACTAAAGTGTCTGTCAATTTTATTGTTCTCATCTTATATGAGACTAACTCCAAGGATTGTTAAGAGAACATGTTGTTTGTTCTTAACTTCATGGATCCAGCTCTTGTAATTAGGAGAGTTACACCCACTCATATTATTGTTGAATGCTCTTATAATGTTATGAAGAACATTCAGATGTGCGATAATTCAAAAAAAAGGCAAGAGGCAAAAATTATAAAGTAAACTATTTTAAAAGTTTTCAAGGATGTTGTATCCGTGAGGATAACCAATTTTAAGGGGCCCTTTACTAAGAATGAAAAAATCGTTTTGTTAAAATGGTAAGGAGAAACAAGCATGCTTTATATTGCTTGATTCCATAAAGTCAAAATAAAGGAAACATAAATAAGCACTATATGTAAAATATTGCTTCAAAAGTTAAAGGCACTCAAGTTATTGTTATTTTTTCTTGTACTCTCTTTATTTACAATATAACCATTTTAGGATTATTATTAATTTTCTTAAGAATAAAATGACCTTTATTGAGCTCATTTCACATTGTGGTAAGAAGAAAAGATATTGAAGCATGGTAAGATAAAAAGTACCTATTTATCGTACATTGTAAATAAATGTATAAATAAGGATAAAGAAGTCGCTAAGAATCTAGAAGAAAAGAAATAACATATAAACATATTTATAGTTGTTTCTTTAAAAGGATATGCAGATATATAAAGTAAAGTTTACTAGATATTTTTAAGATATATTGAGATTTCAGTAATATTGTTTGGATTTATTTGGTATTTTTGTTATGCTGTCATTTAGATAGATTTCGGTTTTCTATTTCTAATATAAACAAATTGGGTTACTATTGTTTATTTAAAAATAATGAGATTGATTTATGAATTAAAACATTGTTGGAATTAAAGCTCTTAATGTAACAAACGCGATCTTTCGTCGCTTCGAAAGTCGACATTAATACGTCCACTGTATCAACTGTCGAGCAATCGAATGCCGGAAAACCGAATTTTTATGGAGAAAGAGAAGAGGTAGAAGAAGACAGAAGAAAAAGAAAGAAGAAACGACAGAAAAACACAGAGCAATATCAGAATCTCACATTCGCAGCGGAATAACATATAATAGATAAATGAATAATCTTTAAATCAAAGGACTATATCATTTTATACATTACATCACATCAGAGTTTACAACAACAATATACAACACAACACTGGACAGTTATACAAACCTGTCCTCATACAGAATACACAGCGGAAAAATAATATCATATACAAGTAGTACGTCTCGCCATCCAGCTCGCCACTGAGCTCCATAGCATCTCCTAAATCCAGAATGACCTGATAACCTGACTCTAGACTGCCCGTGTGGAAATTGGTGGGCACCCAGAGTTTAGGAAGGAAACAATAAACTCCAGGTCAGTCATGGTGACTGGTGTGAGAACTTAAAACAGTTATTATCTTTAAAAACAACAACAAAAAAGAAGTAGAAAATATTCGCAATGCTTTTGGAAAATGAAACTACCATAAGACCTCCCACCACACACACAATGCAAACGCAGAATTGGAGGAGATTTCTTCTTATGATAGTCAAACATGCTTACTACGCAAATCATTGGATTATTATTATTAGTGCATAGTGGAAAACATTTCGAAAGTATAATATTAATCTTAGCCAACATAGGCATTTCACACTATGCCTACTATAGCTACAATCTAAACAGTGGGGCGCCACCATAAGTAAATGGCAGGTTCTACAACTAAAACCGTACAAGGTTCGTAGTGGAAGATGGATATCCAACAAATGGTCAGGCTAAGGAACTTCCTATGCCACGTAGGAACACCTCTGGCGGGACGCTCCGAGAGACAACCTGCTCTCTGCCAACACAAGGCCGGTTACCCCCTTCTCGGGTAGTAAACCTGAGATATGCCACCCCCGGTCCTTTGGGACCTTTATCTGAGCGCTCGGTAACCAACATCACACATAATAAATAAAGTGTGTCCACATGAGTAAGTATCTGGGTTCCATACCATGATACTACCTTTTTCCAGAAGGAATGGTCATATCCTAGGGAAGCTACCCTTGAAACCTTGCCGCATCATTCCTGTTTCGACCATTTCCGAGTTGTGAGGTTTTGACGAAGTCTCGTCCACAAAGCTACGCTTTTTCACAAAGCCACGCTTTGATCACAAATGATCAATAAATGATCATCACACAGCAACACTCAGCATGCCACACTACCAAATTGGGAGTTTATAACTGATAAATTTCAATTACATAACCTCTGAGCTCGTACATCTCAGAGAAGAGTGTTAAGCTAAGAGAATAAATTCTCCCCCACCAAACAGAAATGTATTTGAAAGAAATCAGCTTTATATCTCAAGATGTAATGTAAGACATGTAACCATACAAGTCTGTTCCGGGTTCGAACAGAACCGAAGGCACTTCCGAAGAAGCCCTTGCAATCCGGGTATTCACAATCCCGATAAAACTTCTCATCACAAAGGAAATCTCTATACCGTAGCTAACGGTGCAGAGACAATCGATAGGTCATCCTATAGTTTTCACAAATACCCGGTCTTCACCACCGGTCTTCAATACGATCCATATCGTCGTATCACTAATTCAGAATGGATTATATGACACAAAGGTCTTTTCCCGGCTAACCCGAATAGTGAGCACAATATTTCAAAACATCTGGATATGGGATTTTAATTAAGTCACAACTTATTACCAAAATCCTTTCCTTTAAATGGTTTAAACAATTTACCATTTTAAATTTTTAAACAAAAAGATTTACTTCACAAAGTTTACCCAGTTTCACAAAGATTCATTCACAGATCCCCAAATCATTTCCATTTTAATTGAATTAACCCATTAAATCTTTAAATTAAGATTTAATTTATAGCTTTCAAAACTATTCACAATTCAAGTCTTTTATCATATAAAAGATACACCATTTTAAAATCTTCTTTGATTTCAAAATAAAGCTTAATCATCTTCACAAAGGTTAATTCATAGTTTTTCCAAACTTTTTACAATTTCATTTCAACTTGAAATGTTTCAATACAAATTGGAAATCTTTTCACTTTATGAAAGCTATTATTATTTGAAAACAGATAGTTTTCGTTTTTGGGAAAAACTGGTTACAATTACATGGTTTAAAGTCGTTCAAGTAAAAACTTGAATTTAAATTTAAATTTCCAAATACCATATTTTAAATGGTTAAAAACTCATATAAACACCTTTTATAACTTATAAAATCTCTTAAACCAAAATTCCCAAATTATTGAATTCAATTTCAAAATATTGAATTCAAAATTTAAATCAAATGATTTAAATTCCAATTCTATTAAGTTATTTAAAATAACTCTTATTTCAGAAACTCATTTCAAAACTTTCAATTTCAATTTCAAAACAATTTTGGATTCAAAAATTCAATTTTCCAAAATTGATAAAAATCCGTGACTTAACCGATTTCCACGAGAAATCCACATTTGTTAGTGTATTGTGTAGTCCACGGGTTTAACACAATAGTGCAACAACATTCAACCATCACAGATCAAATATAACAATATAATTGATAAACGGTATAAAATATAACGCTTATCTATCATTCACAGATCACAGATATATATATATATATATATATATATATATATCACAGATAAATAAAATACAGATCACAACACAAATCAGGATATATCAAAAAGCATCACACATCAAAGATGTCAAACAATTCAACATTCAATATAATCCAAACATCCATAGGTAGGATTAATTAAATTATCTGATTAATTCAAATTAGATAAATTTTTATAAATCAATTTTACTAGTTATAGTAAATTAATAATTATTTTCAAATTGATTTTCAAATTTATTTCAAAACACCAAATTAATTTCCAAACATTTTCAAAGATTTATATTCAATCACCAAAAATCAATTACCAAATGGATTTCTAAATTTATTTCCTTTTAAAAATAAATTCCTTTTTAAGATGCTAAATTCCTTTATTTTCCAAACTATTCAAAAATCCCAATTTTAAATAAATTCTAACTTATAAATAATATTTTCGAAATCCCTTTATAATAAGATTTTTATCTTTTAAAACTCCTTTTAAATTTATCTAATTATCAAAATTAAATTTTTCGATAAATTTTACAACTTACATTTTCAAAAATCCAATTTTACTTATTTCTGGTATCCATCGATACCAAAAATATATTCGGCTAAATTATAACCGACAACAATTTCAAACACAATATAATCACACAGCGATTATAAATAAATCAACACACAACATTGAAATAAATTCAAATGTTTGAGGAATCCAGTTGGAACCCTCCAACCTGTTTCCCTGCATCCACAGATGTTAGCACAATACCAATTCCACTTCAATGTGGAATATCACGGTATATGGGATTAATAAATATTATCCGCTATTATGCGGCGCAATAGGGTCTCATCCGCTATATAATGCGGAAAATCAACTCCAAATACATATATAATACCAATTCCATTTCAATGTGAAATTATCGCGGTATATGTTTTTAATAAATAACCTCCGCTTAATATACGGCGTATAGGGTCTATTTATCACAATAGATAACAATTATCATCCAATTCACACAATCAAGCAATTTTAAATCTAACTATTTGAAATTTAAATCGAAACAATTATTCGATTGAGTGAGAAGTTCTCACCTTGCTTATAGTTGTCGCGATAGCGATTTATTCCGATTAAAATTAAACAAGCGTTTAATTTCAACCAAAATTTTCACTAGCTCAAATAAATCCCAATCCAGCTCCATTGCGTAGTGCTCGTCAAAACGAACCCAACGTAAGTCGTTTCATAATTTTCTGACCTCGTATGACAAAGTTACAGCATTATAAAGATTGTACGAATTTAATATAAATTAATTACACTTTTATTTTAATTTAAACCCTACATCAGATCTGGCCATTGATTTCGTTGATGAGAAATCTGGGCCATTCCCCTTTTCTTCCCTCCCTCACGAAAATTTCCCAGGTAGGAACGCACGCAAGTGACCCATTTGCCGCCGTCGTATTCGAATTTTTCGCGACCACTACGAACGACTTGAAGTCGATCAGATCCCATCACCTTGAAGCCCAACGTCGACTCCACCTACGGCCCAATTACGGCGAAGCTCGATCAGCCCCTGACCTCGAAAAGCGTACACGAACACCGGCCTCTTGCATTGAAATTCACGTCGATTCGTAGCCCAAAACCCCATCATTGCCGTATGGATTCGGAGATCTCGTGAAGCTGACATTGTAGTTGATGATTTTTGATGAAGGTGAGCGGATTAGAAGAGATTGAGGGAAGAAGAAGACGAGATTTCGGCCATTGAAATAAATTAGGGCCGGCTATGAAACCCTAGCTCTCTTTTGATTGCAAATGGAAAAAGTGAAGTCCTTTTATAGAGAATTGTCACTATTCACTCCGAAAATTTTCGAACTCGAAATCGAGCATGCCGGCTGGCGTTTCTAAGGTTTACCCTGCGTTCTGAACACAATGGAACATGTTTCGGGAGCTAATTCGATCGTATGTGAGAGTTACGGAAATAAACAATCAATTTTAAATCAAATCGATTTAAAATGATTTCGATGCGTTTTGGCTTGCCCCAGACAAACGACAACTCCGATTGACATGAAATTTAAAATCTTACAATAGTTTCACATTACGGATCCGATGAAACTTGTTTCGTCGAAATCCGAGACTGTTTGAAAAATGGTCATTTTTACTCGTCAATTAAATATTAAAATAATCAATTTTCACAAATTAACTTTTAATTCAACTTTAAAAGTTCACAAACATCATTCTAACTCCAATATAACTTAATATAATTTTATAAATCATTTTTAATCACATTTAATTCAGATTTCAATTATTTACCCAATTTCAAGTATTAAATTAATAATTTAATCGTCCAATTAAATCACTATATCGAAATTAAATTAATTCGACTTCCAAATCTTACTTATTAATATTTAAAATTAATTAAATATACGAATTTCAAATGACAGAAATTCTGGGTCGTTACAAACTTCCCCCCTTAAAAGAATTTTGTCCTCGAAATGGCAAAGTAGGAAAAAGTCACAAAATTCATTAACTTTTCAAAAATCCACTTAGTGAAAATTTTATATTCACTTTTCCTTAACCTTTAACTTCAACCAAAACAAGGGTTTTCATTTTCTAGTTCAATTCCTACTCTTTCATTTCAATTTAGAAATTGACTTTCTTTTAACAAAAATTTTCCAAAACTTCCCGAAAATTTTCTAACGCCTTAAATTTTCAAAAAAATTCGCCAGCGTCTCCTTTGCGCGGTTCGATCGTAGTAGGATCACAATAGACATATATATATATATATATATATATATATATATATATATATATATATATATATATATATATATATATATACACATCGACCCACACGGTCGGAAAAGCAGAAAAACAGTTCATATTTCCTATTTTTATTGCGTAGGCGTACCTTTTTAGCATTTTTAAGCATAGTAGTTATTAATTTAGCATTTTAGCACAACCAAATCAGCCGAACGGCAACCACGACACCTGTACTTACTCAATATAAACACGTAAGTGACATATATATAAAGTTATTAACAATTTTCTCTTTTAAACAACTACAACATATGCATATTAAAAGAAATGCATGCTAAACAAGGTTCATAAGCAACTTATATGATTTCAACATTACTTGTAATTGTTTACAACCAATTCATATACAACGACGTTCAATTATTCATTTTCAATTAGTTTACATTCACTAATTTAAATTCAAGTTGGTTCACTTTCAATTCAAATCAATTTCTATTTAAATTTACTACACTTTCAATTTAAATCCAATTACATAGCTTTCAATTTTTTATCAATTCAATTTCATTAATACTTAATGAATTATACTACATACAATCAACCAACAATCAAATAACAATCAATGTATATTCAACCCAACCAAATTAATTTAATTTACATTACTTACATTCAATTTGGTTCAACACTCTTAATTCCAATTGGTTTAACATTAAATTGGCTTCCATTGAATTTCCAATTTATTAGCTTTTAATGAATCAACAGTTACCTCCATTATTCCATATCAATTTATTTACATTAGATTGATTTTCATTAGTTCAATTCAATTGCTAATTTATTTAACAAATAAAGTTTAATTTCATTTATATAACTCAAGTCCACCTTCATTTAATAAATTCACTTTATTAATTTACTTCGATATCAAAATCAACTTCATTTATCATTACTTAAGTTATATTCCATTTAAACATTATTTGTTTAACTTAACTTAAATTCTCACTTATAAGTCCAATTCAGATTCCAATTCTAAAGTAAATTCTATTTAACTTTTACCAAAATCAAATTTATTATCTCATATTATAAGTTCAAAACTCATTTCACTTATATTCATCAATTTCAATTTGGATTTTAATTCCAATTTTGTTTATCACAACAACACTTCAATTTTCAATTTATCATGGTAGCAAATCAATCACACAGAAACTCGAAAATGATACTGATGATGCTGCAGTCATCACCCTTATTATTTCCCAGCAATAGTGAATTCAGTGCTTAAATTCTTTTCAAAATTTCCTTTTATTTATAAATCACATAATTCAAATTTCACTATTTAACTTTACTTATACAAGATTATTTCACAATTGCAAATCATTTTGATTATAATTCTATACTTATACAATTGTTGCCTTTATATAATTTATTCAAACAACTTTCATCAATTTATATATATGCACATTTTCAACAACCAAACAATTCAATTTATATACACTTTAATAATTTCAGAAAAGTTATTTCCTTTATATACAAAATATAATCGAGGTAAAATTATTTCATTTATCCAATTTAAAATGATAATATGTCGACTTGCCTCGTTTAAGTGTTTAGAAACCCCTATCGATAATATGGCGTCCCACATACCGACCAGAATTCACAAACAGCTCAACGGATAAGCAAACACAATATAAAACACTTTTATATTCACTAACAAATACGCGCTCATATCTATTATTACACTCACTCTCATTCTAGAGTACTACTGACTCTATCTCTAATGAGTAACACCCAACAGAGCCAAAGTTATCGCTTAACCATATGCTCTGATACCAAATGTAACAAACGCGATCTTTCGTCGCTCGAAAGTTGAAAAATAAGAGGTAGAAGAAGATAGAAGAAAAAGAAAGAAGAAACAACAGAAAAACATAGAGCAATATCAGAATCTCACATTCGCAGTGGAATAATATATAATAGATAAATGAATAATCTTTAAATCAAAGGACTATATCATTTTATACATTACATCACATCAGAGTTTACAATAACAATATACAACACAACACTGGACAGTTATACAAACCTGTCCTCATACAGAATACACAACAGAAAAATAATATCATATACAAGTAGTACGTCTCGCCATCCAGCTCGCCACTAAGCTCCACGGCATCTCCGGAATCCAGAATGACCCAATAACCTGACTCTAGACTGCCCGTGTGGAAATTGGTGGGCACCCAAAGTTTAGGAAGGAAACAATAAACTCCAGGTCAGTCATGGTGACTGGTGTGAGAACTTAAAACAATTATTATCTTTAAAAACAACAACAACAAAGAAGTAGAAAATATCCGCAATGCTTTTGGAAAATGAAACTACCATAAAACCTCCCGCCACACACACAATGCAAACGCAGAATTGGAGGAGATTTCTTCTTATGATAGTCAAACATGCTTACTACGCAAATCATTGGATTATTATTATTAGTGCATAGTGGAAAACATTTCGAAAGTATAATATTAATCTTAGCCAACATAGGCATTTCACACTATGCCTACTATAGCTACCATCTAAACAGTGGGGCGCCACCATAAGTAAATAACAGGTTCTACAACTAAAACCGTACAAGGTTCGTAGTGGAACATGGATTTCCAACAAATGGTCAGGCTAAGGAACTTCCTATGCCACGTAGGAACGCCTCTAGCGGGACGCTCCAAGAGACAATCAGCCTCTGCCAACACAAGACCGGTTACCCCCTTCCCAGGTAGTAAACCTGAGATATGCCACCCCCGGTCCTTTGGGACCTTTATCCGAGCGCTCGGTAACCAACATCACACATAATAAATAAAGTGTGTCCACATGAGTAAGTATCTGGGCTCCATACCATGATACTACCTTTTTCCAGAAGGAATGGTCATACCCTAGGGAAGCTACCCCTGAAACCTTGCCGCATCATTCCTGTTTCGACCATTTCCGGGTTGTGAGATTTTGATGAAGTCTCGTCCACAAAGCTACGCTTTTTCACAAAGCCACGGTTTGATCACAAATGATCAATAAATGATCATCACACCGCAACACTCAGCATGCCACACTACCAAATTGGGAGTATATCACTGATAAATTTCAACTACATAATCTCTGAGCTCGTATGTCTCAGAGAAGGGTGTTAAGCTAAGAGAATAAATTCTCCGCCACCAAACAGAAATGTATTTGAAAGAAACCAGCTTTATATCTCAAGATGTAATGTCAGACATGTAACCATACAAGTCTGTTCCGGGTTCGAACAGAACCGAAGGCACTTCCGAAGAAGCCCTTGCAATCCGGGTATTCACAATCCCGATAAAACTTCCCATCACAAAGGAAATCTCTATACCATAGCTAACGGTGTAGAGACAATCGATAGGTCATCCTATCGTTTTCACAAATACCCGGTCTTCACCACCGGTCTTCAATACGATCCATATCGTTGTATCACTAATTCAGAATGGGTTATATCACACAAAGGTCTTTTCCCGGCTAACCTGAATAGTGAGCACAATATTTCAAAACATCTGGATATGGGATTTCAATTAAGTCACAACTTATTTCCCAAATCCTTTCCTTTAAATGGTTTAAACAATTTACCATTTTAAATTTTTAAACAAAAAGATTTACTTCACAAAGTTTACCCAGTTTCACAAAGATTCATTCACAGATCCCCAAATCATTTCCATTTTAATTGAATTAACCCATTAAATCTTTAAATTAAGATTTAATTTATAGCTTTCAATACTATTCACAATTCAAGTCTTTTATCATATAAAAGATACACCATTTTAAAATCTTCTTTGATTTCAAAATAAAGCTTAATCATCTTCACAAAGGTCAATTCATAGTTTTTCCAAACTTTTTACAATTTCATTTCAACTTGAAATGTTTCAATACAAATTGGAAATCTTTTCACTTTATGAAAGCTATTATTATTTGAAAACAGATAGTTTTCATTTTTGGGAAAAACTAGTTACAATTACACGGTTTAAAGTCGTTCAAGTAAAAACTTGAATTTAAATGTAAAATTCCAAATACCATATTTAAATGGTTAAAAACTCATATAAACACCTTTTATAACTTATAAAATCTCTTAAACCAAAATTCCCAAATTATTGAATTCAATTTCAAAATATTGAATTCAAAATTTAAATCAAATGATTTAAATTCCAATTCTATTAAGTTATTTAAAATAACTCTTATTTCTGAAACTCATTTCAAAACTTTCAATTTCAAAACAATTTTGGATTCAAAAATTCAATTTTCCAAAATTGATAAAAATCTGTGACTTAACCGATTTCCACGTGAAATCCATATTTGTGTGTGTATTGTGTAGTCCACGGGTTTAACCCAATAGTGCAACAACATTCAACCATCACAGATCAAATATAACAATATAATTGATAAGCGCTATAAAATATAACGCTTATCTATCATTCACAGATCAAAGATATATATATATATCACAGAGAAACAAAATACAGATCACAACACAAATCAGGATATATCACAAAGCATCACACATCAAAGATGTTAAACAATTCAACATCCAATATAATCCAAACATCCATAGGTAGAATTAATTAAATTATCTGATTAATTCAAATCAGATAAATTTTTATAAATCAATTTTACTAGTTATAGTAAATTAATAATTAATTAATTTCAAATTGATTTTCAAATTTATTTCAAAACACCAAATTAATTTCCAAACATTTTCAAAGATTTATATTCAATCACCAAAAATCATTTACCAAATGGATTTCTAAATTTATTTCCTTTTTAAAATAATTTCCTTTTTAAGATGCTAAATTCCTTTATTTTCCAAACTATTCAAAAATCCCAATTTTAAATAAATTCTCAACATATAAATAATATTTTCGAAATCCCTTTGTAATAAGATTTTTATCTTTTAAAACTCCTTTTAAATTTATCCAATTATCAAAAATAATTTTTTCGATAAATTTTACAACTTACATTTTCAAAAATCCAATTTTACTTATTTCTGGTATCCATCGATACCAAAAATATATTCGGCTAAATTATAGCCGACAACAATTTCAAACACAATATAATCACACGGCGATTATAAATAAATCAACACACAACATTGAAATAAATTCAAATGTTTGAGGAATCCAATTGGATCCCTCCAACCTGTTTCCCTGCATCCACAGATGTTAGCACAATACCAATTCCACTTCAATGTGGAACATCGCGGTATATGGGATTTATAAATATTATCCGCTATTATGCGGTGCAATAGAGTCTCATCCGCTATATAATGCGGGAAATCAACTCCAAATACATATATAATACCAATTCCACTTCAATGTGAAATTATCGCGATATATGTTTTTAATAAATAACCTCCGCTTAATATACAACGTATAGGGTCTATTTATCACAATAGATAACAATTATCATCCAATTCACACAATCAAGCAATTTTAAATCTAACTATTTGAAATTTAAATCGAAACAATTATTCGATTGAGTGAGAAGTTCTCACCTTGCTTGTAGTTGTCGCGATAACGATTTATTCCGATTAAAATTAAACAAGCGTTTAATTTCAACCAAAATTTTCACTAGCTCAAATAAATCCCAATCCAGCTCCATTGCGTAGTGCTCGTCAAAACGAACCCAACGTAAGTCGTTTCATAATTTTCCGACCTCGTATGACAAAGTTACAGCATTATAAAGATTGTACGAATTTAAATATAAATTAATTACACTTTTATTTTAATTTAAACCCTACATCAGATCTGGCCATTGATTTCGTTGATGAGAAATCTGGGCCATTCCCCTTTTCTTCCCTCCCTCACGAAAATTTCCCAGGTAGGAACGCACGCAAGTGACCCATTTGCCGCCGTCGTATTCGAATTTTTCGCGACCACTACGAACGACTTGAAGTCGATCAAATCCCATCACCTTGAAGCCCAACGTCGACTCCACCTACGGCCCAATTCCGGCGAAGCTCGGTCAGCCCCTGACCTCGAAAAGCGTACACGAACACCGGCCTCTGGCATTGAAATTCACGTCGATCCGTAGCCCAAAACCCCATCATTGCCGTATGGATTCGGAGATCTCGTGAAGCTCTTTGACATTGTAGTTGATGATTTCTGATGAAGGTGAGCGGATTAGAAGAGATTGAGGGAAGAAGAAGATGAGATTTCGGCCATTGAAATAAATTAGGGCCGGCTATGAAACCCTAGCTCTCTTTTGATTGCAAATGGAAAAAGTGAAGTCCTTTTATAGAGAATTGTCACTATTCACTCCGAAAATTTTCGAACTCGAAATCGAGCGTGCCGGCTGGCGTTTCTAAGGTTTACCCTGCGTTCTGAACACAATGGAACATGTTTCGGGAGCTAATTCGATCGTATGTGAGAGTTACGAAAATAAACAATCAATTTTAAATCAAATCGATTTAAAACGATTTCGATGCGTTTTGGCTTGCCCCAGACAAACGACAACTTCGATTGACATGAAATTTAAAATCTTACAATAGTTTCACATTACGGATCCGATGAAACTTGTTTCGTCGAAATCCGAGACTGTTTGAAAAATGGTCATTTTTACTCGTCAATTAAATATTAAAATATTCAATTTTCACAAATTAACTTTTAATTCAACTTTAAAAGTTCACAAACATCATTCTAACTCCAATATAACTTAATATAATTTTATAAATCATTTTTAATCACATTTAATTCAGATTTCAATTATTTACCCAATTTCAAGTATTAAATTAATAATTTAATCGTCCAATTAAATCACTATATCGAAATTAAATTAATTCGACTTCCAAATCTTACTTATTAATATTTAAAATTAATTAAATATACGAATTTCAAATGACAGAAATTCTGGGTCGTTATACTTAATGTTAAAAATATAGCTTATATATATATCAACTTATGTTAAATACCTTTTATAACAAAGTCTCAAATTCTGATTCGGTGATTAATATAATTATTTGTTTGAGCTTACTAAATAATTGTAGATTGATGCACTAAAGATAGAAAATACTTTTTTAGTATTCTAAGAGACTTAAAAGCTACAAGTTTTATAAACCTACACCAAGAAAAAATTATAAGATGAGAAATGCTACAATTTTTGAGGATGTTGAGTTTGGGGGGAGAAATAAAGTACGGATCATTGTCTTTAAGGAGAATCATTATCTTCAATTCAACTACAGTCACTTCTTTTAATAATGTATAGGATTTGTTTCTTTTCATTAACAAGAAGTAAATTAAGGAACATAATAAGACAATGTAAACAAAAATTTAAGGTATGTATCATTGTCTTTAAGAAGAATCATTATCTTTGGTTCAACTATAGTTACTTCTTCGGATAATGCATAGGACTTGTTTCCTTTCATCAACAAGAAGTAAATTAAGAACCAAAATAAGACAATGTCAAACAAAATTCTCTTCAAATTAAGGTTATTGTTTCAAGAAAACAAACTCAACAACCTCAAAGTGCAAGGTCACTAAGAAATCCACTTGAAAAGAAGAAATACTATTCCGATGACTATATATTATTTTTTCATAAAGATAAATATTGGATTGGTGAAGATGATTCTTTGGACTTGCATTAATCCATATAAGGTACTAATTTGACATGTGGATTTAAGATATGAATATATAGTCTAAATCTATAAGGATAATAAAGTTTGAGATATTTCCCGCCACCTTAAAGTAACAAGATCATTGGTTATGAATAATTATTCAAAACAAAAATGGATCAAGTGAGTAATGTGGAAAGGTATAAGGCTCATTACAGAAAAGACTATACTCAAAAGGAAAACAATGTTTTATTTTTAAAGAGACCTTCTCTTTGGTTTTACTAAAAGACTTTTTAGAATTATTTTAAAAATTGTTGTAGATTATGATTTTAAGCAATATCGAAGGGATATTAAAGTCGCGTTACTCAATGGAGACATTGAAGAAACAACTAAGAAATTCACTTACGGATTACCCTTTTATATTAGGGATTCAAATACACCATTATCATTCATGGATTGCTATTTGGATTACCACAAAAGGGCTAGGCAGATAAGGCTTTAAAAAAAGGATGGGGGTTTGGTATGCAAACTGCAAATCAATTCTCTTTTGCCAAAATAGACAAATGTTGTCTTATATAGTAATATAAGAACATCCTTGAAGCTAAAGAAATGCAAAAGATTACTCATGTTTGCGGTGTGGAGTCTAATGCACGCTAAAGCATATACACATATGGATATTGCGTGTATTATTTGGCAGATATCTTACTGACATTAATAATGGATCAGTTGTAAGTAACCAAAATGGTTACGAGATATCTTTAAGAAACAAAGGATTGTATGCTCGAGACAGATTGTTTGGAGATCATAAGGCATTTCAGTCCGAATATTTTGGATGCCAAGAGTACAAAAGATCCACTTCAGATAATAATATTATTGTTGTTGTTATTTTTTTTGGATGAAGCTATATAAGGAAAGCTGTTATACAGATACTTATAGCCTTCTTTGCTATTTTCCGTTATGGGGCATCCAACGATGGAAAATAATTGTATACTTTTGTCATAAAGTAATGGAATATTGAATAAAGAAATTGAAAGATCATTAAAGTAATATTGTAACAATAAATAACATATTATTTTCCAGTAAGGGGAGAGTGCAAAATAGATTGTAATTCATAGAGCATACTATGACAAACTCCACTATGGCGGATCCGCTTACAAAAGGATTATCACCCAAGGTCTTTCGTGAGCATCTTTCTCAATTGGTGTAACTTTTATGTAAGAATATTTTGGTTCAGTGGGAGTTTGTATTTGGTACTGTCATATGACACATTGCTCTATACTTTGGTTACAGATATATATCAAGTTCTTTTTTCTAATCAGAAATAATGTAATAAAGTTTTGTAATTTGCACTCTAGGTTGTTCAAATATTGAACGTTTTGATCTCACTAAAGTAGGACCAGTTGGAAATAGACATGTATAGATCACATCTCATCTAATTTCCATGCTATGCATCCATGATTGATCTATGTCGTTTGATTGTGTTGGTATATGTGACCATTGATTGGTTTAGTTACACTGAAGGTAACGAAAGCCACTTTGATCCTTTGTCAGCATAGTTAATGGACGAGATTGTTTTAGAAACACCTTATGTTATAAATAGCAAATTTTGGAGCTCATAAAGTTAAATACATTTATAAGGTTATTACATATATGGCCCAAGGGGAGATTGTTGGAAAATTTCAATATGTGGGCCACATATGTAAAATAAATGTGTCGTGGTATTTTGGTGTAAAGCCTAATTAAAGCGATCAAATTATGAATTAAAGTTAAAAGGCTTACGGGTATAATTGTCATGGTATTAATGTGTAGATACTGGGGTAATTCTATTTTGTTGAAGGGCTAAATTAGAAAATGCCAACATTATAAATAAAGAGTTATGGTCCCCAAATTACATAAGCTCTAGTTATTCTCCTAATCTCTTCTATGGAAATAATTTAGATCTAGGGTTTATGTCAACTTGGAAGATCAGATCCAACTCTTATCTTTTAGATCCATCTCTTTCTTTTGATCAGTATATGAAAGCAGCAACTATGGATTCAGATCTAATATAAGATCTAAGGCTTGTGTTAATATGGAAAACCAAATCAAAATTTACTTTTTGATCAGCAACTATGAATTCAGGTATGACTTCCGCTAATTTTTTTACTTTCCTCTGATTTCTTCTCAATCAAATGAATATGAGTCTCCTATTCAGATTAAGGGTTTCATGATTAATCAGGCTTAAAGTATATTGAAATCCTAACATATAAACTTAAGGTTTAATTTAAAGAAGGGATAATAAGAAAACTAAGATATGTATCAATTTTGAGCACTAAAGATCAGATTATTAAGCCTATATTTATGAAGGATTGTATTATAGCTAACATTTGTCATGCTATTACAAGATGTCTTGGATTAAAACCTTAAAGGGAAAGGAACACTAAAATAGATGCTAACCTCTATCAAACATCATGTCATTTAATAAATAGCTGCTCATTCTCATAATTTGACAATATTGAAATAAGTACCGCTTCACCTTGATAATTACTTATTATACAAAAGTGAGTATAGTTGGTCATTATTATAATGCATGAATATTAATTTGTGTGCAAGCGACAAAAATTATATTCTTTGTAGATGTTAAGCTTTTATCCTTGATCAACCACTCCCATCCTCTTTGCTACCCATACAAACCCAATGTTCCGTTAATTACACCCACCCAATGCTAGAAAAGTTGGAAAAAATGGATAGTCCCCAATTTGAATGGAAATTTATGTCAAAAATTGTAAATAGACATTCCTTAAGATAGCGAAAGGAAAAAGGAAGAACACTTTAGCATTGATATGTAGTAGATCATTAAGTAACTAATAGTACGTATGTTGAAAAAGAAGAAAGAACGAATTGAATGGGCTACATAGATTTCAATTTAATGTGATTATATTAACATTTCAATACTTAAACCATATTTATATTAAGCACAATGGTGAAAAAAATTAATTTTAATTTATAGATTCATCAATCACGTAATATAAACAATAATCATAAATTTAACTTGGAATGATTAGCAATTCCACTTGAAATGCTTGCACTGCCTTCCAAGCAGTAATGCAGTGCCAGCATTCATCCATACAAGTTGTCTAGAATAAGGACAAACCGAAGGCACCACTTCTACTACATCCATTTTGGAATCACCTACAGGACTAGTAGCAAGCACCCCTTTCACTTCAATGGTCCATCTTCGATTCCATATTCTTCAAGATGGCTTCAGTTCGAAACGCTTGATTTGGATCGAAGTAGCTTTCAGATAACATATCCAATCCCGGTCTCTTTGAAACAACTTCCGATAGTTTCTGGTAAACTCAACCCCAGTTCTTTAGGAAATAAACAGAGAAGGGAAAGAGCGGAGTTCATCTCCTAATTGTTAGTGAATGGATTTCCTTATCATTGTCCTAAGAGAACAAGACGAGATTTACAAGCACAGTACAGCATGACCGTGCCATATATCTCACGTGTTTCTCTTAGATATTTCCAAAGTTAGGTTTGGGTCTAAATTTGATAGTCAGTCATTTAACTATCAAATAAACAAACATTCCAAACAAAGATTATATTTCCCATCGAAATCACTAAGCCTCTCAAAAATAAATCTTTTAAATAAACTAAATTCACATTTTAGATACTTGGAAATCACTTTCATATACTTATCTCAACGAAATAAGTATATTCACAAATAACTATATTTTCGATACATAGAAAATATAGCCATATACTTATCTTATCGGTATAAGTATATTTAGCCATTTCACTTTCAAACTTGGAAAGTATATTCACCACACACTTAGATAGATTTTCTATTTTGAAATCATATTTTAAATGATCAAACCCAGAAGTATTTAAAATGGAGAAACCCAAAACAACAATCCTTTCCATAAATATCTTTTATTTTATAAATAGATATCTCCTTTATAAATTTCCATACCTATTTATAAATTATTCTTTACAAATCTCATACCATTTATAAAACTTCTCCTCTCCGATCTTTGAAACTCACTTATAATCCTTTTATAGATATCCAGAACCATTTATAAAAACTCTTCCTATATTTAAACAAACTTATTTAATAAGCTCCTTGAGTCATTAATATTCTCTTAATAACCCATATATTATTTAAAATAACTTTAATAATAAATTATTATTTAAACATCCTTCTATTTCCTTCAAATTATACCTCATTTAAAATACTATCTTTAAAATCTCACTAATAATATATTAAATAATTTTTTAAACACTATTATTGTGTTAATAAGCTAACTTCAAAATAATATTAATATAATAATTAATAAATTTTAAAACATTATTAAAAAAGTAATTACTTAATTTTAAACTAATATTAATATAAAAATTAATTATCCTTTAAATATAGTTAAATAACTAAAATCAATATAATTAATTAACTTTAGTTAAAAATTTAAAGTATTGTTAAATCATTTTAAATAAGTAATTAAATTAAAATTAAAAACATTTTTAAAATCATAACAAAATAAATTTAAAATAATAATTAAACATTCATTAAGGAATAACTTTTAAGAATCAAATTAATAAAATAATTAACTTAAACATTATTAAAACAATTATAAATTATGTTTAAAGTATTATTACTAATAAGTTATTACCTTTTTAAATCTCATTACTAAATAATAATTATCTTTAAACCTTATAGTAAAAGAAATTATTCTTAAAATAACTTTCAAATCAATAATTAGCTTTTCAAATTTGAAGGAGGCTTAACAACCACCATGGTACTTAAATAAGCTACCATATTACTCAATTTATCTTTTCAAGTTAATAATAGACATTTACATAATCCACGACTATGTAAATAAATCCAACACTTAACCATCACGGGTTAATATATCACTTATTCAAAGTGGCGTATCATTTACGATATATAATCAAACATCCAAAACTATAAGATAGCAGAACGGAGATTTATTATGATAATTAATTGCCAAATTAATTTAATTAGAGGAACAGTGTTTTATTCCGCTAAACAGGTGTCTAATTACCATATTCAATCCAATTTAACCCAACAGTAATTTATTTGGCCAAATAAACATCAATAACTATGATATATAAATTTAAACAAAGTTATTATTTAAAATAACGTCATTTAAAACCTGTCAGTTTAAATATGTCATATATTTTCACACCATGCGCCTATAACCTTAGTTTGCCTAGAAGGACAACACATGCATGCACATGAAAAAGAAAAACCCGCTAACGCAGACATTAGTGCAGACACCTACCTACATTATACGTACACAAAAACCCATATATTTATACATCCACTAACACTTGCAAACTCACAAATTTCATTCATGAACAAGTTGGATTTTACAGGCTGGCAAATGAATCTAGTATGCCAAAAAAGTTAGCAACAACAGAAATTCATGCTAAGAAAACCATTACAGTTAATTCTGCAATAATAACGCACTTATAATTATATAATAAAAATTAAGTCATAGGCATATTGAATTCTCACATTGCAAATTGGCCGAAGCCCACCACTGTGCAGCCCGACCCTCTCCTCTTCTTCCCATCATTTTCTTCCATAAAAAACCACCATGCTTGCACCCTTATGCCGCTACTTCCATACCCATACGTGACATCCATATAAGGCCCAAAGCCCAAAACACTTCATCTCCTCTCTCTCCTACATGCGCATGCATATATGCCACCAACGCGAACTTTGTCATTGCTACCTCATTTTCTTTCTTCTGCTCTAGGAATTTGAGGAAAGAAACCCACCTCGACCTAGCCACTCCACCCATGCCACCTCCTACCCGAGTTCCACCCCACAGGAAGCTAGACCCCCCTCTGTTTACGTTCTTTAACTGCCATACACACAACCCTTCACGTTTTACCATGCACAGTACACACACTAGCACCCATACAAACATACACACAAGGCCACACAATAGCATATATAAAAGGCTACACACACTAACATATGTTATTGCCTGTTAAGGTTCTCTGTTTGTTTTGATTTTGCAGAAGAAAGGAAAAAAATGAAATGTATCTAAGTATATGAGTTAGAGGAAAAATGAATGTTTGCTTTGCTGTGACATCTCCATGCGTGTTTAACTATGTGTTTATATATATAAATATAAAGAAAAATTAACTTGTGAAGTGAAACAAGGTACAAAGGAATTAAATGCAAATGTTCCTATTGCCGTGACATGAATCTGTAGAGGGGTAATGATATGAAATGTTCCGCGTTTTGCTATTTGTGAACCAGTGCATAAACATTAAATGCAAGCCACCAATGTCCCAAAGAAGGACAACTAAAGCATGCGTGCAAAAATATGGTGTCCACTTGCGTGGATAAATGTATAGACATGTTTAAAATTTTATTTTATTTTCAAAAGTTTTAGGGTACCTTGCCAAACCGTATCGTTTCCGATTCCGAGCCACGATTGACAGAAAATAAAATATGATTGCATATAACAATGTTACACGATCACTAAATAAGAATAAAATAGATAAGTTATTAAATTCTATGAAGTTTTTCAAAATGCCAGCGTTTGCCGTAAAATACGTTAAACGAAAATTTACTATTTTTCCAAACTAAAAATTATGGAAAAATTCTAAAAATTAAATTAAATATAAATCACCAAAAATTAGTTCTTAAGTTGAAATATAGATTTTGTTATAATCTAATTCAAATTCAAATATTTAAAAAAATTAAATATTCAAATTAGAAATCCCAAAATACGGGTTGTTACACTCTCCCCCCTAAAGAGAAGAATTTCGTCCCCGAAATTCCAGCACGAGAACCCTCAATATTATTCATAGGCCCGCATGATATTCATAGATCATTTATATATAGAATCGGATTCGATCACTACTCAAATACATAACTCTTTCCAAACTGGCATCGCTTACTCGATTTTTTAGTGCGGCTTTGATCAGGCTTCTTGATTAGAAACCTACGTTCTCCTTACATAGCCACAAACTATAATAGAAAATCTTAATCCCATACCAAAAGCCTCATCAAGTGCTCGCCGTAAAAAACCGAGTAATAAATCCTTATTTGGAATAGTGTGAAACACCTCAAAGCTTGAGGCTACGATTACCTTTAATCAGAACACATCACTTAGAATGCTCATCGTCCACCTGACGATGTGCTGAAAGCATTCAATCCATACAAGTTCGTTCCGGGTTCGAACGAAACCGAAGGCATTATCTCGTTACACTCATTTTGGAATCACCCTCAGAGTTAACGACAATAATCCTTGCACTCTGAATCTTCATCTCGAATCTGAAAGTACTATCTCCGTCAAACTCATTACGGAATCACCCACAGAGTTATACTGACAAAGAATAGTTCTTACACCTCGAGTCTTCACTTGCTCCACTTGGATTAACGATCAAACGTTTAATTTGGATCGATGTGGTTTTCGGATATCCAAATCTGGAAACCCGATCCCGGTCTCATCGAAATCCAAAACGTATCTTTTAAGGCCAAGTTGTTTAAAGGTTTAAACATTTAAACTTATATTCAGGATGATATAAACAGATAGATAAATCACATTATCACAATAGAAAATTCATATCAACATTCATCTCACTAAGCAGCATATCATATATATATCAGAGATATCCAAATCATCCAATATCAACCAATTACCAATATCAACCATCCAATATCAATCAATCATCCATAAGCAGGTTTGATTATCTCCAAATCAATTTAATTAATCTTTAATTAAATTAATTACTATCCTTTAATCACTTGGATTATCTTAATCCTGCTTCCTATTAATTAATTTCAAATTAATTAATTAATCATCTCTTAATGATCTTCCTTAATTAATCTCCTTTGATTAATTATACTTTAATTACATTCAAGTAATTATCCTTAACCATATTCAGTAATTAACTTTTAATTACTATCATTAATTACAATAATTAATGAACCTTTATCAATTAATTAACTATAATTAATTATATTAATCCTCAATTAATTACAATTAATTAATCATACTTAAATTAATTACTTTTATTAATCAACCTTGATTAATTCATTAATTAAATAATCCTTATTAATTAATTTACCTTTTAATTAATTAAATAATTAATTTTAATCAACCACTTCATTAATTAGTCTTAATAAATCATAATTAGTAATTAACAATTTGTAATCACTTATCTTAATTAATTACTTCTTAATTAATTATATTAACCTTGATTAATTAATCTAATTAATTAATCTTTAATTACTTCATTAAGTAATTATTTTAGTTTAAGAGATATTTTAAAAAGGAAAGTTTATTTAAAACCATATATACACACTTATAACCATTTTATACTGCTCAAAAACCCGGGATATCACATTCCTCCCCCCTTAAAATAATTTCGTCCCCGAAATTAAAAACAAAGTTAATTTAATAACCCTGCAAAAATTTGACAGCAAAGCATACCTATCATCCAATTACTAACAACCAAAGCATCCAATCAAACAATTAAACCTAACTAATTATCCTGATACAAATCAGAATAAATCTTACTAACACTATCTAGAGTTTCCCCGGATATAAATCACCGGGAGACCCGCTCTACAGAATCTAAACAAACTACACCCCATAATCCAGAGCTTCCCTTATCTCTAGATCCACTAATCTGAACAGAATATCAGATCACACCCAAGTCCAGCTCAAACTTCCAAATCCATCTGAACTGCAGATCCTATAACCAGCGATGAATCATACACGTACTCCCTCAGAGATACGTGAAATACAATGAATTCCAGCTATCCAAACTGGCCATTCAATCCTGTAGATCAAAGAACTACTCCTCTCGAGAACACAGGAAAATCCAAAATACTTCAGTGCTAGCTTCCAGACTTACCAATCTTATAGCTTTATAATCGGAGAAAAACTTAAACAATTTCCAATCTCCAACTCCGAATTCCAAACTCCTTGTCTCATATCTGCATAACTCACTAGACGATTCCTGGGCTACCTCATCTCTTCCTGATCAGCTTAACCTTCGCTGATGCTTCTTGAAACAATCTGAACCAAGAACAAAATGATATCTAGATCCTATTCAACAATATGAACTTCCAAAATCCGTTGAAATCCAAACTTGAAAACTAGATCTGACCAATCCATTTCAAAAAGTTCAGAGATGCTACACCAACTCTTCTTTCTAGGAACCATCCTACTACCAGACTAACCACCGGTATCGCTTCTGGAACCAAGTCGATACGGAACTCAACTCTAGATGAAGACCAACTTCTACTTCTTCGAAGACATCCAAAAAAAATCTCTGACTACTTCAGTAGCTCCTACTTCCATATGAGAAACCTCCATCTCACACAAAAGATTACCCAAGATAAATTCCCAAACTAATCGCAAGTCACTTTTGCGATCCTACCTAGTTCAGATTCCAAAGAAACTGTTCTCTCTTTACTAATTAAAAAGAGTCTTAAGCTTTTCCAAACAAGGTTAACCCTTCAAGAAAGCTTTTACCATCTTCCCAGACTGTTGATAGAAGAACCACAAAGATTCTTGAACCATCGGAGAAACGAGCCACACTGCTACTTCCAAACTCTATCTCAGGGACACTGCTAAGCCAGAAAATCTTCTTGTCGGCACACAAACACTACCGAGCTGAAACTGCTAACACAGCTAACCAAAAACTTCTAATCCAAAGGCTTCTCAAACTAAGACCATCAACAAACCTCACAACGGACCTCCAAGATGGCAGACATCCCAAAAGAATCTCGGGACTCCAAACCAACACCAACTTATTCTTCTTAAGGGAAACAATGAGACCATGTCCGAAGAAACAACTAATCGACCTTAGTCCCATACTTCAGAATAGATCAAACTCTCTTACTCGATATCCAGAGAATTCCTATACAGCCGAGTCTTTCCTGCGGTAGACATCAACTGTTCCTCCAATACCTTCTTGATCTTGCTCCAAAAAGAACATCTTCTTCGGGAACATCCATAGATACTGCGTTTCATCACACAGCTGCTCCTTCCTGAAGTCGCCAAGCTACCATCACTTACTTCTGCACAACCGACAGATTTAACTCTAGAAAATCTGTTCATCCGAGCTCAACCAAACTTACACTCCAATAATGGACTACGAATCTTTTAAAAAGATTTCCTTCAGATATCCGAGAAATTCTTACTCCATACTGTCAAACTTACTCGAGACGGTATTGGGTTTACAGTCTCGATAGATACACTTCCAACCTCAACATATAAACTCCAACCATTGTTAGTCGTGTTACACACACCACCACCCTATCTACCTTTATAACTCATATTGGAAAACCCGAACAGATAATCCAACACATTAGGTAGATATATATATATATATAGTTTTAAAAATTACAAATACGCTCTCTTAAGATAGACACCACTCCAGAGCTAAGGTATTCACTCAACCTAGCTCTGATACCACTGTAACAACCCGACTTTTTCTCCACAGAAAGTCGCATCGTTAATTAAGAAAGAAAGGGATAGAAGAAGAAAAGAAAAGAAAGAAGAAAGAACAACAACATCAGATACTCACAGCGGAACGAATGAAATATAATATATCACATAAAATATTACATAGTATCATATACAACAGAGTTACACAACTATACATCTCATATTAGACAGTTATAAACATCTGTCTATCATACATCTCTATATATCAATACAATACAGACACAACTCTAACACAGCGGAAACCATAATATCTACACGTTGAAGCCACCTGCTCCAAATCTCCTTCAGCATTCGTCAAAGCTAACCTGAATCCCTCGACTACTCAATACAATATTGAGTACCCAAGAGTTTAATAAAACAGAAAATAAACACTTGGGTCAGACATGGGTCTGGTGTGAGTAAACGGTTTAAACTTGTTTAACTTTGAAAAACCTTTGAAAGAAAAGGTATCTCGTAAGACTTCCTGCACATAAACACGGAAATGTTTTTACCTTACGATAACCAAAACATTTGATAGGAAATCCGATTATATTATAATAGGGTCTAGGGTTTTCAAATAAAATACAGAAATAGCTGGAATGCTTACATCTCACGTTCCAACATAGTTGGGCACAACTAAATCGTACGGCACTTATTGGATTTTGGATTCCATACAATGGCAGGGCTACTGGGGTACCGCCCGTCACAGTACGTGGCCTAGATCAACGTACCGAGGAGTACGCCCGCTCCCCTGCAACACAAGGCCGGAACATCCCTTACTGGATAATTCCCGCATAAGAAACCCCGCAGTTGTAGCTAGCAACCGCCCACACAGCCGAAATAAAAAGAAGGGACCTCTAGACAGGGGAATCTTATACTACTTGGGTGCTACCCACTAACCTTACTGCACCTCCCCTGTTTTAGCCATTCCCGGTTGATGAGGCTTGAGGCTACGATTACCTTTAATCAGAACACATCACTTAGAATGCTCATCGTCCACCTGACGATGTGCTGAAAGCATTCAATCCATACAAGTTCGTTCCGGGTTCGAACGAAACCGAAGGCATTATCTCGTTACACTCATTTTGGAATCACCCTCAGAGTTAACGACAATAATCCTTGCACTCTGAATCTTCATCTCGAATCTGAAAGTACTATCTCCGTCAAACTCATTACGGAATCACCCACAGAGTTATACTGACAAAGAATAGTTCTTACACCTCGAGTCTTCACTTGCTCCACTTGGATTAACGATCAAACGTTTAATTTGGATCGATGTGGTTTTCGGATATCCAAATCTGGAAACCCGATCCCGGTCTCATCGAAATCCAAAACGTATCTTTTAAGGCCAAGTTGTTTAAAGGTTTAAACATTTAAACTTATATTCAGGATGATATAAACAGATAGATAAATCACATTATCACAATAGAAAATTCATATCAACATTCATCTCACTAAGCAGCATATCATATATATATCAGAGATATCCAAATCATCCAATATCAACCAATTACCAATATCAACCATCCAATATCAATCAATCATCCATAAGCAGGTTTGATTATCTCCAAATCAATTTAATTAATCTTTAATTAAATTAATTACTATCCTTTAATCACTTGGATTATCTTAATCCTGCTTCCTATTAATTAATTTCAAATTAATTAATTAATCATCTCTTAATGATCTTCCTTAATTAATCTCCTTTGATTAATTATACTTTAATTACATTCAAGTAATTATCCTTAACCATATTCAGTAATTAACTTTTAATTACTATCATTAATTACAATAATTAATGAACCTTTATCAATTAATTAACTATAATTAATTATATTAATCCTCAATTAATTACAATTAATTAATCATACTTAAATTAATTACTTTTATTAATCAACCTTGATTAATTCATTAATTAAATAATCCTTATTAATTAATTTACCTTTTAATTAATTAAATAATTAATTTTAATCAACCACTTCATTAATTAGTCTTAATAAATCATAATTAGTAATTAACAATTTGTAATCACTTATCTTAATTAATTACTTCTTAATTAATTATATTAACCTTGATTAATTAATCTAATTAATTAATCTTTAATTACTTCATTAAGTAATTATTTTAGTTTAAGAGATATTTTAAAAAGGAAAGTTTATTTAAAACCATATATACACACTTATAACCATTTTATACTGCTCAAAAACCCGGGATATCACACTTAAGGGCCAAATACTTAGATATATATATATATATATAGCCCGAGTAACCTCAAAATTATACCAAGGAAATAGGTACTACCAAACAATATTATATATTTCCTTACTTAGAAGGATAATACTCAAGTGAAACGTTAACTACCCGAACATATCTCTTAGCCATTTTTAGTTATTTTCGAGCCACTCGAACTAGTTAACTTTAAATACTTCTTTCTTTCAAACCCATTTTGAAAAATATCATAAATATATATTTCCAATTAAATAGTTTTCATCAAACAACCAATTTCCAACCTACTTTGGATTCATCCGGATTCGAACTCGTCCCAACCATATAATGACAAAGAAAATAATTTACTAAGTGCACAATACCGTTAGCCTAAGCAAGCATCCGATCTTCACTTAGGAGATTATTCCGATCATCAAAAAACAAATCGGTATTCGTTCCCCAAACCAAATCCAAAGGAATACACATTTCCATAAAATTCCTTTCAAATGTATTTATACTTATATATATTTCAAAGTGTACTATTTCCGAAATATTGATACACCAAAACCGCTTTAAGGAAACTATTATTACCATTTCCAAAATCATTCATACCCCAAACTATCTCAAATAGAACTATTATTTATTTTTCTCCAAATCAAATGATTATATACATATTTACTCTTATGATAAATCAAATCATACTTTTGGAGTTACATCAAAATTTATTTTATCAAAACAATTATACAGCGAGATCCCAATGGTAGCAATCCCCTACTTATAAACTAAAAAATATTTTCAAATACTATTATTAACCCTTTAAACCTCGAAAACCATTTTTCCAAAATCATCGGGATTTAATCTCTCAAATTCCTTTTATTTTTAAGGCACATTTTAATAAATCAAATTTATACAATATTCCCTTTTAAAGGAAATCATTTCTCAAATATTTATTTCGACAATATTCTAGCTTTCTTATATAAATCATTTTTCAAGTATTTACTTCAGTAGTATTTAAGTTTTCTTTTTAATAAACTTCTTTTACAAAATCCCAGTTTAATTACAACTAGCTTTTTTTATTCAATTATTTCCAAAATATTATTTCAAAAATATTCCAATTTCTTTTTAAAACAACATTTATTAAAATTTAATTTTACCAAATAAACCTTTATAGAATCATTTCTAAAATATTCATTCCAAAATATTCAAATTTTCTTTTAAATAAACAACCTTTAGGAATCAAATTTCAACTCAACATTATCAACGAACGCCTTATATTCAAATTGTGAAACTTAATTCACAAGGTATTTATTTCAATGTTCCTAAAATTCCTATCTACCCAATCCAAATATCAAAAAGGAAGATTCAAGATAGATTAGCCGATCATAGTCAATGCTTAGAAATGGGCGAGCATGACCGATCAATCCTAGATGATAATCATGGAATACTATCACTCCTAACAACCAAGCACAACCAAGAATAACTATATTAATTTTTCTTTTAAAAATTATTCTTTTATATATATAAAATATATTTCCAGGAAAAATTATTTCATGTACCCATTTTTTAAATCAATATTGTGTCAATTGGTCTTGTTCGAGTGTTTAGGAAATCCCTATCAATAATGTTAGCCAAACGTATCGACCAGAATTCTTAAGCCACTCAACAGATCAAACAACACAATACAAATTTTTTTATATCACTAACAAATACGCGCTCTGACACACACACACACACACACACACACACTCAAACTCATCCTAGGGTCTCGCTTACCCTATCTCAAATGAGTCAACTCCACCACAGCCTAGGTGTTCGCTCAACCTAAGCTCTGATACCAACTGTAACGACCCACTTTTCTGTACCGTTTAAGCTGACAATAAATCACACATGTCCAATCCAAATTGAACGGAAAGTGAATAGTTAGGGAAAAAGAAAGAAGAAAGTAGACAAGAAGAATTAAACAACACAGAATCTCACAGCGAAATGAATAATCTATAATAGATAACAAATCTTTACCTAAAACAAAACTGTAATATATGAATATACAGACATCAATCAGAGTATACTAACCTATTCAGCACAGACAGTTATAACAATCTGTCCTCACAATTGCTGATAAATACAATAATGAATGCAATGAAAAATAACCATCTACATGATTACGTCTCTGGACCACAGCTTTCCCCCTGAAGCTCCAACCCTCCAGCTAAACCTGGAAATATGCTCGGTCTGACCTGAGCATTATAGGAAAACAATGCCCGGGCCAGTCTGGTAAAAACAGCAAGAGAAACACAATCAATGGATTCTTAAAGTTTAAATAACCCTTTGAAAACAAAGGTATCTTGTAAGACCATGCCACACATAAACACGGACGGGTTTTTACCTTACGATAACCAAAACCTTTTATAGAAAAATCCAGTGATATTATAATAATGTCTAGAGTACATATACTTATTAATCATAACCGAAATTGTTACATTAATTAAATTCCAGCATACTAGGTCTACAATCAAAACCGTAAAGGCACGTATTGGAGGTTAGATTCCATACCATGACAAGGCACCGGGGTGCCACCTATCACGGTACATGTCTAGAAAATGTACCGAGGACCTCGTCGAGATCCCCTGCTAACACAAGACCGGCCTACCCCTGACTGGATAGTACCAAATATGTCATCACCCCGGTTGATTTGCAACCCTTTTTATTGAGATCTCTTGCACAACCAATCCATAAATATGTAGATGTAATGATGTATCTAGAAAGGTAATGACACACCCTAATGGGAGCGACCCACTTAGCTTTGCTGCATCTCCCCTGATTTTAGTCATTTCCGGTTGATGAGGCTTGAGGCTACGCTTACCTTTTGAATAACAATTCCACTTGGAATGCTTGCACTTCCTTCCAGGTAGTAATCCAATGCCAACATTCATCCATACAAGTTGTCTAGGATAAGGACAAACCGAAGGCACCACTTCTACTACATCTATTTTGGAATCACCCTCAGGACTAGTAGCAAGCAGCCCTTGCACTTCAATTCTCCATCTTCGATTCCATATTCTTCAAGATGCCTTCAGTTCAAAACGTTTGAGTTGGACCAAAGTGGTTTTCGGATAACATATCAGATCCCAGTCTCTTCGAAACAACTTCCGATAGTTTCTGGTAAACTCAACCCCGGTTCTTTAGGACATAAACAAACAAGGATAAGAGCGGAGTTCATCTCCTAACCGTTAGTGGGGAATTTCTTATCATTGTCCTAAGAGAACAAAATGAGATTTACACGCACAGTACAGCATGACTGTGGCATATAACTCACGTGTTTCTCCTAGATATTTCGAAAGTTAGGTTTGGGTCTAAATTTTATAATCGGTTATATAACTATCAAATAAACAAACATTCCAAACAAAAATTATATTTCCCATTGAAATCACTAAGCCTATCCAAAATAAATCTTTTAAATAAATTAAATTCACATTTCAAATACTTGGAAATCACTTTCATATACTTATCTTAACGAAATAAGTATATTCACAAACAACTATATTTTTGATACTTAGAAAATATAACCATATACTTATCTCACCGATATAAGTATATTTAGCCATTTCTATTTCATACTTGGAAAGTATATTCACCACACACTTAGAAAGATTTTCTATGTTGAAATCATATTTTAAATGATCAAACCCAAAAGTATTTAAAACGGAGAAACCCAAAACACCAATCCCTTCCATAAATCTCTTTTATTTTATAAATAAATATCTCCTTTATAAATTTCCAAATCTATTTATAAAATACTCTTTACGAATCTCAAACCATTTATAAAAATTCTCATCTCCGATCTTTAAAACTCACTTATAATCCTTTTATAGATATCCACAACCATTTATAAAAAATCTTCCCATATTTAAACAAACTTATTTAAAAGCTGCTTGAGTCATTAAGGTTCACTTAATAACCCATATAGTGTTTAAAATAACTTTAATAATAAGTTATTATTTAAACATCCTCTTCTTCTTCCAACAAAATCCCATCATGCCTACACTCCTATGCCGCTACTTCCATACCCATACGTGACATCCATACAAGGCCCAAAGCCTAAAACACCTCATCTCCTCTCTCTCCTACATGCGCATGCATGTACATCCCCAAAGCAAATTATGTCACTGCTACCCTATTTTCTTTCTTTCGCTCTAGGAATTTGAGGAAAGAAACCCACCTCGACCTAGCCACTCCGCCCATGCCACCTCCTACCCGAGCTCCACTCCACAGGAAGCTAGACCCCCTCTGTTCACGTTCTTTAACTGCCAAACACACAACCCTTCACGTTTTTGCATGCACAATACACACACTAGCACCTACACAAACATATACACAAGGCCACACAACAACATATATAAAAGGCTACTCACACTAACACATGTTAATGCCTGTTAAGGCTCTCTGTTTGTTTTGATTTTGCAGAAGAATGGAAAAATGAAATGTATCTGAGTATATGAGGTAGAGTAAAACTGAATGTTTGCTTTGCTGTGATATCTCCATGCATGTCTAACTATGTGTTTATATAAATATAAAGAAAATTTAACTTGTGAAGTGAAACAAGGTACAAAGGAATTAAATGCGAATGTTCCTATTGCCATGACATGAATCTGTAGAAGGGCAATGATATGAAATGTTCCATGTTTTGCTGTTTGTGAACCAATGCATAAACATTAAATGCAAGCCACCAATGTCCTAGGAAAGGACAACCAAAGCATTCATGCAAAAATATGGTGTCCATTTGCATGAATACATGTATAGAAGTGTTTAAAATATTATTTTATTTTCAAAAGTTTTAGGGCACCCTACCATACCGTATCACGTCCGATTCCGAGCCACGATTGATAAAGAATAAAATATGATCACATATAACAATGTTACATGATCATTAAATAAAAATAAAATAGACAAGTTATTAACTTCTGTGAAGTTTTTCAAAATGCCAGCGTTTGCCGTAAAATACGTCAAACAAAAATTTATTATTTTTCCAAATTAAAAATTGTGGAAAATTCTAAAAATTAAAAACACGTTACCAAAAATATATTCTCAATTTGAAGTATAGATTTTATTATAATTTAATTTAAATTCGAATATTTAAACAAATTAAATATTCAAATTCGTAGCCCAAAATACGGGCTGTTACATAGCATTTACCAATTTTCAAAACAATACCATGTCAATTTGTCTTATTCAAGTGTTTAGAATCCCCTATCGATACAGTTGTTCCTCTGTATCGACCAGATGCATAAACCACTCAATAGATAAATCAGCACAATATAAACATTTTATAGCACTAACAAATACATGCTTATATATACACACACACTCTAACTCATCCTATGGTATTACAAACCCTATATCTAATGAGTCTACCCCACCAAAGCCTAGTGTTCGCTCAACCTAACCTTTGATACCACTTGTAACAACCCTCCTTTTCAACTCTCAAAAGTCGACAGTAATACATCCACGTGCCAAGCATCCAAGTGCTGAAAAGACAGATTGTTGGGGGGGGAAAAGAAAGAAAAGGCAGAATAGAATCTCACATCGTGACGAGTAATATATAATATACAATAGATCTTTACAAAATTAAGCTGTAATATACATACATCAATCGGAGTACTAATCTATCATCAGCCTAGATAGTTATAACAACCCGTCCTCATAAACGCTGGCAAAAACAAAGCAACCATGCAGCGAAAATAAAATATACGTGAATATGTCTTGGAGACACCCAGCTCGGTCTGATCCAAGCATAATTAGAAAATAACACCCGGATCAGTCTGGTAAACCAGCATGAGAAACACATATCATATGGATTTTAATGTTATAAAACCTTTTAAAAATAAAGGTATCTCGTAAGACCAAGCCACATGTAACATCCCCTATCTAGAGACCCAAAGCTAAGCGCTACAGATGCTGCAGTCATCTATAGTATTAGCTACTGGCGACTAAATACAACTATGTTAATGGTATCTACAATATCAGAAGCACTTGAATATGAAACAAAGAACAGATTTCAAAACAATTTTTACTTTATTACATTTCAAAATCAGACGTTTCACATTCTCAACACATAATCCCAAATACGTTCCCAGGTATAGATCAAGTATACTTATTACAAAATACGCCAAAAGCATTATATGAAGATACCCCTTAGATGATCAGAGTCATATAGTCATAATAGACTTAATACAAACATAGCGGAAATTCAATAAAACATAAAACAAGAACTGCAACTCCTAAATAGCTATCCGTTTGCCTCCTGGATGCCGCCAGTAGCCTTATTCGTTATCCTACTAAAACCTGAAAAGACCTTAACCCTTCCGCCTACTCAAATTAATTTTGAGCACCCGAGAGTTAAAGGGGAAAACATAAACATTGAGTCAGACATAAAGCCTGGTGTGAATAATACTATACATCCCGGTTTAATATGTTAAGTGAGACCACGCCGCTTAGCGGAACGAGTTTTCCCTCACTAACACCCTTTTAAAACATATCTTTTCAAAACCTTTTACCCGCAATCAAAACTGATAAAACACTGTAAAGCGTCATTATTTAAATATACATAAATATAAAGTAATAATAAACTATCTGTTCAAACACATAAGTTTTGTTTGGATAACTTTTAACTTTTGGCTGACTCGGGCCTACCAGACAAAATAAACAAAATTAATCTAACACCTATTAGATACTCCTCTTCTGGAAGGTCTATTCCTAACTATCTATTAAATACTTCGCTTTTGGACGGTCTGTCCCTAGCCTAATCATCTCCCAGGTCTTCCTGATCCTAATGGTTTTTCGGGCTCACCAATAACCTATCTGTATACAAACATATATTCCCTTTCGGTGTGTAATCATAATTTTAGTCTACCTGTGACAAAGCCCTACACACTGATATTTTGGACAACAATTAACTGGAGCCAATAGCTTATGTATAGGGCATGACCCTACACTAGTCCCATCTGGTATTCTAATATCTGAGTCATTTTCACTTACGGATCCCCTCCCATAAATGTCCTTGAAAACATTTTCAAAATTATTTAAAACCTTTAAATCAAACTTACACAAGGAAAAATATATAATCTTTATGCTTTACTCAAAATCACATTGCCATGTAATATATTTACTTTACTTGAGTTCTAGTTGATGAAAAGATTTAAACATTTGAGAGTACCTCTTTCTAAACCTTTGAAAGCGTCTCTTTCGAAACCAAGTAAAACCCTTTATTTATTTAGGCCAAAAGGCCAAAACCTTACCTTTCAAAACCATACTTCAAACTTTTCGAAACCATACTTCAAACCTTTCGAAACCATTGAATACTTCCCTTTCGAAAACAATAAAACTTCAGACATCCTACTTTAAAACACTTCTAAACATTGCTTTAGAAACACCTTGAAAAAACTTCCATTTAAAACCATTCGAAAACATTCAGAAATAGAACCTTTCAACCTTGTCTGAAGCTACCTTTCGACTCCTTTGAAAACATTCAGGAAATTAAAACCTTTCGAAAGCTTTCAACCTTTTAAAACATAAACCTCTCGAAAGCATTCAACCTTTTAAAACATAAACCTTTCGAAAAATTACCGGATTTAATTTAAAACATGTGGAAATCCTCTTTTAAAACTTTTCGACTACATTGGAAGCAACTTTTCAACTTTGTCGAAAGCTCTGCTTCGAAAGCTTTAAAACATATCATTTAAAACAATAGGCCTCTGCCTTTAAAACAACTTTTTCGAAAGCTTTGGGTTATACTTCAATTAGAAAAACAAGGGTAAATCATCTAAGTCGAAAGCTTTCTTTTGAAAGCATGGAGAAGTGGCTAGTTTTAAAACAATTAAACCTTTCAACTTTGTTGGAAGATTCAAAACAAAACAATGATAAAGCAGCATTAACCTTTAGACTTTGTCTAAATATTTAAAACCTTTATTTTAATTATTTGACCTGGCCGAAAGCAACCAAGTCGAAAGCTCTTATTTGAAAGTAAAGCAGGTGTAAGTTTTTGGTTTATAAAACAAACATACCCCAACCTCTTTGGCAACCAACCTTTCGACTAAGAACCCTTCGACCTTGTCCAATTCATTACGTACCATGCAACTTGATACCATATGCATTGGTTTGACCTTGTCGAAAGCTTTGATACCTCTCGACTTTGTCGGAAGGTCTGGGTCGGAAGGTTTAATGCCAAAATGGCTGAAACATGCTGAAAGTATGTTTTTCTTGTATTTAACTCAAAGAAGATAACTTTTCAACTAACCTACCTTTGTTTGTCGAATTCTCATTGATTAACAAATACTTTTCTGAAAAGTGCTGCCAATAATTTCGGAACTAAATAATAATTTTTTTATTTTACAAAATGCCCCTTCTCCTTAATTAAATATATAAAACATTTAAGTTCCATACCTTAAATAATTTTATATATTATTCAAAATACTTAGGAAAAATTCCAGCATATAAAAATTTCAAATCTAAATAATTATTTATTTAGCCGTAATAATTTATAACTCAATAAATCATTTTCTTCACTAGAAAATTAATATAAAATCCACATTAATTCAGAAAATTATGAGTATATTTTAATTTTCAAGGCATTTGGATGTCATTTAATTGGGTTTTCATGTCAAACATATCATAAAAACAAACATGAACATATCTAATTCATCAACAAGCATATATATATATATATATTACTTTAATCATAAAAAACATGGCATAAACTTGCAAAAACATTTCGAATCTGATCTTAAAACCAAAAACCATAAGAAAATGGAATGAAGTAATTATTCACCTTAGCTTTGAGATTAAAAGATGTGAGATTTGATGTCGAATTAGTTGATTATCTTCCTTCCTCTTGAATCCTAGCTTTATCTTCCTTGAGAACAATATTGGTGGCCGTCCTTAGATGTTTTTAGTTTGCTAAAAATGAAATGAACGTGAGTTTCATTTCCTAAGAGTTTAGGGTATAAGCCTTTCCTATTTCCCATATTGCCCTTACCTATTTCCAAACACATTAGTTCAAGTTGTCTCATATTAATTTGCATATTAACATGGCACGGCTACCCTTAGTTTAATCAAATCTCAACGTATTAATCTTCACATTATTTTATTTAATTTAACCAATTGAATATCCTAAATAATGTTTTAAAAATTTGGGGTGTTACAGACTCCCCACCTTAAAGAATTTCATCATCGAAATTACGATAAGGTACACAACACAACAATCAAAGGTAAAACATACCATCAAACAAATCAGGATAATCGTCTCTAATTCTGCTCTCAGTCTACCACGTACAATCTCTAGCATCATCACTCCACTGGAACTTTACTAATCCGACTGTCTTGTTCCTTAACTTCTTCTCATCTCTAGCCACAATTTGAATCGGCTTTCTAACTATAGTCAAATCCGGCTCTACTACTAAATCTTCTAAAACTGTAGGTGTTATGGTAGTTTCCGGGTCTCTAACACATCTTCTAAGATGAGAAACATGGAAAACATCATGGACTCCTACCAAACTATTCAGTAACTCCACTCTATAAACGAGTTTCCCGATCCTCTCAACAATACGGAAAGGTCCAACGAATCTAGGTGCTAACTTTCCTGACTTTCCAAATCTAATCACACCCTTCATCGGTGAAACCTTAATAAACACATAGTCTCCAACAGAGAATTCCAAATCTTTCCTTCTTCTGTCATCATAACTTTTTTGCCTAGACTGTGCTTCCTTCATCCTAGCTCAGATCAACTCAATCTTCTATGTTGCTTCTTTCACCAAATCCGGACCAAGAACTAACCTATCCCCAGTTTCTAACCAACATACGGGAGATTTGCATAGCCTCCCGTACAAAGCTTCAAACGGTGCCATCCCAATGCTCATTTGATAACTATTGTTATACGAGAACTCGACTAAATGGAGATGGTCTTCCCATGTTCCCCCGAAGTCCAATACATAAGCTCTTAACAAATCCTCCAAGATTTTGTTAACTTTTTCCGTTTTCCCATCAGTCTGTGGATGGTAAGTGGTACTCATGTTGAGCTTGGTTCCTAATGCTTCCTGTAGTGTCTTCCAAAACTCACTAGTAAACAAAGAATCTCTATCACTAATGATACTACTAGGAATCTCGTACAGTCTAACTAAATTCTTCATAAATAACTTCGCCAAAATAGGTGCCGTCCTAGTTGACTTTACCAGAATGAAATGGGCACTCTTGGTTAGTCTATCCACCATGACCCATATGCTTTCATTTCCTCTACTAGATCTTGGCAACCCATCAAATAATCCATAGAGATAGAATCCCACTTCCACAATGGAACTTCCAACGGTTGAAGCAATCCCCTTTGCTTCTGGTGTTCATCCTTTGCCGGTTGGCAATTCAAGCACTACTTAACACATAACCAAATAAATCATTCACTTTATAACTAGGGTTCTCTACGGTATAAACTATCCGATCACTAAAATCAGGGTGACTAAGTGATATTTTCTATCATGGCAAAATATCCTAGCATCATATTTATTTAACCAATCCATTCCAAGGATAATCCAAAACCCCACAAAATCAAATACATGCAAACAGCAATCAAAAGTATGACCTAGCAAATCAATCTCTAAATGGTCACACCTCATCCCAAGTGTTGCATACCCTCCTATCGGATTTGCAACCCTTAAGGAAGTAACTAAATATAAGGGTTCTAGGTTAAGCTTATCTACCAAACATTGAGAAATAAAAGAATGAGATGCACCAGTATCAACCAGAACGCCAACAGGCATACCGTGAATCTGTAGCGAGCCTCCCAGAACAGCCTTCCCTTTCTCCTGCACAACTGGCCTTGAAACTGCGGGCTCCATAGCCTAAACTTGCCCCTTTCCATCTCTAGCAGGCTCTGGGCATTTGTTCTTATAATGGTCGATCTGATCGCAATTAAAACACCGTATATTCTTCTTTCCAGCTGTTTCTTTCCCTTTTCCTTTTCCGGTTGGATACTCATGAGCATGGTGTCCCTTCTTATCACATTTATAACAGACCACCTCAGCCTTTCCCTTCTTCTGTGCTCCTCCCTTCTGAGCATTCTTCTTATGGAAAAACTTTCTTTTCTTGCCTTGTCCCTCTTAGACTTCCTTCATTTTCTTCTTCAAACAAGCTAACGCCTCTTTCTGCCTCAGCCCATCTCTACCACTACATCACTTGGATCTCTTAAGTGCGGCAAGGTAGCACTTATCAACTGCGGCATCAAGCCTCTTATAATCTTCTCATTCCTCTTGATCGCCATATCAACCAGGGCATACCCGTACCGGGCCAACTCTTCAAATCTCCTTGCATACTCTAAAACAGACATCTCCCCTTGTTCTAGTTTAGGAAACTTCCTAACCAATGCCAACTGCGCCATCACCGACATAATTCTTGAAACCTTCTCTTAAACTCCGCCCAAGTTATGGTTCCCTCATCAACACCAGTTACAACAGTATTCCGCCAGAACAAAACAACTCCCTGAAGCTGTCTCAAAGCTAGTCTCCTCTTCTGCTCGTTATTCAACCTTACGTCAGCAAAAATTCTTTCGCAATGCAGTAGCCAATTTTCCACCTCGATCGCATCTTCATTTTCAATGAACGGCTTCCCTCCAAGCTTGGTATAGTCTTTGCTCAAATTAGCATAGTGGTATGCTATTAGAATTCCTGAACTCCTCCACCCGCAACATTCCCTCCGACAACTCCAGCTACAATTCCAGCTTGCATCATGTTTACAAAGAACTCATGCATGGCTCCCATGTCCACTTGGGGAACCCCAGCACCAACATTTTCAGCTTGAGCCTGACCGGGATCTCTTCTAGCATTTGGTCAGGCATTTCCATTAGTGGTGGTGCTCACACCTCCAAGGCTAACTCTGCCTCTTCTTCCTTCCATATCCGTATTCAAGCTTCGTGAGATAATGATGAAAAGCCTAACTAAGATAGGAGTCTAGAGATATAGTGTATACTTATATATAGCAAATATAAGTACATTACTATAGCATTATCCCATACCCCGATCTTAATTCTAAATACTAAGGATTATATTTTCAAAAACCATTTTTAGTTAAAGTATTTCATAAACCATGCTCTGATACCAAGCTGTAACATCCCCTATCTAGAGTCCCAAAGATAAGCGCCACAGATGCTGCAATCATCTATAGTACTAGCTTCCGGCGACTAAATACGACTATGTTAATGGTATCTACAATATCAGAAGCACTTGAATATGAAACAAAGCACAGATTTCAAAACAACTTTTACTTCATTACATATCAAAATAAGATGCTTCACATTCTCAACACTTTATCCCAAATACATTCCCAGGCACAGATCAAGTATACTTATTACAAAATACGTCAAGAGCGGTATATGAAGATACCCCCTTGGATGATTAGAGTCACATAGTCACAATAGAGTTAATACAAACATAGCGAAAATTCAATAAACATAAAACAAAAACTGCAACTCCTAAATAGCTATCCGTTTGCCTCCTGCATGCCTCCGGTAGCCTTATTCATCATCCTACTAAAACCTAAAAGACCTTAACCCCTCAGCCTACTCAAATTAATTTTCAGCACTCGAGAGTTTAAAGGGAAAACATAAAATTCGAGTCAGACATAAAGCCTAGTGTGAATAATACTATACATCCCGGTTTAATATGTTAAGTGAGACCACGCTGCTTACCAAAACTGGTTTCCCCTCACTAACATCCTTTTAAAACATGTCTTTGCAAAACCTTTTACCTGCAATCAAAAATGATAAAACACTGTAAAGCATCATTATGTAAACATACATAAATATCAGGTAATAATGAACTATATGTTCAAACACATAAGTTTTGTTTGGATAACTTTTAACCTTTGGCTGACTCGGGCCTACCAGACAATATAAACAAAATTAATCTAACACTTGTTAGATACTCCTCTTCGGGACGGTCTGTCCCTAACTATCTATTAAATACTTTGCTCTTGGACGGTCTATCCCTAGCCTAATCATCTCCTAGGTCTTCCCGATCCTAATGGTTTTTCAGGCTCACCAATAACCTATATGTATACAAACATATATTCTCTTCGATGTGTAATCATAATTTTAGTCTACCTGTGACCAAGCCCTATACACTGGAATTTTGGACAACAATTAGCTGGGGCCAATAGCTAATGTATAGGGCGCAACCCTATACTAGTCCCATTTGGTATTCTAATATCTGAGTCATTTTCACTTAAGGATCCCCTCCCATAATTTTCCTTGAAAACATTTTCAAAATGATTTAAAACCTTTAAATCAAACTTACACAAGAAAAAATATATAATCTTTATGCTTTACTCAAAATCACATTGCCATGTAATATATATACTTTACTTAAATCCTAGTTGATGAAAACATTTAAACATTTGAGAGTACCTCTTTCTAAACCTTTGAAATCATCTCTTTCAAAACCAAGTAAAACCCTATAATTATTTAAGCCAAAAGGCCAAAACCTTACCTTTCGAAACCATACTTCAAACCTTTCGAAACCATTGAATTCTTCCCTTTCGTAAGCAATAAAACTTTAGACATCCTTCTTTAAAACACTTCTAAGCATTGCCTTAGAAAACCTTGGAAAACCTTCCATTTAAAACCTTTCGAAAAAATTCAAAAATAGTACCTTTCAACCTTGTCGGAAGCTACCTTTTGACTCCTTTGAAAACATTCAGGAAATTAAAACCTTTCGAAAGATTTCAACCTTTTAAAACATAAACCTTTCGACGTTTTAAAACATAAATCTCTCTTTACTTTATAAATATCATTTACAAATCCATTCTTTTATTAAAACATTTTATATAAAATGTTTCATAAATATTTATTTCAAAATATTTTTATCTTCTTTCAAAATCAAAAATCACTTTAAAATAAAGATAAACCCCTTTTATTTCCTTTGAAATAAACATTCATTATTATAATAAACTTTCTATAAAGGTATATACTTTAAAAACTAATTATAAAATATTTACATGTATACATATATTAGAAAAGAATCATATAAGAAGTTGAAGTAAAATAAAGAAGTATAAAAACTAATTTTAAATAAAACATCATAGAAAATCCAGAAAGGTCAGATAAAAATCATTTTACCACATTGAAAGCATCTCCAAAAAAAATCAACAATTATTAATATTTCAAATACTATAAGCGGACAATAGCTATCATATCACTTAACCAATGCTATCGCTACCTTTTTCACTAAAAAGGTTCAACTTTCAACATATGTCAATGTCACATCCAATATGAATAAACTATCAATTTTAGCATTTAATAGTCTATAGTATATAACTAAAATTAAAATTAATAAAGTACAAGATATAGAAATAAATAAGACGGTATGAGTTCAATAGTTTATAGGTTACATCTAATTTCTAACAACAATTAGGAAGCTGCAACTTTAATTATTTCATCAGTAGCCACGTAAAGCTTCTGTGGCAAAGGAACCACACTAACTTAAAATAAATTTAATTTAAAACAAAAGAAAAATAAGCGATGTGAGTTGAAGGTCAGTTCACTTATCAGCCTTAGTAGTAGAAGCAATATCTTGTCTAATAAGACCAACTTTATGCCCAGGAGGTGCATTACGATGCACGGTGGAAGCATGCCCAATGCATTAATGGTTATCACCGCCACGAGGATGCTCTACTGGATTCATAACAACACCACAAACCTTGGGCCAGAAGTTCCTCTTCACCTTGTACTTATGATATGCATTTTTAGGTTTTAGAAGCGACTTTTCGTTCTTCCACCTCCAACTACTTGCCCTATCATAGCACAGCATCCACTCGGCATTATCTTTTTCGCATCAGATGTTGATTTTATCCTACATTGATCGTCTAATTTTAATATGTTGAACTGCTATTTTAACATGTTCTAGAGATTAATAAAAATGTGATAAAGATTATAATCAGGAAAAAATTTAAAAAATCATCATACACTCTAAATCAACATCTACAAACACATCAAGTCCTTGGAACTGCTTACATGTCATCTCACATAGATAGTTTCATTTTTAAATAACTTTCCAAGGGTATTATTTTATGTATATTCTAAACAAAAGAGTAGCAACGACACTTGGAAGAGAAGCCTGAATGTTGTACCTACTGGTTTAGTAAAGCCTAATATTTTGTTAGAAAAAATGAAGAGCCGATTTTGAATTCAAAGCACATGACTTTATCCTAGCTGTAAATGGAAATAGAGGATTACAATGATAACGGAAACCACCTTTAACCTATAGTACAATTTTGATGGACGGATATACTAGCTGTACACTAAAGTCAAAATAAAAAGTGTAACAATGATTCTTCAAGCACAAATCAGAAAGTTATATGGTATTTATCATTCACATACACATATTAATATAATCGTATAATTAACCTAATAAAACAGCTAAGTTGAATGGTGATGCTTTGTTTGTTTTTGTTTTTTGTTTTTGGTTTTTTCTTACATAATAAGTGTTTAATGTCATGAAGCACAAGCACTTACTGAGATGAGTTTCTTTAGTTGGTTACAACTATTAAGCATTAAGCACATATTGTATTGCTTATTGAACTTCTTAGTGTTATTAAAGTATCCTAGACAAATACTTCGTGAGCATAAAATTTTGACCGTGAACAAACATGTAGAACCAAATAGCTTTCAATAATCAAACTTTACAACATACTATGATTTTTAAAAACATAAAAAAAGCAAAAACGCAAATATTAAAACATCATGGCATAAAAATAAGAATAAATAGGATATTAATTCGCACAAATATATTATATATACATAGTAGTTCAACTGATTTGAATTTGTAGCTAAGTAATGAAAATTGGAAAACAATTAGAAGCTACAAATCCGAAAACAATACTTGGATATCTAGATTAAGATTTGAAACGAGTGAAGTTGAGATGAATTGAGTGGTATATAAATGTATCTGATGACCAAAGTCGATGGTAGGTAGAAGATTTTAGGGTTGAATGAGGACTTCAGCGGCTTGTAAGAGGATGTCGATGGCTTAAAGGATGACTTCGGCGCTTATAGAAGGACATCAGTGGCTTGAAGGAGGACTTCAATAGATTTTGTCAAAGGCGAGAGAGGGGTGAAATTATGGCATATTATTTTGGGATCAAATTTTCTTTCAGGAATGGAGAGTGCAATATTTTGGGAATGGAGGTTATTTAAGGGGTTAGAAAATTTCTACGAAAAAGGTGAGAGTTTACAACGGGCATTTCCATTGCAAAATTGTAATTTACTATAGCCTCACTAACGATTTTGCAATGGCTCAATGCCGTTATGAATTTTTCGATAAGTGCGTTGCAAATTAATCAGTATAATGTGGTGATGGCACATTTCATCGAATGTATTTTGTTTTCATCCGTGAACCCTAACTTGTTAGAACATTAAAACTCTAACAACAAAACAAATGTGGATATCATATATTTGTATCCCCCATTTAGTGTTGTTAGGAAATTAAATCTACGGTTTCGATGACAACAACTATACAATAGAAATCGAATATGCATATATATTTCTATATACAGGTACTTGTTAGAGCAACATCACTAGAAAGACAAGAACAAGGCTCAAAGAACGATACAAGAGAATACAAGTCGATAAGATCAAAGAAGCAACAAGAAAGATGCATAAAACAGACATGCACAATTTTCAGACGTCTGAGTGCACAAGCCAGACGTCTGAAAAAGTTCTCTAGAACAACAAAATAGACAGAACCAGACGTCTGGTAGATGCACTCAGACGTATGAAAATCTACTATGTACAAAAATATATAGTATCAAACGTCTGATACAAATAACAGACGTCTGATTTCAAACGTCTGATTTCAAAATATATAGTATCAAACCTCTCTACAACTATATATATCATCAAGAATCAAGAGAACACTTACCTTACTTACTTACGCTCTCTACTTACATACTATATTATATTCTTGATCTCTAGCAATCTATACTTGTATTTCACTCTTCCATATATTCAGTTCTTCACAGACAATATTCACTAGATATATAGTGGAAGCATTTGTACTTATTAGTCAATATCCGTGTTATAGAACACATATTTGATAAGAACAAGCTATTGTAACCAAGCCTATTCCTCCAGGCGAAGTGAGGGTGTTTGATAGTCGAATTCTGAAGGGGAGCTTCGGGACTGAACGTAGGACGGGAGGTCCGAACCAGTATAAAATCCTGGTGTGCTTATTCTATAGTTACCTAGATTATTATTGTTTTAGTTGCATCATATTTTTTGTCATATATACATGCATATACACTACACAATCCACCCTGTAGACTTTCAAGTGTTACATTACAGATTGTAGTTGATAATTTCCATAGTAGAGTAACTTATGTAATATAAGGGCATTACTTAAAGCTATCAATATATTCAACTATATCATAACCAATATTGCATTAGAGTACTAAATCACAATGTTACATTTAATCTAAATCAATTGGGACTCTATGATTACACAATAACAGCTAGATATTATGAAGAAAAAAAACATAGCAACATCAACAGATTCTAGTCATTTATCCTCAAAATTACAACACTCTCTCATCCATAATAACATGATACCAACTCAGAATTTTTTTAAGTATTGGTTACCTATTTCCATTATTTTAATCCTTGTACACATTATTCAAAACACTATGTTGCAAAAGAATAGCGGTCGAAGAATGTAAGTGCTTTAGTGTGGCTTTATCAAGACTTTAACGAACTTTAACTATGTGGCCTCATACGCATTACCAGAATGGTATTTTTAAGATTTTGCATACACAAAAAGGTAATAATAAAGATATGACAACTACTATTAAAGGTATTCACAACATCCTTTCTAAAATTTATCGACCCAGAATTTTATCATTTTGATTTGTGAATGTTTAATTTATTTTAAATATTCGATTAGTGGTTTAATAATCAAATGACCCTCTTTTGATTAATAACTATGGTAGAAAATTCATTTTTTAATTTGGTTTACATAAATAGGTAGATCGATGAAAAATAGAAAATATGAACGAAACTCGTTTTTCGGTTTTCGACTTTTTATCGAACACCGAGTTATAGAAAATTGTAATATCTTTGTATATACTCCAATTAACATTTAGATGTTTAAAACATCTTATTTTAGAAAAGTATAATTAAGTAAAATGATAATAATAATAAATAAAATATATTTAAATTTAAGATTTGAAATTTGAATAGGATAAGATGGATTTGAAAAGGAATGATGGCTTGAGTGTGGAAACCAACTTAAGTACATAGGATTAACCCAATATCCTCCATAGTATCAAAAAGGACATGTAACACCTTATTAACCTCCATGTTTACAAATGCTTAGCACTTTTGATGGTCTAGGAAATGTTGGAATAGTTGAATAAATGGTTTAAGGGTATTTTAGACCATAGTTTTTCTTGAATTTATAAAAAAGAGACTTGTTCACTTTCATTTGTTTACATCTTCATCTTATCTTCTTAACTTTTCCCCTCTTCTCTTCTTGTTAAAATTTGGAAAATAATCTTATCTTTCAAAAATAAGAACTTATACTTTATTCAAAAGATCAAAATTTCAAGCAATTCAACAAATTTGAAGGTGAGAATACTAATTCTTTTTACATACTTTTGGGATTAACGAATAGTGTGAAATATTCAATCTTTGTTCAGTTTCTAGGTAAGATAAAGAATGTTGTGGATTTAATAGCAATTTTGATTTGATATGAAAAACATGTTTATGGTATTGGTTAAAAATCCTATCTTGTTTGTTCTTTGTTTTGAATTTGAAAATAGGTCATTGGAAATGAAAATATAGGTATATAGGTTACTTACCGTTTCTTTTTCCTCTCTTCTTACTGTTCTTTGAAATAGGCACATCTTCACTTTCTTTTTAACTTCAAAATCAATAACCAACAAACAATCCATTTTTAGCCCCAATTTCCAACATGAAAGTAGTCAAGTATAGTCCCTAGGATTATAAATGTTCGTCGGGTTTCTCGTCGAGTATAGTGGCCGAAGGGGCTCAATTTTAGTAAAATGATAAAGTTGCTTTTAATATTCAAAAGAAATAATAATCTCACTAATCTTTTAAAATTATACAACACTGTTTGCGGCATTAGATTCGTGGAGTGACATAGTATGTTTGGTAGAGTTTTGGCGAGATTTAAGGGGGTCGATGATGGGGGTCATGAATTAGAGTTTGGAACTGACGTTGATTTAGGCATTGATAGGGGATAGGGTTGTCGCCATGGTGTTTCTTGAGTGTTGTATGATCTTGAGTATGAGTTTAGAGTGGCACGGTCAAAGATGAGGGGTGTGATCCTTACTGCAACGCAAGGTAGAGGTACGACCGCGATGACCTAGGCACTGTCGAGATGGGGTTTCCGATGATGGGCGTGTCGAGCTTTAGTAGGCGAGTGTGGGGGTGGGTTCGGGTTCGACATTGGGTATTCGAAGATGATGTGCATGTGCACGTCGTGGTGAGATACTGAAGATTGATTTGGGAGAAGCAATTTAGGAGGGAAGCTTTGATTTAGGAAGAAAACATTAGCGGGTTTGAGTTGTTGGAGTATGGGCTTAGGCCGATTTGTTTGTTTGGGTGAGGAACCTTATAACTTATTTAGTTTTAAAATTTTGAAATTAAATTTTAACTTGGAAATTCAATATCTCACTAATTTTAAACTTAATTAAATCAAGGATTTTTGCGTAGCACTCGTATTGACGAGTATAACATTTTGGCATAACTTATGGACAAATTTGATGATGTTTAAAATGTTGAAAAAATAATAGAATCCGAATATAATTTCATTATTTTAAATAATAACGTGATTTAATTAATTATATTTCATTGGTGATATCAATTTGGCCAGATAAAGCACCGTTATGTTAAATTAAATGGAATAGATTAATTTGGACATCGTGTTAGCAGAATAAAACACCGTTTTTCTATTTTAAATTGAATAAATTTATTGATTTACATTGTTTAGCAGAATAAATCCCCGTTCTTCTAATATACTAATTTGGACATTTAAGTGTATACCGGTTAATTAATATTGAAAAGGTGATGGGATGACTATTGATGGTTAGTTATTTACATATAGGCTGCCTATGTAAATACTAGTTATGTGACTTGAAATTTAAATTGAATAAATGGTAACTTTTTTAAGTACCATTTTGGTCGCTAAGCCTCTTTCTAATTTTAAAGGCTATGGATTTAAATTTAACTTCAAATTTAGAACAATTTGAGATTAAGTGTTTATAAGTGTTGTTGTAGAGATTTTTAATTAAATACCTTATTGATGATGTTTTAAAAGCAAGTTTATTTATATTATTAAATGATGTTTAAAGTTTTTAATTACTTTATTAAAGATGTTTTAAGTTATTTAGTTATATTATTAATATTGTTTAGAAATATTTAACTATATTAATTATGCTGTTTAAAGATATTTTAGTATATTATTAATGGTTTTTAAGTAAATTAGTTGTTTTAGTTATGGTTTAAGTAAATTGATTGATTTAATTAATGACTGTTAAGTTAATTAATAATTTTATTATGGTTGTTTTAGGTTAACTTATTTAATTTATTAATGTTGTTTAAAGTTTATTTATTATTTTCCTTATGATGTTTAAAGGTAATTAATTAAATTAATATAGTGTTTTATAATAAATTGTTTTATAAAAGGAGTTTTGCTAAATTGAAAGTATTTTGTAGAAGGAGATTTATGAATGATATTTTGTTAAGGGGATTTACAAAGGTATGTGTAAATGAGTTTAAAAGGGGAGATTTATAAAAGAATTTATGAATAGGAAAGAGTTTTATTAAGAAAGAATTTTTAAATCATTTTAGAGATTATAAAAGAAGTTTTATAAGCTAATTTTGTAAATTTAGAAAAGGATTTGTAAATATGAAACATGCTTATAAAAAGAATTTTATAAAGGAATGTGATTTGTTTTGACTATTAACCCTTCTTAAATTTGATGGTATGGAAACATTCTTTCCATACTTAACACCGAAGGATAATAGTTTGTAATATATTTATACCGATGAGATAGGTATATGAATGTTTTTCAAGTATTGAAAAGAGTATAAGAGGTTTGTGAAAAATATCCCTTATAAAGGTATTTTAAATCAAAGATTTGAAAGTGATTTGATTTATGGAAAGATTAATTAATAGAGGCTTAGTGAATCTAACATGGAATTAGATCTATGTTGTTTGTTTGTTTGATAGTCAAATAACCGATATCAATTCTTAGCCAAATATAACTTTGGAAATATCTAAGAGAAATACGGGGGTTACACGGCAAAGTAATCTTCGATGATGTTGTATTGTGCGTATAAACTCATTCTGTTCTCCTAGGACAAATGATGGGAAGATCCATCCACTAAAACGTTTAGGGGGTGATCCTCGCTCCTATATATTGTCTGTATATTTCCAAAAGAACCGAAGTTGAGTTTACTGGAAAATAGTGAAGGTTGGTTCAAAGAGACCGGGATCAGATAAGTATGAATTATCCGAAAACCACTTCGATCCAACTCAAGCGTCGTATTGAAGACATTTTGAAGATGATGAAATCAAAGACCAAGCCCATTGAAGTGCATGGGCTACTTGCTAATAATCCTGTCACATCCTGAAATTTTTCGACTTTCGAAAATTCGACATCGATACTCACTTTATCGACTGCCGAACAATCGAGGGCCGGAAACTCCAATAGTGAGGGTTTTAGAAAGAAGAAAAAGGCAGAAGAAGAAGAGAACAGAAGAAGAAAGAAGAACAACATCAGAACATCAGAACAGAAAACAATATCAGAATCTTACACATCGTAGCGGAACAATATACAATAGATAATTACTAGTCTTTTAAAACAAAGAACTATATCAGTTATACATACATCAATCAGAGTCAATATACGACTCAATACAACCCAACACATCAATGGACAGTTATATAACTTGTCCTCATACAGAATACACAGCGGAATAAATACTATCAGATACAAATACTACGTCTCGTCATCCAGCTTATCTCCAAGCTCCAGAATATCCAGAATATCCTGATAATATAACTCTAGGCTGCCCGTGTGGAAAATAGTGGGCACCCAGAGTTTAGAAGGGAACAATAAACTCCGAGTCAGTCATGGTGACTGGTGTGAGATCGTAAAACAGTTATTTATCTTTAAAATAAATAGCAGAGAATTTTAAAGTCAATTCGCAATGCTTTTTGAAAATGAAACTACCATAAGACCTCCCACCACACACAATGCAAACGCAGAATTGGAGGAGATTTCTTCTTATGATAGTCAAAGATGCTTACTACGCAAAATCAAATTCTTTTTGATATTATTATTAGTGCATAGTGTAGAAAATATTTCGAAAAGTATAATATTAATCTTAGCCAACATACGACCAGTATCGTATGCCTACTATAGCTACTATGTTCAATAGCAGGTTACCGCCACATTCCATAGCAGGTAATACAACTAAAACCGTACACGTCGCGTATTGTTTCTTTGGATTTCCAACAAATGGTCAGGCAAAGGAACTTCCTATCCACGATGGGTACGTCCCTGGAATAGACGACCCGAGAACCTAACCGGATCTCTGCCAACACAAGGCCGGGTTACCTCTGCAAAAATAGGTAACTACTGACACGCGTATGCCATCCCCCGATCGTCACCGATCTTCCCGAGGATCCCCGATTCGCAACAAACCACATAGATAATAATAATGCAGTAACCACAGAGGTTAAGTATCTGGGCTCCATACCATGATACCACCTTTATCCAGAAGGAATGACATACACTAAGGGGCGCTACTCCCTAGAACCTTGCCGCATTCGTCCTGTTTCGACCATTTCCGGGGTGTGAGGCTCGATGAAGTCTCGTCCACAAAGCTACGCTTTCTACAAAAAGCCCTGCTTCGGGTCAAACAAAAATGATCAACCTATGATCACAAAGATATAAGATCAAACAAATGATCATATCACAAATGATCAAACACTGATCATTTCACAGCAACACTCAGTATGCCACGTTACCAAGTTGGGATATATCGCTGATAAATTTCAACTACATAACCTCTGAGCTCGTACGTCTCAGAGAAGGGTGTTAAGCTAAGAGAATAAATTTTCCGCCACCAACAGAAATGTATTTGAAAGAAATCAGCTTTATATCTCAAATTGTAACGTCAGACACACAATCCATACAAGTCTGTTCCGGGATCGAACAGAACCGAAGGCACTTCTCACGAAGCCCTTGCATTTCCGGATAATTTTCTAATCACGTCCGGACTTCCCGTCACTAAGGGTGATAAAACCTCTAAATCGGAGATCAGCCGATGTAGAGTAACTCGACGGTAATCCTTTCGTTTTCAAAAATATCCGGTCTTCAACACCGGTCTTCAAATGCGATTCATAACGACGTATCACATATTCGGAATGGGTTATACGACCCCATGGTCCTTTCCCGGCTAACCCGAATAGTGAGCGCTTATTTAAAAATAAGTGTGGCACTCAAATTCATCCAATTCACAACAAATACCTATCTAAAGGTAATTATTGATAGTCGGTTATTTAACTATCAATAAAGATGCGCAACATCATCAGATTCCAAATAATTTTCCAAATTATTTCATCTAGATATAAAATTTCCACACTTCAAAAATAAATCAATATTTATTTTTAAACAAATTCCCATTTCTTTTATAAATTCCATAGTGAATTTATCTTTTCAAAAATATCTACTGATATACGATTTTTCAAATCGTTTTCAATATTCATTTTCGATTTATCTTTACAAGGATAAATTCTCAAACGTTTCATTTCATTTTGGAAAAGCAATTCCATACTTATTTTAAAAATAAGTATTTCACAAATCTATTTATTTTCAACATTTGAAAATATTCGATATACTTAAATCAATATTAAGTACATATTCATTCTTTAAGGAAATCATTCTTTTTAACAACATCTATTTGAGTCAAAACGAATGTTACGTAAAACATCGTTACGACGACTCAAAATCACTAGTATAGGGATTCGAATTTAAAATAGATATGTAAATCCCAATACTAGATAAAAACCATTTCCTTTCGGAAATCATTTACTATAACAACAGTGTTATAGTCCACCATTTCCTTAAATTTCTCGAAAACGTCTATTTCAACAATAAATGTTGAAATCTATGATTTCGATAGTTCACACGTTTACAAACATCTTTTAAAACAATTAACCTCATTTTAAATATCACTTTTCCAAAACCATATTCATTTTACTTAAAGATATATTCACTGTCCAAAATCGTGAATAAAATTCCTTTAATAATCTCTATATTTAAATTCATCAAATTTGATTGATTTCGAATTTATAAAACAACGTTTATAAATTCACCTTTATATTTTCTAACCACTTTGATTTATAAAATTCTCCTTTTATTAACTTCTAAAATTACTTATCAAAATAAGTGATTTCGGATTTATAAAACAATGTTTATAAATCACTTTTATACTTCATAACAATTTCAACTTATGAAATCATTTCATTTAGCAATTTCTATTTATATCCCATCCAAGTGCAAAAATTTAATTTATAAGTAAATTACTTATAAATCGTTTATTCTACAACATCTATTCACTTTATAACTTCACGTTATAAATCTATTAATTTCATTCACTTATGAAATCCTTTTATACTTCTTTTTAACACTTATAAAAATTCGTTTTATAAGTCCAATATTTTTGGTTTATAAAATATCAATTTTATAAATCTTCCTATACAAATCGTTTATAGTTATTCAAAGATCCCAACTTAAACCATTTTATAAATGAATCGACTTTTATTTCAAAAACGACATTTCGGTTATATTTCACTAAAAATTATAACTTTTATAACTTTAAAATTTTACGTTTATAAATCGATTCAAAAATTCCATAAAACGTATATTTTCAAAAATCACTTTAAAAACCCTTTTTAAAGTAAAAGTCGTTATTTTTACATTTCAAAACTGAATCCGATGATGCAACAACACCAATCAGTCCATCACAACAGTCAATATCATATATCAATATGATAACAGAATATACATCAATATCTGTAAATAAGTAAATACAGTTGAGGAATCCAGTTGGATCCCTCCAACCTGTTTCCCTGCATCCAAAGATGTTAGCACAATACCAATTCCGCTCCAGTACGGAATTATCGCGGTATATGGGTTTTATAAAAATCCGCTTACTAACGGCGCAATAGGGTCTCATCCGCTATACGAGGCGGGAAAATCATCAATCCAATATATACATATGCCAATATGTATATATTGCTATATATATAGATATATCCTATCATATCTAATACCACATCCAATAGCAATCAAATCATCAATCAATAAATAACTGAAAATTCCACTTTTCATTTGAGTGAGAAAAATCTCACCTTAGCTTTTATTTTGCAATCCGTTTCCAATCCAATTTGTTTTCTTCATTGTATTCGACCTTGTATAAATATTTACACAATTCGTTAGTATTCGAATTAAATCGAATAACCAATTTCCATTTTGAAATTTTAATTATTCAATGATTTTATTTCAACCTGGTTTTTCTTTTAATAAATTTGTCTAACAAAAATTTAAATCAAAACTATTCTTCCTTTAAAAAAAATCTTCTATTAAATAAATTATATTAGTTTTGATTTATAAATAACTACTTAACCGTCTAAAATTTCAGATTAGCTTCCAAAATATTATATAATTTAAATTAACCTTCGAACCCATTATTTCTAATATAAACTCTTATGTTTTCCAAAACTTTATCTATACAACTTCTCTACTTTACAGTGCAAATATTCATGCAGCTTTTGAACTGAACTGTAGGTATTAATATATTCCTCTAACATATATACCTATATATTTTACTTATAAACTTATTTATCAAATCAAAGTTGGATCCGCAGAGAAAAATAAACAGCAAAAATACTCGATACCTTAGTGCCTAACCTTCGACAAAACCCCAGATAAAAGCTTCCAGTCACCAAGAACTGCTCGACCAAATTTTCCCTGAATCACGATCCAATAAATTCACTTCTGCGAACACCACCGTGGCCCCTCCTTGTCACCATCGATGTTCGACCCCCCATCTTCCAGACGTTGCCACTGACCACCACTGCTTCGCCAGAAACAGCGACCACAAAACTCAAGTTAACACCCACGTACGTGAGCTTTCCCCTTTGCCGCGATCGCACTCGAGTCGCCGGAGCACACGACCAACAGCAGCCCTTACCGATTCCACTTCGAGATGATCTGTCCCCCGTCTCCACGCCACCATCACAGTCGAGACCATCGTCGCCAGTCGCAGTGCTCACATCCCCCCCCCCACTGACGCGTACGCGTGCGCGACAACGTCGCCTACGGCGAACCCTAGGTCGCCTTCAATTCGTCGCTCCACCAATCGCGATGCTCGCGAATTGACTCGCGAAACCCCGGCTTTCAAATTTTCGAGTAGAAGTCGAGGCCACCATTTTCTTTCTTTTTCGTTTGATTTCGTGATCTGTTGAAAAGAATGGGAGGAGAGGGAAAGGGATCGGGTTAAATTTAGATAAGGGGGAAGAACGTGGAGAGGTATGGGTTTAAACGTGTATATCTGTACAAGAGGTATGGTGTTATATTTTATTTATTCGTTTTCTTTTCAAAATAAATTTCAATTTAATTCCCAACGCGTTTCCTTATCGTACGGTTACACGGCAACTCCGTTAAATACGAAATTGGAAGTCCGACAATAATTCAATATTACGGACCCAATGGAACTGGTTTCGTCGAATTCCGAGACGGTTTGAAAAAATGACTATTTTATAAATATCGGTTCGAACGATCTAATTTCAAACTGAACACTTTACTCCTAAATTCGATTCTGAAGCTTCTGTTATCTTCAGTAATATCAATACGAATTTTAAAAACTTTTGAAATATTTTTCTTTAGCCTAAAAATTGAAGATTCAAATTTTTATTCAGCATTCACTCGATTAAACTTTATAATTTAATCGTCAAATTCAAATTTATATCGGGGATTCAAATTAAATCATCGTTCAAATATTTAAAATAAATTAAATATTTTCAATTTAAATTGGTCGAAATTCTGGGTCGTTACAGACTTCCCCCCTTAAAAGAATTTCGTCCTCGAAATTACAAGTTAGGGAAAAAAGGTCCTTATCTCGTCTACTATTTTCCACAATTCAATAGTTTTATCTAATTTTCAAAACAAATCTTTCTACTAAAGATTCGTTATCATTCAACTAAAATTTTCAACTTCAATTCTAAGTTTCAAACAACATTGTTTAACTTCTCAATTCAAATTCGAGTTTAGATTCAAATTTTTAAACTTTAAAAATTTCTCAAAAATTTTCTATCGAAAAATTTCGCTAGCGTCTCCTTTGCGCGGCTAATACGGCACTACTACAAAACGTCCCTACGGACTCTCAGATTTCAAAAAGAAAAAGAAAAAGCCAAGCGGCTAGAGAAATAAGTCATCAAATCTCATATTCGAATTTAAATACATACCTTTTTCGAGCAATTCAAATTATCTTCAAAATCAAATCCAATTTATAACACCTGTATATACTACTAGCCATAATATCTAGGTACACATTCAAATCATTTTGCAAATTCTGTTACAAAATTTTCAATATAAACTGCTTATATCATCTCTAATTCACTATTGAAGTCATATATTCAATTTCGTTCAATTTTGCATTTCAAGATTCCATTTGAATTCAATTCCACATTTCAATTTCTCATTTGAGTTAAATTTACCATTCAATTCAATTTGAATTCTATTTATCTTCCGAATATTGAATTTATCAATTATCTTTAGTTCACTTCAAACTAATCTCAAAACTTCATTTCATTTCACACAATTCAAGTTTTAAATTTACTAATTCAACTTCCATTTCATGAATCAATTAATTATCAAAGCAGTTTATTCGGATTCAATCCTTATTCATTTTTCTCAGGTTTGGATTTTATTCCACTTGATTCAAGTCTCATTTCATTTTTCAATTTATTTTCATAATTCAATACTCAATTCCAGAGTCTTTTCAACCTTTTCAAAACCACTTTGAAGACAATTCAAATTATCCCTTGAATTTTCAAAACAAAACCCAAATTTTCAAACAACTCCTATTTAAAACAATTTGGCAGCAATTCCTCTTTTGGAAACCCGAAAATGAACACCAATGATGCCGCGGTCATCATCGAAGTTATTTTCCAGCGACCGAAAAGAGTTTAGAGCTTTCATCCCTTTAGAACATTTTTCAAAACCTTTGAAATTTATTTTTAAATCAAAAAGGAATTTAACTTTCCAAATCACCAAAATTTTCGAATTATTTTCAAAACATTTCCAAATACTTCTCTGAAATTCCATTTTAAATTACAAATTACATTTATAATTTACCTTCTTAAATTTCATTTGTATGTGAATTTATTTCTTAATTTTGGAGTTACGATTTCAATTTCTTATTCAATTTCAATGATAATAATTAATATTACCACTTCTAACAACCATGCAACCATATACTATAGTAATTCATAGAAAGCCATTTCTTTTATATACAAAAATAGTTTTGGGTAAAATTATTTCATTTACCCTATTCAAAACAATACTGTGTCGTCTTGCCTCGTTTAAGTGTTTAGAAATCCCTATCGATAATATGGCGTCCCACATACCGACCAAAATTCACAAACATCTCAACGGATAAGCAAACACAATATAAAACATTTTTATATTCACTATCAAATACGCGCTCATATCTATTATTACACTCAAACTCATTCTAGAGTACTGCTGACTCTATCTCTAATGAGTAACACCCAACAGAGCAGGGTTGTCGCTTAACCATATGCTCTGATACCACTCTGTCACATCCTGAAATTTTTCGACTTTCGAAAATTCGACATCGATACTCACTTTATCGACTGCCGAACAATCGAGGGCCGGAAACTCCAATAGTGAGGGTTTTAGAAAGAAGAAAAAGGCAGAACATAAGAAGAAAGAAGAACAACATCAGAACATCAGAACAGAAAACAATATCAGAATCTTACACATCGCAGCGGAACAATATACAATAGATAATTACTAGTCTTTTAAAACAAAGAACTATATCAGTTATACATACATCAATCAGAGTCAATATACGACTCAATACAACCCAACACATCAATGGACAGTTATATAACTTGTCCTCATACGGAATACACAGCGGAATAAATACTATCAGATACAAATACTACGTCTCGTCATCCAGCTTATCTCCAAGCTCCAGAATATCCAGAATATCCTGATAATATAACTCTAGGCTGCCCGTGTGGAAAATAGTGGGCACCCAGAGTTTAGAAGGGAACAATAAACTCCGAGTCAGTCATGGTGACTGGTGTGAGATCGTAAAACAGTTATTTATCTTTAAAATAAATAGCAGAGAATTTTAAAGTCAATTCGCAATGCTTTTTGAAAATGAAACTACCATAAGACCTCCCACCACACACACAATGCAAACGCAGAATTGGAGGAGATTTCTTCTTATGATAGTCAAAGATGCTTACTACGCAAAATCAAATTCTTTTTGATATTATTATTAGTGCATAGTGTAGAAAATATTTCGAAAAGTATAATATTAATCTTAGCCAACATACGACCAGTATCGTATGCCTACTATAGCTACTATGTTCAATAGCAGGTTACCGCCACATTCCATAGCAGGTAATACAACTAAAACCGTACACGTCGCGTATTGTTTCTTTGGATTTCCAACAAATGGTCAGGCAAAGGAACTTCCTATCCACGATGGGTACGTCCCTGGAATAGACGACCCGAAAACCTAACCGGATCTCTGCCAACACAAGGCCGGGTTACCTCTGCAAAAATAGGTAACTACTGACACGCGTATGCCATCCCCCGATCGTCACCGATCTTCCCGAGGATCCCCGATTCGCAACAAACCACATAGATAATAATAATGCAGTAACCACAGAGGTTAAGTATCTGGGCTCCATACCATGATACCACCTTTATCCAGAAGGAATGACATACACTAAGGGGCGCTACTCCCTAGAACCTTGCCGCATTCGTCCTGTTTCGACCATTTCCGGGGTGTGAGGCTCGATGAAGTCTCGTCCACAAAGCTACGCTTTCTACAAAAAGCCCTGCTTCGGGTCAAACAAAAATGATCAACCTATGATCACAAAGATATAAGATCAAACAAATGATCATATCACAAATGATCAAACACTGATCATTTCACAGCAACACTCAGTATGCCACGTTACCAAGTTGGGATATATCGCTGATAAATTTCAACTACATAACCTCTGAGCTCGTACGTCTCAGAGAAGGGTGTTAAGCTAAGAGAATAAATTTTCCGCCACCAACAGAAATGTATTTGAAAGAAATCAGCTTTATATCTCAAATTGTAACGTCAGACACACAATCCATACAAGTCTGTTCCGGGATCGAACAGAACCGAAGGCACTTCTCACGAAGCCCTTGCAATTCCGGATAATTTTCTAATCACGTCCGGACTTCCCGTCACTAAGGGTGATAAAACCTCTAAATCGGAGATCAGCCGATGTAGAGTAACTCGACGGTAATCCTTCCGTTTTCAAAAATATCCGGTCTTCAACACCGGTCTTCAAATGCGATTCATAACGACGTATCACATATTCGGAATGGGTTATACGACCCCATGGTCCTTTCCCGGCTAACCCGAATAGTGAGCGCTTATTTAAAAATAAGTGTGGCACTCAAATTCATCCAATTCACAACAAATACCTATCTAAAGGTAATTATTGATAGTCGGTTATTTAACTATCAATAAAGATGCGCAACATCATCAGATTCCAAATAATTTTCCAAATTATTTCATCTAGATATAAAATTTCCACACTTCAAAAATAAATCAATATTTATTTTTAAACAAATTCCCATTTCTTTTATAAATTCCATAGTGAATTTATCTTTTCAAAAATATCTACTGATATACGATTTTTCAAATCGTTTTCAATATTCATTTTCGATTTATCTTTACAAGGATAAATTCTAAAACGTTTCATTTCATTTTGGAAAAGCAATTCCATACTTATTTTAAAAATAAGTATTTCACAAATCTATTTATTTTCAACATTTGAAAATATTCGATATACTTAAATCAATATTAAGTACATATTCATTCTTTAAGGAAATCATTCTTTTTAACAACATCTATTTGAGTCAAAACGAATGTTACGTAAAACATCGTTACGACGACTCAAAATCACTAGTATAGGGATTCGAATTTAAAATAGATATGTAAATCCCAATACTAGATAAAAACCATTTCCTTTCGGAAATCATTTACTATAACAACAGTGTTATAGTCCACCATTTCCTTAAATTTCTCGAAAACGTCTATTTCAACAATAAATGTTGAAATCTATGATTTCGATAGTTCACACGTTTACAAACATCTTTTAAAACAATTAACCTCATTTTAAATATCACTTTTCCAAAACCATATTCATTTTACTTAAAGATATATTCACTGTCCAAAATCGTGAATAAAATTCCTTTAATAATCTCTATATTTAAATTCATCAAATTTGATTGATTTCGAATTTATAAAACAACGTTTATAAATTCACCTTTATATTTTCTAACCACTTTGATTTATAAAATTCTCCTTTTATTAACTTCTAAAATTACTTATCAAAATAAGTGATTTCGGATTTATAAAACAATGTTTATAAATCACTTTTATACTTCATAACAATTTCAACTTATGAAATCATTTCATTTAGCAATTTCTATTTATATCCCATCCAAGTGCAAAAATTTAATTTATAAGTAAATTACTTATAAATCGTTTATTCTACAACATCTATTCACTTTATAACTTCACGTTATAAATCTATTAATTTCATTCACTTATGAAATCCTTTTATACTTCTTTTTAACACTTATAAAAATTCGTTTTATAAGTCCAATATTTTTGGTTTATAAAATATCAATTTTATAAATCTTCCTATACAAATCGTTTATAGTTATTCAAAGATCCCAACTTAAACCATTTTATAAATGAATCGACTTTTATTTCAAAAACGACATTTCGGTTATATTTCACTAAAAATTATAACTTTTATAACTTTAAAATTTTACGTTTATAAATCGATTCAAAAATTCCATAAAACGTATATTTTCAAAAATCACTTTAAAAACCCTTTTTAAAGTAAAAGTCGTTATTTTTACATTTCAAAACTGAATCCGATGATGCAACAACACCAATCAGTCCATCACAACAGTCAATATCATATATCAATATGATAACAGAATATACATCAATATCTGTAAATAAGTAAATACAGTTGAGGAATCCAGTTGGATCCCTCCAACCTGTTTCCCTGCATCCAAAGATGTTAGCACAATACCAATTCCGCTCCAGTACGGAATTATCGCGGTATATGGGTTTTATAAAAATCCGCTTACTAACGGCGCAATAGGGTCTCATCCGCTATACGAGGCGGGAAAATCATCAATCCAATATATACATATGCCAATATGTATATATTGCTATATATATAGATATATCCTATCATATCTAATACCACATCCAATAGCAATCAAATCATCAATCAATAAATAACTGAAAATTCCAGTTTTCATTTGAGTGAGAAAAATCTCACCTTAGCTTTTATTTTGCAATCCGTTTCCAATCCAATTTGTTTTCTTCATTGTATTCGACCTTGTATAAATATTTACACAATTCGTTAGTATTCGAATTAAATCGAATAACCAATTTCCATTTTGAAATTTTAATTATTCAATGATTTTATTTCAACCTGGTTTTTCTTTTAATAAATTTGTCTAACAAAAATTTAAATCAAAACTATTCTTCCTTTAAAAAAAATCTTCTATTAAATAAATTATATTAGTTTTGATTTATAAATAACTACTTAACCGTCTAAAATTTCAGATTAGCTTCCAAAATATTATATAATTTAAATTAACCTTCGAACCCATTATTTCTAATATAAACTCTTATGTTTTCCAAAACTTTATCTATACAACTTCTCTACTTTACAGTGCAAATATTCATGCAGCTTTTGAACTGAACTGTAGGTATTAATATATTCCTCTAACATATATACCTATATATTTTACTTATAAACTTATTTATCAAATCAAAGTTGGATCCGCAGAGAAAAATAAACAGCAAAAATACTCGATACCTTAGTGCCTAACCTTCGACAAAACCCCAGATAAAAGCTTCCAGTCACCAAGAACTGCTCGACCAAATTTTCCCTGAATCACGATCCAATAAATTCACTTCTGCGAACACCACCGTGGCCCCTCCTTGTCACCATCGATGTTCGACCCCCCATCTTCCAGACGTTGCCACTGACCACCACTGCTTCGCCAGAAACAGCGACCACAAAACTCAAGTTAACACCCACGTACGTGAGCTTTCCCCTTTGCCGCGATCGCACTCGAGTCGCCGGAGCACACGACCAACAACAGCCCTTACCGATTCCACTTCGAGATGATCTGTCCCCCCATCTCCACGCCACCATCACAGTCGAGACCATCGTCGCCAGTCGCAGTGCTCACATCCCCCCCCACTAACGCGTACGCGTGCGCGACAACGTCGCCTGCGGCGAACCCTAGGTCGCCTTCAATTCGTCGCTCCACCAATCGCGATGCTCGCGAATTGACTCGCGAAACCCCGACTTTCAAATTTTCGAGTAGAAGTCGAGGCCACCATTTTCTTTCTTTTTCGTTTGATTTCGTGATCTGTTGAAAAGAATGGGAGGAGAGGGAAAGGGATCGGGTTAAATTTAGATAAGGGGGAAGAACATGGAGAGGTATGGGTTTAAACGTGTATATCTGTACAAGAGGTATGGTGTTATATTTTATTTATTCTTTTTCTTTTCAAAATAAATTTCAATTTAATTCCCAACGCGTTTCCTTATCGTACGGTTACACGGCAACTCCGTTAAATACGAAATTGGAAGTCCGACAATAATTCAATATTACGGACCCAATGGAACTGGTTTCGTCGAATTCCGAGACGGTTTGAAAAAATGACTATTTTATAAATATCGGTTCGAACGATCTAATTTCAAACTGAACACTTTACTCCTAAATTCGATTCTGAAGCTTCTGTTATCTTCAGTAATATCAATACGAATTTTAAAAACTTTTGAAATATTTTTCTTCAGCCTAAAAATTGAAGATTCAAATTTTTATTCAGCATTCACTCGATTAAACTTTATAATTTAATCGTCAAATTCAAATTTATATCGGGGATTCAAATTAAATCATCGTTCAAATATTTAAAATAAATTAAATATTTTCAATTTAATTTGGTCGAAATTCTGGGTCGTTACAAATCCCGAGGGTGATTCCAATATAGATGTAGTAGAAATACCGCCTTCGGTTATTCATATCCTGAACAACTTGTATGGATGAATGCTAGCACTGCATTAGTGCTTGGAGATAGTGTTAGCATTCCAAGTTGGAATTGCTAAGAGAGGAAAAAGGCAATCGTGACCTCACAAGCCTCATAACCCGGTAATGACTAAAATAGGGGATATGTAGAAAAGCTATATGGTTTGCTGCCATTAAGAGTTGTCATTCCTTGATCTAGAATCAATATTTACAGATTTGGTATGCGTGCGAGAGTGGGGCATTGGCTGGTGCACATTGTTTTGAATCTTGGTCCTGGGGAATGATATAATCCAGCCTATCATGTTAAAGGGACAGCCGGCTCTGTGTTCCCAAGAGGTCCGTCTGTGGCTTTCAGTATATTTTTCTAGAGGTGTACTATGGCAGACGGTACCCCAGTAGCCCAGTCATTGATGGAAATCAAATCTCCAATACATGCCCCTACAGATTTAGATGTATACCTATTATATTGGAATTTAATCAATATATAAATTTCGGTTATGATTAATATTTATTTTACCAAGACATTATTATAATATCACACAAGGTTTTCTATAGAAATGTCTTGGTTATCGTAAGGTAAAACCCGCCCGTATTTATGTACGGCGTGATCTTACGAGATACCTTTTATTTTATAAAGGTTTTTTAACATTAAGTAATCTATTTAATTGTATTTATCCTGCTGGTTTTACTAGACTAACCTAGGCGTTGTTTCCCTATAACGCTCAGGTCAACTCGAGTATATTTCTAGATTTCGCTGGACACTTTTGGAACTTCAGGAGACGAGTTGGATCCTCCAAGACGTACTTCCGTACGTTTCTTTTATCTTCCGCTGAGTGTTGTGATATGTATTTCTTGGAAAATTGTAAGGACATGTTGTATAACTGTCCAGGGCTGATGATAAGATAATTGTACTCTGATGTGTGCATGTATATTAAAGTTCTTTTTCTTTGTCTAAAGACCAATTGTATATTATATGTCATTCGTTGCATTTTTGAGATTCTATTCTGTTTTTTCTTTCTTTCACCCCAACAATCTGTCTTTCCGGCACTTGGATGTTTGGCATTTAGATGTCATGGATGTATTAGTGTTGACTTATGAGGAGCGAAAAGACAAATTGTTACATTTGGTATCAGAGCTGAAGGTTAAGGAGAACCTTGGCACTGGTGGGTAACTCATTAGAGATAAGCTAAGTGACACCTAGAATGAATTTGAGTGTATTATATATGAGCGCATATTTGTTAGTGCTATAGAAATGTTTATACCGTGTTGATTGGTCTGTTGAGTGGTTATGGATTCTAGTAAGTACGAGTAGTTATCGTTATTGAAAGAGATCTCTAAACACTTGAACAATGCCAACTGACATGGTATGGTTTTAAAATGGGTAAATGAAATAACTTTACCTAGGATTATATTTTATATATATATATTTTTTAAGATTTATATAGTTATTGTTGATGTGTTTGGTTGTTAGGAAATGATAATATTTAATTATTATCAATTATTGTTTGATTAGTCGTGCTCGCCTAGTTTTGGGCATCAATTAATGTACTTTTAAAATATTAGTAGATTTTCCTTTCCAAAGCATGGGTTGAGTAAACCAAAATTATGGAAATATTGAAACGAACACCTTATGAATTAAGTTTCACAATTTGACTATAAGGCTTTCGATTATAATGTTGGGTTAAAAATTGGATTCTAATAAAGATGTTTATTAAGGGAAAGCTAGAATATTTTAGAATAAATATTTGGGAAATGATTTTATAAAAGAAGCTGATTTAATAAAATAGATTTAAAAAAATAAGGCTTATAAATAAAAAGGATTTACGTAGAAAATTTTGAGGACTTAAACCCCGGTGTTTTTTTTGAAAATTGGTTTTCAGAGATTTGGGGAAAAATAATACTAGTGTATTTTTTAAAAGCATTTATGAATTGAAATATCTCTAAGAGATTTTAAAAAGAAGATAGAAAATCACTAAACTCACTTCTTTCGTTGGAAAATAATTCCGACAATGACTGCAACACCATTGATATTCATTTTCGAGTTTGTAAGTAAGGAAATGCTACCATAGCAATTTGCTTTAGAATTGTTTGATAAAATAGATTTTGATCTAATCCTAAGAGCATGATTTTAGTTATAGAAAGGAAGTATGTATATTATTATTTCAAATGATTATTGGAAATAGTAATAAATAGTATTACTTGAATTTTTTTTACAAGTATGGATATGTTGGAAGGAGAATTTTAAGCAAGAAGTATTTTCTTCGGATTGGTTCGGGATATGAGTATCGATTTCTTTTGTGATGATCGAAATAATCTTCTAAGTGACGATAGGATGTTTGCTTAGGCGAATGTTGTAGTGCACTTAGTAAAATTTTCACTTTGTTATGCAATCGAAACGAGTTCAAGTCTGAACAAACCCAAAGCAAGTTGGCTATTGATATTTTGTAAGGCAAATTTTAAAATAGAAAAAATATTTTTATGTTAACTAGTTCGAGTGGCCCGAAAATAACTAAAAATAGGACAGAGATGTGTTTGGATGGTAAACACTTATCTTAAGTACTACCCTTCTGTGTTAGGGAGTATACGATACTATCTGGTAGCACCCATTTCCTTGTATCATTTTGGGGTTATTCAGGCTATGTGTGTGTGCGTATTTATATATATTCTATGGTTAAATATACAGTATTAGTTCAAGAGGAGTTTTGAAATAAAACCTGGTATTTGGATCCAGAGTTTTCTTAATGGAAATAAATTCAAAATAATTTGATAGGTGTATATACCCTCAGGTTATAATAGGTATTATATAAGTTTGTAAACGTAATTTTTTTTATGAAAATGTTTTCATAAATAAAATGGTTAAGTCTTGTGTTAACAGAATTCTTTCTTTGTTCGATTGAGATGAAATTTCAGCGATGAAATTCTTTTAAGAGAGGATGTAATGACTCGAAATTTTATCGTTTTGATTTGTAAATATTTAATTTATTTTAAATACTCGATTAATGGTTTAATAATCAAATAAATCTATTTTAATAATAACTAATGGTAGAAAATTCATTTTTGATTTTTGTTTATATAAATTGTTAGTTCTATGAAAAATAGAAAATGTGACCGAAACTTGTTTTTCGGATTTTTGAATTTTTATCGAATATCAAGTTATAGAAAATTGTTATATCTTTGTATATACTTTAATTAACATTTAAATGTTTAAGGCATCTTATTTTGGAAAAAACATAAGTAAGTAAAGTGATAATAATAACTGATAAAATATATTTTAATTTAAGATATGAAATTTGAATAGGATAAGATGGATTAAATGGAATGATGACTTAAGTGTGGAAACCAACTTAAACACATGGGATTAGCCTAATATCTTCCATATTATCAAAAAGGACGAGTAACACCTTATTAACCTCCATGTTTTAAAACGCTTAGTACTTTTGATGGTTTAAAAAATAATGACATAGTTGAATAAATGGTTTAAGGGTATTTTGGTCCATAGGATTTCTTGCATTTATAAAAGAGAGTCTTGTTCACTTTCATCTATTTACATTTTCATCCTATCTTCCTAACCTTTTTCCCTTCTCCTCTTTTATTTTTAAATTTGGAAAATCTTATCTTTCAAAAATAAAAATTTATACTTTATTCAAAAGATCAAAATTTCATGCCATTTAACAAATTGGAAGGTGAGAACACTAACTCTTTTTACATATTTTTGGGATTAACAAATAGTGTGAAATATTCAATCTTTGTTTAGTTTTTATATGAGATAATGAATGTTATGGATTTGTTAGTAATTTTGACTTGATATGAAAACCATGTTTATGGTATTGGTTAAAAATCCTATCTTGTTTGTTCTTTATTTTGCTTGTGAAAATAGGTCATTGAAAACGAAAATATAGGTATACAGGTTACTAATAGTTTCTTCTTCCTCTCTTCTTATTATTCTTTGAAATACGCACATCCTCACTTTCTTTTTAGCTTCAAAAATTAATAACCCACAAACCATCTTTTTTTAGCCCCGATTCCCAACATGAAAGTTGTCAAGTATAGTCCCAAGTATTTTACAAAAATGTTCACCAGGTTTTTCGTCGAGTACAGTGGCCGAGGGGGCTCAATTTCGGTAAAATGATAAATTTCCTTCAATATTCAAAATAATAAATTCTCTCTAATCTCTTGGAATTATACAGCGTTGTTTGCGGCATCAGATTCATGGAGTGCTGTAGTATTTTTGGTAGAGTTTCGGTGAGATTTGGAAGGGGGTCGATGACGGTGGTCGTGATCTAGGGTTTGGAACTAACGTTGATTTAGGCATTGATAGGGGATGAGGTTGTCGCCATGGTGTTTCTTGGGTGTTTTAGTATCTCCGGGATGAGTTTGGAGTGTTACAGTTAGCGATGGGGGGGAGGTGGCGGGGGGGTTCCGATCCTTATTGCAATGCGAGGTAGAGGTACGATCACGATGACCTAGACGCAGCCCACATGGGGTTTCCAGTGATGGGCATGTCGAGCTTGAGTAGGTGAGTGTGTGGGTGGGTTCGGGTGTGACGTTGGGTGGTCGGAGATGATGTGCAGGTGCACGTCATGGTGAGATGCTGGAGATTTATTTGGAATAATCATTTTGGGTAGGTAGCATTGATTTAGGAAGAAAGCAATAGCGGATTTGAGTTGTTGGGGTATGGGCTTGGGCCCATTTGTTTGGGTGAGGAGCCTTATAACTTATTTAGTTTTAAAATTTTGAAATTAAAACTGTTAACTAGGAAAATCAATATCTCACTCGTTTAAAACCCAATTAACTCCCGGATTTTGGCGTAGGACTCATATTGACGAGTATAACATTTTGGCATAACTTGTTGATTGATTCGATGATGTTTAAAATATTGACAAAATAATAGGGATTGAATAAAATTTTGTTATTTTAAATAATAACATGATTTAATTAATTATATTTCCTTGGTGATATTTATTGTCCAAATAAAGCACTGTTATGTTAAATGAAATAGAGTAGATTAATTTGGACATCTTGTTAGCATAATAAAACACCGTTCTGCTAGTTTAAACTGAATAGATGTATTGATTTACATCTGTTTAGTAGAATAAATCCCCGTTCTGCTAATATACTCATTTGGACATTTAAGTGTATGCCAGTTAATTAATATTGGAAAGGTGATGTGTTAACTATTGATGGTTAATTATTTAAATATAGGCTGCTTATGTAAATACTAGTTATGTGACTTGAAAGTTAAATTGAATAAATGGTAACTTGTTTAAGTACCATTGTGGTTGCTAACCTCTTTCGAATCTGAAAGGTTATGGATTTAAATTTAACTTCAAATTTATAACAATTTGAGATTAAGTGTTTATAAGTGATGTTTTAAAATTTGTTAATTAATTATCTTATTGATGATGTTTTAAAAGTAATCTACATATTTTTACTTCGATATTTAATCCACTTTTATTTAAATAAATGTCATAATTGGGTATTTTTACATATTTTTACCAAAATCCATATGTCATCAAATCATCATTCATTCATCTTTATTTAGGGACAAAATGGTAATTTTGTGCATGTATTAATTTTGAGAATATTTATTTGCACATTTTAATTTTATTTGTAGGAATTTGGATGGAAGATGGAAGAAGCTTCATGTATGTATGCATGCACAAAGGATGGAAGATGAATGAAGATGGAAATAAATGGATTCATATACATGGAGGAGCCCACCTATCCACTAACCTATGGACCACAATTAAATGCTAATTGAGATTAAAAGCATATGCACATGTTCATGAAGGTATAAAGGCATGTTAATGGGGATAAATTATATGCTAATGATAATTTGGAGGCCACACTTCCTAAGGGGCATTTTGGGTAGTCCCCTAAAATATGGATTAGGGTTTTAAGTATGTATAAATACCCCTTATGTTTAGTGTAGAGAGCTCTTTCCACATTCTCTTTAGTTTAGTGGTAGCCACAAATGTAAACATAAATTTTCTTTCTTTTTAATGGCTTCTTAGGCTTTTCTTTATGCAATTATTTATATGCAATTTTAATTCACGTTCCTTTCTTTTATGTTTCTTTTGATGTTAGTAGTTTAGATCTCTTTATTTTATGCAAGTAGATTAGTTTTTAGTTTATTTCAATTAGCTCTCGTCTTTCATGTTGAAATCACATTATATTGCGATGAATTCAAATATGAGAAACTAAGCCCATTCAATTTAGGGGTAATGAAGCTCTCATGAATCGCATAAAATTAACATAGTGATTTCATTTCATCTCCTTTTGTGCTTAATGAATATTTTGATGTGGTAAAATTTTGTTGTTTAACTTTAAATTTGATAGCCTATGTTGTTGACACCAAATAGGCTATGCTTAAACAAAACATAAACACAAATCACCTCTTCATCTACATATGATTTTGGTAATGCAGTGGATTTTAAAATCAAAATATGATGGTCTATATTACTAATCAATAGTAAATAGATCATGCTTAGAGTAGATTTTATTTTTAATTTCATTATCGTTTTCATGAGAGTTGACAAGTAGTTTGGATGGTGTGTTAAAGTTTGATGGTTTATGTTGGCTAATTAATAGCACAATAGACCATACTTAGGATAAATACATTAACTAAATTCACAAATGACCAAAAGAGAGATCATAACTTCATTGTGTTGATTTGTATGGTCATGAGAAGGGATTTGCCTCTAAATTGCCTTCTACTCTCATGTTTTTATTCACCTTGTTTTTAGTTAGTTTTTACATTTTTTAGCTTAAAACTATTTCAAACATTGGGTTAATTTGATTGAGTAGAATTTGAAATCAATTCATTTCCCTGCGGATCGACCCGTACTCGTCACGTACTAAAATTGTACGCCGTGTGTTTGAGGTTAATTTTATCACAAATTTTTTAATGGCGGTTTTCTAAATCGATAGAAAATTCCGCCGTTAACTAACAAGTTTTTGGTGCCATTTCCGAGGAATTGATTTGATTTTATTTCTATTCTTCGAATTATTTTTGTTTGATTTTAGTGTGTTTGCATTTTGTTTGTTGAGTTGTATTTCAGAACTTTAAAAAAATTATTGTTGTGTGTTTATGTGTAATTTTTATTTTCATTTTCTTTGTATGCTTGTTGTTTTTCTGTTTGTGTTTGCATTTCTATTATATATATATACATACAATTTCATTTCAAAACGATTTTTTTTATTTCATTTACATAACAGTTTTACATTGTTTTACATAACTTAGTTTTACATTGTTGTATTTTGTTTACATCTTCAAACTGCCCACTTCCTTACTGCAATCAACTTATCACCCTACCTCCTTGCCTTTGCATTCTTAATCCATCAACAACCACTATAGATGCTTCAATCAACTCAACTTCCTTTATCAACATCCACCATATCACTTCCTTCAAACTGCATTCAAACTGCCACTGTTATATGTCAAAACTACACCTCCCAATTGTCTTCATATCAACCCCTCTGTGACGACCGCCCATGACCCCTGCACCGAATCTAAAGATAGAGCGCTGTAAAGTGTGCCAGGCGACCATGGACGATTGTCAAGGTAAGATTTAAAACAACAGAATCTATCGTATTACTCACAGCGCATGGACAAAATACAATAGAACATATGTATAGTGAAGCTTTACAGAACAAAATGACATTTTATAAAAACTCCATACTAGTTGACTACAAGCATCCACATAGTCAATACATCAAGCCTCACTACATAACTCTCAGAGAATACAAAAAACAGCGGAATATCCAGTACATAATAACAAGAAGATACTAAGCAACCCTCAAGCTCGTCTTCGATATCAGCATCGTGAGAAGAGAACATCACCTGTCACCTGCTACCTAGTCTGCCCGTCCCAAAATGAACGAACAGCCCAAGGCAATAAGAATTAAAACATAAAGCCTTGAGTCAGACAACAGTCTTAGTGAGCAGTAAATTAACTAACAACATACCAAAAGAGCATAAAGGAAAAGGAATAGGAATACAACCCTCCCATTCCAACCTCATTCTTCAGTGATAGCCCCCAGACACACACTAAGCAGAAGCAACATAGCAGAGCATACAATTTAAGGTAAAACTACTATCACTCGAGTCAAGGGCGATGTTTTCCAAGTACCAAGGCCTAAATCAGATAAGCACCCAGAAAATACCGCTCTTGAGTCCGAATGACGATACAACCAAACATCCATGACTCTGGCTATCACTGTTATCATTGCTTCGATATCACCGTTAATTGAATGACCGGCACATTCTTTCAGCCGTCCGTCAAGGGCTAATGGAAACCCCGGTTCTAGACATAACTCCCGCACGTCGTCGCAGCCCGTGCCTAGGACTATCGAATCTGCCCAGAGTACTCGACCATCAACAGTTGGCCGTTGGGACTATCGAATCTGCCCAAACGTACTCTTGCTTAGAGCATGCTAGAACCTTCAACAACGATGCTATCCAAGCCTCCTAGTCATCCTCCTCGACGACTATTCTCATATCCATTCATTATCCTCAACTCGAATCATATCACCGAGTTATCAACATGCTTGGAATGATCCCGTCTGGATTAGACCAAGTCTTCATCACATGATCGCCTCGCTTCATTACATCCTCGCAAAGCCTCATCTCATCATCACATCATCAAATCTATGCATAGGAGCTTCATCATCCCGCTACATATGCCACGAGCAGCTTTCCCAATTCAAGAGCCTTTCCCTTAGCTTTTGAATCGTCTTCGATCTAAATCTAATCATCAATCATCTAGTTCATAACAATCAATCAAATCAAACATCAATCCAAACAATCAAGCATTCCAATATGATCTAAGTAGACAATTATAACAATAATGGCATTTTCGTAATTAAAGAGTTGAAAGTCCAATAAGCATGAAAACATGGATTATATCTCTACAAACTTGATGAATGAACTTGCATAGGTTAACATATGATAAAATGGATGTAACATCATCATGAACAATGGATCTATATGGATCTACACATAGGATGAAGAAAATGCATGGAAATCTCTATTTTAACACCAAAACGAGCCAACAATCCGATATACTCCTTTGGATCCGTGTGAGAGATAATCACCACTCACCAAATCACCTAAACAAACCCAAATCAATACGCTTCAGATCTGGACAGCGAAGGATGAAGCTTGATCTATCACGAATCCGCTTCAAACGAAGAAATCTCACTTGAAAAGATGAAGATCTTCAACTTTAGCTCTTGAATCTTCAATCTTGATCTTCAACTTGGATGGATGTAAGCACTAGATTAGAGTGGAGAAAAGAAGTGAAGAAGTGTAGAAGTCGAGCTCTCAAAATGGCAGCACTTCGTCGCTTCAAAATCCGGATCCCAAAAATGAAGAGAAGCTCTCCTATTTATAGCTGAAATCCATGACTCGACTGCCTCCATGAGTCGTCTACGACTCATCAGATCACCACGACTCAACGGTTTCCGACTTAAGCCTAACTCCGACTCAACACTCAGACTCCCCTACGACTCAAGACTTAACAGCTATCTCCTAAGTCGTCTCCGACTTATAGCCTCTTCCGACTCAACCACCCCCTACGACTTAACCAAGCTACTACTCATCCACTTGCACGAGTTATCACCCATGCGCGACTCATCAGCTTACGACTCATCAGAAGGTACGACTCAACGGTTAACTCGACTACGACTTATCAAGTATTACGACTCATCAGACAACTTGAGTACGACTCATCAGACAACATGAGTACGACTCATCAGACAACATGAGTACGACTCATCAGACAACATGAGTACGACTCATCAGACAACATGAGTACGACTCATCAGACAACATGAGTACGACTCATGAGATGACTCGGATACGACTCAACTCCTAATTCTTCCAGGTCTTAAGTCGACCACTACCTTAACTCGTCAGCCGACTTAACACTTAACTCAAAACCTTAAGTCGTCTACAATAACATAAGTCGGTCACTTCCTTAGGTTGTCTATCCCTTAACTCGGCAACGACTTACAACCTACGACTTAACACTTGCCGAGTTAACTTCAACCTACTAACCTAGCCCAGCTACGACTTATCTCCTTAGGTCGTTGCCGACTCACCCCTTGAGTCCTTAACTCGCCCAGACTCATTACTAACTCGTCCAGAACTCCTATCTCCTAAGTCGTATACGACTCACGACTCATGCTAAGTCGTGAACGACTTAGGACTTAGGCAAAATTTGCCTAAAATCTGAAATGGCCCAAAACGCTAAAACTCCAGATTTGACGAACTTGTCGATCCGTAAAAATACGGGTCGTTACATTCTCTCCCCCTTAGGAATTTCGCCCCCGAAATTCCAAGCAAACAAAGAAATCAAAGACTATTCTGTACGCCTACCATCCATAGCAATCAATAAACCATGCATCCAATTCTAGCTTAGCGTACAGAATTCTAAGACTTAGAACAAGTTACAATATCGCGAGATGAGATGACACCGTAGGGCCATACCTTGAAGAGTTCAGGATGAGCTGCCTTCATCCTCTCTTCCACCTCCCACGTACAGTCGTTATCATCATCACTCCATTGTATCTTGAGCAACTTAACTACCTTCCTCCTAAGCTGTTTCGTGTCAGTTTCAACAACACGAAGCGGCTTACGAGGTCTTCTATCAACTGGATCAACTTCAAAATCTTCACAGCTATCAGCAGAAACCACCGTATTCGAGTCGTGCACATACTTCCGTAGATATGATACGTGAAAAACATTATGCACACTCGACATCTTCTCCGGTAATTCCAATCTATAAGCGAGCTTTCCAATTCGCTCGATAATCGGGAATGGTCCAACAAATCTCGGAGTCAATTTTCCTTTCTTCCCGAATCGAATAACATTCTTCAGTGGAGAAATCTTCACAAAAACCATATCTCCTACGTCGAATTCCAAATCCTTTCGACGCTTATCGGCATAACTCTTCTGACGGTCTTGGGCTGCCTTCATCCGTTGCCGAATGATCTCTATGCAATCCGAAGTCTGTCGAATCATCTCTGGCCCAAGCATCTGCTTTTCTCCAGTTTCCAACCAACATGTCGGAGAGTTACACGGTCTTCCATACAATGCTTCATACGGTGCCATACCAATGCTTGACTGGTAACTGTTGTTGTACGCAAACTCCACCAAATGAAGGTGATCTTCCCATGATCCTCCGAAGTCCAAAACACATGCTCTTAGAAGATCTTCCAAAACTCGGTTGACTCTCTCGGTCTGACCATCTGTTTGGGGATGATAAGCTGTACTCAAACACAACTCGGTTCCCAAGACTTCCTGGAAGCTCTTCCAAAATCCACTAGTGAACAATGGGTCTCGATCGCTCACTATACTCTTCGGAATACCATGGAATCGAACTATCCACTTAACATACAACTCGGCCAACTTTGATGCAGTCCTAGTCGATCGAACAGGAATGAATCTTGCACTCTTGGTCAAACGATCCACAATGACCCAAATCCCTTCATTTCCCGTTCTTGTTCTAGGTAATCCATCAATAAAATCCATCGACACTTGTTCCACTTCCATGTAGGAACTTCTAATGGCTGAAGCAATCCGCTTGGCTTCTTCTGTTCGGCTTTTACCAACTGGCAATTCATACACTTGGAAATGAAATCTCCAACATCCTTCTTCATGCCTTCCCAGTAGTAGGTTCTCTTCATATCCCGATACATCTTGTTTCCACCTGGATGAATTGTCAACTTCGAGTGATGACTTTCCTTCAGAACTTCACTCCTCAATTCATCTATATCGGGAACAACTAGTCGTCCTTGCTTTCGAAGCCAACCTTCTCTATCGACCTCGAATCCTTTATCCTTTTCTGGATCCAATCCAGATTCCAAATCACAGATAATATTGACAAGCTTATCATCTCGCTTTTGGCTCTCGCCAATCCTTTCCACAAGAGAAGGTCTTATCGATAAGTTTGCCAACATCTCAGGTTCCAATTCGCATCTAGGCCTGAAGTCAAATCCAGCTAAATACTCGAGATTCTTCCATTCAGAAAACATGGCTCCCAATCCTGCATGTCTTCGACTTAACGCATCAGCCACTGCGTTACCTTTTCCCGGAGTATAACCTATACCAAAATCATATGATGCCAAAAACTCTAGCCAACGTTGCTGCCGAAGATTCAAATCCTTTTGGGAGAAAAGATACTTCAACGACTTATGATCCGTAAACAATTCGAATCGAACTCCCAATAGATAATGCCTCCACATCTTCAGAGCAAATACAATCGCTGCCAACTCCAAATCATGAGTCGGGTAATTCCTTTCATGCGGCTTTAGTTGTCGACTGGCATACGCAACAACTTTATCCTTCTGCATCAGCACTGCTCCAAGTCCCGTACCACATGCGTCGGTGTAAACCACCATCTCATCATTCCCACTTGGAATAGTCAAAACAGGAGCACTTGTCAATCTCTCTTTCAGGATTCCGAAAGCTTGCTCACACTTAGCATCCCAACTGAACACTCGGTTCTTCTTCGTCAATCCTGTTAATGGAGCAGCTACCTTGGAGAAGTCTTTGATAAACCGTCGATAATATCCTGCTAATCCAAGAAAACTTCTCACATCAGATGCATTCTTAGGTCTAACCCAATCCTGGATTGCTGCCACCTTAGCGGGATCAACCGCTATTCCACTTCCAGAAATCACATGGCCTAAGAACCTCACTTCACTTTTCCAGAAGTGACACTTCGAAAACTTAGCCTTCAGCTGATGTTTCCGTAAGATCTCCAAAACAATACGCAAGTGCGTCTTGTGCTCTTCTTCCGTTCTGGAATAAATCAGAATATCATCCACGAACACAAGTACGAACTTGTTCAACTGATCTCTGAACACTCTATTCATAAGATCCACAAAATATGCTGGCGCGTTAGTCAATCCAAACGGCATTACCAGCCACTCAAAGAAACCCGATGGTGTCCGAAAAGCAGTCTTCGGCACACTATCTTTAGCTACTCTCAACTGGTGAAATCCCGTTGCCAAATCCATCTGAGAAAACACCTTAGCCTCGTGAAGCTGATCAAACAAGTCATCTATTCTCGGCAATGGATACTTGTTCTTCTTTGTCACCTTATTCAGCTCACGATAATCCACACACAATCTCAATGATCCATCTGCCTTGGTTGCGAACACAACTGGTGCACCCCACTCGGACACACTACGCCGAATGAATCCTTTCTGTAAAAGATCATCGACTTGCACCCTCAACTCTTGCTGTTCCCTAGGCGCAATCCGCCTAAGAGGCATCACAACAGGTCTGGCTCCTTCAACTAGCTCTATACGAAACTCGATCTCTCTATGCGGCGGCAACCCTTTGACTTCGTCAAAGACATCCTCGAATCCATTTGCGATTGGCACTAAAGACAGTCCATCCCGTGGAACAACTAGCGAATACATGAAGCTCATGAAGACGCCTTCTTCATGCTTACATCGTATCACAACCTTTCGCCCCTCCACATTCTCGACTGTCACCTCCAGCCTCTCACAATCAACCTTAGCCGCATACTTCCTAAGCCAGTCCATACCCAAGATAATTCCGAACCCCGCAAAGTTCAGAACAAAGCAATCACAAACAAAAGAGCAACCATGACTCGACACAACTAGACCACGGCATAACATACACAAACAAGACGAACCCCCAACTGGATTAGTCACAACCAATGGCCTATCAATAATATCCGGTTCCAAACCTAACCGGCCTACGAGTTCACTACAAACAAACGAATGCGACGCTCCAGTATCAAACAGAACTCTAACTGGAACACCACATAGGAAAAGAGTACCTTGAACCACCACACTCTTTCCCTTCTCTTCAGCGGTAGGAGCTTTCGAAGACGACGGAACAGCTCCTAAAGCATAGGCTTGCACAATCTGTCTGTCCTTCCTTGGTTCTGGACAATTCTTCCTGAAATGCCCCGGCTTGTCACAGTTGTGACACTTCATCGACACCTTAGGATTCTTACAATCCTTCGAGAAATGGCCCTTTTGCTGACAATTGTAGCAAGTCACCTCGCCTTTCGGCTTCTTCTGGCCATCCTTACCCTTCTGCTGCTGCTGCTTCCTCTTCTGGTTTCCACCCTGCTGTGGTTTAGATTCTCCCTTGGTAACAGCAACAACAGGTCCTTCCTTAGGAAACAGACTCTCATGCCTAAGAGCTTTCTCCACAAGCTTCTCAAATGAATCGTCCAAATGATCCACCAACTGTCTCCCAAGATAACTATCCAAGCCGGTCACAAACTTCTCATTCTTCTGGTAAGCAGATTCAATATATGACCGAGCATACTTGGACAAAGCTTCAAACTCAGAAACATACTCAAGAACTGATCTTCCACCTTGCTTGAGCTCTACAAATTTCTTGAACAGAACAGACTTCTGAGCTGTAGAAATGAACTTAGCTTCAAATCTGACTTGGAATTGCTCCCAAGTAATCTCTTCTTCCGGAGTAGTGATGGTAATAGAGTTCCACCAATCAGAGGCTCTCCCTTGAAGCTGTCTCGATGCCAACTTCCTCTTAGTTGCATCTTCAATTCCCAAATCACCAAAGATCCTTCTACAAGCATCTATCCACCTCTGGACCTCAATGGTAGATTCTGTTCCCAAGAAAACCTTCCCTCCAAGAGCAGTATAATCCTTGCACAACTTAGCAAAATCCACTGGTTTCGGAGTTTGGACTTGAACTCCAACATCAACTGCCGCCCCCGGAACTGGTATCCTTCTCATGATCGAAGTCATCATAGCTTCGAACATGGCTGCATAATCAGCAGTCTCTTCAGTAGCACGGCCTTCCCTAGCAGCTGGTCTCCCTCTTCGACTCATTCTCAATATCTATAAAAAGGAATGATTAGAACATCTAGAGAAACAACTGCATAAAGGACTCAACTCTACTAAACTACTATATTATCTATAGTATTCATCCATCAAAATACAATTACGTCTCTCATACGTAGTTACGACAGCGAGCGTTGGGTAAAATCGATTAACCAATGCTCTGATACCAAATGTGACGACCGCCCATGACCCCTGCACCGAATCTAAAGATAGAGCGCTGTAAAGTGTGCCAGGCGACCATGGACGATTGTCAAGGTAAGATTTAAAACAACAGAATCTATCGTATTACTCACAGCGCATGGACAAAATACAATAGAACATATGTATAGTGAAGCTTTACAGAACAAAATGACATTTTATAAAAACTCCATACTAGTTGACTACAAGCATCCACATAGTCAATACATCAAGCCTCACTACATAACTCTCAGAGAATACAAAAAACAGCGGAATATCCAGTACATAATAACAAGAAGATACTAAGCAACCCTCAAGCTCGTCTTCGATATCAGCATCGTGAGAAGAGAACAGCACCTGTCACCTGCTACCTAGTCTGCCCGTCCCAAAATGAACGAACAGCCCAAGGCAATAAGAATTAAAACATAAAGCCTTGAGTCAGACAACAGTCTTAGTGAGCAGTAAATTAACTAACAACATACCAAAAGAGCATAAAGGAAAAGGAATAGGAATACAACCCTCCCATTCCAACCTCATTCTTCAGTGATAGCCCCCAGACACACACTAAGCAGAAGCAACATAGCAGAGCATACAATTTAAGGTAAAACTACTATCACTCGAGTCAAGGGCGATGTTTTCCAAGTACCAAGGCCTAAATCAGATAAGCACCCAGAAAATACCGCTCTTGAGTCCGAATGACGATACAACCAAACATCCATGACTATGGCTATCACTGTTATCATTGCTTCGATATCACCGTTAATTGAATGACCGGCACATTCTTTCAGCCGTCCGTCAAGGGCTAATGGAAACCCCGGTTCTAGACATAACTCCCGCACGTCGTCGCAGCCCGTGCCTAGGACTATCGAATCTGCCCAGAGTACTCGACCATCAACAGTTGGCCGTTGGGACTATCGAATCTGCCCAAACGTACTCTTGCTTAGAGCATGCTAGAACCTTCAACAACGATGCTATCCAAGCCTCCTAGTCATCCTCCTCGACGACTATTCTCATATCCATTCATTATCCTCAACTCGAATCATATCACCGAGTTATCAACATGCTTGGAATGATCCCGTCTGGATTAGACCAAGTCTTCATCACATGATCGCCTCGCTTCATTACATCCTCGCAAAGCCTCATCTCATCATCACATCATCAAATCTATGCATAGGAGCTTCATCATCCCGCTACATATGCCACGAGCAGCTTTCCCAATTCAAGAGCCTTTCCCTTAGCTTTTGAATTGTCTTCGATCTAAATCTAATCATCAATCATCTAGTTCATAACAATCAATCAAATCAAACATCAATCCAAACAATCAAGCATTCCAATATGATCTAAGTAGACAATTATAACAATAATGGCATTTTCGTAATTAAAGAGTTGAAAGTCCAATAAGCATGAAAACATGGATTATATCTCTACAAACTTGATGAATGAACTTGCATAGGTTAACATATGATAAAATGGATGTAACATCATCATGAACAATGGATCTATATGGATCTACACATAGGATGAAGAAAATGCATGGAAATCTCTATTTTAACACCAAAACGAGCCAACAATCCGATATACTCCTTTGGATCCGTGTGAGAGATAATCACCACTCACCAAATCACCTAAACAAACCCAAATCAATACGCTTCAGATCTGGACAGCGAAGGATGAAGCTTGATCTATCACGAATCCGCTTCAAACGAAGAAATCTCACTTGAAAAGATGAAGATCTTCAACTTTAGCTCTTGAATCTTCAATCTTGATCTTCAACTTGGATGGATGTAAGCACTAGATTAGAGTGGAGAAAAGAAGTGAAGAAGTGTAGAAGTCGAGCTCTCAAAATGGCAGCACTTCGTCGCTTCAAAATCCGGATCCCAAAAATGAAGAGAAGCTCTCCTATTTATAGCTGAAATCCATGACTCGACTGCCTCCATGAGTCGTCTACGACTCATCAGATCACCACGACTCAACGGTTTCCGACTTAAGCCTAACTCCGACTCAACACTCAGACTCCCCTACGACTCAAGACTTAACAGCTATCTCCTAAGTCGTCTCCGACTTATAGCCTCTTCCGACTCAACCACCCCCTACGACTTAACCAAGCTACTACTCATCCACTTGCACGAGTTATCACCCATGCGCGACTCATCAGCTTACGACTCATCAGAAGGTACAACTCAACGATTAACTCGACTACGACTTATCAAGTATTACGACTCATCAGACAACTTGAGTACGACTCATCAGACAACATGAGTACGACTCATCAGACAACATGAGTACGACTCATCAGACAACATGAGTACGACTCATCAGACAACATGAGTACGACGCATCAGACAACATGAGTACGACTCATCAGACAACATGAGTACGACTCATCAGACAACATGAGTACGACTCATCAGACAACATGAGTACGACGCATCAGACAACATGAGTACGACGCATCAGACAACATGAGTACGACTCATCAGACAACATGAGTACGACTCATCAGACAACATGAGTACGACTCATGAGATGACTCGGATACGACTCAACTCCTAATTCTTCCAGGTCTTAAGTCGACCACTACCTTAACTCGTCAGCCGACTTAACACTTAACTCAAAACCTTAAGTCGTCTACAATAACATAAGTCGGTCACTTCCTTAGGTTGTCTATCCCTTAACTCGGCAACGACTTACAACCTACGACTTAACACTTGCCGAGTTAACTTCAACCTACTAACCTAGCCCAGCTACGACTTATCTCCTTAGGTCGTCGCCGACTCACCCCTTGAGTCCTTAACTCGCCCAGACTCATTACTAACTCGTCCAGAACTCCTATCTCCTAAGTCGTATACGACTCACGACTCATGCTAAGTCGTGAACGACTTAGGACTTAGGCAAAATTTGCCTAAAATCTGAAATGTCCCAAAACGCTAAAACTCCAGATTTGACGAACTTGTCGATCCGTAAAAATACGGGTCGTTACACCCTCCGACCATCTTCAACAAACAACACTGCTGCATGTTATCTCGCCTTTTGGTCAAGGCCGAGATATCAGCAAATTGGTTGGAAATGATGGATATATGGATTGGAAATCGATTGGAAATGAGGCTATGATCGATATAGACAAAATTGGACCGAGCTCCAATCAAGGTGGGATCGATTGGGAATGATGCACAAGGCTTGAAGAAGCCACGTTTCAAATTTCAAGTCAATCGGAGTCCATATGCTCAAGTTCTGGATGGATCAATATGGGTGAGAAATGGTTTTGGATCGAATCCTTCGTATCGATCATTGTAATGGTTATCGATCGGTCTTCGGATCAATGCATATCATATCGATACACTTTGCATCGATCAGTTGGCTTCAGGAAGGAAACGGGTTGATGGGTATTGGATTCGTATCGATACGCACGTATCGATTGGATGACATAATAGGTCAATGCACTTCGTATTGATCAAGGCTGGGATCGATACGAAGAATGAAGCAATGGTTACAGGGATTTGGATGAGCATTTTGTATCGATCACTTATTGATCGATACGAAGGATACACTCGGGTTCGATACAAAGATGGGTGTAGGGGATGGATACGAACAGCGGCAGGCACTCATAGGCTATTTCGTATCGATCTCCTTCGTACCGATTGATTCGAAGAAGCCAGTCAAGGGAAGGAGTGCATTGCATGGATCAAAGCGTGGAACTCGGATGGATACGAAGGCTATGGCTATGGACATGGGGACTGATGGATACGAAGTGATGGAGGCAAATTGATGGATACGAAATCCATGGATACGAAGGCTTCAGCCTACTTACAAATATAAACTTGGATCGATCATAACTCTAAAACCATAGATCCAAATGCTATGAAATTTTTACAGAAGATTTCTTATTCCGCCAGGAACGTCCATGATCGATCTCGACTTCATTGGACCAGTTTTGGATCGATACGAATTGTACCTGGATCGATCAAGATCAATCCCAAACGACCCCAGATCGATTTGGTGGGCCCACCTACGCATGAGAAATGGTATTCCAAGTTTTGGGGTAGATATTTCTGGATCTACTCCTATAAATAGCAACTCCATGACAACTAAAAAGGGATCTTCTTCTGCTTTTCTAAGGGAAACTCTGCCATTTGGTTTACTGTTTTCAAAGGGTTGTAACTGTAATTACAATATAAGGAATAAAATGATCAATTCAAAGTGGACGTAGGCTGGAGACAACTGAACCACTATAAACCTTGTATTCTTTGCTTTCTCACTCATTTTAATTTTGTATTTTTCTTCATTTTTATTATCTAATTTATCCAGATCTGAGATCTGTGCTTGGATGTCGAGGATTTGTGTGTAAACACTAGTGCTTCTACTACTTCTGGGGTTTGTGACCAATTTTGGCGTAAACACTTTGGTGCCTTCACTGAGAAAACCAGCAGCCGCTACATCAGATTTGGACTTTAGATTTGGAAAGCTAAAGGATTGAATCTAGAAGGAACCATGGCCAAGCAATCAACAAGGAGACAGAGAATAGAAAGGAGTCAGCACGAAGGAAGTCAGAAGGCTTCCTCAGGAGCTAATCAGGCCTCAGTCTTCATCACTAGAGATGAGATGGAAATGATGTTGAAAAGGCAAGAGGACATGATATAGAACCTACTCCGACAGGTTGGACAAGCTGGAATGCAAAGCCAAGGGAATGGAGTTGCAGGGAATGCTGGGAATAAGGATCACGAAGCTGGAGCAGCAAGAGCAGAGGCAATTCAGAATCAGGATCGAGAAAACGAAGCAAATAGGATGCAGGACAGAGCGGAACCATCGGGAGCAGCTCCTGCACTCGGGGGCATACTCATGAATCATGTTGGCTCGATTCCAGGAAGGATTCCAGGCTGCGCTGTGCTGTTTGAGTTGATCGAGATATAGATGCTCATCCAGAAGGACAAGTTTCAGGATTCCCACGCGGACTCGAGGGGAAGGTTGGAGATAGCAGGCAAAGGCTACCACTTAATGACAACGACAGGTTAGCGGACATGATCAGACGGGTTATGAGGGGGAGGATTGGTGAATAGAGATTTGTAGGATGTGAATAGGAGCCCCTTTACTCCTACGATCAGGCAAGCACTACAAGAAAATCTTCCATAAATAGTAGAATTGAATAGCGTTTAAATGCTTGCTGCTATGGCGGGCTTTTTATTCGTCGATATATATAAAGTACATGCTGTCATCTAACCTAATTACTAAGCAGGAATAAAACGCGCCATTTATTTCCCGTCCCTCCAAATACATACCAATCTAATTTTATTTTTCTATCCCCAAAACACTATACCATTTCTCAAACCAAAAATCCTCATTGATTTTCTCCTTCAAAAACCTGATTCAATAACCCTAATGCATACTCGTCCTTTAAAAACCTAAATAACTTTGATTGACTGGAATTAGGGTTCATTAGTTTTCTTGGATTTTATTTTCATGGAGACTAAGAAAATCGAGTCCCACAGATTTCTTCGGCTGCATCGCCAGTATCAGTAAGTGCAACTAATCCTCTTTTAGAAAATTAAAGAAACCATAAAGTCTTTTTCTTTGAATTGGCTTATCAACATTTCACGATTTCATCAGTAACTTGATTTTGTAAAGAAACCTGATTGCCCTCTTTTACTTTTAGTCGACTCTAACTTGATTTAGTAAAGAAACCTCAGATCTCTTCTTTTCTTTTAATCTGATTTCAATCACTATTTATTATAATTTCCTAAAAACAATTTTGGTTAAGTTATTTATTCTTATTTTATATTCACCAAATGATCTATTTGAGAAAATTGAGAGAATTGTTGGAGAAATGGGATGTCAAATTAAAAAAGGACATGGCAAGGTATACTTCAATTCATATAAACAGAAAATGAAGAGTTCTCTATTTCGTTCAGTAATGGATAACTAATTGTTAACATACAATACTTTGCAGTTAAAAGTTGTGCAACACAAAGATAGTTCATCGAGCCCAAAAATCTCAGGACCCCTTTCAATTGCCACAGAGGTAACTATTGTTAATTATTATTTATAGATCTCCAGTACTGATAGTTTAAAGTATGTCTGTATAATTATGTACTAAATAATAATATATATGATTGGTTAGGTATTTGAACTGGGTCCATCTCTATATGTCATCGAACTAAGGAAGTCTCATGGAGATTTCTTGCTGTATAGACAGGTATCCAAACTGCTTAATTTTGTAAAACCTCAGTTACAGTATTTGTACATCCATTATAGTTTGATTCTCTGCTGCAGTAGGATACCCAACAAAATTAATAAAATATCAATCAATATATATCAGTCATTCCTTGGGCTAGTTAAGGATTGCAACTGAGTGTAGTTTGGGTGGGCAGTGGGGTGGATGGGTCTGTGGGCTTTAGTTAGCCCTTTGTGCTTGATTGCTGTAAATTGAAAAAAAGACAACAGTAGTAGATTGTTGCACCATATATGTTGAGTGTAGTTTATATAGAATGCTTTAAACATATCTATTGTTATATACTGAATGAAAAATGAAATCAATGGTAATTTTTTATACTTGAAAACATGAACATGAAATACTTCATAGATTTTAGCTGAGTTCTAGACCATTTGCAGTTACATTTTTAGTTTGTGTACATTGCTTTTAATCTGTCAAGGTGTCATAAATTCAACATTGCCCTGTTAAATTGGGCGTCGATGTCATTGGTAAAGGGTTCTGAGCAATAGGCACAACCTATAAACATTTAAAGAGCTAGGAATAATATTTCTCTAATGTGTTGGTCTGCATTTTATTTATTCTAAAGCCTTTTATTTACATAATCCTAAGTCAAATACGTTACCTACTTCAATGAAATAAAGCTTTGAGCATTTACTCTTTCTCATATAAATACCTAAAACATCCGTTAAAAGTTGTGGAGTAAAACAACTTGAAAGAACAAAATCAATGGTATTTTTTTTGTAATTTTTGACAAATTTAACAAATAATTTTTACGCCAGGCTCATTCTAAAAGCTATATGCTTATTTACAGGATTTAACAAAAATAATAAAGTCAAGAATGATAAATACGTCGAGAATGATAAATATGGTAATATTTAATCTGTGTAGTTAAAGCGCTCGGCAGATTCAAAGCGGTGGAGGTGCAAAAAGTCATAGCGGGGATACAGCGAGGATACAGCGGGATATAGCGGATGGCTTTAAAATAGCATATAAAACTTGTACTTAATGTTTTTACAAATATATAAATGGTAATTAAATGAAAAATTATTATTCAATTGAATTATAATTAATACATAAATAATTTTCAATAAAAACATGTGTGAATATACTTTAAATAAACGTAAAACTATTATATAACATAATTGAATTTAGTAGAATATTAGAGTATTTTCATTTATGAAAATATATTAAAAATTAAATCAAAAAAATTAGTTTCATAATTTGTATAATGTATAAATGCAATTTTTCAATTCATTTTATTAAAGAAGATATAGCGGAAATAGCAGAATATAGCGGGAATAACGGGATATATCGAAAATAGCGGGGCTTAAAGCGGAAATGCTATATTTTGGGGCTATATGGAAATATCGTAGCGGTTGAAATCTGCTATGAGATATAGCGGGGTTATAGCGGGGTAATAGCGGGGCATTAACTACACAGTATTTAATACAACTTTGAACAAATTATGCAATAATTATGTGGTTGTAATCGATGATTAAGATGATAAGATCATAATTCACAATAACAAGTATTATAATATTAGTAAAAAAATTCAATAAGCAACTATTACTGCAGTTAAATATCCATTCCAAGATTCACCTTGCCCTTCAACTTTCCCATTACTACACAGTAAAAAGCTAGTTAATTATTATAATTATCCAAAGTTGAGAAATAACATATCTGTCAAATTCCAAATGGATAAAAGTGTGATTAAGGAAAAGCATAATAGTTTATATTATATTCAACCATATGTTTATGAAAGTTTAAGAGATCGGACTTAAACATGATAATAAAAGACATGGTAATATTTTCAAAAAAGAACAAGAGAACAAAGTTTTATCTGTCATAACACAAAAATTTATCAGTATACCCAACAATAGCCAGTATTTGCTAGTAATACTTACAGTACATAGTTATTATGCATTTTGATGTACTGTACGATCTTATGTTGTTGCAACGATTCACAACACTAGTAAAATTATATGTAATAACTGGTTGTGAACTATGCGCCCGACTCTATTTATTTTGACCTGGGGTTTATAATTATTGGCTCCATGTTTATTCTTTACAAAATTATTGGTAGATATTGAATTTGATCACATATTGTATTGCTTGTTGATAGCTATATTGCCTCAAGGATATGAACACTGATTATAGTTGTGGTTTGTTCATGACCACTAGCAAAGTGGTAAAATCTTTGAACTTGTATTCATAGATCTTTGATCTGAAACTTCACAAATTGACCTCATTTTTTGTGTCTAACCAAGAAAAAAATATAATTTCTTCTATGATCTCATATTTACCTGCAAAAGGTATGGTCACCATGTTCAGGTAGTTTAGCTAACTACAAATGGTTAAACAACGAGCATTTGGGAAGAACCGACCTACAGATCAAATTTATATCACATAACTTTTGGACAATATTTGTGAAAAGATAAGTAAAAACGATGGACATATAGTTGGAAAACATAAAAATATACTTTCGGTGTATTTGAACTATAGTTTTGCAGAATTATAAATGAAATTTACACCAAAGAGTGAAGGGTATTCAGATTGTAAATAAATAAATAATAAATAAAGGGTGTCAACGCGTAAAAGATCATTCAAAATCAATGAATGAATTTAATTTCTACGATATTCAGTGTGCAAACTGTCGCCAGTGCATCCTTTGCACAAAAACCACATGTCTTTTTTGATATGGTCATTATATCCCATTCTTATTTTGCTTAAAATATCAATAAAGTATGGGCATTTTAGGAAACAAATTACTAACTTTGGCTCCATTAATTGAAAAAAAGAGCGATAAAGGAAAATTAAAATTCATAGCATCATCTCCCTCTTTCCTTTTGAAATTCCCTAAACTCTATCCTCATTTTTTATTATTACTATCTCGATAAATTTCTTGAAGTTCAGGAAATTTACATGTCCAGTTTATTTAATTGCATCGCTCTTTGTTTAGTTTATTAATTAGGGATTAATCTTCAAGAAACTTTACTGAAATCTTGTTCTTCGCTTTAATAAATTAGTAAAACAACTGATTAATGGGTTTCGCTGTAAACATCTATTGGTTTCCCAAATTTATTTTTCGGTTTATAATTTTTTCTTTCTTTCTGTTTTGGCATATTTTAAGTTATTGTGCCATTCAAATTCTTGTGCTATATATAGACTTCTAGTTCGCATCAATTTTTTTTACTTTGTATTTTGAAATTGTTTGTTTAACAATCAATAATAAAACTTTAATTCTGAATATGATATGGCAGTTTCTGAAGTTTGGTGCTAGATTGCTTTTAGAGTAGTTATGATGTGGTAATTAGAAATAAGGCAATGATATTTTGAATATTCTATCATTTTATTTGTGATATTAGGAACTCCGATTACAATAGCACTTTAGAGTAATAAGGCTGATCAGAAACTGCAAAAATTAGCATTTTCTTGATGATGTTGTTTATTTAGGTAGTTGGCTAAGTAAAACCTGAAAAATATTAATATGTTTGACTGCAATATTGTCACCAGATCAAATTTCATTTGGTGCACTTTTGTGCATCCGGACCAACTCTTAAGTTCTCTAGTATAAAGTTAAAGTCTTAAAAAATGAAGGATATAATATATGACTTAGGTTCTCCTTCTTCACGCCCTTTGTTATTAATTTTGTGTTCTTTAATTAAAGTGAAGTTGCTTTTTATTGCATCACCGTGACTGATTAATCAATCCTTATGATTTATATTCTTGTCTCCTAGCTCATACATTTTTCAATTGAACATATATTAATTAAAATATGAAGGACACATACACACACATCCATGTAATTGGTAGATGACCAAATCAAGTGCTAATGATGATGGAATTAGTTTATCAAGCAAAGTTTGGAAAAAAACAGCTAGTGAATAATCATGTTTGTAGTATAGCGTATAATTATTCAAAAGATCATAGTATCCCATTTATTGAGTTCTAATCTGTTTTAGCCGGCCAGGTTCTCCAACTTTCTCAAGATATATATTGTTTGAATTAGATATGGTGAAAAAAGAAATATTGATTACATATAAGAGCAGACGTTTCTCTAAAGATTCAAAACCAGCAAATAAAACGTCCGATATATTTGAAGATAGTAAGCAATGCAATGATTTATTGGTGTGTACACAAATTCTTTATATTATATTATAATCATCAATACCTAGATGCAACTACTTTTTATTAGCTTCACATAAGAAAATGTGTACGGGTTGATTGTTTTCTGTTGCATATCGCAAAAACCAAAACGGTATGTTTGCTTCCATCCAAAGAAATAAAGGATCCATATATGATGATAACATCAAATAAAGCTGCTGAACATTCAAAGGAAAAGTATAAGTTCCCATTAATTACATTTACTAGAAGAGCGAAAAGAAAAAGAGAAGTAACTGAAAATATTGTGAATTCACATACTGAAAATGAAAACAAACAGTGTGCACAAGGAAGTGAATCCGAGCTTTGCAGCTTGAGTGGGCAATCTCAATTGTTCGATCATGATGAGGTATACTCAGTATGCATTTTTTCTTCTCTATATTGTTAATATCACTACAGTTCATCTACATTGTACTGTTTAGAGCTTTAATGTATTTTTTTTAATGTTTGTAACATCTTACTCGCTTTATTAGTGCAGTTATAGCAAGGTCCAGGGTGGTCATTGATCATGCAAGCATTGGCGATAGGAGCGCTACCTCTACTTGCAATCAAAGACTGCTCCATCTTGTATGCTTGTATGTATTACTACTTTTGGTCACTAGTTGCTGCTTATTCTACATTGAAATTTTATGAACTTATTATCTATTTTGATGTAAGAATATTGCGTCTGTTTATTATGTAATGTTTCATGTTAATTGTAAGACGTGTGATTAATATGATATGTTGGTTATAAAATGTGTGATTAATATAATATATGTTTGTTATGAAATATATGTGTTTACATAAAATGTAATTAGATCAATGATATGTGAATATTGCAATGGTACAACATGTCATAAACGACAGCGTTTAAAACGTGCGGTCGGTTTTTTGAAAAAATAATTCATATTAATACGACAGCGTTAATACCTTGCTGTGAGTTCTCTAAAAAATAAAGTATATTGATACTACAGTGTTTTGGAACTGCTGATGAAATAAGTAATAACAGCGTTTATAGATTGCTGTTGAAAACTAATGAATAAGCTTTAGACAACGTGTTTTAAACGCTGCCATAACTTACTAACAGCACTTAAAAAACGCTGATGAAAATGTAAAATAATACCCTAAACACTTTTTCACAGCAACTTGAAAACGCTGTTTTAATTTTAAAACAGCAAAATATAAACGCTGTAGAAAATGAATTAACAGCAATAAAATAACGCTGTCTAAAATTATTTTTGACAGCGTTTTCTTTTAGCTGTTAGAAATTGTATATCAACGACTGCATGTCATTAGACAGCGTTTCTAACAACGTTGTTATATCCTTTAACAACGGTTTTCAAATGCTGTTAAAAGGCTATTTTGTTGTAGTGAAGCTAGGAATCCACCGGATTTCAAACTGCCAACGCTGGAGATGTATGATGGGAGAACATATCCCGTTGTTCAGTTGACAAGGTACATGAGGCACATGGAAGTACTGGGGGCATCGGAGGAGGTCATGGTGCGATGTTTCCCTTTGTATTTGACGGATATAGCAACACCATGGTTCATATAACTGGAAAGCGGCTCTATTGGCACATAGACGGAGTTGATTGAGAGGTTTATGAGGCAATTTCGGGTCCACATAAGGAGACCCAAGAATGTGATGACTTTAACATTGATGAAAAAGTGGAAGGGAGAGTCACTTAGGGATTTCTTAACCAGATTCAATGCGGCAGTGGCTTCGGTGGATTGACTCGATTCATCGATGGTTTTGATGGCCGTAGTCTCATGAATTGCGGATAATTCGGATTTCAAGATATCGTTGGATTGGGATTTACCGATGGATCTCGAGGAGTTTTACCATAAAGCAGAAAGGTTTCTACGACAGGATGATGCGAAGGCTGAGTGAGAAGGGAGAGAGGCTGAAGCTTATGCGATAAAAGGTGGAGGTCCGCCTAGGGAGGATTCAAACAAGGACGATAGTGGCAAAAGGAAAATGAACGACAACGGCAACACTTCAAAATGGCAACAGAGGGAATCAAAATTCTCTTCTTACATGGATTTAACTGGAACTCTAGAAAGGACTTACTTGGATACTCGAGGGCGCCTCCAGTATCGAAGGCCAGCAAAAAGGGAACCCTCTGAATATGAGTGTGCATCGGGAAAGCATTGCCTATTTCATGAGCTGGATGGGCACAACAGGAACAACTGTAGGCATCTAAGGGATATAGTTGAGGAGCATGTGAGGAATGGTCATTTGCAACAATACATAAGGAATCGATCTGTGGCAGTGGAACAGGAGCAACCACCGCTCACCTCGAACAAAGATGGCGTTGGATCTAGGCATCGTCATCAGCTTATTATCAACTGATTGGATTTGTGGCATCGAATAAGTAGTAAACCTCGAATTAATATGGCTAAGTCACTTACATATGTACGGGATCAAGGATGGTCCCTAGGCATGCTTTGAGACGATGATAAACCGTGATGCTCGGGTTTATGAAATCTTGTTTTCTTTCTTTTTTCTGCAAACTCTGGTTTCTTCCTTGGTTGTATGGACTTTTATTTAGTTTTTCTAGGTTGTAAAGGCTTTTATTTTATCAACTAAACTCTATGATGATTGGATTTGGATTAATGTAATAAATAATACAGGTCATGCGATTACGATCCTGACCGGAGAGACGGGGCAGTAATTGCAGCTTACGAGTCCCTTCGCTGGGGAGCGACGGAATGTACTCAAACATGGAATATAAAAGTCCTCGATCAAAGAGTCAAGACCGAAGAATATAAAAGTCCTCGACCGGAGTGTCGAGGCCGGAGAATATAGAAGTCCTCGACTGGAGAGTCGAGGCCAGAGAATATAAAAGTCCACGACCGGAGAGTCGAGGCCGGAGAGTATAAAGTCCTTGACCGGAATGTCAAGGTCGGAATAGGATAAAATGACCCGGCGAGGTCTATGGATTTGAATTTTGACCCGGAGAGGTCGTGAATTTGGTTATTGGTTATTGGATATGAACGGATTAGAATTCGGTTTTCGTGTTCGAATGGATATGGAATTGGCTAAGGATTTGGCTACTGGATTAGGAATCGGATATCGACTCGGAGCAGTCGTGGATTTGGATAAGGGTATGGCTATGTCACTTGGATAGAATGGATAGGTAATGGATTGGATCATGGATTGGATAATATGGCTATGGATAGAATACACACTTCAAATGTCAGGTTTAAGCCTATTCAAAAGACACCCTCCCATTGCAAGACAAGTTTTGGGGGGCAAATGTTATCCCGCCTTTTGGTCAAGGCCGTGGTATCAACAAATTGGCTGGAAAAGATAGATATCAAGATTGGAAATGAGGCTATGATCGATACCGACAAAATTGGACTGAGATCCAATCAAGGTGGGATCAATTGGGAATGATGAACAAGGCTCGGAGAAGCTACGTTTCAAATTTCAGGTCAATCAGAGTCTGTATGCTCAAGTTATGGATGGATCAATATTGGTGAGAAATGGTTTTGGATCGATACCTTCGTATCGATCATTGTAATGGTTGGTTTGGGTCGATCTGTCTTTGGATCGATGCATCTTGTATCGATGCACTTTGCATCGATCAGTTGGCTTCAAGAAGGAAATAGATTGATAGGTATGGGATTCATATCGATACGCACGTAACGATTGGATGAAATAATAGGTCAATGCACTTCGTATCGATCAAGGCTGGGATCGATACGAAGAATGAAGCAATGGTTACATGGATTTGGATGTGCATTTTGTATCGATCACTTATTGATCAATACGAAGGATACACTTGGGATCGATACGAAGATGGGTGTAGGGGATGAATACATGCAGTGGAAGACACTCATAGGCTATTTCGTATCGATCGCCTTCGTACTGATCGATCCGAAGAAGGCAGTCAAGGGAAGGAGCGCATTGCATGGATCAAAGCGTGGAACTCGAATGGATACGAAGGCTATGGCCATGGACATGGGGACTGATGGAGGCAAATTGATGGATACGAAACCCATGGATACGAACACTTCATCCTATTTACAAATACAAACTTGGATCGATCATAACTCTAAAACCATAGATCCAAATGCTATGAAATTTTCACAGAAGCTTTTTTATTCCCCCAGGAACATCTATGATCGATCTCAGCTTTATTGGGCCAGTTTTGGATCGATAAAAATTGTACTTGGATCGATCCCCAACCACCCGGGATCGATCCGGTGGGCCCACCTACGCATGAGAAATGGTATTCCAAGTTTTGGGGCAGATATTTCCAGATCTACTCCTATAAATAGCAACTCCGTGGCAACTAAAAAGGGATCTTCTTCTGCTTTTCTAGGGGAAACTCTACCATTTTGTTTACTGATTTCAAAGGCTTGTAACTGTAATTATAGTACAAAAGGAATAAAAGGATCAATTCAAAGTGGACGTAGGCCGGAGACAGCCGAACCACTATAAACCTTGTGTTCTTTGCTTTGTCACTCATTTTAGTTTTGTTATTTTCTTTATTTTTATTCTTCACTTTATCTGGATCTGAGATCTGTGCTTGGATATCGAGGATTTGTGTGTAAACACTGGTGCTTCCACTACTTTTGGGGTTTGTGACCAATTTTGGCGCAAATACTGCATCCACCACAACCATCCATCTAATTGCACCCCAATGCCACTTCATCTATCACTGTCCATCCTCACCATTAACCAGTCCGCTGCTTGCCATCAACTCCTCTATCACTTAACTGTCAACGTGCACATATTATCCCACAACAACTTCCATCCCACAGTCTACTGCCTCTGCCTGCAACACGAACCATCCTCAAACACTGGTGCCTGTCTCCTCAACCCGAACTACACCACACCAACTACCAGTCATAACCTCATTGCAATTCACTTTAAAGCATCAACAACCACCCTACTACACCATTTACCCACTGCACACATTTCCTCCAATTCCAATACCACTACCATAAAACTCTTTCCACACATCATTCCATCCCCTGCAAAACAACCACATCTAAACCGTACTTCACCCTCTACATTTCTAAACACTACAATTTCATCAACTTCCTTGTACATCCCTTCCTCTATCAAATAACTTATGTGCACAATCTTGCCAAACTGCTTTGTAACGCCCCACCCCGAGACCCACATTAACAAAGAGAATTACTAGGTAATTCTATCTGCTAATGTGGAGAATAGGGCTGGTTAGGAGCGACCATCTATAATCTTGTCTTAAACATCTACCGAATACGTCGATGAATGCTCTATTTTTTCTTTTTCAATCTATCGTGGATCGAATATCCAATAAATACTTGATACAAAACTATAAGTGGCTAACGGATCTGGCAGAACAAAATACAATAACAGAATGCATATCACATCACAGAATAGTAAACATCATATATTTAAATACATATACACAGATTCATCCCAGTATAATACAAAATGATACACAAAGGTGGTTCAGAGACCACACTATATACATCTAATCAAAATACATATCAGAGTCAAGCGGAAGGAAATATAAACTACACAAAAGTGCTGGGCTGATATCCAAGCAGATGCATCAAAGCTAAGGCCCATAACTGAAAGCTAACCTGAAACAACTCGGTCTGACCCAAGTATAAAATACACGGGTCAGTCTAGCTAAAACAACCAGTTAATAAGAATAGACGATAATATGAAGCATATAATACAAGGTGATAATTCTTTTCGAATGAGAAGAAGAAATAGAAAAGCCTGTCCATATCTTAAGTGAATAAATATCACTTAAGCATAAAGTACCTCTAAAGAAGTAACTCAAAATAAATCATCAAGTATAATAGTCGCCTCATATCGTCGACGATAGCCAAAATTAGCTATAAAGGTTTCTCTAACCTTATTTCTTAAATAGAAGAAAACTTAAATGATAAATCTCAAAATAGAGAAACCTCAAACACAAAAGACGCCAAAATGGCAAACTCAGATATCTCCTAAAGGAGGATATAATCTCAATCTTAGAAATAGGACCTAACAACCCAAACAAAAAGCCCAAACAAAAAGCCCAACAGCTCTAAATAAAATATGGACGCAACAGCCCAATAATAGCCCGACAGTTGTAAAAAGAGAAAGGACCCAACAGTCCATTTGTAGCTACAAAAACCCAGATTGGACCCAACAACCCAATGAAAAGCCAAATAGCTGCAAAATATGAAAGGAACCAACAACCCAATCTATGGCCCAACAGCCTGCAAAGTACTGTGTACTAGATGTTGAGACTTGGTTTTGATTCATGACACAAAGCTATCACTACAACATACAGATTCGACGATTGTTACGACAAAAAGAGAATATATACTACATAGAGACAAGACATCAAAATCAGTGCATCAACTTTTATATTATTTTGTTTTGAGTCTTAGGTCAATATTGTTAAGATCTCTCCTCATTTACATATATATTAGCTTATATATATAATCTTCTTATTTTTAAATGATTTATACATATATAAGCATATAATATATATATATATATTATCAAAGTTTTTAAAGTTAGAATCATATATATATATATTATATACCTGTGTAAACTGTGCAAATTGCACAGATAACACCAGGTCAGTCGACTGACCTGCTAGTATTTGTGCAACATGCACAGGTGCACAAGTATATATAATATATAATAAAAATCGTTTGAATATCTAGTCGACTGACCCAGAGGCTCAGTTGACTGAATTTCTATAACGGCTATATTTTCTGAAAAGACATGATCATTCGTGAAGAGTTACGAATCTCTACGAAGAGATTTGGATGCGATGCTTCAACCAGAACTCTTCGCCAATGGTCGCTACTATTTAACAACTATAAATATATATCCTAACTTTATTCCAAAGCACTTAATCTGCTAATCTCTCTTATCTAACTCTCTTGAATATTCTTGCGACTATACTCTCAAATATTCAGCATTCTTAAGCAATACTATTCCTTTCTAATCTTTATAAACTTCAAATATACATATTTAAACTCGAGGAGAAGATTATAGGAAGAGTGTACTATAAACAGACTTATCCTTGTTATCAAAACACAAAAAGTCAAACAATCTTTTATATTTGTTAAAGTCCTGTTCTGTTGCTCAGGCGTGTGAAGTCCTCTTCGGCCGCTGAGGCGAAATCATGTTTCGCTGCTCACGTCCCTGTTCTGCTGCTCAAGGGTTGTATAGACATGTTCCTCCGGGTTAAGTGAGGGTTGCTATTTTAGTGAAATTCCAGAAGGAGTCTGGGACTGGACGTAGGATGGTGCTCTGAACCAGTATAAAAATCTCTGGTGTTATTTTTATTATGCTGCTCTTATATTCCGCACTATTTACTATATAGCTATCACCACTATATTATGTATTATCGTATATCTATATTACACGATCCATAGCACACTTTCACTAGAGACCCCCGGCCTCTTTTACAACAGCCCCTAAATAGGTCCTCAGCTATATATATATAAGTATGTGTACACGTAGAATCCAACAGCTCAAATACTGGCATTAACTCGAGAATGTGTCACAAACTCTCAGCTAGGAACCCGAAAAGCGGTAACGTGCATCCCATACCACACATTCTCACTAAACAGTATACTAACCGTTAGTCAATGTTACATTGGAAAACTTAAAACTTGTCTCATCTCATCGACAGGTATAAATAAACCTCGTGATGGTTCATCATGAACCATAAATCTCAAAATAGGAAATCACAAACTCAAAACTTGCCTCATATCATCGGCAAGTATAAAAACATCGTTATGGTTCTCATCGACCATAACTCCTAGAATAAGAGATCTCAAACCATAAAACTCGCCAAATATTTGCCATCCCAGATAATTCCTATACATAGGAATTATAAAACTCAAAATGCACCATAAAATGGCAAAACAACTCAGAATCGATAACCTCTAATAGCTTCGATCGTACAAGTCCGAAATTAACCGAAACAGTAAACGCCCATGTCACATACCACGTGTTTTACTAGATCGTTTAACCCTCTTTCTCATACATTCAAATAGTGCAAAATTGTGTATTTAATATTTAAAATAATTTACTTTAAAAAATAATCTTTTAAACCGATTTACGTAATCAGTTTTGAAAACTGTATTTAGAAATTCCCTTATTATAGAGAATAAATAGATTTTTATATTTGGAAATAATTTTAAAATACTATATAATAATTATTTGAATTGCCCCTTTTATTTAAAAATTATTTCAAAAATTGTTTGGAGAAAACCGTGCTCGAAAACAATGAAAAGCCAATAAAAAACTCAAAACCGATAACTCCAATTCTATTTGAATTCAATCTGAACTCAATTCAAATTCAACTCAAATTTGAATTTCAAATTCTCCAAAATTTAGCTAGCCTATTAATAGGCATCATAGCTCTCAAAACATCACAAAAACCTCTTGAAAACGAGAAGCAAAAGCTAGGAAAACAAGTTGAACCCAAAACCGGAACAACCAACTCACACCAACGAAAAGGACACAGGAGCAAGGACCCCTGGGTCGACCGCCAGGTCAACCTCTCTACTCCATAGGTCGACCGTATGGTCGACCTATGTGAAAGCCCGATAGACCTTGCGGTCGACCTGGGTAGCCTTCTAACGCGAATTTGGATTCCAGGCGCTGATGCATGCGCGAAATGATTTTTGAGTAGCAAACGAACTCTACAGTCGATGAAATTTTGCAGTAATCAAATACAATATATGAACTATCATATGAAAGAAATCCGGCAGCATTTCGTTGCAGAATCAAAAGATATAAACATTCAAAGATGCAACCCAAAATTGATTTTCACGGAGAAAAAAATAAAAATAAAGTACGTACATTCATTTTCTTCTTGCTGTATATTCCAGAAGGCTTCAGAAAAAGAGAAACCCATTCCCTCTTCAAACCCTAGCCAAATATCATCAAATTAAACTCAAATCTAGTGTTTTGAAAAAAAAATTTGAAGCTAAATCTATAGGTAATCAAAATCTAAAACCTAATATTTTATCAAAAATCCAAATTTGTGAATGATTGTTTGTTAACTGCTTTCTTCTTTCTTGCATGCACCTGTTTCATAGTTTTACAGGTTCGTGGATCGACATATCCAATAAATGCTTAATACAAAACCATAAGTGGCTAACGGATCTACCAAAACAAAATACAATAACAGAATGCATATCACATCACATAACAATAAACATCATATATGTAAATACATATACACAGATTCATCCTAGTACAATACAAAATATAGAGCATTCATCGACGTATTCAGTAGATGTTTAAGACAAGATTATAGATGGTCGCTCCTAACCATCCCTATTCTCCGCATTAGCATATAGAATTACCCAGTAATTCCCTTTGTTAATGTGGGTCTCGGGGTGGGGCGTTACATGCTTGCACATCCATAGTGCACTTCACCAACCTGCACATAACTGAGCTTCACTACCCCTCAGCAAACTTCAACAACAAACACACATTCCTACATCACCAAAGTCTTCCATCACCCAACCACTTTCAACCACACTCACTTTTCTGCTTCACCATCCACCAGCAATTCCACAAAACAACATTCACTTCTACAAACTTCTCCATCCTTTTACACTGCCCCAACCACTTTCTCTAATATCATCACTGCCCATAATCCTCCAACAACCTGAACATATATCTCCACTGCTCTACACCCCATTGCACTGCGAGTCCATCAACCATACTTACTGCATTGCCTTACAACCACCAATCAATCTTCATTACAAACAGCTACACACTCCAATATCACCTCTCAAACATCCACTCAAACTCAACAACAACCTACCCTACCGACTACACCACCATCTCTGACCTTCCTCTACCTACACATCACACAAATAATTAACCATTAGTGTTTCTACCACTACCATCCTTGCTACATCAAAACCTTCCACCACAACCCACTACCTCTCCGCCTGCAAACCAAAACTGCTACCTCCACACCACCACCCGAAACCACCATTACACTCAAACTGCCTTTTATTCCTCCACCAACAATCACCGACTCCATCACAGCAATAATCATCTCACAACCAATTCACCACCGCCTTAAGCAAACTCCACCTAAACTGCAACCACCAACACCTACATCCTCCTCAATTCCACATCCATGAGTGAACATCCTTGTGACATCCCGGAAATTTAGCAACATTATATTAATGAGTATTTAATCAGATTGATTAAATATTAACTAAAACAACTATATATATATATATGTATTCTAATGTTAATAAAATATACCTTATCCATTTTTAAACATAGGTGTAAAATAAAATATGGTTATAAAAATAAATATATATTATCAATAAAAGTATGAAATGAATAGAAGTATGAAAACAAATAATAAATAGTAAATTATATGTTGAAAGTTTAACTTTAAAGAAAAATAAAAATAACTAAAATTTTAGTTATGAAGTCATAAAAAGAATAAACACTTAGCAATGTAATGAGAAATGAAATTAACAAGACAAACTATATATATGTGCTCACAAATCAAAAAGCCTAGCTGCACCTTTTTGTTAAAAACAAAATATATAAATGAACAAGCTTCTTTAATAAGACAAGGTAATATAGCTGAGTATGCTTTCAAAATCAGTTGAACAAACCTGGAAAAATATATAAGTACCAGCATGGAAATATAAAACATAACAAATATATGTACAGTATGTACTAAATGGATTTAAAAATCAAGTGATAATGTTTGTAAACGTGAAAAGGACCAAGGCATTAAATGCCAGCATCTCTAGTAAGATCGAAATCATCTCAGCCACCTTGCTAAATAAAAATCTCTAATAAAATTTGTACCAGCTTACAACCTGTATAATTTTTCCTACATATATTTTCTCATCTCATTTCGTTTTCAAAAACTTAGCTTTCCAGAGAAAATAAACAAACACAAATATATTACACTGAAGCTAAAACTCAACTAAACAACTTAACTCAAGTATTAAAATCAAAATACAAGAAGACTAAAGCAAGCAGCTAGAAGAAAGAGGATCAGGCATATAGTTCTTTTCAAAACAGAAGTGCTCTCTGTTCAGGGTTATTTTCAGGTGAGTAAACTTAAACTAAAAACAGTTTAATTTTGATGAAGGTGGAAATGTTTGAAGTAATTTGTGATGCATGTTAAAATATATGTATGCATGTTTATAAATCTGAATATATGTATATATGAATGAATATGTGGGTGTGTAGGTATGTGATCATCTCTGTTAAATTTCACAGTTAAAGTTTAGATAAAAAAATTTCAGTTCTCCACATCCAATCCCCGATAGGTTTAGGGATTCAAATAAATTATGTTTGTTTAAACATAAGCCAGAGTTTAAAATTTATTTTACGTTAAATAAGTTTGTATATCTCTGGAATTTGAAATTTTACAGAAAAAAACTCAGGGTTTATCAAAATTTGATTTCAGCAATAAAATGATTTGTGAATATAATCTGATTCATCATCAAAAACTAGGATTTTTAGAAAAAGAATCACGATTTTTAAGTTTATAAATCGAGAGGAATTGTGAGTTGATCAAAGAATGGGTTTCTAGCTTTATCTGGCGATCGTCGAATCTTTCCTGGTCGAGGTTTTTGCCGAAGTTAGCTTGGCGACCGGAGATGTCGGCAAAATTGGTTAGAGGTTTGTTTGGCCACCGTGGCGACGGGAAATGGTCGAATTAGGGCTTAAGGATTTGGGTGGGTCGTCGTTGTTCTTGAGTTAGTCGCGACAACTATGGTTCATCGGACTTGGGCAAAGTGAGGGAATTGGGAGCGTTGTTCGTCAGTGAAGTTTTGGGCAGGGAGTCGAGATTTCTGGTGATGGTGGGAGGCGTCGTGGGGAAGTTTTTGGGTAATGGTTTGTTCCAAGTTTGGGATCACAGGCTCGATCGAGTTTTCGAGTTCGATTTGAACACTGATGATCGTAATCGAGTAGGGGGGGTCATGATCGACTGTTTGGCGAGGATGGTGTTGGTCGGAGTTGCTCCGATCGTTGGTGCATGTGCACGATATCGATCTTGTATCAGTGGTTTTTGGGTATGCTGTTGTTTTGGGGAAGACGTGGGTTCCTCGGGTTGGTCTCGAAGTAGAACGTGGATTGTCTCGAAGCGTGAGTGGTACGCGAGTGACACGGGGAAAAGCTCGGGAGTTTGAGGGTAGGGTTCGGGTTTGGAATTATTTCGAGCCAATTTTTTTTAAATTTAAAAGTAAAATATGTTGTGGTTTTAAAGGTGAACTTGTAACAGTTTTAAAACAAAGAAAATCAAAGTTTAAACAAGTTTGAACAAGTTTCAAAGATTTTAATAGTTAAATTTTAATGTTTAAATTGTTGTGTTTAAAGGAAATTTTATACTTTCAATTATAAAATTGATTTCAAATGTTTTCAAATGGATGGTTAAGGATGTAATTAAGGTAATTAATTTAAAGAACAATTACTTTATGAAAGTAATTAAGAGATTGTTAATTTCTGAAGGTAATTAATTAATGATGTGATGATTAAAAAAAAATAATTACCTTGAGCAAGTAATTAGTGGGAAGTGAATGAATGTAGTTAATGTTGGGATCATTAACTAAGGGTTAAGAAATAATTTATTTATATAATTAATTAAAGTTAATTAATTGGTTTAATTAATTAAGGTTAATTTCTTAGGAGAAGTAATTAGGGAATAATTACTTGGTGTAATTAATTAAAGGATTAATATAATTAATTAAGGTGTTAATTAAGGTGAGTAATTACAGGATGGTTAATTACGGTTATGATTGATTAAGGCTGATCAATGGAAGTAATTAATCAAGGATCATTAATTAATGTAATTAATGAAAGAAATTAAAGATTAATTACTGTAAATGGTTAAAGATTATTAATTGGTGTCATTTATTAAAGGAAATTACCTTACGTAATTGCAGATAATTAATCAAGGATGATTAATTAAGATGGATAGTTAAAAGATGATTAATTAATTGATTTGTAATTAATTAATGATTAAGAAAAGATAATCTAAGTGATTAAAGATTTGTAATTAATTCAATTAGAGATAAATTAAATTAATTTTTGGAAATGATCCATCTTGCTTATGAATTATGGAATGATGGTTAAATGCCTTGAATTGATTGATATCTCTGATATGAACTGTTTTGTGATATGATATGACAGTGATAATGTGGTTATCTATCGATAATGAATTGCTGTGTGAAGGTGACATCCTGTATTTAAAATTTGAATTTGTTTCACTTGAATAATTTGAGTTAAGATGACATTGGATTCGAAGAGACCAGGAACGGGTAGCAATAAATACCCGAAACCACTTCGATTCTTTATAAATTGATATGTGAAATCAATAAGTTGGAATGGAATGATTTAAATGAATTGGACCATTTAATCTAAGTTTTGGTACTTAGAAATTGATGTGTTAAATAAGTGATGTCTCTAACTAATTGTGAATTTGTAAATTGACACGACTTACCCTGGGTTCTATGTAAGTTGTATGCTGTTGTATTCCATGTTAGATGGGTTTACTCACGCTGGTTTCCAGCCTGACCCGGGTGTTACTTTGATGTAATGCTCGGGTCAGACCGAGTATTACAGCTTTTCAGGTAAGGACGTTCTGGAGCTCAGGAGACGAGCTGGATGGCAGGAACGTATGGAGTGTTTCCGCTATGATATATTGTTGTATATTTGGACATGTTGATTATATATGTCCAATGTTGGTGTATGTGTTGTAACTCTGATGTATTAAAGTGTAATTTAAATGATTCAGTTTCTTTGTATAAATGATATTATATGATATTATATGTTGATCCGCTGCGAATGTGAGATTCTATGTCTTGTTTCCTGTTTTCTTCTTCTACCTCTTTCCTTCTTTTCCTAACTGTCTGGAATTTTCGGGTTCGAAAATTTTGGGTCGTTACATTTGGTATCAGAGCTGAAAGGTTAAGCGAGAACCTTAGCTCTGGTGGGTGTACTCATAAGGATAGGGTCAATAGTACCCTAGAATGAGTTGAGTGTGTATATATATGAGAGAGCGTACTTGTTATTTTCTTATATAAAGATTTTAAATGAATTTATATAAGGATATATTTTGATATATATAAAGCAATATTTCTTACTAATATATGTTAAGGTAATTGGTAGTTAAATTATTGGAATTAAATTAAGTGGTAATAGAAATACCACCAAATTGAAATTAAATAAAGATAAGTTTGAAATGGATTCAAACTGAAATTAAATTTTGAATTTGGAAAGGAATTTTCAGAATAAGATAATAGTGAATTGATTTCCAGTTGTAATAACCTTGGTTATTATCCTAAAATGATGAAATCTTTTAGGAAAATAAAACATTTAGATAAGTATGACTTATAAATTAGAACTGAAGATGATCTAGATTTTGAAGTTTTAAATCCAAGCTAGAAATTTGGAATTTGTTTCAAAGTGATGAAGAAATAATAAATAATATTATTTAATGTATTTAAATAAAAGGGTCATATTTCAAACAAGTGTTGTTTGAAAATTTAAAGGAAACTATTTTGAACTAAAACCGAAGGTGATTTAAAATTTAAGGATAACTTAGTGTATGAGAAATATACATAATATCAAAATTGGGTTGAAATAAACTCTAAATGCTGAGTTTTAAATTTGGAATGAGATGTGATACCCAAGATGATAAGTTTTTGAACTTATAAGATTATTAACGTGAAGTTTAATTTTGAAAAGGGAATCCAAATTGGGTAAGGTTGGCTAGATTAAGTAAATTGAATTTAACTTCGGGAAAGTTAAATAAGTTAACAAGCAACCTGAATTGGAAATTTCAAGATGAAATTGAGATTTAACTTGGGAAGTTAAATGGTTAATTCGGATTGGGAGGTTGTGTGATCTCAAAATGGGTTTGAGATCTGGAAATTGAAAATGGAAGGATGTTTTAAAATAAATTGGATGATGTCATCCTATTGTTATTAATAATCTTTAAAAGTGTGAATTGGATTTGTTTAAATGAATGAAGAAATGGATTGTGGTAATATATCCATTATTGAGAAAAAAAGGGAAATTAAACTTTAATTTGAAATTAAGGATATGGAATTACTTTGAACTGAAAATTTGAATAATTGAATTTGTAAATTAAAATTTGTTTAAGAATTGGTTTCAGAATTAGAAGATAAAATTGGGTAATAAATTGAATTTTTAAGATAAAATTGTTTTGAACTCTTATTTGAACATTGAATATAAGTTAAGCAAAGATAATTTAAAATGGAATTTTGAGGTTTGGACTCAGAATTAAATTATTTAAAGATTTGGATTATTGATTTAAAAATAAAGGTTAATTTGATTTAAGGGGTTAAATCAACATTTGAAAATTTAACTCGAATTTATACAATTCGAGATGATTTAAAGAGAAACTGAATTTGAAATTAGTCCAAATTGATTTAAATAATTTGGAATTGTGATTAAAGTTGAATAATTTTAAAATTCCAATGGAATTTGATTTGAATTTGAAAGGAATTGAGGTTAATTCAACTTGAATTGAGATTGATCAATTTCAATGGAAATTGAAGTTACTCAAATTAGAATTGGATCAATTTAAATGGAAATGAAATTTAAATTGAATTGATGGGAAAGAAGATTGGAAATTGAACAGTTTGGCTTTGGACTATTTTTAAATAAATTATTTTGAGATAAACTATTTTAAATCCATTTTCCTAACTATTTATTATACAACTTTTCTTTTTAAATTTCAAAACTATCTTACATTTATTTAACAACTACTTTTGGAACTATTTCATTATTTTACAACTATTTTATAAACTAAATACTATCTTTCCAACTACTTTATACTTAATTACTATTTTATAATTATTTTGCAATTATTTTACTACTTTTCAACTATTCTACAATTACTTAACTATTTTACAGCTAGTGTACAAACTAATAATTATTTTTCAACTACTTATATTTTTAAACTTTTTAAGCTATTTTCTAAATCTAAGCAGGACAGAGTTCAAACTGTTTATGATTAAATATCCATTTGAGATAAGAATTGAGGTGGTAATCCAAATGGGATTGAAGCAATTGTGAACAAGTGAATAAAATCAAAGTGAGGATGAATAGAAGGGAAATTGATTTAACTGATAATCAATGAAGATAAACACGTAGGATGTACGTATATTATTCAATTCGCATAGTGATTTGATTCAGATTCGAGCATAGAATTTCGAGATAGTATTATCGATCCGAGTTGGGATTTTTCGCTCGATTTTCGACGGCGAACCTGGATATGGATTTTTGAATGGTTCTGGATATTCTCTATCATAGTTGTGACTATGCAAGGAGAATGACGGTTTCTGATCAAGGAACCAGATTTGAGTCCGCACTAGGAAGTCGGGTGGACGATACTAGTTCGGAAGAGAAATTTTGAGATCGAGTGAGCGATCAGATTGATATTGCGTACGGATGATATGTGGACATCGTACGAGTTTGAATGAAATTGATATTGGAAATTTGTGGATAAGAACTGTAAATGTTTTTTGAAATTGGAAGTATATTTCGTGAAATATATGATAAAGTAAAATGGAAATTGGATGTTTCGATAATAAAAATTTACTTTATGGGAATAAGTCATATGGTAAATGACTTTATAAAGAGTAAATCAAATTTGAATATATGATTTGGAATAAACAAAGTTATATATCTTTGTTATATAAAATAAAACTTCCCTTGTTGAATCTAGCCAGAATAAAAGGGGTTTTTGAAAGTTTTTGACGTATACAAAGGGAACTTGTATAAGTATAAAGTGATTTAAAGATTTCCCAAGAAAATTATATATATGCATATATATATATATAAAAGATTTTATGGAAATGGTTTTGAGAAAAGGTTTTGGGAACCTTTGGATTTGAAAAAGGCTTTTGATTTTCGAGAAAAATCAAATTTGAAAGTTTGGAAAGCCTAAATTGAGGATTATCGATTTTGGGAATCGATTTTGTGTAAAGGAGCTTTATATGGAATTCATACGAGATGTATGATTTGGAAAATACTATATGTGTATAGTATAAAGTGTTTTGAGATTGGCTCTGGGGAAAAAGGCGCTCCCTTGAAATGAACTTCTCAGGAGTGCCACAGGATGGCACTGCCTTGAGCCTCAAAGGGGGAGGTTCTAAAGTTGATCCTATGAGGAGTCCAGACAAAACTAGTTCCTGAGGATTATTTGTATAGCGAAAGTCGAGGGGCTGGTGCCTACAGAGGCATTTGGGTTATGCTGTGACGACAGTGTAACTAAATGTCACTGCGATCTACTGAAGACCATAGCGAAAGTCGTGTGTGCCGCCGAGAGCCAACAGTCTACGTTTGATTTTATATCGGTAGACTGCGACACTATGGTAACATAGCGAAAGTTGTGTGAGCCGCTGAGAGCCAACAGTCTACGTTTGATTTTATATCGGTAGACAGCGACCTATGTAAGAGTGGAGAAGTTTCATTTTGACAGCGAAAATCGTGTGTGCCGCTGAGAGCCAACAGTTACATGGACTTTTGCTGCGACGGCAACGTAACCCTGGAATGTAACTGCGATCTGTTGTGGGTTCCATGGCATAATCGAGGGGCGCAGAGACCTACAGTTACATGGACTTTTGTTGTGATGACAACGTAACCCAGGATGTAACTGCGACCATGGATGAGGGTGATGATTTCCAGAGCATTTTCACCAAAGATATTTCCTCTATTTTCGAAACTATTTTCTATATTTTCAATAAAATTATTTTTCAAAGTATTTTCACTAGGTGTTGGAAACGAGTTTACCAAATACTTATAGATTTTCAGTCCTACGCCTGATCAACGTATGACAGAATTTCTATGAGAATGAGGATGGACTTGTTGAAACATCGAGTTATAAAAGTATTCTTATAAAAACTACTTTGGAATAATATTATATAGATAATAAAAAGTGTTTTAAAAATAATCAAAGAAAATTTACCTGATTTTAAGCATTTTCATAAATTCTGGCTTCGTTCCTTTTCGAGGACGAAAAGTTTCAAAGGGGGGAGGAATGTGACATCCCGGAAATTTAGCAACATTATATTAATGAGAATTTAATCAGATTGATTAAATATTAACTAAAACAGCTATATATATATGTATTCTAATGTTAATAAAATATACCTTATCAATATTTAAACATAGGTGTAAAATAAAATATGGTTATAAAAATAAATATATATTATCAATAGAAGTATGAAATGAATAGAAGTATGAAAACAAATAATAAATAGTAAATTATATGTTGAAAGTTTAACTTTAAAGAGAAATAAAAATAACTAAAATTTTAGTTATGAAGTTATAAAAAGAATAAACACTTAGCAATGTAATGAGAAATGAAATTAACAAGACAAACTATATATATGTGCTCACAAATCAAAAAGCATGGCTGCACCTTTTTGTTAAAAACAAAATATATAAATGAACAAGCTTCTTTAATAAGACGAGGTAATATAGCTGAGTATGCTTTCAAAATCAGTTGAACAAACCTGGAAAAATATATAAGTACCAGCATGGAAATATAAAACATAACAAATATATGTAAAGTATGTACTAAATGGATTTAAAAATCAAGTGATAATGTTTGTAAACGTGAAAAGGACCAAGGCATTAAATGCCAGCATCTCTAGCAAGATCGAAATCATCTCAGCCACCTTGCTAAATAAAAATCTCTGATAAAATTTGTACCAGCTTACAACCTGTATAATTTTTCCTACATATATTTTCTCATCTCATTTCGTTTTCAAAAACTTAGCTTTCTTGAGAAAATAAACAAACACAAATATATTACACTGAAGCTAAAACTCAACTAAACAACTTAACTCAAGTATTAAATAAAAATACAAGAAGACTAAAGCAAGCAGCTAGAAGAAAGAGGATCAGGCATATAGTTCTTTTCAAAACAGAAGTGCTCTCTGTTCAGGGTTATTTTCAGGTGAGTAAACTTAAACTAAAAACAGTTTAATTTTGATGAAGGTGGAAATGTTTGAAGTAATTTGTGATGCATGTTAAAATATATGTATGCATGTTTATAAATCTGAATATATGTATATATGAATGAATATGTGGGTGTGTAGGTATGTGATCATCTCTGTTAAATTTCACAGTTAAAGTTTAGATAAAAAAATTTCAGTTCTCCACATCCAATCCCCGATAGGTTTAGGGATTCAAATAAATTATGTTTGTTTAAACATAAGCCAGAGTTTAAAATTTATTTTACGTTAAATAAGTTTGTATATCTCTGGAATTTGAAATTTTACAGAAAAAAACTCAGGGTTTATCAAAATTTGATTTCAGCAATAAAATGATTTGTGAATATAATCTGATTCATCATCAAAAACTAGGATTTTTAGAAAAAGAATCACGATTTTTAAGTTTATAAATCGAGAGGAATTGTGAGTTGATCAAAGAATGGGTTTCTAGCTTTATCTGGCGATCGTCGAATCTTTCCTGGTCGAGGTTTTTGCCGAAGTTAGCTTGGCGACCGGAGATGTCGGCAAAATTGGTTAGAGGTTTGTTTGGCCACCGTGGCGACGGGAAATGGTCGAATTAGGGCTTAAGGATTTGGGTGGGTCGTCGTTGTTCTTGAGTTAGTCGCGACAACTATGGTTCATCGGACTTGGGCAAAGTGAGGGAATTGGGAGCGTTGTTCGTCAGTGAAGTTTTGGGCAGGGAGTCGAGATTTCTGGTGATGGTGGGAGGCGTCGTGGGGAAGTTTTTGGGTAATGGTTTGTTCCAAGTTTGGGATCACAGGCTCGATCGAGTTTTCGAGTTCGATTTGAACACTGATGATCGTAATCGAGTAGGGGGGGTCATGATCGACTGTTTGGCGAGGATGTTGTTGGTCGAAGTTGCTCCGATCGTTGGTGCATGTGCACGATATCGATCGTGTATCAGTGGTTTTTGGGTATGCTGTTGTTTTGGGGAAGACGTGGGTTCCTCGGGTTGGTCTCGAAGTAGAACGTGGATTGTCTCGAAGCGTGAGTGGTACGCGATTGACATGGGGAAAAGCTCGGGAGTTTGAGGGTAGGGCTCGGGTTTGGAATTATTTCGAGCCAATTTTTTTTAAATTTAAAAGTAAATTATGTTGTGGTTTTAAAGGTGAACTTGTAATAGTTTTAAAACAAAGAAAATCAAAGTTTAAACAAGTTTGAACAAGTTTCAAAGATTTTAATAGTTAAATTTTAATGTTTAAATTGTTGTGTTTAAAGGAAATTTTATACTTTCAATTATAAAATTGATTTCAAATGTTTTCAAATGGATGGTTAAGGATGTAATTAAGGTAATTAATTTAAAGAACAATTACTTTATGAAAGTAATTAAGAGATTGTTAATTTCTGAAGGTAATTAATTAATGATGTGATGATTAAAAAAAAATTACCTTGAGCAAGTAATTAGTGGGAAGTTAATGAATGTAGTTAATGTTGGGATCATTAACTAAGGGTTAAGAAATAATTTATTTATATAATTAATTAAAGTTAATTAATTGGTTTAATTAATTAAAGTTAATTTCTTAGGAGAAGTAATTAGGGAATAATTACTTGGTGTAATTAATTAAAGGATTAATATAGTTAATTAAGGTGTTAATTAAGGTGAGTAATTACAGGATGGTTAATTACGGTTATGATTGATTAAGGCTGATCAATGGAAGTAATTAATTAAGGATCATTAAGTAATGTAATTAATTAATGTAATTAGTGAAAGAAATTAAAGATTAATTACTATAAATGGTTAAAGATTATTAATTGGTATCATTTATTAAAGGAAATTACCTTACGTAATTGCAGATAATTAATCAAGGATGATTAATTAAGATGGATAGTTAAAAGATGATTAATTAATTGATTTGTAATTAATTAATGATTAAGAAAAGATAATCTAAGTGATTAAAGATTTGTAATTAATTCAATTAGAGATAAATTAAATTAATTTTTGGAAATAATCCATCTTGCTTATGAATTATGGAATGATGGTTAAATGCCTTGAATTGATTAATATCTCTGTTATGAAATGTTTTGTGATATGATATGACAGTGATAATGTGGTTATCTATCGATAATGAATTGCTGTGTGAAGGTGACATCCTGTATTTAAAATTTGAATTTGTTTCACTTGAATAATTTGAGTTAAGATGACATTGGATTCGAAGAGACCGGGAACGGGTAGCAATAAATACCCGAAACCACTTCGATTCTTTATAAATTGATATGTGAAATCAATAAGTTGGAATGGAATGATTTAAATGAATTGGACCATTTAATCTAAGTTTTGGTACTTAGAAATTGATGTGTTAAATAAGTGATGTCTCTAACTAATTGTGAATTTGTAAATTGACACGAGTTACCCCGGGTTCTATGTAAGTTGTATGCTGTTGTATTTTATGTTAGATGGGTTTACTCACGCTGGTTTCCAGCCTGACCCGGGTGTTACTTTGATGTAATGCTCGGGTCAGACCGAGTATTACAGCTTTTCAAGTAAGGACGTTCTGGAGCTCAGGAGACGAGCTGGATGGCAGGAACGTATGGAGTGTTTTCGCTATGATATATTGTTGTATATTTGGACATGTTGATTATATATGTCCAGTGTTGGTGTATGTGTTGTAACTCTGATGTATTAAGGTGTAATTTAAATGATTCAGTTTCTTTGTATAAATGATATTATATTTTGATCCGCTGCGAATGTGAGATTCTATGTCTTGTTTCCTGTTTTCTTCTTCTACCTCTTTCCTTCTTTTCCTAACTGTCTGGAATTTTCGGGTTCGAAAATTTCGGGTCGTTACAATCCCAAATCCGTCGCCGCACCTCACTGCCATAACCCAATTCCCAAATCGCCCAATCTCGACCATGACCCACCATTGGTGTGGCTGCTGGGATATTCACGAAAGTCATTTGGATTTTGTGAATTTGGGAATTTAATATTCGAAATTGTTCATTTGGATATTCATGAGAGTGAGAAGCGTAGTTTTATAATCACGTAAATTAAAGAAGGAATTGGGCTTGTTTTCAAATGGGCGAGTATATATATTTTTTACAAGTTCTGTTTAGATTTCCTCTTTAAGTTCATTTTTCTTTTGAATTTTCTAAAAAAAGAGGATTCATTACAACAAAAGGAGCCTTTGCAGCGTTCTAATAATGCTGCCATATTCATCCACAGCGTTACAAGAACGCTGCCTAATGCCATGCTGCAATAGAGTCAGAGAATACTGCAGCGTTTCTAAAATGTTGCTAAAAAAAGGCTATTGAAGCTTTTGCGAAACGCTGCAGTTTTGTTCTGTAGCGTTTTAGAGAACGTTGTCTAACAACATGTTTCAGGTAGAACCAGTAATATACAACAATTTAGAAACGATGCAAAAATATTTTACAACGTTTTCATTTTGCTTCAGTTTGATTTTCTGCTGCATTTTGTTACTTTAAGTATTGCAGCTCTTCTTAAACGCTGCGGTACTTCAACAATTTTGCTTCATTTTACAATTACTGCAGTGGTTTTAAAACAATTAAAAAAGTCATAAATAATGTATTAAAAACAAATTGCTCAATTTATAAAACACTAATATATATAATCTGATATTATAAGAAGTTATAAAAGTTAAACATAATCAAAGCGACATCAATTTCATACACCATAAAGTTTAGTCATATACAACATTTCATATGTTATAACCACAAATGTTAACGATATAAAATATTACAAAAAGTGCTTGCTAAAAGAGAAAATATAAATCGTGGAAAGTCCAAGCTCATCTCCTTCAAAAGTCCAATATGCCTACAAAAATGCAATTAAAGATTAGCAATAGAGAAAAAATCTGGTAGAATTTGAAAATTTTCACTACGCCATAGATGACCTTCTGCAACACAAAAAAAATGTTGGCTCAGGCCCGAAAAATGTTGCCATAGGTCTATGGCAACACTTTTAGGGTGATGCAATTTTTGCCGTTGCTTTAGACCTCAAAGGCAACATTTTGACTATCTAAGGCAACATAAGTAATATTGTTGCAATAGAACCCTATTTGGGTCTATGGCAACACCCATAGGTATCTGTAGCAACATTCCAAAATGTTGCTATAGATATTAACTTTCTGAATTTGTGGGGCCCACAATGTAGAGCATATTTGATTTTTTAATAAAAATAAATATTTATTTAATAAAATGCTATTGCACATAATTTGATATTTAAACAGTAATTTATTTAATTAAATATTTTATTTCAACATTTGAAATAGTACAAATTATTGACTCCACTATTTTATAATTCAATGATATATAACACTGATATTCACATATACAGATATTCCTCACTACATCACTCAGTTCACTCATTACATATGCAGTTTCAAATTATACAGACACCGACACTGACAAATATATGACGAGCTGAGTGCCGAGCCGAAGGCGAGCCGAGAAGCGCAAATGGTAATTGGTAATTGCAAGCACTACAACAATAAATGAGGCAACTGTAATAACTGGACCAACAGCCACCTTCAAACCGTCAACAACCCCTGCCGAACACTCACAGCACCACAATAAAACTTCTACCAATAATCACCTCTGCCACTCACAACCTGAACATTGTAATCATCAATTCACCATCAAACAGCAGTACTACATGAAAACATGCACTAGATTATAAAACTGAACTTGGAGCTCCTAAGTTCAACACTATTTCCCTTAACAACAATTTGAAAATAAAACACTAAAAATTATCTATAAGAGGATGTATATAAACAAGTCTGTGAGTATTAACTAGTAACCGACATGAAGAAAATGATATAATGTGGATTATATACACATGATACCTGCAAAAATATAACTAGAAAATGATATATAGTTCCAAAGGAGTATTTGCACAAACATATGGGGGGCGTACTACCTTATTGAAATTACCAGTACCATTCCCATGCTTATCCTTAATAATGTCATCATCTTGCAATCTATTACCATTAGCAGATAAGTTTTCAACAAATAAATCATAATTTTCCGAACATCACACCAAAGGCCTTCAGTACCAAGTGAAGCAACCGCAATCATAGGGGAAAGTACGAAGAGATCAGCCTGGGATGTACCTGATATAGGAGCCGTTGACGGATTAATTGTTGTGAGAATGACAGCTAAATCTCGAGGGCAGTTCGGGTTTTGGGAGAAATTAAGGCGCTAGAAGGGTTTTCAGGTGAAGTAGTCTAAAGGAGAAAGGTAGATGGGTTGGTGGCGAGCAAGTCTTCTGTTGGAGGTGAGAGCTGATGGCGACGACAGCGATGACAAAAGGGGTTTGAACGGAAAACTTTGTTTGGCTTTGGGTTTTGGTGTCGTGACAGGGCTTTAGTTGGAGCTAGATGGTCGCGATAGGTCAGGGGGTAGCTGGGGGTGAGGGTGACAATTTGGTGGCGGAGGGGAATGAGGAAGCAGAAGAAGAGGAGGGTGACAATTTGGTGGTAGAGGCGAATGGGAGGAGGCGAATTGGAATGAAAACCAAAAGGGGATCTACTCTGAACTAGTTCAGGCGGGAAAACGAAATTTTGGGGCAAATTGCAGTGGTGATCCATTTTAACAACCAGATTAAATGTAGATTGTTGGATCGTATTCACGCGGATTGCTAATTTTATTAATTTTTTAATTTGAATACATCTATTGCAACACTATATAAAAATGTTGCATCGTGTTACACTTGTTTAGCTAGAGCAACACATTTTTATGGCTAAGGTAACACAAAAAATACAACGTTGCAGTAGGACCAAAACTTTATAGCTATCGCAACATTTTAGCTGGCAACACCTTGCAAAAATGTTGTAGAAGGTCATCTATGGCGTAGTGTTTGAAATGGCATCTATTTAACTATAATGACTGGTACATTTGTGATTCATATACACAGTAATAACAATTATTTCCCTAGCAACACCTTCCTTCAACTACATTTCAAAAGTCAGTGTTCATTTGTAGTTGGCATTTTCAAGTTGTTCATTCTCTATTAAGTTGCTGTTACATTTCATCCACCCTCCTTCAACTACAACCTGCATTGCATTTCCTCGTTAGCAACACCTTCCTCATCAACCACAACACTGCACCCTTCCAAAACCATCAAACTCCATCAAATACCCCAAATCACAACCATCCATTTCACCTACACCACTTAGAATCCCTGCCACTTACATCCAACCTTCAATATCATTGTATGTATGTGAGTGTATGTGTTAGTAAATGTATATGCATGTGTGTGTATACACCATTTGTAGCCCATTCATTATAACTATCGGGTTTGAGAATTAAATGATTGTATTTCATGATGATGTGAGGCAGAAAAATGATAGTATGATAGAGAGGGAGAGTATCATGTTATCCAACGATTTATTTTTCAAATCCGACGGCTAAAACGAAGAGGCTAAAGACTACATGTGTGTGTATGTGCACATGCATGCATGTATACATATAGAATATTATTTTAACATCCAAGATTCAAATATAAATTGATAATCCGAATAATAAAGTTCACCTCATAATCAGTTCGTGATACAGTATCTCTACTTCTCTGATATTTGTCAACCCATGGGCGGACATCTAGATCAGCAGCTAGCTTACTTCTGTTGCTAATTGATTGGGACCAAGAAATGCAGACATTACAGCTAGCAGCAAACAAGTAATTTCACTTATTTCTCCGTGACAGTAGAAGTGCATGGTTTAAAAATTGATGATGCCATGTATGTTCTAGATCACGAATTCTGCAATAATATTTTGAATAAAAAACTATTTTATTTATATAAATATAAGAAGAGCATCTGTTAGATATAAAAAATGCACAAGGAATAAGTTTCGGAAGTGAAAAATAGACAAGATGACAATCTTAATCGCTTACAAAGTGAAGTAGAGTATTCACTGTCAGGTTTAGTGCACTCTAATACTTGTCGGTAGACCCAACATATCCATGAATCTCTCTTACAAAAATAAAAAATATTGTACATGGAGGGAACCAAAACCAATAGCATTGAACTTGTCCTCATCTCTTGAATAAAAGCTTTGTCCCACTACGGCACTCCTTCCTCTGAATCAGCACCTTGAGAGTCTGTCCGTCCAAAATTTGTATTAAACAAGCCCCACTGGAATGCAATTTCAAAATGTCAAAGTAAAACATTAATAATAACTTTTGATTGCACCTAAGCATTCATCCGAAGCAATAAAAAACATGAATGCAATATTCCTTTGATAATTTGTAGTAGTCTCAACAAACTAAATTTGTTTCATTTTTTGTTTTGTTTATCTCATCATCTACATGGACAATAAATATGGCAGCTTTGAAATTGTTTGGGTGAGGAACTGTTAAAAGGATATGAACCTAAAATAATGTTTGATTACACAATGGAAAAAAAGTTACATTGCTAATCAGCGGTAAAACAAGTTCAGTTTAAAATCACTACTTAGCGGCTGTAGCTAGTAAAATTAGAGTTGATGTCTAGTTAGAGGCATACAAGTAATTAGTGAAAAAAACAAAAGGCCCTTTAGTGTAATAAAAACATTTTTTTAATTCAGTTTTTGAATGATCATTCTTTTGTGGTATACTTTCAGGGAAGCATTAGTGCTCTAAAACGTTTACTTAAAAAAGAAATTTAGAGTAATGGGGCTGCTGTTAATGGCTGTGCATGTCCCTTTCTTGAATTTGCAAAAACCACAAAGAAAATTAAAAAACAACTAATATAAATATCAAGAACATTAATGTCATAAGGAAATAATGTTGGGTGCACTGTAGTAGGACTAGGTGTGGTGGCGCCCATTTAGCATAATTGCTATTAAAAGAATCAACCAAAGCGTTACACCTGTTAACAAAATCACGAGTGATGCCATCACTACATGCTGTTGGGGAAACTCGTCCCGTTCATTTGGTTCTACACAATCTGATCTATGTCTATCTCCATGAGTCGAATACACGTATGAAATAACATAGACAGCAGATAAGAAGACTCCAGGGGATGAACATAAAAAGTAGTTGGATAAGATACACCCTGCATTTTTTGTGAATTGGGTCTCACCACCAATATGCATATGGCACCAAACAGTTGGTTAAATCAACATCCAGGTTTAGTTTAAACATTATTTCTTGATGTCAACTAATTGGCTCGGGATCCAACTCAGCCATTAATATAATAAGTATGTTGAATTATAGTGATATAGGAATGACTTATAATATAGGTTCTAACTTGAGAGTTGACAACGCTATGATTTGCTACAGATTTACTTAACTTATTCGTGTATTAGGAGAGATAACCATATGCTTTCCAAATCTCAGTCACATGCGTATATAAAATTACTAAAATGTTTAGAAGAAAAAAATGTAATAGATTCCCACATTTTAGGTATTGGTCTTATGGTAGCATGATTAACATTATAAAAAATTCCGTTTTCACTTTAAAAAAAATACTTGGATTTTTTACACACATTGATAAATGAAATACTTTTTTACAATTAAATTCCTTTGTTACATTTTGGGTATTAATTACATGCTAATGATAACTTGGATGGCACACTCCCTAAGGGGAATTTTGGGTAGTCCCCTAAAATATGGATTAGGGTTTTAGGCATGTATAAATACCCCTTATGTTTCATGTAGAGAGCTCTTACCACCTTCTCTTTATTTTAGTGGTTGCCACAAATGTAAATATAAATTTTCTTCCTTTTTAATGGCTTCTTAGCCTTTTCTTTATGCAATTTATTTATATGCAATTTTAATTCAAGCACTTTTAATTCACGTTCATTTCTTTTATGTTTCTTTTGATGCTAGTAACTTAGATCTCTTTCTTTTATGCAAGTAGATTAGTTTTTAGTTTATTTCAGTTAGCTCTCTTCTTTCATGTTAAAATCACTTTATATTATGATTAATTCAAATATGAGAAGTTAAACCCCTTCAATTTAAGGGTGATGAAGCCCTCATGAATCACATAAAATTAACATAATGATTTCATTTGATCTCCTTTTGTGCTTAATGGAATTTTTGACGTGGTAAAATTTTGTTGTTTAACTTTGAATTTTATAGCCTATGTTACTGACACCAAATAGCCTGTTTAGTTGACACCAAATGGGCAATGCTTAAACAAATATAAACACAAATTACTTATTCATCTACATATGATTTTGGTAATGAAGTGGATTTTAGAATCAAAATTTGATGTTCTATATTACTAATCAATAGTAAATAGATCATGCTTAGAATTGATTTTAGTTTTAATTTCATTATCATTTTCATGAGAGTTGACAAGTGGTTTGGATTATGTGTTAAAGTTTGATTGTTTATGTTGGGCTAATTAATAGCATAAATAGACTATACTTAGGATAAACACATCAACTAAATTCTCAAATGACCAAAAAGAGGGATCACAACTTCATTTTGTTGATTTGTGTGATCATGAGAAGGATTTGCCTCTAAATTGCCTTCTAATCTCACATTTTTATTCACTATGTTTTTGTTAGTTTATACATTTTTTAGCTTAAAATTTTTTCAAACTTTTGGTTAATTTGATCGAGTAGAATTTGAAAATCAATTTATTTCCCTACGAATCGACACGTACTCGTCACATACTGAAATTGCACGCCGTGCGCTTGCGGTTATTTTTATCACAAAATTTTAACGCTGATTTTCTAACTCATAGGAAATTCTGCCATTAACTAACAAAAATCAAGTTTATATATATTATTAAATGATGTATAAAGTTTTTAATTACTTTATTAAAGATGTTTTAAGTTATTTATATTATTAATATTGTTTAGAAATATTTAACTATATTAATTATGTTGTTTAAAGATATTTAAGTTTATTATTAACGGTTTTTAAGTAAATTAGTTGTTTTAATTATGGTTTAAGTTAATTGATTGATTTAATTAATGACGTGCTAAGTTAATTAATAATTTTAATAATGATGTTTTAGGTTAACTTATTTAATTTATTAATGTTGTTTAAAAGTTAACTAATTATTTTCTTTATGATGTTTAAAGGTTATTAATTAATTTAATAAAGGTGTTTTATAAATAGTAAATTGTTTTATAAAAGGAGTTTTGCTAAATTGAAAGGATTTTGTAGAAGGAAATTTACGAATGGTATTTTGTTAAGCGGATTTATAAAAATTTTTGTAAAGGAGTTTAAAAGGGGGAGATTTATAAAAGAATTTATAAATAGGAAAGAGTTCTATAAATAGAAAGGAATTTTATAAATTATTTTAGAGATTATAAAAGAAGTTTTATAAATTAATTTTGGAAATTTATAAAAGATCTTGTAAATATGAAATGGGCTTATAAAAAGGGAATTTTATAAAGAAATGAGATTTGTTTTGACTATTAATCCTTCTTAATTTTGGTGGTACATAAACATTCTTTCTATACTTACACTGAAGGATAATGGTTTTGAATATACTTAAACCGATGAGATAAGTGTATGAATGTTTTCCAAGCATTGAAAAGAGTATAAGAGGTTTATGAAAATATCCCTTGTAAAGATATTTTAAATCAAAGATTTTAAAGTAATTTGATTTATGGAAAGATTAATTAATGATGTCTTAGTGGATCCCACATGGAGTTAGATCTATGTTGTTTTTTATTTTATAGTCAAATAACCGACTATATAATCTTGGCCAAATATAACTTTGGAAATATCTTGGAGAAACACAGAGGTTATATGGCACAGTCATCTTCGATGATGTTGTACTGTGTGTATAAATCTTGTTCTATTCTCCTTGGACAAATGATAGGAAGATCCATCCACTAAACGGTTAGGGGGTAATCTCCGCTCCTATGTATTATATGTATATTTTTGAAAGAACCAGAGTTGAGTTTACCAGAAACTAGGCGAAAGTTGGTTTGAAGAGACCGGGATTGGATAAATAAATTATCCCACTTCGATCCAACTTAAGCATCTTATTGAAGACATTTTGAAGATTAATGGGCCCTTTGAAGTACAAGGGCTAGTAGCTACTAATCTTGAGGATAATTCCAATATGAATGTAGTAGAAGTAGTGTCTTGAGTTTGTTTATACCCCGAACAACTTGTATGGGCGAATGCTAGCATTACATTGGTGTCTGGAAGGCAGTGTTAGCATTCCAAGTTGGAATTTCTAAGAGAGGAAAAAGGTAATCATGACCTCACAAGCCTCACAATCCGGTAATGACTAAAACAAATGATATGCAATAAGCTATGTGGTTCGCTACCATTTGGAGCTGTCATTCCTTAATCTTGAATCCATATCTACAGATTTGGTATGTGTGCGAGAGTGGGGCCTAGGTTGGTTAATGTTATATTTAGCCTTGGTCCTAGGGAATGATGTAGTCCGACCTATCGCGTTAAAAGGGCATCTGACTCTGTGTTGGCAGGGGGTCCATATGTGGCCCTCGATACATTTTTCTAGAGGTGTACTATGGCGAGCAATACCCTAGTTGCCCAGTCATTGATGAAAATCTAATCTCCAATACGTACCCCTATAAATTTAGTTGTATATATATTATGATGGAATTTAATTAATGTAAAAATTTCGGCTATGATTAATATTTATTTTACCTAGACATTATTATAATATCACATAAGGTTTTCTATAGAAATGTCTTGGTTATCGTAAGGTAAAAACCTGTCCTATTATGTGCGGTGTGGTCTTACGAGATACCCTTTATTTCAGAAAGGTTTTTATAACATTAAGTAATTCATTTGATTATGCTTCTCAAACCTGTCCTATTGTTTTTCAATAATGCTTGGGTCAACCGAATATATTCTCCAGATTTAACTGAACACTTTTGGAGCTTCAGAAGACAAGTTGGATCTCCAAGACGTACTTCCGTACTTCTCTTTTATCTTTCGCTGAGTATTGTTGTTATTTATCAGCAAATTGTAAGGACGGGTTGTGTATCTATCCAGGGCAGATGATAGCATAATTGTAATCTGATGTGTATATGTATTAAAGTTCTATTTCTTTGTGCAAAGACCATTTTTATATTATATGTTCTTCATCAAGTTTGTGAGATTCAGTTCTATCTTTTCTTTCTTTCACCCCAACGATCTGTCTTTCCCGCACTTGGATGTTCGGCATGTAAATATCATGGATGTATTAGTGTCGACTTCCGAGGATTGAAAACATGAGTTGTTATAAAAATTAGATTGAACAGTTGATGTGATTTTTCAAAAGTAGTTTACTTTAAATTACAATATAACATCAAACACCTTGCAAGTATGTAGTAGATTTTTTAATATAAAGTATTATAATTACAGAAGCCATATGTACAATCCAATGCAAGACCGAGTTTCATCCTACGGTTGTTGCAAGTCCTATGTTTAACTATCATATCAAAGGAAAAAGATATCAAATATTCACACCATCTTCTCATAACACTCCCAAAGCAGAAGCATAAAAATGGCCAAAAGTAAGTGAAATACTAACAGTTAGTGTGCTACTTACATTAAAATATGGACCAAACATCTTCAAATACCAAAGCTCAAATCATTCCCGCACCAATTCATCGTACCTTGAAGATGGAGTAGCTTGTCCAATATCTATTAAATAGGATCAAAGGCAATAAAATGTTGATTCAGTAAAGATCAATTGGAGAGTTGAAGTGAAAGTATTAATTGAAAAACAAGTGGTTAGAATGGAGAGTTGAAGTGAAAGTATTAATTGAAAAACAAGTGGTTTGAATAGCCTTCTAAGTGTTGATTGAGATAATAATAAGTTGTATTGCAAGGCTGAGAAAGATGCACTTCTACTACTAAAAGTAAAACAAAAAGGATAACACTGCAATACCTATCAACTAAAAAGATACAAAGAAAAAAGTATCCAAACACAAAATATCATGATAAAACCTAAACTCTACCTATATAATTAATGTTCTTTAATCATGTTCTAGAGCCATCGAACAAAATTATGAAAAAAATGAGTTCGGAGTATAGATATAACTCCTATCTTAAGAAATCTCCAATGGAAGTCTATATCATTATGCTCCTCAAGCAACCACCAATAGAAGCCTTTTACTTATGCTCATAAAGCAGCCCAACAACACTAAAAAACAAGGCATAAATCATAGCGATATAATATTGCATTCTAAGATCAGCATTAGCATTAGAAACCCAATTACAATGCCAATTATGTTTGAAATTTAGAGTATACCACATATCGCTAGAATAACGGGGTCAATAACATTCTTTCTCATTCCATTTGATTAGATCATCAGGGTAGTCACTAGAAGTGAAACATTCATCACCAGAGAAGGGAAAATTAGAGAGAATGGCAATGAAAGGGAATAGGTAATAGAATGCAACAAAGGGACGAATGCGACATGGCATAGCCATAAAGAATTGGGGGCAGAGATAGTAGTACGAGAGATATCAGTGGTAGCAATTTGGATGAAGTTAAGTTCAAAGGAAAGAACGAACATTAGTTGGGTGTCACACAATCCACCCGGATAGAATAAATGATTGGGAAAATATGATCAGGGATATATCGATCACATCAATGATAATAAGAAATTTTAAGGGATGACCGACGGTAATTGGGGAAGAAGACGTGGAAAACTTTTGAAGCTATCGCATACCTAGAGAGGGACAGTTGTGCTAGAGTGAGCATAACGAATTGGAGGCAAAGGAGAATTAGACATATGGAATACTAGTGGCATTGGTGCACTAAAGGGAGAAGATCACGAGTGACTCAAGATTGACCAAAAACTCTGAATGTGTCACAAATGCTACTCTTTCAACTATACAAAACATCAACATTGGCCATATATCCTAAAATGAGACTCAGGATCACTAAAGACAAGGTTTGCTTTAATTTCACTTTAATAAGAACCTTACCATAAAGGTAAAAACATGTCCTATTGTTTTTCAATAATGGTTGGGTCAGCCGAATATATTCTCCAGATTTAACTGGACACTTTTGGAGCTTCAGAAGATGAGTTGGATCTCCAAGACGTACTTCCGTACTTCTCTTTTATCTTTTGTTGAGTATTGTTGTTATTTATCAGCAAATTGTAAGGACGGGTTGTGTATCTATCCAGGGCTGATGATAGCATAATTGTACTCCAATGTGTATATGTATTAAAGTTCTTTTTCTTTGTGCAAAGACCATTTTTATATTATATGTTATTCATCACGTTTGTGAGATTCTGTTCTGTCTTTCTTTCTTTCACCCCCAATGATTTGTCTTTCCCGCACTTGGATGTTCGGAATGTAAATATCATGGATGTATTAGTGTCGACTTCCGGGGATTGAAATCATGGGTTGTTACAAAAATCAGATTGAACAATTGATGTGATTTTTCAAAAGTAGTTTACTTTAAATTACAATATAACATCAAACACCTTGCAAGTATGTAGTAGATTTTTTAATATAAAGTATTATAATTACAGAAGCCATATGTACAATCCAATGCAAGACCGAGTTTCATCCTACGGTTGTTGCAAGTCCTATGTATAACTATCATATCAAAGGAAAAAAGATAACAAATATTCACACCATCTTCTCATAACACTCCCAAAGTAGAAGCATCAAAATGGCCAAAAGTAAGTGAAATACTAACAGTTAGCGTGCTACTTACATTAAAATATTGAGCAAACATCTTCAAATACCAAAGCTCAAATCATTCCTGCACCAATTCATCGTACCTTGAAGATGGAGTAGCTTGTCCAATATCTATTAAATAGGATCAAAGGCAATAAAATGTTGATTCAGTAAAGATCAATTGGAGGGTTGAAGTGAAAGTATTAATTGAAAAACAAGTGGTTTGAATAGCCTTCTAAGTGTTGAATGAGATAATAATAAGTTGTATTGCAAGGTTGAGAAAGATGCACTTTAACTACTAAAAGTAAAACAAAAATGATAACATTGCAATACCTATCAACTATAAAGATACAAAGAAAAAAGTATCCAAACACAAAATATCATGATAAAACCTAAACACTATCTATATAATTAATGTTCTTCAATCATGTTCTAGAGTCATCGAACAAAATTATGAGAAAAATGAGTACGGAGTATAGATATAACTCCTATCTTAAGAAATCTCCAATAGAAGTCTATATCATTATGCTCCTCAAGCAACCTCCAATAGAAGCCTTTTACTTATGCTCATCAAGCAGCCCAACAACACTAAAAAACAAGGCATAAATCATAGCGATATAATATTGCATTTTAAGATCAGCATTAGCATTAGAAACCCAATTACAATGCCAATTATGTTTGAAATTTAGAGTATACCACATATCACTAGAATAACGGGGTCAATAACATTCGTTCTCATTCCATTTGATTAGATCATCAGGGTAGTCACTAGAAGTGAAACATTCATCACCAGAGAAGGGAAAATTAGAGAGAATGGCAATGAAAGGGAATAAGTAATAGAAGGCGACAAAGGGACGAATGCGACATGGCATAGCAAAAAAGAATTGGAGGCAGAGATAGTAGTAGGAGAGATATCAGTGGTAGCAATTTGGATGTGGTTAAGTTCAAAGGCATGAACGAACATTGGCTGGGTGTCACACAATCCACCCGGATAGAATAAATGATTGGGAAAATATGATCAGGGATATATCGATAGCATCAATGATAATAAGAAATTTTAAGGGATGACCGACGGTAATTGGGCAAGAAGACGTGGAAAACTTTTGAAGCTATCGCATACCTAGAGAGGGACATTGTGCTAGAGTGAGCATAACGAATTGGAGGCAAAGGAGAATTAAACATATGGAATACTAGTGGCATTGGTGCACTAAAGGGAGAAGATCACGAGTGACTCAAGATTGACCAAAAACTCTGAATGTGTCACAAATGTTACGCTTTTGTAACGACCCGTAAATTTCAACTGTTTTAATAACGTAATTAGTTGAAATTTTGTGAAATTTTAAAACGATAAAATTTTGAAATAAAAATTTAATATTTGGAATACGTCTAGTTAAACATAGCAACTGGTAAATTTTCGTCCGAAAATATGAAAGTTTATTTCGCGCGTAAATTTACTTCAATTTAATCAGTTAAAAAGCGATGAAAATAAAATGTTTTCGAAACCTAAATATTTTTACATAGAAAAATTCTAAACCATCTTCTGAGCAAGATGTCAGTTTGTCGTTTTTCCAAATTCGGACATCTTTGGCTCCGTCGATCTTATTTTTCAGCGTTTTTCTTGCATTTCCGCCTGTAGAAAAATTCGAATTTTATAAATTCAATCGTACCACTGACATCTGTATGCCATTTTAATCGTCTCGTCGCACTGATCAAAACAGTATATTCATTTGTGCAAATTGGAATCCGGTGAAATGTCAGGTTAATTTAACCGTTCCAGACGGACCGGTTAAATAATATTCAGCCCAAAAGTGTAGCCATATCCATTCGAAATTTGAGAAAATAAAATTTATTTGAATGTGTATTCATTTGAGTGGTTGGGAATTATAGTTGTAGCTTGGAAAATTGGGGAGTCGATTCATATTTCAAAACAATGAAGACTGTGCAATTCAAGTCACAACAAATTTATAATTCTCTGACAGGTCACGTTCTCATATTCACATTTCTTTGGTTCAAGCCTTTTCAATTCAAAAAAACTGATCACTTCTCTTCCATTTTTTTTTCTCCCACCTTCATGCATCTCTTCGCCGACCGAGCACCACCCCATGCCCAGGCCGAGAGCAATATGTCCCTCTCCTCACGACCGACCGCCGCTTCACCTACTCACGGCTGAGCATCGGCAGCCGCACCATCCGAGCTGTCCACCTCCTGAAACCCTCCGCAACCTCCACGCGCAAGCTCTGCAGCATCTTCTCATCCGCCCCTCCCTCGCCACGTAGAACGTCCTATCCATCGTACCGTTTGCCAGCACCATCCCCGAGTCCGTCAAAGGCAGCTTATACACCGGATTCCCATTCGCATCAAACAACCCCAGTACTTCTCCGTCCTCTCGCCTCGGCATTCTTCAGCGTTCGCCTATAGCCTGACAGATCAGCTCCCAAAACCCGAGCATCCCCATGAGCTCACCTCCACTGTGACCGCCCCACCAACTCACTCTGGCTGAGTTTTCTTCCGCCATTCTCCGTCGCACGCAACTACACCCACCTTCCACTCTTGTACCCTCCACGTGAAGCAACCGTAAGCCTCCTTTCTGCCTTATATATTTGCGTTCGTGCCTTTAATAATTTGTTCCTATATCATATAGGTTTAGCTATATATTAGTAAAATATGTTCTGTAAAGTTTTGAAATCGATACGTGTATTGGTGAAATTAGTTATACTAGTTTATAAAATATTAGTATATATTTAATAAATATACATGGGTTGTTTCACGCTGAGTATGAGTCATATGCAGTGCTTTTGCTGTTCATATTGAAGTTGTAATGAAAATGTATGAATCAGTGGGTTAGGCTATATATAGTTAAAGATATATTGTAAGTATGAGTCAACAGTAAAAAAAAAAGTGAGTTTATATAAATAAGTGATGTGTTTTGTTTATATAATTTAGTAATGTACAAATCTGGGCTGGCTTTGGCGACATGATATTGTAAATAACAGTATATTTTGTTTTATAAAACATTCATGTTGAGTTGGGTGCGTGAGTTATATATGGGTCTTAAATTTGTTTACAGTGGTATTATTATATGTATATTTGATTGAAAAAAAAATATAAAGTTGTTTATATACTAGCTAGTTAGTTATATAGCTGTTTCGGAAGTTGTTTTGGAAATGTTTCCATACACTTTACATAAAAAATATATGAGTTAGGCATGTATAAAAAAAAATGTGTTTGAATATATAATATGATTTTGTATATGTACATTGTTATATATCTGTTCACTTATGCCCATTTATCTTCATCGACCCAATTCTGATTTGATTTTCGTCTATTCCTATTATCAGCATGATCGTCGAATTCGTGCCATCTAGCTTTGTTTTGGAATTTGTGGTTGGATTCGTAACTCAAGTTCAATGTCCTTATCCATGTTCATATCTGTGTCATCTTCTGTATTCTCTAGCCTCGAAAGGTGAGCACTCACTCACGATTAACGTTCTTTTATTTATTAAATTTGATTTCAATTGAAACGACAATTGAAATATGCTGCTGTTAGTTAAATACACTATTATATATGTTATTGTCTGTATCAGTTCACCTGTGACATCTGACACCATTATATATGTTATTGTCTGTATCAGTTCACCTGTGACATCTGACACCATTATCTGTTAATTATTTATGCGATGATAATACAGTTTGGCTGATAATTGATTGATTGTTGATGTTTATATTGGACGTTAAATTGTTGATGTTAAAATGATAAACAGTATGAAATTAAACTTGATATAGGATAATTGAATGTTAAATTTGATTAACTGACATTTGTATAGTATGACCCCTTTAAATGTTAAATAAATTGACACGTAGAATAGTGTTAACTATACCTTGAACCATTGAATTGTATGTTGTTTAAACTGATGATGTATGTAATCGAAATAGATGACAAGTGAAAAACCGTAATGTAAAAATCTTTAATCTACATAAAATGATAGTGTAGATTCTAGAAATAATTATATTAATTCGTACAAATAACAATGCGAATTAATAGGGTTATTTCAGGATTATTTGAATTGATTATTGGATTGTTATTGATTGCTGTTATTGCTTGTTTATTTACTTTGACACCATCCCAGTTATCACACTGCAAGTTCCCTTTGATATGTTTTGATTTTGAATTGAATTGGAATCGGGTTGAAATGATAAATACCCAAATTGAACTTTGACTTAGGATAGAAAATTAAATAAAAACCCGATTGGTCAATAATTTGATTTGAAAATAAAACGAAGATTTTATTTGAATAAAAATATGGTTTTGAAATGAAGTTGAAATTTGAATTTTATTGAAAGGAAAGTGTTAATATTTAATAATCGGGAAACGGAATATTAACAATGTAATTGATGAAAGAACGATGTTTAATTTGAGAAATGATTGAATTAAGTTTGAAATGATTTAATAATTAAGTTTGAAATTATAATTAAGTTTGAAATTATTAAACTTTGAAATTATTTAAAAATTAAGTTTTGAACTATTTAATAATGAATTATTAAATGATTAAATTGAATTGAAATTCTTTAATAAGAAAAATTGAACTTTTGAATAAGTGAATTTTACTTCGTAATAATTGAAATTGGGTTTCTTTATTTATTTAAGTTTGGAAATCATTTAAGTAAGTAAATAGGTGAAATTGAATTTCTTTAACAAGAAATAAAATGTGATATTTTTGGAATTAATGTAAGACTTGAAATTTAAAGAATTTGATTTGATGAATTTAATTTAATTCAAAATTGTAAGTTTTGATTTAATGAAGTTGAACTTAAGAATGGATTTAATGAATTTGAAATTTAATGGAAATTGTTTTGAATAACAAATTTACTTAACGAATATTGAATGGAATCGATAAATGAATGTAAATTGATTTGAATGTTAAATTAAATTAATTTAAATGATTTTGAAATGAAACTGATATACGAATTTGGATCAATATTTGAATTGTTTTAAATAGAAATTGAATTTGAATTATAAGATTTTGAAAGTGGAATTTGGAAGTTTTGAAATGTAAATTTATGGAAATGGTTTGAAAGACAAATGAAATGCTGGTTTACGAATTGAAATTGAAATTGAAATTGATTTGGTTTTTGAAATATATAAACGACCAATCGGTGTAATAATTACGGAAGTTATTAAAGGGACCGGGATCGGTAATGGATATACTCTCTATCTGAACCGAAACCACTTTAATAATTATACGCGGAGTGTTGATCCAGAACGAAGTGGATGGTTTTGGTGAACGCGTTGACTGAAGAAAGAGAACGATTTTGGATGACCCCTGACATGACTAAAACAGGAGCCGCGCCGGGCCATTGAGGATCGCCATCTCTAGCGGACACACTTCTTCGATACCATATCTATTACTTTTGTGATTCGATTTGGGTGCACCCCTCGATTATGGGAGTGTTGTTTCGCGGTGTTGGGGTAGTAGCTGCTATGCCCAACATCAGTCCGGATCACGCAACTACTAGTATCCTAGTTGGTATCGCCTCATGTACCTTGTCATACTGATTATCCTATTCGCGACCACTACGATTTTAATTTGTACCTTTAGTATATGGATTGCCCTCTGGTGACTTCCGGTTTTGGGGAAACTACGGTCTTGTATATGCTTTTGGGAATAAACAGGTTAAGAGGTGTATGGGCCCTGCTTAACCCTACTTTGATATCTTTATATTATTGATAGACATTATCTACTTAGCGTACATTACTACCTAGTAGATAGTTTAACGGATCCTTAAAGGATGGCTATTCCAAACATCCTTTGAGTTACTTGTATTTCAATTGCTATTTCACTTGAGTTGGATTTATTAATATAAGAATGTTAATCCTGACTCGAGTGTCTTGTGTTTTTGCTTTACGCTCGGGTCAGACTGAGTGGTTCAGCTTTCGAGACTCACCTTTGGAGTTGGAGCTTCGCTTGGAGATCCAGCTATCTATCCAGCTTTCAGATATTCGATGATTCTAGTGATGTATTCTGATTTGTATCTGTTACTCTTCCGTTGTATCTAGTTTAACTCTGATGTATCGTATTACTCTTCTGTTGTAAACTCTGATGTATTTTATATATTCATATAGTAGCTTCATGAACTACTATCTCTTTTATTTCCGCTGCATTTATTACTCTATGTCTGTGATTATATCTATTTACTGTATATGTTCAGTTTTGCCAAATTTAAATTAACAACGCGGTATTTTGAGCAATTCAACTCCGGCATGAGTGTCTATCTATACACTTATAATGGACGCGAATGGTCCAAAATATCGGGTCGTTACAGTTGGTATCAGAGCTTTGGTAGCTCTAGGCAAAACTCAACATATAGGGTAAATGTATTTACGGAATCACTCTCATTCGAGTTTCAATCTCTTCCTTTGACTCAATTCCTTTGAATTTTGGAACGTTCCCTCGGTTTCGAAATTCATTCGTGTCCCTCTCTATTCGTCTTCTTTCAATCCTTGAGCACCCCCTAACTCCATTCTGAATGTTATCTATAATAGATCGGCGGTCTCGCCAATCTTTGAATGATTTGTAAAGAGGTGAAACTCCTTTACAATAGGCATCAATTTTACCTGAGATTTTGTATCTTCGGTTTACGATGCTATCTATTCCCTGCTATACCTGAATTTCATTTCTTGAGATCGAATGTAGATTTGCCTTGAAGTTCTGCATCGATCTTATTTTGAAGTCACGGTCGACTCGGTTAAGGTTGCCCGCGATTTATATAAATTTATCCATCGCCTTATTTTGTTATTAAATTATCTCGTCTTTGTTTCAAACCTATTTTCGAATCAAAATTCACTTTGATTTGAGTCAACAAAAATTTGAATCCCTATCCTTGCTTTGAAATCCATTCCTGTATCGTCAAGCAAAGAAGTGTATTTGTAAATTAATTTTAAAATGTTTTAATATATACTGTGTTGTTTGAGTTGTTGATGTTGATTTGGGTTTCCGATCGATTCGTCTGATCAACGCTATCGATAGGATTTCCAAAACACTTGAACAGAGCAAACTAACACAATATTATTTTCAAATTTGGAAAATGAAATAAATTTGTTTGATTATCTTGTGAAATAATAAGTAAAATTTTCTGGAATTTAATAGGTTAATTAAATTGTTTGTTTGAAATGATAATATTTGATTATCATTTATTGTTCTAAATAAATTTATAAATACGGATATAAATTGATTTGGAATTTGAAATGAATTTAATTCAGAAATTTGAGAATCTATTGGTTTCCGGTGATTTCGAACTTTGGTTTTAAAATTTTAAAGTATATATTATTGGAAGTATTTTTGAACAGAAATTGTTTTCAAAGAATTTTAAAATGTTAAAATCAGTGCTCTTCTCTTTGTCGCTGGAAAATAATTGCGGTGATGGCGGCCGCATCATCGACATTCATTTTCGAGTTTCGAAGTGGAGATACTATTCTGTAGCCTTGCTACGGTTTTTGTTTTGAAAAATATTTTAATTTGAATTTCTTCAGTATAATTTGATTTATATATATATATATATATAAGTATCTTATTTTAAAATTTAATTTGATTGATATAAATATATGATATATATCTCTAAATTGTTTAATGAAGTTAATCGGAAATCTAATTCTTAAATTTTGTTAAACGATGATTTTAATTGGGAAAATTTATTTGTATATTGTTCAACTACATTCTAATACAACTTACCTAAATCATTCAGAAGTTGAATATGTAATTGGATAATATATAAGATAAATTGAATTTATAAATAAGATTTGAGTGTTTATAATAAATGTTATACACTAAATTTTGATTTTAAAGATGTTAATAGAGTTGGATAGGATAATAAGTAAAACTCAGTTAATAATGAAATAAATTTGTTTTGAAAGAATTAATAAATTGAAATTTGATCAACATATGAAAATACCTTGAATTTAAAAGAAATTAATAGATGTAAATTAATTTAAATCGAAACTTTTACGGTTTAAATTAATTTATATGGATTAAATATATGTGATTAGATATATTAAGTAGAATAAATTTAACAATAAATTGAAATAAAGAAGAATTTAAATTGTTGAAAAAAATATGATTGTAATAAAAGACTATTCAAATTTTATGGTTTTAGAAATTTTAAATTTAAGATAATTGGATAATAAGATAATGAATTTAGAAATAGTTGAGATTGATTTTAGTGAAATCAAATGGATTAAATCAATTATTGAATATCAATTAATTTAAATTTGAATTTATATGGTTTAAATTAATTGTTGTTTTGTATTTCAAATCTGTTTTTCTTTCTGGTTGTTTCTATTCTCCTACCTCGTTCCTTTTCGGGGACGAAAAGTTTTGAGTGGGGGAGAGTGTAACGACCCGTAAATTTCAATTGTTTTAATAACGTAATTAGTTGAAATTTTGTGAAATTTTAAAACGATAAAATTTTGAAATAAAAATTTAATATTTGGAATACGTCTAGTTAAACATAGCAACTGGTAAATTTTCGTCCGAAAATATGAAAGTTTATTTCGCGCGTAAATTTACTTCAATTTAATCAGTTAAAAAGCGATGAAAATAAAATGTTTTCGAAACCTAAATATTTTTACATAGAAAAATTCTAAACCATCTTCTGAGCAAGATGTCAGTTTGTCGTTTTTCCAAATTCGGACATCTTTGGCTCCGTCGATCTTATTTTTCAGCGTTTTTCTTGCATTTCTGCCAGTAGAAAAATTCAAATTTTATAAATTCAATCGTACCACTGACATCTGTATGCCATTTTAATCGTCTCGTCGCACTGATCAAAACAGTATATTCATTTGTGCAAATTGGAATCCGGTGAAATGTCAGGTTAATTTAACCGTTCCAGACGGACCGGTTAAATAATATTCAGCCCAAAAGTGTAGCCGTATCCATTCGAAATTTGAGAAAATAAAATTTATTTGAATGTGTATTCATTTGAGTGGTTGGGAATTATAGTTGTAGCTTGGAAAATTGGGGAGTCGATTCATATTTCAAAACAATGAAGACTGTGCAATTCAAGTCACAACAAATTTATAATTCTCTGACAGGTCACGTTCTCATATTCACATTTCTTTGGTTCAAGCCTTTTCAATTCAAAAAAACTGATCACTTCTCTTCCATTTTTTTTTCTCCCACCTTCATGCATCTCTTCGCCGACCGAGCACCACCCCATGCCCAGGCCGAGAGCAATATGTCCCTCTCCTCACGACCGACCGCCGCTTCACCTACTCACGGCTGAGCATCGGCAGCCGCACCATCCGAGCTGTCCACCTCCTGAAACCCTCCGCAACCTCCACGCGCAAGCTCTGCAGCATCTTCTCATCCGCCCCTCCCTCGCCACGTAGAACGTCCTGTCCATCGTACCGTTTGCCAGCACCATCCCCGAGTCCGTCAAATGCAGCTTATACACCGGATTCCCATTCGCATCAAACAACCCCAGTACTTCTCCGTCCTCTCGCCTCGGCATTCTTCAGCGTTCGCCTATAGCCTGACAGATCAGCTCCCAAAACCCGAGCATCCCCATGAGCTCACCTCCACTGTGACCGCCCCACCAACTCACTCTGGCTGAGTTTTCTTCCGCCATTCTCCGTCGCACGCAACTACACCCACCTTCCACTCTTGTACCCTCCACGTGAAGCAACCGTAAGCCTCCTTTCTGCCTTATATATTTGCGTTCGTGCCTTTAATAATTTGTTCCTATATCATATAGGTTTAGCTATATATTAGTAAAATATGTTCTGTAAAGTTTTGAAATCGATACGTGTATTGGTGAAATTAGTTATACTAGTTTATAAAATATTAGTATATATTTAATAAATATACATGGGTTGTTTCACGCTGAGTATGAGTCATATGCAGTGCTTTTGCTGTTCATATTGAAGTTGTAATGAAAATGTATGAATCAGTGGGTTAGGCTATATATAGTTAAAGATATATTGTAAGTATGAGTCAACAGTAAAAAAAAAGTGAGTTTATATAAATAAGTGATGTGTTTTGTTTATATAATTTAGTAATGTACAAATCTGGGCTGGCTTTGGTGACATGATATTGTAAATAACAGTATATTTTGTTTTATAAAACATTCATGTTGAGTTGGGTGCGTGAGTTATATATGGGTCTTAAATTTGTTTACAGTGGTATTATTATATGTATATTTTATTGAAAAAAAATATATAAAGTTGTTTATATACTAGCTAGTTAGTTATATAGCTGTTTCGGAAGTTGTTTTGGAAATGTTTCCATACACTTTACATACAAAATATATGAGTTAGGCATGTTTAAAAAAAATGTGTTTGAATATATAATATGATTTTGTATATGTACATTGTTATATATCTGTTCACTTATGCCCATTTATCTTCATCGACCCAATTCTGATTTGATTTTCGTCTATTCCTATTATCAGCATGATCGTCGAATTCGTGCCATCTAGCTTTGTTTTGGAATTTGTGGTTGGATTCGTAACTCAAGTTCAATGTCCTTATCCGTGTTCATATCTGTGTCATCTTCTGTATTCTCTAGCCTCGAAAGGTGAGCACTCACTCACGATTAATGTTCTTTTATTTATTAAATTTGATTTCAATTGAAACGACAATTGAAATATGCTGCTGTTAGTTAAATATACTGTTATATATGTTATTGCCTGTATCAGTTCACCTGTGACATCTGACACCATTATCTGTTAATTATTTATGCGATGATAATACAGTTTGGCTGATAATTGATTGATTGTTGATGTTTATATTGGACGTTAAATTGTTGATGTTAAAATGATAAACAGTATGAAATTGAACTTGATATAGGATAATTGAATGTTAAATTTGATTAACTGACATTTGTATAGTATGACCCCTTTAAATGTTAAATAAATTGACATGTAGAATAGTGTTAACTATACCTTGAACCATTGAATTGTATGTTGTTTAAACTGATGATGTATGTAATCGAAATAGATGACAAGTGAAAAACCGTAATGTAAAAATCTTTAATCTACATAAAATGATAGTGTAGATTCTAGAAATAATTATATTAATTCGTACAAATAACAATGCGAATTAATAGGGTTATTTCGGGATTATTTGAATTGATTATTGGATTGTTATTGATTGCTGTTATTGCTTGTTTATTTACTTTGACACCATCCCAGTTATCACACTGCAAGTTCCCTTTGATATGTTTTGATTTTGAATTGAATTGGAATCGGGTTGAAATGATAAATACCCAAATTGAACTTTGACTTAGGATAGAAAATTAAATAAAAACCCGATTGGTCAATAATTTGATTTGAAAATAAAACGAAGATTTTATTTGAATAAAAATATGGTTTTGAAATGAAGTTGAAATTTGAATTTTATTGAAAGGAAAGTGTTAATATTTAATAATCGGGAAACGGAATATTAACAATGTAATTGATGAAAGAACGATGTTTAATTTGAGAAATGATTGAATTAAGTTCGAAATGATTTAATAATTAAGTTTGAAATTATAATTAAGTTTGAAATTATTAAACTTTGAAATTATTTAAAAATTAAGTTTTGAACTATTTAATAATGAATTATTAAATGATTAAATTGAATTGAAATTCTTTAATAAGAAAAATTGAACTTTTGAATAAGTGAATTTTACTTCGTAATAATTGAAATTGGGTTTCTTTATTTATTTAAGTTTGGAAATCATTTAAGTAAGTAAATAGGTGAAATTGAATTTCTTTAACAAGAAATAAAATGTGATATTTTTGGAATTAATGTAAGACTTGAAATTTAAAGAATTTGATTTGATGAATTTAATTTAATTCAAAATTGTAAGTTTTGATTTAATGAAGTTGAACTTAAGAATGGATTTAATGAATTTGAAATTTAATGGAAATTGTTTTGAATAACAAATTTACTTAACGAATATTGAATGGAATCGATAAATGAATGTAAATTGATTTGAATGTTAAATTAAATTAATTTAAATGATTTTGAAATTAAACTGATATACGAATTTGGATCAATATTTGAATTGTTTTAAATAGAAATTGAATTTGAATTATAAGATTTTGAAAGTGGAATTTGGAAGTTTTGAAATGTAAATTTATGGAAATGGTTTGAAAGACAAATGAAATGCTGGTTTACGAATTGAAATTGAAATTGAAATTGATTTGGTTTTTGAAATATATAAACGACCAATCGGTGTAATAATTACGGAAGTTATTAAAGGGACCGGGATCAGTAATGGATATACTCTCTATCTGAACCGAAACCACTTTAATAATTATACGCGGAGTGTTGATCCAGAACGAAGTGGATGGTTTTGGTGAACGCGTTGACTGAAGAAAGAGAACGATTTTGGATGACCCCTGACATGACTAAAACAGGAGCCGCGCCGGGCCATTGAGGATCGCCATCTCTAGCGGACACACTTCTTCGATACCATATCTATTACTTTTGTGATTCGATTTGGGTGCACCCCTCGATTATGGGAGTGTTGTTTCGCGGTGTTGGGGTAGTAGCTGCTATGCCCAACATCAGTCCGGATCACGCAACTACTAGTATCCTAGTTGGTATCGCCTCATGTACCTTGTCATACTGATTATCCTATTCGCGACCACTACGATTTTAATTTGTACCTTTAGTATATGGATTGCCCTCTGGTGACTTCCGGTTTTGGGGAAACTACGGTCTTGTATATGCTTTTGGGAATAAACAGGTTAAGAGGTGTATGGGCCCTGCTTAACCCTACTTTGATATCTTTATATTATTGATAGACATTATCTACTTAGCGTACATTACTACCTAGTAGATAGTTTAACGGATCCTTAAAGGATGGCTATTCCAAACATCCTTTGAGTTACTTGTATTTCAATTGCTATTTCACTTGAGTTGGATTTATTAATATAAGAATGTTAATCCTGACTCGAGTGTCTTGTGTTTTTGCTTTACGCTCGGGTCAAACTGAGTGGTTCAGCTTTCGAGACTCACCTTTGGAGTTGGAGCTTCGCTTGGAGATCCAGCTATCTATCCAGCTTTCAGATATTCGATGATTCCAGTGATGTATTCTGATTTGTATCTGTTACTCTTCCGTTGTATCTAGTTTAACTCTGATGTATCGTATTACTCTTCTGTTGTAAACTCTGATGTATTTTATATATTCATATAGTAGCTTCATGAACTACTATCTCTTTTATTTCCGCTGCATTTATTACTCTGTGTCTGTGATCTGTGATTATATCTATTTACTGTATATGTTCAGTTTTGCCAAATTTAAATTAACAACGCGGTATTTTGAGCAATTCAACTCCGGCATGAGTGTCTATCTATACACTTATATTGGACGCGAATGGTCCAAAATATCGGGTCGTTACAGCTTTCAACTATACAAAACATCAACATTGGCCATATATCCTAAAATGAGACTTAGGATCACTAAAGACAAGGTTTGCTTTAAGTTCACCTTAATAAGAACCTTACCATAAAGGTAAAAACATGTCCTATTGTTTTTCAATAATGGTTGGGTCAGCCGAATATATTCTCCAGATTTAACTGGACACTTTTGGAGCTTCAGAAGATGAGTTGGATCGCGAAGACGTACTTTCGTACTTCTCTTTTATCTTTTGCTGAGTATTGTTGTTATTTATCAGCAAATTGTAAGGACGGGTTGTGTATCTATCCAGGGCTGATGATAGCATAATTGTACTCCGATGTGTATATGTATTAAAGTTCTTTTTTTGTGCAAAGACCATTTTTATAATATATGTTATTCATCACGTTTGTGAGATTCTGTTCTGTCTTTGTTTCTTTCACCCCAACGATCTGTCTTTCCCGCACTTGGATGTTCGACATGTAAATATCATGGATGTATTAGTGTCGACTTCCGGGGATTGAAATCATGGGTTGTTACAAAAATCAGATTGAACAATTGATGTGATTTTTCAAAAGTAGTTTACTTTAAATTACAATATAACATCAAACACCTTGCAAGTATGTAGTAGATATTTTAATATAAAGTATTATAATTACAGAAGCCATATGTACAATCCAATGCAAGACCGAGTTTCATCCTATGGTTGTTGCAAGTCCTATGTATAATTATCATATCCAAGGAAAAAAGATAACAAATATTCACACCATCTTCTCATAACACCCCCAAAGCAGAAGCATCAAAATGGCCAAAAGTAAGTGAAATACTAACAGTTAGCGTGCTACTTACATTAAAATATGGAGCAAACATCTTCAAATACCAAAGCTCAAATCATTCCTGCACCAATTCATCGTACCTTGAAAATGGATTAGCTTGTCCAATATCTATTAAATAGGATCAAAGGCAATAAAATGTTGATTCAGTAAAGATCAATTGGAGGGTTGAAGTGAAAGTATTAATTGAAAAACAAGTGATTTGAATAGCCTTCTAAGTGTTGATTGAGATAATAATAAGTTGTATTGCAAGGCTGAGAAAGATGCACTTTAACTACTAAAAGTAAAACAAAAATGATAAATTGCAATACCTATCAACTATAAAGATACAAAGAAAAAAGTATCCAAACACAAAATATCATGATAAAACCTAAACACTATCTATATAATTAATGTTCTTCAATCATGTTCTAGAGCCATCGAACAAAATTATGAGAAAAATGAGTTCGGAGTATAGAAATAACTCCTATCTTAAAAAATCTCCAATAGAAGTCTATATCATTATGCCCCTCAAGCAACCTCCAATAGAAGCCTTTTACTTATGCTCATCAAGTAGCCCAACAACACTAAAAAACAAGGCATAAATCATAGCGATATAATATTGCATTTTAAGATCAGCATTAGCATTAGCAACCCAATTACAATGCCAATTATGTTTGAAATTTAGAGTATACCACATATCACTAGAATAACAGGGTCAATAACATTCTTTCTCATTCCATTTGATTAGATCATCAGGGTAGTCACTAGAAGTGAAACATTCATCACCAGAGAAGGGAAAATTAGAGAGAATGGCAATGAAAGGGAATAGGTAATAGAAGGCGATAAGGGACGAATGCGATATGGCATTGCAATAAAGAATTGGGGGCAGAGATAGAAGTAGGAGAGATATCAGCGGTAGCAATTTGGATGAAGTTAAGTTCAAAGGCAAGAACGAACATTGGCTGGGTGTCACACAATCCACCCGGATAGAATAAATGATTGGGAAAATATGATCAGGGATATATCGATTGCATCAATGATAATAAGAAATTTTAAGGGACGACTGACGGTAATTGGGCAAGAAGACGTGGAAAACTTTTGAAGCTATCGCATACCTAAAGAGGGACAGTTGTGCTAGAGTGAGCATAACGAATTGGAGGCAAAGGAGAATTAGACATATGGAATACTAGTGGCATTGGTGCACTAAAGGGAGAAGAGCACGAGTGACTCAAGATTGACCAAAAACTCTGAATGTGTCACAAATGCTACGCTTTCAACTATACAAAACATCAACATTGGCCATATATCCTAAAATGAGATTCAGGATCACTAAAGACAAGGTTTGCATTAAGTTCACCTTAATAAGAACCTTAGCATAAAGGTAAAATCATGTCCTATTGTTTTTCAATAATCCTTGAGTCAGCCGAATATATTCTCCAGATTTAACTGGACACTTTTGGAGCTTCAGAAGATGAGTTGGATCTCCAAGACGTACTTCCGTACTTCTCTTATATGTTTCGCTGAGTATTGTTGTTATTTATCAGCAAATTGTAAGGACGGGTTGTGTATCTATCCAGGGTTGATGATAGCATAATTGTACTCTGATGTGTATATGTATTAAAGTTCTTTTTCTTTGTGCAAAGACCATTTTTATATTATATGTTATTCATCACGTTTGTGAGATTCTGTTCTGTCTTTCTTTCTTTCACCCCCAACGAATTGTCTTTCCCGCACTTGGATGTTCGGCATGTAAATATCATGGATGTATTAGTGTCGACTTCCGGGGATTGAAATCATGGGTTGTTACAAAAATCAGATTGAACAATTGATGTGATTTTTCAAAAGTAGTTTACTTTAAATTACAATATAACATCAAACACCTTGCAAGTATGTAGTAGATTTGTTAATATAAAGTATTATAATTACAGAAGCCATATGTACAATCCAATGCAAGACCGAGTTTCATCCTACGGTTGTTGCAAGTCCTATCTATAACTATCATATCAAAGGAAAAAAGATAACAAATATTCACACCATCTTCTCATAACATTCCCAAAGAAGAAGCATCAAAATGGCCAAAAGTAAGTGAAATACTAACAGTTAGCGTGCTACTTACATTAAAATATGGACCAAACATCTTCAAATACCAAAGCTCAAATCATTCCCGCACCCATTCATCGTACCTTGAAGATGGAGTAGCTTGTCCAATATCTAATAAATAGGATCAAAGGCAATAAAATGTTGATTCAGTAAAGATCAATTGGAGATTTGAAGTGAAAGTATTAATTGAAAAACTAGTGGTTTGAATAGCTTTCTAAGTGTTGATTGAGATAATAATAAGTTGTATTGCAGGGCTGAGAAAGATGAACTTCAACTACTAAAAGTAAAACAAAAAGGATAACACTGCAATACCTATCAACTAAAAAGATACAAAGAAAAAAGTATCCAAACACAAAATATCATGATAAAACCTAAACTCTATCTATATAATTAATGTTCTTCAATCATGTTCTAGAGCCATCGAACAAAATTATGAAAAAAATGAGTTCGAAGTATAGATATAACTCCTATCTTAAGAAATCTCCAATAGAAGTCTATATCATTATGCTCCTCAAGCAACCTCCAATGGAAGCCTTTTACTTATGCTCATCAAGCAGCCCAACAACACTAAAAAACAAGGCATATATCGTAGCGATATAATATTGCATTTTAAGATCAGCATTAGCATTAGAAACCCAATTACAATGCCAATTATGTTTGAAATTTAGAGTATACCATATATCACTAGAATAACGGGGTCAATAACATTCTTTCTCATTCCATTTGATTAGATCATCAGGGTAGTCACTAGAAGTGAAACATTCATCACTAGAGAAGGGATAATTAGAGAGAATGGCAATGAAAGGGAATAGGTAATAGAAGGCGACAAAGGGACGAATGCGACATGGCATAGCAATAAAGAATTGGGGGCAGAGATAGTAGTAGGAGAGATATCAGTGGTATCAATTTGGATGTAGTTAAGTTCAAAGGCAAGAACGAACATTGGCTGTGTGTCACACAATTCACCCGATAGAATAAATGATTGGGAAAGTATGATCAGGGATATATCGATAGCATCAATGATAATAAGAAATTTTAAGGGATGACCGACGGTAATTGGGGAAGAAGACGTGGAAAACTTTTAAAGCTATCGCATACCTAGAGAGGGACAGTTGTGCTAGAGTGAGCATAACGAATTGGAGGCAAAGGAGAATTAGACATATGGAATACTAGTGGCATTGGTGCACTAAAGGGAGAAGATCACGAGTGACTCAAAATTGACCAAAAACTCTGAATGTGTCACAAATGCTACGCTTTCAACTATACAAAACCTCAACATTGGCCATATATCCTAAAATGAGACTCATGATCACTAAAGACAAGGTTTGCTTTAAGTTCACCTTAATAAGAACCTTACCATAAAGGTAAAAACATGTCCTATTGTTTTTCAATAATGCTTGGGTTAGCCGAATATATTCTCCAGATTTAACTGGACACTTTTGGAGCTTCAGAAGATGAGTTGGATCTCTAAGACGTACTTCCGTACTTCTCTTTTATCTTTCACTGAGTATTGTTGTTATTTATCAGCAAATTGTAAGGATGGGTTGTGTATCTATCCGGGGCTGATGATAGCATAATTGTACTCCGATGTGTATATGTATTAAAGTTCTTTTTCTTTGTGCAAAGACCATTTTTATATTATATGTTATTCATCACGTTTGTGAGATTCTGTTCTGTCTTTCTTTCTTTCACCCCAACGATCTGTCTTTCCCGCACTTGGATGTTCGGCATGTAAATATCATGGATGTATTAGTGTCGACTTCCGGGGATTGAAATCATGGGTTGTTACAAAAATCAGATTGAACAATTGATGTGATTTTTCAAAAGTAGTTTACTTTAAATTACAATATAACATCAAACACCTTGCAAGTATGTAGTAGATTTTTTAATATAAAGTATTATAATTACAGAAGCCATATGTACAATCCAATGCAATACCGAGTTCCATCCTACGGTTGTTGCAAGTCCTATGTATAACTATCATATCAAAGGAAAAAAGATAACAAATATTCACACCATCTTCTCATAACACTCCCAAAGCAGAAGCATCAAAATGGCCAAAAGTAAGTGAAATACTAACAGTTAGCGTGCTACTTACATTAAAATATGGACCAAACATCTTCAAATACCAAAGCTCATATCATTCCCGCACCAATTCATCGTACCTTGAAGATGGAGTAGCTTGTCCAATATCTATTAAATAGGATCAAAGGCAATAAAATGTTGATTCAGTAAACGTCAATTGGAGAGTTGAAGTGAAAGTATTAATTGAAAAACAAGTGGTTTGAATAGCCTTCTAAGTGTTGATTGAGATAATAATAAGTTGTATTGCAAGGCCGAGAAAGATGCACTTCAACTTCTAAAAGTAAAACAAAAAGGATAACACTGCAATACCTATCAACTAAAAAGATACAAAGAAAAAAGTATCCAAACACAAAATATCATGATAAAACCTAAACACTATCTATATAATTAATGTTCTTCAATCATGTTCTAGAGCCATCGAACGAAATTATGAGAAAAATTAGTTTGGAGTATAGATATAACTCCTATCTTAAGAAATCTCTAATAGAAGTCTATATCATTATGCTCCTTAAGCAACCTCCAATAGAAGCCTTTTACTTATGCTCATCTAGTAGCCCAACAACACTAAAAAACAAGGCATAAATCATAGCGATATAATATTGCATTTTAAGATCAGCATTAGCATTAGAAACCCAATTACAATGCCAATTATGTTTGAAATTTAGAGTATACCACATATCACTAGAATAACGGGGTCAATAACATTCTTTCTCATTCCATTTGATTAGATCATCAGGGTAGTCACTAGAAGTGAAACATTCATCACCAGAGAAGGGAAAATTAGAGAGAATGGGAATGAAAGGGAATAGGTAATAGAAGGCGACAAAGGGACGAATGCGACATGGCATAGCAAAAAAGAATTGGAGGCAGAGATAGTAGTAGGAGAGATATCAGTGGTAGCAATTTGGATGTGGTTAAGTTCAAAGGCATGAACGAACATTGGCTGGGTGTCACACAATCCACCCGGATAGAATAAATGATTGGGAAAATATGATCAGGGATATATCGATAGCATCAATGATAATAAGAAATTTTAAGGGATGACCGACGGTAATTGGGCAAGAAGACGTGGAAAACTTTTGAATCTATCGCATACCTAGAGAGGGACAGTTGTGCTAGAGTGAGCATAATGAATTGGAGGCAAAGGAGAATTAGACATATGGAATACTAGTGTCATTGGTGCACTAAAGGGAGAAGATCACGAGTGACTCAAGATTGACCAAAAACTCTGAATGTGTCACAAATGCTAAGCTTTCAACTATACAAAACATCAACATTGGCCATATATCCTAAAAAGAGACTCAGGATCACTGAAAACAAGGTTTGCTTTAAGTTCACCTTAATAAGAACCTTACCATACTAAAATTATTCATGTTACTTAGTAGATTTTTCAAGACAAATAACATTCCTAATAATGACATGAAAGTCAATTTATATTTATCAAAGTTCAATAAAATACAGAAAAATGCAGGTGAACCTGGATAGGAACATGTAACACATGCTCATTAGCCAAGTTAATTGATGAGATCAACTGGATAATTATTAACACTTTGTCTTTGATAACCATGGACCGGCTTTAAGAATCTATTACCTATCTTCCATGCAAAAGAATTAAAAAGAAAAACGGTATTCAACATTACTTTGATAGTGTTAGTCAACTTCCAAACTCTCCTAAGTTAGTTTCCATCTATCGAGAGACTTTGTCTAGGAAAAACCCAACAAAATGCCCATTCTGCAAGTTATTTTCCACATCAACTTGGAGGCACATGGGTTTCATTGCTATAATATTACATATACTTAATTTGTATATGATAAGAAGGGTTACATTTATAAGGGTTTCATGTACGAGGAGTAATAAGATTAGAGATTGGTTGACCCTTGTCACCTAGAATTCTATGCACTTCCTTTTCTCATTGCCAAGGAAAATTTATTTTTTTCGTTCAAAGCATAAAAGATACAATCTCGATAAATATAAAATTTCCTAGAATGAGTTTGTTATTGTCATTTTTAATGAAATTCTTATATTCCTATCTTGTCCTAAGAACCACCATATAGTAACTAGACCAACCATGGTTGGTTTTGAAATTTTCTGTTAATGATTTCTGAAGATCATCAATTTCTCTATCCATGGTACATGTGTCCATCATAGATCTATATGATTCTAAACATAGGTCAAATACTCACATTTAGATAAGCTTGAACTTCAATGTCTTGATTACATAAGATGTATTTAAAAAATTCATTGTAATATATTATTAATAATATAGACGTAGGTGCACCGAGACATATTTGGAAGGTTAACCCTATTCCAAACAACAAGTGCATAAATAGTTATTGGATTTCAGATCTAATTGAGTTCCAAGTTGCATCAAAACATATCATCACTAGAGGTGTAATGGTCCATACCTCAATAACTTAGACATTGTCCTTAACTTAGTAACCTCCGCCTCATGGCCAAACCAGGATGTGGGGTTTTGTTCCTTAAAAGGCTTATATATTGTTATGAGGTAAAGATTTGATATATATCCACCGCTTCTAGTGTTTTTCTCATGACGTGAGACTATAGCCTTCTATTGAAACCCCTAGCGCATATGTTCGAATGCCGCCTATAGCACTGATTTTACAATAGTCTCCATGGAATGAGCATCGAAGTTTGATTGCCACATGAAGCATTATTTTAAGGGGTGTTACAAGGGGCTTCCCCATCTTTAGTCTTCCATTGTATTAGAGTATAATCTTTGACTTTTTGTTTCATTTCCATTAAATTTAACGATATACAAGTTTACCCACATGCCACTTAATAATATCAGCAACATTGCATTCAACATCATAAAGCGTAACTAAATTGTTCTAGATGATAACATTGATGCTACTTTCCTCATTACAGAAGGGATAAAACCATATGTAACAACCCTGGTTTGGAGATTACCTTTCAATATTAAATTATAATGATAATTATAATTTAATATTGTAATTAAAAATTAAATTGGAAATTTTCTATTGTTTATTTGGAGTAAACAGTGAAATTGGAATCAAATTGTGAAAATAAAGTTTAGAACTTTATTTTATTCTGTTTGGGTTGATAATAAGTAGAAAATGATTTTTATTTTAGAAAAATGCAATAACTATGTAATTATTGCCAATTCTTCAATTTATGATTTTTAAGAGATGTAATTGATTTTTTACAGGTGGTTTATTTTAATAAAAAAATGGGAATTGGTTTGAAAAATATGTTTTGGCTTTAAATTATGTTTAGAAATGGTTTGAAATATTTTTCTAAGTGAGAAAATAAATTTTGTGGATTTTTAGAAGTTAAAAACATGGTTTTATTCATTTATTTCTTCATTTGAATATAGTGCAATTTTGTAAATTAGGTATTTTAATAATAAAAATGTTTAAAAATATAAATTAATCTTTTTATATGATAGAAAATGTTTTATTTTATATGTATACAAGTTTTTTTAATCTTCTTGTGTAAAACTTGTGAGAAAATGAATTTATATTTTTGTGTATATGTGATTTATACACATATTTTAGGTGTTGTTTAATAAACATTAGGCAATTTTAATTTATATTTGGGTCCAAATGGCCCATTAGCCTTAGCCAGTGATGAAAAAAGAAGAAAATGCTTTACCTATATGTTCATATCCTAGCCTTGCTTCTTCTTCCTCTCAAGCATTTACACTAATAAGAAAAGCTTCATTTTTCCTCAACCAAACTTTCTAATTCAAATCTTTTTCTGATAAGTTGTTGTTCTTTTCAATTTTAGAGAGAATTAGAAAGGTAATCTCACTCCAAACCTAACTATTTCATCAAAATACTAAATTGAGAAGTAGGTTTTCTAATTTGTTGTGTCTTCTTTTTGCATGCAATCTTTTTTAAGTTTTACAAGTTATAGGAAGCTCTTATCTCCTCCAAGCTTCAATCTTTTCACTTAAATTCGAGGTTTGATCATCTATAACAGCAAGTGAGTAATAATCTCACAAATTCTAGCTCAAACAAGCAAAAATCGCTTGCTGAAATGCAAAAGAAAAATCGTTTATGTAAATGAAAAGTTCTGAATTTAGAGTATAAATCTGTTCTGGATTCAAATTTGAGACATCATAACTTTCTCATAGTTTGTTAAAATTTCGTGATTATTTTTTCAGTTTCAAGTATGAGTGTTAAACTTTATGCATACCGAATTTCAGATCATTTCGACCCATGTAGCTTATAGAAATATGTTGTCGAACTTTGACTCGGAGCATGTTTTTACCCAGATTTTTACAGTGAAAACACTGCCTGGGTTCAAATTTGAGACATCATAAGTTTCTCTCAGTTTGTTCAAATTCCGTGTTTTTTTTCCTGTTTCAAGTATGAGTGTTAAACTTTCCGCACACCGAATTTCAGATCATTTCGACCCATATAGCATATAGAAATATGTTGCCGAACTTTGATTCGAAGCATGTTTGCCCAGATTTTTACAGTGAAAACACTGCCTGAGTTCAACTTTGAGACATCATAACTTTCTCATATTTTGTCCAAATTGTGTGATTATTTTTTCAGTTTAAATTATAATTGTTGGCCTTTATTCATATCAAATTTCAGGTCATTACAACCTTTTTAGCCTTTGGAAACATCCTATAATACTTTGAATTGGAGCATGTTTTGCTCCAGCAGTTGATAGTGAAATCTGGCTGTGAGTCCAACTTTGAGAGATTATATCTCTCTCGTTTCTTGTCCGATTATATCCGTTCTTTTTTTATTTAAATTAGAGTTGTTGAAATCAATGCCTGCAAAATTTCAAGGCTATTAAACCTCTGTAACTAGTTGAAAATTTGCTTGGAAATTGAACCCGAGATGGTTTTCTGGCCTGTACATTTGGTTTTTTTGAACTGTTGCAAACATAGCTTGAGTCCATGTTTGAGACAACGTAACTTTTTCATTTCCAGTCGGAATTCATCAATTCCTTTTTTGTTTCAAATTCGAAGTTTTCTACTATGTGCATACCAATTTATAGTTCAATCAAAGATCGTATGGTTACCTGTTTCATGTCCGAAACTTGAACTCAGAGAAGATTTCAGACCTGGGTATTGTGTTGCCGATGATTTTTTATGTTCTTTTTCCGTCCGACTTTTGACTTTTAATTCATGTTTTTGTGATATTTCTGAAATGATTTGAGGCCATGATGTCTATCAGTAGACTAGCCAAATTATAGAGATTTTAAAATTCAAATTTTGGATTAAATTTGAATTAAATTTGAATTGAATTCGAATATCGATTTGAGTGATTTCTTGGGTTTTTATTCGTTTTCGAGCAAGGATTTTTCCAAAACGTTTTGAAATAATTTTTAAAATAAATGGGCATTTTAAATTATTATTATATGATATTTTTAAAGTATTTTCAAATATAGAATCTATTTATTCTCGATAATAAGGGAATTTTCAAATATGGCTTTTAAAATTAGTATTAAAAGCTTGTTTTCTCATGTAAATTATTTTATATATAAAATACATGTTTTTGCACTATTCGAGCGAATGAGAAGGAGAATTATACGGTTTGGTAAAACACGTGGTATGGGAGACGTGCGTTTATCTAATCGGTTAATTCCCGACTTGTCTGTTTGATCGTTTTGACCTTTGAATCGAGTTTACCGATGAGATGAGGTAAACTTTTTACTGCTTTGAGTGAAATTTACTAGCGGTTAGTAAACCGTTTAGTGCGAACGTGTGGTATGGGACACACATTAACACTGTTCGGGTTCCTATTCGAGAGTTTGTGACACATTTGCCTTTGCGGCGTATTGCCAGTACTGGACCTTCGGGTCATTGCCATTGCGGCGTATTTGTCCTCGAGATGTTTGCCATTGTGGCGTTTGCCATTGCGGTATATTTGCCATTGCGGTGTATTTTCCATTGCGGCGTATTTATCATTTGTGACGTATTTGCCTTCGGGCGTGGTACCATATTTGAGATCAGTACTTGGTAGGCTTCAACCAAAAGCACGTGCAAATTTTGAGATGTCTTCATTGATTTCCCGAGTGTATCGCCTTTTCCATGGTTGACCATTCGAGCCATTATATATATATATATATATATATATATATATATATATATATATGGCGATTACCTTATGGGAATTTGAGTTGCCTTCATTGGCGTTATTACATGAGATTTGCCTTTTGGCTTATATTTAGGATTACATTCTCCTATGTTGGAGAGTTATATTTGATTGCCTTATGACATATTTTAAGAAGGTGATTTCTTTGAGATTGCCGATATGGCGGGTTTGGGATTTCTCCTTTTAAGAGTTATATTTTCCCTAAACCACTATTGATGATTTGTGATATGCCGATGATACGAGGCTTACTATATTTAGCGTTTTATGGATTGTTTTATCTCTTTTGAGATTATATGTTTGTGTAAGTGATATCATCCCATCACTTAAAGTAACCATACCATACTTATACTCATGCTTATACTCAATATTGTTCCTTCTTGTTTAAGAAGAATATTACCCTTATCCTTATGCATCTATTATTGCTTATCCTTATAACTGATATGTTTAGCTAGACTGACTCATGTATTTTATACTCGGGTCAGACCGAGGTGTTCCAAGTTAGGTGCCCTTATGGACTTAGCCTATTCTGCTTCCGCTTGGACTTATCTGCCAGTCCTTTTTGTTATGGTCTTTTTTTCGCTACTCTGATATGTATATTGTTTTGACTCGTGTGTATATTGTGGTCGTCATACCACTTATGATGTATTATTTGTATTGTGTTGGGATGTATCTGTATATATGTACATATATCTGTTTGCTGTTCTGTGATGTGTTATGCATTTGAGTTCTTGTATTTTGTTCTGATAGATCCTATAGCCACCTATAGTTTTGTATTAAGCATTTATTGGATACGTCGATCCACTTGAGATATCAAAAAAAAATAGAGTGCTGATCGACGTATTCAATAGATATTTAATACAAGCCTATAGATGGTCACTCCAAACTAGCCCTATTCTCCGCATTAGCAGACAGTATTACCCAGTAATACTCTTTGTTAATGTGGGTCTCGTGGTGGGGCGTCACAGCTTGGTATCGGAGCCGAGTTCAGAACAAAATATGATAAACACAGAACATAAGCATATATTACGATACATCCAAGTATAGTACGAGTGTACAAATCCCTTAATCATTGTATCCTATACCTTATCGTGTCCTTTGGGACAAAAGTTTGGGATATGTCTAGTAATATATTTTATTCCGTAGTATTCAATAATAGAATTTATAATATCTTATCTTAGGAGTAATCCTAATTGTGATTGTTCTATTCGAGTCCTCTTAGATACAGGTGCTTGACACTCATCCGTATTGGAGGAATTTGTTGATGCTTTTTGATGTTCTTATCTTGTGATTTCTTTGAGGATTGCGAATCCTGTTGAGGGGATCCACAACATTTGGTATGATGCTCGAGGATTTTAGGATTGTTCCTTGTAGCTTATCTTTTCGTGCAAATTAGCATGCTATTTTTCTATCTAGAATTTGGAATGGTTTGAGATGGAGGGACTTGCATATTATCAAGCCACATTTTGTGATTTGAAGGATCCTATATTTAGGTATCATAATTTGGCCGATTCGTTGTTTCTTGTTCTTCGGAATGTTAATGATGATTCTGAAGTCTCTCTATCCACTCTTGAGATTCGAGATGTTGATGATATATCTCGAATTCCAGTCATTATAACTTTGTTCATTTCTGTGAGTCCGTTCGGGTATGACACCCAATCGAGCAATTAAATATTCTATTGACTTCATTCTCGGTTCTTAGCCTTTCGGTCATCCTCCCACGAGGATGTCCACAAGGGAAATGAGGTGATTCATTGAATTTATTTGATATTGTCGTTCTTGCCTCCCTTTGAGATATCGTCTTTGGATACTCAATTGTTGATATACTTTGTAAAATTACTTCACTCGAAGTAATGATTTGTTGTTAATGTTCTTCTTCTCATTCGAGAAGATATCTTAACCTTACTCTTATATCTCATTTCTCTCTTTTTAATCTATTGTGTGGTGCTAGGGTCATTCCTCAGCTTGACCTTATACCGATTTTTCATGAGCTACGAGTCGCGGAGGATAGCGTTACTCTTACAACATTCCGCACTAGTTATGAGTCTTGTGAGTGGTTCGTTATACCGTTCGGAATAATGAGCACTCTAGTCTATTCCATCAATCTTAAGGATCGAGAATTCTAGGAATATCTCGATGAGCTATATTTATGTTCCTTGTTTTTGAGAATAAGTAATAAATTGTGTTTTTAAATTTTTCAAAAAAATTGAAGATATGTTCCTAAGAGAAATTAGATTTTGTTTTTTGGGAAAAAAAAGAATATTTTGAGTATTATATATGAGGTATTTCTTCTTAAAGAAAATGAATTTTTGGGTTGGGTTGTCCGTCTAGTGCTTTAAGAATTCTGGTCATTGCGTTTGGCCATCATTATCGATAGGAATTTCCGAAATGCTGTGATGAGACAGTCAGACATGGTAAATTGAGTTTTAATAAGTAAAGTTTGAAAGTAATTAATATGGTGGAGTATTAATTTTTATTTTAAATTTTTAATGAAACCATTGAACCATAGTGAGTGTTGGATGAGTGGCAAGGCAGTTTTGATCATTTGATCAACTCTGTAGCCAATCGATGATGTCATTCACGATAAATCAATGGCAAGGCAATACCCTTATATTATTTGAAATTTGAGAAATTGAGCATGGAAATTTGGGTAAGTAAAAGTGAACAATTCTAATTAAGGGGATGTCTTAATTAGAAGAAAATATCATTTGATGCTTTGATTAATAAAATGATGTATTTAAAGTAAAAGAATACTTTGGTTTGAAAATTAAAATATTAATTGAATATTTTAGTACAAGTTATTAACGATGACTAAAAAATTTGTTTTGACACTTATTTATTTGAGTAATAGTAGAGGATAGATATAAAACTCCATCTTAAGAGAAAATAATGAAGTGTTAGTTTAGAACATTTAATATAAAATTGTGAGCTAGTTTTTGTGTTAAACTTAAATGGTATTAAAACTTGTGGGTTTGAAATTGCAAAATTCTTTTGAAAACAAGTTTGATTTAATTGTCAACTTTTATTAGTTTTATGTTGATAATTAGATGGAAATTTAATTTTTGTGAAAAGTGGAAATGTGAATTTGGATTGTTTTGATAAGTGAACAATTCATGTAGTATAAATGTATAATCATTTTAAATTGTGAAAATAATTTTAAACTTTATATATATCCAAAAAAATTATTTTGGTGGATAATCAATAATCATTTCTTGATAATGAAAGAGACTAGTTATCTTTTCCAAAATGAGTTTTCATAGTTAATTGTTTTTAAAGCTAGATTTTGAAAAGTAATGAAAAAATTTCCACTTAATGAATTGGTTTTTTTTTTATGATTACCTAAGTTGATCATAATTTTGTATGTCTTAGTTTTTAGGAGAAAAAGAAAATCATTTAATAAATGATTTAGCAAAAAGCTTGTTTGAAAATATAGTTTGAAATTAAAATGTTTTGGTAAAATTTCAAATTTCAAATTGATTTAAAAGCTGAAATTTTATTTGGAAAGTGTTGTACTAAAACAGCGATAACTTGAAATTTGTAACTCCAAATGAGTTCAATATTTTTGCAAATTAAAGAGCTTTCAGTAAGCTATAAAGTTTCTTTTTACCACTTTAAAAGATTTTGCTTTTAACTAAGTCTAAAATGGGTTTGAAAGTGGATAGACATTTTTGTCCTATAAGAGATTTTCTAAGATTTAAGCTGAAAATAAATTTTGCATAACTTTCTAACTGTGAATCCGATTTTTATGATCTTTACATCGCTGGAAAGCTTAGACTTAGTTGAACAACCTTTATTTTATAAATATTTTCAGAACATTGAAGTTTTATAATTTGATTATAAAGAAATTAGGTTTTGAAATCTTAAAATTATTTGTTTTGTAAAATAAGACTATAGAAATCCATTCCTTGAGTTCGTTTTGTCTTTGAGCCATTATCTAACATCGTGAATTATGCGGTCATTTGAGTCTGGTGGCCTTTGAAACCACCTCTCATCGAATTCTCTTACCTCTCTTGTTGTCAAACTTATGTTGGTGTGGTTCTTTTCGTAATAACATAGGGAAAGTCATGTCGATAATTATCTTATTGATTGGAGTTTGGGATAAAAGTTGAGCTAAATCCCGACTCTATTCGAGAAATTTCCTAGAAGTCAATCTCACTTGATTGATCCTTTGGGTAGCATTCTGTTATGTTCTTTTTTCGAAAGTGAGAAGCCTTCGAAATCATGAGGTATTTCTTATTCAAATTCTACAGTCCGCTAATCCCGACGAATATATTCGGGAAATTATAATTTATCGAGCAATTTTATCTTGGTCTTCTATCAATTTGAGTTGAGAGGAAAATTTTTAAACTCGAGCTTGTCTATCTTTCTTTTGATTGATGAAATAAATGAGTTGAATATAAACTCTTCTCTAGAAATTGCGAGGATGCAATTTTGTTAAGGGGGGGGGTCTGTAACAACCCTGGTTTGGAGATTACCTTTCAATATTAAATTATAATGATAATTATAATTTAATATTGTGATTAAAAATTAAATTGGAAATTTTATATTGTTTATTTGGAGTAAACAATGAAATTGGAATCAAACTGTGAAAATAAAGTTTAGAACTTTATTTATTCTGTTTGGGTTGATAATAAGTGGAAAATGAATTTTATTTTAGAAAAATGCAATAATTATGTAATTATTCCTAATTTTTCTATTTATGATTTTTAAGAGATGTAATTGATTTTTTAAAGGTGGTTTATTTTAATAAAAAGATGGGAATTGGTTTGAAAAATATGTTTTGGCTTTAAATTATGTTTGAAAATGGTTTGAAATATTTTTCTAAGTAAGAAAATAAATTTTGTGGATTTTTAGAAGTTAAAAACATGGTTTTATTCATTTATGTGTGTAAATAATGCATTTTTGTAAATTAGGGATTTTAATAATAAAAATGTTTTGAAAATATAAATTAATCTTTTTATATGATAGAAAATGTTTTATTTTATATGTATACAAGTTGTCATAATATTCTTGTGTAAAACTTGTGAGAAAATGAATTTTTATTTTTGTGCATATGTGATTTATACAGATATTTTAGGTGTTGTTTAATAAACATTAGGCTATTATTTTATATTTGGGCCCAAATGGCCCATTAGCCTTAGCCAGTAATGAGAAAAGAAGAAAAATACCTGTACGTTCATATCCTAGCCTTGCTTCTTCTTCCTCTCAAGCATTTACAATAAAAAGAAAAGCTTCATTTTTTCTCAACCAAACTTTCTAATTCAAAGCTTTTTCTGACAAATTGTTGTTCTTTTCAAATTTAGAGAGGATTAGAAAGGTAATCTCACTCCAAACCTAACTATTTCATCAAAATCCTAAACTGAGAAGTTGGTTTTCTAATTTGTTGTGTATTCTTTTTGCATGCAACCTTATAGGTTATATGAAGCTCTTATCTCCTCCAAGCTTCAATCTTTTGACTTAAATCGAGGTTTGATCATCTGTAATAGCAGGTGAGTATTAATCTCACAAATTCTAGCTCAAACAAGCAAAAATCGCTTGCTGAAATGCAAAAGAAAAATCGTTTATGTAAATGAAAAGTGAGTATAAATCTGTTCTGGGTTCAACTTTGAGACATCATAACTTTCTCATAGTTTGTTCAAATTCCTTGATTCTTTTTCTAGTTTCAAGCATGAGTCTTAAAATTTATGCATACCGAATTTTAGATCATTTCGACCATGTAGCTTATATAAATATGTTGCCGAACTTTGACTCGGAGCATGTTTTTACCCAGATTTATACAGTGAAAACACTGCCTGTGTTCAAATTTGAGACATCATAAGTTTCTCATAGTTTGTTCAAATTCTGTGATTCTTTTTCCAGTTTCAAGTATGAGTGTTAAACTTTATGCGTACCGAATTTCAGGTCATTTCGATCCATGTAGCTTATAGAAATATGTTGCCGAATTTTGATTCGAAGCATGTTTTTGCCCAGATTTTTACAGTGAAAACACTGCCTGGGTTCAACTTTGTGACATCATAGCTTTCTCATATTTTGTTCAAATTGTGTGATTCTTTTTCTAGTTTAAAGTATAATTGTTGGCCTTTATTCATATTTAATTTCAGGTCATTCCGACCTCTTTAGCTTTTGGAAACATGCTCTCATACTTTGAATTGAAGCATGTTTTGCTCCAGCAGTTGATATTGAAATCTGGCTGTGAGTCCAACTTTGAGAGATTATATCTCTCTCGTTTCTTGTCCGATTGTATCCGTTCTTTTTTATTTATTTAAATTAGAGTTGTTGAACTCCATGCCTGCAAAATTTCAAGGCTATTAAACCTCTGTAACTAGTTGAAAATTTGCTTGGAATTTGAACCCGAGATGGTTTTCTGGCCTGTACATTTGGTGTTTTTTCTGTTGCAAACATGGTCTGAGTCCATGTTTGAGACAGCGTAACTTTTTCATTTCCAGTCGGAATTCATCGATTCTTTTTTTTTTGAAATACGAAGTTTTCTACTATGTGCACACCAATTTTTAGTTCAATCAAAGGTCGTATGGCCACCTGTTTCTTGTCCGAAACTTAAACCCAGAGAAGATTTCAGACCTGAGTATTGTGTTGCCAATGCTTTATGTTCTTTTTCCGTCCGACTTTTGACTTTTAATTCATGTTTTTGTGATATTTCTGAAATGTTTTGAGGCCATGATGTCTATTAGTAGACTAGCCAAATTATAGAGATTTTGAAATTCAAATTTTGGATTAAATTTGAATTGAATTTGAATTGAATTCGAATATCGATTTAAGTGATTTCTTGGGTTTTTATTCGTTTTCGAGCACGGATTTTCCAAACCTTTTTGAAATAATTTTTAAAATAAATGGGCATTTTAAATTATTATTATATGATATTTTTAAAGTATTTTGAAATAAAGAATCTATTTATTCTCGATAATAAGGGAATTTTCAAATATGGCTTTAAATTGGTATTAAAAGCTTGTTTTCTCATGTAAATTATTTTATATATAAAAAATACACGTTTTCGCACTATTCGAGCGAATGAGAATTAAACGGTTTTGTAAAACACATGGTATGGGACACGTGCGTTTATCTTATCGGTTAATTCCCGACTTGTCCGTTTGATCGTTTTGACCTTTGAGTCGAGTTTACCGGTGAGATGAGGTAAACTTTTTATTGCGTTGAGTGTGAAATTCACTAGCAGTTAGTAAACTGTTTAGTGCGAACGTGTGGTATGGGACACACGTTAACACTGTTCGGGTTCCTATCCGAGAGTTTGTGACACATTTGCCATTGCGGCGTATTGCCAGTACTGGACCTTCGGGTTATTGCCATTGCCGCGTATTTGTCCTCAATACGTTTTCCATTGTGGCGTTTCCCATTGCAGAGTATTTTCCATTGCGGCATATTTGCCATTGTGGCATATTTGTTATTTGTGACGTATTTGCCTTCGGGCGTGGTACCATATTTGAGATCAGTACTTGGCAGGCTTGGGCCAAAAGCACGTGCAAATTTTGAGATGTTTTCATTGATTTCCCGAGTGTATCGCCTTTTCCATGGTTGGCCATTCAAGCCATTATATATATATATATATATGGCGATTACCTTATGGGAATTTGAGTTGCCTACATTGGCGTTATTACATGAGATTTGCCTTTTGGCGTTTATTTAGGATTATATTCTCCTATGTTGGAGAGTTATATTTGATTGCCTTATGGCATATTTTAAGAAGGTGATTTCTTTGGGATTTCTTTGGGTTTTCCGATATGGCAGGTTTGGGATTTCTCCTTTTAAGAGTTATACTTTCCCTAAACCACTATTAATGATTTGTAATATGCCGATGATACGAGGCTGCTATATTTAGCGTTTTATGGATTGTCTTATCTCTTTTGAGATTATTTGTTTGTTTAAGTGATATCATCCCATCACTTAAAGTAACCATACCATACTTATACTCATGCTTATACTCTATATTGTTCCTTCTTGTTTAAGAAGAATATTACCCTTATCCTTATGCATCTATTACTGCTTATCCTTATAACTGATATGTTTAGCTAGACTGACCCGTGTATTTTATACTCGGGTCAGACCGAGGTGTTCTAGGTTAGGTGCCCTTATGGACTTAAGCCTATTCTACATCCGCTTGGACTTATTTGCCAGTCCTTTTTGTTATGGTCTTTTTGTCGCTACTCTGATATGTATATTGTTTTGACTCGTGTGTATATTGTGGTCGTCATACCACTTATGATGTATTATTTGTATTGTGTTGGGATGTATCTATATATATGTACATATATCTATTTGTTGTTCTGTGATGTGTTATGCATTTGAGTTGTTGTATTTTATTTTGATAGATCCTATAGCCACCTGTAGTTTTGTATTAAGCATTTATTGGATACGTCGATCCACTTGAGATATCAAAAAAAAATATAGAGCACTAATCGACGTATTCAATAGATATTTAAGATAAGACTATAGATAGTCGCTCCAAACCAGCCTTATTCTCCGCATTAGCAGACAGTATTACCTAGTAATACTCTTTGTTAATGTGGGTCTCGGGGTGGGGCGTCACACCATAGCTTTATGCCATGTCTCTCACTTTCATATTGATTTTAATACTTTGATTGTCATACTTCACAGAGATGGAGGGATGTGTTATAGATAATCAAGTGTAGCGCTCATGATACTAGTATAATTTCACATCAGTTAATTGAGCATCGTGTTTAGCATTTGAATACACACTCCACACCTCATATAACATGATACCTTTTTTAAAAAAGATGGAGACTTCGATTGGAGATGTGATTGAGGTGATTAACTAATTTGAATATAATGTTTGTGTTGTGTTGATGTGATGCGAAAATGCATTACATATTTAATCATTCCCCTTCCGCTTTGAAAGAAAGATGAAAATATAACCAAATTAATTTCGAAGTACATGTATAAAAATATATTTTTTACCTTTATTGGATGAAGGCCAGAGATGTGTAAATTTATAACTTAGTCTTTAGTTAATATTTGCATAATTCGAGAATAACAAAGGTGAATTTATCTTAGGAGTATAAAAAACTTCGAATGAAACTGAATACAACTTCTCGCTTATTAATATGTGTGAGTAACCAATTTAATCTAGGATATATAAATATTTACAAACTAGTTAAGTGGAATAATCCGAGTTTAAAATGTAATAATAAGACATGACATGTATTGGTTGATCAATTGATGTTGAGGTTATTCTATAGGTTAAACAATCACATCATATCAGCCTATATATTTGAGTCAAACAAGCCAAACTATTTTTGTTAGGAGTGGGCACATTGTTCATGTTCTAAGGATGTAGCTAGACTTATCGGGTCTCATTTTGAGAAGTACATTTATGTCTAGTCTATATAAAATTACAAGACGGGTAGATCTCATTTCTATTAAGTCCATTTATTTCTTATATATATAGAATATGCAACAATCAAATTAAACTTAATGGATTTCTTTATAAACCTAAAAAAAATAAAAAAAATCTTTCACCACTGTCATACGAGTAAGAATTACATGGTCAATATAAATTGCCTAATCCTATCCATTTCTACATGTACAATGCACATAAACCATAGCTATCTCTAAGACTGTCATTCAATGTCTCTTATTCATCCGCTCTTAAAATTATCAAACAATACAAATGTCGTATAAAAACTTAATTAACTATAACATTGCTTAGAACTAGCTAATAAACCCTACATTATCATTCAGTATTTCCTTTTTCAATTGTGAACACAAAACTCAGGAAATAAAAAAGCATGTTTAAAAGAATTAGTTTTCTTGTTCATATCATACACTTCATAAGTATTCCTTACCAATCAAACAAACAATTCAAGCATTTAGCTAAACAACCACGCAACTAATTAAAAATCACTTAAATCATATGAATAAACACACAATTCAACCTAAAAACTATGATATAAGAAAACTTTTAGAATTTCCAAAGACTCATTCAACATCCGATCGCCAAACTACGTATTTAGAGTAAATTCAAATTTTATTAACCAGATTTGATTCATCTTCGTCACTACCAGATCATTCATTCCAAAATAAATGTAGGCTTTTTAATCTAGTGTAATTCAGTCCCATATCTAAATTCGATCATACGTTTCTCTTTTCTTAGTTATCTAATTCTTTGATTTTGTCATTATTTTAAATATGATAGGATTATGGCTCTATGAATATGTGATCCTAACTACGAATTAAGTACATCACACTTTTTCTGAATCACGTTCATCCTTCTATGTAGAGGAAACTGAGATTTAACAGAATAAAATTATACATTGCATAAATTCTATTCATAAACTAGTTTGGAAATCCAATGACCGACTTCAAAGACCTAAAATATGCAATATGAGCATCACCAAACACATAATAGAAACCATTTGCTTTTAATAAACATTTTGAATAACCATGGCATAGGGTTATATCTCCTGAGTTATCAATCTTAGAACCACAAGAACCCATAAAATAAAGATGAAAATATCAAATTAGGAATGAAAAGATAACTTGTTAGATGTTCTAATTAGCGAAGCTGTGCATGTAAATCATGTCATAGGTTGTATCTGATAACAGTTATCTGGAATAAATATACAGAATTGGCCTTGCTAAAAGACTTAGTAATATTTGCTAATTAGAAAGGCCAATTTTGTATTTTTATTCCAAAAAACTATTATTAGATACAACCTATGACATGATTTACATGCATAGCTTTGCTAGTTGGAACGTCTAACTACTTATCTTATCATTCCTAATTTGATATATTTCATATTTATTTTGTAGTTTCTCGTGGTTCTAAGATCGTTAACTCAAAAGATGTAACCCGATGCAATGGTAGTTCAAAATGTTTATCAAAAGCAATTGGTTTCTACTATGCGTTTGCTGATGCTCAGGTTGCATATTTTAGGGCTTTGAAGTTAGTTAATGAACTTTTAACCCGTTCATGGATAGAATTGATACAATGTATAATGTTACATCTATAAATCCTCAGTTTCCCACTTCATGGATGGATGAACTTAATTTAGAATACAAGCATGACATACTCAATTAATAATTATGATCACATATTTAGTTTCCACCTGATTTAGATTTATCTAATTGTTGGTGTATTGGTAAAACAGATAAAATTATTTCACAAGTTCAACATGTACTTCATTCTAAAAGAATCCAAACTACAGGCAGTTTATCTTTGCCAAATTTACTAACACCCAACTAATTTCCTTTCCCACCGCATAATCATTTATAAAAATATTACACTCCATATTTGTCCTATGCTCCATTTATACCAAATATACCCTTCGGTTATCTCATCAGTTGCATGAATCAGACTAGCTTTAACTAAACGTTGGACCCAAATGGTGATATATATTATGGCTCATGAGGTTTAAATGTAGTTTCATCCATTCTTACTGTGTTTTAAACTAGGTTTTTATCGATCAATGTAATGTACTATATTAGGTTTTCAATGATTCATAGTATGCAACAAACTAGATTTTTAGCCTTTTTAAGCTTGCTATGCAATAGGTTTATATTAATTCCTAGTAAGCTACACATTAGATTTCTATCCATTCCTAGCTTGCTGCTAACTAGGTTTCTATCAATCCTAGCCGTTGCTGACTAGGTTTTATCCGTTAGGCACTAGGTATTACTCTTTTCCATGTTATCAAACCACTCGATTTGGATGGAAATAGATTTGTAATGCATGAAATTTTTGTTTTTTATGTTGTATAAATCATATTAAGATTGATTTATACCAAATTCATTGATGTTATATGACTTGCAATTTACATTAGTTAATCACATCATGATATTTCAAGTTTGCATACAAAATTGCATAGTTGATTCAACTTGCCTTTTATGTTAATTTACTCCATCTTCTTACAATAAAGAAAATAGTGAATGAAAAGACATTATGGTTATGTATTAGTAAGGGAAAAATTGTAAGCACATGTTTTATTTTTTATTGGGGTGTATAAGGAAAAAGGCGGTGGGTTAATGGAATTAGCGAAGTATTATTTATAGTTCAGTATGGAAGAAACAAAGCAAAAGAAAGAAGTGAATACATTTTGATCGTAAGAAAAATAAAGAGATTTATTTAGTGTACTACCCACACTGGCGCTCACTTGAAGAAACCATGAAAAGGTGTTCAAAAGGAGAGATTTATCTGTCATAGTTTATTTGTTTACTTAGTTTTACTTAGTTTGCTAGTTTAACATATTTACATAGGGCATCTATCGACACTAAATTTTTTGAAAACACCTTGTTATTGTTTTTTCTAGTGTTTGGCGTGCTTGCTGCCTGAATAGCAAAATTATAAAAGAAGATTTGAAAATGGAACCGATGATTCTTTTTTAATTTTAGTCACCGAACTGAAATATAATCAATCCGCTGATTTTGGTTTAGTTTCCAATGATTTTTATTTAATTGCTTTATTTACCAAATCAACACATATATTTTCATATTTTTAGCAATTATTTAAGCTTAATGTGTATGCCATAATTAATTTGATTCATATCTACCGATGAACATTCAATTAGAACAATTAGTACAACTCCAAATTTGTCTATCATGCTAATGTACTTATTTATTATTGTTGAATATATGACAAATTCAATTTGAATTCTAGGTTTTTTCCACTCATGTCCCTCTGGTTTTAGAGTTTTAATCAAATGATCCAATTATTTAAAAATGTCATAATTTAACCAAAATGCAAAGATAAATCAAAAGGCAAACACAATAAATGGAATTTTTTGTTATGTAATTTAAATGTATACATATAATATGTTTGCTTGAATTACGAGTGAGTAAAGCATTTACTAATTTACTTTCCTAATTTTAAATAACCACCTTCATTGTTCTTTTTCTAATTTATGTAGGTAAGCAACTTGGATCTTTTTTATTTGTTATAGTTTGATTCATTTCTAAGTTCAAAATAACATCATTTATGTGTTTGTATTTTGAAAAACACATTGAAAGCAAATTTAGGGTTTTAGGTAAGTACAAGCATGTTTGGAGTCCATGGTTATCAAGATTGGACCTTTTGTCGAACCGTGTTAACTCAAGGTTAAAGTATCTTATGGTCTAAGCGATCTAACCGTCAAAACCGTGCATATTTTTTTATTTTTCTAAAATTTACACACTTAAATACAAATTATACTCAATTTTGAAACAAATGATAAATAAGAAAATAATAGAGGGCCAACCATTTTCATCAACAAAAGTGAACATATTTAGCTATTCTATGCAAACAAAATAGAAAATTGAATCAAGGATTAAACTATACTAGAGAATTAGCATGTTAAGACACTTTATGTCATAATCAGTGAACTATAATGAGCATTAAGCCATAATCAATAAAGTTAAATCAAACATAATTTTCTCTTGTCATTATCAGTGTCGAATCAAGCACTAAAATATAGGAAAATCGTTATCACCATTTTAAGTAGTTAAATCATTTTTTTGTTATTCTTAATCATTAGAATTAAATACTTAAAACGATTAACTTATTTCTTTAGTTGTCATATTATCCAGAATCATGATTTAATTATTATTTATATGTTGTTCATAGTTCATAGTTCATAGTTATCATCCATACTGTAATTAAATCTGACTTATGGTCTAAAAATTTATGTCTATCAAAATATCCAACTTTCATTGAAAAAATCAAAATCATTACTAGATAAGGCATGTTATCAGTTCTGGAAGTGACGAACTTGACGAGGTTATAGGGCTGCGAAGATTTTGCAGAAGCGTGAGTGCGGAGCTTACGATAGAGAATTTGGTGTGGCGGCTGTTAGGTTTTTTTTCTTATTTCAAAATATGTGTTGAAATTGAAAAGGAAAGTGGACGATGTGGAAAAGTGATAAAAGCATGATTGAACCAATTAAAATAGACGATTGGACCATTAGTTCGATGGACCGACTTTTAATTCATAAACAATTGAGGTTAATTGAATTTCGAACCGAGGTGGTCCATTATTATTTATGGTCAAACCACGGTTCAGTTTGACTATGAAACACACTTTCGATAACTAAATGCCTAACAATTATATAAACAGTCGTTTGAGTGTATATATATATATATATATCATTTAATTTAATTTGTTTGTATAATGCAAATTTATTTTTTGATTAGTGGCTAACAATATCTTTTTATTTATCTAATACTAAATTCTAAATTTATTTGAATTCAAATAGGTTAACTATAACCAAATATCTTGTAAAAAGCATAAAAAGTACATTTTGTAACAATCATGCATCATATAATTTATATAAAGGGGAAAAAACACGCACCATATGTTTACACATACCCCATAAAATATTAACTTTACCTCAAAAGTTGTAAAATGAACATTCAAAGAATAATGGGTTCACACATAAGTTTTAAATTAAAAAATTTCTTTCTTCTCTAACTTCTCGGACAAACCTTTTATGTCAATCAAATTCTAAAGAGGAAAAAGGAATGTAGGATTGATCTTCTACCATTTTTCATAAAAATAGCAAACATGACATGGGATAAAGTGATTATTTAGTTGACCTTATTATTAGTTGATAATATATTTCTATAATTTTTTTATTGATTCTAATGTAAATTTAATTACCCCTCAGATAACCATTGAATCCAAATCTAAGTATTGATTCTTATAGTTAAATTCAAAAGGTTTATCAAGAACAATGCAAAATATAAAAGGAAAAAAAGCTCACACAAACTTAAATCCCACATAGTTCATTTTCTTAAAAAAAAATTTGGATCAAAATATAAATGATTTGTATTATTAGTTTTTGGAATTCTGGGTAGGCATGAAATATGAGAAAAGGATGATTATTTAGTCATCAAAAGTTTAGAGTTCTATATAGTATGCTTAGTATTCTCTAGAACTGAAATCAAATGCCAAAATAAAATTGAATAAATGCAAATTCCAAACCAATTATATATTTTAATTTCAAGAAGTTTAGATCCAAAAGTGATTTTCAAATATGACCAAGAGCATAAAGTCATATATTTATTCAATTAAAATGGTTTCTGGATAAAATAATTATCGAAATTTGACTTGATCTTCATCTTCTACTCAAATGGGCTTAGATTAAATTACTCTATTAGGTTTTGATTTTCATTTTTTATATTTCTATTATGAATCTTGGATGATATTCTACAAGAATGAAATCAATCCTACCGTATTGATAAACTATAATCAAACAAAAACAAAGATAATAACAAATTCATACCTAATATTGTTATACATCAAGGACTGGCTAGAATAACAAATATCATATTGTTGTTATGCAATTCAAATATGTTTCTATGAGTGCTTCAAATTGAAGATATGGTGTAGAGCTTTGTGTTGGAAGAGTCATGAAGTCGATTGGAGGAAGAGAGCAAAAGAATTAGAGGAGAGAAGTTGATGAAGTGCCAGAAACAAGCAAACAAACGTCTGGAAACCTAAGCCGAACATCTGAATGGCCGTGGTGTTTAAGAACAGAAGAGTTTCAAGCACTCAGACGTTTGGCTTGATCACTCAGACGTTCGGGTTCCTGCATATGTAAAACCAGACAGTTTGGCCAGACATATTTGTTGATGGAAGTTCTTTCTTAGTAGTTTGAACAAACGTCTGACTACCTTGGTCAGACGTTTGAGTCGCTGCTATGAGATTTCCCCAAGGTGTTGGCTGATTCCAATCTTAGACGGCAGTTTCATCATTTTGGTGCATGGTTCTTCTCTATTGATGGTGCAGATTCTTTTGATGTGACCAGATGATCTAGAGTGATTGGTGCATCTATATATTAGCCTCATAATCATCTTCATAATGAAGAGATTAGATTTCCTATAACTGAAAGTAATGGAAACCTTAGTTAAATCAAATTGAGCGTTTTCTTTTTTGAGTTCCAGTGCTTCTTTAGTTGAGTGATTGATTAGAGAGAGTCTCCATATCATGAACTCTCTAATCATTGATAAGTCTTGTAATCCCTCTAAATTTGGTGATTGGAACAAAAGGGTTGTTAGGTCTCCGTAGACATAGGATATAAATCCTAACCATGTTAAATCTTTTGTGTCCCTTTTCTTTCTACAATTTGATTTTATGTGATGTCATAGTTGATTTGAGTTTGCATTGGTATTCAAATAGGCAATACTAGATCCTGATTAAATCGCTTTCACTCATGATTATTGATGATAAATCCTTCACTGCATTTTTCACCATAGTTTGGTATCAGAGCTAGTGTTATTGTTCTATTTGGGTATTAATGGCTACTTTTGGAAAGTCTATTGGTAGATCTGGTGTCAATTATGCTGATAAATTGAAGGACATCGTGGCGACTATTTTTGAAGTGATGGAAGATGAAGCTCTTACAATAATCCAGTTGTGTCTTTCAGATGAAGTTCTTGGAGAATTCTCTTAGAAGAAGATGACGAAGGAATTATGTGATGAATTATCTTTTGCATATCAAGACAAGTCTCTACGAGTCTGATTATTCTTCAACAATAACTCTATTCATTTAAGATGAAGACTGGAGCCGATTTCATGGAACATGTAGATGCTTTGACCGTTTTGATTATGAACATGAAAGAAGTGGATGTTGATATTTTCGATGAGGCTTCGACAGTGATCCTCTTTTGCCCCTTGCCTAAGGAGTATACTGCTTTTATTAACTCCATGATATATAGTCGCGGTAAGATTAGTCTATCTGATGTAAAGGCTGGTCTCCATAATGATGTGTTGAGAGGAAGATTGGCGAGTACTGGTTTAGACAGTGATACAGAAGGTTTATCTATTCGGAGAGGTAGAAGCCAAAGTAAGTCAAAAAATGATGGAGGTAGATATCATTCAAGGTCGCAGTCTAGGGGGCCTAAGCGATTGACTTGCCATTATTATAAGAAACCAAGGCACTTTGTAACTAAATGTCCCAAGCTCAATAGATGAGAAAAGACCCAAACCAAGCTTCAGCATCTACTGTAGAGGAATCAGACACATAGAGTGATACCGATGTGTTTACAACTTCTAGCTCTTTTGGAAAGAGCAACTTATGGCTTATTGATTTTGGCGCATCCTATCATATGACACCTGATAGGAATTGTTTCTCTACATACCATGAGATGATGGAGGAGAAGTTCTAGTGGGCAATGATGCTTCTTGCCGTATGGTTGGTGTTGGTAGTGTGAGTGTCAGAATGTTTACAGTGTTATTCGTACTATTATCGATGTTAGACATGTACTTGATTTGAGAAGGAGCTCGATTTCTATTAAGGCTTTGAGTAGGCTTGGATTGAAGACTGTGGATGAGGAGGAGAAAATGAAGATATTGAAGGATTCCATGATTGTTATGAAAGGCGTGGGGTAGGAAATCTTTACTTACTGAAAGGCACCACTGTAGTTGGTGAAATAGCTTCAGTTACTTCTATTGATTGGATTCTGCCAGATTGTGGTTCTTATGGATGTAGCATATTGGTGAACGTAGTTTGGATGAGTTGAGAAATCGAGGTTTGATTGATGATGTTCAACATTCAAAACTTAGCTTTTGTGAAGAGCGTGTTCTTGGGAAGCAAACAAATTTTTTTGGTTCTACTGAGCATAAAGCAAAAGCTATCCTGGAGTATGTTCTTATAGATGTTTGGAGGACCTCCGCATGCCTATCCTTTGGTGGAGCTAGGTACTTCATTTCGTTTATCGATGATTTCTCTCATAATGTATGGGTATACTTTCTACAATCTAAGAGTGAAACCTTTTCCCAGCTTTGAAAGTGGAAATCTATGGTTGAGAAGCAAACAAAGAAGAAGTTAAAAGTTCTCCATTCAAATAATGGCGATGAATTTGTATCAGATGAATTCATCGATTATTGTGAGTCTGAAGGCATTAAGAGGCATTACACTACACCTAATGACACTTGGTCTAGTGAATTTGCTGAAATGATGAATCAGACATTGTTGGAGAGAACTCGTTGCCTCATATTAACTTCTAAGTTGAAGAAAGGATTTTAGACAGAAGCTTTAACTATAGCAGCTTTTCTCGTCAACCGCACACCTTCTATTGCCATAGATATGAATATCTTTGAAGAAGTATGGAAAGAAGAGCTTGTTAGCTATTCATTTCTCAGAGTGTTTGGATGTCTAGTTTATGTGCATGAGAGCAAAGGATAGCCAAAATCTAGAGCTCACAAGTGTATCTTTCTAGGTTATAGAAGAGGAGTGAAGGATATAGGTTGTGGTTTCCTATTAGCAAGAAGATTATTATCAACAAACATGTGACTTTTGATGAGAGGCTATGTTGAAGGTGGAGCCTTCCTCATGTAATGACAATGCAAGGATATATTTTATAATACCAAACACAAGGCAAGTCATCTTCAGATTCTTTCCATAAAGGATTAGATTGTTATTTCGATGGCACCATAGTTGATGATGATAGTACAAATGTTAGTACAAAGGATTGGACTCAAGGTGGAGCTCCGTTAGAGACTAGGCATGTTAGATAGAAAAGGAAGCCTAGGTGGCTTGATGAGTTTGTTGGATTGAGCATCAAAGACTTTGATGACATGGCAATATATGCATTAAATGTTGTCCATGATGAGTCCAAAGAAGCAGAGCTCAGCAAAGAGTTTGATATGAAGATTTGGAAAAAGCATAAAGAATTTTGGAAATGAAGATATTCAAAGATAGAAAGAGAACATGGTAGAGACTCACTCAGGCATAGTATATCCAGAAGGTCCTCACTCGATTTGTATGGAGAAAGCTAAACAGGTTGGCACTTCATTAGGCTCTCATTTTATGTTTTCAAAGACCTATCTCCTTCATCGGATGAAGACAAGAGGTATATGGCTGATATACCTTATTTTAGTGCTGTTAGTAGTCTTATGTATGTGATGGTGTGCACGAGATAGATTTAGCCAATGTAGTGGATGTTGTGAGTCGATATACGTCTTACCCAGGTAAAGAGCATTGGCGAGATGCTAAGTGGATACTTGGATATCTTCATGGAACTTCTTTAGTTGGCTAGTTTAATGGCGGAGTAGATGGAGACATATCTCTTAGAAGTTACTGTGATTCAGATTATGCTGGGGATAGAGATGGACGAAAGTCAGTGTCAGGCTATGTTTTTACATTTGACGTAGGCTTGATTTCTTAGAGATCAAAGCTGCAATCTATAGTAGCTTTGTTGACTACCAAGGCCGGGTTGATATCGATTGTGGAAGCAACTAAAGAGGGATTGTGTTTACTTTAGTTATTGGATGACCTTTCGATGGCGCAGTAGACAATAGAGCTATTTTCAGATAGTCAGAGCGTGATTCATCTTGTAGAGAATCAAGCTTATATTTCTCAAACAAAGCACACTAATGTCAGAGAATTCTTCCTTATGCTTGAGGTAGAATGAAGCAAGATCAAGTTGGTGAAGGTGAGTACTATGAATAATCCTTTAGATATGATGACTAAGTCACTTCCTGAAGACAAATTTGAGCATTGGTCAAATTTGATCAATTTGATTTCAGTTGCTTGAGTGCCATAGGGCACAAGACCCAACAACCCCTACGATTATTTTGTTGATTGTTGAATCGAGGTGGAGTGTTGTTGTTATGTGATTCAAATATATGCTTGTGAGTGCTTCAGATCGAAGATATGGTGTACAGCTTTGCATTGGAAGAATCGGGAAGTCGATTGGAGGAAGTGAGCAAAAGAATTAGAGGAGAGAAGTTGACGAAGTGCCAAAAACAAGCAAACAGATGTCTGGGAACCCAAGCTAGACTTCTGAATGCTTGTGGAGTTTTAGAACAGAAGAGGATCAAGCACTCAAACATCTGGCTTAATCACCCAGACATTTGAGTTCCTACATTGTCAAACCAGATAGTTTGGCTAGATGTCTCTATTGATGGAAGTTCTATTGAGTTTGAATAGACATCTGACTCCCTTGGTCAGATGTTTGAGTCACTGCTACAAGATTATCCGAGGGCATTGGTTGATTCGAATTTTAGAGGGCAGATTCATCATTCGGTGAATGGTTCTTCTCTATTGATGGTGTAGATCCTTTAGACATGATCACATGGTCTAGTGTGATTAAAGCATCTATATATTAACCTCCTAATCATCTTTCTAATGAAAAGATCAGATTTCCAATAATTTAAATTAATAGGAACCCTAGCTAAATCAATTTGGGAGTTTTCTATTTTGAGTGCTTTAAATTTTGGTTCTTCAATTGAGTGAATGATTAGAGAGAGTCTCCACATCTTGTAACTCTCTAATCATTGATTAGGCTTGTTGTCTTTCTGAATTTGGTGATTAGAATAAAAGGGTTATTAGGTCTCTGTGGATGTAGGATACAAATCCAAACCACATTAAATCTTCTGTGTCTCTTTTCTTTCTACAATTTGATTTTGTGTGGTATAATAGTTGATTTTTAGTTTGCATTGGTATTCAAATCCACAATACGAGATCCTGATTAAATCGCTTCCACTCATTATTATTGGTGATAAATCCTTCCCTACATTTTTCATCACAGACGATATTTGGGATCACTTGTTTTAGACATGGGCTGGCTATATATACCTTAATGGTATATTTATCTAGATATATATAATGCTCAAAGGTAGTTTTTGAATCTTGTGCAGGAGATTAGATTTTTTCTTGACCAAAGGGATCTCTATGGAAAATCAATTATGCGTCTGTACCTAGCTTTTTTGAATGTACCCTCAATACTATTATGGTGTGATTAATGTAAGCATCAATGAATATTTTCTGATTTATATTTTCACCTTAGACATTATTGTTACATCAGCTTTTGTACTTATTAGATGAATGGTTCTTTTGTGGGGGTAACCGTTACGACATTCCATGTGGTCTCAAAAGTACTGTTATATGCTGTATACATATCTCTTGAGTTTCTCACACCAGTCTTGGGTCTAACACATGGTATTTGTTTTCCCTAAATTCCTTGTGTACTCTTTCGAGTAGTTTGAGAAAGTAAGGTTTTAGTTGGATGTTATGGAGCTCAAGGAGACAAGCTGGATGTTTCACCTACCGTAGTATTCTTATTTCCGCTGCATTACTATATTGTGCATATCAGCATTTGTGAGGACAGGCCGACGATAGTATTCAAATTGTAACTCTGAAATGCTTTGTATCTTAGAGTGATAGTTTGTACTATCTTTTAATATTATATGTTATCGTTCCGCTATGAGAATATGATATTGTGTTCCTTCTTTCTTGTTTTGTTTATTTTTATTTTATCTAAACAATCTATATTTTCGACACTTGGGTGCTTGGCACATGAATACTATGGACGTATTAGTATCGATATTCGAGGGTGGATAAGGCAGGTGATTAGTACATACATATTTTAATTTTTAGGTAGGGTATGTAAGGATAAACATAGTAGGTTCATAAAATTAGCCTTATTTATTTACTTAGTTTTTACTGTATTTTCCAATTTAACATATTATAGTGGGCATTATATATATAATAATTTTTTGAAAAAAATATTGTTACGGTTTATTCAACTGTTTGGTAGGCTCGCTGCCTGAATAACAAACTTGTAAAAGAAGAGTTCAAAATGGAACTAATGATTCTTTTGCAATTTTAGTTACTGAACTAATATAAAAGATTTTCGTTGTTTTCAATTTAGCTTCTAATAATTTTTAATTCGATGGATTTATTTATAAAATCAACAAAACTATTTCCATATTTTTTAACAATTATTTAAGCTTAATATACATGCAATAATTAATCTGATTTAGATTTAATTATGGATATTAAATCAGAACAATAATACTTCTTTGTTTATCACACTAATATACTTACTTGATATTGATATATGTATGGAAAATCCTGTTTAAATTCTAGGATATTCCACTCATATCACTAAGATTTCAGAGTTTTCTGATCAAATGATCCAATTATTTAAAATTCACTTAGTTTAACCAAAATGCAAAGGTAAATCAAAAAACAAATTGAATTTTTGTTATTAAATTAAAATAAATGCATTTAATTTGTTTGCTTGAATGAAGAACAAGTTAAAATTTATTGGTTTACTTTTCAAGTATTAAATAACTCACATTCATTGTTACTTTCAAACTTATGTATACGCAAGCAACTTGGATCATTTTTTTTGTTATAGTTTGATTCAATTCTAAGTTCAAAATAACTTTTGTATTCTAAAAACACATTGAAATCAAGTTCAAATGGTTTGGTGTAATGAAAGTATGTTTCAAGTCCATGGTTATCGTGATCGGACCGGGAGTTACCAGGATAAGTCTCAATGTTAAAGGAATCGATGGTTCAACGATCAACTATTAGAACTATACATTTTTTATTTTTCAAAAAAGTTTACACGTTTAAGTAGAAATTATACTAAAAAACTAAAAAATATTGAAAAAACGATAAATAAGCAAACAATAGAGAGCTTCCTTATGCTAAGCCTTTATCGAACTTTGCTAACTCTTTTCTGCCTCAAAACCGAAGATATTCCACTATTCTATGCAAACAAAATTGCAATTAATGGGATAGATTGCACTATCCCAAGATGGCAATCTGTTTGTTCAAAGCTACGAAATATTTTCTTTCCATAGATGATCAGGTCATCCAAAGATGCATATAAATTAACCCAATATGTGCGTTGTGCAATCAATGTGAAGAAAATACTCAACATCTTTATTTCAAATGCAAATTCAACATATATAATTGGAAATGGTGCAAAATTAAAATTAAGTGGCCACCATCACACTATAGTCTATGGGATTTAAAAACCAAGATGAATGATTTAACTAAGAAGTTTAATAAAAATGCATGATTCGATTCATTGCAATAATCTATTTTCTACTTGCATATGGATAATATGGAGGGAACGAAAAATAGACTGTTTGGTAAAACTGTATCTATTGGAGAAATGTAATGCAAGTAGATAACCGATGCATAATCAAATCCAAACACCAAATCATATACAAATCAGAACGATGAAGAGATGTGTAAGAATTTGTAGTATTTTACCTACCATCGGAGAAGGTAGTTACGTTGGGTTGCCTAACTTGATCATATAAACTCCTTGCAATGCTTTACAGCCTTAGGTAACAATCTTCCCCTGTGTTTAATAACATTTTGTTCTCTAACATTTTCTATTATAGGAATGGAATAAATTACATATTATCAAGCAAAAAATAGTCAAACTTGAGTTACTATCTGTGTTTTAATCCCATGCATATGCGAGTATGAAAAGAAAAATCATTGTGGGATCCAGAATTTATAAGCTACACAACATTAAATACCTTTTACTTATCTGGAAGTCAGTAGATCTATTTAATTACTCTCCAATAAGTAGTAGAACTTCCTGGTTTGTCCACCGTTAGCTAGTTCTTAGTCAATCCATGCCCGTTCTTGCTAAAAACTTTGCTTTTGTAAGGATTTGATTTAGATCTACTTAGATCTATCATAGATCTATGTAGATCCATCATTGGCGCTTGTTGATCATTTGTAAATTGGAATTGGGGATGAAAAACAAGATTGTCATCATGTTTCCATGCTATATTATCCTCAAAAAGGAATAATTGAATGATTTCATGTGTTTTCTCTCTAATTTGGAGTTAAAAGTGGTCTGCCATTTTTCAAATGGTGAAGCAGAAGATGTAGAAAGTGGAAAGAAGGCAGTTGTCTTGAAGGATCTAGAGACTTCTTTTAAGAAGGATGTTAATGCGGTTATATGGGCCGGTGTTCGGGTGGAGAAATTTGGGGGTTTATGGGCAGTATTTGTTGTTATTAGCTGAAGTGTATTTGTGCATATATTTTTAGTGCTATTATGCACTACTGTACATATTTTCTTATTAGTACACGGTAAAGGGATATGAACTTCATTCCAAAAAAGTATCAAATTGAATTAAGCATTAAAGAGAATTAGCACATTGAATCAATTTATCTCATAATTAGTGAACTTTATGCGCATTAAATTATAATTAATAAAATTAAATCAAATCAAGCATTAGACCATAGGCAAACCATTATCACAATTTAAGTAGTTAAATCTAGTTTTTTGATGTTCATAATTATAAGAACTAAGTAATTAACACGATTGAATTACTTTTATAGGTTCATATTATTTAAAATCATGATTTAATTATTATTTTGTGTTGTTCATTCTTTACCATTCATAATTAATATCCATGCACTAACTAAGTCCAACATCTAATCTAAGTATTTAAGTCAAATAAAAAAGGATTCGAGCTAACTTTCCATAATAAATCAATATCATTACTATACTAGGGCAAAATTGTTACAAGATCTGGGAAGGATGAACTTGAGAAGGTTATGGGGCTAGGTTTAGCTTGTGGCGGCATAAGTATGGTGCTTGTAGTGGAGAATTTGATGTGGCGATGAATTATTAGATTTGTTATTTTGTCAAAGTACCTAAAGTGAAAAGCGGAGAGGATGTGGAGGAAAAATAATGAAAACATGGTTGAACTAGTTAAAATTGACGACTAAACTATTGATTCGATGATCTGACCTTCAGTCCATGCACAACCAAGGTTTAATTGAATTTTGGACCGACACGGCCCATGGTTATTTATGGTTTGACTGCGAATCGATTCAATTTTGATAACACATTTTCAACAAAATGAATGCTTGGCCATTCTACTAATGATCATTTAAATGTATATTATTTAGTTTCATTTAATTTGTTTGTACAACGTGCATTTTTTGGGGCTGTAGTTAACAATATCTTTTTACTTATTTAATACTAAATGCCTAATTTATTTGTACAAAAAAGGTCAAGTATAACCGAATATTTTAAAAAACATACAAAATACATTTTGAAATAATCAAACATCATATATTTTGTAAAAAAGGAAAAATAGAAAATACACGACTCATACATTTTTGCACATACCCCACAAAATATTAAGTTTACCTCAATTATTTTTGTAAAATCACATTCAACGAATGATGAATTCACCGTTAAAATTTTAAGTTATTTTTTCTCCATTATATCTAACTTCCAAGTAAAAAGAAAACTTTAGCTTAAGTGGTCATACCAAATACAAAAACAGAGGAGAAAAAAGTGGGATGCTGGATTGATCTCCTAGCATTTTTAATAAAATTAACAAACATGACATGGATTAAAGTGAATTTTTTCTAATTGATCTTCTTGTTATTAATAGTATATTTCTACAATTTTCTATCAATTCTACTATAAATCTAATTGCTGCTCAAACAACCATGGGAAGCAACTCTAAGTACTAATTCATATAGTGTAATTCAAAATGTTTATCAAGAATAATACAAAATATAAAAGAAAAACAGTTCATAGACATACTTAAATCCCAAATAGTTCATTCTCTTACAAAAAAGTAATCAAATTTTTAAGAATTCTACAAAGTATGCTTAGTATTCTTTAGAACAAAAATAGAATTTCAAATTAAAGTTGAATAAATGCAAAATCCAAATCAATTATATATTGTAGTTTCAAGAAGTTTCTATCCCAAAGAGACTTTCAAATTGGACCAAGAGAAAAAAGTCAAATATTTAATCAAGTTATAAGGTTTATAGGCAAAATATTTATCCGAATTTCACTTGACCTTCATATTCTATTCAAATGGGCTTGATTAAATTACTCTAGTACTTAAATTATTATTTTGACTTCTTATATTTCTATTAATCTTGCATGATAACCAATAGAAAGAAATCAATCCGATCATATTGAGAAATCATAATCAAATAAAAACAAAGATAAAATAAAATTCACATCAAACAATATTATACATCAAAGGCTAATCAGAATAATAAATATCCCGATACCAAAATTGCTAGGATCATATATTATTTCACAAATGATCATATGGAAGATTGATATAGTGAAAATTAGTTGATCCATGCTAAGTATAAATGAAACATAATATGTAAAATTAAACTCACCAATGATGATGTTTCCCCCATTTCACAATCCATCCTTTGGACTCCAGAAACAATTTTCTTTTTTTTACTTAATTCCATTCATAAATTTTATTTATGCTGAATTCACTATTGATTCAATTATATTTTAGATATTGTTATTATTGTAAATGGTAAGTTCGCCGATCGTTTTTTGACCAGCGTTTCTGTATGTATGGATTATTAAGAAGTGAAAGAAGATTTAAAATAATTAATTTAGAAATTAATTCAACAAATACAAGATTTCGATAGATAAATGTATGAAAACCAATATGTATGTTATATTCATGAAACATGCATTTTTTATGGAACATATAAAGGACATGTTTTAAGGGACCATTGTTTATAATCTTAATTAGATATTAGGTTTCAAATAAATATACTTAAAAGATTATAGAAAAGGATAATGAATGTTTTTCCATCTAAGTTAAGAAGTAATATATGCTTTGCTTTGTTTGATTAATTTTTTTTGGTATTTCACATAAAATTTCATTTATTATATAAGTAATATTTTGTAAAATTCCTTCTTCACTTTTTGAAGATCCAGATAAAAAGTTATGCACTGAATTCATGATACATATTTATATGAATCATAATATCACTGTGACTACCGTTTTGAACTAATGATAATATTTTTGAATAGAATTGTATACTTACTTACTTACAGTTCACACATTTTCCCTTTTAATTTTACATGAACAAACTTCTGTAAATTAAAACTACAAAAAATAAACATCTATTTACTATCTCTTATTTTGAGGTAAATGCTTATATTATCGCAATGGATAACATATAAAGAATCAGATAATGGATTAAAATTTTGAATATTTATTTACCAAAATTGAAAGTATAATATATTTTTCTATATACCAAATGACAATACGATTTTTTTATATACCAAATCGTATTTCACTACCCATTTATTGGTAATCTATAGTTAAATATGGGAAATTCAGTTTAGACACAATTTGTAATGTGATGCAAGATATCATATACGTTAGATCTCCCCTATCTTACATCCCCATTTAAAGATAAAGAAATCTAATGGTCAATATTTGTATTGAATTTTTTTATTTTGTGTCTCAATGGTTATTATCATTAAATATTTTTTAAACTAGAAAACATCATGTATTCATTAAAACGAATATGAATATCATAACTTTTAAAGTCATATGTAAAAATGGCATCTTCCTCATATGTTTAAGAAAATGGCATCGCTTTAGATCCAAAATCTTCCTGTCGTATTTTTAACATGAAGCCGCCTACCTACAAAGAGATCTTACTTCGTAATTTGGGCGCGAACTCTAAGGCTAATTATTTAAATTCTTGAAAAAATCAAATTAAAGGGATTCTCTAAAGGAAATCGAATCGAAAGGAAAATGTTTAAGATGTGGGTATTTTGGTCATTAGGCAAAAGATGTTGGGATCCTATTATTTGTTTTAAGTGTAAAAGAACCCGTCACAATGGTTTTGCATGCAATTTTAATTTCTCTTCAATTATTAAATCAAAAAAATGGAAGCTAGTAATGAGTTTTCAGTTCTATGATAGAAACTGAGAATCAACTACAAATGATGAGTTCTTTGTTCGTAATCACGAATGTTAAAGGGGTGTTCACTGTTATACAAATGAAGGAGCTTCTGAAGTCAAAATTTAGAAATCTAACATTAAGGAATTGGAACTGGGATGTAAAGAGGCTTAACGATGATTTTATTGCGAAATTCCCTCGCAATTTATTATCTAAGGACAATGTCAGATCCATTATCTCAAACAGTGGCATACATAAATTAACAAAATCTACATGAGGGTAGTAAGTATACATGGGCAAGAGAAAGTGTTTGGATTAAGCTGAAAACCTACCTCTGGTTTACAGAAATTTGAGGATGGTAAGAATGGTATTAGTAGAAGTAGGGGAGGTAAAAAGGCTTCAGGGTGATTTTATGGACGTTGCTGATTTTACTACTTTGAGGGTAGAAATGAAGTTTCTACTCCGTGCAAATTGCCTTCTTTGATCAAGCTTTTCACCAATGAGTATAATCATGTAATCTCTTTGAAAAGATATATAGGTGATCCAAGTTTTAGAACAGATTCTAGAGATTTTAAAAAGTGTATTTGTGAAGGGGATTGATGGTAAGCTAAAGACCTAGAGATACAAGAGGAATCTGAATGTTCAGGGTGATGGAACTTTTGCTGATAATGAAGATGCAAATAAAGGCAAAATAGGTAATCTGATAACAATATCATTAGCTAATGTAAATATAGATGAAGCTACTCATTGTTCTGAAATGGAGAGTAATGAGAACATGGTAGATGTTGATCTAGGATGTTTCAGAGCACATAAAGAGTTGATAGTAGATGCTGATATGGCTAAAATAGAGACCAGGGTGAAGACTTGCAGCAAGAAAAGGAAAAAAGATACATGATGAAACATGATAAATGGAATCATCAGAGAATTCTCAAATGGTAAGGAAAAAGGGAAAAACATTATGGAGTATGCTTGAGTAAAACTATTGAGGAGGAGTGAAAGAGGCTTGGAATCTGATCATCCACTTAAAGGTAGCATTTTTGTCCCTTCTCTTTTAAATAGATTATTTAATGAACAATTATGTGCTCTTGCAAAAGGTTCGGGTTTCATTTAAAAAAGACATAGTGTTCAGATTGATGAATTCAAGTGCATAGAGTTGGAGAGGGTTAACCCTATATAATGATAGTGGCATCTTGGAATATAATAGAATTAGGCATAGCCTTAAAATGCCAAAGAGTTAAAAATATAATTAATACTATAAAGCCTAACATTGTGTTGTTTCAAGAAACTTAAAATTCAAGTCCCGGTAATATAATTTTTCATTGTTTGGGAGGAAATATTTTGGATAAACAGAGTTATGTGCAAGAAAGATGTAGTGCTGGGGGACTGTCCATTAGTTGGAATAGTAGGAACTGGATGTTGAAATAGGAGATTAAATATGTACATTGCTTGAAGTGGCTTTGGAATGTAAAGGCTCTGGGGTATTATATTTTATTACTAATGTGTATGGTCATCATATTAAAGAAGAGAGGAAATTGCTTTTGGAGGAGTGTATATAATTACAAAGCAAGGGCCCTGGCTAATTGGAGGGGACTTTAATGTCACCAGATTTACTTATGAAAGAAACAAAAGAGAGAATGAGTATTGGGTGATATAGAAGATTTTGGCGAATTTGTGAGAAACTATAACTTAATAGATCTCCCTCTTACAAATAGAAAGTACACTTAGAGCAATCGCAGAGAGAGTCATGCTTTAGTGAAATTTGAGAAAATGTGGTGTCTTGAGGTTGGTTTTGAGGAGATGATTAAGAATAAGTGGGCAAAATTCCAGAGGAAAGAAGATGAAGCAAGCATTATTAGTAGAAAATTGAAAAATCTTAGAAATTATTTGAAAAAGTGGAATAGAAGTCTTTGATAATATTGAGGTTAAGAAAGAGAAGTTGGAGAATGACATACTTGAGTTGAATATTATTGCTGAGCAAAGAAGCTTAAATGATAAGGAGGGTTGTTGTATGTTAACCATGGAGAAAGAGCTCTTAAAAGTGATAGATCATGAAGAAATATATTGGAGTAAAAGATCAACAATTCAATGGTTAAAAGAAGGTGACAAAAATACAAGATATTTTCACAGAATAGCTAATTGTAGAAGGAGGTCTAATATGATCTGTAGTATGATAAGTGGAGAACGATAAATTAATAATCAAGAGGATTTAAATAAAGCTTTCATGGTTTATTATAAAACTTTATTTGGAAGTTGTAATAAAAAGAGAGTGGAAGTAAATTGAAAGCTTTTATATCCTAGTAATATTAGCTTGTCCAATTTAGATGAGAAGTTTACTAAAGACGAAAAACATGACCTTTATTTACATGAAAATGAAAAGATGATTATTTACAAGATGTCAGAAAATATGCTTTTAAGGAATAAATGAAATAGTCTTCTAGTGACCAATTCATTTGTCTCGTCAAGTATGAGAGACACAGCTTAAGCTCAGAAAACCAAATCGTAAAAGATCTCAAAGTTAAATGTTGATTTGGGAAAACAAATGTCGTTTTATTAAAAATTGTGTGAGCTGTTTTATTTTCGATGATTTTCGGGGTTGATAGAAAAATTGGTTGAAGTTCAAGCTTATTTTCACCAAATTGAAATTCAAACTTATCATTGAAAACTTCTTTAAAATTATTGATTTCAAAATCAGAATGTTGGGTTTAAATCTTCACCCTCAGAATTTGACAACTCCTTTTCGACAATTCCAAAGAAATCGTGTTCATTAAATCTGTCTTCCTTTGTTATATTATCAACAAGTTCATTGCATATATCATGTTCAAATCCAAAGTTGTTGTATTCCAATTTTCGAAATCGGAAAAAGGAAGATCGAATTTTAAATCGAGTTTCTCACCCTCAAAGGAACTGAAATCCAACTCAATTACCAAATTTTCAACAACTTCATTATGCTTGTCATTTTCAATTTCAAAAGTTGTTATTTGAAAATCGTCGATTTGGGTATAAGGTGGATTGTCACTTGACTCGTCACTCATTGGGTTTTGATTTTGTTTTTCACATTGTTTAATATATGTCTCATACAACAAATCTGTCTGTTCAATGTAAATTGGTCCATTTTCTCAACAAAATCAAATTTATAATTATTAACTTGAGGATTTTCAAGTTGAAGTTGTTGAGAACAATAATTTTCACCATTATTGAAACAAGTCTCATTGCCAAAATCATTTAAACAGTTGTTTCCATTTTCATTTTGATTTTGAAATCAGTTTTGAAGTTCGAAATTGAATTGGCATGGGTTACACTCGAAATCATTTAAATTTTAAGGTGAATTCAAATTTTGATTATTTTGAAATCCTTGAATTGAGTTATTGCACAAATATGAATTACACAAATGATTTATCCTTTGATTTTGTTGTGTAGAGAGATCAAGTAAAGATGAAATCATTTTAATGCTATTTTCAAGATTTGAGGGTTGCTCATTATTTTGAAAACTTTGTTGTTCAAAATTCGAATTGTTCTAAAATAGTTGTTGTTAAAATATCCATAAGAATTTGTAGTGAAATTACATGGATTATATTGATTTTTACAACTATCGTAGAATTCATATGAGTAGGGAAATTAAGACATTTTCTAAATTTTTTTTTGTATTTTTTTTTGTATTTTTTTATAAAGGAAAACTATTTACCAAAAGGAATTTATTTTTCAAATGGGAAATTTGATTTTTGTTTTGCTTTTGGATTTTCAATTTTTTTGAGAAAAGGTTTTTATTTTTTTTGGATTTGTGAAAAAAAAACTAACTTAAATTTTTTATTTGGAATTATAAATTTTTGATTGAAAATTTTCAAATGAAAAGGATTTAAAAACTAAGTTAATGAATATTTACAATTTTTTTGTTTTTTTTTGAATTTTTTTTAAAATATGAATGAACTAATGCAACTAAATGAATGCAAGGTTTTAATTACAAATTTTCTAACCTAAGTAACTCCGAACCCAAAATTGTATAATCACACTTTGTCTTAAATCAACAAGATAGTTCTCAGCCAGGTAATGGCTAGGATTTATCGGTGCACCACGAATCACTGTAGCAATGCAGCCGAAGGTTTAAGTACCTTCAAAGAAACAACCACTATAATATTTACGAATCATCGTAAATTTTATAACTGGTTATTGCTCTACCATAGCCTTGACACTAAGAAATATAATTGTTCAAAGAAGACAATTGTCAATATACAATTAAGTGTTATCAATGTCTAACCGTTATTATTGATCAAAATTCTTAGATGAAATGCAAAACTAAAATTAAACGTGTATTAACAATGAAACTACGATGAAATTTATTTTTGTTTTTGTTTTTTGATTTTTTTTTTAAAAGATGCAAGCAATCAACATTGCAAAGCAAATAAAAACAAGGGCTAAGGGCACGATACCAGAGCGTGTAGATTATTAGCAATTTATTTTTAAAGCAGCAATTTTGTTTAAGCAAGCAAGCGAGCAATTTATTTTTAGCAAGCACTTCTACCTTTGAATTTCTGCTTCTGCAACCTGAAACTAAAAACAAAATATATACAATTTTTTAGCTTTTTTATATGTGTTTATCGAAGAAGAAAGAAAAACAAGTGAAAAACAAAATAAATGAAAGTAAAATAAATGAAAACTAAACAAGTAAAACTAAAACAAGTGAAAACAAATGAAAATTAAACAAGTGAAGCTTTTTTTTAGACTAAAACAAATGGAAAACAAAAAAATGAAACAAAATAAACAAAACAAATGAACAAGATATATACAATTTTTTTTGAAGAGAAACTAAGAAAAATTTGAATCTAAAGCAATTTGTTTAAAATTTTTTAACAAATTAAAACTAAACAATTAAAAACAAAAGAAAACAAACACGCACAAAAAAAATTACTCAAGCCCAAAACCCGGCCCAAACAATTCCAAAGCTACTTCCTTCATTTTTTTTAGATACGAATCAAAGCTACCTCCACTAAATTAATTTTCCATTCTCTAATTCACCACTTAAAAACTTAATACGATTTAATGAAATCAAATTCCCTTTTTAAATCAAAATTCAATTACCAAAGCTCAATACGCGGGGGCCGAATCGATGAAGTGGTGGTGTCGACTGTTGTGAAGGTCTCGATGTCGGTGGAGTTAGTGGTCGAGGTGGTACTCGCGATGTTGGATTTATGGTTTCGGTTGCTTGGTGGGGGACTGCGTTGTAGAGGTGGTTGTTGAGGCAAGAAAGAAGTGAAGTAGAAGCTGCAGGTTGGAGGAAATGGACTGTTTGTATACGGTGCAGGCAGTGAATGAAGAAAATGGTGACTGTGGTTGTGGAAGTAGAAGTGATATGTGCAGTTGATATACAGTGCACTGTGAAGTAGTTGTTTCACTGTGAAGTTTGAAGCAAGTATCGATGATGCAGTTTAGATGTATGATGTACAGGCAGTGGGAAGTATTTGAAGGCAGGGGAGGTTGATGTTCTTTGGTGGTTGAAGTTGAAGTAGGCTGCAGGCGATGTAGTTGTTGTTGAACTGGAGTTAACTGGAGGGTGGAGGCACTTCGTATGATGTAAGAAGAGGTGTGGCAGAGGCAAAGAGGGTAAATATTGATGGCTGAATAATGAAGTATGGTCAGGTATGTGTCACTGGTTATAGCAGTAATGAAATTGTGGTAATGTGCACTAAGGAAGTATGTATGTTGTGTCATAGAGCAGTGGGTGTTTGCGTAGGGGAGTGAAGTGCACCAGTATAGTAACAGCAGTATAGTTTGATGGCAGAGGCAAGAAATGATTGAGTAGTTATAAGTGATGTGTGGGCTTTGAATTGATGTAGCAGTTTTGAAATATGCAGTGAAGTGGATTTGTTGTTGTAAAGGGAAGGTAGGTATGATGGAACCAGAGTATATGGAGATGGTCTGAGATGGTCAGGGGGGTTGGTCAGGAAGAGCTGCTGCTATGTGTGATATAGTGAGAGATGTGTTGATCACTATAGTGAGAGGTGGATGATCACTGTGAGGCAGAGCTATGGTAGTTGTTGGAAGAAAGTGCTCAGTTTGTGACAGGAAGTGTTATGTGAAGAGTAAATATGCAGTAAGTATGCAAGAGGAATGGTGACTGGCAACAGTTTGTCATGGTGGAGTTCTGGTGGGTTGAACGTGAATAACAGTAGGAAGATGTTGAGCAGTATGGTTGGTGAAGCAGTGGATTTGTTATGGAGTGTTGCAACTGTGGTAGTGGGGTGGTGCTGTAAGTGAGGTAATGGAGTGGCAAGGTTGTGCAGTCTTGATTGGGAGGGGTGGTGAAATGAGTTGCATTGATATGGTGGACTTTTTTTTGAAACGGTACTTTATATACAACAAATCATTGTGACAACATATCACATGTCAATAAACGTTTGAATCGAGCGACGCAAGTTTCAAACTTGTGACCTCTCGCACCAAAGCCAAATCACTTAACCACTGGGACAATGGTGCTTGTCAATGATATGGTGGACTTTGTGATATGTGTGTAGTGTACAGGCAGAGGGGTGGTATATGTGAAGGTTAGAGGAGGGAATGGCAGTGGTAACAGGTTGCGGATTAGCAAATGCACAGAGTAAATGCACACAGCGAATGCACAATGAGAGGTTGCACAAGCACTATTGTAAAAAAAATGAAAAAATGATGTAAATGTAAAAGAAATAGTGAGTGTAAATTAATAAAAAAAAGTTTTTGTTTTGAAATTGTGTATATATATATATATATATATTTTATTTTTTTTATAAATGAAATGCAAAGCAACTAGAAAGGCTACAATAACATGCGCACAAACAAATGCAAACAAAAATCACAAAAAGCACCACTACAAGAAAATGTTGTTTTAATAGCAAGTAGGGATTGCATACAAAATTGAGTTGCTATGGTTTGGTATTTACCCCTTTTTTAGGTCAATAGATGACGTGTTTCACCGCAATTAATTAGGAGCGAAAGTTAATTTCCCGGTCTATTTCCTTCTTCTTATTCTTCACCGCCTAAATTTTGCTTTTCACTTCTCTCCAAAGGAAACCCCTATTTAAACCTAAATCCCGCCTTCAACACTAAATCCCCACTTCAACCTACAAATTCCTCTCAAATTTAATTCGCAACCCACAAATCCATCTCAAATCCAATCGTCAACCCACGAATCCCCCTCAAATTTGGCGGTCAATTGCTGCAACTCTCTATGAAGTCGAAGCGGGAATCCTTGAAGAAGCTGAAGCGTGATTCTTCTAGGCAGCTTAAACACTATTCGGTGATCAATTACTCAACCAATCTTAATTCCTCAATGAAGCTGAATCGCGATTTCACGTTTAGGAACTTGACTGTTGGTATATTTTTTAGTTTCTGTATTTTATTTCCTTGTTGAATCATCCTATGAATAGACTTCATAGTTATTCAATGATGATAAACTAAAATTGGTAAACTTTCTTGGGTCAACAGTTTTATTTTACATGTCAATAGGAATTAAGAACATACTAATTTCCACTTACTAATTTATGCTGATGTTAAGCCAACAGTCGGTCAATTAGGTTTCATGATATTGATTTGAAACAAACTGAGGATATCATTTGAATTTCGGATTAGTAAGTGCTTTATATAGTGATATAGACATAACTTAATTTCTTTTGTTACATTTTCATGTGTCGCATAAGTACCTTGCGCACTTGGTTAAATAGCAAACTTTTGGTTTCTATAATCTAATTACTGTTTGGATCCCCAGGCATACATACATACATACATACATGTGTGTGTGTAAGCTTTTTTTTCCTTTTTGAATGCTAACACATAATTCAATTCACATGGGTGAGATGATGATTATATCATGACCTTAACAAAATAATTGTTCATTTTCTTTTGAGCCTTGATTGTTTTTTCAATTTGTTTTTCTTTTCTCAATTACTGCCTAACTTTGTATATAAGTGGCTATGCAATTATTTATGTCCAAGCACCTCACCTAACTGATATTCGCAAATAGGACCTTCCTACTATGAATTCAATTTTTTGTAATATGAATTTCACAATTGAAGCTATCAGTTTGATTTTTGTATGAATTTTAAATGCGAATATATGAATTCAATTTTATAATTTATACTTTTTCATAGAAAAATTCATAAGCTTGATGTATGTATGAGCTTGATATACGTCTCTTAATCTTTCAGGTCGCAATCAGTCTTATACAATCTATACAATATTTTTTTACTGTTGAATATGACATATTGATCATGATAACATATATTAATACAATCATAAGATAAAATTGCAGTAAAACTGAGTAATTGCAATCTCAAATTTGGCCAACATTTCATATTTTTCTTGTTTGTAGAATGGCAGTTTGTCTGCTCCATTTTTTGTTTGCTAAACTGTAGTTTCTCTGCTTCATTTTATTTGTTGAATGTTGGTGCTGCTGATTTCAATATCTGCTAAATGTTTGACCAACATTATTTTTATTATTAAAAATATGACTTGTGGAAAGAAAATTTTAAACCAACCATTTTGTCTTTTCCTCAAATTAAAATATTTGATTTAGTAATGTTATCCACCAAAACAAATTTGTATTGTTTAACGCCAAATTAAAGCAGATGGAGAAAAATGAAAGGTGGGTGAAGAAGAGATTTGCGTTAAAAATAATAAAAGTGTTTTATTGTAGAAAAACATGATTGAAAAAAATAACCGAGGCTTTGTTTTAGTGTAGATTTTCTTGATGGATTTTTGGTTACGTTTTATACTATTGAATTAGGATTTTGCGAAAAGAAAATTGATACTCAGTTTTGGTTTAATAACTGATAAAGAGAGCTTGCTATTTTTTATTTTAGGAAAAAGAATATTTATTACAACAACTATAGTGGAAAATGTTAGGTAGGTATCAACTTATTCCTAATTCTCTCTATACACACACACGCACACACAATAAGATGTCTAAATGCCAAGCTATATTAATAGTATTGCTAATTTGAGCCTTTCATTAAATAGGTTACTTTGTCTTGAACTATTATCGAATGTCAATTAGTTTAGAAGTGACTAAGAGACTAGTCTAGTTGCAAACTGAAATGCAACTCAGTTTGTTGCAACTCAATCTATAGTGCATCCACGTAAATTAGCAATGCAACTGCTGGACCAATTGACGATGAAATTGATGGATCTAGTTTGACAATTGAACAATTTGGCAATACAACTGAGTTGCAAATTGCAACTCAGTTTGCAAATTGAAATTAAAATACAATGATTTGTTGCTCAGAGCAACAAAATGCACCCGATCTAGTTTGACAATTGTACAATTTGGCAATACAACTGAGTTGCAATTTGCAACTCAGTTTTGCAAACTGAAATGCAATTCAGTTTGCAAAACAACTGAGTTGCAAATTGCAACTCAGTTTGCAAACTGAAATTCATATACAATGACTTGTTTCTAGGAGCAACAAAATGCACCCGATCTAGTTTGACAATTGAACAATTTGGCAATACAACTGAGTTGCAATTTTCAACTCGGTTTTGCAAATTGAAATGCAATTCAGTTTGCAAAACAACTGAGTTGCAAATTGCAACTCAGTTTTGCAAACTGAAATGCAATTCAGTTTGCAAAACAATTGAGTTGCAAATTGCAACTCGATTTGCAAACTGAAATTCAAATACGATGATTTGTTGCAAATCTTTTCTATGGAAAGTAAATATCAAAATGAAAATAAATAGAGAAGAGTACTTGATATAAAAAGGAAGTACATTTGTGATGTCAACATGAACATCGGTATAACTTGCAGCATAACAGGCTGTACTAAATTAATTCCTTACAATGAGAGAAATAGTAGTAGATTGTACATTTACCATGTTAAATTATACCTTTAACTTAATTTTGTGATCATGTTTAACCTTAGGCTTTAGTTGACAGAGTCCATAACTTTGTGTTAGTAATATCAGATAACCTTTTATTTTGCCTACATACATTCAATATATTTGCACAAAGAATGTACACTGGTAATGACTTATCATCGCTACTCAAATTGAAGATGATCGAAAGTGAAAAGTGAAAAATAAATTAGTGAAATTGAAAAAAATCAGTAGAAGAGAAATATATTGATTAAAAGCAATTAGTTTAATTTTTTACCTCAATTAAAACCACTAGTGTATGAAACAGTGTGTTTTACTTGTCGATTGGGACATAGATCAATGAGATGGGGGTGGAAGGTTGTTAGTGTGAATTCAATTTAAATAGCTTGAAAAAGTTGCATATGATAACATTTTAGTATGTATCTAGAAAATTTTTAACTTGAAATTTTAACTAGCACATTTTAAATATTTTAATTTGTAAAGGTGACCCATAGCTCAAAATTCTATAACGAATAATGTGTACATTATTGTAGGCAGGTCAGATGAGTTATGGACAAAGCGTTCTAGTTACGACAGCAGTTGGTGGTACTGGACAATTTGCAGTTTAAGTTAGCAATATTTCACACAAACTTTAATATATTTCTCACATGACAAATTTCGGTTGTTATTCTTTGTCCTCTCTTAAAAATGTATAAAATTTATGGTTGAATAAGATTACAATATTTTTCAGTATGTCAATTAAATTGAAATTTTATATTGTAAGTACTGTGTATGATTTCGCTTGTGTTTCTTCTCTTCCAATGAACATTTGATTATTTTCATCTTCATGTTGCAATCTTATTTACAAATTCAATCAAATGAAGAAACCGTTGCATGTTGACATACCACTTGATAAACTACATTCGGCATTAGACTAAGTTTTGCACGAGATTAATCTTTTAAACTTATTATTTCTATGCATCTTCTTTGTAGCTTGCAAAGTTGGCAGGAAATGAAGTGGTCGCAACATGTGGAGGTGAGCAAAAAGCCAAGTTGTCGAGGTCTCTTGGAGTCCATCGGGTCATAGATTATAAGAAAGAAGATATAAAACAAGTACGTGTACACATTAATCTATAATGGTACACTTGCACACACAATGCACATTTACCATATGTTTTGTGCAATTTCTTTTTCCTTCTATGATATTCATGCACACACCTTCATCATACTTACAGGTATTGAAGGAATGTCCCAAAGGAGTTGATATTATCTATGAATTTGTCAATGGAGAAATGTTTGATCTATGCTTAAATGCACTAGCACCTTTTGGACGTCTCATTGTCATTGGAATGATCTCTCAGGTGATCGTATTCTTCTTCTTCTTATTGAAGTGTTACCTAATACTTGAATAGTTTTCAATGATGACTGCTTTCAGACCTATAGCGGAGCTGCGAAGAGTCTTGAGCACAGAGCTAAACTTTGTCAAAATGCTAAATTTTACCTTTTAAACTTTATTGCAAGGAATGATTGTGTTCAAAGAAGCACTGAAGTGTGTGTTTTGTATTTTTTTCACTTTTTGAACACAAGGTATATTAACATGTAAACATTTCTTAATCTCCATTTTCTTGTTCATGTACAGTATCAAGGAGAGCATGGATGGAAGCCATTAAATTATACTAACTTGTGCGAGAAGATTCTAGCAAAAAGCCAAATTGTGGTAAGTTGATTTTCGTTCATGTATGTTTGATATGTTGATATGAGTTTATTCCATTGGCTTAAATATCTGGGTTGTGATATTACAGGCTAGTTTTTTCCTAGTTCAATACAGTCACTTATGGCAAGAACACCTTGATAAACTGTTTGATCTCTTCTCCTCAGGAAAGCTTAAAGTATGTTATCTTTTTTTTATGTCTTATTATCTTATGTGTGTACAATTATAAACATATATGTCATTTGTTCACGGCTTGCATAGTATAAGTTTATGGTACTTACATGCAATATCATTATTTTTTAGTAAACATATAAAGGTCTAAACACATTTAAAATTGTTGTACTAGGTGGCTGTTGATTCCAAAAAGTTTATCAATCTTAGTTCTGTAGCAGATGTTGTTGAATATCTTCATTCTGATGCTAGCCTTGGCAAGGTATGAAATTTGTGTGGCCTTTATAAACTATATCATCTTTTAAATATCGTGAAGTTAGCAGGACGTGGAAATAAAAATATTTGATGAAGGGATACACAATGGGAACCATGGTAGACTACATATTTGATAAAGGGATACATAAAAGGGAAGCTATGGTAGGCTACCGAAAGTCTAAAATCACAAAAATCTTATAGTATAATTACATAGATGGCAACATGCCTATTATGATTATATAATAGGGGTTTGTGATAGATATTCTATTTATTAGTATCGCCAATACAATATATAGATAGTGCAAGACATTACAATATAGATGGCAACTTCTTTTGTTTCTACATGGTAAGGCTGTAAAATATTCTGATCGCCAATACAATATATAGATAGTGCAAGACATTGACAGGTGGAGTGTAAATGATTGACTGATTTAGTTCATTTTTATGTACCATATTAGGGTATAGATGTAGATGTATATATATAAACATTATTTGGTTCTTGTTGTGTTCTGAAGTAGTGGATAAAACTTAGATTTTAGATTTTATTGATTACAACTTTACCTAGAATCCTAGCAAGCTAGTGCCACTGTCCTTAGTGTGCTTCTTTAAAGCACGATTGATCACAATAACAATTTCATTAGGGGTTATGTTAGTTTCAGTAACTTAGTCTTTGGTGATTCATCTTTTGTACTTTTACATACTTGTATATATTGACTAACATATGTATGTTTGTGTTTCTTCTTCACAGGTGTTGTATGATGCTTTTGAGGTTGATACATGATGTCGCACTCTTTCTCCTTTAAATCGGTCATGCTTATCGACGGTCATTAAAATATTTTTAGTATGTATCGTTTTGGTATGCTACACTCAATTTGTGTACTTATGTTTAATTTTTATCATAAATATTTATGTTTAATTCTTCATGTATGAAATATTATGGATATATATATATTTTGTGATTTGGCTTATGACTCAATTTGTGTACTTATGTTAATGTGATGAATGTGGTTTTTTGAGTTATAATATATAAGTAGAATTGAAAATTGTAAGCTTTGAATGTTATGGCAGTAAAAAATGTGCAATAGAATTTTTTTATAGCGTTGTAACTATGCAATAAAAAGAAATATTGTTCAGCTTTGTTATACTATAGCATAATGTTAGTGCTATACAAAATATTTTGCAAAGATTAAATAGTTTTCATAGCAATAAGACGATGCTATAATAGATAGTAATGAATTTTCTATAGCATTTCAATGTGTCATAAAAGGTTGACACGATGATTCCATAGCGTGTTCAAATGCTATAATAATATAGCATGTCGACATATTTATAGCAACTAAAATGCGTCATAAAATGTTCTATAGCACGTTTCATAATGCTATAGAAAAGCAGTTGCACCAATATGGCCTATTTTAGATGGCAAGAAAAATACGTTTTCCATTGCAAGTATGACATGCTATAGTATCTACCAGACTTTTTACAACATGTTGATCTATGGCGATTATAGAATCGCTATAGAAAGTTTTCATAGCGGTTTTTACATGCTATAAAAAGTCCTTTTTGTTGTAGTGCACATTATTTTTTTTCTTTTTTTTTAAATGCAAACACACACAAAATAAAAACACACAAAAATCAAACAACTAATTCGAAGAATAGAAACTAAAAATTAAAGACCACTCCCCGGCAGTGGCACCAAAAACTTGTTTGATGACGGTTTTTCTATCGGTAAATCGCCAAAAAATTAATAATAAAAATAACCGCAAGCGCACGATGTACAATGTTAGTACGTGGCAAGTACGGGTCGTTCCATTGGGAATTGTTAGATTTTAAATTTCTATTCAATCAAATTAACAAAAGTTGAGAGTTGTTTAAGCTAAAAATGTAAGAAAACAAACAAAAGAAAATTGATAAAATATGAGAGTTTGAAGGCAATTTAGAGGTAATTTCCACTCTCTATATCACATAAATCAACAAAATGAAGTTATGATCACTCTTTTGGTCAGTAGTGAAATTAGTTGATGTGCTTATCGTAAGCATGACATATTTATGCTATTAATTAGCCCAATATAAACCATCAAACTATAACACAACCACTAAACCACTATTTAACTCTCATGAAAATGACAATAAAGTTGAAAATAAAATCTATTCTAAGTATGGCCTATTAACTATTGATTAGAAATATAAACCATCAAATTTTGATTTTAAAATCACTTAATTACTAACATTATATGTAGATGAAGAGGTAATTTGTGTTTGTTGTTTGTTTAAGCATAGCTTATTTGGTGTCAACAATATAGGCTATCAAATTCAAAGCTAAAACAACAAGTTAAACCACTTTAAATATTTCCATTAAGCACAAAAAGAGAATATAAATGATCAAAATATTGAAGCTACATGATTAAGAGAGCTTCATTACCCCTAAATTGAAGGGGTTTAGCCTCTCATAATGTTATCATATTAACAATTGTAGCATGCAACATGAAACAAAAACAAGAGAAAATGAGAGGTAAAATAAAAAGAGAGCTAATTAAAAAGAAATAAAATTAATCTACTTGCATGAAAATAAGCTACATTACTAGCATGAAAGAAAATAAACAAGAAAAGAGCATATATTAAAATTGCATAAAAGGAAAATACATGAAAGAAATGGCTAAGTAGTCATGAAAAGAAAGAGAGCTTGCATTTTATTTTTGAGCCAAAACTAATCTAAAGAGGCTAAGAGGAAGAGAGACTAATTACATGAACATAAGGGGTATTTATACATGTTTGGAAACCCTAATCTTATTTTTGGGAACTACCCAAACTACCCTTGAGGAAGTGTGACCACCAAGTTATCATTAGCCTCTATTAATCCATCATCAAGCATGCATGAAGCTTTAACCTCCACTTAGTTGTCCATTAGCTTCTAATTGTAGATTTAGGTAAGTGGGTAGGTGGGGTCCTCCATGATCATGAGTTTGAATTGTTTTCATCTTCATTCCTTTGTATTATCTTGTGCATGCATATATTCCATTAAAACCTCTTCCATTTGGATCCAATCCTATAAAAATCATAAAAAATGTCCCAGTAAAAATTCTCAAATTAACACATGCACAAAAATGACCATTTTGCCATTGTATGAAGATGAATATATGATGATTTGAGAACAGTTTAATTTTAGTTTAAACATGTTAAAATACCCTATTATGACATTTATTTAAATAAAAATAGATAAAATATGGATGTAAATATATGCACATTTACGTGCACATCAGCCAGCAAAGCAAATATATATGTTAGTGGGATTATTGGTAATACATTAGTTCAAAAAGAGGATTGTGACAGAGGGATCTGTTATCTCCTATTTGATTTAGCTGCTAATATATTCACACAAATTTTGAGAGTTAGTAGTAAAATTGGTATTTCGAAAATTTTTGTAAAGGAGTTTATTATCGGGGGAATAAATTCTTTGCATTACGCGGATGATACCGTTATTTTTAGTGATCTTGACTACAAATACATAGCTGCACCTAAATTCATTTTTTATGCATTTGAAAATTAATCTGGTCTCCGAATAAACTTTCATAAAAGCTCTGTTTTGGTCATTGAATCAAAAGCTCCGAATAAACTTTCGAAGGGATAGCAGGATTGTTTAGTTGTAAAGTAGGAGAGTTTCCACTGAACTATTTGGGACTGTGCATTAGACCAGGAAAATTAGATAAAGAAGATTGGTTTCTAATCATCAATAAAGTGGATGCTAAACTGGCCAGGTGGAAAGGTAGTTCACTTTTGAAAGCTGGGAGGTTAGTTTTGGTTAATTCTGTGTTATCTACTTTGCCATTATACTGGTTATCTTTCTATAAATGTCCTATATGGGTACTGAAAAAAATTGATGTAATAAGAAGAAATTTCTTTTGGACTGGAAAGAAGAATACTAGTGCTTTGAGCTGTTTGATTGCTTGGGATCGGCTGTGCATGTCTTTCGAGCAAGGAGGTTTGGGTATTATCAATTTAATGGTGATTAATTCCTCTCTGTTATGTAAATGGATGTGGAACATGTTGAATCATAAGAATGCTATGTGAACAGAATGGATTATAATTGCTTATTATGATGATAATTTCTCTTTACATGCTGATTATAAACACTACTCAAAATTTTAGAGAGATATTACGAGTAATGTGCAACTATTCTGAATTTGAATGAATATCAAGGTAAATAATGGTCCAAAATGTTCTTTCTGGTCAGATGGTTGGTTGTTGCTAGTGCCTTTTGCTATTGAGTTTGAACTTTTATTTGAAATAACAAGTGATAAAAGAAGTTTAGTTTTGGATATGTATGATAGGCAAGCAGTGGGTTTAAAATGGAGGCTATTATTTAGCATAATTATTAAAGGACGAGCTCTTAACCAGTTATTGATGCTTATTGAATTATTGAAGAACACCGACTTAAACTATGAGATGGATGAAGTTGAGTGGCTTTGGTCTAAAAAGAAAAGCTTCAAAGTGAATTTCTGTTATAAATTTTTTAACTTCTCTGGTAGAATGTTCGATGGGTTCATTAAAAGCGTGGTGCGCAAAAAAGTTTCTTATGTAAGATAAGATACATATGTGGATATTAATACCTGGGAAATTGAATTTTATGAACATGTTGAGGAATAAAAATATGAACATTACTTAAAAATGCTTGATTTGTGGAAGTGGAGAAAAATGGTATATTCATTTGTTCCATGACTGTGATGTGGCAATTTATATTTGTAATAAATGCATAATCCATTTAAACATTGATTTGGAGTGGAGTGATTACATTAGAGAATAGTTTGATTTTTGGAGTTATGAATACAATAGAGTCTCTAATAAGAAAATGCTGAACAAGTATGTTCTCTTCAAATTTTCATATTGCTGGATTATGTGAAATGAAGGAAACAATAGGTGCTTCAGGGGTATTGCCAAAAACTCTAACTCGTTATTATTTCAAGTGCTGAAATTTATATAGATATGGGTAGGTGTTGGTAAATGGAAGCATGTTGATTTGATTAAAGATAGCATTGGAGCTAGAGTACATTGAAGGGGTAAGAGTAGCAACTAAAGCTTTAGTCTATCTACTTTTGTGATCAGCTATTCTTATGTGTACTATGTTGTATTTGTGTTCTTGCTATGCTCGGTAGTGTACTTTTGTGATGAGCTATTCTTATGTGTAGTCTTTGTTATGCACTGATTCATGTTTGACTTCATGTATTTTGTCAGTTTAATTAAGGTCGTGTTATTGTTGTGGTCTATTAGGTTACCTTTGTTATGACCGTATTGATGCAGCACATACCTTAAATCGTGAAATCGAAGGTCGCGAACGACACCATAGGTCGCGAAACCCTAGGTCGCTTCCACCTAGGTCGCGAACGGCATCTCCTTTAGTCGCGGTGCTGCATCTCCTTAGGTCGCTTCCAGTTGGAAGTCGAAGCTTCTTAAGTCGCTCCAGATTTCCAAAGTCGCCTTCCTTATGTCGCGAATTCCAGTAGGTCGCGAAGTTCTTATGTCGCTTCCAGTAGGTCGCGAGCTCCGGAATCCTTATGTCGCTGATTGCTAGGTTGCTGATTGCTATGTCATTACTTCCTTAAGTCGCTTCCTTTATGTCGCTGATTGCTATGCCAAAGTCGTATGTTGTTATGTCGCATGTTGTGAAGTCGTATGTTGTTATGTCGCATGTTGTTAAGTCGTTTGTTTGTTAAGTTGTGTTGTAATTGTGTTGAGTTGTGTGGTGTTGTACTTTCCCTATAAATAGGGGTGTATGGTCATTTGTAATAGAGTTGAATTTTTGAATAAAATTTGTCGAGAGCTTTATGCCTCCATTAAAATTGGAAGTTGAGTGTGATATCCTTTCTCCATCTTCGGATATTCGAGTGCGCTCGAATTAACGATTTTGAAGCCGATTCACGGAATCTCGTGCGCGAGATCAACGTCGAAGAATCATAGATCTTAACGCGGTATCGTGCGCGATCAACGTGTTGAAGATAGATAGAATCCAGTACCTCGAGAGATCAACGGATTTGGGCACTTGGTATCATCAATTCATCAATTTATCTTGTTTCATCGATTCATTTTTCCGCACTTCGTGATTGGATCCTGGATAGATTTGACCGCTGGTTCAGATCTACTTCCGTGCTGCGTCAATTTGGTATCAGAGCAAGGAGACGAACTTTTCCAAGTTCGTTGGGTGTGAAGTTTCGAGATTTGAAGTTTTTGGAGTACGAATTGAGTTGTTTGTTCATTTGGGTGTTCGTGAGATTTCAAACAAGTTGGGGAGTTTTGATTCGAGATTTTTTTGGATCGAAGTGAAGTTTGTGTTTGGATTTGTTGAAGATTTGATCATGCCTTCGAGACGCGCTAACCGCTATCAAAATGTTGAAGATTTGTATAGAGGACAAGAAGCTGAGCAGATGGAGCAGCGTATCAATGAAAAGTTCAATGAGGGTATTGAAAAATTGGAGAAATTGATGATCGACATGAATCAAAATCAAAGGAGAACGTCACCAGTTTTGAACCAGGGTGGAAACAGGGTTTCGCCATCTGTTTCGGAAGAAAGAAGGATGTCCCCCCAGTCTTATCGAGATAGGAGAGAATCATCAGTTTCAATGATACGAGACCACCATGGGTACCGAAATGAAGAGGGAGGAACTCAACGTGGTTTTGAAAATGAACCATATCGTGATGCTGAAAGACAAGGTAGAAGGAACATGCGTGGTCGTAGGGATGTAGATGGTCAGGATCGATATCGAAATACATCTGATTTTGAGGAAGATGGTGATGGAGGTAGTATTCATTATCGAAATCAAGGCCAAGTGCGAAATCAATTTCGGGATTCAGAAAATGATCGTAAATGGGAGTCAGGTATGAGGATGGAAAATCCAGAATTCAAAGGTGGTATGCAAGCAGAAGAATTTCTTGATTGGTTGTCGAATGTTGAAGAAATTTTGGAATTCAAGGATGTGCCTGAGAATCACAGAGTCCAATTAATTGCTACAAGACTAAGGGGAAGAGCTATGGCTTAGTGGCAACAAACTAAACTAACTCGGGAGAGAATGGAAAAATCAAAAGTTGTCACTTGGGAGAAGATGAGAAAGATGATGGAAGCGACTTTTCTGCCGTACAATTATCAATCTCTTATGTATCAACGTTTGCAGAATTTGAGACAAGGGACGAAGACAGTGAATGACTATGCAGATGAATTCTATCAATTGATTGCAAGGAATGATATTATGGAAACTGGGGAACAGCTAACGGCTAGATATGTTGGAGGGTTACAAATGAAAATTCAAGACATGGTTAATATGTTTAATCCTATGTCTGTTGCTGAAGCACATCAGAAAGCTCTAGCTTGGTAGAAACAAGGGAGACGAGGAGGTGGTGTGTTTACGAGTTCCAACAACCAGAATAAGGGTGCTAGTAGCAGTGCAAATGTTTCCAAGACAGTCAATAAACCAATTGTCAATGAAGCCGCTAAAGCAAAGGTCAATAACAGTATCAAGTGCTATAATTGTCAGGAGTTTGGCCATAAAAGTAATGAATGTACAAAGCCAAAGAAGAGAACATTAGTTGCAGAGGAATGTGAGTATGCGGATATGGAAGCTGAAATTGATTATTCTCATTCACCAAAGTTTGATGAAGATGAAGAAGTTGTGTCAGGAGACGAAGGGTGTAACTTGATGATGAGGAGGTCTTGTTTAACGCCAAAGCATGAGGATGATTCTAGTTGGCTGAGGAGCAATATCTTTCAGTCTACATGTACTATCTTGGGAAAGGTTTGTCAATTTGTTATTGATGCGGGAAGCTGCAATAACATTATTTCTGAAGAAGACGTCAAGAAGTTAGGGCTGAAGACTGAAAAACACCCTAGACCTTATAAACTGGCATGGCTAAAGAAAGGTGGAGAAGTGATAGTGGGAAGACGAGCATTTGTTACATTTTCTATTGGGAAGAAGTACAAAGATGATATATGGTGTGATGTTGTCAATATGGATGTGTGTCATCTACTATTGGGAAGACCATGGCAATATGATAGAGCCATACAACATAATGGTCGCACCAATAGCTACAGTTTCATGTTCGAAGGTACTCAAATCACCTTAGTTCCTAAGAAGCATGAACAAAGTGAAAGCAAGTCAGAGAAGAAAGTGGAACCAACTTGTCTATTATCTTCGAGAGAATTTGTTAAAGAAGTGGAAGATAGTGCTGAATTGTTTATGTTGATTGGGTATGAAACAAGTAAAGATCTTGAAATTCCTGCGGAGGTTAGACCGGTGTTAAATGAATTTGAAGATGTCTTTCCTGCGGAATTACCCAAGGATTTACCGCCACTAAGGGACATACAACATCAAATTGATCTAGTGCTAGGTGTTGTTTTATCGCATAGGCCGCATTATCGTATGAGTCCGAAAGAGCATGAAGAGTTGAGGAGACAGGTTGAGGAGTTGCTTGAGCAAGGGCATGTTCGAGAGAGTCTCAGTCCTTGTGATGTACCAGCTCTGTTGGTGCCAAAGAAAGATGGTTCGTGGAGAATGTGTACAAATAGCAGGGCACTCAACAAAATAACTGTCAGATACAGATTTCCTATGCCAAGACTTGATGATCTATTGGATCAACTTAGTGGGTCTGTAATCTTTTCTAAGATCGACCTTAAGAGTGGTTATCATCAGATTCGCATAAGACCAGGTGATGAATGGAAGACAACATTCAAGACTCGGGAAGGATTATATGAATGGCTAGTCATGTCATTTGGTCTATCTAATGCACCAAGTACATTTATGAGGGTGATGAATCAAATTTTCAGACCTTACATCGGGAAGTTTTGTTGTAGTTTACTTTGATGATATCTTGATATATAGTGCTAGCATAGAGGAGAACGTTCAACACTTGTGAAAGGTGTTAACTATTCTTCGTCAAGAACAGTTCTATGCAGCGACGAAGAAATGCGTGTTCATGACGCCGAGTGTTTTATTTCTGGGTTATGTCGTGTCCATGGAAAGGATACAAGTGGACCGGAGTAAAGTAGCCGCAATCAGAAATTGGCCACAGCCCAAAACTATAACAAAAGTCAGAAGTTTCCATGGGTTAGCTTCATTTTATCGAAGATTTATACCGCACTTTAGTTGTGTGATGGCTCCTGTTACTGATTGTATGAAAGGAAAGTAGTTTTCATGGACGAAAGAGGCAGGATCTGCTTTTGAACAGATCAAGGAACTTTTCACATCAGCACCGATCCTGGTGTTGCCAGATTTTCAGTTACTATTTGAGTTACATACAGATGCGTCCAAAGTTGGAATTGGAGGAATGTTGAGTCAGAAGGGTCGTCCAATTGCCTATTTCAGTGAAAAGCTTTCTGGAGCAAAGATGAGATACAGTACTTATGATGTGGAGTTTTATGCTATTGTGCAGGCCGTGAAGCATTGGAGACATTACTTGTTCCACAAAGAATTTGTTTTATATACGGATCATGAAGCATTGAAACATTTACAAGGGCAGAATAAAATTGCAGCTAGGCATGCATCGTGGATAGCTTATTTTCAGCAATTTACATTCGTCGTAAAGCACAAGTCCGGAGTAACAAATCGCATCGTCGATGCATTGAGTCGGAGGAATAATTTACTAACAACCATGCGAGTAGAGGTGATGGGTTTTGACTTACTTCTAGATTTGCTTACTTCAGATTCATATTTTTCCAAGATCCTAGACAAAGTCAAACAGGGAAACATGGATGGATATATGCTGGTTGATGGTTTTCTATTTAAAGGAAATCAGTTGTGTATTCCAGATTGCAGTCTGCGAATGAAAATCATCAAAGAATTACATGAAGAAGGACACATGGGCCGTGACCGTACTATGCAGTTGATCTCAAAGTCTTATTTTTGGCCGTCAGTAAGGAAGGAGGTTGAAAAGTTCGTTCAGAGGTGTCATATTTGTCAAGTTTCAAAGGGGACCGCAACAAATGCAGGTTTGTATATGCCATTGCCTATACCTACTAAACCATGGGTGGATGTAAGTATGGACTTTGTATTGGGATTGCCGAGAACGCAACGTGGCAATGATTCTATCTACGTGGTGGTTGATCGGTTTTCAAAAATGGTACATTTTGTCGCATGCAAGAAGACGGCAGATGCAGTTAATGTCGCACAGTTATATTTCAGAGAGATCTACCATCTTCATGGGTTGCCTGAATCTATTGTATCAGATAGAGACACTCGTTTTCTGAGTCATTTTTGGATGAGTCTATGGAGAATGGTCGGGACAAAGCTGAAATTCAGTAGTGCTTATCATCCACAGACGGATGGACAGGCAGAAGTTGTGAATAGATCCCTAGGTAATCTATTGAGATGCCTCGTAAATGACAATTTGAAGAGTTGGGATTCCAAGCTGTGTCAAGCTGAGTTTGCACACAACCATGCAGTTAATCGTAGCACTGGGTTCAGTCCATTCCAGGTCGTTTACTCAACAATGCCTAAGGGACCATTAGATTTATCTACAGTGCCATAACAGAAAGGAGTGATCAAACGAGCTAGTGATTTTGTGAATGAATTGCAAGAGTGCCACAAGGTTGTGCAGGAACGATTGCTTAAGCCGAATGAGAAATATAAGCAATCCACGGATATTAAGCGACGAAATGTTGAGTTCAAAGAAGGAGATTTTGTATATGCAGTATTGACTAAGGATTGATTTCCTATTGGTACTTACAACAAACTGGCTGCTAGAAAGATTGGCCCTTTGGAAATCGTAAAGAAGATTAACGAGAATGCTTATCGGTTAAGATTGCCGGATCATATCCATACTGCCAACGTTTTCAACGTCAAAAACTTGATTCCATACCATGAGAATAAGCATGTCGAAGAAGAGGAAAGTGTGAATTCGGGGTCGAATTCTTTTCAACCAGGGGAGGATGATGCAGCGCATAACTTAAATCGCGAAATCGTAGGTCGCGAACGACACCATAGGTCGTGAAACCCTAGGTCGCTTCCACCTAGGTCGCAAACGACATCTCCTTCAGTCGCGGTGCCGCTTCTCCTTAGGTCGCTTCCAGTAGGTCGAAGCTTCTTAAGTTGCTCCAGATTTCCAAAGTCGCCTTTCTTATGTCGCGAATTCCAGTAGGTCGCGAAGTTCTTATGTCGCGAGCTCCAGAATCCTTATGTCGTTGATTGCTAGGTCGCTGATTGCTAGGTCGCTGATTGCTAGATCGCTGATTGCTATGTCGTTACTTCCTTAAGTCGCTTCCTTTATGTCGCTGATTGCTATGCCAAAGTCGTATGTTGTTATGTCGCATGTTGTTAAGTCGAATGTTGTGAAGTCGTATGTTGTTATGTCGCATGTTGTTAAGTCGTTTGTTTGTTAAGTCGTGTTGTAATTGTGTTGAGTTGTGTGGTGTTGTACTTTCCCTATAAATAGGGGTGTATGGTCATTTGTAATAGAGTTGAATTTTTGAATAAAATTTGTTGAGAGCTTTGTGCCTCCATTAAAATTGGAAGTTGAGTGTGATCTCCTTTCTCCATCTTCGGATATTCGAGTGCGCTCGAATCAACGATTTTGAAACCGATTCACGGAATCTCGTGCACGAGATCAATGTCGAAGAATCGTAGATCTTAACGCGGTATCGTGCACAATCAACATGTTGAAGATAGCAAGAATCCGGTATCTCGAGAGATCAACGGATTTGGGCACTTGGTATCATCAATTTATCTTGTTTCATCGATTCATTTTTCCGCACTTCGTGATTGGATCCTGGATAGATTTGACCGCTGGTTCAGATCTACTTTTGTGATAAGCTATTCTTATGTGTACTATGTTGTATTTGTGTTCTTGCTATGCTCGGTAGTGTACTTTTGTGATGAGCTATTCTTATGTGTAGTCTTTGTTATGCACTGATTCATGTTTGACTTCATGTATTTTGTCAGTTTAATTAAGGTCGTGTTATTGTTGTGGTCTATTATGTTACCTTTGTTATGACCGTACTATGCTTTTTGGGTTTTGTATTTTGTAAGTATGTGTAGTGTTGTAGCTCCTACATGAGCATATATAGTGGTGTAGTGTTGTAATTGATGTATGTAACTTTTAATTAGTAATGGATATGGCATGGTAAGCTTAGAAGCGTCTAAGTAAATCCACTAAATTTTGTTCAAAAAAAAATATGAATATCATAACATCGATTGCAAACATTTATATGTATGAGGATTTATTAACTCGTAACTTATTACATTTAATTATCGATAACTTCATTAATCCATCTAAAAACAATTTATAAATTATTTATCTAATCAAACATACCATATATCAAGCTCAAAATTGTCATCTAGAAAAAAATCATGAAATTTAAATTAGTTAAATAAAAATCATCAATTAAAATTTATCAGTTCGCTTATCCTTTTATAAATCTTAATTTTTTTTAATGTATATCACATTTATATTAACGAAGAATATAATTTTAATTTATTTCTATTTTCAAATACAAAAACTACACATATGAATTTCTTATAGGTAATATATTTGGTTGTGTACAAGGCCTTCGTCAACCAGGTTTGAGGATAGATCTGCATAATTAACATTTATATATATATATATATGTTATATGTATGTATGTTTGTATAAGTTCCAAAGTACCAAACCCACGATACATAAATGTAACGACCCGTATTTTTAACTATTTTAAATGATTAAATTTAATATAATTATTGGATAAAAATGGTTAGAAATAAAATTTTAACGATTTAGTAATATAGTTATTGAATATGAACTTGAATATAATAAATTTTTGAAAGAAACAATTCCGAAGATTTTGGCGATAATCAGTATTGAAATGGAATTCTATATATTGAATGGGTAAAATCAATAGTTGAAATTGAATAATGGATATTGAATGACTATAAAATGAAAGTAGTTGTTTATTATTTGAATTCGTTTTAAAAAGTAAATTATATAAGTTTAATGGCTTATATTTGAAATAATGCAATTTACTGAATAATTAAATCTTTTAAATTTATTTTTGGAAATTTATTTAAATAATTGAATTTTGGATTTAATGTGGATGAAAATGATGTCGAAAGTCGATTTAAAGTTTATTTAAGTATGAATGAAGATTGTTGACATTTAAAAATTGAGTTTAAAAGTGAATAATTAGAAATTGGAAATTTTATATTATAATTAACGAGTAAAATAAGCCATTTTGGCCACTGTATTGGATTTTGACGAAACCAGTTTCATCGGATTTGTATTAGTGAGCTATTGTAGGATTTCAAGTTTCGTATCAATCAGACTTGTCGTTTGGTCGTGCGAGCTTGAAACGAATAGAAATTAATTTCGGGATTCGATAAAATAAATTAACTTTGAAAAGCTATCTTCCGAAAATGAACGAACTGGGACTCGAGACTAGTTCCATTGTGTTCGAAATGGAGGTAAAACATTCAGAATGCCAAGCGGCACGCTTCATTTGGAATTCGAGATTATGCAGATCGATCGAATTGGATACTTTCTAATTTAACTAATAATATATATACTTATCCTTATCCTTATCCAAATACGTACAACCAGCATCCACTCTGTCTACTCGTACCTATCCCCTTCACTTTTTCCCCTTCATTTCAAAAATCATCAGCCGAAAAAAAAAGTATGCGAGCGAACAAAAGTCGCGATCCTTCGTGGGCGCGCGTGTGATTGGGGGAAGTGGCTACTCGAGCTCGAGGGATATTGGGTTCAAACATAGCTGAACACGATATTGGGTTCAAACATAGCGCGTGTGTGATAGGTCGAACACGATATTGGGTTCAAACATAGCTGAGATGAAGGGCGTGTACGAGAATCGAGCAGTGAGGTATCGTAATTAAGTTAATTACTACAGTGATGATAATTAAAATTTAATTATTTCGAATGCTAATTAAATCGTAATATTTGCATACGATGTCCGTTTCAATCGAACATATTGTAGTGGGATCATATAGTCGTCGGCTACGTCATGGTTTCGAGTTGGATTTTATTTGAAGCTGAAAATATTTTTCAGTTTCAAATAAAGGTGAGTGTTTTATAACGCTCACAAGTACTAGAATATTTTTATGCTAGTTAAATTTGAAATTATGAAGTGATATAAATTTATTGATTGCTGTTTGGTAAATTTGATCGTCATCTAAATTGTCATTTGAATCAACTATTAAAAACTAGAACTGACAGTTGAATTTGAAATTGGAATTTAACTACCAGTAAAATACTGATGTTAATAACTATGATTTGGATATTTTGGACGGTTGATTGTGATGGATGTTATTGGTTGATATTTTGGATGATTTGGATGTTTATTTATTTTGATACATCTTGTATCATCTTGTATATTATTTACAATATATAAAGTGTTAATTGAATTGTGACGACCCGGAATTTTTGTATATTTGGAATTGGAATATTTAATTAATTTTAAATATTCAAAAGTTAATTATCAACTTAAATTTCAAATATCGCTGTTTATTGGGTGATTTAATTATTAAATTAGATTATTTGAAGTTGGATAAAATAGTAAATCTGGCATTTCTAAGCTACTTAAAAATATTTCGGAAGCTCGTAAAATTCATATAAATGATACTGGAAATAATAGAAGTGTTGAAATCGAATTTGAAGATGATTTGTTCAGTTTTAAAAATATACTGTTTAAATTTAATTTAAAAATAGCCTTCCGAGGCATAGTCTCGGAATTCGACGAAACCAGTTCCATTGGGTCCGTAATATTAAATTATTATCGAATTTCAAATTTTGTATTTTTCGGAGTGGTTATGCGAGCATACAACATAAACGCGTCGAACTTAAATCGAATCCAATTCAAAATTTAAATTTTTAATTAACTCAAATGTCAGCCGTTTTCCTTCAATTCACATTTCTGTTCACAACCCAATTCTACACGCAACTGTCTTATTTTGTCTCCCTACTTTTCCTTTAAGTCACGTTCCCCTTCTTGTCTTCTGATGTAAGCCAACTTCTTCCTTAAAACATTTCAGCCGAGCATTCCTCTTTTATTCTCTTCAAAAAGATCGAGATCTTCAGAACTAAAAAAAATCTCTCGCATCTGAAATAAAGCTTCAGAACGAAAAGAAAATAAATTAAAGAGTCGAAGCTTTAACGAATAAGCAAATCTAAATCATTCGACTTCAAATCGAACGAAGTCTCGCTGTTCGTTCGCACCATAGAGCATCAGATCTGGAGATTCGAGGCTTGGGCAGGGGTCCTTATCGACATCGATCGATGTCAGGTGAGTGTCGCAAGGTGGTTTGAACGATGGGGGATCGCGATGTTGGCTCGAGCTTGCGTGGGGCCGGCGTTCAAGGAGGATCGAAGGTGGCTCTTGTGGGGGAGTAGGGTTAGACTCGCGACAGGGGAAGCTGGCTCGATCGAATCGGCGAGGCTCTCGGGTTCATGTAGTCGAAGTGGTGATCGAGGTAGAGTTGATTGTCGCGATGTCAATCTCGAGCACGATGGCGTTCACAAACAAGGCTGAGGACTCACGGTGGGTTCGCCGATGTCGCAACTGAGGCTTGGATCGTTGTTCGTGTGCGAGGAGAGTTTCATCCTGTCAGGTATATCCAGTTTATTCACTTCAATTTGAAAGTGATAATACTTAGGCATGTATGTATATTATAAAAACAGTAGAAGAGATATAAGAAATATTTTTACAGTAAGATCATTCAAATCAGTTCGATTTTATTTTATTTTATTTTATTTATTTTACTTATTTACTGGAAACTATATAGGGCTGAACAGGAATTTTAAAATATTTTGATTTGAATAGTTATATGAAAATTGGACTTTTGGTTTATATAAATTACCTTTTAAAAATATGAATTAGGGTGGTTAACCTGTTTAATTAACTTGTTTAATTACTTTAGTTACTAAAAATATTGTATCAAAGAAAATTAGTTTAAAATAAATTATTGGATTAAACCCAAATTAGTAGCTAAATTAAATGAATAAATAGTAATTAATTGATTGACTGATTCAAATATTAATGAATTGTACACATGTTTGTACAAGGTTTAAAACTGTGAAAAATTGTTGGGAAACAAGCCGGTTTGGATTGGATGACAAATTTAAAAGTCAAAGGTGAGTTAATCTCACTCAGCTGAATTTAAATTTAAATTTAAATAGTTAAATTTAAACAATTGATTGAATGATTGTTTGGATTGATTGTTATGATACTATATATAGTAGTATATGGCAATATATACATATTGGCATATGTATATATTGGAGCTGTTGATATTCCCGCATTTATATAGCGGATGAGACCCTATGCGCCGCATAATAGCGGATGATATTTTATAAAACCCATATACCGCGATATTCCACCTTGAAGTGGAATTGGTATTGTGCTAACGTCTGTGGATGCAGGGAAACAGGTTGGAGGGATCCAACTGGATTCCTCAAAATATTTAATTTTGTTTAAATATTTTGTGATATGATTGTTGATATCCTGTGATGATTTATATTGGATAATCTGGTTGGAGTGAATTTCCCAGTATAATGAGTTACCAAAAGCAATTGAATTGAATTTTGGAAAGAAATAAAGGAGTAAAATTTAAGTTAAATAATTCTAGTGAATTCGAATAAATTAAATAAGGAATTGTAAAGGAAATAAAGAAATTTCTAAATTCGAACAAATATGGGAAAAGAGGATTTTGAATTTAATAGTGAAGAAATAAATCTTTAACTAAAGTGATATTATTTAAAAATATAAAAGAATTGATTTTTATTGGAATTTAAAGATATAATTTAATTAAAATATTAATTGAAGAAGTTTGGAAATCCGAAATTGGTATTTTAGTTAAAAAGGGTTTTAACTCATAATAAGGAAATAAAAGATGAAAGTTAATGTATTTGAAATAATTGAAGTAAATAGGGAAATTTACTTCAAAGTAAAGTAAAATGGAAATCAATTGGAAATTGATTTAAGTGTTTAAAAACTTGGGTTTTTAAAAGAGAAATGAGATTTTGGAGATATAAACTGAGTTTATAAAGTAAAATAAAATATCAGTGGATATTTGAGAATATAAATTCAAGATGGGAATTTATAAAAGGATATGGATTGGTTTAAAAATAAATGTTGGTTTATTTTTAAAAGATGGAAATGAGAAGTGTATTTCTCTGGATTGTCAAGTACGTTTTTCCAAGGCAATTTTAAATACAAGTTAAAAGTTTAATATGTTTTAAAAAGCATATTTTAGAAGATTGATTATTTCTAAATGTTAAAGTCTAAAGTAAGTATTTTCAAAAATCTATTATTGTAGTAATTATATAAAAGTGATTTGCTATTATGTTTTAAAAGAGAAATTTAGTTTATATTTGTAAAGTGGTTTCATTTTAAATATTTCTTAAGTATATATTTTGTTAAGGTATCAAAGTAGTTTTTAAATTTCAATATTATAAAGTATATTTATAGTAAAGTGCTTTTAAATTATTTTTAAATCTAAAGTATTTTGTACTTGGTGTTTCAGAGAAATAAATATTTGGGGAAATGTATTCCGTAAGCGGAAACTGTTTGAAATTGTTTCCAAAAGGAGTTTGAAAATAGAAATATATATTGGAAAGATATTTGGGCAAATAAATAATGTGGGAAATTATTTATTGTGTGATGGTTGCTTGTGGATGTTAATTGATAGTTAAATAACCGACTATCAATATTGGCCAAATGCGCTGATCGTTTCGAAGAGACCGGGATCGAGTTTCCGTATACCAGGATTCTAGGTCTGGAGACTCGAATACCACTTCGATCCGGTTTGTACGTTTCGTGTAACGATTTCGGAGTCGAAGATGGAGCAGTGAAGTGCAAGGGCTAGTCGCTACTAATCCTGAGGATATTTCCAAAATGGATGTAGTAGGAATAGTGCCTTCGGTTCCGTTCGAACCCAGGACGGACTTGTATGGACGAATGCTTTCGTGACATCGTCAGCGGACGATGGGCATTCTAAGGGATATGTGCTATAAAGGTATCGGTTAGCCTCGAACCTCATCAACCGGGAATGACTGAAAATCAGGGGTTATGCAGCAAGGCTTCGTGGGTAGCACCCACTTGAGAGTAAGGTCATCCCTGTCTAGATGTCCCTTTTATTTCGGCTTAGTGGTGCGGTTGCTGATCACAACCGTGGGGTGATTTTACTTGGAATTATCCAGTAAGGGATGATTCCGGTCTTGTGTTGCAGGGGAGCGGGCGTACTCCTCGGTACTGTGATCTAGGCCACGTACTGTGACAGGTGGTACCCCAGTGCCTAGTCATTCGTTGGAAATCCATTTTCCCTACGTGCCTTGTACGAGTTTTGTTTGTATTACCCACGTTGTGGCTAGTATGCTGGAATTTAATCATGTAACAATTTCAGCTATTTTAATAAGTATTTGTGAATAGACACTATTATAATATCAGAGGATTTTGATAAAAAGTGTTTAGCTATCGTAAGGTAAAAACCCGACATGTTTATTTGTGGCGTGGTCTTACGAGATGCTTTTATTTTCAAAAGGATTTTTGAAACTTTAATAATCAATTGAGTGTGATTTTCTCACGCTGGTATTCCAGACTGACTCGGGTATTATTTTATATGATGCTCGGGTCAGACCGAGATAAACAGGTTCAGGATATGATGCTGTGGAGCTCAGGAGACGAGCTGGATGACGATACGTACTCTCGTACTTGCTATTATTTTTCCGCTGTGTATTCAGTTGTATGTTATGGATGTTGATGTACTCTGATGATGTATTCTGATGATGTATTATATAAAACTGATATAGTTTTGATTTGTGTAAAGATCTGTTAATATATATTATATTTTATTCCGCTGCGATGGTTAGATTCTGATTTTGTTTTCTATTTTTCTTCTTCTACCTCTTTTTCTTTAACTAAAATGGTTCGATTTTCCGGGTCTGGAAATTCTGGTCGTTACAGTGGTATCAGAGCTCAGGCTGGCGACAACCTTGGCTCTGGTGGGAATTTTGAGTGTATAAATAAATATGAGCGCGTATTTGTTAGTGAATATAAAATGGTTTTATATTGTGTTGGCTGGTTTATTGAGTAGTTTATGGATTCCGGTCGATGTGTGGGACGCCACAACATTGATAGGAATCTCTAAACACTTGAATAGAACAATTCAACACAGTATTGTTTTAAAATAGGGTAAATGAAATAATTTTACCCAAATTATTTTTGTATAAAAAGAAAAGTTTTGTAAACTATTCTAGTTAATATATATATGGTTGTTTGGATGTTAGAAGTGATAATATGGAATTATTATCATTAATATATGGAAACTTAACTAGAAATTGAAATTTATAACCAAAGTAAAGAATAAAATTTTATAATAAAATAAAATTTGAGATATAGATTACAAATGTAATTTATAAAATTGAAATAAACTTCATATACAAATGAGATTTGTACTTTAAAATAGAATTCCAGAGAAATGGGAAAATAAATCGGAATGGATTTTAAGTTTGGAATTTTGGGAAAGGTTTGAAATTCCTTGAGATTTGGAGATAGTTTTCAAAGAGTTTGAGGAAATAATAAGTGGTATTATTTCAGGAATATTTTGAGTTGAGTTTGGAATCTGGAAAGATTTGAAATTTAAAAATATTTGAAATGGTTTAAAGAAATAAAAGCATTTAATTCTCTTCCGGTCGCTGGGAAAAAATTTCGGTGATGGCTGCAGCATCATCGATGTTCATTTTCGAGTTTCCAAAGAGAAATTGCTACCAAACTGTTTTAAATTGGAATTGATTGTGAACTGGGTTGGTTTTGAAATTCAAAGGGATAATTGAATTTACCAAAGGAGTTTGGATGTGGTTGATTTCAAAAGTGATTTTGAAAATTTGGAAAATTGTTTAAAACTCTGGAATCTTATTTAAAGTTGTTTATGGAATAGTAAATATATATTGGCTAAATAAATTGTATAATCCTGAGTTAAAAAGAAAATGTGTATGAGATTGATTTTAAATAGATGGAAGTATGGATATAAACAAATTGTGACTTATAAAATTTAAAAATGAAATAAATAAGCCAAAATAAAAATTGTTTTGTATCTTGAGAAATGGATAAAAATTCCAAGAACTTAAATTTGCAAAATAGATTAAACTCAAGAAAAATAGTTAAAGTGAGTAATGAAATAAAATCAAATATTGAATAATAATTGGAAATAGCTAACTTGGAATAAATTAGTAAGTTGAAATTGGTTGATGAGATTTAAAGTGATCAAGTTAAAAGTTGAGTTGTGAGTTATTAATGGAATATAGAAATGGAACTCGAATTGGTTAATTAAAATTTGAATAGTGAATAAATAATAAAATTTGAAAGTGAAGCTGGACTTATTAATAGAAATTCAACTTGAAATTTGTAAGTGAATTAAATATGAATTGCAGTTGAATGGAATTGAATAAAAATAAAAAGGACGTGTATTGCAAATAAAATTGATTTTGATATAAATGAATATGAATATGAGTTTGTGTAGACTTAAAAATGAATTGGATAAAGGGAAGTGAATTGTAAACCTTTAAGTTGAATGAAATGGCATATGTATTGATTGGAAGTATTTAAAATAAATGTCGAAACATTTCATATGTGCTTATGGAAGTATATAACATGCATTGTTTGTAGAATCCATGTTTTAGCAATTTAAATTTTAGTGAAATGTAAATAAACTTTGTATATTTGGCACTTACATGTTGTAATTGAGTTAGTACAGGTTCAGGGAAGTCGGCTGGCTGAATCTGATGGCACAACATGCTAAAATAAATAACCGCTTTGCTTTAAAAATGCTAAAATAAGGTACGCTTACGCAAAAAATTCAAAATAGGAGATATGAACTGCATATATTGATATATATTGTGATTTCTGGCCTGAGGCCAATGTATATATATATTTGTGCATCCTGCGATATCGCAGAAGTCCCTCCGTACAAAGGAGACTCTGCCAAAATTTTCCGTAAATTTTGGGAGTTAGAAAATTTTCATTAACGATAAATGATTTAAATTTCTAAGCAAATAAAATGGAAACTGGATATTGAAATCTAATTCAAATGTGAATGTAAAGTGAAGTCGAAGGAACTAAAGAAGTGAAGTTTGCGAATAAACTGTTAATCGAAATTTAAATTAATTAGTAAGTGCAACTAATTAAATATTCGAGTGGAAGCCAAATTGAAATCAAATGGAATTGTAAAGGCAAAAGTGAATAGAAAAGGATATGAACTTCAATAATGAAGTGAAAATAAGTATAAGCAGTATGTAAAATATTTATATTGAACTTAAGAAGTATGGTGAGATTCTTAAGTAATTTGATATTGAGGAAGATTATTCTAGATGAATAATTGAATGACGATTAAAATTTGAAGTTGTGAATAAGGGGATAACAATCAAAAAGGAATGTGAATAAAGAGAATTGATATAACTGATAATCAATTGGAATTTATACGTAAGATGTACGTATATTATTTTATTCGCATAGCTATTTGGTCCAGATGTCGAATACAGAATTTCGAGATAGTTCTATCGATCCGAATCAGGATTTTTCACTCGATTTTCAACGGCGAGCCTGGATATGGATTGTTGATTGATTCTGAAATTCTCTATCATAGTTGGTGGCTATGCAAGGAGAATGACGGTTTCTGATCAAGAAACCGGATCTGAGTCCGCACTAGGAAGTCGGTGGACAATACTAGTTCGGAAGTGAAATTGTGTGATCGATTGAGCGATCGAATGTGATATTGCGTACGGATGATATATGTGCATCGTACGGGCTTAAGTAAAGCAAATATTGAAAATTTGTAAAGGAAAGTATAAAATGATTTTGAATGTTATGATTTGAATATTATTGCTTAGTAGGATATACAGGTGTATAAAAGCAATGGATAATTGGGATTTTTGATTTTAGAAGATAAAAATTTAATGGCCCGACAAAAAGGTATGTATTTGAATTTCTATATGAAATTTGATTGGGTTTTTGATCCAGCCACTTGGCTTTTCGTTTTCTTTTTTGAGATTGGGAGGCCGTAGAGCCATTTTGTAGTTGTACCGAGCTAGCCGCGCAAAGGAGACGCTGGCAAATTTTTTCGTAAATTTAGGGAGTTAGAAAATTTTTGAGAAGTTTTGATAACTTAAAATTTGAATTCAAATCTAAATTTGAACTGATAAGTAAGTGATATTGTTGGGACTTTTGGAAAAGGTTTGGGAAGATAATCAAAAGGAATATTATGTCTTTAGTAAAAAGATTTATTTGGGCAAGTTGCTTAAAAACTATTTGGGTGAGGAAATAGTTAAAGAGTTATGGGACATTCTTCTTAACTGGTAATTTCGGGGACGAAATTCTTTTAAGGAGGGAGGAATATGACGACCCGGAATTTTTGTATATTTGGAATTGGAATATTTAATTAATTTTAAATATTCAAAAGTTAATTATCAACTTAAATTTCAAATATCGCTGTTTATTGGGTGATTTAATTATTAAATTAGATTATTTGAAGTTGGATAAAATAGTAAATCTGGCATTTCTAAGCTACTTAAAAATATTTCGGAAGCTCGTAAAATTCATATAAATGATACTGGAAATAATAGAAGTGTTGAAATCGAATTTGAAGATGATTTGTTCAGTTTTAAAAATATACTGTTTAAATTTAATTTAAAAATAGCCTTCCGAGGCATAGTCTCGGAATTCGACGAAACCAGTTCCATTGGGTCCGTAATATTAAATTATTATCGAATTTCAAATTTTGTATTTTTCGGAGTGGTTATGCGAGCATACGACATAAACGCGTCGAACTTAAATCGAATCCAATTCAAAATTTAAATTTTTAATTAACTCAAATGTCAGCCGTTTTCCTTCAATTCACATTTCTGTTCACAACCCAATTCTACACGCAACTGTCTTATTTTGTCTCCCTACTTTTCCTTTAAGTCACGTTCCCCTTCTTGTCTTCTGATGTAAGCCAACTTCTTCCTTAAAACATTTCAGCCGAGCATTCCTCTTTTATTCTCTTCAAAAAGATCGAGATCTTCAGAACTAAAAAAAAATCTCTCGCATCTGAAATAAAGCTTCAGAACGAAAAGAAAATAAATTAAAGAGTCGAAGCTTTAACGAATAAGCAAATCTAAATCATTCGACTTCAAATCGAACGAAGTCTCGCTGTTCGTTCGCACCATAGAGCATCAGATCTGGAGATTCGAGGCTTGGGCAGGGGTCCTTATCGACATCGATCGATGTCAGGTGAGTGTCGCAAGGTGGTTTGAACGATGGGGGATCGCGATGTTGGCTCGAGCTTGCGTGGGGCCGGCGTTCAAGGAGGATCGAAGGTGGCTCTTGTGGGGGAGTAGGGTTAGACTCGCGACAGGGGAAGCTGGCTCGATCGAATCGGCGAGGCTCTCGGGTTCATGTAGTCGAAGTGGTGATCGAGGTAGAGTTGATTGTCGCGATGTCAATCTCGAGCACGATGGCGTTCACGAACAAGGCTGAGGACTCACGGTGGGTTCGCCGATGTCGCAACTGAGGCTTGGATCGTTGTTCGTGTGCGAGGAGAGTTTCATCCTGTCAGGTATATCCAGTTTATTCACTTCAATTTGAAAGTGATAATACTTAGGCATGTATGTATATTATAAAAACAGTAGAAGAGATATAAGAAATATTTTTACAGTAAGATCATTCAAATCAGTTCGATTTTATTTTATTTTATTTTATTTATTTTACTTATTTACTGGAAACTATATAGGGCTGAACAGGAATTTTAAAATATTTTGATTTGAATAGTTATATGAAAATTGGACTTTTGGTTTATATAAATTACCTTTTAAAAATATGAATTAGGGTGGTTAACCTGTTTAATTAACTTGTTTAATTACTTTAGTTACTAAAAATATTGTATCAAAGAAAATTAGTTTAAAATAAATTATTGGATTAAACCCAAATTAGTAGCTAAATTAAATGAATAAATAGTAATTAATTGATTGACTGATTCAAATATTAATGAATTGTACACATGTTTGTACAAGGTTTAAAACTGTGAAAAATTGTTGGGAAACAAGCCGGTTTGGATTGGATGACAAATTTAAAAGTCAAAGGTGAGTTAATCTCACTCAGCTGAATTTAAATTTAAATTTAAATAGTTAAATTTAAACAATTGATTGAATGATTGTTTGGATTGATTGTTATGATACTATATATAGTAGTATATGGCAATATATACATATTGGCATATGTATATATTGGAGCTGTTGATATTCCCGCATTTATATAGCGGATGAGACCCTATGCGCCGCATAATAGCGGATGATATTTTATAAAACCCATATACCGCGATATTCCACCTTGAAGTGGAATTGGTATTGTGCTAACGTCTGTGGATGCAGGGAAACAGGTTGGAGGGATCCAACTGGATTCCTCAAAATATTTAATTTTGTTTAAATATTCTGTGATATGATTGTTGATATCCTGTGATGATTTATATTGGATAATCTGGTTGGAGTGAATTTCCCAGTATAATGAGTTACCAAAAGCAATTGAATTGAATTTTGGAAAGAAATAAAGGAGTAAAATTTAAGTTAAATAATTCTAGTGAATTCGAATAAATTAAATAAGGAATTGTAAAGGAAATAAAGAAATTTCTAAATTCGAACAAATATGGGAAAAGAGGATTTTGAATTTAATAGTGAAGAAATAAATCTTTAACTAAAGTGATATTATTTAAAAATATAAAAGAATTGATTTTTATTGGAATTTAAAGATATAATTTAATTAAAATATTAATTGAAGAAGTTTGGAAATCCGAAATTGGTATTTTAGTTAAAAAGGGTTTTAACTCATAATAAGGAAATAAAAGATGAAAGTTAATGTATTTGAAATAATTGAAGTAAATAGGGAAATTTACTTCAAAGTAAAGTAAAATGGAAATCAATTGGAAATTGATTTAAGTGTTTAAAAACTTGGGTTTTTAAAAGAGAAATGAGATTTTGGAGATATAAACTGAGTTTATAAAGTAAAATAAAATATCAGTGGATATTTGAGAATATAAATTCAAGATGGGAATTTATAAAAGGATATGGATTGGTTTAAAAATAAATGTTGGTTTATTTTTAAAAGATGGAAATGAGAAGTGTATTTCTCTGGATTGTCAAGTACGTTTTTCCAAGGCAATTTTAAATACAAGTTAAAAGTTTAATATGTTTTAAAAAGCATATTTTAGAAGATTGATTATTTCTAAATGTTAAAGTCTAAAGTAAGTATTTTCAAAAATCTATTATTGTAGTAATTATATAAAAGTGATTTGCTATTATGTTTTAAAAGAGAAATTTAGTTTATATTTGTAAAGTGGTTTCATTTTAAATATTTCTTAAGTATATATTTTGTTAAGGTATCAAAGTAGTTTTTAAATTTCAATATTATAAAGTATATTTATAGTAAAGTGCTTTTAAATTATTTTTAAATCTAAAGTATTTTGTACTTGGTGTTTCAGAGAAATAAATATTTGGGGAAATGTATTCCGTAAGCGGAAACTGTTTGAAATTGTTTCCAAAAGGAGTTTGAAAATAGAAATATATATTGGAAAGATATTTGGGAAAATAAATAATGTGGGAAATTATTTATTGTGTGATGGTTGCTTGTGGATGTTAATTGATAGTTAAATAACCGACTATCAATATTGGCCAAATGCGCTGATCGTTTCGAAGAGACCGGGATCGAGTTTCCGTATACCAGGATTCTAGGTCTGGAGACTCGAATACCACTTCGATCCGGTTTGTACGTTTCGTGTAACGATTTCGGAGTCGAAGATGGAGCAGTGAAGTGCAAGGGCTAGTCGCTACTAATCCTGAGGATATTTCCAAAATGGATGTAGTAGGAATAGTGCCTTCGGTTCCGTTCGAACCCAGGACGGACTTGTATGGACGAATGCTTTCGTGACATCGTCAGCGGACGATGGGCATTCTAAGGGATATGTGCTATAAAGGTATCGGTTAGCCTCGAACCTCATCAACCGGGAATGACTGAAAATCAGGGGTTATGCAGCAAGGCTTCGTGGGTAGCACCCACTTGAGAGTAAGGTCATCCCTGTCTAGATGTCCCTTTTATTTCGGCTTAGTGGTGCGGTTGCTGATCACAACCGTGGGGTGATTTTACTTGGAATTATCCAGTAAGGGATGATTCCGGTCCTGTGTTGCAGGGGAGCGGGCGTACTCCTCGGTACTGTGATCTAGGCCACGTACTGTGACAGGTGGTACCCCAGTGCCTAGTCATTCGTTGGAAATCCATTTTCCCTACGTGCCTTGTACGAGTTTTGTTTGTATTACCCACGTTGTGGCTAGTATGCTGGAATTTAATCATGTAACAATTTCAGCTATTTTAATAAGTATTTGTGAATAGACACTATTATAATATCAGAGGATTTTGATAAAAAGTGTTTAGCTATCGTAAGGTAAAAACCCGACATGTTTATTTGTGGCGTGGTCTTACGAGATGCTTTTATTTTCAAAAGGATTTTTGAAACTTTAATAATCAATTGAGTGTGATTTTCTCACGCTGGTATTCCAGACTGACTCGGGTATTGTTTTATATGATGCTCGGGTCAGACCGAGATAAACAGGTTCAGGATATGATGCTGTGGAGCTCAGGAGACGAGCTGGATGACGATACGTACTCTCGTACTTGCTATTATTTTTCCGCTGTGTATTCAGTTGTATGTTATGGATGTTGATGTACTCTGATGATGTATTCTGATGATGTATTATATAAAACTGATATAGTTTTGATTTGTGTAAAGATCTGTTAATATATATTATATTTTATTCCGCTGCGATGGTTAGATTCTGATTTTGTTTTCTATTTTTCTTCTTCTACCTCTTTTTCTTTAACTAAAATGGTTCGATTTTCCGGGTCTGGAAATTCTGGTCGTTACTATTTTGAATAAATTAAGAAATAGGTTGAAATGATATATACCTATGACATTTATTTTGGATTGAAATGATATATATCCATCCCTGAAATTAAATCGAAATAACTATTCACTTGGCCATATGATAGAAAATTATATACGGACACCGAGTTGGTTAAATTAATGATTTAAATTTTTTTGATTTTAGATTATTTAAACGAGTTTGATTTAATGAAGTAAAAATCAAATTTATGGAGATCGAATTATTTTTGAAATTGAGCTCAAAATGTTGGAATCAGAATTTGTTAAACGAAATTGTTTAAAAATGAAATTCGAGATATTGAAGTTAAAATCGAAATATGATTTGAATTACATAAATTGAATTGTTTTAAAAAGATTTGAACTCTTACTCGAACTTTAAAATAAATCCAAGTAAAAGTAATTTAAATGGATATTTTGAAATTTGGGCTCGGAATTGAAATGTTTTTAAAGATTTGAATCTTAAATAGAATATTGAAGTTAAATTCAATTTAAGTGATTTAAATTGATATTTTGAAATCGAAATCAAATTTATATAAATCAAAATGGTTTAAAATTGAGAATTTAAATGAAATTAGTTCAAATTGGTATAGAATTGAAATTAGTTGGAACTGAAATCAAAATTGGATTAATTCGGAATCGAAATTGAAATTGATTTGAATTAAAATTGGAATTGAAGTTAATTTGAATTGAAATCAGAATTGAATCGATTTAAATGGAAATGGAAATGGAAATTTAGAGTGATTTAAATAGTGAAATTTGGAATTAAATTAGTTTGACTTTGAAACTATTCTCAAATATATTATTTTGATGTAAACTATTTAAATCTATCTTTTTACATTTTCAAATTAATTTGATTTTCCAAACTATTTACTATATAAACCATTTCAATACCAAACTATTTTCTACTAAACTATTTTAACTATTTAAACTATTTTAAAACAGTTCAAACTATTTTCTAAAAATTCAAACTGGTCAGAGTGGGAAAGTTTATATTTAAATCATGGATTTAAATGCGAGTTAGGTTAAAATGAAGTTATAGCCAAAATTGAAATTCGAAACAATTTTGGATGCAAAATCGAGATATTAAGGCGATATGATTATGAATTGAAATTGTATATTTTGAGTAAATATGATGATTTCAAAATGAATTTGATTTTGAAGCGAATATGATATTTTGATATCAAGTACGAATTGTTTTCGAAATGTAAAAGTACCAACCAGTGTGTAAAACGACGTTTGGTTGTTAAAAAGACCGGGGCCTCTTGTTGGCATACTATGATGCCCCACCCCGAGACCTACATTAAAAAAGAGTATTACGAGGTAATACTGTCTGCTAATGCGGAGAATAGGGCTGGTTAGGAGCGACCATCTATAGTCTTGTCTTAAATATCTATTGAATACATCGATTAGTGCTCTATATTCTTTTTTCCTAACTTAAGTGGATCGACATATCCAATAAATGCTTAATACAAACTACAGGTGGCTATAGGATCTATCAGAACAAAATACAACAACCAAAATGCTAAACACATCACAGAACAGTAGATAATCACATATATATACATGTACATATACATCACAGAGAATACAAAATGATACATCACATATGTGGTATGACGACCACAATACAAACACGAGTCAAAAGAATATACATATCAGAGTAGCTATAAAAGAACTACTCAAAAACTATATCAAAAAAGAGATAGCAGAAAAGAGTCCATGCGGAAGCAGAATAGGCTAAGTCCAAAGGTACCTAACTTGAAACACCTCGGTCTGACCCGAGTATAAAATACACGGGTCAGTCTAGCCAAACATATCAGTTTAAGAGGATAAGCAGTAATAAATGCATAAGAATAAGGGTAATGTTCTTCTTAAACAAGAAGGAACAATACTGAGTTTAAGCATGAGTATAAGTATGGTATGGTTACTTCAAGTGATGAGATGATATAACTTACACCAACATATAATCTCAAAAGTGATAAGACAATCCATAAAATGCTAAATATAGCAAGCCTTATATCATCGGCATATCACAAATCATCAATAGTGGTTTAGGGAAAATATAACTCCTAAAAAGAAGAAATCCCAGAACCCGCCATATCGGCAAACTCAAAGAAATCTCAAAGAAATCACCATCTCAAAAATACGCCATAAGGCAATCAAATATAACTCTCCAACATAGGAGAATATAATCCCAAATAAACGCCAAAAGGCAATCTCATGTAATAACAGCAATAGGCAAATCTCAATAATAACGCTAAAAGGAAAATCTCAAATAACGCCAGTGTAGGCAACTCAAATTCCCATAAGGTAATCGCCATATGTATATAAAATGGCTCGAATGGCCCACCATGAAAAACACAATACACTTGGGAAATCAATGAAAACATCTCAAAATTTGCACGTGCTTTTGGCCGAAGCTTGCCAAGTACTGATCTCAAATATGGTACCACGCCCGAAGGAAAATACGTCACAATGACAAAAACGCCGCAATGGAAAATACGCCGCAATGGCAAACGCTGCAATGGCAAACATCTCGAGGGCAATGACCCGAAGGTCCAGTAATGGCAATACGCCGCAATGGAAAATGTGTTACAAACTCTCGGATAGGAACCCGAACAGTGTTAACGTGTATCCCATACCACACGTTCGCACTAAATGGTTTACTAACCGCTAGTAAATTTCACACTCAAAGCAGTAAAAAGTTTACCTCATGTCCGTAGGTGCGGCGCAGTGGAAAGGAGGCTTGGGTTCTGGTAAAAAGACCCAGGTTCGATTCCTACCATGCGCTTCCCTATCCTATATAAATTTACCCGAGGGTATGGGGGCTTGGATCAGCGGACGGCTGTACTATACCCTCCTCAGGAGTTTACCGGTCCGCCGGGTTCTCCTGGGTTTTCAAAAAAAAAAGTTTACCTCATCTCATCGGTAAACTCTACTCAAAGGTCAAAACGATCAAACAAACAAGTCGGGAATTAACCGATAAGATAAACACGCCTGTCTCATACCACGTGTTTTACCAAACCGTTTAATTCCCCTTCTCATTCGCTCGAAATGTGCAAAAAAATGTAATTTATATATAAAATAATTTACTTTGGAAAGCTAGCTTCGAAAACTAATTCTCGAAATCAATTTGAACACCCTATTGGAAAATTTCCCTTATTATAGAGAATAAATAGATTTTACATTTGAAAATACTTGAAAATATTATATAATAATTATTTTGATATGCCCATAAATTTTAAAAATTATTTCAAAATTGTTTGGAAAAATCCGTACTCGAAATCAAAGAAATCACTCAAAATCGTCATTCGAATTCAATTCAAATTTGAATTTCAAATTCATCAAAACTTGGCTAGCCTATTGATAGGCATCATAGTCCTCAAAAAATTTCAGAAATATCACAAAAACATGAAGTAAAAGTCAAAAGTCAGACTGAAAAAGAACATAAAAATGCATAGGCAAAATAATACCCAGGTCTGAAATCTTCTCTGTGATAAACTTTCGGACATGAAATAGGTGGCCAAACTACCTCTGATTGAAATAAAAATTGGTTTGCATATAGTAGAAAACTTCATCTTTCAAACAAAAAAAGAATCAATGAATTCCGACTAGAAATGAAAAAGTTACATTGTCTCAAACATGAACTCAGGCCTGTTTGCAACAATTTAAAAACAAAAATGTGCCCAGGCCTGAAAACCATCTTGGCTTCAATCTACAGGCCTGAAACAATGGAACAAACTACCTCATATAGAGCTGAAAATTGTTAGAAACATACTTTAACGCTCATACTTGAAACTGGAAGAAGAATCATGAAATTTGAACAAGCTATAATAATGTTATGATGTCTCAAATTAGAACTCAGGCGGTGTTTTCACTTTAACAATTTGGGCAGAAACATGCTCCGAATCAAAGTTCAGTAATATATTTCTATAAGCTACATGGGACGAAATAACTTGTAATTTGGCATGAACAAAACATAACACTCATAATTTAATGTGGAAAAAGAATCACACAATTTGAATAAGGTATGAGAAAGGTATGATGTCTCAAAGTTGAACACAGGCAGTGTTTTCACTGTAAAAATCTGGGCAAAAACATGTTCCGAATTAAAGTTCGGCAGCATATTTTTATAAGCTACATAGGTCGAAATGACCTGAACTTTGACATGCATAATTTTCAACAACTATAATTTAGACTGCAAAAAGACTCATGCAATTTTGATAATGTATGAGAATGTTATGATATCTCAAACATGGACTCAGGCCATGTTTGCAATAGTTCAAAAACAAAGATGTGCAGGTGATTTCCAAGCTGCGCATTGATTTTGCAGAAAAGTTTTCAAGTATCAAACAAAAGAGATTTGTTATGAAATTTTGCACACTTATACTACAACACATGAACTACTATCAGAAGAAAATATGGCAGTATTTTGTTGCCGGAATTGTTAGATATTAACATGCAAAGTTGAGGCCAGAACAGTTTTAGCTTAAACAAAACCGAGCATAAAATAAGATACAAAAGCAAACTTTTCATAGTTTATAGCAATTTGAAGCTTGGCTTTAGCTAGAATTTATAAGTTTTGATACCCACCTTGAAATATTAGAGCATATACTTGGATTTGTACCTGAAAGTTGATGGCTTGGAGATGGATTTGGCTTCAACAACCTATATGAGCTCAAAATAAAAACATGCAAAACCAAAAGAAGAGATTACATGCAATACCAATTTCTCAAAATTAGATTTTGATGAAATACTTATATTTTTGGAGTTGATTGCCTATTGTATTATCTTTAATTTGATATAAACCGCAATTAAATTGAAGAAAAATGGGAATTTGGCTTAGATTTGTGAAGAAGGTAAAATTTCTTTCTCTTTTTTCTTTTTACTGCATACTGTAAATGAACGTATAGTAAGAAGAAAGAAGAGTTTCTCATTTTTTTTTCTTTGTTCAAGTTATGTGATAATGGGCCTTGGCCTAAAAGAAAAGAAAACAGTCTAAGTTAATTAATTTATCACTTAATTCTCAATTATACTTATGTAATTAACCAAACCATCATGTTTTCACCAAGTTTTAACTTAAAAAAATTACATAAATATATTTTCATGCTTTACAAACATTTAGATCACTAATAAAAAGATAATTTAGTTATAAAAACATTTTTATTATTAAAAACCCTTATTTTTAATTAAATAACCAATTTTCACCAATATATACACAAAACTCGATTTTTAATACCAAAAATTACACAAAAATAATTTTCTTGTGTAATAAAATGAAACAAACCATTTTCCATCAATTTTATGATCAAAACTTATTTTTAAATCAAATTTCACCTTTTTATTTATAATGAACACGTTTAAAAGTCAAATACTTCTTTTAAAAAAATTATTAAAAGATGCATTTGACAATAATTACAAGAATTATTGCATTCTCACCAAATACAAATCATATTGCACTCATTATTAACCCAAACAACCAAAAGTAAAGTTTCTAAAACTTTATTTCAAATTTTATTTCCAAATCCATTGTTTATTCCAAATAAACAATTTAATTCTCCAATTTAGTTTTAATTCACAATATTAAATTATAACTACCGTTATGATTTAATATTTATAGGTAATCACCCAGAACCAAGGTTGTTACAGACTTCCTCCCTTATAATAATTGCGTCCTCGCAATTTCTAGAGAAGAGCTGTATTCAATACTATTTATTTCATCAAGCATAGGAAGATAGATAAGCTCGAGTTTAAACTTTCTCACCCCCACACAAGATGTTATAAAAACACGGTAAGATCGCTCGATTAATTCTATGGTTTTCCAAGTGCCAATATTGGGATTAGCGGACCATTGAATTTCTACGAGCAATACATCATGATTTTGAAGGCATCTTATATTCGAAACAAGATCACAGACAGGATGCCATACAAAAGATCAATCGAGTGAAATTGATTTCTCAAGAGCTTCTCGAATAGAGTCGGGATTTAACAACATTTTATCTCGACTTCAACCAACTAGATAATTGTCGACATGACTTTCTGTATGTCACTACGGAAAGAGCCACACCGATATTAGATTAACACAATGGAGGTAAGAAAACTCAATAAGAGGTATGTGGTTTCCTCAATACCACCACCCTAAACGACCGCATAAATGCAAGTCCTTAGATAATTGCACAAAGGCAAGACAAACTCAAAGAATGGATTTTTATACTCCTATTTAACTAAACAAATATTTTCAAGGTTATCAAAATCCTTTTACTACATAATCAAATTCTTAAATTTCAACATTTTGAAAATTTTCAAAACCTCTTTCAAAAATCTAATTTAATCTCCAAATCTTCATTTAAAGTGATTAAAATGTTTCATTCTTAAATTCTACCAAAATATATTTCAGTTTGAAACGTATATTTATACTAAGCATCAATTCTATTACATTCACAAAATAGGTAGAATACACATGACCACAAAGAAAACAAGCAAATTCCAATTACAAACCTGCTGTAAAGAAAACCAATTTTGACATAGCAAACATCCAAATCAGAGAACTCTTATAAAATAAAAGTTGTTCTACAAATTCTAAGCTTTCTAGTGATATAAATATCATCAAAATCGGATTCACGATTTGAAAGTAACACAGAATTTACTTTTAGCACAAATTTTAGAAACTTATAAGACAGAAATGTTTATTCACTTTCAAACCTATTTTAGACAGAATAAAAAGCAAAATCTTCCAATGTGGTAAAAAGAAAATTTATAGCTTTCTAAAAGCTCTTCCATTTGCAAAAAGTTTAAACTCATTTGGAGTTACAATTCTCAAGTTATTATTGTTTTATCACAGCACTTTTCAAACCAGATTTTATCTTTGAAATCAATTTAAATTTTGAAATTTTCCCAAACCATTTTAATTTCAAATTACATTTTTAAACAAGCTTTTGCTAAACCATTTATTAAATGATCTTCTTTTTCTTGGAAAGCTAAGATATACCAAAATATGATCAACTTTATGTAATCAAATCAACATAAAAGAAATAATTCATTAATTGGAAAAAATTTCATTACTTTCCAAAATCTAACTTTATAGTAATTTACTAAGAAAATTAATTTTGGAAGAGATAACTAATCTCTTCTATTATCAAAAGATGATTATAGATTATCCATAAGATAAATTTTAGAATATATATAAAGTTTAAAATCATTCTCACCATAAAAATGATTATACTACATAAATGGTTCATTTATCAAAACAATTCAAATTCACATTTCCACTTTGTCACAAAATTAAATTTCCAACTAATTATCAGCATAAAACTAATTAAAGTTGATAATTAATTCAAATTTGTTTCCAAAAGAATTTTACAAATTCACACCAATAAATTTTTAATACAACCAAAATTCAAAACAAAACTAGCTCACCAACTCATGCTAAGAGTTTAAAATTAGAATATTCAATTCCAAAAATTTCAAATAATACAAGGGTATTGCCTCGCCATTGATTATAACGAATGACCCCGTCGATTGGCTGTAGAGTTGACCCAATGATCAAAACTGCCTCGCCACTCATCCACTTTCACTATGGTTCAATGGCTGCATTACTCATCAAAGTAAAATTCAATACCCAAACCATATTAATTTGTTCCCAAACTTTACTTATAAAAACTCAATTTACAGTGTCTGACTTTCTCATCACAGCGTTTAGAAAATTCCTATCGATAACGTTGATCAGACGTATCGACCAGAGTTCTTAAATCACTCGATGGACAACCCAACACAAAATCATTTTCTATAAAAAGAAATGCCTCTTATAATATTTACAAAATATTCTTTGCTTATCACAATAAAGAAAATCCAGTTTCACTTAAATACATATCCTTTATTGAAAGATTTGAGAATTTAATAGTTGCTTACACTCAAAATCAAAGAACACAAGAAGAACTCATCAAGATATTCCCAGAATACTCGATTCATAATGTAACGACACTGAATTTCCGACCCAATTTAAAATTTTAAATCCATTATTTAATAAAAATTTGAAATTTATATAAGTTCTCAGTTAACATCCAAACTTCGTTTATAAGATGCGTCTAGTTTGTTATGGATATAGGAAAAGTTTCATCGCAAAATATTGTCATAAATTTAGTTCGCGTTTTATTGTATATCAGTTCATTTTAAATTGCGTAAATTTTCCTCTTCGGAATCTAAATATTTTTACACAGTATGTTGTAAAAATTTATCTGATCAAGACGTTGCATTTCGTTTTGTCTAATTCCGTCGTCGCCTGCTTCAATTAAATTGTTTTGTCAAACGAACAATTTAATCGGCGTAAATTTTGAGTTTTGATAAAACTGTCGTATCGCAAATATCTATGTACCATTGGAAGCGCCTCGTTGCGCAAATCAAATGGTATATTCATTTGTACAAATCGGAGTTCGACGTAAAACGTCGCGCTAATTTAACCGTTCCAAGCGGACCGGTTAACTAATATGCAGCCCAAGAAAAGCCCGTATACGTTCAAATTTTGAAAATAAAATATTAGCTGGAGAGAATTCATGAGGGTGGTTGGCAACTGGGTGATAACATGGGAAACATGCAGTATATCTCGTAATGCCCACAAAATTATTCTCTGTCCAATAGTTACTTTTATCCCTTCGTATCCCCATCTCTACATATTTCAAAATCTCTGTAACTATTCACGTTTACAAAAGAGAAGTTCCTATCAGGTAAAAAGCTATTCTCAGACACTTCTCTTCTTCTCTTTACATTTTTTTTATGATTGCCTCCAATGTCATATTTGCAAAAGAAGAAAATCAACCTCCTCATCACCCCACTTCGGAATCGCCCCTTCACCGTTCCTCGCCTCCGCGCACGCCACCTCCCCTTCCAAACCGTGCGTGCCTTCTTTCCCTCTCCACCGACCTCAGGCCATCACCCTGCGACTATCGCTTTACACCCGCGCAACCCACTAGAGCGCGCACTCCATCTACATTGTACACCCAGTGGCCGACTACCGCATCACTCCGGTCACAACACACATCCCCACCTCGCCTTGACGCACACTCCAGCTCCACCTCTCCAGACCGTGCGCGTCATTCCGCGCCTGGACCACTCCACTGCCTCAGCGCGTCGTCCCTCCTACCTACGGCCACCCCTGAGTCACCGCACCATTCCGCGCCCTCGACCGATCCACGTGTCGCCATCCCCTCATCGTGGCCTCGCACAAACTCCAGTGCATCATCCCCTGACCATCACACTCCAGGCCTGTGTCACTCTTTTGTGCATGACGTGTGTATGCAAATACAAGCTTGCATTCAAAAAAAAACACAGTTTTGTTTTATAAAAAAAAGGAAAGTGAATAGTTTGTTGCTTTATGAAAAATTGAAGTGTTACTGATGTTTTAAATAATTGCCTGAAGAATATGTACACAGTGTATATATTTAGTTGCTAAATAGCAGTAACCCACTTCTTTTCTCTGTTGTGTACAACAACAAGTTGAAGTTTCCACTTTGCAGCAGCACCCAAATCCTCATTTCTTTCTTCATCGTTTGGTAAGTGCATATATATGATTTTATAAAAATATATATGAACGTCCATATTGAAATTAATACCATTCTTTTCTTGTCGATGGTTGCAGTTGTTCGATTGTTTGTGTTTGAGCTATGTTTGAACCAATTCCATTCATGCCTCTTCGTGCTTCGTCGTTCATTTTCTCTAACCACGAAAGGTGAATAAATTTCACGACATATTTTCTTATACGAGGATAATCAAGTTTGGTTGATAAATGATTGATTGTTTGATGTTGATATTGGACGTTAAAATTTTGAAGTGATAAATGATAAACAATTGAATTTGACGTAGCATAGTTAACAATTTTGGAATTGACATATGTGCTTGAATTTGATGAAATAAAATTGTAAAATATGACCCTTAAATGTCTAGTTAATTGATACATAGAAATATAGTTAGTTACACCTTAAACCATTTAAAAGTTATGTTGTATAAATTGTTGTAGTATGAAATTGAATAATAGATATCAAGTGTAGAACCGCATAAAATAATAGTGTAATAATCTTCAATCTACACGAAATGATAGTGTAGATTCTAGAAATAATTATATTAATTTGCATAAATAACAATGTAAATTAATACGATTATTTCGGGATTATTTAAATAAATTATTGGATTGTTATTGATTGTTGATATTGCTTGTTTATTTACTTTGACACCGTCCCAGTTATCACACTGCAAGTTCCCTTTACTATGCTTTGGTTTTGAATTGAAATGGAATCGGGTTGAAATGATAAATACCCAAATAAAACAATTGACTTAGGATAGAGAATTAAATAAAAACCCGATTGGTCAAATAATTCGAATTAAGAAAAAAAATATAAAGAATTTATTTGAATGAAATAATAAGGGTTTTTAAATGAAGTTTGGAATTTGAATTCTAGTGAAATTTAAATGCTAATATTTAATAATTTGAAACAAAATAGTAACAAAGTGTTTGATGAAAGAATGTTGTTTAAATTTTAGTAAACTATTGAATTAAGTTTTGAAATTATTTAATAATTAAATAAGTTGAATTTCTTTAATAAGTAAATTTGAATTTCTTTGATAAGTTAAATTGAATTTCTTTAATAAGCGGAATTGAATTTCTTTAATAATTAAGTTTGAAATTTGTAAAATTGATAAGCAAATAAGTGAAATTTGAATTACTTTAACAAGAAATAAAAATGTGATTTATTGAAATCAATATAAGACTTGTAAATTTATAGAATTTAATTTGACGAATTTAATTAAATTAAATTTGTAAGTTTGATATAATGTAAGTAAACTTAAGTTGATTTAATTGGAGATTAAATTGAAATTGTTTTGAATGTAAAATTAACTTAATTTTAAGGATTATTGAATGGAATCCATCAATGAATTTAAATCGATACATTATGTTAAGTTAACTTAATTTAAATGATTATAGAATGAAACCTATATATGAATTTAAATCAATATTTGAAATGGTTAAATTAAAAATTGATATTGAATTATAGAGTTTGAAAATTTGAAATTGAGAATTTGAAACATAAATTTTGGAAATTGATATAGGAAGGCAAATGAAATGTTGACTTTAAAATTTTAAGATAAATTGAAATTGATTTGGTTTTGAAATTTATTAAACGACCAATCGGTGTAATAGTTACGGAAGTTATTAAAGAAACCGGAATCGGTTAGGGACATACTCATTGTCTAAACCGAATACCACTTTAATAACTATACGCGGAGTGTGATCCAGAATGAAGTGGTTGGAATGATGTACGTTGATGATTGAAGAAAGAGAACGATAATGGATGACCTTGACACTTGTGTCAAATTGGAAATGACTAAAACAGGAGCCGTGCCGGGCCAAATGGGGTTAGCTACCTCGAGCGAACACACTTCTTCGTAAACTACTGATTACTTGTTTTTGATTGGTGCGCACACTTGAATTGGGAGTGTTGTATTGCGGTGTTGTGATCGTTGCAGCGATGCGTTCTCACCAGTCCGGATCAGGTAAACGGTAGTTTCACTACCTTGGGTATTGCCTCATGTGCCTTGTCATACTTGTATCCCTATGCGCGACCACTATGAATTTGTTTTGTATTATACCTATGGAGTACTCACTGATATCCCACTAGTTTACGGTGGAGTTACAGTGCTGTATAGGCTGTAATGCTATATAAATGTGTTAAGGAGAACAATGGTAAGGCCTTAACACTATTTTGATACTTTATTTTACTATTAGGCATTATCTACTTAGCGTACACTACTATATAAATAGATAGTTTAACGGATCCTCGAAGATGTTATTCCATTCATCTTTGAGTTATTGTTATTTCAAATTTGAACAATATTATCTTGTGTAAGAATATATGTCCTGACTCGAGTGTTTGTTTATGCTTATGCTCGGGTCGGTCTGAGAATTTCTATTGCTGTGCTGTTTGGAAGCCGAAGACTTGAATACTATCATTTATCTTTATTTTTATCAGTATTGCTCCATTCTATTTTGATATTGTATCGGACATCTATGTATTTCTATTTCACTATTCGCTTGAGACATTGTTGTATTTACTTAGTAGCTTCATGAACTGCTATTATGACATTGTTGTAATTCCACTTCGTTATTCTGTTATTGTATCTGTCTTTGATGATTCTCATTTATATACATATACTCCATTAATGATTCGTGTTTTGTACTATTTAAGTTGACATGTGTGGATTATTGTCAATTTAAATGGTCCAAATATACGGGTTGTTACACACAAGATTGACGAATAAGTTGGAGTGTTCCCCAAACTGAACGGTATAATGGGCCACTCACAAGAACCATACAAGTGCGGAATGCAGTAAGAGGAACGCTATTCTCTACAACTAGTAGCTGATGAAAACCGGTGCAAGGTCAAGTTGAGGAAAGATCCTAGCACCACTCAATAGATCGAATATGTCATAAATCATAAGTAATAGATACTGTTTCCAATGGTTAACTTGTTAAGCTTGCGAAAATGGATGCAAAGCCTAAGAATACCATTAGATTTCTAAACAAAAATGACCATGGAACCTCACGGTGAAGACTGGATTGAATGAATTGCTTGGCTTCATGCTTCAGCAATTACTTATGGAGTTTCTCATTTCCCTAGTGGACATCCCCGTGGAAGGATGACTAACAGGCTAAGAACTAGGAATGAGGTCAACACAAAACTCAATTGCCCGATTGGGTAGCGAACCCAAAACGGACTCACATATATCAACAAAATCACAAACAACTAGAATTCAACGGTATCAACAAGCTCCTTCGATACGAATGTGTGTCAAACACTTGTATTGAAGAGAACTAGAATAAATTGATCACGATAATGATTATTCATAGGATGAGATATCATTAATTCGATTATGGAATACTACAGAATAAAATATATTCCTAGAAATATTCCAAACTTATATCTACCCAAAGGACACGAAAAGTTAAGGACACGCTGATTAGGTAATTTGTAACACTTGTTCTATACATTAATGTACCGTAATATATGTTTCTGTTCTATGTTTATCATATTTCGTTTTGAACTCAGCTCCGATACCAAGCTGTGATGCCCCACCCCGAGACCCACATTAACAAAGAGTATTACGGGGTAATACTGTCTGCTAATGCGGAGAATAGGGCTGGTTAGGAGCGACCATCTATAGTCTTGTCTTAAATATCTATTGAATACATCGACTAGTGCTCTATATTCTTTTTTTCCAAACTTAAGTGGATCGACATATCCAATAAATGCTTAATACAAAACTACAGGTGGCTATAGGATCTATCAGAACAAAATACAACAACTCAAATGCTAAACACATCAGAGAACAGATAATCACATATATATACATGTATAGATACGTCACAGAGAATAAAAAATGATACATCGCATATGTGGTAGGACGACCACAGTACAAACACGGGTCAAAAGAATATACATATCAGAGTAGCTATAAAAGGACTACTTAAAAACTATATCAAAAAGGAGATAGCAGAAAAGAGTCCATGCGGAAGCAGAATAGGCTAAGTCAAAAGGTACCTAACCTGAAACACCTCGGTCTAACCCGAGTACAAAATACACAGGTCAGTCTAGCCGAACATATCAGTTTAAGAGGATAAGTAGTAATAAATGCATAAGAATAAGGGTAATGTTCTTCTTAAACAAGAAGGAACAATACTGAGTATAAGCATGAGTATAAGTATGGTATGGTTACTTCAAGTGATGAGATGATATAACTTACACCAACATATAATCTCAAAAGAGATAAGACAATCCATAAAACGCTAAATATAGCAAGCCTCATATCATCGGCATATCACAAATCATCAATAGTGGTTTAGGGAAAATATAACTCCTAAAAAGGAGAAATCCCAAAACCCGCCATATCGGCAAACTCAAAGAAATCTCAAAGAAATCACCATCTCAAAAATATGCCACAAGGCAATCAAATATAACTCTCCAACATAGGATAATATAATCCTAAATAAACGCCAAAAGGCAATCTCATGTAATAACGCCAATAGGCAAATCTCAATAATAACGCCAAAAGGAAAATCTCAAATAACGCCAGTGTAGGCAACTCAAATTCCCATAAGGTAATCGCCATATGTATATAAAATGGCTCGAATGGCCCACCATGAAAAATGCAATACACTCGGGAAAATCAGTGAAAACATCTCAAAATTTGCTCGTGCTTTTGGCCGAAGCCTGCCGAGTACTGATCTCAAATATGGTACCACGCTCGAAGGCAAATACGTCACAATGACAAATACGCCACAATGGAAAATACTCCACAATGGCAAATACGCCGCAATGGCAATGACCCGAAGGTCCAGTACTGGCAATACGTCGCAATGGCAAATGTGTCACAAACTCTCGGATAGGAACCCGAACAGTGTTAACGTGTATCCCATACCACATGTTCACACTAAACGGTTTACTAACCGCTAGTAAATTTTACACTCAAAGCAGTAAAAAGTTTACCTCATCTCATCGGTAAACTCGACTCAAAAGTCAAAACGATCAAACAGACAAGTCGGAAATTAACCGATAAGATAAACACACGTGTCCTATACCACATATTTTACCAAACCGTTTAATTCTCCTTCTCATTTGCTCGAAATGTGCAAAAACATGTAATTTATATATAAAATAATTTACTTTGGAAAACAAGCTTGCTTTGAAAACCAATTCTCGAAATCAATTTGAAAACCCTATTGGAAAATTTCCCTTATTATAGAGAATAAATAGATTTTACACTTGAAAATATTATATAATAATTATTTTGAAAAATTATTTCAGAATTGTTTGGAAAAATCCGTGCACGAAATCAAAGAAATCACTCAAAACCGTCATTCAAATTCAATTCAAATTCAATTTAAATTTGAATTTCAAATTCATCAAAACTTGCCTAGCCTATTGATAGGCATCGCCCTCAAAATATTTCAGAAATATCACAAAAATATGAAGTAAAAGTCAAAAGTCGGACTGAAAAAGAACATAAAAATGCATCGGCAAAATAATACCCAGGTCTGAAATCTTCTCTGGGTTCAAATTTCGAACATGAAACAGGTGGCCAAACAATCTCTGATTGAAATAAAAATTGGTTCGCATATATTAAAACACTTTATCTTTCAAACAAAAAAAGAATCAATGAATTCCGACTAGAAATGAAAAATTTACGCTGTCTCAAACATTTACTCAGAACATGTTTGCAACAGTTCAAAAACAAAAATATGCCCAGGCCTCAAAACCATCTTGGCTTCAAATTACAGGCCTGAAACAGAGGAACAAACAATCTCATGTCGAGCTAAAAATTGGTAGACACATACTTTAACGTTCATAATTGAAATTGGAAGAAGAATCACGAAATTTGAACAAACTATGATAATGTTATGATGTCTCAAAGTTGAACCCAGGCAGTGTTTTCACTTTAAAAATCTGGGCAAAAACATGCTTTGAATCAAAGTTCGGCAGCATATATCTATAAGCTACGTGGATCAAAATAATCTGAAATTTGGCATGAACAAAATATAACATTCATACTTTAATCTGGAAAAAGACTCACACAATTTGAGTAAGGTTCGAGAAAGGTATGATATCTCAAAGTTGAACCCAGGCAGTAGTTTCACTGTAAAAATTTGGACAAAAACATGCTCCGAATCAAAGTTCGGCAGCATATTTCTATAGGGTACATAGGTCGAAATGACCTAAAATTTGGCATGCATAAAGCTCAACAACTATACTTTAAACTGCAAATAGACTCATGCAATTTGGAAAAGGTATGAGAAAGTTATGATATCTCAAACATGGACTCAGGCCATGTTTGGAACAGTTCAAAAACAAAGATGTGCAGGTGATTTCCAGGCTGCACATTGATTTTGCAGCAAAGTTTTCAAGTATAAAAATAAAGAGTTTTGCTATGAAATTTTTCACACATATACTACAACACATGAACTACTAGCAGAAGAAAATCCGTCAGCATTTTGTTATCGGAATTGTAAGAAAATTAACATGCAAAGTGAAGGCCAGAACAGTTTTAGCACAAACAAAACCGAACATAAAATAAGATACAAAAGCAAACTTTTCATAGTTTATAGCAATTTGAAGCTTGGCTTCAGCTAGCATTTGTGAGGTTTGATACTCACCTTACAATATTAGAACAAATACTTGGATTTGTAGCTGAAAGTTGATGGCTTGGAGATGGATTTGGCTTCAACAACCTATAAGAGCTCAAAATAAAAACATGCAAACCCAAAAGAAGAGATTACATACAATCCCAATTTCTCAAAATTAGATTTTGATGAAATACTTAGGCCTTGTTTGTTTTCATTTTTAGTTTTTGGTTTTTAGTTTTTTAAGCTCATTTTCAGTTTTTCATTTTCAGTATTTTTAATATTTTTAAAAATGCATTTGGTTCCAAAGTTTTGAAAAATAGTTTTTAAACTAAAAATCAAAAATGCTATTCCAAAACAAAAATGCCAATTCCAAATTTGGTTAGAATTTAATCATTAACTATAGAAGTGAGAGGAGATAATGAATGAGACTAAAAAAATGTCATGAAACTGGAAAAATCATAAATTGACAAAGATCACAAAATAACAATAACTACTGGTACGTGAACCATATCAAAATGAGACTAACTCATGTCGTGCTACAAATTAATCATATCTCAACTCAAAATCGTTAAAAAATAGATAAGATATTGTATCACTGCAGAATGAGGGAAAAAATGTTTCAATGTATCTTATAAGCAAGTAGTCTTTGCTTTGTTTAAGTGCCTCTTCTTCCTCATGCTAGCCCTTCTCTTTTCTTTTCTGACAAATACAAATATATAAGTAAATTTACAAGCTTTCTGTCTACATATTTTAAACATGACTTGCACTTCATATTTTAAACATAAACTCAGTTTTCTGTCTACATTTATACATGTCAACAAACATGTACAAAAGAAAGAATCCAAGCATATAGGCATGCTTATCAAGCATATGCACAAATTTAAGAATCCAAACATGAACATAAAACTTGATAATAGACATGTGAACTTACTTAAATTGTTTAGAACAAAAACTTGATAGTAAGAGGTAGTTTCAGATCGATGATATAATAATGAACTACTCATATGCTCAACAGAAATTGCAGTTTAAATATTATAATGCTTGGTCTCAAAAACCTGGTTATGATTATATTATTATGAACTACCATAACTCTGAATTTGATGGAAATGACCTATTTAAATTTCTTAAGAAACATAATCTAATTGAACAAAGATGGGAATAAATTGAATTCTAATTTCAAAGACCAATGTGAAATGCTTAGGGAGAAGAACAACTCTTTATATGGAAAGTTAGTAAATGCTCCTCATGATTAAAATCTGGCTTCAAACTATATGGAGAGCTGCAGTCATTTGGATAAATCAATGCATGCATATGCCACTGAATTACAACAAAAAGCAAAAATAAAATCGTTAATTAACTATGGGTGATCGGCCCAACAAATTTTTTTATGCCAGAATAAATGCTAATAAAAGAAGAACAAGTCTCTCTCAAATTATTAATAAGAATGGCAAGCAAGTCAATTATGTGAATGATATTAAACATGCTATTATTTCCTATTTCTCTGAGCTTTATAACTATCTGTAACAAAAACAAACTTAAATTGTTCACTATGACTGAAAGTGAAAACAGTCCCAGGCCTTCATTATAGCCACATAGCTAAAAGGGTTATTGTTTCCTACCCAAACACATGCAATAATCTTCAATTTGCACAAGGAAAAAGAACGAAATTATAATTGTTTCAGAGAAAAATTGAATAAAAACACTAAAGGAGGGTACAAGTAGAGCGAACAGACTGAAGGGTTTGCTATTACACAGCCATTATATTAGATGGGTCGAGTGGGTTGACCCTTTTAGACCTGCACCCTCGTATGATATAAAAAAGCCCACAACCTAACAACTTAAGCTTCAATTTCACACACACATACACATTGTCGTTTTTAATGTGGCTACCGCATATGGCACCAACAACCCACTTGATGTTTTTTTCTTCTCAAACTGATAATGGAATTACATTTTCTGATAATGGAACTACATGCATCAACCAAATTTAATTATAAAATACATACAACCAGTTTGTCGGGTGCATCAAATTCTCCAGATTATTTCCAGTTTGGACAGTTGACAGTTTAACCATGGGTTTTCTAGAAAATGAACATGTTATGTTTTACAGCCTGTGTAAATTTAGAAAAGAATGCCTGACATATCTATAATAATATGCAACCATGTCCAATTTGGTGCAAACACAATTGAATGTAAGTTCGCTTAAGAAGATGCCAAGAAGAAGAAGAAAATAACCATTGCATGGTGGCATTGCAATCTTGGTGAACGAATATAAACATCACCAGGTATAAGTTTTACTATCACCTGAGATAGACTGAGTGAATTTAATTAAAATCGCCCGAGGATAGGCTACGGGAATTTTATTTGTAAGAAACACGACCACTCCTCCTCTAACATGTTTTCTTTCCTGTTGTAGACACAAATTTTATCAATAAATTTGAAAATTGATCATGCATGCCATGTGTTAAAATTGAAGCTAAACCATACGAAGATTCAAAGCATACAAAACAAATGATGTTTATCCTCCTTATGGGTATGTATGTTTTCTGACTTGAGACATCAGGAAAGATAACAAAAAAAGAGCATGAATTAATCACTAATTTTATAGCCTTCTAATTAGAAATAGCTTTTAACACTTTTATTTTGTTTTGCAAATATGTTTAAAATATCAAAAATGCTACCTAATTAAGCTAGATGCATCAAAAAACATCCTTTTTTGTTTGATTACTATTACCATACCTAATTTTATCACCCTATGAATCAATAATAATAAAATTGCTTGTTAGTTCAGATCCATTTTTTGTTTCATTAATTTAACTGGAGCAAGTAACCAAATATAGCAACAAATAATATACAATTAATTTGGACAACATATTATAAATTTAAGGTTAAGCATCAATATACCACTCATATTCCAACGTAAAAGACACCAAAATTATCTTAAAGAACTCGTTGAACTCAAAATCAAATTCCTTCTTTTTTTCCTTAAGTAAAAGCATGTGCCTTAGGTATATAAATAATATTAAACTCAACATGGAAGTGCTGACTTTATACCATTTTCTAACCTCTTTGGAAAATGATGGCTACTGCTTAAAAAATTTTGAACCAAATATGAAAATATAACCACCACCATTTAAAAACATTATTGTTGATAATATTTATGTTGTCGTTATTATATCATGCATGTAGTTCCATTAAATTTGTATGGAACTGCATATGGCTACACATTTTTTTCAAATAATTTTTACAAGATACATTAGTATTTGAAATGTTGAAATCCGGTTTAAAGTTCAAATAAAAAAACTGGTAATGTACAAGAAACTAAGTATAGACTATTAACATTTTGTGACCTATATAAACTGCATTAACACTAACCTACCCTATTAACATTAACAAAATAGCTATTATGTTCGGGTTAAAACAAGTATATTCTATGTCAAACCAAACCACTTTAGGAAATCCGATACAAAAAGATATTCCCATTGATTTTTGAACAGTTAGTGGCATCTGGTTTTAAATTATTTTTGAAGGAAGTGATGTCGATGAAATCAAATGCTTCATTCTGAGACGCTATGACAAACCTTATGGAAGTTCGTAAGCAACAATCAAAGTACCTCGATAAACAAACAAAATAATATTTCTGCTTCTACTCAGCTATAGAACAAGCAAAACCCTAGTTCAAAAAATTAAATCAAACGGATCATCAAATCATGGTGCTTAAACCTAGGTATTATTAGTTTGAAGCAAACGAGATAAGTAAGAAGTAAAAAACGAATTTACCTGTTTTTGGGATAAAAGCTGAAGAAGAAGGCGATTCTGCTCCCGAGATAATTTTAGATTTCGCGACCGTGAAAGAAGAATAGGGTTTTGAACGCGTTTGTTTTACGTTTGAATTTTGGGTTTTTAGGCTTTTCAGTTTGGACCGAAAACTGGGAAAACAATAAAAAACTGTTTTCAATTCTCTTTGTCAAAGCCCATTTTGAAAAATGGCTATTTTCGAAAATGAATTTTACAAAATGCTTAAAGCAAACATGTTTTCATTATTTTGCAAAATTAAAAATTAAAAATATTCTGAAAATGGCTAACCAAACAGGCCCTTATATTTTGGAGTTGATTATCATTTGAATTCTCTTTAGTTTGATATAAACCGAACTAAATTGAAGAAAAATGGGAATTTGGCTTAGATTTGAGAAGAAGGTAAAGTTTCTTTCTCTTTTTTCTTTTTACTGCTTACTGTAAATGAACGTGTAGTAAGAAGGAAGAAGAGTTTCTCATTTGTTTTCTTTGATCAGGTTATGTGATAATGGGCCTTGGCCCAAAAGAAAATAAAATAGTCTAAGTTAATTAATTTATCACTTAATTCTCAATTATACTTATGTAATTAACCAAACCATCATGTTTTCACCAAGTTTTAACTTAAAAAAATTACATAAATACATTTTCATGCTTTACAAACATTTTGATCCCTAATAAAAAGATAATTTAGTTATAAAAACATTTTTATTATTAAAAACCCTTATTTTTAATTAAATAACCAATTTTCACCAATATATACACAGAACTCCATTTTTAATACCGAAAATTACACAATAATTTTCTTGTGTGATAAAATGCAACAAACCATTTTCTATCAATTTTATGACCAAAACTTATTTTTAGATCAAATTTCACCTTTTTATTTATAATGAACACATTTAAAAGTTAAATACTTCTTTTAAAAAAATTATTAAAAGAAGCATTTGGAAATAATTACAAGAATTATTGCATTTTCACTAAATAAAAATCATATTGCACTCATTATTAACTCAAACAAACAAAAATAAAGTTTCTAAAACTTTATTTCACATTTTATTTACAAATCCATTGTTTATTCCAAATAAACAATTTAATTCTCCAATTTATTTTTAATTCACAATATTAAATTATAACTACCGTTATAATTTAATATTTATAGGTAATCACCCAAAACCAGGGTTGTTACACATACTCTCTGTCAATATTGGAACCACTTTAACAACTGTGTACGCGGAGGAGACTCCAGAATGAAGTGGTTGAATTTGGCGTCGTTTGCGGGATTTGAAGAAAGAGAACGATGATGGATAGACCCCAGCACTTGTGCCAATTTGATATGACAAAAACAGGATGGCTTGACAGGGCCAAGTGGGCTAATTACCTCAAATGGACATTCGTTCTTCGATTTTCTTGGACTCGGTACTCTTGTTCTTGGTTTCGATTGGTGCACCTTGATTTGGGATAGCCTCCCGTTGACTCGATATGGGATGGATGGACGCAGTGGGCAGTCATGGTTATGATGTGTTACCACTAGCACTGCGACCCGAACTGGTAGTATCCTAACTTGGGCATTGCTTCACGTGCATTGTAATACTTTTATTCCTATACGAGACCCAGATTTTGGTTTAGTTTTGTCATATCATGGCGCATCCCTATCCACCGATGGTTTACTGGTGCTTTATATGCAAACTGTACGTAAACGCTTAAAAATGCGTTAAGGGGGATCAATGTAAAGCCTTAAGGCTAAGAAAAATATTTATTTTACCGATTAGACATTATTTATGTAGCGTATTCTACTACATACAAATATTTTGACGGATCCTTAAGAGATGGAAAATCCCGTAACATCTCTTGAGTTATTGCACGCACGTTATACACTGGATAGGAGATGTGAAATCCCGTAAACATCTCTGACGCTATTACACTCATGTTATATGCGATATTGATTTGCCTCACATAAGAATATTTTAGTCCTAGCTCGAGTGTTTTGTCTTTTCATTACGGTCGGGTCAGCCCTGAGTTTTCAGCTTATCGAAGATTATTCTCTGGAGGACGAAGACGGAGATTTGGTATATTACTACTATTATTATCCCTGCATCATGTTGTTTGCTGCATTATTTATTTATTCCTGATATGTATATATAACTCTGATAAATGTTGTATAAATTATAATCAAATGTATAATATAAACAACTTCATGAACTGTTTATTTGATTATTATATTTTATCGTTCCGCTGCGAGATTCTATGATTGTTTTCTTCTACTTTTCTTATTTTTCTTAATTAACCCATTGATTATCTATATTCCAGATTGTTTAAGTTGGACATGTGCGGATTATAGTCGATTTAAACCTTTTGAAATGTGGGTCTTCATAGTAGGTATCAAAGCTTTGGTTTAACGATAACCTAAGCTTTGTGGGGTTCGACTTTTAGAGATAGGGCAGTAATACCGTAGAATGAGTCTGTTTGAGTGTATATTTATGAGAGAGCGTATTTTTTAGTGTTATAAAATGTTTTATATTGTGTTTACTTATCCATTAAGTTGTTCAAGAATTCTAATCGATGCGCGGGATGCCATGTTATCGATAGGAGTTTCTAAACACTTAAACGAGACAAGTCGACATAATATTGTTTTAAAATCAGGTAAATAAAATAATTTTACCTAAATTATATTTTATATGTATAAATTGATAGTTTTATTGAATGATAGTTGTTAGGAGATGATAATATTTAATTATCATCGATTATTGGTTGAATTAAAATAAATCGAATACTTGTGAATTTTATTTTACGAAGCATTCGATAATTAAATTGGATTGAATCTAATTACAATAAAATTGTTTAAAATAACAAGTTGTAAATTTATGAAATGTCTTGGTAATAAGGTAATGAAATTTGTATAAGTAGATTAATAATATAGTTTATCAATGGAAAGAATTTAAAAAGGCTGAGAATTTCTGAATTTAAATCCTATTGCTTTCAAAATTTGTTTTCAAAGCCTTCAAAAATTAATAATAATATTATTTAGAAGGGTTTTGGCTAGAAAACTTATATTTTGAAAGGATTTTTGAAAGAAATAAAATCATTGAACTTGCTTAGTCGCTGGGAAATAGTTATGGGGATGACTGTATCATCGCCAGTATTCATTTTCGAGTTTCCAAGTGAGAATTGCTACCAAAAGAAATTTATTTTTGATTAAAACAAGTTTGATTATGAAAGTAAATAAATTTAAGTATGGTTTGATTAATATATGGAAATAGTTTTAAACTTATAATTAAAAATAGTATATATAAAAATAAGTTAAAATCTATAGATGGAATAGGGAAGAAGAATTAAAATTTAAAACTGTTGAATATTTTGGTAAGCAAATAAAAGAAAATTTGAAATTTGAGATATGAAACAAATAATTAACTTAAGAAATATTGAATAAATTGAGTTAGTAAAATGAAGTAAATAAAATATAGTTTAACTCGAGAAAGCTTAAAAGATGAATTGTAATGAAATAAATTTAATAAAATAGTAGAATGAAAATTTAAGTGAATCAAGTGTATAACTTATAAATTTGAGTAATATTAAGCTATAAACAAATATTAAATTTGTGGAATGTGAACGATAAGGAAAAGAAAATTTAACTTGAATAAAATTAAATAAAATGAGTAATGGATTAAAATGAAATGGAGTTTAACTTAACATTAAATAAATTGAATTGGATATTGAATAAAACTAGATAAATTAGTAAAGTGAATTAATTACACCTAAACTATAAAATGAATTAATAAAATGAATACGAACTTGAATTTTTAAATGAAATGTAATTTAAGTGTGTAAGGAATTTAATAAAAATAAATGAGTTTAAGAAAAAATCAATATGAGTAATTGAATTAAATTTAAATTGCATGTAAATAAATTAAATGCAAATGGAATGAGTTTCAATAAAAATCGAATGCTAACTAATGGAATATGGAATAAGTTAATGAAATGAATTGGAAGATGAAAATTAACTTAAGAGAAGTTGAATAAAATTTATTGGGATAAAAGAAAATTATTAATATGAATTTGAGCTCTAGAGTAAAATTTGCTTAATTGAGTTAATAATAGACTAATGAAGCGAATTATTTTATAAAATAAAACTTACCTAAGTAAAATTATTAATATGAATATGAGTTATCAAAAATAAAATTCACTTAAGTAAAAACTTAATGAGGTGAATTAATGAAATGAACTAACAAAGTGAGTCGAAGAATTATATGAACTTAAGCTATGAAAAATAAATATGAAGTGCATTTTATAAAATGGTTGCAATAGACTGGTATCAGAGAAAATATACTAAGTGTAATTAAATACAATTTAACTTAAATAAGATTGAATGAAATGAGTTATAAAATGGTCCACAAATGAATTTATGTGAAATGTGTTAAACAAAAGGCGAAATAATTGAAATTTGAATAAATTGAATGTAAATAAAATAGATGTGAATAAATTAAAAGTAAATCAATCAAATGTTAATAAAATTGAAACAAACCTAATGAATGTTAATGAGAATGGTAATGTATAAATTAAACATTGACATTGAAAATGTAAATTGTGATAGTTATGAATTAAATTGAATGAATATAGATTGTTGGACGATTTGTTTAGTTGTAAATCATTGTTTTAATTGTTTTGAGTGCATATGATGGTTGTATGGTTGTGTATTTGTGCTCGTGCTTGAGATTTGGATTTCGAATGCATGTTTTATACATTATTGAACTTATACATGTTCTACATCTTATTATAAGTGACTAACATTCCAAATTGAGTTGAGATTGGTACATACGAAGACCGTTTGGTCATATACGCGAGTTTTATGTGCTTTTGCTTGCTTAATACGAGTGAACTCGCTCATATTAAAAATAATAAGGTACATATCTCGTATTAAATACCATGATTTTATATTTTTCCCTTTGGGTTGCCTCATCAATGAGATGAGATGTATATTTAGTATATTTGATATCTATTTGAGTTATATATTGAATTGCAAAAAAATTTCGATCGAGCCGCGCAAAGGAGACTCTCTCGAAATTTTCCGTAAATCTGGGAGTTATAAAATTTTTGAAGTTTTAAAAATTTTATAACTCGTTTTTACATATAAGTTACATTTTCCATAAAACCGATAGCGGAGTGGCGTAGTAGAAGCGGAGTGGCGTAGTAGAAGCGTAGTAAAAGTTTACTCATAAGATTTTAAAGTTATAAGTGATTATTTTGAATAAAATATATTGTATGTTAAATTCTGTACTTATCACCTTTTTGAGGATGAAAAGTTTTGAGTGGGGGAGAATGTAACGACCTGTATTTTAACAATTTTAAATTATTAAAATTAATATAATTATTGGATAGAAATGGTTAGAAATAAAAATTTAACGATTTATTAATATAGTTATTGAATATGAACTTGAATGTAATAAATTTTTGGAATAAACAATTCGGAAGATTTTGGGGATAATCAGTATTGAAATGGAATTCTATATATTGAATAGGTTAAAATCAATAGTTGAAATTGAATAATGGATATTGAATGACTGTAAAATGAAAGTAGTTTTTTATTAATTGAATTCATTTTAAAAAGTAAATTATATAAGTTAAATGACTTATATTTGAAATAATGCAATTTACTGGATAATTAAATCGTTTAAATTTAATATTGGAAAATTATTTAAATAATTGAATTCTAAATCTAATGTGGATGAAAATGATGTCGAAAGTCGATTTGAACTTTATTTAAGAATGAATAAAGATTGTTGACATTTAAAAATTGAGTTTAAAAGTGAATAATTAGAAATTGGAAATTTATATTATAATTAACGAGTAAAAATAGCCATTTTGGCCACTGTCTTAGATTTCTGTGAAACCAGTTTCATCGGATCCGTAATAGTGAGTTATTATAGGATTTCAAATTTCATTGCGACCAGACTTGTCGTTTGGCCGTGCGTGCTTGAAACGCATCGAAATTAAGTTCGAAATTCGATAAAATAAATTGACTTCGAAAAGCTATCTTCCAAAACGATCGAATTGGGGCTCGAGACTAGTTCCATTGTGTTCGAAATGGGGGTAAAACATTCAGAACGCTAGGCGGCACGCTTCGTTTGGAATTCGGGATTACGCGGGTCGATAGAATTTGATACTTTATAATTTAAATAATATATATATATATACACTTGTCCATATCCTTATCCTTTTCCAAATATGTACAACCGAGCGTAAGGAAAAGACAAAACACTCGAGTCAGGATTAACATTCTTATATTAATAAATCCAACTCAAGTGAAATAGCAATTGAAATACAAGTAACTCAAAGGATGTTTGGAATAACCATCCTTTAAGGATCCGTTAAACTATCTACTATGTAGTAGTGTACGCTAAGTAGATAATGTCTATCAGTAATATGTAAAGATATCAAAATAGCGTTAAGTCATGGCCCATTCCACCCTTAACACATTTTTATTCCCAAAAGCATATACAAGACCGTAGTTTCCCCAAAACCGGAAGTCACCAAAGGGCAATCCATATACTAAAGGTACAAATCAAAATTGTAGTGGTCGCGCATAAATGGAATACAAGTATGACAAGGCACATGAGGCAATACCCAAGGTAGTGATACTACCGTTCGCCTGATCCGGACTGGTGAGAACGCAACGCCGTAGCGCCCGCAACACCGTGAAACAACACTCCCAAAATCAAGGGTGCACCAATCGACAACAAGTATAAGTAGTTCGAAGAAGTGTGTCCACTTGAGGTAGCTAATCCTCCATTGGCCCGGCACAGCTCCTGTTTTAGTCATTTCCAATTTGACACAAGTGTCAAGGCTATCCATTATCGTTCTCTTTCTTCAGTCATCACGTACATCATTCCAACCACTTCATTCTGGATCATCACTCCGCGTATAGTTATTAAAGTGGTTTCGGTTCAGATAGAGAGTATATCCATTACCGATCCCGGACTCTTTAATAACTTTCGTAATTATTACACCGATTGGTCGTTTGTTTATTTCAAAACCAAATCAATTTCAATTTCAAATAGAATTCGTAAATCAACATTTCATTTGTCTTTCTAAACCAATTTCCAATATTTACGTTTCAAAACTTCCAAATTCACAATTTCAAAATCTTATAATTCAATTTCAATCTTTATTTAAAACAATTCAAATATTGATTCAAGTTCGCAAACAAGTTTCATTCTGAAATCATTTAAATTTATTTAATTTAACATTTAAATCAATTTAAATTCATTTATCAATTTCATTCAATATTCATTTGGTAAATTTTCCATTCAAACAATTTCTAATAAATTTTCAATTCATTAAATCCATTTTTAAATTCCAACTTCCTTATTACAAAACTTACAATTTTGAATTAAATTAAATTCGTCAAATCAATTCTTTCAATTACAAGTCTTACATTAATTCCAAAAATATCACATTTTCATTTCTTGTTAAAGAAATTCAATTTCACTTATTTACTTACTTAAATAATTTTCCAAAACTTAATTAATAAGGAAACTCAATTTCAATTATTTACGAAGTAAAATTCACTTATTCAAAAGTTCAATTTTTACTTATTAAAGAATCCAATTCAATTTAATCATTAAATAATTCAATCTTACTTAATTATTAAATAATTCAAAAACTTAATTATTAAATAATTTCGAAGTTTAATAATTTCAAACTTAATTATAATTTCAAACTTAATTATTAAATCATTTCAAACTTAATTCAACCATTTCTCAAATTAAACAACATTCTTTCATTAATTACATTTTTAATCCTTTGTTTCAGATTATTAAATATTAACATTTTCCTTTCATCAAAAATTCGAATTTCAACTTCATTTTCAAAACTATATTCTTTATTCAAATAAAATCTTCGTTTATTTTTAAATCAAATTATTGATCAATCGGGTTTTTATTTAATTTTCTATCCTAGGTCAAAGTTCAATTTGGGTATTTATCATTTCAACCCGATTCCAATTCAATTCAAAATCAAAACAAAGTAAAGGGAACTTGCAGTGTGATAACTGGGATGGTGTCAAAGTAAATAAACAAGCAACAACAACAATCAATAACAATCCAATAATCAATTCAAATAATCCCGAAATAACCATATTAATTCGCATTGTTATTTGTACGAATTAATATAATTATTTCTAGAATCTACACTATCATTTCATGTAGATTAAAGATTATTACATTACGGTTTTCACTTGTCATCTATTTACAATTTCATACATCATCAATTTAACAACATACATTCAGTGGTTCAAAATGTAATTAAACAAATCCTACGTGTCAATAAATTTAACAGTTAAAGGGGTCATATTATACACATGTCATTTAATCAAATTTAACATTTAACTATCCTATATCGATTTCAATTGCATACTATTTATCATTTTAACATTAATAATTTAACGTCCAATATAAACATCAACAATCAATCAATTATCAGCCAAACTGTATTATCATCGTATAAATAATTACAGATAATGGTGTCAGATGTCACAGGTGAACTGATACAGGCAATAGCATATATAACAGTGTAATTAACTAACAGCAGCATATTTCAATTATCGTTTCAATTGAAATCAAATTTAATAAATAAAAGAACGTTAATCGTGAGTGAGTGCTCACCTTTCGAGGCTAGAGAGTACCGAAGATGACCCAGATACGCACACTGATACGGACACCGAAATCGAGTCAAGCAAAGCAAAATTAGCACGAATTCGACGGACAAGCTGACAAATAGGGGTAGACGAAATCAAATCAGAACTGGATCGACGAAGATGATTGATATAAGTGAACATATATATAATCATTTACATATATAAAACATATCCTAAATTCAACACAATTTAAATATATGTATACATTTCAAAATCAAAACATATATATGTATAAAATAAAATAAAATAAAAATAATAATAAAATAATATTATAAAATTTACAATTTAAAACCAATTCATGAAATCAATACTTCAAACACACACCCAAAAACGCATCCCTTATTCTATACATGCGACTGCAACTTACCTATATCCAAACTAAAATTTTATAAAATCTAAATCAACTACACAAATATAAACTTTTTATCTATATACAGTACTATATACTTTATACCTTATTCTACTGCAGCCGACATGTTCAGACAAAACATCAACTAAATATATTTACATATATGAGTTGTAACAAAATCCAATAAAAGATAAATATAGATTTGCAAATATTGAAAGCGTACTATATTACCTAAAGTTGTACGCAAGCTTCAGACAACCACTGTGTGCAAGACTAGTACAAATATTAATACCATATATAACTATAAATCATATTATATAGTACAACCTGAAAACCCCCATTTTATAACTTGTTTAAAACTTCATATATATCAACAGACCAAATAAAATATACCCAAGTATAACATACATATATAATATATACGAGTCATACACATATACAATATACTTTTATAAAACAAAACACTCCAAAGCTTAACCCATATATATAAATGTATACCAACAGCCAACCAAAATATAAACTTACCTTAAAACATAACTCGAAATCAAACACATATATAAGAAGACTTATATATTAATGCACAAATATAGATAGTAGTAGACTCATATAATATAATATAACATATATACAAAACTGTAAACACAACTGTAAATGAACAAACTGTATAAACAACTTTAAAATATGAACAATGTATAATATATACCATATACGTTTTATCACAACTTTAAAACACAAATATCAATATAGCCAATACAACAGACTGTATTATCATATGCTTCTCATACAGATTAATAACACATGAATACTTATATAGGCTCACTTTTTTAAAATATACCCATGCTTATATAAACTAATATGGTTATAAACTTATAACTCAAACTATATAACTTTCGGCTGAAACAAATATAGATATATAACTGATAAATTTTACTTATATATATACAAATAAAACAACATACCTCTATATAAAAGAAGATAAGGCACGAATGAGCAATGCAGGGTGGAGTCCAACTTGGGGAATAAGGAGGAGTTCTCGGCTGAGCAAGTGATGGAGGGCAGAGCAAGGCAGGGGAGACTGTCACGTGAGGGGAAGAGATGGATCTCTGGGTGGGCAGTATGGGTCTGACATGAACGTGGAGGAGGTGGATCGGCTGCGGGTTCGCTCGGAGATAGAAGGGAAGGCGCGGTGGAGGAGGGTTGTGGTGGGCGGAGGCTATAGGTCGGTTGGCCAGGCCTGAGTGAAGGTGGGGTTGCCGTGGCCGATAGGTAGGCGGCTATGTCGGTCGAGTGGGTTTCGTTGACAATGGGAAGCTACGGGCTTCGATGGGCGTGATACTGGCTTCCGGTGGAAAGAAGGATGGCAAGGCAAAAATGAAGAAGGGAAGAAACAAAATGGAAGGACACAGAGAATGGGTTGTTTACATTTCCAGAGAGTAGCAGACAACAAATTGTATAAAATCTTTTCTTTCCATATAAACCGAGAACCCAAAAGAAAAATACCAAATAGAAAAATGAAAGGGCGAATAGAATTTGAACGAACAAGAAAACGTTGAATGCATAGGAATAATAAAAGTCACGGTTATGTTTTCAGAAATATAAATGCTAGTGGCTGTTGGGTTTGTACGATTTGAAAATAAAAGGGCACAAAACCCCAAAAGTTAGAATTTGGTACCGGTACGATTTATCGTTTTATCGATTTCGTCGAGTACCGAACTTCGAAACACACAAACGAATGTACTGTGGTGATCAACATGACGAGACGTTCAAAACGGTATAAAATTATCAGTGGCACGATCGAATTATAAAAATTCGAATTTTCTAATAGCGGAAAATGCAAGAAAAACGCTGAAAAATAAGATCGACGGAGCCAAAGATGTCCGAATTTGGAAAAACGACAAACTGACATCTTGCTCAGAAGATGATTTAGAATTTTTCTATGTAAAAATATTTAGGTTTCGGAAACATTTTATTTTCATCGCTTCTTTTTAACTGATTAAATTGAAGTGAATTTTCACGCGAAATAAACTTTCATATTTTCGGACGAAAATTTACCAGTTGTTATGTTTAAATAGACGTATTCTAAATATTAAATTTTTATTTCAAAATTTTATCGTTTAAAATTTCATAAAATTTCAACTAATTACGTTATTAAAACAGTTGAAATTTACGGGTCGTTACACTCTCCCCCACTCAAAACTTTTCGTCCCCGAAAAGGAACGAGGTAGGTGAATAGAAACAACCAGAAAGAAAAACAGATTTGAAATACAAAATAACACTTAATTTAAACCATATAAATTCAAATTTAAATAAATTGATATCCAATAATTGATTTAATCCATTTGATTTCACCAAAATCAACTATTTCTAAATTCATTATTTTTTTTTTCTAATTATCCTAAATCATCAACTTCTAAATCATTAATTGGTATAATCATTTATCATACACATATTTTATTCAACAATTTAATTCTTTTATTCCAAATTATTATTAAATTTATTCTACTTAATATATCTTATTACATATATTTAAACCATATAAATTAATTTAAACTTTATAAATTTCAATTTAAATTAATTTATATTCAATTATTGGTTTAAATTTAAGGTATTTCCATAAGTTGATCTAATTCAATTTGTAAATTTTTCAAAACAAATTTATTAATTCTTTCAAAACAAATTTATTTCATTAGTAACTGAGTTTTCTAATTATCCTATCTAACTCTATTAGCATCTTTATAATCAAAATTTAGTGTATAACATTTATTATAAACACTCAAATTTTATTTATACATTCAATTTATCTTATATATTATCCAATTACATATTCAACTTCTGAATGATTTAGGTAAGTTGTATTAGAATGCAGTTGAACAATATACAAATAAAATTTTCCCAATTCAATATTCAAGTTTAAATATTTATTCCAAATTTGGTTTTATTTATAATTAAAATCATCTTTTACAAAATTTAAGAATTAGATTTCCGATTAACTTTAAACAATTTAGAGTTATATATAATATATTTATATCAAATCAAATTAAATTTTAAAATAAGATACCTATATATATATATATATATGAAAATCAAAATATACTGAAGAAATTCAAAACAAAATATATTTTTCAAAACAAAACCGTAGCAAAACTACAGAATGGTTTCTCCACTTCGAAACTCGAAAATGAATGTCGATGATGCGGCCGCCATCACCGAAATTATTTTCCAGCGACAAAGGGAAGAGCACTGATTTCAACATTTTAAAAATTCTTTGAAGACGATTTCTATTCAAAAATACTTTCAATAATATATACTTTAAAATTTTAAAAACCAAAGTTCGAAATCACCGGAAACTAATAAATTCTCAAATTTCTGAATTAAATTCATTTCCAATTCCAAATCAATTTATAAACAAGTTTATAAATTCATTTATTTATATTATGCAATAGTCAATGGTTTACAAAACAATAAATGAAAATCAAATATTATTATTTCAGACAACAAATTCATTAACAATTTAATTTCAGAAAACTTATATTTATATATAATATAATCATTCAAAACTATTTTGTTTATCAAATTTGAAAACAACATTTTAATATAAATTTAGAAATACATTTCTTTGCTCGACGATACAGGAATGGATTTTCAAAATAAGGATAGGGATTCAAATTTGTTGACTCAAATCAAAGAGAATTTTGATTCGAAAATAAGTTTGAAACAGAAGATAAGATAATTCAATTATCACAATCGGGAGATGGATGAGTTTATTTAATTCACGGGCAACCTTAACTGGGTCGTCCGTAACTTCAAGCATAGGATCGATGCTGAATTCCGAGGTAAATCAACACTCGATCTCAAGAGATGAATTTAGGTATAGCAGTGAATAGATAGCATCGTAAACCGAGGATACAGAAATCTCCGGTAAATCGATGCCTATTATAAAGGAGTTTCACCCCTTTACGAATCATTCGAAGATTGGCGAGACCGCCGACCAATTATAGATATCATCCAAAATGGAGTTATGGGGTGCTCCAGAATTGAAAGAAGACGAATAGTGAAGGACCCGAATGAATCTCGGAACCGAAGAGAACGTTCCAAAATTTTCAAAGGAATTGAGTCAAAGGAAGAGATTGAAACTCGAATGAGAGTGATTCTGTAAATACATTTACCCTATATGTTGAGTTTTGCCTAGAGCTACCAAAGCTCTGATACCAACTGTAACGACCCGCTATTTTGGACCATTCGCATCCATTATAAGTGTATAGGTAGACACTCATGCCGGAGTTGAATTGCTCAAAATACCGCGTTGTTAATTTAAATTTTGCAAAACTGAACATATACAGTAAATAAAATAATCACAGATCACAGACACAGAGTAATAAGTGCAGCGGAAATAAAAGAGATAGTAGTTCATGAAGCTACTATATGAATATATAAAAATACATCAGAGTTTACAACAGAAGAGTAACACGATACATCAGATACAAATCAAAATACATCACTGGAATCATCGAGTATCTGAAAGCTGAATAGATAGCCGGATCTCCAAGCGAAGCTCCAACTCCAAAGGTGAGTCTCGAAAGCTGAACTACTCAGTCTGACCCGAGCGTAAGGAAAAGACAAAACACTCGAGTCAGGATTAACATTCTTATATTAATAAATCCAACTCAAGTGAAATAGCAATTGAAATACAAGTAACTCAAAGGATGTTTGGAATAACCATCCTTTAAGGATCCGTTAAACTATCTACTATGTAGTAGTGTACGCTAAGTAGATAATGTCTATCGGTAATATGTAAAGATATCAAAATAGCGTTAAGTCATGGCCCATTCCACCCTTAACACATTTTTATTCCCAAAAGCATATACAAGACCGTAGTTTCCCCAAAACCGGAAGTCACCAGAGGGCAATCCATATACTAAAGGTACAAATCAAAATTGTAGTGGTCGCGCATAAATGGAATACAAGTATGACAAGGCACATGAGGCAATACCCAAGGTAGTGATACTACCGTTCGCCTGATCCGGACTGGTGAGAACGCAACGCCGTAGCGCCCGCAACACCGTGAAACAACACTCCCAAAATCAAGGGTGCACCAATCGACAACAAGTATAAGTAGTTCGAAGAAGTGTGTCCACTTGAGGTAGCTAATCCTCCATTGGCCCGGCACAGCTCCTGTTTTAGTCATTTCCAATTTGACACAAGTGTCAAGGCTATCCATTATCGTTCTCTTTCTTCAGTCATCACGTACATCATTCCAACCACTTCATTCTGGATCATCACTCCGCGTATAGTTATTAAAGTGGTTTCGGTTCAGATAGAGAGTATATCCATTACCGATCCCGGACTCTTTAATAACTTTCGTAATTATTACACCGATTGGTCGTTTGTTTATTTCAAAACCAAATCAATTTCAATTTCAAATAGAATTCGTAAATCAACATTTCATTTGTCTTTCTAAACCAATTTCCAATATTTACGTTTCAAAACTTCCAAATTCACAATTTCAAAATCTTATAATTCAATTTCAATCTTTATTTAAAACAATTCAAATATTGATTCAAGTTCGCAAACAAGTTTCATTCTGAAATCATTTAAATTTATTTAATTTAACTTAAATCAATTTAAATTCATTTATCAATTTCATTCAATATTCATTTGGTAAATTTTCCATTCAAACAATTTCTAATAAATTTTCAATTCATTAAATCCATTTTTAAATTCCAACTTCCTTATTACAAAACTTACAATTTTGAATTAAATTAAATTCGTCAAATCAATTCTTTCAATTACAAGTCTTACATTAATTCCAAAAATATCACATTTTCATTTCTTGTTAAAGAAATTCAATTTCACTTATTTACTTACTTAAATAATTTTCCAAAACTTAATTAATAAGGAAACTCAATTTCAATTATTTACGAAGTAAAATTCACTTATTCAAAAGTTCAATTTTTACTTATTAAAGAATCCAATTCAATTTAATCATTAAATAATTCAATCTTAATTAATTATTAAATAATTCAAAAACTTAATTATTAAATAATTTCGAAGTTTAATAATTTCAAACTTAATTATAATTTCAAACTTAATTATTAAATCATTTCAAACTTAATTCAACCATTTCTCAAATTAAACAACATTCTTTCATTAATTACATTTTTAATCCTTTGTTTCAGATTATTAAATATTAACATTTTCCTTTCATCAAAAATTCGAATTTCAACTTCATTTTCAAAACTATATTCTTTATTCAAATAAAATCTTCGTTTATTTTTAAATCAAATTATTGACCAATCGGGTTTTTATTTAATTTTCTATCCTAGGTCAAAGTTCAATTTGGGTATTTATCATTTCAACCCGATTTCAATTCAATTCAAAATCAAAACAAAGTAAAGGGAACTTGCAGTGTGATAACTGGGATGGTGTCAAAGTAAATAAACAAGCAACAACAACAATCAATAACAATCCAATAATCAATTCAAATAATCCTGAAATAACCGTATTAATTCGCATTGTTATTTGTACGAATTAATATAATTATTTCTAGAATCTACACTATCATTTCATGTAGATTAAAGATTATTACATTACGGTTTTCACTTGTCATCTATTTACAATTTCATACATCATCAATTTAACAACATACATTCAGTGGTTCAAAATGTAATTAAACAAATCCTACGTGTCAATAAATTTAACAGTTAAAGGGGTCATATTATACAAATGTCATTTAATCAAATTTAACATTTAACTATCCTATATCGATTTCAATTGCATACTATTTATCATTTTAACATTAACAATTTAACGTCCAATATAAACATCAACAATCAATCAATTATCAGCCAAACTGTATTATCATCGCATAAATAATTACAGATAATGGTGTCAGATGTCACAGGTGAACTGATACAGGCAATAGCATATATAACAGTGTAATTAACTAACAGTAGCATATTTCAATTGTCGTTTCAATTGAAATCAAATTTAATAAATAAAAGAACGTTAATCGTGAGTGAGTGCTCACCTTTCGAGGCTAGAGAGTACCGAAGATGACCCAGATACGCACACTGATACGGACACCGAAATCGAGTCAAGCAAAGCAAAATTAGCACGAATTCGACGGACAAGCTGACAAATAGGGGTAGACGAAATCAAATCAGAACTGGATCGACGAAGATGATAGATATAAGTGAACATATATATAATCATTTACATATATAAAACATATCCTAAATTCAACACAATTTAAATATATGTATACATTTCAAAATCAAAACATATATATGTATAAAATAAAAAAAAATAAAAAAAAAATAATATTATAAAATTGACAATTTAAAACCAATTCATGAAATCAATACTTCAAACACACACCCAAAAACGCATCCCTTATTCTATACATGCGACTGCAACTTACCTATATCCAAACTAAAATTTTATAAAATCTAAATCAACTACACAAATATAAACTTTTTATCTATATACAGTACTATATACTTTATACCTTATTCTACTGCAGCCGACATGTTCAGACAAAACATCAACTATATATATTTACATATATGAGTTGTTACAAAATCCAATAAAAGATAAATATAGATTTGCAAATATTAAAAGCGTACTATATTACCTAAAGTTGTACGCAAGCTTCAGACAACCACTGTGTGCAAGACTAGTACAAATATTAATACTATATATAACTATAAATCATATTATATAGTACAACCTGAAAACCCCCATTTTATAACTTGTTTAAAACTTCATATATATCAACAGACCAAATAAAATATACCCAAGTATAACATACATATATAATATATACGAGTCATACACATATACAATATACTTTTATAAAACAAAACACTCCAAAGCTTAACCCATATATATAAATGTATACCAACAGCCAACCAAAATATAAACTTACCTTAAAACATAACTCGAAATCAAACACATATATAAGAAGACTTATATATTAATGCACAAATATAGACAGTAGTAGACTCATATAATATAATATAACATATATACAAAACTGTAAACACAACTGTAAATGAACAAACTGTATAAACAACTTTAAAATATGAACAATGTATAATATATATCATATACGTTTTATCACAACTTTAAAACACAAATATCAATATAGCCAATACAACAGACTGTATTATCATATGCTTCTCATACAGATTAATAACACATGAATACTTATACAGGCTCACTTTTTTAAAATATACCCATGCTTATATAAACTAATATGGTTATAAACTTATAACTCAAACTATATACCTTTCGGCTGAAACAAATATAGATATATAACTGATAAATTTTACTTATATATATACAAATAAAACAACATACCTCTATATAAAAGAAGAGAAGGCACGACTGAGCAATGCAGGGTGGAGTCCAACTTGGGGAATAAGGAGGAGTTCTCGGCTGAGCAAGTGATGGAGGGCAGAGCAAGGCAGGGGAGACTGTCACGTGAGGGGAAGAGATGGATCTCTGGGTGGGCAGTAGGGGTCTGACATGAACGTGGAGGAGGTGGATCGGCTGCGGGTTCGCTCGGATATAGAAGGGAAGGCGCGGTGGAGGAGGGTTGTGGTGGGTGGAGACTACAGGTCGGTTGGCCAGGCCTGAGTGAAGGTGGGGTTGTCGTGGCCGATAGGTAGGCGGCTATGTCGGTCGAGTGGGTTTCGTTGACAATGGGAAGCTACGGGCTTCGATGGGCGTGATACTGGCTTCCGGTGGAAAGAAGGATGGCAAGGCAAAAATGAAGAAGGGAAGAAACAAAATGGAAGGACACAGAGAATAGGTTGTTTACATTTCCAGAGAATAGCAGACAACAAATTGTATAAAATCTTTTCTTTCCATATAAACCGAGAACCCAAAAGAAAAATACCAAATAGAAAAATGAAAGGGCGAATAGAATTTGAACGAACAAGAAAACGTTGAATGCATAGGAATAATAAAAGTCACGGTTATGTTTTCAGAAATATAAATGCTAGTGGCTGTTGGGTTTGTACGATTTGAAAATAAAAGGGCACAAAACCCCAAAAGTTAGAATTTGGTACCGGTACGATTTATCGTTTTATCGATTTCGTCGAGTACCGAACTTCGAAACACACAAACGAATGTACTGTGGTGATCAACACGACGAGACGTTCAAAACGGTATAAAATTATCAGTGGCACGATCGAATTATAAAAATTCGAAATTTCTAATAGCGGAAAATGCAAGAAAAACGCTGAAAATTAAGATCGACGGAGCCAAAGATGTCCGAATTTGGAAAAACGACAAACTGACATCTTGCTCAGAAGATGGTTTAGAATTTTTCTAGGTAAAAATATTTAGGTTTCAGAAACATTTTATTTTCATCGCTTCTTTTTAACTGATTAAATTGAAGTGAATTTTCGCGCGAAATAAACTTTCATATTTTCGGACGAAAATTTACCAGTTGCTATGTTTAACTAGACGTATTCTAAATATTAAATTTTTATTTCAAAATTTTATCGTTTAAAATTTCATAAAATTTCAACTAATTACGTTATTAAAACAGTTGAAATTTACGGGTCGTTACATTATTTAAATGAGTTTTATTTAATGAAGTAAAAAACGAATTTATGGAGATCGAATTATTTTCGAAATTGAGCTCAAAATGTTGGAATCGGAATTTGTTAAACGAAATTGTTTAAAAATGAAATTCGATATTTTGAAGTTAAAATCGAAATATGATTTGAATTCCGAAAATTGAATTGTTTTAAAAAGATTTGGACTCTTACTCGAACATTGAAATAAATCCAACTAAAAGTAATTTAAATGGATATTTCGAAATTTGGGCTCGGAATTGAAATATTTTTAAAGATTTGAATCTTAAATAGAATATCGAAGTTAAATTTAATTTAAGTGATTTAAATCGATATTCTGAAATCAAACGCAAATTTATACAAATCAAAATGGTTTAAAATTAAGAATTGAAATGAAATTAATTCAAATTGGGATAGAATTGAAATTAGTTGGAATTGAAATCAAAATTGGATTAATTCAGAATTGAAATTGATTTGAATTAAAATTGGAATCGAAGTTAATTCGAATTAAAATCAGAATTGAATCGATTTAAATGGAAATGGAAATTGAAAGTGATTTAAATTGGGAAATTTGGAATTAAATCAGTTTGACTTTGAAACTATTCTCAAATAAATTATTTTGATGTAAACTATTTAAATCTATCCTTTTACATATTCAAACTAATTTGATTTTCCAAGCTATTTACTATATAAACCATTTCAATACCCTATCAAACTATTTTAAATATCTAAACTATTTTTAAACAGTTCAAACTATTTTTAAAAAATTCAAACTAGTCAGAGTGGGAATGTTTATATTTAAATCATGGATTTAAATGCGAATTGGGTTAAAATGAAGTGGTAACCTAAATTGAAATACGAAACAATTTTGGAGCGAAATCGAAATATTAAGGCGATATGATTATGAATTGAAATTGTATATTTTGAGTAAATATGATGATTTCAAAATGAATTTGATTTTGAAGCGAATATGATATTTTGATATCAAGTACGAATTGTTTTCGAAATGTAAAAGTACCAACTGGTGTATAAAATGACGTTTGGTTGTTAAAGAGACCGGGGACTCTTATTGGCATACTCTCTATCAATATTGGAACCACTTTAACAACTGTGTACGTAGAGGAGACTCTAGAATGAAGTGGTTGAATTTGGCGTCGTTTGTTGGATTTGAAGAAAGAGAACGATGATGGATAAACCCCGGCACTTGTGCCAATTTGAAATGACTAAAACAGGACGGCTTGACAGGGCCAAGTGGGCTAATTACCCCAAGCGGACATCCGTTCTTCGATTTTCTTGGACTCGGTCCATATTATTACTCTTGTTGTTGGTTTCGATTGGTGTACCTAGATTTGGGGTAGCCTCCCTTTGACTCGATATGGGATGGATGGACGCGGTGGGCGGTCATGGCTGTGATGCGTTTCCACCAATGCTGCGACCCGAACTGGTAGTATCCTACCTTGGGCATTGCCTCATGTGCCTTGTCATACTTTTATTCCTATACGAGATCCATACGATTTTGGATTAGTGTTGTCGTATCACGGCGCATCCCTATCCACTGCTGGGTTACTGGTGCTTTATATGCATATTGTACGACAATGCTTAAAAACACGTTAAGAGGGATCAATGTAAAGCCTTAACGCTAAGAAAAATATTTATTTTGCTGATTAGACATTATATATGTAGCGTATTCTACTACATATAAATATTTTGATGGACCCTTAAGAGATGGAAAATCCCGTAACATCTCTTGAGTTATTGCACGCGTGTTATACAATGGATAGGAGATGTGAAATCCTATAAACATCTCTGACCCTATTACACTCATGTTATATGCGATATTGATTTGACTCACATAAGAATATTTTTGTCCTAACTCGAGTGTTTTGTCTTTTCATTACGCTCGGGTCAGCCCTGAGTTTTCAGCTTATCGAAAATTATTCTCTGGAGGACGAAGACAGAGATTTGATATATTACTACTATTAGTATCCCTGCATCATGTTGTTTGCTACATTATTTATTTATTCCTGATGTATATATATAACTCTGATAAATGTTGTATAAATTATAATCAAATGTATAATATAAACAGCTTCATGAACTGTTTATTTGATTATTATATTTTATCGTTTCGCTGTGAGAATTTGTGATTGTTTTCTTCGTCTTCTCTTATTTCTCTTAATTAACCCATTGATTATCTATATTCCAGATTTTTTAAGTTGGACATGTGTGGATTATTGTCGATTTAAACCTTCCGAAATATGGGTCTTCACAATAAATTAATTTTTACTCGTGCAGTTCTATCCTCAGACCATGTTGACGAAGGCCTTTTACACAACTAAATATATTACCTGTAAGGAATATATATATAGACATATACATATATACATATACATATATACATATATATATATACATACATACATACATACATATATATATGAGGAGCATTCAGTGGCACCACAAACACTGCAGCACCCATATAGCTCCCTAATTTCCACCACACAACCTGAATTAAATAACGTGGCTTACTCTCTCTTCCCACTAGGCACATTGTTTAATTTGAGTTATGTGGTGGAAATCAGGGGGCTATAGGGTGCTGCACTGTTTAGGCTGCCATTGAACGCTCATATATAATATATATATATATAGTAGGTTGGCACTTATCCCAACTTCCTATGCCTTATTTTCATTAAAGTTGTTCCGACGCTTGGTCCAAACACCTATTCCTATTTCTTTTATATATGTGAATGACCAACAATAAATCTAGCTAGCTTTGCTATATATATATATATCATAAAACAAAAATTATTTATTTAAACAACCAAGAAGTTAGATTTATAAATCATTTTCCTTTGAAAACTCATAATATATTGCATAAAAAATAATATTCAACTATATATCTAATATTTAAATATTACGTTAAACTTAAAACATTCATAACGAAAATAATTTTTTCCAAGAAAAATCAATATTTCAAAAATTCATTTTCAAAAAAAAATATTATGGAAACAAATAAGAAAACAGAAGATTTCTAAAGATCCAAAAAATAACCTTTTCAAACTTACATTTGGAAGTTATTTAGCCCAAGAACTGTGATTACGGCCAAAAACCATATCACCATTATCAGTGGTTAATGATATTTCTTTGTGGCATTGATGCATTATGTAACGATCGACCTTTTTGACCACCAAATGTCGACACTAATACATCAACGATATTCATGTGTCAAGAAACTGAGTGCCGAAAAGGTAGCTTTTTAGGGTAAAAAAGTAGAAAGAAATAAAACAAGAAGGAAGAGAACAAAATATCAGAATCTCACAGTGGAATGATACTATATAATATCAAAAGAAAGTAAAAGGTGCTACTCTAGGATACATAGAAATTTAGAGTTACAATCCTAAGTACTATCATCAGCTTGGACAGTTATAATAGACTATCCTCAAAATTGCTAATATATACATACTAGTATTGTAGTGGAAATAAAATACTATGGTAGGTGAAAGCATCCATCTCGACTCCTTAAGCTCCAACGAATATCAATGAAAAACTGTCTTTCTTAGACGGCCCGAAAGAGCACCTGAGGAATCAAGGGAAAGATAAACTCACGAGTTAGACATAAATCTAGTATGAGAAACTCAATAAATATGTGGCCACCATATAACATTGACTTTTGAGACTGTTCGAATCACCATAACGGTTTTCCCCTCAAAAGAACCAAACCACCTAACAAGTACATATGCGATATAATAGATAATGTTTATGGTGTACAATATAAATCAAAAAATAGCTATGCTACTTGCATCTCATAGCACAATAATATTATAAGTACAACTAAAGTTGCTAAGGTACATTAGCATATGGACTTCGGGGGAGGTCTCCTCAGTACATTGACGCCGGCCCCCATGAAAACAATTAGAAACTACCTTACGAGCATCGTATATCTCTAGATAAAATATAATATAAGTTAAACACAACTAGCCCATGCCTGAAACACATGATGCCAAATATAAACTCCTGCTAGCAACATCGATAAGCATCTCTAGATATGGAGTTGATATACCCTTGGGTTAGCTAAACCGTTTGGCTATACATACTGGTCTATCTTCTATCATTTCCAATGGTGAAGTCACATTCAACACCTCAACACGAGTCCGATAGAGTTAGTGTAACACCTAGAATTTTATCGTTTTGGATTTTGAATATTTAGTTAATTTTAAATAGTTAAATAATTGATTTTTAAAGCTGTGTAACTCCATTTAAATAATGTATAATCAATGTGAACTTTTTATAGGAAAATATTCGCAAAGTAAATAGTTCGAATAAATAACAATATCGAGACTAAAATCATATTTTTTGATAAATGGTCTCGAAATGCATAAAATTAGCTTCCAGGACACTACCTCGGATTTTGACGAAACTAGTGCCATTAGAACCGGAATAATAAGAGGATGTAAGCTGACGTGTTTCGTGACGATCGAATGTGATGTGTAATCGTACAAGCTCGAAACGTGTAACCATTGAAAAACGAAATTAAAATAATAATATATATTTATCATAAAAACACTACAACCCTCTCTTCTCATCCGCTCCTCCCTCCCTCTTTTCGTTTTATTTTATAGTAAATCGAAAGCCTAACAACCTCTTTCCTAAAAAAAATCTGAGAGCTATAGGCGACGAATTCAAACAATGTTTGATCTATTGTACTCATTTGAATGGGGGCTTTGAATCTATATGGTCTTTATTAGGTTTGGCATTGATTTGGGAGGAGCGACGTGAGAGGCCAAATCAGGGTTTTTGACAGGAGGAGATTTAGGCAGCGTTAGGCTAACACAACGGTGGGGTTGAACTTGTTGGGTGCAGAACTGGTGGCCAAACGAGGTGGTGCGGTGGTGTATGTGGAGGCGCAACATTTTATTTGTCGATGGTGGATTTTAGGTTGCAATAAGGAGGATGAAATAAGCTTAATGATTTTGGGTAGGATGCGTAGCTGAATTGGTGGTAGTTAATTTAGTGGAGTGTAGTCCGACAAGGAGGAAAAGATGTGCACATGGCTATGGGTTGTATCAGTGACACACTGTTGCACGATATTTGGGAATTGGGAAGATATTTTGAGGGCTAAAGAAAAGTGATTAGTAGATTAATTATACAATATGAATTAAAGTTTTAATTTGAATTTTTATAAAATCAATATCTTTTGCCTACGAAATCCAAATCGAACACAGTCTTTTGTGTTGCGCTCGTAGGAGTGTTATCTATGCATGAGGCTGATTTATTCAAGTTTGGAGCAAGTACTAATTTGAGCTAAATTCGAATGTCGTTCGATCTTAGACCGAGAAAGAATGCATAAGCGTGGCTGGAATTTTAGTGAGTTAACTCACCTTTGGATGAACATTATATGACATATGTGTTGATATAAATTATTATTTATATGCTTGGATGATTTCTTTGTTTGGTTTTATTGAATTCCCACTTTGGAAAGTAGGAAGGCATATAAAATGAAATATAGGGAACTTAGGAAATTTTGTAGTGGGATTCAGATTCCTCCACTATTGATTTTAATTTCATTTATATACTTATTTTATAAATTGTTGAATGTTAAAAGCTTGGTAGCTTGGCCTTACCAGATGTGAATTTGATATATGACTTCGTTATTGGCCTTATTATTGTTACACTTGGTAAATTTATATGGAAAATAATTGTTAAGTGCTATGGTAGCTTTAAGCCTCTTTATAATATTATGAAGTACTATTATTTGTTGTTTTAATTTGAAAATAGTTTTAATTTAGAGAATGATTTTAAATGTGACTTTTGAAATTTTTTGTGGTATTTTATTTAGAAATGGTTTTTGAACTTCTCTATTTTACTCCAACTTTTCTGTTGGTCTCTTCTAGTTTATATAGAAACGTTTTAAAAGTATTTCAAAAAGTATTTATTATGCAAAAAAGTTAATATAATAATGAATGTTTATTTTAAAGAAAAAAGGGAAATTTATCTTTTATAATAAAGTGTTTTTGTTTTAAAAGAAGATAGAAATATTTTGGAATAAATATTTATGAAGAGCTTTATATAAAATGTTATATAAAAAGATAGATTTATAAATGGTATTTTATAAATAAAAGTATAGATTTGTAAATGAGATTTTATAAAAGGGAAATGATATCATTTTGATAATTGGAATAATAAATCACATTTGTGAATTTATAGTGATATATGGGACGATCATTTTATGGAAAATATACGAGATTTAAATTAAGGAGATATATAATAGAAGTTTTATAAATCGAAAGGAGAATTATAAAAGAAGTTTTGTAGATATAAAAGAGATTTATAAAAGGAGTTTTATAAAAGAAATTTGATTTGATTTCTACAAATGAGCTTTTTAATTTATGGAGGTATGGAAAGGAATTATTCTTTTTATACTTAACCAAATTCCGATGTAGGGAAACTCGTCTCTATCTGGGAGAGTTTAAAAATGTACATCGAGCCAAGTATAGTATGCTAACACCTCCGACTACATTGTTAATCGATGGATAATACAAGTTTGAAATCAGAAAGTGGTGGTAAGTATATTTACTCTAATATCCATACAATTCATTTTCTTGCACCAAAAGGAAAGCGGCTTGGGTTTATAATAAACAATGTTTTAAATTACATTTGTTTTGGCCAATTTAAGTATGCTTTTGAAATATGAAATCCTTCATAATTTTTTTATGAATACACAAATACCGTTGCGATAAGTATATGGTTACATTTTCTAAGTATTGAAAGTGTAGTGTTTTGTCAATATACTTTTACCGATCAAATAAGTACTTGGATAATTTTTCAAGCATTGAAAGAGTATAAATGGATAGTGAATGAGTACTATAAATATGTATATCTTTGTAAATGTATTTTGACATAAGTATTTACAAAGTGATTCTAATCAGTGAAAGGATTATTAAAGAGGCTTAGTGGTTTGTTATGTTTTGAACCATGCTTGATTTCCATATGAAGTTAAATCTCTAATTGGATTATATTCTTATTTGATAGTTAAATAACCGACTATCAAATCTTGGGTAGTTTTGAAACTATCGGTTGTCGTTCGGAGAGACCAGGATCGAATATGTTATTTGAAAACCACTTCGAACTGGCATAAGCATTCGAATTGAAGACATCTTGAAGATAATGTAAATTGAAGAAGGAGATCTTTGAAGTGCAAGGGCTACTTGCTACTAATCCTAAGGGTGATTACAAAAAGGATGTAACAGAAGTAGTGCCTTCAGTTGTTTATATCATGAATAACTTATATGGATGAATGCTGGCATTGCGTTATTTCCCAAAGGGCAGTGTTAGCAATCCAAGTTGTATTTGCTAAAATGTAAAAAGTAGCCTCCAACCTGACACCCGAGAATGACTAAAATAGGGGATATGTAGCAGGGCTATGTAGTTCGCTACCATTAGGGTATCATCATCCCCAATCTAGATCGATATTCTGCTTCTGATGTATGCTTATGGCCCAGCATGGTTGTGGATTCAACCGAGGGATGATCATATTCGATAATATCTAGGAAGGGGTAGGCTGGTTCTATGTTGGTGTGGGTCCATGTGAGTCAGGCAGTACCCTAGTAGCCTTGTTATTGATGGAGTCCATTTTCCTATATGGACCTTTGTGTATTTAGTTATATACTAAATATGCTATTGAAAGTAATTAATATAACCATTTCGGCTATCTTAAATATTTATTTTAAACCCTAGACATTATTATAATATCACTGGATGTCTAATAAAAATGGTTTGGTTATCGTAAGGTAAAACCCCATCCGTGTTTATGTACGGTGTCGTCTTACGAGATACCTTTAGTTTTAAAGGGTTTTTCTAACATTAAAAATCCATATGATTTGAGTTTCTTACACTGGTTTACTAGACTGATCTGGGCGTTATTTTCTTATAATGCTCGGGTCAGCCCCAAGTATATTTCAGATTTAGTTATGGATGCTTTGGAGCTTTAGGAGATGAGCTAGACACCTCCAAGACCTGTTAATATATTTTATTGTATTATATTTATCGGTGGTTGTAAGGACAGACTGTTATCACTGTCCAGTTTGATGATAGGTTAGTTTAGTCTGATTGATGTATGCATATTATAGTTTTCTTTTGTAAAGATCATTTGTATATTATATATTATTCTTTACGATGTGAGATTCTATTCTGTCTCATTTTTTCTTTTACCCCAAAAATCTATCTGTTTGGCACTCAGATGCTTGGCAAGTGAATATCATGGATGTATTAGTGTCAACTTTTGAAGGTCGAAAAGGTGGGTCGTTGGTAATTATGTAATTTGTTACATATATACAACTCATTGACCAATCTTGTTCGAAATAAAGGTATTTTATTTATATTATATACTTGATATAATGTGTTATATTAATTAATTAATTTAATTAAAAGTATATTTAATAGAAAAGCCAATAATGATATGTTTTGTGATAATAGTTACAAAGTGTTGTAACTGTGAGTAATTTGTCAAATGAAAAAATATGCCATTTTAAATATTCCTAGTCAAGATGTATCGAGACTGGGTATCGATATATCGGTTGAGACTAGAGTACGTAACGCTTTCCAAAGGTTGGACAGTGTATTACTCATGACTGTTGGGGACACCAAGTGGTTATGTACTCATAGTTATTAGATAGCCATGGAATCACTCACTCGATGGTTTTCTGTTAGTTAATATAACTTAGGTCAAATAGAAAATATCAATGTGACTAATTTACACGGTTCTCTCGACTTGAGAATACTATAGATCCTCAATGTGGAAGCTTTGCTTTGATTATAGTTAAATTGTGTCATGGCACCTATAGAATGATTTAGTTAGGTTGAGTGGCAGTATCGGAAGTGAAACACTATTTGAGTGAGGATTTGTCTCCTCGGTTATATAAGGTTAGTGTCATGGTCAACTTAAGGCAACATAGAGTTAAAAGCCTTTGGCCAGAGCATTTTGATTAAAAATAATTGTTACTATTGAACAAAGAATTTTGTGTTTGGGCTATAAATTTGAATATGGACGATACTGGAATTTTGACAATTACCAAATTCCACAAGTCCAAAATGATATAGTTCTGAAAAAGAGAAGTGATGTAAATATTTGTCATTGCCAGGTCACACTTAACTAAGTAAAATTGGATTTTACTAAAAGATATGTAAGCAATAAACTCAGCCAAAATATCACACCACCAGCTAATGTTATGTGTGAACATTAATATTTGAATTGTTCAATATTAATCGTTGACGTGTGAAAGTTATTATTTGCATTTGTACTAAAATAGAAAGTTACATATGATTAAAGGATATTTTGATAATAAATTGATTACAATAATTTTCTAAATTTGTTACCCTATTTGGCATTACAAATATCCTTCTTTAAGTATTCAAAGGACTGTAATATATTGCTTAGTTTAGTATGTTTCACTTTTGTTTTATAATAAAAAATATTATTCATACAGGTTGAATCTCTTAATTTAATTGCATACATATGTATTTTGTTAAATAATTTAACTTTACATAAGTTCACTAATACATCAAAAAAAATTCATGTAATATGGAAGTTTATTTTGAATTAATTAAAAAGTTTTACGTTAATCTTTATATACACATAATTACCTCTATATGTATATGTACATAAAAAGTTTAATGATTATATTTTAAATTGTATAATTTAAATGCTTTATTGTTATCAAGTAATTTTAAATGAGGCAATAGATATGCATATCAATTATTACTGGTTGTTCCTATTCTTGCGCCATAATGATTCATTTATTATTAGTTGAATGTTGCATATATTAAGTTTGCCAAAGAAGAAAGATGAATCAATCATCTTTGTCATCTTTTATTTCTTTCCCTTTTGTCTCTTATGTGATTCCCACTAAATTTATTCTTATTTGTTCATGTATACCCTGTTATCAGTAGATTAATACTTGCCTTATGTTTAACTATACTATCACACAATTAAGGAATGAATATATTTGATATATTCACACGTTTTTTATATCCCACACTTAATTATTTTAGAATTAAATTAATAAAACAAAAGATGATATTAAATAAAATATTAATTTTCTTTAAAAGAAACTTAGTAACATTCTAAATGAATTTATACTTCATAAGCCCACTAAAGATCAAAATGGTAAATTTTTTGAAATTCACTCATTTCTTCCACTGTGGGCTGACCTCGGTTCCAAAAGAATCTTCATCACTTGAACAGATCATGAATCTCTCTATGGATTTCAGCATAAGTCATCCGAGGACTGCTAATGTTGACCTCTCCTTTGGATATAACCTTAGAGTAGATAGTTCGACTCTATAGCAATTATCTAAAATGTTAACGTTGATCTCACCCCTGGACTAAACCCTAAGATATACAATGCAACTATAAAACATTCCACTCCATAAGAACTTCCAAAACATAGAACTCATATATCAATTTTGAAGTGGTTTCCGTAAGTAGGGCCTAAGTATACTTATTCGATCATGGATTCTTCAGAACTAAATCAATGAATTTACGGTTAACTCAATTCTGGTTCTTTTAGAAGTAAGCGAATGATATAAAGGAGTCTGCTCAGCGGATCTCTTATATCTCATCTTTAAAGCAAGAAACGTTTCATACTAATGGGTCATCCTAGTAGGATCTCAAAACATATGAACCCACAAAGCTTTTATATACTTCCTAAGTTAACTCGGTCAAGTTTGATAAAAAATGATCGCATATGGAAATCAATTCTCGTATACTCATCACCGATTCTAAGTTTCTCCCCTTACACTTACCCTCGATCAAGAGAGAAGCCAGATAGGTTAGTGCACTGGTTGCATCAAAGCCCTTTCTTGACACCTCATTCTTAACTCTTACATATAGAACAAGCCTACTTTGTCGACTTTTAGTGTTAAGTATATGATTAATACTTTCCATAAACAAGTAAACACACAAAGCATAATTAAGTCAAATAAGCTACTTCTAATCCCCTTTTTATTTGATTAATTCTCTTATTAATTAAATCTTCTATTAAATAGTTGTATATATATTTAAATACCTTTACAAAAGATATATGCATGTATACTACTATTTTACTATTCATTTCTACTCTTTTCAATACTTAGAAATATATTCAAATTCTTATCCCAAAGATATAAGAATATTCACAAATTTCTTAACAAGATTTCACCTTTCTAAAAGTATATTCAAATAGGTTAAAAACAAATGTTGCTAAAAACATTGTTAAACCAAAAACCATTTTATATTGGTCATTATGTTTAAAACATTCTTTTCAAAGATCTAATTACATCTATATTTTTTTAACAAGGTAACGTGCTTTTAATTAACTTCTCAAAAACCATTCATTATAAGTTAAGGTAATAACAAAACCACTTATCCTTTTACAAGTTACTTAACTTACTTTTTCAAACTTATATATATAAATACTTTAAATGTACTTATAAATAGGTTTTAAATATCTATATAAAATACTACTTAAAAATAATTCATTTTTAATTTAACAAAAATCATAAAACAACATGTTTTATATTTAAAACTCTTTACTTTAAAAATTCATAAATAATTATTAAAATTATATTTAAACTTAAAATACTCAAAGTAATGTAACGAACTATCCTTTAAAAAGTCCTGCAAAATACTTAATTTAAATAACACTTTTTATCATTTTAATATCTCGCACAACATACTACATAATTATAGAGTAGCTATTGAAAATTTAGAAACACCTAGAAGCTATTTGTAACACCCCATAATTTGACATTAGTTATTTGATTAGTTAGTCAATTAATTAGGCTACAAAAATGGAATTTGTGCAAATAATGGAATTTGACCACAAAACATACACCATTGCATTCGTGGCGAAATTGTCAACAACTTGCATATTTGGAGTTTGGCGATTGGAGTATAAATGAAGAATTTATGAACGAAAAACGAATTCGAAATGAAAATAATTTGAATAAGAAAGTTAAATTTTAGATATAATTATCTAGGGCCCACAGGCCGACCAGCATATTAGAGCAGTCGATCAGGGGCAGTCGACCACAAGGAAGGGACGGTCGACCACTTCGTGTGTGGCGGCTAGGGGTAGCCTAGGCCTAATGGTTCGAATTTAATATATTTCAATCTGACGTTTGAGGTTGATTCTTATGCCTATAAATTCAGGCCTAACCCTCCTTGTTGTTCAAGCTCTGCCATTTCTCATTCTCCACTTTCTTTATAAATTATAAAAATAAGATATTTATATCTATATTCATACAAATTGGAGAAGAATAGAAATCTAATAAAAAGGAGAAGAGAATCTACTATACGTGTATTTGAGATAATTTATGTAATGACCTGGCATTTCAAACCATTCAAATCGACAGTCATCCGTACATATCAGACTTGAATTGCTCAAAACAACAGATTGTTAATTTATATTTGGCAAAACTCACCAAATACAGTAAACAAATCAATCATAGAATCACAAACACAGAGTACTATAACAATAAGCAGCAGAATAGATAAATAGTAGTTCATGAGCTACTATAAAAACATCAAAGTCTGAAGTAAATACAACAGAAATCTCAAATACAGATTAGTCTCAAATACAAAAGTAACTAACAAGACTGAATCGAAATAACTGGAAATAACTGAAAGCTGAATAGGTAAAGACAGATTTTCAAGCAAAGCTCCAAAGGCGAGTCAAATGCTGTGACACTCAGTCTGACCCGAGCATAAAGCAAAACATAAAACACTCGAGTCAAGATTAACATTCTTATACCAGTAAATCAACTCAAGTGAAATGTCAAGTGAAATGTAATATAACTTAAAGGATGTTTGGGATTCCCATCCTCTAAGGATCCGTTAAACTATCTACATACATAGTACAATACGCTACATAGATAATGTCTATAGTAAAGTAAACTATTAAAATAGCGTTAAGGCATTACCCATATCCCCCTTAACACATTTTTATATATTCCCGTAGTCTATACAGTACCGTAATTCCTCCGTAAACTGGAGGGCTAGTAGAGGGCACTCCATAGTACGGTACAAACCAAACTTGTAATGGGCTCGATAAGGCATGTGACAAGGCACGCGAGGCAATGCCCAGGGTAGGATTCTACAGTTTGCACTCCCGGACTAGTGGTAACGCATAGCAGCTACTACCGCCCACCTCGAGACACACTACCAAAATCAAAGGTGCACCCAATCAAATCATAAAGTAATAGAATGGTATCAAAGAAGCATGCTCTATCGGAGGTGCGATCTCACTTACTTCAGTATAGCTCCTGTTTTAGCCAAACCAAGCTGACTCGCGGGAGTCGGGGCTGGGTAAATACCTCATACAGAATCGTTCGCCAAACAATCCTACTTTGTTCTGGAATCTCCACCACGTGCACAGTTGTTAAAGTGGTTATCAGTATTGGCAGAGGGTATGACAATATTCAATCTCGGTCTCTTTAACAACCAAACGCTTATTTCACACCGTGGTCATTTATTTCAAACAGTTTATATTTTATATCAAAACATCATATTCATCTAAAAATCATATTCACTTTCGAAATCATAGTCCCTTTCAAAATCATAACCACAAAATAGTTTTAAACCATCATATCAAAGTATTCGAATTTAAATCCATTAAATCTAAATTATAACAATTCCAACTTAAACATTTTATATATTGAAATTGCTTATATATTGAAATACTTATAATTAAAATAGTTTATATATTTAAAAATAGAATATAGATTAAAAATAGTTTATATATAAAAAGAGTTTATATCGAAAATAGATTCAAATTAGAATTTTTTCTTCTAATTTCACAAGTCAATTCAAATCAACTTTGGTTCAAAAAATTCAATTTAAATCAATCTCAGTTCAGCAATTTCAAATTCTCATTAACCAATTTAAATTTATATTGATTTCAAATCCAAGTTTGAATTACAAATTTAAACCACTTCCAATTCAATACGTTTCAATATTCAAACAATTTACAATAACTCAATTTGATAGATTTCATTTATATTTCAAAATTCAACTTTAATCCTATTTAAATTTACAAATTATTCACTTAATCATCTTTAATAACATTTAAATAAAATCTCATATTGCTTTGCCAAAAAAATATCATATTACAATTTAATTTAATATTAAATATTCCATTTTAATTTTATTTAAAGTTGAAAATATTCATTTAATCACTTTATATCAAATCAAGTTATAAAATCATACCTTTCAAAATCTCAAAATCAATAAGTTCAAATCAAACATTCAATTATTAACAAATTAAATTATAAATCAATTTCAATTCATCTTTCCAACCTTAATTTTATTTAAAGTTATTACAAAATCTATTCTTAAAATATTAATATAAATTTTTAAATAAATATTTTATATATTAGTTAAATTAAATTTTAATAAATTTTTATATTAGTTATTATTAAATTAAATCTTATTATTATTAAATCTTATTTTATATATTTTAAAATAATAAAGTTATAAGTAAATTTTTTATAATTTTCATTTTAAAACTTAACTTATAATTTTAAAATATCCAAAACATATAATTTTAAAATCTAACTTTTACACATATATTAAAATTAAAATTTAAAAATCAATATTTGTTAAAACCCTTATATTTCTGTTATCCCACCTTTTGGCAAGGCCGCGATATCAAGGAATTGATTGGAAACCAAAGACAGTTCATCTCGAAGATCGATTATTCACTATGGATATCGACGAATTTTGTCCGATTCCGGATCAAGCTACAATTGAAAAGGCATGACGTTCAAAGCTATGGAAGCCAACGTTCCAAATTTCAAGTCAATTTGAGTCCGTATGCTCACGATATGAGCGATGCAAGCCAAGGAAGTTGGTTCGTTCGAATCCATCATTGCGCTCTCTTCACATCGATTCCGCTTTCATCCATCTGGAACCACACTTTTCGTATCCATCAACTGAAAGGCCTTGTTTGCATCCATCGAGCTTCGTCTGTTCGTATCCATCAATTATCTATTGTTCGTATCCATCGCATACATCCAACTTCGTATCCATCAATTGGAATCAATTCGCATCGATCCCAATTACACAGCTCGTATCGATCGATCAACGATCGATACGAATAAAACATCAAACGATCGATACGAAATGGCCCCCAGCTATTGATACGAAGTAACCCATTAAGCAATCAATACGAACAGAATAATGACAATTGATACGAACAAGGTAGAGGTGATCGATGCGAACAAGATACAATCCAATAAAAGACTTAGTCACTCGGCATGAAAAGTGGATCGATCCGAGTAGTTAGCGCCATGTCAACTTGCGAGCACGTGCCCAAAAAGCGACACGAACAGATCAATACGAAGGGTATCGATGCGAATTCAATAGCCTAGAGAAAATGCAAGGTTACATCGATCATAACTCACAATCTATAAGTCCAAATACTACCAAATTTTCATAGAAGCTTGCTTACATCCCCAAGAATGTTCAAGGTCGATCTCAACTCGATTGGACCAGATTACGATCGATACGAAATTCATTCGTATCGATCAAAGATCGAGTGCACACCGTATGAGATCGATTGCGTGGGCCCACCCACATGCCAGAAAAGGTTTCCCAAGATCTTAGTGAGATATTTGCAACCTACGCCTATAAATAACAGCCCAGAACCTAAAGAAAAGGGACCTTTTTGCTCTTTGACGTCCAGACTCTGTCGAAACCATTGTTGCACCCAGAAATCACTATTGTACTTGAAATTTACTGTTGTAATCCACTGTAACCACCGAGCAAAATTTAATAAAAGTCAATCATTTCATAGTGGACGTAGGCAACACGCCGAACCATTCTAAATCTCTGTGTTCTTTTGCTGTTTTTCTGATTATTGTCTAGAGTGTTTGTTAGATAATCATCTTTTGCATTTACTTTCTTCATTTTATCTCTTCGAACACTTCCGAAGAGTGTTGTGCCCAATTTTGGTACAAACACTTTGGTGCTTTCACTGAGAAAACCCAGTTTTTCTCCTGCTCATTAGATCTACTATCGATATCGGGTTGCATAAATCTAAGTAGAAGATCCAGATTCAAGTTAAAAGTTCTTCCATCCTATTCAGATTTGCATCAAGTCTAGGAAGGAGCTTCGCTATCCATCATGGTTAACACAAGGACTACCTCAACTGCCATAGATCCAGAAGGACGGGATAGACAGAACCCCATACAACCACCTCCAGCCGACCAGAATGCTGCCAGACCATCAGATCCGCAAGGCCCTGTCACCAGGGAAGAATTCCAGATGCTAATGCAAGAACTGACTTAGAGCCGCCAACAGCTCACTCAACAGCTTCGTGCTAATGTGGAATTGACCAACCAGCTAAATCATCAAAGACGAAGGAGATCCAGAAGGGATCAGGATTCCTATTCATCCACCGAAAGTTCAGCCTCTTCTGACTACCAGCATTGATCCACGCGCTCACGACTGGATGGAAGTTACACATAGGCCACTGGGCATCAGCATACATTGAGCCTTGGGCAACCGAGAGTTGGCCCATCAACCAGCCATCAGACTGGACTCTCCTCCCGAGGAGGCGCTACCCCTTACCATATTATTGACAATCGTACTACCACTACTACTGATTTGGGAGTTGATGCTCGGAACCGAATGGATCTGACCCACCACCAATGCAACCATACTCCCGAGCCTTATGTCCCCGAAGACATAGAACTAAGGAGGTGAGACATAGACCGTCGACAGCGACCGGCCCCTCCTCGCATTGTGGAATCCGACCACACCTTGGCCCAACATGCTCAAAATGTCCAAATGCCCGACATTCCGACGATGATCCGCCAAATGATCCGTGAGAGTCAGGGTCTTAGCAATGACGACTGGGGAATATCTCGGAGTCATACCCCTTTTACCGATGAGATACTCTATGCTAAACCACCTCGGCGATTCAGGATGCCGACTTTACGTGTTTATGAAGGGAGCTCTGATCCTAATCAACATATCCTGAAGTATGAATGATGCGCGAGCTGATGATGCAGTTAAGTGCCGAAGCTTCCCGATCTCTCTAGGGGGCATAGCGACTATGTGGTTTACCCGTTTACCACCTCGATCTATCTCTTGTTTTGACCAGCTAGCAACAAAGTTCATTGAGCAATTTCGCATGCATGTCGCAAGACCAAAAGATGTTAATACTATGTCTAGTGTCACTCAAGCTCCTGGAGAAACACTCAGACATTATTTAGAGAGATTTCATGCTACGTGCCTTGAGATCAGCAACCCTAATGATAACTCCATTCTAATGGCATTGAATAAAGGGATTGATCCCGATTCGGAGTTCGACAACTTGTTGGCTGGAAAACCTCCTGCGTCATTGGACCATTTCTATTCCAAGGCAGCCCAATTCTTGAGAAGGGAGGAAGCGAAATAGTCTAGGAAAAAGGATGACGCAAGGCCCGGTATGGAAGGAATTCAGAGTAATGTTACTGTTAAACAATCCAGGGAGAGCTCTGGGAAAGTGCAATTGAACATTCAGAATAAACAAAATCAGTAGAAAGGAAATGGTAATCAAAATAGGAAACGGGATCAGAATCGTGGTCCACGACATAGGGCTCCTATGTTTGATAATTACACTCCTTTGAATACGTCGCCGGAAAATGTGTATTTATAGACCTGCAATACTATTCAGTATAAGAAACCGGCTTCGAAACAGTCATTGGAGAAACAGATTCAGACAGGGAAGTTCTGTAGATTCCACGAAAGCTATGGCCATAACACGAATGAGTGTCGTCACTTGCAGGATCTCATCGAAAAGTTGATAAGAGAGAGAAAATTGGAGCAGTTTGTACGGGCGCCGCAGTCTGGAGGTGCGGGCCCATCAAATCAGAATCATGTACCTAGTCAGGCAAGACAGGAGGAACCCGCTCGTACTGGCGGGAAGTTAGTGATAAATACTGTTAGTGGTGGTCCTCATCCAGCAGACCGAAGCTAGAAGGAAATGGAGTCGTATACCAGTTCTATTAGGCATGCGAGCTTCGAGTGTTGTAGTAGTTTGGAAGATGGGGCTCCGACCAAGCAACAGAAGATGATGACTGATGACATCATCTTCCGAGATAGAGATGCCGACACGATCGAAGCCCCAACCATCGATCCACTTGTCATATCAGCTCAAGTAGGTCCTGCTTGGATGAAGAGGTTCTTGGTAGACAATGGAAGTTCTGTGAATATATTGTTCAAGCGAGCCTATGACCATATGAAAATGGAAACTAAAGATTTGAAACCTTATCAGTACCGTATCCATGGTTTCAATGGGAGTGCGACTATACCCGCTGGAGTGGTGGAATTTCCAGTGAAGTTAGGAATTAGAGAACGCCGGAGAGTCCGGATGTTACAATTTGTGGTGTTAGATATAGACTCGCCATATAATGCTTTCTTGGGCCGACCGGCCCTAGCTGAGTTCAGGGCTGCGATTGCCCATGGTGTCTGACTCTGAAGTTCCCCACCGATCATGGGGTTGGAGTCGTTTAAGGAGATCAGGCTGCTGGACGAGCCTGTTATGTTGTTGAGCTGCGAGATGCGTAGCGAAGAGAAAAAGGAAAGGACGTAGAGGAATCTCTCTGCGTCCACTTTGTCGAAAATTGACAATTGACGCCTGGGCCTAGGCCTGGGCACCCCAACTAATTCCAAAGTGATCTTGACCTGAGAGATACCAAAAGTGAAGACGAAAGTAGAGACAGTCAAGCTTCTCCGGCCGAACTGACGATCGATGTCCCGATCGATGATAGCGATGATTCTAGAATGATAAAGATTGGATCTCAGCTAAGCCAACAAATGCAAGAGGAATTGGTTGAATTTCTCCGGGCAAACCTTGACGTGTTTGCCTGGATGCATTCTGACATGTGTGGGATCTCGACGGACATCGCGAGCAACGCATTAAACATTGACCCGTGGCACGTCTCGGTCAAACAAAAAAGGCATGGTATGGATCCAGAGAGATCTGCTACCCTTAAGGAAGAGGTAGACAAGCTTAATTCAAATGGATTTATTCGAGATGCATTATATCCGGAATGGGTGTCAAATCATGTAGTTGTCCGAAAGCCAAATGGGAAATGGAGAACGTGCATCGATTACTCTGATCTGAATAAAGCCTGCCCTAAAGACAGTTTTCCACTTCCTCGAATTGATCAACTCGTAGATTCAACGGCCGAGCAAACTCTTATCCTTCATGGATGCGTATTCCGGCTATAATCAAATACCCATGAACTTACCCGACCAAAAGCATACTAGCTTCGTAACCAATATGGGACTTTATTGTTACAATGTTATGCCTTTTGGACTCAAGAATGCTGGCGCAACTTATCAATGGTTAGTTAATCGAATGTTCGCCAATCAGATTGGGAAAACCATGGAGGTATACGTGGACGACATGCTAGTCAAGTCATAATTCTCCACTGACTACTTCAAGGACATGGATTCAATGTTTAATATTCTCCAAGAATATAGAATGAAGCTTAATCCATTGAAATGTCACTTTGGGGTCGCATCAGAAAAATTCCTTGGGTTTATCGTCAACGCTAGAGGAATCGAAGCCAATCCCCAAAAGATCTGGGCGATTAGAAACCTTGAAACTCCGAAAACTATAAAGCAAGTCCAGAGCCTCAACGGGAAAGTAGCAGCACCGAGCCGGTTCATTTCAACATCTACTAACAAATGCATTCCCTTCTCCGATCTGCTCCGAAAAGGGAAAAAATTTTTGAATGGACTATGGAATGTGAGGGCGCATTCCGAGCACTAATTCAACACCTCTCCACACCGCCAATTTTGTCAAAGCCTATCGATCACGAGAAATTGTACATTTATTTAGCGGTATCAGAAAATGCAATCAGTGCTGCCCTAATTCGGGAGGAAGACCGATCACAAAAGTCGGTCTACTATATTAGCAAACGACTAACCAGAGCTGAGAGAAATTATCCGAAGCTAAAGAAGTTGGCATATTGTCTTGTTATTGCCTCGAGGAAGCTCCGACGTATTTCTAGGCTCATTCTATCACCGTTTACACCGACCAGCCGTTACGACAGGTCCTTACGCGGCCTGAGATGTCTGGTAGGTTACTCAAATGGAATATTGAGTTAATTAAGTTTGACATTACTTACACTCCAAGGCGATCCATTCAAGGACAAGTCCTAGCAGATTTCATAGCTGAATTTACCATCCCAGAGGACTTGCCCGAAACTAGTGAATCTCCTAAGTATATCTGGAAGCTGCATAATGATGGTGCATCTAATGGTCGTTGCTCCGGTGCAAGGGTTGTGCTTGAAACTCCTGAAGGTCGATCTATATGCTATGCTTTAAAGTTTGATTTTCGCGCGACCAACAATGAAGCTGAGTATGAAGCCTTACTTGCCGGATTGAGGCTTGCTAGAGATTTGAAAATCATTGTTGTGGAGATTTATTGTGATTCGCAATTGGTCGTGTGTCAAGTTCGGGGGGAATACCAGGCCAAGGACCGAAGACTGGCTGCTTACCTTGCTCGGGTTAAAGAAATATTAAATCAGTTCGATTATTATGCCATCTGCTGCATCCCCCGAGAGCGCAATCAAAAAGCCGATTCATTAGTAAAGTTAGCCAACACAGGTGAGGCACAACAAATGGGACTCGTTCCTGTGGAAACATTAGCTTCCCCGAGCATCGACTGAATGGAGACAGATTGAATATTTGAGGTTGTTCGCGATAAGGAGTCATGGATGACTCCGTCTAGAAATTATTCGAGCATGGAACCCTGCCAGAGCGCAGGAGTGAAAAGAGACAGATTCTTTGAAAAGCTTTGCGGTTCACTATTCAGAATGGAATTATGTATAGAAGAGGGTACTTTTTTCCCTTTACTCTGGTGTATCGCTCACGATGAAATCAAATGAGTGTTGCATGACGTGCACGAAGGAGAATGTGGCGATCACACCGGGGGGCAAGCCCTTGCTAAGAAAGTACTCCGATACGGATACTATTGGCCAACCGTAAATCGCGATGCATTGGACTACGCTAGAAAATTCGACAAACACCAGAAGCACGCTCGGATTCCAAGAGCTCCACCTACCGAAATAACTCAGATGGTTAGTCCACGACCATTTGCAGTATGGGGCATTGAAATTATTGGCTCTCTACCTCTAGCCAAAGGTGGTGCGAAGTACGCCATCGTAGCAGTTGATTATTTCACCAAGTGGGTGGAAGCTGAACCCCTTGCTACAATCAAAACAAAGAAGCTGATCAACTTTGTAGTGCGCAATATCATTTGCCGATTTAGTCTACCACATACTATCATCTCTAATAACGGGACCCAATTCGACAGTGTTGAATTTAAAGATTTCTATCAACGATTCCAAATTCATAAGAAATTCTCCGCAGTTGCACACTCATAAGCGAATGGATAAGTTGAAGCTGTTAATAAAGTTATAAAGTCTATTCTGAAGAAACGACTGGAAAAGGCCGGGGGCAAATGGGTCGAAGAACTTCCTATGGCTTTATGGGCTTACCGTACAACCCATAGGTCCGCGACCAGCCACACTCCGTTTTCTCTTTCTTATGGTTCAGAAGCTGTTATTCCAGTCGAATTAGAAGTGCCTTCTCATCGTGTGACATACTATGATCCGAAGACAAACGCTATATTACTTGCCGAATCTTTGGATTTATTTGATGAGAAGCGTGAAGAGGATGATTTGAGGGCAGCCGCATACCGAAGTCGAGTCGCCCAATTATACAATGCCATGGTCCGACCCCGAACCTTTGAACTCGGCGATCTCGTCCTTAAGAGAATTTACCCAGTCCCTTTGCATATGAAGCCAACCTGGGAAGGGCCATATGTTATTGAACAAAAGCTCGGAGATGGCACATTCAAATTATCGACCGTTGACAGTCTCACTCTTCCAAGAGCCTGGAACAGCGAAAGCCTTCGTCGCTACTACACATGACAGGCTCTGTTTATTTATTCAGTCTATTTTTCATTTGTAATTTGTTTCTACATTTCGAAATTTGAATTTGTAATAAGGCAACTGATTTTGCCGTATTTTCTTATTTCAGCCAATAAAATGCAATCTCTTCGACCCAGAGCTGTGATTTATTGAATGCGTCATACAACTATCGCTATGCACTGAGAGCTATATTCCACCCGACGGTGGAATTTATTCAAGTGGGGAGTGACTGTGATACGACCGGTTACTCGCTAAGTGAAACCCGAGCTCGGGGACAAGTCATCACACTGAAGTCAAAAAAGGATTGATACACGACAATCCTTTAACCAACTCCAGATTCCCAGAGTGTGAACTGGAGTAGAAACTTACAAATACGTTCGCGAAGAGGACGGATCCGTCCACCTAACGACTTCGCCCGTATATTGACCAAGTTTGAGGAGGATGGATCCATCCATCTAACGACCTCGCTTCTTAACTCAAGGTGGATGTGAACTGACCATCCACGATCATGATAGATTCGTCGTTCTCGAAGTGCAAACGAAATCCCAAAGCCTGAACAGATTGATTGACCATCTGTCGGCCAACTCCAAGTTCCCAAAGCGCGAACTGGAGTATAAACATCAACTAACTCCATATTCCCAGAGTGCTAACCGGAGTGCCAACATAAACACCAACTCCAAATTCCCAGAGTGCGCATTGGAGTATAAACGTCAACTCTACATCCCCGGAGAGTGGGATGGAGTTTAAACATAAACCAGATTGGAATCAACCTTCCGTGAAACAACTCTGAGTCCCCGGAGTGCGGTCAGAATATAAATGCAAATCGAGTGTGACTGACCATTTGCGAATCCATCTAAAGTCCCCAGAGTGTGGACATGGTTGCAAACATTAAACGGGCGTGAATGACCACCCATGAAAACGACTTAAGTCCCCGGAGCATGGACATATCCTTGAAACTTAAGCAGGCGAGACCGACCGCCGACATACGAATGCAAATCCCTGGAGTGTGGATGCAATCGTCGATAAATGAGCGAGTGCATTTCGACCACTCGAGTTTCCTTATTTCAGCATCAATTTGTAACACCCGTTCAAAATGGGAATAATAATCCCACATCGTGGAAAAACACTATGAAGTGGGTGCTTATATACCAAAGCCTTCACCTCATAACAACGTCGAGGCCTTTTAAGGAACAAAACCCCACACCTTGGCTTGGCCCATGAGGCGGAGGTGACTAAGTTGGGGACAATATCTGCGTTAAGTAAGGTGCGGGCTGTTACAATGGTATCAGAGCCATACCCAGCCGGAATTGTGGCATGTACGTGTTACAACCACGACGCCTGGGTGGTGTTGTGTTCATGAGCCAACGAGGGCTTTGGGCTCTAAAGGGGGGAGATTGTAACACCCCTTCAAAATGGGAATAATAGTCACACATCGCGGAAAAACACTATGAAGTGGGTGCTTATATACCAAAGCCTTCACCTCATAACAACGTCGAGGCCTTTTGAGGAACAAAACCCCACACCTTGGCTTGGCCCATTAGGCGGAGGTGATTAAGTTGGGGACAATATCTGCGTTAAGTAAGGTGCGGGCTGTTACACAATTCAACGACGTTAAGCTCAATGTGATAAAGGCGAAGCACAATTGCCACTCGATCTTTAAAATTAGTCCCTGAAACTGGGGGCAGAACTTGAGTGCCAATCGCTGATTGAGATAGTGTGACATCGGAGTCCAGCTTAACGTTCGGTCATGACTCATAGTTACGATTTCGGGAGTTAACAAATAAATTCAGATCCAATCCAAGGGTCGAAGCTTCACAGGCGTACCGGACTGGAGTTCAATTGCTGAAACACTTAAGCAAATAAACAAAAATTGAGTTGAAGACAAAATGGAATTTCATTTCAACTATTTATGAAAAAGAATTAAGTACAAGTTTATCCCAAAAATCCTACTAGCAGGGGCCGAACCCGCATCTATACACGGCCTACAAAAGCTAAAGAAATTCCTATCTACTCAAAAAAGAGCCGAAGAGACGTATCTACTCTTTTTTCTTCTTCGGTTTCCTCTTCGGTGTGGACCCACTGGAGCTCTCACTCTGTTTTCTTTTTGAACCTTTGCTTTTCTACGACCGATCTCCAGTCAAGGGCATTATATCAATTTCCTCCTCCGAACTCAGATGTATTAGAACGCTTCCTAAAGGCGGAGTCGGAGGGACAGGATCAACAGTGGGAGGCGGGATAGGCACACTCGACTCAACGACCATCCCTCCCGGAGATATCATCCGCAAAGGGGCTGGACCAAGTCCAGCCATTCCACCGCCAAATCCACTGCCCCGCACGGCTGCCTCCATCTCAACGTTGATTTCAGTTAGGATTTCCTCCTCGTGAAGTGTTTATGCAACGCTGGAGACTACCGTAGTTGGGGCCGAGGAACTTATCATTGGAACGCTTCCACCTATAACGAACGGCAAGTCTGCAAAAGGTTCGCTGTGATGACCGAGGAGTCCCTCCATCATCTAGTTATCAAAAATAAGTATGCTCCCCTGCGCTCCATCAGTCGGCGCCGTGGTCGTTGTGGTGGTCGCTTCAGTTATAATGGCCTCCTCCATACGATGTGGTTTTGGAGTTGCATAAGGCACGACTGGTGTAGCTTCAATCACTGGATAAAAGCAAAAGAAGAACTGTTAATAATCACTTCATGTACGCTTTCGGTTTTGGACAAACATACAAAAGGTTTAGAGTACCTTCCTCAGTTTGACTCATGAGCGGCTGAACGGCCTTAGAGATTTGCTCACCAGCTTGAGATAACTGCGGCTGATCTGGGTTGTAAGCAGGAACGGATTGAGAATCAACCATGGAAGTCGGTTTGAGCTGAGTCGGCACAAGAGTTCAGGACTTGTATCGTGGTGCTCGACAGTAGAGCCTTCTCCAGCTTCCAAATCCTTAGCGCCAAGCTTCTCCTTCTCATATGAGATCATTGTATCGTGGAGGATTTTTCTCTCGTCTTCATTCAGCATTCGATTTTCAAGCTCAAATTTATCAACTGATTCGCCCTGATGCGTAGCCTTTTTATCTCCTACTAATTTGCCCCAGGCGTTATACAGATGTCTCAGATAGTTATCAAGCCAGGCTAGGTTCCTATGCTTCAAGACGTTGGCATTATAAGTAATGAGTAGATCCTCAATATCAGCCTCTAGCCTGGCCTCCGCCATCTTAACTTCATCTTTAACCTTAGCCTCCACTTCCCGGACCTTAGCCGTTGCCATATCCCATTCGCTCCGAAGCACTATGGTATGTTCACATGCTTCCTGAGCTGCTCTATTTGCATCATCCTTCTCTTTGGTGATTTCGGAAAATTTGGTTTTGAGCTCTTTAAGTTCTTTCAGAGCAGCGTCCCGTTCGGTTGTGATAGTGGTGTTTCGGTGGCCCATCTCCTCCACCAAAGTGAAATGTGTTTGTCGCATTCTCTCCATAGATTGAGTGGCCTCGTCGGTTTTTGGGTGGCCTCCATCTCAGATTTCCGGGAAGATTCGACTTCATCATTGAGCACTTGGATAATGCGGTCCTTCTGAGCGAGTTCAGTTTCTAGTTTCTCAATTGCCTTTGCCCGCTCGAAGGCCACTGCCGATGCTTTGTCTGCGGCTTTCATACACTCCTTATATTGGGTATAAATATCATGAATATAGTCATGCATCGTGGTTTCAACCTCAGATGGAATTTTCTTTAAGTGAGGGGGGAAGATGAAGCCGTCGAAACATATGTTCGAAAAATCTTTTCTTAATTGGGCAATTCTGATAGCCCCTTCCCCGATGGGCTCAGTGATGGCCTGTTCAGCAACTGTGGGAGGTTCGGCCTCAGTCCTACGATGCTGAGACTCAGACCTTGGGGCATGAGAAGATGGTTTTTGGCATGGAGGCTCTAGGGGATGTGAACTGTGAATAGAAGGTTGTGTAGGGAGTCGAGGAGGTGGAGAACGCTATCGGGATCGATATCTCTGTTCTCTGTCCCTATCTCTATCCCTCTCATACCGCTCTTGGCTGGAATAACCACGATCACGGTTCCTATCATCCTCCCTCCGACGGAACACATAATACGAACTCGACGATTGGCGCGCTGAATGGAGACTGTCGATCATAGAATCTCGCCTATTCATCGTATTTGTAAAGTAAAAGAGGAGCGGAGTTGGGGAATTCTCGAAGCAGGTAACTTAAGGCTGGAAACCATGTAGTGCCGTGAAGTGTTTATGTGTGTGCGACCCCCCGACCAACCAGTAATGTTGGCCGCACTGATGGGTAGAGACTCGCTTAAATCTAGACCACTTTAAAGCCCTTCCAATTCGCTGTCGTGTCGAAGTGACACATAATCCGGAATTGGAATATCAGCAAGTCCTTCAAAAGGGTTCTCTACTTGCAAGGGAGGAGCCTCCGAAATTCTAACGCCAAAGGCTGGCAGGGACACAACTACAGATTTCCATCTCGAAGATTTATGACGCTTGTGTGCAACTGCCTTGCCTTTTCTTCTTCTCTCTGAACCTTGAAAACTGTCAGAAGGCCCGGCCATGGCTTCGTCGTTCTTAGGCGTGTGTTCTTCATCACCCTCCTCGGCTATTACAACCCCGAGCGCTTTGTGTTTTACTCGCTTCGTCGGGGCTGCCCTAAGCACTCCTTCAAGTCTTATGCTCTGTTTTCGTTCGATTAACCCGAGAATTCTTAAGTTCCTGTCGGTGAGCACCGACTCGATTTCTCTCATCTCGCCTGGAACTTCTTGAAGGACCCATACTATTTCTTTAAAGTGTGCGCCATCATGTCGAAGAATTGCAGCTGTAAAGAAAATACGATATTAGTTTCAACATCAACTATGGCTAACTCGTTAACTACTGGAATAAGTGGAGAACTAACGTCTGGCTAACCATCGACTAGCAAACCCTGGTTGGCATCGAACATAGAACCACTCAGTTTTGAAGTAGCTCAATCTGGTCAAGGCACCAGCCATAACTTGGCAATTCCTGACCGCCTCTAAGAACGTGAAGGAAGGGCTATCTCCCCGACTCTTAACATTAAAAAGGTATCTGATTTCGATTGGAGTCGGGGGTCGGAAAAGATGCTCCATGAATACAATGAATAGACTATTCAGCAGTGCGTATCCATTGGGATGTAATTGTGAAGGGGCAATTCCGAAAAAAGCCAACACTTCTCGAATATACTGGTTGAATGGGGGAAGTGTTCCAGCAGTGCACGAATGTCGGTTGAAAGCAGTAAACCCTTTCGAGGGAGCGTGCGGTCTATCATTCAGTCCCGGTAATAAGACGTCGTCCAATGGTAGACCATGTCTTAGGCTTATCCGCCCCAACATACCTTCGGAGATGTTGGATGGCACAGAATCTTGTGGGCTCATGATAAACCTAGCACCAGGCAGCTCGTTTGGAGCTAAATCTATAAGACTATAACTCCGGCCGCGATGACCGGCATCTCTATGACTAAAGGAGATGAACTCTGAAGCTCCTGCTGTTGTGAGCTTGTAGACTCCATAACTAATCAACTTATCAAAACCCATCATTAGATGATAATAAGCATGTGCGTTCCCTAGTGTGAAGTGTATGAATGTGTTGTGCAGTGCTACATATTACTTGAGAAATTCTACAAAGTTTGAGAGATGTTTGAACGACAAGACTTAAAATTTCAACCAGAGTGACCATCACTGCTGACCGTCACAACTGTGCCATCCAGACTTTGGAGATCGATCCAAGTTAGAGTTTGTAAAATTTTGTTAAGTTACAGTTCCATCGACGAGCTTCGAAAGGCAGTCAAATATGCAGTTTAGCAGTTAAGTCTGGTTATGCAAGGCGGAAGCTCGTCGGGGTCAAATGTTGGAGTGTAAAAAATGTTTTTTCGTATCTACTGAGGTCACAACTGGGATCGATCATAGGAAGCTTCATTCGTATCGATCACCATGCATGCAATTCATATCGATCACCGGAAATAGAAGTTCATGTCGATTGTACAATGCTACTTCGTATCGATCACCTGGAGGTCACTTCGTATCGATGCAGAATCCTATACTTCGTATCGATCTACAGCAGCGCATTCGTATTGATCCCCGACCTAAGATTTCATATCGATCGCTCCAGATCGATACGTATGCCAATCATCAACCGATCGATGCGAATGACCACTAGTTATCGATACGAAGCAATCCCTTCATTCGATACAAAACTCCATTACGTCCAGACCGATATGAGCTTTCTTCTTTATCCATAATCGATACGAATACGCCTTCGTATCCATCATCCTTCCTATCTTCTTCTTCAAACAGTTCGGACTCCAGTTCCTCCTCCCTCAGCCATGCTCTAACCCAATTTCGACCTCATCGTCATCGGAATTGGCCGTGATTATGGACGAATTGGCATTAAATCTCAAGTCTTAACGTTTTTAATGTGATATTGTTCAACTAATTGAAAGTGTACGTGCAGTACTAAGGATCGTGTAATATGGTAAATGAATGCGGAAATTGATAATAGTAGTAAAATAAAAATTAAAGTAAGCACACCAGGAATTTTTATACTGGTTCGAACTTCCCGTTCTACGTCCAGTCCCAGAATACCCTCTGGATTTAAACTAAACCCCTCACTTAACCCGGAGGAATAGGTATACGACACCTGAGCAGCCGAACAGGAATTTTTCCACCTCAACAGCCGAAGAGGACTTCACCTTAATACAAATAGTTTGTTGACGAATGTGTTCTGAATAACACTGATTGTCTTTTGATAGTACAACTTCCCTATAATCAAATCCTCAAGAGTATATGTGTGTGTGAAGATTTAGAAGGAAGATAATCACGTAGAATCGAAGTATATGAATTAATTCAAGGATTCTAGTGATATTGAATAAGAATGAATACTTTTATTTGTAGAAATAAATAGAGAATAGATTTCAGAATTAAAACAAGAATTGGTGATTGTAGAAGTGAATTGAATATGTTTATATAGTTGTAGAATAGTTACAATCTTTCATGAAGAGTTTCAATCAAGAGTTGTGTCCATATCTGTTGGATTAAAGAACATTCCTCTTCATGAACAATTGCACCTCTTTAGAAAACTAGCCGTTGTGTTCTGGTCGGTTAACCGAGAAACCTGGGCCGATCAGCTGAGTTTACAGATATAAATAAAACGGTGCATATCTGTGCACTGGACATAGAGTCGGTCGACCGAAGATTCTGGTCGGTCGGCCGACCTGCTGTTATTTGCACAGTGTACACTTATTTTTGTATAAATCATTTTGTGTGTATGTGTGACTACTTGAGGAATGATTTTAACAATATTCTAAGATTAATGAAATAAAATATTCATACTAATATCTAGATTGTAGTCTTGTCTCCTTTGTAGTGTGCAATATATAGTTATTCTCCTTTTTGTCGCTTTCGTATAGTATTCTCGTCGTATGATCTCTGAAGCTTGTGTCATGAATCAAAACTAATGAATCAACATTCTCCCCCTTTTTGATTGATGACAATACTTATGTGACGAAGTAGAACTTATCTATATTATAAATCTCCCCCTGAATATATGGCGACTTTTCTGCAAAAAATTTGTTAGCTTTCATACATTTCTCCCCCTTTGTCATCGACAAAAAGGAATACTTACTAGATGAAAAAGAAATGCGAATCACTGAAATTTAAATATTATATTTTCAAACCAAAATAGGAATAATTAAAGATGTTTGCTTAGTACACAACATTTAATAAAAAACATATTGTTCATAAAGAAATTCTTGAAATTAAATTGTAATACGATTACTCCTCATCATCATCGGAATCCCAAAATTCTGGACGAATATTTTCTTCCGGAGGAACATGTTCCTTACCACGTGTTAACCCTCTTTCGATTCGCGACTTAACGAGTTGGAAAATAAACGACTTAAGACAAGGACCGACTTAAAGAGGTCTCCGACTCAACAGGCTCCGACCTAAGGAATGGTCCGACTTAACGGTTTACGAGTTAAGGAAAGCTCCGACTTAAGCTGCAGGTCTGACTTAACGGGTTACGACTTAAGGAAGTCTGCGACATAAGGTATGAACCGACTCAGCAGTTGCCTGACTTAAGAAAGTCCCCGACCTAAAAGAGCTCCGACTTAGCTGCGGGGCCGACTTAAGACACTTACCAACTTAAATGGTCTTTACGACTTACCGACTTAAGGGATGATATGACTTAAGGGATGTTACGACTTAAGGGATGATATGACTTAAGGGATGTTACGACTTAAGGGATGTTATGACTTAAGGGAAGCTCCAACCTAAGGAATTAAAAGGACTTACGACTTAAGGTTATTTGCAACTCACGACTCAGCTTAAGTCGACCACGACCTAAAAGCTACTGAGTTAAAATCCAATGCCTGTACCTATGCCGCTTTTATCTGCTAAGACGGCCACAACTTACGACTTATTATAAGTCGGCCACGACTTAGGACTTGTTTTCTACCAAATCATGAGCTAGACTCAGCAAGTCGTCCACAAGCTACCCTAAGCCAACCACGAGTCACGACTTATCTTAAGTCGGCTAGGACTCAGGACTTGGCAGAATTTCCTGTCCAGATTCCCCTATAAATACATCACTACCTTCAACATGGAGGGGACTTTTGGCCGATCATTTCTTGAAGCGTCATTACTCTGCCGAATTCTCGACTCATCTAACATTCGAAGAACTCCAATCACTCAAGACATTACAACAAGCTTTGAGAGAAATCTACCGCATTCAACACGAATTCGAAGAGATCTTCGACATCGAAGCTTGAGCTAATAGTCGAAAGTGTTTAGGAATTGAAATATATCGTATTTCACAAGTGTATTGTATCATTTTGTAACCAGATTCAGTAATAAAGAGATTTAAAGTGGACGTAGGCTCGACCTCAAGCCGAACCACTATAAACTGCTGTCTTTTACTGCTTTTTCGCTATTTTACTGCTTAATTCCTGTTCCCGTCACGCGGGTGGTGCTTTCACAACTCTATTACACACACCGGGTGTTAGCGTTCAATTTTTAGCGTTAACATTTTGGTGCTTTCATTGAGAGTTGAACTCAAGACTGTATTCTCCATAGCTTCACGAAAGTTTGTTGAAAAAGTTTCCTTCAAGACCAGAAGTCTGTCAGACATAATGGCTCCTGGAAGAAAACGCAAGTCTATTAGATCTGAAGATGCTCGTGATAATACAGCCACTTCTCCCTCTCCAAGTCAAGCAGCTCCGAGTGTCGGAGTGACGCGAGAAGAATTAGATGCTGCTGTATCCGGGTTGTACCAGCAATTTGAGACTCAGAATACTCTAATGATGGAGAAATTGAATGCTCTGCTCGGGGCTAATCAAAGACTAGTAAACAATGAAGAAAACTATGTTGATGCTGTTCATAACTCCGAAGGGAGAAATATTCCTCAAGGGGGGTCAGGTGCTCCTGAGGGGGCACCCCTCCAGGCTGAAGGATCCAGGCTGAAGGATCCAGGCCATCACCAGTTCTCCGCGAACATTTACCCGGGCAAACCTCCGAGAAAATGGCCGAAGTCTACTCCGCAAAGTCGTTAAACAATGAGGCATATCTCTCCGGCATGATTCGGCAAATAATGAAAGAAAGCATGCAGAGAAACGAAGATGACAATGATTGGGGATTTGCTCCGAGTAAAACTCCATTTACTGAGAGGATTCTAAAGGCCGAGTTTCCCAGAAAATTCGTTCCTCCTACCATTCCTGCTTATCGAGGAACAAGTGATCCGAATCAATTCTTGTATAAATATGATTGGCACATGACTGGCGCCAGAGCAACTGATGAAATTAAATGCCGATATTTCCCGGTATACTTGGAAGGTGTGGCGCTACTTTGGTTTACCAAACTTCCAATACGATCTGTTGATCAATTTTCCAATCTAACTCGGAAATTCAAGGAACAATTCAGATTGTACATTTCAAGAGCAAAGGATATAATGTCTCTCTCAAGTCTTGAACAGAACCCTGGAGAGCCCATCAAATCCTTCCTGAATCGCTTTAATTTAGCCCTAGCCGAAGTTGATAACGCAGAACCGCGAATGATTTTAACCTACTTAATGCGGGCTATTGACAAGTCAAGCGAATTTGGAAAATGGTTGAAGATGAAGGAACCAAACTCGCTCGAAAAGTTCTACAAAAAGGCTGATGAGTTCATGCGCCTAGAAAATCTCTCCGCGTTAGCTAAAGTTGTGACTACAGTGGTGGAAAATAATGCTCCGGCTCAGAACAAAAAAGAATCTGTAAATCAGAAAAGGGAGAGTAATGGTGGAAAGAAGCAGAAGGATCTCAATAGGCCCCGCTTTCTCAAGCCTTCGGATTTTACCCCTCTAACTGATACACCAGAGAATATTTTCATCGCCACTAAGGATGCTGTTGAATTTCCAAAACCACCGGCAGTAAAAGTTAGGAAAAATGCTGCTCAAAGCGGAAGATTTTGTAAATTTCATAACCAACCAGGCCATGATACCAACGAGTGCGGCCACTTGAAAAGCCTGATTGAAGAATTGTTGAGAGAAAATAAGTTGCAGCAGTATGTTAAAAGGAATAGAAAAGACCCTTCTTCATCTAACCAGGGGCAACTACCCCCAGCTCATTCATCTGGTTCAGAAGAGAGGCCTGCTGAAAAGGAAAGACCTGTTATCAATGTGATCACAGGAGGACCTCATCCGGCTGGCAGGAGTTGGGGTGAGATGGAAAGGTATGCTAGAGCCTTGAAGTATGCCCCAGCTGAAGAAAGTGTCTTAATCTTGGAAGATGCTGCACCTCTGAAGCAGCAAAAGACTTTTCATGATGATGTTATGTTCAGAACCAGGGATTCTATTGATGTGGAAGCTCCTACTGAGGACCCTTTAGTTGTCTCTGTCGGTATTGGGCCGGCTATTGTCAGAAGAGTGCTGGTTGATAGTGGCGCCTCGTGCAACATACTCTTTAAAAAGACATTTGAACAAATGAAAATTCCAATGACAGACGTACAAGCTTCTTCACACAAGATTGTCGGGTTTACAGGAGAGCTGAAACAGCCAATTGGAACGGTGGACTTGTTTGTTGAAATGGGCGAAGGGCATAAGAAGGTGGTTCGGAAGCAAACTTTTGTAATTGTTGATGGATTATCCGCCTATAATGCTTTCTTGGGTCGGCCTACTCTTGCTGCTTTCAGGGTCGTCCTCGCTCCGTGGTGCTTAACAATGAAATTTCCCACTGATAATGGGATTGCTGTCATTAAGGGAGATCAGAGCGCGGGGCGAGAATGTTATCTTGTAGAACTCCGAGAGGCCAGGAAAAAAGAGATGGGAAAAGATGCGGCAGCTCCGCTCCGCATCAAAGAACCAACCTTGTAGCAGCTACGGGGTGGCCCCTGTACTGGCGAACACAGCAATGCAAGGAAAGAAATGGATCCTAGGAAAGCCAGTACAGGGGAGAATAGAGTGGTACCCGTGGAAGTAACGGTACCAATATCTGTTGACTCGAAAGACCCAAACAAAGTACTCAATGTGGGTTCACAACTGAGCATAGCAGTTCAAAACACGCTGATATCATTCTTAAAAGCCAATCTGGATGTGTTCGCTTGGTGTCATGCTGATATGTGTGGGATCTCCCCGGAAATTGCTGTACATACTCTGAATATTGATCCAAAATTCACACCAGTGAAACAGAAAAGAAGAACCCAAGGCGCAGAAAGGTCGACAGCGCTAAAGGAAGAAATCGATCGGCTCATGGAGAACGGCATCATCAGAAACTCCACTTATCCAAATTGGGTTTCAAATCCAGTACTGGTTAAGAAGGCAAATGGAAAGTGGAGAGTATGCATCGATTTTTCGGACCTAAACAAAGCATGCCTCAAAGATTGCTTCCTGCTGCCCAGAATCGATCAATTGGTGGATGGAACAGCTGGGCATGAGTTGTTATCATTTATGGACGCTTACTCCAGGTACAATCAGATTATGATGCATGAGCCGGATCAGGAAGACACAAGCTTTATCACAGATGTGGGTCTCTACTGCTACAAAGTTATGCCTTTCGGATTGAAGAATGCTGGGGCAACCTACCAAAGGCTCGTTAATGCGATGTTCAAACCTCAGATTGGCAGAACCATGGAAGTTTATGTTGATGATATGTTGGTAAAGTCAAAGAAAGCTGTAGACCACATGGGTCACTTGGAGGAAATGTTTGCAATTCTTCGAAAGTACGGAATGAAGCTCAATCCATTAAAGTGTTCATTCGGAGTAGAGTCTGGGAAATTCTTGGGTTTCATTGTGAGCGCTAGGGGCATCGAAGCCAATCCCACTCAAATCACAGCTCTAAGGGAGGTCAAAGCCCCTAAAGCAAAGAAAGAAATGCAAAGCCTCAATGGAAAAGTCGCTGCTCTGAGTCGTTTCATTTCCAAGGCCACGGATAAATGCATTCCCTTCTTTGACGCTCTAAAGAAAGATAAGAAAAATTTTGAATGGACTCCTGAGTGCCAGAATGCTTTCGATGAACTAATTCGTCATATGGAAGCGCCTCCAGTTCTTTCCAAGCCTACTGATGGTGAAGACCTTTTCATCTATTTAGCAATTTCATCTCACGCCCTCAGTGCAGCACTTGTACGAGAAGATATGAAGATACAACGTCCAGTCTATTATATCAGCAAACGGTTCACTGGGGCAGAGATGAATTATTCGAAGATAGAAAAGCTCGCCTATTGTTTGCTAATTGCTTCTAGGAAGTTGAGGCCATACTTTCAAGCTCATCCTATCAAGGTCCTTACCGATCAACCTCTAAAGAAAGTCCTATTTCATCCTGAAACTTCGGGCCGTCTTTTGAAATGGAACATTGAACTCAGCCAATATGATATCACTTACCATCCCCGGAGAGCAATCAACGAACAAGCTTTAGTAGATTTCATCGCAGAGTCTACTGACAAAGGTGATAGTGAGAATGAAATAACTGATGGCATTCCAATCCAGTGGAAGTTGTATGTTGACGGATCGAGAAATGATTACTGTTCTGGGGCACGGGTTGTGCTCGAAACCCCTGAAGGACGATCGTTGTGTTATGCATTGAGACTGGAATTTCCTTCAACGAAAAATGAAGCAGAGTATGAAGCTCTTATTGCCGGTTTGAAAATTGCCAAGGAACTGAACATCAAAGTGTTACAAATTTTTAGCGATTCCCAACTTATTGTTTGCCAGGTAAAGAAAGAGTTTCAAGCTAAAGGTGGAAATCTGCCCGCATACTTGTCAAAGGCATGTGAGCTTCTCGAAGATTTTGATCATTACACGATAAGTCACATTCCTCGAATAGAAAACATGAAAGTGGATTCTCTAGCAAAGTACTCAAGTTCTGGGAAGGCTCAATTATTGGGATTAATCCCTGTGGAAGTTCTGTCGTCTCCAAGCATCAATGAGATGGATATTGATGGGATCATGGCTGCATCTCAAGAGCATGAATCATGGATGACTCCAATCAAAGAATATTTGCTCAATGATTCACTACCAGAAAGTTCGAAAGAACACCGAAAACTGTTACGGAAAGCGTCAAGATATATAATTCAAGACGGTCGATTATACAGACGGGGATTCTCAATGCCATTGCTCCGATGTGTAACTAAGGAAGAAGCCAAGACAATTCTAGCCGAGGTACACGGAGGAGAATGTGGAGATCATTCAGGTGGTCAAACCCTAGCCAAGAAAGTTCTCCGATATGGATATTTCTAGCCGGATATTAATCGAGATGCTGCTATTTACTCCAGGAAGTGTGACAAATGTCAAAGATTCGCAAAAATCCCAAAAGCGCCTTCCACCGAGCTCACACAAATGGTCAGCCCATGGTCGTTCGCCATTTGGGGAATAGACTTGATTGGACCGTTACCGATCGCTAAAACGGAAATCAAATATGCTATTGTTGCTGTTGATTATTTCACTAAGTGGGCTGAAGCAGAACCCTTGGCCACCATTACCTCTAAAAAGATGTTAAATTTCGTAACTAAAAATATCATTTGTAGGTATGGTGTGCCGCAGAAGATAATCACAGACAACGGTACTCAGTTTGAAAGTGAAGAATTCCAGGACTTTTGCAAACGGTTCAAAATTCGAAAAAGCTTCTCAGCAGTGGCTCATCCGCAGGCAAACGGACAAGTGGAAGCAGTGAACAAAATTATCAAGTCAACAATCAAAAAGCAACTCGAAAAAGCAAAAGGTGGTTGGGTCGATAAACTGCCACTAGCACTATGGGCATACAGAACTACTCACAAAACTGCGACTGGGCACACTCCATTTTCACTGGCATATGGATCAGAGGCAATGATTCTAGTGGAAATAGAAGTTCCTTCACACAGAAGAATTCATTTCAACGAGGTTGAAAATGAGAAACTGCAACTTGAAGCCCTGAATTTTCTTGATGAAAAAAGAGAAGAAGCTAGACGCAGAGTTTCAGCTTATCAACAAAGGATAGCCATGCATTTCAACTCTAAAGTTCGCCAACGCAGCTTTGAGGTCGGAGATTTAGTCTTGAAAAGGATCATGACAGCCACTAGAGTGTTTGGGCCAAACTGGGAAGGGCCATATGTCATAGGCAGTAAACTTCTTGATGGCACTTTCAAACTCATAACTGTTGAAGGAGATCCAATTCCAAGAGCCTGGAACAGCAACCACTTACGTCCTTATTTTACTTAAAAAAAAGCTTTGCTCAAAATTGTAAAATATTGATGAATGTATCAGTTGTATTGAAAGACATTGTAAATCAGTGCAAGTGAATAAAAGCTATAAAGTGGATGTAGGCCCGATTCTTGGCCGAACCACTATAAATCTTGTGTCTTTACTATTTTATAATGCCTGTTTGTAATTACTTTAAATGTATTGCTAAAATGTCGATTCAAAATTGCAGAACATTAGAACAAGGCTTACTCGTCTCAAAGCCAAGCGACCCTGTTTGTACCAAAATTGGGCACAACACTCTTCGGAAGTTTTTGAAGAGATAAAAGTGAAGAATGAAAATTAAAACTGTGGATTATCTAACAAAAACTCCAAATAACAGAAAGTAAATTGCAAAGACAAGCGATTTAGAGTGGTTCGGCGTTTTGCCTACGTCCACTGTGAAGTTTGATGATTTTATTGCTCGATTACTTGAAGATTACAGTAGTTTATAAGGCAATACAACTGAAATTAAGTGCTAAGTGTCAATCTAAAGCAGCGGCGGTGTTCTGGAGTAAATCTGGCAGAATCTGGGCGCTCTTCAGTACTTAGAATTATCCGACCCCTTTTCTGAATGACCAGGGGCTCTATTTATAGGTGTAGGAGGCTGATATTTCGCCTAAAATGAGGGGAGACCAGTTCTGGCACGTCAGGGGGCCCACATGGCCGAAATCTGGAGATCCGGGCCCACTTTGGGATCGATTCGACCCTTGGTTCGAATCGATCAAGAAATCATCCAATCGAGCTGAAATTTGGTGTGAACATTCTTCATCATGTGTTTAAGCTTCTGTGAAAATTTCATGGCATTTGGACTTGTAGAACTTGAGATATGATCGATTCAATGTTGCATTTCTGGAGAACATGGATACTTCGAAACGGTCTTAGTTCGAATCGATTCGGTCGACTCGATGCCTGCTGTGACGTGGCGCGTGCTTCTCACATCGATTCGCTTTGTACTCCGAGTTGACTGGTTCGAATCCCTTGGTTTCAGCTTGTTACGACTTGGTGGATTCGAGGCGATGGATTCAAAGGTATGCTCCTTCGAATCGATTGAGTCGTCTGCTTCCCTCGTATCGATCAGGGTTCCCCATAGTCGGTCGATACGAAGACACTATTGCTGAATGGATTCGAAGAAGGGAGTGTTCCAATGGACTCGAGGTAATGGAGCCGAAGCACTCTTGACTGTATCGATTCGAAGATCCCCTACCTTGTTGGTTTCGAAGAGGGGACACGCATGATGGAGTCGAAGTAAACGTGATCTGCATGGATTCGAAGCAAGGCTATGTTCAATCGATTCGAAGCAACATACGTTTGATGGATTCGACCATGCTGATGATGCCGGTCTGGTGGATACGAACTTCATGGATTCGAACATAGTCTTCGCCTATGGATTCGAACTAAGGACTGTCTACTCCATTTTTCGTCGGTGATATCTTGAGCATACGAACTCGGATTGCCCCGAAATTTGGAACATTGGTTTCTACTACTCTGCTTGACGTGCCTTATCGATTGCAGCCCGATCTGGACTTGGACAAATTTCATCGATATCCATCGCGATCCTTGTGTGTAACTGATTTCCGAGACGATCTGTCACCGGTCTCCAGTCAAATCCTTGGTGTCACGGCCTTGCCAAAAGGCGGGATAACATTTGCCCCCCAAAGTACGTCTTGTGTAAACATGACGTGCTTTGAAAAGCTACAGTCCCTTATTGAACAGTTATCACATGCTTTGTCGAAAATTGTCTTCTTTGCTGTTGTAATCAATCGTTGTATGATCATGATTGACTGTTAGGCTTTTGAGTCATGACGAGATGAACATCCGATTCCTGTTGATGATAAAGACCAAAACATTAGTCAAAAAATACGTGCATACGTGTATTATCTTGACCTCGGTTAACGTTGCGTGATCGCAAGTTGTTGTCCGTTCGGTTTGCTATCGAAATCTGCATCGGTCCTCTCCTGAACCGATTTGAGATTTGAGTTAAAACATTGCTTTTATGATTGCCTATGATCAGCCTCTCGTATTGATCCTCTCCCGAATCGGTACAAGAGTGGGAAAGCAATTTTTCATATGGAAACGATTCGTCCATTTGACCGGTGGTATTTGATGGATTCAAAGCTATGTTTCCTGATCCGCTTCGAGTTGAGGGTTTCGAAGTGGGTACTTCGAATCGATGGTTCTCCGAATCAATATTGCGTGGATTCGAAGTTCTCTGAGTTGGTGGGTTCGGAATTGATGGATTCGAAAGTGGTCGTTCGAATCGATGGTGTCGTACGTTCCCTTGACTCTTCTGACGTTGTGCTTCGAATCGGTGAAGCTTCGCATTGACATTGTATGGATGGATTCGGAGGAATGGATTCGAAGATGATTTGTAACCTACGTACTTCTGGGGTTCGAATCGGTGAAACCATTCTGTCAGCTTCGAATCGATGGATGCTTTTTTGTGATCGATTCGAAGATATTCGTTCGAATCGATAGGCTGGAGCCGTTTTCACCGGTTGCATCTGACCGGGATGCGAATCGTCTCGCAATCCCCTATATATACCGGGATCTTTTTCACTTTCATTTTTTACTTTTTTACTGTTGCGAGAGCTCTTTCTTCGAATCGATCTTTCAAAGTTCTGCGTTTTGCACGAGTTGATCAAATTCCTTCAAGTTTTCATCTGTAATCGAATTCAACCAGGTAACCAAGGGATCGATTCGAACAATGAAAGATAAAACTGGAACCTTTATCACTAATCTCGACTCCTCTCGAAAATTATGAGGAATAGTGCGGTCGGGAGTGGGTCGACTCGATGGATCTGAGGAACGAGTCCGTTCGCGTCGCATCGATCTTGAGTGCTAATATGGAGGAGCGTCGTTGCTTCGTATCGATCCAGGAGTGTCCAGTTCGAATCGATCTTGAGGGCAAGGCTTTGGATCGATGACTTGTAATGGCTGGGCATCGAATTGATCGATTCGAAGTAATGTTATCCTGATCGATTCGAAGGAATTGACTACTGATCGATTCGAAGTTACGCGGAGCTTATGGATTCGAAGCGCTCTTCCATCTTAAGGCTTCACCGAGTCGACCTTAATGGAGTCGAGGCGTATGGATTCGAACATCATCGATTCGACTTATGTCGATTCGAATCGATCGATTCGAACGTCCTAACACCTGTTCTTCTGATTTGCTCCAACATCTGAGCTACGACCAATCTCAAGTTGAACCTTGACGAACATAATGGATTTTAGCATACTTGACTCCGACGAGCTTCGGCCTTGCATAATCGAACTTGACAGTAAAGCTTGACCTCCTTTTTGAAGCTCGTCGATGGAACTGTGACTTAACTAAAATCTCAACAGACTTAAACTTGCATTGGTTGGTAGCACTTGGATGGTGTGGAAGTGACGGTCAGCGATGACGGTCGTTTTCATTCTCAAATTCCCAAGATATGTTGTACGAACATCTTGCTTTATTCTGTTAAATTTGCTTAAGTGATGCACAACACTTGCACTGCACGACACGTTTACACACACTATACTGGGGCATGCACGGGCTGGTTATGAACTTAACGTTGCTTTCTGATGAGTTAGCTAATTATGGAATCTTCGAGCTCCCAACAACAAGAGGTGCAGAGCTCGACTCCTCCTGTGCTTGAGATTCCTGACATCCCTCCCGATGTAATCGATCCGGCTCCAGACGAATTGCCAGAGGCTATATTTATTGAGGACCCTGTTGATTCGGTTCAGTCTAACATCTCTGAATCCTTATTGGGACGAATATGCCTAAAGCATAGCATATCCCTAGGTGATGTATTATTGCCCAGTGCCACTGATAGACCGCACAATCCGCCTGAAGGATATACAACATTCTACCGTCATGCTTGTGCGGCTGGAACTCTTCCTCCTTTCAATCAATATATCAGAGGGATGCTATCATATTTAGGAATCGCTCCTTCACAACTTCGTCCCAACGGGCACGCATTGCTGAACAGTGCCTTTGTCATATTTATGGACTGTCTCTTCCGCCCGCCGAGGCCCTCCGAGATCAGACACATATTTAACTTCAAGAGTAGGGGTGATAGCCCGTCTTTTACATTTTTGGAGGCAGTTAGGAATTGCCAAGTTGTAGTTGGAGCTTGGACTCGACTGAGCTATTTCAAGAACGAGTGGTTCTACGTTCGGTGCCCTCCGGGTTTCGCTAGGCGATGGTTGTCTAGACGTAAGCGCCTTAACCTGTTTCCTTGACCAATAGCTCTTCGGTGTTAAAATTGACATTTCATTCCATTTACAGCTATTATCTCTAGGCCCGATGGAGGGCGTTTCAAGGGTACCGTCCGGAGTCTTCAAGAAGTCCCAAGCGAGCTGAGGCATATTGACTCGGTGCTGAATGATTACAACTTAAGAGTTCTTGGTTTGATCGACACCAATCAAAGCATAGTTGTTGAGGGCTTTGCAAAGTCCGCCTCCAAGAAGGAAGATAAGAAGAAAACCAAGAAGAAAATCAAGAAGAAAAAAGTGAAGAAGTCACTCGAAATCAGAATAATTGAGGCGGGTGACGAAGAAAGAACCCACACAGATTTAGAGCCGATGGCTGATCTCTCGGGAAACTTTGAAGAATCGGAAGAAAAACGGAAAGGCAAGGTCGCTGTTTCCAAAAAACTTAAGTCCAAGGGGGGAAAATCCGTAGATGTGTTTCTTCCCGCTTCTGGGGTCATGATTTCAGAGGCCGCCCCTTCTCATTCGAGAGATTCTTTCGAAGGGCTAGACGATATTCCTATCCCAGATTATATATCGATTTCTCATAATCCTGGATTGGAGGAATTTCAAGATGTTCTAAACGTGAACGAGCCCTTTCCTCTAAGTGCGGTCAACACTTCCGGTCGGTTTGGGGGTTTACACATTTACACACACTTCCACGGCACTTCATGACTTTTGCATAGTAAACATTGCTTTATGAGACCCTAATTCATAATTTTTTCTTATCGCAGGCGAGATGTCAGGACGTGGCTCTACTCTGGATAGGCTTCGGAATGTGCGCCAATCCTCTCCATTTTATGATTCCCGCAGGAGAGAAACAGACAGGGATCATGGGCGAAGCTATTCAAGTCAGGAACGTTATGACAGAGACAGAGATTACTCGCGTGGCTGTTCTGGCTATGATTATTCTGACAGAGACCGGGGATACCAGTACCGACCCCGATCTCGCTCTCCTCCACCTCCCAGGGCTCCAGTAGACCTTCCAGGGCCATCTCATCAGCAACAGTTGCCTTCTCAATCTTCTCGGCCTGATACTCAGCGGCCAAGAATGGAACCGATAGCAGCCGCTATAATTGAACAAGCTCCGGCTGAGTTGACAAGCGAGGGAGCTGCTAAACTCGCCCAAATGAAAAATGACTACCCGGAAATTTGCATGGATGGCTATATCTTCCTTCCTAACTTTAAAAGAATCCCTCCGGAAGCTGAGACCACTGCTCATAGTTATATCCACGACTTCTATGCTCAGTACAAGGAGTGGTATAAGGCAGCCGTGAAGGCTTCTAGAGTAGCTTTCGACAGGGCGAAGGTCATTGCTGAACGTGATGCTGACATTGCCAAGCAGAAACGCATCATTCAAGTTCTTCAATCCGAAGTGGAGACGTCCCGGAAGTCAGAGCTTGAAACACTTCAGAAACATGAAGGTGTCGTGGCCAAACTAGCGAGGATGCAGCAAGAACATTGCGCCACGGTGGAAGAGATGGGCCACCGCAACACCACCATTGCAGCTGAGCGAGACTTAGCCGTTAAAGAGCTGAACGAGCTCAAGGCCAAATTCGCTGAAATGGTGAAGGAGAAAGATGATGCGAATGCCACTGCTCAAGAGGCTTGCGACCAAGCAGTATCTCTCAGGACCGAACTTGCTGCGGCAGCGGTCAAGGCTAAGTCTGCGGAAGCAGAAATTCAGGAAAAGATCTTGGAGGAGAGGTCTAGGCTAGATGCTGAGTTTGACGACCTCTTAGTCACGTATAACGCTAATGTACTGGAACACAGAAATTTAGCGTGGCTGGGAGATGACTCCATGATCTTGTACAATGCCTGGACCCGGCTGGTGAATGAGAAAAGAGCAACACATCCAGATGGAACACTTGACGACTTTGAACTGGAGATGCGTTTGCTCACCGAGGATGAGAGGAAGACCCTTCATGAGGTGGTGATTTCTATGGCGAAAGAGAAGCTTGGCATTCAATCTCTAGAGACAGGCGAAGGCTCGGGGATCGCACATCATGGGACAAGTGTTGGAGCTGTAGTTCCAACATTGCCCGAAACCACTGGTGCGGTAGATCCCCAGTCTGTTCCCGCCTATAATCCTGACCAACCGTTATTATCTTCCGCCGATGATTCCATCCACGTTTCGGTCCAGACTAAGGAAGGTATTTGAACGCTTCTCGTAGTTTAGTTGTGGAGAACTTTAAGCAACACACTTGGCTAACAATCTTCGTTTTGTCGCATTTCAGTGACTGAAGTCGTTGTTTCTGCGCCTCTTGCTCTATCAGTTCCACATCGAACACAAGGGGTTGTTTTTACTGAAGCCATCATGACTTCTACCTTGATCGGCGAAGAGGGAGATGCAAATATGTTTTCTTTCAGCGCTCAAATGATTGAGGAGCTTCTCAATGAACCCATCGACCCCTCTGTCAACCCGTCTGATGCTGTGAGTGGGGCTGCTCCGGCCGTTAGTTCATCCATGCCAGCTATTGGCACATCCGATGCGGCCCAAGTATCCCGTGAGGACGATGTTATGGCTGAGATTGATGCCGAGATGGCAGCCGGGAATGCTGGTATGAATCCGCCCGGGCCTTCCCCGTTAATGGTGATTTCACCGGGCGGTACTGTAGTGATTGAGACCGCTCCTGTCCCTCCTCCTGCTACTACTCCTATGCCTCCTGCTCGTCCTCCTAGAAGAACTTCCGTCGCCTCCAGCTCTGAGGAAGACGTCGACATTATATCGTTGCCGGAGGGCAAGCCTGAAAAGAGGAAGCGATTGAGGAAAAAATCAGGCAGTGGATCTGGTGGGGCTACCCCGAAGAAGAAGATAAGGAAGAAGAAAGATTGAACTCTTTCTTTAAATCTTTGTTGCGTAGGGTAGCATTTTGTTGATTTCTCTATTGCCGTGTATAGATGTGGATTCGGCTCCCACTAGCAGAATTTTCTTTTAACGCTTTGTAATCAGATTCTTTTTGTCGATAGTGGAAATGAAAATTTATTCCCTTTTCGTCTTCAACTTGTCATGTGTTATGGTTCTGCCCCCAGCATTGGGGATAAGTGTGGAGTTGATGTATGTTTATACCCCGTCTCACGCTCTGGGAGTACGGAGTTGAATGCATGTTTATACTCCGCCTCGCACTCTAGGAGTAAGGAGTTGAATGAATGTTTATACTCCGCCTCGCACTCTGGGAGTACGGAGTTAGATGAATGTTTATACTCCGCCTCGCACTCTGGGAGTACGGAGTTAGATGAATGTTTATACTCCGCCTCGCACTCTGGGAGTACGGAGTTAGTTAATGTTTATACTCTAGTTCGCGCTCTCGGAAGCTGGAGTTTGTTGATGTTTATACTCTGGTTCGTGCTCTCAGAATATGGAGTTAGTTAATGTTTATACTCCAGTTCGCGCTCTCGGAAGCTGGAGTTTGTTGGTATTTATACCCAGCTCGCGCTCTCGGAGTACTCTGGGGTTTTAGGAAAATGTTTATACTCCGCCTCGCACTCTGGGAGTACGGAGTTAGTTAAAAAGTTTGTACCCCGCCTCGCGCTCTGGGAGCACGGAGTTTAGTAAAATGTTTATACTTCGCCTCGCACTCTGGGAGTACGGAGTTGAATGAAGGGTTGTCGTGTATCAACCCATTTCGTGGCCTGATGTGATGGCTTGCCCCCGAGCTCGGGTTTCATTTAGTGAGTGGTTGATTGCTTCACAGCCACTCCCTACTTGAATATATTCCACTGTGTGATGGAACTTAGCTCTTCGTGCGTCGTGATGTTGTACATTGTATTTAATGAATCACAGCTCTGGCTCGAAGAGATGGCATTTTATTGCTGAAATAAGAAAATATGGCAAATCAGTTGCCTTATTACACATTCTAATTTCGAAATGCAAAAGTAAATTGCTGAATAAAAAACATAATGAAATAAATGAAGCCTTTTATATGTAGTAGCGACGGAGACTCTCGCTGTTCCAGGCTCTTGGTAAAACTAGACCGTCCACGGTTGATAGTTTGAATGTGCCATCCCCAAGTCTTTGAGTAATCACGTACGGCCCTTCCCAATTTGGTTTCATGTGTGAAGGAACCGGGTAGATTCTCTTGAGGACCAGATCACCGAGTTCAAAGGTTCGGGGGCGAACTTTGGTGTTATATAACCAGGCGACCCGACTTCGGTAGGCGGCCGCTCTTAAATCAGCTTCTTCTCGTTTCTCGTCCAACAGATCCAAAGATTCAGCGAGTAATATAGCGTTTGTTTTTGGATCATAATAAGTTACGCGGTGAGAAAATACTTCTGTCTCAACTGGAATGACGGCCTCCGAGCCATAGGATAAGGAAAATGGGGTGTGTCCAGTTGCGGTCTTGTGAGTTGTTCGATAAGCCCATAATGCCATAGGAAGTTCATCGACCCATTTGCCCCCAGCCTTTTCCAGTCGTTTCTTTAAGATGGATTTTATAACTTTGTTAACAGCTTCGACCTGACCGTTTGCTTGTGGATGTGCGACTGCAGAGAACTTTTTATGAATATGAAATCGTTGGCAGAAATTCTTGAACTCCGAACTTTCGAATTGGGTCCCATTATCGGTGATAATGGTATGCGGGAGTCCGAATCGGCAAATGATATTGCGGACCACAAAGTTTATTACTTTCTTCGACATAATCGTTGCGAGAGCTTCGGCCTGGGCCCATTTCGTGAAGTAGTCAACTGCGACAATGGCATACTTCGCACCACCTCTTGCCAGAGGTAAAGCGCCAATGATATCGATACCCCACATAGCGAACGGCCAGGGACTGACCATTTGAGTTATCTCGGTAGGCGGGGCTCTTGGAATTCGAGCGTGTTTTTGGCACTTGTCGCACTTTCTGGCATAATTGGCTGCATCTCGATTCACTGTCGGCCAGTAATATCCATATCGGAGTATCTTCTTAGCAAGCGCCTGTCCACCGGTGTGATCGCCACATTCTCCCTCGTGTACATCATGTAACACTCGTTTGACTTCATCGTGAGCGATACACCGGAGGAGTGGAACAGAATAACCTTTTCTATACATGATCCCGTCCTGAATGATGAACCGCGAAGCTTTTCGTAGAACTTGCCTTTTCTCATTTCCGTGTTCAGGCAATATCCCATTCTCAATATAATTTCGATATGGAGTCATCCATGATTCTCTGCTGGGAAAGGTTTCCAACACATCATTCGTTTTGATTTGATCGATGCTTGGGAAGGACAAAGTTTCGACCGGGACAAGTCCCATTTGCTGTGCTTCACCTGTGCTGGCCAACTTTGCCAATGAATCGGCCTTTTGATTGCGATCTCGTGGTATGTAGTAAATAGCATAATAATCAAACTGATCCAGTGCTTCCTGAACTCGGGCTAGATAAGCAGCTAACCTTCGATCTCTTGCTTGATATTCTCCCCGTACCTGACACACAACCAACTGTGAATCACAATAAACTTCTATAGCGATAATTCTCAGATCTCTGGCAAGCTTTAACCCAGTCAACAGGGCTTCATACTCGGCTTCATTATTGGTTGCGTGAAAATCAAACTTCAAAGCATAGCATATGGATCGACCTTCGGGGGTTTCTAGTACAACTCCAGCGCCCGAACATCGATCATTTGATGCACCGTCTGTATAAAGTTTCCATACATATTCAGGAGACTCGCTGGTTCGGGTAAGTCGTCTGGAACAGTAAATTCAGCTATGAAGTCAGCTAGGACTTGCCCTTGAATGGCTCTCCGCGGAGCATAAGTAATGTCAAATTGACTCAGTTCGATATTCCACTTGAGTAACCTTCCAGACGTCTCAGGCCGCGTGAGGACCTGTCGTAACGGCTGATCGGTATACACAGTAAGCGGATGAGCTTGGAAATAAGGACGAAGTTTTCTCGAGGCGATGACCAAACAGTAAGCCAGTTTCTCCAACCTGGGGTAATTTCTTTCAGCTCCGGTCAATCGTTTACTAACATAATAGACCGGTTTCTGCACTCGATCCTCTTCCCGGACCAGAGCAGCACTGATCGCATGCTCTGATACCGCCAGATAAAGGTATAATTGTTCGTGATCAATTGGTTTCGACAAAATCGGTGGCGTAGAGAGATGCTGAACCAGTGATCGGAATGCGCCTTCACATTCCATGGTCCATTCAAAGTTTTGTTTTCCTTTCCGGATTAGATCAAAGAAAGGGATGCATTTATCAGTGGATTTCGAGATGAACCTGCTTAACGCTGCTACCTTCCCGTTGAGACTCTGGACTTGCTTTATGGTCTTTGGAGTTTGCAAATTCCTTATTGCCCAGATCTTTTCGTGGTTTGCCTCTATCCCACGAGCGTTGACGATGAACCCCAGAAACTTTCCGGATGCGACGCCAAAGTGGCACTTTAACGGGTTAAGCTTCATTCCATATTCACGTAAGATGCGGAACATTGAATTTAAATCCTTGACGTTATCTGTGGAAAATCGGGACTTAACTAACATGTCATCCACATAGACTTCCATGGTCTTCCCGATCTGATCAGCGAACATTCGATTAACCAAGCATTGGTAAGTTGCTCCGGCATTCTTTAAACCGAAAGGCATGACTCTGTAACAGTAGAGTCCTAAATCAGTCACGAAACTGGTATGTTCTTGATCGGGTAGATGCATGGGTATTTGATTATAACCGGAATAAGCGTTCATAAAGGATAACAATTCATGGCCTGCAGTTGAGTCTACGAGTTGGTCAATTCGAGGGAGTGGAAAACTATCTTTAGGACAAGCTTTGTTTAAGTCGGAGTAGTCGACACAAGTTCTCCATTTCCCATTCGGTTTCCGAACCATTACCGGATTTGACACCCATTCTGGGTATAGAGCATCTCGGATGAAACCATTTGATTGCAACTTGTCAATTTCTTCTTTAAGGGCGGCAGATCTCTCTGGATCCATACCACGCCTCTTTTGCTTGACCGGAACATGTCGCGGATCAATATTCAAAGAGTGACTTGCAATGTTCGGTGAGATTCCGCACATGTCAGAGTGCGTCCAGGCGAAGACATCAAGATTCGCTTGAAGAAATTCAACCAATTCCTGTTGTATCTGTTTTCCCAGTTGAGATCCAACTTTTAGTACTTTCGAGTCGTCATCCTCACTGACCGGGACGTCCACAGTCAGTTCGGCTGGAGACGCTTGATTCTCTTCTACTTCATCTTTATCTTCGCTATCTCTAGGGTCAAGATCTCTAAGGAATTGGTAGTGGTGCCCGGGCCGGGGCCCAGGCGTTAGTTGTCAATTATCAGTAAAACGGACGCAGAGAGATTCCTCTACGCCCTTTCCTTTCTCCTTCTTCTGTGCTTCACGCAACTCAGCAACATAACAGGCTCTTCCTGCTGCCTGATCTCCTTGAACGATTCCTATACCATGATCGGTTGGGAATTTTAAAGTCAAACACCACGGGGCAATGGCTGCCCTGAATTCAGCAAGGGCTGGTCGACCCAGGAATGCATTGTACGGTGAAGCGATGTCAAGAACGACGAATTGCAGCAGTCGGACTCTCCTGCGTTCTCCAATCCCCAGTTCTACTGGTAGTTCCACTATTCCAGTAGGTATCGTTGCACTCCCATTGAAGCCATGAACTCGGGATTGGCAGGGTTTCAAGTCTTTGGCTTCCATCTTCATTAAATCGTAAGCTCGCTTGAATAGAATGTTTACAGAACTCCCACTATCAACCAGGATCCTCTTCATCCAAGCAGGACCGACTTGGGCAGATATGACCAGTGGGTCAATTGTTGAGGCTTCGATTTTATCAGCATCTCTGCTTCTAAATATGATATCGTCAGACATCGTCTTTTGTTGCTTAGCCGGGGTTCCATCCTCACAATTACTGCAGCATTCGAAGCTCGCATGCCTGATAGAGCTAGCATACGACTCCATTTCCCTCCAGCTCCTGTCCGCTGGATGAGGACCACCACTTATGGTATTGATAACTAGCCTCCCGCCTGTACGAGCGGGTTCCTCTTGTCTTTCTTGGTCTTGCGCACGGTTTGGATTCGATGGGCCCGCACCACCAGACTGCGGCGCCCGCACGAATTGATCTAACTTCCTCTCCCTGATCAACTTTTCTATGAGATCTTGCAAATGGCGACAGTCATTAGTATTGTGGCCATAACTCTCATGAAACCTACAAAACTTTCCTGTCTGAATCTGCTTTTCTGATGACCGCTTCGGAGCGGGTTTCTTATACTGTTCTGTGTTGCAAGTTTGCAGGTACACATTTTCCAGCGAAGTGTTTAACGGTGTATAACTTTCGAACATCGGAGCCCTACGCCGTGGGCCTGGATTCGGATCTCTCTTCTTATTTTGACCATTGCCACCTCTTGGCTGAGTTTGTTTGTTCTGTATGTTTAACTGGACTTTTCCGGAATTGTCACCGGACTGTTTAACTGCTACATTGCTTTGTATTCCCTCATTTCCAGGTTTCGCATCGTCCTGCTTCCTAGACTGTTTCGCGTCCTCTTGCCGTAAGAATTGAGCGGCTTTGGAGTAGAAACGGTCCAACGATGCGGGTGGTTTTCCGGCTAACCAGTTTCCAAATTCAGAATCGGGATCAATTCCCTTTGTCAATGCCATTAAAATTGAGTTGTCGTTGGGATTACTAATTTCCACACATGCCGCATGGAATCTCTCCAAGTAACGCCTTAATGTTTCCCCACGAGCCTGGGTAACATTGGACAGGGTGTTAACATCTTTGGGTCTAGCGACATGCATACGGAATTGTTCAACAAATTTCTTAGCCAATTGGTCAAATGAAGAGATAGATCTTGGAGGTAGTCTTGTAAACCACATTGTTGCAATTCCTCCCAGTGAAATGGGGAAGCTTCGGCATTTTACTGCATCGTCGGCCCTCGCGGCGCTCATTGACCATTCGTATTTCAATATGTGCTGATTGGGATCAGAGCTTCCTTCGTACATAGGGAGAGTTGGCATTCTGAATCGCCGAGGAGGTTCAGCGTATAGTATCTCGTCCGTGAAAGGAGTATGGCTTCGAGAGATCCCCCAATCGTCATTGGTGAGACCTTGGCTTTCACGGATCATCTGACGTATCATAGTCGAGATGTCTGGCATTGCTACATTTTGAGCATGCTGAGCTAAGGTGTGGTCGGGTTCCACAGTGCGAGTTTGGACCGGGCGCTGTCGACGGTCCAAGTTTCGCCTCCTTGGCTCAGCGTCTTCCGGGACGTATGGTTCAGAAGTACGTCCCTGTTGTTGATTACTCGAATCCGGAAGATGTCGGGTATCAACCCTTGTTTCTACTATGGCAGCTGTGACATGATTGTCCGTAGTATATTGTGGAGTACGACCACCTCGTGCTGATGGCCCAGCCTGGAAGCTGGTTGATGGTCCTACCCTCAATTGCCCGACAGTCAGGGCGGGTTGATATCCAGCAGTCTGAGCATGATCTCCGTCTAATCGGGGACGGGTAGACCTATGATGATAGTCAGATGAGGCAGAACTTTCAGTGGATGAGCGGGAAACATCATCCCTTCTGGACCTCCTACGGCCTTGGCGGTTCAGTTGGTTTGTCAATTCAATATTGGCACGCAACTGTTCGGCTAACTGTTGCCGACTCTGAGTCAGCTCTTGGAGCAACACCTGGAATTCTTGTCTAGTGACTGCCCTAGACGGATCTGAGTGGGCAGTGTTGTCTTGGTTGGATGGCTGCTGTTGAGCAGGATTCTGTCCATCCCTACCTTCTTGTCCAGCAGCTGTAGAAGTGGTTCTCGTGCTAACCATTTTGAATGATGAATCCTTTTCCTAGATTTTATGCAAATCTGAGTAGAATGGAAGGACTGTGAATCGAAGATCTGGATCTTCCTCTTGGATTTGTGCAATCCGGTATCGATGGTAGATCCAAGGAGCAGGAGAAAAAAGCTGGTTTTTTCTCAGTGAAAGCACCAAAGTGTTTGTACCAAAATTGGGCACAACACTCTTCGGAAGTTTTTGAAGAGATAAAAGTGAAGAATGAAAATTAAAACTGTGGATTATCTAACAAAAACTCCAAATAACAGAAAGTAAATTGCAAAGACAAGCGATTTAGAGTGGTTCGGCGTTTTGCCTACGTCCACTGTGAAGTTTGATGATTTTATTGCTCGATTACTTGAAGATTACAGTAGTTTATAAGGCAATACAACTGAATTTAAGTGCTAAGTGTCAATCTAAAGCAGCGGCGGTGTTCTGGAGTAAATCTGGCAGAATCTGGGCGCTCTTCAGTACTTAGAATTATCCGACCCCTTTTCTGAATGACCAGGGGCTCTATTTATAGGTGTAGGAGGCTGATATTTCGCCTAAAATGAGGGGAGACCAGTTCTGGCACGTCAGGGGGCCCACATGGCCGAAATCTGGAGATCCGGGCCCACTTTGGGATCGATTCGACCCTTGGTTCGAATCGATCAAGAAATCATCCAATCGAGCTGAAATTTGGTGTGAACATTCTTCATCATGTGTTTAAGCTTCTGTGAAAATTTCATGGCATTTGGACTTGTAGAACTTGAGATATGATCGATTCAATGTTGCATTTCTGGAGAACATGGATACTTCGAAACGGTCTTAGTTCGAATCGATTCGGTCGACTCGATGCCTGCTGTGACGTGGCGCGTGCTTCTCGCATCGATTCGCTTTGTACTCCGAGTTGACTGGTTCGAATCCCTTGGTTTCAGCTTGTTACGACTTGGTGGATTCGAGGCGATGGATTCAAAGGTATGCTCCTTCGAATCGATTGAGTCGTCTGCTTCCCTCGTATCGATCAGGGTTCCCCATAGTCGGTCGATACGAAGACACTATTGCTGAATGGATTCGAAGAAGGGAGTGTTCCAATGGACTCGAGGTAATGGAGCCGAAGCACTCTTGACTGTATCGATTCGAAGATCCCCTACCTTGTTGGTTTCGAAGAGGGGACACGCATGATGGAGTCGAAGTAAACGTGATCTGCATGGATTCGAAGCAAGGCTATGTTCAATCGATTCGAAGCAACATACGTTTGATGGATTCGACCATGCTGATGATGCCGGTGTGGTGGATACGAACTTCATGGATTCGAACATAGTCTTCGCCTATGGATTCGAACTAAGGACTGTCTACTCCATTTTTCGTCGGTGATATCTTGAGCATACGAACTCGGATTGCCCCGAAATTTGGAACATTGGTTTCTACTACTCTGCTTGACGTGCCTTATCGATTGCAGCCCGATCTGGACTCGGACAAATTTCATCAATATCCATCGCGATCCTTGTGTGTAACTGATTTCCGAGACGATCTGTCACCGGTCTCCAGTCAAATCCTTGGTGTCACGGCCTTGCCAAAAGGCGGGATAACAGACCCTATAAGTCACTCATTAAGCAAATACCAAGCAAACAAAAATTCCAGATTCAAATCCCATACGAGAAGAACTTCACATAAAGAGTTGGTGACTCCATTGTGTCAAGCCCTCGTTAACTGGTTGTGATCGTCGGTATAAACAGACATCCAGCTAAGTAACTTGCGTTTGTCCCATGAAGTCGTTCAACAGTGAAGTCCACTTCTTTGGATAAAGCAATTTACTTGCAAAGGAGAAGGAAGACACGCTTGGGAAAACGATGATAAAGGATCGCTGATAAGCAAATGATGAGAAAACATGGGCCGGCAAACATGGAAGCAACCTTCCTGGCACACCAACCAACCAAAGCTCCTCTCTGGAAGCCAATAAAGCCCTCTAACGAGGCACGCCAAAAATGAAAGTGCTTTCCTCAATCAAAAAAGATTGGTGGAACCACCGGAGGGGCACCTTCCCAAGCTGAAGGAACAGGGCCCTTGTTAATTGATTGCGATCGTTTGTACAAACGAACATCCAATCAAGCGACTTGCATCCGCCCCGTGGATCCATTCAACCATGAGAAAGTAACTTCTAGGCAATCAACAAGCCCTCTTCGGAGGCATAAGCCCTTTTCGGAGGCACAAGCCCTCTTCGGAGGCACATGCCTTCTTCGGAAGCAAAAACCCTCTCCCGAGGCACCGCAAGCCCTCTTCGGAGGCACATCCCTCTTCGGAGGCAAAAGCCCTCTCCCGAGGCACCACAAGCCCTCTTCGGAGGCACAAGCCCTCTTCGGAGGCACAACTCTTCAAAGAAGCCCTCTTCGAAGGCATGTCCCAAAATAGAATGCTCAAACAAAAAAGCCTTCTCCGGAAGCACATTTCAACTCTCAAAGGAAGGTTAACTTATTCATCTCAGAAAGTTCTTCCTAAAAAGTTGAAATGCTACATAAAGCCCTCTTCAGAGGCATACTTTACTACATAAAAATTGCACTTCTCAGAAATATGAAGTGGTTATCTCCGAAAGTTGAAACATGAAACCTCTTCCAAAAAACGAGACACGCTCCATTTAAGTAGGATAATTGTTTCCTCCAAAACGGAATGGTTATTCTTCAAAAATAAGAGTACAAGTCTAGCCAAAGCAAAAAGGTATTGCAATGCACTTGTGGTATAGGGGCAATATCATACAATACAACTACAACAATAGAGGTAGTCTTCAAGCAACATACCACAAGCACATTACAATATCATGCAGAAAAAATGTGAAATAAAAGCATTCTCAAACACAGACAGAAAGTTTGTACAAGTAAAAAGAATCGCTTATTTTACAGTAAAAATGAGAAATAGATGCATTCTTACATACACAAGAGTTTGTACAAGTAAAAGAATTACTTTATTCAATACTATGAAATTTTTTTACATGTGCATATCTCAAAAAGAAGCGGGGACCGGTACCCGCACAATCTCCGGTCAATACATCCAAAAAAGCAAAACAAGAAGCATAAAGTCTAGCTTATCATTCCTTCTTCCGACCACCCTTGGAACTCTTTCCCGGCCTGATAATCAGTTTTGAAAGCCGTTGTGGATGAGTTGGGGAAGGAGGAGAAGGAGGGGCAGCTGGATCTTCTTCAATATTCTTCTCATCAGCCGAAGCGCTCTTCTTCTTCTTCTTCATTGCGCGCTTCCCTTTCCTCTTGGAAGAAGACTCGCTTCCCGGACTAAGAAACTCAGAAAGTTTTGTATCGTCATCATGAGTTTGCTCCGGGGTCTTTTCGCCTTCTTCAAGTCCCCCAATCTTTTGCTCTTGCGAAACAACCGGATCATCCAAGTCTTTGAGGGCTTCTATTTTCTCTTCTTGTGATCCTGGTTGAGAAGCAGAAAGAGGAGTAACTTGGGAAGGAGGAGGAACAACAGCCGGAGAAGGAGAAGTTGGTGCAGCTTTCGGAACCTCCACTGTAGAAGAAAAGAAGTTAAAATCGGTATTCTCCGAGAAAAGTGAAGTTATTAGTTCATCAAACTCGGTTAAATCGAATAGGTGATTCACTGGATCCGAGTCGACGCCAAAGTTACCTGGAGAAGTCGGTTTTGTAAAATTAATCTCGAATTTCTCAGCCTCAATATCTTCCAGGGCCTCGTCCTCAGTAGGAGTAGTCACAATTTCAGTGTCAACTTTAGCAGGAAGCGAAGAGTGGGCACTGGAATCTATAATGTTGGCATCAGCTGAAGTTGAAGTATGAGCAGGGGCAGTTGAAGGAGCTTCCTTTTTCGGGTGTTCATCTCCTGTAGACTCAACTCGCGCTCTGGCAAGTTCCTCTTTTCCTCTAGCAAGAGCGACACGAGCTTCATCGTCAAGATAGCGCGCCTCAAGTCCTGGCTCATCATAGCCGGCGCCGCCAAGCATATCAACTGCGGCTTCCCACACTTCAGCCAGGGTAATCTCATATTCAGGGCCCAGAAAAGAGAGGCTCCCATGACCCAGAACGCTGTGCAGATAAAAGTCAAAAAGAGTAGAGCTGATGTTGGCTTTAGTAGCCACATGAGACTCTTCTGCTGCAACTTTCCCAGCTATAGCTGCATCGCGCTCTTTCTCAGTCTTCAGTAACTGAGCTTGCAGTCTGACAATTTCCAAATCTCGAGAGCTAATTTTCTCATGAAGCTGAACGGCATCTTCACGATATTTCCCCAGTAATACGCTGCTCTGCGTCAAGTTTGGCTTCAGCATCTCGCTGAGCAGCGTGAGCGTCTCGGACTTGCTTCTAAAACATCTCCTCTTTTTGCGAGTAAGAAGTAGAGGAAGTGGCAAGATCGTTCTTTAGTTTTTTCAACTTCAGCCTCAAGCTTCTCATAACCATCGGAGATGCTCTTCATTTCAGCATGGTGTTGCTTGCAAATTTTGTCACACTCAGATTTATCATTCTCCATGGTTAGCATGGCCTCAAGATTTGCACGGTTCACCCTTTGCAGCTCATCAACGAGCTTTTGCCATCCAGACACCCTTTCGATATTAAGTTTGACGGCATCAAGGCTGCGCAGCATATCTGATTTATCAATCGGGACCAAGTCAAGGTCAAAGCGTACCCCCTTTAAGCACCATTGAGGGAACCGACTTTGAAGAATTGGCGGACCTTGCCCAACTTGATACTGGGGTCTGTTAATGATTGTTTGGATATCAGACTTCTCAAGAGCAGGAGAGTCAGTAGGGATATCAAGAGGAACTGAAGCAGGAGTCTTTTCAGAAGTTGCAGACGCATCACTAGGCTTGACCCGCTTACTTGGATCGTCAACAATATGAGTCTTCCCTTTATCGTCATAAGACTTTCGCTTATGAGAACTATCACCTCTGTAGGAAGAGTCATATCGTTCATCTCTCCTCCCATGCTGATACTCATAATCCCGCTTCTCTTGTTCATAGTCTCGCTTCTCTTGAGCCTTCCTAATAGCTCTTTCTTCATCCGTCTCTCTCAGGGCATTGAGATATCGCCTAAAGTCATAAGCTCCGCGGTCCCCATAGCGCTGAAATTTGTCATAATATGAGCCAGAACGCCCCATTGGAGAATCTGAAAATGAAAAAGAAATGAAGTTTAGAAATCTCTAGAAAAAGAGGATAAATGCGTGTAAGTGCTGAAAAACCCTAAGTATGTGCGGCGTGCAAACTACACGCGTCAAACTACAAACCACGCTTTAATGTGGAAACGGAGATGACTGGTGTAGAAGGTGTTGAGGCTTGTTTAAAAGAAGAAGTCGCTTCAACAACGGGAGAGATCGCCTTTGAAATTTCATCTTTAAAAAGTTCCTGAGAAGTTATCATTATATCGCTCAAATTATCAAAAGTATTATCGTCGTGATGCCCAGCAGAACTCTCTTTTTCGACTTCCACGTCAACCATCTTTTCAGAAATGTGAGGATTTTCCTCCTCTTCAATAACTGGAGAAAGTGTTAACTTGCTAGATGACCCCGCAACATTAATAAAAGCGGAACACTTCACCAGTGAAGTCTCGCTGGTGGGTTCTTTCAGTGGAAGTTCTTCGGCAAGGGCTGGGGCATCTGATATCTCTGCTTGAGAATCAGAAACTTCATGAGGCAAAGTAGAGCGAGAAGGGTGAAGAAGTCCAAACTGATGAAGAAATTCGTCTTTCAATAAAAATTTCGCGTCCCGCTCTTCAGCTGGAACGGCCATGAGCCTCTCCAGAGTTGGCTTGTGACTGAGATCTCTAGAAGGAGGGGGGAGCGCTGAAATGAAAAAGCGAAATTAACATTTGGCAATTTGGACTTCACAAAATTCGGACAATAGAAGAAGTAAAGATAGATAATCTTACTTCCTTCCCTCCACACAGCATAAAACCCAGGGGGACAGCGAACGTAAAAGTACTGAGTTAAGAACCCGTGGGCACTGTCAGGAAGGCCGATAATTAATTTACGATTTCTGGCGCTTCTCACAATAATGATCGAAGGATGATCTTTAGTTCTGATAAAAGAGCATAAGTAATAGATCTCGTCAAAACTAGGGAGACGGTCAAGCGTTCTACTAAATAATACACACGGCCCCATTAGAACGGCATAGCTATTGGGAAGTAGTTGAAATGGGGAGATGGCCAGTTGACGAAGAAGATGTTGAAGAAAGTTGTTGAAAGGAGGAATGGCCCCGCTCAGGCACATTTGTCGATTGACCGCTACAAAGCCAGGAGGCGCTAAATCAGCAGTGTTACTTTTCTCAGGAAGAATGGCGTCAGCTTCAGCAATGCCAAACTGAGCGCACAGCTGTCGGAAAACTCTATACGATAGGGTGGTAGAGGCTCTTTCTGGAGGATTGACTAAAGGAGCTGGAATAAGAGTGGACTCTCCAGTTTGGACTGTTACATCTCCTTGCTGAGAAGTCATTCTACACAAGCAACTGGATATTCAAATATGAAGGTGCACGTTTCCTAAAAAGTGTGAAGTGTTGTGTGAAACTAATAAAAATAACGAGTAAGTATAACTGAAATTAAACTAGTCGACAATCGGTCGGTTACGAAATTCCAGGACTCGTTGGTTTAAAACTCAAGTGTAGTGTTACTGCAAATAAATCAGCTCTAGTTGATTAGTTTAACTTTGCTTTAATACTCTACTTGAATTTGATATCTCACAGCATTTTGTTCACACAATTCATTCAAGTTAATTTTTTCTTTATCGACTAATCTGTCATTCGATGTGGGCAGTCAATGGCAGTATATTCGTCCCAGTTTTCTGCAAATGTTATGTCTAACAGGTTGCTAGCTTGCAAATTATTGTGATCTGTGGAAGAGTTCAAACAGTTCAAAAAATTAGGCAGTTTTATTCCGGCAATTCGAGTCAGGAAGTTCATGTCAAAAAGTATGCTCCAAGTTAAAAATTCAAGTTTAAGCAGTTCACTAAGTATTAACTCGCCCACGACCTAAGGGGTAGGCTACGATTTAAGTTAAGTCATCAGTCCCTTAAGTCGCACTGCAAGGAAAGGTCTCAAGTTAGAATGAAGAAAAATCAAAGTCCTAGGTCGTTGCCGACTTACGGCCTACTTTAGGTCGTACACGATTCATCTTTCTCAATACATCAGAATTGCCCAACTCCTAACCCGTTAACCCATTAACCCGTTAGCCTCTCCATCAACAAAAATTTTCATCTTCCCATGCCATTGAATCACCCCGAAATCACCACAAATCTGATGCAATGCCGTTCCATCGCAAACCACGAATCAGTCAAACTAGAGTGTCGTAGTCCATCGTTTTGTTCTTACCAATTGTCCAAAGTCAGGAATAGGTATACGACACCCTCTGGATTTAAACTAAACCCCTCACTTAACCCGGAGGAATAGGTATACGACACCTGAGCAGCCGAACAGGAATTTTTCCACCTCAACAGCCGAAGAGGACTTCACCTTAATACAAATAGTTTGTTGACGAATGTGTTCTGAATAACACTGATTGTCTTTTGATAGTACAACTTCCCTATAATCAAATCCTCAAGAGTATGTGTGTGTGTGAAGATTTAGAAGGAAGATAATCATGTAGAATCGAAGTATATGAATTAATTCAAGGATTCTAGTGATATTGAATAAGAATGAATACTTTTATTTGCAGAAATAAATAGAGAATAGATTTCAGAATTAAAACAAGAATCGGTGATTGTAGAAGTGAATTGAATATGTTTATATAGTTGTAGAATAGTTACAATCTTTCATGAAGAGTTTCAATCAAGAGTTGTGTCCATATCTGTTGGATTAAAAAACATTCCTCTTCATGAACAATTGCACCTCTTTAGAAAACTAGCCGTTGTGTTCTGGTCGGTTAACCAAGAAACCTGGGCCGATCAGCTGAGTTTACAGATATAAATAAAACGGTGCATATCTGTGCACTGGACATAGAGTCGGTCGACCGAAGATTCTGGTCGGTCGGCCGACCTGCTGTTATTTGCACAGTGTACACTTATTTTTGTATAAATCATTTTGTGTGTATGTGTGACTACTTGAGGAATGATTTTAACAATATTCTAAGATTAATGAAATAAAATATTCATACTAATATCTAGATTGTAGTCTTGTCTCCTTTGTAGTGTGCAATATATAGTTATTCTCCTTTTTGTCGCTTTCGTATAGTATTCTCGTCGTATGATCTCTGAAGCTTGTGTCATGAATCAAAACTCATGAATCAACATTCTCCCCCTTTTTGATTGATGACAATACTTATGTGACGAAGTAGAACTTATCTATATTATAAATCTCCCCCTGAATATATGGCGACTTTTCTGCAAAAAATTTGTTAGCTTTCATACATTTCTCCCCCTTTGTCATCGACAAAAAGGAATACTTACTAGATGAAAAAGAAATGTGAATCAATGAAATTTAAATATTATATTTTCAAACCAAAATAGGAATAATTAAAAATGTTTGCTTAGTACACAACATTTAATAAAAAAACATATTGTTCATAAATAAATTCTTGAAATTAAATTGTAATACGATTACTCCTCATCATCATCGAAATCCCAAAATTCTTGACGAATATTTTCTTCCGGAGGAACATGTTCCTTACCACGTGTTAACCCTCTTTCGATTCGCGACTTAACGAGTTGGAAAATAAACGACTTAAGACAAGGACCGACTTAAAGAGGTCTCCGACTCAACAGGCTCCGACCTAAGGAATGGTCCGACTTAACGGTTTACGAGTTAAGGAAAGCTCCGACTTAAGCTGTAGGTCCGACTTAACGGGTTACGACTTAAGGAAGTCTGCGACATAAGGTATGAACCGACTCAGCAGTTGCCTAACTTAAGAAAGTCCCCGACCTAAAAGAGCTCCGACTTAGCTGCGGGGCCGACTTAAGACACTTACCAACTTAAATGGTCTTTACGACTTACCGACTTAAGGGATGATACGACTTAAGGGATGTTACGACTTAAGGGATGTTACGACTTAAGGGATGTTATGACTTAAGGGAAGCTCCAACCTAAGGAATTAAAAGGACTTACGACTTAAGGTTATTTGCAACTGACGACTCAGCTTAAGTCGACCACGACCTAAAAGCTACTGAGTTAAAATCCAATGCCTGTACCTATGCCGCTTTTATCTGCTAAGACGGCCACAACTTACGACTTATTATAAGTCGGCCACGACTTAGGACTTGTCTTCTACCAAATCACGAGCTAGACTCAGCAAGTCATCCACAAGCTACCCTAAGCCAACCACGAGTCACGACTTATCTTAAGTCGGCTACGACTCAGGACTTGGCAGAATTTCCTGTCCAGATTCCCCTATAAATACATCACTACCTTCAACATGGAGGGGACTTTTGGCCGATCATTTCTTGAAGCGTCATTACTCTGCCGAATTCTCGACTCATCCAACATTTGAAGAACTCCAATCACTCAAGACATTACAACAAGCTTTGAGAGAAATCTACCGCATTCAACACGAATTCGAAGAGATCTTCGACATCGAAGCTTGATCTAATAGTTGAAAGTGTTTAGGAATTGAAATATATCGTATTTCATAAGTGTATTGTATCATTTTGTAACCAGATTCAGTAATAAAGAGATTCAAAGTGGACGTAGGCTCGACCTCAAGTCGAACCACTATAAACTGCTGTCTTTTACTACTTTTTCGCTATTTTACTGCTTAATTCCTTTTCCCGTCACGCGGGTGGTGCTTTCACAACTCTATTACACACACCGGGTGTTAGCGTTCAATTTTTAGCGTTAACACCACGTCTTTGAGTGTGAGGAGCATGAGTTTCGGATGTACCGGAACTTGTGTTATCTGAAGTAGACCAAGAGAAATTTGGTGCGGGTCTTTTTCCGGGAGCAACAAAAGAAGCACCGGCTTCGGAAGTACATGATAAGGCATCCCATAAATTTACGAAGAAGCCCTTGATTTTCTTGAAACGACCATCAATTTTTCGTAGCCGGCTATCCAAGGCTAGTTGATTTTGTGCCAAAATATTAATGGCCGCTTCTGTACTCATTCCGGGAGTTGGTCGTTGAATTGAGGTCTGGCGAGTTATATGTTCCGTAGCATGAGTAGATGGTTGAGGTGTAGAATAGCTACGACGTAGTTGTTCTCTCGGAGTATCACTCCATTGCTCAAATCTAATAAATCAAGGTGGAACATCAGGTAATTTCATTAACTTTATGGTCCGTGAATCAAACATATGGACTTTGGAGGTTTCGGATTCCGGAGCATTGATGACGAAACTATTGATCAATCTCATTATGTATTCTCCATAGTAAATATGGAGCATCTTTCCTTGGTTAAAAGAGAGAAATTAATCCATAAGAAGTTGTGACCAATTAACTCGTATTTTCCTACAAATAGCATACAATGCTTTAAAATTTTCAGGATATACGAGATAATATGAACCACCTCTAGGAACTAAAGATTTCATCATGAATCGATGAAGGAGTCGAGCTTTTGGTCTAAGCGATGATGTTTGTCTAAAATCCGGTGCATCATCTTCGAAAAATAGATGACTTATTCGGTCACGAGTTGATATGTTACAATCTACATCGTGTAATGAGATACCACCCGGTCTAGCATCCAAAATGTGGTTAATTCGATCAATGGAAAGGAAAATCGAAGTGCCACAAACCGATGTCCAAATACAATTTTCAGTGTTTCTCGGCGGATTTACAAGGTTGAGGTTCGCTAGAAATAACTTGACCATTATATGATTGACTTTCAAGTTATTTTTCCTATTGTCAAGGAATGTATCAAGACCACTCTTAAGGGCGGCATTTTCAATACCGTAGGAAGCAAAGTCAGGATAACTTACAAATGATTCTTCAAAGATTTTGGCATCTTGAAGTTTTATCCATCTTTGAAGAGCTATATCATTAACTAGCCATGAAGCAATTTGTGTATCCACTGGAGTAGATGAAGAAGAGCCACCGGTTGTCTTTGATTTCTTCTTTGGAGCCATTTGTTTTTGGAAGAAAAGATTAAAAATTTGAGAAGTTTTAATGGGGGCTAGGTTTAAAAAATTGTAAATGGGAAAGTAAGAGTGAAGAGGTAAGTTGAAAAGTGAATGGATGGGTTGTTAAAAAGAAATAGAAGTAGCAGTTTTATACGTTCGGTCGACCGAATGACTGGGTCGGCTGACCGAGCTGCTAATCTGAAAGGTGGTAAAACTCTCGGGAAGGGTTCGGCTGACCGACTCAGGGTATTCGGTAGACCGACCCTGTTGGAAATGTTTGTTTGTAATTCTCGGGAAGGGTTCGGCTGACCGACTCAGGGTGTTCGGTCGATCGACCCTGTTAGAACTGCATTTTTTTCAGTTTTATATATAATAAAAATATAGAAATATATTTTATTATCAATGCACTATACATCTTATTTGTAACACCAACAACATACATATATATATATAACATGCTTAGCCACCGTTTAAAATCTGCGTTCCCATGAGTTTGGAGATGGAACATCTTCTATCGGTGACCATCTTGGAGTTATTGGAGTTTGAACAGGATTTGACGAGGATGAGGGTCTATAAGAAGGTTCAGCAACATCATCCTTCTTTGATGAACAAATTTTCATGGCACTCTTTTCTAGAACTTAAACGTCTTGCTGTGACTTTTTGTTCATAGTAGAGTTCCCATTGCATATCCATTTGTTGTCGTTGGTAGTGATGTATTTCATCAATTTTTTGTTTAGTGGTTGGAGATATTATCATCGTATTCTTCCCTTTTATTCTTTTCAGGAGTATAGCCTGTATGGGAGTCTTCCCATGGTTTCCACACATGTCGGTGGTCTTTATCTGGAGAGGAGAAGTCTAGAACACGTTTAGGCATCGGAAAGGTAGGATAGGGGCCATTTTCAGGGATGCGGTCTGAACCATCATCGTCGGGAGATGTGTATGATAGGTGAGAATTTTCAGAATTATAGTAGTCATTGTTTGAAGACATTTTTCAAGTTTTGTTTTTTTTTAAATTTTCTTAGTATATGTTCTAAAAGATAAGCATAGTATATATATATATAAACATCTATTTTGCTGAAAAATTAGTGGATTGAAACTAATTTTAACTATAATCACAGAATTTTAAGAATAAAATTGTTTGTAAATGTATGATAAAGTGGTTCCATTTAATAAAGTTCTTGCACATTCTTGTAACGTTCTATTTTTCCTTTCTACAACTCCATTTTGTTGTGGTGTTCTAGGAAACGAAAAATTATGGTTAATACCTTTCTTGTTACAAAATTGTTCAAAAGCTTCATTTTCAAATTCTCCTCCATGATCACTTCTTATATTTTTAATTTTCTAACTTTTAATATTTTGAATTCTTTTAACAAAGACTTTAAAATTATCAAAAGTATCACTTTTATTTTTCAAAAAGAAAATCCAAGTATATCTAGAAAAATCATCTACAATAACAAATACATATCTATTATGATTAATAGACTGCACTTGAGTTGGACCAAAAAGATCCATGTGTAAAAGTTCAAGTGGATGTTTTGTAGATATTACTTTCTTTAATTTAAAAGAAGATTTTGTTAATTTTCCTAGTTTACATGCATCACAAAATATATTAGTTTCGAATTTTATATTGGGTAAATCTTTAACTAATTTGTTTTTAGCTAGTTTGTTGATAGTATTAAAATTGATGTGACAAAATCTTTTGTGCCAAAGACAATAATCGTTTTCTTTAGCTACTAAACACAAATTTGAGTTATTATTAACATTCATATTTAAGATATAAATGTTTTTATCTCTTTTTCCTTCGAAAATAGTGTTATGATTTTTATCGAAAATATTACATTTATTTTCTGAAAAAGTTATATTAAAACCTTTATCGCATAGCTGACTAATACTTAATAAATTGTGTTTTAAGTTTTTAACTAATAAAACATCAGTAATGAGAGGTAAATTAGAGGTACCGTTGCTACTGACATTGCCTTTGCCGATGATATATCCTTTTGAGTTATCTCCAAAGGTGACTACTCCTCCATTTGAGTATATAATGTTTGACAACATTTCTTTGTTTCCAGTCATGTGTTTTGAGCAACCGCTATCTAAAATCCATTTTCCTCTCTTATTATGTGGTACCTGCAAAAAGTTTATAAAAAGTTGGTACCCAATCTTTTTAGGGTCCTAAAAGTTAGATCTTAGGAAGCCAAACCCATACGGGTTCAGAATTCCCTTTATAAACATAATTCTTGTTATTATGAACAGTTTCCATAAATATTTTGATATGTTTATTCCTTATCAAAACATTATTTGTTTTTATATCTTGATGGTTTAAGAATTTGGGTAAACTGTTTTCTTAATATCTTTCTTAATATTATTATTAATCCTATTTTTAGCAAAATTATTTTGTTTCTTAAATCCTAGTCCAGATTTATTGTTAGAGGATTGAGAATTTTCTAGTATACTAGAGAGATTCTCTCTTCCTTTATTGAAATTAGATACATTCTTAGAGATATCATCAAATTTTATTTTAAGACTAGATTTTTCTAACTCTAAATCCTTAATTTTAGAGTTTAAACTATTATTTTCGAAAAGTAAAATATCATTTTTATTTTTCTGAATTTCTAGTTCTTCAGATATTGACGAAATTTGATAAGACAAGTTAGAATTTGATTGTTGAGAACTTTCAAGTTCATCTTCTAATATTTTCTTCTCATCTTTCAGCATATCTACTTCTAAGGCAGTTCTATCTAACTTTCTTTGCAACTCCTTATTTTTCTTTTTGAGTTGTTTTGCTAAATTTACTAATTCAGAATTTATTTCAATTAAGTCTTCAAAAGTAAAATCACTTACATCGTCTGACGAAGCCATGAAGCACACATTTGCTTGTTCATTATCACTTTCACTCTCTGATGAGGATGATGAGTCAGTGTCGTCCCAAGTGACAGAGAAAGATTTTCGTTTGGTTTTGTCCTTCTTGAAATTATTCTTTTTATGCTTTGGACAATCTTTCTTCATGTGTCCTTTCTTATGACATTCATAACATTCCATTGCTGAAGATGATGGTTTGCTACTATTGGAATTGTTGTTGGAATTATTTTTGTTTCCCTTGAATTTGTTTCTGTTGAATTTCAAAAACTTTTTGAAATTTTTAGCGATCATTGCCATATCTTCATTATCCGAGTCGGAGTCATCTTTTTCTACTTGGAATGCCACATTTTTCTTTTCTTGTGCTCCATTTCTTTTTGCCTGCAAATTTACTTCGTAGGACATTAAATTACCTATCAATTCTTCTGGTTTTAATGTTGACAAATCAGTTGCTTCTTCAATAGCTAGGACTTTTCGTTCCCATTCGTCCGTTAAAGAATTTAAGATTTTTGTAACAACATCAAAATCAGTAAACTTTTTTTCTAATGATAATAAAGCATGATAGATATCCTGAAATCTAGAGTACATGTCATTTATAGATTCATTTGGCCTCATTTTGAAATTTTCAAATTGATTTTTCAACATAGAGATTTTGCTTAATTTAACTTTGTTCGTTCCTTCATGCGATACTTTAAGAGTTCTCCAAATTTCATAACCGGAAGTGCACATGCTAACTCTATTGAATTCATTTCTATCTAATGCACAAAATAAAATATTCATAGCCTTTGCATTTGAAGTAGCATCTAGTTTTTGTGTGTTACTCCAAGTTGAGTATTCTTCAGTAGGAGTCGTGTACTCTCTTTGTATAATATTCCAGATATCAAATCCACTAGATTGCATATAGATTCTCATTCTAGTTGACCAATAATTGTAATTTATACCATTAAAAAGTGGAGGTCGTGAAGTCGATTGACCTTCTGTGAAACTAGAATTAGTGTTAGTGTTAACATCGTTAGTTTGTGTGGTTGCCATATTACTAGAAATAAATATCAAATAACTTTGTGATGGTTATAGGATTTCCTTGCTCTGATACCAAATGAAAGTGTACTTGCGGTACTAAGGATCGTGTAATATGGTAAATGAATGCGGAAATTGATAATAGCAGTAAAATAAAAATTAAAGTAAGCACACCAGGAATTTTTATACTGGTTCGAACTTCCCGTTCTACGTCCAGTCCCAGAATACCCTCTGGATTTAAACTAAACCCCTCACTTAACCCGGAGGAATAGGTATACGACACTTGAGCAGCCGAACAGGAATTTTTCCACCTCAACAGCCGAAGAGGACTTCACCTTAATACAAATAGTTTGTTGACGAATGTGTTCTGAATAACACTGATTGTCTTTTGATAGTACAACTTCCCTATAATCAAATCCTCAAGAGTATATCTGTGTGTGAAGATTTAGAAGGAAGATAATCACGTAGAATCGAAGTATATGAATTAATTCAAGGATTCTAGTGATATTGAATAAGAATGAATACTTTTATTTGCATAAATAAATAGAGAATAGATTTCAGAATTAAAACAAGAATCGGTGATTGTAGAAGTGAATTGAATATGTTTATATAGTTGTAGAATAGTTACAATCTTTCATGAAGAGTTTCAATCAAGATTTGTGTCCATATCTGTTGGATTAAAGAACATTCCTCTTCATGAACAATTGCACCTCTTCAGAAAACTAGCCGTTGTGTTCTGGTCGGTTGACCGAGAAACCTGGGCCGGTCAGCTGAGTTTACAGATATAAATAAAACGGTGCATATCTGTGCACTGGACACAGAGTCGGTCGACCGAAGATTCTGGTCGGTCGGCCGACCTGCTGTTATTTGCACAGTGTACACTTATTTTTGTATAAATCATTTTGTGTGTATGTGTGACTACTTGAGGAATGATTTTAACAATATTCTAAGACTCAATGAAATAAAATATTCATACTAATATCTAGATTGTAGTCTTGTCTCCTTTGTAGTGTGCAATATATGGTTATTCTCCTTTTTGTCGCTTTCGTATAGTATTCTCGTCGTATGATCTCTGAAGCTTGTGTCATGAATCAAAACTCATGAATCAACACTAATTACCTAAGTGAGAGTATCGATTCGAGGGATTAACGAGCTGTGATGACTTGGGAACGAAGGCAATTTTTATTTCCTTGGTTTTTTATATCGATACAAGAGCAATAGTAAAACGAAGATGGATGAAAATTTTTCTAAGTCCCAACTATATTTATATGGACTCGAACTCCAAAGGAAACGCTTCGTCTCCCAGCGCTAATAGCCGTTAGGAACGGTTATTCACATCAGCGATATGAAGAGCCAACTTCGTATCCATCCACCATCGAGCTAAAGCCATAATTGCTCGTATCCATCGATGGTTCATCAATACGGAGGGAAAATCTAGTATCCATCCGATGATCGATGCAGAGCACAAAGCTAAAGCTTACTTGGGCTGTTCGAACCTATTAGAATTGTATCGATACGAAATTTTTTGTTTGAATCCTTCAACCTAAAGCCCACAGAAATTCGTATTCATCAATACGAAATGTTTAGAAAGCACCAACCGAATTCGTATCGATCACCATCGATACGAAAGAAAATTTTCAACTCCTCAAATCAATTTAGGAGAGGATCGATACGAAGGGACATTCCAAAACAACCATCAAGCATTGTTACAAATCGAATTTCACACTGATTTAAGAGAGGGTCAATACATAATTCGATACCAAAAAAAATGACAACGACTCGTGAACGTGCGAACGTTAATGGGAGTCAGGCCAACATGAATTCATGTATAACAGACTAACGTCCAATTTTTAAAAATTCACAGGAATTGAATACTCATCTGATGACGATAACAACAATAGGTCACTATCATACAATGCTCAGTTACAATAGTACACAGTACCAGAATTGGCAGTCAGCAGTTCATGATTTATGTTTCTGAAGAATCAATCAAAGGTTACACCTTTCGTCGAAAAGACAACAACCATTCATACAAGTCAAATGGAAATGTTCAAAATGAAGATTACAACTTTTCAAAGCACGTCCTATTCTCACAAGACGTACTTTGAGGGGCAAAATGTTATCCCGCCTTTTGGCAAGGCCGCGATATCAAGGAATTGACTAGAAACCAAAGATAGTTCATCCCCAAGATCGATTATACACAGGTTCACTATGGATATCAACGAATTTTGTCCGATTTTGGATCAAGCTACAATTGAAAAGGCATGATGTGCAAAGCTATGGAAGCCAACGTTCCAAATTTCAAGTCAATCTGAGTCTGTATGCTCACGATATGATCGATACAAGCCAAGGAAGTTGGTTCATTCGAATCCATCATTGCGCTCTCTTTGCATTGATTCCGCTTTCATCCATCTGGAACCAAACTCTTCGTATCCATCAACTGAAAGGCCTTGTTCGCATCCATCGAGGTTCATCTGTTTGTATCCATCAATTGTCTGTTGTTCGTATCCATCGCGTACACCCAACTTCGTATCCATAAATTGGAATCAATTCGTATCAATCCCAATTACACTGCTCGTATCGATCAATCAACGATCGATATGAATAAAACATCAAACGATCGATACGAAATGGCCCCTAGATATCGATATGAAGTAACTCATTAAGCGATCAATACGAACAGAACAATGATAATTGATACGAACAAGGCAGAGGTGATCGATGCGAACAAGATACACTCCCATAAAAGACTTAGCCACTAGGCATGAAAAGTGGATCGATCCGAGGAGTTAGCGCCACGTCAACTTGCGAGCACGTGCCTAAAAAGCGACACGAACAGATCGATACAAAGGGCATCGATGCGAATTCAACAGCCTAAAGAAAACGCAAGGTTACATCGATCATAACTCACAATCTACAAGTCCAAATGCTACGAAATTTCCACATAAGCTTGCGTACATCCTCAAGAATGTTCAAGGTCAATCTCGGCTCGATTTGACAAGATTACGATCGATACGAAATTCATTTGTATCGATCAAAGATCGAGTGCACACCGCATGGGATCGATTGCATGGGCCCACCCACGTGCCAGAAAAGGTCTCCCGAGATCTGAGCGAGATATTTGCAACCTTCGCCTATAAATAGCAGCCCAGAACCTACAGAAAAGGGACCTTTTTGCTCTTTGACATCCAGACTCTGCCGAAACCATTGTTGCACTCAGAAATTACTGTTGTACTCGAAATTTACTGTTGTAATCCACTGTAACCATCAAGAAAAGTTAATAAAAGTCAATCATTTCATAGTGGACGTAGGCAACACGCCAAACCACTCTAAATCTCTGTGTTCTTTTGCTGTTTTTCTGATTATTGTCTGGAGTGTTTGTTGGATAATCCTCTTTTGCATTTACTTTCTTTATTTTATCTCTTCAAAAACTTCCGAAGAGTGTTGTGCCCAATTTTGGTACAAACAATTTCCATTCAAACTTTGGAAATCATTTCAAGCATAGACCAACGGTGTGCGTATACAATTTTCTATCCTATGGTCAAGTGATACAGATATTTATCATTTTAATCCACAGTTTAAATTTAACATTTACGGGTATATATCATTTCAACCCGCAATCCCAAAATTTTCAAATTCAATAAAAATCGCTTGGGTTTATCATTTCAACCCATAATAATTTTCCGTTAATCTATAATATCGTTCGGGTGTGTATCATTTCAACCCATAGGGATTCCTAAACTAACAGGGAACTTGTAGAGTGAGAACAATAAAATAATATTATAAAATGACATACATATCAATAGCAGGCATATCATCATCATTAACAATTTAAATATAATATATACAACATGTTATGGTGTCATATGTCATAGATAGACAATTGCAGATAATGGCATATCGTATTTAACAATTAAATAACTAATAATTCAAATTTAACAGCATATTTCAATCGTCATTTCATGTGAATTAAATTTATTAATTATAAGAATGTTAATCGTGAGTGATTGCTCACCTTTTGAGGCTAGAGAAATTTGACAACGATGGCAAAGAAGATGACACGGACACGCACATGGATATGGACACGAGCAAAGCAAATCAAAAACTACTAAGATTTTTAGACAGTGATGAACAAAACAACAAACTGGACATCGACGAAGCAAGCAAGTGAACCACTTGAATTCGATGGGAAACAAAATAAATAAATAAATATATATATATATATATTTGTATGATATATATATATATATATATATTTTAAAATCAACATTCATAAAACCCACTTATTTGCTTCAAAAATTCTTCAAATACATTTTAAACAGAATATCTATATATGTTTGAAATTTATAAAAAAAATCCATTTCAAAATATAAATATAAATTTAAATAAATGAATATATTGCAAAATCCTTTTTTTCTTTCTTCCTTAAAACACATCTAATAAAAAACCAATATATATATATATATTAAAATCAATACTTAGAAATCAATATATATATATATATATATTAAACAAATAGAGGAGAAAAGGCCGCTCTCAGGTGGGCTTGTGCACGACAAAGCAAGGTGGCAAGGGCAGTGGGCTATCGAGCAGAGGCGGGGTGAACTGGAGGAGGGTGGTCAGCAGCGGAGATGAGGAGGAAGGCTGGATCTTGGAAGTGAGCGGGTCAGTGATGCGGCTGCTGCTTGTGGAGGAAGGCGGAGAGACTTGGTCATAAGCTGTGGAGAGTGTGGCCAATGGAGGCTGCATGTGAATGTAAAGCATGGTGGGCTGCGGCCAGGTGGTTGCGGGGTAGTACCGATGCAAGGTGAGGTGGTTTAGTGATGGAGAGGCGCTTGCTCAGGTTGTTCGAACGTGGAGGCCAAAGGTGGTGTTTATTGTGGTAAAGCAGTGGAAGCGAGGCCGTGGGCTTCGGGTTTTGGATGAACGGCAGGGATCGGTTTGCAGTGGGAACGGGATTGTGGTGTGGCCGAGATTTGGAGAGTGGGTTCAGCTATCGGTTGCAAGGATGAGGAGGGAGACATGAGCAGTATTCATGAGTTTGCGTGCAAGGAAGGGAGGTTTTGTTTGGTACAGGTATATGGAGTTGATGGCTTTCTTGGTGGGCACGGTGGTGAGGAGGGGAAGAGGAAGGGGCGGAGTTGAGGTTGAGCATGGGAGAGGAGAGGGAGGCGCAGGCTGGAGAAGATGGTCAAGCGGCGCTTGTGATGATGGGTGTGCTCGGCAATAGGCATGACATAGAAGAGAGGAGCAGGGGAAAGGTTAATATCAACGAATTATATATGAACTATATTATAGTATATTTTCAAAGCATGCATCAGAATTGTATAAATATGAACTACAATATATACTATAATTTTTTTTCATAGCAGAACGAAATAGAAGAGAAGGAGAAAGAAAATGGTAATGAAGCAAATATAATTAACCCAGTAGGAATAGAAAAAGTTAAACATAAATTTTGGGAATATTAAAAGGTAGTGACTATTCATTTCACGGTGGATAACCGAAAGGACAGAGGAAGCCAAAAGGGTCACATACGGAACTGATATGGCAAATCAATTTTCGAATTTCGCGGTGCACTGGACGCCAAAACGCACAAATGAATATACTTCGGAAATCAGCACGACGAGGCGAACAGAATGGTACATAGTTATTAAAGATACGATCATCCTATCAAAAGTCGATATACGTTGCCAAACTACTACTAATTCGTTGAAAATAAGATAAACGGGGCTAGTGTAGTCCGAATTTGGCGAAACGAAATATGACCTCTCACTCAGAAAATGATTTACAATTTTATTATATATATTCAGATTTCAAAATAATTTAATTTCCATCAATTTAACTGATTTTAAAATTGAAATTGAAAATTACACAACAGAACTAACTTCATATTTCTGGTAAGAATTTACCACTTGCTATGTTTGAATAGACGCATACCAAATATCAATTTTTCATTATTAAATTTTATTGTTATATTTCAAGAAAAATTCAGTTAATTATGTTATAAAAATCGTTACAATTTATAGGTCGTTATACTCCTCCTCACTCAAAACTTTTCGTCCCCTAAAAGGATTGAGATAGGAGAATAGGATAACCAGAAAGAAAAAGATAGATTGAAATATAAAATATAATAATTAATTAAAACCATATAAATTTCATTAGTTTTTAAATTGATTAATATTCAACAAATTTGGTTTCAGTTCATTTTATTAAACAATACATATTCATTGTATTCACATTTGGTTGATTTCAATTCAATGTATTTTCATTCAATTGATTTGCTTTCAATTTATTAACATTTGTTACAAAATTTTCTTTCAAATTAAGATTTATTTTATTAACTCATTTATTTAATCCATTTTACTTTACTTAAACTAATTCCATTTTATAATTCAATTTCAACTATTCTTAAGTTCATATTTATTTACTTAAATAGCCTTCTCTATTTATTATTCAATTTATTTCACTTAACATATCTTATAACCTAAATTAAGTGTATAAACATTTATTATAACCACACAATTTTATTTAAAAAAATTCCCGAACAAAATTTCTTTTTGGGCATCTTATTACTTACATTTATTTTGTATATTATTCAATTACATATTCTCATTAACATTTTTAACTTTTGAATAATCAGGTAAGTTACATATATGTTTTATAATGCAATTGAATATTATACAAATAATGTTTCCTAGTTTAATTGTTTCAAGTTGTTTCAATTTCATTTCTTATTTTAGACACTCCAATTATTCAAAATTTTGCTTTATTTCAATAATTGAAAACCATCACTTAACATAAACTTAAGAATTAAATTTTCGGTTTCACTTCAAACCATTTTAAAATATAAATATATATTTTATACATCGAATCATACTAAAGAAATTCAAATCAAATACATTTTCCAAAACAAAAGTATAGCAAACCTACTAAGTGGTATCTCTACTCTGAGACTCGAAAATGAATGTCGATGATGTTGTAGTCATCACCGAAATTATTTTCCAGCGACAAAAGAGGAGAATACTGCCTTACTTCTTTTAAAATTCTTGGGAAACAATTTCTATTCGAAAATACTTTCAAATAATATATATTTTTCAAAACTTTGAAAACCAAATTTTGAAAAGCACCAAAAATTTAATTCTCAAATCCTTAAATTAAATTCATTTTATTTGCGAATAAAATTTATAAACCATGTTTATAAAATTTCATCTCCTTATAACATATAACAATAGTTAATGATTTAGGATGTTGACAAAAACAATAAATGATAATCTAGTATTAGCATTTCTAACAACCAATTCATTTAACTATCTAATTTCAGAAAATTATACTTTTATATATAAAATATAATCATACATTAAATTATATCATTTACCAATTTCGAAAACAATATTGTTTCAGTTTGCTCTGTTCAAGTGTCTTGGAACTCCTATCGATAGCGTTGGCCAGACGAATCAATCGAAACCCAAAATTAAAACTTAACAACTCAAACAACACAGTATAAAACATTTTATATTAATTACAAATACGCTCCAGTATGATCAAGAATGGATTTTAGAACAAGGATAGAGATTCAAATTTATAGGGACCCTAATCAAAGAGAATTCTAACCAAGAAGATAGGCTCGAAAGGAAGATAAGGTAATTAAATTATAAAGAGGAAAGATGGATAGACTTATATTAATCACGACGACCTTAACCGGGTCTACCGAGACTTGGAAAAGACGAGAATATCATCAATGAAATCCAAAACAAACTTGTTGAGAACATCGCAGAAAACGCGATTCATAAGATCGACGAAGAAGGCAGGAGCATTGGTTAATCCAAAGGGGATGACTAACCATTCATGGAAACCATTCGTCCGGGAGGAAGGACAACGGGTCGAGCTCTAGGAATAGGATCGATGCGGAATTCAATTTTCTTCTTTTGAGGAAGAGAAATGACTTCCCCAGAACATCAGGATAATTTTTGACTATCTGGTGGAGTCAAGATCACTAGGCTAAGAATCAAGCGGAAAGATAAAACTACTTGCAAAATCTTGAGGCATATGACATTTAATTACAAGAGAATAACTCATGTCTTCTACTAGAGAAACGGTTCGGGCATGCAAGAAATAACAACATCAAAACTGGGGACGTAGAAATCTCCAGTGAATCGATGCCTACTGTAAAGGAGTTTCACCCCTTCACAAATCACACTAAGGTTGGTGGAACCGCCGATGGGATTAATCCCACACAAGGATGAAGTTGCCAATTGAGATTGCAAGATGTTCTCAAAATCTATTATAGAGATCAACAGAAGTAGAGCTATGGGATGCTCCAGTATCAAAAGAACATGAATATGAAAAGATAAGAATGAATTTCAAAACTAAGGGAAAGTTCCAAAAATCAAAGAAAATCTAAATCGAGGAGGATCCTAACGAAGAATTTCCAGCTCGAACGAATATGATTTTGTAATTAATTTTACTCATTCTAGGGTATCACTACCCTATCTCTAATAAGTTTTTACTCCACATGCTAAGTTTTGCCTAAACCAGAGCTCTGATACCACTTGTAACGACCTGGTATTTCGAACCATTCGAATCGACAATCATCCACGCATGTCAGACTTGAATTGCTCAAAACAACAGATTGTTAATTTATATTTGGCAAAACTCAACATATACAGTAAATAAATAATTCACAGAATCACAGACACAGAGTAATATAACAATAAGCAGCATAATAGATAAATAGTAGTTCATGAGCTACTATAAAAACATCAGAGTCTAAAATAAATACAACAGAAATCTCAAATACAGAGTAGTCTCAAATACAAAAGTAACTGATAAGACTGAACAGAAATAACTAGAAATAACTGAAAGCTGAATAGATAAAGACAGATCTTCAAGCAAAGCTCCAAGCTCCAAAGGTGAGTCAAATGCTGTGACACTCAGTCTGACCAGAGCATAAAGAAAAAATAAAACACTCGAGTCAGGATTAACATTCTTATACCAGTAAATCAACTCAAGTGAAATGTCAAGTGAAATGCAATATAACTTAAAGGATGTTTAGGATTCCCATCCTCTAAGGATCCGTTAAATTATCTATATACATAGTACAATACGCTAAATATATAATGTCTATAGTAAAGTAAACAATTAAAATAGCGTTAAGGCATTACCTATATCCCCGTTAACACATTTTTATATATTCTCGTAGTCCATACAGTACCGTAATTCCTCCGTAAATTGGAGGGCTATCAAAGGGCACTCCATAGTACAGTACAAACCAAACTCGTAATGGGCTCGATAAGGCATGTGACAAGGCATGCGAGGCAATGCCCAGGGTAGGATTCTACCGTTTGCACTCCCGGACTACTGGTAATGCATAGTAGCTACTACAGCCCACCTCGAGACACACTCACAAAATCAAAGGTGCACCTAATCAAATCACAAAGTAATAGAATGTTATCAAAGAAGCATGCTCGATCGGAGGTGCGACCTCACTTGGCCCGGTATAGCTCCTGTTTTAGCCACATCAAGCTGACTCGCGAGAGTCAGGGCTGCATTAATAACTCATACAGAATCGTTCGCCAAACCATCCTACTTCGTTCTGGAATCTCCACCACATGCACAGTTGTTAAAGTGGTTTTCGGTATTGGTAGAGGGTATGACAATATCTGATCCCGGTCTCTTTGACAACCAAGCGCTTATTTCACACCGTGGTCATTTTTTTCAAACAGTTTATAATTCATATCAAAATATCATATTCATTTCAAAATCATATCAATTCAAAATCATATTCACTTTTGAAATCATAGTCCCTTTCAAAATCATAACCACAAAATTGTTTTAAATCGTCATATCAAAGTATTCGAATTTAAATCCATTATATCTAAATTATAACAGTTCCAACTTAAACAGTTTATATATTGAAAATCGTTTATTTATTGAAATAGTTATAATTAAAATAGTTTATATATTTAAAAATAGAATATAGATTAAAAATAGTTTATATATTAAAAAGAGTTTATATCGAAAATAGATTCAAATTAGAATTATTTCTTCTAATTTCATAAGTCAATTCAAATCAATTTTGGTTCCAAAAATTCAATTTAAATCAATCTCAGTTCGGCAATTTCAAATTCTCATTAACCAATTTAAATTTATATCGATTTCAAATTCAAGGTTTGAATTACAAATTTAAACCACTTCCAATTCAATACGTTTCAATATTCAAACAATTTACAATAACTCAATTTGATAGATTTCATTTATATTTCAAAATTCAATTTAATCCTATTTAAAATTTAAAAATATTCACTTAATCATCTTTAATAACATTTAAATAAAATTTCATATTACAATTTAATTTAATATTAAATATTCCATTTCAATTTTATTTAAAGTTGAGAATATCCATTTAATCACTTTTTATCAAACCAAGTTATAAAATCATACCTTTCAAAATCTCAAAATCAATAAGTTCAAATCAAACATTCAATTCTTAACAAATTAAATTAAAAATCAATTTCAATTCATCTTTCCAACCTTAATTTTATTTAAATTTATTACAAAATATATTCTTAAAATATTAATATAAATTTTTAAATAAATATTCTATATATATTAGTTAAATTAAATTTTAATAAATTTTTATATTAGTTATTATTAAATTAAATCTTATTATTATTAAATCTTACTTTATATATTTTAAAATAATAAAGTTATAAGTAAAATTTGTATAATTTTTTAAAACTTAACTTATAATTTTAAAATATCCAAAACATATAATTTTAAAATCGAACTTTTACACATATATTAAAATTAAAATTTAACAATCGATATTTATTAAAACCCATATATTTCCTTTCAAACTTTGGAAATTATTTTAAACATAGACCAATGGTGTCCGTATATAATTTTCTATCCTATGGTCAAGTGATACTAATATTTATCATTTCAATCCACAATTTAAATTTAACATTTACGGGTATATATCATTTCAACCCGCAATTCCAAAATTTTCAAATTCAATAAAAATCGCTTGGGTTTATCATTTCAACCCATAACAATTTTCCCTCAATCTATAATATCGTTCGGGTATGTATCATTTCAACCCATAGGGATTCCAAAACTAACAGGGAACTTGTAGAGTGAGAACAATAAAATAATATTATAAAATGACATACGTATCAATAGCAAGCATATCATCATCATTAACAATTTAAATATAATATATACAACATGTTATGGTGTCATATGTCATAGGTAAACAATTGCAGATAATGGCATATCATATTTAACAATTAAATAACTAACAATTCAAATTTAACAACATATTTCAATCGTCATTTCATGTGAATTAAATTTACTAAATATAAGAATTTTAATCGGGAGTGATTGCTCACCTTTCGAAGCTAGAGAAATTTCACAACAATGGCGAAGAAGATGACACGCACACGCACACGACACGAGCAAAGAAAATCAAAAGCTGTTGAGATTTCCGGATAGCGACGAACAAAACAACATACTGGACATCGACGAAGCAAGCAAGCGAACCACTTGAATTCGATGGGAAACAATATATATATATATATATATATATATATATATATTTGTATGAAATATATATATATATATACATATTTTAAAATCAACATTCATAAAACCCACTTATTTCTTTCAAAAATTCATCAAATACATTTTAAGCAGAATATATATATATATATATATATGTTTCAAATTTATAAAAAGAATCCATTTCAAAATATAAATATAAATTTAAATAAATGAACATATTGCAAAATCCTTTTTTCTTTATTTCTTAAAACACATCTAATAAAAAATCAATATATATATATATATTAAAATCAATATATATATATATAGCAAATAGAGGAGAAAAGGCTGCTCTCAGGTAGGCTTGTGCACGGCAAACAAGGTGGAAAGGTCAGTGGGTATTGGGCAGAGGTGGGGTGAACTGGAGGAGGGTATATAAGGATCCTGACTCGGCATTCGTACTTCACTTGTACTCGAAATGTCGTAGATTCAAACGCCAAATTTGGCTCGCCGGAGCTTATAACACATTAAGCACAACACATCAGAAGAAATGAATAGAATATATTATATACATCATTGATACGATATCTGATACAACAGAATGATACAATGAATATCAATGTACATCAGAGATATGATACAAGACAATAGCAGCGGAAAGAAAATATAACACCAGCAGCGGAATAATATCTCCAACATGGTCTTCAAAAGAGAAAGAGAGATAGAATCCAGAACTGTAACTCCATCTCCAAAGCACCAATCCAGAAATAGCTCGAAATCCCAATAATGATGCACTAAGCTAAGCGAAGTGCAGTCCTGATCCAAAGATTGAACTAGCTCCAGATAATCTACTAAACCTGACTATCTGAAAAACCCAACTCTAGACTGCCCGTGTGGAAAATTGTGGGCACCCAGAGTTTAGGAAGGGAACAATAAACTGCGGATCAGTCATGGGACTGGTGTGAGTAACAAAAACAGTTTATCCTTAAAACAAACAACACAAGAATTTTAAACATTGAAATCCGCAATGCTTTTGGAAAATGAAACTACCATAAGACCTCGCGCCACACACACAATGCAAACGCAGAATTGGAGGAGATTTCTTCTTATGATAGTCAAACATGCTTACTACGCAAAAGAAACTCTTTTGATATTATTACTAGTGCATAGTGTAGGAAAACATTTCGAAAATATAATATTAATCTTAGCCAGCATACAACCATTATTGTATGCCTAATATAGGTACTATGTTCAATAGCAGGTTACCGCCACATTCCATAGCAGGTTATACAACTAAATCCGTACAAGGTTCGTATTGTTTCTTTGGATTTTCCAACAAATGGTCAGGCTAAGGAACTTCCTATGCCATGTAGGAACGCCTCTGGAGGGACGCCCCGAGAACCACCTGGCTCTCTGCCAACACAAGGCCGGTTACCCCCTTCCCGGGTAGTAAACCTGAGATATTCCACCCCCGGTCCTTTGGGACCTTTATCCGAGGATCCTCTACACCAACATCACACAGTAGTAAATATACTATAGTGTGCACATGAGTAAGTATCTGGGCTCCATACCATGATACCACCCTTTTCTAGAAGGAATGGACATACCCTAGGGGAGCTACCCCTGAAACCTTGCCGCATCTTTCCTGTTTCGACCATTTTCGGTCTGTGAGGCTTGATGAGGTCTCGTCTACAAAGCTATGCTTTTTCACAAAGCCACGCTTTGATCAACAAATGATCAATAAATAATCATCACATAGCAACACTCAGCATGCCACATTACCAAATTGGGAATATATCGCTGATAACCTTCAACTACATAACCTCTGAGCTCGTACGTCTCAGAGAAGGGTGTTAAGCTAAGAGAATAAATTCTCCGCCACCAACAGAAATGTATTTGAAAGAAATCAGCTTTATATCTCAAAATGTAATGTCAAACATGTAACCATACAAGTCTGTTCCGGGTTCGAACAGAACCGAAGGCACTTCCGAAGAAGCCCTTGCAAATCCGGATAATTTCTAATCACGTCCGGACTTCCCATCACAAAGGGTGATCAAATCTCTATATCGGAGATCAGCCGATGTAGAGACATTCGATGAGTTGTCCTTTCGTTTTCGACAATATCTGGTCTTCACCACCGGTCTTCAAATGCTATCCATATACGTCGTATCATTATTTGGAATGGGTTATATGACACAAAGGTCCTCTCCCGGCTAAACCGAATAATGAGCGCGATATTTTAAAACATATGGATATTGGGATTTCGATTAAGTCACAACTTATTATTCAAAGCTTTTCTTCAAATGGTTTTAAACACATTACCATTTTAATCTTTTATAAAAAGATTCAATTCACAAAGTTCACCCAGTTTCAGAAAGATTTATTCATAGACTTCCCAAATCAATTTCCATTTCAATTGGATTTACTTATTAAATCTTTTAAATCAAAGATTTAACTTATAGCTTTCAAAACAATTTCATTTCGAATGGTTTAAACAAATCACCATTTTAAATCTGTTAAAAATAAACAGATTCAATTCAGAGCTTTCAAAAAGAATTCACTCATAACTTGGAAAACCATTTTTTCAATTCAAACTTGAAATTCCTTTAACTTAAATTGGAATTTCATTTCTTATATGAAAGCTTTTATCATTTGAAACAACAGTTTTCATTTCGGAAAACCTGATCTCATTATACAAGTTAAAATCTTTGGGTTAAATTCAAATTCTCAAACAATACTTTCAAAATGGTTTGAATTCATATAACACATTTATAACATCTTTAACCATAATTTCCAATCATTGAATTCAATTCAAAATTTTGAATTCAAATTAAATTATTTAAATTGGAAACTTTACCAAGTTATTTAAAATAACTTTTTATCTTAAAACTCCTTTTCAAAAGCTTTAACATTTAACCCAAATCCATTTTCAAAATCAATTGAAATTAAAATTTCAATTTCAAAAATATTAAATTTAAATCATCTGTGACTTAACCGATTTTCACATGAAATCCATATTTGTGTGTGTAAAAGTGTGGTCCAGGGGTTTTACATAGTAGTGCAACATTACAAATCATCACAGATTCAAATACAGTAATATATTTGATAAGCGGTATAAACTATAACGCTTATCTTTCATTCACAGATCACAGATATATATATCATAGATAAATAAATTACTGATCACAACACAGATCAAGATATATCACGAAGAATTACAAATCAGGGATATCAAATAATTCAACATTCAATAAAATCCAAACATCCATGAGTAGGATAAAAAAAATTTATTATTATCTGATTGATTTAAATCAGATTAATTTCCATGGATAATTTGCTAGTCATGGTAGATTACTAATCAATTTATTACCAAACATTAAATGAATTATCTTTTAATTTATCATTAATTAACCCTTAATTAATTACTTAAATGATTATCTCTAATCACAAATTAATTGCATTGAGCAATTATACTTTAATCATTTAATTAATCAATTTTAATCAATTAATTACTTTTAATTAAGTAATTATCTTTAATCAATAAAAAAAATTAATTTCAATTGGATAATTCATCCCTTAATCTCCCTTATAAACCAATTAATTAATCTTTAATTAACTAATTATACTTCAATTAATTACCTTGATTAATTTATCACATTAATTAATTACCTTAAATTAATTAAAATAAGTGATTATCCTTAATTACTTTCCAGTTGTTAATCAACCTTTGAAAAACAATTACCATTTAAACCTTGTTAATGAGTTTTGGGAAGAAATCATCATTAAGTAATTAAATAATCAAAACATTATTAAGATAACCATTTATCTTTATTATTTACTAAATTATCATTATTTTAAAAATTATTATAAAATTCCCTTTTGAACAAAATAATTGCAAAACATTTATTTTGAAAACTTATTTCATTTGAATAAATTTTAAACTAAATCATTCTTTCAAAAGGAACCTGGTCATCAAACTTTAAACCCTGAACTATGTTTTCTACTCATATTTAAAATCTGGCATCTCAATCGAAAACGACTCGAGCCAATGCAACGAAAACCCGAGTCTTTTCTCATAATCCCCGTGCTAAACTTCGAGCTTCCCTCCTCTTCTCTCATCTTCGAGTCGATCCACCAACTACTTCGAGTTTGTTCCCGAGCACATCATCGTTTTCCCCAATTCCTTAACGAAAACAAGATACGGCCACCCACGCGTGCACGTGCACACCAGTTCCGACCACCAACGATCAACACCGCGCCCCTCGCCAAGTCGACGACTCCCTCCTCCGATGACCTGACCACCCAGATGATCCAATATGGCAGCGAGTCGAAATCGAGTATTATAACTCAAAGCTGAAACCAAACATGTGACTGAAACCACCACGCCGGCGACACCCTAGTTCATCAGAGGTCATGACACTCCACCCATAGCTGCGCCACCACATGCCGCATCTAAACCCCCCGGTCCGATCGCCATTAGTCCATCTACGACCACGAATCTCCACCCTAAACTCTGACGAGTCAAACAGGGTCCTAAACCCTACTTCGACGCCGACCGGTCGCCACGACCACCCAAAAATCCTCCCACCATTTTTCCTCCGTTCTCCAACCTCCAAGCTACCTTCAGCCCGAAGCACGACTTGTCAAACCCCTCCGATCGTCAAAATTCGAACAAAGTCCTCTTTCCGTTCAACTCGTGATCTCTCCCTATTTATAATCTTAAAAATCTTGAAATGTTTATCAAAAATCATTATTTTTTAATACAAATCTGATTGTAACATCAAAACATGAATTCCAAACCTTCGATTTTTGACTTACTTTCGATTATTACTGTGATTTATCACTTTATAAATAAGTACTCAACAAACACTCTTGAATCTATTTTTAAAATTGATATTACATTCATACAACCCTTTTCTCTTTAATGATCATAACCATAATTTGATTATTTAAGAAGATATGAATTTTCTAGAGGAATTTAGCATGTTAATATAAACAGAGAGGTATATATATACCTATTTACAAACATGCACCCAGTCATACACATAGAGACATGCAAGCATATCACAACAACTAGTTCAAATCCAGATTTCAACAGAGTTTACTAACAGATAAAAGGGATTTAGTTTAGGGGTTTGCTCACAAAAAAAATTTAACAGAGAACACTACTACTTATCTAACCAAGCTTATCCATTGATTAACAAAAAAGACTTAGTTTACTCACAGATATATATATATATATATAGATAAACAACAGATTTATACTTTTAAAATTTGAGAAAAAGATGCTACTCACCTTGATCTTAGGAAGAAGAACAGAGCTGCTATGCTAAAACCAGATTTTGAAATTGCTAACTGAAGCCTTCATCTTGATTCAGGTTGTATAATTTGTTTTGATGTTTAGGTTGAATGATTGTTTAAGTTTTTGAATGATTTTCAATTTCAGATTTTTCTTAGTTTTGAAATGGACGAAAAATAAAATGAAGATGATGGACAAAAGGTTGTTATACAGGCTGATGTAAAAATGAGTTACAGGGTGGTGATATTTTTACAAGGTTATTAATTTGGTTGTACAAGAGAGGTTAGAGATTTCCTCCTATGGTGGCTGATATGAATATTGTTTGTACTTAGAGATGCAAACATTCAATGCTAATGTCCTCTATGTCTTCATACTTATCTTATTATATTTTTATTTTATACTTTGTTTATGTTCTTATTTCTTGCCTTGCATTTCTTTAACTCGGCTGATGTAGCTTGCATTAATTAGGCTTGTACAAATTTACATATTTATAATTTTTTCCTTCTTTCATTTCGGCTGAAATGATTTGTTGGGGATTCCTATGCAAGCTTTCACACTTATACATATTTTTACTTTCTTGAATATGTTAGTTTTTCTTTTGCAAGTGTATATACATAGCTATGTATATTATTCACACTAGAATATACTTGAATGTATTTTTATTTTCTTTTCTTTTGCAATATCACTTTAAAATATAATAAATTTCCATTTTAATTTCTGCTTTACTTTATATATTTACTTTTATTTCAACTTAAATATTTATTTCTAGAAGTTTATAAGTTCATTTCATATTTTATATAACTATAGATTTATTCGAAATATTTTTTTAACATCAACACTTATTTTGAATTCTTTTTAAAGTTTTATTACCCAACATTTTATTATTTATATTTTAAACCATTTATCTAAGATTTAAATTCAAATCACATATATACAATATTTTAAATTTAAATGATTTATACAGAATTTATTTTTAAGGGGGAAACTCGAATCACTTAATCGATTAATTTTACAATTTTTAATTCAAAAATTCAAATAAATTATCAATTTAAATATATATAAAATCCGGGGTTGTTACAACCTTCCCCCTTAAAAAATTTCGTCCTCGAAATTCGCCAGGGAGACACAAAGATAGATGAAGAATATTTCATCAGATCAAACTGAACGTTTATTCTGCATTTGGCTTACCAAATCAGAATATCAATAATAGATACGAGAACAAATCTTTTTAATTTTTCACAAGATACTCGGGTTATCCAGATCTACGAAATATGCTGGGGCATCGGTTAGTTCGAAGGGCTAACTAACCATTCGTAGAACATATCCGGACCCAAAAATAGACAGATATATGGATACAATTCCAAAACTTTCAGTTTAGAAACTAAAGTATACCTATCAACCATAGCAACCAAAGCAACCAATACATCCAAACAAATAATTTTGACCTATTTGGAGTTTATGTCCCATTTTAATATATCGAATCTCTTCCTGGATCCACCAGAAATTATCGAAGAATTGAGAAAAACGACGAACAAAAGAGATTGGTAGAGAAAAGATTGTTTCCTTATTGTTACAGGGTATTGACCATTTATAGTCGTATTTCCCTGTCCCCTATCTCATCCTCTTCCTGCACTCATACTTACTATCAGTGAATAGTAAGAGAATTTACTGAGGCGTACGGACAGATATCTGAGGAATACTCATTCTAGGGTATACTTCACCCTATCTCTAATGAGTTACTTAATGTGTTATACTCCTGAGCTAAAGTTCAACCTTAGCTCTGATACCAATTATAATGATCCTGACTCGGCCTTCGAAAATCGGCATCCGTACTTCACTTATACTCGAAATGGCGTAGATTCAAACGCCAAATCTGGCTCATCGGAGCTTATAACACATTAAGCACAACACAGTAGAAGAAATGAATAGAATATATTATATACATCATTGATACGATATCTGATACAACAGAATGATACAACGAATATCAATGTACATCAGAGATATGATACAAGACAAAGCAGCGGAAAGAAAATATAACACCAGTAGTGGAACAATATCTCCAACATGGTCTTCAAAAGAAAAAGAGAGATAGAATCCAGAACTGTAACTCCATCTCCAAAGCACCAATCCAGAAATAGCTCGAACTCCCAATAATGATGCACTAAGCTAAGCGAAGTGCAGTCCTGATCCAAAGATTGAACTAGCTCCAGATAATCTACTAAACCTGACTATCTGAAAAACCCAACTCTAGACTGCCCGTGTGGAAAATTGTGGGCACTCAGAGTTTAGGAAGGGAACAATAAACTACGGATCAGTCATGGGACTGGTGTGAGTAACAAAAACAGTTTATCCTTAAAACAAACAACACAAGAATTTTAAACATTGAAATCCGCAATGCTTTTGGAAAATGAAACTACCATAAGACCTCCCGCCACACACACAATGCAAACGCAGAATTGGAGGAGATTTCTTCTTATGATAGTCAAACATGCTTACTACGCAAAAGAAACTCTTTTGATATTATTACTAGTGCATAGTGTAGGAAAACATTTTGAAAATATAATATTAATCTTAGCCAGCATACAACCATTATTGTATGCCTACTATAGCTACTAAGTTCAATAGCAGGTTACTGCCACATTCCATAGCAGGTTATACAACTAAATCCGTACAAGGTTCGTATTGTTTCTTTGGATTTTCCAACAAAAGGTCAGGCTAAGGAACTTCCTATGCCACGTAGGAACGCCTCTGGAGGGACGCCCCAAGAACCACCTGGCTCTCTGCCAACACAAGGCCGGTTACCCCCTTCCCGGGTAGTAAACCTGAGATATTCCACCCCCGGTCCTTTGGGACCTTTATCCGAGGATCCTCTACACCAACATCACACAGTAGTAAATATACTATAGTGTCCACATGAGTAAGTATCTGGGCTACATACCATGATACCACCCTTTTCCAGAAGGAATGATTTTCAATTTCAGATTTTTCTTAGTTTTGAAATGGACGAAAAATAAAATGAAGATGATGGACAAAAGGTTGTTGTATAGGCTGATGTAAAAATGAGTTACATGGTGGTGATATTTGTACAAGGTTATTAATTTGGTTGTACAAGAGAGGTCAGATGTTTTCCTCCTATGGTGACTGATATGAATATTGTATGTACTTAGAGATGCAAACATTCAATGCTAATGTCCTCTTTGTCTTCATACTTATCTTATTATATTTTTATTTTATACTTTGTTTATGTTCTTACTTCTTGCCTTGCATTTCTTTAACTCGGCTGAGGTACCTTGCATTAATTAGGCTTGTACAAATTTACATATTTATAATTTTTTTCTTCTTTCATTTCGACTGAAATGATTTGTTGGGGCTTCCTATGAAAGCTTTCACAATTATACATATTTTTACTTTCATGAATATGTTAGTTTTTCTTTTGCAAGTGTATATACATAGCTATGTATATTTGTTCACACTAGAATATACTTGAATGTATTTTTATTTTCTTTTCTTTTGCAATATCACTTTAAAATATAATAAATTTCCATTTTAATTTCTGCTTTACTTTATATATTTACTTTTATTTCAACTTAAATATTTATTTCTAGAAGTTTATAAGTTCATTTCATATTTTATATAACAATAGATTTATTCGAAATATTTGTTTAACATCAACACTTATTTTGAATTCTTTTTAAAGTTTTATTACCCAACATTTTATTATTTATATTTTAAACCATTTATCTAAGATTTAAATTCAAATCACATATATAAAATATTTTAAATTTAAATGATTTATACATAATTTATTTTTAAGGGGGAAACTCGAATCACTTAATTGATTAATTTTCCAATTTTTAATTCAAAAATTCAAATAAATTATCAATTTAAATATATATAATATCCGGGGTCGTTACAGGGTAGCTAGTAGCGGAGATGGGAAAGAAGGGTGGATCTGGGAAGTGAGCGGGTCAGTAATGTGGCTGTTGATTGTCGGAGGAAGGCGAAGAGACTTGGTCATAAGCTGTGGTGAGTATGGCCAATGGAGACTACACGCGTATGGGAAGCATGGTGGGCTGCAGCCAGGTGGTTGCGGGTTAGTATTGATGCAAGGTGAGGTGGATCTATGATGGAGAGGCGCTTGCTCGGGTTGTTCGAAAGTGGAGGCCAAAGGTGGTGTTTATGGTGGTAAAGCAGTGGAAGTGAGGCCGTGGGATTCGGGTTTTAGGTGAACGGCAGGGATCGGTTTGCGGTGGGAACGGGTTTGTGGTGTGGCCGAGATTTGGAGAGTGCGTAAGGCTATTAGTTGCAAGGATGAGGAGGGAGACGTGAGCAGTATTCATGAGTTTGCGTGCAAGGAAGGAAGGTTGCGTTTGGTACAGTTATGTGGAGTTGATGGCTTTTTTGGTCAGAACGGTGGTGAGGAGGGGAAGAGGAAGGGGCGGAGCTGTGGTCGAGCATGGGAGAGGAGAGGGAGGTGCAAGCTGGAGCAGATGGCCAAGCAGCGTGTGTGGTTATGGGTGTGCTCGGCAATAGGCATGGCAGAGAAGAAAAGAGTAGGGGAATGGTTAATATCAACGAATTATATATGAACTATATTATAGTATATTTTCAAAGCATGCATCAAAATTGTATAAATATGAACTATAATATATATTATAATTTTTTTTCATGGCAGAATGAAATAGAAGAGAAGGAGAAAGAAAATGGTAGGGAAGCAAATATAATTACCCCGATAGGAATAGCAAAAGTTAAACATAAATTTTGGGAATATTAAAAGGTAGTGACCATTTATTTCACGGTGGATAACTGAAAGGACAGAGGAAGCCAAAAGGGTCACATACGGAACCGATATGGAAAATCAATTTTCGAATTTCACCATGCACCAGACGCCGAAACACACAAATGAATATACTGCAGAAATCAGCATGACGAGACGACATTATAGTACATAGATATTAGAGATACGATCATCCTATCCAAAGTCGATATTCGCTACCAAACTACTGCTAATTCGCCGAAAATAAGATAAACTGGGCTAGAACAGTCCGAATTTGGCGAAACGAAATATGACGTGTCATTCAGAAAATGATTTACATTTTCATTATATGAAAATATTCAGATTTCAAAATTATTTAATTTCCATCAATTTAACTGATTTTAAAATTGAAATTGAAAATTATACAGCAGAATTAAACTTTATATTTTTGGGTAAGAATTTACCACTTGCTATGTTTGAATAGACGCATACCAAATATCAAGTTTTCGTTGCTAAATTTTATTGTTATATTTCAAGAAAAACTCAGTTAATTACGTTATAAAAATCGTTAAAATTTACGGGTCGTTACAATTTATATATATTGACATATCTGTATCTATTCTCTCTTCCGATTCCAAATCTTTTCTTAGATCTGTAATTCTAATGTATGTATAAACTCTGTTATACATATTTCTTGGATTAAAAAGGATTTGGAGATGAATTTAAGGTTCTACTTCAGACTTGGAGATTTGGATCGCTTTTAAAAGGTGGGTAGGAAATTTTATAGTTTTTTATAATATGAAAATTATTCTGTTGGTGTTTATTTGATTATTACGCCTAACTGGATAATTGTATATGAGTTGTAGGCAAGAAATTGAATATAATCGGAATATAATAAATATCGCCTACATATTCTTGTTTATGAATTGATTTAGAATTGCTTACAACCTGATCTGGAAATCAATCCTAAAAGTATGAATTTGAATGAAATTTATTCCAGATCTGAAAATAAGTTGTATAATAATGTTATGAATTTGGATTATTACCCTAATCTTGTTGGAACGTAATCTTTTCTTTGTTTGGATTTTTGGAATTTAGATCCATTTAATATTTGTAAATTAGTTTGGTTTCTTTCCCTTTTAGAAAAATACAGAGTTCGATCTAACAAGGAATATATGCAAATAAAAAGAGAAAGAGATACGTAAATTATGAATTCATTGTAGTTTACACTGTCTATTTCAGGAATAAAAAGAAGTGATTATTCGTTATGATTTGAAACAATGTAATCTTTTAAATTTAAAGTTAAATATTTTGTTTTGGACTAATTTATGAAAATTATAGCGGATGATCTTTTAAGATATGATTCTAACAATTGAACATGGAATAGTATATTTCGGTGAAGACATATAACTAATATATATATGATAAAAGTAGATATTGGTACATAATTTATTTCGCTTATAATAATTAAAACAAAACTTAGCTAATAACGACGCTTACACGTAATATTCGTGTTTAGGATAACTAATTAATGAGAAAGGATTTTAAAAGGTTATAACTCTAATAAATGAGAACTAAATGGTAATAAATACGGGAGTTGCAACAATTTAATAGGGTAAATGGATTAATGGGACCGATAAATAAAAAAGTTGAATTAATAACTATGGAATAGCTAAAAAGTTACTAATTCGAAATTAGTAATCATACATAAATGTCTTAAAAATGTGCGTTAGGATTTTATGATGAATTGACATTTATGAGCATTAAAAAGGGATTTATGGGTAGATAAGCATTTAAAGTAAATCTTATTACCTTAAACAAAAAGGGAATCGGTAAGTTAAGTCTAATGTCTACCTAAGACAATATAAGTAAAGACTTAGGGTGGTCAATTGGACATAATACGTTAGTGATTCGAGGTAAGTAGAGTCACTCGACGGAAGACTACCCTTCACTTTGAGGCTACCAGCTATTGGGTGCACTTACTACTAATGTGAGATATCACTAGTTCTAGGACCCATGACGACGTGAGAGATTGGGTCTACTTTCTTAATTGAAAAGTATTAAATTGTCCAAATTTAGAATTAGGAGTAGTAAGGGATTTCTCCATAGGGGTTCCCTTCTGGTTTCTGGTATTAAGTGGTTGTAGGGTCCGCCTCTCTCATAAAAAGAAGTATTAAGTAACCTAGTGAGATTTCAATAAATAAGGATGTCTCTAAAAGGGTTTACTTCAATGTTGAGGTATTAAGTGGCTATATTAGTGCCCGCCTCCCTACCGAAAGAAGTAATCTAATGAGAGTCCATATTTATAATTAAGAGTAATAGGGGATATCTCGAGTAGGGTTCACTTTGAGTTTGAGGTATTAAGTGACTCATCTAAGGATTCTCCTATCTCTTAAAAAGAAGTATTAAGTAACCTAGTAAGATTCCAAGCAATGTTAGCTATATAGTACAATTGAACAGTCTGCCTTGGGATTAGGTATTAAATGATAAAGGATTACCTATAAATAGGTGTTAAATGATCAGGGGTCTGCCTAGTCCTTATTAATGAAGTATGAGTGGCTGGAGTATAGTCTCTCACATTGTTAAGGCCATAATAACTATAGTACTAGTGAGGAGTCGGCCTAGGGGTAGGTATTAACTGATGTAGGACCTATCTAGAGTATAGGTATTAGATGGTTAGAGGTCTGCCTAGTCCTTTTAAAGGTATTGAGTGGTTTAGGTACTGTCTCTTACATGGCTATGATTTTATTGGCAGTAGATGCAGTAATAGTTGGACATTAAATGTCGGTAGCCTTAAATAGTGGTTAGAGGTATATGTAGCCAGGACCCACCGACCATTGACAACATTGTTAGAAAATCACCTTGGGAATAGGTCTTAAATGACGGGGTCAACCTTGATTAAGGTGTTAAATGGCAGAGTCTCCCTATTTCTCTTTTAAAAGTATATTGTGGTGATTATAGAAGCCTACTTCATATTAGAAGTATTAAGTGGCAAATGGGTTTAAATATTGGGTGGTTGATAAGGCTTCGTCGGTATTTTGTACCTTGGGAAGGGGTGGGTAAGTAATCGTGTATTGAATGCAAGATTAGATTAGAATTCCTAACCTTGATAGACATAACAATTAAATGGAAACCAATCGGTATAAATTTATGTTATGGATGATTTATAGATTTTCCAACCACCAGAACATTGTTTTGACCCCCTCGTCATTATAACCCATGGCATAAATTTTGAGGAACATGTCACTGGAGCTAGATGTGTCTAGTTGTTGGAGAAGCCTTCATTTCTCTCATGCTCGATGCTGATGTGACAACCTATTATCCTAGGAATAGCATTAATACCAAGGTAGAAGTCATAATCAGTATTCTTATCTTATTATTGTTTCCACTATGAGTATAGATTTCTATCAACTCTGATAACGTTCATGCTTTTTCGCATGTATCAAATCCAACGATCTGTGCTTTGATGGACTGGGGTTTCAATTTTTGTCGAAATGTAGGCCCATTGAGGTATGGGTTGTTATATTTGGTATCAGAGCTTAGGTTAGTAGACCAGAGGATAAATTTAGAAAACATATTCATACTTCCCTATCTAGTATATTTTTAACTTAGATTCTAAGAGTTTCAACTATAGAAGTAGTTGTAGTTCCACTCTGAGGGAATGGGAAAAGCAACAATGGGTTGGAAATATCTTACAGTTAAGATTTTCATGCCAACTCCGAAGTACCCCATGGAGTGCTGGCAATGCATAAAGCGTTATTGATGAAGAGAATGAGTATGACATATGGCAGAATCTTGAAGACTAAGGGTGTTCGACTTGATAGTTACGATTCTAGCTACCATATAGTTTTGGATTTTGATGGTGAGTTCTAGTCGGAGACACGCATTTATTCTAAATGGGCGGAAAATTAGAGTCTGTATGTCGCATTTGTCCGAAGGATAGCTTTTGCTAGGTGCATTCATTGATCACCTCTTTGATGGCAAACCATATTTTTATTTGAATAATTAATGTCAATTCCTTAGTCTAAAACTTGTGAGAGAATTTTTATAAAGTATATTTTGAAAATGCCTTAGATTTGGGAAAAAGGGTTTTTAAAGGATTTCTTTGTCCAAGGATTTATTATGGAAATTTTGTTTTGCGAAAGTTTTGAAATTTTAAAAGAAACATGTATGCAATTAAGTTGGTCATGTTAAGAAATTTTTAGTTTATAAAGGATTAATTCTTGAAATCCTTAAATATTTATTGTATATATTATAAAGACTGGATTTTGATTTTTCAATAAGGAAATAGTTTTCCAGTTTGAGATATTTGTGTTTTTTTAGAAAGAAGTTTTTGGAAACCCTAAGACATATATATGTATGTATGTATGTATGTATATGTGTCAGTATATATATATATATGTATATATGTATGTATGTATGTGTTGATGCCAAAAATGCGCATCAACACCCAATAGAATCTCGTAGAGATTAAACGATGAATGAAATTAAAAACATGGTAGAAAAAGTAAATGAACACACAGATTTTTATAGTGGTTCGGCAATCTTGGCCTACGTCCACTCCATATTTTTATTGATCTTGTACTGGATTATGATTACAAGAATGTTTGGATCTGCTAGGGTCCACTAGTACATGAGTGAAGAATAATAATGGCATAACCTAGGCAGTAGAAAGAAGGCCCCTTTTCTTACGCCGTGCCTACTGTATTTATAGGGAGAGACGACAAGATATTTCGCTAAGATTTCGGAAGAAGGCTTTCTTGGTCTAGAAGGGCCCACCATATCGATCGGCAATGCTAACTTGATGATTAGGAACAATCGACCTAATGTTAGCTGATCCTTTTTCTTGCTTCAATCATCGTGCAATCGTTCTTGGGGATATTGAATATTCTCCGATGACTTGAACTGTTCCATGGATCATTCTTGGTCGATCCATAAAAATCCTTGCTTCATCTGTGACTTGAGCATATGAACTCCAATCAACTCCAGGTTTGAAATATGACTTCACGGGGTCATGCTAGTTACTCTGCTAAATACACCTCTATTGGGTCCCGGTTCAAATCTTCCCGACCATCGTCTATAGTACCATATGTAATTGATTCCTAAGGCTGTTGACTGTCCGTTCCTAGCCAAATTGATGTTATCACAGCTATGTTGAAAGGTGGGATAATGGTATGTATATATAAGTTTGATTTTTAAACGAAGTTTTGGTATGAAATAGTTTCTATTATTTAGAAACAAGTATAAAGGAGCATATATTTAGCTCAGTGATTTTTCGATTTATAAAATCAAGGTTTTTAGATTTTCTCTCTTCAAGGTATAAACAAAGTAGAAATGACATTCAATTTTGTGGGGTATTTAGTTTGAAGTATTGTTGTATGACCAACCATTGGAAGGAATATCTCCATGCAAAGTAGGCAGAAAATAACAGCAGGAATATTTTCGAGTTTTTGGAATTGTTGTTGGTCATAGTAGTTTTGTTGGGACTACTATGAATTGCTGGAGCATGGTTCGAGACTAGGCAGTTAGCTTTGACACTACCGTGATGAGGATATGAATTTTTCGGATCATGTCAAATCGAAGGAGACGATGTAAAATGATTATTATTATTTAATCTAACCCTAATTGGGCCTATATTCAATTATCATCCAAAGCCCATCTAGCGGTTGACCACCTTACGGTAAACCTACAGTGTTCTACCAGTTAATGAGTTTTGGCACAACTTGAACCTGGAATGAGACTATAAAAGTAGCGTCTGAATTCCCCAAAGTTGCCTTCTTTCATTCCTCCTTCCTCAACAAGTCGAACCCCATTTCCATCCTCCTCCTCCTACATGTAGCAGCCTCTCTCTTCCATTCCTCATCTAGGCGATGTTGTTTTCCCCTAAGAATAACAACCTTGCCTCCTCCTCGTGCTGCTGTTGCACGTTATATCTCGCCCTACCATCACTCCAAATCTAAACCATATTCTTTCCCTCTGACCACTTCTTAGCCCAAGAAACCTTTCCACATCGTCGTATTTTCCTCACACCATTATGGTCTCAACCCTCAAGAGGCCACTTGGCTGGACCAGAATGAGCAGAAGGTTTTGCTGCTTTTAGACTAAAAGAGCTATTCGTCGTGGTAGGATTTGCATCGATCCACTACTTCAAGGCTTTTGCGCAGAAATGTTACCCATGCTGCAACTGCCTTTTCGATGTCTTTTTGGGGTAGAAATTTAATGGAGACCACAGTTTGATTCATTAGGGGGTGAAAGGTGTCTTGATTGAGTTGACTAATGATAATCTCATTGAGATTTTGGAGGCCTCCACGAAGGAGTGGACTTGGATGATTTTAAAGTGACTGACAAAGACTTTACAACAGATCATTTCTCAGGATGTTGGTGTTTGAAAGATGGATAATCTACGTCCGATTGTCAGTCTGATTATATGCATCATTCGGCACAAAGTCATCCCTAAGACAGGAAGTCACTACCAGATTTATTCCTTGCTGCGGAAGACCGCTATGCTATTGTTGAAGGCATCACCGTCAATTAGACCCGTACCCTTTTGATTCAATATGTTGATTAGGATTTAGCACTCCATAGAGCCACTTTCCGTATTTTCCATATCCACTCTCATCTTTAGGTAATACGGGTGAACCTCCATGGAGAGGCAGTTTAGTAGAAGGTTCCTTTTGTCATCATTAGATCATACATTAGGAAGATGGAAATTCCAAAGCCATCAAAAACGCCAGCAGTGCCAGCGGCATGAGATAGGATGCATAACCACCATGCTACGACTATTCAAAGGTCACAGCAATGGATCGAGCTCCAGCCGCAGAGCAAGGCATCTCGGGGTCTGTAGGCATTAATTTAGGATTTATGGTATTGTTTTCTTATCCTTTCCAGCATTTGTTCTTTTCTTTAGGTTGTTTGGATTGTAAATGTTAGTTCTCTCTTGTAAGAGGTATGCACGGTATTATAAGTTTCTATTTATTTACTTGTTATTGTTTCTAGACATGCGAACCGCTCCTATATATGCATCGTACAGAAGCAGTATAAATATGGAAATCTCATAAAGTCACTTGACTAACAGTAAATACAAGATAAGACTAGAAGTTTAGAATGGTTGGAAAATTTTAACGAAGGACATGATAAAGTTGTTTTGGTATCACAGGTCATTGCTCATGTTCCTTAAAAGCTAATATTATTGAATAATAGATGTGATGAAATTTTTAAATAAAATGTCAAGTTTTATGGGTAAATGTTAGTTGTAGATTTTCTAATTTGGTTTACACGTTTAGCGCATAACCAACTTCCAATTATGCTAAAATTGTGGCTTAGTTTATCAAAAAATTTGAGAAGGAAAATATTTTGAAAATTTTTCCCTTAATTTGAAAAGTTCTCTTTTGAAAACAAATTTTTTTTAGGTTTTAGTTATTTTTATCTCATAAATTATATTTAGAGTTTTTGTTTAAGATTTTATTTCAAGGGAAAATATACATCTAAATATTTTGGGATCTTATTTTAACTTACGAATTTGAAAAGTGGGAAAGGTTTTTCTGAAAATCTTTGATTTTGAAGGCCATGTGTTAGGCGTAGATAGAAAAATAGAGTTTGTGAATATAGCAGTGCAATAGGGTCGGCGATGCTATAAATCCAAGCGGTAACTAGGGAAAAGCTGTTTTAGCCTTGGAATTTCTATTTCCATTCCATGTCGACGACACACATTAGTCTATTTTTAGACTTAATTCCATTTTAGAGCTTGAAATAAGCTTCCTTATGGATTTATATGTGGAAAAATTGAAGTAAATCTGGGGCAACGAGTAAAATTTCCACTGTACTACGGGAATAGAAAGATTATAGAGTGGTAATAATGTTAAATTCTCCACCTAAATTCCTTCTTCCGACATAGGAGTAAAGTTTAGGAAGCGATTTTTTGATGCGTTGGATTATTGGGTGGTAGGAAGTGGATGCAAAATTGATTACTTCATACCTTTATTCGTAGGAGTGTGGGGGTTTTTTTGAAAAGGTTTTTCAAAAGGCTGCATACATATAGAACCGCCAGTGTGTATATATATATATATGTATGTATGTATGTATGTATGTATGTGTATGTGTGTGTGTGTGTATATGTTGCTTGCATCATGTTTCCAAAAATGTTTTCAAAAGAAACACATTCATATAGGAGGATCTGATTTAAAATCATTTTGCATACATATTTTTTGTGTGGTGATGCAATAATACACCATGTACTTGTTCACATTTGGTTGCAAAAGTTGTATACTCAATGATTGTGTATTTAGGATAATTAGGAGCCAAAAGCATAACTTAGTCATTAGTGAAATTTTGGGGATGAAATTCTTTTAAGGAGGGAAGAATGTAACTCCCCATAATTTGACATTAGTTATTTAATTAGTTAGTTAATTAATTAGGCTTCAAAAATAAAATTGGTGCAAAGATGGGATTTGACCATGGAACTTGCACCATTGCGTCCATGGTGAATTCCTAAGAAACTTTCATATTTAGAGTTTTTTTATTGGAGTCCAAATGAAAAAGATACGGACGAAAACGAATTTGGAAAGAAAATAATTCGATTAAGAAAATTAACGTTTATATATCAATTATCTAAGACCCATAGGCCGACCCGCATGTTTGAGCGGTCGATCCCTAGGAAGGGGGCGGTCGACCGCTCCGTGTGTGACGGCTAGGGTTAGCCTAGGCCCAGTAGCCCTAATTTAATATATTTCCATCTTACGGTTGAGGTTGATTCTTATGCCTATAAATTCAGGCCTAACCCTCCCTTCTCTTCTCATATTATTCTAGAGGTAGTAGCGAAGCTCTGCCATTTTTATTCTCCACTATCTTTTTAAATTATAAAAATAAGATATTTATATCTATATTTAGACAAATTGGAGAAGAATAGAAATCTAATAAAAAGGGGAAGAGAAGATAATCAATTATACGCGTATTTGAGGTAATTTATATATATCGAAATATTTGTATCTATTTTCTCTCTCAATCCCAAATCTCTTCTCAGATCTGTAATTCTAATGTATGTGTATACTCATTTATACATATTTCTTGGATTAAAAAGGATTTGGAGATGAATTTAAGGTTCTACTTCTGATCTGGAAATTTGGATCGCTTTTGAAAGGCGAGTGGAAATTTTATAGATTGTTATATATGAAAATTATCTCATTGGTATTATTTGATTATTATGCCTAACTGGATAATTGTATATGAATTATAGGCAAGAAATTGAATATAATCCGAATAAAATAAATATCGACTACATACTCTTATTTATGAATTGATTTAGAATTGTTTACAACCTGATTTGTAAATCAGTCCCAAAAGTATGTAGTTAGAATATTGATTTGAATGAAACTTATTCCAGATCTGAAAATAAGTCGCATATAATGTTATGAATTTGGATTATTAACCTAATCTTGTTGGAGTGTGAACTTTTCTATGTTTGGATTGGTGGAATTTAAATCCACTTAATATTTGTAAATGAGTTTGGTTTCTTTTCCTTCTAGAAAAATGTACCTTTTGATCTAATAAGGAATAGATACAAATAAAAGGAGAAAGAGATGTGTAAAGTATGAATACATTGTAGTTTACACAGTCTATTTCGGCAATAAAAAGAAATGATTATTCCTTGTAATTTCAAATAATGTAATCTTTTTTATTTTAAAGTTAAATAATTTGTTTTGGACTAATTTATGGAAATTATATCGCATAATCCTTTTAGATATGATTTCAACAATTAAACATGGAATAGAATATTTTGGTGAAGATATATAACTAGAATATATTTAATAAAAGTAGATACTTGTACGTAATTTACTGCGCTTGTACCAATTAAAATAAAACTTAGCTATTAACGACGTTTACACGAAATATTCGCATTTAGGATAACTAATTAATGAAAAAGGAATTCAAAAGGTTGTACCTCCAATAAATGGGAAATAAATGGTAATAAATATGGAAGTTGTAATAATTTGATTGGATAAATGGATTAATGGGACTAATAAATAAAGAAGTTGAATTAATAACTATAGAATTATTAAAAATGTTACTAATTTGGAATTAGTAATCATACATAAATGTCTCAGGAAATATCCATTAGGATCTTATGGATAAATTGTAAAAGCATTAAAAAGGGATATATGGGTAGATAAGCATTTAAGGTATATTTAAGGTATATCTCATTACCTTAATAAAAAGGGAATCAGTAAGCTAAGTCCAATGTCTACCTAAGATAATATAAGTAAAGACTTAGGATGGTTAATTGGACTTATTGGGTTAGTGATGCGTGGTCAGTAGAGTCACTCGATGGAAGACTGCCCTTCACTTTGAGACTACCAACAGTTGGATGCATACTAATAATGTGAGATATCACTAATCCTAGGACCCATGACGATGTGAGAAATTGGGACTGCTTTCTTAATTGAAAGGTATTAAATGGTCCGAATTTGGAATTAGGAGCAATATGGGATATCTCCACAAGGGTTCGCTTCTGGTTTGAGGTATTAAGTGGCTACAAGGTCTGCCTTTCTCCTAAAAAGAATTATTAAGTAACCTAGTGAGATTCAAAATAAATAAGGATATCTCTAAAACTTTAGTGTTGAAGTATTAACTGGCTATTTTATGGCCTACCTCCCTACCGAAAGAAGTAACCTAATGAGATTCTATAATTATAAATAAGAGTGACAGTGGATAACTCAAGAAGGGTTCAGTTTGGGTTTGAGGTATTAAGTGACTAATTTAAGGGTTCTCCTTTCTTCTGAAAAGAATTATTAAGTAACCTAGTGAGATTCCAAGCGATGTCAACTAGATAGTACCGGTGAGGAGTCCGCCTTGAAGTTAGGTATTAAATGAAAAAGGCCTACCTATAAATAAGTGTTCAATGGTATGTAATCTTCCTAGTCTTTATTACTGAGGTATTAAGTGGCTTGGGTACAGTCTCTCACATTACTAAGGCCATAATAACGATAGTACCAGTGAGTATTCCGCCTGGGGGATAGGTATTAAGTGATATAGGACCTACCTAGAATATAGGTAGTAAATGGTTAGAAGTTCGCCTAGTCCTTTTAAAGGTATTAAGTGGCTTGGGTACTGTCTCTTACATGGCTACGATTTTATTGGAGATAAACGCGGTAATAGTTGAACACTAAATGCAGAAAGCCTTAAATAATGGTTAGACTTAGCTGGGACCCACCGAACATTAACAACATTGTTAGAAAACCACCAAAGGAATAGATCTTAAATGACATGGTCTACCTTGATTGAGGTCTTAAATAGCAAAATATGCCTATTTCTCTTTTAAAAGTATTTTTAGGCGATTATAAAAGCTTGGTTCATATTAGAAGTATTGAGTGGCAAATGGGTTTGGAAGTATTGGGTGGTTGATATGGCCTCGTCAGTATTTTGTACCTTGGGAAGAGGTAGGTAGGTAATCATGTTTGCAATGCGAGGTAAGATTAGAATTTCTAACCTTAACAAACGTAACAATTAAATGAAAACCAATCGATATTAATTTATGTTATGGGCAGTTTACAGATTTTTCAATCACTAGAACGTTGTTCTGACCCCCTCCTTATTACAACCCACAGAATAGATTTTGTGGAAAAAGTTACTGGAGCTAGATGTGTTTAGGTGCTATAGAATACTTCTTTTCTCTCATGCTTGATGCTGATGTGACAATCTATTATCCAAAGAATACCATTCATACCATGGTATTAGTCATAATCAGTATTCTTATCCTATTATTGTTTCCATTGTGAGTTTAGATTTTTATCAATCTCTGATAATGCTCATATTTATTTGCAGGTACCAAATCCAATGATCTGTGCTTTGATGGACTTGGGTTTTGATTTTTATCGAAATTTTAGCCCATTGAGGTATGGGTTGTTGCACTATTGCAGTTGCAAAGTGTTGCAACTTTCTGTTCTTACCACAAAACTAGTTTTAAAGCCCTAAATGTTTGACCGATTTTCACCTAGTTAACAATCGATTTACCATTTTTTTCACATTAAGTACTTAACTTATTTTACTTTATGGCCATGCAAATGAACCCCTAAGGATATCTTCTAAAATCATATTAAAATCGCCTAACACAAAGCATTTACAAAGTGCATCTATAGCAATTATTTCGCTTCTAAGCTTTACAACTTTATCCTATCATTTATATAATTTTCTAAACCATTTCCTCACTGTTCTATACACTATTATAAGTGTAGAGAACAACCAATATATATTCTTTCATAATATATTCACATATAACCATTTAACACAAGTAAAAAAACACAAGGGATTCAAACTGCACTTATAACAACCTTTCTCACTTCAAACAAACTTTAATGGCACATACAACCATATCAAACATATAAACCAAAGTCAAGGCCACGTTACATGTTATAGAGTGTCATTAAAGTGAAAATATTACTTATAAAGTTGTCGTTTTCTTTCAAAAGCAAGTATGGTCTAAAGTTGTAACTTCATTAGTTAATGTCTTCACTTTATATTCAAGCACAATATATACACACACATTATATACTTTTCAATGGTGAGTTAACTCACCCAGACCCAGCTTACAACCAAGCATAAGCCACTAAGAACACAAGACTACTTCCTAGCATCACCAAACATCTAAAGCCACCATCTTTTGCTCCAAAATGCTCCTGGCCTCACCTCCTAGCCCACATATTGCTCATGGCCCAACAATAACCCCTTTTATGCTCCATTTCTTCAAGCTTTGGGTTGTTATTCCATGTTGATATGTTATTTAGGCATATAGCTTGAGTATGGGGAAGTTTGAATAAGAGTTACTTTAATTAAGTACTGATTAGTGAAGATAGAAGAGGATTGAGGCTAAATTGTTTCTATCTTTAAAAATTAGCAAATGTAATAATGTAATCACATGAAGGCCTTATGTATAAGTGGCTAACAGGTAATTACTCACCTCTTACCCTTCACGAAAGGACACCATGCATGCTTCCTCTCATGTGCCTTGCTTTACACCTTATCCCCTTAGGAAAATATCTATTTACTATTCATCAAAATATCTTCTTTATTAATCATGTGCTAATTTTTTTCCTATTCATATTTAGTTAGCCATAAACACTAAAATATTTTTAGTTTCTAATTAATTATGCATTAATATATTAGAAATGCCCAAAAAGTTCAAACAACTTTTATCAAGAAAAAAGTCTTTATCAATAAAATGATTTTTGATCACATTATCGATATTTTTTCAAACTATTTATTTTTGTACCCATTTTTCCATAAACAAGTTTACCATCGTTAGTGGTTAACCAAAAGAGGGTTAACGAGGTTATAAAATCTATTTAATCACATTAAATCCAAGATTCAAATATATAAATAATTCAGATATTTAAATATGAAGTGTTCAAAATTCCAGGTCGTTACACATTAAGCCGATTAATGATAAAAATGATCGATCGATATATACTATATGTCAGTACTACAAGTAGTAATGGTCCAATCCTTACTAGCTAAGTATCGTTATGGGAATATGATTGAGTTAAAAAATGGATATGTAAAATAATACGAATCAAATAGTGAAAAATAAAAAATAATATCACGAACTGATGAAAAACAAATGCATTTTCAAAATCACAAATTGGTGGCTGTTATTGGTAAAATAAGACATAATATCTAACTAGCGTCAGGACTATTTATCACGTTCATCAACAGCGGGGTAAAAGAGATAAATTTCAAAATTTTCCTTTTTAATTCATTATGCATTAGTTTCTTTATAGTGTTATCGTGATTAATATCGATAATATTAATTCATATTTAATATTTTATTGGATGAATATGATTTAAATTTTAAGTTATGTTGTATAATCATCATCATTATAATATCAATTTAGTTATAATCTTGTTATTTGCCTAAAAGAATTAATAAGATTATTTATTATCAATTTGAATAACATTCATTCAACTGTAATTTAATAATAAAACATTTAATAATATATAATTATATGTGTGTGTGTGTTTGTTTGTATGTAATTTTAACTTTAAATTACAAATATTTGAGTATTACTCGAAAAATAAAGTTATTGTAAATTTATGTGGTCCTTATTCAAATTTAATATTTCATCAATTAATATTATGCATTTAAATATTGGATATTCGAATCAAATAAATAATGTTATAATATATTAAAATTGATCAATAGTGTTCGTATATGTATATTTAATAGTAATTTTAATATTAAATGTCAAAGACCACTAATCAAGTGGTTAGTGGTATGGCGCTCTAGATTGAGGTATTAGAGGTTATGGGTTCGGACCCCTGAAACATCAAAATAAGTACTCTACTTGAATAAAGTACCTTATTAATTATCAAAACATATATTAGTTTTAAAATGCCAGCTTTATAATATTAGAAATAACCATATATTGATAGAAATAAGAGTATGCTTTAGGGGCAATTCAGTAATTTATTGTATATTATTAACTTTAATAAAATTTCATTCGAAATAAAAAGTGTTTTTTTTCTTATTATATAATTGTGATAATGTCTTATTTTATTTATTTATTTATTTCAAGTATATTTAATAGAAATCCCTAAAATATGTGTTTTGTGATAGCAATTACAAGGTGTTGTAATCATGAGAAATTTATCACAACGAAAATGATATATTGTTTAAATATTCCTAATAAAGGTGTATCAAGACAGAATATCGATACATCCATTGATACTAGAGTACGTAATGCTCTCTAAATGTTAGGCAGTGCACTGATGGGCGCAGCAAAGAGTTACGTACTGCTAGTTATTGGATAGTTATGGATGACTCACTCGATAGCCTTCTGTTGGATAATATAACTATGGTCAAACTGAGAACATCAAAGTGACAATATTACATTGCTCTCTCGATTTGAGAATATTGTTAAACTTGAATATGGACACTCCACTTGATTACAGTCAAATAATGGTATAGTGTTCATCAACGACTACAGCTGAGCCTAAGCTGAAATATTGGAAGTAAAACATTATTCAATAGAGAATCCATCTCCTCAACTAAATGAGGTTAGTATCATGGTCAACTATAGTCAACTCAAAGTCAAAGCCTTTGGCCAAAGTAGTTCGATTAGTAATAGCTGTTATTAACTAACCAAGGACTTTGTGTTCGGACTATACAAGTTGAATGTGAATGATATTAGAATTCTATCTAATACCAAATTCCATAAGTTCTAATGAGATATAGTTTTGATGAAGAGAATTGATGTAAATAATCATCATTACCAGGGGACCGCTTAAATGTAATGATCTGCCTTTGCGACCCTTAAAAGTCGACATTAATACATCCACGGTATTCATGTGTCGAGCTTCCAAGTATTGAAAGACAGATTGTTAGGGAAAAAGAAAGAAAAGACAAAATAGAATCTCACATCGTGACGAGTAACATATAATATACAATAGATCTTTGCAAAAGAAATTTGAACTTTATTATACATTTTTCAATCAGGGTCAACAAATCAATCAACAACATAGACATTTATAACAACTTGTTCCCACAATTGCTTTTATAATAACAATTAATGCAGCGGAAATAAAATATAGGTGAATACGGCTTGGAGGTATCTAACTCTTCTTCTGAAGCTCCAAGTATCCAAACGGAATCTGTCAATATGCTCAGTCAGTCCCGAGCATTATAAAAAAATAATGCTTGGATCAATCGGGTAAACCAGTGTAACATCCCCCACTTGGAGGCCCAAAACTAATGGCTATGGATGCTGCAGTCATCCATAGTTATTAATCCTTGGTGACCAAATATGGTAATGTTAGATACATTGATATGATATAAACACATGGATATGGAAAAAATTTAAAATCATTAAACAACTTTCTCATTATATTTCAAATCATTTCAAGTTCATTACAAAAACCCAGATTCGAGAACCACGTTCACAGAAAATATAATTATTACAACATACGCCAAGGGCGACATATGAAGATGCCTTCTTGGATGATCAGAGTTTAACATAGGCAATTAAACAACTTTGCCTTTACAACATAACATAATGGAATCAAAATAGAAAAGAACTCCTACTAGCTAGCTTGCCTCCTGCAAGTCACCAAAAGCTTAATTTTCTAAAGGAGTACCTGAAAACCTCAACTCCCAAACTATTCAAAATTAATACACCTGAGAGTTTAAGGAGAAAACATAAACTCCGAGTTAGATATAAAGCCTAGTATGAATAATAACCTATCATCTCAGACCATTTAGGTATCTAGTGAGACCACGCTGCTTAGCGGAATGGGTTTTCCCCTCACTAGTATCTTACTCAAAAATTTATAATAACCATACACTATGCATCTGCATCCATAATGGTTAAAAACATAGCAATTTAAGATATAATGATGATATGCAAAAAAGTAAGTTATCTGGATTTCCCATCCCCATTCATTTGACTATCTATCTCAATTATAGTTTCTAGGGTCATTATTAACCTATTAGTTTTCATAGGCTGATTAATAACATGTTTAAAGCTTATGGACTATCTGTCCGGACTTGTAGATTTCATGGGATCACTAAGAACCTATTGGACCCTGCCAATAACTTCATTTTTTCATGGGTTCTCCCTGAACCTATTGGTATGTCCAATAACTTCACTCATATCATAGTTTTCATGGGTTGACTTGGAACCTATTGACTTCTGTTAACAACTTTATTTGGATATAGTTTTCATGGGATCACTATGAACCTATTGGCCCCTGCCAATATCTCTTTCCAAACATAGCTTTCATGGGTTAACTATGAACCCATCTAATCTGACAACTTCTTTGATTAGTCTCTGGGCATCCTATGTTTTGGTCCACCTGACCTCCTGGATGTAACTCTACTTATAAAGGAGTTAACTCAATTTATATTCGCTACTGGGTCAACCTAACTAGTTATTCTGCCCTCTCTTCCTAAACTACAGTTATGGTCCATTATCTGGTGAATATGTTTATAAAAGAAGCAAATACAATAAAATAACAATACCAATATCTATGGTTTAATATCCTTGAAATCATTTTCACATGTAAAATGGTTAATCCCTTTAACTTATTATTTATCAAGGAAAGTTTCTTCAAAAACTCTAAAATTAAAAGCCATTTCAAAGCCCTTTTATATTGCCATGGGTTCTCGTTTAAAAATGAGGTTGGTTTCTTTGTTTTGAAAACTAAGGCTTTCGAAACCTTAGACCTTTACTTTCGAAACCATTAATTCGAAAGCATTCAAAAAATCTTTTCAAAACACTTAACTTATGCCTTTCAAAACACTTAAATCTCTTTCGAAAGCATCAAAACCTTCCTTTTGAAATCATCAAAACATTCCTTTCGAAAGTATTAAAATATATCTTTCCAACATAAAGAAGCATAGCTTCGAAACCATTTGAAAGTACCTCTTTCGAAACCATTAGGTTTTTCCTTAAAATAACTTTTGGGTCAAAGTGAATATAAACGAAAGTACCCCTTTCGAAACCATTAAATTTTAAGTAATAGTGATTGGGGAAAACTGATGGCTTCAGAACCATTCTTTCGAAAGCTTTAATCATTTAAGTAAACTATTTAGAAGGATAACTTCAAAACCACTTTCGATGCCATTGCCTTCGAAACCTTTAATATAAGTGGCAACTGGAGCCTTTTCGAAAGCATTGGGAAGAGGCTTGTTAGATTTGTAAAAACATACCTTTCAAACTCATTGAAACTTCAACCTATTCGAAAGGTATGAAGACGACAGCAAGGTTTCGACTTGGTTCAAAACTACCCTTTCGAAAGCTTCTCTTTAAAACATAATGTAAGGCAACTTATTCGAAAGCTACCCTTTCGAAACAAGAAGGTGGCAACCCCTTCGAAAGCTATATAAAAGACCCTTTTGAAACCATTTATTAAAGGCAAGCGACGCCTCTTTTGAAAGCAAAACAAAATACCTTCAAAAGCTATTTAAATTAGCCTCAACCCCTTTGAAAGCATGATTTCGCCTCCATACCTTCCGCCTTTCTCCAATCCACTACGTATCAAAGTATCGATACCATGTGTATTTGTTTCGACTTAGAAAGGGGTGAAGGTATGTGGTCGAAAGGTTACTACTGGAAGTGGCGAGACAGTGAATCTATGCAAAATTGTTTTATTGCCTTTCAAGTAAATGCTTTTCGGTTAACTTGCCTATTTTAAAAATATAATTGGTTGCCATAAACTTTACTAAAAATCTTTTCTAAAAGACTACCGAATTCATTCAGATTTAATTAAAAATAATTAGCAAAGAAGCCCTTCCCTCAAGCAAAACAATTAAGACACTTAAGTCCTCCAACTAAATTAATCTAATTTCCATAGTAAATTACATAGGAAAAATCCTCAAAAATAAAAAAATTCATTTTTAATATGTTATCTAACATATATAAATTTCAGACCCAAAATCCTTCATATAATAGCCGGAATAAATTTTAAACTCAATTATTTATTTCTTCCTTCAAAAATTCATAATAAATTATCCATAACTTTGAAATTTATGAAAATTAAAACCCATCTCCAAATTAAAATTTTACATAACATATTAATTCCCTATTGTATTCAAAACCCAATAGATACGATTTTAGCCTTAAAATCGAAATAAACATTCATACACCATACTTGTTTGAATCAATCATATCATGAAATCCAAGCATATCATCATTAAAATCATCATAAAGATTTTAAACATAAAACCCAAAATCAAATGCCCTTTAAAAACGAAAATAGAGATGGTTTTGATTATATACCTTGCTTTGGATAAGGAACTTTAGATTTGGTCTTGCTTAATTCCCCTTGCTTGATTTCTTAGCTTTAATTGATTTTTCCCCCTAAAGTAATGGTCGGCATGAGCTTCCTCTTCTTACGTTTATGAATTTTTTGAACATGTGTATTGATAGTGGGAATAAGGGTTTAGGGGTTATGGTGGTTCCCCATAATGCCCTTGCCTTATTTCCTTGTTAGTTAATTTATGAAAACTTTTCCACAAACCTATTCTTTTTATTTAATTAAGCACGGCCTCTAATTAAATTTTCAAATCTCAATCCCCTTATCACTCTAATATTTACATTATTCTATTTAATTTATCTAATTAAATCTTCTGAATAATGTTACCAAAAATTAGGGCTGTTACAGGATCCCCTCCTTCAAGAATTTCATCCTCGAAAGTTTGTAAGGACCAAATACTAAATATAGCAATCATCTATAACAGCTCCTAACTACCATACTATCATACCTGACTAGCAACTGTCTATATAAAGTAGATATAGAACATACCCTCGTAGCAAATTAGGATAAGTATCTCTAGTCCTGTCATCTTCTCCCAAGTACAGTCCTTCTGATTGCCACTCCACTGAAATTTCACCAACTTGACTGTCTTGTTACTTAACCTTTTTTCATCCCAAGCTACAACCCGAACTGGTTGTCTAACAAAAGTAAAATTCGGCTTTACTATCAACTCTTCCAACTCTGTCGGAGGAATAGTAGTCTCTGGATCATGCACATACTTGCGAAGATGAGACACATGAAACACATTATGGACACCTGCCATACTACTCGGCAACTCTACTCTGTATGCATGCTTTTTCATCCTCTCTATAATTAGGAATGGGCTAACATATCTCGGTGCCAGTTTCCTTGACTTTCCGAATTACACCACACCCTTCATCGGTGATACTTTAATAAATACTCTATCTTCAACTGAGAATTCTAGATCTTTACGCCTCTTATCTCCGTAACTCTTCTGTCTAGACTGAGCTTCCCTCATCCTCTCTCGGATCAACTCAATCTTCTCTTTTGCCTCTTTAACCAGATCTGGACTAAAGACCAACCTGTCTCCAGTCTCCAACCAACATGATGGTAAATTGCATTTCCTTCCATACAAAGCTTCAAAAGGCGTCATTCCTATACTAGTCTAATCACTGTTATTATAGCAAAACTCCACTAAGTACAGGTGATCATCCCAAGATCCACAAAAGTCCAATACACAAGCTCTTAATAAATCCTCAAGTACCTTATTGACTCTCTTTGTCTACCCATCTGTCTGAGGGTGATACGCAGTAATCATCTTAAGATTGGTACCTAACACATCCTATAGACTGTTCCAGAATTTACTAGTACTGCTAGGAATTCCATGCAGTCTAACTATGTTCTTCATGAACAACTTAGGTAAAATAGGTGCTATTCTGGTTGACTTAACTGGAATAAAATGGGCATTCTTGGTCAACCTGTCCAATATGACCCATATACTTTCTTTTCCTCTATTCGACCTTGGCAACCCATCTATAAAATCCATGGATTTCGAATTCCATTTCCAAACTGGTATCTCCAAAGGTCGAAGCAATCCACTCGGCATCTGATGTTCGGCCTTCACTTGTTGACAGTTTGCACACTGTCTAACCCACAAGTCAACATCCTTCTTCATACCTTTCCAGTAGAAGCTCCTCTTCATATCTTGATATATCTTGATTCCTCCAGCATGAATCATAAATTTGAATCGATGGCATTCTCTAAGAACTTCTTTCCTCAAGTCCTCAACATTCAGAACGCACAATCGCCCTTCTTTCTCAACCATCCTCTCTGGTCAAGACTAAAATCCTTTAGATCATCGATCTCAGATCCAACCTCAAGCCTTCTAATCCTCTCGGCTGATAATGGATCCTTCATTTGCTTAGAAGCAATCCTTTTGATCAATATTGGTTGAACTTCCAAACAGGATAACATGGCGGTGCTCTGACTAGAACTAGCAGTCGATCTTAACTGCACACAATAAGTAGTAAAAGCTTCTAAATCTTTCCATTTTACCAACATAGCTAACACCATATTCTGATGTCTTCCGCTAAGAGCATCCGCTACTTTATTTCCTTTCCCAGGTGTATACTCTATACCAAAATCATAAGCAGCTAAAAACTCTAGCCACCTTTGCCGTCTCATATTCAACTCTTTCGAAGAGAATAAATACCTTAAGGACTTATGATCTATGTATAGATCAAATCTCTCCCCTAAGAGATAATGTTTTCATATCTTTAGTACGAGGATCACCACAGCCAACTCCAAATCATGAGTAGGATATCTCACTTCATTTGGTCTAAGCTATCGTGAAGCGTAGGCAATGACTTTACCCTTCTACATCAACACAGCTCATAATCCAGTCCCACATGCATTGGTACACACCACCAACCCTTGGTTTTCGTCTGGAACTACTAACACAGGTGCGTTGTCAACAAATGCTTTAAATTAAGGAATGCTTCCTCTCATTTGTCAGACAAGAAAAACTTCACGTCCATCCTGTTAACTTAGTCAAAGGCGCTGCTATCTTCGAGAAATCTTTAGTGAATCTCTTGTAATAGCCAGCAAGTCCCAGAAAACTTCTAATCTCAGTCACCATCTCTGGTCCCTTCCAGTTATTAACAGCTTCGATCTTATCTAGATCGATTGACAAGCCCTTCTTTGAAACCACGTGACCAAGAAACTTTATCTCTTTCTTCCAAAAATAACATTTGGAAAACTTCGCTTTGAGCTGATGTTGCCTCAGCGTCTCAAACACTACTCTAAGATGATCTTCATGTTATCTTTCATCCTTAGAGTATACTAAAATGTCATCTATAAACACCAACATGAACCTATCCAATTACTCTCGGAAAACTCCTTTCATCAGATCCACAAAGAAAGCCGATTACTAACCACTCTACGAACCATACCTAGTCTGAAATGCTATTAACGGAATACTCTTAACTGATGGAAACCTGTCGCCAAATCCAATTAGGAAAATGCTCTGGCTCTACACAACTGATCAAATAGATCTTCAATTCCTGACAAAGGATACTTATTCTTAATCGTCTTCTCGTTCAGCTTACGATAGTTGATACACATCCTTAACGACTAGTTTTCTACACGAACACCGAGGTCGCTCCCCAAGGCAAATTGCTTGGTCAAATAAAATTCATCCCTTCTTGATCCACTAGCTACACCATCAATTCCTTCATCTCGGTCGGGGTCATCCTACTAGGTGATCTACTTATAGGTTCTGATCCTGGCACAAGATCTATCTGAAACTCAACAGCTCGTTTCGGTGGTAGTCCTGTAACCGGCTCAAAGACATCTGCAAACTCTCTTGCTACTCGAACCTGACTTAACTCTTCTTCTACTTTCATAGCTCTCAACAAAGCACAAGCGCTCCGGTCAGAATCCTCCATTGAATATGATTCGGTTATGACTATCAAGGTGTCTCAACGATATTTCCCTATCTTGGCAAAATATCCTAGCATCATATTTACCCAACTAATCCATATCCAAAATGATCTCGAAATCTATGAAATCAAAACCATACAGACTGCATGCAAACTTATGACCTAACAAATCAAGTTCTAATTGGTCAAATCTCATCCCTAGAGTTACATACCCTCTTTTCGGATTTGCATCCCTTAAGGAAGTAACAAGGTATGTGGGTTCTAAACATAACCTATCAACCAAATTCTGAGATATAAATTAATGCGATGCACCGATATCAAATAGTACCCTAACTGGTATACTCTGAATCAAAAGCGTACCTTCCATCACAGTCTTTCCTTTCTCAGGAGTAGTTGGCCTAGCATACGATGGTCCAACAGCAAAGACCTTTCCCCTGTCCGCCTTGACTTATTCTGGACATTGATTCTTATAATTCCCAACCTGCTCATAGTTAAAGCACTTCATGCCCTTCTTTTCTGCAGCCTTCTTCTCCTTGCCTGTCCAGCATTCATGAGCATAATGACCTTTCTTATCACACTTGAAACAAACTAAATCAGCCTTTGCCTTCTTAGTAGCTTTTCCCTTCTGGGTTCCCTTCTTCTTAAAGAACTTCCTCTTCTTACCCTGAGAACCCTGGGTTTCTCCTGCTTCTCCTTCCATAAGTAGCAAGCATTTCCTCATGTCGGATTGCCATCTCCACAACAACATTACAAGGATCACGGAGATGTGGCAGGGTCGCCCAAGCAATCTCGGGCCTCAATCCCCGAATAGACTTCTCATTCTGCTTGATGATGGTGTCAATGGTGGCATACCCATATCTGGACTCTCATCAAACTTAGTAGCATACTCAATTACCAACATCTCTCCCTACACCAAATCCATGTACATTCTTAACAATGCCGACTTAGCGACATCAAACAAAAAACTCTACTCGAATCTTCTTCAAAATTCTGCCCAAATTAACTCTTCCTCAAGAACTCCGGCAGTAACACTATTCCACCAATGAAGCGCTGCTCCCTGCAGCTACCTAGAGGCTAGTCTCCTCTTTTGCTCATCATTCAATCCCAATCAATAAAGATTTTCTCATAATGCAACAACCAATTCTCAATTTCTATAGCATCCTCCGTTCCCACGAATAGCTTCCCACCAAGATTGGTGTATTCTCTGCTCAACTTAGCATAGTTGTTTCCAATTGGAGCCACAGGATTAGCTCCTCCAACATTCTCAACTACTCCAGCAGCTGCTCCAGCTTGCATCAAATTGCAAAGAACTGATACATCGTCCCCATATCTACTGGCGGATTTCTAGCACCTACATTGACATCAAATTGCGAAGAACTGATTTCTCATGTTTTAGTAATTACATTGTCCCCATATCTACTGGCGGATTTCTAGCACCTACATTGACATCTAAATTCATTACAGTTTCTAGGGTCACTATTAACCTATTAGTTTCCATGGGCTGACTAATAACCTGTTTAAAGCTTATAGACTATCTGTCCGGTCTCATAGTTTCATAGGATCACTAAGAACTTATTGGCTCTTGCCAATAACTTCATTATTTCATGTGTTCTCCCCGAACCTATCAGTATCTCCAATAACTTCTCTCATGTCATAGTTATCATGGGTTGACTAGGAACCTATTGACTTCTGTTAATAACTTTATCCGGATATAGTTTTCATGGGATCACTATGAACCTATTGGCCCTACCAATAACTCTTTCCAGACATAGTTTTCATGGGTTTACTATGAAATTGTCTACTCTGACAACTTCTTTGAATGGTCTATGGGCATCCTATGTTCTAGTCTACCTAACCTCCTGGATGCAACTCTACTCATACAGGAGTTAACTCAATTTATATTCAATACTGGGTCAACCTCACTGGTTATTCTGCCCTTTCTCCCCAAAGCACAGTTATGAGTCCATTATACAGTGAATATGTTTATAGAATAAGCAAATACAATAACATAACAATACCAATATCTATGGTTTAATATCCTTGAAATCATTTCACATGTAACATGGTTAATCCCTTTAACCTATTATTTTATCAAGGAAAGCTTCTTCAAAAACTCTAAAATTAAAAGCCATTTCAAAGCTCTTTTATATTGTCATGGGTTCTCCTTTAAACATGAGGTTGGGTTCTTTGTTTTGAAAACTAAGGCTTTCGAAACCTTAGACCTTTACTTTCGAAACCATTAATTCGAAAGCATTCAAACCATCCTTTCAAAACACTTAACCTATGCCTTTCAAAACACTTAAATCTCTTTTGAAGGCATCAAAACCTTCCTTTCGAAACCATCAAAACATTCCCTTCGAAAGTATTAAAGTATATCTTTCCAACATATAGAAGCATAGCTTCAAAACCATTTGAAAGTACCTCTTTCGAAACCATTGGGTTTTTCCTTAAAATAACTTTTGGGTCAAAGTGAATATAAACAAAAGTACCCCTATCGAAACCATTAACCTTTAAGTAAAAGTGATTGGGGAAAACTAATGGCTTCGGAACCATCCTTTCAAAAGTTTTAATCATTTAAGTAAAACATTTGGAAGGATAGCTTCAAAACCCATTTCGATGCCATTGCCTTCGTAACCTTTAATATAAGTGGGTACTAAAGCCCTTTCGAAAGAATTGGGAAGCATCTTGTCAGATTTATAAAAACTTACATTTCGAACTAATTGAAACTTCAACCTATTCGAAAGGTATGAAGACATCCGCATGGTTTCGACTTGGTTCAAAACTACCTTTTCGAAAGCTTCTCTTTAAAACATAATGTAAGGAAACCCGTTCGAAAGCTACACTTTTGAAACAAGAAGGCCGCAACCCCTTCGAAAGCTAAATAAAATACCCTTTCAAAAGCATTCATTAAAAACAAGGCACGCGGCACCTCTTTTGAAAGCAAAATAAAAGACCTTCGAAAGCTATTTAAATTAGCCTCGACTCCTTCGAAAGCATGGTTTCGACTCCAAACCTTTCGCCTTTCTCCAATCCACTATGCATCAAAGTATTGATACCATGTGTATTGGTTTCGACTTAGATGGGGACGGAGGTATGTGATCGAAAGGTTACTATTGGAAGTGACGAGACAATGAATCTATGCAAAACAGTTTTATTGCCTTTTCAAGTAAATGCTTTTCAACTAACTTGCCTATTTGTGAAAATATAATTGGTTTCCATAAACATTACCATCTTTTCCTAAAAGACTGCCGAATTCATTTAGATTTAATTAAAAATAATTAGCAAGGAAGCCCTTCCCTCAAGCAAAGCAATTAAGACATTTAAGTCCTCCAACTAAATTAATTTAATTTCCATAGTAAATTACATAGGAAAAATCCCCAAAAATCAAGAAAATTCACTTTTAATATGTTATCTAACATATATAAATTTCAGACCCAAAATCCTTCATATAATAGTCGAAATAAATTCTAAACCCAATTATTTATTTCTTCCTTCAAAAATTCATTATAAATTATCCATAACTTGGTAAAATTATTGAATTAAAACCCATCTCCAAATTAATGTTTTACATAACATATTAATTCCCCATGGCATTCAAACCCCAATAGGTATGATTTTAGCCTTAAAATTGGAACAAACATTCATAAACCATACTTGTTTGAATCAAACATATCATAAAATCCAAGCATGTCATCATTAAAATCATCATAAAGGTTTTAAACATAAAATGCGAAATCAAATGCTCTTTTAAAAACGAAAATAAAGATGGTTTGATTATTATTCACCTTTCTTTGGATAAGGAACTTGAGATTTGGTCTTGCTTAATTCCCCTTGCTTGATTTCTTAGCTTTAATTGATTTTTTCCCCCTAAAGTTATGGCTGGCCTGAGCTTCCTCTTCCTTACGTTTATAAAAATTTTAAACGTGTGGAATGATAGTGGGAGCAAGGGTTTTGGGGTTATGATGGTTCCTCATAATACCCTTGCCTTATTTCCTTATTTGTTAACTTATGAAAACATTTCCATAAACCCATTCTTTTTGTTTAATTAAGCACGGCCTATATTAAATTTCAAATCTCAATCCTATTATCACTCTAATATTTACATTATTCTATTTACTTTATCTAATTAAATCTCCTGAATAATGTTACTAAAAATTAGTGGTGTTACAACCAGCATGAGAATACACACCTCAATTGAATTTTAATGTTATAAAACCTTTGAAAATAAAGGTATCAAGTAAGACCACACCGCACATAAACACGGACGGGTTTTTACCTTATGTGAACCAAAACATTTCTATAGAAAATCTAGTGATGTTATAATAATGTCTAGGATACAAATACATATTAATCATACATGAAATGGTTACATTATTAAATTCCAGTATAATAGGTTTACAATCAAGTCTGCATGGCATTTATTGGAGAATGGATTCCAACAATGGCATGGTAAGGGACTACCTTTCATACAGTACATCTCTAGATAAAATGTACCTGGGGTTAGACCCAGAATTTGGTCTATCCCTGCCAACACAGGACTTGCCTATCCCTGAACTTGGATAGTACCGAATTTTTTATCATCCTGATTTCTTTCCAACATTAATCGAGAGCCCTCATGCACAACCAAATCCATAATACAATGATTTAGAAAGGTGATGACACACCCTAATGGGAGCAACCCACATAGCCCTACTGTATCTACCCTATTTTAGCCTTTTCTGGGGTGTGAGGCTTGAGGCTACGATTTTACCTTTTATATGGCAATTCCACTTGGAATGCTAACGCTGCCCTCCAAGCAAAAATACAGTGCCAGCATTCACCCATACAAGTTCGTTCTGGGTTTGAACGAAACCGAAGGCACCACTTCTACTACATCCATTTTGGAATCGCCTTGGGGATTAGTAGCAAGTAGCCCCTGCACTTCAATGAACTCCATTTTCGATCATCTTCAAGATGTTCCAATTCGAACGCTATGCCGGTTCGAAGTGGTTTTCAGATAATACATTCGATCCCGGTTTCTCCGAACTGACAACGAAAATTTTAAACTGGCCACGTTTGATAGTCGGTTGTATAACTATCAAATACAACATTCATACAGAGATTACATTTCTCATCGAAACAACTAAACCTTATTCAATTAAATTTCCATTAACTTGAATCTCTTTATCAAAGGCATGCATATATTTATATCATCGGAATAATTATATTCACGAACCATTCATTTTAAAAGTACTTGAAAACTCTAAAAAATGGATATGGAAAGTACCATTCAACATCAATCATGAATCGTAGTTTACTCAGTGGTTACATCGCTATCCCATCGAATCCATAGTAAAACGTAGGCAATCCCTGCCCCTCGAATCATACCATGACAATCAACCATTTTTCACCCAAATATCTTTACTTTAAAAATTATCTCCCGATCTATTTATAAATTTTCTTTATAAATGTCCAATCTATTTATAAACATTCTTTATAAATCTCAAAACCCCATTTATAAAACTTCTCCTTTTAAGATCTTTAAAACTCGTTTATAAATTCTTTTATAAATATCCAAAGCCATTTATAAAACTCTTCCCATATTTAACCAAAATTATTTAATAAACTCTTTAAGTCCGTAAGTTTCCTTTAATAAGCCAAACTTTAAAATACAAGTTATTATTTAAACACCCTTCTATTTCGTTTTAATTAAATCTCATCCAAATAATAACTTTAGAATCTCATTGGTAATATGTTATATTAATTTTAAGCTCTATTATTGTATTAATAATATAACATCAAAAAAGTATTAATATAATAATTAATTACCTTTAAAATGTTATTAATATAATAATCAATAACTTTTAACTAATATAATATTATAAGTGATTAACCTATAATATAATTAAATAACTTGGACCAATATAATTAAATAACTTTAATTAAAAATGAAAGTATAGTTAAATTACTTTGAATAAATAACTAAAATATAATTAAAACATTTTTAAATAATAATTAAATGACTTTAAAATTACAATTAAATATTCTTAAACAATATTAAGAAATAACTTTTAAAAGTCATATTAATAAAATAATTAACTTAAATCATACTAAAAATTAATAATTTTCTTTAAAACATTATTAATAAATATTTATTACTTTTAATAATCTTATTGCTAAATAATGATCATTCTCAAAATAACTTTCAAATCAAAATCTATTTTTTTCCAAATTTAAAGGAGGCTTCACGATCACCATGGTACTTGAACAAGCTACCATGTTATGTAATTTAACTTTCCAGGTTAATAACTGATATTTACATAATCAACGACTATATAAATAATTTCAACACTTAACTGTCATTGTTTATCATGTCACTTATTCAAACTTTGCATATATATTAACGATATATAATTAGACGTTCAAATCTATAAAATAGCAGAATGGGGATTTATTTTGCTAATTAAATGACCAATTAATTTTATTAGCGGAACGGTATTTTATTCCGCTACACAGATGTCCAAATTACACTATCCAACTTACCTAACCGTACGATGTTTATTTGGCCAAATAGATAACACCAATGTTGGCATCAAACTTGGCCACCAACACCCAATTACGCGAAAATTCTCCAATCACTGAAATATGAAGGGAAATAAATGAAGAACAAAATTAAAACAATTAGAAAGCAAGTAAAAGGAGACAAGATTTATAGTGGTTCGGCTAACTCTAGCCTACGTCCACTCCCAAATAATCCTTTTTATTATACTAAAGATTGTTTATAGTTACAATCCGAATCCAATGACAGAGTGTAGCCTAGGTTGAAGATAAAGAGAAGCAGAAAAAGGTCCTTTTTTGACGCCATGCTTGTTGTATTTATATGGGAAGACGTGCACGGATCTAGCTGAAATTTTGACAGAAGGTTTTGGAGGCTAAGATGAGGCCACCCAAAAATTTCCAGGCCCATTAGGGCCCATAATAGGGATCGATACAGACCCCTATTTTGGTGTCCAAATGAGGGGCGATCGCTCTGGGTGGTTCCCCTTGGTGTTAGCTACTTGCTCTCCAAAATTCGTGCAATTCCGACATACGGTTTCTGAGATATCGCACTTTCCGTGAAGCAGTGTTGAGTGAATCCTGATTTTTGCCCATCCCTTTTTGAGACCACATAGGGATCGGTACCGACCCCTATGTTGATGTCCAAATGGGGTGCGATCCCTCTGGGTAGTTCCTCTTGGTGTTGCATGTACCCTGACTTCTGCCGATCCCTCTAGAGGGATAGGTACCGATCCCTCCAACTTGTCCAAATTGCATGCAATCCCTAGGAGAGCTTCTCCATGTTGCATTATGCTTAGCCTCCAAGTTCCATGCCAATTGGATGTGTAGATGTTGAGATACCGATCGATATTTACTAGAAAATTATGTATAGCTGATCCCTACAAGGGATGAGGGCCGACCCCTCTAGATGGATAGATGTCGATCCCTCCATCTCCTCCAAATGCCATGAGATTCCTAGAGTAAACTTCCTAGTGTCCCGTTTTCTTGTTTCCAAAGCTTCACTTCAATCCGCCTTGTGATTGTTGAGTTATGGAGCGACCATCGTTGAGTTCTGCTGCTGAGCTGAATATGAACCGGTCCCACTTCCATTGCACATAACTCTAACATACGGACTCCGATCGACTTGAAATTTGATATGTAGCCTCACAAGGCCTTCCTTATCGATTCACACCAATTGTACTTTGATTGGGACAAAAATTAGGAATTCAATCTGAATCTACTTGACCATCGTCCATAGTCTCGTTTATAACCGATCTCTAAGCCTTGTAACCCTTTCTCCGGACATCCCATCTTGATGATCATGAAGTCCATTAGGTTAAATCCGCATGTGTACTGCCTTGCCAAAAGGTGGGTTTTGAATTGCCATAAATCCAAAATCCGAAGTACATAATCCATCAATAGCCATATTATCCAATCCATTGCCAATCCAAATCCATGATCTCTCCGAATCGTTAATGAAATCCATATCCATTCCGAGTCGATATCCAATCCCGAATCCGCGATCTCCCTAGATCGTTTTGTCCAAACCCTCAACCTCACCGGGTCGTTAGCCAAATCCCAAACTGCTCTGGGCCCATATCCATAGCTGTTCGAAGCTAATATCCAAATCCATAACCTCTCCGGGTTGTTATCCTAATCCAAATCCTCGATCTCACTGGATCCTTGCCGAGTACAATCCGTACTGGACGATATGAGTAGGTCGATCCATCGCATTCAAGCGAAGCGACTTATCCTTTGCCAGGCATAGTCTATACCTGATGACCATGATCTCTCCAGATCCTTGCCAAGCACAGTCCGTACTCGACGACCTGAGTAGGTCGATCCATCGCGTTCGAGCGAAGCGACTTACCTCTTGCCAGGCATAGTCCATACCTGATGACCTGTTTTATCCATTACAATTATCCAAATTTAAGCATTCCTAAGTGCATAAAATAAGAGTCCATACAACCAATAAACCAGAGTTCCAACAAAACCAAAAAAACAAGAGTTCGAAGCAAGCAAGATGAAAGGAAAAAAACAAATTTCACAAACCCTAGCATTACGGTTTATCATCATCTCAGAGCATGCCTAGGGACCATCCTCGATCCCGTACATGTGTAAGTGACTTAGCCATCCTACTATGGAGTTTTCTACTTATTCCATGCCATCCCGATCAATTGATGATAAGTTGACGATGATACCTTGATCCAGTGGCATTTTCATTCAAGGTGGACGGTGGCTGCACCAGTTCCACCGTCGCAGACTAAGTCCTTACGTATTGTTCTAACTGGCCATTCCTCACGTGTCCCTCAATGATATCCTTCAAATGCCTGCAATAATTTGTATTGTGCCCATTCAGCTCATGGAATATGCAGTGCTTTCCTGATGTCCGTTCACGTTCGGAGGGTTCCTCCTTGTTGGCCTTCGATAAGGAAGGCGTCCCCGAGTATCCAGATATATATGTTCTAAGGTTTCATTCAATTCAGAGTAAGAAGAGAATTTGGGTTCTTCCCTTTGTCTCTTCGATCCATCAGATCCATTATCCATGTTCCGTTTACCTTTATCCTTTCCCGAGTTTTCACCGGGCGGTTCTCCACCCCATACCGTATTAACTTCCATTGCCTTTTTATTAGCGTTCGCATCTTCTTGTCGTAGAAACCTCTCTGCTTTGTGGTAGAATTCCCCAAGATCCATCGGTGGATCCCGTATCAGTGATATCTTAAAATCTGAATTATCTGCAACTCCTGACACTACTGCCATCAAAACTATTGACGGATCTGGTCAATCCACCGAAAAAACTACCGCATTGAACCTAGTTAAGAAATTCTTGAGTGATTATCCTGTCCACTGCTTTACCGATGTCGGTGTCATCACATTCTTGGGTCTCATGATGTGAACCCGAAAATGTTTCATAAATCTTTCAACCAATTTCGTCCATGTGCTAATAGAACCGCTCTCCAACTGTCTGAACCATAGCGCAACTACATCCGTTAAGTACAGGGGGAACATTGTGCCAAGACTTCTGCCGATGCCCCTAGTATTTCTATATGCCGTGTATACCTCATCATATGCATAGTTGGATCCAACTTTCTATCATAAGTTTCCAATGTTGGTAGTTTGAATTCTGGTGGATTTTGAGCATTCCTGATATTAGGAGTGAATGGACTTCTATTCACATCCTCCAGATCCCTGTTCACTAACCCTCCACGCAAAGCTCGCATGATCATCTCTGCAAACTTGTCTCTGTCTTCTAGTGGCAGTCTCCTATCATCGTGTCCAAGTTGCCCCCTGAGTCTATGAGGAAATTCTGGAACGTACTCCAACAGACGAGCATCCAAATTCTGATTCGCACCAAGCTCCACAGGATTGACTACAGATCCTCCACTATCACGATCAACCAGACCCGGGGCCATGCCCCTAGCCTTTGGGGATCGGTACCGATCCCTCTGGAGGGATCGGTGCTGATCCTTCTAGGATGGCAAGGGACTACCCCCTACCGCTCTACCCCACTCCTTCATCCATTGGCTCCATTTCCATGTTCCCGGTTCTGATTTCCAATGATTCCTGCTAGCTCGACTCCTTGATCCATAGCTCCAATAGTTCCTATCATTCTATCTCCTTGGTTTTGCATTCTAGCAGCTCCTATGGCTCCAGCCTGTCTAATTTGTTGTAATAGATTCTGCATCATCTCCTCCTGCCTTTTCAACATCCTCTCCTGCATAGCATCCATCATTTTTTCCATTTCATCCCTGGTGATGTAGATAGATGCTTGATCAGCTCTAGCTCTTGAGGAAACCTCCTGACTCCCTCCATGGTGGCTTCTTTTTGGTAGCACTCTCCTTGTTGATTGTCTCACTATTGCTTCCTATGTCCAAGTATCCAAGCTTCAAAATCTAAGTTCCTAGCTTCCAAATCCGTGTGTGCAAGCCCTCTCAGTGAAAGCACCAAAATGTTGGTTTCAAAATTGGCCACCAACACCCAATTATGCGAAAACTCCAATATCCAATCCAATCACAGAAATATGAAGAGAAATAAATGAAGAACAAAATTAAAACAACTGGAAAGCAAGTAAAAGAAGACAAGAATTATAGTGGTTCGGCTAACTCTGGCCTACGTTCACTCCCAAATAATCCTTTTTATTATACCGAAGATTGTTTATAGTTACAATCCGAAATCCAAGAATAAAATTGACAGAGTGTAGCCTAGGTTGAAGATAAGAGAAGCAGAAAGAAGATCCTTTTTCAATGCCATGCCTTCTGTATTTATTGGGGAAGACGTGCATGGATCAAGCTGAAATTTTGACATAAGGTTTTGGAGGCCAAGACATGGCCATCCAAAAATTTCCAGGTCCATTGGAGCCCATAATAGGGGTCGGCATCGACCACTATTTTGGTGTCCAAATGAGGTGCGATCCCTCTAAGTTGTTCCACTTGGTGTTAGCTACTTGCTCTCCAAATTTCATGCAATTCCGACGTACGGTTTGTGAGATATCGCATTTTCCATGAAGCGGTGTTGAGTGAATCCTGATTTCTGCCGACCCCTTTTTGAGCCCACATAGGGATCGGTACCGACCCCTATGTTGGTGTCCAAATGGGGTGCGATCCCTCGAGGTGGTTCCCCTTGGTGTTGCATGTACCCTGACTTCTGCCAATCCCTCTAGAGGGATAGATAAAAATCCCTCCAACTTGCTCCAAATTGCATGCGATCCCTTAGGGAGCTTCTCCATGTTGCATTATACTTAGCCTCCAAGTTTCATACCAATTGGATGTGTAGATATTGAGATATCGATCGATCTTTGCTAGAAAATTGTGTATAGCCGATCCCTATGAGGGAAGAGGGTCGACCCCTCTAGATGGATAGATGTCGATCCCTCCATCTCATCCAAATGCCATTAGATTCCTAGAGTAGACTTCCTAGGGTCCCCTCTTCTTGTTTTCAAAGCTTCACTTCAATCCGCTTTGTGATTGTTGATTTATGGAGCGACCATAGTTGAGTTGTGCTATTGAGATGAATATGAACCGATCCCTCTTCTGTTGCCCATAGCTCTAACATACGAACTTCGACCGACTTGAAATTTGAAACGTAGCCTCACGAGGACTTCCTTATCACTTCATACCAATTGCACTTTGATTGAGACAAAAATTAGGGATCCGATCTGAATCTACTTGACCATCGTCCATAGTCTCATTTCTAACTGATCTCTGAGCCTAGTAACCATTTCTCCAGGCATCCCGTCTTGATGATCATGAAGTCCCTTGGGTTAAATCCGCCAGTGTACTGCCTTGCCAAAAGGCGGGTTAACAACCAAGAAGTAGATTACATTAACTAAGTTATAATTTTACACAATGTAATTATATTAATCAAAATCAATATCAATTTATCACCTCATATATAATCCATTATTTTAAAAAAAATTGAATATAAGTTTAAAACTCAAACAATCAAATAGCATTCAAGATGCTATACCGTGATCCTAGATTAAATTCAACAACCAGCAAATCCAACAACCCAAACAGGCATAAATAAATTTTATTCACTATAAACATACTAATTAACCAAAAAGAGTGAGTTTAACTCACCAACGTTTCATTTGTCTTTTTCACGTTCTAGTTCTGTCTAATATCAAACATCGTTTGATTTTAGTATGAAACTCAACAAGCTCCTATTTCAGGGATTCAATCCCATAGCATAGCTAACGTTGATATGAGTCTAACGCGACTGACCATGTTTAATTTGCTCCAATTCTAATACTATTATTTTATTAAACAAATTAACTACATAACTTAATTTATAATTACATTAAAACCTCGTTCCCACCAAAAATAAGCATGGCCCATCTACGAACTCGACCCACTGCCCTCATCTTCTTCTTCCCTCAAGTAGACATCTTCCTGTACAAGCACACACAGTGCTTCCTCCCTTCACTAACCTGTGCACGCACAAGCTAGTTCATGCCACATTCAACGGAATCGATTCCGACTCCACCAACGAACTCCCTCTCACCTCCTCATTGCAATCCCCACCCGAGCTTCACCTTCGGCCTCCTTACTAAGAAAGCGACTCCTACAACCTGCTACAGCCCCTATGGATGCATTTTGCAATATGCAACCGCAACCCACAAAACTTCAGGTCTAGGTCCCTTTTCACTCGACAAACCCAAAACCGACCATCATTTCACCAATCATCGACTATACCATCACCAAATCCTAGCCCCACCGTAGTTCGCAAACACCTCATCCATGTTCGCCGCATCTATTAATATGCATACCAAATTGGAGATCGCTTCACCCTGAATTCAAAGAAACAAGCTTTTGATTTTCTTGTTTTCATTTTGACTTGTTTGATAATTTAAAAGAGTGGATGCTTGCCTTTTTTGTTTTTTTTGTTTTGCTGAAATGCCAATAGAAGGGTATGAGGGGGAAGAAAAAAATGGGGCATAGTAAGGAAATGTTGGGTTTGACTTAGTTTTGAGTTATAAATTTTCGACATCTCACCGCATAGATCTCCATTCGCATATGGACCCCAATGACAAAACAAAAATATGGTCGTGCTTAGAACAGCGACGCGACCCCAAAAAAAATAATATACACTGGTTATTGAGTTCTGTAAAATCATAAAATACTGCCATTTGCTGAAAAATCGTCAAGGTAATTTAAATATTTTTCTAATTAAAATTATGGAAAAATAAAATAAATAAACTAAAAATACGTCAATACAAATCGAGTCGTGAACTTAATAATTATATTTTCTTATAATTTATTTGAATCATTATTATATTAAATAAATCAACAAAGCAATTCACTGATAGCATTTAATTATTTAAAAGGAGTTAAAGAAGTCCATTAAACCAATTAGATAAATATTCAACTAAAATCTAGATATTTAAATCATTATTCAAATATTAATTTTTAATTCAATATTTTAGACAACCTTATATCTGAATTCCAGATATTAACTTTTAAAAAAACGCTATATTTGAATTTAAGTTATTAAACCTTTTTAAACCAATATCTTAATAATTAAAATTAATTAAATATTCAGAATTAAATGACCAAAATTCAGGGTTGTTAAACTCTCCCCCGTTAAAAGAATTTCGTCCCCGAAATTGCAAAGGTAAGGAAAATGCCTTCAAACCCATTAACTTTTGTAAAGCAATTAGTTGAAAAGGACTGTAAATTTTCTAAGTCCTAAAATTACAAAATATTTCGATAGTGACTCCTTTGCACAACTTGATACGAAAAGCTACAAATCGCCACTAGGGCCCAAACCAACAAAAAAACAAAATCTAAATGGCCTCCCATATATGGGGCATAAAATCATCAATCCAAACAACAATATAAACACGTACCTATTTGTCGGGCAACAAACTTAACTCATGAAACCAAAAGCATCAACTAGCCTTTGCTTCCATGAACCTACATCTTACTTAAACATAATATCCAAACATATGATTCATAGCCATATTATTTTGCATTTCCAAATGTTAAAAATTTAATTTATTAAAAGCCATATGATGTACATATATCACCCATACGCAATATCAAAACTGATCGCTCGCTTGATCACGTAAATTTCACTTCCGAACTAGTATCGTTCACTTAACCGCTCTAGTGCGGACTTCGATCCGGTTCCTTGAATAGAAACCATCATTCTCCTTACTTAGCCATATACTATGATAGCGAACTTTGGAATCATCTCAAAAATCCATACCGAGTGTTCGACGTCAAGAATTAAGTGAAAAATCCTTGTTTGGATCGGTGTAGATACCTTCGAAATTGTGTACTCAAATCTGGATCAAAAACAGATATGTAAATAATATGATCTACGTACGACTTATGTATTTATTTCATTGGTTCCTAAATTATACCAATTTCTTTTTATTCACATTTGATTTTCCAATAGTATTTCCTTAATACAAAAATTCATTTACACACCATTTCATGAATCATTTTATTTAACTTTACTTAAGTTAAGTTCTATCGCATAGCTAAATTTCTAATTTATTTTTCTTAAATATACCCATTATTACAATTCACATTTACTATTTCTTTGTATATTCCCTTTAATACTAAAATTATTTATGAACTATTTCATAAAACTATTACTTAAGTTTTATAAACATATTTAAAACACCATTTATGTAAATCAATCACTTTAAAACTCAAACTTACACACATTTTCAAAAGTCACAACTTCCTATTAAAGCTTCTCCATACTTAAGTTTATTATAAACATTATATAAAGCACATTTATGTTTATTATCCATTTCAAACTTAAGTATATATTTTTAATTAATACTTAGAACTCATTTTCTGAGTCATTTTATAACATGTTACTCTAAGCCTCCAAACACTTTATCAAGACTTGTCTTCATTAATATAACATATCCAGGATTTCTAATTATCCCTTTAAGGAATTATCATTTCATGGCAAAACTTCTAAAGAATCATTATTTACTTAAGAAATATCACTTAAGTCTATTAACATTCTATTACTCAAGTTTTATATTTGCAAAATACTCTTCTATTCCCTAAGAGTATATATACAATAATAGATTTATTTTACTTAACTAAAATATTCAACAAATTTAAAACTTGTTTTAAATTATTATCATCTCAAATTCATAAGTTACGAAACCTTTTTTGTTAAATTTCTCACAACACTTAGCTTCACATTTCTATATCAAATTGGAAGTCCGGACTATCCAAAATTATCGAAAATTCCATTTCATTTTTAACAAATTAAAAATACCAAACAACATCCCAAAATGAGACACTAACCTACTATCCAAATGGTTAGGATACATGAGTCTATAATATTACTTAGCTGAAAATTTTAGAATTTAAAACCCGGTTTTTATTTCAAATCATTTTAAATAATAATAATAATATCCATATATTCCTTTGTATATGATATTTTTGGGAATTTTTTAAACAAATTTGTTTTACCCAAAACAATTCAATAACCAATTTCTCTCACGGTAGCAATTCCTTACTTTAGAAACTCGAAAATGAACACCGATGATGTTGTAGTCATCACCGGAATTATTTCCAACGACCAAAATTAGTTCAGTGCTTTTTAACTCTTCCAAATCTTTTTATAATATTTATATTAATCAATACTTGCAAAATAATACCATTAATATTTCTCCCAAAAATTTGAAATAAATTTTCAAACATTGGTTATGAGTTTAAATTTCTCAGTTTAAATCCATTTTTATTTATAAACCTTATTTTAAGGAAATTTCTATTCCAAAACACTTCCAAATAATACAATTATTATTCGTCACAACACTTTGAAAAACAATTTCATGTCTTTGGGATTTAAGTACTCAAATTCTCGGTTTTAAATCCTTATTTATAAACTTATATTTATAAATACTACTTATATAATTTCACTTTTTGTATAAGATCAGTTCATAATTGTTTTTCTTTGTTTAGATTGTACCAGATGACTTTGATTAAAATCAAAATTTTATTTTAACATAATATTTTTTTCCGAATGCCTTATAGTAAAACTGTGAAACAGAATTCACAAGGTGTTCGTATTCAATTTCACCAAACAAAATGCTCATAAACTATTCGAACGTAATTAATCAACAATAAATGATAATAACTGAATATTATCATTCTAACAACTAATCACACCATATATATAATTATATTAATTTTATGAAAAATTCTTAATATATAAAATATAATTTAGGTAAAATTATTTCATTTACCCAATTCTAAAACAATATTGTGTCCATTTTCCTTGTTCAAGTGCTTAGATTCCCCTATCGATACATTTGTACATTCTGTATCGACCAGAATTCATAAGCCACTCAACCGATAAACCAACACAGTATAAATCATTTTACAGCTCTAACAAATATGCGAACCAAATCTCACATCATGATGAGTAACATATAATATACAATAGATATTTACAAAAGAAAATTTGAACTTTGTTATACATATTGTAATCAAAGTCAACTAATCAATTAATAGTAAGGACATTTATAACAACTTGTCCTCACAATTGCTATTAAATAAATAACTAAAGCAGTGGAAATAAAATATATGTGAATACGGCTTGGAGGCATCTAGCCCGTCTCCTGAAGCTCCAAGCATCCAAAATGGATCTATAAATATGCTCAGTCTGACTCTAACATTATAAGAAAAATAATGCCCGGATCAGTCCGGTAAACCAGCGTGAGAAAACACACCCCAATTGAATTTTAATGTTATAATTTTTTTTGAAAATAAAGGTATCTCATAAGACCACGCCGCACATAAGCACGGACGGGTTTTTACCTTACGATAACCAAAACATTTCCATAGAAAATCTAGTGATATTATAATAATGTCTAGGATACAAATACATATTAATCATAGCCAAATTTGTTAAATTATTAAATTCCAGCATAATAGGTTTACAATCAAGTACGCACGATGTTTATTGAAGAATGGATTCCAACAATGGCAAGGTAAGGGACTACCTTTCGTACTCAATAATGAAAGACCCGAAAACCAAATTCCGGCATTAATAAGTGAGGTTCATAAATTCTTCTTTGATGATTAGTTGGAGGCTGTAGCTTCTTATTTAACCCTTCTATTATGTTATGCTCCTTGGGTTTTGTCTCTTTCGACATATGTTAACCCTTTAGGCCTTGTATGTAGTTGTTGTTTGATTTGCTGCTTCTCGAGCCTGGACGTGTTAGTCCATCATTTGATATGCCGCTTCTCGGGCTCAAACGTCATAGTCCGTTGTTTGATATGCCGCTTCTCGAGCTTGGACTTCTTAGTCCACCTTTTAATATGCCGCTTCTTAGGCCCGGACTTCTTAGTCTGCTATTCGATATGCCGCTTCTTGGGCTTGGACGTCTTAGTCCATTGTTGTCTGGTACGCTTGGTTAGCTTATCCACAAGCAGGACCCAAGGTCTTACCCAACCTCCTTCTAGGAGGCGCCTTAACCTGGCCATAGTGTGGCGTGATCAAGGGTTTGCCAATGCTTTAACCTGGCCATAGCGTGGCATGGATAAAGGCTTACTCTAACCTCCCTCCAGGAGGTGCCTTGACCTGGCCATAGCGTGGCACGGCCAAGGACTTGTCGATGCTTTAACCTGGCCATAGCGTGGCACGGATAAATGCTTGCTCTAACCTTCCTCCAGGAGGCGCCTTGACATGACCATAGCGTGGCGTGGCCAAAGGCTTGTCGATGCTTTAACCTAGCCATAGTGTGGCGTGGATAAAGGCTTACTCTAACCTCCCTCCAAGAGGCACTTTGACCTGGCCAACTTGGCACGGACAAAGGCTTTGACCGTTTAAGGTAATGTCCAAGTACAAGGAAAATTTCACTCCCGACTATGTAGATTTTCCATAGTAAAGTAGTTCCTTATTGGCTTCATTTAAGATCTTTTTACAACCCATTAATTTTGCCTTGTCTGAAAAAGTTGATTATTATTCCTTCGAGTGTTATGCATTGATTTGTTTCATGACCATTCATCATATGGTAGTGGAAATTGGATCCTCTCGGATTCCTTTCATATTTTGGTTTTTTCTTTTGTGGTAGCCAATAGTTGAGCTCTTCCTTGGTTAGCAGGTAAACATTCTTGATTGATGTTGTCAAATTGCATTCCTTAGGAAGTCTCGACTTAAAGCTTGTTTCTCGAGGATGGTCTCTAGTTATTTTGTTACTTGGTTTTGGAGTTCCACCCTTAACGACTGGTTTTCTTTTTAAAACCCTTTGAAGTTATTGTGTAGGCAGTGTCCCACTTGTTTCTTAGTGCCATTTGTGTGCAAAGGCATTGTAATCAGCCAACATTCCTTCTTCAAAGATGGTGCCTTTGGTGTAGAATTGAATTGTTTTACTCATTTGATCAAACAAGTTATCACATCCATTTTCTGTTTCTACTAAGGCAAAGATAGGGGTGGGGACAATATGAAAAGGGTTTAAACTCCATTTACTTGTCTCATAGGTGTAACAACTCTGTTGTCAGTTAACTGATTAATTAAATCTAGTTAGGGATAATTAATTTTAAATTGTCATTTGTGAAATTTAATTGTGAAACTAAATCTAGTTTTGTGAATAATTGAATTGTATATCTTAATTAATTTTAAGATAACTTTGGAAAATGTTGTAAATTTTGTTAAGTGTTAGTATTGAGATTTATTGTTTTAAATTGAGAATTTTTAATTAATAATTTATTTCGTTTTAATTAAAAATAATAAGAATAACTTGTATTTCAAAATTTATAATTAATTATACAAAATATTTCTATAATAATGGAAATGGAATTTTAACTTGTTGTTTTGTTTTGGAGAATTTGAAAAATTAAATTGGGATTTTGTAAATAGTTGTTTAGTGTAAATTGGAGGTTTAATTAAGTGATTAGATCAAAATGAAATTAGCTACACTTTATCTCTTAGGTATTAATTTTGCAACATCTAACCTATTGGATCCTTAGAAAACTCCAAACCAACTAGGCCCATATAGATAGGTGAGAAATAAACTTATACGTTTATTTCCTTCCTTCTTTCTCATTTCAACAGTAAACCAAAATCTAAAGAAAAAAACTCTTTATCTCATGAACCCTAGAGCTAAAATCCTCAAATAGAATAGCAAATCAAAGGGATTTGGTCTAATACTTGTAGAAATAAAATAAGGTAACATCTTCTATCCTATAGTTCATTTATTAGGATTTTAATTTCAGTCTCATCATTAGTTAGTAATTGTGTTTTGCAAAATTCTGAAATTAAACCTAGGTCTAGTTGATGGAAGAGGCTAGCATAGGGGAATTTGGTTTCTATGATCAATTCAAGTTAAAAAGGTGAGTTAACCCTCACATAGCTATCTCTAAATTTCTAGCTTGCATTTATTTGTTGTGTGATAAATGATTGTGAATTGATTGCTTGAATTTGATGATTATTTGATGTTTGCTGAAAATTTAGTGTGAAATTTGCTGCAGTAAAATAGCGATATTATGGTGTAGAATAATCTAAAATGTCTCATTCTTTTGCTGTAAGAAGATCTTTTAACTAGCTACAACTTCTCTTTTAGCCATTTGTCGAAATTCTGATGTTTAAGTGGTCTACATTGAGTTAGAAACTAATAGTGTCGCGCTGTTATGGTTAATTGGTTGTGTTTGAACTTGAAATTAAATTGGTCGTAACTTTTATGTTACTAGTCAAAATTTGATTATTCTTGATGTTCTGGAAAGCTTGGACTATGTTCTAAAACTTTCATGTTTGTAGTTTTGCAAAATCATGAGGTTTAAATAGTCGAAATCATATTTCTTTATCGCTGCCCTGAGAATAAACGACAGCGACAATGAATTTAAAATCTGAGAATTATTTTGGCCATAACTTTTGAACCGTAATTCCAAATTAGATGATCTTTATTTTTTTTTAAAGCTTAGACATTTTTCTACAACTTTTATGTTTTTAGATTTGAAAATTTATGGGATGTAGGGGGTTGAAACTGCAGATTTAAATGCTTTAGATTTGAGTTAAAAATATATAAATGGATATGCTTCATATTCAAGTAATTTTACGAAAGAGAATCTATTTAAATTTATAAATCTCAAACTTGTTTCTAAGTTAGTTTAAATTTCTTTTGTAAATGATTTTAATAAGTAATTATATATATATATTAATTATTTCTAGTATATAGAGTTATGAATTTGAAGATATGAGTGATTATGGTTTTATAAAATAAGTGATAGCATATACAAGTGGCTTTGGGAATATGGTTTTAAAAAGGTGAGTCTAATTTATTTCTAAATAATATACATATCAAAAATGGATTTGGAAGAATAATAAAAGTGGTTTTAAAATATGGGTTATTAGCTAAGTGTTTTATATGGAAATTCGGGACACCATGTACATAAATGTAATTTTGGAATAATTCGGGTTTATGGAATATTTTATCAAATAAGTGAATATTTCTTTTAATCTAAATAATAAATAAACTTTTGGAAAGTTATAACAAGTGTTTTTAGACCATAAAATCAAAGAGAATTTGTTTTTTGAGAACCTTAATTCTATAATTTGAGGAGTACTAATAATCGACTTAGTGTCATCGATTGGTTTAAATGCTTTCGAATAACGCTTCATCGAATATGGTATAACTCATTGAATAGAATGTTTAAGTGGAACTTACTAGCCCATTAGCGAATACTCGAATTTCATTGGGTAGTATGGGATGCCTTGGTTAAATTCTTGTGATCGTATTTGGAAAAGTACTTAGTACTTTAGAGTTGTAATTCTCTTTTAGTGTGCGACAAGTGGTTGCTAGATCCTTAAGAGAACGTGGTTCAGGTTTTCCAGTGGTATCTGTAATAAGAGATATTTACTAGAATTTAGTAAATACTTGGATTTCACCATATGGTATGGGACGTATTGGTTAAATCGTAGTAATTACTGTAGGCGATAGTATTTGGCACTTTAGAGTTTACTCTCTTTTGGTGTGAGGCAAGTGCCTGCTAGATCCTTAAGAAGTTACTCCGGGATTACTTTTCAAGTGTAATAATCTAAAACAAATCTAAAAGATTCGGCCAGGGCTGCTATCCTTGAGATCGTCTTGTGATTCTGTGATTCCCATCCTGTGTACGATCCCCGGTATCGGATCGGTTTGTGTGATACCAAATTGTTTGTTTGTTTGCTACGGTTCTGTGTACGATCGTTACAATCGTTTTGAGTAAGATCTCTTGCATTCTAGATATTTGGATTCTGTGACTATTCTGTGTTTGTGAAATAAATATATATTCTTGAGTCTTGTGTTCGTGAAATAAATATATATTCTTGGGTCTTGTGTTCGTGAAATAAATATATATTCTTGTGTCTTCTAAGCGAAATAAATGTATATGCTTGTGTCTTGTGTTCGTGAAATAGATAAATATTCTTGTGTCTTGTGATGGATGCTAAGTAAGTTAATTCGTTTATTCTATGTTCAGTGACAAGTTCGTGTCCGTGACTTAAATTTATAACTCTGTTCTAAGTTAAATTAATTACCCGATTCGTTATTTCATAGACATTTGTATTTACTTATATGTTGTTTATTCTTGTGTTATATTCTGCTCTCACCCTAATGGATATTTAGAGATAGTCTGACCCGGTGTTATTTTGCTCGAGTCAGACAAAGACTTTTTAGGTTAAGGACAAGTTGACCTTTGGACGTTTGTGCTAGTAAGGAGATAAACACTTTTGACTTTTTAGTTTATCTCATTTAGGAAATTTGTGAATATGTTTATAAGATGTACAATTGAGATAAGAGAATTGCAAAATTTGTATAACAATCGAGTTTAGTATTTCATTTTGTAAACTAAATAATTTGTATATGTAAAAGTTTAGATTTATTTCGCTGTGATCTGTGACTGTTATTTATATGACATATTGTTCTGATTCTGAGAAATCGATGTGTCTATTACTTTGTATTAATATTGTACACGTCAAATTCAGTTTAGATATTAAGTGAAAAAGGTATAAATGACGTGTCAGTGTTAGTAGAAAGATATATTCGCATTTGATCGCCCCTAACAAGCCGTATTCTCCAGATTAGCAAACGACGTTACTTGTAATGTTCTTTGCTAAACTGGGCATCGCGATGGAGTCGTTACAGCTTGGTATCAGAGCCGTGTCAGAACATTATAACATTAATATCATAGGTCTGAGACTTAGATGATTTAGAGTCCTATCCCCTGGGGTATGTGGTAGATAGTTATATTAATTATCTAACTATGGATAGGAATATTAAATGATTATCGGGATAATCATTTGGGGCGTAAATTGATTTTAAAAATCTTAATTTGATATATTGGAATTTGTGACATTAAAGCCTTTAGTGAATAATGAGCAAAATCTTTTAGAGTTGAGAAAATTTTGGAATTAAAATTGGAATTAATTAAACTAAAGTGAACTCTTTTCTTTTAATAGAAAATTTAGTAAATTTGAGTGAATAAGTATAATATCTAAATGATCTAGGAATAATCAGAGTTGTAGCAGAAACTCCTCTGTTGAGTATGAATTACAAAATGTGTTTTGATTATCGATGTTGTGTTGAGGAGATCAAAATATAGCACACTAATGTTTGGGTGAGAGAAACTTTTGTGATGATTTTTTTTTTTGATACAATGAGATGGTTCAAAATTTACTAAGGCAAATTGATTTCGTGTGAGATGATTGATGAACAAGGGTTGTGCATTTTATTTGATCGGACAAGGATGCTGAGATGATTTGAGAAAATGGTAGATATTAAAAATGATTGTTTATCCAGTTCTTTGTTTCAGATCATCTATTTATTTCTCTTTTTTCATATGTACCATCTTTGAGCATACTGATATATTTCATGTTTCGGATCTTTAATTATTTCCTTTTCTTTGTATATGCCGTCATTTATTGTACTAAAAGCAAATTTCTCCACATCCAGTATCTTACAAATAAATATGTAAATATACAACATTGAACAAGCATATTAAATATAACGTATTTATTATTGATGTCAAAAAGAAATTAATTGCAATTCTGATAATATTTCTGTTTTGATAATAATAATAAATACATATTATTTTTACTAATCAAAATAATTAGAAACAAAATTGTGCTTTTGATTGTTTATCCGTCGATTGGATGTTCGACATTTGAATACTATAAAAGTATTCAGTTTCGACTTTCGATGGTCGAAAAGGCGGGTCTTTATAGGAAAACTGAATACTTGATAGAAATTATTTATCTGTTCAATTAATTAGTCTTTGCTGCCATACATATTTGATATACCTCACGCTTTTAACTAAACATATTTAAAATGCTTATTTGACATGCTAGCTTTCAGTAGCTTTTGGATTGCCTTATTATGTTAATAATGATGAGTTATATGATTATGTCTAATAGTTCTTTGTATTATTAATTTTTTATGGCTTATGCACAATTTGGTATTCAATATATTGAAAATATCACATTGTCCAAAAACGTATTTAAAAGCCTATATTTGAGACAACAACTCGATAAGCATTATTAATGATATACTGATTTTTGTTTTATATTTTGTTATTGGCTTTGGGATAAAGATCCATATACACTAAAAACTCTGATAATTGAATGTTGAATTTCAAAAGAAAATACTTGACTAAAGAAGGTAAATCATTTTGTTTTTTCTTTTGCATTGCAAATTTCATATTTTACGACCCTTTGATGAAGCGGTTATATCTAAATAACTAGCAGTGCCTAGTGCTTATGCTATTGAGTATTGATAGTAATGTATTTATTGGATGTCCTCTTCTTCTTACATTGTCTAGCACCATGGGCAAAACTTATATGAAGTAAAATAGTGTATATTTCGGGATTTAAACTGTTTTTTTAAGTTTTGTTTGATCCTCCTTTAATTTAGTAATAATATATATCCAACTTTCCTTTCAAATATGAAAAAGTACATTTTCATGTAAACCCATTATTAAAATTTTGATGAGCCCAAAAATACTTCGATTCCCAAAACTACTACTGTAACTAGTCATTATCTTTTGATAAACCCTAGTTCCTCTTCAATGAGAATCATTCAAATGTTTCTTTTCTATTTTAGGAAAATATACCCTGTTATGTACAGTGTATGGGGTAATTTTATACATACAGAAACTGTGACACAGGATACAGATATCATGATGTACCAACTAAGAGTGCATTTTTAGAAGTCAAATACGTAATCTAGCCAATTTTGTTTGCAATTTTAACTGGCTTCATGGTCTAGTTTTCTGTCCAGATTATAATTGCATAGACTTCTTGTTTACTTATGTGAGTTTTCTAATATTCTTTTGCAGAAAATGATAGTCCTTTGATGCCATGGATGTTTCTTGCAGTTTCTTTCGTACTTTCTAGGCTATTATAAAAACTGATTGAACGAATGCTTTAGCTTTTATTCTATTCTACACATGAAAACTATAATATATTGTCATGTTGTAGTTCGATAATATGTTGCAGCTTTTGTGTTATTCAGTCGTTTTTGTGCAGTTTTTTGAATTATTTTACAGTTGCAGTTTTCATTTTTAAGTAGTAGATTTTAACATATTTTGTATTTTTCTTAAAAAATTAACTAAATAGGTTGGGTTAAGATTACCCATTAAATAAATAAAATCTTTGGAATTCTAAATCTAGTATATTTTCTAACTGATAATTGTAAATGACAGGAATTTTTTAATATATATTTATTTATTTATTGTTATTTATGGTTCAATATATTGTCATATAAATAAATAAATATTTTCTACAATATTTTAATAATAAAAGTAAATTTTATGCATACATGAAATAGATATATATATATATATATATATATATAATTTTTCAAAATAGTCACATGAAATTCATAGTTATATATTTACACACATAATTGACAACATACAATACATACAAAATGAGTTAATGTGTCCGTTGCGATGCAAATCCCAACAACTATATATGGGCATGTTATACCCTGCATGGATTGTTATGTTACACATGCATACACGTATATATATGTATATGATACATATATATATAGACACAAATATATAAGCAAAATCAAAATTAAACAAATCTCAAACTACTATTTGTAAATTTAAATAAAATGCATGATTTTATTTAAATCAAATTTAAAAAAGTTCTAAATAAATTTAGACTCCATAGGCCCATTAAAGATTCAAAATGGAAAATTTTTTTGAAATTCACCCATTTCTTCCGCTACGGGATGACCCAGTTCAAACAGTACAGCTGTCTCCCACACCTCTCACCAAGATACCAATATGCACCAAACGTCGAGGGATAAGATAGGAGATGAAATCTCATCCCGACAAGCATCCTAGCAATCCTTATAAAGTCAATGCCGATAGATACACTATCATGAAATGGATGCCATATAATATGGGGTCTGTACATCCTCAAATCGATTTGGTTATGGGAAACCGAATAAACATGATGGGATTCATTATCCCAAGGCCTCTTATTGTCCGCGCACCAAAATGACAAACGGGGGAAAAAAGTAAACGCATCAGAATTCAAAGTGGTGAAATGAAAATTCCTGAAATACTTAAAATACCAGTACTGTAATAACTCACAAAATCCAAATAATGAAACTTGTTCGTCTAAAATGGTGCACTGTATGTCGAGACATATGTACAAGTATGCAAGAATAGGTGTACCCCAGTCATATAGAATAGCACCGCTAAAATTCAAATCAGATACGACCTTAATAAACCCGACAGCCAAACTCCTGCTCGATGTGCTGAAAACCAGGTTGCCCATGAGGTATAGGACAAATAATCACGCAAGCTCCATATCATCATTAGGAGAGTAATGACTAAGTATGTCGTCTATGGCAGTACGAATAGTGCTGACTCTAATAGTGCCTCCGGCCTGATATGATGCAGCGGAAGCGTCAAAGTGAGGTAGAAGACCATGAACACGTTCAGGATCACGCCATCGAATTTCATCGTATGGAAGCGATGGAAAAGTAGCTACTCTAATGCTAATGCTGGCAAGCATAGAGAAATCAAGTGGTGTAATTCCTAACTCACCGCAAGGAAAGTGGAACGTGTGGGTGGTTTTATACTACCGTAAAGCAATAGCTGCGCACAATTGCACATCACCTTTTATAACATTGTTGATCCCTAAACTTGTAGAGTACATAACAAGTTAAATTGCGGAGTGATAAATTAACTAGTTTTTTAAGTAAATGGTTCATTAGATTACCTAGGAAATGGTGGAATCCAAGCCCGTGTAATAGTGCTACGACTTTATCCTTATTTACCAAATGTGCATGAAAATATCTAAGTGTGTTCGCTAACGAACCCCATGAACGGATATTTCACGACTGTTAAAGTTAATACTATATATTTAAACTAACAAGGTATTGCAATTATTTTAATCATATAAAGAAATACTTACAGCCAAACTCGTCTGTGTGTTGTCATGTAATTCGCCTTCTGAAAGTGCGTGAAAGTTGGAAAACATAGACAATTTCGCCGCGCTAAGCTTCGGATCTTGAAATCCATCAAGCTCGACGACTCTAGCGGAAATCTGCCCCACACCCCTACGTGTCCTACCCGCTCGACCACCCCTACGGCCTCCGCGACCGCGACGACCGCCTTCACTTTGCCTCCGCCCTGATTATCGAGATTTTCAATGGCTTCTGGCAGATCTTTGATTCCTTGCTCCTGCCCGCACAATACAATATTCTATTCTTCGCCGCTCCTACCGGCGCCTCCCCTACTATTGCCTTCTCCATGCATGAACCTTTTAGTGAAATTTTTTAACAATCTAGACATCTCATCGAGTGTGTATCTCAAAATGGCCTTTAATTTTGATGGAAGTTAGCGGATTTGGATGGTTGGAGGTGGAAAATGGTGAATTGGGGGTTTCTTCTCGGCTGAAAATTGAAAGGAAGGAGATGAAGTGGGTTGTGGCGGCTGGCTTTGTGGTTAGGGCTATAAACTTATAACGGCAAAGACTTTGTCGATATAAGCCAATCTCCAACCAGCCACTGGCTACTCGCCCCTTACCTGGTCGCGCCACTCGTTCGTTCTGTTGTCGATGATGAGAGAAAACACAGCGAACAGAACAGATTGTTGTAATGGTCTTAAGGACCAAACAATCTTCTCAGTATGTACAGACATCATAAACGTTGTTATGTTTGAAGCTCGCCAAAAAATGCGCTCATCCATGCCAAACACAGTTTCCATAATGTCATCATTGTTTGATTCGGTGCCTCAGATTTCCATTTCTACCCGCAGTTCAAATGTATTCTCCAAGTCAATGTTCCAAATAAGAGGAGAGACTTTGTGAATCAAGTATAGAAGCTACTTCGGTTTTGATGGCATCAATTTCAAGAGGATCAACCAAAGGATAACAAATATATGTGATTAATAGTCTGCAAAGAGGAATGGTTCTAAATGGAAACGTTTGGCAAAATTACAGCAATTATTCCGGTGTTGAGTGAGCATTTTGTGCAGTTGCAGTTGCCAAGCCAACATGGTAATAATCCAAAAATGACAAAACTTCAAATTTCAGTAACAAACATTCATTATACTGTAATAGAACTGGGTGAAAATAGTTTAATACTTACCAGTGGCCAAGCAAGTAGCGCGGTACCATTTGCATCGGCATCTAGAACAACGAACTAGATCGTCTTCAGAACTGTGTAGACACCGGTGATATGTCGGAATCTTTCTCTTTTTGCCCTTATTAACTGAAATTAGAGTATGGTGAGATATTTATACAACAAATATAATACAGCAGTTGGTTGTTCCATACTAAGATCAACAAATTGCATGGCCATTCAATCATCACACAATAAGATCTGCAGATATTTCATGCAGAAACAGGCAGCTTATGTCAACGACTGGATAATAATATTTCTGCATAACACAATAAAACTTTTATGAGATGAAATCGCACGATTAAAGTGCAACAAACTTTCTTAAATGTGATTAAAAATTATGAAGAAACAAATGAATGTTAAAAAAATACATAAAAGTAGTAGAGAATAAGTTATCAACTTTCCATATGTACCATATTACCAACTTCCTTCCCAAAGTTATCAATATTTTTTCCATTCACAGAGATGCTAGAGCTATTATCATATACTCCCCTACGATTCCCATTTCTCACAATTGATATCATCTTCTAAAAGGGTGTGCAGTGTTCAGTGGACTTGCATAACAAAGTATGAAATGATGAAGATGGATCTTTAAAGATCAGCGTGCAATTTTCAAACATGAACAGTAAAGTTAAAATGAAAATATACCAATATCATGAAGAATGTAACTGCAGTGTCATTTATGCATGAACTAACAAATTTTATAGCATCATCTATATAAAGGAAATGTATTATGATGAATGAAAAATCATTAAAATATACACATATCTGGCGCAATCCTTGATGAACCATACTAGTATGTCCTATTGTCATTTACCTTTAGTTAAACTGTATTATGGTGTCTGAAAATGCATATGCAAAAAACATCACCTACACAAAACTAAGGTAGCATTTGCTTTAAAATTAGTTTTATATTTTGAGTTTTCAACATTAATTACAAAATATGAGAGGAATGAAGAGATGGCGGATATGATGTAAGAATGATGGAAGGGACCACGGAGGGGATGGAGGAACGATGGACGGATGTATTGTTTCTCGTGACTCTCTTATTTCTCAAAACATGAAAAATAAATAAAAGTTGTTTTCTATTTTATATGTTAACTTTATTTTTTAAATTTGTTGTTTTCCACAATATACATACATCATGCGTATTTTTATATAAACGAAAACCTAAAACTAAAATGGGTAAACCAAACAGTACCTAAGATTTTCTTCATTATAATGTACTATTATTGGGTTGGGTGCTCAAGTAGGTTTATTTAAAGCGAGGCTAACAGTTTGGTTTGCTTATCAAGCATGATAGCTTGATTTCGGTATGGTGAGATTCTCTCATCAACCAACAAGTTGAACATAAAGCTTAAAGCTCGGCCCATTAAGATAAGCCAGAAAAACCGTAGCTAAAACAGTTATGTTGACTGTTTGGGTTTGTCTTATTTTATTCAGACATAACATTAAAACTATATTAATTAATACTGAGCACTGGAATCAATTCCAGCTCCAATACGTAACCAACCCAAATATACAATCCCATAACTAATAAGATGCGATAGATCCCTCTTTTCTATGAACCTAATATGACACAATACCTAAATCAGTATTGCAAACTGATGTTATTAAACAAATAAAACAATTTGATTGAAGAAATACAAAATCAAACTTATTGACAAACTCTAATAAAGTACCATCAGAAACATTTGACTCTAAGACATTCACTATATCGCCAATCCACACGTTCTTAATAAGAATCCTTTACAAAGTCTTTATCCCACTATAAATGGAAGGAAAATATTTCCTCGTAAATCCATTCATGGGATTTTCTAAATTCCCTCCAAAGTCGACCACTCATTACTATTATTATTATTATTTTCCCTCATTAATTTGATTCTATTTATGTACGTTAAGGATCTGTTAAATGCCATAGAGGTTAACTTACCGTGCCTAGATCAGTATATAAGAAAAGGATGCAAGGTTTTAAAGACATAAAAACATCTGGTTACAATCTTTGTGGCCTTGAGTGAGTGATATTTTCTGGATAAGAGACAATAATAAGAGAGTGCATGCAAGTGCTAGCAACTTCAAAAAGTCAAGAAAACTACAAAAGATTTTTTTTTATGCTCACAGGTACCTACTAAAAAGTACAACAATAGGAGTTTAACTTACTTCAAATTGCATTTTTATAACTTCATTTTCCAAAATGGTCGGCTCTTTGCTTCTTATGTAACCTTTGCTCATATTCAAAAGCACTAGCACTATTATCCCTAGTGAATTGCAAGCATGGTGTGCGTATATATGCATGATGTAGAAATGCAGATAGAATTTGTAAGTGATTTGATGAATTCAGAAATGTTATTGGAAGAGAATGAAAAGAGTTTTACTTTTATTAATGCAATGGAATTGATACTTCGTTTCTACAATATGTTGCTCTATTTATATAAAACAGAGAATGAGTAAATGGGCTTTATATATCCAGCCCAGTACAATGATAGAAAGGAATATATTCTGGTTGCAATACTGTATCGTTTCATTTAACTCCCCCCCTCAACCAGAAGCTAGGGTTAGGGTTTCATTATCTTTCACGAGCGATTCAGAGGCTTGGCCGAGATGATTCCTTTTAAATCCCTTCTCTCTCTTTTACTCTTGAATCTCTGCAACATGATAACATACTAAGATGTGGTCTGCTTTGACTTGCAGATCTGAAGTAAAATCTATTGCTTCTTCAAATCGTCTTCGAGAGTTGATCTGAAGATTGATGCTATTGCAAATCTAAAGTTGAGAGCTTAAAGATGGAACCTTTGTTTGAGTCTTCACTGATTGCTTCCACTTTCAAGTCTTGTTTGAATCGATGAAAATTCTTTGCAGATAATGCCTTTGTAAGTATGTCTGCGCATTGGTAAGGTGATGGTAAGTGATTCACTTGAAGCTTTCCTTTTTGTACCAACTCACGAACAAAATATAAGTCAATCTCTATATGCTTTGTCTTTGAATGCATGATTGGATTAGCTGCCATATAGACTGTACTTTGATTGTCGCACCATATCGTTGGTTTAATCTCTGTATTGATGTTCATTTCTGAAAGTAATGATTGAATCCAAGTGATTTCTACGGCAGCACTAGCTATGCTCTGGTATTCAGCCTCTGTGCTGGATCTGGAAATAGTAGTCTGCTTCTTTGAGCACCAAGAAATTGGATTGTTGCCTAAGTATATGTAGTAGCCTGTTACAGATTTTCTGTCATCCACATCTGTTGCCCAGTCTGCATCTGCATACGCTATGATGCTAAGTTGTTTGCACTTCTTTAACATAATACCATAATTTGTTGTGCCATTAAGATATCTGAGTATCCTTTTAACTGCTTTCCAGTGTTCTTCACGTGGTTCCTGCATAAATTGTGAAACTTTGTTAACACTGAAAGATATATCTGGTCTTGTTATGGTGGAGTATTATAGGGCTCCTACAATTCTTCTATATTGTTTGATATTTAATATTGGTTCTCCCCTGTGTTTGGATAGTTGCTGATGACTGATCATTGGTGTGGGCTGTGATTTAGCACCTTCCATTTTTGCTTTAATCAGCAACTCCTTGATATACTTCTTTTGGCTTAGGAAGTTTTCTGAATCTGACCCTTTTTTCACTTCTATTCCCAGGAAGTAGTTCAGTTCACCTAAATCCTTAATTGAGAATTGCTTATCAAGATACTGTATTATGCCTTTGATTTCATTCTCATCATTACCTGTTATAATTAAATCGTCGACATATATTAGTATGTAAACAATAAAATTACTGCTAATTTTGATGAATAAAGAGTTATCTGATTTGGTAGATTGATAGCCCAAATGAATTAATGTGGCTTTCAATCTATCAAACCATACTCTGGGGGCTTGTTTTAACCCATATATGGCTTTGTTTAGCTTGCACACAAGATTGGTGCCTTGTTTGTATCCCTGTGGCTGCTCTATGTAGATTTCTTCCTGCAGAACACCATTTAGAAATGCATTGTTTACATCTAACTGTCTCAAGTTCCAGTTATTATTTAAGGCAATTGTAAGAACTATTCTGATAGTTGTTGGTTTCACCACTGGTGAAAAGGTTTCACTGAAATCAAAACCATATTATTGTGTATATCCTTTGGCAACAAGCCTTGCTTTATGTCTGGACACTGTTCCATCTAGATTTCTTTTCAATTTATAGGTCCATTTGCATCCTATGATGTTTTTGTTGCTTGGTGGATGAACAAGACTCCATGTATTGTTTTTCACCAATTCCTGATACTCTACATCCATTGCTGCTTTCCAGTCTTTGTCTTTAAATGCTAGATCAAATTTTTGTGGCTCTGGCTTTGTGGTGCATGTAGTTGCAGTATAAACCTTTGGTTTGTAAATTCCACTTTTTGATCTGGTTATCATGTGATGGCCTGTTCTGGTCTGCAGTTCAGTATCAGATGATTCTGAACTACTATCCTGATTTGCAGTATCATCTAGTTGATTTTCATGACTATTTTGATCTTGATTGTTTGATATTACAGGTGGATGGGGATGTGTAGTAGGCTGACCAACTGCATCATGACCTGGTCCAGATGACATAGTGTGTTGTGATCCAGTGGCTCCTGTTCTTTCCTCTATTTCACCAGCATGCCATATATGTGGCATTACTGGTATGTTTGATATGGAAACCTTTGGATTATAAACTTTATGTGTAGTTCTAATATTAGCATTGGCAAAAGGAAATATTTTCTCATTAAAAACTACATGTCTGCTTATAAATATTTTTCCTGTCCCATCTAAACACTTATATCCTTTCTGTTTAGTTGGATAACCTATAAATGTGCATTGTTGAGATCTAAAGTTTAGTTTATGGTTGTTGTATGGTCTTAGATAGGGAAAACACAAGCATCCAAAGGTTTTTAGGTTTTGATAGTCTGGTTTGACACCTAAAAACTTTTCTAAAGGACTCATTCCATTCAGTACTTTGGTTGGAAGTCTATTTATTAAATAAACAGCAGTACTGAAGGAATCTGGCCAGAATTTTAAAGATAGTGATGCTTGTGCTCGTAAGGTCAGGCCGGTCTCAACAATGTGCCTGTGTTTTCTTTCAACCATGCCATTTTGTTCAGATGTTTAGGGACATGTGATTCTATGAACTATACCATTATCTAGAAAATATTTACTAAGGGACTTGTATTCAGTACCCCCATCACTCTGAATGATCTTGACCTTATGATTGGTCTGCTTTTCAACTTGAGTGATAAAATATATAACAGCATTATAAGTTTCTGCCTTGGATTTTAAAAAGTATATCCAAGTGTACCTTGTACATGCATCAACAAAGGATATGTAATACTTATACCCATAATCTGAATAGATAGGTGCTGGACCCCACAAATTTGTTGAAATCAATTCAAGAGGTACTTTGTATTCTATTACAGAATCTGCAAAAGCTAATTTGTGGTTTTGCCCATTTGACAGTAAGAACATATATATGGCAAAGTTATATCATCAAAATAAATTTTATTCTCTTTAAGAACCTGTTTTACAATACTTGTACAAGGATGACCTGGTTTGTTGTGCCAAAGGTCAAAATTATTTCTACTGGTTTCACATGACTGCAATTCAATGTTATTACAATTTGTCATTCCTTGATTTGAACCTTTGCTATTAGTCAGAGTGAACTTGTATAGACCATTTACTGCATTACCCTGCAAGAGTATTTCCTTAGTTAGTATATCTTTAACTAGGTAGTAATTTGGGTAAAATTCGAAATAGACATTGTTATCATTAGCAAATTGAGAGACACTCAACAGGTTTTTCTTAATACTGGGTATTCTTAACAGATTATTGAGATATAATTGTCTTTTACCTTTGATATGAGCATTGCCAGTGTGTGATCTCAATTTCTTTGCCATTTCCCATAATAATATATTGTTTACCTCTGTATTCTCTGCAGCCCAGATTTAGATTCTCTATGTTGCTTGTTAAGTGGTTTGTTGCCCCTGAGTCTGGATACCATGACTCATCTTGAATGTGATCTGCTTTAGCAATTTCATCCAGATTTTGATTTCTGTTTCCATTGGGTTGTTTGCCTGAATCCAGTTGTACTTGTGCCATGTTTGCATTGTAGTTGTTATCTCTCTGATTGTTTGGTCCCTGACCTGGTACATAATTTGCATTAAATCTGAAATAGCATTTTACAGCAGTGTGTCCAACTTATTCACATATCTGACATTTTGGTTTGTTATTGCCATTAAATCTTCCTCTGCCTCTTCCCCTGGCTGTTTGACCTCCCCTCAGTGATTGCTGATCTGTTCTTCCATAGTTCTGATTTCTGTTTTTACTATTTGAAGCATAGTTGATAGACATGTCTGTATCTGAGGGTTTCTTGTAGTCTAGCCTTCCTTCATGAGCCAAGAGTATGGAGTGGACATAGTCAATAGTGGGCAGAGTTTCTTGTGATGCAATAACTGCCACCACTACCTCATATTCATCTCCTAACCCACTCAGTATTGTTAAAACATGCTCTGTATTGGACATCTTATGTCCTGCAGCCTCAAGCAGATCACAAGTATTCTTGATCTTGTAGAGGTATTCCTTCATGGGTTGACTATCTTTCCTTATATTATGTAACTGCCTTTTGTAACGCATTATTTTGGCTGCTGACCGTGTATTGAAGATTCTTTCTACTATAGTCCAAATTTCATTTTCTGTTTTGCACCCTATAACTTGTGGTAACAGCTTTACACTGATTGAGGAAAGCAACCAAGAACTTATTAAACTGTCTTGCCTTTGAAATTTGTCATATTCCTCATTACTTACTGTTTTGTTTTCTTGATTAGTGATAAACTTGGGTGGAGTGGCTATCATGCCTAGAATGTATCCATCAAGACCATATCCTCTGGCAGCAGTTTCAACTTGCACTTTCCAGAGAAGATAATTGTCATCTTCAAGATGTGCAGTGATGAGATTGGAGTGTGGGCTAATTACAGTTTTGATCAAACTGTCAGTAACATCCATGGATTGCGGTGAGGTGCTAGTATCATTACCTGATGTTGCACTGCTTCCTTCAGCCATGAAGAAACTTCATTAAAATTGGAATTGAGAAAGAAAGAACTCGGAAATAGGGTGAAATCAAGAAATTCTTCCTTCAACAGGTATGCTGCAACCGAGCAATATGATGAGGCTTCTCTGATTGCTCCTGGTATGGCACTTGCCTCTTTTTTTTTTGATTGATGAGTTTATGTTCTCTTCTCTGACTGGATTCTTGATTTTCTTTCTTGACTCTTGAATCTGTTTTTGTGGGGATTCTCTGCAGCCGATTGTTAATCTTGGCAAGGCAGTAGATTCTTTGAACAGATTCCTTACCCAAGTGATGATGAAAGTATTCTGATGGGTAGGCTGATCCAAATGATGAGATTTCTCTAATGGATTAGTTCTTGCATAAAGCTGTTAAGCCTGTAAATGATTCTGTCCTCAGCTCTGATACCAAGATAGAATTTGTAAGTGATTTGATGAATTCAGAAATGTTATTGGAAGAGAATGAAAAGAGTTTTACTTTTATTAATGCAATGGAATTGATACTTCGTTTCTACAATATGTTGCTCTATTTATATAAAACAGAGAATGATTAAATGGGCTTTATATATCCAGCCCAGTACAATGATAGAAAAGAAATATATTCTGGTTGCAATACTGTATCATTTCATTTAACTAATGCAATAAATATGAGATAACAAATGAGTATTTAAGTAATTTTGACTACAATTGAAATAACAAATGTCAGATCAAATTTCTTCATTAGTGGTTGAGATACATACAGATTGGCCCAAGAATAATGATCAAATATTATATTTCAAATTTATAAAGAATAACTAACGGTAAAAATTTATACAAAATAATAATTAAATTTACCTATTGAAGCACATGGAGATGTATTTTAAGATGAAAAAAAAGAAAGTAGCAGTGTTTATGTCACATTCTTATATTGTTTACCTTACATAAATGACAGAAGCACTCTTCTTTGCATGTTATTCAAGTCTCCCTTGCAAACCGTAAACAACACAACTTTTTAAATTTATTTTAGTAATAACACTACCAAAGATAAATTTACTAGAGGCAATTGGAAATGTCTCTATTAATCAAAGTAAAGGCACAAAATTTAGACAAAATTCCCCTAACAGAAGTGATGCAAATTAGTATTTGCTCCTCAAAATTAAGTCCCTGATCATAAACAGAAGCAAATTAAACACTTATTTTTCCCTTATTTGTACATATGCCATATAGGAGCAACTTGAAAAATAGAGTCGTATAAATGTGTCTCTATTATCAATCAATGTTAGAAAAGGTATTTAGATAAAAATAGTTGCACATGACCCTTTCATATATAAATATATTTGTTAATTAGTTCCCAAATACATATATTTCAATTTAATTATAATAAACTATATAAAAAGAAAATTGAATTCTTGAAACAAGAAACATAAGACCAAACTGATTACAGTATCACAAATTTAATGCTAAGCACGAAATTTTTGAACTTACATACAAAATATTGATGATAACTGTTAATTTGTTCACTTACAGCATATTACATATCCATTGTTACCAATTAAGACAAAGTAAAGTATTCATTCATTTTTCTGTTTGACAACCCATGCAAGATACATTCAACAAATTAAGCTTTACTATACTAAATCTTTGTCACATGAACAACTTTTGCACCTAGGCAAGGTCTTTCACATTGTATACTTTGTTAGATCTTGTATTTTCTTACTTTTTCCAACCACCCGACCCATATTCCTCCTCATTATGTATTGCATCGGAACCTATTAGAATTAGTGGTGATGAAGACATTAATTATGATTGATGCAATGCCTGCAAGTTAAACTCCTTGCAGCAAAAATCCAGCACTATATAGTGCTTCCATCCCTTTCTGCATTCAAAACATTGTTTATATCATTTATGATGCATGTTTTCCCTATAAAATGTTTTCATAAAAAAAATGATAAACAAAGCTTTATTCATAAATTTTTAGAGAACTGTGTCTTAAATGCATGTGAATTTAACAAGATTTTACTATGTATCTGAACAAAAATATTGAACAAGCAATTAAGATACAAGACCGTGAGACTAAGCAAATTTAGGAACAAGTGTTACCACTATAAATCTGTATGATTTCATCTATCTTTTTGGTTTGCACATCAAGTCAAAAATTATTAACCACCTTTTCTTTTTACATATGTATGCTTCATATGTATCAAAATATTAACTGTATGCTGAAATTGTTCAAAAAGGGTTAGAGGTATGTTCCTAAATCTCTAGTGTATAATGTTGGAAAATTTCAATATGTGGGCTACATATGTAAAATAAATGTGTCGTGCTATTTTGGTGTAAAACATAATTAAAGGTATCAAATTATAAATTAAAGTTAAAAGGCTTACGGGTATAATTGTCATGGTATTAATGTATAGATACTGGGGCAATTCTATTTTGTTGAAGGGCCAAATTAGAAAATGCCAACACTATAAATAAAGGGTTATGGTACCCAAATTACATAAGCTCTAGTTATTTCTCTAATCTCTTCTATGGAAATAATTCAGATCTAGAGTTTATGTCAATTTGGAAGATCAGATCCAACTCTTATCTTTTAGATCCATCCCTTTCTTTTGATCAGTTTATAAAAGCAGCAACTATGGATTCAGATCTAATATAAGATATAAGGCTTATGTTAATATGGAAAACCAAATCAAAATTTACTTTCTGATCAGCAACTATGAATTCAGGCATGACTTCCGCTAATTTGTTTACTTTTCTTTGATTTCTTCTCAATCAAATCAATATGGGTCTCCTATTCAGATTAAGGGTTTCATGATTAATCAGTCTTTTTTTTTTTTTTTTTTTTTTGAGATCATGGGGAACCTTAAGATCATGGTATTCATTGATACTCACTTAAGTAAACCCCACGCCGTGTGTCTACCCCGCTTTTATTTAGTCATGATTAATCAGTCTTAAAGTATATGGAAATCCTAACAAGTGTTATCAGATCCACCCAACTTTGATTTCATTGTGAATTTTTTTTCTTTTAATTATGAGTAAGTTTTGAATTGAACTTTTTTTTAAAAGTCCTGTAATAATCTTACTTAAGTTGCAGATCTGCTTGATCTATGCATCAAGGACTTTTTTATGATGATTTTGGATTTGGTTTATATCAATTTTTGTTGTAAATTGAAAGACTAATTTATGAAATTGTTTTGGTGTAGAAAGATAGATAGATCTAAATGATCTATATGTTATTATGAAACAATTAGAATTTTGAAATCATTAAATTATGAGAAATAATCTAACTTCCTCTAAATTTCGAAAACAACTTATATTGGTTAAAGCATTCACATGTTTATTATTGTACGTTTTATAAATAAGTTGTAAATTTTAAGGTGAGAAATGTTTTGGATCTGATATGTATAGTCGTTTTCTAATGTTTATAAATGGTATAAACACACACACACACATGTAAAATTTAGAATCATTTATGCAAGAAATATAAATCCGATTCTATGGTTATTTTACTTTACTTAACCTTTGATTAAGTAATTTGGATATTTATATAAAGGCATTTGGGTTATTTCTGAAATTTGGTTAATTGGAAATAAAGTATGTTCTTGAATGTGTTTATGTTTATTTTTTATTGAAACAAATTTTAATATGACACTAGTTTACATTATGAACCTAATACGACACAATACCTAAATCAACATTGCAAACTGATGTTATTAAACAAATAAAACAATTTGATTGAAGAAATACAAAATCAAACTTATTGACAAAATCTAATGAAGTACCATCAGAATCATTTAACTCTCGCCTCTAGGACATCCTCTATATCACCAATCCATGTGTTCTTTATAAGAATCCTTTACAAAGTCTTCATCCCACTGTAAATGGGGGAAAAATATTTCCTCGTAAATCCATTCATTGGATTTTCTAATTTCCCTCCAAAGTCGACCACTCATTACTATTAATTATTTTCCCTCATTAATTTGATTCTATTTATGTACATTAAGGATCTGTTAAATGTCATAGAGGTTAATTACTAATTACCGTGCCCAGATCAGTATATAAGAAAAGGATGCAAGGTTTTAAAGACGTAAAAACACTGGTTACAATCTTTGTGGCCTTGAATGAGTGATATTTTCTGCATAAGAGACAATAAGAAGAGAGTGCATGCAAGTACTAGCAACTTCAAAAAGTCATGAAAAGTACAGTAGATTTTTTTTATGCTCACCAGTGCCTGCTAAAAAGTACAACAATAGGAGTTTAACTTACTTCAAATTGCATTTTTGCAACTTCATTTTCCAAAATGTTCGGCTCTTTACTTCTTATGTAACCTTTGCTCATTTTCAAAAGCACTAGCACTGTTATCCCTAGTGAATTGCAAGTTTGATGTGCGTATATATGCACTATGTAGAAATGCAATAAATATGAAATAACAAAGAAGTATTTGAGTAATTTTGACTACTATTGAAATGATAAACGTCAGATCAAATTTCTTCATTAGTGGTTGAGATACGTACAAGTTGGCCTAAGAATAATATACAAAGATTATATTTCAAATTTATAGAGAATAAATAACCGTAAAAATTTATAAAAAATAATAATTAAATTTACCTATTGAAGCACATGGAGATGTATTTTAAGATGAAACAAAAATAAAGTAGCAGTTTATATATCACATTCTTATATTGTTTACCCTACATAAATGATACAAGCACTCTTTTTTGCAGGTTATTCAAGTCTCACTTGCACTACAAGAAAAAAAAACCTCTTTTACAACATAAAATTTACAACTGCTGACCAAAAAACTGTTGTAGAAAAGGTGAAACATTTATTTTAAAAGCATTGTAAAAATATATTTTGGGGCAACACTGTTTTGACAAATGTTAGATTTAATTTGCTTATACAATATTTTTCAAAACAGTTGTAAATAATCGTTTTTAACAACTTTATTATAACATTGTTATATATGATTTTATTTATATCAATTATCACATGTTGCTGATGTGCTTGCTAATGTGCTTGGTATTAACCATATCGTTTAGACATTGTAAAACCATTATATTTGACAACTTGACTGAATGATTTTATAGCAAACAATATTCCACTAATTAGTTACCGATCCGCATAATTATAACCCCAACCGTTGGATTAAGATATCCTGTTATTTCCATCTACCATCAGATCCACATAACCAGTTCAAACGTGCGGTTTTCATTCTTTCAAAGACCAAACCCTAGATTCCAAATCGCTTACCCGATCACCCCCAATTCGCCAGCTTCTTCACGAGCTTCTACATCGCACGATGGCTTGCTTGCTCCAGATTTCCTACGCATGCGCTCTACTATTCTTGGTCGACCATTCATGTTCGAAAATTAGTCTGTACTCAAATGCTTGTTTGCATGCCTCTTCTTCGTGGATTCATCTCTGTTGTTCACTTTGGAGAAAAGAAAGAAGGTGAATTTTTATCTTTATGTAAATGGAATTTACAAATGCTAATTTAATACAGTCCGTACTCAACGCTTTAACTAGTTTTTAACTTTATTATGCAAGTCAATTAAAATATTTTGGTCTTCACTATTTATCCAAAGAATGTTGCATAGTAGTTCACCATTATATTGATAGCTATAATTAATTTAATTAAAAAACTCTTATCAATACAGTTTAGTTGGACGGTCTAATAAAAATTTCCCAGCTCCAATTGAATTTGCTTTGTTACGTATTTGCTGGCTTTTTGGCAATGATGACAAAGAAATTTTAGTTGGTCCTCTTCCTTAAGGTGTCTTGAGATGTTTGTTGGCTTCATGTTTAAATATACTCTTGGATTAGCTTCTCATAGTGTACACTTTGGCTTTTGACAGCAAGTGAGTTTTTGCTTCAGACTGTTGATTTTCACCTTTAGAAGTATATTGTGGATGTATGTTGGGTGGCTAGCTAAACAATTGGATTCTGTTTGAACCTAGAAGAAGCAAATATGAAAAGGTAATGGCTTGGTTATTAGGCTGTATGTTTTGTAAGGTGAGTTGGTATATCCCATTCATTAATAGCGTTTTGATTTCAATCCTTGAGTTTCATGTCTTCGTTCAGATTGGTATATGAAAAGCTTGCCTAAGTTTAATTTTTTTTTTGCATAAATGCATCGTAACCATTTTTGTCGATCAAATACATTTGCATTTATTTCAACTTTTTGTGTGTGTGTCACTACAAAAAAGAGGGCTGTTTTCCAACCCAGAATTCCCTACGTCATCCCTACGTCGCGTAGGCGCGGCGTAAGGAAAACGTGGAAACATAGGGAAGGGGTAGGGACGGCGTAGAGAATTCCCTACACATTTCCTACGCGAACCAGGTTCTCCAACAATTGACTATGACGTAGGGAATGTGTAGGGAATTGCCTACCCATTCCATACACCTTATTGTTCTCCCTACGCATTCCCTATGCCTGTGGAGGAAAGAGGTTGGAATTTCTCTACGTTTTACCTACGCCAGACAATTATTAACTTTTGTAGTTTAACTTAAAATTATATTATAAAAATATATAATTTAATTTTTCAGTAAATCGTATTAACTTTCGAAACTAAAATAAAATTATATGTATATATATATATATATATATATTAAATTTAAATTATAATAATTAACTTTTAGATGTTTAATTAACTAAAAAAGAATAATAATTAAATTTAATAAGTTGAAATACCAAATTAATAGTCCGAAATATGAAAATTATGATTCAAGAAAAGTAAGCAAGAAATTTACATTATATAAAAAAAATTTAAATTCAGTTAAACTTAAAAATAAAACTAATTAAACTTTGCGGAAAATCTGCTTTTGTTAGAAATGTGACATTTTTTAATGAGTTATTGTTTTTCTATATTATTGTAAAAGTCCTTTTTTTCGTTTGATAATTGATTATACTTGGTTTAAATTTTAACCTGGTTAACATAAATTTGCAAAATATAGGCATTGAGATATATCTGTTCAACTTTTGCATCCAAATCAACTATTTTTTGTCTTTTTAACATATTAAACATTTAGTAATTTTTTATTTTACATGGCCTACAAAAGAATGAAATCGCGTAGGAAACGCATCAGCCACAGGCACTTAAACAATTACTTAAATAATAAAATATACAATATCAAACGCATCAGCCACTTTCCTTCCTCAGTACGACTAAACTACCAAAACCCTAAATCCCAAATCGTTTTCACCTCCAACCGACTACAGCAGCAACCGATCCGAGCAATCCACGACTACAGGCGCCAACCTCCGACGATAATCGACGACGCGACCTCCATCCACACCGCTGCATCTATCGAAGAAACTCCATCAACCTCTTTTTAACTTAATATAGGATGATAATGGTGATCATGTGAATTGTGGGTTCTACTGCTCAGACTGGTACGCATATCCTGATACCTAATTTATGTTGTCAGATTCTATATTTACATTGTTGTAATTAACGGTTAAAAGAAGAAAAAATTTAAAAAAAATTGGCACCTTCTATGAATTGTGGGTTCTACTGCTCAGTCTAGTCCATCAACCTAATCTCACCGATCATCCTTCTAAGTTTGGATTTATTTTTTTCTTCAAAAAAATTGGTGAGCTATATTTTGCTGCTAATTCAAAAACAAATATCACGGTTTTTATTGAAAATATTTATGCTTTTTGTATCCCTTCCGTGAATTGTGGGTTCTACTGCTCAAACTGCTAATATCAGTGCACTTTGAAATTTAGGTGATGATGTAGGTTAAAACAATAACCTTTTTCCAAAATCTAATCAACGGTAAGTGAGCTTTTCCTATGAAGGATGTAGGCTGAAAAAAATACATTTTTTCCAAAATGTAGGGTGCAATCGCGGACAAGCGGAAGTGTAGTAGATTAACCGCTCAATCGGCCGACTTTTTTCAACAGCTTCACTTAGATTCTAAACTCCATCGTATCACCCGTACGTCTAAACTGAAACTTCAATGTTTCATTTCAGTCAATCTGTAACTTCAGCCTGGTTTCACTTTAAAGTGTGTTAGAGTCAACATGCATTGTTTGGCAACAACGGACATGATTGTTGCTTTTCGAAATTCTAATTCACTCTAACAGCCAACAATATATACCGTTTTCCAATGGGGCACTGTTCCCTAAACTTCCACAACCTGACTAATCAGATCAAACACTATTTGTGGAGGCATTGCTCCGGCACCTCATCCGGGGGTTGCCACTCCCTAAACCCCCTCTGTAGTGGCAAACATTGTTTTGAAAATTCATAACAAACTTTACAATTTGGACCTAAAAATTTTGAATTTATAAAAAGCGAACAACCTTTCATAAAAAGGTTGGGTTAAAATTTCATTGAAAAAAATGTCATAATGTTGATTGTTGAAATTTTTTTTCTAACAATATATAGCTTAATGCCTACACCGAAGATGAAAGATGAACTTGTTGAAATGGAGGGAAAAAAAATTCTTTCAAGGAAGCTCAAATTTCTTTTCGTTTTGGACTTAAGTTTTTTAGCTTTTATATGAATAAACTTTATAATGTTAATTTTATTTTATGTGATCATTTGACTCATAAGTCATAAATCAATGGATAATGCATTTTGTCAAAAAACGTTTCATTTCCTTGGAGAAAGATCAAGTGTCCTGCTACAAAAGAAAAGAAGTTGGATTTTCTTTTCATCACTTATACACAATTTTAAGTTTTTGAATTTTTCATATGAAAATTGTTAGCTTATCTATGTTGGTTGTATAAATTTTCATTCATTTGACTCATAGGTAAATTGCTTATAACATTGTACCAAAAAGTAAAATCAACTTTATTTTATTTTCACTGTTTACATACATACATACATAACGTATGTATGTATGTATGTATAAGTTTCTTATTTTTGTATGAAAGAACTAAATTTGTTCAACATATCTTTTCCTTGACCCTGCTTGATCACTTCCTTGATAGTTGATACCGCTTGATGTAAAAACTCTGACGGACTTGATGCATACCTGTTGCCAACATGAACATGTTGATCATCAGAAGTGCTAGTCATTTCAGACTAGCACCACCTGCATCTTGGATGTCTACATTTCTGTCAAAAACACGTTTTTAAACAATTTTCATGCACAATGACGTATGTTACCTTTCACTTTGAATACATCGACCAATGGCTTATCGCTACTATTACATCTTTCGTGTAATACCCTGCTGCACCAAGTCAAATTCACCTTAAAAGGGTTGTTTCAACCTTGATCAAATTTTGTTCATCTAATGCAATATTGTGTCAGATTAGATAGATTGTTGAGTTTCAACGGTTGCATCTGCATTGTACAATGACATCTGGTATTTCTCAACTTCGACCTCTCACAAGTTGAAGCTTGGCCCAAGATGCTATAATTGACTCCTGTCTTTAGCCTAGAATCTTTATTGTTTGATTTTGTTTTCACAATCACCACATTACCGATTAACAAGAAAAACAAACAGAACAATAAAAAAATATTTAGTACACTAACAGTAAACCATCTTTCATTCAGTTTATCTGATAAATCCCTTGTAATAAGTCGCTTTTAATCTCAAAATTATTTGTATATTTGGATTTGTACAACATTCTTAAAAGAAGATATCATTGTTGCCAAACAATGCATGTTGATTCTAACAACGGACATGTTGACTCTAACAACGGACATGTTTGGCAACAATGGCCGATATCATCTGTTATTAACTATACAATTGATGATATGTACTCCAAAGAAGATAACACATGCAAACCAGGATTAATTCATATTATCACTGGTGGTATTTTTTTTTTTTGAAATGGTGTATTAGTAGTTTGTAAAAGAAACAAATCTTATGATCTCCTTGCAGATGTCAATCAACAATTATAATTTTAAGTAGAATAGACTACATGACAGTGGAGTTTGTTAGGGTAAAATATGTTATGCTATTTTATTGTTCAGATGCTTGGGTTTACTGGTAGTAGTTTTTTTGGGCCCCAACTTTTTATGATTAATTCAAGGGTATCTGCTAATGTCTATTGTAGCTATGATGGTCTAGTTTCCTACATTTAGAGGGAAAAATGTATTGTCTTTTATTTTACTTCCTTTTTTTCTAGAATAAAAGCATCTTTCATTTTGCGTATTTATTTTAGCTCTTAGTTTTATTGTTTGTCTGATAGGTTTTTTTTTCTTTTAAGCAGGGGTGTGTTTTATATAACTAGGGAATAAATATTCTCAATCATAATTTAGTTTTATAGTATGTGGATGTACAATAATTATTATAAATTATAACCACCTCTTTTTAACATAATATTAAAGCACTAAAAGCATGTTTTATATTTTATTAACGAATATTCTGTTTAAAATTTAAACCATTTTAACTTTTTATTCAAAGAAGTTAATTAAAAAAATTGTTCAGCATAGATTAATGTTTGGCCCCGTTTGACAGGTATCGTATATGATCGTTATATAGATGTTCGTTTTGTTGTGATGGGAAGTAGGTTGACTGAGCCCATAAATAAACAGTTCTAATGGAAAGTTCGATTAAATAAACAATAGATAAATTTCTATTAGGGTTACGATAAGATATATTTAATTTGCATAAATGTGAGAATTTAAACATTTAGAAGAATTAGAATTTTTAAGTTAAACTAGCATACATCTAATATTGTATTTATATGTATACGAATTTGAAATTATATCTATCTAATAAAATAATACAATAATTGGGTAGTAATTAAAATAATGAAATAACTATAGTTCTATATAGTAATAATATAAGTACTCATCTTACAATATAACATATCTTAATTATGCAGTAGAAGATGGAACATTTGAAAGTTCGTCGCACTTGGATGTACAAAAATGTTGGGCATAGAGGAACAATTCCATTTCAATTTTTAAGAGGTTTAACTGAGTACAGAAAATAGAATGACTGAAATGGTTATTGATGCCGCTGGTCCGAGCATGCTGCCTAATTCATTGGATGTAGAGGAAGAACCAAATCCAAAAGCTAAATTTTTTTTTGACTTGTTAGAAGCATAAAAAAGACCGCTTTTTGATGGATGTCCTATGACAGAGTTGGCAGCAACTGCTAGGTTAGTTGCTATAAAATCCACAAATAACGGTACCCAAAAATTAATGAATGACGTTCTTAGCTTAATTCGAGATGTGGTTCCATCCGGTTTGCAAACTAGATTGGCTAAAAATTGGTATCAATTAAAAAACCAAGTGTCCGCATTCGGATTGCCGTATGAAAAGATAGATACATATCGAAGTGGGTGTATGCTATATTGGAAAGAAGACAGACCGTTCACAATGTAAATTTTGTGGCTTAGGAAGATATGAAAAGAAAAAAAGTAACGGTAAAGGTGTGCCTTTTACTCGTTTACATTATCTTCCGATTATTCCTAGAAAAAAAGTAACGGTAAATGAGCGAGTTGCTCAAATGACCGAGAGTTAGGGTAGGGAGCTCTCTCACGACGAGCTAAACCTTCTTTACATGCAGCTTATTGGAGAAGGTGAGACGTCCGCTTCCTCAAGAAGCACACGAAGGCCTGGTATTGGCAATATTCGTGGGGTAATGACTCAGAAGTTGAATTTCTTTTCCAAAACTGCTTTGATGTGTTTGTTTCTAATATTCCAAAACTGCTTTGATGTGTGAAAACAGTTTTAATTAATTAAAATTTTGTTTTAATTTTATTTTAATTAATTTGTGTGTGTGCGCGCACTGCATTTTTGATCACATTATAGTAAACAGATAACATAAGCACCAAAAAATAATATTATAGTAAACGTATAACATTTTGGATCACAAAACAAATTTATAATTTCAGATTCAGTAAATTAAACGAGAAGGCCATTTACATTCGCTCAAATAAATAGTAAAAGCTTAAAGTATTTATTTAAAATCAAACAAATGATCAAATTTGATTACAAAATTCAGTTTAAATAAAGTTAATTGTGTTTATGCTTACATGGTAGCATTTTATCTGCTAAAAAATGGTTGAAAATTTTAAGATAATAAACAATAAGCTGCACGCTCTTTTCAATTCTAATATTTGCGTCATTAAAGCAACAATTTATTTGGATTTTATGCACGATTAGAAATTTAATAAGTAGAAAAAAGAAAATAAAATGATGGTGTAGGCCAAGCAGGCACCACCATCTTACGTCAATGAAAGAAGAGCATGGGAAATGAGTCATCAAAATGGAGCCACTTGCGTTTAAGTACAGTTTGTGATTGTAGATACTAGCAATAAATTCAAAAGCGACAAGTCAAAGAACTGAGTAGCAGCCACATGTTACAAAGTAAGAGTAGCTAGTGATGTGAACGTATAAACGCTGAATACGGTTAGGCTTTGAATGCTGCAAATTTATTGCAACATGGCCATGTATGACTATATAAAATCTCAGCTGAAATAACGCGACAGTGACTAAAACCAAGTTCTATTATACGAGATGCATGTGATTGTGTAAAACGATCGATACTAAAACGTTTGATATTTTGGTAAGAGTAAATTGTTTGTTTTCAATATGTCCAGGAATTTGTTGCTATTATGTATGTCAACTTCTCTCGGATCTCAAATGCCGCTAAGTTTGATACCTGAGCGACTAATTAGCCAGTAATTCAATGAATACAACATCATGCCTAATAAACTTGGCTCTATATCAAAAAACTGCAGTTTACTTCCACAGTCAATGCCTAACATATTGACTCTTTCATATATAAATATATGATGACTAACGGCTAGTCTTTTATAATTCGAGCTGGGAGCATTTTGTTTGCAATCACTGATTTAGTAGTACTAAAATGATGGTTAATACCTGCATCAATTAGTCATGCTTATGAATGGTCGCTAGAAAGATCTTAGTGTATTGATAATAGCGATAATAAGTAGCTATAAAGATAATATATATTTCCATTCTGCAATAAGTGGTTGGGGTGTGAAATGAGATGTTTCAGGTCCTACATACTTCAATCTTATTGTTTCATTAACAGAAGAGTGGAAATGAAATGATTAGGCTGATCGTATAAACAAATCTTCCTTGTCAATGATCAAGAAACCTAATCGTGCACCAATTGTCTGGTATCTTTCTGTCCTTTCTTTTTTATTATTCAGCGTCTTATTGAAGAAGATTTTGGACCTTTTTCCCTTTATGTACTTGCTCCTGTTTGCTGAGGTATTTTATACAATTTGAAAAGGTATGTTATCTAGGAGGCCGCATGATAAAGGAATGTTTGTTTTGAATTGTATGAATGGACTTTTGAATATTGGACTAATGTTTATTCTTATTTTTGTTTGAAATAATGATCTGAGACAAGCCTAATGACATGTTGTTTGAAGAATTCATAATTGAATCAGTTTCAGTGTTGTCCCTATGCGAGCTGTTGTTTGTGTTCATATTATTAATAATACTATTGTTGTCAACTTGCATAGGACTGTTCACATTTTCCATAACATTACTTTGTTTAGGAACCCATGATTTCTGCACTGAGCATTTAGCATCTAAATGACCGTAACAATATACCCAGGCCCAGCTCTATTTTTCACGCATTGATAATTGATTCATGTGTGCTCAGTTTTGTGTTAATATAAGCTACCATATCCTCTGTGCTATTCTGAATTTGTATACAATTTATTTTATCACTCACACAATTTGATTCATGTGTGCTCAGTTTTGTGTTAATATTATGCCGTGTTTGTGCCATCTGGATCATGTGTAAGATTTTTTTATTTTCGTTGTACTAATTTGATTAAATAATTTATATGTAGATATATAGAGACAATACATACACTGCTAGATTTGGAGTTTCAGATGATAGAAAGAAACTTGTAGAAGAAGTAGAAGAGCTAAGAAGTAAAAATCAAGAAATGGATGTTACAATTAACAAACTATAAGGGGATTTATCTTCCATGCAGGAAGAGATGAATTCTCTGTAAGTGTTTATAGGGGGTTGAGGCGGGAGCAAGGATCAGAGATATGACAAACTTCGTGAGTTAGTCTTGTTTTGACTGTGGGTTTGATATTCTATTTTTATAAGGTACATTGTATGATGTTTGAATTAGATGAAACAACTATGTTTGAGTTATGTAGCAACTTTATTTTATTGTTGGACATGATTTTTTTAAATACATTTGTAGCAATTTTATGGTAATTTGACAATGATATGCATTCTACATTAATGTTTTGTAATGATATATATTGTTACGATTTTGCATGTGGTTATATATTATATTTAATGCTTTCTGTTGTTGATGTTCAGGTTTATTATATTTTATTATGATCTGTGGTATATGAAGATAAATACAATAGAATCATATTGAATTTTGGTGTACGGTGGCGTAGGGAAGGCGTATGGAACTCGCAAGGAAAATCCGATTTCTGCACTTTAAAAGGAAGAAGGCTAGGCGTAGGGAACGCGTATGGAATTAGGCGTAGGGAACGCGTATGGAAATAGGCATAGGGAACGCATATGGAAATAGGCGTAGGTAAGACGTATGTAATGCGGCGTAGGGAAGACGTATGGAATGCGGCGTCGGGAAGACGTATGGAATGAGGCGTAGGGAACCCGTAGAGATTTTTTTACGACGCATTGTTTTCCAACCTCTTCTTTGGCGTAGGGACGGCGTAGGTAAAAATATTTCCCTACGCCGCGCCTACGCCAGACTGGCGTAGAGAATCCAAAATTCTTTTGTAGTGTGTGGAGACATAAAGAAAGCTATTTTGGGATGAATACTATCTCATACAATTGCGCCCATCCAATTTCAGTTAATTTACCTATATAATGGTTGTGTGAACTTCAGAAATTATAGTACTCATCCGTAGGATAATACAATGTCCAGTAATCTTGTGCATAGTTAGCGTAGTTTAATAGATGCATTAGTATGATCAACTATCAAACTTAGTTCATTTGCTACAAAATGGTCATCTTCTGTAATCTTGAAAGCTTTAACACTATGATTCCCCAGATTACCTAAATCGATATGTCATAAATTGTCAATTGAAGGATTAAAATAGAGACTTTTATTTTTGGTTCAAACCAGATACTTGTACATTAGTCATTAAATATTCTCTTACCAATGTATTGTTGGATTGAGATCTACCTATGTCAGTTTTCAATTATTTTTTCTAAACCTAAAATAGCTCCATGTTTGATTGATTACCTGAAGATTGTATTTGACATCAAAGCGTCAACATGCGTAGACCCATTCAAGGTTTATGGAGCTTCCTATGTTGTGTATTATGCCATCAGAATCTTAGCATAGAATATTTTTTGGTGCCAATTTTGACATATTTGATGATGCATGATTTTTAGAGAAATCAAGAAGAATTGAAAGAAGATAAAGACCATGGAAGAAAAGACTCGATGGGAACTCATGTTTTCGCGGCAATGACCTCTACTTCTTCATTCTTTCGTTCGTATCGGGCCTTGGCTTCTTCTTCTTTCTGGGGCTGTAAGGACAACACCCGTCGACACCACTGGGTGTCGTGGGATGCGATCTGTCGTCCCAAAAATGAAGGTGGGTTGGGTCTTCGTAATCCCAAGGACCTTTGTGCTGCTTTTGCCTGTAAACTGTGGTACCGGTTTGGTGCTAACGACTCTCTATGGGCATCCTTCCTTTGTGCTAAGTACCGCAGGCTTGCGAGCTCCAATTTCTCAGGTTCGCCATCCTATGCTAGCAAAACCTGGAAGCACATGCAGTCGGTGAAGTCATTTTCTGACTCTCATGGCGGGTCTCTTGGTTGGGACGGCGCTCCATTTTCCATTCTGAGAGCTTGGACGTCGATTAGATCATCCAGTCCAATTCGCACGATTTTTTCCTTCATTTAGGATTCCCGTATTCCTCCCAAGGTTTCTATCTTGATGTGGCGACTACTTCACGATGGGTTGCTGCTGGATGATAATATTCAAAAGATCGGCATCCCCCTTGTTTCCCGTTGCCGATGCTGTGGCAACGGGGAGGTGGAATCCCTGAACCACGTGTTTTTTGATGGTTTCTCGGCCAGAGCGTGTTGGAATTACTTCGGCAACCTTGTCGGTGTCCGTCGCATTGCCAGAACTCCTTTTGATCTCCTGTCATCTTGGTGGGCTAGAAAATCTGGAAAATCTCTTCGTTCTATCGTGTTCCGGTTGATTCCCTGTCTTATCTGCTGGCACCTGTGGTGCGCGCGGAATAAGGCAATATTCGATAACATTCCTATGGATCCTCCGTCCATTATTCGGCGAGTGAGGAATGACGTTTTCTTAGCATTCCGTGGTAGACCTTTCAGGAGAACCACAAGCCCACGATCTAGTCGGCTAGTGGGTCTTTTATCTATTTCTTGTTCTCTGTCTACTGCCAGACAGGGAGTTGGCTGAAATCCTTCATTCGAGCGTTGGCCTTCACCCTTCGCTCCCTTCCCCCCCCCCCCTTTTTGTTTTAATGCGGTCGCTAGTTTTCTTTTTCAGGTTTCTCTGTTTTCCCCTTTACGGGAGTGCGCTTTGGTTGGCTGCATCTGATATATGCTTCTGTGGCATCGTCGAAGGTTCCTGTTTACACCTCCTAGGTGTGATCTGGCTTGGTTTCTTGGTTTCTTTGGTAGATTGTTGGCTCCAGTCTCCTACGTCCTTCACTGCTCAAGGTTCGTCGGTTATCTTCTTCTTGAGTTGGATTAGCTCAGTTGGTGGAGTCTGCTTTCTTCTTTTTCGTTGCTTCTGCTTAAGTTTGGATTGTTCTATTCTTGGTGAGATTGGAGGTCTGGCCTTTACCTTCGGGTAAGGAGGGTTGGTGGTTAGCGGTGGTATCCTTCTTCTTCATTTTTTCCGGTCTTGCAGTCGTATCGCCTGTTGCGATGGCTTTGGATGTGGTCCGTTTGCTTTTATTCTTTTTATTCTGTATGGGTGGTATATGTCATTAATATGCCACGCCTTTTGTGTGAGCCACCGGAGAAAGGCGTTTTTTCTCCTTTTTGTTTATATACTTTCTTTTTGAAAAAAAAAAGACAATGGAAGAATTTGCCAAGTTCTGCAGAAAAGAAGTATGATAAGAAAATGTTGATTCACTGTATTGTATAATATATCTCCTTATGCTGAATGTATAGAAATATTTTTTTCTATATTTATTAGACTTGTAATTTTTTCTTTGTTATTTCGTTCTAGAAATATTATGAGAAATTAATAATATATTTTGTATTTACATCGTGTCTTCAATAATAAGAATATTGTAATTAATATTTCAAATATTAGCAAAAAAGAACTAAATTTAACATGGTTTTAACGACTTAACGAGAAAGTTGTAAACTTTATTTGCAATGATTTTTAGTTGTCTAGCAATAATAAAAAAAGTACCCGGTTTAGAAATACATCAGAGAAAAACTGTTGTAAGAATACCGTTGACAACGCTTATTACAACAATTCGTGTATGTGGTAGATGTTCTTCTTTGTTCACAGCTCCTGAAAAGACAACGTTAAGAAAAACTCTTTTCAAATGTTGGTGTTGCAAACCTTAAACAACCACTACTTTTTAAATATATATTTTAGTAACACGAAAATAGACACATGGAAGAAGTTGTAAAAAAAATTTAATTTCAGAAACAACAAGTTTGTTTTTTAGTCTAAGAGATAATTTTTAGTGTGAATAGAAAATGATAGTTGCAACTATCATTCTGTGATTTACATTAAAAAGTGTCATTCAGCCTAAAAAACAAACTTCTTGTCTCTGAGACTAAATTTTTCTCCAACTTTTTCCTTAAACCTAAAAACCCCTTTTGTAATAACACTACCGTATATTTTAGTAATAACACTACCAAAGATAAAGATGCTATAGGCAATTAGAAATGCCTCTATTAATCAAAGTAAAGGCACAAAAATTAGACGAAATCGCCCTAGTAGAAAGGGAGGCAAATTAGTATTTGCTCCTAAAAATCAAGTCCCTGATCATAAACATAAGCAAATCAAACACTTATTTTGTCCATATTTGTACATATGCCATAGAGGAGCAACCGGAAAAATAGAGTTGTATAAAGGGTGCGTTTGGCATACATCTCTAATAAGGCTTCAAAATACACAAAACATTCCTTCATTTTTTCAATAAGTTTCCGGTCTCTGTTTTTAAATTCACGCACGCATAAAGACCCAAATACCCTTTACGTTTTTAACATTTCAAACGCGTATAACTTTCTGTAGAAACATCGGATTATCATACCGTTTTCACCAAAAAATCAAATATTTTATGATCTTAAAATGATATCCATTGTTGATACAGAAAAAAATATTTGCAGTAAAGATGCAATTATTTTATATATTTATAGACAATTCTGCAAATTTTAAACATCTTCGATTTTTCTTCAAATCTGCAACTATTGCATATAATTGCAGATATTACTGCAATTATATGGATGTCTGCAATTATTGCATATAGTTACATAAATGTCTGCAACTATTGTATATAATTGCAGACATTTCTGCAATTATATGGTATAATTACAGACATGTCTGCAATTATTGCATATAGTTGCAACTATTGCATATAATTGCAGATATTTCTGCAATTATATGGTATAATTACAGACATGTCTGCAATTATTGCATATAGTTGCAACTATTGCATATAATTGCAGACATTTCTGTAATTATATTGTATAATTATTGCATAAAGTTGCAGAAATGTTTGCAACTATTGCAATTATATGGTATAATTGCAGACATTTCTGTAATTATTGTATATAATTATTGAATTGTCTACAATCATACCATATAATTGCAGAAATTTGTGATTACATATGCACAATGTCACTCGTTAGAAAGATATTAAAATTTGTGATTTAATGGTAAAAGCGGTTTGTTAATCCGTCGTTTCTACAAGAAGTTATTGTGTTTTAAAGATTGATAATTAATGAGGTTTAAATTTTAATTATGGATGTGAGAATAACATACACATATATGAAGAATGAACATTGCTGCAATGGAGAAGAGGGGTATTGTAAGGAAGAAAATTGTAGTATTTGAAAATAGAAATGTAATTTATATCTTGTTTATGAGGAAGATGTTTTATGTATTATGTTTGATTTTAAGGACGTGCCCCTTATTTTCACTTATGTAAAAGTACCTCTGTTATCAATCAATTCTAGAAAAGGTATTTAAATAAAAATAGTTGCACATGACCCTTTCATATATAAATATATTTGTTAATTAGTTCCCAAATACATATATTTCAATTTAACTATAATAAACTACATAAAAAGAAAATTGAATTTTTGAAACAAAAACATAAGACCAAACTCATTACAGTATCACAAATTTAACGCTAAGCACAAAATCTTTGAACTTACATAATAAATATTGATGATAAATGTTAGTTTGTTCACGTACAACACATTACATATCCATTGTTACCAATTAAGAGAAAGTAAAGTATTCATTCATTTTTCTGTTTGACAACCCATGCAAGATACGCTCAACAAATTAAACTCTACTATCACCAAATTTTTGTCACATGAACAACTTTTGCACCTAGGCAAGGTCTTTCGCATTGTATACTTTTTCAGATCTTGTATTTTCTTACTTTTCCCAATCACCATCCGACCCATATGCGTCCTCAGTATGTATTGCATCACAACCTATTAGAATTAGTGGTGATGAAGAAATTAATTATGATTGATGCAATGCATCCAGCACTAGCCCTTCCATCCCTTTCTGCATTCAAAACATTGTTTATACCATTTATGATGCATGTTTTCCCCATGAAATGTTTACATGAAAAAAAGAATAAATTTTAAATTTGGACCAATTTTAAAAGCTAATTATAAATTTAGACCAGTTTAACAACTTATTACAAAAATAGACCACTTTGGCCACATCAATGCCACACGTACTGGAGGCATCTCAAATGCCGTCAGTACAATTTTTTTTTTAAAAAAAAACAGTTGGCGGCATTTGAGATGCCTCCAGTGTGCGGCATTTGAAATGCAGCACAGAGTTATATTTTTTTTAAAATAGGTTGCGGCATTTGAAATGCCACGAACTATTTAAAGAAACAAAAATTGAACCGACGGCATTTGAAATTTCGTCAGTATGCGTGGCGCGATGTGGGACAAAGCGGTCTATTTTTGTAATAAGTTATAAAACTGGTTTAAATTTGTAATTTGTTTTTAAAATCGGTCCAAATTAAAAGTTTATCCTATCACTATTCATAAATTTCTAGAGAACTGTGTCTTCAATGCATGTGAATTTAATAAGATTTTACTATGTATCTGAACAAAAATATTGAACAAGCAATTAAGATACAAGACCGTGAGACTAAGCAAATTTAGGAACAAGTGTTATCACAATAAATCTGTATGATTTCATCTATCTTTTTGGTTTGCACATCAAGTGAAAATTATTAACCACCTTTTCTTTTTACATATGTATACATCATATGTATCAAAATACTAACTGTACGCTGAAATAGCTGAAATTGTCCAAAAAGGGTTAGAGGTGTGTTCCTAAATCTCTAGCGTATAAACTTAAGGTTTAATTTAAACAAGGAATAATAAGAAAACTAGGATATGTATTAATTTTGAGCACTAAAGATCAGATAATTAAGCCAATATTTAAGAAGGATTGTATTATAGCTAACATTTGTCATGTTATTACAAGATGTCTTGGATTAAAAACTTAAAGGGAAAGGAACACTGAAATAGATTCCAACCTTTATCAAACATCATTTCATTTAGTCAATAGCTGCTCATTCTTATAATTTGACAATATTGAAATAAGTATCGCTTCACCTTGATAATTACTTATTACACAAAAGAGAGTAGTTGGTTATTATTATAATGTATGAATATTAATTTGTGTGCAAGGGACAAAAATTATATTTTTTGTAGATGTTAAGCTTTTATCCTTGATCAACCACTCCCATCCTCTTTGCTACCCCCACAAACCCAATGTTCAATTAATTACAGTTAGAAATGAATGAATAACATTGGGTAATGTGAAGGCATTAAATGTCTTGCGAGATGAATAGTCTCATATTTTAGAATAAAATAAATTATTTGTGTTTATATACTAAGATGTGGACACTATGATAATTCCTATAGACAAAGAGAGACACAAGCCATGACGGGTGGTGTGTTGCACCACCCCGAACACGCACGTCCGTGCCCGCATCCATTTTTGTTTTTTGTCCATTCAAACTTAAACGGTCGCACTGCCTAGTAAAGGGTCACAACCTTTCCAACAGTCGCATTCGTTCAAACAGATATCTATTACCGAATAGGTGCACCTCCCCGCGCCTATGTATAATCAAGTTTTTCTACATTTTCTTTCTCTTCACAGCACTCTGTTCTTAAATATACTCTCTTGAGTTCGTCATTTTTCTGCGATTGTTGCGCAACATCGCAGAGAAGATCCGTTTCATCTTGTGAAACAATTGCTCGATATCCTTAAGCGTCATAGAGGGAGCAATATTGTTTCAAGGAAACAGCTTTCCGCTGGACTCGGACAATCTAATCGGTATTATGTTTACTACATTATCTGTTAACTACACAGTTCTGTTCGTAACATTTTTTGCGACATACTTGTGATGGTTTGTTGTTGTTGCAATTCTACAATATAATTGTAATAGTTTCGTAACATCTTAGTAACGTTACTGTTAACAATCTTTGCATACAGTTTCCTAACACTTTTTTGACGTTACTGTTTAACAATCTTGAAACAATATTTATTTATTGTTGGTTGTTTTTGTAGATGAAAATATCTCAAGAAAGCAACAATTCTGCACCAACACAGACTATGATTACTACTCAATCTACAAGTGTGGTTTCAACAGTGGTGTTGTCTCATGGTGAATGGCCGGAAAAGTTCACAAGGATGTACTTCAAACGTTGGTAGCAAAAAATGTTGTTTTACTTGATGACTTTGGGCCTTGCAAAGTTTCTTACAGAAGATGCTCCTGTAGTCGAAGAATTGAAACCCAATGCATCAAAAGTTGAAGCCTTGAATGTCTAGAAGAGTTCTGACTTTATGTGCAAGAACTACATATTAAATGGGCTCGACAATAGCCTATACAATGTATAATGTACTGCTCGAACTTTCAAAGAACTTTGGACGACATTAGAGAAAAAGTACAAAACTGAAAATGTGGGCATGAAGAAATTCAAAGCAGAGAAATTCCTTGACTTCAAAATGATTGATGCAAAGACCGTTATCAACTAGAGTCAAGAGCTATAAGTCATCATTCACCAACTGCACGATGAAGAAATGACTCTAAGCGAATCTTTTCAGGTTGCCGCTGCAATTGAAAAACTTCTCCCATCATGGAAAGATTTCAAAAACTACCTTAAGCACAAGCGCAAGGAGATAACAATGGAGGAACTTGTAATCTGATTGAGGATTAAGGAAGATAACAGGAAATCCGAGAAGAAGACTTTGCATACCATGATTGCCAAGGAAAATGTAGTCGAGTCAGAGAAACCCAACAAAAGGAAACGTGAGCATGCTCCTAAGAAATCAAAGAAATTTCAAGGTTCATGCCATAATTTGGAAAGAAAGGACACAAAGCCGCCAAATGTCACGCACCCAAGAAAAAGAAATCAGAAGCAAACATGGCTGACATCTCAGAAGGCGTGCCTGATATGGACTTATGTATAGTAGTATCCGAATGCAACCTTGTTGGTGACTCGAAGGAATAGTTTGTAGACACAGAAGCCACACGACACATATGTGCTAATAAGTGGATGTTTACAACCTACAAAACTGCTACTAAGGACGAACGACTTTTTATGGGTAATTAATCCGCATCAAAAGTCGAAGGCAAAGGAAAAATTGTACTAAAAATGACTTCTGGAAAGGAACTAACTTTGGCATATGTTTTTCATGTTCCAGAGATCCGTGAGAACCTGATTTTCGGATCGCTGCTTAGCAAGCATGGCTTCAAACTCACTTTTATGTCTGATAAGTTTGTGTTGTCAAAGAATGGAGTGTATGTAGAAAGAGGATATGTTTGTGATGGTTTATTTAAGGCAAATGTAACCATTATTGCACCAAACACTGATATGAATAAAATTGAACCTTCTGCTTATATTGTTGATTCCTCTAACATATGACATTCTAGATTAGGCCATGTAAATTTCGATATCTTACGAAAATGGATTAGTCTAGACTTTATATCAAAATGTAACATAGATTACAACTATAAATGTCAAGTTTGTGTAGAAGCAAAATTGACAAGAACCTCGTTTCATCATGTTGAACGAGAAACTGAACTTCTAGACCTAATACACACAGATGTGTGTGACTTAAAAATATGTCAAACTAGAGGTGGAAAAAGGTACTTCATTACCTTCATTGATGATTGTACAAGGTACCGTTACGTGTATCGCCTTAGAAGTAAGGACGAAGCATTCGACATGTTTAAACAGTATAAAGTAGAAGTTGAAAATCAACTCAACAAGAAAATAAAAGCTTTAAGAAGTGATAGAGGAGGAGAATATGAATTTCCCTTTAAGGAATTCTGCGCTGAACATTGTATTAGACACCAAACTGCAGCCCCGTATTCACCTCAATCCAACGGTATAGCCGAACGGAAAAATAGAACTCTTAAAGAAATGATGAATGTCTTACTAATTAGTTCTGGCTTGCCAGATAACTTCTAGGGAGAAGCTATTATTTCTGCAAATTATATTTTGAATAGAATACCACGAAAGAAAACATCTAAATCTCCCCACGAACTTTGGAAAAATAGACCACCATCCTACAAATACTTAAAAGTGTGGAGGTGTCTTGCGAAAGTAGAGGTACATAAACCAAAGAAACTCAAAATTGGACCAAAAATAATTGATTGTGTATTCATTGGATATGCACAAAATAGTGCCGCTTATCGGTTTTTGGTACACAAATCCGAAATTAATGATATTCACATAAATATCATCATTGAGTCGAGAAATGCTAGATTTTTCGAACATGTATACCCTTTAAAATAGGGTACTGAAAATTATCCTCAAAAGAGACCAAGGGAAACTGAAATCTCCAATTCTCTTGAGAATACTGAACAAAATATTGATAATGATTTGCAAAATAGTGCTAATCAATAAGAGGAGGAACCAAGAAGAAGCAAAAGATCAAGGACATCAAAAACCTTTGGTCCAGACTTCTACACATTTATGTTAGAAGACGATCCATTAACATACAAACAAGCTATGTCCTACACCGATGCCCCTTATTAGAAGGAGGCCATTAATAATGAAATCGAATCCATTATGGTAAACCATACATGGGAGTTAGTTGATTTACCTCAAGGATGCAAGACCTTGGGTAATAAATTGATATTTAAGAATAAATTGAAACCTGTTGGTTTAATAGACAAGTATAAATCTCGACTTGTGGTTCAAGGTTTCAGACAAAAGGAAGACCTGGACTATTTTGATACATATTCTCCAGTAACTAGAATAACATCAATAAGAATGCTGATAACAATCGCATACACACTCAATTTAGAAATACATCAGATGGACGTAAAGACATCATTTTTAAATGGTGAACTGAAGAAGAAATATACATGAAACAACCTGAAGGTTTCTAAAAAACTGGAAATGAAAGTAAGGTTTGTAGATTAAGAAAATCACCGTGTGGGCTTAAACAAGCGCCTAAACAACAGCATGAAAAATTTGATGAAAATATGATATTAAATGGATTTCATATAAATGAATGTGACAAACATGTCTATTCTAAACATATAAATATGGGATATGTCATTGTATGTCTATATGTAGATGATCTACTAATACATGGAAGCAACAAGGAGATAATAAAATCTACAAAAGATATGCTCTCCGCCAGATTTGATATGAAAGATCTAAGAATCGCTGATGTGATATTTGGTGTAGAAATACATAAAACCAACCAAGGATATGTGTTGTCCTAATCACACTACATTGGAAAAATACTTGAAAAGTTTAAACAACACAATATAATATTAGCAAAATAACCCGTAGATTTGAACCAAAACTGGGTTAAAAATAGCGATGATAGTATTTACCACTTGAGTACTCTCATATACTAGGCAGCATTATGTACACAATGAATTGCACTAGGCCTGACATAGCATATGTTGTAAGTAAACTTACTTATATACTAGCAATCCAAGAAAGAATCACTAGAAAGCTATAATTTGAGTACTAGGATACCTAAGGTATACACAAAGTCATGGACTACATTATGATAGGTACCCATCTGTAATAGAAGGGTATTGTGATGCAAACTGGATAACTGGTTCATCAGATATAAAATCCACTAGTGGATATGTGTTTACCTTAGCTAGTGGAGCAATATCTTGGAGATCCTCTAAACAAACTTGTATAGCAAGATCAACAATGGAATTAGAATTTATTGCCTTAGACAAAGCCGCAGAAGAAGCTGATTGACTTCGAGGTTTCTTAGAAGGTATCTTGAATTGGGAAAAACTTGTTCCTCCAATAAGCATACATTGCAATAGCCAATCAACTATTTGAAGGGCCAATAGTAAGCTTTCTAATGGCAAGTCTAGACATATTTGTCGTAGACATAAAACTGTTAGACAACTTCTCTCCAATGGGATTATTACAATTGACTGTGTAAGATCAAATGATAACATTGTGGATCCACTAACAAAAGGTTTACCTAGAGAGAAGGTTAATATCTTATCGATGGGAATGGGGTTAAAGCCCATAAACTAAAAGTTTCTTTAAACGGAAACCCCACCTAGCTGACTGGAGATCCCAAGAGCTAGGTTCAAAGTGACAACTAAGTTTAGATAGACTTGATAGCACTATAAATATTCAAACCATTCCTAAGATAAGTCGGTGCACTACTCGTCGAAAAATAGGATAAGTTTTGATACTCTTAATGATGTCTATACTTGGTAATATTAAGAACCAAGTAGAGTACTGTGAAAATACCCGTTATAGAATCACCTACGTGAGTGCGAAGGCGCTGCTTCAAGGAGAATTGTAAGGCCAAATTCTCCAAAGCACTCATGAGACCAAGCTGGTATTCATGGCAAAAACGAACACAAACAGAGAACCAAGGAGGATTAGAAACACTTATTGCATGTTGTCTATTTTAGATTTACACAAAAGGCTTATAGTTCAAAGACAACCTAGTCCACTGATTCCCCAGTAAGTCAAAAGGATAAACACTAGGAAAGTTCAAGGCCAATGTGCTACTTTTACCAATACGATAAATATTTCGCAAAATTTTAATAACAAATTAAGCAATTACTCATTCATGTGGGGGATTGTTAGAAATGAATGAGTAGCATTGGGGATTGTGAAGGCATTAAATGCCTTGGGAAATGAATAGTCCCACATCTTAGAATAAAGTAAACTACTTGTGTTTATATACTAAGATGTGGACACTATGATAATTCCTATAGACAAAGAGAGACACAAACCATGACGGGTGGTGCAACGTACCAGCCTGCATGCCCATGCCCGTGCCCGAGCTCGAACCCAAACTCGAACCCGCATCCGCACCCACACCCGCATCCACGACGCGGGTGAATGGGTGTTTGAGGCGTATTAGAGGCACTTACAACTTTGCAGTTGGCAGTTGGCTTGGCGCGGTTGTTTAGACCGAACAATTTTTATTTTTTGTCCGTTCAAACTCAAACGGTCACATCACCTGGTAAAGGGTCGCAACCTTTCCAACAGTCACATCCATTGGAACAGACACCTATTAACGAATAGGTGCACCTCCTCGCGCCTATATATAGGCAGAAAGAAAACAGTGAAAAAATATAGTTAATTTTTTATGCATTTTCTTTCTCCTCACAGCATTTTGTTCTTAAATATTCTCTCTTGAGTTCATCATTACTCAACGATTATTGCGCAGCATCGCAGAGAAGGTCTGTTTCATCTTGGAAAACAATTGCTCGATATCCTTAAGCGCCATAGTGGGAGCAATATTGTTTCAAGGAAACAGCTTTCCGCAGGACTCGGACAATCTAATCGGTATTATATTTACTACATTATCTGTTAACTGCATAGTTCTGTTCGTAACAGATTTTGCAACGTACTTGTGACAGTTTGCTGTTGTTGCAATTCTGCATCATAATTGTAATAGTTTCGTAACACCTTAGTAACGTTGCTGTTAACAATCTTTGCATACAGTTTTCTAACACTTTTCTGACATTACTGTTTAACAATTGCACCCACCTGATGCTAGAATAGTTGGAAAAAATGGATAGTCCCCAATTAGAATGGAAATTTATGTCAAAAAACTGTAAATAGACATTCTTTAAGACAACTAAAAGAAAAAAGAAGAACACTTTGGCATCGAGATGTAGCATATCATCAAGTAACTAATAGTAGATATGTTGAAAAAGAAGAAAGAATAAACTTGAATAGTGTACATATATTTCAACTAAATGTGATTATATTAAAACTTCAATATTTATACCATATTTATATTAACAAAAATGATCCATTTTAATTTATAGATACATCAATCACATAATATAAATAATAATCATAAATTTAACTTATAATTCGTTTATATCAATATATTTAACATGCATTCCACTTTAAAACCCACTTTTAACATCAAGTATCTACATTTTAAAATTTCTATAGTTATTTACAAAGCTCTCCTCAAGATCACCTAATATTGTGCATTTAAGTCAATATATTTAAATTAATTACCCAATCTTGAATTTAAACTATTCAAATAAATTCAATTAACATATAAATTCATTTCACCAAAAGTGGAAATTGTTTTTTCAATCAAATATAATAAGATATGAATCACATAACATGAATACTATGCATAAACAATATTAACAAATTTAATTTATTATTTATTTATCTCAATAAATGTTTTCATACATTGCATTGCAAAACTCTATTTTTTAGCTTCGATTACCTATATTTTAACATTTCTATAATCATTCATACCACCACAATTATTTTCTAATAGTTTATATTTAAATCCATATATTTGAACTGTTTACAAAATCAAAAATTTAAACTATTTAAATAATCTTTATAAATATTTATCTATTCTTTTAATTAGTCCCTAAAAGTATATGCCAATTGTACACACACACACATGCATATAAACACAAATATTAAATCATTTATTCAACTACAAAGATATATATATATATATATATATATATCACAAAACATAAGTTATGTACATAAATAATAATGAAAAAATTAATTTGTAAATTAATTAATATGTTTCATTTATCTCAGAAATTTATCATACACTACACAATAAAATTCCGATTTTAACTTCAAATAACTAAGCATTAACGTTTCTAATGTTTTTCACAAAACCCTTCTCAATTCTTTCTAATATTTACCTTTAATTCTATATATTTAGACTAATTATGTAATTTTGAATTTAACATACTTAAAAAACCAGTTAAACATTATTTGTTAATTTATTTAATAAATCACTATAATATGTCAGTTTCAAGATGTATACCATATTCAAATTAACAAAAATGATGAATTTTTTTACTCAAATATAAAGATATATAAGCTATATAACATAAATTATACATAAACGATAATAACAATTTTATACAACAATTCATTTATTTCATTGAATTTACCATACGTTGCATAACAAATTCCTAGCTCTGTGTTGATTCGAAGATATTTATCTCTTCTATTTATTCTCTCTTAATATTTCATTTTTAAATCCCATTAATTTATCAGTTTATATACATTTTACTAATTTATTCCCATCATTTTACATTTTGATACAGATATTTTAAAGTCCATACAACTATCTACAGATAATTTGTGAATCAATTATAACTCGTTGATATCAAGAATTTATCATACATTTTATACCAAAATTATGTTTTTAAATTCAATAACTCCATATCAAATTTATACTATTTTTTAACATAAATTTTCTCAATCATTCATGTTGTTTACCTTTAAGTCGGTATGTTTGAACTAATTACATAATTTAAATTTAACTTATTTAAACAAATTTTGTTAAATAATATTTGTTAATTCATATAATATGTCACTAACACATGTGAGTTTCATTATGCATACTATATTCACATTAATAAATATGATAAAATTATTTTATTTCTCAAATATATAAATAAATACACAACATAAATTACACACAAATAATAATAACAATTTTAACTTATAATTCATAACAAAGTTTTCATTGTAACACTAAAGTATAAATACTATATTTTATATTATTGGCGTATGTAACGTATGAGTTACACACTAGTAGTCATGAAAGAATACTAAGAGAATATATTATTCTTATGTTCAAGTACCCGCTAAAAGTATAGCGTTAGAGTTTTTAACTTATGTTATATTTCATCATTGCAAATACCTTTCTTAAACAATCAACTCCTTGATGCTTAAGTAACCTTTGCTTGATTCTGAAAGTACTACCACCATTATCAAACACTTTCTTTACATTTACTTTCCTCACCAGTGATATAATTTCCTAAAGGAGTTTAAATTAGTTTAATAAGAAAACTCTACAAAAGAAACCTTTTTTTATGATCAACGTGCGACATTCAGACATGAAATATGTAAACAGATGCCAACTGAATGAAAAATGGAATTATAATATTCATGAATTTATAAAGAGAACATAAAATCGTAATTTCAATTATGGTAAAGTAAAACAAGGTTCATATGAATTAAATAATAAAGAATAACATATCAATTACTTTGAACAATTGCTTAATGAAGAAAATCCTAGAGACAAAATGGAACAAACATATAACAACAATTAGATGATTTATAAAGTAGAAAATAAGCTAAAGTGGCGACTAATAAAATGGAAAAATAATAAAGCAATAGAACAAAATAATATACCAACAAAGACAATAATACCACTTTTGAGAATAAAAAAATATACATAACGATGGTAATTATTAGGAAATTAAATTAATGAGTTGTAACGACTTGTTTTTTTCGACCCTCAATAGTTAACACTAATACATCTATGGTATTCACGTACAAAGCATCGAAGTGCCGAAAAGACAGATTGTTAGGGTGAAAGAAAAGAAAAGGCAGAACAGAATATCACATCGTGATGAGTATTATATAATATTCAGATGTTCTTTACAAAAAAAACTTTAATGTACATACAACAATTAGAGTAAACTAACCAACCATCCATCTGGACAGTTATAACATCCTATCCTCACTAATGCTGATAGAAACAAACTAGTAATGCAAGCGAAAATAAAATACGTGAATAGGTCTTGGAGGCATCCAGCTTGTCTCCTGAAGCTCCAAAGTATCCATAGCTAAATCTAGGAATATACTCGGGGCTGACCTGAGCATTATAAGAGAATAACATCCGCATCAGTCTGGTAAAACGGTGTGAAAAACTCAAATCATATGTAATTTTTTATATTTATAAAACCCTTTGAAAATAAAGGTATATTGTAAGACAACACCTCAAATAAACACGGATGAGATTTTACCTTACGATAATCAAACCATTTTTATTAGAAAATCTAATGATATTATAATAATGTCTAAAGTTGAAAATAAATATATAACATAACATAACTAGAATGGTTACATTAGTTACATTCAACATCATATTTAGTATACAATTAAGTCCATAAGGCACGTATTGGAAAATGGATTCCAACAATGACAAGTCTACCGTGGTACTGCCTGTCACAGTACACCTCTAGATAAAATGTACCGAGGGCCACACATGGACCCCCTACATGGCATGACCAGCCTACCCCTTACTGGATAATACCGAATATGTCATCATCCCGGTTATCCCGGACAAACCTTTTACATGGCCATAGCATACATAATATATAAATATCAATCTAGATACGAGTGATGACCATATCTTAATGTTAGCGAACCACATAACCTTGTGGTGTTTCCCCTGTTTAGTCATTACCGAGTGTGAGGCTTGAGAATGCATTTTTTCTTTTTAGCAAATCCCACTTGGAATGCTAATATTGCCCTCTAAGCAACAATGCAATGCCATCATCAATCCATATAAGTAGTTCAGGATATGAACAAACCGAAGGCACTACTTCCACTACATCCTTTTTGGAACCAAACTTAGGATTAGTGGCAAGCAGTCCTTGGACTTTAAAGAACACCAACTTCAATTTCATCATCTTCAAGATGCCCCCAATTAGAACGTTAAGCCAATTCGAAGTGATTTTTGGATAGCTCATGCTTTTCAGATCCTAGACACTCCGAACCAACAATCTGTAGTTTCAAAACTGACTAAGATTTGATAGTCGGTCATTTAACTATCAAATAAGCAAATAATCCAATCGGAGATTTAATTCCATATGGATGCCAAGTATGGTTAAGCACATAACCAAACACTAAGCGTCTTTAATTAACCTTTTCATTAATTAAAAATCATATTGTAAATAGCTGTATTAAAATACCATTACAAAAGATATACATAAGTATACTACTCATTCACTATTCATTTCTATTCTTTCAATGATTGAAAAAATATCCATATACTTATCTCATCGGTATAATTATATTTACAAAACACTACACTTTCAATACTTAGAAAATGTATCCATATACAAAACATTAAGAAAGATTTCATATTTCAAATCATACTTAAAGGGTCAAAAAAATGTCACTTAAAAACATTGTTTATTGTAAACCCAAGCCACTTTTCTTCGATGTAAGTAAATGGATTATATGGAAATTAGAAAAAAAATACTTACCACCATTTTTCAATTTCAAACTTGTACCGTCCCTCGATTAACAATGAAGTCAGACAAGTTAGAAAACTATCCTTGCCTCGACATACATTCATAATTCTCACAAATAGAGATGAGTTTACCTACCTTGAAATTTGGTGTTAAGTATGAAAAGAATGCTTTCCATATCACCATGATTTTCAAAACGATTATTTATAGAAATCAAATCTCCTACACTTACCACATTTTTGACATTTGACTTACTCTATCCCTCATCTAGAAATGAAGCTAGGTAAGTTAGGTCATTGATTGCACCTAGCCTTGCCTTAGTTAAAACACTCTGATTCTAGATCTCACAGATAGATGATCAATCTACTCATTGGCTTTTAGTACCAAGTATATGACTGTTTAATTTCCATAAGTAACCAAATTCATATACGGAAATAATACTTTATATGCTTAACATTAACCTTCAATTTCAAACATTAATTATCCTTTGGTTAACAGTGAAGCCATTTAAGTTGGGGTATCATTATCTCTCAAACCTTGACTTGACAACATTCTTATCTTTCAGGGTAGGTAAAATTTTACCTACCTCGAAGCTTAATGGCAAGTATAAGACTTCATAAATTCTGTTTAGTTATTTAAAGCAAACAAAGTGTTATAAACCAAACTTCTTTTTCCAATTTCCAAAATCTTCTACTATAACTAGAATATTATATCCTTCTATTTTCCAAAAACCAGTTAATAAAACATAGAGGTTATAATTCCAGACTTTCCCTATTTATTCTCTAAAATCATTTAAAACACTTACAATATAGTTTAAGCTTTATATTTAAAACATCTCTTAAATACCATTACTTCTAAAAGAAAGTTGACTTTAGAAATAAAATATTTTCCCTTTTTATAAAAGTACCACTTGCTTTATTAAATCAAATAATCCTTTAAATCACTTATATAAATTTCAAACCTCCTTTTTAAAACATTTTGAACAAAGTTTAAAATTTTCATTCAAATCATAACTTAAAGCCATCACCTTTTTAAAAATAATTCAACTTTGAAAAGTAAAGGGATTTCCTTTAAATAACCACTTATTTAAATATCCTAAAATAAATCCTTTAAATCTCAAATGTCTTTTAAACATTCTATTTTTGAAAGTACATTTTTAAAATACATAAATTAAAATTTAAAATTCTTATACAAAACATTACTTGAGGTTCTTTACATAAAACCAAATTTGATTTGAAAAGATAAGATTTTTCTTTATAAATTTAACCCTCTTATTTAAATAACTAAATTAAATTCTTAAAAATATATTTAAAACTTTAAAACCCTTTTTTTAATACTCAAACAACCTTTCTAAAATACATTTGAAAGAGAATTCACAAAATATCTAAAGTAGATAACCTTTTTATACTTTACTAAAATCATATATTTCCAAAGTGCATCCATAGCTACTATTACTATATGTATCATAACCTTTAAAACTTTGTTTTGTAAATAAAATAGCTTTTAAACCATGTTTCTTTCTAATTTTTTAAACCACTTTAATACTTTTGAAAATAAGTTTAAAAACAAAAGTATAGTTTGGAAAACATTTAAAAACACTTTTAGAAATCAAGCGATAAAGTCACATAAAAGAGGATTATAGAAATCCAATGCCGCATTTAAAACATCCTTGAAAATCGAAGTACCACAAAATTATTTTAATAGAAAATCAAAGTCATAAATCATTTCAAAAAGTCGAAAAGAGGCTTTGAAGTTACATTAGCACTAAACACATGCTACTACTTCTTTTCTTAAAGAAAAGATTAATTCTTTAAAACATGTTAATGTTTCTCATACAATATAGCTAAGCCACCAAACCATGTTATACAAGCATTTCATATACACATATAATCATGAAATGTAAAATCAACGGTTGGAGCCCTCTACAAAATCAAATCATTCGAAGTGTATTCGTACGACCTATTCGTTACAAAGCACTTCAATTTTTCTGCTTTAGTCCCCTGCAAAAATGGTAATTGTATGTTATCCACTTTCAAGCGGGAAATCAAACACTACATATATACAACATAAAGAATAATATTTTTACAACATGTCACATTATTTTTAAAAATATATCAAAGCAAGATATCTCACTTTTACTCCCGACTAAGCTTCGCAAAATGGCCACGAATCCTTGCAACTACAAAACTCCATCCTTTCCTTGTCTTTTTGAAACAACCAGCCTTTTCAACCCTTAAAATTCAACACTAATACATCTACGGTATTCATGTGCCGAGCATCCAAGTGCCGAAAAGATAGATTGGTAAGGGAGAAAGAAAGAAAAAAATAGAACAGAATCTCACAATGGACGAGTAATATATAATATATAACAGTTCTTTACAAAACAAAAACTGTAATATACATACATCAATTAGAGTACTAATCTATCTTCAGTCTGGACAGCTATAACAACTTGTCCTCACAAATGCTAATAAATACAAAACAACCAATGCAACAGAAATAAAATATACATGAATACGTCTTGTAGGCATCTAGCTTGTCTCCTGAAGCTCCAAAGCATCCATAATCAGATCTAAAAATACACTCGGTCTAACTCGAGCATTATAAGAATATAACTCCCAAATCAGTCTGGTAAACCAGCATGAGAAACACACGTCATATAGATTTTAATGTTATAAAAGCTTTCAAAAATAAAGGTATCTCGTAAGATCATGCCGCACATAAACATGGACGAGGTTTTACCTTATGATAACCAAACCATTTCATAAGAAATCTTGTGATATTATAATAATATCTAGGGTTTAAAATAAATATTGAACCATAGCTGAAACTGTTACATTAATTAAATTCCAGCATAATAGGTATACAACTAAGTCTAAAAAGAAATTTATTGGAGAATGGATTCCATACAATGACAAGGCTATTGGGGTACCGCCAGTCATAATACAACTCTAGAAAATGTACCGAGGTTGAAAACCTTTCAACCTCTATAAAGCAAAATCGGCCTACCTTTCAATAGATAGTGCTGATTATGTCACCACTACGGTAACTTTACAACATTTTTCAAAGAGCTCTCATGCGCATACCAAATTCATAATTCCATAAATAATAATCTAGAAGGGTGATGATATAACCTAATGGTAGCGAACCACATAGCCCTAAAGCATATCACGTATTTTAGTCATTCCTGGTTATTGAGGCTTGAGGCTACGTTTTATCTTTTTAGCTATTCCTACTTGGAATGCTAACGCTGTCCTCCAGGCAACAATGCAATGCCAATGTTCATCCACACAAGTTATTCAGGATATAAACAAACCGAAGGCACTACTTCTACTACATCATCATCCTCATGATTAGTGGTAAGTAGCACTTGCACTTCAAAGAACCCCGTCTTCGATCATCTTCAAGATATATCTAATTCGAACACTCATGCTGATTTAAAGTGGTTTTCTGATGATATATTCGATCCCGGTTTCTCCGAACCGACAACGATATTTTAAAAATACTATCCAACATTTGATAATCGGTTATTTAACTATCAAATAAAAAATTAATCAAACTAGAGATTTAATTTCACATGTAAACCAAGCATAGTTAAGCACATAACCGACTATTAAGTCTCTTTACTTAATCCTTTCATTAATTAAAACTACTTTGTAAATTCTTGTATTAAAATACTTTTACAAAGATATATTCACAAACCCTCTCCACTCTTTTCAATATCTGAAAAGTATTGATATACTTACCTTAAATGTATAAATATATTTCCATACCTTTTCACTTCTAATACTTATAAAAACTTTCCCATGTACTTATATCAATAGTATAAATATATTCACAAAACACTACATTTCCAATACATAGAAAATGTATCCATATACTTATCTCAACAAGTATATTCACAATTTTTAAGAAAGATTTCATTTCGAAAACCACACTTAATTTGCATTGAAACAAATGTTAATTAAAAGTAATAAACCCAAACACTTTTGATGTGAGCATATGAACCGTATGGAAATTTAACGAATATACTTACAATCACTTTCCGATTTCAAACAGTACTATCCTTCGATTAACAATGAAATCGGAAAAGTTTGAAAACTATCCTTGGCTCGATACACATTCTTAATTCTCAAGATAGAGATGAGTTTCTATACCTTGGAATTTGGTGTCAAGTATAAAAAGAACATTTTCCATATCACCGTAATTTAAAATGATCTTTTATGGAAATTAGATCTCAATCTTTTTATAAAGTGCCCTTATAAAACTCCTTATATTTAAAAAATTCTTTTATAAAATATTATTGATGAATAATAAATTTCCCTTTATAAATATCTAAACATAATTGTAAACCCTTTTATAAATTCAAATTTATCTAATAAACTCCTTTATAAACATCCTTTATACTATTTATAAAACTCTTTTATAAAACTTCTTCTATAAAATATCATTTAAAAAACTCATTTTTATAAATCCCTAAATTTATTTGCACCTCCTTTTATAAAACAAAACTCCAAATATAAAACTAAACTCCAAATATAAAATAAACTCCAAATATAATTATAAAACTCATTTACTTTTAGTAACATGATCATTCCATATATTACAATAAATTTACAACTGTGATTCATTACTCTAATTTATCAAAATGATAATATTTTCCCTTTTACAAAATACCATTTCTAAACCTATTCTTTTATTTGTAAAAATACCGTTTATAAACCTCTCTTTAATTTATAAAATTCCATTTATAAATCCGTTCTTTTTTCACAACATTTTATTTAAAATGTTTGACAAATATTTATTTTAAAATATTTCTATCTTCATTTAAAAACAAAAATCACTTTAAAATAAAGATAAACCTCTTTTTCTCCATTAAAATAAACATTCATTATTATAATAACCTTTCTATAAAGGTAAATACTTTCCAAAATAACTTTAAAACATTTACACACACACACACACACACATATATATATATTAGAAAAAATTAATACTAGAAGTTGAAGTAAAATTGAGAAGTATAAAAACTAATTTTAAATAAAATATCATATAAAATCCAAAAAAGTCAGACAAAAATCATTTTCCCACGTCGAAACCATCTCCAAAAGAAAAAAAGCAATTAATAGTATTTCAAATACTACGACAAGTCCAATAGCTATCATATCACTTAACCAATGTTATTACTACCTTTTTCACTAAAAAGGTTCAACTTTTAACATATGTCAGCGTCACATTCAATGTGGCCAAACTATCAAATTTAGCATTTAACAATCAATATAACATGTATATAAATGAAATTAAAATCAACAGGTATATAATTGGAATTAAAAACCACAATAACGAGAAATATGAATTTATTTACAAATCTTCCCTGTATTTCATTTTAGGTCTCACTCGCTTTTCAAAAGTGGATATTTTAACTAAACCAAGCTAATAAATCATTTTAATACAAATAATAATTTTTATCTACTATGTATCATTATAGTAATCATTCAGATGTGAGATAACTCATCGAAATTTTAGTTGACGCCGAAGTGTTTCATTTTAAATTAAAATTGAATGACATTCGATTTTAGTCCAAAATTCCACGAGTTCCAAACTCGACGAAACAGTTCCACCGTGTAGTTAACGTTATTACGAGCATAATGCAAAAATCTCGGCTCGAGTGGACCTCGCATGTGAGAGATATACATTTTATAAGTTATTGGATTAGCTAAAAAAAATTAATTATTAAATTAAATATTAATTACCCTAATTTAAACTAAACCCTCCCCCAAATCAACTTTTTCCTTCCTTCCCAATCGACCTGTACACGAACACACCCTCTCTGAATGTGCATGCATGCATTATCTCACTCCCTGCTCCATGAAATAGCATCTTGACTACGCCTGCGCGAGTTTCGCATCCATCACCCTCTCACCCAGCTCTGTCCATTCCACCAAAATGCAACCTGGCACCTCCATTCCTCGTCCATGCAAAGTCGCAATCCACCATTCAAAACTACACCCTAAGACTTTGGCCGTCGAAGCTCCTTCTCACCACAAACTCGATGCAATCGACCCCAAACTATATCGTTGCCCAAATCCATCAAAAACTCAAACGAAGGCATACGTGACCAATTTTCAAAGCAGTGAGGAACGTAAAAATGTGGCTATGGGTATGGGTGCGTGACAAAATTTCAAAGCATCAGGGCATTGTGTAACTAAATTGTATCAAAATTGGGCTTACTGTTCAAAAGTTATAGTGGAAACAATTTGAATGTATCAGTATGTATGTGTGTGTAAATGTATAAAATCTTTCCCATAGTCATTTCTATAACTAATATATGTATTTCCAAAACCATTTCTATGAATATTCAGGTTCTTGCTCTTGACTTCAATGTCGATAAAATCAAAATGCACCTGAGTCTCACCATACACCTATAGAAATGTAGATCTAGGCTATACGGGCTCAAAGATCTTTGTTTTACCAATTTCCGTTAAGTAAATCTTTTGTGTAACAACTCTGTTAATAATTTTCTTAATTTATAAAATGGTTAATAAATTTAATTGAGATTTTAAGATTTTATTGAATAAATAAATTTGGGCTTTTGAATAATTGATTTAAAATATTAAAAGAATGGAATTTTTTTCTTTCTTAAAGGAGGTTTATTTCAAATTGAAATATTATAATCAAATAATTTGAATTTAAAATTTGAAATGAATGGAATATTGTTTAGGCCTTAAGCTTTTTTTAAAGCCAATCTTACTTCATGAAACCAATCAAATGCCATTCATTTAAACATCTTCTAATCCTTTTCCACTAATTCCATGCCTTTCATATTTTTGTTCCAAGCAATTATGATTTGGGCCTTACTAGAAATGAAGCCAAACTAGATAATAAAACAAAGCCTTAGTAAAAAGAAAAACCACAAACTCCTCCTTTTACATTCATAGCCGGTACCATTCATTTCCAAAATTGAAATTCGCCCCTGCCCTATTTCCTCCATTTCAATCAGCAAAAAAAAGAAGAAGATGAAACGTGAGACGAGATGGTGGTCAGGATAAGGCTTGGAAGCGTCGGCGTCGAGGCGACGTGCCATTGGAGCGACGATGGTATAGGCGCGAATTCAGGCGATGGAAACGGCCGACATGGCAGGCGCGCTTAGCGACAAGGAGGAGCATGTTGACCTAGATGTGAAGTAGAGGTGCTTGGTGATTTGGCCAGCAATAATTGAAGATTGGAATAGCGACAAGAGTGCCAACGAATGGAATTTGGGTATAGACTAAGATTGATGAAGGAGCATTGGCAGGCAGTTATTAAAGGTGAGTTATAACACTCACTCATCCATATCTATTCGAACTGATATCTCTAAAAAAATACGTTGGTTTAATTGCTCAATGGATGAATTAATTAGTATAAGTGAATCAATATAAATTCAACTTTTAAAAATTTGATACTGTTGATTTTAGTTTAAGCACGAACACACACTATGTGCAACTAAGGGAGAAATTGTTGTAGTCATAGTGTTAGCATATCTAATAGACCTATACCATGTTCAACAACTCACCATAATCGACAATGGTCGATCATCTCACAGGTGCTATTCCAAACTGGGTAGCAAGACCGGTTCCTAATGATGCTTGTTTTTCTTTTCTTTCCATTCATTTCTGGGCTTGTTAATTTTTGAGCATGTCATAGATTGTATTATCTATATATATTTTGCAACAACCGATTGTATGGATTGTTTTCTGGAGCATTTTTGATCCATACCTTGGTTTGTTTAATTGTCTTCATTTGATTCTTTTCGATGGTTTTAATAAGCTTATGGAAGTTTGTTTTAAACTCTAAAATTTCTAGTGTTTTAAATTAAAATAATAATATTAATAATAAAGTTTTCATAAGCATGGTATTTTTTAAACCAAGGAAGAAATTGATTCTTATATAAAAATTGTTTTGGAAAAAAAACATGATTTGCAAATAATTATGTATATATATATATCAGAAATTTCATTTGAAAAGAAATAAATTTCTTTATAATGGTAAATTATGATTTTAATTATAAATACTAAAAAGATTAATTTTATAATATTTCACGAGCTTTCAAAAGAATATTAATATGTATATATATATATATAACTATGAAAGGAGTTCTCTTACTATTTCAAAGTTATAAAATCAAAGTAGATATTTATAAAACAAAATTCTTCTTTTATTTAAATTGCATAATTTATTCCATTTAAATTTTTGTTGGATACTATGGATTTGAGATTATAATGGGATTTCGTGCTTTTCTATGAAACAAAGAATTTTAATAAACGATTGAATTATCGGACGAGTATGGGACATTTCGTACAATTCTTTCGGTTATTATTATAATTTGTTACAAAGAGTTTGGGTGAAAATTACTAGCTTTTAGTAAATACTTGAATTTACTATCTGGTATGGGATAGTTAGTTAAACTCTTAAGATTACTAGAATGGCAGTAACTAACACTTTAGAGTTGTACTATCTTGGGGTGTTCGGATTTTATTTGAGACGGATAGAACCCCAAGAGACTATGACTCATTTTTCATCGATCTTAGAGTTGATTTATTTTTAGATTTGAGTAGGCATAGCTATTTCTTGGGGTTAGGTCTGTTCTGGTATAACATAGCAGTAATTTTTGTTGTTTAGACAAATGTTATATTGCATCCCTATCAGTTCATTTCACAGCTGGACAATGTTTACCTATTTATATTCGTTTGGTAAATCCACATAGTTTTGTCATAAACACAACTCTAAGATAACATTCTCTCCCATAGCTAGTTGTAAAGTAGTAAACGCCTATTTCTCCATCTCCTTACTTTCCGCGGTTGAGATCTCAGCCGTCAACTCCTCAAGGGCAAACACTACTGGATAGACTTCATTCCTCATTAGAATAACCTTCATCCTCCATTGTCACTTCTTGAAGTCTTTATCCACATTCCATTTCTCAATTGCCAACTGTGATCCTGACGCTATATACATCCCTCTAGTATAAGGTCTTGCAACAACTGGAATCGCTTCATCTCCTGCGATAGCGTCTAACACTCCTCAATCAACCTTGCATCTTTGATACCAGACTGATGGAGAAAATCCCTTCAGATGATCAGTCTAAGGGAATAAAAAACCCAATGCAGTGGAAAACAACTAGATCGTGATTGTAGTGAGACGAAACAAACAGAGACAAACACCAGAACAGACAGTCACAGATCTATGCAATGCAGAAAAATAAATAACACCAGTATTTATAGTGGTTCCACTACCGCGAGGCAGTGTACGTCCACTTAGGGAGAGGAGATTTTATTAATCACCGAAAGATTAGAGTTACAAGATTGATTCACTTTTGGAGACTATACATAAGAAGAATTAACAATACAGATAAAATTATGCAGAGTTTCAGCTCTCTAGGATGGCTGCCATTGTTGTTCAGAAGCTCCACCATTTATAGAGTCAAGAAATAAGGAGGGATAGCTGCTATATAGCAGCCCTGAGGTTTGGTTCGGCATATCTGGTCCGGTAAACAACACAATAGCATTTGGTTCGGCAAGCAACACTCAAGATCTAGATCGTCATGGTCCAATACCGAACCAAATATTTGGTTCGACCTTAACTTGGTTCGGCATCACTTGGACCGGCAGTCCACATCAACGCTGCTGGTTCGGTACAAGCCCATAGATCTGGAGCAGCAATCATTGGTTCGGTCATGCTTTGGAGCGGCATCCCATCACCATCGGACGAGATATTTGGAGTGACAACCCTTAATCACCACCGGATCAAATCTTTGATCCAGCATCTCCCATCATCGAACGAGACTTCCTCTTGCCTTCACTGTCAATCGAAGCACTACCACCGGACCAAAATTCTGGTCCAGTCTTTCACCGAGCGAGGTCACCATCTCACCGAACAAACTCCACCGGACCAAATCTTTGGTCCGATATTTCCTCCATTGAACCAGACTTCTAGTTCGGCCTCCAAGTTTCTCCACAACACTGTGGCTTCAAGGACTCCTACTTCTACCTTGGTATTCTCTTCTCTGATGAAATTGGTATCTCATCTAACAATCTCCACCTTAATAACAAATTTCATACAAGCCTTCCAATTCCATCTACACCACTATGCTCCAAGCAATGGATACTTACCCAATAAGCTTCGGCAATGCCGTCACCCATTACACTCTGTCAACGAACTCCGGCAAGGCCACCGCCCGTCAACGAAGTGTTCGAAGTACCAAGTACATGTAGAACCTATCAATCTCCACCATAAAAAAACGTCTCCATGACCATCTCAACTCTCCCTCCGTGCCACCCCGTGGCACCTAGCACTTCATTAAGCGAATCAAGTCCAAAAAATTCTCGAACTTAGCAACAGGCAAAGACTTGGTAAACATGTCTGCTGCATTCTCCTTTGTGTGAACTTTCTGAAGACAAACTATCTTCTCTTCACTCATCGAGACAAGGAACGAGTCTCTTTCCTCAATATGCTTCATCCTCGAGCTGAATGGCAGATTTCAGCTAAGTGAATTGCACTCTGACTGTTACAGTACACATCCACGCCTTCATATACGAAGCCCAAATCACACAACAGTCGCCTCAAATAAAGCGCCTACTTAGTTGCTTCAACCATAGCTATGAGCTCTGCCTCTGTAGTGGACAAAGCCATAATCGTCTGCAACCTCGCTCTCCAACTGATCGCTGTCCCATCAATAGTGAACACATATCCGGAGGTTGACTTCCTTCGATCTCTATCACCGGCATAGTCGGAATCACAAAATCCAACCAAGCTGAAATCTTTATCTCTGCCGCCAAAGACAAGTCCATGGTTTGTAGTTCCTCTAAGGTATCTGAAGATACACTTCACTGCTTCCCAATGCGTCTTTCCTGGATTCACCATGAATCTACTCACCGGTCCAACAGCGTGTGCAATGTCAGGCCTAGTGCAGATTATGGCATGCATCAAGCTGCCAACTGCACTTGCATATGGGACCTTCATCATATAAGCCTTGTCCTTTTCCGAGATCGGAGAGCCTTTACTAGAAAGCTGTATGTGCAAAGGCATGGTGTGCTGATTGCCTTTGCCCCTTCCATGCTAAACTGAGAAAGCACCTTTCGAATGTGCTCCTTTTGAGTGAGGCTCAAAAGTTCTAGCTTTCTATCCCTTTGGATTTCCATACCCAAAATTCTCTTTGCTTCTCCAAGTTCTTTCATTTCGAATTCCGCTTTTAGCTTTAGCTCAAACTATCGATTTCAGCCTTATCCTTAGAAGCAATCAACATATCATCCACGTACAAGAGTAGGTACACGCATCTACAATTCTTTAAATGAAGTACACACAAGCATCTTTGGTGCTACGATCAAAACCGATTGAAAGCATAAAAGAGTCAAACCTCTTGTACCATTGTCTAGGCGACTACTTAAGTCCATACAATGACTTCTTCAATTTGCAAACCCAATTTTCTTTCCCATCTAAAACAAATATTTCTGGCTGCTTCATGTAGATGGTCTCATCCAAGTCTCCATGCAAGAAAGCAATTTTCACGTCCAGTTGCTCAAGCTCCAAGTCATGGGCCGCGATGATAGCGAGCAAAATGCGGATGGACTTATGCCTCACTACTAGAGAGAATATCTCATCATACTCCAATCCCTTTCTTTGTGAAAACCCTTTATCAACTAGTCTAGCCTTGTATCTCCCATCATCCTTTACCTTGAACACCCATTTGCAACCTATGGCTCGGCTTCCTTAAGGAGGTGGTACCAAATCCCAAGTCTTGTTCTTCTTCAACGACTCTAACTCCTCTTCCATAGCGCACATCCACTTCGAATTGTCACATGACTTCAAAGCTTCATCAAGGTCAATCGGCTCCTCATGAATCACATGTAATGCATAGTCAAACAGATCACCAAGGCTATGGTTCGCAAACTGCCTATGACCATACCTTATGGGCGGCCTAATAGTCCTACGACTTACCTGGGTAGGTACTACTTCGTCTAAACTCCTTTCAGCTCCACCTTGAACCGAACTTCCTCTATATTCATGCACATCACCATCACTACTAGAAGGTACCGATGGACTATCCTGTGATGTTTCATAAACTGCGTTTTCCTCGACAGCATCAACAACAACTCTACTATTTGGATGGAAAACAGGAACTTCTTCCATCTCCTTAGGCCTATCAGAATCTTCTGATGCGGTAGGTAGCTTATCCTTTGGATTGAACATAGCAGACTCATCAGAAGTAACATATCTGGAATGAACAACCATTTGATCAACAGGGTTCCAAATTCGATACCCTTTGATACCATTGGTGTATCCCATTTGTATGCCCTTGTATGCTCTAGCCTCCAACTTGTCATCACCTGTATGGTGAACGTACACAGGACAACCAAAAATTCGGAAGTAACCAAGATACACTACTTTACCTCTCCACTTCTCCTCTGGAATCTTCCTATCTATGGCTGAGCACGGAATACGATTTATGACATGCACCGCAGTTGATAATGCCTTAGCCTAAAAGCCTCTATACAAGCCCATCGTCGATCTCAAGCAACGAGCCTTCTCTAGTAGACTCCTGTTCATCCTCTCTGCAACCCTATTGGATAGCGGATCGCCGGGTGTAGTGAAATGTCTCTGAATTCCATGCAGTCTACAAAAGTCGAGGAACTCCATAGAGACAAATTCACCGCCATTATCAAATCTCAGCACCTTTAACCTAAAACCAGATTGGTTCTCAACAAGCGCCTTCCAGTCTTTGAACTTCTCAAAGCTCTCTAATTTGGCCTTCATCACATACACCCATACTTTCCAAGAAAAGTCATCAATGAAAGAGATAAAATAATTTACTCCTCCAAGAGAAGGAGTAGCAACTAGTCCCCAGACATCTGTATGCACGTACTCAATTACTCGCCTCAATCTATGGAGTCCAACTCCAAAAGACACTTTAGTTTGCTTGCCTAACACACACTCCTGGAAAAAGTCGATCTTGTCGAAGCTTTCTCCTTTGATCATCTTCCGTCTTCGAAGAAACTCTAATCCCTTCTCTGAAATATGACCCAACCTGAGATGCGAAAGCCTTGTGGGATCCAAAGCATGAGAGCTCTCTACTCCAACACACGACTCTCCAAGAACCATGGTTCCTTTCAGCAAATGCAGATTTCGGAACACATCTCCTTTCATAAGAACTAGTGCACCTCTCGAAACCTTCAGACTATCCTTCTCGATAGTTACCTTGCATCCCAAAGATGCCAATTGTCCTAAAGAAATTAAGGACTTCCGAAGACCTGGAACATACCAGACACCTGTCAAAGTGCGTATTTCTCCGTCAAACATCATGATCCTCACTGAACCTTCTGTCATTGCTCTACAACTAGCATTATTACCCATAAGAATAAAGCTTCCCTCTCGTCCAACGAAAGAACTGAAGTAATCCTTATTCATATCGAAAGACGCCCCCAAGTCCAGCACCTAATGGTCTGAGACATCCGACACTGCTGTAGACAACACATCGTCAGATACAGACTTCTCCACCGCAAATGATGAAGATCTGTCTTCTTCCTTCTTCTTCAAATATGAAAAATCATTTTTCCAATGACTAGGTTTCTTGCGGATAAAGCACTTCCCATCCTTAGACTTTCCTGTCCTGCCACTACCGGGCTTGCTGGAGTTGGAACGTCCTTTAGAGTGCCAATTCTTCTTATCATCTCTACCTCTTTCAACAAACAGGCCGTGACTACTACTTACACCTCTACTTCCTTCACTTATCTCCTTCATCTGATCTCTCAATCCCTCAGATAGAAAGCCAGACTTCACATCTTCCACTGTCAATGTGTCTCTAGCGAAGATAAGGCTGTTAGCGGAACCTGTGTATCGCTCCGGAAGAGAACACAAAAGAATCATTGCCATTTGATCCTCATCCATCTTTAAGTCAATAGTCTTCATCTTCATCACAAGATCATCAAAGAAATTAAGATGTTCCTTCACTGATGTACCCTCTCTCATCCGCATAGTGAAAAATGTCTTCAGCAATATTAGACGGTTAGTCAGAGATTTCTTCAAGTAGAGATTTTCTAGCTTGGTCCAAATGCCCCTAGCAGTGGTCTCACTGCTAATCTCTGAGATAACATTCTCTCCCATAGCTAGTTATAAAGTAGTAAACCCCTATTTTTCCATCTCCTTCCTTTCTGCGGCTGAGATCTCAACTGTAACGACCCGTATTTTTACGGATCGACATGTTCGTCAAAATCTGGAATTTTAGCACTTTCATGTCATTTCAGATTTTTAGGCAGATTTGTCTAAGTCCTAGGTCGTACGCGACCTAAGGGTTGTTGGCAACTTAGAGAAGGTCTGCGACTTAAGAAAATGTTGTGAGCGACCTAAGTTTTGTTAAGTGTTAGGTCGGCTGGGAAAGTTAGCGACCTAGTGGTTCTGAGTTAGCGACCTTGTGGTTCCGAGTAAGCGACCTAGTGGATTCTAAGTTAGCGACCTAGTAGTGCCGAGCTAGCGACCTAGTGGTGCCGAGTTAGCGACCTAGTGGTTCTGAGTTAGCGACCTAGTGGTTCCGTGTTGGCGACCTAAGGAGTTAACAAGTTGGCGACCTAAGGAGTTAACAAGTTGGCGACCTAAGGAGTTAACAAGTTGGCGACCTTAGGAGTTAGGCTATGTGTTAGGTCGTAACACTGTTAGGTCGCGTAGGTTGCTAAGTTGTTAGGTCGCTAGGATAGTTCAAGTGTTAGGTCGCGTGTTGTTTTAGGTCGACTTGTGTTAGGTCGCGTGTTGTTTTAGGTCGACTTGTGTTAGGTCGCAACCCAACTGAGTCTTAGGTAGTTAAGTCGTTAGGTTGTTAAGGTCGCTGGGTTCCTAAGTGTTAGGTCGCAAAGGAGTTAAGTCGTACATCTGTTAGGTCGGAGAGTCTTAGGTCGGAGAGGCTTAGGTCGGAAACGACCTAGGGAGATAGCCGAGTTAAGCGACTTAAGGAAATTTCTGCTATAAATAGGAGGGGTTGTTCTCACTTTTTGGGATCCGGATTTTTGAAGCGACGAAGTGCTGCCATTTTGAGAGCTCGACTTCTACACTTCTTCACTTCTTTTCTCCACTCTAATCTAGTGATTCCATCCATCCAAATCGAAGATCAAGATTGAAGATTCAAGAGCTTAGATTGAAGATCTTCATCTTTTCAAGAGAGATTTCTTCATTTGAAGCGGATTTGTGATAGATCTAGCTTAGTTCTTCGCTGTCCAGATCTGAAGTTGATATCTTTTGGATTGTTTAGGTGATTTGGTGAGTGGTGATTATCTCTCACACGGATCCAAAGGAGTATATCGGATTGTTGGCTCGTTTTAGGTGATAAAATAGAGATTTCCATGCATTTTCTTCATCCTATGTGTAGATCCATGTAGATCCATTGTTCATGATGATGTTGCATCCATTTTATCATATATTAACCTATGCAAGTTCATTCATCAAGTTTGTAGAGATATAATCCATGTTTTCATGCTTATTGGACTTTCAACTCTTTAATTACGAAAATGCCATTATTGTTATAATTGTCTACTTAGATCATATTTGAATGCTTGATTGTTTGGATTGATGTTTGATTTGATTGATTGTTATGAACTAGATGATTGATGATTAGATTTAGATCGAAGATGATTCAAAAGCTAAGGGAAAGGCTCTTGAATTGGAAAAGCTGCTCGTGGCATATGTAGCGGGATGTTGAAGCTCTTATGCATAGACTTGATGATGTGACGTTAAGATGGGGCTTTGCGAGGATGTAATGAAGCGAAGCATCATGTGATGAAGACTTGGTCTAATCCAGACGGGATCATTCCAAGCATGTTGATAACTCGGTGATATGATTCGAGTTGAGGATAATGAATGGATATGAGAATAGTCGTCGAGGAGGATGACTAGGAGGCTTGGATAGCATCGTTGTTGAAGGTTCTAGCATGCTCTAAGCAAGGGTACGTTTGGGCAGATTCGATAGTCCCAACGGCCAACTGTTGATGGTCGAGTACTCTGGGCAGATTCGATAGTCCTAGGCACGGGCTGCGACGACGTGCGGGAGTTATGTCTAGAACCGGGGTTTTCATTAGCCCTTGACGGACGGCTGAAAGAATGTGCCGGTCATTCAATTAACGGTGATATCGAAGCAATGATAACAGTGATAGCCAGAGTCATGGATGTTTGGTTGTATCGTCATTCGGACTCAAGAGCGGTATTTTCTGGGTGCTTATCTGATTTAGGCCTTGGTACTTGGAAAACATCACCCTTGACTCGAATGATAGTAGCTTTACTTTAAATTGTATGCTCTGCTATGTTTGCTTCTGCTTAGTGTGTGTCTGGGGGCTATCACTGTAGAATGAGGTTGGAGTGGGAGGGTTGTATTCCTATTCCTTTTCCTTTATGCTCTTTTGGTATGTTGTTAGTTAATTTACTGCTCACTAAGACTGTTGTCTGACTCAAGGCTTTATGTTTTAATTCTTATTGCCTTGGGCTGTTCGTCCATTTTGGGACGGGCAGACTAGGTAGCAGGTGACAGGTGCTGTTCTCTTCTCACGATGCTGATATCGAAGACGAGCTGGAGGGTTGCATATTATCTTCTTACTATATGTACTGGATATTCCGCTGTTTTGTATTCTCTGAGAGTTTTGTAGTGAGGCTGGATGTATTGACTATGTGGATGCTTGTATTCAACTATTATGGAGTTTTATATGATGTCATTTTGTTCTGTAAAGCTTCACTATACATATGTTCTATTGTATTTTGTCCATGCGCTGTGAGTAATACGATAGATTCTGTTGCATTTAAATCTAACCTTGACAATCGTCCATGGTCGCCTGGCACACTTTACAGCGCTTATTCTCTAAATTCGGTGCAGGGGTCATGGGCGGTCGTCACATTTGGTATCAGAGCATTGGTTAATCGATTTTACCCAACGCTCGCTGTCGTAACTACGTATGAGAGACGTAATTGTATTTTGATGGATGATTACTATATATAATATAGTAGCTTGGTAGAGTTTGAGTCCTTTATGCAGTTGTTTCTCTAGATGTCCTAATCATTCCTTTTTATAGATATTGAGAATGAGTCGAAGAGGGAGACCAGCTGCTAGGGAAGGCCGTGCTACCGAAGAGACTGCTGATTATGCAGCCATGTTCGAAGCTATGATGACTTCGATCATGAGAAGGATACCAGTTCCAGGGGCAGCAGTAGATGTTGGAGTTCAAGTCCAAACTCCGAAACCAGTGGATTTTGCTAAGCTGTGCAAGGATTATACTGCTCTTGGAGGGAAGGTTTTCTTGGGAACAGAATCTACCATTGAGGTCCAGAGGTGGATGGATGCTTGTAGAAGAATCTTTGGTGATTTGGGAATTGATGATGCAACTAAGAGGAAGTTGGCATCGAGGCAGCTTCAAGGGAGAGCTTCTGATTGGTGGAACTCTATTACCATCACTACTCCGGAAGAAGAGATTACTTGGGAGCAATTCCAAGTCAGATTTGAAGCTAAGTTCATTTCTACAGCTCAGAAGTCTGTTCTGTTCAAGAGGTTTGTGGAGCTCAAGCAGGGTGGAAGATCTGTTCTTGAGTATGTTTCTGAGTTTGAAGCTTTGTCCAAGTATGCCCGGTCGTATATTGAATCTGCTTATCAGAAGAATGAGAAGTTTGTGACCGGCTTGGATAGTTATCTTGGGAGGCAGTTGGTGGATCATTTGGACGATTCATTTGAGAAGCTTGTGGAGAAAGCTCTCAGGCATGAGAGTCTGTTTCCTAAGGATGGATCTGTTGCTGCTGTAACCAAGGGAGAATCTAAACCACAGCAGGGTGGAAACCAGAAGAGGAAGCAACAGCAGCAGAAGGGTAAGGATGGCCAGAAGAAGCCGAAAGGCGAGGTGACTTGCTACAATTGTCAGCAGAAGGGCCATTTCTCTAAGGATTGTAAGAATCCGAAGGCACCGATGAAGTGTCACAACTGTGACAAGCCGGGGCATTTCAGGAAGAATTGTCCAGAACCAAGGAAGGACAGGCAGATTGTGCAAGCCTATGCTTTAGGAGCTGTTCCGTCGTCTTCGAAAGCTCCTACTGCTGAAGAGAAGGGAAAGAGTGTGGTTGTTCAAGGTACTCTTTTCCTATGTGGTGTTCCAGTTAGAGTTCTGTTTGATACTGGAGCGTCGCATTCGTTTGTTTGTAGTGAACTAGTAGGCCGGTTAGATTTGAAGCCGGATATTGTTGATAGGCCATTGGTTGTGACTAATCCAGTTGGGGGTTCGTCTTGTTTGTGTATGTTATGCCGTGGTCTAGTTGTGTCGAGTCATGGTTGCTCTTTTGTTTGTGATTGCTTTGTTCTGAACTTTGCGGGGTTCGGAATTATTTTGGGTATGGACTGGCTTAGGAAGTATGCGGCTAAGGTTGATTGCGAAAGGTTGGAAGTGACAGTCGAGAATGTGGAAGGGCGAAAGATTGTGATACGATGTAAGCATGAAGAAGGCGTCTTCATGAGCTTCATGTATTCGCTAGTTGTTCCACGGGATGGACTGTCATCAGTGCCGATCGCTAATGGATTCGAGGATGTCTTTGACGAAGTCAAAGGGTTGCCGCCGCATAGAGAGATCGAGTTTCGTATAGATCTAGTTGAAGGAGCCAGACCTGTTGTGATGCCTCTTAGGCGGATGGCGCCTAGGGAACAGCAGGAGTTGAGGGTGCAAGTTGATGATCTTTTGCAGAAAGGATTCATTCGGCGTAGTGTGTCCGAGTGGGGTGCACCGGTTGTGTTTGCAACCAAGGCAGATGGGTCGTTGAGATTGTGTGTGGATTATCGGGAGCTGAATAAGGTGACTAAGAAGAACAAGTATCCATTGCCGAGAATAGATGACTTGTTTGATCAGCTTCACGAGGCTAAGGTGTTCTCTCAGATGGATTTGGCAACGGGATTTCACCAGTTGAGAGTGGCTAAGGATAGTGTGCCGAAGACTGCTTTTAGGACACCATCCGGTTTCTTTGAGTGGCTGGTAATGCCGTTTGGATTGACTAACGCGCCAGCATATTTTGTGGATCTTATGAATAGAGTGTTCAGAGATCAGTTGAACAAGTTCGTACTTGTGTTCGTGGATGATATTCTGATTTATTCCAGAACTGAAGAAGAGCACAAGACGCACTTGCGTATTGTTTTGGAGATCTTGCGAAAACATCAGCTGAAGGCTAAGTTTTCAAAGTGTCACTTCTGGAAGAGTGAAGTGAGGTTCTTAGGCCATGTGATTTCTGCAAATGGAATAGCGGTTGATCCCGCTAAGGTGGCAGCAATCCAGGATTGGGTTAGACCTAAGAATGCATCAGATGTGAGAAGTTTTCTTGGATTAGCAGGATATTATCGACGGTTTATCAAAGACTTCTCCAAGATAGCTGCACCGTTAACAGGATTGACGAAGAAGAACCAAGTGTTCAGTTGGAATGCTAGGTGTGAGCAAGCCTTCGGAATCCTGAAAGAGAGACTGACGAGTGCTCCTGTTTTGACTATTCCAAGTGGGAATGATGAGATGGTGGTTTACACCGATGCATGTGGTACTGGACTTGGAGCAGTGCTGATGCAGAAGGATAAAGTTGTTGCGTATGCCAGTCGACAACTGAAGCCGCATGAAAGGAATTACCCGACTCATGATTTGGAGTTAGCGGCGATTGTTTTTGCTCTGAAGATGTGGAGACACTATCTATTGGGAGTTCGATTCGAGTTGTTTACAGATCATAAGTCGTTGAAGTATCTTTTCTCCCAGAAGGATTTGAATCTTCGGCAGCAACGTTGGCTAGAGTTTTTAGCATCATATGATTTTGGTATAGCTTATACTCCGGGAAATAGCTGGATTTGACTTCAGGCCTAGATGTGAATTGGAACCTGAGATGTTGGCAAACTTATCGATAAGACCCACTCTTGTGGAAAGGATTGGAGAGAGCCAGAAGCGAGATGATAAGCTTGTCAAGATTATCCGTGAATTGGAATCTGGATTGGATCTAGAAAGGGATAAAGGATTCGAGGTCGATCGAGAGGGTTGGCTTCGGAAGCAAGGACGACTAGTTGTTCCCGATATAGATGAATTGAGGAGTGAAGTTCTGAAGGAAAGTCATCACTCGAAGCTGACAATTCATCCAGGTGGAAATAAGATGTATCGGGATATGAAGAGAACCTACTACTGGGAAGGTATGAAGAAGGATGTTGGAAATTTTATTTCCAAGTGTATGAACTGCCAGTTGGTTAAAGCCGAACAGAAGAAGCCAAGCGGATTGCTTCAGCCATTAGAAGTTCCTACATGGAAGTGGGAACAAGTGTCGATGGATTTTATCGATGGATTGCCTAGGACCAGAACGGGAAATGAAGGGATCTGGGTCATTGTGGATCGTCTGACTAAGAGTGCACGATTCATTCCTGTTCGATCGACTAGGACTGCATCAAAGTTGGCTGAGTTGTATGTTAAGTGGATAGTTCGATTCCATGGTATTCCGAAGAGTATAGTGAGCGATCGAGACCCATTGTTCACTAGTGGATTTTGGAAGAGCTTCCAGGAAGTTTTGGGAACCGAGTTGTGTTTGAGTACAGCTTATCATCCCCAAACAGATGGTCAGACCGAGAGAGTCAACCGAGTTTTGGAAGATCTCCTCAGAGCTTGTGTTTTGGATTTCGGAGGATCATGGGAAGATCACCTTCATTTGGTGGAGTTTGCGTACAACAACAGTTACCAGTCAAGCATTGGTATGGCACCGTATGAGGCATTGTATGGGAGACCGTGTAACTCTCCGACATGTTGGATAGAGACAGGAGAAAAGCTGATGCTTGGGCCAGAGATGATTCGACAGACTTCGGATTGCATAGAGATCATTCGGCAACGAATGAAGGCAGCCCAAGACCGTCAGAAGAGTTATGCTGATAAACGTCGAAAGGATTTGGAATTCGACGTAGGAGATATGGTTTTTGTGAAGATTTCTCCACTGAAGAATGTTATCCGATTCGGGAAGAAAGGAAAATTGACTCCGAGATTTGTTGGACCATTCCCGATTATCGAGCGAATTGGAAAGCTCGCTTACAGATTGGAGTTACCAGAGAAGATGTCGAGTGTGCACAATGTTTTTCATGTATCATATCTACGGAAGTATGTGCACGACTCGAGTACGGTGGTTTCTGTTGATAGCTGTGAAGACTTTGTAGTTGATCCAGTCGGTAGAAGACCTCGTAAGCCGCTTCGTGTTGTGGGAACCGACACGAAACAGCTTAGGAGGAAGGTAGTTAAGTTGCTCAAGATACAATGGAGTGATGATGATAACGACTGTACGTGGGAGGTGGAAGAGAGGATGAAGGCAGCTCATCCTGAACTCTTCGAGGTATGGCCCTAAGGTGTCGTATCATCTAACGAAATTGTACCTTGTCCTTAGTCTTAGAATTCTGTACGCTAAGCTAGAATTGGATGCATGGTTTGTTGATTGCTATGGATGGTAGGCGTACAGAATAGCCTTTGATTGCTTTGTTTGCTTGGAATTTCGGGGGCGAAATTTCTAAGGGGGAGAGAATGTAACGACCCGTATTTTTACGGATCGACATGTTCGTCAAAATCTGGAATTTTAGCACTTTCATGTCATTTCAGATTTTTAGGCAGATTTGTCTAAGTCCTAGGTCGTACGCGACCTAAGGGTTGTTGGCAACTTAGAGAAGGTCTGCGACTTAAGAAAATGTTGTGAGCGACCTAAGTTTTGTTAAGTGTTAGGTCGGCTGGGAAAGTTAGCGACCTAGTGGTTCTGAGTTAGCGACCTTGTGGTTCCGAGTAAGCGACCTAGTGGATTCTAAGTTAGCGACCTAGTAGTGCCGAGCTAGCGACCTAGTGGTGCCGAGTTAGCGACCTAGTGGTTCTGAGTTAGCGACCTAGTGGTTCCGTGTTGGCGACCTAAGGAGTTAACAAGTTGGCGACCTAAGGAGTTAACAAGTTGGCGACCTAAGGAGTTAACAAGTTGGCGACCTTAGGAGTTAGGCTATGTGTTAGGTCGTAACACTGTTAGGTCGCGTAGGTTGCTAAGTTGTTAGGTCGCTAGGATAGTTCAAGTGTTAGGTCGCGTGTTGTTTTAGGTCGACTTGTGTTAGGTCGCGTGTTGTTTTAGGTCGACTTGTGTTAGGTCGCAACCCAACTGAGTCTTAGGTAGTTAAGTCGTTAGGTTGTTAAGGTCGCTGGGTTCCTAAGTGTTAGGTCGCAAAGGAGTTAAGTCGTACATCTGTTAGGTCGGAGAGTCTTAGGTCGGAGAGGCTTAGGTCGGAAACGACCTAGGGAGATAGCCGAGTTAAGCGACTTAAGGAAATTTCTGCTATAAATAGGAGGGGTTGTTCTCACTTTTTGGGATCCGGATTTTTGAAGCGACGAAGTGCTGCCATTTTGAGAGCTCGACTTCTACACTTCTTCACTTCTTTTCTCCACTCTAATCTAGTGATTCCATCCATCCAAATCGAAGATCAAGATTGAAGATTCAAGAGCTTAGATTGAAGATCTTCATCTTTTCAAGAGAGATTTCTTCATTTGAAGCGGATTTGTGATAGATCTAGCTTAGTTCTTCGCTGTCCAGATCTGAAGTTGATATCTTTTGGATTGTTTAGGTGATTTGGTGAGTGGTGATTATCTCTCACACGGATCCAAAGGAGTATATCGGATTGTTGGCTCGTTTTAGGTGATAAAATAGAGATTTCCATGCATTTTCTTCATCCTATGTGTAGATCCATGTAGATCCATTGTTCATGATGATGTTGCATCCATTTTATCATATATTAACCTATGCAAGTTCATTCATCAAGTTTGTAGAGATATAATCCATGTTTTCATGCTTATTGGACTTTCAACTCTTTAATTACGAAAATGCCATTATTGTTATAATTGTCTACTTAGATCATATTTGAATGCTTGATTGTTTGGATTGATGTTTGATTTGATTGATTGTTATGAACTAGATGATTGATGATTAGATTTAGATCGAAGATGATTCAAAAGCTAAGGGAAAGGCTCTTGAATTGGAAAAGCTGCTCGTGGCATATGTAGCGGGATGTTGAAGCTCTTATGCATAGACTTGATGATGTGACGTTAAGATGGGGCTTTGCGAGGATGTAATGAAGCGAAGCATCATGTGATGAAGACTTGGTCTAATCCAGACGGGATCATTCCAAGCATGTTGATAACTCGGTGATATGATTCGAGTTGAGGATAATGAATGGATATGAGAATAGTCGTCGAGGAGGATGACTAGGAGGCTTGGATAGCATCGTTGTTGAAGGTTCTAGCATGCTCTAAGCAAGGGTACGTTTGGGCAGATTCGATAGTCCCAACGGCCAACTGTTGATGGTCGAGTACTCTGGGCAGATTCGATAGTCCTAGGCACGGGCTGCGACGACGTGCGGGAGTTATGTCTAGAACCGGGGTTTTCATTAGCCCTTGACGGACGGCTGAAAGAATGTGCCGGTCATTCAATTAACGGTGATATCGAAGCAATGATAACAGTGATAGCCAGAGTCATGGATGTTTGGTTGTATCGTCATTCGGACTCAAGAGCGGTATTTTCTGGGTGCTTATCTGATTTAGGCCTTGGTACTTGGAAAACATCACCCTTGACTCGAATGATAGTAGCTTTACTTTAAATTGTATGCTCTGCTATGTTTGCTTCTGCTTAGTGTGTGTCTGGGGGCTATCACTGTAGAATGAGGTTGGAGTGGGAGGGTTGTATTCCTATTCCTTTTCCTTTATGCTCTTTTGGTATGTTGTTAGTTAATTTACTGCTCACTAAGACTGTTGTCTGACTCAAGGCTTTATGTTTTAATTCTTATTGCCTTGGGCTGTTCGTCCATTTTGGGACGGGCAGACTAGGTAGCAGGTGACAGGTGCTGTTCTCTTCTCACGATGCTGATATCGAAGACGAGCTGGAGGGTTGCATATTATCTTCTTACTATATGTACTGGATATTCCGCTGTTTTGTATTCTCTGAGAGTTTTGTAGTGAGGCTGGATGTATTGACTATGTGGATGCTTGTATTCAACTATTATGGAGTTTTATATGATGTCATTTTGTTCTGTAAAGCTTCACTATACATATGTTCTATTGTATTTTGTCCATGCGCTGTGAGTAATACGATAGATTCTGTTGCATTTAAATCTAACCTTGACAATCGTCCATGGTCGCCTGGCACACTTTACAGCGCTTATTCTCTAAATTCGGTGCAGGGGTCATGGGCGGTCGTCACATCAACCGTCAACTCCTCAGGGGCAAACACTACTAGATGGACTTCATTCCTCATTAGAATAGCCTTCATCCTCCATTGCCACTTCTTAAAGTCTTTATCCGCATTCCATTTCGCAATTGCCAACCGTGATCCTGACGCGATATACATCCCTCCAGTATAAGGTCTTGTAACAACTGGAATCGCTTCATCTCCTGCCATAGCGTCTAACACTCCTCAATCAATCTTATAGCTCCAATATCAGACTGATGGAGAAAATCCCTTCAGATGGTCAGTCTAAGTGAATAAAAAACCGAACGCAGCGGAAAAAACTAGATTGTGAATGTAGTGAGACGAAACAAATAGAGATAAAACCCAGAACAGACAGTCACAGATCTATGCAATGCAGAAAAATAAATGACACCAGTATTTATAGTGGTTCCACTACCACGAGGCAATGTACGTCCACTTTGGGAGAGGAGATTTTATTAATCATCGAAAGATTAGAGTTACAATATTGATTCACTTTTGGAGGCTATACATAAGAAGAATTAACAATACAGAAAAAATTCTGCAGAGTTTCAGCTCTCTAGGATGGCTGCCATTATTGTTCAGAAGCTCCACTATTTATAGAGTCAAGAAATGAGGAGGGGTAGCTGCTATATAGCTGCCCTATGGTTTGATTCGGCACATCTGGTCCGACAAACAACACAATAGCATTTGGTTCGGCAAGCAACACTCAAGATCTGGATCGACATGGTCTAATACCGAACCAAATATTTGGTTCAGCCTTAACTTGGTTCGACATCACTTGGACCGGCAGTCCACATCAATGCTGCTGGTTCGGTACAAGCCCATAGATTTGGAGCGGCAATCATTGGTTCAATCATGCTTCAGCATCCAACGAAATATATGGAGTGGCAAGTCTGGACCGGCATCCCATCACCACCGGATGAGATATTTGGAGCGGCAACCCTTAATCACCACCGGACCAAATCTTTGGTCCAGCATCTCCCATCACCGAACGACACTTCCTCTTGCCTTCACTGCTGATCGAAAGCACTACCTGTAAAGGCCCGCAAATTCTTACCCCTTTGAGCTGACAAAATTCCACAACAATTCAGCTCAAAGTGGAACAAAAGTACGAGTCTTTGGGTTAAAGAAAGAAAAAGGTAGAAGAAGAAAGAAAAAGAAACAGAAACAATATCAGAATCTCACATTCGCAGCAGAACAATATATAATAGATGAATGAATAATTTTTATAACAAAGAACTATATCAGTTTATACAATACATCATTAGAGTTTACAACAACAACAACATCACTGGACAGTTATTTAAACTTGTCCACATAACATAATACACAGTGGAATAATACCAGTATAAGTGATACGTCTCGCCATCCAGCTCGCCTCCAGATCTCCACAGCAATCCATCCAGATCCAATCGATAACCTGATTCTAGGCTGCCCGTGTGGAAAATTATGGGCACCCAGAGTTTAGAAAGGGAATAATAAACTCCAGGTCAGTTGTGGGACTGGTGTGAGATCTTAAAAACAGTTATTTTCACAAAGCAAATTAAAGAAATTCGCAATGTTTTTTGGAAAGTGAAACTACCATAAGGCCTCCCGCCATACACACAATGCAAACGCAGAATTGGAGGAGATTTCTCCTTATGATAGTCAAACATGCTTGATACGCAAAATCTTTTTAATATTATCATTAGTGCCTAGTGTGGAAACATTTCGAAAGTATAATATTAATCTTAGCCAGCATAGGTACCATGATACTATGCCTACTATAGCTGCCATGTTAAATAGGAGGTTCTACAACTAATACCGTACTGGGTTCGTATTGGGAATTGGATTTCCAACAAATGGTCAGGCTAAGGAACTTCCTATGCCACATGGGTACGCCTCTGGAGGGACGTCCCAAGAACTAACTAGCTCTTTGTCAACACAAGGTCGGGTTACCTCTTACTAGGTAACTACTACTCGAGTATGCCACCCCCCGGTCGTTTGCGACCTTTATCCGAGGGCCCTCGATCACAAAGCAACAACCACATAGTAAATGAGATTGAAGCAACCACACAGGTAAAGCATCTGGGCTCCATACCATGATACCACCTTTTTCCAGAAGGAAATGACATACCCTAAAGGGAGCGACCCTCATAACCTTGCCGCATCTTTCTTGTTTCGACCATTTCCGGGGTGTGAGGTTCAATGAGGTCTCATCCACAAAGCTACGCTTTACACGAAAGCCATGCTTTGATCAACAAATGATCAGCAACACACAGCAGCACTCAGCATGCCACATTACCAAATTGGGAGTATATCACTAATAACCTTCAACTACATAACCTCTGAGCTCGTACGTCTCAGGGAAGGGTGTTAAGCTAAGAGAATAAATCTCCGCCACCAAACAGAAAAGTATTTGAAAGAAATCTGCTTTATATCTCAAAGTGTAATGTCAGACATACGACCATATAAGTCTGTTCCGGGTTCGAACAGAATCGAAGGCACTTCGTCCAATAAAGGAAGAAGCCTTGCAAATCCGGTCTTCAATTGCAATCCATAACGTCGTATCATTATTCGGAATGGGTTATATAACACAAAGGTCCTCTCCCGGCTAAACCGAATAATGAGCGCTTGTTTTAAAAACAAATTCAAATGCCATTTCAAAGGTAAATATTGATAGTCGGTTATTTAACTATCAAACAACATTCACAACAATCAAGCCTCAATAATTTCCCCAAATTGTTTATACTGATAGTTGGATATTTTACTATTAAATAATATTCACAATAATTATCCAATCTGAATAATTTTTCCAAATTATTAAATTTTTCAAAATATCTTTGCAAGATATATATTTATTTTCCACACTTCATCACTTTGAAAACCAATTTCAAATCAATTTTCACTTGCGAAATAAAATTCCCGATATTATTTATTTCCCTTTTTCTTTATAAATTCCATTGTGAATTCAAATTTCAAAATATTCACTTTCAAACACCAAATCAAATTCCAAATTGATTTCTAATTTCTTTTTAAGCACCAAATCAATTACAATTGATTTCCAAGTCTATTCCCAAATACCAAATCATTTGCAAATCCATTTCTAAATTTATTTCCAATTACCAAATCATTTCCATTCAAAACACCAATCAATTTTCATATTGATTTTCCAAAGATTTATTTTCCAATACCAAATCCATTATCAAATGGATTTCAAAATTTTTTTTATCACCTTTTAAATAAATCCCTTTATTCTTTCCAAATTATTTAAAATTCCATTTACAATGAATTCTTCAGCTTTTAAACAATATTATTCAAAACCCATTTATTAATATCTTTTCCCATATTTTGGAAATAATTCGATAATATTTCAAAAATCAACTTTATGCTTTTAAATTCCTTCTTTTAAATTCACCCAACTCTTTCAAAAGAGATTTGCTTAAAATTTCCTACTTTAATTTCAAAAATCCAATTTTATTTATTTCTGGTATCCAACGATACCAAAAATACATTCGGCTAAATTATAGCCTTCAACAAATTTAATCATCGATATAATCATTCACAGGTTATCAATAAATCATCACATAAGATATGAAACAAATTCATACAATTTGAGGAATCCACTTGGATCCCTCCAACCTGTTTCCCTACATCCATAGATGTTAGCACAACAATTAAATACCCATTCCACTTCGAGGTGGAATATCGCGGTATATGGGATTTATATAATATCATCCGCTATTATGCTGCGCATAGGGTCTCATCCGCTATATAATGCAGGAAATCAATCACTCCAAATATATATATATATATCCTACTATATCTAATATCATCAATAGATAAATTATCCAATTCATCCAAACACATCCAGAATTTAAATTCAACTATTTAAAATTTAATCGAAAAATTCGATTGAGTGAGAAGATCTCACCTTTGCCCTTTTATTTGCATATCTGATTCCATCCCAGCTTGTTTTCATGATTTTAACCTTGTATATTTTTTTTCTTTTACTTAAATATTGGATTTATCTCATTATGGGTAACCAGAAATTTACAACCCCTACCGAGGTGTGCCGCCAGGCGTTTATAATGTTATATGTCTATTCCGAACGCAATGGAAAAGGTTTCGAGTCCTAACTCGATCGTATGGAGAAGATAGCTTTTTGAACCAGTTATTAAGTTAAATTTCGATATAATTTTCAACGCGTTTATATATTGTACGCTCACACAACAACTCCAATCACCACGAAAATTGAAATCCGATAATAATACAATATTACGGATCCAATGGCACTGGTTTCGTCGAATTCCGAGACTGTGCCTCGAAAGCTATTTTTTTTAATATCGATTTAACGATAAAATTTCAAAACTGAACAAAACACTGTTAAATTCAATTTCAAAATTTCTATCACCTTCAGTATTATTAATGTAAATTTTCTAAGCCTTCAAATTATTTTTAATCAGCTTAAATTAAAGATTCAATAATTTACCCAACTTTTAATAAATTAAATTCAATAATTAAATTGCCAAATTCATTCTGATATTTGAATTTCAAATTAAACTAACTTCCAGATATTTAAAATCAATTAAATATTCTGATTTCCAATGTCAAAAATTCAGGGTCGTCACACTATCACCGGACCAAAATTCTGGTCCGATCTTCCACCGAACGAGGTCACCTTGTCACTGAACAAATTCCACCGGACCAAATCTTTGGTCCGGCATTTCCTCCACTAAACCAGACTTCTGGTTTGGCCTCCAAGCTTCTCCGCAACACCGTGGCTTCAAGGACTTCTACTTCTACCTTGGCATTCTCCTCTTCGATGAAATTGGTATCACATCTAACATAAATTTGCGATTTTAGTCTTCAAAACTTTTTCGAGAAGTGGCCTAAATTAAAAATGCATGTTGTCTATATATTAAAATTTTGTATGCCTATTACTATTTTGAGTGAGTTTGTTTGGTTGTGTGTACATGCATTGTTTTGACTTTGATTTTCTTGTTGAAACATTTTCTTGTCTGACTGAAGGTGTAGTTGTGCATTTCTGGACTTATTTGTGCGTCTTGTTTCTGGACTTGGTTGCTTATGTGTACTTGCCTGCATCCTTGTGTGATCATTTCTTTTGCTTTACCATTTGAGTACTTATGCAAACTTGGAATGTTGTTTGATGAAAATGCAGATGATTGAATTTAACTTGTTTCTTATTGCCAAATTAAAGACAATGAAACTTTTATGTATTAAACTTTATATATATGCGACTAACGTTACTATTGAGTTGAGAATAGGTACCATGAGAGCATGTCTGGGTTATTTAATGATTTTGGCTCGCTTTTGCTCGCATAAAAATAACATAGCTTGCTTAAACGCTAATAAAAAGGTATGCTTTCGGATTAAATAAAGAAATGATATAAATATTGTTATTATTGTGTTTTCGACCGTACAAAGGAGACGCTGGTGAAATTTTTCAAAAATTTCGAAACTTAGAAATTTTTTGATATTTTTTTTCGTTTGCGAAGAAATAAAAGTTAAGAAACTAGTCTAATTAATTTATAACTTACGATAAGTTTGATTCCAATATTAACTACTTAAAGTATTGAGTGAGTTTCAATTTAATAATAGGTTTTGAATTCAATTAATGGTTGAGTATATGTGTGTGGCGTCTCCCTATAAGAAATTGCAGGGACACAATTTTCATAAGAGGTGAGGTCTATAACAACTCTGTTAATAATTTTCTTAATTTATAAAATGGTTAATAAATTTAATTGAGATTTTAAGATTTTACTGAGTAATTAAATTTAGGTTTTTGGATAATTGATTTAAAATATTAAAAGAATTGAAAAAAATTTCTTTCTTAAAGGAGGTTTATTTCAAATTAAAATATTATAATCAAATCAAATTTGGGTATCTGGATAATTGAATATTTTTTAGGCCTTAAGCTTTTTTTTAAAGCCCATCTTACTTCATCAAACCAATCAAATGCCAATTCATTTAAACATCTTCTAATCCTTTTTCATGAATCCATGCCTTTCATATTTTCGTTCCAGGCAATTATGATTTGGGCCTTAGTAGAAATAAAGCCGAACTAGATAATAAAACAAAGCCTTAGTAAAAATAAAAACCACAAACTCCTCCTTGTACATTCATAGCTGGTACCATTCATTTCCCAAACCGAAATTCGCCCCTACCCTATTTCCTCCATTTCAATCAGCGAAAAAAGAGAAGATGAAACGCGAGACGAGATGGTGGTCTGGATAAGGCTTGGAAGCGGCGACATCAAAGCAACGTGCCATTGGAGCGACTATGGCGCATTCGCGACTTCGGGCGATGGAAACGGCCGACGTGGTAGGCGCGATTAGAGACAAGGATGAGCATGTTGGCCTAGATGTGAAGTAGGGGTGCTCGGTGATTTGGCTAGCAATAATTGAAGATTTGGAATAGCGACAAGAGTGCCAACGAATGGAATTTGGGTATAGAGTGAGAATACATTGACAGGCAGTTATTAAAGGTGAGTTATAATACTCACTCATCCATATCTATTTGAAATGATATCTCTAAACAAATACGTTGGTTTAATTGCTCAATGCATGAATTAATTAGTAAAAGTGAACCAATATAATTCAACTTTTAAAAGTTTGATACTGTTGATTTTAGTTTAAGCATGAACACACACTATGTGCAACTAAGGGAGAAATTGTTGTATTCATAGTGTTAGCATATCTAATATGACCTATACCATGTTCACCAACTTACCATAATCGATAATGGTCGATCATCTCACAGGTGCTATTCCAAACTGGGTAGCAAGACCGGTTCTTAATGATGCTTGTTTTTATTTTCTTTCCGTTCATTTCTGGGCTTGTTAATTTTGAGCATGTCATAGATTGTATTATCTATATATATTTAGCAGCAACCGATTGTATGGGTTGTTTTCTGGAGCATTTTTGCTCCATACCATGATTTGTTTAATTGTCTTCGTTTGATTCTTTTCGACGGTTTTAATAAGCTTATGGAAGTCTGTTATGAACTCTAAAATTTCTTAAATTTCTGGTGTTTTAAATTAAAATAACAATAATAATAATAATAAAGTTCTCATAAGCATGTTATTTTTTAAACCAAGAAAGAAATTGATTCTTATGTACAATTTTGTTTGAAAAAAAAGCATGATATGTAAATAATTATATATATATTTATATCATAAATTTCATTTGAAAAGAAATAAATTTCTTTATGATGGTAAACTATGATTTTAATAATAAATACTAAAAAGATAAATTTTATAATATTTCACGAGCTTTCAAAAGAATATTAATATGTATATATATATATATATAACTATGAAAGGAGTTCTCTTACTATTTCAAAGTTATAAAATCAAAGTAGATATTTATAAAACAAAATTCTTATTTTTTCTAAATTGCATAATTTATTCCATTTAAATTTTTGTTGGATATTATGGATTTGAGATTTTAATGGGATTTCGTGTTTTTCTATGAAACAAAGAATTTTAACAAACGATTGAATTTTCGGACTGGTTTGGGACATTTCATACAATTCTTTCGGTTATTATTATAATTTTTTAAATAGAGTTTATGTGAAAAGTACTAGCTTTTAGTAAATACTTGAATTTACTATCTGTTATGGGACAGTTAGTTAAACTTCTGTGATTACTGGAATGGCAGTAATTAACACTTTAGAGTTGTATTATCTTAGGGTGTTCAGATTTTATTTGAGACCGATAGATCCCTAAGAGACTATGGCTCATTTTTCATCGATCTGAGAGTTGATTTATATTTAGATTTAGGTAGGAAAACTTATTTCTTGGGGTTAGGTCTATTCTGGTATAACATAGCTGTCATTTTTGCTGTTTAGACAGATGTTATATTGCAGCCCTATCAGTTCATTTCAAAGCTGGACAATGTTTATGTAACAACCCTGTTAATAATTTTCTTAATTAATAATGATTAATAAGTTTAATTGGGATTTTAAAGATTTAATTGAGTAATTATATCTTTGTTTTGGATAATTGATTTCAAATATTAAATGAAACAAAATTTATCAATTCTTAAAAGAGTTTTAATTAAAATTTGAAATGTTAGTATCAAATATAATTAGAATTTAAATTGAAATTTGCTCACATTTGATTATTGAATTTTGTTTTAGGTTAAATTGATTTAAATTAAATGGGAATATTGTTTGGGCTTTATGTCTTTTTGAAGCCCATCTTAGGCAAATCAAATAATTAATTATCAAGGCATAATTTTTTGTAGGCAACTAAAGCCCATTACAATTCTGAAATAAAATCTAGGGTTTCCTCTCAGCCATGGGGAAAATCAATTTCCTCACCAAATCCTCTCAAATCTCTCTCAATCTTCTTCTCTAATCAGACCACTTGAGGTTTCTCACATCAGAAAGCGATCAGGGGTTATCAGCATTGATGATGAAGGGTTCAAATTGGTTCAATCGAAACAACAAAGAAGAAAAGAGGCCAAAAAAGCTCAGGAGTCACCATTAGTTCCTCAATTTGACAACCGAAAAGGAAAAGGCAGAGATGGTCAGATTGCAACTAACTAGGGAGAAAAAAGGAAGGTAATGTTGTCAAACCAGAGAAAACCAATAGCCATCTCACTAAACAGAGACTAAGGCCGGAAGTCTTGGGCAGACATTGTTGCCGATCAACCTTAAGAACCCAATGTTAAAGAAAGCAGTCTTGAGCATTTTGCACCAATCAGCATAAATAACAAGAAGTATGGTTTGGTTAAGGAAGAGGTATGTAAAAGAGCCACTGAATCTTGGAATAATTCTGTTCTTGTTTATGTAGTGGGCACCAAACCTTACTACTTGTTTTTCAAATCTAACATACAAAGAGTATGGAAACCGAATGGTGAATTTGAAATCTTTACTAGAGGGAATGGATTCTTTCTAGTAAAGTTTAAGGAATCTCAAGACTGTAATTCGGTATTAAAAATGGACCATATTTCTATAATGGCAAACTCATCATAATGAGAAAGTGGTCTGATTCTTTGAAGATGGACAGAGATTTATTAACGTCTATGCCGATCTGGGTAGGATTACCCTGTGTTAATATGAAGCTATGGGACAGAGAGGCTTTCAATGTTATGGCAAGCATCATAGGTAAACCCATAAAAATGGATGCAGCCACAACGTTGAAGACGAGATTGAATTATGCTCGCCTTCTGGTCAAAGTGTCTATAGAGGATGAGCTTCCTTATGAGATTTATCTTTCTTTGTTTAATGGAGAAAAAATTACTCAGAAAGTTGAGTATGAATGGGTCCCGCCAAAATGTAGTGTATGCAAATGTTTTGGGCACACTAGAGATCAGTGTAACCCAAAACAGGCATGGGTACCCAAGACTCAAAATTAAGAAATTCAAGAAAAAGAAGCTTCATATCCAAATCCAAGAAACAATACAGTGTCACAAAAACATGTTATGCTATCAGAAGATAATGATCGGATCAATCAAACAGATGTCATCTTCGGTCACAGAAAGAATGATAAGGTGTTCTCTGATCAAGATGATCAAGTCATAGCAGAGGAAGCTCATCAAACTAATTCAGAAATCATAAAAGAAAATCTTCAGAGAAAAAAAATGGTGGGTGAAAAGAATACAAAGGTCTTTGAATCTGTAACCCCACCAGTTACAGATCCTTGTATTATTACAGACAAGCATGATACAAATAACAAAAATGATAGTGAAGAATGTCTGCAATCTGCAATCTCGAATTTGGACAAGCCTCTTGAAACAGCCCCTCCACCTGAGCAGGCTGCAGTGACTGAGAAGTCTGACTCAGCCATGCCTCGCCATGCTGTTCCATTCGATATCTCAACTATTGTTATCCCAGAAGGTATTAATAACTCTGGTAATGAAATGGAAATGGTGGATACTGCTGATCAGTTTGATATATCTGAACTGCATTTGCCAAAAACAAAGGCTATTGGTAAGAACAAGGGTAATAAAGAGAAGAAAGCTTTTAAACAAAAATACATATCTATAAATCCAGATTGGAATGAAATGTCAACCAGGTTAAAAGCTAAGAGTGTGGAAAATAAGAGGAGAGGTAAGGGTACTACAGTGTCAGGTACCATTTAAATTTCCTTTTATTTTTTATATATGTTTATATTTGCTTGGAATGTCAGGGGGATGAATTCCCCTGCTAAACAGTTTGATATCTTATATATGATTAACATGTATAAGCCTACCCTTATTGCTCTCTTAGAAAATAAATTAAATAATGATAATTATGACAAGTTTTGTTTTAGGTTGTCTAGTAATTGGAAATCTACAAATAATAATGATTGTGATTGTAAAGGAAGAATCATTGTTATATGGGATTCTAATATTTGGACAAACTTAAATATTAATAAAAATAAACAATTTATTGATTGTCAGTTTAAAAATATTGGTGGTTTCCTTATTCAAGTTACTAGTGTGTATGGTAGTAATTTTGAAAATGATAGAAATGAACTATGGTATAACCTAACAGAATTGAATTTTAAGTATAATTGTCCCTGGACTATTCTGGGTGATTTTAATACTGTTTTTCATGTTTCAGAAAAATTTGGAGGGAGTAAAATTCATGAAAGTAAATTTGATAGGGTAAATAATTTTTTATTAAACACTGGTCTTATGGAACCAACTATTAGTGGGAATAAATATACTTGGAAGTCTGGTGTGGCTAAGAATATCCATTGTAAGCTAGATAGAATTTTAATCAACAAAGAATTTTCAAATATTTTCCTAGACTTTATTTGTTCAACCCTTGAACAAAATTCTAGTTATCATACTCCTCTTCTTTTAAATCTTTTTACCACAGAGAAGTTAAGTAGAAAAGTTTCTCCTTATAGATTCAAAAACAGTTGGGTTTTAGAAGAGGATTTTAAAACTTTGATGGATAATAGTTTTAATTTTTCTTGTGTTGGCACTAAACAATTTCAATTCAGTATGCTTTTGAAAAATATTAAATTCAATATTAAGAATTGGAATAAGAATAATAATCTAAATAACAATAGACTGGATTATTTAAGGAAGGAAGGAAAATTTTTACAAAATCTGGCTGATAATAATCCAACGGATAAGGATATTGCCAACAATTTTTTTAATAATCAGAAAGATTTAACTTCTGAAATTTATAAAATGCAGTTAATGCTAAGCAAAAAGCTAAGGTAGATTGGCTTACTCTTGGTGATGACTGCAAAAAATTTTTTTATGCTAAAATGAGCAATAGAAAGCATATTAATAATATTGGTAACATCATTGATAATTCAGGTAATCTTTCTAATGATTATGTCAAAATTGTTAATGAAGCTGTTGATTATTATGAGAAGTTATACTTTAATGATAATGTTGAAACAAATTTTCCTCATATTATTTGCAAAAACATTCTGAAAGAGAATGCTTCTGATATTTTACTTGCTCTTATCTCTTTAGAGAAAATAAAACATATTATTTTTAATGCTAGGGATAATAAAAGCCCAGGCCCAGACGGTTTTAATGCAAAGTTTTATAAGAATCAATGGGATAATATTAAGAACCAAATTTATGATGTCATTAATGAATTTATGGATAAAGGTAAAATTCTGAAAAGTATCAATCACACTTTTATTACTTTAATCCCTAAAAAGAAAAATCCCTCTAATATTGGAGACTATAGACCTATTTCTTGCTGTAATTTTATTTACAAAATCATTTCTACTATTTTAAGCAATAGGATTAAAAAATTTCTGCCTTTCATCATTTCTGAAAACCAGAGTGCTTTTGTGCCTGGTAGATTGATATTTGAAAATTCTATGCTAGCTCATGAAATGGTGAGAAAATTCAATACTAAAAAAGGTGATAATGTATGCCTTAAAATTGACCTTCAGAAAGCTTATGAGAAAGTTAATAGGCATTTTATTAATCACATTATGAAATGTATGGGCTTTCCCAGTAAATTTTGTGACTTAATCATGGAATGTATTAATACTCCTACCTTCTCTATACTTATTCAGGGAAAGTCTGAAGGTTTTATCAAAAGTAATAGGGGTATTAGACAAGGTGACCCTCTGTCACCTTATCTTTTTACTATGGTGATGGAATATTTTTCTGTTTTGATGGAAATAGAAGCATTGAAAGGGAATATTAATCCTATAAATAGAGTCCAACCTTGTATTAACCACCTTATTTATGCTGATGATCTTATGGTCTTTATTAAGGCTAATAAAAAAAATGTAGTCTCTATTAAAAATGTTTTTGACACTTTGAGCAATTATGCAGGGTTGCAAATAAATCTAGACAAAAGTAAAGCATACTTTAGTAAATACAGCAGCTATAAAAGTGATGTTCTTAATGTTTTAAAATTTACCGAAGGCAATCTCCCTATAAAGTATTTGGGATTGCCTCTATCAGTTAATAAAATAAAAGATTCAGACTGTTCTATACTTCTGGACAAAATACAAGATAGAATGGAAACATGGTCTAGTAAACTTTTATCTATTGCTGGTAGAATTGAATTAATTAAAACTGTGGTTTATGCTATAATATTATACTGGCTCCAAACTTTTCATATTCCTGTAGCTGCTATTAAAAAATTAGAAAGCAGATGTGCAAATTTTCCGTGGAGAGGTAAATATCACAAAGTTAGTTGGGACAATGTATGTAAACCTAAGAAAGAGGGTGGGTTTGACATTAGAAATATGAAGGACCTAGTCTTACTTGTCATCTAAAACTACTTTGGAGATTTCTTAGTGCAGACTCACTATGGGCTAGGTGGATGAAGGCTAAGTATCTCAGGAGAGGTAATTTTTGGAATATTACTCCTAACAGCAATCATTCTAACACATGGAAGCAAATTTTAAATTGCAAAAATACTGGTAAGTTTCTTTTGGAAAGAAATTTTAAATCTGGTAAGGAAACTGGCTTATGGTTTGATCCATGGTTCAATAGTAACTCATTTGTCAATAAAATTGGTTGGAGTAATCTGGTGATATTTGGTGATGCTAATGCAACTGTTTCATCTATTATAATTAATAATCAACGGCAACCCCAAATTCATCCTATAACCAATCCACATAAAATTGAAATATGTAAAATTCATATAGATGGTAGTGCAAACAATGACTACTGGATATGGAAAGCTAACAATAAAGGGAAGTTTTCCTTTAAAAACACTTGGAATGCTATTAGAAATAAAGTCACCGAGGTTGATTGGTATGATTGCATTTGTAATAAGGTGAACAGTCCCAAGATGGCATACTGTACTTTTTTTGCATTTCATAATAAATTGACAACTTGGGACAGATTAAATAAGTGGTGCAATAATTCTAGTTCACTTTGTTCCTTATGCAATATATATAATGAGAGCTCTAAATCATTTATTTTTTGAATGCAGTTATTCACAGTTTATTTGGAAGCATATTAAGGCTAAACTGGGTATTCAAAACAATGATCTATTGTCTCTCAAGCAAATTATTCAACTAATCTATTCCAAGTTCAAAGGAAAATCAATGGATCGTGACCTAGCTCACATATATATTACTACTGCAGTCTATCATATATGGAAAGAGAGAAATGCTCGTACTCATAATAAAGCTAGTAGATGTAAAGAGCAGATATGGATTACTATTGATACTGATAGTAAAATCCTTCTTCATAAATCAAAGAAAAAAAGGAAGGATCAAACCAAGTTTCCAAATCTTGCAGAAGACTGGAGCAATGAAGCAGGAAGTAAGCATCTGGAGCAATTATTAACCCATCCAGAGAATATTAGGGCTAGAAATAATATGGCTGATGATTTTACTTCTGAAAGTACTTCCAACAGAGATCACTTTGCTTCAAATAGAGATTGCGCTGCTTTCTCTAGGGTCGAGTCTCCAGATCAGAGTCGCTTTGACTACAGATCTGGCGATCTTTGCAACAATACATCTAACAGAGCTCAAGTGGATACGAATCAAGTTAGTATTGGGTTTCAAAGGGATGAATTGACAGATCTAAGTCGTATTGACTACAGATCTGTCAATTCTCATCGGATTCTTCATCTCCAGAATTGCCCCTTTACAATCGCAGAGATTGAGGGCATGCGTGGGAAATTTAACAAAGGTCTCTCGTATTGGGAGAAAGGCGAAGCAAGTGGAGTGAAGAAGTGAAGTTGGATGTCTATCTTCATGGATTCGAAGATTTAAACAGCCTTTTTCTTCCTTTTTTGTCTTGTTTAGAGTCTCTGGGCTACAATCTAAAACTTCGAGGAAGAGGAAGCCTTATTGAAGCTTCTTTCTCTCTGATTTTTCGATTGCTCAGCTCTAAGTGGTTCGCCATTTTTATTTTTCGTTGTTAGAGAATGAAGTAATGGAGGCGTTGTTTGCCCTTCTGTTGTTTTTTTAGGGTTTGTATTGTTTGAAGCGGTATTGTATCGGGTATTTTTACCTGTTTTTGACTTTGTGGGCTTGGGCCCTTTTAACCCATCTTCGGAAAAAAAAAAAAAACTAAAGCCCATTAGAAGGTTTAGATAAACATAAATCCGTACATAACTAAAAGAAATGCTCACCTTGCTATTTTCGTTCCAAAGCAATTTTTCTTTCTAGCAATTAAAAGAATAGAAAAACCAATGAAGCAAATCCCTAAATCCCCTTTCCTCTAATTATTTAAATCCTTAATTATCTATTTCGTTCGAGCCCTAAGGCATGTAAAGTCAGCTCGACACTTCTCATAGATTGAAAGGAAGTGGCAATGCAGCTGGGTACTTTAGTCTGGCGATGGCAGCAAGAAGTCGGAGGTTGGAGGAGGGGGAGAACGAGCATGGAGAATTTGTGTGTAAGGTTATATCAACTATGGTGAGTTGTATACTCACAATAACTATCTCCATATATCAATTTTAAGTTTAAATGCTTGGATTTAATGAAAGTAAATTTGAATGAAAAGTGATAAATTGATTGAGTATTATGTGCTGTTAGAAATCTAAACTTAGCCTAGTTACAAGCATGTTCTTCTAGCTTCAATAAACCAAGGGTTGAAGTGAAATTGAATAATTAATTATGTTGCATGCTACACCATCTACTGCTATGAAGTTATTTCGCGCTCCCACGCCTGAGATTAATAATCTGTCAATTTAGATGCAACCTGGAGCCTCGTTAGGCTAAAGGAATTAGACCTACTGGTGCACCAGTGGTGATATACCGGTACACTGGTTGGTGAACCTGGAACCAAGATTCGGTTCCAGGATTTGCTACAAAATTTAGATCATTTGTAATTTAATGGGTTGTTTTGCTTGTTCTTACTGAATTTCCTGTTAGTGTACATCTTTCTGTTATTATTTGTGATGGTTTTAGTGCATGGATGGTTTTAGTTTTATAGGGTTGAATTTGATGTTATATATATGGCCTGACTTAGTGCATGTTTTATTAGCAGCCCTTGAATGAATATGTGATATGTTTGCTTATGTATAACTATAACCTGACATTTTTAGACCAACTTAAGTCTAAGTAAGTACAACTTGTTTTGTTTTTAATCTTATGAACTCTTTGTTTGGACCAGATAACGTGTGTCCATATTTTCAAACAATAGTATAAGTAAAAGGTAAACAAAAATTTGCAGTCACCAAGTATGCATAAGCAGGGATGAAATAAATAAAAGAATGAGACCAAAATGCTTCTTGAATTAAATAAGTGTTTTATATTAACATGTGTTATGGATTATAAAAGAGGTTATGTACATATTAGTTAGGAGCTAAATGCAAATCCACCTATTGTAAGAAATAACATTTGCTACTGGTATGATTCTTCATGCATGTGCCTTGTTATGTCAGGCATTAATTTAGTGCAATGGAATACAATTTTTTTGAATGCATGTGCTTTTACATATTCCTATGCTTTGCACTAATGACATGTCCTGTGAATGCCTTTAAATATGTACATGCTTTCATCATGTAGTCTAACTATTTAATACTATATATGCTTATATATTCTTAACCTTCATTCTAGTTTATAGGCTAGCTTTATACATGGATGACCTTTCACATTTTGCTCTTGAAATAATAACCTGGAAGTGCTTTAAATTGCAAAGAATAAAAATGCATGAATTGCTTTGAAACTTTGGAAATCCACTTATAACTTGGTTTTAAAACTTCTATAGGTAATTTTTTTCAGCACTATATGTATTGTTGTATACTTATATGTTACAGTCTCTTATTTAAATTTATAGATGCTTATAACTGATAAACTTTGTAAACCAGGTTTTATTAAAATTATATATATAAGGGGTATGTTTAGTTAAACTCAGTTTTTTTGAAATTTTGTAAGAAAAGGAATACATATGGTTTCGAAAATTGTACATGCTTTGCTTTAGTAAAGGTCAGGTTTCGAATTCTATGCATAGTTATGTATGTATATAAATTGTTTAGACTATTTACATGTCCCACATTTCTTTAATTCCCAAAGGACATGCTGTCAATATATTTTAAATATTATACAGCTTTCTATTCATTACCTAGGCTTATGCATGTAATAATGACCTGACACCTTTCTGTTTTTGGAAAAGTAGCCTAGTCTTTGCATTCACATACATTAGAACTTCCCTTATGAACTCTTTTGGTTCAGGTCACTTGGTTATATTCAATTTCTAAATGTGATTTGGCAACAAGTAAACTTAAGTTCATATTTTCTTATAAGCTTATCACACACACACACACATATATATATATATATATATATATATATATATATATATATAGTTACACTTGGTTACTAATTAATTTTTGAACTAGTATATTAGTTAATAATTCATGGTAAGGAAATATTTTATCACACATGTGAATATTTTATAAAGTTAGATAATAAATGAATTTATTAAAAATTTTAAATAAGTGTTATTTTTTAATAAATTCAAAAGAGAAATTGTTTTGAGAACCTTAATTCTATAATTTGGGAAGTATTAATAATCGACTTAGTGTTATCGATTGGTTTAAATGCTTTCGAATAACGCTTCGTCGAATATAGTATAACTCATTGAATAGAATGTTTGAGTGGAACGTACAAACTCATTAGCGAATACTTGAGCTTAACTGGGTAGTATGAGCTACCTAAGTTAAATTCTTTTGATCACCTTTGGGAAAGTAATTAACAGTTTAGAGTTGTATTCTCTTCTGGTGTGCGACAAGTGGTTTCTAGATCCTTAAAAGAATATGGTTCAGGTTTTCCAGTGGCAACCGTAATAAGTGATATTTACTAGTTTTTAGTAAATACTTACGGTATGGGACGTATTGGTTAAATTCTAGTGATTACTTTAGGTGACAGTATTTGGCACTTTAGAGTTTACTCTTTTTTGGTGTGCGGCAAGTGGCTGCTAGATCCTTAAGAAGTTTATTCCTGGATTTCTTTTCGAACATAATAATTTAATAGCATTAAATAAATGTGGATTTATCGAGTCATGGTTTCTACGATCACCTTGATCGGTATGGACTATCCTTGAGATCATTCTGTGATTCTGTATTCCCGGTCTGAGTACGATCCTTGGTATCGGATTGGTTCGATTGATACCAATTTGTTTGTTTGTTTGCCACGGGTTTTGAGTACAATCATTGCGATTGTTTTGGACGATCATTACGATCGGTTTGGATTAAGGTCTCTTGGATTCTGGATATTTGGATTCTGTGACTGTCGTGTGTTCGTGAAATAAATATAAGTTCTTGTATCTTGTGATCGATGTTAAGTTAATTCTGTTATTTTTTGTTTAGTGACTAGTTCGTGTTTGTGACGTAAACTTATAAACCTGTACTGAGTTAATCATTGATATTTGCGTGTTTAGAGATATTGTGTTTTGTTCTGTGAATTCAATCCTGGACATCTGTATTTACTTATATGTTGTTCATTCTGGTATTATATTCTGTTCTCACCCTATTTGATATTTTTAGATAGTCTGACCCGGGTGTTATTTTGCTCGGGTCAGGCCGAGACTTTTCAGGTTACAGGACAAGTTGGCCTTTGAATATTTGGGCTAGCAAGGAGATAAACATTTTTGGTTTTTTTTAGTTGATCTCATTTAGGAAATTATGATTTTGTTTATAAAATGTATAACTGAGATTAGAGAATTGTAAAACTTGTATATTATGTGAGTTTAAAATTTTATTTGGTAGACTCACAATTTGTATATGTATAAGTTGTATTTCATTTCGCTGTGATCTGTGACTGTTATTTATATGATATATTGTTCTGATTCTGAGAAATCGGTGTGTCTATTACTTTGTATTAATACTGTATACATCAAATTCAGTTCAGATATTAAGTGAAAATGTATAAATGTAGTAGAAAGATATAGTCAAACTCGATCGCCCTTAACAAGCCGTATTCTTTGGATTAGCAGACGATATTACTTGTAATATTCTTTGCTAAACTAGGTATAACAGTGGAGTCGTTACAGTTTACCTATTTATATTCGTTAGGTGAATTCACATAGTTTTGTCATAAATACAACTACCAATTTCTTATCGTTAGGAGTCAGGGTTTTTACCTAATAGTCTATTTCTTTTCGTTAGACTATTGTGCTATGTGGCGAGGTTTTTTTATTTTGGTTAGGCCTCGTGTCGCACTGTATCACACTGATAGTTGACTACCATTATTATTTCCTTAGTGATGATCATTTCTTCAGAGATTTTGGGATATATTTAGTATCTTTTGGGCTTTGGAGAATTTTGAATTTGTTATCACTTTTTTTTATAGTGTATTTGAGACTTGATATGGAATTATGAAATGGTGATTTGTTTTGATATGCCTTATTTTGGTTAATTGGTTTTAGGCATAATTCAAGATGACTTGTTTTATGGTTAAGTCATAAATGGAATTTTGAAATGGTGATTTTATTTAATATGCCCTATTATAATCATTTGTTCTGACATATTTTTATTATGGCTTATTTATTATAAGTCATATATTTATGATATCATTATCACCTCACCTTCCTATTTGATATAGTCTGACCCATTTATTTTATAATACTTGGGTCAAGTTGAGACTTTACAGGTAAAAGGACCCATTGACTTTTGGATTTTGGGCTAGCATTGAAGTAGACTATTTTGATAGTTTTAGTTTACTTCATACTTGTATATATTGATAGTTAGAAGTTTATGTCATCTATATTATATGGTAGGGACTTTGTACCTGATACAAAATTTTGGATATGATGTATATATTTATGTAGGTCTAGTACTCATATTTTGTAGACTTGCATTCTATTATGTATATGATGATGTATATTATTCCATTATAATCTGTGACTCTAATTCTGATTTATCTATATTATATATTGTTCTTAATATTTTTAGCCGGTGTGCTTATTACTTTGTACTAATACTATACACGTCTAAATGTCAGTTCAGATCCTTAAAACGTAAATAAGACGTGTCCGTGTTAGTATAAAGATATATTCACATTCGATCGCCCTTAACCAGCCGTATTCTCCGGATTAGGAAACGACATTACCTATAATGTTCTTTGCTAAACTGGGTATAGTGGTGGGGTTGTTACAGTTTGGTATCAGAGCTGTGTTCAGAACATTATAGAATACAAAATTGATTCAGAGTTCAGATTTTGATCTAGATGACCTAGAAGTCCCGTCCTTTGGGTGTGTAGTAGTAGAATTTTTTATTAACCATTAGAGATAGGAATAAATTGATTACTATGGTAATCAATTGGATCGTATTTTAAGATTTCTTAAATATGAAAACATAGGTATATTGTATGTGAAATTGGTTTCTAATTTAAAATTTGAAAATTTATTTTTGAGATCTGGGAAAGTTGAAATAATTAGAGATGCGCAGCGGAATTTGAGAAATTGAATCGTTTCTCCGATGACGACTATTTAGTTGGGTTGATTAGCTGTTAGGAATTTATTGCTTGGTTGTATTTATTTGTATATATTTTGGATGCATGGATGTTAATATAGATAAATAAATGTAACTAAAGAGAACTTGGGATTATTATTGTGTTGACTTGTCCGAACATTGTTTAAGGATGCTGATCGATATGTGGGATGCCATGTTATCGATAGGAGTTCTCGAACATCGAACGAGACATTTTGACATAAGAAATAATTATTTTAGTAAATGAACGATATTTTGAATTTAAAATAATTTAAAATAAATTTTGGCCATGAATCATTTGTGTGAAGTGAAGAAACTTGGTTAGACAATGTTGAAAGCTTAGGCGATCGACTTTGTAGTGAAGAAGCGAATCACAAAATTTTTATGGATAAATATTATTTTATATTTTGAAGAATTTTTTTTAAAATTTGCCTATAAAAAAAATTGAATGAAAGTTAATTGGAAAGAAAATAATAAATATTTTGAAATAGAATATAGTGTGTTGAAAAAGAAAAAAAACCTGCATGTAATTTTAATTTAGTAAAGGCATATATGGTATCGACGATTTATCTAAACTAAACTTATACTTGAATTACAAAGAATAAGGACTTTATTTGCTTTACTTTCTCGTATTCTTGACATCGTAGAGGTTTAATACATATAACTTAACAAATTTCACTCTAGTATCATTCAAATGGCAGTAAGTGTAAGAAAACTAACCATATTGCTTAGAAAAATAACCAAAATTCAACTTCTCTTCAGTACACCTCTCTGCTAGCCTTCCATTTATCCTTGTACCCTTTCTTTGTTGGATCTGTACTTAAAGTTCATGTCACATGAATTGCCAGATCTAGAATGAGTCCTTCAATGCTTTACAAGATAAGTTTGTCATACAAATTTCTTTTGAACTTAAAGATGAATTTTGCTTTAAATCTACTTTCCAAGTTCTTAAATTTAGGCACTGAATTTTGCTTGCCTTAAAACGAATATATATATATATATATATATATATATATAGATATTGATTATTGTTGTAAGCTAAGAGCACCATGTTTTCACATTGCTGCTTCGCTTGACTGATTATTTATTGTATTGTTCTTAATTACTTCCAGTTAGCAAACTCAACTCACACTTTAAAAAAAAGTATGTTTTTATATGTTTGTTCTTGGCACATGTTAATGTTTTGTAATATGTGTGAAGTATCTTCCAAATTACATGGTCTTGGGAATGAGCTGTTCAAACAAGATCAGTTCAGATGTGTGTCAATTAAATGGTATGGGGTTAAACTAGATGAAAGTAATGAAATTTAACATTTATCCTCAACACACATTTTATCAATACAACTATGGTGGCACTATATCCATTAACCTCACTGTTTCCATGGGAGCGTGTCACATGCCTTCTTTGCCTTTGCTACTTTTGTGAATTTTTGAAATCATACAATCCCTTTCAGTATCATACCTGATTTTTAAGACCACTCTTATTAATTTTGTAATATTGTTATGGACATTAATTTGTTGATTTTCTTGACGTAATTTATGGTTCAAACCATAGATAAATAGGTTATTGGAGATGATAGATTGATATAATTCTTTTTCCTTCTCAATATTTTGTACATACTTAAGGATGACAGGTCCCTTCTTATTTGTACATATTAGCTATTGTAAATACGTGTATGTTCGTATAGTTATCTACACATTTCACTCAAGTACACTTCTTGCTTGTTGAACTTATGTCACTACGGGTTTAATACAAAACTAATAAGTTGATAGGATTTATTATTTAGCGACTCTTTTGGTTCTATAAATGCCACTGAAAAAAAGAGGCTCAATGAAAGGGTTTGTTATAAAGTAAATTGGGACAATAATAACAAATCTTTATAAATAACATAATAGTAAATTAATTAGGAAGTTGAATCTGCATTGAGCCAACTCTAACAACTAGAACATCCAGTTGATTGATTCCTATTTATGCAATGCCATCCAGAAAGTGAAATGCAACTTCTATTTGTTGTTTATAATATGCTTTTGTGCACTATTACATATTACCTAGTCAGTAGTTACTACATTAAGAGTATCAATTCAAATTATTAAGCTGCTGAATAATTGATGGAAGAACAATGTCAGGTCATTTCAGTTTGGGAATCAAAATAATTTTTAACACATTACGCAGTAACATAATTCATTTTAAGAGTAACAATCTTCAATCAAATTCATTTCAATGGGGATATCATATATCCTTGTGTTACCAAGTTTATCTTCACTCTAATGTAGCTTCAATTACAAAATGAAAATTTAGATTTGTCGGTGTAGGTAGTTAAAGAGAAACTAAATTTATGTTATGAATAAATTAGTTAGTTAACTACAAAATGATATTAATGATATTATTCACCAAGCTATTCAAAAAGAGGCTTTTTCTCTTATTTTAGTTTCAACAACTGTATAGTATTATTATGAGTAAATGTTATTTGTCAAACCAGGATTAGAAAAATAATGTTTAGGTTATATTCTTAAATCGTGGATTCACTAAAATAATCAACTTGAAAGAAGGTTAATAAAATACAACCTGCACATGTAATGAACTGTACTTATCTCATCATTGTGGTCCCGGTTCGATACAAGCTCTGTTATTGGTTTGCTTAATGTTTGTTACTAAGTTTTTTGAGTTTTATTTTCAGTTCTACACATGTTTTATTTTCATCCTGCACTATTTATTCTTTTTCAGCACTTGTGCTTTTGTTGTGCTTCATACAATGCATTAGCTTTGCACTTGTTTGGTTGAACCTTTAAGCTATGCATTACTTAAGCATTTTTTATACACATTCTGCAAATAATATGATTTCCAGAATTAACACATATAAAATCTTCAAAAAAAAAGTTATAAAGTTTGAAAATTTTGCACTTAAAAAAAAGTGTTGTACAAATATAGTCATAACTTTTGATTTTGTTATCCGATTTTGGTGAATCTTCTTTCATTTGAAATATATTTTAATGTAGGACAATTTATGTGTTCGTCGCTTTCGAAAATTTTGAAATCTATTGTTGTTAAAGTTCGATTGAATATAAATCAAAATCTGGCCCGGAATAATTAATTTCTGAGTTTTTGCACTTAAGTGTTTCAACCATAAATTTTAAGTTTCTTGTCTGATTTTGATGATCTTGCACATTCCAGAATCTAGTGTCATAAGAAACAACTTTTATTTTAAAATTTTGCAAAATTTTAAAGTTTTCTAGCCGAAAACTACTGATTAGTAAAGTGGACCTGAATTTTCTAACGTCGTTTCAGAATTTGTAGAGTTTGCTAGAACACTAATAATTCAATTTGAACTCCATATTTTCATAATACGAAAATTGTTTTAGAAAGTTATTGAATTATGCAACAACTCAAATTTTGAAGCCAATGTTTAAATTTGTGATTTTAGTCTTCAAAAATTTGTCGAGAAGTGGCCTAAATTAAAAATGCATGTTGTCTATATTTTAAAATTTTGTATGCCTATTACTGTTTTGAGTGAGTTTGTTTGGTTGTGTGTACATGCATTGTTTTGACTGTGATTTTCTTGCAGAAACATTTTCTTGTCTGACTTAAAGCGCAGTTGTGCATTTCTGGACTTATTTATGCGTCTTGTTTCTAGACTGGGTTGCTTATGTGTACTTGCCGGCATCCTTGTGTGATCATTTGTTTTGCTGTACCATTTGAGTACTTATGCAAACTTGGAATGTTGTTTGATGCAAATGCAGATGATTGAATTTAACTTGTTTCTTATTGCCAAATTAAAGACAATGAAACTTTTATGTATTAAACTTTATATATATGCGACTAACGTTACAATTGAGTTGAGAATAGGTACCATGAGAGCATGTCTGGGTTAATTGACGATTTTAGCTCGCTTTTGCTCACATAAAAATAACATAGCGTGCTTAAACGCTAATAAAAAGGTATGCTTTCGGATTAAATAAAGAAATGATATAAATATTGTTATTATTATGTTTTCGACCGTGTGGTCGATGTATATTGTTTATATTATATTTGTGAAATTGCAAATGGCTCTCCGTACAAAGCAGACCCTAGCAAAATTTGTCAAAAATTTCGACCCTTGGAAAATTTTTGATATTTTTTTTCGTTTACGAAGAAATAAAAGTTAAGAAACTAGTCTATTTAATTTATAACTTACGTTAAGTTTGATTCCAATATTAACTAATTAAAGATTTAAGCAAGTTTCAATTTAATTGTAGGTTTCGAATTCAATTAATGGTTGAGTATATGCGTGTGGCGTTTCCCTATAAGATATTGCAAGGATTCAATTTTCATAAGGGGGGAGGTCTGTAACAACTCTGTTAATAATTTTCTTAATTTATAAAACAGTTAATAAATTTAATTGAGATTTTAAGATTTTATTGAGTAATTAAATTTAGATTTTTGGATAATTGATTTAAAATATTAAAAGAATTGAAATTTTTTTCTTTCTTAAAGGAGGTTTATTTCAAATTGAAATATTATAATCAAATAATTTGAATTTAAAATTTGAAATGAATTGAATATTGTTTAGGCCTTAAGCTTTTTTTTAAAGCCCATCTTACTTTATGAAACCAATCAAATGCCAATTCATTTAAACATCTTATAATCCTTTTTCACTAATCCATGCCTTTCATATTTTCATTCCAGGCAATTATGATTTGGGCCTTAGTAGAAATAAAGCCAAACTAGATAATAAAACAAAGCCTAAGTAAAAAGAAAAATAAAAAATTCCTCCTTTTACGTTTATAGTTGGTACCATTCATTTCCCAAACTGAAATTCGCCCCTGCCCTATTTCCTCCATTTCAATCAGCGAAAAAAAGAAGATGAAACACGAGACGAGATGGTGGTTTGGACATGGCTTGGAAGCGTCGGCGTCAAGGCGACATGCCATTGGAGCGACAATGGCGCAGGCGCGACTTCGGGCGATGGAAACGGCCGACGTGGCAAGCGCGATTAGCGACAAGGAGGAGCATGTTAACCTAGATGTGAAGTAGCGGTACTCGGTGATTTGGCTAGAAATAATTGAAGATTTGGAATAGCGACAAGAGAGCCAACAAATGGAATTTGGGTATAGACTGAGATTGCATTGGCAGGCTGTTATTAAAGGTGAGTTATAACACTCACTCATCCATATCTATTCGAACTGATATCTCTAAACAAATACGTTGGATTAATTGCTCAATGGATGAATTAATTAGTATAAGTGAATCAATATAAATTCAACTTTTAAAAATTTGATACTGTTGATTTTAGTTTAAGCACAAACACAAACTATGTGCAACTAAGGGAGAAATTGTTGTATTCATGGTGTTAGCTTATCTAATATGACCTATACCATGTTCAACAACTCACCATAATCGACAATAGTCGATCATCTTACAGGTGCTATTCCAAACTGGGTAGAAAGACCGGTTCCTAATGATGCTTGTTTTTCTTTTCTTTCCGTTCATTTATAGGCTTGTTAATTTTTGAGCATGTTATAGACTGTATTATCTATATATATTTAGCAGCAACCGATTGTATGTGTTGTTTTCTGGAGCATTTTTTCTCATACCTTGGTTTGATTAATTGTCGTCGTTTGATTCTTTCCGATGGTTTTAATAAGCTTATGGAAGTTTGTTTTGAACTTTAAAATTTCTTACATTTATGGTGTTTTAAATTATAATAATAATAATAATAATAATAAAGTTTTCATAAGCATGGTATTTTTTAAACCAAGGAAGAAATTGATTCTTATGTACCGATTGGTTTGAATAAACAACATGATATGTAAATAATTATATATATATATATATATATTAGAAAATTCATTTGAAGAGAAATAAATTTCTTTATGATGGTAAATTATGATTTTAATAATAAATACTAAAAAGATGAATTTTATAATATTTCACGAGCTTTCAAAAGAATATTAATATGTATATATATAACTATGAACGAAGTTCTCTTACTATTTCAAAGTTATAAAATCAAAGTAGATATTTATAAAACAAAATTCTTTTTTTTTAAATTGCATAATTTATTCCATTTAAATTTTTGTTGGATATTATGGATTTGAGATTTTAATGGGATTTCGTGCTTTTCTATGAAACAAAGAATTTTAATAAACGATTGAATTGTCGGACTGGTATGAGACATTTCGTACAATTCTTTCGGTTATTATTATAATTTGTTAAATAAAGGCTTTTAGTAAATATTTGAATTTACTATATGTTATGGGACAGTTAGTTAAACTCTTGTGATTACTGGAATGACAGTAATTAGCACTTTAGAGTTGTATTATCTTGGGGTGTTCGGATTTTATTTTAGACCGATAGATCCCCAAGAGACTATGACTCATTATTCATCGATCTGAGAGTTGATTTATATTTAGATTTGGGTAGGCAGACCTATTTCTTGGGGTTAGGTCTGTTCTGGTATAACATAGCTGTCATTTTTGTTGTTTAGACAGATGTTATATTGCAGCCCTATCAGTTCATTTCAAAGCTGGACAATGTTTACCTATTTATATTCGTTAGGTGAATTCACATAGTTTTGTCATAAATACAACTACCCATTTCTTATCGTTAGGAGTCGGGGTTTTTACCTAATAGTCTATTTCTTTTCGTTAGACTATTGTGCTATGTGGCGGGGTTTATTTATTTTGGTTAGGCCCCGTGTCGCACTGTATCACACTGATAGTTGACTACCATTATTATTTTCTTAGTGATGATCATTTCTTCAGAGATTTTTGGATAGATATTTAGTATCTTTTGGGCTCTGGAAAATTTTGAATTTGTTATCACCATATTTTTAATAGTCTATTTGAGACTTGATATGGAATTATGGAATGGTGATTTGGTTTGATATGCCTTATTTTGGTTAATTGGTTTTAGGCATAATTCGAGATGAATTGTTTTATGGTTAAGTCATAAATGGAATTTTGAAAAGGTGATTTTATTTAATATGCCCTATTATAATCATTTGTTCTGGCATATTTTTATCATAGCTTATTTATTTTAAGTCATATATTTATGATATCAGTATTACCTCACCTTTCTATTAGTTATAGTCTGACCCGTTTATTTTATAATACTCGGGTCAGGCCGAGACTTTACAGGTACCTGGACCCATTGACCTTTGGATTTTGGGCTCGCATTGAAGTAGACTATTTTGATAGTTTTAGTTTACTTCATACTTGTATATATTGACAGTTAGGAGTTTATGTCATCTATATTATATGGTAGGGACTTTGTACCTGATACCAGATTTTGGATATGATGTATATATTTATGTGGGTCTAGTACTCATATTTTATAGACTCACATTCTATTATGTATATGATGATGTATATTATTCCACTGTGATATGTGACTTTGATTCTGATTTATCTATATTATATACTGTTCTGAATATTTTTAATGGTGTGTTTATTACTTTGTACTAATACCATACATGTTCAAATTTCAGTTTAGATCCTCAAAAAGGTAAATAAGATGTAACGATCCCCATTTTTAAGTCAAATTTAAATTGGTAATTAAAATAAATTTTGAATTAAATCATGAATTTAATGATGAATTAATTAGAAAATTCCAGAATAAATTAAAATATGTGTTTATAAAAAAGAATTTTGGTTTGAAATTCAAAAATAAACCTCTTGAAAATAAAATTGAATTTGAAAACTCTATATTTTAAAGGTAATAAGATTTTTTTTCTAATTTTAATATATGTATATAAAAATATATATACCTCTTTTGAAATTAATAAGTTAAGCATGAGATAAGTGTAATTTGTATATAACTAGAATTGTAAATATATTATGATATTAAAACAAAATTTACAAATAAAAATTTAGTTAAGGTTTTTAACATAAAAATACAAATTTGAGACATTTGTACAATTATAAAAAGATGCATATAACAAGTGTTAATATACAAAGACAAGTGGCAATTAAATCCTCTCTTAAATTAGATTTATAAATATAATGTATAAGAAAAAGATCAGGCTAATGCATGTTCCTCAAATTTTCTTTCATCTGCATTTTCTAAATTTTCAAACCTGAGAAAACTAAGATCAGAAAAGGAAACAAAAGCTTGAGATCAAAATTAGATCAATGCAACCAAATTAAAACCTGATCAAAGAAGAAAATCCTGGAATTAAAATAGAAAGGAAATCAAAATGAAACCATAGCCAGGAAAAAGAAAATCAAAACTGGAAATAAGAAATCAATGCAAAGATATGGATTTAATTCAAGCTGAAAGCTTTCTAGAATCAAATAACAACACATTCAAGTTCAAACTGGAGCATATAAAAAACAAAGCAAATCAAGTTTCCAGTTTGAAACCAGAACTTGGTCTCTGTCTTCAAAATTGGTGAGCTAACTCTTCATTTTAAACACAGTTTCAATCTGTTTGGTATGTTGTTTACATGTGATAAATTTTGAAGTAATCTAGTGAGTAATGTTTGCATGTACGAATTTATGTACTGTATGTATATATACATAGAAAATTTGAGCATGCCTATATATAGAAAAATCACATCTCTATTCATAGATTTCAGACTTCAACCCTATTCAAAAATTCAAGTTCTCATCCTATAATCCTTTTTAGGTTTGGATGTTTAAACAAGATGTGTTCAAATTAATAGGATCTCAATTGTAAAAATGGTTTCAAACATTTATAATTAGTTAATATTCAGAAAATAAGAAATTACAGTAGAATCTTTTAAAATCTGGAAATTTGATATTTTTAATTTCACATTTTGTTTATATAAACAGATTCGTATCTAAAAATTATGATTTTTAAAATAAAATTCACGATTTTTAGTTGATTATCGAGTGAGAAAAATCAAGTTGATCGGAATTGATATTATTGACAATTGCCGTTGATCGAAGTAGCAATGTTCGTCGAGATTTATGTCGGAGGTGGCTGAAGGCTAGGGGATCCTCAGAAAAATAGTGGAAGGTGTTAAAGGTGGTTGTGGCGGTGGGAGTTCGTCGATTTACGGTTTAGGAACAGGTTTTGGTTGATGTTGAAGATGTGGGTCGTTCGACGACGAGGTAGCATCGGAGTCATGGGGATCTAGGGGAATCGAAGCTAGGGATTGTGATGTTGCTCTGGACGGGATTGCAGGAATTCTGGTCGACTAGATTGTCATCGGCGAGGCGTTTTTGGTCGGAGGTGTTGGTTCCAGGAAGAATTGATTAGCTCAATTTTAAAATCGTGAAGAAAACGTTGATCTGGGTGTTGGCCTGAGGCAAGGTGATCAACGTCGACTGGTGAGTGGTCGCGATAGTGACCGGAGGTTATTGCGGCGATGGTGCACGTGCACGATATGTCACGAGTATCAGTAGCTTGAGATGTTTGGGAAGACGACATTGCCTCGGGGTTGAACTCAAAGTTGATGAAGACTTGTTTCAGAGTCGTACTCAGGGCTGGTGATTAAAAACAGGTTGTAAAATTTAAAACAAAAAAATATATCAAATTTTTAAAAGAAAAGAGAGGGGTGGCTCGGGTGATAGCTCGGGGAAAAGTTGGTTTTGCTCGGGGAAACGAGGTTTAGTCTCGGGTTCTTGGTTTTATTAACAGGTTTTAAAATAAAAAGGAATAATAGGTTTTAAAGTCTAAAACTCAATCAAGTTTAAATGATGTAATAGTTTTAAGTAACTTAAAGGGTTTTAAGTTCATTTGTGTGTATGAAATTTATTTCAAAAGGGTTATCAAATAAATATGAATGAAATTAATTGATAAATAGTTTATCTTTTAAAATAATTAAGGTCTTGAGTAATTTCTTAATGAAATTTAAAAGATGATGATAATTACTAAATTAATTAATGGATGATTAATTAATGTAATAAATTAAATAATAATGGAGTAATGATTAAAGGTTAATTGATAAATAATTAAGGATAATTGATAAATGATTAAAGGTTAATTAATAAATGATTAAAGGATAATTAATTAAGATGGTTTGTAATTAATTAATATTAATTAACCAGGATTAGTAAATTATTCATAAGTAATTAAACCGATTTAAATTAATCAGATGATTAAACCGATCTTACTTATGAACGTTTGGATTCTATTGAATGTTGAATTGTTTGATATCCCTGATGAGTGATGCTTTCTAATATGAATTATTCTGATTTGAGCTGTGAACTGTGATGTAATTTATTTATCTATGATAAATTTAAATTATTTATCTGTGAATCTGTGAATGAAGATAAGCGTTATAGGATTATACCGCTTATCAAATACTGCTGTGCTTGAATCTATGATGATTAATGATATTCTAATGTTGTGTGTAAAACCCTGGAGTACACCACACACACACAAATATGGATTGCACAAGGAAATTGATTAAGTCACAGATATTTTAAATTTAAATATGATTTGGTTTAAAAGTTGAATTTTGAATCCAAATGGTTTTGGAAATGGAATTCGGTTGAATATGAAAAGCTTTTGAAAAGTAAGTTTGAAATTGAAATCTAGTTTGAATATAATATATCTTGTTTAAGTTTTTGAAATTGTTTTGGAAATATGGTTTGAAAGGGTATAGAAGTTATACAATAATATATATGGATTTTAAAGTATTTTAAAAGTATTATTTTGGAAATTCAAATTTAACCCAAGTTTATACTTTAAAACTATAACATGTGTATATTTGATCGGATTTTTCTGAAACGAAAAGTATTTGTTTTCAAATAAAGAAAGGATTTTCAATTTGTGTTGAAAGGATTTCAAATTTGGAATTGAAATTGTTTTGAAAGCTATGAATGAATCTTTGTTAAAGATTGATAAACTTTGTTTTCAAATTGAAGATGATCTTAAAGGTGTATCTTTTGTATAAAAGATTTGGAATTGAAATTGTTTTGAAAGCTATAAATGAATCTTTGTGAAAGATTGGTGAACCTTCGTTTCAAAATGTAAGTGGATCTTAAAGGGTGAATATTTTATTTAAAAGATTTAAAATGGTAATTTGTTTAATCCATTTAAAAGGAAAGGTTTTTGGGAAATTGTTGTGACTTAACTGAGATCCTAATATCCATATGCTTTTAAAAATAAGCGCTCATTATTCGGTTTAGCTGGGAGAGGACTTTATGTCATATAACCCATTCCGAATAGTGATACGACGAAATGGACCGCATTTGAAGATGGTAGTGAAGATCGGGTATTTTCGAAAGCGAAAGGATGACCTGTCGAATGTCTCTGCACCGATTGGCCCCGGTATAGAGATTTGATCACCCTTTGTGATGGGGAGTCTGGACGTGATTAGGGATTATTCGGATTTGCAAGGGCTTCTTTGAAGTGCCTTCGGTTCTGTTCGAACCCAGAACAGACTTGTAAGGATGTATGTCTGACGTTACACTTTGAGATGTAAAGCTAGTTTCTATCAAATACATTTCTGTTTGATGGCGGAGAATTTATTCTCTTCGCTTAACACCCATCTTTGAGACGTACGAGCTCAGAGGTTATGTAGTTGATGGTTACTAGTGATACATTCCCAATTTGGTAATGTGGCATGCTGAGTGTGATATCCCGGAATTTCAGGGAATTTAAATTGTGATAATCTCTTTTTTTAAATTATTTAAATTTGACAATTTGTTATTTTCAACAATATTAATAATGTATTGTTTTATATATAGATATAAATAGATTTTAAAGAAATAGAATTTTTATTTTCAAATTAAATGTGTTGTTGAATCTATATGTATATATATATATATATAATTTGATTTTAAATTGAACTTTAGTATTTGATTTGAATTTGAATTTAAAGTTTTGAAATTCAAAGATAGATATTTAAATTGTTTTGATTTCTAAATATATGTATAAACTTTTACTTATGAATATAATTGATTTTATTTCTTTTAAAAATTATATATATATAAATAAGTGCTTATTAACTAATTAATTAAGTATAATCTAACATTAACCTTTATTAACATTTAAAATAAATACTAATTAATTAAAAAGACATATGTTATTTTCCTAAGGCCTCATTTTTACAAGTGTTAGATAGTTAATATGATATAAGACAAGTGTCGTTATTTCTTGCATTTTTTTAGTAAATCAGGCTATATATATCTTTAGCCTTCTTCTTCTCATTTCCTTTTATCAAATCTAAGTGAAAAATGCAAAAGCCTGTAGCCTCATTTTCTCAAACCAGTAGAAAATTAAAATGACCTCTCTTCCAAAATTTTAAACCTGAATTTAATTAGCAAGATTCCTACCTCAAAAACAAATCAAACAAGAGATCTACAACTAAAAATCTAAGCTTCAGCATTTCCAGATTCAATGATTTCAACATTTTCAAGTTGCTGTAGCAATTTTCAAGTGCAAACTGTTTTCAAATTCTCTACACATCATAAAATAGGTGAGTAAATCTTTATTTTAAAAAATAGTTTTTAGATCTGAGAATAAACTTAAATGTTGTGATGAATCTTTATAGTAATATGGTTTGCATATGATTTTATCTGTGAATGCATGCTTATATAAATAAAATGCCTGTACTAAAATCAGTATGTATAAATATATGCTTCTCTGTTATTTAATATGAGTAAATTAAGCTTAAACAGTTTTTAATTAGATTCATGTGATAGATGTTTGAAGTAAAAGTGTGATGCATGTTGAATATATATATGCATGTTGTAGTGAATATGAATATATGTATGTATGAATATAGAAACTGTGTGCATGTATGGATGTATCGGAGATCATCTCTGTTTAAGTTACAGAGTTCAAATATTTGTTCAAAAATTCCAATTCTCCTTATCTAGTCTCTGTTAGGCTTAGTAATTCAAACGAATCATGTTTGTTTAAACCAAGGTTTTAAATCTCGGATTTCGGTCACGTCTCGTCTCGAAGAATTTAGATAGCTTATCTCGTATCGGGTGAGATCTCGAAAGAGATGAGTGCATCTCGGTCGTCCATCTCGGATTTACATCTCGGTTTCTAAAATTCATTTCGGAGTTATCTCGGAGTATATGTCATGTCGAAAATTAGTTTTCATATACCTAAATTTATAATACTAGTCACTACCTTAAGGAAAACACTATGCACTTACCTTGAATATTTCACACGCTTATCATTAGTAATTTAGTATGAAAAAATATCACTTGTATCATGTAAAATAAACAAATAACTAGATTTCATGAATAATGTTCAATATAATATCATATGAGATAAAGTAGACAAGAAACAAACCATAACATATGCACCTTTACTTTGTTTGATCATTCACTTAACTTTCCTACATAATATAATGTCTCATTTCTACCTTTTATGATTTATAGTGCTGCAAGGGAAATCTTAATTTTATAACTTCAAATACAAAAGTCTACAAGTAGAATTAAGATATTCTATGTATGATTATAGTATTTAATTATTAGCAAACAAAATCTCATTAAGCAACTAATAGTATAGATATTTCAAACAAACGTAGAAAATAGTATACATAGTACAAACAATTTCAAACATTTAGTAATATTATAAGAAAAGAAAAAAAATGATGTACGAATGAACATGTAATCATCAAATTAAATCAATAGATGAAATAGAATTCCTTTATTGCTTAAAAATAAGCCTTGAGGAAAAAATTATAGCAGCAAAGACTAAATGAAATCAAATTGGGAATCCATTTAGAACATAAAGTTAAATAAGTGAAGCCCAAAATTTATAGCCGCAAAAAAATAGGGTTAGGAAAAAAACTCAAGAAAGTGTCGAAAAAAGAAAAATGAAATCGGATGTAAATTAATTTGGATCAGTAACCTAAATGAAAATCATAAAGTGAAATACTTACCATAATCGATGTAGATTTTATCATCTTCTTACACTCGTCACTGCCATAAAATAAGAGACGAAGATTAAATGAGATTTATATAAGAAATAAGGGTTAAAAAAAGTATAATTAAGAAGGCTTAAATTAAGGTAAAGGATGAGCTAGCCCAATACGGAAAAAGAGTTGATTTTTTCCAAAATTCAAAAATTCGGCCGATATCTCACTGTTAAATCTCGTCCGAGATACCGGACGAGATACTGAAATCTCGTCCGAGATTTGGGTCAGACGAGATTCAAACGAAATTAGTTGTTTCGAATCGCCCAGGCTTGAAAACGAGATCTCGGCCGAGATGAGCGAGATTTAAAACCTTGGTTTAAACCTAAACTAAGTTTTAAAAATATATTTAAGTAAAATAAGTTTGAATATTATCTAGAAAATGGGAAAGACAGTGAAAACTTTGAAAACATGTTAAATTCAAATATCACAATTCTTTGATTCTCTTATATAATCTCAATCACCATCAAAAATCATGATTTTTAAAAGTTAAAACAAGATTTCTAGATTGGTATCGAGTGAGGAATTCGTGGTTGATCAGAAATTGGGTTTTGGGCAATTGTTGGTGATCGGAGGGTGGTGAGGTCTCGAGTTCACTACTGGAGGTAGTATGAAGGTCGGGGATTAAGGGAAAAATGGTCAGAGCATTTCTCGACCACCGTGGTGGTCTGGCATCGGCGATCTAGGGTTTATCGACTGTTTGGTCGATGATAATGTCAGGGCAAATTTCTTGGTCATGGGTATATCGGACTCGACCAGAGGTGGGGGAAACGAAGCGTTGGACAGTGGAGAAGGTCTGGGTTGGTCGGCGAGTTCTCTGGTGATCTGGGATGGTGGCGCGAGGTGATTTCATCGAAGTGGTTAGGTTCCAGTTTTGGACTTTGTGCTCGTTTTTCGATTAGATGACGGAATTGTTGAACTGGGGCGACGAGGAGGATGGCGAAGTCGTTGTCGACATGTTGGAGGTCGGGAAGTTGGTCGGAATCGCGTCATTCAAGCGTGCATGTGCACGAGTATATTTTGATCTGGGTTGTTTGCGATGTTGGGGAAGAAGGAAGCTTCTCGGGTTGGATCTCGGGATGAATTCGTGAGTGACTCGAAGAAATGAAGCAAGGGGAAAAGACTCGAGTGTGTTATCGGGTTTAACCCGAGGTTGTCTTGGGTCTGGAGTGTTTGAACAAATCAGTTTTTACATTCAACAAGTTCTGTTTTCCTAAGTTTATTTTGAAAATATAATTTAAAATTTAATAGTCTAAATGAAGAAACTGATTTAAAGGATAATGGTTTATTTTTAATGATGTTTTAGATTTTTAATTAACTTGAAGATATTAAGTTATTTTACATGATGATGATAATATATTTTCTAGATTAATTAGATAAGATTTTAAAGATAAAAATGATTTTTAATATGTTAATGATGGTTAAGTATAATTACTTGATTTAATTAATAAAAGGTTATTAAAGATAATTACTTTATGTAATTACATTAAAGGATGATTAATTAAGTAAAGTTTAATTAATGACAAGTAATTAAAGGCAATTTTAATTACTTAAAGATAATTACTTATTGAAAGTAATCAAGGATAATTAATAATCAAGGGTTGATTTATCAAGTAATCAAAGAACAATTAAATTAAATTGGTTAATTAATTGAAGGTAATTAAGGAATGATTAATTAATTAAGAATAATTAATCCAATGGTAATTAATGTAATTAATTAAGGAGTAATTAATTAAAGATAATAATTACTGTTTATGATTAATTAAGGTGGATTAATAGAAGTGATTAATTAAAGTTTAATTAATTAATGTAATTAATTAAGGATCAATGTAATTAATTATAATTAATTAATTAATGGAAGTAATTAAAGGAATTAATTACTTAAGGTAATTAATTAAATAAATTTGATAAGTTTAAATTAATTAATTAAATTAAGATAATCACTTGGTGATTTGATAAGTATAATTACTTAAATGTAATTAATGAAGTGTAATTACTTAGGAAAGTAACTAAAGGTAATTACTGGATGTAATTAACTAAAGAAGATTTAATAATGAGAGTAATTTGAGTTTAATTACTTTGAATAATTAATCAAGGGATTAATTAAAAGATAATTAATTAAGGAGTAATTAATTTATGTAATGCAGTAATTAAGGGTAGTTAATTACTGAATAAGATTAATCAAGAGTGATTAATAAATGTGGTTTAATTAAAGGTTAATTACTTAATGTAATTAATTTAATTAGAGTAATTAATAATAAAATTGTAATTAAGGATCATTAATTAATATAATAAATGATGTAATTAAGAATTGATTAATTAAGAAATAATTAATAAATGAAGTGATTAATTAATGTAATTAATTAAGGATTAATGTAATTAATTATAGTTGATTAATTTAATTAATTATAGTTAATTAATGAAGTAATTAAAGGTTAATTACTATAAATGGTTAAGGATAATTAATTTGAGTAATTAATTAAAGGATAAATTACCTGAATGAAATTAAAAGGTAATAAGTGGATAATTAATTGTTTTAATTAATGGTTAAGTAAGCAGGATTTATAGAATGGAGTAATTAATTTAATTCACTTTAAATTAATTAGAAATGGTATAAATCATTACTTATGGATGGATAAATAATATGGAATGATTTTCATTGTTTGATATCTCTGATGAGATAAGTGCTGATCTATGATATGGATGTTTTAGTTGAATTGTGATGATAATATGGATTATCTGCTTATATTGATAATGTTGATTATCTATTGTGATATTGTAAATTATCTATCTATGTGAATATAGATAATGAATTGAATTGTTTTAACTTTAAAACAACTTGGCCTTAAAAGATACGTTTTGGATTTCGATGAGACCGGGATCGGGTTTCCAGATTTGGATATCCGAAACCACATCGATCCAAATTAACGATAGGTCGTGAATCTCAAGTGAAGATGAAGATTTAGAGTGCAAGGGTTATTGTCGTTAACTCTGAGGGTGATTCCAAAATGAGTGTAACGAGATGATGCCTTCGGTTTCGTTCGAACCCGGAACGAACTTGTATGGATTGAATGCTTTCAGAACATCGTCAGGTGGACGATGAGCATTCTAAGTGATGTGTTCTGATTAAAGGTAATCGTAGCCTCAAGCCTCATCAACCGGGAATGGCTAAAACAGGGGAGGTGCAGCAAGGCTTCGTGGGTAGCGCCCACTGAGAGTAAGGTCATCCCTGTCTAGATGTCCCTTTTCTATTTCGGCTTAGTGGTGCGGTTGAATGATCACAACCGTGGGGTGATTTTATTCGGAATTATCCAGTAAAGGATGGTTCCAGCTTTGTGTTGTAGGGGATTGGGCGTGATCCTCGATACGCTGATCTAGGCCAGGTACTGTGACGGGAGGTACCCCAGTAGCCCTGCCATTGTATGGAAATCCAACTTCCAATAAGTGATCTCGGACTTGATTGTATAACCCACTTTGTGGCTAGTATGCTGGAATTTAATAATGTAACAATTTCAGCTATATGAGTATTTATTTGAAAACCCTAGACCCTATTATAATATAATCGGATTTTCTATCAAATGTTTTGGTTAGCGTAAGGTAAAAACTTTTCCATGTTTATGTGTGGGAAGTCTTACGTGATACCTTTGTTTTCAAAAGTTTTTGAAGTTAAGAAACTTTAACCCATTTACTCACACCAGACCCATGTCTGACCCAAGTGTTTATTTTCTGTTTTATTAAACTCTTGGGTACTCAAATTTTTATGAGTAGGCAAGGGATTCAGGTTAGCTTTGACGAATCTATGGAGGAGATATGGAGCAGGAGGCTTCAGCATTCGTAGATATATAGTATTCCGCTGTGTTGGTTTCTCTGAGTCTTTTGTTTGAGTTATATCTTGAGTTGTATAATAGACAGAAATTTATAACTGTCTATTTTGTGTTGTATAAGCTGTGTAACTCTGATTATGTAAAGACTATGTAATAGTTATGTGATATATTATATTTTGTTCCGTTTCCGCTGTGAGATTCTGATATTGTTTAGTTCTTTCTTCTCTTCTTTTCTCTTTTCTATCCCTTTCTTTCTTATTAATGATGCGTCATTCTATGGAATGAATGGCGGGTCGTTACACCGAGTGTTGCTGATCATTGGTTGATCGAAGCATGACTTTTGTGAAAAGTGTAGGTTTGTGGACGAGACTTCGTCGGACCTCACACCCCAGAAATGATCGAAACAGGAAAGTTGCGGCAAGGTTATTAAGGGTCGCTCCCTTTGGGTATGTCCATTTCCTTCTGGATAAAAAAGTGGTATCATGGTATGGAGCCCAGATATTTACTTATGTTGATTTTGAAAGTGGTATCATGGTATGGAGCCCAGATACTTTACTTATGTGGTTGTTGGTTGTTGGGGCCCCGGATAAAAGTTGGTAATGACCGAGGGTGGCATACTTGTAGGTGTTACTTCCGGGCTGGGGTAACCCGGCCTTGTGTTGGCAGAGATCCGGGTAGGTTCTCGAGGAGTCCCTCCAGAGGCGTTCCCATTCGGTAAGGAAGTTCCTTAGCCTGGACATTGTTGGAAATCCAATCATTCAATACGAGCCTTGTACGATTGTAGTTGTATTACCTGCCACCTCAGGTGGTAGCTATAGTAGGCATAGTATAATGGTACCTATGCTGGCTAAGATTGATATTATACTTTCGAAATGTTTTCCACTATGCACTAATAATAATATCAAAAGAGTTTTCTCGTATCAAGCATGTTTGACTATCATAAGAAGAAATCTCCTCCAATTTTGCGATTGCATTGTGTGTGTGGCGGGAGGTCTTATGGTAGTTTCATTTTCAAAAAGCATTGCGGATTTCTTTTTAACTTCTTTTGTTCAAGATAAACTGTTTTTGTTTGCTCATACCAGTCCCATGACTGACCTGGAGTTTATTGTTTCCTTTCTAAACTCTGGGTGCCCATAATTTTCCACACGGGCAGCCTAGAGTTAGATTTTCAAATAGTCAGATAGTATATGTAGATTCGGTAGTCTTCAGCTTTCTGTTGGAAATCTTTGAAGCTTTTGGATTTGGCTATCGCATTTTGTTTCGCTTCAACATTCTGTTACCTGGTTTGTTATATTACAACTTGATGGTGGTTCGATCTTGAAGTTTGGAGCTTAGCATTGGTGATATTGTTTCGCCGCTGGTGTTATATTTCCGCTGTTGTATCTTGTATCTCTGATTATGTTATATTCATTGTATCAGAATATTGTATTGAATGTTGTATATCAAGGATATATTCTTTTTCTTTTGCTGTGTTGTTATACTTAATGTGTTATAAGCTCCGGCGTACTGGATTTCGACGTTTGAATCTGCGGCATTCGAATACAAGTGAAGTATGGATGTCGATTTCGAGCGCCAAATCCGGGTCGTCTCATTTGGTATAAAAATGGTTTCAAACATTTATGATTAGTTAATATTCAGAAAATAAGAAATTACAGTAGAATCTTTTAAAATCTGGAAATTTGATATTTTTAATTTCACATTTTGTTTATATAAACAGATTCGTATCTAAAAATTATGATTTTTAAAATAAAATTCACAATTTTTAGTTGATTGTAACGACCCATAAATTTTAGTGATTTTATTTATTAAGTTAATTGAAATTTTTTGAAATTTATTTAGAACACTCTGAATCAGATTGTGAAATTCGTTTCGCGAAATTCGGACGTTTCTAGCTCCGTTTGGATTTTTCCGTACGGAATAGCAACGTATATCGGTACCGATTATCGACTTTTGGTCGGATGATCATACCACTTGTATATGCATACTGTTTTGATCGTCTCGTCATGATGATCTTCGCAGTATATTTATTTTCGTATTTTGAGATCCGGTATACGACGGAAGAAATAAAACGGTTCGTGTAACGGTACCATAAATTGTGACCTTACATTTTCTTTCTGTTTCAAAATGAAACGTGGTGCCCAAACCAAATTAATTGCCATAAATCTTTCAGCTCAATTTCTGCTCGTGACCGTTGACATTGACTTATCTTTTATATATTTTGGTCCGTTGATTTTGCTAGCTACTCTTCCGTTCAATTGAAATGAAATAAATATATCTACCTATTACCTAAACTCTATCGTCTTCTCCTTGCTGTCATCCATTCCTTCCCTTGCCTCTGTCTTTTCTTCTATCCTTCTATAAGGTGGATATATATATATATATATATATATATATATATCAAATTATTAATCAAGCGTACTCCTCTGCAAATTTCCTCTTCCCACCTGAGTTTACCTTCGTTCTTCCCCCCTCTATCACGAGCCTCCTCTTTCTGGCCGATCTTCACAACTCGCCTGAGCCATCTCCAAGCCCAACTGTGTCTCCACTCCACAACTCGATCCAACAACCCGATCACCAACCCATCACCCTACGACTGCCGAGCCTTCGCCCCTTCCTCTGGCCCACGTCTTTGCCCTCGGCTCCACCTCTTGCTTATCTCGGTCCACCTCTCGCCTGATGGTATGTGAAATTAGGTTTGAATATATATAAAAATATATACGTATCTTATGTTATGGTTTGAGTATACTTTTGTATCTATTACCTTACCTACGTTAGTATGTATATATATTAAGTTATGTGTTTGGTTTATATATTATCTCATATACAGTTGCATATCCATTGTTATAAATTGATTTGATTGTTACAATGCAAAGTTATACTCAGTGTTTACAGTTTTTACAAGTTATTGTTTATAGTTTGTTTATTCACTGTTGCTATTTACAGTTTTAAAGATATCAAAGATTAGTTTTGCTTATAATTTTATGTTTATAGTTATTGTTTATAGAGAATTTTTTTTAAAGCTTTATAAGATTTATGTAGATATATATAATAGTTTATAGGTAAGTTTATATGTTTATAATCTGTTATCTTGTTTCAAGATAGGAAGGTATACATCACTATGTTTGGCAAGTATATACATATATTTGTTTGTTTATAGGTTGTGCATATATATGTTTGTTTAACTGAGTTGTAGTATGTTATTTTGTCTCAGCCGAAAAGAATGTTCACATATGTTCATATATGCATATAAACCTGGTTGTTGTTGAGTATTCTACTGTATGAATAAAAATTATAAGTTTCGTGTATATATATATATATATAAAGTTTGCAGGGTTTTTCTGTTGTTTTAAATATAGTTTGTAAAGTTTTAAAAGGTTGTTTGGTTCTAAAGTTTATATTACAGAGCCATTTATAGTATATAAAGTATGAAGGTTTATATTAGTTTTACTGTTAGATATATATATATATATATTTTGTAAACGGTATACAGATATATGTCATTTGTGCAGTATCTTAGTGCTTACAATGATTATATCTTAAATAAAGTTACAGGATATTATGCTATGTAAGTTTGTACCCAGAACATATATGTTGAGCTTAAATTTATATAAGTATATATATTAGCTTATATCTATATCCTATCCACCTTTATGTATAGAAGTTAAAAGTTGTCTGTTAATATATAATATAAGCTGTTGTTATATTAAGTATGTGGTATAGGTGATCTGTGGTTATACAGTAATATACATGTATATGTTCTGTTGTTATACAGTAATATGTAGGTATATGTTTTGGGTTATATATACATTTTATATAAGTACATATAGATATATAGGTTAATTTGTTAGATTCTAGTGTACAGATACGAAATTTATTTTATATATATATGTTTGACTTTAATAATAGAGTTTAAAGTAAACAATGATTTTTGAAATACATGTATATATGTATAATTAATTTGAATTTGTTTTTGTATGTATATAAAAAAAAATTAATATGTTATATCTATACAAGTTCACTTATATCATTGATCTTCGTCAATCCAGCTTTAATTTTGATTTCGTCAACTCCGATCTATCAGCTTTGATCATCGAATCGTGTCCATCTTGCTTTGGTTTGGATTTCGTAACTTGTTCTGTTGTCAAACTCCTCTAACCTCGAAAGGTGAGCAATCACTCACGATTAACGTTCTTTTATTTATTAAATTTGATTTCAATTGAAACGACAATTGAAATATGCTGTTGTAGTCATTTAAATTGTTACATATGCTATTATCTGTAACTGTTCACCTGTGGGATATGACACCATATCCTGCTGTTTATATTATATTGTTATTGATGATATATCTATGCCTGTTATATTATTTCTATATTTGTTATCACTCTGCAAGTTCCCTGTTAGTATAGAAATCACTATGGGTTGAAATGATACATACCCGAACGGACTTTAGAATAGGAGAAAATCGTTATGGGTTGAAATGATAAACCCAAACGATTTTCATTTGAATTGAAATTGGGATTACGGGTTGAAATTATATCTACCCGTATATATTTCAATTACGGATTGAAATGATAAATATCCGTATCACTTAACCATATGATAGATATATATATATAGACACCGTTGGTCCATATATATAAATATTTTAAAAAAAAATTCTATGGATTTGGAAAGAAATATATGGTTTAATAAATGTTGATTCTTAAATTATTTAGTTTAGTTAAGATTGATTTAATACATATATTATGGTTAAGTATTTAAATTTATGTTTCAAAATAGATTTTAGTAATAATTTGAATAAGTTAAGGTTGGGAAGATAATTTATTTAATTAAACCGATTTGAAACTTATTAAAATTGAGATTTAAGATATGATTTATAACTTGGGTTTGATTTAAGTAATTTAATAAATATATCTTATTTAAATAAATTTAAGTAAATATTTAGTAAAAATGTAATTTAAGCTAGTTAAATGATATTGAATTTATTAAGTGAATATTCCCTGATTAAATAATAAATGAAGTTAAATCAAGAGCTATATGAAACTGTTAAATTTAACTTTGAAATGGTTGAATATTAAAGCTTTGAAATATATTGGAATTTAAATGGTTTATTTTATGATTTAAATCTGTATTTGAAATCAATATAAATTGGAATTTGTTATTTAGAAACTGAATTAGAATTAAAATGGGAAAATTTAGATTGAATTAAATTGGAATTTGAAATTTGAGTTGATTTGAATCGATTTGTGAGACTTGAGGAAATTATTAAATGCTTTACTTTATAAATTAATTAATATATATACTATCTTGGAAAATAGTTATATTTGAAATAAAATGATATTTGGGTTTTGAAGTATAAATTAAATTGAAATGACCACGGTGTTAAAATGTATATTTCCACCTTGTAGATAGTTCTGAAGATCCTTAGAGGATGGTTATCCCAAACATCCTTTAAGTTACTTGTATTTCAGTTGATATTTCACTTGAGTTGAATTTATTAGTATAAGAATGTTAATCCTGACTCGAGTGTTTTGTGTTTTGCTTTACGCTCGGGTCAGACTGAGTGATACAGCATCTGAGACTCACCCTTGGAGTTTGGAGCTTCCTTTGGAGATCCAAATATCGCCTCAGCTTTCAGCTCTTCTAGTTGATTTGTTCAGAGAAGTCATATATTCGTACTGAAGACTTCACTGTATTTGAGATATTCTGTTGTATTTTATTTTAACTCTGATGTTTATATAGTAGCTTCATGAACTACTATTTTATCTATTCCGCTGCGTATTATTGTATTACTCTGTGTCTGTGATTTTGTGATTGATTTATTTACTGTATATGCTGAGTTTTGCCAAATTTAATTTAACAATCTATTGTTTTGAATTATTCAAGTCCGACATGTGTGGATTTATTGTCGATTTGAATGGTCCAAAATAGTGGGTCGTTACAGTTGGTATCAGAGCTTTGGCTCTAGGCAAAACTTAGCATATATAGTAAATTTATTTACAGAATCACTTTCGTTCGAGTTTGAATCTCTTCTGTTTGACTCGATTTCCTTTGAACTTTGGAACGTTTCTTGCGGTTCCAAAATTCATTCTTGTCTCTCCCTATTTGTATTCTTTTGATTCTGGAGTATCCCATAACTCCACTTCGAATGATCTCTATAAGAATAGGCGATCCCGCCAATCTTTGAATGATTGTAAAGGGGTGGAACTCCTTTACAATAGGCATTGATTCACCGGAGATTTATATATCCCTCGGTTTGATGTTGCTATCTCTTGTTATGCCGAATTCTATCTCTGGCGATCGAATGTCGATTTGCCTTAGATTTCCGCATCGATTAAATTCTTGAAGTCACGGTTGACCCGGTTAAGGTCGCCCGCGTTTTATATAAGTGTAACCATCTACTGTTTTGTAATTAATTATCTCATCTTCGTTCGAGCCTATCTTCGAATCAGAATCCTATTTGATTAGAGTCCCTCTAAGTTGAATTTCTATCTTTGTTTTGAAATCCATTCTTGAACCATCCTTTGAAAAATCAGGCTTGTTTATATTTTAGAAATTGTTTTATATATCGAAATTATTATATTCTATATATATAAGTGAAATGTTTTCGATAAAGATTATAAACCCTTTTAAAATAAGAATTTGAGGTTTCGAAAGGATTTGTAATTTTGAAAAATTATATAAGAAATTTGATTTATCTAAAAATGATTTATAACTGAAGGATTTTAAATTTGAAATTCGAGAATTGAACCCCGGTGTTTTGAAATTGGTTTTAAGATTTTTAAAATATATATGATAATACGATTTGAAAGTATTTTCCGAATAAGAAACATTTTAAATGACTTCAAATGAGTTCCAATGATTTCGAAAAAAAATTCAAAGAAGTTTGAGAAAATAGAAGTCCAGAACTCACTTATGTCGCTGGAAAATAATTTCGGTGATGAGTGCACGCATCATCGACATTGATTTTCGAGTTTCAGAGTGAGGGAAATGCCACTTTAGTAGCATTGCTACACGAGTGATTTTTTTGCGAAACCAATTTTGATTCAAATTCCGAAGTAAGATTTGATATTCGAAAGATATATGTATATATATTTGAAATGATTTGAAGTAAGCCGGTGTTCAGTCCTTTAGTTTCGGATTTGAAACCTATCTTTTGAAATTGATTTACTGATTTGTCGATTTCCAACTCTTGAATTTGAAAATGATTTCTTCAACTATTTGGAAGTGCTCGAACCTTCGAAATGTGAGCAATCACTCACGATTAACGTTCTTTTATTTATTAAATTTGATTTCAATTGAAACGACAATTGAAATATGTTGTTGTAGTCATTTAAATTGTTATATATGCTATTATCTGTAACTGTTCACCTGTGGGATATGACACCATATCCTGCTGTTTATATTATATTGTTATTGATGATATATCTATGCATGTTATATTATTTCTATATTTGTTATCACTCTGCAAGTTCCCTGTTAGTATAGAAATCACTATGGGTTGAAATGATACATACCCGAACGGACTTTAGAATAGGAGAAAATCGTTATGGGTTGAAATGATAAACCCAAACGATTTTCATTTGAATTGAAATTGGGATTACGGGTTGAAATTATATCTACCCGTGTATATTTCAATTACGGATTGAAATGATAAATATCCGTATCACTTAACCATATGATAGACATATATATACAGACACCGTTGGTCCATATATATAAATATTAAAAAAAAAATTCTATGGATTTGGAAAGAAATATATGGTTTAATAAATGTTGATTCTTAAATTATTTAATTTAATTAAGATTGATTTAATACATATATTATGGTTAAGTATTTAAATTTATGTTTCAAAATAGATTTTAGTAATAATTTGAATAAGTTAAGGTTGGGAAGATAATTTATTTAATTAAACCGATTTGAAACTTATTGAAATTGAGATTTAAGATATGATTTATAACTTGGGTTTGATTTAAGTAATTTAATAAATATTTCTTATTTAAATAAATTTAAGGAAATATTTAGTAAAAATGTAATTTAAGCTAGTTAAATGATATTGAATTTATTAAGTGAATATTCCCTGATTAAATAATAAATGAAGTTAAATCAAGAGCTATATGAAACTGTTAAATTTAACTTTGAAATGGTTGAATATTAAAGCTTTGAAATATATTGGAATTTAAATGGTTTATTTTATGATTTAAATCTGTATTTGAAATCAATATAAATTGGAACTTGTTATTTAGAAACTGAATTTGAATTAAAATGGGAAAATTTAGATTGAATTAAATTGGAATTTGAAATTTGAGTTGATTTGAATCGATTTGTGAGACTTGAGGAAATTATTAAATGCTTTACTTTATAAATTAATTAATATATATACTATCTTGGAAAATAGTTATATTTGAAATAAAATGATATTTGGGTTTTGAAGTATAAATTAAATTGAAATGACCACGATGTTAAAATGTATATTTCCACCTTGTAGATAGTTCTGAAGATCCTTAGAGGATGGTTATCCCAAACATCCTTTAAGTTACTTGTATTTTAGTTGATATTTCACTTGAGCTGAATTTATTAGTATAAGAATGTTAATCCTGACTCGAGTGTTTTGTGTTTTGCTTTACGCTCGGGTCAGACTGAGTGATACAGCATCTGAGACTCACCCTTGGAGTTTGGAGTTTCCTTTGGAGATCCAAATATCGCCTCAGCTTTCAGCTCTTCTAGTTGATTTGTTCAGAGAAGTCATATATTCGTACTGAAGACTTCACTGTATTTGAGATATTCTGTTGTATTTTATTTTAACTCTGATGTTTATATAGTAGCTTCATGAACTACTATTTTATCTATTCCGCTGCGTATTATTGTATTACTCTGTGTCTGTGATTCTGTGATTGATTTATTTACTGTATATGCTGAGTTTTGCCAAATTTAATTTAACAATCTATTGTTTTGAATTATTCAAGTCCGACATGTGTGGATTTATTGTCGATTTGAATGGTCCAAAATAGTGGGTCGTTACAGTTGGTATCAGAGCTTTGGCTCTAGGCAAAACTTAGCATATATAGTAAATTTATTTACAGAAGCACTTTCATTCGAGTTTGAATCTCTTCTGTTTGACTCGATTTCCTTTGAACTTTGGAACGTTTCTTGCGGTTCCAAAATTCATTCTTGTCTCTCCCTATTTGTATTCTTTTGATTCTGGAGTATCCCATAACTCCACTTCGAATGATCTCTATAAGAATAGGCGATCCCGCCAATCTTTGAATGATTGTAAAGGGGTGGAACTCCTTTACAATAGGCATTGATTCACCGGAGATTTATATATCCCTCGGTTTGATGTTGCCATCTCTTGTTATGCCGAATTCTATCTCTGGCGATCGAATGTCGATTTGCCTTAGATTTCCGCATCGATTATATTCTTGAAGTCACGGTTGACCCGGTTAAGGTCGCCCGCGTTTTATATAAGTGTAACCATCTACTGTTTTGTAATTAATTATCTCATCTTCGTTCGAGCCTATCTTCGAATCAGAATCCTACTTGATTAGAGTCCCTCTAAGTTGAATTTCTATCTTTGTTTTGAAATCCATTCTTGAACCATCCTTTGAAAAATCAGGCTTGTTTATATTTTAGAAATTGTTTTATATATCGAAATTATTATATTCTATATATATAAGTGAAATGTTTTCGATAAAGATTATAAACCCTTTTAAAATAAGAATTTGAGGTTTCGAAAGGATTTGTAATTTTGAAAAATTATATAAGAAATTTGATTTATCTAAAAATGATTTATAACTGAAGGATTTTAAATTTGAAATTCGAGAATTGAACCCCGGTGTTTTGAAATTGGTTTTAAGATTTTTAAAATATATATGATAATACGATTTGAAAGTATTTTCCGAATAAGAAACATTTCAAATGACTTCAAATGAGTTCCAATGATTTCGAAAAAAAATTCAAAGAAGTTTGAGAAAATAGAAGTCCAGAACTCACTTATGTCGCTGGAAAATAATTTCGGTGATGAGTGCACGCATCATCGACATTGATTTTCGAGTTTCAGAGTGAGGGAAATGCCACTTTAGTAGCATTGCTACACGAGTGATTTTTTTGCGAAACCAATTTTGATTCAAATTCCGAAGTAAGATTTGATATTCGAAAGATATATGTATATATATTTGAAATGATTTGAAGTAAGCCGGTGTTCAGTCCTTTAGTTTCGGATTTGAAACCTATCTTTTGAAATTGATTTACTGATTTGTTGATTTTCAACTCTTGAGTTTGAAAATGATTTCTTCAACTATTTGGAAGTGCTCGAACCTTCGAAAGGTGAGCAATCACTCACGATTAACGTTCTTTTATTTATTAAATTTGATTTCAATTGAAACGACAATTGAAATATGCTGTTGTAGTCATTTAAATTGTTATATATGCTATTATCTGTAACTGTTCATCTGTGGGATATGACACCATATCCCGCTGTTTATATTATATTGTTATTGATGATATATCTATGCCTGTTATATTATTTCTATATTTGTTATCACTCTGCAAGTTCCCTGTTAGTATAGAAATCACTATGGGTTGAAATGATACATACCCGAACGGACTTTAGAATAGGAGAAAATCGTTATGGGTTGAAATGATAAACCCAAACGATTTTCATTTGAATTGAAATTGGGATTACGGGTTGAAATTATATCTACCTGTATATATTTCAATTACGGATTGAAATGATAAATATCCGTATCACTTAACCATATGATAGATATATATATACAGACACCGTTGGTCCATATATATAAATATTAAAAAAAAATTCTATGGATTTGGAAAGAAATATATGGTTTAATAAATGTTGATTCTTAAATTATTTAATTTAATTAAGATTGATTTAATACATATATTATGGTTAAGTATTTAAATTTATGTTTCAAAATAGATTTTAGTAATAATTTGAATAAGTTAAGGTTGGGAAGATAATTTATTTAATTAAACCGATTTGAAACTTATTGAAATTGAGATTTAAGATATGATTTATAACTTGGGTTTGATTTAAGTAATTTAATAAATATATCTTATTTAAATAAATTTAAGGAAATATTTAGTAAAAATGTAATTTAAGCTAGTTAAATGATATTGAATTTATTAAGAATATTCCCTGATTAAATAATAAATGAAGTTAAATCAAGAGCTATATGAAACTGTTAAATTTAACTTTGAAATGGTTGAATATTAAAGCTTTAAAATATATTGGAATTTAAATGGTTTATTTTATGATTTAAATCTGTATTTGAAATCAATATAAATTGGAATTTGTTATTTAGAAACTGAATTTGAATTAAAATGGGAAAATGTAGATTGAATTAAATTGGAATTTGAAATTTGAGTTGATTTGAATCGATTTGTGAGACTTGAGGAAATTATTAAATGCTTTACTTTATAAATTAATTAATATATATACTATCTTGGAAAATAGTTATATTTGAAATAAAATGATATTTGGATTTTGAAGTATAAATTAAATTGAAATGACCACGGTGTTAAAATGTATATTTCCACCTTGTAGATAGTTCTGAAGATCTTTAGAGGATGGTTATCCCAAACATCCTTTAAGTTACTTGTATTTCAGTTGATATTTCACTTGAGTTGAATTTATTAGTATAAGAATGTTAATCCTGACTCGAGTGTTTTGTGTTTTGCTTTACGCTCGGGTCAGACTGAGTGATACAGCATCTGAGACTCACCCTTGGAGTTTGGAGCTTCCTTTGGAGATCCAAATATCGCCTCAGCTTTCAGCTCTTCTAGTTGATTTGTTCAGAGAAGTCATATTTCGTACTGAAGACTTCACTGTATTTGAGATATTCTGTTGTATTTTATTTTAACTCTGATGTTTATATAGTAGCTTCATGAACTACTATTTTATCTATTCCGCTGCGTATTATTGTATTACTCTGTGTCTGTGATTCTGTGATTGATTTATTTACTGTATATGCTGAGTTTTGCCAAATTTAATTTAACAATCTATTGTTTTGAATTATTCAAGTCCGACATGTGTGGATTTATTGTCGATTTGAATGGTCCAAAATAGTGGGTCGTTACAGTTGGTATCAAAGCTTTGGCTCTAGGCAAAACTTAGCATATATAGTAAATTTATTTACAGAAGCACTTTCGTTCGAGTTTGAATCTCTTCTGTTTGACTTGATTTCCTTTGAACTTTGGAACGTTTCTTGCGGTTCCAAAATTCATTCTTGTCTCTCCCTATTTGTATTCTTTTGATTCTGGAGTATCCCATAACTCCACTTCGAATGATCTCTATAAGAATAGGCGATCCCGCCAATCTTTGAATGATTGTAAAGGGGTGGAACTCCTTTACAATAGGCATTGATTCACCGGAGATTTATATATCCCTCGGTTTGATGTTGCCATCTCTTGTTATGCCGAATTCTATCTCTGGCGATCGAATGTCGATTTGCCTTAGATTTCCGCATCGATTATATTCTTGAAGTCACGGTTGACCCGGTTAAGGTCTCCTGCGTTTTATATAAGTGTAACCATCTACTGTTTTGTAATTAATTATCTCATCTTCGTTCGAGCCTATCTTCGAATCAGAATCCTATTTGATTAGAGTCCCTCTAAGTTGAATTTATATCTTTGTTTTGAAATCCATTCTTGAACCATCCTTTGCAAAATCAGGCTTGTTTATATTTTAGAAATTGTTTTATATATCGAAATTATTATATTCTATATATATAAGTGAAATGTTTTCGATAAAGATTATAAACCCTTTTAAAATAAGAATTTGAGGTTTCGAAAGGATTTGTAATTTTGAAAAATTATATAAGAAATTTGATTTATCTAAAAATAATTTATAACTGAAGGATTTTAAATTTGAAATTCGAGAATTGAACCCCGGTGTTTTGAAATTGGTTTTAAGATTTTTAAAATATATATGATAATACGATTTGAAAGTATTTTCCGAATAAGAAACATTTCAAATCACTACAAGAAAATTGAGTTTTAACTGCAATCATAGTCAGCGTTTATACCTTTAATGCTGTAGAATGCGTTTGTGAGAAAGTTGTTTCAAGGGTTCAACGCTGACAAAACTATTAGTGTTTATTTTGTTTGCGGCCGCATACATCGGTGTTTATTTCGTTTGCCGCCACTTCTCATTTACTTGGAGAAAAAAGAAAATACGTCGATTTCCATTTTCCATTCCCTCCCCCAATTTCTAGTTTCCATTCCCTCCCCAGTTTCCAATTTCAATGCATCGATTTCAATTTCAACACCAGAAATCAACTTCCTTCATCCACCGCTTCGATTTTGGTTGAGCATCTCTGTCGTCGCTTTCGATTTTGGCAGCCCTAAACTCAGCGGAACGGGAAATTGGTGAGCGTTTTTTCTCAACCCTAGTTTTCAGTTTAAGTTAGAATAGTTTCGAATTATCAAATCTTGCTTATCAGATCAAGCTTAAAGTTTTCCCTAGTTTTTATTCAATATTTATCGATTACAATTGTATGAAACTTTTCTTAACCTCTTTGATGAAATTTCTTTTCTAGTTGAGTTATATTCTTTCTGATTTTAGTAAGTACATCTTATTTCATTTCTAGCTGGTCTGGTTTGGTTTTTTTTTGTTGGGGATCCACCATTTCTTAATTCGTGTAGGCAGTATGATGAATTGATCAATACTCATTTGCATGCTCTAGATATTCTATTATTGAATTTTTATATCATTATACCTAGATTATATTCATTAAATTATCTCATTTTGAGACGTTATTATTAATACAGTTGAAAATAAGATTAAACTCCTACAATTTGCAGTTAAAACTTTGATATGAAGTTATGATATTTTAAAATGTTAATTATGTAGCCCACTAATAGTTTGGAAAAATTTGAAAATATTTGACATGCTCTGTGAATTGCTTTATTGAATTAAATGGTCAGTCTTTGTTTGTTAATTTATAAATGCTGGCCATTATGGTACACCATTGTTGATAAGGAAAATTTTCAAATTGTTTGATATATTTCATTAATTTCTCCATTAAATTCAACGGCCAATTTTTATTAGTTAATATCTAAATACCGATCAATAAGGTGGAACATTGATGATAAGGAAAAAATTCAAGATGTTTAACGTATTATACTAATGCTTCATTTAATTAAATAATGGTGTATAACTTCGAATTTTGTAAGTGTTATATTCTATTAGTATTCGACTGCATGATACGAATGAAATAGCTTCTTGCTAATTCTGAATCTTTGTGAAAAGTTAGGAAGATTTTATAGGGTAGAATGCTAAACACAATATAAATTAATGCTGCAAAATTAATTACTTTTTGTCACAAACAATGAGTAGATGTTGAGGCAAATATGTGGCATAATAACAAATAGATAAATATAAGTAGAATTTGGTTGAGAAAATAGGATTAGATCCTATATTCAAATGGATTTTATTAATATTGAATAGATTAGGTCATAATTATTAGAAAAAAGTGCAAGGAGCTGTATAACAAGTGTCCATGTATCTTTGTTTATACACACACGGAGATGTATTCAATAATAATGGGATCCAATGGCCGTGATATACTGTGCCAAATTTTATGTTTTATTTTAAGCATCTAAATTGACTTTCCATGTGTGTGTGTGTTTGTAAAGCATGTACATTCACTCACAAGTATTTTAAGTCCTTCACCCATGCTATCCCAACACAAATTTCCAAACTATGGTTCGAATGCATATTGATATTTGGGAGATATATAGGACAAGAATGTTAAAAGATGACTTTGGGTGCAAAATGAAAAATTAAAACTCTAATTTAAGAAAAGCTAAACATTTTAGTTGAGATTAACTAAGAGAAAAACACAATTTGAGGAAAGATTCAAATTTTAGCATGATAGGATTGGTTAATAAGAGCTGTGTTTTTTGTTGCCTAAATTTTGTCAAGTTTTATTTTAGCATGATGGCGATTATCTTTAGTTTTTTACTTTATACAAACTTAAGGGTTATTTGATGTTTTTGAATGTTTCTATCACACATAAATTTCAATTGGAATTGCAGAGATTTTATGTATTTGTACACAGATTTATGCACTTCACGTATATATGCAATATATACTCCTATACCTATGGATGTACATAACATATTCATAGATTTTTGGTGCATTATTATATTTTTCAACGTTTCCCTCATTTTTTATTAAACATTTTCAAGTACAGTCATTACATAAAAGAATATAAATAACCAATTTTACTCCTCTAAGCAAAGATGACAGAACAATTAGGTCTGATTACATTTTTAGCAATGTTTGAATATTATATGATTAAAATGCTTTTACTTAGCAATTAGATTAGTGTACACAACTATTATAGATTATTGTTAAGGCTATATATAGATATAATCTAATGATTAATGCATCCAAATTAGGATATTTTTGGGTTTATCAAAGTTTGTATAATTAAGGAGAATAAGGCAATTCATATGTAAGAAGTCAGGTCTTTTGAATGTCAAATGCGGTAAAAACTATTTTGGAGATAACTGGTTTTAGGATTAAACGCCGACAAAACAATCCATTAGGTTTTCATTGTTTGCCGCCTCCATCTCTATTACTTATGCTCAATATATTCATTTTCCCTCCGCATCTACCTCATCACTCCCGATGTCGATTTCATTTCAACTAACACTGGAAATCATCCCCTTCATCATTTAGTTTGTAGTATGTTTGTTTTCATGCTTCAAAACTAGTATGTTCAATTTGTTTCCATAGTCAATTTTTAGGAGTATGTTCACTTTATTTTTGTACTCTTGCTTCAGTGCAACATCTTGTTTCACTTAATTTTTTTTCAGCAACAAGTAAAAATGTTAGCTTTAGATGCATTTTAAACCCTTGTATGATGAGAATAAACTAAATGTACTACCAAATACATGTGTTATTTTAATAGATGATTAGGTACATTTTATCTGAAAATACCCTTTTACAGTTGACAGCTAATAACACATATGTGTGCATGTGTTAACTGTAAAAAGGGAAAAAGTTTGTTCATTGAACGTATTTACATGGACATGCTTATGTTTTAGGAAGAATGTTTATTGCTATTCTTAGATGTATACTTAACACTTGCACCATACCTAAACTATAGAAGATAATGCACATCATCGAATATCAAAATCAAGGAGTGCACTTGTCATCACAGATTCACAGTAAAGAAAAATCAAATTTTTTTTTTGGCACTGTCTTTCTAAATATTGTTCCTTTTTAGCCGAAGTAGTTCCGTTGTTGACCATCTTAGACTCAATCACAGTAAATAGCCTTGTGCTCTAGATTTTGTCATTTTGTTGAATACGAGCTAAAATAGAATTTATAATTGACTTTATATTGCTTCTGATCTTGAAAATTCACAATAATGGAGCAGTCAGTGTTTAAACTATATGTACTAATGTGAATTATGACGATCGATTGTTACTATCTGACCACATTACATTTCTATTGCTTTAAGGTTTTGTAAAGTAAATGTCTTATGCCATTGACACATAATCATCAACTCATGTATATTTTAATTCAGATATAGGTATCCTATACCCAAACTTCTTTTGAGAAGAATAAGGAGCAAAGTGGAGAAAAGTAGTCCCTGTTATATCCATATACTAGCTTTTCTAGTGCTCAACAGCATCGAGTGAGTTTTTTATTGTATTATTTATGTTTGTTTTTATATATATATTTTTGGTTTCTTAGCTCCTAATGTTGTCAAACCTTTTATTGACATATTTATTTGTTTAAGGTTTACTTTGCTACACTTGAATAATTCTTCAAGTCACAACTGCTTTTTAGTGGTATGTGTCTGCCTTCATTATTATTGAATGTGATAGTGTAATGGTTTTTCGGGTATGGTAGTGATTATCACAAGTGCTTGTTTCTTTTACCAGTTTTCAGAAACACAAATAACTTTAGTTTTCTATGGCTTAGAATGATAATTAAGTTATAATGCTGTCTACTAAGCCTCAAAGAGTTGCTTCTTAGTTGGTATATTTAATATATGTGCTACTCCTGTTATTGCTTTTTGCCATTACCATGCTTCGTGTCATTATCTTTAATTGCTTTGCAATTGAAAGTGCAATTAAAGCCATACTACAAGTCAGGAATAAACTAAATGTACTACCAAATACATGTGCTATTGGAGATGGAAATTAGTGTGGGGGGGTTTGAGGGGGTTGGGAGGAGGGGGAGTGGGGAGGGGTGTTATTTGTGGGTGTGTTAAATTTATAGAAATGGTAGCAAAAAAGGTTAGTGAAAGCCAAATTTGAACTACTATATTAAACACTAGTTCTACATATAAAACTAAAAGAATGGAAATGGTTAAAATAATTCAAGTTTTATAGTGGATATGAATTGGACAGAGAAGCGGCAAGGTGATAATGATACAATGGTTAAAATAATTCAAGTTGTACATGAGCTTGAGATTATTAATTATATAGTCAAAGTTTGATAGAACTACAATCACATCTAGATTTAGATCTAGTATGGCTAAAATTGGTAGGGGCATGTGTGCCTACAGATATATATGTACTTTTATAGTTTTATTTCAATTGAATTTTTTTATTTCAATTGTAAGCTAAAAGTTGTAGGGATTTCATGATGTTCAATTGAAGACAACGGACACTATTTGTAGTATTAAACTAAAGATATCTACATACTTCTGACTTTGATAGGTCTCTATTGTATAATTGTACGCATTAATAGGACACAGAAAAATGTCTAGTTCTAACTTCTCAAGTAAGCAGAAAAATCAAAATAGAAAATTTTACTCCAATTACTTATTTGTTTTATACTTAAATTATTGTATCTGTAAGGTGCAACATATGCACTTGCACTCTTATAATTTGGGTTGATAGAGAAATTCTGTGTTCTGTAATCTTTCTATAAAAATCTGTAGCTGTGAATATAAATAAGAAACTGGTTGTCTATTGCAAATTTGTTAATCATTATTAATAAAGGGAATGAAGTTTACATATGTTCTATTTTTCTAACAGCTGTTACCTTCATATATTTTTTGGAAACAATTTGGTGCTAATGTTGTATATGATTCTGACATTGTTGTATAAGTGGATAAAATTGTTGTTAATGGCGCAAGCCAAGTATCAGGAGAGGGGTAATGCATAGACATTACTCTGGTGCTACAAAATGGCGCCGTTGTAATGGCAAATTTTTTGAAAACAGCTTGGTGCTAATAACAAAATGACTAATTTGTAGAGTTCTGTCATTTTCAGTCTAATGTGGCCATGAAGTAGCTAATAACAAATTTATTTATGCGTGCAGGCTTTGAACAGTTGATATTTGTAGAGTTCTGTCATTTTCAGTCTAGTGTGCTTAAACAAGAAGGTATGAAACAGATGCTAAAAACTCTCAAGTATTATCATTATTGTCTATTAGTTTACCATCAAATAATTTCACAATTATGTTTTATTCCCTTCCATATTTTGTCATTCAATTAGAATTCAAAAGCTGAACTATGTTGTGTTCTTGCATTTTGACAATATATTTTTCTCTTTGGATTTGTTTGTTTTGAGCATTTGTTTTGTTGTCTTTTATACATAAAAAAATTATTTGTCCATTTCTACTAAGAACTGTTTGGTCGTTATTATCATATATATATATATATTGTTCATAATCAATAATTAATTTCTATTTAAATTTTAGATTCTTTGTTGCATACATATATTGTATATGCTGATGGAGAGAGATTGGTTGCGTCTACATAGGTAATCATGTAGCAGCTAATTTAGACTTAAATTTAGAATTGATATTTTGATAATAAAAGCTAATATTTTTGTTGTTTTCAAATTTTAATCATAGGACTAGTAGAGAGTATGGCCAAGGAGCTCGGAATTTTGTGTGTGTTGCGAAGAAAAATTTAGGAGATGTGGAAAAAATATTTTGTCCTTGTTTAGATTGTCGAAATCTTAGTCGTCATTATGGTGAAACCGTTGTTGAGCACCTGATTATAAAGGGAATGGATTCTAAGTATAAAGATGATATATGGTATAATCATGGCGAGAAAGTGAATGATGAAAAAAAAATTAAAATGGGTGAGATGTACGACTTGCTCAAAGCGATTCACTATGAAGATGAAGATTATTTCAATCATACTTTTTTTGATGACGACAAAGATAAGGACGATGCACAAAGACGCCATGATGATTTACTTAAAAATTTGGAAGATGCAGAAACCCCACTGTATCCTGGTTGCATAGATCATACAAAGTTATCTGCCATTACTATTTTGTATAATCTTAAATGTGAAACTGGATTATCTGATACTGGTTTTGATAAACTTCTTACCGTCCAACATTTGTTTTTACCAAAGAATAACGTACTTCCCAAGATTTTATATGAAGTAAAGAAATTCCTCAAACTATTTGATATGGGTTTTGAAAAAATTCATGCTTGTGAGAATGATTGTTGTCTTTTCCGTAAAGAGTACAAAAATTTAAATAATTGTCCGAAATGTGGTTTATCACGATGGAAGATAAATCAAGATACAAAAGAGATTATGCAGGGTATCCCAATTAAGGTGTTGCGATATTTTCCAATAATTCCAAGATTTAGAAGAATGTTTAGATCCGAAAAAATGGCAGAAGAGTTAAGATGGCATTTTAAAAATAAAAGTAATGATGGAAAGATGCGGCACCCCGTAGATTCCGTGACATGGAGCATGGTTGATGAAAATTGGAAAACATTTTCAGCCGATCCACGTAATCTTAGACTTGGTCTAGCTACAGATGGGTTCAATCCATTTTCTATGTTAAGCTCCAAGTATAGTTGCTGGCCAGTAATGCTTGTTACATATAATTTGTCGCCTTTGTTGTGCATGAAGAAAGAGAATATCATGTTAACACTTCTAATTCCAGGTCCAAAGCAACCAGGAAATGATATTGATGTATATCTAGAGCCATTAGTAGAAGACTTGCATTACTTGTGGAGTACTGGAGTTGAGACATATGATGCATTAAGTAAGACAGTTTTTAACATGAAGGCTATTTTACTATGGACGATAAATGATTTTCCAGCTTATGGTAATCTTGCTGGATGCTGTGTAAAGGGTAAAAAAGCTTGTCCATTATGTGGTATCAATACCCACCGTCGATGGTTGAAATATAGTCGGAAAAATGTTTATATGGGCCATAGAAGATTTCTACCCCATTCAAATCCATTGAGAAAAAAAAAGGCTTGGTTTGATAACACTGTGGAGGATGGGAAGATGCCTAGAGTTCTAACTGGCAAAAACATTTCTCTTATTTTGAAAGACTTTCTGAATAATTTCGGAAAAGGCGCTGAAAGCGAAAAGAAGAGTGCGAAGCGGAAAGGTAAAAAAAGGAAGATTGACGACAGTAGTGAAGATGATGATAATGGAGATAATGATCCTATTAAAAAAGAGCTATCAAGATGGAAAAAAAATCAATCTTTTTTGACTTGCCATATTGGGAGGTTAGCATTTATTTAGATTTCAGTTTTTATTATCGATGCGGGCTGGCCACGCGAACAATTTTTTTTGTTATTTTATTAATCCATGGCCCATGGATTAAAAAATTTTAATAAAAAAAATTGTTAAATTAAATTATAGAACACTTTATCATTTAACTAATATTTTTTATAGGAACTTCCAGTACGTCATAATTTAGACGTAATGCACGTTGAGAAAAATGTTTGTGAAAGCACATTGGGTACAATGTTGCATGACAACAAATCAAAGGATGGGATTAATTGTAGACATGATTTAGAGGATTGGGGAATTCGTCATGGTCTATATGCACAACCTCGTGGGACCAAAACGTATCTTCCACCGGCTCCATATACATTGTCAAGATTGGAAAAAAAAATATTTTGCAAAAGGCTGTACGATTTCAAAGGACCTGATGGTTATTGCTCAAATTTCAAAAAATCCGTATCATTGATGGATTGTAAAGTTAGCGGTTTGAAGTCGCATGATTATCATGTTTTGATGCAACAAGTATTATCGGTCGCACTACGAGGTTTGTTGCCAACAAAACCTAGAAAAGCAATTATTCGTCTATGTTTATTTTTCAATAAAATATGTCAACGTGTTCTTGATAGAGAGAAGTTACAACAACTCGATGACGAGATTGTTAAAATATTGTGTGATCTTGAAAGATATTTTCCACCTTCATTCTTCGATATTATGATACACTTGACAATTCATCTTGGAAGGGAAGCACGGTTGTGTGGACCAGTTCATTTTCGTTGGATGTATCCTTTCGAAAGATATATGAAAACACTTAAAGATTACGTGAGGAATTATGCACGACCAGAGGGATGCATTGCAGAATCCTATCTTGCAGAAGAATGCATGAAATTTTTCAAAGAATTTTTGAGTAAATCGATAAATGTGGAAAAAAAAAGATCGAAATGAAGATTACGAAGATAACACAATACTTGAAGGGCGTCCAATTTTAATGTCCAATCCAGTTACGTTGTCTTTGAAGGAGAAAGAAATTGCTCATTTAGCGGTGCTAATGAATATGGCCGTGGTAGAACCATTTTTGGAGTGAGTATATATTATGTTATGTTTCCATTGATTTGTTGTGTTTGTAATCGCAATTATAAACTTAACATTGTTTTTATTATACTAGTTTGCACTTGGAGGAGTTGCAAAATTCAAACAAACGCTTAGAAAAAAACGCAACATTACTTTGGAAACACCATGGAGATAATTTCGCTGATTGGATTAAAAAGAAGGTTTGTTAAACATTTCTCTATTTTTATATGTGAATCAAGGGTACTATTTTTAAAATCCATTTTAAATATATTTTTAGATACCTATTGACTCAAATGACCATGATGAAATGTTAAAATGGATTGCATATGGTCCTAAAAATGCTGCGCTATCATGTAAAGGATATATTATAAACGGTCAACGATTTCATACAAAAGACGTTGATAGAGAAACTCAGAATAGCGGAGTGACCTATGATGCGACTACTATGTGTAGAGCAAGTGCAAAAGACATTTCTCAAGTGGTTGATGTGATCACTTACTACGGAATATTGACTGATATAATTTTATTGGATTATAATGTTTTTTATATTCCTTTGTTTAAGTGTCATTGGGCAAACATAGGAAATGGGATGAAAGTTGAAGATGGATTTACGCTTGTTAATTTACATCAAAGTCAGGTTTCATTTTCAAGAGACCCTTATATCCTTGCATCTCAAGCGAAAAAAGTTTTCTATTCAAGGGAAAATGATTCTTCTAATTGGTATGTTGTGATGAAAGCACCGCCAAGAGGTTACCATGAATTAGAGATGAACGATTTTATTGAAGAAGTAAGCTATATTGGAGGAGATTGTGAAGAAATCGAGGATGACTTGGTCGAGGATGCTAGTTATGTTAGGGAGGATTGCGAAGGCATAATTGAGTAGTTCTAATATCACGTTTTTTTGGGTAGTCGTTGCTTTGTGACTGAAAGTAGTAGGCATATGTTTCGTGTGTGTGGTCATGGGGGAAACTTGTTCAGACATTTAATAATGGAGAAGGATGTATAGAAACAGCAGGTGCACAAGGTATCATGTATTACACCGTATCATGTATTTTTATTTGTTAGCATATTTTTTTTAAACCCACAAGGTATCAGATTTTATATGTTCAGATTTTTAAACCCACACATGAATTCAGATAACTAAGTATTGCACTGTTATCAGCACTGCACTGTTATCTAATATACAAAAATCTTCAGTACTGCACTGTTATCAGCACTGCACTGTTATCTATTCACTGTTATCAGCACTGAATTCAGATTTTTAAACCGTATCAGCTCCAACAATTTTCAGTATACAAAAATCAATAAAAATCTAATATAGGACTGCCATTTTAGCACTGCACTGTTATCTAAATATTTTATGTTCATCATACCTATATTATTATTTGCATTTGAATTCTTGTGTCTGCCTGTAGAAAATGGTTAGAAGTACAAAGAAAACAACGAACAAGAAACTTACTCGCTATCAAAAAAGACTCGCAGAATTTGAAGATGCATCTGACAGGTCTAATGTAATGGAAGAGCATGTTGAGCCACCTTCGGAAAACATGGATGTTGGAAATGCAAGCCAGCCAATCGCATGCACAGCTCTGCAAATTGATGAAAATCCTGAAACTGCAGTGGAAGTGGATAGAGCAATTGCAGATGATGCAAAACAGGTTTCCAAAAAAAGGACTAGAGGCCCAACTAAAGTGAAAAGACTTCCTTCGAATGTTGCAAGCCGAATTGAAGTTGATTTTAATTCATCGGGCGTACCTGTAGGAGAAGGATCAGTGAAATTATCTTCTTATTTAGGGCCACTTGTCCGTGAGCATGTTTCATTTACGCTAGATGACTGGAGGCTACTTGGTGACGATTTGAAAGTAGTTCTATGGAAATCCGTTCAGGTATTCAAATTAGTCTCATTCAGTTATGTTAACTCTCATTCAGTTGTACAAGTATTCATGTTTATTATTTCTGTACCGTTCAGGTGACGATTTGTTATGTTAACTCTCATTCAGTTGTACAAGTATTCATGTTTATTATTTCTGTATCGTTCTGCAATCCAAGCCTATTACTCGAGCTTCAAATTAGTCGAATTAGACATGTTTGCTGAAGTGATACCTTGCTGGCTTGCCATTTATTTTAAAATGTGTTTCAAAAATTAATCCACACCTAATTGATTGCTGGTTTCGTAAAGGCTAAACAATTTTCATACCTTTAAACATGCATATGGTTTTAAAAATGCAAGAACACAACATAGTTCAAGCTGTCAAAATGCAGTTAGCTTTTGTCTTTCATTATTAATACCAAATCTGTATTATGCACAGATTGGAGTTGTAAGCACTTCCATTCACTTACAAAGCAGCAAGGGTTTCATGTACATCATTTTTTAATGATTTGTAAGTTGGTGAACATACATGCAAAATAAGTTAAAATTCCGTCTCTCCAGCTGTTATTTCATGTTGCTTCAAATTCGTTTCGAAATGCTATGCCCTACCAATTTGACATAGAGGCCGTGCTTTTTTATATTAATTCATCGTCACAACTGATTTTATGAATAACATGCAAGTTAGAGCCAATGTACCTTAAGTCAAAATTTTAGTGTACTCGATTGTTATGTCATAATATGCAAGTTAGAGCCAATAACTTTATGACTCGAGTACCTCTTCGATATCTAATCTATTCAATGGCATGATCTGTATGCATATTCTATTTATTCTTTATTCTACTTATTTGCCTATTTAGTTTGCATATCCTTTTTAAGTTTACGTTCATAACTATATCTTGTCCTGGAACAGCATATTTATTATATGTGGATATATTTGTAAATTCAGGTTTCACTAATGCACTCTTCACACCTCAACTTAACATGTCACGTTAGTGTCTTTTATTAAAGATACACAGTACTACTATAACAAACCTTTTCAAATAATAAATATACATACATACATACAAGTAGCATACATACATGTCAACTTTTCATCCAGGAAACTGATGTTCAAGTGATTACAGAGCAAAAGCATATTTTGCTTCATCTTATATTATTTAATGTAGTCTCTAAAACATCTGATTTTTGTCTTCTATCAGTACAGAAAAAGTTGTAAGGGTGCTGGTTTGAATTATTCTATTGGCGTGATGCCTGTTGTTGTGTTGTCCAACTTGTGCACTGTTGTGATCAATTTGAATGATTATCATTTTGATAAATGTTACAGGCTAGATTTAAATTGGATGAGGAATGGCAAAAGGCTCCCGTTTTTCAGCAAATGGGATGCATTTGGAGAGGTTCGAAAAGCAAATTCGTAAAACAGATATTACAAACAAAAACCAAGGAGGAACAACTTCAACTAAAACCAGAAAACGTTGGAAGTATGAAGGAATGGAAGAAGTTTATCGAGTCAAAAACGAGCAAAGAGTTTAAGGTAATTGTAATGTAATTTTTATTATTTCCTGTGTGTGTATATATATATATATATATATATATATGAAATTTAAGCGTACATAAAATGCAAATTAACTAATCAATGTGATAAATCTTGTAATCTAGCTACGAAGTGATAAATTTAAAGCCATGAAGGACAAACAAATACCACACACGTGTAGTCGTCGAGGAATGGCTCGACTAACTGAAGATTTGGTGAGAAATATATTTGATTTATTACCTATGGTTAATAGTTTTGTTAATGTTATGTTTCCTTTAATGCAGAAAGAGAAAAGTAGCAGTCCTTCTTCCATTTCTAGATCTGATGTTTGGATTAAATCCCACACTCGAAAAAATGGTGAACCAGTGAACCCGCATGTTGCGGATACTATCGTAAGTGCTAAGTTGTTTTTGTTTAAGCGTAATTTTTGGAAAATATATAATTTTGAACTCTTCTACAAAATATAATTTGTGTTCACTTTGTAGGAGAAAATAAAGAATGCTGAAAAGGAATCACCGTCTAGCTCAACTTGTAAGATCAAAGAAGATGCCCTCTCATTGGTGTTGGGAAAAGATAGACCGGGACGACTACGAGGAATGGGAAGGGGTGTAACCACGACCACTGTAGTTTTGTCACAAATCAAAGATAAACAAGTAGCTCAATGTCAGCATAGGATTTCAGAGCTAGAGCAGTTGATTCACACCGTAATGAAACGTCAGGTATGTCGATAATCACTTTGTGTAAATATCATGATGTTTTGTGCGAAATTTTCTTGATATACTAAACACCTAACGAATAAGTAAAAGATCTTACTTCAACCCTCTTATTTATATCCTACTTCCTAACTTCAATTGAACTTCATTTTTCATGCTTCATTTCCAGTTAACTTAAGGTTTCAAATATAAAATATTTCTTACAATTATACATTCAGATATATATATATAATATATGTCTGTGGGGGCGCATGCGCGCACGTCACAACAAAGGACTCTTTGTATATCAAGAAATCAGGCCATGTCACAACAAAGGACTCTTTTGTAAAATTTCTCATCCTTATCTGGTTACTCTACAAATGATGTATTTCCATACATAAGTTTGTCAATTGTTATATCAAAATTCATTCTGAAAATGTATTCTCTTTGAAATTTGTACTTGTTTTCATCATAAGTGGAATAAATATACAAGTTCACTACAGGTTCACTACAATTTCACCGCAGGTTCAAATTCTCTAATATTTTTGTAATATTATTGATTTGCAGGATAAAGAAAATTGTGGAGGAGAGAACGTATCTCAAACGGTAAAAATATACGATAGTAAGGTTAAAACATCATACATAATTTGATATCTAAATCAGAAGTTATGTATTTTATTTTTTATTAATTGCAGAGTAAGCATAATGAAATAGGTGACGGTTGTAGTTTGCTGAATTGGCACGGGAATGATGATGAGGTAATTGCCGAAGGAAAAATCGTGTCAAGTGATCCAAACGATCTTCTCAATGGACTACCTTTAGGTCCGAATGCCAAGAAAATTTTGGTAGTCCATCCTAAAAAATCCGATGTTTTTTTGTGGAGGCCTTCACCTGGTATGGTATACATAGGAGACGCCAAGAATGAGAAGATAGCATGGCCAGCTGATAGAGTTGTTATCCGCATAAAAGAAAACTCCGAAAAAGAAAACGAGGTATGAAAAACTCTCTACAAATATAGCATTGATATGTGTCTCTGCATCCACCCTTTTGAACTAGAGGTGGCAGATTCCTAGTCCTGTTTTTGCCACTATTCAGAGCTTTGTTATCGTCATCTAGGAAACGATGTGGTAAATAATAAGATTTGTTTAGCATCTGCACATTAAAAATCTGTATAATGCAACGGTAAAAATATATTTATAAGAGAACCGTGGAATTAACATTGATATTATCCAAACTAGTCCATGTTCCCATTAGATTAGTACATTCTTTTACATATTAAAACTAAAATATGTGAAAATCCAACTACCGGAAGCATCGGTTCCATAGAGTCGAATACTAATTTATTACACATTTCTAGCTATGTTAGTATTATTATTTTTAATAACATTTGGTGGGTGAAATCAAGTTTAAAGTTTGACAAATGATTATTGAAAATTTAACAATGTTGATTTGCTTTGTATTGAATTGGTTGACACATGATAAAATGTTGAATGCAGTAAGACTATAGAAACAAGACTTTTATTAGATGACTATAATTTTTTTCTTTGATAGAGCAAAACCAATAGCACAGAAAACAAATGCAAGTTGTTCGATTGGGGTGGAACTGAAGTATTGGTTGCCGAAGGACGTGTGCACTCGAGTGATTCAAATCAGATTATTAATGGTGTTCCTCTTGGACCAGAAGCCGCAATAGTTTGGGTGGACAATCCGATAAAAGAAGATGCCTTTTTGTGGAGGCCCATAGCAGGTGTGACATGTATCGGAGAAGCCGTCGGTAAGACAATAGCATGGCCATCATCAAAATTGGTTTTTGAAAACACAATACCATCCACTCCTATGAGCAACGTTCCAACATCTCGTACGGTAATATATTATATTGCTAATATTTATATATACGATTTGTTGATAATGTATCAATACTTTTTTTAATATCATAGAGTGCAAATTACGCGATGAATAACAAGTGCAAGTTATTTGCTGTGGAGGGCACAGGAAAAATTGTAGCTGAAGGCACCATATCTTCAACTAATCCAAATGATTTGGTTCATTCTATTCCACTAGGACCAAATGCAATAAGAGTTTGGGTGGATATTGTCAAAGACCCGAATGCGTCTTTATGGAGACCTACGTCATTCATGGAATGCTTATCAGATGCTATTGGTTCGACGGTAGCATGGCCTACTGCGAATGTTAGTGTGGACTCACCTTCAGCAGTTTGAAATATTTGTATAGTTTGGCAGTTTTCAGGTAACTACCCTTCACTCAACTCGTTGAGATCATTAATCCTAATCATCTTTACCGAATCACAATTTAATTTAGTATGTGATAATTATACATATATAATGTGATAATTATACATATATAAAAAGCATTTCTTAGTATTATTCTATTTGTACATCTGCTATGCATGAGATGATGAAATGTTTTAGATTATCTATTTAGAGTGAAGTCAAACCCCATTAATTAACATCAATTAAAACATGCAAGTTACCACTATTATAAAGATGGATAATAGTTGGGACGAGAGTTACAACTATTAGAGCACTTATCCTTCAAGTTTGCTTTCGTGTGGGTAAAAGTGAAATTTTGAACAATCAATCGTATTAAACCGGTTTATTTTATACACCAATTGCAGAGTGGCTCTTCATATTTCTTTTCATAGTGAATTATTTGTCACGTATTTCGAAGATTAAACGTTACAACTTTTAGTGGATCGATTACTTGACAGATCAAAATTTCCACTCGCACTTTCTTTCCTTATCCAAAATCAAAACTGTAAATTCTATTTATACAACATAAATTCTTTAGCCATACTATTAAATTTTCAATAAAAACAGAAGATAAGATTGCCTTTATATTTTAATAGCTTTAAATGCAAAGTTTAAATTTTAGCATTTTTAAATTCAAATTTGTTCCCTTCAAACTACTTTAAATATATATAGTTAAGCTAAGAAAAATTGAACGTATACGAGATTAAGCTAATAATTTGCATTTTCCCATTATAATTCATTAATATATAGCATGTCTTTTTATGTCGTGTCTTTTTATGTCGATTTAGTTGTCCTTAGTTTTCTTAAGGATATATTCTTTTACTTCGCCATAAATTCTTATAAAAGATTTCATTTTTGTATACTTTCTTTGTTAACAAAGAATATTATCTTATAATAGCAATTTTTCTATTAAATTTACTACTGACAACAAAGATCAATAAAGATGGATAATAGTTGGGACGAGAGTTACAACTATTAGAGCACTTATCCTTCAAGTTTGCTTTCGTGTGGGTAAAAGTGAAATTTTGAACAATCAATCGTATTAAACCGGTTTATTTTATACACCAATTGCAGAGTGGCTCTTCATATTTCTTTTCATAGTGAATTATTTGTCACGTATTTCGAAGATTAAACGTTACAACTTTTAGTGGATCGATTACTTGACAGATCAAAATTTCCACTCGCACTTTCTTTCCTTATCCAAAATCAAAACTGTAAATTCTATTTATACAACATAAATTCTTTAGCCATACTATTAAATTTTCAATAAAAACAGAAGATAAGATTGCCTTTATATTTTAATAGCTTTAAATGCAAAGTTTAAATTTTAGCATTTTTAAATTCAAATTTGTTCCCTTCAAACTACTTTAAATATATATAGTTAAGCTAAGAAAAATTGAACGTATACGAGATTAAGCTAATAATTTGCATTTTCCCATTATAATTCATTAATATATAGCATGTCTTTTTATGTCGTGTCTTTTTATGTCGATTTAGTTGTCCTTAGTTTTCTTAAGGATATATTCTTTTACTTCGCCATAAATTCTTATAAAAGATTTCATTTTTGTATACTTTCTTTGTTAACAAAGAATATTATCTTATAATAGCAATTTTTCTATTAAATTTACTACTGACAACAAAGATCAATGCGGTCCAACCATTTTTCTAATTTTAACCCATTTTTCTTCACTTTGATTCATGGTTTTCTTAGTTCAGTGTACAACATTTTATTTGCCCAATTACAGAAATTATAATTCATATAGCTTATAATACTAGTTTGTTAATTATCATATGTAAGATGTAAAGACAGACTAGAAACAGTTCAAACTATCTTTTAAAGTTTTCTCTGAAATACGAAAACGACAGCTATCTTTTTTTTCTTTTCCCATTGGGTAGTTCAGGCTTGTATAGAGAGAAACAACATGACCTATTGCAGCCTGCCAACATTTATGTACACGATATGAACTGCCAGTTTCTTAATACTCTCATTTAGTTTTCTAGTTAGAAAATGGCATGGTCCTGAATTTAGCACTGATAGATCAATCTATTGTCAATTGTTGTTAGTCGTTCCACTAGTGAATGAAACTTTTTTTTTGTTCTCCATAAAGGTCCGAGAGGACCTGATTGACCTTGTCAGCTCATTGGCTCGTTAGGGACCAAGGGGATATAAGAAACTAGGGTCCTCAATCATGTTGCAAGTTAGTCATATAGTAGTTCATGCTAAATTGTATTGCTCGCAGTTTGAATTATATACAGTTCATGCTCACAGTTTAAGAACTTGCCTTCTTACTTATGTCTCAGAGCTACTGCAAGCCTGCAAATTTCTTGGTTGGATCGTGAATAACTGCTGCAACTTGCGGACGCATTGTGATTCTATGACAGTTGACTTAGAGTTTTCATGCAACTTAGGGTCTATGACCATATTATATTTCATTTTCTTGCCGATATTTTAGGTTATGAACTATGTACAATACTGTATTGTTGCTGCCTGCCTTGTTGTACTTTGTACTATATGTATTATTGTTGAACTGGGGAGTGAGTACTATCTGAATTGGATTGCATATGGTATTATGTATTATTGTTGAACTGGGGAGTGAGTACTATCTAAATTGAATTGTACTATATGTATTATTGTTGAACTGGGGAGTGAGTACTATCTGAACTGAATTGCACAAAGTATTGTAATTGTAATGTGCTGAACTGAATTGCACAAAGTATTGTAATTGTAATGTGCTGAACTGAATTGCACAAAGTATTGTAATTGTAATTGTAATGTGCTGAACTGAATTCATTGGGAAAAAAATGCATATCCCTACGACAGCGTTTATGCATTGCTGTCAATTCATTGGGAAAAAAATGCATATCCCTACGACAGCGTTTATGCATTGCTGTCAATTCAGTGGGAAAAAAAGGCATATCCCTACGACAGCGTTTATGCATTGCTGTCAATTCAGTGGGAAAAAAATGCATATCCCTACGACAGCGTTTATGCATTGCTGTCAATTCAGTGGGAAAAAAATGCATATCCCTACGACAGCGTTTATGCAATGCTGTCAATTCAGTGGGAAAAAATGCATATCCCTACGACAGCGTTTATACATTGCTGTCAATTCAGTGGGAAAAAAATGCACATCCCTACGACAGCGTTTATATCTTGCAGTAGAAAACTACTAACAGCGTTTATACCTTGCAGTAGGAAATTTATTAACAGCGTTTAAAAAACGCTGTAGAAAGTTGATTTTTGACAGCGTTTATATTTTGCAGTTAAAACTTTAGGGTCAACGACCGCATGTCGTTATACAGCGTTTTTAAAAACGCTGTGAAAACTTTTAACAGCGTTTTTCAAACGCTGTGAAAAGTCTTTTTTGTTGTAGTGAATGACTTCAAATGAGTTCCAATGATTTCGAAAAAAAATTCAAAGAAGTTTGAGAAAATAGAAGTCCAAAACTCACTAAGGGTAATTCGAGGACCACGCCCGATCCCCTACAACACAAGGCCGGAACTACCTAAGGGTAATTCCAAGTAAGATCACCCCACGGTTGGGATCAGCAACCGCACCACTAAGCCGAATATAAAAAGGGACATCTAGACAGGGATGACCTCACCCTAATGGGCACTACCCACATAGCCTTGCTGCATAATCCCTGATTTTCAGTCATTCCCGGTTGATGAGGTTTGAGGCTAAGCGTTACCTTTATAGAACATATCCCTTAGAATGCACATTGTCCACCTGACGATGTTCCGAAAGCATTCATCCATACAAGTCCATTGCGGGTCCGAACGGAACCGAAGGCACTATTCCTACTACATCCATTTTGGAATCACCCTCAGGATTAGTAGCGACTAGCCCTTGCACTTCACTGTACCATCTTCGACTCCAAACTCGTTTCCCACACGAAACGTACAAACCAGATCGAAGTGGTTTTCGAGAAATTAGTCCCGATCCCGGTCTCTTCGAAACGATCAGCGCATTGGACAATATTGATAGTCGGTTATTTAACTATCAATTAACATTCACAAACATCCATCAAACAATAAATAATTTTCCAAATTATTTATTTATTAATCCTCACAATATCTTCACAAGATATATTTTCACTTTCAACCCCTTTGAAAACAGTTTTCAAACCACACACTTCTCATGGAATAAATTCCCAAATATTTATTACCACTGGAAACACCAAGTACAAAACTTTAGATTTTTAAAATAATTTAAAACTCTTTATTATAAAATATCCTTTATGACATTTAAGTTAAAAACTACTTTAATACGTATTCAAAAATATATACCTTAAGAATATTTAAAATAAAGCTACATATAAAATATAACACTAAATTTTATCCTTTCTAAAACAAAATACTTTTAATAATTACTACTAAATTAAATTTGAGAAATACTTACTTTTAAACTTTAAACATTTAAAAATAATAAATTTTCTAAAACATACTTTAAAACAACTTTAAAACCCTTAACTCATACTTAAAAGTTTGCTATGGAAACGTACTTGGCTATCCACGGAAATTAAATTCTCTTTCACATCTTTAAAAATAAATCACTATTTATTTTAAACAAATTTATCCATTTCTTTAATAAATTCCCACCGTGAATTTATTCTTCCAAATATCCACTGATATATTACTTCACCTTTATAAACCCAGTTTATAAATTCCATAGTCTTACCCTTCTTTCAAAACACAGTTTCAAATACTAAATCAATTTCCAAATTGATTTCCAAAATTTACTCAATTAAAATAAATTCCTTTACTTATCCAAATTTATTTCAAAACCATAAATTTCAGATTTAACTTCTTTACTATAATCTAAAATCTTATTTAAACTGAATACCAATTTCATACCTTTCCAAATCTCTTCTTTGTCTTTCCAAACAAATTTAAACCTTGAATTTAAAATAAATTCTTTATTCCCTTAAATAATACCGCTTAGGTTTAAAAATTCCTTTTATTCTTATTTATCCATAAATCTCCTTTCCCATATCCGAAATTATTTATTAAAATTTAAAATCCACTTATTCTTTTTCAAATCATTTATTCCAACCTCTAAAATTATTTACTTAAGAATTTTCCTTTTATTTCCCTTTGAAAATCCAATCTATATATTTTTGATGACCCGGCCTACCCAAATATATTCAATCAATCCACGTCATTCAATATTTTCAATTTTCAATTCATCATAGAATATCAAATAAACCATATCACAGGATATTAAACAATCTAAATAATTTTGAGGAATCCAGTTGGATCCCTCCAACCTGTTTCCCTGCATCCACAGATGTTAGCACAATACCAATTCCACTTCGAGGTGGAATATCACGGTATATGGGTTTAATATAATATCATCCGCTATTATGCGGTGCATAAGGTCTCATCCGCTATATAATGCGGGAATATCAATCACCCAATATATACTATATAATATACCACATCCAATCAATTCAATCATTCAGCCAAATATTTAAATTTAACCATTTAAATTTAAATATCAATCTAGAAGAGTGAGATTAACTCACCTTTGCTTTTTATTTGCAATGCACTTCATTATTGCCCTGGGTTTTCCAATTTTTGACCTTGAATAAGCAATTTATATGATTTATTAATATTTGAAATAAAATTGAACCATTAATTTTCTATTTGATAATTTTAATTAACTAACGGTTTAATCCTGAACCAATAATTAAATTTTAAACTAATCTTCCTATAATAATTAATTTTTAGTAACTAAAATAATTTAATAAGTTTATTAAACAAATTATTCTCTATAATACATTATTTTAAAATAAATCTAGTAAATTAAAATATGTAAAGGTATATTTACTTTCTTTAGGAACTACATACATATTGATAAAATAATCTATATAGTTCTCATAAAAATCTAATTTATATAAACTTCACAACCTTTTAAAATTTCTATTTCCAACTTTATCTACATACATATTTTCCTTTCTGTAACTAACAAGACAGTAATCTGTTTTACTGTAAACTTTTCTTCCTTTAATATTCACAATATACTTACTTTACAATGTATAATATATATATATATATATATATATGTATATATATATCACCACAATATCTATTTAAAATTTAACGGTAACATTTAAAATGTGTATATATATATTTTTTCCAAATCCATGTATATATACAGGTTAAATAGAATAATAAAATAAAAAGAAAAAACATTACCTTACTGACGCCACCCAACCCTAGCCTCAAACTTCATCCAGAGCACCCACGAGATAATCCCTGACGCACGCGATTGCCACCGTCGAACTCGCCATCCTCAGTCAACAAAATCGACTTCGAGCCCTAAAGCAGACCACGCGATTGCCATCTCACCACGCGCGCGCGATCTCTCGAGCCACCGCCGTCTCAAAAACTCGCTAAACCCTAGCTACCGTACCCCTAAATCGACACCCAAACAACACCATCCCTCCCAGCATCAACTTGCCCTTCGCGAGCTAGCTCGATCGCCTGAGTTTGCCACCGCGGGCGCCCGATTATGCGACGACTTCGGTCGCCTATTTTTTTAGTTATACGGGAGGGGAATTGGAGTGAAAGAAAATGAGGTAGTTCTATTTGAATTCGAGAGGAAAAGGAAGGAGGAAATACGCGATTTTATTTCGTTCGGCCATTATTTCGAACGATAGATATTTTTCTGTTTGAATTGAAGAGGATAACTACAGCTGTTAATTATAAAAGAAGAAGGAGATACGATGCGATATTGGCGTGGAGAGGAAGGCTGTAGTGATTTGAAGGGGAAAAGTATCGATGTGAAAGAAATACGGCTGAAGGTTATCTGGTCGAAATACCCAATATATATATTATATTAAATTTAAATTTAAATTGTCTTGAAAACGAAGCCTAAAATCTCGATCTCCTATTGAGACATGCCGCTAGGCGTTTGTAATGTCAAACCCCTATTCCGAATGCAATGGAAAAGGTTTCAAGTCCTAATTCGCTCATATGGAGAAGATAGCTTTTTGAACCCAGTTATTATTGAATTTTCGATGCAGATTTCAACGCGTTTATATATCGTACGCTCACCCAACAACTCCAATCACTACGAAAATTGAAATCCGATAATAATACAATATTACGGATCCAATGGAACTGGTTTCGTCGAATTCCGAGACTGCGCCTCGGAAGGCTATTTTTAAATTTAATTTAAACAATACAATTTCAAAACTGAACAAATCACTTTCAAACTCAAATTTAACACTTACTATCTTCAATACTATCAATATAAATTTTACAAGCCTTCAAATTATTTTTAACTGGCTTAAAACTCCAGATTCAACATTTCACCCAATTTTTAATTATTAAATTTAATAATTAAATTACCCAATAAATAGTGATATTTGAAATTCAAGCTAAAAATTAACTTTTAAATATTTAAAATCAATTAAATATTCCGATTTCAAACATCCAAAAAATTACGGGTCGTCACATTCCTCCCCCCTTAAAAGAATTTCGTCCCCGAAATTACTAGTTAAGAAGAATGGTCCACTACCCGTTAACTATTATTTCAAAGCCAAACAATTTCAATAACTTTTCAAAACAATTCCTTTATATAAGACACACTATCACTCTACTAACCTTCCAAACTCATCCATAAGTTCCAAACAATATTACTTACTCAACAATTCAAATTTAAATTTAAACCAAATTTTAAATTATTAGAATTTTCTCAAAATTTTACTAATTTCCTAAATTTTCGAAATTTTTTTGCCAGCGTCTCCTTTGTGCGGCTTGCTCGGTATTACTACAAAATTGCCTCTACGGGCTGCCAAACTCCAATAGAAACAAAACGCCAAGTGGCTAAATCAAAAGCCCAATCAAATTTCATACATAAATTTTTAAATACATACCTTATTGTCGAGCAAATTCAATTTTATCTTCGAAATCAAAATCCAATTCCATTTTCCTATAGCCTTTATAATCCCTGTATACTTTACTTAACAACAATGTCTAAATTTACTTAGTGTATTCCCAATACCAAATTTACTTAAGAATTCCACCATTCATTTCTTAATTTTAATATAAGCATTTCATATACTAATATTATTACTCTACTATTTTAGCCTTTATATCCACTTATTTTAAAACTGGATTTCCAATTTCATATGAATTTAATTTGCTTCATTTAGATATTGAATTCTATTTACCTTATCTCAATTTCAAATTTTAAATCATTTGTCGTTACTGAAAATTTTAAAAATGTTCTAACTCACAAAATTTTTGAAATTTTTTGGCAGAGTCTCCTTTGCGCGGAGGAGCTTTTGCAATTTGACAAGAGAAATAAATATATATACATCGACCCACACGGTTGGAAAAACAAAAACAGTTCATATTTCCTATTTTTATTGCGTAGGCGTACCTTATTTAGCATTTTTAAGCAAATGGATTATTATTTTAGCATTTTGCATGACCCAATCCAGCCAAACGGCTTTCCTGAACCTGTACTTACTCAATTCAAACATGTAAGTGCTAAATATATGAAATTTATTATTATTTCACTCTTTAAAACAACTACAACTCATGAATACTAAAAGCAATGCACACTAAACACCTTTCATAAGAAATTTCAATGTTGCAACATTAATTTTAATTTCTGACAACAAATCACACATCATTTTACTTAATCCGAATGGTTAACAACCCAAATGCTTACATTCAATTTATTTTTAAGCAAAACAAACTCATATTTAATTCAGTTGGTTTCAAAATCAATTTATTTAACTTCTAACAAGCCATAGAATTTTAATCACTTTCGTTCACGTCAAACGACGATTTATTCTATGCAATATGACGATATCTATGTGAATAAATAAGTACTTAAGTTTTATAACCAGTTTAAATTAATTCTGACTCAATTTATACTTAATTCCATTTCATTTTAAATTTGAATCCACTCACTTGCAATTCGTTTTATTAACCAAACCAGTTTCATTCAAAACCATTTCATAAATCTCGACTACAACCATTTAACAATTTACTTAAGTTAACAACTTAAGTTTATCTCCATTTCCGATTAAATTTTCTTCTATTAAATTCAATTAGCATATTCATTCAATCCATTTTAAACTTTAATTCACATTCATTAAAATAATATCCAAAGCCATATTTAATTTATTCATACTCGAATTGGATTTATTTTCTTCTCAAATCATTTTTATTTTAATCCAATTCCATACAACTTCAATTCATATTTACTTCACTTACAATTCCAGGTTGAATTTCTATTTATAACTCAAGCTTCATTTCCAAACTCTATTATTTATTCACAATTGAACTTTAAATTAACAATTTCGAGTTCCATTTCCATATTTCATTAACTAATTTATTCCAAATTTAGTTTATTTCCCACTTTTAATTCAATATTTGATTTTTATCTTCAAAAATCACTTTATTACTTTACTTGAATTCAATTCCATTTTATAATTCAAGATTGGATTTTTATTTTATTCACCAAAATGTCAAACAATTCTATTTAATATTCTCTATAACTCACTGAATTTTAATTCAATTTAACTTAACTTCGGTTTAATCTAGTATAATACTATTCTATTTAATCCACCCAATCACTTGATTTTTAATTAAGTAAGGGCTTAATTTCACTTAATGTCATGTACGTTTCAATTTATTTCAAAGTTTAATCTTAATCCAAGTTAAACTCTCATTTTTACTTTCACCTTTAATTTCAATTCCAAAATCCAATCCCCATATTCCTCATCAAAATCATTCACCATTTATAAGTTTATAACTTATCTCCTGATGATCTTTAAATTATTTAAATAAGGATTTCAGGATTTTTAAACACCCGGCTATTGTTTCAAATCATTTCGAAATCACCAATATCTCAAAATCGCACTTCTCATATTTTTAAACCAATCCTGGCTTTATTCCTGACAAATTTCCCTTGAAATTTCAAAAATAAAACTAATTTTTTCTGAACAAATCAATTTGGCAGCAATTCGTCACTTAGAAACTCGAAAATGAACATCGAGGATGCTGCAGTCATCACCGAAGTTATTTTCCAGCAACTGAAGTGAGCTCAATGCTATATCCCTTTCCAAAATTTATTTGAAACAATTTCCTTTCCAGAAATACCTCCCAAAATAAGAATGCTATTATTTATCTTCAAAATACTTCGAAAAACACTTCCAAAATCTCCTGAATTTTAAATTTACCAATTTGATTAAATCAAATTTTAACTATAATTCATTTATATAATTTATGCTCATACAAATTTTTATTTGATTTTACAAGTCATACCAATTTTTTATTTATTTTTTATAATCTTATTTGTTTAGAATATTATCATCCAAACATCCAAGTTATATAACAATTTCAGGAAATATTTTTTTATATCAAAATATATTTTTAGGTAAAATTATTTCATTTACCCGCTTTCGAAAACAATATTGTGTCGAATTGTCCTATTCAAGTGTTTAGAAACCCCTTCGATACAGTTGTCCAGACTTTGCCGACGAAGGTTCATATGCCACTCAATAAATCAATCAACACAATATAAAACCATTTTATATTCACTAACAAATACGAGCTCATATCTATTAATATACTCAAACTTATTCTAGAGTACTACAGACTCTATTTCAATGAGTAATCCCACCAGAGCCAAGGTTCTCGCTTAACCTTCAGCTCTGATACCAAGTGAAACGACCCGATTTTTCTATGCCCGAAAAATCAAACCATTAGGGTTAAAGAAGAAGAACGTAGAAGAAGAAAATAGAAACAACATCAAAATCTCACAAACGTAGCGGAATAAAATATAATAGATAAATAACTGATCTTTACACAAAAGAAACTATATCTGTTTTTTTTTCATCTCATCATCAGAGTACAACACAATCAATAATACATTGCTGGACAGTTATATTAACTTGTCCTACTACAGAATACACAACATACACAACACAACGGAATATACATCATATACGTCTCGCCATCCAGCTCGTCTCCTGAGCTCCATAGTATCCTATCCAGTATCTGTAATACTCGGTCTGACCTGAGCATCATAATAAAACAATACCCGAGTCAGTCTGGAGAACCAACGTGAGAAAATCACACTCAATTTGATTATTAAAGTTTCAAAATCCTTTGAAATTAAAAGCATCTCGTAAGACCACGCCACAAATAAACATGTTGGGTTTTTACCTTACGATAGCTAAAACACTTTTTATCAAAACCGTCTGATATTATAATAGTGTCTATAGAAAGTAAAATAGAATCTAGCTGAAATGCTTGCATCTCACGTTTCAGCAATAGTTGGGCACAATCAAAACCGTACAGGCATGTAGGGAGAATGGATTTCCAACGAATGACTAGGCACTGGGGTACCACCTGTCACAGTACCTGGTCTAGATCAGCGTACCGAGGACCACGCCCGATCCCCTGCAACACAAGGCCGGAACTACCTAAGGGTAATTCTGAGTAAGATCACCTCACGGTTGGGATCAGCAACCGCACCACTAAGCCGAATATAAAAAGGGACATCTAGACAGTGAGGACTTCACCCTAATGGGCGCTACCCACATAGCCTTGCTGCATAACCCCTGATTTTCAGTCATTCCCGGTTGATGAGGTTTGAGGCTAAGCGTTACCTTTATAGAACATATCCCTTAGAATGCCATCGTCCACCTGACGATGTTCCGAAAGCATTCATCCATACAAGTCCGTTCCGGGTCCGAACGGAACCGAAGGCACTATTCCTACTACATCCATTTTGGAATCACCCTCAGGATTAGTAGCGACTAGCCCTTGCACTTCACTGTACCATCTTCGACTCCAAACTCGTTTCCCACATGAAACGTACAAACCGGATCAAAGTGGTTTTCGAGAAATTAATCCCGATCCCGGTCTCTTTGAAACGATCAGCGCATTGGCCAATATTGATAGTCGGTTATTTAACTATCAATTAACATTCACAAACATCCATCAAACAATAAATAATTTTCCAAATTATTTATTTTTTAATCCTCACAATATCTTCACAAGATATATTTTCACTTTCAACCCCTTTGAAAACAGTTTTCAAACCACACTCTTCTCATGGAATAAATTCCCAAATATTTATTACCACGGGAAACACCAAGTACAGAACTTTAGATTTTTAAAATAATTTAAAACTCTTTATTATAAAATATCCTATAAGACATTTAAGTTAAAAACTACTTTAATACTTATTCAAAAATATATACCTTAAGGATATTTAAAATAAAGCTACTTATAAAATATAACACTAAATTTTATCCTTTCTAAAACAAAATACTACGTCACTTTTAATAATTACTACTAAATTAAATTTGAGAAATACTTACTTTTAAACTTTAAACATTTAAAAATAATAAATTTTCTAAAACATACTTTAAAACACTTTAAAACCCTTAACTCATACTTAAAAGTTTTCTTTGGAAACGTACTTGGTTATCCAGTGAAATTCAGTTCTCTTTCACATCTTTAAAAATAAATCACTATTTATTTTTAAACAAATTTATCCATTTCTTTAATAAACTCCCACCGTGAATTTATTCTTCCAAATATCCACTGATATATTACTTCACCTTTATAAACCCAATTTATAAATTCTATAGACTTACCCTTCTTTCAAAACACAGTTTCAAATACTAAATCAATTTCTAAATTGATTTCCAAAATTTACTCCATTAAAATAAATTCCTTTACTTATCCAAATTTATTTCAAAACCATAAATTTCAGATTTAACTTCTTTATTATAATCTAAAATCTTATTTAAACTGAATACCAATTTCATACCTTTCCAAATCTCTTCTTTGTCTTTCCAAACAAATTTAAACCTTGGATTTAAAATAAATTCTTTATTCCCTTAAATAATACCGCTTAGGTTTAAAAATTCCTTTTATTCTTATTTATCCATAAGTCTCCTTTCCCATATCCGAAATTATTTATTCAAATTTAAAATCCACTTATTCTTTTTCAAATCATTTATTCCAACCTCTAAAATTATTTACTTAAGAATTTTCCTTTTATTTCCCTTTGAAAATCCAATCTATATATTTTTGATGACCCGGCCTACCCAAATATATTCAATCAATCCACGACATTCAATATTTTCAATTTTCAATTCATCATATAATATCAAATAAACCATATCACAAGATATTAAACAATCTAAATAATTTTGAGGAATCCAGTTGGATCCCTCCAACCTGTTTCCCTGCATCCACAGATGTTAGCACAATACCAATTCCACTTCGAGGTGGAATATCGTGGTATATGGGTTTAATATAATATCATCCGCTATTATGTGGCACATATGGTCTCATCCGCTATATAATGCAGGAATATCAATCACCCAATATATACTATATAATATACCACAACCAATCAATTCAATCATTCAGCCAAATATTTAAATTTAACCATTTAAATTTAAATATAAATCCAGAAGAGTGAGATTAACTCACCTTTGCTTTTTATTTGCAATCCACTTCATTATTGCCCTGGGTTTTCCGAATTTTGACCTTGAATAAGCAATTTGTACGATTTATTAATATTTGAAATAAAATCGAACCATTAATTTTCTATTTGATAATTTTAATTAACTAACGATTTAATCCTGAACCAATAATTAAATTTTAAACTAATCTTCCTACAATAATTAATTTTTAGTAACTAAAATAATTTAATAAGTTTATTAAACAAATTATTCTCCATAATACATTATTTTAAAATAAATCTAGTAAATTAAAATATGTAAAGGTATATTTTCTTTCTATAGGAACTACATACATATTTATAAAATAATCTATATAGTTCTCATAAAAATCTAATTTATATAAACTTCACAACCTTTTAAAATTTCTATTTCCAACTTTATCTACATACATATTTTCCTTTCTGTAACTAACAAGACAGTAATCTGTTTTGCTGTAAACTTTTCTTCCTTTAATATTCACAATATACTTACTTTACAATGTATTATATATATATATCACCACAATATCTATTTAAAATTTAACGGTAACATTTAAAATGTGTATTTTTTTTCCAAATCCATGTATATATACAGGTTAAATAGAATAAAATAAAAAGAAAAAACATTACCTTACTAACGCCACCCAACCCTAGCCTCAAACTTCGTCCAGAGCACCCATGAGATAATCCCCGACGCACACGATTGCCACCGTCGAACTCGCCATCCTCAGTCAACAAAATCGACTTCGAGCCCTACAGCAGACCACGCGACTGCCATCTCACCACGCGCGCGCGATCTCTCGAGCCACCGCCGTCTCAAAAACTCGCTAAACCCTTGTAACAACCCGGGATTTGCATTACCAATTAATAAATAAAGGTTAGGATTTTTATTTATTTTAATGAAGCATAAAAGGATTTGGAATAACAAAAATTTATTTGAAAAAGGCTATTTTAATTAAATGGGAAATATGGGATTTTAAAATGAGGATAAAATGTTATTTTTGGAAAGTTAAATATTTTAGGAGAGATTTTAAAACGGGTTTGGATAAGAAAAATGAGTTTTATAAACATATATGAACACTTAGACTAATTTTTGGAAACATGTAAATAACTCTCTTCTTATTGGGTTACTAAACCTAGCCCAATAACCCACCCTAAACCTCCTCTATAAATTATCTCAAAATCTCCTAACCTCATTCATTCATCCCTAATCAAAACCCTAATCATTTCCTAAAGCTTTCTTAACAAAAATGGCCTCTATCTTCATCTCCTTCTAGTTTTAGCTTATGCAAGTCATTCTATGCAAAGGTAATGCAAATACCCACCTCAAAATCCGTTTTTATATCTCTCTAATTTATGAAATTTAATTGGTAACACATGTTTTATGTGTTTTTTTTGATCTTATAGCCTCCTAATCATCTCTTGCTAACTTGGGTTGATGCTATAGTAGTCTTTGTTGCTTTCTAGAGAGGTATATTGCTATAAACCTCTTCTAATATGTGTTTAATCATCTTTTGATTTCGGTAATCAATTAGTAACACATGTTTTATTATATAACATGTGAATCATAGCTCTTTGATCATCTTTTCTTTCATTTTGGGGTGTGCACATAAGGTGCTTGTGATATTGCTTCCTAAGGTAATGCTAAGCTTTGGCTCTTTGTTTCCTTTAATATAGTGTAGTAAGCATTATAGGGTAGTTAGTGATTGATATTGGGAAATTTGATGCCAAAAACTTGATAAAAACACCCCAAAATCACCAAAATCAGCAATTTCAGCTAGCTGGAATGTTTCAGCCTGAAAACAGGCTGAAACAGTGGTCTGAGTGCACCAGGGCAGGCCTGGGTTGCACCCAGGCTGCTGCCCGGGCGCAGCAGGCTAGCCGGTTGGGCTAGCCGGTAGCAGGCCAGCCCTTGGTGGGCTGGCGTGCACACTTAACGCGGGTCCGCACTGTGCGGTCCGCTATACCCCCCAGCCCGGGCGGGCTAAATCTCCAGCGCGCGGGCGCATGGCCCGCGCGACTCAATTGCTGACGCGGGCCGAAGCTCGCGTCCCTACCTCCCCAGCCCAGGCGGGCTGGGGCTTATTATTGCTTCACCAGCCCAGGCGGGCTGGGCTTACCATATCTTACCCAGCCCAAGCGGGCTGGGGCTTACCATTTTTCCCCAGCCCGCTTGGGCTGGGGCTTACTAATTATTCCCCAGCCCAGGCGGGCTGGGGCTTAATATTTTTCCCCAGCCCGTCTGGGCTGGGGCTTGTTATTTCTTCCCCAGCCCAGACGGGCTGGGGCTTGCAAATTCTCCCCAGCCCAAGCGGGCTGGGGCTTGATCAAACCAGCTGCACCGCATGGTGCAGCCTGGTTCACAAGAACGGGCTGCACCATGCGGTGCAGCCGGCTTCTATGGAATGGGCTGCACCCATTGGGTGCAGCCGGGTTCCGACCCACCGGTTGCACCATTTTGGTGCAACCGCTTCAAATTGATTGTTTCTACAATGAACTTTTGGGTTTCAATTGCGAATCAGAAATTGTCGAACTTTGGTTCACAACTAATCGAAATATTTTCCAACACGAATATTGGTTTTCAGTGATTCTCTGATTTATCGATTTCTTTGAGATCTGTCTCTAGATTTCGTACATGGGTTTTATGAATTATTTTCCAAGGATTTTTCACTCCTAAATGGCTTTCGAAATTATTATATAATATTATTTTTAATTAGTAAACTATTTACTCCATAATAGGAGAGTTTTCAAAAGCCGTTTTAAAGTGTTCTCAAAATCAATTATAAATCCGTTTCGAACCATTATTTTCTATAATAAAAATCTCACACTCACTTTTTAGCACGTCGAGCGAAGTGGAAAGGTGCTTAAACGGTTAGGAAATCTCCGGCCTATGGAACCGTGTGTATTTTCTTTCCGGTTAATCCCAGACCTATTCGATTGATCGTTTTGACCTTTGGGTCTAGTTTACCGATGATACGAGGTGGACTTTTTATTGTTTGGAATGTGAGCTTGCTATTGGTTAGTAAACCGTTTAGTGCGAACGTGGGGTATGGGACTCATTGTTAACACTTTACGGGTTCCTCTCCAAGAAGTTTGTGACACATTAGCCTCTGGGCGGCCAGTATCGGACCTCTAGGTCACTACGCCTCTGGGCAACCGTCTCTGGACACCTGTTCTATGGAGCAGTTTCTTTTTTTCGGCATGTGCCTCTGGGCCTTTATACTTCTGGGAAGGATCTCGCCGTCTCGCGCGTTCCGCATCTGTGCGAGTGATCGATCACAACTCTGCAGTACTTGGCAATAACGACTCCGGTCGGTGCACGTGCTATACTTGTATTATTTGATGATTTTTATATCCATTTGAGTACCGCCATTCGGTGCTGGTTCTATGGAACCATACGATGTAAGTGCGATTACCTTGTGGATTCACAGTGTCTCAGGACACTGCTTTTCAGTGTTTGATTTCATTGACTTTTCAGTATATCCCCATTGCTCTTTGGAGCATCGATCTTTGCTTGGGCATTGATTACAGACTCTGGTCACACATGGGATTATTGCCTATGGGCAACTTTATATAGCTTTGGCTACGCCGATGATATGAGGCGATTTTATTTATTCATCACTTTGGTGCTGATATTCTCTTTGGAGATTTTTACTGTTGATTGATGATTAGGGACCGTCATTATATTCATGTGGTCCAAAATACTCTTCTCTTAGGAAAAGTACTGTTTTATTTATGTACCACATTATTATATATCTCAGTTATTACTGATTGTTTAGCTAGCCTGACCCGAGTGTTTTCACTCGGGTCAGACCGAGTTGTTTCAGGTTAGGTCTCTGGACTTAGCTTCTATGCTTCCGCTTGGACATTATCTGCTATGCTGATAGATAGCGCTTTTATTTGTCCACTATTCCGCTACTCTGTTATTATTCAGACTTTGATATGTACATATTTTTGACTCACATGTGTGGGCAGTGGCTTTGTACCCACTTATAGTATTTGTATCTGTATTGACGATGTATTGTTCTGAGACTCTGTGCTGTTATGTGATACTGTTCTGTGATGCTATTTCATTATGTTATTATGCTTTGTCCTGATAGATCTTTAGCCATTTGTAATTTCGTTATAAGTATTTACCGAATATGTCGAACCACCTGATTGAGAAAAATTTAAATAGATTCCACCTTTCGACGTATTCGGTAGATAGTTATAGTATAGTTACATTTGGTCGCTCCTATTATTCTCTATTCTCCGTTCCAGCAGACGGTATTACTCCGTAATACTCTTTGTTAGAATGGGTCTCGGAGTGGGGCGTTACATCTTGGTATCAGAGCTTGGTTTCAGGAATAAGCATAATAAACACAAAACAGATACACTTAGTACAATACATTTTAATTAGATCCGAATTAAATCAAATCCCTTCCTTAGGTTTATTGATAGATAAGTTAGGAATATGTATTGGAATCCATTATATTCCGTAGTCTTCCTTAATTAATTATCTATCATTGAATCATGTCTAACTCTAATTCCCGTTTGACTTTCAGTATGTCTGGAAGGGGAAGAGGGAGAACCACACGTCAGACCAGTGCTGTTGGGCAGTCCAGCAACACTCATCCAGAGGGCGTGTTCATGACCACCGACCAGATCATGGAGATGGTTCGGAACTCCCAGTCTCATTCTCAGTCTCCAGTCCCAGTTGCTGATGCTCCGCACAAGTCTGCTTTTGCGCGCCTCTGTAGTGATTTTACTCATCTCGGAGGGAAGCCGTTCAGTGGCTCTGAGACTGTCTTAGAGGTCCAGGCTTGGATTCGGGTATGCGAGCGCATTTTCACTCGTATGGATATCCCGGATCATGACCGTGTTCTTATTGCTTCCAGTCAGCTTCTGAGTCATGCCCTGGATTGGTACGAACTCCTTATTGCCGAGATCGATGAGACCACACTTACTTGGGCTCAGTTTCGTGAGAGATTTGAGCTCAAATTCATCCCAGAGTCAGAGAAGAACTCCCTTGCTCGCCGCTTTCTTGATCTCAAGCAGGAGAAGTCCTCTGTATCCGACTATGTCTCTTCCTTCGAGGCCCTGTCCAAGTACGGCCTTGAGTTTATTGCTACTCCTTATAAGAGGAACCTCAAATTTGTTGAGGGCTTGAAGAAATATCTGAAGAGGCAGCTTATGCTACAGCTTGAGCTCTCATTCGAGAAGCTAGTCGATGAAGCCCTACATCTTGAGTCAGTCGAGATGGAGCATAGTGATGATGGTGGTGTGGGTTCTACAAACCCCACCAAGAAGAGGTTTCCTCCTGGAAAGTCTGGCTCTTCTTTTCATCACAAGAAGAAGAAGAAAGCGATCAGCTCTAGTTCTCAGCCTCAGATTCAATCACAGCCTAGTGGAACACGTCCTCCGAAGAAATGTTTCAACTGCGGTTCTCCAGATCACTTTATTCGAGAGTGTCCCAAACCTCTCTATTGCACCTTCTGCAAGAAGGAGGGACACAAGATCTCCGCTTGTCCTATTGCTCCAGCTAGTGCCAAGCCTGCCAGGCTTAATGCTGCCAAGGCTCCTACCACTTCTGCTCAGCCTAAAGGTACACATCCTTCCGTTCTTGAAGGCTCTATTTTATTTCATGGTAGATCTATTAGAGTTCTTTTTGATACGGGTGCCTCTCACTCCTTCGTATCAAAGGAGCTAGTAGATACTTTATCCTTGGATGTTACTTGTCTGGTTTCTTCACTAAGGATTGTGAATCCCATTGGTGGATCCACAACCCTTAGCTTGCTCTGTGAGAATATAGATATTGATCTTTGTGGCTTTTCTTTCCGTGCAAATCTCCACGTTATGGAGTATTTGGGCTTTGATATGATTCTTGGCATGGATTGGCTCGTTCAGCACGACGCCAAAATTATTTGTTCGGAGCGGATATTATTCATTCACCACCCAGACTCATCCTCTCCATTAGCTATTGCTCTTCAAGATGTTGGGCTTTCTGATGTTACTTTATTTTCTCTCGATTCACGAGATGAGGATTTGAACTTATCTTGTATTCCTGTTGTTCGGGATTTCCCCGACGTATTCGAGCCAGTATCCGGACTGCCGCCAAAGCGAGCTATTGAGTTCCGCATCGATCTCATTCCAGGCTCTCATCCAGTTGGGCATCCTCCTACGAGAATGTCTACTAAGGAGAATGAGGAACTCAGGAAGCAGTTAGTTGAGCTTGAAGCGAAGTAGTTCATCCGATCTAGTTCTTCGCCATGGGGTGCTGCTGTGGTCTTCGTTAAGAAGGCTAATGGCTCTCTTAGGCTTTGCATTGACTATCGCAAGCTCAATGAGTTGACCATCAGAAATCGCTACCCACTTCCTCGAATAGACGACATGTTTGACCAATTAAGCGGTGCGAAGGTCTTCTCTCAGCTCGACCTCGCCACCGGATTCCATCAGCTACGAGTCATAGAAGACAGCATTCCTCTTACAACATTTCGCACTCGTTATGGTTCTTTTGAGTGGTTGGTCATGCCGTTCGGCTTGACGAACGCTCCGGCTTTCTTCGTCGATCTCATGAATCGAGTATTCCGGGAATACATCGATAGATTCGTTCTGGTTTTCATCGACGATATTCTTGTTTATTCTAGATCCGAGGCAGAGCATGCTTGTCATCTGCGGATCGTCTTGGATACTCTTCGTCAACATCAGCTTAGGGCCAAGCTCTCCAAGTGCTATTTCTGGGAGAGCAAGGTCAAGTTCTTGGGTCATATTGTTTCTTCTGAGGGTATTTCTGTTGATCCTGTCAAGATTGAAGCTATTCAGAATTGGAAGCAGCCTGAGAACGTTCATGATATTCGCAGCTTCCTTGGTCTGGCGGGTTATTACCGTCGATTTATCAAGGATTTCTCTCGTGTTGCACTTCCCCTCACGACTCTGACTCGTAAGGGGGTTCGTTTTATCTGGTCTGATAAGTGTGAAGTTTCTTTTCAGTGATTGAAGGAACTTATCACTCATGCTCCTATCCTTGTGGTTCCTGAGAGTAACCAGGATCTTGTTGTTTACACCGACGCTTGTGGTAGCAGCCTCGGTGCTGTGCTTATGCAGAAGGATCGGGTAGTTGCTTATGCTTCTAGGCAGCTACGTCCGAATGAGGTTCGCTATCCGACTCATGATCTTGAGTTGGCAACTATCGTCTTTGCTTTGAAGACGTGGCGTCACTTTCTATTAGGCGAACGCTTCACTCTTTACACCGATCACAAGTCTCTGAAGTATCTTTTCAGCCAGAGAGATCTCAACATGAGGCAGCAGCGATGGCTTGAGTTTCTCGCCTCATACGATTTAGATATTCAGTATACCCCTGGCAAGGGAAATCGTGTTGCAGATGCGCTCAGTCGCAAACACTCGGCAGTTGTTTCTATGATGATTTCCGAGTGGAATGTCCTTGAGACTCTATCTTTATGTGATATTAGAAATCGAGCTCCGTCTTCTGTTTCTCAGATCTTGTTATTCAGCTTGGAAGCTCGACCTATTCTATTGGATCGCATTGCCCATGCTCAGCGGCAGGATCCAGACTTGTTGCGATATATTCATCTCCTTGAGTCGGGATCCAGTGATGAGACATTGTTGGATTATTCTATTGATTTTCATCGGTCTCTTCGGAGGAAGAACCGTATTGTTGTGTCATTTGATTCTTTTCTTAGGCCTGACATTCTAGACGAGTGTCATCGCACTAAGTACACTATACATCCCGGGTCGAGTAAGATGTATGCCGACATGTGTCGCCTATTTTATTGGGAGGGCATGAAGAGTGATGTTGCAAGTTATGTAAGTCGTTGCATGACTTGTCAACAGATCAAAGCTGAGCATCAGCGTCCATCTGGTCTTCTTCAGCCGCTAGAGATTCCATTGTGGAAATGGGATCAGATATCCATGGATTTTATTGACGGTCTGCCTCGATCGAGGTCAGGCCATACTTCTATTTGGGTCATCGTCGATCGCTTGACCAAATCAGCTCATTTCATTCCTATTAAGTCCACTCGGACTGCTTCTCAACTTGCCAAGCTATATGTGAAGGAAGTCGTTTGACTTCATGGCATTCCTATCTCTATCGTCTGTGATCGAGACACTATCACTTCTGGAAGTGCCTACATTCAGCTTTGGGCTCAAAGCTGAATCTCTCGACTGCTTATCATCCTCACACTGACGGTCAGACAGAGAGGGTGAATCGTGTTTTAGAGGATCTTTTGCGCTGTTGTATTCTGGATTTCGGAGGTAGTTGGGAGGATCACTTACCGCTTGTAGAGTTCTCCTACAACAACAGATTTCAGTCTAGTATTGGCATGGCTCCTTTCGAGGCTCTTTATGGAAGGCCATGTCATTCTCCTTGCGTGTTGGTTAGAATCTGGTGAGAAGCTCCTTCTTGGTCTAGATTCAGTTCGGGAATCTTCTGAGAAGATTATTCTTATTCGTCAGAAAATGAAAGAGGTGCAGAACCGTCAGAAATCCTACGCGGACAACCGTAGGAAGCCTCTTGAGTTCTCCATTGGTGATCATGTCTTTATTCGGATATCTCCTATGAAAGGGGTTGTGCGTTTCGGCTCTACAGGGAAGTTGGCCCCTCGCTATGTTGGACCATTTCCTATTACGGAACGCATCGGCCCCGTGGCTTATCGTGTGGCTCTACTTGCTCACTTCTCTGGAATGCACGACGTGTTCCATGTTTCCCAGCTTCGCATGTGTGTCCGCGATCCTGATTCTATCATTGAGCCGCATGTTGTGCCTGATTTAGAGATCTTACCTGATTTATCTTTGGAGCAGCAACCTCTTCGTGTGCTTGATTCGGAGGTTAGACGCCTTCGCAACAAAGAGGTTCCACTCGTGTAGATTCAATGGTCACCGAATCCTAAGGACTACACTTGGGAGACCAGAGAATCTATCGAACGCTCTTATCCTGGCTTTCTCCCATCTTCTTCTACGGGTGAGAATTCTCTATTTTATCTCTATCACTTCTTTGGGGATTTGACGTTATAGACGACATCTATCTTAAGGAATTGCGGGGACGCAATTTTCTTAAGGGGGGGAGTCTGTAACAACCCGGGATTTGCATTACCAATTAATAAATAAAGGTTAGGATTTTTATTTATTTTAATGAAGCATAAAAGGATTTGGAATAACAAAAATTTATTTGAAAAAGGCTATTTTAATTAAATGGGAAATATGGGATTTTAAAATGAGGATAAAATGTTATTTTTGGAAAGTTAAATATTTTAGGAGAGATTTTAAAACGGGTTTGGATAAGAAAAATGAGTTTTATAAACATATATGAACACTTAGACTAATTTTTGGAAACATGTAAATAACTCTCTTCTTATTGGGTTACTAAACCTAGCCCAATAACCCACCCTAAACCTCCTCTATAAATTATCTCAAACTCTCATAACCTCATTCATTCATCCCTAATCAAAACCCTAATCATTTCCTAAAGCTTTCTTAACAAAAATGGCCTCTATCTTCATCTCCTTCTAGTTTTAGCTTATGCAAGTCATTCTATGCAAAGGTAATGCAAATACCCACCTCAAAATCCATTTTTATATCTCTCTAATTTATGAAATTTAATTGGTAACACATGATTTATGTGTTTTTTTTGATCTTATAGCCTCCTAATCATCTCTTGCTAACTTGGGTTGATGCTATAGTAGTCTTTGTTGCTTTCTAGAGAGGTATATTGCTAAAAACCTCTTCTAATATGTGTTTAATCATCTTTTGATTTCGGTAATCAGTTAGTAACACATGTTTTATTATATAACATGTGAATCATAGCTCTTTGATCATCTTTGCTTTCATTTTGGGGTGTGCACATAAGGTGCTTGTGATATTGCTTCCTAAGGTAATGCTAAGCTTTGGCTCTTTGTTTCCTTTAATATAGTGTAGTAAGCATTATAGGGTAGTTAGTGATTGATATTGGGAAATTTGATGCCAAAAACTTGATAAAAACACCCCAAAATCAGCATTTTAAGCTGGCTGGAATGTTTCAGCCTGAAAACAGGCTGAAACAGTGGTCTGAGTGAACCAGGGCAGGCCTGGGTTGCCCCAGGCTGCTGCCCGGGCGCAGCAGGCTAGCCGGTAGCAGGCCAGCCCTTGGTGGGCTGGCGTGCACACTCAACGCGGGTCCGCACTGTGCGGCCCGCTATACCCCCCAGCCCGAGCGGGCTAAATCTCCAGCGCACGGGCGCATGGCCCGCGCGACTCAATTGCTGACGCGGGCCGAAGCCCGCGTCCCTTCCTCCCCAGCCCAGGCGAGCTGGGTTTTATTATTGCTTCCCCAGCCCAGGCGGGCTGGGCTTACCATATCTTCCCCAGCCCAAGCGGGCTGGGGCTTACCATTTTTCCCCAGCCCGCCTGGGCCGGGGCTTACTAATTATTCCCCAGGCGGGCTGGGGCTTAATATTTTTCCCCAGCCCGTCTAGGCTGGGGCTTGTTATTTCTTCCCCAGCACAGACTGGCTGGGGCTTGCAAATTCTCCCCAGCCCAAGCGGGCTGGGGCTTGATCAAACCAGCTGCACCGCATGGTGCAGCCTGGTTCACAAGAACGTGCTGCACCATGCGGTGCAGCCGGCTTCTATGGAATGGACTGCATCCATTGGGTGCAGCCGGGTTCCGACCCACCGGTTGCACTATTTTGGTGCAACCGAGTCCGGGTTGCACCATTTTGGTGCAACCGCTTCAAATTGATTGTTTCTGCAATGAACTTTTGGGTTTCAATTGCGAATCAGAAATTGTCGAACTTTGGTTCACCACCAATCGGAATATTTTCCAACACGAATATTGGTTTTCAGTGGTTCTCTGATTTATCGATTTCTTTGAGATCTGTCTCTATATTTTGTACACGGGTTTTATGAATTATTTTCCAAGGATTTTTCACTCCTAAATGGCTTTCGAAATTATTATATAATATTATTTTTAATTAGTAAACTATTTACTCCATAATAGGACAGTTTTCAAAAGCCGTTTTAAAGTGTACTCAAAATCAATTATAAATCCGTTTCGAACCATTATTTTCTTTAATAAAAATCTCACACTCACTTTTTAGCACGTCGAGCGAAGTGGAAAGGTGCTTAAACGGTTAGGAAATCTCCGGCCTATGGAACCGTGTGTATTTTCTTTCCGGTTAATCCCCGACCTATTCGATTGATCGTTTTGACCTTTGGGTCTAGTTTACCTGTTAACTCATATTTTAGTACCGACCGAAAACGCTGCGACCTAAAGACTCTGCGACCTAAAATGAGTTGCGACCTAAGAAATCTCACGACATAAAGATTGTCGCGACCTAAGGAATGTCACGACCTAAGGACTTCGCGACCTAACTGCCGAAGGGACTTCACGACCTAACTGCTGAAGGGACTTTGCGACCTAACATGCTTAACGACCTAAAAGTCTACGACCTAACTTCTCTACGACCTAAGAAAGTCAGCGACCTAGTAAGCTTCATGACCTAGTGGCTCCAGACTTCACGACCTAACCACTAAAGGTTTCTACGACTTATGAAAATCTGCGACCTAGCAACCTTACATCTCAGCAACTGTTCCTTAGGTCGCTCACGACCTACGACCTACCTTAGGTCGCACACGACCTGCTACTTGCCACCTTATCCAGAGAAGACCGAGAATAACTACATCAGGCTAACTTCCTAAGTCGCTCGCGACCAACGACCTAACTTAGGTCGTACACGACCTAAGACTTTGGGGTTAAGTTTCGCACTGAATCATTCCTATAAGTCGCCAACGACCTAGTACCCTCCTTAACTCGCCTGTGACTTACCACTTCAGATGAATCCAAGTGCAAATTCATCAGCATGCTTCTTAAGTCGTTAGTGGACTGCGACTTAGCTTAGGTCGTTCGTGACCTATGACCTAACTTAGGTCGTAGGCGACCTAAGACTTGGGAAAACTTCTGTCCAGAATTCAATTCCTATAAATACCCCCCAAACTCCAACAAGTAGAGGACTTTTGGCCGATCATTTCTTGAAGCGTCATTACTCTGCCGAATTCTCAACTCATCCAACATTTGAAGAACTCCAATCACTCAAGACATTACAACAAGCTTTGAGAGAAATCTTCCGCATTCAACACGAATTCGAGGAGATCTTCAACATCGAAGCTTGAGCTAATAGTCGAAAGTGTTTAGGAATCGAAAGATATTGTATTTCACAAGTGTATTGTATCATTTTGTAACCAGATTCAGTAATAAAGAGATTCAAAGTGGACGTAGGCTCGATCTCAAGCCGAACTACTATAAACTGCTGTCTTTTACTGCTTTTTCACTATTTTACTGCTTAATTCCTGTTCCCGTCACACGGGTGGTGCTTTCACAACTTCACAACACACACCGGGTGTTAACGTGCAACTTTTAGCGTTAACATTTTGGTGCTTTCACTGAGAACCCAACTCAGGCGATTATTCACCATTGCTTCACGGAAGTTTGTTGAAAGAATTTCCTACAAGACCAGAAGTCTATCAGACATAATGGCTCCTGGAAGAAAACGTAAGTCTGTCAGATCTAATGATGACCGCGACAATACTGCCACTTCTCTTTCTCCAAGTCAGGCAGCTCCAAGCGTCGGGGTGATGCGAGAAGAGTTGGATGCTGCTGTGTCCGGACTATACCAGCAGATTGAAACTCAGAATAATATGATGATGGAAAAGTTGAATGCTCTGCTCGGAGCTAATCAAAGACCAGTAAATAATGAAGAAAACTTTGCTGATGCTGTTCCCAACTCCGAAGGGAGAAATATTCCTCAGGACAGATCCGGTGCCGCTGAAGGGGCACCTCCCCAAGCTGAAGGATCCAGGCGATCGCCAGTTCTCCCCGAACGTTTGCCCGGACAAACCTCTGAGAAAATGGCCGAAGCCTATTCTGCAAAGTCACTAAACAATGAGGAGTATCTCTCCAGCATGATTCGGCAGATAATGAAAGAAAGCATGCAGAGAAACGAAGATGAGAATGATTGGGGATTCGCTCCGAGTAAAACTCCATTTACTGAAAGGATCCTAAAGGCTGAGTTTCCCAGAAAATTCGTTCCTCCTACCATTCCCCCTTATCGAGGAACAAGTGATCCGAATCAATTTCTATACAAATATGATTGGCACATGACTGGCGCCAGAGCAACTGACGAGATTAAATGCCGGTATTTCCTGGTATACTTGGAAGGAGTGGCGTTACTTTGGTTTACCAAGCTTCCTGTGCGATCTGTTGATCAATTTTCCGATCTGACTCGAAAATTCAAGGAACAATTCAGATTGTACATTTCAAGAGCAAAGGATATAATGTCTCTCTCAAGTCTTGAACAGAACCCTGGAGAGCCCATCAAATCCTTCGTAAATCGCTTTAATTTAGCCCTAGCCGAAGTTGATAATGCAGAACCGCGAATGATTTTAACCTACTTAATGCGGGCTATTGATAAGTCAAGCGAATTTGGAAAATGGTTGAAAATGAAGGAACCAAACTCGCTCGAAAAATTCTACAAAAAGGCTGATGAGTTCATGCGCCTAGAAAATCTCTCCGCGTCAGCTAAAGTTGTGACTACAGTGGTGGAAAATAATGCTACAGTCCAGAACAAGAAAGAATCTGCAAATCAGAAAAGGGAGAGTAATGGTGGAAAGAAGTAGAAAGATCTCAAAAATCCCCGCTTCCTCAAACCTTCGGATTTTACCCCTTTGACTGATACACCGGAGAATATTTTCATCGCCACTAAGGATGCTGTTGAATTTCCAAAACCATCGGCAGTGAAAGTTGGGAAAAATGCTGCTCAAAGCGGAAGATTTTGCAAGTTTCATAACCAACCAGGTCATGATACCAACGAGTGCCGCCATTTGAAAAGCCTGATTGAAGAATTGTTGAGAGAAAATAAGTTGCAGCAGTATGTTAAAAGGAATAGAAAAGACCCGTCTTCATCTAACCAAGGGCAACTACCCCCAGCTCATTCATCTGGTTCAGGAGAGAGGCCTGCTGAAAAGGAAAGACCTGTTATCAATGTGATCACAGGAGGACCTCATCCGGCTGGCAGGAGTTGGGGTGAGATGGAAAGGTATGCTAGAGCTTTGAAGTATGCCCCAACTGAAGAAAGTGTCTTAATCTTGGAAGATGCTGCACCTCTAAAGCAGCAGAAGACTTTTCATGATGATATTATGTTCCGAACCAGGGATTCTATTGATGTGGAAGCTCCACTAAGGACCCTTTAGTTGTCTCTGTCGGTATTGGGCCGGCTATTGTCAGAAGAGTGCTGGTTGATAGTGGTGCCTCGTGCAACATACTCTTTAAAAGACATTTGACCAAATGAAAATTCCAATGACAGACGTACAATCTTCTTCACACAAGATTGCCGGATTTACAGGAGAGCTGAAACAGCCAATCGGAACGGTGGACTTGTTTGTTGAAATGGGCGAAGGACATAAGAAGTTGGTTCGGAAGCAAACTTTTGTAATTGTTGATGGATTCTCCGCCTATAATTCTTTCTTGGGTCGGCCTACTCTTGCTGCTTTCAAGGCCGTCCTCGCTCCGTGGTGTTTAACAATGAAATTTCCCACTGATAATGGGGTTGCTGTCATTAAGGGAGATCAGAACGCGGGGCAAGAATGTTATCTTGTAGAGCTCCGAGAGGCCAGGAAAAGAGAAATGGGAAAAGATGCGGCAGCTTCGCTCCGCATCAAAGAACCAACCTTGTAGCAGCTACGGGGTGGCCCCTGTACTGGCGAACACAGCAATGCAAGGAAAGAAATGGACCCCAGGAAAGCCAGTACCGGGGAGAATAGAGTGGTACCCGTGGAAGTAACGGTACCAATATCTGTTGACTCGAAAGACCCGAACAAAGTACTCAATGTGGGTTCACAGCTGAGCATAGCAGTTCAAAACACGCTGATATCATTCTTAAAAGCCAATCTGGATGTGTTCGCTTGGTGTCATGCTGATATGTGTGGGATCTCCCCGGAAATTGCTGTACATACTCTAAACATTGATCCAAAATTCACGCCAGTGAAACAGAAAAGAAGAACCCAAGGCCCAGAAAGGTCGACAGCACTAAAGGAAGAAGTCGATCGGCTCATGGAAAACGGCTTCATCAGAAACTCCACTTATCCAAATTGGGTTTCAAATCCAGTACTGGTTAAGAAGGCAAATGGGAAGTGGAGAGTCTGCATCGATTTTTCGGACCTAAACAAAGCTTGCCCCAAAGATTGCTTCCCGCTGCCCAGAATCAATCAGTTGGTAGATGGAAAAGCTAGGCATGAGTTGTTATCATTTATGGACGCTTACTCCGGGTACAATCAGATTATGATGCATGAGCCGGATCAGGAAGACACAAGCTTTATCACAGATGTGGGTCTCTACTGTTACAAAGTTCTGCCTTTCGGATTGAAGAATGCTGGGGCAACCTACCAAAGGCTCGTCAATGCGATGTTCAAACCTCAGATTGGTAGAACCATGGAAGTTTATGTTGACGATATGTTGGTAAAGTCAAAGAAAGCTGTAGACCACATGGGTCACTTGGAGGAAATGTTTGCAATTCTTCGAAAGTACGGAATGAAGCTCAATCCATTGAAATGCTCGTTCGGAGTAGAGTCCGGGAAATTCTTGGGTTTCATTGTGAGCGCCAGGGGCATCGAAGCCAATCCTACTCAAATCACAGCTCTAAGAGAGGTCAAAGCCCCTAAAACAAAGAAAGAAATGCAAAGCCTCAATGGAAAAGTTGCTGCTCTGAGTCGTTTCATTTCCAAGGCCACAGACAAATGCATTCCCTTCTTTGATGCTCTAAAGAAAGGAAAGAAAATTTTTGAATGGACTCCCGAATGCCAGAATGCTTTCGATGAACTAATTCGTCATATGGAAACACCTCCAGTTCTGTCCAAGCCTAGTGATGGTGAAGACCTTTTCATATATCTAGCAATTTCATCTCATGCTCTTAGTGCAGCACTTGTACGAGAAGATATGAAAATACAACGTCCAGTTTATTACATCAGCAAACGGTTCACTGGGGCAGAGATGAATTATTCAAAGATAGAAAAACTTGCCTATTGTTTGCTAATTGCTTCCAGGAAGTTGAGACCAAACTTTCAAGCTCATCCTATCAAAGTTCTTACTGATCAACCTCTAAAGCAAGTCCTGTTTCGTCCTGAAACTTCGGGTCGTCTTTTGAAATGGAACATTGAACTCAGCCAATATGACATCACTTACCATCCCCGGAGAGCAATCAACGGACAAGCTTTAGCGGATTTCATCGCAGAATCTACCGACAAAGGTGATAGTGAGAATGAAATAACTGATGGCATTCCAATCCAGTGGAAGTTGTATGTTGACGGATCGAGAAATGATTACTGTTCTGGGGCAGGGGTTGTGCTTGAAACCTCCGAAGGACGATCGTTATGTTATGCATTGAGACTGGAATTTCCTTCAACGAACAATGAAGCAGAATATGAAGCGCTTATTGCCAGTTTGAAAATTGCCAAGGAACTGAACATCAAAGTGTTACAGATTTTCAGCGATTCTCAACTTATTGTTTGCCAGGTAAAGAAAGAGTTTCAAGCTAAAGGTGGAAATCTGCCCGCATACTTGTCAAAGGCATGTGAACTTCTCGAAGATTTCGATCATTATACGATAAGTCATATTCCTCGGGTAGAAAACATGAAAGCGGATTCTCTAGCAAAGTACGCAAGTTCTGGAGAAGCTCAATTACTGGGATTAGTTTCTGTAGAGGTTCTGTCAGCTCCAAGCATTGATGAAATGGATGTTGATTGGATTATGGCTGCGTCTCAAGAGCATGAATCATGGATGACTCCAATCAAAGAATACCTACTCAATGGTTCCCTGCCAGAAAGTTCTAAAGAACGCCGAAAACTATTGAGGAAAGCATCAAGATATATAATTCAAGATGGCCGATTATATAGACGGGGATGCTCAATGCCATTGCTCCGATGTGTAACTAAGGAAGAAGCCAATACAATTCTAGCTGAGGTACACGGAGGAGAATGTGGAGATCATTCAGGTGGTCAAACCCTAGCCAAGAAAGTTCTCCGATATGGATATTTCTGGCCGAATATTAATCGAGATGCTGCTATCTACTCCAGGAAGTGCGACAAATGTCAAAGATTCGCAAAAATCCCAAAAGCGCCTTCCATCGAGCTCACACAAATGGTCAGCCCATGGTCGTTCGCCATTTGGGGAATAGACTTGATTGGACCACTACCGATCGCTAAATCAGGAATCAAATATGCTATTGTTGCCGTTGATTATTTCACTAAGTGGGCTGAAGCAGAACCTTTGGCCACCATTACCTCTAAAAAGATGATAAATTTCGTATCTAAAAATATCATTTGTAGGTATGGTGTGCCGCAGAAGATAATCACAGACAACGACACTCAGTTTGAAAGTGAAGAATTCCAAAATTTTTGCAAACGGTTCAGAATTCGAAAAAGCTTCTCAGCAGTTGCTCATCCGCATGCAAACGGGCATGTGGAAGCAGTGAACAAAATTATCAAGTCAACTATCAAAAAGCAACTCGAAAAAGCAAAAGGTGGTTGGGTCGATAAGCTTCCATTAGCACTATGGGCATACAGAACTACTCACAAAACTGCGACTGGGCACACTCCATTTTCACTGGCATACAGATCATAAGCAATGATTCTAGTGGAAGTAGAAGTTCCTTCACACAGGAGAATTCATTTCAATGAAGCTGAAAACGAAAAGCTACAACTTTAAGCACTTGATTTTCTTGATGAAAAAAGAGAAGAAGCTAGGCTCAGAGTTTCAGCTTATCAGCAAAGGATAGCCAGGCACTTCAACTCTAAAGTTCGCCAACGCAGCTTTGAGGTCGGAGACTTAGTCTTGAAAAGGATCATGACAGCATCTGGTGTGTTTGGGCCAAACTGGGAAGGACCATATGCCATATGCAGTAAACTTCTTGACGGCACTTTCAAACTCATAACTGTTGAAGGAGATCCAATTCCGAGAGCCTGGAACAGCAACCACTTACGTCCTTATTTTACTTAAAAAAAGCTTTGCTCAAAATTGTAAATAGTGATGAATGTATTAGTTGTATTGAAAGACATTGTAAATCAGTGCAAGTTAATAAAAGCTATAAAGTGGATGCAGGCCCGATTCTTGGCCGAACCACTATAAATCTTGTGTTCTTTACTATTTCATAATGCCTGTTTCATTTCGATATGTAAATACTTTAAATGTATTGCTAAAATGTCGATTCAAAATTGCAGGACATTAAAACAAGGCTTGCTCGTCACAAAGCCAAGCGACCTCTATAAATCACCTATTAAGCAAATACCAAGCGACAAAAATTCCAAATTCAAATCCTATACAAGAAGAACTTCACATAAAAAGTTGGCGACTCCACTGTGGCAAGCCTTTGTTAACTAGTTGTGATTGTCGATATGAACAGACATCCAACTAGGTAACTCGCGTTTGTCCCGTGAAGTTATTCAACAGTGAAGTCCACTTCTTCGGATAAGGCAATTTACTTGCAAAAGGAAAGAAGATGCGCTTGGAAACGATAATAAAAGATCGCTAATGAGCAGATGATGAGAGAACACGGCCAAGCAAACACAGAAGCAGCCAAAAGGAGGTATGCCTCTCAATAAAAGGGCCGGTAGAACCACCGAAGGGACACCTTCCCAAGCAGAAGGAACAGGGACCTTGCTAACTGATCGTGATGCATCCGATCAGGCAGCTTGCGTCCGTCCCGTGGATCTACTCGCCCCTAAGACGCAACCTTCCTGGCACACCAACCAACCGATGCTCCTTCCCAAAGGTCAACAAAGCCCTCTAACGAGGCACACCAAAAATAAATAAAATGAAAGTGCTTCTCTCAATCAAAAAAGATTGGTGGAACCACCGGAGGGGCACCTTCCCAAGCTGAAGGAACAGGGCCATTGTTAATTGATTGCGATCGTTTGTGCAAACGAACATCCAATCAAACAACTTGCATCCGCCCCGTGGATCCATCCAACCATGAGAAAGTAACTTCCAGGCAATCAAAAAGCCCTCTTCGGAGGCACAAGCCCTCTTCGGAGGCACACACCCTCTACGGAGGCGAAATCCCTCTCCCGAGGCACCACAAGCCCTCTTCGGAGGCACACGCCCTCTTCGGAGGCGAAAGCCCTCTCCCGAGGCACCACACGCCCTCTTCGGAGGCAAAAGCCCTCTCCCGAGGCACCGCAAGCCCTCTCCGGAGGCACAAACCCTCTTCGGAGGCACAAGCCCTCTTCGGAGGCACAAGCCCTCTTTGGAGGCACAACTCTTTAAGAGGAGCCCTCTCCGGAGGCATGTCCCAAAATAGAATACTCAAACAAAAAAGCCTTCTCCGAAAGCACATTTCAACTCTCAAAGGAAGGTTAACTTATTCATCTCAAAAAATTTCTTCCTAAAAAGTTGAAATGCTACAAAAAGACCTCTTCGGAGGCACACTTCACCGTGCTCGAAGTACCAAAAATAAGCCCTTTACTGGGGCACAAAATCAAAACCTTCTTCAGAAGCTCATTTCACTGCGTAGGAAAATCCACTTTTTAACAAATAAAAGTGATCATTTCTAAAAGTTGAAGTGTTCTTCAAGGAAGAAAGAGAAAGTAAAAATTTCTCCAAAAAAAAAACGAGATATGATCTATTAAAAGCAGAATGATTCTTCCCTTAAAAGTGGAATAGTTATTCTCTGAAATAAGAGTATCGGTCTTGTAAAAGCTAGAATTGTTGCAATGCACTTGTGGTATGGGGGCAACACTATACAATTCAGTTACATTAATAAAAGGAATATGCAAGCAACATACCACAAGTTCATTGCAATATCATGAAAAGTAGATGTGGAATAAATGCATTCTCAAACACAGACAAAAAAGTTTGTACAAGTAAAAAGAATCGTTTATTCTACACTAAAAATGAGAAACAGATGCATTCTGACATACACAAGAATTTGTACAAGTAAAATAGCTATTTTATTCAATACTATGAAAACTTTTTACATTGTGCAGATTACAAAAAGAAGCGGGGACCGGTACCCGCACAATCTCCGGTCGTTACATGCAAAAAGCAAAATAAGAAGTAGAAAATCCAGCTTGTCATTCCTTCCCGCTACCTTTGGAGCCTTTGCCTAGCCTAATAGTTAATTTTGGAATCCGGTGTGGGCGGGATGGAGAAGGAGGACTGATTGGGTCTTCTTCTATTTTGTCTTCCCCAGTTGAAGCACTTCTCTTCTTCTTCTTTAGTGTGCGTTTTCCTTTCCTCTTTGAAGAAGATTCACTTCCCGGAGTCAGCAGCTTGGAAAGTTTTGTATTGTCATCAAATGACTGCTCCGGAGTCTTCTCACTGTCCTCCGTCCCTTCCGCTTTTTGTTCATGAGAAGCGACTGGATCCTCCAAGCCTTGGAGAGCTTCTATCTGTTCTTCCTGCGACCCTGGTTGAGAAGCAGAAGTGACTTGAAGAGATGGAGGAGGAATAGCTGGAAGAGGGGAAGAGTGCACAGTGCTCAGTGCTTCCGCTACAGAAGAAAAGAAGTCAAAATTAATATTCTCCGAGAAAAGAGGAGATATCGGATCACCAAGACTTAAGTAATAAGCGAGAAATTCATCCAAGTCAATTGAATCAAATTAATAATCCACTTGAGCCAGATCTGAATCGAAGTTACCTGGAGAAGTTGGTTTTGACAAATCAATTTCAAATTTATCAGCCTCAGTGTCTTCTTGGCTCTTCTCTTCGATTTGGGTAAGGAGAGACTCGGTAGTAACGGGCTTACCCTTAACGTCTTTTGCAGGAAGAGGAGAATGGGAGCTGGAACCAACGATATCAACGTCGGTCGAAATCGAAGTATGGACAGGGGCAGTTAAAGATATTTTCTTTTCTGGATGCTCTTCTGCCATAGTTCCAGCTCTAGCCTCAGCGAGTTGTTCTTTTCCTCTAGCAAGAGCGGCGCGAGCATCGTCATCAAGATAAATTGCCTCAAGCGCCGTCTCATTGTAACCGGCTCCCCCGAGCATATCAATCGCAGCCTCCCATACTTCAGCTAGGGTGATCTCATATTTTGGTCCCAAGAATGAGAGACTACCACGCTCCAAAACGCTGTGGATGTAAAAGTCGAATAAATTAGAGTCAATAATGGCTTTGGTTGCTTTATGAGATTCTTCAGCTGCAACTTGTCCAGCAACTGCATTGTCGCGCTCTTTCTCAACTTTAAGAAGTCGAGCTTTTAACATTTCAATCTCTGCGTTTTGGGAAATAGTTGTACCCCGCAGCTCAGCATTTTCTTTGCGGTATTTCTCAGTAATGTGCTGCTCGGCTGCAAGCTTCATCTCGGCATCCCTTTGCGTAGCATGTGCATCTCGCACTTGCTTCTGGAAGACTTCTTCTTTTTGAGTATGCGATGCAGAAGAAGAGGCGAGATCTTCTTTAACTCGCTTGACTTCAGATTCAAGCCTTGCGTTGTCATCCGCAATGCTCGTCATCTCTGCATCGTGCTGCTTGCAGATTTTATCCCATTCAGTCTTGTCATTCTCCAGAGTCAGCATGTTTTCGAGATTCATATGGTTGACTCTTTGGAGTTCATCAACAAGCTTTTGCCATTGCGACATCCTCTCAATGTCAAGCCTAACTGCTTCATGATTTCTGAGCATGGCTTGTTTGTCGATCGGAACTAGATCTAAATCAAAGCGCACTCCTTTTAAGCACCAATTCGGAAATCAGCTTTGAAGCGTTGGAGGGCCATCTTTAACCTGATACTGGGGTCTTTTGATGATCGCTTGGATATCAGATTTCTTTAAAGGAGTAGAGCCAGACGGGATATTAGAAGAGATAAGAGCGTCAGTTTTTCCAGAAATTGTAGACGCGTCCGTTTCATCAAGTCTAACCCGTTTACTCGGGTTTTCAGCAGCATGGCTTTTCCCTTTATCATCATGATATTTCCTTTTATGGAAGTCATCGTCCCTTCTTCTCTGCTGCTCCTCATAAGCTCGCCTCTCTTGAGCTTTTCTAATTGCTCGCTCTTCGTCAGATTCTTTACGAGTGGGGAGATAGCGTCCGTAATCGTAAGAATCGCGCCCTTTGTAGCGCCGAAAGTTGTCGAAATATGAGCCACTTCGCCCCATTGTAGAACCTGAAATTGAAGAAAAAAGACAAGTCTTAGAAATCTCCAAATTGAAGAAGCAAAGTGCGTATAAGTGCTAAGCATCCTAAATGTGTGTGATGTGCGAACTACGCGTGTCAAACTACAAACCACTCTTTGGTTGGGGAGTGATAACAGATTGAGAAGCGGGAGTTAATTTTTGAGCCGACGAAGTTTTCTGCAAAGTAGATGTTGCTTCAGTCACAGGAGATGTAGCTTTAGTTATATCATCTTTGAAAAGTTCCTGTGAAGTGATCATCAGATCACTCAACCCATCAAAGGTATCGTCACCATCATGTTTTGTGGGGCTTTCTTTCTCGACTCCTTTATCATCAACTTTCTCGAAATGTTGAGAAGTTTCTTCTTCTTCAATAACGGGAGAAAGTGCTAATTTGTTGGATGACCCCACAATGTCGGTAGGAGTAGAACACTTTACCAATGAAGTCTCAATGGTAAGTCCTTTCGGTGAAAGTTCTTCAGCATGGACTGGGGCATCCGATGTTTTTACTAGAGAATTGGGGACTTCATAAGGCTGGGTAGATCGGGAAGAGTGTAAAAGTCCATACTGATGCAAAAATTCGTCTTTCAACAAAAATTTGGCGCCTCTTTCTTCCGCTGCCACATCATTTAAGGTTTCAAGGATTGACTTGAGGCTGGGATTTCTGAGCGGAGGAGGAAGTGCTGGAAGAAGAAAAAGAATGAAGTTAAGCATTTGATAATTCGAGTTTCGAAAAACTCATGAGATGAACGGCAAAAGACAATCTTACTTCTGACTCTCCAGACAGCGTAGAATCCTGGAGGACATCGGACAAAGAAAAATTGACTCAGAAATCCGTGAGCACTTTCGGGCAAATCCAAAATCAATTTCCGATTTCTGGCACCTCTTACGAGCACGATTGAAGGATGGTCTTTGTTCTTTGAAAAAGTGCATAAGTAGAAATTTCGTCAAAGCTCGGGAGACGGTCAAGCGTCCTCCTAAACAGAACACATAACCCCATCAGAACAGCTTAACCGTTGGGGTGTAGCTGGAAGGGCGAGATAGCTAATCGAAGAAAGAGTTCACGAAGAAATTCGTTGAAAGGCGGAATAACTCCGCTTAAACACATCTGGCGGTTCACTACGACAAAACCGAGGGGTGGCCTGTCAGCTGTGTTGCTTGCTCCAGGGAATATAGCATCTGATTCGGCAATACCGAATTGGATACATAGTTGTCTAAAAGCTTTGTGGCTCAGAGTAGTCGGAGTTCTCTCCGGAGGATCGATCAGTGGGTTGGCTATCGGGAAAGCTTCTCCGACTGGTCCTGAATCTTCTTGTTGAGATGTCATTCTACACAATCAACTGGATATTTAAATATGAAGGCACACGTTTCCTAAAAAGTGTGAAGTGTTGTGCAGAACTACAATGATAACAAGCAAGCATAATTGAAATTGAGATAGTTGACATTTGTCGATTATAAAATTTCGAGGCTTGTTATTTCAAGTTCAAATACAATGTTGTGTTGACGCAAACAAGTCAACTTAGGTTGATTATTTCAGCTTTGTTTCAATACAATTTGTCATTTCACAGCATTTTATCTGCAGAATTCATTTAAGTTAATTATTCATTATCAACTAATCTGTCATGCGATGTGGGCAGTCAATGGCAGTATATTTGTCCCATTTTTCTGCAAATGTTGTTTTTGAACAGGTTATTAGCATTAAAGTCAAGACAGTTTGAAAAGAAATACAACACAGTTCACATTTGAAAGCTCAGTCAACTTCTGGTCAAATTTCTCTAAGTCCTAAGTCGTTCAGCGACCTATCATAGGTCGAGGCTTTTTTTTTGGTCGTACTGTGCGAATCAAGGCGTTCAAGGCAGTGCAGGTTTGGTTCAAGTCCTAGGTCGTTCAGCGACTTATCATAGGTCGAAGCATCTTCAAGGCAGTACAGGTTTGGTTCAAGTCCTAGGTCGCACACAACTTATCATAGGTTGGAAACTCTTTAGGTCGCAAAAAAAGGGTTGTTCGGTTTCGTTTAAGTCGCAGATGTACTTAGATCGCAAGGCTTAGGTCACCAAGAATCCTAGCACGACCTAACTTTCAGGTCGCCCAAATCCAGTAGGTCGCTGACTTCCTCTCCACGCAACACCTTACTGGATCCGATAACCCAATACCGCCATTATAAAAGAATTCGTCATCCTCTTCGTTCAATCTCCACATGCCACCAAATCGACCAGCAAATTGATTGCGAATCCCACCGATCCATTGTGAAAATTTCCATGCGATCATGAATCACCACAACATATCAAACAACAATCAAAAATCGATCGAAACCACCATTCAAAAAATGAAGCATGGCACATGAAATTAAACTTAGGCCGGAAAACGAGGATTCACGATCAAGCAGCGATTATGGAGGAGTAGAGATTGATCCACTTACGTAATATGCTGATGGGAATGAATCGATGATTGGCTGGATTGAATTCGCCTTCGAGAAATTGAAAAATTTGTCAAGGGCAATGGAATTTCAGAGCAGTAAGATGGGGAGGAAGGAGCGACCTAACTTATTTATATGAGACAAAGGGAGGAAGGCGAGCAGGCATACGGTTTATCATGAATTTTAGGTCGTTCACGACCTAAGAAGGTTAAGTCGAAGCACACGACCTATGACATAGGCCTGCACTTCGAGGGGCAAATGTTAATTCATATTTTAGTACCGACCTAAAACGCTGCGACCTAAAGACTCTGCGACCTAAAGACTCTGCGACCTAAAAGGAGTTGCGACCTAAGAAACCTCACGACTTAAAGAATGTCGCGACCTAAGGAATGTCACGACCTAAGGACTTCGCGACCTAACTGCTGAAGGGACTTCACGACCTAACATGCTTAATGACCTAAAAGTCTATGACATAACTTCTCTACGACCTAAGAAAGTCAGCGACCTAGTAAGCTTCACGACCTAGTGGCTCCAGACTTCACGACCTAACCACTAAAGGTTTCTGCGACTTATGAAAAGCTGCGACCTAGCAACCTAACATCTCAGCAACTGTTCCTTAGGTCGTTCACGACCTACGACCTACCTTAGGTCGCACACGACCTGCTACTTGCCACCTTATCCAGAGAAGACTGAGAATAACTACATCAGGCTAACTTCCTAAGTCGCTCGCGACCTACGACCTAACTTAGGTCATACGTGACCTAAGACTTTGGGGTTAAGTTTCGCACTGAATCATTCCTATAAGTCGCCAATGACCTAGTACCCTCCTTAACTCGCCTGTGACTTACCACTTCAGATGAATCCAAGTGCAAATTCATCAACCTGCTTCTTAAGTCGTTAGTGGACTGTGACTTAGCTTAGGTCGTTCGCGACCTACGACCTAACTTAGGTCGTAGGCGACCTAAGACTTGGGAAAACTTCTGTCCAGAATTCAATTCCTATAAATACCCCCCAAACTCCAACAAGTAGAGGACTTTTGGCCGATCATTTCTTGAAGCGTCATTACTCTGCCGAATTCTCAACTCATCCAACATTTGAAGAACTCCAATCACTCAAGACATTACAACAAGCTTTGAGAGAAATCTTCCGCATTCAACACGAATTCGAGGAGATCTTCAACATCGAAGCTTGAGCTAATAGTCGAAAGTGTTTAGGAATCGAAAGATATTGTATTTCACAAGTGTATTGTATCATTTTGTAACCAGATTCAGTAATAAAGAGATTCAAAGTGGACATAGGCTCGATCTCAAGCCGAACTACTATAAACTGCTGTCTTTTACTGCTTTTTCACTATTTTACTGCTTAATTCCTGTTCCCGTCACACGGGTGGTGCTTTCACAACTTCACAACACACACCGGGTGTTAACGTGCAACTTTTAGCGTCAACATTACCGATGATACGAGGTGGACTTTTTATTGTTTGGAATGTGAGCTTGCTATTGGTTAGTAAACCGTTTAGTGCGAACGTGGGGTATGGGACTCATTGTTAACACTTTACGGGTTCCTCTCCAAGAAGTTTGTGACACATTAGCCTCTGGGCGGCCAGTACTGGACCTCTGGGTCACCACGCCTCTGGGCAACCATCTTTGGACACCTGTTCTGTAGAGATGTTTCTTTTTTTCGGCATGTGCCTCTGGGTCTTTATCCTTCTGGGAAGGATCTCGCCGTCTCGCGCGTTCCGCATCTGTGCGAGTGATCGATCACAACTCTACAGTACTTGGCAATAACGACTCCGGTCGGTGCACGTGCTATACTTGTATTATCTGATGATTTTTATATCCATTCGAGTACCGCCATTCGGTGCTAGTTCTATGGAACCATACGATGTAAGTGCGATTACCTTGTGGATTCACAGTGTCTCAGGACACTGCTTTTCAGTGTTTGATTTCATTGACTTTTCAGTATATCCCCATTGCTCTTTGGAGCATCGATCTTTTCTTGGGCATTGATTACAGACTCTGGTCACACATGGGATTATTGCCTATGGGCAACTTAATATAGCTTTGGCTACGCCGATGATATGAGGCGATTTTATTTATTCAACACTTTGGTGCTGATATTCTCTTTGGAGATTTTTACTGTTGATTGATGATTATGGACCGTCATTATATTCATGTGGTCCAAAATACTATTCTCTTAGGAAAAGTACTGTTTTATTTATGTACTGCATTATTATATATCTCAGTTATTACTGATTGTTTAGCTAACCTGACCCGAGTGTTTTTGCTCGGGTCAGACCGAGTTGTTTCAGGTTAGGTCTCTGGACTTAGCTTCTGTGCTTCCGCTTGGACATTATCTGCTATGCTGATAGATAGCGCTTTTATTTGTCCACTATTCCGCTACTCTGTTATTATTCAGACTTTGATATGTACATATTTTTGACTCACATGTGTGGGCAGTGGCTTTGTACCCACTTATAGTATTTGGATCTGTATTGACGATGTATTTTTCTGAGACTCTATGTTGTTATGTGATACTGTTCTGTGATGCTATTTCATTATGTTATTATGCTTTGTCCTGATAGATCTTTAGCCATTTGTAATTTCGTTATAAGTATTTACCGAATATGTCGAACCACCTGATTGAGAAAAATTTAAATAGATTCCACCTTTCGACGTATTCGGTAGATAGTTATAGTATAGTTACATTTGGTCGCTCCTATTATTCTCTATTCTCCGTTCCAGCAGACGGTATTACTCCGTAATACTCTTTGTTAGAATGGGTCTCGGAGTGGGGCGTTACAACCCTAGCTATCGTACCCCTAAATCGACCCCCAAACAACACCATCCCTCCCAGCATCGACTTGCCCTTCGCGAGCTTGCTCGATCGCCTGAGTTTGCCACCGCGGGCGCGCGATTACGCGATGACTTCGGCCGCCTATTTTTTTAGTTATATGGGAGGGGAATTGGAGAGAAAGAAAATGAGGTAGTTTTATTTGAATTCAAGAGGAAAAGGAAGGAGGAAATACGTGATTTTATTTCGTTCGGCCATTATTTCGAACGATAGATATTTTTCTGTTTGAATTGAAGAGGATAACTACGGCTGTTAATTATAAAAGAAGAAGGAGATACGATGTGATATTGGCATGGAGAGGAAGGCTGCAGTGATTTGACGGGGAAAAGTATCGATGTGAAAGAAATACAGCTGAAGGTTATCTGGTTGAAATACTCAATATATATATTATATTAAATTTAAATTTAAATTTAAATTGTCTTGAAAACGAAGCCTAAAATCTCGATCTCCTATCGAGACGTGCCACTAGGCGTTTATAATGTTAAACCCCTATTCCAAATGCAATGGAAAAGGTTTCGAGTCCTAATTTGCTCGTATGGAGAAGATAGCTTTTTGAACCCAGTTATTATTGAATTTTTAATGCAGATTTCAGCACGTTTATATATCGTACGCTCACCCAACAACTCCAATCACTACGAAAATGGAAATCCGATAATAATACAATATTTCGGATCCAATGGAACTGGTTTCGTCGAATTCCGAGACTGCGCCTCGAAAGGCTATTTTTAAATTCAATTTAAACAATAAAATTTCAAAACTGAACAAATCACTTTCAAACTCAAATTTAACACTTTTACTATCTTCAATACTATCAATATAAATTTTACAAGCCTTCAAATTATTTTTAACTGGCTTAAAACTCCAGATTCAACATTTCACCCAATTTTTAATTATTAAATTACCCGATAAATAGTGATATTTGAAATTCAAGCTAATAATTAACTTTTAAATATTTAAAATCAATTAAATATTCCGATTTCAAACATCCAAAAAATTACGGGTCGTCACACACATTCTGTTAATTTACATTCTCTTTAATCCAATTTACTTGCATTTAAATATTTTTTTCACTTTATTTATTTGTTTCATTCACTTTTGATTTATTTCCATTTAATTCATTTACATTTGTTTTATTTTGATTTGTTTGTTGTCAATTTATTCATTTATTTCACTTACAATAAATTTACATACGCCACAATTTGTTTACTTTATATTGATTAACATTTACTATATTCACTTTCGCTTTACAATTTAAGTTCATTCTTATTTCAAATTCAAATTCTATTTCATTTGACTCATTTTATTAATTTATTTTCTTAACATATTACATTTATTCATTTTTTATTAAGTTTACTTAAGTTAAATCAAATTTCATATCCCATTTTAGATTTTCTTTTTATATTTTTAATGTTTACTAATTCTGTTTAACTTATATTTATCAAACCTATAAGTTATAAAGCTTTATCTTTTTACATTAACATGATTAATAAATTATTTCTTAAATCATTATTTAAGTTATTTTACAACTAAATACTTATTTGCTATCACATTTATTTTACAACAGTTTAGAACATAAGATTAAATTTTATTATTCGCCCACTTCTTGAAATTCACATTCATTTATTTAACAACATTTTCTTTTCAAATTCAATTTTTTTCTTATTAATCAATTCATAAAATTAAAAGTATAATATTTATTATAACAACTTAAATTTTTTTGTTTATAAACATCCCTTTATCATATTTCATTTGAAACATTTTTGCTACTTAAGTTGGATTTGGTTGCATAATACTTCATTACACATTTATTAACATTTTAAACTTTTAACATTCAGGTAAGTTATATATATATATATATGTTTTTATTTATTTATAGAATGCAATTAAGTATTATACAAATTAATCCCATTCATTTTAAATTAACAAGAATGTTCAGTAATATAAGCTTTTTAAAATTCTATAATTTTTTTAATATATGAGTTATGACTTAATCTCTATATTAACCACTTAATTTGATTTCTTAATTGTCATATTTTATAAATTTCCAATTATTCAAATATTTTGTTTCACTTAAATAGTTTGCAACCATTAATTTTACGGAACTTAAGAATTTTTATACCGGGTCCTTTCAAATGTTTTTGAAATAAATATATATATACTTATGCCCTTTTTATATATATATCAAATCATACTTTTGGAGTTCAAAACCAAAATCAAGTTATCAAAACAATTTTGTAGCATAGCTAATAATTGGTCTCCCCCACTTTGAGACTCGAAAATGAAAATCGATGATGCTGCGCAGTCATCACCGAAATTATTTTCCAGCGACAGAAGAGGGGAGTACTAAATTCACTTCTTTTAAAGTCCTTTAAAAATAATTTTTCAAATCCATTTTGAAACATTTCTATTTGAAAATACTTTCAAATATTGCTAATATTATTTTTTTCAAAAATTTTGAAAGCCAGTTTCAAAAGCACTGGAATTTAAATTTCTCAATTTCTTAGTTTAAATTGATCTTATTTGCCAATCATATTTTATAAATCACATTTATACAGGTTCAGTTTCTTATAATCATACAATAGCTAATAGTTTAGGAATATTGACTAATCAACCACTAAATGATACAATTGATTATTATCATTTTCATATAAACAAACATCTTACTATCTAAATTTTCAGAAAAAATATTTTTTTAAAATATATATAAAATATAATCCTAGGTAAAATTATTTCATTTACCGATTTCGAAAACCATATTGTGTCTGTTTGACTTGTTTAGGTGTTTTGGAATTCATATTGATAATGCTGATCAGACGAATCAATTAGAACCCAAAACTCAAACTTAATAGAAAAACAACACAATACAAAACAACTTTATAACACTAACAAATATGCTCTCTCCGATATACACTCAGTCTCATTCTAGGGTATTACTAACCCTATCTCTAATGAGTTAATACCCCACAAAGCTAAGGTTATCGCTAAACCAAAGCTTTGATACCAACTGTGACGACCCACATTTTGGAAGGTTTAAATCGACAATAATCCATACATGTCCAACGTAAACAATCCGGAACATAGATAATCATTGGGGTTAATTTAGTTAAATAAGAAAAGAAGAAGAAAACAAACACAGAATCTCGCAGTGGAACGATAAAATATAGTAATCAAATAAATTCATGAAGCTGTTTATATTATACATTTGATTATAATGTACACAACATTTATCAGAGTTATATATACACATCAGGGATAAATAAATAATGCATCAGACAACATGATCCGGGAATGATAATAATAATAATATACCAAATCTTTGTCTTCGTCCTCCAGAGAATAATCTTCAATGCACTTAAAAACTCAGGACTGACCCGAGCGTAATGAAAAGAGAAAACACTCGAGTTAGGACTAAAATATCCTTATGTGAGTCAAATCGATATTGCATATAACATGAGTGCCGTGGCGTCAAAGATGTTTACGGGTTTTACATCACCTATTCGGTGTATAACGTGCGTGAAATAACTCAAGAGATGTTACGGGATTTTTCATCTCTTAAGGATCCGTCAAAATATTATATGTAGTAGAATACGCTACATATATAATGTCTAATCGGTATAATAAATATTTTTCTTAGCGTTAAGACTTTACATTGATCCCCCTTAACGCGTTTTTAAGCATAGTCGTACAGTTTGCATTAGTGACACAACCGGTAACGTCGGTAGTTAGGGATGCTCCGTGAAACGACAACACTAAATCAAAATTGTAGTGGTCGCGAATAAGGATACTAGTATGACAATGCACGTGAGGCAATGCCCAAGGTAGGATACTACCAGTTTAACCTTCCCGACCGGTGGTAACTCCCAACGGTCGACCACATCCAACACTCCCAAAATCCGAGGGTGCGCACCTGTAACAACCCTGGTTTGGAGATTACCTGTATATATTAAATTATAATGGAAGTTATAATTTAATATTGTAAATTAAAATATAATTAGAAATTTTAAATTGTTTATTTGGAATAAACAATGATTTTTGTAAATAAAATGGGGAAAAATAGTTTGGAACTTTATTTTGTTTATTTGGGAATAAATATGGGATTAAATATTGATTGGATAAGTATTTGGTTTAAATAAATTGAAATATTGGGTATTTATTAGTTTGGAGCTAATAAATTAATTAGGTGATGTATTTCAACGTTAAATTGTTGAAATAAATCTAAACTAATGGAAATAAAGTTTTAAAAACTTTATTTTGAGAATTTGAGTAGAAAATAATCAAATTGCAATTTTATTTGGATAAATAAAACAATATCGGAAAATATTGCCAATATTAATCTTTTATCAATTTTAAAAAGGAGAAATATGAAGTAATTATATATTTATTGATATAAAAGAGTGAAATGTGGTTTAAAATTAATTTTTTGATGATTAAAAAGTGTTAAAATGATTTATGGTAATTTATTTGACAGGAAAACAATTTTTGTACAAATTGTCGGATTGAAAATAGTGTTTTGTAATAAAATAATGTAAATTGTGTGATATTGTCAAAAATAGGGTTTTATTGTTAAAAATATCTTTTCATAATTAAAATAAATTTTATTTTGTTACAATAACAATTTTATTGCAATACAAATAAGATGTATACATTTTTGTTGACTTTAAATTGTTGAAAATGTGAATATAGTGTTAAAATAGGCTAATATATGTACATAGCATCTTTATTTCATTAAGTATATTTACACTTGGGCCTATTTGAGTATGAATTGATCCATTAGCCTATTCTCTAGAGGCTTCTAGCTTGTGAAAATAGCTGTACGTAGTTATTTTCTTTTCTTCCTTCTCAAAAACAATATACAGTAAGTGAAAATAAGAAAATCAATGGCTGCCTTCTACTAAAAATCAATTCCACTCCAATTTGCTGCAAATTAAAGAAGAAATCCACCTAAATAAGATTATACGAGGTAATCTCTATCCAATACCAAAAGTTTTCATAAAAAATTCTTTAATCAAGATATAATTGTCTGTAATTTGTTTTATTTGTTTTGCATGTCTGTTTTCGAGCTTCTACAGGTTCTTAGGTCTTCTATCCTCACCAAAGTTCACTGCTTTCATTCTAAATTGCTGCTAAATCATCAAGGTGAGTGTAAAAGCTCACAATTTCTAGCCAAAAATCGATTTGCCTGAAAAAATTGGTTGTTGGAAACAAGTTCTGTATATATATTGTTATATGTTGTTGTTCTTTGAATTTCTTATTTCTGGTTGCTACTTTGAGCACCAATATCTCTTTGATTTTCACTTGGACTGATGCTGGATTTTTTCGGAGTGTTGTCTGGTTGTTAAACTTGTTGCATGTCAAATTTCAGCCCTTAATTCATCTATTTCCTATGTGAAATGATCTATGGAAGTCAATACAAAGCAAAAACACCCAGGAAAGAAATTCCGTAGCCTGGGTCGACAGGCAGGTTGACCCAGCAGTCTCCAGGTCGACCCAGCAGTCTCCAGGTCGACCAGCAGTCTCCAGGTTGACCCAGTAGTCGACCTGGCCACTGGCCTGGGTCGACCCTTGTTGGCCCAGGTACGTGAGTGTTAGGCCTTTTGATCCGAGCCCTTTTTGCCTTATATGCTTATCTTATTCTATTTTCCGTGGCTCATTTCTAATACAAATTTTGAGATGATTTGAATATAACTATGGGCTATGATATCCATCAATGGATTAGTCGAGATTTGGAGGAATTTGGAATTTAAATTCGATTTAAATTTGAATATCGATTGGGTGTATTTTCAACGTTTTTCTCGATTTGCAAGCACTATTCCTTTCAAATAATTTTGGAAAATTTCTAAATTAATTGACTTTTGAAATCATTGTTATAAAATATTTTCAAATTATTTTTAGTATCTTAAATATATTATTTCCTATAATAAGGAGAAATTTCACTAAATTGCTTTCAAAATGGTTTCAAAAAATTATTTTAAAATCCCGTTTTCTCTAGAAAATTATTTTATAAATAATAAACTTGATTTTTATACTTTTTAGACGTATGAGAAAGAGAATTAAACGATTTAGTAAAACACATGGTACGGGATACGTGGGTTTACTTTATCGGTTAATTCCGGACTTGTACGATCGAAACTATTTTGGGTTATTGATTTATGAGTTTTCCGAGTTTTTGAGATTATAATTCCTATCTTTAGGAATTATATGGGAAGGCCAATAATTGACGAGTTGTGGTTCGAGATCTCCTATCCTAGGAGTATGATCTATGAGAACCTATTATAGTGTTTTACTTGCCAATGAGATGAGGCGAGTCTGAGTTTTCCGAGTTTTTGAGATTTTATGATGATTTCTGTTTTATAATGTGGCATTGACTAGCGGTTAGTAAACCGTTAAGTGCGAACGTGTGGTATGGGATGCACATTAACACTTTTCGGGTTCCTATCTAGGAGTTTGTGCCAGTACTATAGACCTTCAGGTCATCTGGGATTACGACTTCGGTCGTCAGGGATTTACGACTTCGGTCGTTTGGGAGAGGTAGCTAAAATATACATATAGTACCGATGGGATGAAACGCGCAATATCGCTTCGGCATGCAAATGGGATTTGGCTAATCCGGGGAATTTTTATGAGTTTTTGATTTCGATTTCACAAATTTGAGATGACGAATTTACTTATAGCCTTGAGTTAGAAAAAGGCTTATATATATGTTTTATTGTGATTTCAATATTGGGATTATGAACTCTTATCGAGTTTCATGAGTTTTGATTTGGAGATTTTGATGATTTCACTTATGACTTATATGTTGCTTATGTTCACTTACATTGTATAGCCCTTTGAACGTGAAACATCGATGCCATGTTAAACCTTATCATGTTATTAACTTTGAGCCTTTATGGAACACCTATTCTTAGTTGTATCGATAGACTTTACCTATATCATTCCTTTATCTTTAAAGGAATGTCTCCCTTATGCACTTATATTCCTTTATCTTTTGCTAATATCAAGTTCTAGCTAGCTTGACCCGTGTATTTATTACTCGGGTCAGACCGAGTTGCAGGTTAGCTTTTGGACCTATGCTAGCTTTACCTTTTGGGCTTCTTCATCATCTTTGGTTATGGTATAGTTTTTGTGTAGTAGTCTTTTGTTTGGGAACCTTATGATGTTTCTATTCTTTTGTGGGGATGTATGTATATATTGAGGTTGAATACCACTTGTGGCATATTGTATTACATTTGATGTATGTGTATATGTATATTATCTATGTTGCTGTTCTGTGACTTGAGATTGTTATTGTTATTATATTTTGTTTCTGAGTTGATCCTGTAGCCACCATAATAGTGTATTAGATAGGAATTAAGTATGTCGAACTCTTGAGATAAAATGAAAAAAAATAGAATACCAAATCGACATACTTAGTTCTTATATAATGCAAGACTATGATGGTCACCCTTAACCAACCCTATTCTCCGCATTAGCAAACAGTATTACCTAGTAATTCTCTTTGTTAATGTGGGTCTCGGAGTGGGGCGTCATAGCACCAATCAATAACAATGTCATGATAGTAATACGAAGAAGTGTGTCCGCTAGAGGTAGCTAACCTCATTGTTCTGCACGACTCATGTTTTAGTCATTTCAAATTGACACAAGTGTCAGGCTAATCCATCATCGTTCTCTTTCTTCAAATCCAGCAAATGACACCAAATCCAACCACTTCGTTCTGGAGTCTCCTCCACGTACACAGTTGTTAAAGTGGTTCCAATATTAACAGAGAGTATGCCAATAAGAGGCCCTGGTCTCTTTAACAACCAAATGTCGTTTTACACACCGGTTGGTACTTTTATATTTCGAAAACGGTTCATACCTGATATCAAAATATCTATTCTCTTCAAAATCAAATTCATTTTGAAATCATCAAATTTACTCAAAATATACTATTTCACTTCAAAATCATTTTCGCCTTAATACCCCGATTTTGCTTCCAAAATTGTTTCGAATTTCAATTTAGGTTATAACTTCATTTTATCCCAATTCGTATTTAAATCCACGATTTAAATATAGACACTTCCCATTCTGACCAGTTTGAATTTTTGAAAATAGCTTGAATAGATTTAAAATAGTCAAATAGTTTAACATAAAATAGTTTAAGTATTAATAATGGATTATATAGTAAAATAGCTTGGAAATTAAAATAATTTGAATATTTAAAAAGAGGTGTTAAACAGTTTATATTAAAATAATTTATTTGAAAATTGTTTCAAAGTCAAACTGATTCAATTCCAAATTTTCCAATTCAAATCAATTTCAAATTCCATTTCCAGTTAAATTGATTCAATTCCGATTTCAATTCGAATTAACTTCAATTTCAATTTTAGTTCAAATCAATTTCAATTTCAATTTCGATTCCAAATTGATTCAATTTCGATTCCAAATTGATTCAATTTCGACCATAATTCCAATTAATTCAATTTTAATTTTAATTGCAATTAATTTCAGTTCAATTTTAATTTGAATTAATTTCAATACAATTATCAATTTTAAACCATTTCGATTTATATAAATTCGAGTTTGATTTTCAAAATATCGAATTAAATCACCTAAATTAAATTTAACTTCAATACTCAATTTAAGATTCAAATCTTTAAAATAATTTAATTTCGAGCTCAAATTTCGAAATATCCATTTAAATTACTTTTACTTGGATTTATTTCAAAGTTAGAGTGAAAGTTCAAATCACTTAAACAAATCAATTTCCATCATCCAAATGGTTTCTCAATTATACTTCAATTTTCAAATTCGATTCATAAAACAATTAATGTTGAAAAGTACATTTTTAACATTTCGAGCTTGAGTTCAAACGATTCCATTTCCATAAATTTGATTTTATTCCTTAAAATCAAAGTCAAAATAATTTCAAGTCAAAATCTGAAAATCGTTTAATTTAACCAATCCGGTGTCGGTATATAATTTTCTATCCTATGGTCAAGTGAATCAATTATTTCAATTTAATTCAGGGATGGATATATATCATTTCAATCCAAAATAGATGTCATAGGTTTATATCATTTCAACGTATTTCTTAATTTATTCAGAATAATTCAATTTATAGTTTATATACTGTAAATAATTTACCGGGTGATAACATGATATATATAAAAATAAATAAACATCCAATCATCCAATATTTCAACCAATTGGCATCCATCACAATCAACCATCCAATCAATAAATCACACCAATTAACCAATTATCAATAATCGAAAATTTTACTAGCAGTTTAATTCAAACTTCTATTTAACTATTAGTTCAAATTTTCTAACATATAAATTTCAATATTGATTTCTATGTCAGTTAAATTCAACAAACAAAATGAATAATTTAAATCACTTCAAAATTTCAATCTAACTAACATAAAATATATTAGTACGTCGTGAGCATTATAAAACACTCACCTTTTATTTGAAACTGAAAATATTTCAGCTTCAAATAAATTCCAATTTGATTCCATGGCGTAGTCGACGTCGATACGATTCCAACGTGAAAAAGGCACTCGATTCCGACCTCGTACGAGCCATATACAAATAAATTAGCATTTGGATATAATTAAAATTAATCAACCTAATTGATAAAATAAAAAAAACACAAACCCTTCTTCCTCTCTGCTTGACCCAAGCCCACGTTCTTTCGTCTTTGTTCGAAGTTTCCAAGGTCGTGCCCACGCTCGATCACGCGAATGCTTCCTGTCGCCATCGTTCTTTTTTTTGTACTTGACCTTGCCTCTGCCCAGCCGCCGTGACATCAACCCTGCTGAACCACCCTTGGCCGCACCGCATCTACTTGCTCCCCTCGCGTGCGCGTCGCGGCTCATAACCCAAACATAGCAGCGTCAACTCGCGCCCTCCGCTAGCCTCCATCGTGCGCCACCACGTCCAGTCATCCCCACGTGCAGCGCATACGAGCTCGCGATTGCTTTTTTTTTTCTATTTTTTTACCGGTCGATCTGATTTGAAATAAAGGAAAGGGGATGTATGAGGAAGACCAAATGAGGGCGGAGAGTACGATATGTTGGGTGAGATTGAATATATATTATTTAATTAGAAAATATATAGCTTCATAACGTCCAACAATTCTCGAGCTCCAAACGAGGCATACCGCCTGGCGTTCATAATGTTTTACCCCCAAACAAAATGGAACTAGTGTCGAGGCCTAATTCGATCGTATTCAGAAGATAGTTTTTCCAATCGAATTATTTTAATTAAATTCAAAAATTAAATTCTACGCGTTTTAAGCTCGCACGGCCAAATGACAAGTCCGATCATTACAAAACTTGAAATCCTACAATAATTTACTATTACGGATCCGATGAAACTAGTTTCGTCTAAATCCAAGACAGTGGCTAAAATGGCTATTTTTACTTGTAAATTAAAATATAAAATTTCCAATTTCTAATTATTCATTTATAAATCCAATTTTTAAATGCTAACCATCTTTATTCATATTTAAATAAAATTTAAATCAATTTTCAATATCATTTTCAATCATTCTAATTCATGATTCAATTATTTAAATAATTTCCAAAATTAAATTTAAACAATTTAATTACCCCATAAATCTCTACAATGGAAATATAAGTCATTTAACTTATAAAATTTACTTTTGTGAATAGTAAATAACTATTTCCATTTCATAGTAATTCAATATTATTATTCAATTCAAGTTATTGATTACAACACATTAAATACATAGAATTTCATTTCAATATTTATTATTGCTTAAATCTTCGAAATTAGTTATTTTAAAATTTTATTCGAGTTTATACTAAATTACCACACTAATAAATCATTAATTTTTTTATTTCTAACCATTTTTATTCAATAATCATATTAAATTTAATAATTTAAAATAGTTAAAAATACAGATTGTTACATTTAATTAAAGTTCTGAAAATAAATTCTACGCATTTCAAGCTCGCACGACCGAACGATAAGTCCGATCGCTACGAAATTTGAAATCCTATAATAACTCACTATCCAATAAATCGCTATATTTGAATAAAATTTAAATCAACTTTTGAAATCATTTTCATTCATATTAAATTCAAGATTCAATTATTTTAATAATTTCCAATATTAAATATAAACAATTTAATTATCCAATAAATCGCTATATTTGAATTACAAGTTATTTAACTTATAAATTTAACTTTTAAAATGAAACCAAATAATAAAACAACTATTTCCATTTTACAGTAATTCAACATCTTTGCAATTATTCTATACAGCAAAATTTATTCATTTCTTACCCAATAAATGTTTTCTTATTTCTGAAATTTATACTTATCAAAATATAATTTCATATAAATAAACTTATGCTTTTACTTTTAAATAAACATTCATTCAATTCTTTATTTACTTAACATTGATTATTTAAATTTCTATTATGAATTACTTACAATTTAATATCATTTAATTTACTTCCTAATATAAGTTATCCTCTTTTATCTTACTGAATTTTGTTATTTAAAATTTTATTTAAGTTCATATCCAATAAATTACATTAATAAATCATTAAATTATTATTTCTAACCATTTGTCCTATAATTATATTAAATTTAATAATTTAAAACAGTTAAAAATACAGGTCATTACAATTCGAACACATTTCTTGCCCATTTTTAGATATTTTCGAACCACTCGAACTAGTTATCATAAATATACTTCTTCTCTTTCGAATCTAATTTTGAAACAATACTGTATATATTTCCATAATAAATAGTTTTTAACAAAATATTTATTACTACTTACTTTTAGGTTTGTTCGAATTCGAACTCATCTCGATCATACAATAACAAGGGGAATAATTTACTAAGTGCACTACAATGTTTGCCTAAGCAAACATCCGATCGTTACTTAGAAGATTATTCAGATTACCACAAAAGTGTCGAGACACATCCCCGAACTATCCAAAAGAAATATACCTTAAAATTCTCTTTGAAATGTTAATAATTATAAATACTTTCAAGTAATGCTTTTATTACTTTTTCAAAAATCATTTGAAATCTTTTTCAAAGACGCTGGGATTTAAATTCTCAAAACCCCTCTTCATTTTAAGATATACTTTATAAACCTAATTTATAAATTCATCTTTATATAAAATCATTCCTTCTTGCACCAATTTTTTTATAACAACATTACAACATAACACCCTATAGTCAAATAGTGAAACTTAATTCACAAGGTGTTTGTATTTAATCTAAATTAAGCAAATAAATGCTCATCTAGGGTATTCACGAGCCAAGCATTCGAGTGACGGAAAGACAGATTGTTAGCGTGAAAGAAATGAAAAGACAGAATAGAATCTCACATCGTAATAAGTAATATATAATATCCAAATGTTATTTACAAAAAGAAAACTTTAATATACATGCAAAAATTAGAGTAAACTAACCTATCATCAGCCCAGACAGTTACTACAGTCTCTCCTCACAAATGCTGATAGATACAAACAAGTAATGCAGTGGAAAATAAAATATGTGAATAGGTTTTGGAGGCATCGAGCTTGTCTTCTGAAGCTTCAAAGCATCCATAGCTAAATCTGGGAATATACTCGGGGCTTACCAGAGCATTATAAGAAAATAACACCCGGATCAATCTTGTAAGCCAGCGTGAGAAACTCAAATCATATGGATTTTATTTATATCTGTAAAACCCTTCAAAAATAAAGGTATCTCGTGATACCACGCTGGAAATAAAACGGACGGGTTTTTACCTTATGATAACCAAACCATTTTTAATAGAAAATCCACTAATATTATAATAATGTCTAGGGTGGAAAATAAATAAATGACATATCCAGAATGGTTACTTTTATTACATTCAACAACATATTTAGTATAAAACTAAGTCTACAAGGCACGTATTGGAAAATGGATTCCAACAATGACAAATCTACTGGGGTACCGCCTGCCACAGTACACCTCTAGATAAAATATACCGAGGGCCATATATGGACTCCTGCATGGAAAAACCGGCCTAGTCCTTACTAGATAGTACCAAATATGTCATCTCCTCGGTTGTCCTGGATGAATCGCTTCCGTGACCACAACATACATAATCCGTCAATATCGTTCTAGATACGAGTGATGACCATACCCTAATGGTAGCGAACCTCATAGCCTTTCAGCATATCCCCTGTTTTAGTCATTATTGGGTGTGAGGCTTGAGGCTACATTTGACCTTTTAAGAAAATCCCACTTAGAAAGCTAACACTACCCTCTAGGCAATAATGCAATGTCAACATCCATCTATAAAAGTTGTTCAAGATATGAATAGACCGAAGGCACTACTTCTACCACATCCCTTTTGGAATCACCCTTATGATTAGTAGAAAATAGCCCTTACACTTCAAAGAACTCCGTCTTCGATTCCATTATCTTTAAGATGTCCCTAATTCGAATGCTTATACCGATTCAAAGTGGTTTACGGATAACTCACGCTTCTTCGATCTTGGTCTCTCCGAACCAACAATCATTATTTTCAAAACTAGCCAAGATTTGTTAATTGGTTATTTAACTATCAAATAAGTAAATAATCTGTAACGAACCAGATTTTCAACCTTCGAAAATCGACACTAATACGTCTACTGTATCACATGCCAAACACTCAAGTGCCGGAAATACCGATTTGTTAGGGTGAAAGAAGAAGGTAGAAGATAAAGAAAACTAAACAACATAGAATCTCACAACGCAGCGAATAATATATAATACAATAATGACATTTACAAAAAGGAAACACTTTATTCATATATACAACATCAAAATACACTAGATTTATCCTAAATTTGGACAGTTATAGAAACTTGTCCTTACATTGACAAACATACAGACTCTATAATATAGCAGAAGTAAAAATATACGTGAATACATCTTGACCATCCAGCTCCTCTCCAACTCTAAAGTGTCTAGCCAAACCTAGGAAAACATGCTCGGTCTGAGCCGAGCATTACATGAAATAACGCCCACATCAGTCTGGTAACCAACGTGAGTAAAACTCAATAACAAGTAACAACCAAACTGATTTCTACATTCGAAAACTTTTCAAACAAAGGGTATCTCGTAAGACCACATCACATATAAATACAGACGGGTTTTTACCTTACAGTAACCATAACATTTTATATCAAAATCCAGTAATATTGTCATAGTGTCTAGGTTTAAAGTAAATAGATAAAATAGCTGAAATGCTTGCATCTCACATTCCAACATTATGCTCTACAATCAAAACTATAAGGCACGTATTGGAGATTGGATCCGAAAAATGGCAAGGTAAGGGATTACCTTCCGATGATACACCTCTAGAAAATGCACTAATGCTAACACAGAGCCGGTTGCCCCTTTAACAGGGCAGACCGGATTACCTCACCCCCTTGACACCGAGGCCTTATATTACCATGGTGTTTGACACAAACCAACTCTGAAAGGGACATCTAGAATGGTGTGACCACTCCTAATGGTAGCTAACACATAGCTCTGCTGCATGCCCTGTTTTTGCCATTCCTCCCAGTTGTGGGGCTTGAGGCTACGCTTTACCTGTCTAAATAGCAATCTATCTTAGAATGCTAACACTGCCTGCCAAGTGTCAATGCAATGCCAACATTCATCCATATAAGTTCGTTCTGGGTCTGAACGAAACTGAAGGCACTAACTCTACTACATCCATTTTGGAATCACCCTCAGGATTAATAGCAGTAGCCCTTGCACTTCAAAGAGCACCATCTTCAATCATCATCAAGATATCTTCCACTTGAACGTACAAGTTGGTTCAGAATGGGTTTCAAATATATAAATCCCATCCCGTTCTCTCCGTACCAACAACCGATAATTTTTCGGTTGACTCATTCCCGGTTCTTTTGGAAGTAAGTTTTTGAGTCCTTATCCGAAATTCGAATTTTACATTCATACTTCCTAAGTCAAATTAGGCCAAATTTGATAGTTGGTTATTTAACCATCAAATAACAACAACAAAATCAAAATATTTAATTACATAAAGCAATCCTAAGCCTCAAAACCATTTTCATTTATAAATCTCCTTTGTCAAACATTTATCAACATTAATATACTTATCTCCTTTACATAAGTATATTCACAAAACATTTATAAGATTTCCCATTTCCAAATCTCTTAAACGGATTTAACTACATTATTTAAATTGGAGAAAAGGATAACTCTAAGCACTATTCCTTCGGTGTAAAGTGTGGAATGGACATCCCATACCACCATTTTTAAAAGGTCAGCCTTGAGAAACCCAAACCTCAAATTCCCATTTTATTTATCTTAAATAAATTCTTTTATAAATTTTCTTTATCCATGAAATCATCTTTGCTTTAACCCAAACCCATTTACCAACATCTATCAACTTCCATACTTATTTATGAACACTTTATAATTATTTAAAACCTTATATAAAACTTCTCTTTATAGACATTCAAATCCATTTATAAAATCTTTGTATAAACATTAAAAACCGTTTCTAAAATTCCATTTCTGAATACCTAAAATCATTTATAAAACTTTTCAAACCAATTGTCAAATCATTCTTCAAATATATTGTTCGAAATAGAATTGGTTTGAAGACCATTTCAAAACAAAATGAAATATTTACTTTAAAAAACCAAACGGAGGCTCAATGACTACAATGGATCATTAAATTTGGGTTTAACTTATCTAAGTTATATCATAGATTCTGCCAAACATCAGATATATATAAGGGATTCACACATAACGCATAATCAATCATAGGTAGATGCCCGAGCTATAAATATAGGTACATCCATTATTGGTGAAAAATGTACATATAGAAGTATATTCTATATGCTTAAGTTACCATGACCGCTTGTTGAAATTAACTTCCTTGTGTTTATCACGTTATCAATATTCAACATTTGTGCTAAACACAAGTCAACTTACTTCCCATAAAATGTGTCAATGTTCTATAATCACTATTTTAATTCACTTGGCCACTTAATGGTCCAGACGAGAGATCGTTTGATTTAAAATCATCTAACTTGAAAAGAAGATTGATTTAAAATATAGCCGATTAAGTTTAAAAATAGTTTTGAAAGATTAAAGTATATTTAACTAGCTTAAACCCTAATTATATCTTAATTAAATCAAGATTAATTCATAATTAAACTTTAATTAACTTAATGAGCTTAGTTAAGTCCTAATTAACTTCCTAATGTATCTTAGTTAAGGTTAAATCAATTCATTATTAGCTAAACCCTAATTAATCAAAAATTAATTAAATAATCACTTAATTAAATAATAATTAATTCATTAACTAATTAACTTAACTAAATAGTAATTAATCATTCAATTATTTCTTAACTTCATTAATCACTAATTAAAAACTTATTAACCAATAATTAGTCATTAACCTTCCTTAAGTGTTACTTAACCCGTAATCACTTACTTAATTATAAATGAAGTACTAATTACTTTTGATTAATTTATTAAATAATAAAATATTAATTTAACTAAACTTAATCTCTTTTTATGCTACTAATTAAGTTTGAAAAACTTTTGCAAAACCATTTCAAAAAAAAACATTTTAAAACGAAAATCGAAAATTTTGCCGAACTACGTCCATAGCGTCTATCGCTATGAGCGCAGTGTGCTTAAACATACTTTAAGCAAAAACACTTGCTTATTCTTTCCTATTTCATGTTTAGAAACAGAACTTTTAAAGTTTTTGAGACTTAGAAACAAAGATAGAAACTTTGAAATAATTTCTAGACTTTAAAACAAGATAACATAGTTTTTGATTTCGAACTGGATCTCACGTCCGTCGCAACACACAAAGTAGTTAACTTTGTTTCAACTAAACATACTTTGGTTCTTAGATCATAACCATACATCCATACTACCATACTTTTTACATCACAATGAAACACATATATAAACATAAGGTTATACGCTTACTGACTCGACAACATCACATTCATATCTTAAATTCAACACCAAACACAAACATCCATCGAATCACCATCAACCAACATAATAACCATTCAATTTTCTAATCATATTATCACCACAATAACACTCATAATAATGTCAAAAACTTTTCAAAAAAAAATTAGTTTTACTCACCTTTATGTTAACTAACTCCGCCCGAACTTTAACTATAACTCGGCAACGCCTCTACGCTCGACTCTAGCTTAAAAATTTGAAACTTTGGAGGGGCTAAAGCCTTAGAATGGGTTCAGCCAAAGGTGATTTGGCTTGGCTACGGCTTTGTAGGGGTAGTGATGGCCTTGGTTTTTGGAACAAAGGATGCTGAAATGAAAGTATAAGAAGTATAGAAGGTATGGAAGCAAGTTACAACGCAAAAGGCTAACTTTTTCTAAATTTTTTGAACTATGGAAGCCATGGAATTTTTAGAGAAGAGGTTTAGAAAAGTATGAAGTTGGAATGTAAATGAAAATGTGTGTGTGAGGGTGTGTATTTATAGATGAAGGAAAGTGGGAAAATTACCATTTCATTCTTAGTTTAAAATATCATAACATGTCATTATTTTGACATGTCACATCACCACCTTCCTCCTCCTCATATGTCACATCTCCCCTTTCTCTAGTCACATCCCCTAAGCCATGATGGGTAATGATGATGGTACTTAAGGAAATGACAAGAGATAATGATATGATCTATTATATATATATAAGTTATTATTTTAAAACTATGTCTTGTCACATAACTTGCTAAACATAATTAATATAAGATAATACATAATTAAGTATATTATTATATGGTTAATTATCTCTTATATATGTGTACATATAGTGCATAAAGGCGAACAACGTTCTCGACAACTTTTCGGTGTTGAAAAGTCGAAATTTCGGAAAACGTTCTTCGGTCACATTTTCTATTTTTCTACGAACTATCCGTTTTGGTAAAAAAAAATTAAAAATGATTTTAACGTCATTATTAAATAATTAAAATATTTTTATTTCTAAATAAAAACCCATTTATTTAATAATTAAACATAATTTGAATTTCCGAAGAAATATATAAAATCGATGATATCAACTATCGATGTCATAAATACATTTTATTTTCATAAAAATAAAATAAATTATTTTATTTCATTATATTGTTTGAATACATATATTTGTATATGTATCTAGAGCCGTGCACGATACTTACTGTTTAAAAGCAGTTTTATTGATATTTTGCCTTGGATGATATTTACAAATTATCAATATTTTACCTTGGTAATTTATCCGCAAATATTTTTCCCAAACAAAATAATTATTATCATTTACCACATAAAACATGATTATTTATTACTTTTAAACCCATATCTAAATATTTTAAAAATAAATATAATTATCTAAGTGACAAATTTACGGGTCGTTACGTAATCCCATTAGAGATTTAATTGCATGTGGAAGCCAAGCATGATTAAGCACATAAGCAACCATTAAGCCTCTTTAATTAATCTTTTTTCATTAATCAAAAATCATCTTGTAAATACTTGTATTAAAATATCTTTACAAAAGATATAATAAGTATACTACTCATTCACTACTCATTTTTATTTTTTCAATGCCTGGAAAAATATCCATATACATATCCCATCGTTATATGTATATTCACAAAACACTACACTTTCAATACTTAGAAAATGTATCCATATACATAGCTCAATGGTGTAAGTATATTCAAAAAACATTAAGAAAGATTTCATATTTCAAAAGCATACTTAATGGGTCAAAAATAAATGTCACTTAAAATCATTATTTACTATAAATCCAAGCAACTATTCTTAGGTGTAAGTAAATGGATTGTATGGAAATTAGACCAAATATACTAACCACCACTTTCCGATTTTAAACTTGAACTATCCCTCGATTAACAATGAACTCAGACAAGTTAGAAAACTATCCTTGCCTCGACATACATTCTTAATTCTCACAGATAGAGATAAGTTTTCTTACCTTGGAGTTTGGTGTTAAGTATGAAAAGAATGCTTTTCATACCACCATAATTTTTAAAATGATTATTTATAGAAATCAAATCTCCTACACTTAACACATTTTCGATATTTTGACTTACTCTATCCTTCGTCTAGAAACGAATGTAGGTAAATCAGGGCACTGATTGCTCCTAGCCTTGCCTTAGTTAAAATACTCTGATTCTAGATCTCATAGATAGAGGATGAATCCACTCATCGGGTTTTTGTGCCAAATATAGGGCTAACTAATTTCCATAAAATGAACTCGTATACGAAAATAATACATCATATATTTAACATCAATCTTAGTTTTTCAACTTTAACTATCCTTTGGTTAACAACGAATCCATTCAAGTTGGGGTTTTATTACCTCTTAAACCTTGACTCGACAACATTCTTATCTTTCAGGATAGGTAAAATTTTATCTACCTTGAAGTTTAATGACAAGTATAAGAATTCATAAATTACGTATAATTATTTAAAATAAACAAAGTATTGCAAACCAGAATTGTTTTTCAATTTCCAAAAGTTTATATTGTAACTAGAATACTATAGTCCATGACTTCCTTCTACTTTCAGAAAACCATTTAATAAATACAGAGGTTATAATTCCTGACTTGCCCTCTTCATTCTCAAAAATCAATTAAAACACTTACAATACAGTTTATGCTTTTTTATTTAAAACATCATTTAAATATCGTTACTTTTAAAAGAAAGTGGACTTTGAAAATAAAATAGTTTCCCATTTTATTGAAGTACCACTTTCTTTATTAAATCAAACAATCCTTTAAATCACTTACATAAATTTCAAGCCTCCTTTTTAAAACATTTTGAACAAAGTTCAAAATTTCCATTCAAATAACTTAACATCATTAGTTTTCTAAAAAGAATTCAACTTTGAAAAATAAAGGGGTTTCCTTTAAATAATCACCTGTTTAAATATCCCAAAATAAATCTTTTAAACCTCAAATCTCCTTTAAACATTCTTTGTTTCAATGTACATTTTTCAAATTACTTAAATTAAAATTTAAAACTCTTACACCAAACATTGCTCGAAGATCTTTAAATAAAACCAACATTGATTTGAAAAGGTAAGATTATCCTTTATAAAATTTAAACCTCTTATTTAAATAACTAAAGTAAATTCTTAAAAATATATTTGAAACTTCATATCCATTTTTTAATACTTAACAACTTTTATAAAACACATTTGAAAGAGAATTTACAAAATATCTAAAGAAGATAACCGTTTTATGCTATAGTAAAATCATAGATTTTCAAAGTGCATCCGTAAGCACTATCGCTATATAGACTGTAACCTTTAAAACCTAGTTCTGTAAATCAAATAGCTTTTAAACCATATTTTTTTAAAACCACTTTAAAACCTTTGCAAAATAGGTTTAAAAACAAAAGTCATGTTCAAAACACTTTTAGAAATCAAACGACAAAGTCGCATAAAAGAGGATTATAGAAATCCAATGTGCATTTAAAATATCCAGGAAATCCAAGCACCACAAAAGTCTTTTAACAGGAAATCAAAGTCATAAATCATTTCTAAAAGTCGCAAAGAGGGTTTGGGGTTACATGTAACGACCCGCAGATTTATCACTTGGATAAAGTATATTTATTTTTAAAATATATAGATATGGGTTTAAAGTAAGAAATAATCATGTTTTAAGTGGTAAATAATAATAGTTATTTTGTTTGGAAAAATATTTACGGACAAATTACCTAGATAAAATATTAAAAATTTGTAAATATCGTCCTAGGTAAAAGATCTATAAAACAGCTGAAAATTGTTTTATCAATAAAACTACTTTTAAACAATAAGAATCATGCACAACTTTTGATACTTACACTAATATATGTATTCAAAACAAGATTATGAAAAAAAAATTATTATATTTTCTGAAAATAAAATGTATTTATGACATCGACAGTTGATATCACCGATTTTATATATTTCTTCGGAAATTCAAGTTAAGTTTAATAATAAATAAATGGGTTTTTATTAACAAATAAACCTATTATAATTATTTAATAATGATGGTAAAATTGTTTTTAAAATTTGTTTACCAAAATAGATTGTTCGTAGAAAAATAGAAAATATGACCGAAGAACATTTTCAGGAATTTCGACTTTTCGATATCGAAAAATTGTTAGGAATGTTATTCGCCTTTATGCACTATATACACACATATATAGTAGATAATTAACTATATAATAATATACTTAATTATGTTTTATCTTATGTTAATTATGTTTAGCAAGTGATGTGATAAGACATGGTTTCAAAATAATAACTTATATATACTAAGTACATATCATTATCTCTTGTCATTTCTTTAAGTACAATCATCATAATCCATCATAGCCTAGGGTATGTGACTAGAGAGGAGGGGGATGTGATATATGAGGGGGAGGAAGGTGGTGATGTGACTTGTCAAAATAATGACATGTTAGGATATTTTAAACTATGGTTAAAATGGTAATTTCCTCACTTTCTTCCATCTATAAATACACACCCTGACATACATATTTTCATTTACATTCTCTTATTCATTTTCTAAACTTCCTCTCCAAAAAAATTTCATGGCTTCCAATGTTTCAAAAAGTTAAAATTCACTTCTTTAGCTTGAAATCGCTACTTTTCGCTACTACAATACTTCTACAAGTTCTACAAACCTTCACTTCCCAAAAACCAAGCTCATACCCACCCCACACCAACTTGACGGGCCAACACACCACCAGGCTGAGCCCTTTTGAAGTCCAAAACCTCTGGAAAATCTTCACTCTTTGAAGCTCGGGCGTTGTTTTCTAGGTGTAGTCGAAGTTCGATTTGTGTTTGCAGAGTTTGGGGGAGTAAAACTACTTTGTTTTAGAAAAGTTTATTACTTTATCATGATGTGTTATTATGGTAATAATATGACGAGAAAATTTAATGGTTATTATGTTGGTCAATGGTGATTTGATGGATGTTATGTTTGGTATTGAATTTAGGATTTAAATGTGATGTTGTCGAGTTAGTAAGCATATAACCTTATGTTTATATGTGTGTTTCATTGTGATGTTAAGACTATGGTAGTATGGATGTATAGTTGTGATTTAAGAATCAAGTATGTTTAGTTGGAAAAATGTTAACAACTTTGTGGGTTGCGACGGACGTGAGATCGGACTTGAAATCGAAACTAGGATTTCTAGTTTCAAATTTCGAAAATGGTTTTAAATTTTATTTTGGTTTAAGGTTTCAAAAAATTTCTAAATATTATTTCAAAACATGTAAAGGCAAGAAATTTAGTGAAGTATTCCACTTAAAATAAGATAGAGCGAACTGTGCTCATTGCGATAGTCGCTATGGATGAAGTTCGACAAAAATTAACAATTTCTATCTTTAAGTGATTCATTTTGGAATTGTTTTGCAAAAGTTTTCCAAACTTGACTAGTAAAATAAAAAGAGATTAAGTTTAGATTATTTAATAATTTATTTATTTAATAAATTAACTAAAAGTAATTAGTGGTTAATTAGTAATTAAGTAAGTGATTAGAGTTAAACAACACTTAAGGAAGGTTAACGATTAGTAAGTGATTAATAAAGTTTTAATTAGCGATTAATGAGGTTAAGAAGTAATTAAATGGTTAATTATTATTTAATTAAGTTAATTAGTTGATTAATTATTATTTAATTAAGTGGTTAATTAATTAATTTTAAATTAATTAGGGTTTAACTAATAATTAATGAATTGTTTAAACCTTAACTAAGATACATTAGGAAGTTAATTAGGACTTAACCAAGGCCACTAAGTTAATTAAAGTTTAATTATGAATTACTCTTGATTTAACTAAGATATAATTCGGGTTTAAGCTAATATACTTTAACCATTTCAAAGTTATTTTTAAACTTAATCGGTTATATTTTAAATCAATTTTCTTTTTAAGATTAGTTGATTTTAAATCAATGGATCTCTCGTTTGGACCATTAGTAGCCAAATGAATTAAACTAATGATTATAAAACGTTGACGCGTTTTGTGGGAAGTAAGTGACTTATGTTTAGTACAAATGCCGAATATCGGTAACATGATAGACACATGGAAGTGAGTTTCAATAAGCGGGTCATGATAACTTAAGCATATGGAATATACTTCTATATGTAAAAAATTTACACCCGATAATGGATGTATCTATATTTGTAACTTGGACATCTACACATGATTGATTGTATGATATATATGAATCCCTTACATATCTGATGTTAGGTAATACCCATGATATTACTTGGATAAGTAAACCCAAATTTAATGATCCATTGTAGTCATTAAGCCTTCGTTTGGTTTTGGAAAGTTAATATTTCATTTTCTTTTAAAATGGTCTTCAAGGTTATTCTATTTTGAACAAGATATTTGAAGAATGATTTGAAAATTGTTTTGAATATTATATAAAGAAGTTTATGAATAATTTTGGGTTATTCATAAAAGGAGTTTTAGAAATAGTTTTGAATGTTTATAAAAAGATTTTATAAATGAGTTTGGATGTCTATAAAGAGAAATTTTATACAAGGTTTGAAAGTTTATAAAGAAGTTTATATAACGCTGGTTTGAATATTTATAAAGAGTCTCATAAATGAGTATAGTGGTTGATAAATGTTTTGTAACTGGGTTTGTGTTAAAGCAAAAAGGATTTCACTGGTAAGGGAAATTTATAAAAGAATTTATTGAAGATAATTACAATAGGCACTCGAGGTTTGGGTTTCTCGAGGCCGACCTTTTAAAAAATGGTGGTATGGAACATCCTTTCCACACTTTACACCGAAGGAATAGTGCTTGTAGTTACCTTTTTCTTCAATTTAAATATAGTTAAATCCTTTTTAGAGATTTGGTAGTGGAAAATCTTACAAACGTTTTGTGAGTATACTTATGTTAAAAAGATAAGTATTTGAATGTTTTTGAAAGAGATTTATTAAACAAAGATATGTTTTAAGGCTTGGTGGATGCTATGATAAACAAATCTCAAATGGAATTTGTTGTTGTTTTTTATTTAATAGTTAAATAACCGACTATCAAGTTTGATCCAATTTGACTTAGGAAGTTTGAATGTAAATTCGAGTTTCCCAATGAGGACTCGAAAACTTACTTCCAAAAGAACTGGGAATGAGTCAACTGGAAATTATTGATTGTTGGTACGAAGAGACCGGGATTGGATTTATAAATCCAAAAAACACTCCGCATCAACATGTACGTTCGAGTGGAAGACATCTTGATGATGATTGAAGATGGTGCTGTTTGAAGTGCAAGGGCTACTTCTACTAATCCCAGGGTGATTCCAAAATGGATGTAGTTGTGTTAGTGCTTTTGATTTCATTCAGAGCCAGAACGAACTTGTATGGATGAATGCGGGCATTGCATTAATGCCCGAAGGGCAGTGTTAGCATTCCAAGATGGATTGCTATTCAGGAAGGTAAAACGTAGCCTCAAGCCTCATCAATCGAGAATGAGTAATGTAGGGGATATGTAGCAGGGCTATGTGGGTCACACCCATTAGGGTATATCATCAACCTTCTAGATGTATACACAATCATCAATGAATTCATGTACGTGGGAGGACTCGATTAAAGGTTACAAAGCAACCAGGGTGATGATATATTTGGTACTATCGAGCAAGGGGTAGGCCAGTCCTATGTTGGCAAGGGTCGTTAGGTACGACCTCGGTACATTATTCTAGAGGTGTACTATGGCGGGCGGTATCCCAGTAGCCCAGTCATTAGTTGGAATCCATTCTCCAATATGTGCCTTACATTTTCAATTGTAGAGCCCAGTATGTTGGAATGCGGGTTGCAAGCATTTCAACTATTTTATATATTTACTTTAACCTAGACACTATGATAATTTCACTGGATTTTGATATAAAATCTTTTGGTTATCGTAAGGTAAAAACCGATCCATTTTTGTGTGCGGTGTGGTCTTACGAGATACCATTTGTTTGAAAAGTTTTCAAATGTAAAAATCAGTTTGGTTCTTACTTGTTATCGAGTTTTACTCACGCTGGTTTACCAGACTGACCCGGGCATTATTCCATGTAATGCTTGGGTCAGACCAAGCATGTTTTCCCAGGTTTAGCTGGATACTTTGAAATTGGAGAGGAGCTGGAGGGTCCAAACGTATTCACGTATTCTGTGTTTTTTAGGTTTCTTCTATCTTCTACCTTCTTCTTTCACCCTAACATATTGGTATTTCCAGCACTTGAATGTTCGGCATGTAATACAATGGACGTATTAGTGTCGATTTTTTAGGGTCGAAAATTCCGTTCGTTATATTACATTAGCACTTAACTTATGTAAATCCTTAAAACATGTTAATATTTTCTCATATAACATAGCCAAGCTACAAAACCATGGCATACAAGTATTTCATATACACAAATAATCATGAAATGTAAAATCAATTGTTGCGTGGAATCCCAGTGGATCCCACTAAAAAATTAAACCTTTCAAAGTGTATTTATCACGACCTATTCACTATGAAGCACTTTGACTTCCTTTGCTTTTGTCCTGTGCAAAAATGGTTATGTATGTCATCCGCTTTCAAGTGAGAATTACACACTACATATATACAACATAAAGAACAATATTTTTACAACATGTCACATTATTTTTAAAACTATTTCAAAGTGAGATATCTCACTTTTACTCTCAACCAAGCTTTGTGACAAGGCCATGATTCCTTGCAACTACCAAACTCCATCCTTCCCTTGCCTTTTGTAACGACCCATATTTTTAGGTCTTCGAATTTGAATATTTAATTTGTTAAAATATTCGGATTTAAATTTAAATAATGATAATTTATCTATTTCAAATTGAGATCTGATTTCTAATGACGTATTTTTAATTTAATTTTTTGGATTTTTCCATAATTTTTAATTTAGGAAAATAAACAAATTTCTGTTTGACGTATTTTACGGCAAACACTGACATTTTGGAACTTCACAGAATTTAATAACTTGTCTATTTTATTGTTATTTTGTGATCGTGTCCTAATTCTATGCGCAATCATATTTTTATTTCTGCCCATCGCGGCTCGTACGCGAATGGGATATTGTATAGAGGAGCACCCTAAGAATTTTTAAAATAATATTAAAAATAAGGAAATCACCAAATCTGCACAATATCTTTTCATTTTTTTCCTGTCTTTTGCTAAACACTTTGGTGGCTAAGCATTTAGAATTCGTCCTTTGTCATGCTTATCTCCTGAGCCTTAAGAAACCTTTCTTCGATATATTTGAATAAAATTTTTGCCATGGAAGTTTAATTATTCTTCTACCATACTCTTTCTTTTCTTCTTTCGCATAGTAATATACACAGATCAAAGAAAGGCAGTGATTTCACATTCCTAACATTTTCTCTCTCTTTCATTTATATTTTTTTAGTTTTTCCTGTGAGTGAAAACAACCATCTCCTTTATTCAAAAATCCATTTCTCTAAATCCATTTACAATTAGCAAAACCTTCCAACATGAAATGTTTTTTTTTAATCCATACTATTTTTAGAAAATATCCGCTCAAGTTTCCATCGAGAGACGAGAGAGAATTTGCATAAGTCAGCAAAAAGGAGGAAATTGACGTCGAACTTCAAAAATCAACTTCTCTTGATTTTGAAAGAATTGCTCATTGCCACTTGTTCCATTGGAGTCGCGGGAAGAAGTAGTATTTTTAGGGTGAGTTTGGTAGCTTTTGGCGATGGCGGTCGATGGAGGTCCTAAACTAGGGTTCGGATTTTAAGGTGCTTTGGTCGACGATGGGAGAAACGGAAGGTAGGGTTGTATTCAAGGTGGAGAGCGGCACCACGTGGCGAAGTTTGGTGGGATTTCGTGATTAAAAGTGTAGCTATTTTTTTCGACCTGGACGTGACATTTTATGGAGGACTTCGAAGTGGGGCTTCGGTCGTGAGGTGAGTGGCGCTATGGAGTCGAGAGCAAGGTGTGGGACACGAGGGTGGTCTTAAATCGATGGATGGTGGTGTGGTTGCCGCGTGCCCGTGCACGACTTTAGGTTCTGGAGTTTGAAAATGTTGAGAAGGGGGAGGGAAGAAGATACCGTTGAAGATAGGCAGGTTGGTTTGCATTTGGGCTTCGTTCCACAGGAATGAAGGTGAGAAATAACTTCTTTAAATTGTTTAAATAAATATATATATAGCTCCTAACTTTGAAATGGAATATCTTGACCATTTTAAACCCAATCAACCTGATTCTTTTTGCGTTGTACTCGTATGAATGAGTACAACATTATAGTGTAATTTGTTGATTGCTTTGGACCTGTGAAAATTTATAACTTATTTAAAAGGACAGGTTTTAAATTAAGTTATTAAATTTAATAACGTCGTTTAAATTTGTATACGTTAATTATAGATGTTTATTTGGCCAAATAAATCGCTATTGCTTAGTGGAATAAAACACCGTTTCGATAATTTAAATTAATTTGGCAATTAATTAGCAGAATAAATCCCCGTTCTCCTATTGTATGGATTTGGACATTTGATTTAATACCATTAATTGATATTCCGCTTTGAATATGTGATGATATATTAATGAGTGATAGATAAGTGTTGAATTTGTTTACATAGTCGTTGATTATGTAAATATCTGTTGTTAACTTGAAAAGTTAATTGAATAATATGGTAGTTTGTTAAGTACCATGGTGATCGTTAAGCCTCCTTCGAATTTGAAAGCTAATTATTGATTTGAAAGTTATTTTAAGAATAATTATTTTAATTATAAGGTTTAAAGATAATCATATTTAGTAATAAGATTTTAAATGGGTAATAACTTATTAATGATAATGTTTTAAAGATAATTTATAATTGTTTTAATAATAATTTAAAGATATTTATTTTATTAATATGGTTCTTAAAAGTTATCCCTTATGATTTTTAAAAATGTTTAATTACTTTTTAAAAGTTATTTAGTTATGGTTTAAAAGTGTTTTAATTATATTTTAATTAATTATTTAATATAATTATCTATACTTTAATTTTTAATTAAAGTTAATTAATTTTATTGATTTAAGTTATTTAATTGTTTTTAAAGATAATTAATTTTTATATTAATATTAGTTTAAGGTTAACTAATTACTATTTTAATAATATTAAAAAGTTAATTAATTGTTATCTTGATATATTTTTTGATGTTAACTTATATAACAATAATGTCTTAAAATTAATTTAATATATTATAAATGAGATTTTAAAGTTATTATTTTAAAGGTGATTTAAAATGAGTGGAATGGAGGGATGTTTAAATAATAACTTATTATCTTAAGATTACGTTAAATAAGGTATGGTTTATGAAGTGGACTTTGTGGACTTGCAGAGTCTATTAAACAAGTTAATAAAATATGGGAAGAGTTTTATAAATGGTTTGGATATTTATAATAAAATTATAAATGAGTTAAAGATCTGAGAAGGGGAAATTTTATAAACGGGGTTTGGGATTTATTAGAAATGTTTTATATAAGGATTGGTGATTTGGGTTTCTCCAATTTAGATGACATTTGGGTTTGATCATTTAAATATGATTTCAAAATAGGAAATCTTTCTAAGTGTTGGGTGGATATACTTATATAATTGTATAAGTATATGGAAAAGTTTCCAAGTTTTTAAAAGGTGAAATGGTTTGTGAATATACTTATACCGTTGAGATAAGTATATGGTTATATTTTCCAAGTTTTTAAAAGGTGAAGTGATTTCCATGTATTTGAAATGTGATTTTAAAATAATTGAAATTTAATTAAAATGAGGCTTAGTGATTTCCATGGGAAATGTAATCTTTGTGCTGAATGGTTGTTTATTTGATAGTTAAATAACCGACTATCAAATGTGGACCAAAACGTAACTCTGGAAATATCTAGGAGAAAACACTAGAATTATATGATATAGTTACCGTCGGTGGTGCTATATTGTATGTATAAATCTGTTTTGTTCTTCTAGGACAATGATAAGGAAATCCGTCCACTAACAGTTAGGAGGTGATCTCCGACCTTACCTTTGTCTCTTTATTTCCTAGAGAACCGAGGTTGAGTTTACCGGAAATTGTCGAACATTGTTTTGAAAAGACCGGGATCAGATATGTTATCCGAAAACCACTTCGATCCAACGAATGCATTTCGAAGTGAAGACATCGTGAAAGGCATGGAATCGAAGATAGAGATGTGAATTGCAAGGCTAATCGCTACTAATCCTGAGGGTGATTCCAAAATGGATGTAGTAGGAGTAGTGCCTTCGGTTTCGTTCAGACCCAGAACAGACTTGTATGGATGAATGCTATCAGCACATTGTCATTGGAAGGCAATGAGCATTCCAAGTGTGAATTTCTTGTAAGGTAATCGTAGCCTCAAGCCTCATCAATCGGGAATGACTAAAAATGAGGGGAGATGCAGCAAGGCTAAGTGGGTCGCACCCATTAGTATTTGTTGTCACCCTTCTAAATACATCTACATATTTATGGATTGGTTGTGCATGAGATCACGATAAAAAGGGTTGCAAAGCAACCGGGGTGATGGCATATTCGGTACTATCCAGTAAGGGGTAGGCCACCTTGTGTTGGCAGGGATCGATAGGTTCGATCTCGGTACATTTTCTAGATGTCTACCATGATAGGTGGTACCCCAGTGCCTAGTCATTGTATGGAATCCATTCTCCAATAAGTGTCGTACGGTTTTGATTGTGCCCAACTATGTCGAAATGTGAGATGCAAGCATTTTAGCTATTTTTATATTTTATTTTGACCTCTAGACATTATTATAATATCACTGGATTTTTTGATATAAAGGTTTTGGTTATCGTAAGGTAAAAACCCGTCCATGTTTATGTGCGGCGTGGTCTTACGAAATACCTTTGATTTTAAAGGATTTTAAAAGTTATAATAAATAAAACTCCTTGTGATTTAAGTTCTCATGCTGGTTTTACCAAACTGACCTGGGCGTTTTTTAACTATAATGCTCGGGTCAGACCGAGCATATTTCCAGGTTTACTTGGATATTTTGGAGCTTTAGGAGAGGAGCTGGAGACCTAGAGACGTATTCACTTAGATGATTATATTTCCATTGCTTACATTGTTGTATAATATTCAACAATTGTGAGGACATGTTGTTATAACCGTTCATGCTGAATAGGCTAGTATACTCTGATTGATGTCTGTATATACACATATTACAGTTTTGTTTTTGTGTAAAGACTTGTTATATATTATAGATTATTCATTCCGTTGTGAGATTCTGTGTTGCATAGTTTCCTCTTGTCTTCTTTCTTCCTTCTTTTCCCTAACTATCCACTTTTCCATTCAATTTGGATTGGACATGTGTGGTTTATTGTCAACTTAAACTGTACAGAAAAGTGGGTCGTTACAACGTGGTATCAGAGCTTAGGTTGAGTGAACACCTAGGCTTTGGTGGGGTTTACTCATTTAAGATAGGGTAAGTGAGACCCTATGATGAGTTTGAGAGTATATGTAAGAGCGCGTATTTGTTATTTTCATAAAAATGTTTTATACTGTGTTGTTTGTTCTGTTGAGTGGCTTAAGAATTCTGGTCGATGCGTTTGGCCAACGTTATAGATAGGGATTTCCGAAACACTCGAACAGGACCGATTGCACAATATTGATTTTAAAATGGGTAAATGAAATAATTTTACCCGAAATTTTATTTTATATATAAAAGAAGTATCTTTCCTAAGAATTTATTATAATTATTCTCGGTTGTGCTTGATTGTTAGGACTGATAGTATTTCATCATTATCATCTAGGATTTGACCGTCATGCTCGCCCATTTATGAGAATTGACCATTTTTCATTAATCTATCTTGAATCTTCCTTTTTGAAATCTGGATTGGATAGATAAGAATTTCAGGAACATTGAAACAAGTACCTTGTGGATTAAGTTTCACAATTTGAATGTAAGGCATTCGTTGATAATGTCGAGTTAAAATTTTGTTTCTAAAGGTGTTTATTTAAAATGAGAATTTGAAAATTTTGAAATGAATATTTTAGAAATATAAAGATTGATGTGATTAAGTTTAGATAAATATTGTTTTATTTTAAAGAAAATTTGAATATTTTGAAAAGAATAATTAGAAACGATTTTCCATCGAACTACGGTTTCTAAATAGTTGGAGAGGAGAAAAACATGAAAAGATGTAAGATTTTTGCACATGAATTAGAAACCAAAAATGAGAACCGTGGGTTCTTATTTATAGAGCTATAAAATTATGGTAAAAGACTTCAAACTCCCTTTTGCTAAAAGATATCTTTCCCCTCCAAAGATGTCTTCGTCCATACACACTCTCACCCTATTATAAGCCAAGGTACACCCTTCCATAAAGCCCTAGCCACTCTAAGCCCCATCCATCTTGACTTAGTGTACAACCCAACAAATCATCAAAAGTGGAGTGGGATAAGTCTCCTTGAAATGTGGCACAAGTTAAGGAAAAAATCACTTTACTTTAGTTACACATTAAATCCTTTATAGAGCCATTAGTGAAGCTTGATTTTATTTAGTTCTTTTGTACTATTTACAAATTAATTAAATATGTATAAATACGCATACAAATATATGTATATGTGTACAACAACGTTGCAACAACTTTCTTTCAATAAAAAGTTAAAAATTCGAAAAACGAATTTCCGTCACATTTTTGATTTTCCATCGAACTATCTATTTTTGTAAAAAAAATTTCAAAATGAGTTATCCACCATTATTTATTAATTAAAATAGGGTTATTTTATTATTAAAAACCATTAATTGAATATTTGAAATTAATTAAATATTCAAAAATCAAAGCAATAAAATTCCGGTTTATTGCATGAGTCGCACAACAAAACTATAGGTGAGACCATGATAGATATAGAATAAAGATTAAGGAATGAATCTTCGGCATCAGTTCAATTTGGTTTATTAATAGATAAATCTATCTATTCTTTAATATATGAAAGAGAATATGTGATTATTTGAATTTTTCTTCTCAGTCACTCTCATTCAAAATCCTCTTCTCTCCTTAATTTGAGGAAAAATTTTCACATACCTTTAGTAATTGTTTATCCTTTCAAACCCAGAAATAAATTTCCATTATATGTTAATAACCATAACAGTATGACCTTTCATTTTCTATTTCATCTATTTAGAAATATCTTCCACCTTCATTTTCCAATTTTACTTTCATTATCTTCTTTTTCTAATTTCATCAATGATGTATCTTCCATTTTCATTTCCCCCTTTTACTTTCATTTTCTCCTCCTCTACTTCTCAATACTATCATATCCTATATTATTTTTCCTTTGAATCCAAGTGGAAAGTTTCTCCTTTTATTGGTTGAGATTTCTTATAGCTTAGTTGTAGTACTAGAATGTCCTCTTTCATAATTCATATAATGTTGTTGGGTATGCAATATTATATTTTGTTGTATATTAGTTTGGTTTATAAAGATTAGGGTTGGCTTCTTTGCAAAATTATATGTAAAATAAAATATTGCTTAGTCTTAAATAAGTTGTTAAGTTAAAGATGTTATTTTCTAAAAATTGATTATAGTTATCTTTTTTAGTTGTAGGTAATCACTTCGTTTAAATGTCAAAATAAATAAATTAGAAGGGGTTTTGATTCAACATCTATGGTAATCTCAGTACACATAATTTTGATTTATGTTAGAATTTATTACATTTTTGTATCAAATTTTCTTCAATTCTAATTGGTTCGATTTTTGTATCTATTCAATTTTGTTATTATATCTACTCTATTAATTTTTGTCATTATTTGTTTCTCTTTTTTCTTTCAAGTCCTCATCTTGTCAGTCTAAAATAAAAATTTTAATCCTTAAATAATGTATCACCTATCTTTCTACCTTTATATCCAAGTGGAAAGTTTGCTACTTTGGTTGTAGTCATAGAATTCTCTCTTTCATTTTTCATTGCATGCACCATGGTTTTGGGTATGTAATATTCCATTTCGCTTTATATTAGTTTGGCTTATAAGGATTAGTTTGACTTCTTAAGAAAATTACTGTGTAAAATAAGATATCACTTAGTCTGCAACAAGTGATCATTTTTATAGAATCATGATTAGAAAAATCAAGTTGAAAGGTATCATTCTTTTAAAATGTTAATGTGGTTGCTTTACTTTAGTTGCAAGTAATTTATTCGCTAAAAAGTCAAAATAAAGAAATTGGAAGAAAATTTGATTCAACTTCCACGATAACACCATTACACACGCTTATAATTTGTTTTAGAATTTATTACATTTTTATACCAGTTCTTCTTTGTTACATTTTTGTATCCATTCAATTATTTTGTAGTATCCACGCTATTCATGTGTGTCTCAATTCATTTTTTTCTTTAGTTCTTAGGTATACATAATAGTTTCATGTTTTGACATAATGTAATTGAAATTTTTATTCTTTGTTTTGATTACTTTAAATATCATTTTTTATTGATGAGAGCTATTGTAACATCACCCACTTGGAGGCCCAAAACTAATGGCTACGGATGCTGCAGTCATCCATAGTTATTAATCCTCGACGACCAAATACGGTAATGTTAGATACATTGATTCACAGAAACACATGAATATGGAAAACTTTTAAAACATCAAACAAGTTCCACATTCCATTTCAAAACATTTCAAGTTCATTACATAATCCCACAATCGTAACCACATTTGGATAAAATATAATTATTACACATACGCCAAGAGTGACATATGAAGATGCCCCTTTGGATGATCAGAGTATATTGGCAAATAAATGACTTTTCCATTACAACCAAATACACAGCGGAATAAAAAGAACTTTTATTAACTAGCTTGCCTCACGTCTCCGGAAGCTTTATTCATCTGAAAAGAGAACCTGAAATCCTTATCCCTCAAACTACTCAAAATCAATTGAGCACCCGAGAGTTTATGGGGAAAACAAAAACTTCGAGTCAGACATAAAGCCTGGTATGAATAATAATCTATCATCTCAAACCATTTAGATATCAAGTGAGACCATGCCGCTTAGCGGAACGGGTTTTCCCCTCAGTAGTATCCTAGAAACTTTATAAAACTATTTACTATGCTCCTGCATCCATAATGGTTAAAACAATTCAAAATAATATGATGATATGCAAACAAGTAATCAATTCTGGATTTCCCATCCCCATTCATTATTACCAACTATCTCATTAATAGTTTCTAGGGTTACTTTTAACTTATTAGTTTTCATGGGCTTACTAATAACCTGTTTAATGTTTATGGACTCCCTGTCCGATTTTATAGTTTTCATGGGATCACTAAGAACCTATTTTCCCCTGCCAATAACTTTACTATTTCATGGGTTCTCTATGAACCTATTGGTGACTCCAATAACTTTCCTCTTATCCTAATTTTTTATGGGTTGACTAGGAACCTATTGACTTTTGTCAATATCTTAGTCCGAATATAGTTTTCATAAGTTCACTACAAACCTATTGGCCCTTGCCAATATCTTAGTCCAATCATAGTTTTCATGGGCTTACTATGAACCTGTCTTCTTGACATCTTCGTTTATACATAGTTTTCATAGGATTACTATGAACCTATTGGCCCCTGCCAACATCTCAACCTAATCATAGTTTTCATGGGCTTACTATGAACTATTTGCCCCTGCCAATATCTTTACTCAATATTTTAGCATCCTATATTTTGGTCTTCCTGACCCCCTGGGTGCAATTCTTTTCATTCAGGAGTTAATTTAATTTATATTCACTACTGGGTCAACCTCGCTGGTTATTCTGCCCTTCCCCAAATTACAGTCATAGGTTCATTACAATGTGAATATATATATGAAGAAGCAATCATAATAACACAATAATACCAACACCTGTGATTTAATATCCTTGAAATCACTTTATATAAAACTTGGTTAATCCCTTTAACCTGTTAATTAAGGAAACTTCTTCAAAAACTCCATTTCAAAACTCTTTATTTATGCCATGTTGTTTCCTTTAAAATGAGATTAGGTTATTTATTTTGAAAACTAAGGCTTTCAAAACCTTAAAACATTACTTTCGATACCCCTGGATAACCTCCTTTAAAAGCATAGAAACTTCTTTTCAAAACACTAAATATATACCTTTCCAAGCTCTTTAAATCATCTCTTTCAAAACCAAAATGTACCTTTCGAAAGTACTAAAGCATTACTTAGAAACATAGCTTCGAAACCAATGAAAGTACCACTTTCGAAACAATTGGGTTTTACTTTTAAAAATATCTTATGGGTCAAAGTGAATATATACGAAAGTGTCTCTTTCGAAATCTTTTATCCTTATAAAATTGCTTGGGGAAAATTTGATGGCGTCGGAACCATCCATTTGAAAGCTCAAAACCTTTGAGTAGAACTTTGAAGGATAGCATTGAAATCCCCTTTCGACGCCATTGCCTTCGAAACCCTTGACACCTTTCGAAATCATTAGGAAGTGGCTTAGTAAAAGTTTAAACCAAAGGCGACCTTTCAAAAGCATTGATGACTTCAATATATTTGAAAGGCAAAAGTACGCCAGTAGGGTTTCGACTAGGTCAGAACCATTACTTTCGAAAGTATTACTTTATAAGTAAAGGAACTCATTCGAAAGCTTATACTTGAAAAAATAAAATGGAAACTCTCTTCGAAAGTAGTTTAGAGAACCTCTTCGAAAGCATATGTTTCAATTACTTCAAAAGCTTTTATGAGAACAAGGCAGGCGCTTATCATTTGAAAATAAAACGATGGTTTCGACCCTATCGGAAGCTATGATTTCGACACTATGCCTTCTGCCTTCCTCATTCCATTACGTACCGTCTAAATAATACCTTGTGTATTGATTTCGACTAGGTGGGTTTCGACATGGTTGGTTTCGACTAAGTTGAAGTGTAACAACCCCATTGCTAGGCCTAGTTTAGCAAAGAACATTTCAAATAATGTCGTCTGCTAATCCGGTGAATACGGCTAGTTAAGGGAGATCAAATGTGAATATATCTTTATACTAATACTGACACGTCTTATTTACCTTTTTGAGTATCTGAACTGAAATTTAGATGTGTACAGTATTATTACAAAGTAATAAACACACCGAATAAAAATATTCAGAACAATATATAATATGGATAAATCAGAATTAGAGTCACAGATCATAGTGGAATAATATACATCATCATATACATAATAGAATGTGAGTCTACAAAATCTGAGTACTAGACCCACATAAATATACATCATATCTAAAATCTTGTATCAGGTACAAAGTCACTACTAAATAATATTATGACATAAACTTCCAATTGTCAATATATACAAGTATGAAGTAAACTAAACCGGTCAAAATAGTCTACTTCAATGCTAGCCGAAAATCCAAAAGTCAACTAGTCCCTATACCTGTAGAGTCTCGATCTGAACCGAGTATTAAAATAATAAGCGGGTCAGACTATGTCAAAATAAAAGGTGAGATACTAATATCATAACTTTATGACTTAAAATAATAAGCCATATTAAATATGCCGAACAAACAATCATAATAAGGCATATTAATTAAATTTACTACTTTATAAATCTGTAAATGACTTTGAAATAAGTCATCTCAAAATATGCCTAAAAACTAAATAATCAAAATAAGGCATATTGATCAAAATCACCATTTCATAAATTCATCTCAAGCCTCTAATGGACTATCTTCTCATAATATGGTGAAAACCAATTCAAAATTCGCCAGAGCCAAAAAGATACTAAATATCTATCCCAAAACCTCTGACGAAATAATCATCACTAGTGAAATAATAATGGTAGTCAACTATCAGTGCGATACAGTGCGACTCAGGACCTAACTAAAATAAATAAACCCTGCCACATAGCGCAATAGTCTAACGAAAAGAAATAGACTACCAGGTAAAAACCCCGACTTCTAACGAAAAGAAATAAGTAGCCGTGTTTATGACAAAACTATGTGAATTTACCTAACGAAAATAAATAGGTAAACATTGTCCAACTATGAAATAAACTGATAGGGCTGCAAAATAACACCCATTCGAAAAACAAAAAGGATAGCCGTGTTATATCAAAATAGACCTAAACCCAAGAAATAGGTCTACCTACCTAAATCTAAAAATGTATCGATTCTCAAATCGATGAAAAATGAGTAATCTTCTCTCGGGGATCCGTCGGTCTGAAATTCGAATATCTTAAGATATTAGAACTCTAAAGTATTAATTACTGCCACTATAGTAATCACAAGAATTTAACTAACTGTTCCATACCAGATAGTAAATTCAAGTAATTACTAAAAGCTAGTAATTTTCACTCAAACTCTATTTAAAAAATTATAATAATAAGCGATAGAATTGTACAAAGTGTCCCATACCACAGGCCAATTCAATCGTTTATTAAAATTCTTTGTTTCATAGAAAAGAACGAAATTCAATAGAACACAAGTGAAAACATTAATTGTTCGAAATCAATGTTTCCAAAAGTCATTAAAGAAATACCAAAATGGTATATACTTAACCAAAGGTTAAACACAATTAAAGCCAGTAAGGGTTTATAGTTTAAAAGCAAATAATAAGAATTTACCATGTTGGAATTAGTTTCTAAATTAATTTATATATACTTACTTTCAATCTTCTCATTTTAAAATCCATAAACTCATTTTAAAGAAGAGGTTCTTATTTACAAAAGATTTTGAACTCTTTTAAAAATAATTAAACCTCTTTTATAAATAGATCAGTTGAAACTGAAATTATTGCTTTTGTAATAGCTTTTATAAAATAATACTATATTTTAACTTCTACTTTGAAAAAATTTCCAAATTTTTAATATACTCATAACAGTAAATTTTAAAAGGTTATATAAATAAATATTTCTCATCTTAAAATAAAACTTCGAATAAAAATTTTGAATTAAGAAATAAGTTAAGAATATAATATAATTTAACTATATATATTTTTTTAAAAATTCCAATAAGGATCAGAATGAATAAAATCAAAATTTTGGAATTCTTATAAAACATTCAAACAATAAACCACTTGAAAATTCAATATCTAGAGCGAACATCGCTCTGAAAATGTAATTCCATATATGGAATTATTTAGTAATCCGAGTTGCTTTCCAACAACTCCGATCATACAAACAACGTATGTATTTTCAATCATCAATCCAAACTTGAAATGAACGGTAAAATCTTAACATGCAACCTTATTTCAATCATTTGATTCATCTTCAATTAACAATTAAAATCCAATATTTTAAACACATAATTCAACCAATTCAAACATCAATCCAATTGAAATTATAGCATGAAATTTTATTTAATCCTATCATACAATCCTTACCAAATATTCATGAAATTCATAGTTTAAAGGAAGGCATGAAATTGAAATTCAAATAATTAGAGATAGAATTCGTGATTTTAACAACTCACCTCAACGCTGCAAAGAAACCTGCTACCAACTATCATTGGACAATGTCTCCGCCATGATCAAAATTGCAAGCGAAACTTTCATTGCTAGTCATCCGAAGTTTGAATCGATTACTGCCTCCCTCCACCATGCGTCGAACGCCATCGTTGGCCACTGCTCCTCTACCTTCAGCCACAACTCACGCGACCTCCCACTTGCGATATCAACAGAGCCCAAACCCTAGCGTACGCATGCACAATCGGAGTACCACGTCATGGCCGGCCCAAGCGAACGCCTCACCCATTATTCCGCTCCTCTGCCTAAACCCCACACTCCAACAGCCCCGCGTCCAAGCTTCGTCGATCGCCCAAGCCCCCAACGCCGATGATGAATTACTTCGTCGTGGATCGTCTATGTCGCCGACGATCTCCCTGACATCGTCGAGCACAACAAATCGCCCCATTTCTTTTTTTTCGAACAATGGATTTATAGATTTATGATTTGGGGATAAGAGAACGTGATTTGCAAAAACAAAGGAGATACGGGTTTTTGGTTTAACTGAGGGAATGAATTTGAATTAGCATGGGCTTTATAGTGTTAAAGTGGGGAGAAGAAATGAATTAAAACTATAGCCAATGTTATTCTCAATTAATCCTTCTATAAATTAATTTCCATTTTATCTTTCTATATGCAAATTGAAATCCCGTTATTCATATATGAATAATTCTATCATTGAATTATAGATTCATTTCTAATTTATTGATATACCATATATTTAAATCGATATACCATATATTTTACCAAATATTTAAATTTAATAAGTATTCATCTTCGTTGATTTATTGGTTTTAATGAATAACAAATAACATTTCTTTTTATCTATTTCTAATATATAAATTTATTTACGCTTTAAAATATTTTATATCTAACTATAACACTATATCCAGTTTGATATATTTCCTTGAAAGAATTTATTACTTAATTCAAATTGTTTAAAACAATATCTATTATTAAAAAAAACTTTAATTGGATAATAATTTGATTCCAAAAACAATAATTATAAAAAAAATTAAATTCAAACACTTCTATTTTAATTAAATTAGTTTAATGTTATAGCGTCAATACAAAGTTGTTACAGACCTCCCCCTTATGAAAATTGCATCATCGCAATTTCTTATAGGAAGACGTCGCATTAAACTCTAACATTTACTCTTTTTGTATTGTACAACCAAGTTGAAACTCGTTCGGTACCCTAATTAATTAACACTAGAGCTAATCTTATCGTATGTTATAAATTAAAACAAATTCATTTATTAAATTTCATTTCTGCACATACGTAAATTTATTGAAAATTTTCTCAATGTTAAAATTTCTGGAAAATATCGGTAGAGTCTCCTTTGTACGGAAAGCCATTTGCAATTTTACAAATATAATATAAACAATATACATCGACCACAAGGTCGGAAATACAATATATAACAACATTTCTATCATTTCTGTATTTAATACGAAAGCATACCTTTATTTAGCGTTTGAAAGCAACTTACTTAGCTATTAGGCGTGCATAAGCGAGCAAAAAGCGAGTTTGCACCATATTCCAATCCATGTAGCCTTCTTGAATCTATGCTTAACTCAAGTTTGAATATTTGCCATGTATAATGAGACAAAATAAGCATGCATTCGTTCAATAAATAGTCAATCATAATATTAATGTATAAGTCATTTTCCGATAAAGAGTTCAAGTGATAAAATATAAATTTTGATGATGATTTCAAAGAGTGTATTGTTGCCTAAAGTGTTAGGTTCATCAAACAATTTTCAAAAATGTGGAGTAAAACTTGAATCATGATGTTTTTCCCAAAGATAGACAAATCTTGTTTGAATGATACAAGTGCAGGTTTGTTAATCGATAAGATTTCTATCGGTTTAGAAATTTGCCAAAAAAATTCAAATTAAAATAAACCGCAAGTGCACGGCCTACACTTTGTAGTACGTGGCGAATACGGGTCGATCCGCAGGGAATTGTCAGAGATTAAAAATCTATGCAATCAAATTAGACCAAAGTGAGATGAAAGTTGTTAACTACAGAAAGAAGCTAAAGCTAGAATTAAAATGTGATTTAAAAACTATTGAATTAGAGAACAATTTAGAGGCAAATCCACTCTCATATTTTTGTAAATCAACAAACAAACAATTTGTGATCTCTAGCTTTTGATATTAAGTGAAATATTGTTGTATTTATCATAAGTATGGTTTGTTTATGTTATTAATTAACATAACTCAAACCATCAAACTATAATACAACAAACAACCCACTTATAATTCTCATGAAAATGAAGCCAAAGCAAAAGCTATTTTAAGTATGATCTATTTACTATTATAACTAGTAATATAGATAATCAAATTCCATTTTTACTTTAATTTCACAATCAAAAATGGATTAGCAAATGGTGATGCAAATTGTGTTTATGTTGAATAAGAATAGCTCATTTGCATTAACAATATAAGCTATCAAACCCACTTGTATAAACTTGCATCAAAACTCACTTCATGAAGCACAAACCAAATGAGATCATAAATCTTAAAATGTTGAAATTACATAATATTTGAGAGCTTCATTACCCCTAAATTGAAGTGGTTTAGCCACTCATTTGTGGCATTGAAGCAACACAAGTAACTTTCAACATTAAAAAGAGAAGAAAATAGAGAATAAGCAAAGAAGAGAATGTAATCAAACTACTTACAACAAAAGAAATTAATCTACACTACTTGCATGAATGTAAAACTATTCTACTAACAAAGAAAAGAAAAGAACATAAATAAAAGCATTAACATAAAAACAAAGAAAAGCATGTAGAAAAAAGAGAAGAAAGAGGCTTGGAAGCCATTTTTATTTCATAGAACATTGAGCTTACAATTTGATCTCTTAATTTCCTAAGTAAAATGAAAGAGTAGAAGACGATTTACATGCACCTAAGAGGGCTATTTATACATGCATAAAACCCTAATTCTATTTTAAGGGAGCTTCCCAAAATACCCCTTAGGAAGTGTGGAGGCTAAGTAATCATTAACTTCTACTAATCATTATTTAAGTGTACATGAAGCCATTAGTTTCATAAGCATGTTCATTAGCCTCTAATTTGTACATTAAGGTAGGTGGGTAGGTGGGGTCCTCCATGATTTTCACTTTGAATTATTTCCCTCTTCTTTCCTTTGTATTCATTTGTGCATGCATGTATCTTCATATAAGCCTCTTCCATATGCATCCAAATTCCTATAAAATCATAAAAAATGTCCAAGTAAAATTCTCAAATTTACACATGCACAAAAATGACCGTTTTGCCCCTGAATGAAGGTGAGTATATGATGGTTTGAAATTAATTGAATTTTGGTTTTAAACATGATAAAATGCCCAAATATGATATTTATTTAAATAAAAAGAGATAAAATATGGATGTATATATATATATATGCACATTTACGTGCACATCAAGGTCCACTTTTGTAATTCACATTTTTGAGCTAGGAAACGATAAAATTTTGCAAAATACTTAAAATAAAAGTTATAGTTTATACCCTTAGCTTTCTAGAATGGGAAAAATCGTCTAAATCGAATAAACCATTTAGAAGTTATAGCTAAATGAGTTCAGCTTAGTTTTTAATAAATTTACACTTCGGGACAGCGAGCGCCTATTTTATTAACTCATGTACAAGTGAATCATTCCCTCTACATCGACATATAAAATTGTGAAAATAACAGTGGATGATAGAAAAACAAAAGAACAGTGAATTGTTAACAAACTAACATAAAACAAAATATAAGATCATATAATCCATCAATCTTTTAAGCCTGAACTATATAGGCTTATGTGTTGCATTAGACACGCAGTCAACGATCAAGAGCTTAAATATATAGTTGTCAAGTCGACTACTTAACCATGAGTGATGCTTGAAAAACTTGTATATTTATACAACTAAGTTAATTTCAAGCCAAGTTTGTACATACAAATATGTACAGGTCCACGTTTTGATCGAAGGAAATTATATATATAGTTTTAAAATCAATGTACAATTTCAATCCTATTATTATTATTAATTATTAATTATTTGTAATGACCCAGAATTTTGGTTATTTTAAATTGGAATATTTAATTGATTTTAAATATTTCAAAGTTAAATTATAAATTTAATAACTTGAATTTCAATTATAACGATTTATTGAATAATTTAATTGTGGAATTTAATAATTGAAATTTGGTTAAATAGTGGAATCTTGAGTTTTAAGCTAGATAAAAATATTTTCAAAGCATATTTAATTTATATAATAAGAATGAAGGTGAATAAAATTTTAAATTGAATATAAAAGTGATTTACTCGATTTATAAAATAACTCGTTTTAATTAACATATAAAAATAACCTTCTAGGGCTCAGTCTCGAATTTCGACGAAACCAGTTCCATTGGATCCGTAATAGTGTATTATTATCAGATTTCAAATTTCATAGCGTTTGGAATTACCGTTTGGTCATACGGGATAGAAACACGGTGAAATTAATATCGAAAATTTAATATAATAATTAGTTTCAAAAAGCTATCTTCTCCATACGATCGAGTTAGGGCTCGAGAGTTGTTCCATTGTGTTCGAAATAGGGGTATAACATTATGAACACCTGGCAATGCGCCTCGATTGGAGTCCGTAATTTACAGTCAGATAATTGGGAAATTTAAATAGTATATTTTATTCGATCCGACCATAGATTTCCTTTCAGCTATTTTTCTATCTCTTTTAGCCACCCTATATCATAAGCCTACGTTGTTTCCTTATACAAGATGCTTCCCTCTCCTTTATATTTAACGCAGATTCATAGTGGAACAGAGCATTCGATAGAAAGAAAAAATAAAAGAAAAAAATAAAATTCTCTTGAAATACAAATCTAAAAATCATGAAACAAATTTTAAAAATCATGATTCGTGGAGAGCTTCAATTTGGTATGCTACTTGTAGGGTGCGGCCATGGTTGTTGTTACTTGAATCACGTACAAGGAAGCTCAGGAAAAACTAGGGTTTGTGTTTTGTTGAGGTTGAAGCATCGATTGGTGATATGGTTGTCGTGTTTGGGTTCTGTACATGGAACAACACCGATGGCCGAAAGATGTGCGATCGCGGTGGGGTATGGTGGAGTCCGACATATGTACGGACTGGGAGGATTTGGGCGAAGTCGCATTTCTATTCGAAGGCTCGAGTTGGACTTTGGGGGTATAGACGTGTCGAGAACGTCGAGAGGTGGAGGTTGGTGACGGCGGCATCGATAGTCGTAGGTCATGGTGGCGTATCTGTGCACGAGCGTTCACGATATCTCCATTCAGAAAAAAAGGAGAGGCGCAGCAATTGAGGAAGAACGGAATAGGTTGGATCAGGTTAAGTTAGTTTCGGCCAGGCCAAAAAGTTTTAAGGTAATTTTAAAAAGGTATAGAAATATTGATGTTTAATTTAATTATATTCAAATCGATAAACTAAAAATTGAATAACTCTCTCATACGAGGTCCGTTTTGGACGAAATGAGTTGCAGTGCAACCGTATCGACATCGTCTATAGCTTGGAATCAGATTGGGATTTAATTGAAGCTGAAATAATTTTGGTTTCAAATAAAAGATGAGTGTTTTTAACGCTCATGATGTACTATAAATTTTTTATGTTCTTTAAAATTGAATCGTGAAGTTATCTAATTTTATTGACTGTTATTTGAAAATGAAATTGACATATGACTTGACTATAGGTATTAAAAATTGGCAGTTATATTTGAAATTTGAATTAATTGCCAGTAAATTACCTAATATTGATAACTATGAAATTGTTGTGAATTATTGGTTGATTTTGATGTTGATTGTGATGGATGCTATTAATTGATGTTTTGGATGACTTGGATGTTTACTTATGTTGATATATCCTATATATTATTTGCAGTATATAAAACTGTAAATCAAATTATTTCGAATAAATTAAGAAATAGGTTGAAATGATATATATCCATCCCTGAAAATAAATTGAAATAATGGATTCACTTGGACATAGGATAGAAAATTATATACGGATACCAGATTGGTTAAATTAAATGATTTTAAAATTTTGATTTGAAATTATTTAAATGATTTGGTTTAAAGAAGCAAAAATCGAACTTATGAAAATCGAGTTATTTTCGAACTTGAGCTCGAAATGTTGAAATTGAAATTTGGTAACAAGGATTGTTTAAATAATCAAAGTCGAGATTTTTGAGGTTATAATCGAAATATGATTTGAACTTCAAAAATTGATTTGTTTTAAAAGATTGGACTTTTATTTGAACTTTGAATATTGCTAAGTAAAAGTAATTTAAATCGATATCTCAAAAAGTTGAGCTCGGAATTGGATTATTTTAAAGATTTAGACATTGAATTGAACATCGAAGTTAAATTTGATTTAAATCGATACTTTGAAAATCGAGCTCGAAATTGATATAAGTTGAAATGGTTTAAAATTGAGAATTGAGTTGAAATTTAACCATTTAATCAAATAGTTGAAGTTGAAGTCGATTTGGAATTGAAATTGAAATTGATTTGAATTGAAATTGGAATCGAAGTTAATTCGAATTAAAATCGGAATGGAATCGATTAAATTGAAATGGAAATTGAATTGTTTTGAATTGAAAAAAATTGGAATTGGATCAGTTTGACTTTGAAACTAATTTAAAAAATAAATTATTTTATTATATAAACTGTTTAAAAAACCTATCTTTTAGATGTCTAAATTACTTTGATTTTCCAAATTATTTTACTATATAAACCATTTTCAATACTCAAACTATTTTATATTAAACTATTTTTAACTTTTAAACTATTTGAAAATTTTCAGACTATTTTCTAAAAATTCAAACTGGTTAGAGTGGGAATGTTATATTTAAATCATGGATTTAAATGCGTATCGGGTTGAAATGAAGTTATAACCCAAATTGTAATTCAAATTGAATTTTGAAGTGAAATTGACTTTCAAATGGAAATTGACATATTGAAGTAAACATGATAGTTCGAAATGAAATTGATTTTGAAGCACATATGATATTTTGATATCAAGTATGAACCTAAAATGTAAAAGTACCAACCGGTAAACGACGTTTGGTTGTTAAAGAGACCGGGGCCTCTTATTGGCATACTCTCTGTCAGTATTGGAACCACTTTAACAACAGTGTATGCGGAAGAGACTCCAGAATGAAGTGGTTGGATTTCATGTCATTTGCTGGATTTAAAGAAAGAGAATGATGATGGATAGACCCCGGCACTTGTGCCAATTTGAAATGAGTAAAACAGGATGGCTTGACAGGGCCAAGTGGGCTAATTACCCCTAGCGAACATCCATTCTAAGATTTTCTTGGACTTAGTCCATATTATTACTCTTGTTGTTGATTTCGATTGGTGCACCTTGATGTGAGATAGCCACCCTTTGACTCGATATGGGATGGATGGACGCGGTGGGTGGTCGTGGCTATGATGCGTTACCACCAACCCTGCGATCCAAACTGGTAGTATCCTACCTTGGGCATTGCCTCACGTGCCTTGTCATACTTTTATTCATATACGAGACCCCTACGATTTTGGTTTAGTGTTGTCGTTTCATGGTGCATCATTGACTACCGACGTGCTACTGTTTGTGTCAAATGCAAACTGTACGCCAATGCTTAAAAACGTGTTAAGGGGAATCAATGTAAAGCGTAAACGCTAAAAAAATATTTATTTTACTAATTAGACATTATATATGTAGCGTATTCTACTACATATAAATATTTTGATGGATGCTTAAGAGATGGAAAATCCCATAACATCTCTTGAGTTATTGCACACACGTTATACGCTGGATAGGAGATGTAAAACCCATAAAGATATCTGACGCCACGACACTCATGTTATATGCGATATCGATTTGACTACATAAGAATATTTTAGTCCTGACTCAAGTGTTTTGTCTTTTCATTACGCTCGGGTCGGCCCTGAGTATTTCAGCGCACTGAAGATCATTTTCTAGAGGACGAAGGCGAAGATTCGGTATATTATTACTATTATTATTCTTTACATCATGTTGTTCTACTGCATTATTTATTTATCCCTGATATATATAACTCTAATAAATGTTGTATAGGTTATAATCAAATGTATAATATAAACAACTTCATGAACTACTTATTTGATTAATATATTTTATCGTTCCGCTGCGAGATTCTGTATTTGATTTCTTCTTCTTTCCTTATTTTTCTTAATTAACCCCATTGATTATCTATATTCCGGATTTTTTAAGTTGGACATGTGTGGATTATTGTCGATTTAAACCTTTCGAAATGTGGGTCGTCACATGTGGTATCAGAATCGTATATATATACACACAATCCCTTGGTATAATATACGTGCAACTTACATATTTATTTAAACTTCGAGATTTTGATTTAAAATGTTCTATGGAATATGAGGTAAGTTTGATAACTTATAAAATTTGAAAATTAGCAAGTTAAAACAATGTTAAATTGCTGAATGTGAATAATAAATTAAATCGTGGAATGAAATTAACTTGAATTAAGTTACAGTGAAATTTGGAAATTTAGCCTGAGTTAGGTTAAATGAAATTATTTTTGAAAATGGAGTTGATTGAGATTGAAATAAATTAATGAATGGGAAAATTGGACTAACTAATTTAGTTAGTGAGTTAAATATGGTTTAGGATATAGTTGATAAAATTTAACATTGAAATTGGAGGATAAATTGAGTTAAATGTTATTGAAATTGAATTTGATTGGAAATAGATAAAAACTTAAGTTATGAAGTGGAAATAAACAGAAGAAGAGTTAAATGAAATGTTTATAAACTTAAGTAGAATTTTATAATTCATTAATGGATATAGTATAGTGTGAAAGGTGTTAAACATGAAAATCAGATTTGAGTTTAAATGGATATAGACTTAAGTTGTATAAAATGTTCTAAATGAACTTAAGTAAACAAATTCTATGGAATGATGTTTAGGTGATAATACTATTAAGGAATATACTGTGTAAAGAAGTGACTGTGAGTAAATAAGGGATTGTGAAATTAGGTAGTGTGAATAACTGAAGTGAAATTTTGAAAGTGAATAGAATAAATGTGAATAAAAGGAAGTTAATGTGGATAAGAATCAATTGGAAATAAATATGTAAGTTGTACGTATATTATTTTATTCGCATGACGATTTGGTCCAGATTCGAGCATAGAATTTCGAGATGATTTATATCGGTCCGAGTTAGGATTTTTCACTCGATTCTCGACGGCAAACACTAGATATGGATTTTTCATTTAATTCTGGGATTCTCTATCATAGTATATGGCTATGTTAGGAGAATGACGGTTTCTAATCAAGGAACCCGATCTGAGTCCGCACTAGAGAGTCATGTGAACGATACTAGTTCGGAAGTGAAATTGTGTGACTGAGTGAGTGATCGGATTTGATATTGCATACAGGTGATATATGGACATCGTACGGGCTTAGGTAAGGCAGGTGTTGGAAAATGGAAATTTTCAAAATTAAATGATTTTGAATAATATGATTGGATATCATTAATAAATTAGATGCTGGTGTATAAAAGCAAGAGCTGAATTGATACTTTCAATTTCTAAAGTAAAATTTGGTTGCCCGACAAAAAGGTATGTGTTTAAATTGTTGTTTGATTTGATGGTTTTATGATTGGGCCACTTGTCTTTGTTTTCTTTTGCTGATTGGTCCCGTAATGGCGATTTGTAGTTGTTTCGATCTAGCCGTGCAAAGGAGACGCTAGCAAAAAATTTCGAAAATTTAAGGAGTTAGAAAATTTTGAAGAAAATTTTTAATAACTAAAATTTGATTTGGACTATAACTTGAAATGATTGAGTAAATAATATTATTTGGAATCTATGGATGAATTTGGGAAATTAGTAAAAGTGATAATGAGGTTTCAACAAATTGATTTTGAGGAGTTGTTTCAACTGATTTGTTTTGGGAAAGTTAATGGGTTTTGGGCCATTCTTCTTACCTTGGCAATTTTGGGGACGAAATTCTTTTAAGGGGGAAGGAATGTAATGACCCAGAATTTTGGTTATTTTAATTGGAATATTTAATTGATTTTAAATATTTGAAAGATAATTTATACATTTAATAACTTGAATTTCAATTATAACGATTTATTGGATAATTTAATTGTGGAATTTAATAATTGAAATTTGGTGAAATAGTGGAATCTTGAGTTTTAAGCTAGATAAAAATAATTTCAAAGCTCATTTAATTTCTATCAATAAGAATGAAGGTGAATAAAATTTTAAATTGAATATAAAAGTGATTTACTCGATTTTTAAAATAACTCGTTTTAATTGACATATAAAAATAACCTTCTAGGGAACAGTCTCGGATTTCAACGAAACTAGTTCCATTAGATCCATGATAGTGTATTATTATCAGATTTCAAATTTCATAGCAGTTGGAATTACTGTTTGGTCATACGGGATAGAAACACGTTGAAATTAATATCGAAAATTTAATATAATAATTGGTTTTGAAAAGCTATCTTCTCCATACGATCGAGTTAAGGCTCAAGAGTTGTTCCATTGCGCTCGGAAAAGGGGTATAACATTATGAACGCCCGGCGGAACGCCTCGATTGGAGTCCGTAATTTACAGTCGGATAATTGGGAAATTTAAATAGTATATTTTATTCGATTTGACCCTAAATTTCCTTTCATTTGTTTTTCTCTCTTTCAGCCACCCTATATCACGAACCTATGTTGTTTCATTATACAAGATGCTTCCCTTTCCTTTATATTTAATGCAAATTCACAGTGGAACAGAGCATTCGATAGAAAGAAAAAATAAAAGAAAAAAAAATAAAATTCTCTTGAATTACAAATCGAAAATCATGAAACAAATTCTAAAAATCATGATTCGTGGTGAGCTTTAATTTGGTATGCTACTTGTAGGATGCGGCCATGGTTGTTGTTACTCGAATCACGTACAGGAAAGCTCGGGAAAAACTAAGGTTTGCGTTCTATTGAGGTTGAAGCATCGATTGGTGATATGGGTGTCATATTTGGGTTCTCCACATTGAACGGCACAGATGGCCGAAAGATGTGGGGTCGCGGTGGGGTGTGGTGGAGTCGGACATATGTATGTACTGGGAGGAATTGGGCGAAGTCGCGTTTCTATTCGAAGGATCGAGTTTGACTTTGGGGGTATAGTCGTGTCGAGAACATCGAGAGGTGGAGGTTGGTGATGGCGGCATCGATGGTCGTGGGTCATGGTGGCGTATCAGTGCACGAGTGTGCCCGATATCTCCGTTCAGAAAAAAAGGAGAGGAGCAGCGATTGAGGAAGAAGGGAATAGGCTGGATCGGGTTAAGTTAGTTTGGGCCAGGCTAAAAAGTTTTAAGGTAATTTTAAAAAGGGTTAAAAATACTAATGTTTAATTTAATTATATTCAAATCAATGAACTAAAAATTGAATAACCCTCTCATACGAGGTCCATTTTGGACGAAACAAGTTGCAGTGCAACCGTATCGACGTCGTCTACAGCTTGGAGTCAGATTGGGATTTAATTGAAGCTGGAATAATTTTAGTTTCAAATAAAAGGTGAGTTTTTTTAACGCTCACGACGTACTATGATATTTTTATGATCGTTAAAATTGAATCATGAAGTTATCTAATTTTATTGACTGTTATTTGAAAATGAAATTGACATATGACTTGACTGTAGGTATTAAAAATTGATAGTTAAATTTGAAATTGGAATTTAATTGCCAGTAAATTACCTGATATTGATAACTATGAAATTTGTTGTGAATTATTGGCTGATTTGGATGTTGATTGTAATGGATGCTATTGATTGATGTTTTGGATGATTTGGATGTTTATTTTGATATATCCTGCTCTCTTCCTATATATTATTTACTGTATATAAAACTGTAAATAAAATTATTTCGAATGAATTAAGAAATAAGTTGAAATGATATATACCTATGACATTTATTTTGGATTGAAATGATATATATCCATCCCTGAAATTAAATTGAAGTAATGGATTCACTTGGCCATAGGATTGAAAATTATATACGGACACCCGATTGGTTAAATTAAATGATTTTAAAATTTCGATTTGAAATTATTTAAATGATTTGGTTTAAAGAAGTAAAAAAATCAAACTTATGAAAATCGAGTTATTTTCGAACTTGAGCTCGAAATGTTGAAATTGAAATTTGGTAACAAGGATTGTTTAAATAATCGAAGTTGAGATTTTTGAGGTTATAAGCGAAATATGATTTGAACTTCGAAAATTGATTTGTTTTAAAAGACTGGACTTTTATTCGAACTTTGAATATTGCTAAGTAAAAGTAATTTAAATCGATATTTCAAAAAGTTGATCTCGGAATTGAATTATTTTAAAGATTTGGACATTGAATTGAACATCGAAGTTAAATTTGATTTAAATGATTTAAATCGATACTTTGAAAATCGAGCTCGAAATTGATATAAGTTGAAATGGTTTTAAATTGAGAATTGAGTTAAAATTTAACCATTGAATCAAATAGTTGAAGTTGAAATCGATTTGGAATTGAAATTGAAATTAATTTGAAATTGAAATTGATTTGAATTGAAATTGGAATCGAAGTTAATTCGAATTGAAATCGGAATTGAATCAATTAAATTGAAATGGAAATTGAATTGTTTTGAATTGGAAAAAAATTGGAATTGGATCAGTTTGGCTCTGAAACTAATTTCAAAAATAAATTATTTTATTATAAACTCTTTAAAAAACCCATCTTATAGATGTCTAAATTACTTTGATTTTCCAAATTATTTTACTATATAAACCATTTTCAATACTCAAACTATTTTATATTAAACTATTTTTAACTTTTAAACTGTTTAAAAAATTTCAAACTATTTTCTAAAAATTCAAACTGGTCAGAGTGGGAATGTTATATTTAAATCATGGATTTAAATGCGAATCGGGTTAAAATGAAGTTATAACCCAAATTGTAATTCAAATGAAATTTTGAAGTGAAAATGAATTTCAAGTGGAAATTGACATACTGAAGTAAATATGTTAGTTCGAAATGAAATTGATTTTGAAGCGAATATGATGTTTTGATATCAAGTATGAACCGTTTCGAAATGTAAAAGTACCTACCGGTTCGTAAAACAACGTTTGGATGTTAAAATACCGGAGCCTCTTATTGGCATACTCTATGTCAATATTGGAACCACTTTAACAACTGTGTACGCCGAAGAGACTCCAGAACGATGTGGTTGGATTTGGCGTCGTTTACTGGATTTGAAGAAAGAGAACGATGACGGATAGACCCCGACACTTGTGCCAATTTGAAATGACTAAAACAGGACGGCTTGACAGGGCCAAGTGGCTAATTACCCCTAGCGGACATCCGTTCTTTGATTTTCTTGGACTTGGTCCATATTATTACGCTTTTTGTTGATTTCGATTGGTGCACCTTGATTTGGGATAGCCTCCCTTTGACTCGATATGGGATGGATGGACGCGGTGGGAGGTCATAGTTATGATGCATTACCACCAGCCCTGCGACCCAAACTGGTAGTATCCTACCTTGGGCATTGCCTCATGTGCCTTGTAATACTTTTATCCATATACGAGACCCCTACGATTTTGGTTTAGTGTTGTCGTATCACGGTGCGTCAATGACTACCGACGTGCTATTGGTTGTGTCAAATGCAAGTTGTACGCCAATGCTTAAAAACGCATTAAGGGGGATCAATGTAAAGCCTTAACGCTAAAAAAATATTTATTTTACTGATTAGACATTATATATATTGCATATACTACTACATATAAATATTCTGACGGATCCTTAAGAGATGAAAATCCTGTAACATCTCTTGAGTTATTGCACGCACGTTAAACACTGGATAGGAGATGTAAAACCCGTAAACATCTCTGACACCACAACACTCATGTTATATGCGATATCGATTTGACTCATATAAGAATATTTTAGTCCTTACTCGAGTGTTTTGTCTTTTCATTACGCTCGGGTCAGCTCTGAGTATTTTAGCGCACAGAAGATCATTTTCTGGAGGACGAAGACGAAGATTTGGTATTTTATTACTAGTATCATTCTCTGCATCATGTTGTTCTGCTGCATTATTTATTTATTCCTAATATATATATAACTCTGATAAATATTGTATAGGTTATAATCAAATGTATAATATAAACAGCTTCATGAACCATTTATTTGATTATTATATTTTATCATTCCGCTGTGAGATTTTATGTTTGATATCTTCTTCTTTCCTTATTTTTCTTAATTAATCCCATTGATTATCTATATTCCGAATTGTTAAGTTGGACATGTGTGGATTATTGTTGATTTAAACCTTTTGAAATATGGGTCGTCACATTATTAATGGGTCGCCCATACGCAGTATTTAATAGCTTTTATATCCATCTCTACAACACTGAATCATCTTATTTCATCATTTTGGATTGATGGAAACCAACAATGATAGTACCACCTGCTAATATATTACATCCTGAAAAATAGCACCAAGATCATAGTTCAAATGAATGTCACTGTATTAAAAGGTATCAACTTTTAGTTCTAATTTGCTTTGTCAAATCCCTAGTTGGATTAACTGAATTGTTAGATTGCATAATCCACACTATTGTAGACAATAAACATTAAATTGAATCTAATATCTGGAAGAAGAAGAAAAAAAGAACCCTTATATAACTCATTCACATGTTAGTTTCAAATTTTTATTTGGAATTTTAGACAGAAGGGTTTGCATAATATTGGGATTGAAAATATAGGTCTAATTACAATGTGCATTAAGATGTGTCGAACATTTTACATTAGAGTGATTACTTTGCTAAGATCTTAATAATAGGCTTATCGCTCTCAAATCAGACTATATCACCTACCATATACAAAATCCCTTTTATTTCCACAAATAAAATTTCTTATTATACATAAGAGAATGCTAATTTCCTCAAGATACAAGTACAATTTTTACACTGTTTAATTTAAGCTCCAGATCTAAAAATGCATTGCTAATCATGTTGTACTCTTGACTACAAACCAATTATTAGCCTAATACTTCTTAAATTTGGTATTTGATATTGTATTTTAAACTGTTTGTACAGCTTAAGATTAACTTTTTTTTCAGGTCTACTTGTTGACATGTATTCTCAAAGTGAACATTCATTGTGATGTATCTAAGTAAAAGGTCAGAAAACTGCTTTAGACAACTGATGGTGATTAACATTTTAACTGAACTTTATTTCTATGAGCTACTTCGAGTTTGGTCTATGATCTTTTAAGCAATTTAGAATTCAAACCTCAACATATTCACTGTTTAGAGCCAGAAATCAATTAGTTTTGACTTCAATACTATCAGACCCAATCTCCCAACTCATAGTTGGTCAAATGGTCTCACTTTTTTTTTCTTTTTTTTTGGGTAAATGTGAATGAAGATCAGCCTTAATAAAATTATATTATTTTGATACTTTATATCTACATAAGTTGCTATATTTCAAAATTTGTATAAGGATACTAAATATCAGTACATGTAATAATTTGGATCGGAGAGTTGTAATTTTTTTTTTCATATGGTACATAACAAGACCTCATCAACAATAAACTATATCAAGGAAAAGAAAGAAGTCTAACTCACAATACATCTTCATTTACTTATTTTTGAATAGTATTTTTAACTCATAAATAAAATACTCCATCTTTGAATTATCAACACGACACATTTTTTTCTTTTTCCAAAATATAGTTATGTCATATTACCTCATTCAAGTACTTAGGAACCCCTATCAATAACGCTGATCAGACGTACTGACCAAAATCCTTAAAGAACTCAATGAGCACTTTAACACAAAATTATTTTCTATATGATATACATATATCTTTTAATACTTTACGCCTTTACAAAATATTTGCTTGTCTATAATAAACATAATCAAGTTCCATATTTATGTATATCTAATATTAAAAGATTTTAATTCAAATAAATGCTTGTTTTATTAAAAGTCTTTCAACCAATCGTAATGTTATCATAAAATAATTATTTACCACTAACAATTCCACAACACATGCCTTCAACAATATATGCCCCAAGCAAATATCAAATTTTTGGTTCATCTTATTATAATCACACATATGAATTAACATTTCGTATAAATTTAAATTTTCAATATTTCTTGCAGTAACTACACTTCTGAAGTCACCGCAAGTTCTTATTTTTATTATTGAACAAATTTCAACTCTCAATAATGATTCCTACTCAATATTAATTCTGCACAATCATTTACAATTTTAAAACAACCAAGTGTCCATCACCCAATCAATTTTTATTATATCTTATTTTATTTATTAAGTATATTTTTCAATTCCCAATTTAATTAGATATATATATATATATAATTTATCATTCTATGTATTATAACTATTAATCGCTTAAAGATTTTTTATTATTTCCAACGGTTCTATTTTTGAAAAAACTGCTGGCTTTTATTAATAATTGGGTTTATAAATTCTTTCAATTATAACTTTTTCTTCAATTACACATTTTAAACTAAGTTTAAACAAAAACAAACATTGATGCAAATAACATACAATTCAATCAAATAAACATTTATATCAAAACAAATTAATTAATATGCTCAGCAAAAATAGTCAATCTATTTCCACTACGCAACTTTGATCATTAACATTCGGGACATACCAATTTAATTCTAAGTCATCTATTATTTATAATATCCATTAAATCTCAGTTTTTACGGAAGTGAGTTCCAAATTAAGTAAACTTTCATAACAATAAGTTATATAGTTTTATCAAAAACTTTTCAAATATGTCCCAATGATTATTCCGAATAATCATTTATACTCCTATTACTAAATAGTTAATTAAATTACTAACTATTACACACCCAAAGAACGGGAATCTAGGTCATCTAAGTTTAGACCTTGACTCTGTGCAAATTATATTCTATAATGTTCTGAATCCAGCTCTGATACCAAGCTGTAGCGACCCCACCGCTATGCTCAGTTTAGCAAAGAATGTTTCAAGTAACGTCGTTTGCTAATCCGGTGAATACGGCTGGTTAAGGGCGATCGAATGTGAATATATCTTTATACTAACACTGACACGTCTTATTTACCTTTTTGAGGATCTGAACTGAAATTTAGACGTGTACAGTATTATTACAAAGTAATAAACACACCGAATAAAAATATTCAAAACAATATATAATATAGATAAATCAGAATCAGAGTCACTGATCATAGTGGAATAATATACATCATCATATACATAATAGAATGCGAGTCTACAAAATATAAGTACTAGACCACGTAAATATACATCATATCCAAAATCGTGTAATAGGTACAAAATCATTACTAAATAATATATATGACATAAACTTCTAACTGTCAATATATACAAGTATGAAATAAACTAAACCTGTCTGCTCTTCTAAAATCAGAACTAGTCAATGTATGAAGTTGTTTGAAAGAATCACTGCTAGGTTATCTTCCTTGTCAGATTCCTCCTTATCTATGGCTGGTAGGTTAGTTGTGGTTAAGTCTATTGCTTCTTCCATGTGCTTATACTATGCCAGAATATATATTTTACCTGCCAAGCTCTTATCCATGATTAACTCCGCCTTAAATCATTTACTTTGGCACGGTAATCCTTTTTCTAAGAAGTTGATCCCCATTGCCTTCAATTCTGTTTGCTGTCCTTTCAATTCTGGTGGTCTTGGCATTTTGGACATCAAGGAATGGAATAAGGCCACTCTTTCTACTAGAATTGATAAATTGATGAATAATGCTAATAATCTCTGGGCCTCCTGGTCTAGGATTAATTTAATCAAGAAGATGCATTTTTGGACTATGGATATCCCTATGGATTGTAGTTGGGTTTGGAGAAATATCCTTAGAAGCAGGTCTGTGTTTCTTCCCATGTTTCAGAAATGTATTAAAGATGTTGATACTTCCTTTTGGTTTGATCCTTGGTCTGCTCATGGCTGCATTCTTGCTAATGTGATCAATTTTAATTTGAGGGTCCAGTCTGGGATCAATGAAAATGCTAAGGTTAGCTCCTTCTGGTCTAATGGTAACATTAATATGCCTTACTCTAACTCCTATGCTATCAGACAAGTGTGGAATAAGATTCAGAACAATGTTTACTTTATGGATAATGTTCATGATTTATGGGCTGGGAAGAATCACTCTATTGCTACTGTTTATAAGTATATTACCAAGCCTAGTCCTCTGGCCTGCTTCCCCTGGCATTCTAGAATTTGGAAGTGCAGTTCTATCCCTAAAGAAAATATCATGCTTTGGAAGGTGATAAGGAATGGTATTCATACTCTTGATAAGCTTAGGGATAGGAATTTGGTTATGTCTGCGACCTGTCTTTTGTGCTGCAATGAGGAAGAGAGTATTCGTCACCTATTTTTTAACTGTCAGTACTCTTTTTTCATCTGGAAAAGAGTTTTGCGGTCTCTTAACTTGCACAATCCTAGTTCGAACTCATCTATTGAATGGTATAATATTTTTAAAGCTACTAGATGGAAGTCTAGTAAAAGTGTGTTACTGTTAAGGCTTCTTAAGAAATTTGTGTATTTGGTTTAGATGGAAAGAAACAATAGGGTGTTTTATGGTTCTTCTACCCCTAAACACATTTTGTTCCTTGCTATTGCTAAACACTTTAGGGTCTCTTGAGGTTCTTGCAGTGCTTCCTTTGCTGCTTGGAGTCCTCTTATGCTTCTCTTCGAGTCTTTCCTTGGCATTCTACGAAGTGTGGTTGCTTGGTGTTCTACCTAGGTTTGCTTGGAGTCCTTTTGCTATTCCCTTCGGGCTATCTTTTTGGCTATAATTTTTGTGTGCTTCTTGTTTTTTGGTCTTTCTTCTCTCCTGTGTTTCTCTATATTTCTTTATTTATGTTTGTAATCCTTTTTACTTGTTATAAATAAAAGGTAGGGGGCCTTTTAACCCTGCTGGCTTTGCCAAAAAAATAAAAAATAAACTAAACCGATCAAAATAGTCTACTTCAATGCTAGTCCAAAATCCAAAAGTCAACTAGTCCCCTGTACCTGTAGAGTCTCGACTTGACCCAAGTATTAGAATAATAAACGGGTCAGACTATGTCTAAATAAAAGGTGAGATACTAATATCATAACTTTATGACTTAAAATAATAATCCATATTAAATATGCCGAACAAACAATCATAATAAGGCATATTAATTAAATTCACTACTTTATAAATCCATAAATGACTTAACTCTAAAATAAGTCATCTCAAAATATGCCTAAAAACCAAATAATCAAAATAAGGCATATTGACCATTTCATAAATTAATCTCTAGTCTCTAATGGACTATCTTCTCAAAATATGGTGATAACCAACTCAAAAGTTGCCAGAGCCAAAAAGATACTAAATATCTATCCCAAAACCTCTGACAAAATAATCATCACTAATGAAATAATAAATATAATCAATTATCAATGCGATACAGTGCGACACCGGACCTAAATAAAATAAATAAACTCTGCCACATAGTGCAATAGTCTAACGAAAAGAAATAGACTACCAGGTAAAACCTTGACTCCTAACGAAAAGAAATAGGTAGCCGTGTTTATGACAAAACTATGTGAATTTACCTAACGAAAATAGATAGGTAAACATTGTCCAACTATGAAATAAACTGATAGAGCTGCAATATAACACCCATCCAAAAAACAAAAAAGGATAGCCATGTTATACCAGAATAGACCCAACCCTAAGAAATAGGTCTATCTACCCAAATCTAAAAATGTATCGATTCTAGATCGATGAAAATTGAGTTATCTTCTCTTAGGGATCTATCAGTCTGAAATTCGAACACTCTAAGATATTACAATTCTAAAGTGTTGATTACTACCACTCTAGTAATCACAAGAATTTAACTAACTGTCCCATACCATATAGTAAATTCAAGTAATTACTAAAAGCTAGTAATTTTCACTCAAACTCTATTGAACAAATTATGCTGATAAGCGAAAGAATTGTACAAAGTGTCCCATACAACTCGACAATACAACTGTTTATTAAAATTCTTTATTTCATAGAAAAGCACAAAATTCAATAGAAACACATGAGAAAACATTAATTGTTCAAAGTCAATGTTTCCAAAAGTCTTCAAAGTAATACCAAAATGGTATATAATTAACCAAAGGCTAAACACAATTAAAGCCAGTAAGGGTTTATAGTTTAAAAGCAAATAATTAGAATTTACCATATAGGAAATAGATTCTAAATTAATTTATATATACTTACTTTCAAATTTCTCATTTTAAAATCCATAAACTCGTTTTAAAGAAGAGTTACTTATTTACAAAAGCTTTTGAAATCTTTTAAAAATAATTTAAACCTCTTTTATAACTAAATATGTTGAAACTGAAATTATTACTTTCGTAACAACTTTTATAAAATAATACTATATTTTATCTTTTACTTTGAAAACATTTTCCAAAATTTTAATATACTCATAACAGTAAATTTTAAAAGGTTTTATAAATAAATATTTCTCATCTTAAAATAAAACTTTGAATAGCAATTTTGAATTAAGAAATAAGTTAAGAATATAATATAATTTAACTATATATATATATATATTTTAATAAAATTCCAATAAGGATCGGAATAAATAAACTTAAAATTTTAGAATTCTTTTAAAACATTCAAACAATAAACCCCTTGAAAATTCAATATCTAGAGCCAACATCGCTCTGAAAATGTAATTCCACATACGGAATTATTTAGTAATCTGAGTTGCTTTCCGAAAACTCCGATTATACAAACAATGTATGTATTTTCAATCATCAATCCAAACTTGAAATGAATGGTAAAATCTTAACATGCAACCTTATTTCAATCATTTGATTCGTTTTCAATTATCAATTAAAATCCAATATTTTAAACACATAATTCAACCACTTCAAACATCAATCCAATTGAAATTATAGAATGAAATTTTATTTTAATCCTATCATTCAATGACTACCAAATATTTATGAAATTCATAATTTAAAGCAAGGCATGAAATAGGAATTCAAATAATTAGAGATAGAATTCGTGAGTTTAACAACTCACCTCAACGTTGCAAAGAAACCCGCTACTAGCTGTCATTGGACAATGTCTCCTCCATGCTCTAAACTGCAAGCGAAACTTCCACTGCTAGTCATCCGAAGTTTGAATCGATTACTGCCTCCCTCCGCAATGCGTCGAACACCATCGTTTCGCTTCTCCTCTGGCTTCGACTACAACTCACGTGACCTCCCACTTGCAATATCAACAGAGCCGCAAACCCTAGCATACACATGCACAATTGGAGTACCACGTCGTGGCCGGCCCAAACGAATGCCTCACCCATTATTCTGATCCTCTGCCTAAACCCCACACTCCAGCAGCCCCACGTCCAAGCTTCGTCGATCGCCCAAGCTCCCTCAACAATGCCGATGATGAAGTACTTCGTCATGGATCGTCTAGGTCGCCGACGATCTCCCTGACATCGTTGAGCACAGCGCGTCGCCCCATTTCCTTTTTATCAAACGATGGATTTAGGGATTTATGATTTGGGGATAAGAGAACATGATTTGCAAAAACAAAGGAGATACGGGTTTCTGGTTTAACTGATGGAATGAATTTGAATTAACATGGGCTTGGGTTTTGTAGTGTTAAAGCGGGGAGATGAAATGAATCAAAAGTATAACCAATGTTATTCTCAATTAATCCTTTTGTAATTCCGTTTTATATTTTTATATTGCAAATTGAAATCCCTTTATTCACATATGAATAATTCTACCATTGAATTATAGATTCATTTCTAATTTATTGATATACCATATATTTAAATTGATATACCATATATTTTAACAAATATATAAATTTAATTAGTATTCATCTTCGTCGATTTATTGATTTTATTGAATAACAAATAACATTTCTTTTTATCTATTTCTAATGTATAAATTTATTTATGCTTTAAAATATTTTATATCTAACTATAACACTGTATCCAGTTTGATATATTTCATGGAAAGAATTTATTACTTAATTCAAATTGTTTAAAACAATATCTATTATTAAAAAACTTTAGTTGGACGATAATTTGATTCCAAAAACATTAATTATTAAAAAAAATTAAACTCAAACACTTCTATTTTAATTAAATTAATTTAATGTTATAGCGTCAATACGGGGTTGTTGCACGAAGCGAAAGCATAAGGTCGAAAGGTGTTCCAAAAGAGGTGGAACCAACTTTTTCTAGAAATGGATGAATTAATGCAAATTTTAGTAATTGCTTTATAACTAACCTGTCTATTTGTAAATACCTAGTTGGTTGCCTTAAACTTTTCAAATTCTTTTCAAAATAACTACCGTATATTTCAGATCTAAATCAATGAAAGTTTAACAATTAAGTCTTTCCATTAACCAAAACCGATAATGCAAATAAGTCCTTCTTTCTAAATTAATTTAATTCCCATAGTAAAGCACTTAGAAATAATCTCCAAAATTTACAAAAATTCACTTTCATCATGTTATCTAACGTATTAAAATTTTAGACCCAAATTCTTCCTGAAATAATCGAAATAAAATTTCAAACCCACTTATACATATTTTTCTTTGAAAATTCATATTAAATTTTCCATGGCTTGGAAAATTACAAAAATTGAAACCCATCTCCAAAATCATATTTTACCCAACGTAAAAAATTTCCATGGCATTTGAAATCACTTATACACGGTTTTACCCTTAAACCCGTGAGAAATCATATTTAAACAATTCGGTTTAAATCTAGCATGTTATGAATCCAAGCATATCATCATCCAATTCATCATTAAAATAGGTTTAATCTTAATTCCGAAAACAAATGCTTATAAAACAAAATAGTGACAGTATAAATTATTATTCACCTTGAATATGATAAGAGCTTTGAGACTTGATTTGAGATTAATCCCCTTGCTTTAATTTCTTAGCTTGATTTAAATTTTCCCCTTTTCTTCCTTGTAATGGCCGGCTTCTCTTAGGTTTTGATTTTCGCGTTATTGTGAAAATGAAATGGACATGAAAAATGAAAGGATACGTGAATAATAGGTGTGGCTATTCCCTAATAAGGCCTTGTTTTAATTTAATAACATATTAGCCATTTTAAGCCCATTTAAGTAATTGAAGCACGACCTCTAATGATTTATTCAAATTTCAATACCCTTATCATTTTAATTCTTACATTATTCTATTTAATTTATCTAATTAAATCTCCTGAATAATGTTATCAAAAATTAGGGATGTTACAGGCTCCTCTCCTTAAAGAATTTCATCCTTGAAACTCAGTAAGGACTAAATACTAGACATAGAAATCATCTATAACAACTCCTAACAACCATACTAGCCTACTTGACTAGCAACTATCTATATAAATCTAATATAGACATACCCTCAAAGCAGATCAAGATAAGTATCTCTAATCCTGTCTTCTATCTCCCAAGTACAGTGCTTCTCATTGTCGCTCCACTGAACTTTCACCAACTTGACTGTTTTATTCCTCTATCTTTTCTCATCTCTCGCTACAACCCGAACTGGTTGTCGAACAAAAGTCAAGTTAGGCTTTACTATCAAATCTTCCAACCCTGTCGGAGGAATAGTAGTCTCTAGATCATGCACATACTTATGAGGATGAGATACATGAAATACATTATGGACACCTACCATACTGCTTGGCAACTCTACTCTGATGCGAGCTTTCCAATCCTCTCTATAATCTGGAATGGACCAACATATCTTAGTGCTAGTTTCCTTGATTTTCCAAATCGCACCATACCCTTCATCGGCGATACCCTAATGAAAACCTTATCTCCAACTGATAACTCTAGGTCTTTACGCCTACTGTCTGCGTAACTCTTCTTTCTAGACTGAACTTCCTTCGTCCTTTCTTGGATCAACTCAATCTTCTCTGACGCCTCTCTAACCAAATCTAGACCTAAGACTAATCTGTCTTCAGTCTCCAACCAGCATGCTGGTGACTTTCATGGCCTTCCATACAAAGCTTCAAAAGGCGCCATTCTATACTAGTCTGATAACTATTATTATAGGAAAACTCAACTAAATGTAGGTGATCTTTCCAAGACCCACCAAAGTCCAATACACAAGCTCTCAACAATCCTCGAGTACCTTATTGATTCTCTCTGTCTGCACATCTGTGTTAGGGTGATATGCAGTGTTCATATTAAGCTTGGTACCTAACACATCCTGTAGACTCTTCCAGAATGCACTAGTGAACCAAAGCATCTTTATCACTGACTATACTACTAGGAACTCCATGTAGTCTAACAATGTTCTTCATGAGTAGCTTAGCTAAAATAGGTGCCGTCATGGTTGACTTAACTGGAATGAAATAGGCATGCTTGGTCAACCAATCCACTATGACCCATATACTTTCATTTCCTCTATTTGACCTTGGCAACCCGTCTATAAAAATCCATGGATATCGAATCTCATTTCCAAACGGGAATCTCTAAAGGCTGAAGCAACCCACTCAGCTTCTGATGTTCAGCTTTCACTTGTTAACAGTTTCCATACTGCCTAACCCACAAGCCAACATCCCTCTTCATACCTTCCCAATAGTGGCTCCTCTTTATATCCTGATACATCTTGGTCCCTCCTGGATGAATCGTTAACTTTGATCGATGACATTCTCTAAGAACTTTCTTCCTTAAGTCCTCCACATTCGGAACACATAACTGTTCCTTCTTTCTCGACCATCCTCTTTGGTCAAGGCTAAAATCCTTTAGATCATCGATCTAAGTTCCAACCTCAAGCCTTTTGATCTTCTGGGCTAATACTGGATCCTCTTTCTGTTTAAAAGCAATCCTCTCGATCAACGCTAGTCAAACTTCTAAACAGGACAACTTGGTAGTACTCTGACTAGAACTTCCAGTTGATCTTAACTGCATACTACATGTAACGACACGACTTTTCGACGCTCGAAAGTCGACATTAATACGTCCACTGTATCAAATGCCGTGCAATCGAATGCCGGAAAACCGAACCATTAGGGTTAAAAGAAGAGGTAGAAGAAGACAGAAGAAAAGGAGAACAGAAAAAAAACATAGAAACAGAAACAATATCAGAATCTCACATTTCGCAGCGCAACAAAATATAATAGATAATTACTAGTCTTTTAAACAAAGAACTATATCAGTTATACAATACATCATCAGAGTCAATATACAACTCAATACAAAAATGGACAGTTATATAAACTTGTCCTCATACAAAATACACAGCGGAAATAAATAACAAGTACGGAAGTACGTCTCGCCATCCAGCTTATCCCCAAAGCTCCAGAATATCCAGAATATCCTGATAAAAATAACTCTAGGCTGCCCGTGTGGAAAATTATGGGCACCCAGAGTTTAGAAGGGAACAATAAACTCCGAGTCAGTTATGGTGACTGGTGTGAGATTGTAAAACAGTTATTTTCACAAAGAAGATAAAATTAGTTCGCAATGCTTTTGGAAAATGAAACTACCATAAGACCTCCCGCCACACACACAATGCAAACGCAGAATTGGAGGAGATTTCTTCTTATGATAGTCAAAGATGCTTACTACGCCAATCATTGGATTATTATTATTAATGTCTAGTGTAGAAACATTTCGAAAGTATAATATTAATCTTAGCCAGCATACGACCAGTATCGTATGCCTATTATAGCTACCATCTAAACAGTGGTGACCACCATAAGTAAATGGCAGGTTCTACAACTAAAACCGTACAAGTTCCGTAGTGGGAAATGGATTTCCAACAAATGGTCAGGCTAAGGAACTTCCTTTCCTACTGCCGAATGGGATCGCCTCTGGCTGGACGTCCCGAGAGACAAACTGCTCTCTGCCAACACAAGGCCAGGTTACCCCTGTAACTAGGTAACTCACGAATATGTCATCCCCCGGTCCTTTGGGACCTTTATCCGAGTGCTCGGTAACCAACATCACACATAAAAAATAAGGTGTGTCCACATGAGTAAGTATCTGGGCTCCATACCATGATACCACCCCTTTCTACAAGGAAATGACATACCCTAAAGGGCGCGACCCTCATAACCTTGCCGCAACATTCCTGTTTCGACCATTTCCGGGGAGTGAGGTCTGACGAAGTCTCGTCCACAAAGCTACGCTTTTTCACAAAGCCGTGCTTTGATCACAATTGATCAATAAATGATCAACACACAGCAACACTCAACATGCCACATTACCAAATTGGGAATATATCGCGATAAATTTCAACTACATAACCTCTGAGCTCGTACGTCTCAGAGAAGGGTGTTAAGCTAAGAGAATAAATTCTCCGCCACCAACAGAAATGTATTTGAAAGAAATCAGCTTTATATCTCAAAACGTAATGTCAGAGACGTAACCATACAAGTCTGTTCCAGGTTCGAACAAAACCGAAGGCACTTCCAAAGAAGCCCTTGCAATCCGGATATTAACAATCCCGATAAAACTTCCCATCACAAAGGAAATCTCTATACCGTAGCTAACGGTGCAGAGACAATCGATAGGTCATCCTATCGTTTTCACAAATACCCGGTCTTCATCACCGGTCTTCAATACGATCCATATCGTCGTATTATTATTCGGAATGGGTTATCTGACACAAAGGTCCTTTCCCGGCTAAACCGAATAATAAGCGTTTGTTTTAAAAACAAATTCAAATGCCATTTCAAAGGAAATATTGATAGTCGGTGATTTAACTATCAATAATATTCACAACAATCATCCAATTTAAATAAATTTCCCAAATTATTAAATTTCAAATATCTTCCCGATATATGGTTTATACTTCAACCATTTGAAAACAATTTCCAAATCACATTCATTTAAACCACTTAAATAAATCCTTATCGATTTATTTCAAATTTACATCCTAATCAGTAAATTTATTTCCAGACTTCATCACTTTGAAAACCAATTTTCAAATCATATTTTTCCACACTTTTAAAAATAAATCAACGTTTATTTTTAAAAAAAAATCCCTTTCCTTTATAAATTCTATTCGGAATTTACATTCTCAAATATTCACTTTCAACACCAAATCGACTTTCAAATTGATTTCTCAATTTTATTTCATACTCCAAATCAAATTCCAGATCGATTTCTAAATTTACTTCAACACCGAATCAAATTTCAAATTGATTCTAATTTTAATCCCAAATACCAAATCATTCTACAAATTGATTTACAAATTTATTCTCAACACCAAAAATCGATTTTCATTCAAACCAAATAGATTTTTATATCGATTTCCCAAATTATTTATTTCTTCAATACAAAATCAATTATCAATTGGATTTCAACAAATTTATCGCCTTTAAAATAAATTCCTTTATATCTTCCAAACCATTTAAAATTCCATTTCAAATAAATTTTCCAACTTCCGAATAATACTATTCAAAATTCATTTATAAAAATCTTTTCCCATATCTTGGAATTTATTCAATAAGATTTCGACAATCCATTTTAATACTTTTAAAATTCCTTCTTTCAATTAAATTCAATTCTTAAAAATAAATTTATTTAAAGTTTTCCACTTTAATTTCAAAATCCAATTTATATTCATTTCTGTTATCCAACGATACAAAAAATACGTTCGGCTAAATTTTAGCCTTCAACAAATTCAATTATCAATAAATCATTCACAGATTATCAATAAATCACATCATTCACATATGAAATAATATTCAAACAATTTGAGGAATCCAGTTGGATCCCTCCAACCTGTTTCCCTGCATCCACAGATGTTAGCACAATACCAATTCCACTTCGAGGTGGAATATCGCGGTATATGGGATTTATAAAAATATCATCCGCTATTATGCGGCGCAATAGGGTCTCATCCGCTATATAATGCGGGAAATCACAACTGCAATATATACATATGCCAATATATATTGCTATATATAGATATATCCTACTATATCTAATATCACATCCAAACAGACAATCAAATAAATAACTGAAAATTCCACTTTTCATTTGAGTGAGAAGATCTCACCTTTGCTTTTATTTGCAATCCATTTCCAAACTTGCTTGTTTCCATGATTCAAAACCTTGAATAAATATTAGATGGTTTATTAATATTTGATTTCATCGGATAATAAATTACTATTCAAGTTACTAATTATTTAAGTTAACTAATTCCCTTCTTAATAAATTAAATGAACTGACCGGTTGACTTTAACTCTATGCAGTTAATGCCCCGCTATTACCCCGCTATAACCTTGCTATATCTCGTAGCGGACTTCTACTGCTACGATTTTTCAATATAGCCCCAAATATAGCCTTTCCGCTTTAAGCCCCGCTATTTCCGCTATATCCCATTATTCCCGCTATATTTTTCTATTTCCGCTATATCTTCTTTAAAACCAATGAATTAAAAATGAAATTTATACATTATAAAAATTATGAAATCAATTTATTTAATTGAATTTTTAATATATTTTCAGAAATGAAAATACTCTAGTATTCTACTAAATTCAATTATGTTATATAACAGTTTTACGTTTATTTACAGTATATTCGCACATATTTTTATTTAAAATTATTTATGTATTAATTATAATTCAATTTAATGTTAATTTTTCATTTAACTACCATTTATATATTTGTAAAAACATTAAGTACGAGTTTTATATGCTATTTTAGAGTCATCCGCTATATCCTGATATATCCTCGCTGTATCCCCGCTATGACTTTTTGCACCTCCACCGCATTGAATCTGCCGAGCGCTTTAACTGCACAGCTTTAACTAAAATAAATTTAATAAGTTAATTAAAACAGGTTAATTATCAATCCTTTACTTTAATAAAATAATCTAGTAGAGGAAATAAAAATCCTATATACCTGTATATCATTTTACCTTTGAAACAACATACAGGTGTATAAAATAATTCATAGTGATTCCAAAAATCAATGTTATATAAAAATTTCTATCTTTTTTCTCTTTTTATCTGTTTAATTAACAGTAAGCTAATCATTAGCATATATAGACATTTATTTTAAACAACTGTAATTCCCAAATATTTATACATGTGATTATATCGAATACGAGAAATCAGTTCGAATATCTCACCTCACATGTACACGCGACTCGGACTCGCCACCACGCTCGACACTCCCCTGCTCCCTGCCAACGAGCCCAGTCTCGCGTCGATCGCGAGTCCTCATCTCCCACGAATTCGCGGCATCGATCTCCCCCATCCGCACGTAGTTGCCGACCTCCTCAAATCGTCCATCTACGAACACCAGTCATGACCGAAACCCTAGGAGCAGCTCGACTCTCTACCGACGAGCTCGAGCTCCACCGTAATGACCTTGCGACGAGCTGCATCGCGAATCCCTAACAAAAACATCCTCTGCCGCTAGCCTCTTCTAGTCGCGATCAAAACCCACATGACTCATCCAGGTCCTTCAATCGCGAGAATTTGCTTCGTCGATCGCGCTGAACGAGGTGTTTCCGTCTTTGCTCGAGGAACTGAAAGGCTTCGACTTCGTGGATTCGAGAGGATGAGGGGGATTTTGATCTCGTGAATTCCCGAGTGAAAGAGGGAGGGTGGTTCGATTTTTTTAAACAAAGGGAGGTTTAAATCAATTTATGGAGGAAGATGAATTTGTTTTGTTCGGCCATGATTTGTTTTGAACTCGAGAAAGAAAAGTGAAGTCTCGGCTGTTTTTTAACAAGAAGAGAGGGAACAAGATCTGATGTTGGCATGTTTAAAATGTTACACGTGTTAATGGAGAAAGAATTCTGGCTGAAAAGGAAGAACGTGATTAAGCAGAGAAAAAGTAAGTCGGCTGATGGAAAAGAAATCTTTGACAGATGAAATGATAAACGATATTTAAATTAAAACGATTAATTATTTCTAGGCATTTTTATACCGTACGCTCATATAATGACTCTGAACGCTACGAAAATTGAAACCTGGTATTAATTCAATATTATGGATCCAATGGAACTGGTTTCGTCGAAATCCGAGACTGTGCTTCGGAACGCTATTTTCAAATTCAATTTAAACGATATAAATTCAAAACTGAACAAAACAGTTTCAAATTCAATTCTGGAAGTTCTATTATCTTCAGAATTATCAATTTATATTTTCTAAGCCTTGAAAAAAAATTTAATCATCTTAAAAACTGAAGATTCAAAATTTTACCCAGTTTCAATAATTAAATTCAATAATTTAATCGCTAAATCCATTCTGATATTTGAATTTCAAATTAAACAATCATTCGAATATTTAAACTCAATTAAATATTCACATTTCAAATGTCAAAAATTCAGGGTCGTTACACTACAAGTAGTCAAAGCTTCTAAATCCTTTCATTCTGCCAACAAAGCTAATACCACATTCTGACGTCTTCTGCTAAGAGCATCTGCTACCTTATTACCTTTCCCAGGTGTATAATCTATACCAAAATCATAAGCGGCCAAAAACTCCAGCCACCTCTACTGTCTCATATTCAACTCCTTCTAAGAGAATAAATACCTTAAAGACTTATGATCTGTGTATAGCTCAAATCTCTACCTTTAGAGATAATATCTCCAAATCTTCAATGCAAAGATGACCACAGTCAACTCCAAATCATGAGTAGGATATATCACTTCATGCGGTCTAAGCTGTTGTGAAGCATAGACAATAACTTTACCCTTCTGCATTAACACAGCTCCTAATATAGTCCCACATGCATCAGTATACACCACCAACCCTTGGTTTCCATCTAGAACTACTAACACCGGTGCATTGGTCAATAAATGTTTTAACTTAGGAATGCTTCCTCACATTTGTTGGACCAAAAAAACTTCATATCCTTCCTGGTTAGCTTAGTCAAAGGTGCTGCTATCCGCGAGAAATCCTTAATGAATCTCCGGTAGTAGCCAGCAAGTCCAAGAAAACTTCTAATCTTAGTCACCGTCTTTGGTCTCTTCCAATTATTTACGGCTTCGATCTTATCTGGATCGATTGACAAGCCCTTCTCTGAAACCACGTGACTAAGAAACTTAACTTCTTTCTTCCAAAATGACACTTGGTAAACTTCGCCTTTAGTTGATGCTGCGTCAGCGTCTCAAGCACCACTCTAAGGTGATCCTCATGCTCTCTCTCGTCCTTTGAGCATACTAAAATGTCATCTTTTAACACCAACACAAACCTATCCAAGAAATATCTAAAAACTCGATTCATCAAATCCATGAAGAAAGCAGGTGCATTCGTTAACCCAAATGGCATCACTAACCACTCATACGAACCATACCTAGTCCGAAATGCTGTCAAAGGAATACTATCCTCTACCACTCTTAACTTATGGAAATCTGTCACCAAGTCCAATTGGGAAAATACTCTGGCTCCACTCAACTGATCGAACAGATCATCTATTCTTGGCAAAGGATACTTATTCTTAATCGTCCTCTTGTTCAACTCACGACAGTCGATACACATCCTCAACAACCCATATGGTTTCTTCACGAACATCGCGGTCGCTACCGAAGGTGAACTGCTTGGTCTAATAAAATTCCTTCCTTCAAGATCCACTAGCCGCACCTTCAATTCCTTCATCTCAGTCGGTGTCATCCTGCTAGGTGGTCTACTCACAAGTACAGCTCCGGGCACAAGATCTATCTGAAACTCAACAGCTCGTTTCGGTGGTAATCCAGTGACTAGCTCAAAGAGATCAGCAAACACTCTAGCTACCCGAACCTGACTTAACTCTTCTCCTACTTCCATTACACTTAGCAAAGCACAAACGCTCCAGTCAGAATTCTCCACTGGGAATATCTCTCGGTTATGACTATCAGGGTGTCTCGGTGATATCTCCCTATCTTGGCAAAATATCCTAGCCTCATACTTACCCAACCAATCCATATCCAAGATGATCCCGAAATCTACGAAATCAAAGACATACAGACTGCATGCAAACTTATGATCTAAAAAATCAAGTTCTAACTAGTCACATCTTATCCCTAGAGTTGCATACCCTCCTATTGGATTCGCAACCCTTAAGGAAGTAATAAGATAGGTGGGTTCTAAGCATAATCTATCAACCAAACACCGAGATATAAATGAATGTGATGCACCGATATCAAAAAGTACCCTAACTGGTATACTATGAATTAAAAGCATACATTCAATCACAGTCTTCCCTTTATCAGCTATAGTAGGCCTAGATGATGCTGGTCCAATAGCAAAAACCTCCCCTCTGTCCGCCCTGACTAGTTCTGGACACTGATTCTTATAATGCCCAACTTGGTCGCAGTTGAAACACTTCATTCTTCTTATTTGCAGCCTTCTTTCCCTTTCCTGACCGGCACTCATTTGCATAATGACCCTTCTTGTCACACTTAAAACAAACTAACTCCGCCTTTGCCTTCTTGGTAGTATCTCCCTTCTGGGCTCCCTTCTTCTTAAAGAACTTTCTTTTCTTCCCCTGAGAACCTTGGATTCCACTGGCTTCTCTTTAGCACAAATAGCAAGCGTCTCCTAATGGCAAATGGCCATCTCCACAACCACATTACTAGGATCATGGAGATGTGGCAGGGTTGCCCTAGCAATCTCGGGCCTTAGTCCTCTAATAAACTTCTCATTCCTTCTGATGATAGAGTCTATAGTATTATATCCATAATGGGACAACTCATCAAACTTAGTAACATACTCAACAACCGACATCTCTCCCTGCTCTAAATCCAAAAACTTCCTCAGCAGTGCTGACTTAGCAACCTCAGACATAAACCTTTGCTTAAATCTCCTTCGAAAATCAACCAAAGTCAACTGCTCCTCTAGAACTCCGATAGTAATACTATTCCACCAATGAAGCGCTGGCTTTTGTATCTGCCTAAAGGCCACCTCCTCCTTTTCTCATCATCTAAACCCAAATCATCAAATATTCTCTCGTACTGCAACAGCCAATTCTCTACCTCAATGGCATTCTCCGTTCCCATCAATGGCTTCCCACCAAGGCTGGTGTATCTTTACTCAACTTAGCATAATTATTCCCCACTAGAGCCATAAGATTAGCTTCTCCTACATTCCCAGCAACTCCAGTAGCAGCTCTTGCTTGCATCATATTGATGAAGAACTAATACATCGCTCTTATATCTACTGGTGGATTTTCAACACCCATATTGGCATCAGCGACCCGGGTTCCTCCTAGTGGGTTGAGCATTTCCGTTGGTTATGGTACTTCCTCCATGGAGATTTCCACTTCCATTTACTGCCTCCATATCTTCTTTCTCGTAAATCTGCATATGAGCCTTAGTAAGATACAGAAGAATAGTCTAAGAGAGTAGGGAATACGTACTTATTTATATAACCATATATATCAAATACAAGTATATTACTATAGCGTTATCCCACACCCCGATCTTATTTTTTGATTCATTAAATTATGTTTGAAAAATCTTTTTAGATTTAAATTTCTTTTTAGTTTCATAAACCTATGCTTTGATACCAACTTGTAACATCCCCCACTTAGAGGCCCAAAACTAATGGCTATGGATCCTGTAGTCATCCATAGTTATTAATCCTCGGCGACCAAATACGGTAATGTTAGATACATTGATACATAGAAACACATGAATATGGGAAAATTTTAAAACATCAAACAAGTTCCACATTCCATTTCAAAACATTTCAAGTTCATTACATAATCCCACAATCGTAACCACGTTCAGTTAAAATATAATTCTTACACATACGCCAAGAGCGACATATGAAGATGCCCCCTTGGATGGTCAGAGTATATAGGAAAATAAATGACTTTGCCATTACAATCAAATACACATCGGAATAAAAAGAACTCTTATTAACTAGCTTGCCTCCTGTACATCTCCTTGGAAGCTTTATTCGTCTAAAAAGAGAACCTAAAAACCTTAACCCTCAAACTACTCAAAATCAATTGAGCACCCGAGAGTTTAAGGGGAAAACACATACTTCGAGTCAAACATTAAGCCTGGTATGAATGATAATCTACCATCTCAAACCATTTAGATATCTAGTGAGACCACACTACTTAGCGGAATGGGTTTTCCCCTAAATAGTATCCTAAAAACTTTATAAAACCATATACTGTGCTCCTGTATCCATAATGGTAAAACAATTCAAAATAATATGATGATATGTAAACAAGTAATCAATTCTGGATTTCCCATCCCCATTCATTTTGACCAACTGTCTCATTTATAGTTTCTAGGGTTACTGTTAACCTATTATTTTCATGGTTTTACTAATAACCTGTTTATTGTTTATGGACTACCCGTCCGATTTCATATTTTTCATGAGATCACTAAGAACCTATTGATGACTCTAATAACTTTCCTCTTATCCTAGTTTTGATGGGTTGACTAGGAACCTATTGACTTCTGTCAATATCTTGATCCTGATATAGTTTTCTTGGGTTCACTACAAACCTATTGGCCCCTGCCAATATCTCAATCCAATCATAGTTTTCATGGGCATACAATGAACCTGTCTTATTGACATCTTCTTTTATACATAGTTTTCACGGGCTTACTATGAACCTATTGGTCCCTGCCAATATTTTAACCTAATCATAGTTTTATGGGCTTACTATGAACCTATTGGCCCCTGCCAATATCTTTACTCAATATTTTCGCAACATATATCTGGTCTTCCTGACCCCTAGGTGCAATTGTATTCATTTAGGAGTTAATTTAATTTATATTCACTACTAGGTCAACCTCGCTGGTTATTCTGCACTTCCCCAAATTACAGTTATGGGTTTATTACAATGTGAATAAATATATGAAGAAGCAATCATAATAACATAATAATACCAACACCTGTGGTTTAATATCCTTGAAATCACTTTATATAAAATTTGGTTAATCCCTTTAACCTGTTAATCAAGGAAAACTTCTTCAAAAAATCCATTTCAAAACTCTTTATTTATGCCATGGTATTTCCTTTAAAATGAGATTGAGTTATTTGTTTTGAAAACCAAGGCTTTCGAAACCTTAAACATTACTTTCGAAACCCTGGATAATCTCCTTCGAAAGCATAGAAAACTACTTTTCAAAACACTAAATATATACCTTTCGAAGCTCTTTAAATCATCTCTTTCGAAACCAAAATGTACCTTTCGAAAGTACTAAAGCATTACTTAGAAAAATAGCTTCGAAACCAATGAAAGTACCACTTTCGAAACTATTGGTTTTTTACTTTTAAAAACATCTTGTGGGTCAAAGTGAATATATATGAAAGTATCTCTTTCGAAAACTTTTATCCTTATAAAATTATTTAGGGAAAATTTGATGGTGTCAGAACCATCCATTCGAAAGCTCAAAGCCTTTGGGTAGAACTTTGAAGGATAACATCGAAACCCCTTTTCGATGCCATTGCCTTTGAAACCCTTGACCCCTTCCGAAAGCATTTAGGAAGTGGCTTAGTAAAAGTTTAAACCAAAGGCTACCCTCCAAAAGCATTGATGACTTCAATACATTCGAAAGGCAAAAGAACGGCAGTAGGGTTTCGACTAGGTCGGAACCACTACTTTCGAAATCATTATTTTATAAGTAAAGGAACTTATTCGAAAGCTTATACTTAAAAAAATAAAATGGAAACCCTCTTCGAAAGCTGTTTAGAAAACCCCTTCGAAAGCATATGTTTTGATTCCTTCGAAAGCTTTTATGAGAACAAGGCAGAAGCTTATCATTTGAAAATAAAACAATGGTTTCAACCCTATTGGAAGCTATGGTTTCGACACTATGCCCTCCGCCTTCCTCCAATCCACTATGTACCATCTAAGTGATACCTTGTGTATTAGTTTCGACTAGGTGGGTTTCGACTGAGTCGAAGTGAAAGCATAAGGTCGAAAGGTTTTCCAAAAGAGGCGGAACCAACTTTTTCTAGAAAAGGCTGAATTAATGCAAATTTTAGTAATTGCTTTATAACTAACCTGCCTATTTGTAAATACCTAATTAGTTTCCTTGAACTTTTCAAATTCTTTTCAAAATAACTGCCGCATATTTCAGATCTAAATCAATGAAAGTTTAACAATTAAGTCCTTCAATTAAGCAAAACCGATAATGCAAATATGTCTTTCTTTCTAATATAATTTAATTCCTATAGTAAAACACTTAGGAATAATCCCCAAAAATTATAGAAATCCACTTTCATTATTTTATCTAACATATTAAAATTTTAGGCCCAAATTCTTCTAAAAATAATCGAAATAAAATTTCAAACCCACTTATAAATATTTTCCTTTGAAAAGTCATATTACATTTTCTATAGCTTGGAAATTTACAGAAATTGAAAGCAATCTCCAAAACCATATTTTACATAACATAAATTTTTTCTACGGCATATAAAATCACTTATATATGTACCCTTAAACCCAGGGGAAATCATAAACAATTTCATTTAAATCTAGCATGTTATGATTTCAAGCACATCATCATCCATATCATCATTAAAACAGGTTTAATCTTAAACCCGAAAACAAATTATTATAAAACAAAATAGAGATGGTATAAATTATTATTCACCTTGTAAAGACCTGGATTTTTCGTTTGATTTGGAATATTTAAATGGTTTAAATATTTAATTTGGAATTATAATTGAGTTAATAAGTTTTTAAAAATTGAAATTTCAAGTGATTTGGTCAATTTTTGAATCGTCGATTTAATCGACGCGTTAAAATAGCGATCCGGGGCATAGTCTCGGAATTTGATGGAATCAGTTCCATTGGATCCATAATATTGTATTATTATTGGATTTCAAATTTCGTAGCGTTTGGAGTGACCATTTGATCATACGGGATATAAGCGCGTTGATTTAATATCGAAAATTTAGTATAATAATTAGGTCCAAAAAGATATCTTCTCCGTACGATCGAATTAGGACTCAAAACTTTTTCCATTGCATTTGGAATAGGGGTATAACATTATAAATGCCTAGCGGCATGCCTCTATAGGGGTTTAAAATTTCATGTTATGTAATATGAGATATTTAGAATTAAATAAAAAAATATATGATCAAATCAAAGTCTAGTCTAAGCCGACCAACATCATACCCCAGCACCCCCTTTCACGTTTAAATCACATCTCCCCACTTTCTCTTCAGTTAAATCCATGAAATGAAATCAAATTCGTTCCTTACAGAAAAAAATCGAGGCAGCTAAAAAAAAGGGCCAACGCGATGGGTTCGAGTCCGACAGGAGGTAGCATCGACGTGGAGGCGATTCATGGCAGAGGAGGGAGGGTGCAATTTATGGTTTCTCAACGAGGGAGTATGTTGTGACAAATTGGGAGATGCGCACGCGATGCCAGGATGCTCGGCGTCGATATGTGGTTGTGGGTGGAGTCGCGGTGGACTATGGAGGGAGGGGTCTACTTTCTTGTGGCATGGCGATGCACGTTTTGATCGACTTTGGGTTAGGGGGCCGAGACATAGTTGGAGCCGGAGTTGGCTGGGTCGCGATGTGGAGGAGCTCGCGACTAGGTGAGGCGCGATGGGTGGAGGCACGATGCTAGGCTAAGCGACGAACTGAGCTAGCGTGAGGTTGACGATGTGCGTGACTTGGAGTCTGAGCAAGATGAACGCGACTACAGGCATGAGACGTGGAGGAGTGTCAGCTTCTTCGTTTGATTCAAGTGCTAGGCAGCGATCAAGAAATTTTTATATTGGAACTCCTTGCTGGATGCCTTCTGAGGTAACGGAGCAGCTTCATGGCTACGATTTCAAGGCAGACATATGGCCTTTTGGGATAACTGTTTTAGAGCTCGCTCACAGCCATGCTCCTTTCTCAAAATTACCCACCAATGAAGGTTCGAAAACATTTAATTATAAATTTATTTTCACAATCTTTCTATTTATTTGAAATATAATCGATATTTATAAAATTCATAATTTATTTATACGAGGTCTAAAAATCGTGAAGCAAGGCGAGATTGGAATGGATTGCAATTAAAAATCAAGGTGAGTAAAATCTCACTCATTTGAACTACTAATATAATATAAAAATGTTGAATTTAAATTATTGATTGTTCGGATGAATTTATAAATTTTTATCAGTAGGATGTTATATATATATAGTAGCATATATATTAGTAGTTGGATATATAATTGCCGGTTGGAGTGGATGAGACCCTATGCGCCGCGCATAATAGTGGATGACCTTATATACCGCGATATCCCCCTCGAAGTGGGATTGGTATTTTTATGTTGTATTAACATCTATGGATGTAGGGAAACAAGTTGGAGGGATCCAACATGATTCCTCGAAATTTATCTTAATTGTTTTTCATATATAAAAATATATGATGTGTTAAAATAATCTGTTATAGATTATTGTTGCGATTGAATAATTGGATGCTATAGTAGCACTGGCCTAACTTTTGGTATTTTAGATACCATAAATATTAAGGTATTTGGATGGATTAAAAAGGAGACTTTGAATATAAAAATATTTATATCGAAATTTGTATTATTTTTAAGAAATTGATTTGGATAAAAACTATAATTGATTTTGGTTTGTATTTAACTATTCGTAAAAAAAATATTTTAAATAGATTTTAAAATAATTTATATAAAGGATTTTTAAATGATGGATTTTTAAAACGATATTTTTGGAGAATATGGAAAGGAGTTGAAATCGATATTTTAAATAGATTTGTGGAATAAATGAAATTTATTAAGAAATGGATTTATAAAATAGGATTTTATAAATGAAATTAGTTTTATAAACAAGTGAAAACTCAAAGGAGTTTATAAATTCATAACGATGTTTATAAATAAGGGTAAAACGATATCAGTTGATAAATTGGAACTATAAATTCATAGGGTGAATTTATATCAGAATATGGAAATCGGTTTGAAGAAAAATAGTGGTTTCTATTTTTGAAATGTGAGAATGGTTATGGGAACGGAAATGAAATCAATGTGTTGTAAATATAAATTGAATTGGTTATTAGGATTTTAAAAATATTTTCTTTTTAAGAAGTTAAATTTTAATTTAAAAGGAGGAAATTTTATTTATTAAACTATGAAATTTTAAACTAGTTAGTATTAGAATATTTCGGAAAGTAGATTATTCAAATATAAATTTTTATTGAAATAAATTCTAATTTTTATAACAAGCTTTGTAAATCGATTAGTTTTAATTAAAGATGTATTTGAAATGAGTTATTAATGTTTATTAAAAAGTGTTTGATTTTTCAAATAATTATTTGAACATGTCTTCAAAAATAAATTGTTATTCTTTAAATACTCATTATATATATAGAGTTTTGTAATGATTTAAATTTATTTATAAATCTTCTCGAGGTTTGAAAACAAGATTTATTTGGTAGATGGGATTTATAAGAGAAATTCTCAACGTGTAATTTGGGAAATGTAAGGAAAATTTCCGAAGTATTTAAATAAAAGTGAACTTTGAAAAAAGAATTAAGATTCATAAAAGAATTTAGAAAAGGACATTTGAAATTATAGACAAGTTTTTTGACTTTGGAAATATTATAAGGAATTAATTAAGGAACCCTGGAACTTATAGAATTTGTTATAGACGTTTTAAGGAATAACAATATAAATTGTGAAAATTTTGAGAAAAGAGAAATAAATGAAATTTTCCTAAGTGTTGAGAAGTAAGGGGGTTAGAAAATATATTTTCAAACATTTGTCTAAGTGTTGAAATAAGAGATGGTTTGAAATATCTTGATATGGGTATAAGTATTTGAGTTTTCACAAATATTGAAAATTTGGAAGGGATTTGAATATATATCTTATAAAGATATTTTGAAATAAATTTTGGAAAATCTATAATAAGGCCAGATGTCTGCTTATGGATGTTTTATTGATAGTTAAATAACCGACTTACAATTTTGGCCAATTTCATTAATCGTTTCGAAGAGACTGGGATCAGATTTAATTATCCAAAATCACTTCGATCCGGTTTGAACGTACGAATGGATATCGTGAAGATAGTGAAGACAGTGATTCAGTTTGTCCAGACCCAAGATAACTTGTATGGACGAATGCTCTCAGAACATTGTCATTGGAGGACGGTGAGCATTCTAAGTGGAATTATTCTTGAAAGGTACCATTAGCCTCAAGCCTCATCAACCGGGAATGACTAAAACAGGGAAGATGCAGCAAGGCTAAGTGGGTCGCACCCAATTAGGGTATATTATCACCTTTCTAGATACCCTTGGAAATATATATAAATTATGGATATGGTTGTGCATGAAAAAGGGAGCGCTCGATTTTTTTAAGGGTGGGAACACCCGGTGCGATAACATATTCGGTTCTATCCAGGTTAGGGGTAGCCGGTCTTGTGTAGCAAGGGATTCCGACAAGGTCCTCGGTGCATTTTTCTAGTGGTGTACTGTGATGGGCGGTAACCCAATAGCCTAGTCATTGTATGGAATCCATTCTCCAATACGAGCCTTTACGGTTTTGTTTGTAGAGCCTAGAATGCTAGAATTTAATTAATGTAACAATTTCAGATATTTGGATAAGTATTTGTACTTAGACACTATTATAATATCGCGGGACTTTTTATAAAATGTCTTGGTTATCGTAAGGTAAAAACCCGTCGTCTTTATGTGTGGCGTGGTCTTACGAGATACCTTTGTTTTTCAAAGGATTTTGATAACTTTAATAAATTCAATTGAGTGTGTTTTCTCACACTAGTTTTCCAGACTGACTCTGGTGTAATTTTATTATAATGCTCGGGTCAGACCGGGTATTACATATTTAGGTTAGAATGCTATGGAGCTTAGGAGACGAGCTGGATGACAGAGACGTAACTCTTTACTTGGTTATATTCCCGCTGTGTGAGGATAAGTTATTATAACTGTCCATATTGATGTATTGAATTGTTGTACTCTGATGATTGTATGTATATTAACAGATACAGTTTCCTTTGTATAAAAATCCGTTATTACATATTATATTTTGTTCCACTGTGATAGTGATATTCTATGTATTATTGTTCGTATTTCTTCTATCTCTTTCTTCTTCTTTACCCTATTTATTCGCTCTTTCGTACAATTTGGGTTGAACAAGAGTGAATTATTATCAACTCAAAGGGTACGGAACTGCAAGTCGCTGCATTTGGTATCAGAGCTGAAGGTTAAGTGAGAACCTTGGCTTTGGTGGGGATTACTCAGTAGAGATAGGGTCAGTAGAACCCTAGAATGAGTTTGAGTATATTAATAGATATGAGCACATATTTGTTAGTGAATATAAGTTGTTTTATACTGTGTTGGTTGATTTATTGAGTGGCTTATGAACTCTGGTCGGCACAGTCCGTACAACTGTATCGATAGGGGTTTCTAAACACTTGAATAGAGTAATTCGACACAATATTGTTTTGGAATGGGGTAAATGAAATAATTTACCCAAATTATATTTTGATATAAAGGAAATATATTTCTAAAATTATTATAGTGTATTGGAGTGTTTGGTTGATAATATTATAATCTAACAAGATTATAAAATTGGAAATGGTTTATAAAACCAAAATTAAATTGTATAAGTATGAATTATACAAATGAGTTAAACTAAAATTTGATTCAAACCCGAAATTGGAAACTAAATCCCAGAAATTTCAGGAAATGTTTCCCAAGTGTTTTGAATGAAATGACAGTGCCGTCATTTTTGAGTATTCTAGGTGACGGATTGCTACTATGATTATTTGGCTTCTGAATTGTTTTGGTAAAATCGAGTTTTGATTTAAAAATGCCAAAAGCAAGATTTGGTATATAAAAAGGAATATATATTTATATATGGAATTTCAAAATGATTTGAAAGAGAACCGGGTGATTGAATTTTGATATTTCCAATTAAATGAGAAGTGAAACCAAAGAAGAATATGTTTTTGAAATGAAACTTGGAAAATGTAAATTTCAATATGAAATTAAAATCTGACTTATGCAAAATAAATAAATTAAATTTGAAAAGGGAAATTATAGGTATTTGAATTTAACTTAAGTTAAGTTAAAATAAAATTGGATTAGATTAGAAATGATATCGAATGCAATTGAATATAGAGTTTGAATTATAAAGTGACTATATATAACTATAAGTTATAAAATTATGATTGGAATAAAATTTAAGTGGAAATTTATGAAACTGTGAATAAATAAGTTTGAATAGCTTACAAAATTGGAATTAATGGAATAATTATATACTTAAACTATAAAGTGATGTAAATCTTGGGTTAAAAATTTAAATGTGAATATACTTGAGTACGCATCGAAAAAGGAAAATGGAATCTGATTGGAAATTTAATCTTGAAAAAAAGAAGTGGACTTTAGTAAAATTAAAATGAATGGAAATTGATTACTATAAAAAAAATTATAACTTTATTCATGTAACGACCCCGAATTTTAAATAAATTTAAATTGATAATTAAGTTAATTTTTGAATTAAAATTGTAAAATTAAATGATAAGGTAATGCGAGTTTCCCCGAATTCAAATAAATTCAGTATAAATCATTTAAAATTTAAATGTTGTATATATATGTATACAGGCATATATGAGTAAATTTGAATTTATATATATATATATATTTGATTTGAATTTAAATCTTTGAAAAATGGTTTAAAAATAAATATAACTGTGGATATTTGAACACATGTATATAAAATATGAAATGAACATATAAACTTCTAGAAATAAATATTTAAGTTGAAATAAAAGTAAATATATAAAGTAAACATGTATTAATACAAATAAAGGTACTTATAAAATAAATATATATATGAAGATATGCAAGACATAAGATTAAAAGAAATACATGTTTAGTTTGGAAATAGAGATAAATATGTAAAAGGTAAATACAATTGCTAAAATTTTAACAACAAGTTAAAATAGAAATTATTCATATTACAAAGCATAAGATTAAAAGAAAGAAAAATGAGGATAAGTATAAACACCTTTGTCTGTACTAGCTTGCAAAAGAAAACATAAGAAGGAAATACAAACCAGGCAACACTTGTAAAAGAATGAAGGAAATAAAATATAGCTTGCAAAGGAAGACATATTCAAGTATAAACAATCAGATAAGTGTAGCTTTGTACAAAGAAAATTTATGCAATGTCTTTAGCCACCGAAATATATAAGTGTAGCTTGCAAAATAGATAAGGTTGAAAACATAAAGGACATTAGCATTGAATGTTTGCATCTCTAAGTACATACAATATCATTTCAGCCCCAAATGGAAGAAAAAATCTCTGCCTATTATTGTACAAACCTGTATATCACTTGTACAAATTAATTATATCAACCTTAAAACTCATTTTTGTATATCGGCCTTCTTATTTTTCAATCCATTTTCGTCCATCAAAACCAAGAAAATCTAAAGTAAACAATCTCTAAAACTTAAACAAACTTCGACATAAACTACAATACAAATCACTACAAACCAGAGATCAAAGAGGCAAGTTTCAGCTAGAAAATTCAAGCCTGTTGCAAAATGGAAACAATTCTGTTTCAACATAAAAGAACTCTGTCCATTTCAAAATCCAGGTGAGTAACTTCACTTTTAAACTTTAAAGCAAAATGTAGTTGCATGCTAGTGTTGTTGAACTAAATTTGTATTGGGTGGATCTGCTGTGTATATATATGTATGATGTATGTATGTTGTTTCCAACAGAAGTTACTCAGTTTATGGTTCAAGTTCTTCTGTTGTAATTTAAATTCAATTTCTTTGGAACCAATTGTTGTTAGGACTAAGTTTTCAAACAAAAGATGTTTGATTTAACATAGATTAAGGTTTGAAATTTTAATTTAGACAAAATAAAGCATGAGTGACTCTGTAAACCCAAAACCAATAGTGCAAATGCATATAAAAGTGGAATTTCAAACATGGTAATTTATTGATTCATTTATATAACCTGGATCTTTATCAGAAATCATGATTTTTAAAGGTTAAAACAGAATTTATAGATTGGGATCGAGAGAGAATTGGAGAGTTGATCGAAATTTGGTCTTTTGTCAATATCCGTCGATCAAAGTGATGATAGGCGTCGGGCTTGTAACCAGAGGTGGTTGGGGCTTGGGGTTTCCAGGAAAAATAATGGAGAATTTTTCTGATGATGGTGGTGGCCACACGAAGCCAATTTAGGGCTTTGGTGTCAGGTTTTGTCGACAGAGTTGTTCGAATTAACGTGATGTCCACGGTGGATCAGAAGCAATCGCGCCCATGGGAAATGAAGTATTGGATGCTAGCGAAGCTACCTTCGAAGTCACGAGGTTATTAGTAGTCAGATCTTCAGTGTCGAGGAAGTTTTTCAGATAGTAGTTTGGTTCCAATTTGATCTTGAGTGCTCGATTTTGATTTGTGGACGTTTGAGTTGATCTGGGTTATCGAGTGGAGTAGTGGGGTTGCCGATGACTTGTAGGTGGTCGAGGTACTGATCTCCAGTGGCCGTACCGTTGGTGCACGTGCACGGCCATGGCATAGTATCTGGAACTATGTTTATTTGGGAAGAAGATAATAGTCTCGAGTTTTACTCGAAGAATTTTTGAACTGGGCTCGAAGTAAAAAGAGTAGGGGCTCGGGTAGTAATCCTTGTTACAGGTTTTAAAAGAAAACAAAACCTGTTCTGTTTTTTGAAATTTTAAAATTTAATTTCAAATTATAAAACAAAGTTTAAGCTAAGTTTTAAAATCAAAGTGTAATAATGAATTCAAGTTAGTTTTGAAACTTACTTTGGAAATAAATCAAGTTTTAAATTTAAATTGGTTAACTAATTGAAAGTATATTTTAAGGAATTTAAAAGTAAGTTTAAAGGTGAATATTGTTTTTAAATGTGGTTTAAACTTTGTTAAAGTTAAATTTGTATTCATTTTTAAGTCTTAAATTTAAAGTGAAATTGGAAAGTAAATGTGATAAGTATAATTACTTAATGTAATTAATGAAGCATAATTATTTAGTGATGTAATTAAGGGTAATTACTTGAAGATAATTACTTAATTAAAAGTAATTAATTAATGGTTAAAGTTGATTAAGTGATTAAGAATAATCACTTATTTTAATCAATTAAGGATAATTAATTAAATGGTAATTAATAAAGGGTTAATTTATTAATTGAAGATAATTAATTAAATGGTGAATTAAATAATTAAAGGTTAATTATTTAATAATTAAAGGTTGATGAATTATAAGTAAAGGTTAATTAATTTATTATTAATGGTTAATTAATAAATGATTAAAGAGTAATTAATCAAAATGATTTGTAATTTATTAATGTTAATTAACCAGGATTAGTAATTCATAAGAAATTAATCTGATTTGAATTAATCAGACAATTAACTGATCTTACTTATGAATGTTTGGATTTTATTGAATGGGTGAATTGTTTGATATTCTCTGATCTGTGATGCTGTGTGATATATTCTGATTTGTGTGTGATCTGTACTTTAGTTCATTTATCTGGGATGAATGTAATAGATTATCTGTAATTTATATATCTATGATCTGTGAATAAAAGATAAGCGTTATAGTTATACCGCTTATCAACCATATTTCTGTACTTTGATCTGTGATGATTTATTGATGTTGCACTACTGTGTGAAACCCCTGGACTACACTATACACACACAAATATGGATTTCACGAGGAAATCGGTTAAGTCACAGATGATTTTAAATTTAATATTTTTGAAATTGAAATTTTAATTTCAATTGATTTTGAAATTGGAAATTGGGGTTTAATATGAAAAGCTTTTGAAAGGAGTTTTAAAGATATTTTTAAATATCTTGAAATCAAAATAATTAAATTTGAATTTGAACTCAGAATTTGGAATTGAATTCCATGTTTGGAAATTATGGTTAAAAGATGTTATAAATGTGTTTATATGAATATAACCCATTTTAAAATTATGGTTTTGAGTACTTGAATTTAACCCAAAGACTTTAACTCGTATAAATGAATTAGAATTTCCAAAATGAAACTGTTTGTTTTCAAATGATAAAAGCTTTCATATAAGAAATGGAATTCCAGGAATTTCAAGTTTGAATTGGAAATAGTTTTCCAAGTTACGAATAAATCTTTGGAAATGTGTTTTGAAAGCTATGAGTTAAATCTTTGTTTTAAAGATTGGACGAGTTAATCCAAATTGAAATGGAAATCTATGAATAGATCTTTGTGAAACTGAGTGAACTTTGTGAGATGAATCTTTTTGTAAAAGATTAAAATGGTAATGTGTTTAAACCATTCGAAAGAAAAGTTTTGGATAATAAGTTGTGACTTAACTGAAATCCCAATATCCATATGTTTTTAAATATGCGCTCGTTATTCGGTTTATCCGGGAGAGGACCTTTGTGTCATATAACCCATTCCGAATAATGATTCGACGTATATGGATAGCATTTGAAGACCGGTGGTAAAGACCGGATATTTTCGAAAACGAAAGGACAACTCGTCGAATGTCTCTGCATCGACTGGCCCCGATATAGAGATTTGATCACCCTTTGTGATGGGAAGTCCGGACGTGATTAGAAATTATCCGGATTTGCAAGGGCTTCTCCGGAAGTGCCTTTGGTTCTGTTCGAACCCGGAACAGACTTGTATGGTTACATGTCTGACATTACATTTTGAGATATAAAGCCGATTTCTTTCAAATACATTTCTGTTGGTGGCGGAGAATTTATTCTCTTAGCTTAACACCCTTCTCTGAGACGTACGAGCTCAGAGGTTATGTAGTTGAAGGTTATCGGCGATATATTCCCAATTTGGTAATGTGTCATGCTGAGGGTTGCTGTGTGATGATTATTTATTGATCATTTGCTGATCAAAGCATGGCTTTCGTGTAAAGCGTAGCTTTGTGGACGAGACCACATCGAGCCTCACAGACCGGAAATGGTCGAAACAGGAAAGATGCGGCAAGGTTTCAAGGGTAGCTCCCCTAGGGTATGTCCATCCCTTCTGGAAAAGGGTGGTATGATGGTATGGAGCCTAGATACTTACTCATGTGGACACACTATATTTATTACTGTGTGATGTTGGTTATCGAACGCTCGGATAAAGGTCCCAAAGGACCGGGGGTGGAATATCTCAGGTTTACTACCCGGGAAGGGGGTAACCGGCCTTGTGTTGGCAGAGAGCAGGTGGTTCTCGGGGCGTACCTCCAGAGGCGTTCCCATGTGGCATAGGAAGTTCCTTAGCTTGACCATTTGTTGGAAAATCCAAAGAAACAATACGAGCCTTGTACGGTTTTAGTTGTATAACCTGCTATGGAATGTGGCGGTAACCTGCTATTGAACATAGTAGCTATTGTAGGCATACAATAATGGTTGTATGCAGGCTAAGATTAATATTGTATTTTCGAAATGTTTTCCTACACTATGCACTAGTAATAATATCAAAAGAGTTTTGTTTGCATAGTAAGCATGTTTGACTATCATAAGAAGAAATCTCCTTCAATTCTGCGTTTGCATTGTGTGTGGCGGGAGGTCTTATGGTAGTTTCATTTTCCAAAAGCATTGCGGATTTCAATGTTTAAAGTTCTTTTGTTGTTTGTTTAAAGATAAACTGTTTTTGTTACTCACACTAGTCCCATGACTGACTCGGAGTTTATTCTTCCCTTTCTAAACTCTGGGTGCCCACAATTTCCCACACGGGCAGTCTAGAGTTGGGTTTCTCAGATATTCAGGTTTAGTAGATTAACGGGAGCTAGTTCAGTGTTGGGAGTTCATGGACGACTGACGTTGCTTACCTTTGTGGATGGTGATGGTGGTTCGATCTTGATATTGGAATTGGTGGATTCATTCTTTTTTGAAGATGATTTGGAGTTATCACTTCTGTTATTTCCGTTGTATCATTATTTCTCTATGATATTGTTGTATCATATTGATATCATTATTGTATATCATTCTGGATATTGTTTTCATTGGAGTTGTATATGATATCATCTATTTCTTTCTTCCGCTGTGTTGTTATACTTAATGGTGTTATATCCTTCGGAGAGCCAGATTCGGCGTTTGAATCTGCGGCATTTTGAGTACAAGTGAAGTACGGGTGCTGAATTTCGAAGGCCGAGTTCAGGATCTTTATAATGGTATCAGAGCTAAGGCTGAACTTTAGCTATGGAGTATAACACATTAAGTAGCTCATTAGAGATAGGGTGAAGTATACCTTAGAATGTGTATTCCTCAGATATCCGTTCGAATGCCTCAGTAAATTCTCTTAGTATCCACTGATAGTAAGTATGAGTGCAAGAAGAGGATGAGATAGGGGACAGGGGAATATGACTATAAATGGTCAATACCCTGCAATAGTGGAAACAATCGTTTCTCTATCAATCTCTTTTGTTCAAACATCTCTTCTCAATTCTTCGATAGTTCCTGGTAGATCCAGGAAGGAGATTCGATATATTAATATGGGACATAAACTCCAAATAAGCCAAAATTGTTGCTTGGATGTATTGGTTGCCTTGTTTTTTTTGGTTGTTATGGTTGATAGGTATACTTTAGTTTCTAAACTGGAAGTTTTGAAATTCTATCCATATATCTATCTACTCCTTGGGTCCGAATATATTCTACGGATGGTTAGTTATCCCTTCGGACTAACCGATGCCACTGCATATTTCGTAGATCTGGATAACCCGAGTATCTTATGAAGTGTTAAAACAGATTCGTTCTTGATATTCTGATTTGGTAAGCCAAATGCAGAATGGATGTTCAGTTTGATTTGATGAAATATTTTTCATCTATCATTGGTTCCCCTTGGCAATTTCGAGGATGAAATTCTTTTAAGGGAGGAAAGTTGTAACGACCCCGAATTTTAAATAAATTTAAATTGATAATTAAGTTAAATTTTGAATTAAAATTGTAAAATTAAATGATAAAGTGATGTGAGTTTCCCCAAATTCAAATAAATTCGGTATAAATCATTTAAAATTTAAACGTTGTATATATGTATATGGGCATATATGAGTAAATTTAAATTTATATATATATATATATATATTTAATTTGAATTTAAATCTTTGACAAATGGTTTAAAAATAAATATAACTGTGGATATTTGAACACATGTATATAAAATATGAAATGAACATATAAACTTCTAGAAATAAATATTTAAGTTGAAATAAAAGTAAATATATAAAGTAAATATGTATTAATACAAACAAAGGTACTTATAAAATAAATATATATATGAAGATATGTAAGACATAAGATTAAAAGAAATACATGTTTAGTTTGGAAATAGAGATAAATATGTAAAATGTAAATACAATTGCTAAAATTTTAACAAGTTAAAATAGAAATTATTCATATAACAAAGCATAAGATTAAAAGAAAGAAAAATGAGGATAAGTATAAACACCTTTGTCTATACTAGCTTGCAAAAGAAAACATAAGAAGGAAATACAAACCAGGCAAAACTTGTAAAAGAGTGAAGGAAATAAAATATAGCTTGCAAAGGAAGACATATTCAAGTATAAACAATCAGATAAGTGTAGCTTTGTACAAAGAAAATTTATGCAATGTCTTTAGCCACTGAAATATATAAGTGTAGCTTGCAAAATAGATAAGGTTGAAAACATAAAGGACATTAGCATTGAATGTTTGCATCTCTAAGTACATACAATATCATTTCAGCCCCAAATGGAAGAAAATATCTCTTCCTATTCTTGTACAAACCTGTATATCACTTGTACAAATTAATTATATCAACCTGTAAACTCATTTTTGTATATCGGCCTTCTCATTTTTTAATCCATTTTCGTCCATCAAAAAAAAGAAAATCTGAAGTAAAAAATCTCTAAAACTTAAACAAACTTCGACATAAACTACAATACAAATCACTACAAACCAAAGATCAAAGAGGCAAGTTTCAGCTAGAAAATTCAAGCTTGTTGCAAAATGGAAACAATTCTGTTTCAACATAAAAGAACTCTTTCCATTTCAAAATCCAGGTGAGTAACTTCACTTTTAAACTTTAAAGAAAAATGTAGTTGCATGCTAGTGTTGTTGAACTAAATTTGTATCGGGTGGATCTGCTGTGTATATATATGTATGATGTATGTATGTTGTTTCCAACAGAAGTTACTCTGTTTATGGTTCCAGTTCTTCTGTTGTAATTTAAATTCAATTTCTTTGGAACCAATTGTTGTTAGGACTACGTTTTCAAACAAAAGATGTTTGATTTAACATAGATTAAGGTTTGAAATTTTAATTTAGACAAAATAAAGCATGAGTGACTCTGTAAACCCAAAACCAACAGTGCAAATGCATATAAAAGTGGAATTTCAAACATCGTAATTTGTTGATTCATTTATATAACCTAGATCTTTATCAGAAATCATGATTTTTAAAGGTTAAAACAGAATTTTTAGATTGGGATCGAGAGAGAATTTGAGAGTTGATCGAAATTGGGTCTTTTGTCAATATCCGTCGATCAAAGTGATGATAGGCGTCGGGCTTGTAACCAGAGGTGGTTGGGGCTTGGGGTTTCCAGGAAAAATAATGGAAATTTTTTCTGATGATGGTGGTGGCCACGCGAAGCCAATTTAGGGCTTTGGTGTCAGGTTTTGTCGATAGAGTTGTTCGAATTAACATGATGTCCACGGTGGATCGGAAGCAATCGCGCCCATGGGAAATGAAGTATTGGATGCTAGCGAAGCTACCTTCGAAGTCGTGAGGTTATCAGTAGTCAGATCGTCGGTGTCGAGGAAGTTTTTCAGATAGTAGTGTGATTCCAATTTGATCTTGAGTGCTCGATTTTGATTTGTGGACGTTTGAGTTGATCTGGGTTATCGAATGGAGTAGTGGGGTTGCCGATGACTTGTAGGTGGTCGAGGTACTGATCTCCGGTGGCCGTTCTGTTGGTGCACGTGCACGGCCATGGCATAGTATCTGGAACTATGTTTATTTGGGAAGAAGATAATAGTCTCGAGTTTTACTCGAAGAATTTTTGAACTGGGCTCGAAGTAAAAAGAGTAGGGGCTCGGGTAGTAATCCTTGTTACAGGTTTTAAAAGAAAACAAAACCTGTTCTGTTTTTTGAAATTTTAAAATTTAATTTCAAATTATAAAACAAAGTTTAAGCTAAGTTTTAAAATCAAAGTGTAATAATGAATTCAAGTTAGTTTTGAAACTTACTTTGGAAATAAATCAAGTTTTAAATTTAAATTGGTTAACTAATTGAAAGTATATTTTAAGGAATTTAAAAGTAAGTTTAAAGGTGAATATTGTTTTTAAATGTGGTTTAAACTTTGTTAAAGTTAAATTTGTATTCATTTTTAAGTCTTAAATTTAAAGTGAAATTGGAAAGTAAATGTGATAAGTATAATTACTTAATGTAATTAATGAAGCATAATTATTTAGTGATGTAATTAAGGGTAATTACTTGAAGATAATTACTTAATTAAAAGTAATTAATTAATGGTTAAAGTTGATTAAGTGACTAAGAATAATCACTTATTTAATCAATTAAGGATAATTAATTAAATGGTAATTAATAAAGGGTTAATTTATTAATTGAAGATAATTAATTAAATGGTGAATTAAATAAATAAAGGTTAATTATTTAATAATTAAACGTTAATTATTTAATAATTAAAGGTTGATGAATTATAAGTAAAGGTTAATTAATTTATTATTAATGGTTAATTAATAAATGATTAAAGAGTAATTAATCAAAATGATTTGTAATTTATTAATGTTAATTAACTAGGATTAGTAATTCATAAGAAATTAATCTGATTTGAATTAATCAGACAATTAACTGATCTTACTTATGAATGTTTGGATTTTATTGAATGGGTGAATTGTTTGATATTCCCTGATCTGTAATGCTGTGTTATATATTCTGATTTGTGTGTGATATGTACTGTAGTTCATTTATCTGGGATGAATGTAATAGATTATCTGTAATTTATATATCTATGATCTGTGAATAAAAGATAAGCGTTATAGTTATACCGCTTATCAACTATATTTCTATACTTTGATCTGTGATGATTTATTGATGTTGCACTACTGTGTGAAACCCCTAGACTACACTATACACACACAAATATGGATTTCACGAGGAAATCGGTTAAGTCACAGATGATTTTAAATTTAATATTTTTGAAATTGAAATTTTAATTTCAATTGATTTTGAAATTGGAAATTGGGGTTTAATATGAAAAGCTTTTGAAAGGAGTTTTAAAGATATTTTTAAATATCTTGAAATCAAAATAATTAAATTTGAATTTGAACTCAGAATTTGGAATTGAATTCCATGTTTGGAAATTATGGTTAAAAGATGTTATAGATGTGTTTATATGAATTTAACCCATTTTAAAAGTATGTTTTTGAGTACTTGAATTTAACCTAAAGACTTTAACTCGTATAAATGAATCAGAATTTCCGAAATGAAACTGTTTGTTTTCAAATGATAAAAGCTTTCATATAAGAAATGGAATTCCAAGAATTTCAAGTTTGAATTGGAAATAGTTTTCCAAGTTACGAATAAATCTTTGGAAATGTGTTTTGAAAGCTATGAGTTAAATCTTTGTTTTAAAGATTGGACGAGTTAATCCAAATTGAAATGGAAATCTGAATAGATCTTTGTGAAACTGAGTGAACTTTGTGAGATGAATCATTTTGTAAAAGATTAAAATGGTAATGTGTTTAAACCATTCGAAAGAAAAGTTTTGGATAATAAGTTGTGACTTAACTGAAATCCCAATATCCATATGTTTTTAAATATGCGCTCGTTATTCGGTTTAGCTGGGAGAGGACCTTTGTGTCATATAACCCATTCCGAATAATGATACGACGTATATGGATAGCATTTGAAGATCGGTGGTGAAGATCGGATATTTTCGAAAACGAAAGGACAACTCGTCGAATGTCTCTGCATCGACTGGCCCCGGTATAGAGATTTGATCACCCTTTGTGATGGGAAGTCCGGACGTGATTAGAAATTATCTGGATTTGCAAGGGCTTCTTCGGAAGTGCCTTCGGTTCTGTTCGAACCCGGAACAGACTTGTATGGTTACATGTCTGACATTACATTTTGAAATATAAAGCCGATTTCTTTCAAATACATTTCTGTTGGTGGTGGAGAATTTATTCTCTTAGCTTAACACCCTTCTCTGAGACGTACGAGCTTAGAGGTTATGTAGTTGAAGGTTACCGGCTATATATTCCCAATTTGGTAATGTGGCATGCTGAGTGTTGCTGTGTGATGATTATTTATTGATCATTTGTTGATCAAAGCATGGCGTTCGTGTAAAGCGTAGCTTTGTGGACGAGACCTCATCGAGCCTCACAGACCGGAAATGGTCGAAACAGGAAAGATGCGGCAAGGTTTCAGGGGTAGCTCCCCTAGGGTATGTCCATCCCTTCTGGAAAAGGGTGGTATCATGGTATGGAGCCCAGATACTTACTCATGTGGACACACTATATTTATTACTGTGTGATGTTGGTTATCGAGCGCTCGGATAAAGGTCCCAAAGGACCGGAGGTGGGATATCTCAGGTTTACTACCCGGGAAGGGGGTAACCGGCCTTGTGTTGGCAGAGAGCAGGTGGTTCTCGGGGCGTCCCTCCAGAGGCATTCCCATGTGGCATAGGAAGTTCCTTAGCCTGACCATTTGTTGGAAAATTGTAACGACCCGTATTTTTACGAATCGAAAGTTCGTAAAAATCTGGAATTTTTAGTGTTGTTAAGACGTTCCAGATTTTGGGCAGAGATACGTCTAAGTCTTAGGTCGTGAACGACCTAAGGCATGTAGTAAATCGTGTGCGACTTAGGGAGCTTTAGCTCCAACTTACCAGTTGCGTCATTATAGGTTGTTAACGACTTAAGTGATAGGTCGTGAGCGACTTAAGAAAAGTCTACGACCTAAGGGAATCGGCGAGTTAAGAGTTAGGTCAGTTGGACGAGTTAGCGAGTTAAGAAATAGAGCGACTTAGTGGAGTTAGCGACATAAGGGGTAGGTCGGCGACGACCTAAGGAAGTTAGGTCATGAGCGACTTATGAGCGTGTCAGGGTTAAGTAGTATGTCGCGCATCTGTTAAGTCGCGTAGTGGTTGATTTGTTAGGTCGTAGACGACCTAAGATTAGTTAGGTCGCGTCTTAGTTAAGTCGTAGACAGGTGAGTTTTGATAAGTCGTAAGTCGAAACCCTATTATGTCGCATGGTTGTTAAGTCATTAGGTGAGAGCTGTTGTTAGGTCGCGTTGCAGTAGGGTCGTAGGTCGCGTGAAGGTGCGCATATGCGATGTGTTAAGTCGTGACCGACTTTGGAGTTAGCTGCTAAGTCGTAAGTCGTAGGCAGATGGGTTGTTAGGTCGGCAAAGCTGTTAGGTCGTATGGGTTTTAGGTCGCCAAGGTGTTAGGTCGTAGTGGGTTGGTAGTTCATAAGTCGTGATGGTCTTTAGGTCGGAGACGACCTAATAGTGGACGACCTAGGGAGGAAATCAGCCTATAAAAAGGAGGGGTTTTCTTCATTTTTGGGATCCGGATTTTTTAAGCGACGAAGTGCTGCCATTTTGAGAGCTCGACTTCTACACTTCTTCACTTCTTTTCTCCACTCTAATCTAGTGATTCCATCCATCCAAGTTGAAGATCAAATTGAAGATTCAAGAGCTTAGATTGAAGATCTTCATCCTTCGAAGAGAGATTTCATCGTTTGAAGCGGATTTGTGATAGATCGAGTTAGATCCTTCACTGTCCAGATCTGAAGTGGGCTTCTTTTGAGGTGTTTAGGTGATTTGGTGAGTGGTGATTATCTCTCACACGGATACAAAGGAGTATATCGGATTGTTGGCTTGATTTTGGTGTAGAGTAGTGATTTCCATGCATTTTTGTAAACCTAAGTATAGATCCATATAGATCCATGGTTCATGATGATTTGACATCCATTTTACTATATGTTAACCTATGCAAGTCCATTCTTCAAGATTATAGAGATATTGTTCATGTTTTCATGCTTGTTGGACTTTCGACTCTTTATTTACGAAATTTCCATTATTGTTATAATTGTCTATTTAGATCATATTTGAATGCTTGGTTACTTTGATTAATGTTTGACTTGATTGATTGCTATGAATTAGATGATTGATGATTTGATTTAGACAAGTTGGTCGAAGATGATTCGAAAGCTAAGGGAAAGGCTCTTGAATTGGAAAGCTGCTCGTGGCATATGTAGCGGATGATGAAGCTCTTATGCATAGATTTGATGATGATGATGTTGAGATGAAGCTTTGCGAGGATGTGATGAAGCGAGGCATGATATGAGATAGTCTTGGTCTAATCCAGATGGGATCATTCCAAGCATGTTGATAACTCGGTGATATGGTTCGAGTTGAGGATAATGGTTGGCTCGAGAGGCGCTTGAGCTAGTATGGAAATAGCCGTCGAGGAGGATGACTAGAAGGCTGAGGTCTCATTGTTGTTGAAGGTTCTAGCATGCTCAAAGAAAGAGTACGTTGGGCAGATTCGATAGTCCCTGAAGGCTAATGATTGATAGTCAAGTACTCTGGGCAGATTCGATAGTCCTAGGCACGGGTCACGATGACGTGCAGGAGTTATGTCTAGAACCGGGGTTTCCATTAGACCTTGACGGACGGCTGAAAGAATGTGCCGGTCATTCAATTAATGATGATAACAAAGCAATGATAACAGTGATAGCCAGAGTCATGGATGTTTGGTTGTATCGTCATTCGGTCTCAAGAGCGGTATTTTCTTGAGATGACCCACTTTTCACAAATGATTTTTTTTATTTACAGTTATCATCTATTCAAGAGAACATCCTTTCTCTACTATCCAGGATCTTTCAACCAATATAAAAATATTGTTGTAATCAAATCACCCAACTTACATACAAGAAACCATATATATATGGTACTTGGAGTTTTCCTCTTTCTTTTTAATCAGAGTAGAGGAGTTTTGGAAGCAGAGAATTTATTTTTGGAATTTTCTATATAATTTTCTCATGGCAAAATAATTTTCAAAGAAGCTTTTCTGTCTTACTTAATTTTGGGCAAATCCTAGATGTTATTTCTCTAGTTTTAGAGTTTGTTTAGATTTCCATGAATTTAGATCTACTGAAAACTTAATTATCCTTGGTGCAAGTGTGTGTATATGTATTCTGTGTGCATGTGTGTATCTGTGTTCTGGGTGCATGTGTGTATCTGTGTTCTGTGTGCATGTGTGTATCTGTGTGACTTCAGGTAACATATTTTTCCATTATATCAATCCTGGTTTACTGGTTTGCTTTATTAGTTACCTTTCTTAACCAAATAGCTTAGGGTATTAGACTGGTTGAACCCAGGCTTGGCAAAGTTGGTCAAATTAGCCTGAATTCCTCTGCTACTTTACACAAATGTCATACAGATTAATCTGGGTTTCTATCCTACTTTATTTTCCATCAATACTTACAACAGATCTCTGGTTTCTCTTTTAATTTCCAATCTACAGATCATTTCAGATTATTCTTATCATTGCACACTTTTGCTAAGCATTCAGGGAGTTAATACTATAAATTGTTTCACTTAATAAAACATTCTCAAAAGCATCTCACAACATTCAACAGAAGTCTCATGAGTAGTTCAACACTTGCAAACTGAAAATAGCATTACATTAGTTTCTTCCCAAACAACTTAACCAACATTTCATAGCATAAGTTCAATTTAACATCTATTTTAATATCCTTGAGTCTGTAACTATTATATCCAATTCCTTAGCAGCTAATTCATCCAATTCTTGATCAAGAAAATGCCTATTTACCTGCACAATCACCACGAGCTGCCTCATAAAAAGATGAGACACCCAATGGTATACAAACACACAAAGGGTCAGACTAAATTGTCTGGTATGAATAATCTTACTGAAAATTTAAATAGCTTTATAAAACAGATAAGTTAAAGCAATGTTTCTCTAGTATACATTCCTCTATCACCTGTGCATGTTCATTAATGCATAACATAATAATACATAATTCAATGGATTATTTCAGAGAGCACTAACATATAATTCTCATAGAATACTCTAAACCAACCACTATGATCATCATTTAATCATTTTCCCTATCCATAACTTTCTGGCTATCAGGGATTTTACCCAAACCTACCTGTGAACTTATTCTCCAAATTCAATCTCAGGTATTTTATGATGGACTTTAGCTACTTTCCTTCTATTAAAACACACACTGTCTGGGGGCATATTCACTGTTAACCCAACACACTCAGGCCCCTGGGTCTAATCATACCATGTGTGAGCTTGCAATATTTCCCTTGCCAAGCCATACTTTTGTAGCCCTAAGATCCAAATCCTTAGTTATATTACTAAGTGTTCATTTTCCCTCTTTCCCCCATTTATGCTAATCCCTTCTGCATCTCATAAATTAATCAGAGAAAATAAACAACTCAACCATCATGCATGTGTTCAAAGAACTACAGATCATTTTCTTATAATCATAGATTTATTCATACAAGCTAGTTTGATTTCTCAGTTTACATATTATTTAAATCATGGGTTTTGGGGAATCATGCCTATAAATATATGGTCATGTATAATTTGCCTTGATGCATCCATTTACCTCTGGCTTAATCAGATAATCACAGATTCATAAGATCTGACTAAACCACAAGCTTATATTCTTATCTGGATTTATTTGTAATCATAGAAGTTCAGCACAAGTATATCATTGCACTTCTATGTTACCATGTTTATTTTTGAGACATAAGCAGCAACCACTTTATGCTACAGCCCCATTTATATTTTTCCCATTTTTAGACCATAGATTTATATCATATCCCTGGAGTTTCCATGAATTAATCTATATGCAATAGTCACATAAAGAGAGCCTCTCATCTTAAAGATAATTTCATGACACAATAATCATTCAAACATAAAAGCCATCAATATATTTTCTGGGTATATTAACACAAAATATTTAAGCAGATCATCAACACACCAATATCATAAAATAAGCACAGATTAATTAAAAATATAAAAACCATTTAGGCTGCCTCAATATTCAGGACTTAATGCCAATTTTCAGTGAGGTTACTCACCTTAATCCTTTTCCTTTGATCTGCTATCTCCTACTTAACTCTAATGGCCAGTGCTTCTCAAGTTTTCTCTTTTGCTAACTATCTATATTTCTGTATATTTATTTTTTAAGAAAATGGTGACAGATCCTTTCACCCTTAAACCCTCTTTTATACAAGACCTTGGCTGTCTCTAGGGTTTTAAAATTTACCCAATGTCAATTTTACCCCACCACTTATGATCAGCCTCTCTTTCCATTTTAAGAGCAAATAAGTAAATGGTCCCTGGTTCTATTAACAGAAATTACACTTTATTACCCCAGTCACCATATTTGCATGATCTCTATAAAAGCTGAGAGAATTGCTAAAAGTGGATAAAGTATTTATTCAACAACTCATACCATTTCCATGCAATTTCTAATAATTTTTCTTTAGCCATCCTTTGTTTAAAATGCCTGTACAATATCTATATTTCTATCCACTACGCCATAGATTGCATACTGCAACACCAAAGAAGTGATGCAGGAAGTGCCAAAAAATGATGCTGTAGGCTAAAAAAGGGCAAAGGCAACACTTTCTCGGTGTTGCATTTTGCCGCGTTGCCGCAGACCTCAAAGGCAACATTTTGACTATCTAAGGCAACATAAGAAATATTGTTGCAATAGAACCATATTTGGGTCTATAGCAACATCCATAGGTGTCTGTACCAACATTCCAAAATGTTGCTATAGATATTAACTTTCTGAATTTGTGGGGCCCACAATGTAGAGCATATTTGATTTTTTAATAGAAATAAATATTTATTTAATAAAATGCTATTGCACAGAATTGGTATTCAAACAGTAATTTATTTAAATAAATATTTTATTTCAACATTTGAAATAGTACAAATTCCTGACTCCACTATTTTACAATTCAATGATATATAACACTGATATTTACATATACAGATAATCCTCACTACATCACTCAGTTCACTCATTACATATGCAGTTTCAATTTATACAGACACCGACACTGACAAATAAATGACGAGCTGAGTGCCGAGCCGAAGGCGAGCCGAGTGCCGAGCCGAAGGCGAGCCGAGAAGCGGGTCCGGGCGCAGCGCCGGCGGGGGTCCGGGGCACCGCAGTCCCGGCGGGGATCGACCTTGTCTTCAGCTCATGCATTTCGGAAGATCGAGCAAGTGGGCACCGCCCGATTCATCCGATTTCGGAAGATCGAGCCTTCTTTGAAACCTGTCTTCAGCTCATGCATTCATACACTCATGCACATTTGATTTGACTCTGTCTTCAAGCTTGTATCCAGCTGTCCAGTCTTCAATACCTGTCACATATAATTCAAAAGCAGTAATCTGGAAAATAATATTTAACTCAAACAGAAAATGAAAATATTTTTGTTATAATATTTGCCTCAGGTATTTGGGTTGTTTCTTTTCATAAGTGCATAAGCCAAACATGAATGCAACACATGGATACAAGGACACGGCACAAGGTCAAACCCGAGTCATCGACTGGATTCAACTCAGGGCCAAGCAACCAACAAAACAAACAAGAACCAGGTTCAGCAAAATGTAGACAAGCCAGTGCAAGAAACACAGCAGTACACATAGGCAGCCCATCAAGCAAAAACAGTGAATGCATCAGGCATGTACAAGAGAAACATAGGCAGTAATATGATATACAGAGGACTTGGAGCATCAGTTCATGTTAAAGAACAAGGCTAGCATGGTACCAGTTCAGTCCAGACTAAGAAAAACCAACAAAGCTCAACACACATATGTTTGTATATATCGTGGAAATCAAAACTCAATGTTCAGATTAGTCAACAGTTTTAGAAAACCAAAGATCACTTTCAAAGTTCTGATTTTCAAAATGCAGAAGCTTTCAAGTGAAGCAGTTTTCTAGAGGACAGCAGAATACAAATACTTCAAGTTCTGGTTTAACAAATGCAGCAAGGTACAAAGGTATGTGAACAAGTTTAACAAAGGTTCAAGTTCTGGTTTAACAAAGGTTCAAGTTCTGGTTTAACAAATGCAGCAGAAAGGAGCTAACAAGCTCAGATTAGAAATCAAAAACAAGCCAGTGAACCAAAATCCAAAATCCAACATACCAAATAATATCACATCGCAATTCATCATCGGCAAAGCAAAATCAATCCAGTGAACCAAAATCCAACATACCAATACATCATCACAATCCAACATACCAGATTTCTCAAAGTCCAACAGAAAGATTAAACTCGAGATTATAGGAAATAAAGCCTATAAATAAATCCCAATTCATCATCGGCAAAAGCGTGCGAGTGTAATCAAAATCGAGAATAATCAAGTAAACCAGAAGGCAGAAAACATACCAAATAATATCACATCGCACCGAACGACGAAGTCAAAGCAATTCGAGCAATCAATCAAGGAGAATGAAGGAGCAAGCTACCAGGAACGTTTCTCACACTAGATTCGATCAATCAGAGCATCAAAGCAACTGGAATCGCGTGCCCTAGTTTTCACAGAGTGGAACGAAAAAGAAAAATGCCGTGCCCTAATTTTCACACAAAGAGGAACGAGAAAGAAAAGTAAAGCGGGAAATGAAAATTGCTAAGGTGTGGATTGATGGTGTGGATTGACGGTTGAGATTTTGTTTTAAATGATGGTGTGGATCGCTGAGGTGTAAAATTTTATTAATTTTATTAATTTTATTAATTTGAATATATTTATAGCTACTGCAACATTTTGCTGATATCTATGCTAACACATTGAAGTGAATGTTGCAATAGACAAAAATCAGCATAGCTATCGTTACATTGTAGCTAGCAACACCTTGTAATTTCGTTGCAATAGGCCATCTATGGCGTAGTGATCCTTGCCTAAACCTTTATTTTTCTTATTCTAGACTTTGTTTCAATGACACATTCATATCTGTAATAATCATGTTATGTTCATGTATCTATAGTTTTCTTTAGCTTACAAATAATTTTCTGCTTCTTTTTTTTTAGAGAAGTATGTACATATGTATTATATCATCTTGTATACATATCAATATTTACCCAATATATTTATGGTCAACTTATCATATATATTTTTCCTAGGCAACCAAAAATAATTCAAACAAGTATATTAAATTAAATTATAAAACTTGTTCATAAAATCAGGGTTATCACATATACCCTTCCTTTTAGGAATTGTTGAAAGAGCGGTAGGGATCGTGCTATATGGAATTATACTAATGCGGAAATAAACTAAGATAATATAGTAAAATGAATAATATAAAACAAGCACACCAGGAATTTTTATACTGGTTCGAACTTCCCGTTCTACGTCCAGTCCCAGACTCCTTCTGGAATTTCACTAACAACAATCCTCACTTAACCCGGAGGAACAGGTTTACAACAACCCTTGAACAGCCGAACAAAGGACCTGAGCAACAGAACAGGATTTTGCCTCAACAGCCGAAGAGGACTTCACACGCCTGAACAGCAGAACAGGACTTCAACTTATACAAAAGGTATTTGACACTGTGTGTTCTCAATAACACGGATTTGTCTCTTGATAGTACAACCTTCCTATAATCTTCTCCTTTATAATATATATATTGTGATGTGCTTTGAGAATAGTGGAAGATAGAGTGATCAACGATCAGAGAATGTAAGCAGTTTGAGTGCAGTTTTAAAATATAGAATAGATAGGAATTCAAGAATATTAAAATTAGATTCGGTTGATTGTTTGTTGAATTCTGTAATCTATTTATAGTGTATAAAGAGTTGCAACTATAGATGAAAAGTTATATTGAAAAGAACAGTTGCAACCATTGATTTTGAAAGAGTTTCTCTTTGGTGAAGAGAAGTGTCTTTTCACAAAAATAGCAGTTGTAGAAATTCAGCCATCTGAAAATAAATTTCAGACTTCTGAAATTTGAAGCGTGCAAAACAGAGAGTAAATAGGCTATTTTTATCTATATTCAGACGTCTGAAATAACAGAACCAGACGTCTGAATATTGTTGAAAAATTGAATTTTAACTTCAGATTCAGACGTCTGAATAGGTCATTTCAGACGTCTGAATTTAGCCTAAAATTGAGTTTTATTCTTTGGCACTGGTGTGTATTTATATATATCTGAAGGAGAGATTTTTACAAATATTTTAATTCTAAACAATGACCCAAAACAACATATATGCAGCATGAAGATTATGAATCCAGTCTTGTGGCTATTCCTGCAAAAAATATGTTAGTAAATAATGTATATAGTTGTCGTTTGTCAAAATACACAATAGACATCGAAACCGAGGTCTTAACATTCTCCCCCTTTTTGACGATGACAACTATATACTAAAACTCCCCCTGTCAAAAAGAATTAACACCATTTTATCAACTACATACTAAAACTCCCCCTGTCAAAAAGAATTAACACCATATTCTCCCCCTTTGTCATTGCAAAAAGGTAATCAGTAATTTTACAAGATAGATCAAAGTAGACATAAATTAAAGAAGTTGCAAAAGAGAGTTTAAGACACATAACAAACAACATAAAAGAGCAGAAAAAAAAAATCAGAATCTAGGACTAGAGTCACTTCCAACTTCATCATCATCATCACCACTAATTCTATTCTCTGAACTTGAAGACCATTGAAAAGGAGTGGGGTTGAAAACATCGGTAGATGAAGAGGTTGAACAACCAATACGTTCCCAAATTTTGTTAAGAAAGCCTCGAATGGAATTAAAACGTTTTTCAGATTTTCGTTCTATTGATTTCATTCGGTTTTGAAGTTTTGCTTGATTTTGGGAAAGTGTTACCAAGGCATTCCTTGAGCTAGAGTCGGGAGAAAGAATCACAATATCATTATCATCTTCTTCTTCCGATGGAGGGATAGATGATTGAGTATGAGAATCGTGCCGACGAGGTTGTGGCTGGTTTTGATCACGGTTGGCAACCCATTCTTGGAAAGAGATATATGCTAAACTTTCCGGGCGTTTTGGCAATCCCATAAGACCTAATGTTTTAGACCCAAGTTCTTTGATCGAAGAGAATTCGGACTCAGGAAAAGGAATGTTAAAATTTTGAAGTATTTTCATAATATAAGCACCATAGTGGAAGGTCTTATATCGTCTCCTATGATTGACATCCATGAATTCTTCCAAAATTATTTGAGCCCAATTTATAGGTTGACCGGAGTATACAGCATATAGGGCTTGAAATTTTCTTTTATTAACTATCTCATAACTTCTTGTCCTTGGAATAACAGAACGAATTAATGATCTATGAAGAATGCGAGCTTGAGGACGAAGTTGAATAGAAGTGAGTCGATTAATATCATCATTCAAGAATTGATGTGAAACTTCATCTCTATTAGTTAAATCTAAAGACACATCAATCTCATCTAAATCAATTCCGGTTGATGGACAACGTAGAATTTCACCAAGCCTTGAAATTGGCAGATAAATTTTAACTCCACAAACCAAAGTCCAAATACAATCATTGCGATTGTGAGGAGTATGATGGTCTAGATTCATGTTTGCAAAAAATAATTTTACTAAAAGATGATTAATTTTGATATTGTTGGCATCAAAAGAGACTAGAGACTCTAACCCATTTGCTCTTACAAATTGATGAATACGATAGGCGCTGAATTCTTCGAATTTGATGAAGGCTCCAGGAAAAAAATTAGATCTATTCATTTGAGCAAATCGTTGCCTTGCTTGGTCGTTCCATAGCCACTGATCAATGTTTGGTGTAGATGAAGAGGATGATGGTCTTGATCTTTTTGATTTAGGTGCCATTTGAGTTGTTTGAGAAAGAAGTAATAACAATGGAGAAGTAATAACCAAAAGAAGAAGATGAAGAAGAGCAAAAAAAAACAAAGGACGGGTGGAATAAAAGGGTTTGGTGTCTTGAAATTCGTGTAATATTAATTTGAAAAAAAAAATTTCCAGTTTTCAGACGTCTGAAAAATACTTTCAGACGGCTGAATATAAGAAAATTGAAACAGAAAGAAAACAGTGCAAAAATGCCTATTTAAGACGTCTGAAATCATAGTTTTAGACGTCTGAAACTGTTAAAACATTATTCTCTTACACTGTTCAGACGTCTGTAATAAAGAGATCAGACGTCTGAAATTTTACTTTTTACAAAAAATAGAGATACACAAAATAGAATAAGAATCTATAAGAAATTATTTATCCGAGTCACTTGGAGTTTTACATTCTTCTGGTTCGATCTTGGTTATCTCTGTGTATGGTCGCAAGGGAGACCAATATGGTTGACGTTCCCAAGAGTTTTGTGGAACCGAAGGAGTTTGTGGACTCGGCTCCCATGAATTCCATCCAGATGAAGTTATTTGTTGAGATGTTGAAGGTTGAACTACATCTTTCTTAGGAGATGTACCACAGAATTTCAAAGCCACTTGTTCAATAAAACTAAGTCGTTTGGAATTAACTTTTTGTTCGTAATACATCTCTCGTTGTAAATCCAACTGTTCTCTTTGATAATGATGCATCTCTGATATTTTCTCTTTGGTTGATGGAGAGCCAAAGAAAAGAAACCGTCGAGATTTCTTTTTTTTCAGGAGTATAGCTAGAACGTTCACGAGAAGGACAAGGTCTATTTTTCTCATGAGGTGTTGGAGTTACTAAAATTTCAAGAGATGATGTAGAATAAGATGATGGAGAATCATCGGATTCAGAAGCCATGGAGAGAAGTAATATGAACAAGTTGATTTTCATTGTAGAGGGAAAAAACAGAAAATAGAAATGACTTTGATGAAAAAAGAAGATTAGAATTGAACAATTTATAATAAGATAGAAAGTTCAAATATAGTATAAAAGCAATGGCTGAAACTCATTTGATAGTAATATCCGTCTGTTAAAACAAAAGGTAAAAATAGTAAAAAGGATATTAGCCAAAACAAAAAAAATTTAAATAGTATAAAATTTATCAAAAAAAATTATAAATTTTGAAGAGACACAATACCAAGTTCTCGCCTTAGTTTTACAAAAATATTTTCTAAAAGAGGTTTTGTAAAAATATCAGCTAACTGATTTTCAGAAGAAACAAAATCTAAAATAATTGTCCCTTTTTCAACATTATCACGAAGAAAATGATGACGAATGTCAATATGTTTTGTTCGTGAATGATTAATAGGATTTTTAGATAAGTTAATAGCACTAGAGTTGTCACAATATATAGTTGAATTTGATAAATTTATATTTAAATCTTTGAGTGTTTGTTGCATATAGATTACTTGAGTACAAGCCAAAGCAGCAGAAATATATTCTGCTTCACACGTAGAAAGAGAAACACAATTTTGTTTCTTACTAAACCAAGATACAAGTGATTTTCCAATAAAATGGCACGTACCACTTGTACTTTTTCGGTCTGTTCGAGAACCACCGAAATCAGCATCACTATATGAAACTAATTCAAATGGACATTCTTTAGGATAGAATAGACCAAAATCCTTTGTGTTTGTTAGATAACGTAGTATACGTTTCACTGCTCTTAAATGTGATTCTTTTGGATTGGCTTGGAATCTAGCACACAAACAGACACTCATCATTATGTCAGGACGACTTGCAGTTAAATATAGTAATGATCCAATCATACTTCGGTATTGTTTCTGATCAACACTTTTGCCATTTTCATCTTTTTCAAGATGTGTTGTCGTACTCATAGGAGTTGGTTTGGCAGAAGTATTTTCCATTCCGAAGCGTTTGATTAGATTATTACAATATTTTTCTTGATTAAAAAATATACCATTCGGTAATTGCTTAATCTGTAGACCAAGAAAGTATGATAATTCTCCCATATGGGACATTTCAAATTCCTTAGTCATAATATCCGAAAAATCCTGACATAATTTTTCGTTGGTGGAACCAAATATGATATCATCAACGTAGATTTGAACTATTAAAATATCCCTTTTTGAATGTTTAATGAATAATGTTTGATCAACCTTTCCAATTTGAAATCCCGAAGAGATTAGATAGCTCTTAAGTCGTTCGTACCAAGCACGTGGTGCTTGTTTTAAACCATATAGAGCCTTCTTAAGTCTATATACATGATTGGGATATTTTTCATGAGCAAATAAGGGAGGTTGTTCAACATACACATTTTCTTTAATATATCCATTCAGAAAGGCACTTTTAACGTCCATCTGATAAAGTTTAAAATTATGAAAACACGCATAGGCCAGTAGTATTCGAATTGCTTCTAGTCTTGCTACAGGAGCGAATGTCTCTTCATAGTCGATACCTTCTTCCTGATTGTATCCTTGAGCCACCAATCTTGCTTTATTTCTAGTGATATTTCCTTGTTCGTCCGCCTTGTTTTTGTAAACCCATTTTGTTCCAATAACAGTTTGATTACTTGGTCTAGGAACTAATTCCCAAACTTCATTGCGCTCAAACTGATTTAGTTCTTCTTGCATTGCAATGATCCAGTATTCGTCGGTAGAAGCTTCCTTTGGGTTCTTTGGCTCGATAGTAGATATGAATGCTACGTGGCCCATTTGATTTAATTGATTCCTAGTTCGAACGTTTGAATTAATTTCTCCAATAATGTTTTGAACAGGATGATCCCGTAAGATATGTGGTGGAGATTTTAATTCATTTTGAATATTATTGTTCTCATTAGGATTATCAATTTCGTTTTCATTTATTTTAACATTTTCAGATTCTGTATTTATGATGTTATCATCATCATCATTATTTATACTTGTTATTTGTTGAAAATTTTCATCAAACGATACATGTAGAGTTTCCTCAACAGTATTTGTTCTTTTATTAAACACTCGATAGGCCTTGCTTCGATCCGAATATCCTAGGAAGAAACCTTCGTCAGATTTCGCATCAAATTTGCCAAGCTGATCTTTAGTGTTTAATATAAAACATTTTGAACCAAAAACTTTGAAATAGGATATGTTTGGTTTTCTGCTATTAAAGAGTTCATACGGAGTATTCTTAGTGAGAGGTCGAATGGAAACCCTGTTTAAAACATAACAGGCAGTTGCTACAGCTTCTGCCCAAAAATGTTTTGGAAGTGTGCTTCCATTTAACAAAGTTCTTGCACATTCCTGTAAAGTTCTATTCTTTCGTTCTACAAATCCATTTTGTTGTGGAGTTCTAGGAAACGAGAAATTATGAGAAATTCCTTTCTTTTTACAGAATTGTTCAAAAGCTTCATTTTCGAACTCTCCTCCATGATCACTCCGAATATTCTTAATTTTTAATTCCTTCAAGTTTTGGATTCTCTTGACGAAAATTTTAAAGTGATCAAAAGTATCACTTTTATTTTTCATAAAAATTGTCCAAGTATATCTAGAAAAATCATCGACAATTACAAACACATATTTGTTATGATTTATGGATTGCACTTGTGTTGGTCCAAATAGATCCATATGAAGTAACTCCAGTGGTTGTAATGTCGAAATGACCTTTTTAGATTTAAATGATGATTTTGTTAATTTACCTAATTGACAGGCATCACAAATATGATCTACTTTAAAGTTCATTTTTGGTAACCCCTTTACTAAGTTATTTTTAGATAACTTATTAATGGATTTGAAGTTAATATGACAGAAACGTTTGTGCCATAACCAAGGATCATTTTCATTAGCTATTAAGCACATATCTGAATTATGATTGACTTTCATATTCAGAACATATATATTTCTGTTTCTATTACCTTCAAATATGAGATTTCCACTGTGATCTAAAATGCTACACTTATCTTCGGAAAAAGAGATTTTGAATCCTTTGTCACACAATTGGCTGATACTCAACAAATTGTGCTTCAGGTTTTTAACAAGTAAAACATTAGAGATAAGAGGAGTATTAGAGTTACCGAAGTTGCTCACATCGCCTTTGCCGATGATATAACCTTTGGAATTATCTCCAAATGTGACTGAGCCTTCATTTGTGTAGGTAATATTTGTCAGCATACTTTTGTCTCCAGTCATATGTTTAGAGCAACCACTATCTAGAATCCACTTTCCTCTCTTTTTAAGTGGGACCTGCAAAAAATAGAATTAAGACCATTGGTACCCACCTTTTTATAGGGTCCTAAGAGTTAGATCTTAGGAAACCAAACCCATTCGGGTCCGGTATTCCCTTTGTAAATATAATTTTGACTTTTATGAACGGTTTCCAAAAAGGATTTTATATATGTATTCCTAATCAAACTATTGTTTGTTTTAGGAACCCATATTTTTATGGTTTTAGATATCTGTATCCTTTTTGGTTTATGTATAGAAGCTTTCAGTTCTTGATTTCTTTTAGATTGAACTGATGTGGATTTTGATTTAACAAACTGTCTCCAATTATTTTGAGGAGCTATTTGTTTCTTAATATATCCTAGTCCCTTTTTACTGGTAGAAGGCTGAGAGTTTTCAATTATCTTAGATAAATTTTCTCTCCCCTTATTAAAATTAGAGATATTTTTAGAAATATCTTCTAATTTAGCCTTTAATCCAGTATTTTCCAACTCAATCAGTTTGACTTTAGATTTTAGCTCATGATTTTCAGAAGACAAAGCATCGTTCTTTCCTTTTTGAGTTTCAATTTCTTGACTCAAGAAGGTTAATTGAGAATCATTATTAGAAGATGAAAGTTGAATTTTCTCTAATTCCTCTTCTAATATTTTCTTCTCGTCTTTAAGCATATCTCTTTCGAATTCTGCTTTGTTCTTTTGTTCAACAGCTTCTTTATACTTTTTCTTGAGATTTTTCATAGTACTAATTAATTCAGTATTAATTTCAACCATATCATCGAAGGTAAAATTTGATACCTCATTTTCAGTAGCCATGAAGCATATATTAGCTTGTTCATTTTCGCTTTCACTGCTACTATCAGAAGACGAAGAGTCTGAATCATCCCAAGTGACAGAGAATGCTTTCTTCTTGATCTTGTCCTTCTTAAACTTGTTGCAATTCGATTTCTTCTGGTCTGGACAATCTTTTTGCATGTGTCCTTTCTTGTGACAGTTGAAGCATTCTAGAACAGATGAAGAAAGTTTATTAAAGTTCCTTTTTCCATTGTTTCTATTTCCCTTTTTGTGTTTGAGAAACTTTTTGAAATTTTTAGCAATAAATGCTAAATCTTCATCATCTGATTCTGATTCATCTTTTTCAGCATGGAAGGCTATATTCTTCCTGTCTTGAGTTTGAACTCGTTTTGCCTGCAGATTGACTTCATATGACATTAGATTTCCTATTAATTCTTCTGGCTTCATTTCTGAAATATCGTTAGCTTCTTCAATTGCCAAAACTTTTCTTTCCCATTCGTCAGTTAGAGAGTTTAGGATTTTTGAGACAACATCTGCATCTGAATATGTTACACCAAGTCCGATCAAGGCATGATGGATATCTTGAAATCTAGAGTACATATCATTTATGGACTCGTCTTGCTTCATTCTGAAATTTTGGAACTGATTTTTGAGCATAGATATCTTGCTTTGCTTGACTTTGCTTGTTCCTTCATGAGTTGTTTTTAATGTTTGCCATATTTGATATGCAGTGGTGCATATGCTAACACGATTGAATTCATTTCTATCTAGAGCACAAAACAACATGTTCATAGCCTTGGCATTTAAGGTAGCTTCTGCTTTTTGGGCTGTCGACCAAGTAGTATATTCAGTGGTTGGTGCAGTGTATTCGGCTTGTGTGATATTCCAAGCATCAAAACCATTAGCCTGCATATAAATACGCATTCGTGTCGCCCAATAATTATAATTTAATCCATTGAAGAAAGGAGGTCGTCCAGTGGCTTGTCCTTCTACGATGCCAGAGTTAGTGACAGGATTTGGAATAGCGTTGTTATCCATGTTGGCCATATGAGCAGATTATCAAATAACTGTGTAACGGTTATTAGATTCTGGCTCTGATACCAAATGAAAGAGCGGTAGGGATCGTGCTATATGGAATTATACTAATGCGGAAATAAACTAAGATAATATAGTAAAATGAATAATATAAAACAAGCACACCAGGAATTTTTATACTGGTTCGAACTTCCCGTTCTACGTCCAGTCCCAGACTCCTTCTGGAATTTCACTAACAACAATCCTCACTTAACCCGGAGGAACAGGTTTACAACAACCCTTGAACAGCCGAACAAAGGACCTGAGCAACAGAACAGGATTTTGCCTCAACAGCCGAAGTGGACTTCACACGCCTGAACAGTAGAACAGGACTTCAACTTATACAAAAGGTATTTGACACTGTGTGTTCTCAATAACACGGATTTGTCTCTTGATAGTACAACCTTCCTATAATCTTCTCCTTTATAATATATATATTGTGATGTGCTTTGAGAATAGTGGAAGATAGAGTGATCAACGATCAGAGAATGTAAGCAGTTTGAGTGCAGTTTGAAAATATAGAATAGATAGGAATTCAAGAATATTAAAATTAGATTCGGTTGATTGTTTGTTGAATTCTGTAATCTATTTATAGTGTATAAAGAGTTGCAACTATAGATGAAAAGTTATATTGAAAAGAACAGTTGCAACCATTGATTTTGAAAGAGTTTCTCTTTGGTGAAGAGAAGTGTCTTTTCACAAAAATAGCAGTTGTAGAAATTCAGCCATCTGAAAATAAATTTCAGACTTCTGAAATTTGAAGCGTGCAAAACAGAGAGTAAATAGGCTATTTTTATCTATATTCAGACGTCTGAAATAACAGAACCAGACGTCTGAATATTGTTGAAAAATTGAATTTTAACTTCAGATTCAGACGTCTGAATAGGTCATTTCAGACGTCTGAATTTAGCCTAAAATTGAGTTTTATTCTTTGGCACTGGTGTGTATTTATATATATCTGAAGGAGAGATTTTTACAAATATTTTAATTCTAAACAATGACCCAAAACAACATATATGCAGCATGAAGATTATGAATCCAGTCTTGTGGCTATTCCTGCAAAAAATATGTTAGTAAATAATGTATATAGTTGTCGTTTGTCAAAATACACAATAGACATCGAAACCGAGGTCTTAACAATTGTGTCTCACAATTCTTTCATACTTAATTCAGACATTTTCAATTCAGCAATCAATCATTAATTAAACTTCTATGCATAACAAAGTATTCAGTCAAATCATTCATTAGTATACTTATGTATATATATATTTTTACCTTTTGGTTCAATCAATTAGCTGGGGATAATCACTTCTGATTTTATCTTCCACCTCCCATGTGCAATCATTTGGGTCAAGACTCCATTGCACTTTACTAATTTTATTTCTTTGTTTCTCAGTTTCTTAATTTCCTTTGCAACTATGCCTACAGGCTTCTTCTCATACACCATCCTGGGATCAATCTGCACTTTCTCAGGGGATTTTAAAATTGTTTCTTCATCATGAACCCATCTCCTTAACTGGGATACATGAAAAACATCATGCATTGCTCTCATCTCCTCTGGTAATTCTAACTTATAGGCTACATTTCCAATTCTTTTTAGAATTTTATATGGTCCTATATACCTTGGAATCAACTTTCCTTGTTTTCCAAATCTCAAAATCTTTTTCATGGGTGATATTTTAATAAATACATAATTCCCCACATCATACTGCACTTCTTTCCTCTTTTGATTAGCATATTTCTTTTGCCTATCTTGGGCAGAAGCAATCCTTTTCCAAATCAAGGCTATCTTTTCAGAGGTCTCTTTTACATTTTCTGGTCCTAAGACCACTTTCTCCCCAGACTCAATCCAACTTGAAGGTGATAAACAGGGTCTACCATAAAGTGCTTCAAAGGGTGCCATGCCTATGCTACTGTGATGGCTGTTGTTATATGCAAATTCTGCCAGAAATATGTGATCTTCCCAACTTCCTCCCCAATCCAATATACATGCCCTCAACATGTCTTCAAGTAATTTGTTCACAATTTCTGTTTGGCCATCAGATTGAGGGTGATATGCTGTGCTCAAGCATAAATCAGTCCCCATTGCCTTGTGGAAACTTTGCCAGAATTTAGAAGTGAAGATGGTATCTCTATCACTTACTATAGTCTTTGGTATTCCATGCAATCTAACTACTTCTTTAATAAATAACTGAGCTAAGGTGCATGCATTCCTATCTGATTTTACAGGTATAAAATGAGCTGTTTTGGTTAACCTATCAACTACAACCCAAATACTATAATTTCCCCTCCTAGTCTTAGGCAAACCATCAATGAAGTCCATTGATATGTCTTCCCATTTCCATTGTGGTATTTGTAAAGGTTGCAGCATTCCTGAGGGTCTTTGATATTCAGCCTTTACCTGTTGACAAACCATGCACTTAGACACATATAATGCCACTGCACTTTTCATCCCACTCCACCAATAATCTCTTCTTAGGTTGTGATACATTCTGGTGCTTCCCGGGTGTATGGTATACTTGCTTCTGTGATAAGCATCCAAAATTTCTTGCTTCAATTCTTCAATGGTAGGAACACATATTCTCTTTCCCTTCTCCAAATGACCTTGTTTATTCAATTGAAATCCTTCCACTACCTCACCATTTAATATTTGAACTTTCTTTTCAAGTAAAAATGGATCTTGGTCTTGTAACTTTATAATTTTATTTTTCAATTCTGATCCCAAAGTAACAAAACTCAGCTTCCCTATTTCTTCCTTCTCACTGCATAGGCTCATATTTCCTTCACTGTCCCTTTTCACTTCTGAGTCAATCAGTAATGATAAAGTATTGAATTCTTCTATCATCAATCTAGCTATGTTGGCATGCTGTCTACTCAAAGCATCTGCCACTTTATTAGCTTTGCCAGGTGTATATAGTATTTCAAAATCATATGAGGCCAAGAGTTCAATCCATCTTTGCTGCCTCATGTTCAATTCTTTTTGTGAAAACAAATATTTGAGTGACTTATGATCTGTATAGACTTCAAATTTAGCCCCTAACAAATAATGTCTCCATAACTTAAGAGCATACACTATAGCAGACAATTCAAGATCATGTGTAGCATACTTTACCTCACTAGGCTTCAACTGTCTAGAGGCATAAGCTATTACTTGATGCTGTTGCATCAACACTGCCCCAAATTCTCATTCCCTTCAGGCACCTTTAGTATTGGAGCTTGTATTAATGCTTCTTTTAATCTCTCAAAGGCTTTCTCACACTCCTCAGTCCAAACAAAAGCCTGATTCTTCCTAGTCAATTTAGTTAATGGAATTGAAATTTTTGCAAAATCCTTTATAAACCTTCTATAATAACCAGCCATTCCCATAAATGACCTAACCTCTGTGACACTGGTAGGCCTTTTCCATGTTTGAATTGCCATCACCTTATTGGGATCTACAGATAAGCCTTTTTCTGATACTACATGACCTAAAAATTTTACCTCATTTTGCCAAAAAGTACACTTTGAAAATTTTGCCTTTAAATTTTCTTGCCTTAATTTCTGCAGTACTATATGCAAATGATTCTCATGTTCTTCAATTGTTTTAGAATAAATCAGTATATCATCAATAAATATCAATACAAATTTATCTAAATATTTTCTAAAAATTCTATTCATCAAATCAACAAAGTAAGAGGGGGCATTGGTCAAGCCAAAGGGCATCACCAAAAATTCATAAAGTCCATACCTAGTATTAAAAGCAGTATATTTGATGCTTTCCTCTTCTACTTTCATTTGATGAAATCCTGAAGCTAAGTCAAGTCTAGAAAATATTTTTGCACCACTTAATTGATCAAAAAGATCATCAATTCTTGGCAAGGGGTATTTATTTTTAATTGTGATTTTATTTAACTCCCTATAATCAATACATAATCTGAGAGATCCATCTTGCTTCTTAACAAAAACCACTGGTGCTCCCCATGATGAGCTACTAGGTCTGATGAATCCTTTTTCTTCTAGTTCAACCAACTGCTTTTTTAGTTCTGTTAGTTCTTTAGGCCCCATTCTAGTTGGCCTCTTAACCACTGGGTTAGCTCCTGGAATTAGTTTGATAGAAAATTCTACTGGTCTATGGTTAACAATTCCCTTAACCTCACCAAATACATCAGCATACTGATTTACTATAAGGATTTCTTCTAATGCAGGCATGTGCTTCTCACCAGTCAAGTTATCAAGGGTGGCTATGCTTCTGTTCTTATTTGCTTCACAAAGAACAACTACCCTTTTTCCATCAGAAGTTTTCAATGATAAGGTGGAGGTCTCCATATTTATAACTGTCTTATATCTTTTTAACCAATCAACTCCTAAAATAACTCTCATGCCTGGATATTGCAACACATATAGGTCTGCACCAAACATATGTCCCCCTATATTCAGTCCTAATTGTTTACATATTATACCCAATACACAGGAACTACCTAAAGGACTTTTAATAAGCAAGGGCTTATCTACAAGCATACAATTTAATTTTAGCTGTTGTACAATGTCATGGGAAATTAATGAGTGTGTAGCCCCAGTATCATACACTACTGCAAAAGGTATTGAGTGAATAAGCAAAGTACCTTCAACTTGGCCATGATTTTCAACATTTGGACTTCCAGTTATTTTGCTTTTCCCTTCCAACATTCCCATCTTTCCTTGCCTCAAGTCTGGACAATTCCTTCTTATATGCCCTTCCTTCCCACACAGATGACACTTGAAAGATGCTGGTTTGGGATTTGTACACCTATTCTTCATGTGTCCCTCTTGCCCACAATTATAGCAAGTGATCTTCTTTTTAACCTCAGCAGTTTTGACTTCTTCTGATTGCTTGGTGGAAGCTACATCCATTTTCTTTTTATCAAAAGGGTGAAACTTACCCTTTCCTTTCTTGTTTTGGTTATTTTTAAATGCTTTGAAATTTTCTCTGGCTTTATCATGTTGTTCAAGGCTCAAAGTCAGATCTAAAACTTGATCAAAGGTCCTATCCTTATATGGTAGCATGGCTCTACTGAGACTGGCATTCAATCCTTGGATGTATCTGCCATTTTTAGCTTCCTTAGTTGTGATGAGCACTGCACCATACTTTGCTAGAGATTCAAACTTCTGGGTATACTCAGTAACACTCAGGGTTCCCTGTCTCAATTTAATGAATTCTTCCAGCAAAGACTCTTTAGCTGATGCAGGTACAAATCTTCCTTCCAACATTTCTTTGAACTGGTTCCATGTCACCTCTCCTTCAGGTCTTCCAGCTATAATGACTTCCCATCAGTCCAAAGCTGCTCCTCTCAATTGTCTAGATGCTATTAGCCTCTTCTTTTGGTCTTCAACTTGCATATCAGCAAAGATTCTATCCAAAATTCTGAGCCAATTTTGAACTCCCATTATTCCTTCTGTTCCATCAAAAGTCTTGCCTCCAAGATTGGTAAAAGTCTTGAGTAGTTTAGAAAGCTCCTCATGTGGATTTTCTTTCCTATTGCCTACCCCATCCCTTATAGCTCTCATGAAATCTTGCATATTCACCATGGGTGGTTCACTTGGTCCTACCCCTTGTTGTCTGGGTCTTACCATAGTTCTATGGATACAACACTTGAGTTAGTCCATTTTATCTAATCTTTTATAAGTTACCCTATTCCAACTCATTATCATTCAATTATAACAGATATTATCAATATAAGTATATAAAGACAAGGCATCCAAGACAGTCAATACTTTCATATATTCAAAACAACCAAGTTCATTCAAGATTTTTACTATGTTATTTATCAACATAGCTCTGATACCAAATTGAGATGACCCACTTTTCACAAATGATTTTTTTTATTTACAGTGATCATCTATTCAAGAGAACATCCTTTCTCTACTATCCAGGATCTTTCAACCAATATAAAAATATTGTTGTAATCAAATCACCCAACTTACATACAAGAAACCATATATATATGATACTTGGAGTTTTCCTCTTTCTTTTTAATCAGAGTAGAGGAGTTTTGGAAGCAGAGAATTTATTTTTGGAATTTTCTATATAATTTTCTCATGGCAAAATAATTTTCAAAGAAGCTTTTCTGTCTTACTTAATTTTGGGCAAATCCTAGATGTTATTTCTCTAGTTTTAGAGTTTGTTTAGATTTCCATGAATTTAGATCTACTGAACACTTAATTATCCCTTGTGCAAGTGTGTGTATATGTATTCTGTGTGCATGTGTGTATCTGTGTTCTGGGTGCATGTGTGTATCTGTGTTCTGTGTGCATGTGTGTATCTGTGTGACTTCAGGTAACATATTTTTCCATTATATCAATCCTGGTTTACTGGTTTGCTTTATTTGTTACCTTTCTTAACCAAATAGCTTAGGGTATTAGATTGGTTGAACCCAGGCTTGGAAAAGTTGGTCAAATTAGCCTGAATTCCTCTGCTACTTTACACAAATGTCATACAGATTAATCTGGGTTTCTATCCTACTTTATTTTCCATCAATACTTACAGCAGATCTCTGGTTACTCTTTTAATTTCCAATCTACAGATCATTTCAGATTATTCTTATCATTGCACACTTTTGCTAAGCATTCAGGGAGTTAATACTATAAATTGTTTCACTTAATAAAACATTCTCAAAAGCATCTCACAACTTTCAACAGAAGTCTCATGAGTAGTTCAACACTTGCAAACTGAAAATAGCATTACATTAGTTTCTTCCCAAACAACTTAACCAACATTTCATAGCATAAGTTCAATTTAACATCTATTTTAAAATCCTTGAGTCTGTAACTATTATATCCAATTCCTTAGCAGCTAATTCATCCAATTCTTGATCAAGAAAATGCCTATTTACCTGCACAATCACCACGAGCTGCCTCATAAAAAGATGAGACACCCAATGGTATACAAACACACAAAGGGTCAGACTAAATTGTCTGGTATGAATAATCTTACTGAAAATTTAAATAGCTTTATAAAACAGATAAGTTAAAGCAATGTTTCTCTAGTATACATTCCTCTATCACCTGTGCATGTTCATTAATGCATAGCATAATAATACATAATTCAATGGATTATTTCAGAGAGCACTAACATATAATTCTCATAGAATACTCTAAACCAACCACTATGATCATCATTTAATCATTTTCCCTATCCATAACTTTCTGGCTATCAGGGATTTTACCCAAACCTACCTGTGAACTTATTCTCCAAATTCAATCTCAGGTATTTTATGATGGACTTTAGCTACTTTCCTTCTATTAAAACACACACTGTCTGGGGCATATTCACTGTTAACCCAGCACACTCAGGCCCCTGGGTATAATCATACCATGTGTGAGCTTGCAATATTTCCCTTGCCAAGCCATACTTTTGTAGCCCTAAGATCCAAATCCTTAGTTATATTACTAAGTGTTCATTTTCCCTCTTTCCCCCATTTATGCTAATCCCTTCTGCATCTCATAAATTAATCAGAGAAAATAAACAACTCAACCATCATGCATGTGTTCAAAGAACTACAGATCATTTTTTTATAATCATAGATTTATTCATACAAGCTAGTTTGATTTCTCAGTGTACATATTATTTAAATCATGGGTTTTGGGGAATCATGCCTATAAATATATGGTCATGTATAATTTTCCTTGATGCATCCATTTACCTCTGGCTTAATCAGATAATCACATATTCATAAGATCTGACTAAACCACAAGCTTATATTCTTATCTGGATTTATTTGTAATCATAGAAGTTCAGCACAAGTATATCATTGCACTTCTATGTTACCATGTTTATTTTTGAGACATAAGCAGCAACCACTTTATGCTACAGCCCCATTTATATTTTTCCCATTTTTAGACCATAGATTTATATCATATCCCTGGAGTTTCCATGAATTAATCTATATGCAACAGTCACATAAAGAGAGCATCTCATCTCAAAGATAATTTCATGACACAATAATCATTCAAACATGAAAGCCATCAATATATTTTATGGGTATATTAACACAAAATATTTAAGCAGATCATCAACACACCAATATCATAAAATAAGCACAGATTAATTAAAAATATAAAAACCATTTAGGCTGCCTCAATATTCAGGACTTAATGCCAATTTTCAGTGAGGTTACTCACCTTAATCCTTTTCCTTTGATCTGCTATCTCCTACTTAACTCTAATGGCCAATGCTTCTCAATTTTTCTCTTTTGCTAACTATCTATATTTCTGTATATTTATTTTTTAAGAAAATGGTGATAGATCCTTTCACCCTTAAACCCTCTTTTATACAAGACCTGGGCTGTCTCTAAGGTTTTAAAATTTACCCAATGTCAATTTTACCCCACCACTTATGATCAGCCTCTCTTTCCATTTTAAGAGAAAATGAGTAAATGGTCCCTGGTTCTATTAACAGAAATTACACTTTATTACCCCAGTCACCATATTTGCATGATCTCTATAAAAGCTGAGAGAATTGCTAAAAGTGGATAAAGTATTTATTCAACAACTCATACCATTTCCATGCAATTTCTAATAATTTTTCTTTAGCCAGCCTTTGTTTAAAATGCCTGTACAATATCTATATTTCTATCCTTGCCTAAACCTTTATTTTTCTTATTCTAGACTTTGTTTCAATGACACATGCATATCTGTAATAATCATGTTATGTTCATGTATCTATAGTTTTCTTTAGCTTACAAATAATTTTCTGCTTCTTTTTTTTCAGAGAAGTATGTACATATGTATTATATCATCTTGTATACATATCAATATTTACCCAATATATTTATGGTCAACTTATCATATATATTTTTCCTAGGCAACCAAAAATAATTCAAACAAGTATATTAAATTAAATTATAAAACTTGTTCATAAAATCAGGGTTATCACATTTCTGGGTGCTTATCTGATCTTGGTTTAGGCCTTGGGGGTTTGTGCTTGGAAAAAATCGCCCTTGACTCGAGTGATAATTGCTTTACTTTAAATTGTATGCTCTGCTATGTTTGCTTCTACTTAGTGTGTGTCTGGGGGCTATCACTGTAGAAAGAGGTGGAGTGGGAGGATTGTATTCCTATTCCTTTTCCTTTATGCTCTTTTGGTATGTTGTCGGTTAATTTACTGCTCACTAAGACTGTTGTCTGACTCAAGGCTTTATGTTTTTAACTCTTATTGCCTTGGGCTGTTCGTCCATTTTGGGATGGGCAGACTAGGTAGCAGGTGACAGGTGTTGTTCTTGCTTTCCACGGTGATGATATCGAAGACGAGCTGGAGGGTTGCATATTATCTTCTTATTATATGTACTGGATGTTCCGCTATTTGTATTTTCTCTGAGTGTTATGTAGTGAGGCTTGTTGTATTGACTATTCAGATATTTGTATTCAACTATTCTGAAGTTTTATTGATGAGATTCTATTCTGTGAAGCTTCACTATATGTATGTTCTATTGTATTTTGTCCATGCGCTGTGAGCAATACGATAGATTCTGTTGTTTTAATTTACCCTGACAATCGTCCATGGCTGCCTGGCACACTTTACAACGCACTTTCTCTAGGTTCAGTGCAGGGGTCATGGGCGGTCATCACATTTGGTATCAGAGCTTTGGTTAATCGATTTTACCCAACGCTCGTTGACGTAACTACGTATGAGAGACGTAATTGTATTTTGATGGATGATTACTATATATAATATAGTAGCTTAGTAGAGTTTGAGTCCTTTATGCAGTTGTTTCTCTAGATGTTCTAATCATTCCTTTTTATAGATATTAAGGATGAGTCGAAGAGGGAGACCAGCTGCTAGGGAAGGCCGTGCTACTGAGGGGGCTGCTGATTATGCTGCTATGTTCGAAGCTATGATGACTTCGATCATGAGATGGATACCAGTCCCGGGGGCAGCAGTTGATGTTGGAGTTCAAGTCCAAACTCCAAAACCAGTGGATTTTGCTAAGTTGTGCAAAGACTATACTGCTCTTGGAGGAAAGGTTTTCTTGGGAACATAATAAACCATTGAAGTTCAGAGGTGGATAGATGCTTGTAGAAGGATCTTTGGTGACTTGGGAATTGAAGATGCAACTAAGAGGAAGTTGGCATCAAGACAGCTTCAAGGGAGAGCCTCTGATTGGTGGAACTCTATTACCATTGATACTCCGGAGGAAGAGATTACTTGGGAGCAATTCCAAGTCAGATTTGAAGCTAAGTTCATTTCTACTGCTCAGAAGTCTGTTCTGTTCAAGAAGTTTGTGGAGCTCAAGCAAAATGGAAGACCAGTTCTTGAGTATGTTTCTGAGTTTGAAGCTTTGTCCAAGTATGCCCGGTCGTATATTGAATCTTCATATCAGAAGAATGAGAAGTTTGTGACAGGCTTGGACAGTTATCTTGGGAGGCAGTTGGTGGATCATCTGGATGATTCATTTGAGAAGCTTGTAGAGAAAGCTCTCAGGCATGAGAGTCTGTTTCCTAAGGAAGGATCTGTTGTTGCTGTAACCAGGGAAGAGTCTAAACCACAGCAGGGTGGAAACAAGAAGAGGAAGCAGCAGCAGTAGAAGGGTAGGGATGGCCAGAAGAAGCCGAAAGGCGAGGTGACTTTCTACAATTGTCAGCAGAAGGGCCATTTCTCTAAGGATTGTAAGAATCCGAAGGTGCCGATGAAGTGTCACAACTGTGACAAGCCGGGGCATATCAGGAAGGATTGTCCAGAACCGAGGAGGGACAAGCAGATTGTGCAAGCTTATGCTTTGGAGGCTGTTCCATCATCTTCGAAAGCTCCTACCGCTAAAGAGAAAGGAAAGAGTGTGGTGGTTCAAGGTACTCTTTCCATATGTGGTGTTCCAGTTAGAGTTCTGTTTGATACTAGGGCATCGCATTCGTTTGTTTGTAATGAACTTGTAGGCCGTTGGGTTTAGAACCGGATATTGTTGATAGGCCATTGGTTGTGACCAATCCAGTTGGGGGTTCGTCTTGTTTGTGTATGATATGCCGTGGTCTGATTGTATCGAGTCATAGTTGCTCTTTTGTTTGTGATTGTTTTGTTCTGAACTTTACGGGGTTCGGAATTATTTTGGGTATGGACTGGCTTAGGAAGTATGCGGCAAAGGTTGATTGTGAGAGGTTGGAGGTGACAGTCGAGAATGTGGAGAGGCGAAAGATTGTGATACGATGTAAGCATGAGGAAGGCGTCTTCATGAGCTTCATGTATTCGCTGGTTGTTCCACGGGATGGACTGTCATCTGTGCCAATCGCTAATGGATTTGAGGATGTCTTTGACGAGGTCATAGGGTTACCACCGCATAGAGAGATCGAGTTTCGTATAGATCTAGTTGAAGGAGCCATACCTATTGTGATGCCTCTTAGGCGGATGGCGCCTAGGGAACAGCAGGAGTTGAGGGTGCAGGTTGATGATCTTTTGCAGAAAGGATTCATTCGGCATAGTGTGTCCGAGTGGGGTGCACCAGTTGTGTTTACAACCAAGGCAGATGGGTCGTTGAGATTGTGTGTGGATTATCGTGAGCTGAATAAGGTGACTAAGAAGAACAAGTATCCATTGCCGAGAATAGATGACTTGTTTGATCAGCTTCACGAAGCTAAGGTGTTTTCTCAGATGGATTTGGCAACGGGATTTCACCAGTAGAGAGTGGCTAAGGATAGTGTACCGAAGACTGCTTTTAGGACACCATCCAGTTTCTTTGAGTGGCTGGTAATGCCGTTTGGATTGACTAACGCGCCAGCATATTTTGTGGATCTTATGAATAGAGTGTTCAGAGATCAGTTGAACAAGTTCGTGCTTGTGTTCGTGGATGATATTCTGATTTATTCCAGAACTGAAGAAGAGCACAAGACGCACTTGCGTATCGTTTTGGAAATCTTGCGGAAACATCAGCTGAAGGCTAAGTTTTCGAAGTGTCACTTCTGGAAGAGTGAAGTGAGGTTCTTAGGCTATGTTATCTCTGGAAATGGAATAGCGGTTGATCCCGCTAAGGTGGCAGCAATCCAGGATTGGGTTAGACCTAAGAATGCATCTAATGTGAGAAGTTTTCTTGGATTGGCAGGATATTATAGACGGTTTATCAAAGACTTCTCTAAGGTGGCTGCACCGTTAACAGGATTGACGAAAAAGAACCAAGTGTTCAGATGGGAAGATAAGTGTGAGCAAGCTTTCGGAATCCTGAAAGAAAGATTGACGAGTGCTCCTGTTTTGACTATTCCTAGTGGGAATGATGAGATTGTGGTTTACACCGACGCATGTGGTACTGGACTTGGAGCAGTGCTGATGCAGAAGGATAAAGTTGTTGCGTATGCTAGTCAACAACTGAAGCCGCATGAAAGGAATTACCCAACTCATGATTTGGAGTTAGCGGCGATCGTTTTTGCTCTGAAGATGTGGAGACATTATTTATTGGGAGTTCGATTCGAGTTGTTTACGGATCATAAGTCGTTGAAGTATCTTTTCTCCCAAAAGGATTTGAATCTTCGGCAGCAACGTTGGCTAGAGTTTTTAGCATCATATGATTTTGGTATAGCTTATACTCTGGGAAAAGGTAACGCAGTGGCAGATGCGTTAAGTCGAAGACATGCAGGATTGGGAGCCATGTTTTCAGAATGGAGGAATCTCGAGTATTTAGCTGGATTTGACTTCAGGCCCAGATGCGAATTGGAACTTGAGATGTTGGCAAACTTATCAATAAGACCCACTCTTGTGGAAAGGATTGGCGAGAGCCAAAAGCGAGACGATAAGCTTGTCAAGATTATCCGTGAATTGGAATCTGGATTGGATCCAGAAAAGGATAAAGGATTCGAGGTCGATCGAGAGGGTTGGCTTCGAAAGCAAGGACGACTAGTTGTTCCCGATATAGATGAATTGAGGAGTGAAGTTCTGAAGGAAAGTCATCACTCGAAGTTGACCATTCATCCAGGTGGAAATAAGATGTATCGGGATATAAAGAGAACCTATTACTGGGAAGGTATGAAAAAGGATGTTGGAAATTTTATTTCCAAGTGCATGAACTGCCAGTTGGTAAAAGCCGAACAGAAGAAGCCAAGTGGATTGCTTCAGCCATTAGAAGTTCCTACATGGAAGTGGGAGCAAGTATTGATGGATTTTATTAATGGACTACCTAGAACAAGAACGGGAAATGAGGGGATTTGGGTCGTTGTAGATCGTTTGACTAAGAGTGCAAGATTCATTCCTGTTCGATCGACTAGGACTGCATCAAAGTTGGCAGAGTTGTATGTTAAGTGGAATGTTCGATTCCATGGTATTCCGAAGAGTATAGTGAGCGATCGAGATCCATTGCTCACTAGTGGATTTTGGAAGAGCTTCCAGGAAGTTTTGGGGACCGAGTTGTGTTTGAGTACAGCTTATCACCCTCAAACAGATGGTCAGACCGAGAGAGTCAACCGAGTTTTGGAAGATCTCCTTAGAGCTTGTGTTTTGGATTTCGGAGGATCATGGGAAGATCACCTTCATTTGGTGGAATTTGCATACAATAACAGTTACCAGTCAAGCATTGGTATGGCACCGTATGAGGCATTGTATGGAAGACCGTGTAACTCTCCGACATGTTGGTTAGAGACAGGAGAAAAGCTGATGCTTGGGCCAGAGATGATTCGACAGACTTCAGATTGCATAGAGATCATTCGGCAACGAATGAAGGCAGCCCAAGATCGTCAGAAAAGTTATGCCGATAAACGTCGTAAGGATTTGGAATTCGACGTTGGTGATTTGGTTTTTGTGAAGATTTCTCCACTGAAGAATGTTATTCGATTCGGGAAGAAAGGAAAATTGACTCCGAGATTTGTTGGACCATTCCCGATCATCGAACGAATTGGAAAGCTCGCTTATAGATTGGAGTTACCAGAGAAGATGCCGGGTGTGCACAATGTTTTTCACGTATCGTATCTACGGAAGTATGTGCACGACTCGAATATAGTGGTTTCTGCTGATAGCTGTGAAGATTTTGAAGTTGATCCAGTCGACAAGAGACCTCGTAAGCCGCTTCGTGTTGTGGAAACCGACACGAAACAGCTTAGGAGGAAGGTAGTTAAGTTGCTCAAGATACAATGGAGTGATGATGATAACGACTGTACGTGGGAGGTGGAAGAGAGGATGAAGGCAGCTTATCCTGAACTCTTCGAGGTATGGCCCTAAGGTGTCGTGTCATCTCACGATATTGTAACTTGTTCTGGTTTTAGAATTCTGCATGCTAAGCTAGAATTGGATGCATGGTTTGTTGATTGCTATGGATGGTAGGCGTGCAGAATAGTCTTTGATTGCTCTTGTTTGTTTGGAATTTCGGGGGCGAAATTCCTAAGGGGAGAGAATGTAACGACCCGTATTTTTACGAATCGAAAGTTCGTAAAAATCTGGAATTTTTAGTGTTGTTAAGACGTTCCAGATTTTGGGCAGAGATACGTCTAAGTCTTAGGTCGTGAACAACCTAAGGCATGTAGTAAGTCGTGTGCGACTTAGGGAGCTTTAGCTCCAACTTACCAGTTGCGTCATCATAGGTTGTTAACGACTTAAGTGATAGGTCGTGAGCGACTTAAGAAAAGTCTGCGACCTAAGGGAATCGGCGAGTTAAGAGTTAGGTCGGTTGGACGAGTTAGCGAGTTAAGAAATAGAGCGACTTAGTGGAGTTAGCGACATAAGGGGTAGGTCGGCGACGACCTAAGGAAGTTAGGTCGTGAGCGACTTAGGAGCGTGTCAGGGTTAAGTAGTATATCGCGCATCTGTTAAGTCGCGTAGTGGTTGATTTGTTAGGTCGTAGACGACCTAAGATTAGTTAGGTCGCGTCTTAGTTAAGTCGTAGCCAGGTGAGTTTCGATAAGTCGTAAGTCGAAACCCTATTATGTCGCATGGTTGTTAAGTCATTAGGTGAGAGCTGTTGTTAGGTCGCGTTGCAGTTGGGTCGTAGGTCGCGTGAAGGTGCGCATATGCGATGTGTTAAGTCGTGACCGACTTAGGAGTTAGCTGCTAAGTCGTAAGTCGTAGGCAGATGGGTTGTTAGGTCGGCAAAGCTGTTAGGTCGTATGGGTTTTAGGTCGCCAAGGTGTTAGGTCATAGTGGGTTGGTAGGTCATAAGTCGTGATGGTCTTTAGGTCGGAGACGACCTAATAGTGGACGACCTAGGGAGGAAATCAGCCTATAAATAGGAGGGGTTTTCTTCATTTTTGGGATCCGGATTTTTGAAGCGACGAAGTGCTGCCATTTTGAGAGCTCGACTTCTACACTTCTTCACTTCTTTTCTCCACTCTAATCTAGTGATTCCATCCATCCAAGTTGAAGATCAAATTGAAGATTCAAGAGCTTAGATTGAAGATCTTCATCCTTCGAAGAGAGATTTCATCGTTTGAAGCGGATTTGTGATAGATCGAGTTAGATCCTTCGCTGTCCAGATCTAAAGTGGGCTTCTTTTGAGGTGTTTAGGTGATTTGGTGAGTGGTGATTATCTCTCACACGGATCCAAAGGAGTATATCGGATTGTTGGCTTGATTTTGGTGTAGTGTAGTGATTTCCATGCATTTTTGTAAACCTAAGTATAGATCCATATAGATCCATGGTTCATGATGATTTGACATCCATTTTACTATATGTTAACCTATGCAAGTTCATTCATCAAGATTATAGAGATATTGTTCATGTTTTCATGCTTGTTGGACTTTCGACTCTTTATTTACGAAATTGCCATTATTGTTATAATTGTCTATTTAGATCATATTTGAATGCTTGGTTACTTTGATTAATGTTTGACTTGATTGATTGCTATGAATTAGATGATTGATGATTTGATTTAGACAAGTTGGTCGAAGATGATTCGAAAGCTAAGGGAAAGGCTCTTGGATTGGAAAGCTGCTCGTGGCATATGTAGCGGATGATGAAGCTCTTATGCATAGATTTGATGATGATGATGTTGAGATGAAGCTTTGAGAGGATGTGATGAAGCGAGGCATGATATGAGATAGTCTTGGTCTAATCCAGATGGGATCATTCCAAGCATGTTGATAACTCGGTGATATGGTTCGAGTTGAGGATAATGGTTGGCTCGAGAGGCGCTTGAGCTAGTATGGAAATAGTCGTCGAGGAGGATGACTAGAAGGCTGAGGTCTCATTGTTGTTGAAGGTTCTAGCATGCTCAAAGCAAGAGTACGTTGGGCAGATTCGATAGTCCCTGAAGGCTAACGATTGATAGTCAAGTACTCTGGGCAGATTCGATAGTCCTAGGCACGGGTCACGATGACGTGCGGGAGTTATGTCTAGAACCGGGGTTTCCATTAGCCCTTGACGGACGGCTGAAAGAATGTGCTGGTCGTTCAATTAATGATGATAACAAAGCAATGATAACAGTGATAGCCAGAGTCATGGATGTTTGGTTGTATCGTCATTCGGTCTCAAGAGCGGTATTTTCTGGGTGCTTATCTGATCTTGGTTTAGGCCTTGGGGGTTTGTGCTTGGAAAACATCGCCCTTGACTCGAGTGATAATTGCTTTACTTTAAATTGTATGCTCTGCTATGTTTGCTTCTACTTAGTGTGTGTCTGGGGGCTATCACTGTAGAAAGAGGTGGAGTGGGAGGATTGTATTCCTATTCCTTTTCCTTTATGCTCTTTTGGTATGTTGTCGGTTAATTTACTGCTCACTAAGACTGTTGTCTGACTCAAGGCTTTATGTTTTTAACTCTTATTGCCTTGGGCTGTTCGTCTATTTTGGGACGGGCAGACTAGGTAGCAGGTGACAGGTGCTGTTCTTGCTTTCCACGGTGATGATATCGAAGACGAGCTGGAGGGTTGCATATTATCTTATTATTATATGTACTGGATGTTCCGCTGTTTGTATTTTCTCTGAGTGTTATGTAGTGAGGCTTGTTGTATTGACTATTCAGATATTTGTATTCAACTATTCTGAAGTTTTATTGATGAGATTCTATTCTGTGAAGCTTCACTATATGTATGTTCTATTGTATTTTGTCCATGCGCTGTGAGCAATACGATAGATTCTGTTGTTTTAATTTACCCTGACAATCGTCCATGGCTGTCTGGCACACTTTACAGCGCACTTTCTCTAGATTCAGTGCAGGGGTCATGGGCGGTCGTCACAAAAATCCAAAGAAACAATACGAGCCTTGTACGGTTTTAGTTGTATAACCTGCTATGGAATGTGGCGGTAACCTGCTATTGAACATAGTAGCTATAGTAGACATACAATAATGGTTGTATGCTGGCTAACATTAATATTGTATTTTCGAAAGGTTTTCCTACACTATGCACTAGTAATAATATCAAAAGAGTTTTGTTTGCGTAGTAAGCATGTTTGACTATCATAAGAAGAAATCTCCTCCAATTCTGCGTTTGCATTGAGTGTGTGGCGGGTGGTTTTATGGTAGTTTCACTACACCATAACAGCTATTTTGGAACACCGCTATGCGGAAATTTTAGAACAGTTCTGGACCATTCCAATTTTGGCATGGCTTGTAGCCATTCCTCTATACTTAGGAACAGTCAGGGACCATTACAATATTATTGCTTGCTCGATTCTTCCCAAGCTACCTCAACACGTTCTCGGCGCGAAGACTCCCACCAAATTAGCACGAAACTTTACTTTCCCCTCCAAATTTTCATTTCCCCCATTTCTATTTCCTCCGTAATAACCTAAAACTACTTACAGCGCCACAACTCGACTCAAGTACGTCTCCAAATTTCTTCTTCGATCTCAAGTACGTCCCCAATTTTCTTCTTCGATCTCAAGTCGTCCGCAACCTCTCAACTCACTTCCTCGAACCCCCATCGAAACTCAAGAATCGCCGCCGCTGCAAGTCGAAAAGGCTGCCGCTGCCACAACTCACTTCCTTGATTCCAGAAATTGGGCTAACCCCCTCAATTGATAATCACAGTCGCCATCAATCTTGGTACTTGTTTCTCTTCACTTTAGTTTCTAACCAGGTCAGCAATTGATTTCTTTCCCTTTATCATAAGCTGTATATTTGGTTAATGTTAGGCAATGCAATTACTTACAGTATTATTGAATATCAGTTAAATATGAATGATGAAGCTACTTCATACTGTTCACAAAAACACTAATCAATCATTCAATCGTACACCGAGTGATTGGGAGATGATTGTTTGATTTCAACCAAATAGACGTATTTATGCCCTGCCACCCAAACATGAAGTTAGCAGCTAGCTCACGTTAGCTAGCAATAAAATATACATTTCGATGAAGTGTATGAAGCATCGTTATTGTATATTCTATATATGGCAGTATGCTTGTTTAGACATTGCAGAGAGGAGCATACGAAACAGCTATTTAGCATTTGTGTCTTAATTTTTTACGCAAGTGATAGAAGTAATGTCATATACTAGCTCTTAATATTACATTTTATTTAAATACGTATTTACAAAGTTTTAACTAAAAGATCTATGCATTTTTCTTTGTACTTGGATGTAATTATCATTTTATCTCATAGTCAAACATCAAATTTGATGCAATTATAATAGATATATGATTGTACTGTTGCATGTCATTCAAGTTGTCGCAGCAACAAGGGATAAAAGTACCACATGTTAAATAATAATAAATAAAATGAGGTTAGCAGATGTTACCTACTGTTGGTTAAGAAGTTGAGGCTATCACATATCATTTGGGAAGCTGATGAATGTTATGAATCAATTGGCAACACATTTTGATCACAGATTGTGGTGTTATTGTCACAGGAAATAAATTGTTATCACATGACATGCTGAAGTTATCAGTCAGAGAGTTGCCGCACGTTATTAAAACTATGAAATAGTAGTTGTATTTTATGATTGGAAGATTATCGCGAGACATTCATATGAGAGCTCACATTCTTTTGAGATTGTCGCATATTATTGATTGACAAGCTTTTAAATGTTAAAGACAACGGGTTATTGGATGATAAGCGAGCATTAGCTGTCACAAGTTAATACTGTTGAAAGTCACCGCAATTTGTAAAGTTGCTGCAAGACATAATTACCCCATGTGAAACTTTAGAGATTAACAATAGCCATCTTTTGTGAAACTATCGCAGTGATATTAACAATAGCTACCGCATACAACTGAAGGTTATCGTATTTTGTCAGGTTGTGGTTAGTGCATGTTTTGGAGGCTGTCGCAAGCTACAGAGAGCCAGCCAATTACCAATTAACACGACAGACCATGATTGGCCCAAAATTTCCATTTAACCGTGATTGTGAGACAAAGTTACGAAACTTTAGAGATTTTCAATTTTTTTTTCTTCCCAAAGAGTGCCACATGGTATTTGAGTCAGACTCGATTGGTCTAGCTTGGTTGGCAGGTTGAAATGTTTCAGGTCTAGATTGGTTAAACCATAATTATTTTTTCATAAAATGCTTTTGACATCCATGTAAGTACGCCCACCATAGACCAAAATCCTAGTTATGTCATTGGATTTATGTGTCTCTATGCCAAATTTTGGTACGCATTGTGAATTCGAAATAAAATGCTTATGTCAACAAGTCAAAGTTTAAATTGTACCTGAGTTCATATATTTGACACTTATGACGTTTTGCAAGTTGATACAACATTGCAGCTATGGTCCGTTTCGACCAACTAAAATAAGCTACTTTCTGGACAAAATAAATTAGTTTTCCTTTCCAAAAAGCGAAGAAAAATAAAACTTAGATTATTTAAATCCATCTACGGCCAATATTACAAATTAAATATTGAAAATATCAAAGATTCAAATTGTCTAACAATCTTGGTCAAAATAAGGTAATTTTAATATTATATCCTCAAGCAGGTCAGCAGCGTTCGGTAACCTCAATTGACGATTTTAGAGTAGATGTTACTTGGCAGCCTGCAAATTCTACTATCATCTGGCCCATCCATCAAAATTTTAATTTGGGTTGAGTTTGACATTTAGATAAATTATATAAGTGGACGGCCACCGTAGAATCGTGTAGTTGTTGGGACATCTTTGTCACATATTTGTGCTAACCTTTGTAAAATGGTACGACCACTTTAAAATTGGTTTGTCTGTGCAAAATAAATTGTAAGGAAAAACTTATTATTTTTATATAACCTGGCTTTTTTTTCTCAATTCATTTGTGGACATATTTTTGTAGAGGATGGATGGTAGGTAATTTTCCTCATCCTCTTATCCTTTCAAATATGTGCATTAGTTTTTGTTACATTGATTTCAATTAGCCATCTCTATGTACAAATAAATCATAGTACAATTGTATATATGAATAAGGGATCATATTCATTCAATGCATGTATTGACCTTAGCAATATTTTTGGTGGTGCTATTTATAATTCTTAGCCGTTGGGACGACCAACGGACAACGAAAGAGTTTGATTGTTTTCCATGCTTTTATTATCTCTTGAAACACGAAAAATAAAATAAACTTGTATTATACTTACCATATTATATTTCATGCATTATCATTTAATTTTTACATAATGCAATATTTCAGGTAAGAGATCGATGCTTTGTCATTTGCAAACGATTTGAACGCACAATAGGCCATTGTAAGTGGTATAGTGGCTTTACTACAATGATCCACTGAGATTCAACATTTAGTCACATGTATTAATGAAAAGTACTTATATATGTTTTATTCATATAATGCATATTTATTTATGGTCTTACACAATGATAGATATATCATTATCATATGAGCTTGTGCGGTTATTTATGACATTAGAGGTGAAGTGTCATTTTTTTGATTAGGAAGTTGCATAATACTACTAATAGTCAATGAATCATTAGCTTTTTTCTTCAATAATATGTCTTAGCTAAAACAGATACCCTGTAATTTAAGTTTAGTTTCATAATAGTCGTATTTTTATCCACCTAATTGCAAATTCTAATAATGGTATCATTTTGATTGATTTTGCAGTTATCACAGCCTACATCACAGCGAAAGGAACTCTAATTTCTGCCTGTTTATGCCCTTATTCGATGCTTTAGGGGGGACTTTGAACAAGGAATCATGGCAATTACAGAAAGAAATAAGTTCAGGTGCATTTTTGATAAGGATTTATCTCTAGATTACAGTTTTTACTGTGACTTCAAACTGAAATATGCCTCAGCAAATCAATTTTCATTTAAAAAAAAATTGTTTCAACTTAAGTATTTAGTTTTTAAATGTAGATTAACTGCCTATGGTCATGGGTGGTACTGCTACACTAGTCACACCCAATTTCAACTTCAACTTCAACTATTTAGACTAGGACATGCATTATAAGCTGCATCACCTCTGTTTAAGCTCATATGTTACACAACTAGGTGGACATGTGATTAACTCCACTCTGAAGCATCGTTAGCCACTTCAAACCTAATTTTTTGGACTAAATCTCCACATCTGAAGCACATATGTTACGTAATGTTGCCTCAATACGAGGCTACAAAACTGAACTTCTTTGATAATTCTCCATTAAACACCTATTAACATGTATATTCACTACACTACATCGACTACCTATACAATCCGCCTCTGGTTATTGTAACATTCAGTAAACATCATCTCTCAGACATGTTTCTCATTGTTTCAGACCTATGCATCACTTATTTTATGTAAATTCCTTTAAATGGATGTAATTTTAATGTTTTACTTCAATTTTTACTGAACCACTTATTTTAGTCTATAATGCTTAATGGGGAGTGGTGGTCTCCACTTTGTTGTTTAGTCTCTATTTATGTGCAGTCTTTTAAGTATTTGTGTCATTGTGCTCATTCTCTGCAATTTCTTGTTCAGGTTGATGGGCTGCTGAAGTTAATTAGAGGACTGCGGATCAGGATCAGGATAGTTATATGAAATCAGTTTTTGAAACATTACTTTTACATATATTGTCTTTAAATGACAGTTAATTCATTTACATGTATTGAGGTGAAAAATATAATATTTTACATGTACTAAGAAAGAGGTTAAATGTATTTAACTATGCTGATACCAATAATAGAGGTTAAAAGTATAATAGTTTTTACAACATTACTTTTACTTGATATTTTTTATATATCGATCCTTTTTGGGTGTGCATTTTGAGTATTATATGATGAATATTGTGTAGTTATACTTGTTTGGATATGATGTTTGTGGTTATTATGTATTTTTTCTATGTCTTGATCAAATTAGAATTTTGTATTTGGTTATTTTACGATAAATATAGTATCTGGTTTTCGGACATCGTGGTAAAAACATTTGGAACGGTCTACAACCGTGCTAAAAAGAGCATGGAAAAAATACAATTATGATTTTGGAACGGTTTTGAGCCGTGCTTGACTATAATTTTGGAACGGTTTTTAGCCGTTTTTAAATGGTGAATTCGGGCCGTTATGAATAAATTTTGGAACATTTTTGGACCGTTCTAAAGTTTTTGCCACTCCTCATTTAGGAACAGTTTTTGACCGTTCCAAAACAACTTTGAAACGGTCCAAAACCATTCCTAAATGACATTTCTGGTGTAGTGTTTCATTTTCCAAAAGCATTGCGGATTTCAATGTTTAAAGTTCTTTTGTTGTTTGTTTAAAGATAAACTATTTTTATTACTCACACCAGTCCCATGACTGACTCGGAGTTTATTGTTTCCTTCCTAAACTTTGGGTGCCCACATTTTCCCACACGGGCAGTCTAGAGTTGGGTTTCTCAGATATTCAGGTTTAGTAGATTAATGGGAGCTAGTTCAGTGTTGGGAGTTCACGGATGACTGACGTTGTTTACCTTTGTGGATGGTGATGGTGGTTCGAGCTTGATATTGGAATTGGTGGATTCATTCTTTTTTTAAGATGATTTGGAGTTATCACTTCTGTTATTTCCGCTGTATCATTATTTATCTCTGATATTGTTGTATCATATTGATATCATTGTTGTATATCATTCTGGATATTGTATTCATTGGAGTTGTATATGATATCATCTATTTCTTTCTTCCGCTGTATTGTTATACTTAATGGTGTTATAAGCTCCGGAGAGCCAGATTCGGCGTTTGAATCTGCGGCATTTTGAGTACAAGTGAAGTACGGGTGCCGATTTCGAAGGCCGAGTTCAGGATATTTACAATTCACCTTGCTAAATCAAGTATTCTGAAGGTTCAAGATTTCATTAGTGAAACTTAATGTGGGAAGTTGATGGCTTATTATGTCAATTATTCTATTATCACATGTTTGCTGATTAAAATATATTTAGAGTAAGAACACAATTTTACATACGTACTTTTGGTCACTATATGATAGGTTAAAAGATGAATTTGTAAATGATAGTGTATAGAAATATTACAATTTGTATTACGTCCATGTTCTTTCAAGTATGAACACAATACAAAACTAAAATCAAGAAAAATGAACTTTGATTACTAGTGTGATCATTTGTAGATCTGCTTCATGTAAAACACAAGTAGTTTCATATATTTGAGTTCCAACAATTTGCAGTTCTAAATACATGACAGTTTTGAATGTATATAGTATTATGTATATGGTTTTAAGTACATATGTGATTTTGTAAATAAAGATTTTGAATATATGCACAGTAGGCTTCGAAAGTGCATGGCCTTAGGTTACAAAGTTTCATATGTATAAGTGTTAATTTTGAACCTGTGCAGTTTCATAAGTGCCAGGTTGGAAAACTATAAGTTCTGATTATATAAATTTGAATTTCTAATATATATAGTTTTGTCATTTCAAATTCATGTCAGTTTTGTATAAATTAAATTTTGAGTATATGTTAGTTTTAGACATATAATAGATTTTGATGTAATATATATATAAAAATATAACTGTGTTACTGAACATACCAGTTTCAAATATACAAAACTTAGGAAGTATAAACTGCGAATAAATGAGGCTTCATTTCGTCATGTTTGAAAAATGGTAGAGTTTTGGAATATACATAATTTTGTATATGTAAAGGTTCATAAAATTTTAAGTGCATATGGTTTTAAATATAGATAAAGTTTAAAATATTTATGCATGTTTTAAATATAAATGGGATGCAATTGTATTGTTGTGAATAAATTGAAAATCGAATAAATGGAATGCATATCAATTTGGAAGTGAATGATTAAATGTTGGAACCTTGTAATTGTTATAAATACCATGCTATAATATGTTTGGTAATGGAATCTATGTATTTGCATTAGTAAAATGAATGTGAAGTTATTAAATTTCATACTTATGGTACTTATGTGTTTAAATTAAGTAAGTACAGGTACAAAGAGGCTATTGGTCAAGATTTTGGTTGCGAAATTTCACATAAAGTAAGCTTGCTCGCTTAAAAACGCTAAATAAGGTATGTTTTCGAATTAAATACCGCAAAACTATAAATATTGATATATATTTTGTTTCCGACCGTGTGGATCGATGTATATGTTTTTATCTCTCTTGTCATATTGCAAAACGTCCTTCGTACAAAGGAGAGTCTGCCAAAAAATTTCAAAAATTTAGGGTGTTAGAAAAATTTTGAAATTTTTTTTGAAAATTTTGTTAACTGAAATTTGATTTTTGAATTTAAATAAGAAATGAAGGGTTTTGATAAATGTTTGGGAAATAGATAGTGAATGTAAGTTTAAACGATTAGAAAGGTGAAATGTAGAGTTTTAACAAGTGGATTTTGTTAAGCTAATGGTTTGGAGCGTTTTTACTGCCTTAGCAATTTCGAGGACGAAATTCATTTAAGGGGAGAGGAATATAATGTTACGCCCCACCTCTATACCCATGCTAGCCAAGAACACTACGGTGTAATGCTATCAACTAGCACGGAGAATAAGGCTGTTGATGAGCGACCCTCCATGTAACTTCTTTGTGCGAGCACCGATATGTCAGATAGTATAGCATGAACTTCATTTAAGGAGGAAATCCGACATACCGATACAAACTCAAAGCTATCACACGGTGGCTATATATAATCTTCGGAAAAAAACATAGAAATAAACATAACATAAATCAGTCACAGACATCCATATCACAAAGGCGGAAAAAGATATGAATATAAATATAACACATGAAAGTGTACATCAGAGTAGTGGTCAGAAAGATCCACGATAATACAAAAGAATAGCAACACGTGCTATACAAAAGAATAAGTACACAACATAGAGTCTATATCTCAAATGTGTACATCCAAAAACTACTAATCTAAGTAGTTAGCCAAAAGTCAGAATAATCCAGAAGAGTAGTCAAGCAGAAGCACCTATAACAACTCGGTCTGACCCGAGTATTATTTATAAGAAAATAATAAACGGGTCAGTCTAGCTATAAATATCAGATGACATGATATAGAATAAGGGATGTGGCATAAACATATAAAAACCATAATGTCATACTACTATAAGTAGGTAAATGATAATCAACAAGAGATTAATCAATATCACAAGAATCTTCTCAAAGATAAAATAGGGTATCATACCCTAAACTTGTATTCATAACAAGTCAATGACACACAAATTCACCAATGCACAAAAATTGATATCAAATCAATAAAAATCATGAAAATTGGTGAAGCACAAAGTCCAGAAATCAACACACAAAATCCAGAAATCACATAAAAAGGGGGGAAGGCCTATGAGCCGAATGCTCCACGAATGGTCCGAAGACCTATGAGCGGAATGCTCCACGAATGGTCCGAAGACCTATGAGCCGAATGCTCCACGAATGATCCGAAGACCTATGAGCCGAATGCTCCACGAATGTGAGTTGAAACATCACACAAACGAGGTCTGGTCTCCCCCGCAAACAAAAAGACATCGCTCAATCGCTAGTCTAAATCAAATCACAAAAATGATCGTCATGATCATCAAAAAGTGTCAATCACACCAAGCTAGTAAATATATGAGTTTAGCTTCATGTCCCATAACCACTTGCTTAACTTAAATATTTACGAACAAGCTGTAGATCTTCACTAGAAAATTGTCACAAAAGGGTTCAATCGAACAAGTCCAAGAGCTAACCGACGAAGTGAACGCAAGCGTTTCATACCACTCGTTTTACTAAATCGTTTAATTCGATTTCTCATCCGAGTGAAGTAAAGGCTTGTATATACTAATAGATTGAAAAACGGTTTGAGAAAACGAGCTTTATATTTAAAATAGTGTTGAAATCGTTTTGATGAAAGAGTTTATTTACTACTAGTATTGAAACCTTCATATCTTTAGAGTGATAAGTCACAAAACGATTGTTGAAACAAATCGAATCACATAAATTCACGTTCGAAGACGTGAGTAAAGTTCAAAGAAATCAATCCGGAAACCATAAAAGTAGGAATATACTTGCGACCTAACATGGTTGAATTAAAGTGCAAAGACTTTAAGTCAAATAGGTCGAACGACCTAAGGGTAGAATGTCGTGCGACCTAGCAGAAGAACAGGTCGAGCGACCTAGTGAAATACAGGTCAAACTACCTAAGTGTAAAAAGAGAGCGACCTAATGTCTTAACAAAGCCATGCGACCTAACGTGTTACGACCTAAGTCTTGGCCGAGCTAAGGAAGAGGATCGAGCGACCTAACAAGGTCGAGCTAAGGAGTGTAAGCAGGTCAAGCGACCTAGCGACCTAAACAGTGATGAGGCCATGCGACCTAAGGAATATAAGGTCCAACAACCTAAGGTGGTACGCGACCTAAGGGATGCAAGGTCCAGCGACCTAAGGAGTTAAAGTAGGCCGAGACGTTGCGACCTAAAGTGATGAGCGACCTAAGAAGGTTGCTCAGGCCAAACGACCTAGTAGTTGCGACCTAACTGGGTGACGAAGCCGAGCGACTTAACAAGGCAATAGGGCGAGCGACCTAGTGGTAGCGACCTAAGGGGTACGCGACCTAAGTGGTTCGCGACCTAAGGATATAAAGGCCGAGCGACTTAGCAGATGCGACCTAATATGGACTGGGTCGAGCGACCTAGGGCCAACGACCTAGAGCAGAACGACATAACGAGGTAAATGAAGCAGAGCGACCTATGACCTAAGTGTCGAGCGACCCAACTCGTGGCGAACGACCTAAGCCCAGAACGTGCAATTTGCAGGCCTGTCTTCTCCAAACCCAAACGACCTAAGTCCAGAATTTTGCCAAAACACTAAAAATCGGGTTTTTCACCAATTCAATCCAAACCAAATGCAAATGCTTATGCACAAGTGATAGGGAATCATTCCCAACAGTCCAATGACAGTTATAGGCAAGATGTGAGATTAAAAATCTCACCTTTTCATGGAATTTGATGGAGACGAAGCTTGAGAGTTAAGCAAGAACAACCACAAGCTTGAATCTATGTTCTTCACTTGAATTTGGAGTAGATGTTGGATTAGTAATGAAGAAGAAGACTTTGGAGTTTTAATTTCCCATTCCCTCCACCATTTTTGATAAAGCCTCAATGTTTATGCAAGTAGAGATGAAGTAAATGAAGAGAAGGAAGGGGTTGGGCTGTGTTAACAAGTGGTTCAGCCCAAACTAAAGGTCCAAAGCAAAAAGTGACGAAAATTCCGCTATCTCCAAACATATCGAAGTTTACACTTAAAAAGATCGCAAACGTCATTTTGAACTCAATGGAAGTGATCTCGAGTCCTAATTTGACCGTATGCAAAAGTAGCTTTTCGGACCAAAATCCGATTAACGATAAAAATATTTAAATAAAATATTTAAATATAAAATCGATAAATATGCGGGTTGTTACAGACTCCCCTCCTTAAAGAAATTACGTCCTCGCAATATATAAGATGGAAATAAAAAGTAACAACCGTAAAAGCATATTAACACAAAAGAAATTTGAAATAAGAAGTTCACCATAAAGAGCATGAAAGAGTAAGTCCGAACATGTTCGCTCGATAAATCCTCTAGATTTCCCAAGAGCAATCTTTGAGAATCATTGAACTTTCACAAGAAAAACATCTTTATTTCGAAGGCGCTCAACCTCCGAAGCAATGATGCAAATAGAATGTTGCTCATAAGTCAAATAGGCGAAACTTCAACTTCCACAATAACACCGGGCTCAAGAATAAAAATCGGAATCCCAAAGGCATTTCCATAAATAGAAGACGTGTGAAAACGTCATGAATAACAGAAAATTGAGCCGGTGCAACGGCGTAGCACAAAAAGCGATACGCCTAAGAAACTGGAAACTCGAATAACTCCGAACACCGACGTAGTACAATAACGGTACGTCCAATGAACGGAAACAAAAATAATTCAAAACACCATAAAAGAACATCGGACGCGAGTCCATAATAGAAATGAGACGAAGCTCAACAAAACAAAGTACATCGAAACGTTCGATGAACTTGGTAGAAAGATCATAAGATACAAGGAACTTAAGCCAACGAGGTTGACGCAAATTAAGTTCCTTATGAGAAATAAATATTCCAAAGGTTTATAATCGAGGTGGAGAACAAATTTCCCCACCGAAAACAATGATGCCATCAAATTGGACCAAAGTCACTTAGGAAAAACGGGAATCTGCTTAACAGATTAAAAATGTCGAAGATGAATAGCCCACACGGGACAAAGGATATGGCTTTGTAATAATTAAGCCAATTCTTACAAAAGTCAATTCCGAAGCATAAGTAAGCTCGGAAAAAGAAATCACATAAAATAATTTCGACATAAATAAAAAGCAAATTCAGTGTTGCAGATCCACCAACCAGATTCGCAATCCTCAAAGAAGTCAACAAGCCCAAAAATGTTTAAAGAAAATGAATCACAAGTTCTTTTGATAAAAATAATGAGATGAACTCATATAAAAAAGAACTTGAATAAGATAATCACAAAATAAATGTCATCAAGGATTGAATGAGGAGTACCTCTACCACGAGAAGTGTCACTAGGCGCATTTAGCTTTCCCTCTCTCCTACTTTGAAGTTTGGGACAAGAAGATATATGGTGACCCAAATCTTTGCAATAGCGACAATGAAGGGGTTTCGGACACTCCCTCGCGTAGGGGTCCATGGAACCACAATTGTAGCATTGCCCACTGCTAGAAGTAGGGGTTTTTGCTTCCGAAGTCTCTTGCTTCCCTTTCTTATTGGGGTTGGGGCCTTTGAACATACTAGGCCTCTTCATATCATTGTTGAAGTTCTGTTTGGCCACAACTTCAACATCACACTCTTTATCGGCCTCTTCAAGACGAAGAGCGATATCAATGAGTTGATCGAAAGAAACTTCTAATTTCAGAAGTAATGGCTTCTTGAGATTCTTGTTTAAGCCATATACGAATCTTTGAGTCTTCTTCAATGGGGTGTTGATGTATTCAACCCCATATTTGGACAATGACTCGAAGGATGCGACATAATCTGTCACAGAGGATTCACCTTGAACAAGGTCTATAAAAAGACGAGCCAATGTCACCTTCTCTGCTTCAGGTACGAATTTTAATTCGAAGCGTTCCCGGAATTGCTCCCAGGTGAGATCTGCTTCATTAATTTCTGAAATAAGAAGTTCGTACCAATCCAATGCTCTCTCTTGGAGCATACTGGAAGCCACCTGAACACGGTGAAGATCGATAAGATTCATGCGAGAAAAAATTCGATCGCATATTCTTAACCAAGCCTGGACTTCAATAATAGTTTCGGAACTCTTGAATGGTTTCCCACCCAAGTTAGTATAATCATTACACAAACGTGCAAATCCAGACTTAGGATGAGTAGGCTCCTGATTAGAACCGGCTGCCCGAGCATTTTTTACTAAATCTAGAAGCTGTTGAGCTGTCATAAAAACTCCATCCTGGGGAGTAACAGTAGATGGTCCAGCTCTAGGACGGCCTGGTCTAGACATTCTCTCCTTTTAGAAAGAGAGAAGAAGAAAAGTTATTCTCCAAATAAATATCAAGCAAATCTTGATAGATAAAACAAGGATTCGTAGAAAGAAATAGGATATATCGGTACGAAGACTCGAATTAAATCCTAAGGCACGACTCCTAACTTGGACTTAGGACGATGATCCTTGTTAAGTTATTCTACATTGTTTCCGAAGTTTGGCTCCGATACCAAGCTGTGACGCCCCACCTCTATACCCACGCTAGCCAAGAACACTACGGTGTAATGCTGTCAACTAGCACAGCGAATAAGGCTGTTGAGGAGCGACCCTCCATGTAACTTCTTTGTGCGAGCACCGATATGTCAGATAGTATAGCATGAACTTCATTTAAGGAGGAAATCCGACATACCGATACAAACTCAAAGCTATCACATGGTGGCTATATATAATCTTCGGAAACAAACATAGAAATAAACATAACATAAATCAGTCACAGACATCCATATCACAAAGGCGGAAAAAGATAAGAATATAAATATAACACATGAAAGTGTACATCAGAGTAGTGGTCAGAAAGATCCACGATAATACAAAAGAATAGCAACACGTGCTATACAAAAGAATAAGTACACAACATAGAGTCTATATCTCAAATGTGTACATCCAAAAACTACTAATCTAAGTAGTTAGCCAAAAGTCAGAATAATCCAGAAGAGTAGTCAAGCAGAAGCACCTGTAACCAAGGTTTTAAATCTCGCTCATCTCGGCCGAGATCTCGTTTTCAAGCCTGGGCGATTCGAAACAGGCTATTTCGTTTGAATCTCATCTGACCCAAATCTCGGACGATATTTTGGTATCTCGTCCGGTATCTCGGACGAGATTTAAAAGCGAGATATCGGCCGAATTTATGAATTTTGGCAAAAATCAACTCTTTTTCCGTATTGGGCTGGCTCATCCTTTACCTTAATTTAACCCTTCTTAATTATACTTTTTTTAACCTTTATTTCTTATATAATCTCATTTAATCTTCGTCTCTTATTTTACGGCAGTGACGAGTGTAAGAAGATGATAAAATCTACATCGATTATGGTAAGTATTTCACTTTATGATTTTCATTTAGGTTTCTGATCCAAATTAATTTACATCCGATTTCATTTTTCTTTTTTTGACACTTTCTTGATATTTTTTCCTAACCTTATTTTTTTGTGGCTATAAATTTTGGGCTTCACTTATTTAACTTTATGTTCCAAATGGATTTCCAATTTGATTTTATTTAGTCTTTGCTGCTATAATTTTTTTCCTCAAGGCTTATTTTTAAGCAATAAAGGAATTCTCTTTCATCTATTAATTTCATTTGATGATTACATGTTCATTCGTACATTATTTTTTTGCTTTTCTTATAATATTACTAAATGTTTGAAAATTGTTTGTACTATGTATGCTATTTTCTACATTTGTTTGAAATATCTATGCTATTAGTAGCTTAATGAGATTTTGTTTGCTAATAATTAAATACTATAATCAGACATAGAATATCTTAATTCTACTTGTAGACTTTTGTATTTGAAGTTATAAAATTAAGATTTCCCTTGCAGCACTATAAATCATAAAAGGTGGAAATGAGACATTATATTGTGTAGGAAAGTTAAGTGAATGATCAAACAAAGTAAAGGTGCATATGTTATGGTTTGTTTCTTGTCTACTTTATCTCATATGATATTATATTGAACATTATTCATGAAATCTAGTTTTTTGTTTATTTTACATGATACAAGTGGTATTTTTCCATACTAAATTACTAATGATAAGCATGTGATATATTCAAGGTAAGTGCATAGTGTTTTCCTTAAGGTAGTGACTACTGACCAGTATTATAAATTTAGGTGTATGAAAACTAATTTTCGACATGACATATACTACGAGATAACTCCGAAATGAATTTTAGAAACCGAGATGTAAATCCGAGATGGACGACCGAGATGCACTCATCTCGTTCGAGATCTCACCCGATACGAGATAAGCTATCTAAATTCTTCGAGACGAGACGTGACCGAAATCCGAGATTTAAAACCTTGCCTGTAACATCTCGGTCTGACCCGAGTATTATTTATAAGAAAATAATAAACGGGTCAGTCTAGCTATAAATATCAGATGACATGATATAGAATAAGGGATGTGGCATAAACATATAAAAACAATAATGGCATACTACTATAAGTAGGTAAATGATAATCAACAAGAGATTAATCAATATCACATGAATCTTCTTAAAGATAAAATAGGGTATCATACCCTAAACTTGTATTCATAACAAGTCAATGACACACAAATTCACCAATGCACAAAAATTGATATCAAATCAATAAAAATCATGAAAATTGGTGAAGCACAAAGTCCAGAAATCAACACACGAAATCCAGAAATCACATAAAAAAGGGGGGAAGGCCTATGAGCCGAATGCTCCACGAATGGTCTGAAGACATATGAGCCGAATGCTCCACGAATTGTCCGAAGACCTATGAGCGGAATGCTCCACGAATGGTCCGAAGACCTATGAGCCGAATGCTCCACGAATGGTCCGAAGACCTATGAGCCGAATGCTCCACGAATATGAGTTGAAACATCACACAAACGAGGTCTGGTCTCCCTCACAAACAAAAAGACATCGCTCAATCGCTAGTCTAAATCAAATCACAAAAATGATCGTCATGATCATCAAAAAGTGTCAATCACACCAAGCTAGTAAATATATGAGTTTAGCTTCATGTCCCATAACCACTTGCTTAACTTAAATATTTACGAACAAGCTGTAGATCTTCACTAGAAAATTGTCACAAAAGGGTTCAATCGAACAAGTCCAAGAGCTAACCGACGAAGTGAACGCAAGCGTTTCATACCACTCGTTTTACTAAATCGTTTAATTCGATTTCTCATCCGAGTGAAGTAAAGGCTTGTATATACTAATAGATTGAAAAACGGTTTGAGAAAACGAGCTTTATATTTAAAATAGTGTTGAAATCGTTTTGATGAAAGAGTTTATTTACTACTAGTATTGAAACCTTCATATCTTTAGAGTGATAAGTCACAAAACGATTGTTGAAACAAATCGAATCACATAAATTCACGTTCGAAGACGTGAGTAAAGTCCAAAGAAATCAATCCGGAAACCATAAAAGTAGGAATATACTTGCGACCTAACATGGTTGAATTAAAGTGCAAAGACTTTAAGTCAAATAGGTCGAACGACCTAAGGGTAGAATGTCGTGCGACCTAGCAGAAGAACAGGTCGAGCGACCTAGTGAAATACAGGTCAAACGACCTAAGTGTAAAAAGAGAGCGACCTAATGTCTTAACAAAGCCATGCGTCCTAACGTGTTACGACCTAAGTCTTGGCCGAGCTAAGGAAGAGGATCGAGCGACCTAACAAGGTCGAGCTAAGGAGTGTAAGCAGGTCAAGCGACCTAGCGACCTAAACAGTGATGAGGCCATGCGACCTAAGGAATATAAGGTCCAGCGACCTAAGGTGGTATGCGACCTAAGGGATGCAAGGTCCAGCGACCTAAGGAGTTAAAGTAGGCCGAGACGTTGCGACCTAAAGTGATGAGCGACCTAAGAAGGTTGCTCAGGCCAAACGACCTAGTAGTTGCGACCTAACTGGGTGGCGAAGCCGAGCGACTTAACAAGGCAATAGGGCGAGCGACCTAGTGGTAGCGACCTAAGGGGTACGCGACCTAAGTGGTTCGCGACCTATAGGGTACGCGACCTAAGGATATAAAGGCCGAGCGACTTAGCAGATGCGACCTAATATGGACTGGGTCGAGCGACCTAGGGCCAACGACCTAGAGCAGAACGACATAACGAGGTAAATGAAGCAGAGCGACCTACGACCTAAGTGTCGAGCGACCCAACTCGTGGCGAACGACCTAAGCCTAGAAGGTGCAATTTGCAGGCCTGTCTTCTCCAAACCCGAACGACCTAAGCCCAGAATTTTGCCAAAACACTAAAAATCGGGTTTTTCACCAATTCAATCCAAACCAAATGCAAATGCATATGCACAAGTGATAGGGAATCATTCCCAACAGTCCAATGACAGTTATAGGCAAGATGTGAGATTAAAAATATCACCTTTTCATGGAATTTGATGGAGACGAAGCTTGAGAGTTAAGCAAGAACAACCACAAGCTTGAATCTATGTTCTTCACTTGAATTTGGAGTAGATGTTGGATTAGTAATGAAGAAGAAGACTTTGGAGTTTTAATTTCCCATTCCCTCCACCATTTTTGATAAAGCCTCAATGTTTATGCAAGTAGAGATGAAGTAAATGAAGAGAAGGAAGGGGTTGGGCTGTGTTAACAAGTGGTTCAACCCAAACTAAAGGTCCAAAGCAAAAAGTGACGAAAATTCCGCTATCTCCAAACATATCGAAGTTTACACTTAAAAAGATCGCAAACGTCATTTTGAACTCAATGGAAGTGATCTCGAGTCCTAATTTGACCGTATGCAAAATTAGCTTTTCGGACCAAAATCCGATTAATGATAAAAATATTTAAATATAAAATCGATAAATATGCGGGTTGTTACAGACTCCCCTCCTTAAAGAAATTACGTCCTCGCAATATATAAGATGGAAATAAAAAGTAACAACCGTAAAAGCATATTAACACAAAAGAAATTTGAAATAAGAAGTTCACCATAAAGAGCATGAAAGAGTAAGTCCGAACATGTTCGCTCGATAAATCCTCTAGATTTCCCAAGAGCAATCTTTGAGAATCATTGAACTTTCACAAGAAAAACATCTTTATTTCGAAGGCGCTCAACCTCCGAAGCAATGATGCAAATAGAATGTTGCTCATAAGTCAAATAGGCGAAACTTCAACTTCCACAATAACACCGGGCTCAAGAATAAAAATCGGAATCCCAAAGGCATTTCCGTAAATAGAAGACGTGTGAAAACGTCATGAATAACAGAAAATTGAGCCGGTGCAACGGCGTAGCACAAAAAGCGATACGCCTAAGAAACTGGAAACTCGAATAACTCCGAACACCGACGTAGTACAATAACGGTACGTCCAATGAACGGAAACTCAAATAATTCGAAACACCATAAAAGAACATCGGACGCGATTCCATAATAGAAATGAGACGAAGCTCAACAAAACAAAGTACATCGAAACTTCCGATGAACTTGGTAGAAAGATCATAAGATACAAGGAACTTAAGCCAACGAGGTTGACGCAAATTAAGTTCCTTATGAGAAATAAATATTCCAAAGGTTTATAATCGAGGTGGAGAACAAATTTCCCCACCGAAAACAATGAAGCCATCAAATTGGACCAAAGTCACAAAGGAAAAACCGGAATCTGCTTAACAGATTAAAAATGTCGAAGATGAATAGCCCACATGGGACAAAGGATATGGCTTTGTAATAATTAAGCCAATCCTTACAAAAGTCAATTCCGAAGCATAAGTAAGCTCGGAAAAAGAAATCACATAAAATAATTTCGACATAAATAAAAAGCAAATTCAGTGTTGTAGATCCACCAACCGGATTCGCAATCCTCAAAGAAGTCAACAAGCCCAAAAATGTTTAAAGAAAATGAATCACAAGTTCTTTTGATAAAAATAATGAGATGAACTCATATAAAAAAGAACTTGAATAAGATAATCACAAAATAAATGTCATCAAGGATTGAATGAGGAGTACCTCTACCACGAGAAGTGTCACTAGGCACATTTAGCTTTCCCTCTCTCCTACTTTGAAGTTTGGGACAAGAAGATATATGGTGACCCAAATCTTTGCAATAGCGACAATGAAGGGGTTTCGGACACTCCCTCGCGTAGTGGTCCATGGAACCACAATTGTAGCATTGCCCACTGCTAGAAGTAGGGGTTTTTGCTTCCGAAGTCTCTTGCTTCCCTTTTTTATTGGGGTTGGGGCCTTTGAACATACTAGGCCTCTTCATATCTTTGTTAAAGTTCTGTTTGGCCACAACTTCAACATCACACTCTTTATCGGCCTCTTCAAGACGAAGAGCGATATCAATGAGTTGATCGAAAGAAACTTCTAATTTCAGAAGTAATGGCTTCTTGAGATTCTTGTTTAAGCCATATACGAATCTTTGATTCTTCTTCAATGGGGTGTTGATGTATTCAACACCATATTTGGACAATGACTCGAAGGATGCGACATAATCTGTCACAGAGGATTCACCTTGAACAAGGTCTATAAAACGACGAGCCAATGTCACCTTCTCTGCTTCAGGTACGAATTTTAATTCGAAGCATTCGCGGAATTACTCCCAGGTGAGATCTGCTTCATTAATTTCTGAAATAAGAAGTTCGTACCAATCCAATGCTCTCTCTTGGAGCATACTGGAAGCCACCTGAACACGGTGAAGATCGATAAGATTCATGCGAGAAAAGATTCGATCGCATATTCTTAACTAAGCCTGGACTTCAATAATAGTTTCGGAACCCTTGAATGGTTTCCCACCCAAGTTAGTATAATCATTGCACAAACGTGCAAATCCAGACTTAGGATGAGTAGGCTCCTGATTAGAACCGGCTGCCCGAGCATTTTTTACTAAATCTAGAAGCTGTTGAGCAGTCATAAAAACTCCATCCTGGGGAGTAACAGTAGATGGTCCAGCTCTAGGATGGCCTGGTCTAGACATTCTCTCCTTTTAGAAAGAGAAAAGAAGAAAAGTTATTCTCCAAATAAATATCAAGCAAATCTTGATAGATAAAACAAGGATTCGTAGAAAGGAATAGGATATATCGGTACGAAGACTCGAATTAAATCCTAAGGCACGACTCCTAACTTGGACTTAGGACGATGATCCTTGTTAAGTTATTCTACATTGTTTCCGAAGTTTGGCTCCGATACCAAGCTGTGACGCCCCACCTCTATACCCACGCTAGCCAAGAACACTACGGTGTAATGCTGTCAACTAGCACGGCGAATAAGGCTGTTGAGGAGCGACCCTCCATGTAACTTCTTTGTGCGAGCACCGATATGTCAGATAGTATAGCATGAACTTCATTTAAGGAGGAAATCCGACATACCGATACAAACTCAAAGCTATCACACGGTGGCTATATATAATCTTCGGAAACAAACATAGAAATAAACATAACATAAATCAGTCACAGACATCCATATCACAAAGGCGGAAAAAGATATGAATATAAATATAACACATGAAAGTGTACATCAGAGTAGTGGTCAGAAAGATCCACGATAATACAAAAGAATAGCAACACGTGCTATACAAAAGAATAAGTACACAACATAGAGTCTATATCTCAAATGTGTACATCCAAAAACTACTAATCTAAGTAGTTAGCCAAAAGTCAGAATAATCCATAAGAGTAGTCAAGCAGAAGCACCTGTAACATGTCGGTCTGACCCGAGTATTATTTATAAGAAAATAATAAACGGGTCAGTCTAGCTATAAATATCAGATGACATGATATAGAATAAGGGATGTGGCATAAACATATAAAAACAATAATGGCATACTACTATAAGTAGGTAAATGATAATCAACAAGAGATTAATCAATATCACAAGAATCTTCTCAAAGATAAAATAGGGTATCATACCCTAAACTTGTATTCATAACAAGTCAATGACACACAAATTCACCAATGCACAAAAATTGATATCAAATCAATAAAAATCATGAAAATTGGTGAAGCACAAAGTCCAGAAATCACATAAAAAAGGGGGGGAAGGCCTATGAGCCGAATGCTCCACGAATGGTCTGAAGACATATGAGCCGAATGCTCCACGAATGGTCCGAAGACCTATGAGCCGAATGCTCCACGAATGGTCCGAAGATCTATGAGCCGAATGCTCCACGAATGGTCCGAAGAACTATGAGCCGAATGCTCAACGAATGTGAGTAGAAACATCACACAAACGAGGTCTGGTCTCCCTCGCAAACAAAAAGACATCGCTCAATCGCTAGTCTAAATCAAATCACAAAAATGATCGTCATGATCATCAAAAAGTGTCAATCACACCAAGCTATTAAATATATGAGTTTAGCTTCATGTCCCATAACCATTTGCTTAACTTAAATATTTACAAACAAGCTATAGATCTTCACTAGAAAATTGTCACAAAAGGGTTCAATCGAACAAGTCCAAGAGATAACCGACGAAGTGAACGCAAGCGTTTCATACCACTCGTTTTACTAAGTCATTTAATTCGATTTCTCATCCGAGTGAAGTAAAGGCTTGTATATACTAATAGATTGAAAAACGGTTTGAGAAAACGAGCTTTATATTTAAAATAGTGTTGAAATCGTTTTGATGAAAGAGTTTTGATACTTACTACTAGTATTGAAACCTTCATATCTTTAGAGTGACAAGTCACAAAACGATTGTTGAAACAAATCGAATCACATAAATTCATGTTCGAAGACGTGAGTAAAGTCCAAAGAAATCAATCCGGAAACCATAAAAGTAGGAATATACTTGCGACCTAACATGGTCGAATTAAAGTGCAAAGACTTTAAGTCAAATAGGTCGAACGACCTAAGGGTAGAATGTCGTGCGACCTAGCAGAAGAACATGTCGAGCGACCTAGTGAAATACAGGTCAAACGACCAAAGTGTAAAAAGCGAGCGACCTAATGTCTTAACAAAGCCATGCGACCTAACGTGTTACGACCTAAGTCTTGGCCGAGCTAAGGAAGAGGATCGAGCGACCTAACAAGGTCGAGCTAAGGAGTGTAAGCAGGTCAAGCGACCTAGCGACCTAAACAGTGATGAGGCCATGCGACCTAAGGAATATAAGGTCCAGCGACCTAAGGTGGTATGCGACCTAAGGGATGCAAGGTCCAGCGACCTAAGGTGGTACGCGACCTAAGGGATGCAAGGTCCAGCGACCTAAGGAGTTAAAGCAGGCCGAGACGTTGCGACCTAAAGTGATGAGCGACCTAAGAAGGTTGCTCAGGCCAAACGACCTAGTAGTTGCGACCTAACCGGGTGACGAAGCCGAGCGACTTAACAAGGCAATAGGGCGAGCGACCTAGTGGTAGCGACCTAAGGGGTACGCGACCTAAGTGGTTCGCGACCTATAGGGTACGCGACCTATAGGGTACGCGACCTAAGGATATAAAGGCCGAGCGACTTAGCAGATGCGACTTAATATGGACTGGGTCGAGCGACCTAGGGCCAACGACCTAGAGCAGAACGACATAACGAGGTAAATGAAGCAGAGCGACCTACGACCTAAGTGTCGAGCGACCCAACTCGTGGCGAACGACCTAAGCCCAGAACGTGCAATTTGCAGGCCTGTCTTCTCCAAACTCGAACGACCTAAGCCCATAATTTTGCCAAAACACTAAAAATCGGGTTTTTCACCAATTCAATCCAAACCAAATGCAAATGCATATGCACAAGTGATAGGGAATCATTCCCAACAGTCCAATGACAGTTATAGGCAAGATGTGAGATTAAAAATCTCACCTTTTCACGGAATTTGATGGAGACGAAGCTTGAGAGTTAACCAAGAACAACCACAAGCTTGAATCTATGTTCTTCACTTGAATTTAGAGTAGATGTTGGATTAGCAATGAAGAAGAAGACTTTGGAGTTTTAATTTCCCATTCCCTCCACCATTTTTGATAAAGCTTCAATGCTTATGCAAGTAGAGATGAAGTAAATGAAGAGAAGGAAGGGGTTGGGCTGTGTTAACAAGTGGTTCAGCCCAAACTAAAGGTCCAAAGCAAAAAGTGACGAAAATTCCGCTATCTCCAAACATATCGAAGTTTACACTTAAAAAGATCGCAAACGTCATTTTGAACTCAATGGAAGTGGTCTCGATTCCTAATTTGACCGTATGCAAAAAGTAGTTTTTCGGACCAAAATCCGATTAACGATAAAAATATTTAAATAAAATATTTAAATATAAAATCGATAAATATGCGGGTTGTTACATATAACGACCTGGATTTTTCGACGTTTGATTTGGAATATTGAAATGGTTTAAATATTGAATTTGGAATTATAATTGAGTTAATAAGCTTTTAAAAATTGAAATTTCAAGTGATTTGATCAATTTTTGAATCGTCGATTTAATCGACGCGTTAAAATAGCGATCCAGGGCACAGTCTCGAAATTTGACAAAACCAGTTCCATTAGAACCGAAATAGTGTATTATTATAGGATTTCAAATTTCATAGTGTTTGGAGTTATCGTTTGATCGTACGGGATATAAAAGCATTGAATTTAATATCGAAAATTTAGTATAATAATTGGGTCCAAAAAGCTATCTTCTCCATATGATTGAATTAGGACTCGAAACCTTTTCCATTGCGTTCGAAATAAGGGTATAACATTATAAACGCCTAGCGGCACGCCTCCATAAGGGTTTAAAATTTTGTGTTATGTAATATGAGATATTTAGAATTAAATAAAAATATATACGATCAAATCAAAGTCAAGTCTAAGCCGACCAACATCGTACCCTAGCCCCCCTTTCACGTTTAAATCACATCTCCCCCCTTTCTCTTCAGTTAAATCCACAAAATGAAATCAAATTCGTTCCTTACAGAAAAAAATCGAGGCAGCTAAAAAAAGAATGGGCCAACGCAATGGGTTCGAGTTCGACAGGAGGTAGCATCGACGTGGAGGCGATTCGCGGCAAAGGACGGAGGGTGCGATTTAGGGTTTCTCGACGAGGGGAGTGTGCCGCGACAAATTGGGAGATGCGCGTGCGATGCCAGGATGCTCGACATCAATATGTGGTCGTGGGTGGAGTCGCGGTGGACTATGGAGCGAGGGGTCTGCTTTCTTGTGGCATGGTGATTCACGTTTTAATCGACTTTGGGTTAGGGCGCCGAGACACAGTCGGAGCCAGAGTTGGCTGGGTCGCAATGTGGAGGAGCTCGCGTGGAGGTGAGTCGCGATGGGTGGAGGCACGATGCTAGGCTGAGCGACGATTTGAGCTAGCGTGAGGCTGACGACATGCGCGACTTGGAGTCTGAGCAAGATGAACGCAACTACAGGCGCGAGACGTGGAGGAGTGTCAGCTTGTTTGTTTGATTCAAGTGATAGGCAACGATCAAGAAATACTTTTATTGGAATTCCTTTCTGGATGGCTTCTGAGGTAACGGAGCAGCTTCATGGCTATGATTTCAAGGCAGACATATGGCCTTTTGGGATAACTAATTTAGAGCTCGCTCACGGCCATGCTCCTTTCTCAAAATTACCCAGCAATGAAGGTTCGAAAACATTTAATTATAAATTTAATCTTAATCTTTCTATTTATTTGAAATATAATCGATATTTATAAAATTCGTAATTTATTTATACGAGGTCTAAAAATCGTGAAACAAGTCAAGATTGGAACGGATTGCAATTAAAAATCAAGGTGAGTAAAATCTCACTCATTTGGATTGCTAATATAATTTAAAAATATTGAATTTAAATCATTGATTGTTCGGATGAATTTATAAATTTTTGTTAGTAGGATGTTATATATATATATAGTAGTATATATATATATATATTAGTAGTTGGATATATACCTGCCGGTTGGAGCGAGTGAGACCCTATGCACCCCGCATAATAGCGGATGACCCTATCTACCGCGATATCCCCCTCGAAGTGGGATTGGTATTTTTATGTTGTATTAACATCTGTGGATGAAGGGAAACGGGTTGGTGGGATCCAACAGGATTCCTCAAAATTTATCTTAGTTGTTTTTCATATATAAAAATATACGATGTGTTAAAATAATCTGTTATAGATTATTTTTGTAATTGAATAATTGGATGCTATAGTAGCACTGGCCTAACTTTTGGAATTTTAGATATCATAAATATTATGGAATTTGGAAGGATTAAAAAGGAGACTTTGAATATAAAAATATTTATATCAAAATTTGGATTATTTTTAAGAAATTGATTTGGATAAAAATAATAATTGATTTTGGTTTATATTTAACTATTGGTAAAAAATATATTTCAACTAAAGATTTTAAAATAATTTATATAAAGGATTTTTAAATGATGGATTTTTAAACGATATTTCTGGAAAATATGGAAAGGAGTTGAAATCGATATTTTAAATAGATTTGTGGAATAAATGAAATTTATTAAGAAATGGATTTATAAAATGGGATTTTATAAATGAAATTAGTTTTATAAACAAGTGGAAACTCAGAGGAGTTTATAAATTTATAACGATGTTTATGAATAAGGGTAAAACGATATCAGTTGATAAATTGGAAATATAAATTCATAGGGTGAATTTATATCAGAATATGGAAATCGGTTTGAAGAAAAATAGTGGTTTCTATTTTTGAAATGTGAGAATGGTTAAGGGAACGGAAATGAAATCGATGTGTTGTCAATCGAGAGGGATTTATAAATTGAATTGGTTATTAGGATTTTAAAAATATTTTCTTTTTAAGAAGTTAAGTTTTGATTTAAAAAGGGGAAATTTTATTTATTAAACTATGAAATTTTAAACTAGTTAGTATTGGAATATATCAAAAAGTAGATTATTCAAATACAAATGTTTACTGAAATAAATTCTGATTTTTATAACAAGCTTTGTAAATCGATTAGTTTTAATTAAAGATGGATTAGAAATGAGTTATTAATGTTTATTAAAAAGTGTTTGATTTTTCAAATAATTATTTGAACATGTCTTTAAAAATAAATTATTATTCTTTAAATACTTATTATTATTATTTTTTGGCAAGGCCGACGGGGTTGGATGGACCCCGACCATTTTATTGCAGCACCAAAAGAATTACAACAGATTCAACAAAGAAGCAAAGAGAACAGGGATAAACTAAGTGCTACAAGAGAAAACTGGATGCTAAAAGAAGAAAATAAAAAAGATGAAAAAAACACAAAGGAGAGACTCAGAACACTTGAAAAATGCCCGGATCAAAGGCAAAAGGAAGCATACCCAGAGAGATTCTAATCTCATGTAATACCCATATCTTGAAAATGGGTTCAGTTTTCTTGTTGCTGCTCTCGAATACACGAGTATTGCGTTCCTTCCAGACCGCAGCAATAAAACTCTTCAGCACAGTGAGAAATACTCTCCCTTTATTTGACTTGTGACCTGATTTTGCATAAATTATGTTCCATTCAGTGTGATTGTCATGTGAAATGTTAAACCTTCCTAGCCTTGCCATTACTGAAGACCAAACCTGATTAATATTAGTACATTCAAAAAACAAATGCTCAGCTGTTTCCACCTGATCATTGCAGAAAGCACACCAGACATCAACATTCATTCCTATGCTCAAAAGCTTTGCTTTAGTTAGGATTGCACGATTTAGCACTTTCCACAGTAGTAAGTTCTCTCTCAAACTACTATCCCTACTCCATGCTCTCTTATTCCACTTCCATTTAGGTTTATCAGAGTTCTTCATCGTGTAGTCATAAACATTACCAATTTTATATTTAGATTTGTTCTCACCCCAAACAAGCTTCCCTGAGGTGGAGGATAGGGGCGAAAAGCTTCTGATCATATTCCATATAAACTGAATTCTCTGATTGGACGAAAACATAAAAGTACTTTGTATAGTAAGAAGAACATCCCTAACCTTCGCTGCTTGGTGAATGCCTGTCTGCATGATATCATTGTACTCAAGTTGCCTCCTCAGTATCATCCCTTTTTCTAGCCAGGGATCATCCCAGAAACTCACACTAATTGTAGTGTTAGTATTCATTTGACTGAGTGGGAGAACTTCCTCCTTTATCTTGAAGATACACTGCCACGTCCAACTGAGGTCCTGTGGCTTTGTCATGTTCCAAAAGCTCTTTCGCTTAACTACATTTTGACGAGACCATTCTGCCCATAAGCTATCAGTACTGTTGAAGTAGGTGTCAGTGTGTTTCGCAAACGCCGCCTTATTCCACTGCTTTATGTTTATAATACCAAGACCACCTTTGTTCATGGGTTGCTCAACTCTGCTAAACTTAGTAGGGGAAATGTACTTTCCTGTTGTCTTACCCATCCACAAAAAGCGCATAAAATCACTCCTAATCATTTGCATTAATTTGAATGGGAGCACAAAAGTTCTGGCCCAATAAACTTGCATTGCAAAAATGACAGACTTGATTAAAGTAAGCCTACCAGCTTGACTCAACTTCCCAGTGGTCCAGCAGTTAAGCCTTGCTGTTATCCTCTCAAATAGCGGAAGACACTGGTTAGTTGTAATTTTAGATGTTGCCAAAGGAAGACCCAAGTAGGAAACAGTGGAAGGGGAAGGAGATAGGCCAGTGACATGCATTATTTCAGCCACGAGCTCCATGGTGACTCCAGCTAATTTGATCTCAGATTTATGAACGTTGACCTTTAGTCCAGTCATCAGGTAAAACTGGTCTAAGGTTTTCATTATATTGCTTATAGTTGTTATGTCCGGCGAACAGAACACAACAAGGTCATCAACGAACATCAATGAAGAGATTTGCGAATTATTGCACTTTTGATGGAGTTTAAACTGACCTAGGTTTATAAGTTTGTCTATCATTCTAGTCAGAAGCTCCATAACTATGATAAAGACGTAAGCAGATATCGGGTCCCCTTGCCTTATACCCTGTTTACTACTAAAAAAACCAACCGCTATTCCATTGACAATGATCGAGTATGATGGTGTTGAGATACATTCATATATCCAAGCAATAAAGTGGGGAGGGAAGTTCATATAACTCATGATGAGTACAATACTATCCCATTGTAACATGTCAAAAGCTTTCATAATGTCAAGTTTTAACATAGCTTTCGGGGAAGCATTCTTACGATTATATCCTTTAAGGAGCTCATGAGTGAGAAGGATATGATCAAGTATGTTCCTGCCAGGAAGAAAAGCTGCTTGGTTGTTGGAAACCAGCGAAGGAAGAACTTGCTTGAGTCTACTTGCAATGACTTTGGAGATGCACTTGTAGATAGTGTTACAGCATGATATAGGACGGTATTCATTAACTTGATGAGCATTTTTAATTTTAGGGATTAAGGCTATATTGGTGTAATTTGAAAGACCTGAAAAGCTTGGCCTTTTTGAAAAACAGCTTTACTGCATTGATTACATCAGTGAGACAAATGGCCAGCATGAAGTATAAAACTTCGCGTTCAACCCGTCAGGGCCACCACATGAGTTACTGTTTAGAGAAAACATCGCTTTCTCAATTTCTTCTGCGGTGACTTCAGAGCATAGCATGCTATAGTCATCATTTGTCAATCTAGGAAGAATATCAGCTGGGATTTCGTCAAGTTTTGGAATGAAGCCGTTCTCGTTGCCATAAATGAATTTAAAGTTTTGTATAAAAGCATTTTGCACTTCATCCGTAGAAGAAAGAAGAACTCCATTCCTATCTTTGATAGTGGTAATATTTTCTCTATGCTGTTTGTTCTTGAGGCTAGCATGAAAGAAATCACTATTTCTATCACCTAGTTCACGCCACTTAATCCTGGATTTTTGCCTTACCATCTCACTCTCTTTTGATAATGCTTCATAGTATTGCTGGGCTAAGTTATACTCAGTAGAAGATAGATCAGTGTTATTTACATTAGACATCATCTCAGTTTGAACTTCAGCAAGTTTATCTCCAATTGTTGTGCTTAGCTTGTCTCCTTTGCCAAATCTCTTGAAAGACCATTGCTTCAAAACTTGTTTAACCTCTTTAATTTTTTCCTGCAAAACAAACAAGTGATTACCATTCTTGGTTTTAGACCATGCATTGAAGACAGTATTTTTAAAGTCCGGTTCATTAACCCAAGAGTTAAAAAATTTAAAATTTGTTTGTCCTCTCTTGACCGTTCCATGAAGGTGGATAATTTGAGGAGAGTGGTCAGAAACCAGAGGAGGAGGTAGAAGGCAGTATAG